>CM070621.1:21553458-26353458 GCA_036346255.1 Ampelocalamus luodianensis
CATACCTGTCAACCTTCACCTGTGGGAGATGGACCCAATGGCAATGAAACAAAGTGATCTTGAAAAACACATAGTCGAGCACCTAAATCTCCTCCATGAACCCATAGTAGGAGCTCCTCAACCCATCGGTACTAAACACATCTATCACGACACCATTGTTTACGGTTAGTGCTCTTTATATCCTAAACCTGCGTATAGAATGTGTACCTATTTATATTGTATCCTTGCCATGTCACAACTGTAAAAGTTGGCCCTTTTGCCAACCATGTCAACATATCACTTGATGATTTCCTAGCGAGTCGCTCCTTCAACCATTGGTTGAACTGACCGTTGTGCTGTCTTGTGATCCAAACATCTAGCTGCTCTGGATTAATTCTATTGCCGAAGCATGTCCTTGTGCTGGTCGATATACGGGGACACTTCAGTCATCTGTTCCAAGACCGTGAAATAGGCTTGAGCATACACTTTCATATCTAGAGTGATTGTTTTACTTCTGATGGTCCCGATACCCTCGAGCCTCCCCTCATGGAAAGATCGAGGCACACCTATCAATTCAACTTTGAGCTATGTAATCGACATTTGAACTCAATGATCTCTTGGTTGCATAACCTTCGGCGATCTTGCCCTCCGTGAGATCGATTCCGTACATAGGACTTGAGAATTCCCATGAACCTCTTGAACGGGTACATGCTATGTAGGAACACGGGCCCGCACATCTTTATCTCCCTCACAATGTGAACAATGAGATGGACCATAATATTGAAAAACATGAGGAAATACATCTCAAGATGACATAGAGTCATCACCACCTCGTCTCTTGAGCATCTAGTCCTTCGGGATCGATGACCTTACGAGCAATTGTGTTAAAAATAACACAACCTCATGATTGTCTCTTGGACTTTGATTGGCAAAATACTTCTAATTGCAGCAGGCGCATCGTGTCATCGGCACATGACAATCGAGGAGACTTCATGTCAATTAACTTTAAATCTTTCATCGAAACAAGTTTCTTCATGTTGACAAAGTAATCGGATGGAACTTTCACACATGCAAGCAACGCACGATTGATTCTCGACCTTAGGCGAGTGTAATAAGCGGGAAATCGCTCATCCTTTATCGGTCTTTATCGGTGCTAACTTTCGAATCCGATGTCCATATCAATCAAGTCAAGCGTGCTTGACACCATCCTTTGTTTTATCACGAATATTCAGTAAGAGACCAATCAAGCTATCACATATATTCTTCTCTACATGCATGACGTCGATGCAGTGGTGAACTTCTAGGTGCTCTCAATAAGGTAAGTCCCAAAATATTGATCTTTTCTTCCACATGTTCTTCTCATGGGTCCTCAATTTTTGTCCCTTCGAGCACAACATCTAAATCCTTAATCATATCATAGACCAATTTTCTACTTAAATGCCTTGGAGCTGAACTGTCCTCCTTCTCTCCATCGAATTTTTCTTCATCCCGCGGTATGGGTGAGCCCTCTGAAGGAACCTACGGTGGCATGTACATGGTTTTGTGCAGTACTTCAGCCACATACTCTCGGTATCATCTAAGTAGTGAGTACATACTTTGGCCTTTTTGTACTCGGCCCGATAGGTTAGTAAGGCGGGATAATCATTTATAGTGCGAGAACAACAAGAGCGTAAAGTGAAGTTCTCTTGTTTGTGCGCATGCCATACTGTACCTTTGATTCATAGTATTTTTAGATCTTCCATCGATGGTGCTAGGTACACATCAATATCATTCCCAGTTGCTTGGCCCTTGGATAAATATCGTGACAAAATATACTTCCACTTCATACACAACCAAGGAGGAAGGTTCTAGATACTGAGATTCTGGGACAAGTGCTATATCGGTTGCTTATGCTACAGAAAGGATTCATTAAATTTGTACTCAATCCAAACCTTATATTCCTTGGTTCCACAGAAGTCTACAAACATTATATCGATGTTTCTCCACTAAGTGGAATCGCGAGGATGTCTTAGCTTTCCATCCGCTTACGCTCCTCGAGTGTCAACGCAGCAGATTTGCCTCCTTTGGGTTCACAAAAACGCTACAAGCGAGGAATTACAAGAAGATATCATGCCACCTTAGCGGAGGTCATTTCTTCAACTCGATTCCTCGCCATCATCGGCCATTCTTGCGCTTGTATTGGGATGGGATGCATTGCACACGGACATACATGCATGTTTACATACTCTTTATGGTAGAGGATACAGTCGTTCGAACATGTATGTATTTTTTTCTACTTTCATTCCCAATGGAAAAACAACATTCTTGGCTCTGTAGGTGCTTTCGAGCAACTCGTTTTCATCCGAAAGCATGTCCGCTAAGAGACCTACTTGTGTAGTGAAACTCTTGTCGGACTAACCGTTGCTTACCTTCAATTTTAGCAGTTCAACCACGAATGACAGCCTTGTGTATTCCGGCTTGCAGCCTGGGAACAAAGGCTTCTCAGAGTCCTCCATCAAGCCCTCGAATTTATCAAACTCTCACTCACTATATTTGTCGGGACCGAAAATGCATCTCGAAACCCTTTGTGTATTACGAACTAGTCATGAATCGATGCTAGCTCACCTGAAAACGATGTGAAATACTATCCATTTATTTGATTTAACTAAAAAGATCTCAAAGTAATAAATAATACTAATAACTGGACCTTATGGTCAACGTTTACTTAAGTTGCCATGCAGGGCTAAAGAAACAAATAAACATTTGCAGCTAAAATAAACTCTTAAGATGGCCAATCAACATGCCCACAAGCAATCGAGTGGAGAACGCATCTAATCACAAAAACCTTCATGGTCCTCCTGGGCGATTCTCCCTCCACTGCTGATCAAACAGAGGGCATAAAGCTGTGAGTACTTTGAATGTACCCAGCAAGCTGTGGGGAAATGTATGCAAATAGTATTCATGCAAGGCTCGAACAAAGGTTAGTTGTATGGCTCTTTTGCAAAAAACAGCATTTACGATAAATACAATAAATAGATTGAAATGATGAATTGGAAACAATAATAAGCAAGTAAACAATTTCTTTGAAACAATCAGTGAACTTCCCCATTCACTTTCCAACCAAACCAATGATAAGTGAATCCCACAATCACCAATCGACACAACCCACAAAGTGAATGACCTATTCACCAAACGAACATTATATTCATCAAGTGAACTTCTCATCCACACTTCGACTCATTTTTGAAGAAACTCTAACTCCATGTGAAATCCCGAGCACATCCATAACATGAGATCGACTATTCGAATAGTTTTACACTCTGCGAGAGGTTGTACAACTTTACCCACAAGAGATAGATCAACTTATAATGTTCGTTTAACACACTTCAGTGTGCGACTAAGTTATCATCATAAGACTTTTACAAAGATCCTTCTTAACCCAGTTCTACCGCTAAGGTTTCAACACTGAATGTCTTTCCGACCAGACAGAGGCCCCCTTTTGCGCCACCATGAGAATATGTTTCCCATAACCACGCTTCCCATGTGAACCGAAATTAAGACATTGCTAATTAGTAAGCCAGGTCCGTCCCATCAGACTTGTGGTTGTACGGTTAAAGCCCAGTTCAATGGCGCACAAGATTAAGTCCTTGACAAGTTACTCAGGCGATCTTTCCACAACCCAATCCGTGCTAAATCCACACCCTCAATCCCCAACTGCTCTTGCGGCGAAAACCATTTGTTTAACCAAACCAATGACACACCTGTCATGGTACACAAATTTTAACAACGATGGCTTAACCACCACGATTTCATATATCATTAAGTCAAGATTAATCATTATGACACATGTGATGATGAACTCATCGTAACTAAGCTGAACTAAGCATCAATACGATACCCATGTTGGTCATACAATATGTCCAACTAAAATTATCCATGCTAGGCTGACAAAGGACTCATGGCATTCAAATAATCAATGGATGCATAATGACAATACGTAATAGCTAAACCCAAAACCATTTGTATAAAAATAGCATGCAATTTGTATAAAATAATATACTTTTAAAATCATAGGTTCAATATAATCAAAGGACCACGACTTGCCTTGGAATAAATCACGAGTTTGATCTTGATCTTGGTATGCTACTCCTTGCTCAAAGCTTCCAGAAGGATCAACGTTTACTACATAAACAACCAAATAAACAAAATAAATAAATAACTGAGAGAAAACAAACTCTAAAAATTAAATAAAAATCTCAGATAAATAGATCTCGAATTTAGATGAATTTAAAAATTTAAATGGACTCAATCGGAGTTCGGATGCACAAGATATGGGCTTTGGAAGAATGAAACCCTAAAGAAAACCTAAATTAAAATTCTCAGATTAACTTCAATTGTGTTTCTAAAGAAAAACCGAATTATAGCGTAGGCATGACATCAACGAGGCGTTGAGATGGGGCGAAAAGCAATCGATGAGTGGGTCCCACATGGAAGTGGCGGCGTGCGGCGTGAAGCGGGTTCACCGAAGATCGGATGCGGGGTTAAGGTTAAGGTGGCATGACCGCACACCGTGGCTCCGATGGCGGGACACGCATAAGCGACACGCGGCGAGAAGGGATGATGTGGAGGTGAAATTTGGACAACCACGTCGAAGTGATAAATGCGGCAATGAGCCTTCGTTCGTCCGACGTTTCGCATAGCTTCGCGGTGGCGTGGATGAAGCGATAGTTAGAAAGCTATGCGGAACTGGTGGTAGGCTTCTTGGCATGGGAAGCGGCGGTGATGGCGGAATTGATCTTTGGAAGCGGCGGCAAATCTTGCTCATATGTACGCGAGCTCCGAGTGGCGTCTTGGGTCGCGAGAGTGCGCCAAGGTTGTCGGCGGCGGTGAGAGCGATGGTGTCGTCCACGGAAGCGATCCACGGCGCGGCGGAATTTGAAGACAGGCTGCGGCTCGAAACCTAGAACCCAAATTGCGGCGCTGGGGCTTTAGGAGATCAAAGGCGGGGCCGGGATGAGGAGCACGGCGATGCTCGGGTCCCTTTATAGGAGTGCGGCGTCGGATTGGAAAACCCTAAAGAGAGTCCGCCCGGCCATGAGATAGAGTTGGAGATAAAGAGGTTTAAAGGATAAGATTTGCCCGATACGGATGCGGGAGAATAAGAAATTGATCTCAACACGATCTCCTAAGATTTTATAGTTGGAAAGCGGTTTTGTCGACGAAGCTTCAAGGACAGCAATGGTGGCCAAGAAGCGAAGGTTTGAAGATGACCGGGACGGCGGCGCACATGGCCCACTGGCGAGAGGCGAGCGCGAGCCACGTACGTCAGTGAGGAGAGGCGAGTCTGTGCGAGGTGTGTCATGGAAAAGCAAAGGCCACGTGGGCTCGGCGTGGGAATGAGAGAATGGGCCAAGGGTTAGGAATAGGGATTGGGCTTTGAGTGAGGTTCGGCCAGAGGCTTTTACGAGATATTATTTAGTTTATTTTTAGAAAATAGTAGAAAGGCAAATAAAACTTAGAAAATAGAAAATGCACTCGGAAAAATTCTAAAAAATCTAGAAAATATATCTAAGCACATAGAATCCAAATAAAATAATTTTTAATATAGTTGATGTTGACCTTAATCATATTAAATTATTTTTGAGCTCTAAAAATTCTAATTAAGCTTTAGCTTTAACAAACAAAATTCATTTGGTTATTTTTCTTTAAAACTTTAAAGCAGACCAAATTTTAGGATGTTACAAACCTACCCCCTTAAAGGGAATCTCGTCCCAGATTAGGTGACTAAAGAATAGGTTCAAACCAAACCTTGCTTACTCTTCAAAGATTTCTCTTATAAGTAAAACAAAGCTTCAACTAACTTGAGTCTAACTTAAGACTCACCGAGCGGCGTTACGGCGGTTGAACTCATACAGCAGTGGCATGATTGACCTTCCTCTTGTTCTTTGTTGTGAGTCTTGGTAGCTTGATTTGGAGTGCGAGGCATTCCTCTTCCTACTCTTGGCAAAGAAGTCTGGTGGTGTTGACCCCAAATTGAAAGGAATTGGTGTTGGCCCTTGCTTGCGGACACTTGTTGGCATAATGACTGTCGATGGCAATTGAAACAAGTAACTCCTACGCCATGGTTGGGGTTCCTCGAGGTTGATTATTATTCTTGTTGTTGACATTGGGAATCCACATGTGTTTCCTACATGAGACAGTCTTGAGTTACGAATCCATAAATGAATTATTGGGACCAAAAGGCTCTGAGCATTGGTTACGCTCTATGGAGTTGATTCGGTGAGCTCCAAATTGTATCATCTTCCTTTTGCAAGATTCATCTAACTCGACGAGAATCTTCTATGATGCGGTTTTATCCACCATGTCTTTGAAAATCCACATAATCATTTCGAAACCTGCACCTTCAAGCGGGTGGGTCCACGCAGATAAACCGGCGTGCATTATCGTAGCAACATCTTACGGAGCATAGCAAGAAAGTTGAGTGAATTTGTTGAGATATTCACCCAAAGGCATGTTTCCTTCTTTGTAGTTCGCGAAATTCATTCTTCTTCATTTCCACTATACCATCTGGAACATGCGCTTGCGAAAAGTTGTTGAAAATTCCTCCCAAGTGATAGCGTGGGGATTACCATGGTGAGGTGTAGTTCTCCCACCATTCTGATTGTACCTTCCAATTGATGTGAAGCATAAAGAACTTTCTCACGATCATTGCATTGAGCAATGGCGAGCTTTTCCTCCAGCAAGCAAGCCAATCTTACGCATCCAAAGGTTACGAGGAATGAGAAAACATAGGTGGGCGAGTGAAAGCTTTTAGGCCCCTAAAAGTGTTTTGGTATTTAATGACAATATGTTGTATGGGATTAATGTGATTATTTAATGACATCTAGGAAGATAAAATCATATTCGGAGATAATAGCAAAGGAAGGTAATAGGTTTAGGTAAAATTGAAAGCTGTCATGAACACGGGAACGAAGGATCCCGAATTCTCATCCTGTTCAAACACCACCCGTGATTTCCAGCAGTACAGCTCACAAAAATGAATATCACATTCATATCACGAAACGAAATGGCATTAAATAAATAATCTGTTTAATACAAATGAGTCTCAATAATAATATCAAATGTCAAATGATAAACACAATGAAATAACATAATAGTGGAAGCTACACGATGCGCACGACAGCAATCGTCTGGTCGAAGGCCTACTCGTCCGGTCCTCACCGCCAAGATAGTAGTCTTCTCCGAATAAGATTTATTCAAAGAGTGAGCACTACTACCGTGCTCGCAAGTCACACCAATATTGAATTTAAATGCATGCATAAGGAAACAAGTGAGTATGGCGGGGTTGTTTTGCATAAACAAGATTTTCGGTTTGAATAAGTATAGTAGTTTCTAAGGTAATTTTATACTATGGATAAAATCATATTTTGAAATGACAATGATATAATGTGGATAACCTCCAATGATAAAGTGAAGGATCCTCCTAACACTTGGCTTCCCGCCTAAATTTTCATAAGGATTAACCATCCTCAACATTTAATAAAGCATTTAAAAACCAAAAACAATTTAACTTTAAGTGGCCCGCTAGCATGTCCATGATCGCGACGCCGCTATTCGAATAGTTTCTACTCGCAGAGTTGGTACAACTTTACCCACACGAGGTGACATGCTCGTTATGTCCGCCAATTCACGCTCCGTAGGCGCAGGATGAGCAATTACCATGAGGCCTTTACAATGTTTTATCCTAGTACATTCATGCCCGCTAAGGTTTCGCTCCTTTGAATCGACCGCCCTCCTCGGAAGCCTCTCTGCGCCAAGTGGGAATAAAACGCCTAACCGACACCCACAAAATCACATGACATAAATATACTAGGATATCACAAATTAGTTAGCCAAATCCTGCCCATACAGACATGTGGTGGTATGCGTTATGGCATAGCAATAAGCGGCTCAAAGACCGGTCCTCAATTGACTTAGGCGTCATTCCTTCAACCCATGGGCCTTGATCTTAACTGATCAAACCTGCATAAACCTGCACCCACCATTCCGACCATTTCGCCCAAATCCAAACCCATTTTGGTTTTATTTTGAATAAAAACTTCATTTATAAACTCATGTGGTAAAACAATACCACAATATCAAGTTTGAAAACAATTTGTAGAAATCGTGTAAACCCTCCCAAATTACAGAATGTGGACTAAGCTTGGCTAAGCATATATTTGAATTTTGGTAATATCTTGCCTATGGTATCAAGGTAGTCGATACAACATTCAAATTTGGCCATACAATAACATATGGAATTAACTATACGTGAAACAGGACATTAAAATATTTATAACAACATATGCATGCAATAAGGAATTTAAAACTGAAAATAACTTAAAATAATAGGGCAATATGGTCAATGGTGTAACTTGCCTTGGTCGATGTCTTGAAATTCTAAATCTTCGCTTGATCGAACTCTCCTGAGTCGTCAAGTCTATACGCTAAGATACGACAAATTCAATGCAAATTCAAATAAATTCAAAAACATAGTTCAAATTAACTCCAAACTGAAATATTTTGGTTTAGTTAGCTAGATTATAATTTTATATAAATTTTGCAATTTGAAACACCCAATTTGGAGTTCATATGCAAAAGTTATGAATTTTGAAGTTTATATCTAAATCTGAAATTTTATTGAATTTCCGCAATTATTTTCCTCGAAAATCCATTTATTGCGCAATGATTACATCAGACACAGAATTCGGAATTAAATCAAATAATTTTATAAATCGGCATGTGGGCCCCAAGTGTCGCTGGGCCCATCGTGAACCAAGCCCACCGAGCCCAGGGAAGGATCGGCGCGGTGGTCGCCACGCGGCGTGTGCGTGGCGCCGATCGAACGCCGCGCGTGTGCCACGCAGCGTAGGGTGATGTGGCGCCTAGGTGGCAAGGCCACGCCGGCGCGGACGGCGGCGACGCGGACGCGCCGACAACGACGATCGGCGCTTCCGGCGAGCGTGGGTGGTCGCAAAATGTGGAAGTAATGCGATCACGATGGTACCGTTTTGGACGTGAATGGTCGTCGGAGTTGACCGGCGGCGAGCTTTTGGCGGCGGAGGGTTTCGGGTGTTGACGACAACGGCGCTCCGGTGGCGCTCCGGAGTGATGAAGGGGTTCCCGAGGTGGCTCCGGTGTCGGTGAAGACGATGGCGCACCACGGCGGCTGGCGACGCTGACGGCGGGCGAAATTCGAGTTTTTCCGCGACGGCGAAAAACCCTAAACTCACGACATGCGGCGGTAGAGCTCAGCGGAAATGAGAGTTGAGGAGATGAGATGAGAGCGTAAATGCGCTCCCGGTGGTGCCTTTTATAGGGGCTAGGTGGCTCTGAGGCGGCGTGGGGGAGGTGGGGGTCGTGCGGCGGCGGTTGCGGCGTCGTGGGCGAAACCGTCGCGGAGAAGAGGGGAGACGTGGGGGAAAAGTGGCGAGGTGGATGTGATCTCGCGCGCACGCCGCGGGAAGCCTGGGGCGCGGCGAGACCGTTAGCGGCTCGCGTGCGCGGAAATGGCGGGCGTCAAGGCGGCGCGAGGAAGAAGAAGGCGAGGAAGACGATGGTCGCGGGCGTCCGATTTTCAACGCACGGCCGAGATTAGATCCGCGGCTTAAGTGAATCTCGTGGGCAAATGTTGGATTAAGATCGCACGGCCGATTTGACCGAGCGGCGGTAAGTGAAAATTTGGCGCGCCCGTTGGATTAAGATCGCACGGCTCACGTTGATGTTAACATTCGGACGGCGCGGCGCTACGGAGATCTTGATCGTTGATGCCGATCCACGGTGGAGATAAGACGAGGTGCGTGTGAGGAGCGCGCGTTGGATTTTAATCCAACGGTGGATGAGGAGGTGGGAGAGAGAGTGCGTGCATTGGTCGAGCGGGGCGCACATGGAGGGTAGTTGGGCCGAGCCTTTGGGTTTCGCCCAAACATCGTTAGAGGATTTTCTTTGCTTTTCTATTTGTTTTAATTCATAATTCATAATAGCTTTAGAAAATAGCAAAATACTTCCAAAAATTATGAAAAATTCACGTAAATTCCCATACTCATTCTCGACTTAATAAAATTATTTCCAACTATTTGTTGGCTTTTAATTTGCAAATAATTTTGATTTAGCTTAAAAATATTTATAAAAGCTTTTGAAAATTCAGAAAAACCACAAACATAAATAAATTTTTAAATTTTACTGAAATTGAAAATTGGGCTGTTACAAACCTACTTTTAAGGGAATCTCGACCAGATTCGTGATTGGTCACAAAGAGATCGGATAGTTGGTCTTGAGGTCTTCTTCTTTTCCCATGTGGCTTCACTTTCCGGTGATGACTCCACCGCACCTTGTATGATCCGATGATTCGCTTCGGTGACTCGCTCGCGACATCCGTAATCTTGATTGGTCGCTTCCACGTAGGTGAGATCTTCTCAAGATCAAACTTTCCAAGAAGGTATGGTCTTCGCGCGCAAGCATTTCTTAATCGATACATGGAAGACATCGTGCACAAATTGATAAGGCTTCCGTAGCTCAGCCGATATGCCACTTCACCTCTTTTGGCTAGAATTTTGTATGGCCCCACAAATGGGTGCGAGTTTTCCTTTCGTTCGAATCTTCTTACTCCTCTCGAGTGGAGTGACCGTGAGATAGACCAGTCTCCTACCTCAAAGTTTAGATCCTCCTGACTGTTATCGGCATAACTCTTTTGTCGGGTTTGTGCCACTTTCAAATGTTCCCTTATAGCTTTGACCTTACTTTCTGCCTCTTTGATTATCTCAGACCAAAGAGTTGATGCTCTCCTACTTCATCCCACGTATGGAGTTCGCATTTTCCGCCATACAATGCTTCAAAAGGAGCCATTCGCAAACTAGCTTGATGGCTATTGTTATACGAGAATTCGCATACTGCAAATTCTTGTCCCAACTTTGTCCAAATTCCAAGGCACGGGCTCGGAGCATATCTTTGAGGACTTGATTGGTGCGTCTGCCCCGACCATCTGCTTGAGGATGATAGGTCAGACCGGTTGAGTCCGTGCCTAAGGCTTCATGCGCACTCGCCAGAATCTTGACGTAAACCGAGAACCTCACGCTGGACACAATCTTCTTGGGTACCCGTGTAAACAAACGATCCTAGCCACATATAACTCGCCAACCGGTCGCTTCGTAAGTAGTCTTGACGGAATAAAGTGAGCTACTTTGGTCAACCGATCAACTATCACCCGGATCGAATCATATCCCGATTGGGTCCTAGGAAGTCCATGATGAAGTCCATGCTAATCTCTTCCCACTTCCATTCCGAATTGGTAGTGGCCGCAGCAATCCACCGGTCTTTGATGTTCGCCTTAACTCGACGACACACATCACGGCGCACGAACTCAAGGCAATTTCGCTTCATGCTGACCCACCAGTATTTCTCCTTCAGATCCTGGTACATCTTAGTGCTTCCGGGGTGAATGGAGTAAGGCGTTTCATGAGCCTCCTTCAGAATTGATTGCTTTAACTCCTGCTGGTTAGGTACACAAATGCGGTTCCCAAACCACACAGTTCCTTGTTCATCTTCAGCGAATCCTGGAGCCTTGCCTCTTCGCATATTCTTCTTGATCTCCTTGATGTCATCATCTTCTAGTTGTTTTTCTCTGATCTGACTTTGAAGAGTCGGTTGTACTTCCAAAGCATTCACACAACCTTGACTGACAATCTCCAAGTTTAGACGCTTCAATTCTTCATGTAGTTCTGGTTGTTCCTTCTGCACCATCATGGTATTGCAATAGGCCTTTCTGCTCAGGGCATCTGCAACTACATTTGCTTTGCCTGGGTGATAATGGATTCCAAGATCGTAATCTTTTATCAACTCTAACCATCTTCTCTGCCGAAGGTTTAATTCTGCCTGTGTGAATATATACTTCAAACTCTTGTGATCCGTGAAAATCTCACAGCGGTTACCAATGAGATAATGCCGCCAGATCTTCAAGGCATGCACAATCGCTGCTAACTCCAGATCGTGGGTTGATAATTCCTTCATGTGGCCTCAATCGCTCGATGCATAAGCTACTACCTTGCCCTCCTGCATCAATACGCATCCGAGACCTTAACGGGATGCGTCGCAGAAGATCTCAAATCTTTATGGATATCGTAAAACTAACACAAAAGCCTTGAGACCAATCTCCTCTTGTGTCTTGAAAACTTTCTTCACGAGCATCCGTCCAATCAAATTTCTTCTCCTTCTTGTGGTTGAGTCATGGGTCTTGCAATCTTAGAGAAATTTTCAATGAACTCGCGTAATAACCCGCTAGTCCAAGGAAACTTCTCACTTCGGTGACCGTCTGGGTTGCTTCCAACTGACACGGCTTCAACCTTGGAAGGATCTACGCAATTCCTCCCACGACACAATATGTCCAAGGAATGCCACTTGACTTAGCCAAAATTCACTTTTTGCTGAATTTAGCATAAAGTCGATGTTCTCTGAGCTTGTCCAAAGATCATCCGATATGCTTCTCGTGTTCTTCTTCATCCTTCGAGTAGATGAGAATGTCATCGATGAAAACAACCACAAACTTATCCAGAATTCCATGAACACTTTGTTCATTATATTCATGAAATAAGCGAGGCGTTCACAAACCAAATGACATTATCAGAACTCGCATACCCATATCCAGTGGTGAAAGTCGTCTTCGAATATCTTCCTGTCTGATCTTCATTGGTGATAGCCGATCTCAAATCAATCTTCGAAGACACTCGCTCCTTTTCACCTGATCGAATGATCATCTATCCTCGGTAAAGGATATTTGTTCTTGATCGCCACCTCATTGAGTGATCTCGTAATCAACACACATTCTCATGCTATTGTCCTTTTTCTTGACGAACAAAGACCGTGCTCTCAAGGGGATGAACTGGTCTGATGTAACCTCGCTCGCAGCTTCTTCAATCTGCTTTCTTCAATTCCGCTAACTCATTAGCCGGCATTCTATAGGGTCGCCGATATTGAGTCGTCCCAGGACTAAGTCAATTAAGAACATGACGTCCCGATCCGGTGGCATGCCAGGTAATTCATCAGGAAAGACATCAGCATATTCTCGGACTACAGGTATGTCTTCAAGTTTCACTTCCTTCATGCTGGTGAGGATAGAACTTCCATTGGTGCAGGTCTTGGGTTTGAACTCCACTGAAATTCCTTCTCCATTTGTGAGGGTGATAAACCTATTGGCACGATCTATTTGTCCATGATTCTTGGCTAACCAGTCCATTCCAAGAATAACGTCCAGACCTTGGGAATGCAAGACTATCAAGTCTGCTAGGAAGGATACTCCGGATATTTCAAGGGTGAGGTTCGGGCATAGAGAACTAGTTCTCATTTCTGAGCCCGGGGAATGGATTATCATGGGATTTGCTAAGGAAGATATTGGTAACCCATATTTGCCCACAAATTTATTTGACACGAAAGAATGCGGTTCGAATCAAATATCACAAGCCGGTATTGAATTGACAAGAAACATACCAAGCACAACATCCGGTGGCCGCTCGGCTTCCTCGGCCGTGACGTGGTTCACACGCCCTTGATGAACCGCTCGCGGCTGCGCAGATCGCCGCTGGCCGTGACTCTGGTGTCGGCTTGGAAGACGCCACGCTCGCCGCTTCTTGGGGCATCTGTTGGCATAGTGGCCTGTTTCATTGCAGTGGAAACAGTCACTCCTGCACCGAGGGGCGGAGCTCTTCGCTGAAATTGTCCTCCGCTGAGCGCCGCGAAGTTGGAGGTGTTAGGCGCCGATTCGCACCGGCTCGGATGTGGAAGATCGAACTTCCCACGCCGCGGTGGTCGCGGCCGAATGAAACGAGGCTTGGGAAAGCCTCTGCGTTGATCTTCGGGCGCCATCCTCCGCGGTTCTCCATCTCGTGATGTTTGGCTTCTGGCGGATCGCCTTGTCCACCAACCGGGAAGTCGGTGAAGTTCGGGAGATGAGTTGGACAGAGATATCGCCGCTGAGTCCCTCCAGAATCTTTCTTGCCGTTCTTCATCTCACGCCACATCACCGGGGCATAGCGAGCTAGCCGGTTGAAACGGTGGAGATACTCGCCACCGAAGCGATTGCCTTGGCGGAGTGCATGAAACTCCTTCTTCTTCAGGTCATCATGCCGGCAGGATGTGGGCATGACGGAAGGCTCACAAACTCGCCCCACGAGATGGCCTCGGCATTGGCGTGGGAGATGCGAAATTGTCCCACCATTCGAGGTCGGGTCCGTTGAGTGATGAGTGGCGCAACGTGACCTCTCGCGATCCGTGCATTGTGCGATGTCCAATTTCTTTCCGATGGCACGGCCAATCGCGGCATCCATTGGCTCGGTGCTACCGAGAAGGTCGGAGGACGATACGCATGAACTCCGACATGGTCACCCGCTTGAGGAGGGTGTGCCGGCGTTCGAAAGGCGCGCTTTATTTACTCGGTTGTTCTGAGCGCTGTTGAGCGATCGAGCCAACAATTCAATAAGGTGAGTTTGATTGGCCATCATCTGCTGCCAATCCGTCCCGTCTGTCATGTGGGAGAGGTCTTGAACATGCCGTTCATGGTTGTCGGTATTCCCGCTGCTCACCACTCGATGTCGCCATTTCTGTGCGGTGTTCACCATCCGCTTGAAATTTCCAAAGACTTAGGAAAGGGAAGAAAAGGTTGCACTAAGGGGAGTAAATTTATATTAGCCCAAAAGCACACAAAGACAAGGCAAAGAAACAAATTTTTCTTTTGCAAGTAATTCTTTATTTTATCCAACTGATTATGGCTACCACAAAGGTTAGTAGCTCATAATTCGCAGCTAATTGAACAACTAAAGGGAAAGCAAAATCTAAAATGGTAGAGGTAAACATCTATGGGGTGGATGGGGTGTAGTCCGGGAGTTAAGGTGTAACGCCTTGGCCCTTCTTGTCAGAGAGCCAATCTCTCTTCCACGCTTCAATCTCTCCTCTCAGCCTCTAGCCTCCCTGAACGAGATACGCTCGTCCAGGGTGTTGCCATAGGCGTAATCCATCGCTTTGGCTAACTCCACTGGTGGGTGATCTCCTAGATATCCTCATTCTCTACTGAGCCAAGGCACCGCCTAGCCGAGCGGGATGTGCATGGGATAGTACCGAATGCGATCCTCGAAAATGGGCGTCGAGGTGTAGCGGTCTCACAGACGGCTTCTCTTGCCGCATCTTGGATGCCGCCTCGAAGTCCCCGACGCATTGGGGCGAAGATGTGGAAGGATGTATCCGCGCTAAGTTAGAGTAGAGGATAACCTCCACTCTCAGCAGCTCCTGCGCTTGTCCCACGATATACTTATATCCTGGTATGTGGATCTCTTCGTGAAACTCGATGTTGCATCATCTTCCATAGGATATCCGCCTATTCTCCAAACAGTAGACTCCATGGGAGATACTTGCCTGGTCTCTCGGCCATCTACAATTTTTAGAAAGGACAAGAGTTTAGAAATCTTTTTAATAGAGAAAGGAAGAGTAAGACTGGAAGATGTAAATAGTTTGTAAATTTTTGAAAAATAGTCCTTAATGGTTTTACCAATTCTACCGTAGCATCGACCTACAAATGATATGGCTCGATACTACTTTTGTCGAACCCGGAACGAAGGATCCGAATTCGTGTTCAAACACAGTCAGATTTCCGGTGTACAGCCTCACAAAAATGAATATCACATTCATATCACGAAACGTAAATGGCATTAAATAAATAATCGTTTAATACAAATGAGTCCGAATAATAATATCAAATGTCAAATGATAAACACAAATGGAAATAACATAATAGTGGAAGCTACACGATGCGCCCAGTGCAATCGTCTGGTCGAAGGCCTACTCGTCCCGGTCCTCACCGTCAAGATAGCAGCCTTCTCCCGAATAAGATTTATTCAAAGAAGAGTGAGCACTACTACCGTGCTCGCAAGTCACACCCAATATTGAATTTAAATGCATGAATAAGGAAACAAGTGAGTATGGTCAGGTTGTCTTGCATAAACAACATTTTCGCTTGAATAAGTATAGTAGTTTCTAAGGCAATTTTATACTATGGATAAAATCATATTTTGAAATGACAATGATATAATGTGGATAACCTCCAATGATAAAGTGAAGGATCCTCCTAACACTTGGCTTCCTCGCCAAATTTTCATAAGGATTAACCATCCTCAACATTTAATAAAGCATTTAAAAACCAAAAACAATTTAACTTTAAGTGGTCCCGCTAGCATGTCCATGATCATGACGCGCTATTCGAATAGTTTCTACTCGCAGAGTTGGTACAACTTTACCCACACGAGGTGACATGCTCGTTATGTCGCCAATTCACGCTCGTAGGCGTGTGGTCGAGCAATTACCATGAGGCCTTTACAATGTTTTATCCTAGTACATTCATGCCCGCTAAGGTTTCGCTTTTTGAATCGACTGTCCTCGGAAGCCCTCTTGCGCCAAGTGGGAATAAAACGCCTAACCGACACCCACAAAATCACATGACATAAATATACTAGGATATCACAAATTAGTTAGCCAAATCCGCCATACAGGACATGTGGTGGTACGTTATGGCATAGCAATAAGCTGCTCAAAGACTGGTCCTCAATTGACTTGGGCGCCATTCCTTCAACCCATGGGCCTTGATCTTAACCAGATCAAACCCGCATAAACTCTGCACCCACCATTCCGACCATTTCGCCAAATCCAAACCCATTTTGGTTTTATTTTGAATAAAACTTCATTTATAAACTCATGTGGTAAAATAATACCAAATATCAAGTTTGAAAACAATTTGTAGAAATCGTGTAAACCCTCCCAAATTCGTAGAATGTGACTAAGCTTGGCTAAGCATATATTTGAATTTTGGTAATATCTTGCCTATGGTATCAAGGTAGTCAGATACAACATTCAAATTTGGCCATACAATAACATATGGAATTAACTATACGTAAAACAGGACATTAAAATATTTATAACAACATATGCATGCAATAAGGAATTTAAAAACTGAAAATAACTTAAAATAATAGGGGCAATATGGTCAATGGTGTAACTTGCCTTGGTCGATGTCTTGAAATTCTAAATCTTCAGTTTGATCGAACTCTCCGGAGTCGTCGAAGTCTATACGCGAAGATACGACAAATTCAATGCAAATTCAAATAAATTCAAAAACATAGTTCAAATTAACTCCAAACTGAAATATTTTGGTTTAGTTAGCTAGATTATAATTTTATATAAATTTTGCAATTTGAAACACCCAATTTGGAGTTCATATGCAAAAGTTATGAATTTTTGAAGTTTATATCTAAATCTGAAATTTTATTGAATTTCCAGAATTATTTTCCTACTGAAAATCCATTTATTGCGCAATGATTACATCAGCACAGTAATTCGGAATTAAATCAAATAATTTTATAAATCTGACATGTGGGCCCCAAGTGTCAGTGGGCCGGCTCATCGTGAACCAAGCCCACCGAGCCTAGGAAGGACGGTGCGGTGGGTCGCCACGCGCGCGTGTGCGTGGCGGCCGATCGAACGCCGCGGTGTGCCACGCAAGCGTAAGGGTGATGTGGCGCCTAGGTGGCAAGGCCACGTCGGCGTGCGCGACGGCGGCGACGCGGACGCGCCCGACAACGACGATCGGCGGCTCCTCCGCGAGTGTGGGTGGTCGCAAAATGTAGGGAAGTAATGCGATCACGATGGTACCGCTTTTGGACGTGAATGGTCGTCGGAGTTGACCGGCGGCGAGCTTTTTGGCGCGGAGGGTTTCGGTGTTGACGACAACGGCGCTCGTGGCGCCCGAGTGATGAAGGGTCCCGAGGTGGCTCGGTGTCGGTGAAGACGATGGCGCGAACCACGGCGGCTTGGCGACGTTGACGGCGGCGAAACTCGGAGTTTTTCGCGGCGGCGAAAACCCTAAACTCACGACACGGTGGCGGTAGAGCTCAAGCGGAAATGAGAGTTGAGGAGATGAGATGAGGCGTAATGCGCTCCCGGTGGTGCCTTTATAGGCTAGGTGGCTCGAGGCGGCGTGGGAGTGCGGGGGTCGCGGCGGCGGTTGCGGCGCCGCGGGCGAAACCGCCGCGAGAAGAGGGAGACGTGGGGAAAAGTGGCGGAGGTGGATGTGATCTCGCGCGCACGCCGCGGAAGTCTGGGCGTGCGAGGAGACCGTTAGCGGCTCGGTGCGCGTGAAATGGCGGGCGGTTGCTGCGCGCGAGGAAGAAGAAGGCGAGAAGACGATGGCGCGGTCGTCCGATTTTCAACGTACGGTCGAGATTAGATCCGCGAAGCGGTAAGTGAATCTCAGGGGCAGCTGTTGGATTAAGATCGCACGGCTGGGATTTGACCGAGCGAAGCGGTAAGTGAAAATTTGGCGCGGCCGTTGGATTAAGATCGCACGGCTCACGTTGATGTTAACATTCGGACGGTGCGGCCGCTACGGAGATCTTGATCGTTGATGCCAGATCCAGCGGTGGAGATAAGACGAGGTGCGTGTGGGAGGTGCGTGCGTTGGATTTTAATCCAACGGTGGATGAGGAGGTGGGAGAGAGAGCGTGCGGTGCGGCCGAGCGGGCCGCGCCGCTGAGGGTAGCCGGGCCGAGCCTTGGTTTCGCCCAAACACTGTTAGAGGATTTTCTTTGCTTTTCTATTTGTTTTAATTCTGTTAATTCATAATAGCTTTAGAAAATAGCAAAATACTTTCAAAAATTATGGAAAAATTCACGTAAATTCTCATACTAAATAAATTTTTAAATTTTATGAAATTGAAAATTGCAACGCGAGAGGAGGCGGCTGGAGGTGGAGAGTAACCCTAGCGCTCAACGGGTGGGGAGCCTGCACACGCATATGCAGTGGGAGGCGAGGTAGCCTGCATCACACGGGCCTGGCTTGCGAGAGAAGGTCGCAACGGGTGTCTGTGTCGAGCCAGGCTCGGGGGAGCCTTTTGCACGCACGTGACCTGAGGAGCCAGGGTAATGCAGGAACCAAACATACCTATACCGAACACAAATTCAGTTGCATTGGGAGCACAATCATGAACGAGCAAGACATATGCGATCATTGAACAAGTAGTAATTGCTGTGGCCAGCGACATAAACCAAATATCATTGAACAAGTAGTAATTGCTGCGTCTAGCGACATAAACCAAACTAGTATATTGAACTTGGTAGGTCACAATTGGCCATGCACGCACCACACTGCGTCTCGATCGAGAGAGAGAGAGAGAAAAATAAATTCCCAGCTCAAGCAAAAGATCGCTGCTCTGTATAGTTAGAAATGACAGCTCACAAGCACGAAGTTAATTCCAGCAAGATATCAACATTTGTCATGCCTTTCGGAAGAGCAGCTCAGGCGTCCTGTTGCATTCTGTTGTTCAGATTGTCCACGTCTAGTCTAATACTCTGTAGAGTTCTGAAGAATTATTAGATGCATTTTTTTTCTTAAATGACTGCTAATTTTATAGATACAAGAATATTCCCTTCCTCTCTCCATCACTTTAAAATTTTGGGAGCAGCTAGCTAAGGGTATATGGTTCCAACGGTATAGAAAAAGGTTTTACGGAGTTGCAAGAAGTCTTATGAAAATATTTTAAAAGTTTTAGGTTTCAGTGAGTTTTACGCATTTCTAAAAGTTTCCAACAAAGTTTCAACGAAATTGAGATTTTAGAACTCAAGTTTCAACTATAAAGTTTCAAGAAGTTTTAACAGGATTCATCAAGTTTGATGTAAGATTGGTCCTGATCTTCCGATGGATGGTAATTCGATTTGTCGAGAGTGACTTTGACGACGATGTTACTTGACCGAAACTTGATCAAACCGTCCAACAATCGCTAAACCACACTCTTATCATTATCAACCTTGCTAAGAACGATGGTTGACCTGATCACAAAGATCAATTCCTACAAGCAATCGAAGAACAAGCAAAAATTCAAGTAAAGAGCAATCTGAAAATTACTAGATATAAAAATCGCACAAGGATAGTTGATGTTCTGTAACACGAATCTGTTGGTCTAACCGACACAAGAGACAACGTGGAGTTTGCACACACGGGCTAAACTGATCTAAACAAAACCTAAACTAGAGGAGAGGGGCGGCGGCCAAGGTAGGTGGGGGCACCGACCTAGGGCGTGAGGCCTCTCCTTGGGCCCAAACATTACACGACCCATGGCCCAAATTAAGGTGGCGCAACACCGTGGGTTGTCAAGCTAAGGTAACCGACCTGGTAGAGTCGAATTGGTTGCTGTCGAAGTGGTGAAGTGATTCGGCCCCTTGCTATCTCTCTTACCGTGAATGCTTGGTTTCTCCTCTTCAAGATTCCTAAGTAAAATAAGGTCGCATGTTTTATGCAGTAGCACATTCTCCATTAATAAAACATTCACTCCTAGGAAGGAATTCACCTGACAATTTAACTGACGTGCTCGTGCTCTGGTAATTGGTCATTGTACAACTTCAGGTTGAGGAGTAGTGGTTGCATCCATAGGAGAGATGTCCTCATCAAAGTTTTAGCCCAAACATGTTTCAAGAGGTTTCAACAAGTTCCATATTTAGTAAAAAAAATCACTTTGCACCACATCTTTTACTTTTTGTTCCACTTTGCACCAAGGGAACGCCCTGCTAGTGAGAGGAAAACATGGGAGGCATGGGGGGAGCTTGCTGGCAGTGAGACATGGCCGACAAGGTGGCAACAAACCAAAAAATAGAGAGAGCGATTCATTTTGTCATCGCCATCGTTGCTAGGACCATCGCCGACAATGCTTCGACTATTATTCTCCACTTTCGACCCATTTCCTAGCTCCATCTACCTCACCTCTCTTCATCTTGTGCCTCGCCGACGCTCTCACGTCGCGGTTCTTCGTTGGCGAGCACCAAAGAAGGCGACCAAATCCTTATTCTGGTGCAAAGTGCAACACATGGTAAGAAGAGGTGGTGTAAAGTGAAAAAAATTTGCTAAGGATGGTGCAAATTAAAACCATGGTAAAATTACATGATCTAAAGTGAAATTTATTCAAAAATCAAACAGAGCAAAATCCTGACGTGCTCACCTGCGGCTGCACAACCGCTCGGTGCGGCGGCTCTGCGCCCGTCGGGACACTAAGGCCATTGGCCTTCCTACCTGCCACTGAGCTCACCCGCATCTCCGTGGCTGCTTGCCTTCCAGCCTGTTACTGAGCTCGTCCTTAGCTCCACGCTCACTGGGCCACTGCAGCCGCTAGCCTCGCTTTGGCCGAGCACGCTCGTTGCGGCCCGCCCTTGCTGCCACACCCTCACTAGACCGTGGCCTCTCACGTGCTTGCGGCCACACGTGGTGTGAAGGACCAGCTCACCGACGCTCGCCGCGTGTCATTCAAGGGTCAACCCACCGCCTGCCACTCGCCCTACGCGATTTGTCGATGAAAGAGTGGACAGAGGCGGGGGCAAGAAGAAGATGCGTGAGTGCCGAACAGATAGGATAAGGAAGGAGTCATGGAGAGGTGGGTGCACTTGATGTCGTTCATTGTATCTGATTGAACAACTCGGACGTATCCTGTTGGTTTTTGGTTAGATGGTACAATGGACTTTAGTTTTTCTCTAAAATTTATATGAGAAAAACTAGAAAACGCTATAGCGTTTTTCTCCAAACTAACAGTACACCTTACATCCATCTGATAGAGTCCCCATATGTACTTCCAATTTTTTCTATCAACTTGACTGACTTCATCCTTATCCCCTCAAACATATGCACAGGCAAGCAGCAAAGGGCTCCACGTGTGGGGGAAGCGGCGACGACCGGTGTGCAAGAGCAGCGAACATTCCCATCCAAGGCCACCTAGATGCACTCATTTGGCTTGGACTTTTCCGCAGTTCATCTTCTTCTATGTTCTCTCTTTCTCACTCTCCATCCAATGTGGATTCCACGTACCTACAGCCCAAGTGTATCTGGAGCGCAGCAAGAGGAAGGGCAGTGACCACCGCTGGCGAGCGACGTGTGGCGAGTGGCGGTGGGCTGGTTCTCCGATCCTC
Source organism: Ampelocalamus luodianensis (assembly GCA_036346255.1). Taxonomy (NCBI): domain Eukaryota; kingdom Viridiplantae; phylum Streptophyta; class Magnoliopsida; order Poales; family Poaceae; genus Ampelocalamus; species Ampelocalamus luodianensis. The sequence goes on from CM070621.1 coordinate 21,575,430, forward strand.
GTGTGGGCGCAAGCATGTGGGAGGCTACGGTCTAGCGCGATGGGGAGTGGCGGCGAGCGGGCTCAGCGGGAGCGAGGCCAGTGGAAGCGACTACCGGAGGTGCGCTCGACAACTCGTGGGAAGGTGAGTGGCCACAGTAGCCCGGTGAGCATGGAGCCATGGGTGAGCTCGGTGGTAGGTGGAAAGGTCAATGGCCGCGAGATCCCAACGAGCGCGGAGCTGTGGCGACGAGCGGTCGCGCGGCCGCAGGTGAGCACGTCGGGATTTTTTTTCTCTTATTTGATTTTTGATGAAACTTGCTGAAACTTCTTGAAACTTTTTTGTCTGAAACCTATTGAAACTTGAGTTACAAAATCTGAAACTTCTTGAAACTTTTTTGTCTGAAACCTATTGAAACTTGAGTTCCAAAATATGAAACTTCTTGAAAGATGTTGAAACTTGCTGTAAATTCTTGAAACTTTTTTGTCTGGAACTTGTTGAAACTTGAGTTCCAAAAATCTGAAACCTGTTGAAACTTCTTGAAACATGTTGAAACTTAGGCTTGAAGCTTTCTTGGAATCTTCTAGAAACTCCTAGAAATACGTGAAGCTCACTGAAACCATAAACTTTTAAAATGTTTACATGAGACTTGTTGAAACTTCATGAAGCTTGCTGAATCTTCTTGAAACTTTTGTATCTAAAACTTGTTGAAACTTGAATTTCAAAAACTGAAACTTGTTAAAACTTGGGCTTGAAACTTTCCTAGAGTCTTCTAGAAATTTTTAGAAATACATGAAACTCACTGAAACTTGAAACTTTTAAAATGTTTTCACGAGACTTCTTTGAAACTTCATGAAACTTGTTGTGACTTCTTTGAAACCTCATGAAACTTGCTGGAACTTTTTGAAACTCTTTTGTCTGAAATTTGTTGAAACTTGAGTACCAAAATATGAAACTTGTTAAAACTTACTTGAAACTTTCTTAGAATCTTCTGAAAACTTTTAGAAATACGTGAAACTCATGTAGAAATCCCACTGAATAATGCGAAGGAGGAGGACGCCAGGGAGGAGGAGCGATGGGAGGTGAAAGTGTGCCGTCCGATGGAAGGATCCGATCGACTCCTATACCGCTTTCGATGGTATTGGTTCAGCTCCTAATTTATATTGGTTCGGAGCTAATTAATCATCTTCACAAGTAAACCAAAGAAAATCTAAAGATGCTAAGGATCATCAAGAAAGAACCGATTTGTGACAGTAGTTGTGCATTTGGAAAAGAACATACATGAAGCAATATAAATTGGTACTAGTCAATTTCTTACCAACTCTTGGCACATGTATAAGCCACTAAAAAACAAGGGCCGGCTATATCAAATTACAAGTTTTCACTCAAGTCAGAATTCCATTTCAAAATGACAGGGAAATGGTGACAACTTCCAAATCAGCAACGCTCATACATCTGAGTGCAGTAGGACCTAGATGAAAATAAAATATTTCACTTACCGGTTCATCACTGCTATGTCCTGGTCCTGCCACTATTAAGTGTATCTGTCTTGCTTTCTTCCATGTCACGAGAAGAAGCATAGGATTCACCTTCAAAACGTTTCATGAAAACACAAGAAGTCACAATAGAACATTAAGAACTGATACTAGCAATGGGACCTGATTAACAGGCTAGCCATAAATCCATCTGAAATTGAATGCATTTCACACTATCTTCTAGGGAACTCAAATGTAGAAGCAGTTTCATGACATTATCTTCATTCATAAGTACTAGTACACAAGGTGAACCAACAACTCTGATGAAATTATTCTGAAATCCTTATCTTTTTACTAAGCATAACACTATTAGCAATATCAAGTGTAGAGTGAGACTCCTAGAGACATATAGTGGCAACAGAAAGTATATAAATATTAAATACATGCCAGCCAGTCTGACAAACATGAACGGCATAGATATGAGCCTAGCTAGCATCAGCAACTTAGAAGAAGGCCCTGCTTCCGTAAAAGACCCTAGAACCCTTTGATGGCGATGGCTTCTCAGTTGTACTCAAGTCAGTGTTATCAGTTGAGGGACTACTGTTCTCAACATCCAATGGAAGCTTCATTTTTGCAAGGGACTCAGTAAACTGCTGCATGCTCTTCATGTACATGTCAACTATGTCCTGCTGGACAACCGACTCCCTAGGTTGGAGGTTAATGCTGATCACAGGCTTGACAACTTCATCCTTGGGTGGTGCCTCAGAAGAATCAGCCTCGCCATCTGTAACATCTTGGCTTTTCTCCTTCTGGCTTTCAGTAGGGGATGCCACAATAATGGTCTCGTATGGCTCAGAAACTGATTGTGGCGTTGCAGAAAGGGCTGTGGAGGAGTCTGTGATTGAGACACAACTTAGAGGGCTTTCATCCCGATATTCCTCAAGATTCTTTGTACAGATTTCAGAACCAGGCACAGCTGCATCAGACTGCAGTAACTTGCCATTCTCAGCTTTGATTGGATTCTCAGAGTTCAAGGTCTCCATCTCGAAATACTTGGAGACCATAATTTGATTCTCCTTCACCATATTCAAGTCTGGGAATTCAATCTTTTCGAGCTCAGAAGGAACCGAGTCATCATTTCCAGAATCGGTCACTACAGACACTGACTTATTTGGTGATGAGATTGGGAGGACATCTGGAGAACAACCAGCATAAGACAAGGACAGCTGCACAAATCCAGCCGGTGAGTGGAACAGGTCAGTAGATGACAGGGGGAACTCCTGGACCAGCATTCCATCAGCCATTACAATGTCTGCCAGAGGAATAAGGGCAAAGCCAAGAAGCTGGTCCTCCAGGTAGTTCTTCACCCTGCTCAACATCCATATCTCGCACTTGAGTGAATTATCCACAGTGCGAACATCGAGCCTTAGACCCTCGTCAAACACCGGGTTGCGCCCACCACCGTTGATCACCTTGGTTGAGCATGACACGTCTGGGTCGCCTGTGAGGCACAGCTTTGCATACACATCCTGCTTGTGGTAGATACAGATGTTGTGGATATCGCGTGCCTGGTGTACAAAGACATCAAGGTAGCCTATGGACTTGTCTTTGCTGGCAGTCTCAGTGGCAAAGTTGGTGACTCTTTGAGTGATAATCTCAGTGTTCGGCGTCGATGGATCAGACATAGGGCCAGTTTGGTAAGCTGCCATTGCAGGTGTCCCAAGACTGCACTTAGCACAGACAAAGAAATATGCTTTCTTCAATGCTAAATAATAAATAAAGTTGTCTGAACCAAGATTGCAAATTATAGCCGAAGTTAAGCAGAATGGGCACAAAACAGTGTTAATAATACTTTGCTAAAGCAGTTGGACCATAAATTAGGAGGAATCTTTAGTTTATGGTTGCAGAACAGATGTAATCATACCAAATTGCAAAGTAAAGCACTTAAATTTCAAAATAAAAGGATCAATACAGATATAAATGATCCCTGGTTACTTTGTTATCAGGAAGGAAACTGAGGGATAAAAAAATTGGACTTACGATCTGAAGGACTTTTAGCTCAAAGATCTCCAATTGCGGCAAAATCCGAAGATTTTGGTGATATGAAGGAAACTGTTACTGATTTGCTCTGAAACAGGAAGAGCACGCGGGGATTTAAAATTGGAAACACAAATCGAAAAAAAGTTCAGTTCATAAGAGCCCTAACGATCTGAAAACTAGGATAGATAGTAAGATTTATGCACAAATCGTAAAGGAAACTTGGCAGCAAGAACATCAGCGGGGCACAAATTAAGCATACATATTGTTAAGATTTAGGCGCATATCATAATGCCATACTCAATTCCGTGAAGAAACATGCACAAATCGTAAAGGAAACTTGGCAGCAAGAACATCAGCAGAGCACAAATTAAGCATACATACTGTTAAGATTTAGGCGCACATCATAATGCCATACTCAATTCCGTGAAGAAACAACCAAAATTTTAGCCACTCACACGAATCAAAAGCCCTATAGGCCAAGAACCACAGCCCTTCTAAAAATCCCTACTGTCCACACAAGGACAAGAAGATCCGGGAAAAACGCCCAAATCGAAGAACCGACAGAACTAACACCAAACATGGAAATCGACTGACCTCGGAGCACATACTGGTGGTTTGCTAGAGGCGTGAGCTAATAGGAAAAGGAGATTAACAATTTTATACAGGAATTACGGGGAGGATGGCGTTGTTACCTTCTTCACCGAGGATTAATGGGGTGAACTGGGGTATGTCGCGCTCGGGGTGCCCAATGGAAGAGGACCTTGCAGTGTGTTAATAATTGGGTGGGAGATGGGAAGGGAAAGGTGAAATATAAAAGGAGCGCTACTTTTGCAGCAACCACATCTTGTTTTCCACCAATTACACATGTTAGGCATTTGTTGGTGCTATTAGGTAAGGCTGGAAATGAAATGAGCAAGACTTGGATTACACAGTAGAAGTCATCGGTACAAAATTGCACGCCGAATTTAGCTATCTACATTTATTCATGTGTCAGTTTATTATTGCTGGAGAATTAATAATGTGTAAAAGTAAGAACCAGGTCTCAAAACGTAAGTCATGGAGATCGGTTGTTGTATTACCTTGCCTTGGCTCATCTGGATTGTTTGATCGAAATTAGTTGATTCTGCTAGCGAGTCCATTCTATTGTACCCATGAGCCCATGCCACGGACGGGGCTAGTCTAAACTTTCTACTCTTTTGAATTTTTTGCAATTTTTTTAAGAATGCTTTTGTGGACTTTCGATCAGAGGTCTTAGACTATAGCCTACCTCACCATACCATAAAACTAATAGTGCTATAATACCATATTGTTGTATCTCCAGAGGAATCCACAAGGGCTACAAGGAGAGTAGACTTATTTTGGTAACCTCAAATGGTACAAACGGGACTTATCACTGAAACTTTGATAAGACCATCGGAAATTACTGCCCTCAATATTTGCAATTCCTACGAGGTCACAAGTGTCGCAGGACTATTGCGTGATTTCGAAGGAACCCGAGGGGCTATGCGCAAACATGCATGGATTTTTTAAAAGTTTTTTTTAGAGGAAACATGCGTGGAATTGGCGGAACCGCTGGAGTGGAAAAGAGCCGCGTAAAAAACCGCCCCAGGTCAGCTACAGATGCACTAGTTGGAGGCTGGGATCTTCTACTGCGCGGTTCCAACGACCATTCCCTCCGTGACACTGCAATAACCAGCTCGTCGCAATCTCACAACTTCATACAATAAAATTCGAATTTGAAGTGCAGTTACAAACAATTGGACATGCTTGAAGTATTACCTCTGGATCGTGCACCTCCCTACTCCACCATCCAGAATTCATTGAGCCCCTTGCTGATTTGTGTCTATCTCAAAGTATCTTTTGACCCACTTGGACGTCGCTTAGATTGTTTTTTCGAACCAGGTCGCTTTGGACTGTTACGTTGTGGCCTCTCTCTCTCTCTCTCTCTCGGACTTTTTGGTGAGCTATTTGTTCAGGAAAGTATCAATGATAGGTATGCTCGGTAAAAATGGTTGCCCTACCCACTTTAGCTATAAGAACTTGTCAAAAACTCTCCTCACGACCAAAAAAAAAAAAAATGGTCTTGTCAAAAACTCAACACCAGAGTAGTTCATTTCATAATTCGGAAGAACACAACTGGCTTCAGTTTCAAGTGAATCCACACTTTCTCAGTAGAAGCGTGCTTTAAGATGAGACACAAAATGAGTGAAAATGACATAGTCAGTGCCGTGACTGTCATGCTTAGTCAAATAGTCAGTGCCGTGACTGTCGTCAATTAGTCGAGATAATGTCAATGGAGTTTTAGCTAAGACCTCTAGAAGGCGCATATGTGGAATTTTTTTTGTTGTGACTCGTCAATGAAGAAAGAAATCAAATTTTAGTCGTTGAGTATATATATATGTATCAACAAAGTACCACAAACTTTATGTCCCATTCCATTAAGTCATTTTGTCTCTAACGAATTTCCAGATTCCGCTGGTGCAGAATAAGTTGAAAGAACGCGAGATCATCTGCACGACTCCACGGTGCCAAGCAGGCGCTGCTCCTCTGCTTCACGCACACCTTGGAAAGCTGCTTTGTTCAATGTACCATGCGCTGTAACTACCGTCACAAATCACGATAACAACAAAAGCATATCAAATGTTTTGTGCAAGATCGAATTGTTTTGAAGTTATCTGTCTGGATTTTTTTTCATAGGTTATGGAAAGTACAGTATCATAACCTCATGAAACGAAGTGGAGCCAGACAGTGTACGTGGCGCACACACACACGAGAAGAAAATGCGTTACAAGTTGAGCAATGTGGAAACTGGAAAGTACTAATGTGTTCCAAAATCACCTAGTGTTGTTGGGAACATTAGCAAATAAAGGCGGCACAATCCACACTCTCCACTCACTGCTTTACAATGAGAAAAGCTTTGAAAAAAGTTGGCAAAAGTGTGCCATTCTTTTACTCTCCAACTCGCCGTGTGAACATGGTCAGTGGTTTAGTCCAAAGTGCTGGCCATGACAATGGATAATCTCGATCCCAATTTGGTAGATTAGCCAAGGGTAAGCACATACATCAGCAGGGGACATAATTGACAAAACAATCACCATCATCTAGATAAATGAAGCCTGCGAATTGCAACCCTACAAAAAAAACAAATTATCTCAGTCTAGAAGAACAATAATCAAATAATGCTATCTTTTTTTGTCCCTGATCAATGCCTGCAACTTTAACTCAGTCAGCATCTTTGGCGAGTCACTTCCAGTCAAAATTGCAGTGGCATCCAAAATAGAGTTCGTATATAGTTAGATACCATTGCTTTCTTTCGTTTTTCCTCTTTCCTTTTTTTTTTCTTACGTAAATGACCGTGAATGCACTGAGAGTGTAATTTTGACCAGAAGAAAACACACACTACCTTGCTCTCTGTCGCCTTACTTCCAACACACACTACCTTGCTCTCTGTCGCCTTGCTTGGAAGGTAGTGGGATTGTTCGTAGAAGTATAAATATATTTAGGTCAAATTAGGTGCCACCAAACCTTTAGTTCAATCTTAAACTGTGGAGACAGCATTGAGTTGATTTATTTGGTTAAAACTGAACTAGGGTGACCCGTGCATTTATGTGATTAGATTTGTTTTAAAGTTTGTAGTATTAAATTATATAACTTAGATGTCTGAGACTATATTTACGTATCTTGTAGGCTATTTAGATTTTTAAAAAATCACAAACATCGAAAATGGCAATAGAAGATTGAAGGAAAATACAACTTGAATAACGTAATTGAAGTATGAGCTTTGATGGAAGAAAACAATTGAGCATATTAAGTTATTGGGGTTTTTTTAGAAACATAATCACTTTTCATCATGCATGGATAATGTAGTTGCATATCCATATTCTTCCTCCATTAGCTACTCTTTTTCAAAATATATGCATCACTACTACAGAACAGACTTTTGGTCCCGGGCCTAAAGGGCCTCTAGTCCCGGTTATAGAGCCGGGACTAGGAAATCGGGACTAAATGTCTCACCTTTAGTCCCGGTCCCAAGCCCGGGACTAAAACGATTTTAGTCCCGTTGGTAATACCAACCGACTAAAAGGTCCGCTGATCGCCACTGGTCGCCTTTTAATCCCGGTTGGTATTACCAACCGACTAAAGGTGTTTTTTTTCTTTTTGTTTCCATTTCAATTCATTATTGATTTTGGTTTTACAATTACATTAGGTTTTCAAATGCGTATTCTTCACTGCTAATATATGTATACGCACATATAATTTAGTTTGGAACATTATTACACACAAATAAAGTATGAAACTATATATATTATGGAGCTATATATATGTATAATATATATATATGCACAAAAATTTACAAAATTATTCATGCATCCTTGGTATTTACAACACAAATGTTGTCCTCCACTTAAATGTCATACAAATGTTCGTCTGGTTTGGCTTCAATGGTTCATCTCAGGTTAAAGTAGAACTCGGTGTCGGGCTTGAGGACATGCTCATTAAGAAATCCTGCGATTGTCTCTTGAATTCCTTTGAGGCGGTCCATATCCAACACTGCTCCTTCAACCATATCTCCTTCAATTTGCATTAAACGAAAGAAGTATTAATATACATAAGATTTATTTAATAGCAACAAATAAATAAAATGGATTTATTATATATACTTGTTACGCATTTTTCAGATCTGTAGATGGGTTCTTTTGCATACACCATGAGGAACTCGCAAACGTAGTATCCACACAAATTGTTGCCCGTGGTCAGTGAGAACCCATCATGACGATATAAAAGATTACTCGCTATCCCGCGCGTGAGTCAAGCATGATAAGGTAAAGACGCGGGAGCTAGTACAACTTACATCCGATCGGTGTGGATCGTGAAGTGGCGCTTTCGGATCCGGACGGTGTAGCTGAACGAACCAAGCCCAAACCCCGCCCAATAATTGGATCGTTAATTAACTATTGCAGAGTTAAAGAGCAGGAATAAATATTTAAAGATCGAAGTTACCTCGGATAATGTCTATCATATCTTGGTAATGTTCTGCGGTTTTCTCAACGAGTCATAGATTAGCAAATGACCGCTTGGAGAGATCAAGACAATCGTATCAATGAAAGTGCATTTGTTTATAGAGTCAACATATATATCTTTATGTTGGATTGAGTAAGTAAAGTAAAATGTGCACACGATAACAACACTCACCCAAAGTTGTAGGGAAGAGTATAAATCTTTTGTTCTTTTGGTTGATCAAGAACCTCCAAAATTCCTCTCCATTTGAGGTCTCCATTGATCGTGGGGAGTGTTTGGGTCCTTGAATACGATATATGGATCAACGAAACCAATGTTCTTGTCATTTCTACGTGTGAGGTCTCTCATCATGTCTCTGCATATGTATAGACATGCTAGCTAGTGTGAGGATAATTAGTTATACATATACATATGCTAGAGTGAGATTATTAAAAGAAAGAATCACGCATGCATAAAAGCAATGATGAGAGATTTGTCTAGAGCGCCCATGTGGCATAGCTGGTGTAACTCATTAAACGAACCATTATAATGTCATCGCCACTAAGTAATGATGGTTTATAATTTTGACGCAAATAAAGTCATCCGCTTTTCTGCGACATGCCGCCATGTACCACTTGTTTAACAAGTACATTTGCGTCACGGTTCCATGAGCTTCTCGGGGTTGTATAGACTCTTGCCATATACATATTCCTTCTTCCAATGATCAACTTCCGAGCACTTTCGATGTGTGCTCACGAGCATTTGGGAAATGCTTAGACCAGCTCGCGAAAAATTCATCAAGTTGATCCAAATGCACGTTTCCGGATATCCGTTCTAGCACGCTCGTGTTTGAACCATATTCATTCCCAATAACTAGTGGGGCACGATTGCTGTGATTGTTCCCAGCCGCGCAACACCCTTCCGTGCTCTCTTCTCTTTCTTCTTCGCCTCCTCAATTGACTTGGTGAGAGTGCGGTCATAGTCCGATAGTGGCGAATCCTTACGAGCATGACGTAACTTTTCTCGTGAGCGCCCACCCTTTGCCTTAGAACTTCGGACGCACGAAGAAGTACGGCTTCTCGTGGTTTCGCCGCTTCACTTTTAGCCTTGACTTTCGCGAAGAAACCGCCCACATCTGTTTCATCAAGCATCTATTTCCTCGCGATCTTCTCATAGGAAAGTTTCGTCGTCTTAGAAATAGCCGTGTTCTCCCGAGGCTTTCTTCTTGGCGGTGGGGCCGACGCCGCTTGTGGGGTGGGCCTCTTCTTTGGCGTAGGGCGGCGGTGTCGGCGTTGGAGCCCGCCGTGGAGGCGATGGGGCGGTGGCGGCGTTGGAGCCCGCCGTGGAGGCGTCGTGCTGGGCGGTGTCGGCGTTGGAGCCCGCCGTGGAGGCGATGGAGCGGGCCGTGTCGGCGTTGGAGCCCGCCGTGGAGGCGATGGGGCGATGGCGGCGTTGGAGCCCGCCGTGGAGGCGATGGGCGACCGGTGTCGGCGTTGGAGCCCGCCGTGGAGGCGATGGGGCCGTGGCGGCATTGGATCCCGTCGTGGAGGAGATGGGGCGGTGGGGATGCAAACGTGTCTTCCACTTCATTGTCATCGCCGCAACACCGTGACCGGTGGTGAATGGATAATTGGACTTAGGTTGGGGAGGTTCTGCCGTGAAAACAACGTGGTATGAGTAAACCGTTATTTAAGCCAATACATAATTAGTGAAAAAATGTTTCGTTCACTTTCATCCGCACCTAGGGTTAGGTTGTTGAGGAGGAGGAGGTGACGCCCCAGGAATAATGATATAGCGCTTGCGCCAACATATGAATGTCTTCTCCGCTTCTCCTAAAGTCTTCTCCCCATCACCTCCTTCAATGTCAAGACGCACATTGCTATAACCTTTCACAACTCTATCCACCGATACGCTAGTTCCATTGGATTGATTGCCTTCTGAGAAATTGCATTGAGGAATGCGCATAGCTTCACGGTGGCCAGATGTACATGTGGAGGTAGAATTCCTCTTAAAGCAACCGGAAGCAATTGCGTCATAAGCACGTGGCAGTCATGGGACTTTAAGTGTAGGAATTTCTTCTCTAGCATTTTTATTATACGCTTTATATTGGAGGAGAATCCAGATGGGACCTTGATGCTGTTTAGGCATTCAAACATGCTTTCCTTCTCTTCTTTGCTAAGAGTGAAGCTAGCAGGTCTTAAGTAATGGCGTCCATCGTCTGTCTTCTCTGGATGCGAGTTGTCTCGTTCTTTCATGTGCCGCAAGTCCCGCTGCGTGCTTCGAGTGAATCCTTAGACTTTCCATACACATCCATGAATCCTAGCGAGTTCACACAAAGATTCTTTGTCGTGCATCACGTCGATCGCGTTATGGACCTCTAGGACTTGCCAATAGGGTAGCTCCCAAAATATGGACTTCTTCTTCCACATGGGTGCGTGTCCCTTAGCATCTTTTGGAACAGTTCGCGCCTTGTCCCTTTCCAAAGACTACTTGCACATCCTTGACCATATCAAGTACATCCTCCCGCCGGTTGCGAGGCTTGGTTCGGTGGTCCGCCTTACCTTTAAAATGCTTGCCTTTCTTTCTTAGTTGGTGATTCATAGGAAGAAAACGACGATGGTCAAGGTACACGACCTTTCGACATTTTTTCAAATATATACCGTCAATGTCATCAAAACAAAGTGTGTGCATGCATTGTATCCCTTGTTTGTCCGTCTCGAAAGATTACTTAGAGCGGCCAATCATTGATTGTTACGAACAACAATGCTCGCAGTCGAAGTGTTCTGTTTGTACTCATCCCACACACGCACACCGGTTTGCTCCATAAAAGCGGAGTTCCTCAACTAATGGCCTCGGTAGACATCGATGTCGTTGCCGGTTGCCTCGGGCCTTGATGAGCACCGGCATCATAATGAACTTCCGCTTCATGCATAACCATGGAGGAAGGTTGTAGATACATAGAGTAACAGTGCCAAGTGCTATGACTAGTGCTCGTCCCCAAAAGGATTCATACCATCCGCATTTAAAGCGGACCTTAGGTTTCTTGCGTCATCCGCAAACTCCGAATTCTCTGTCTATTGCTCTCCACCGGGACCCATCGCCAGGTGTCTCAACATGTTGTCTACCTTACGGTCTTCTTTGTGCCATCGCAACAACTTTGCATGGTCCTTGTTTCGAACAGACGCTTTGAGCGTGGTATTATAGGAGCATACCACATAACCTTGGCGGGATTTTCTTCTGGGGCGTTCTTCGCCTCAACATCGCCAGGTCATCTCGCCGATCTTATATCGCGACGCTTTGCATACGGGCATTCATCCAAATTCTCGTAGTCCTTGCCATGATACAGATGCGATCATTACGACATGCATGTATCTTCCGGATTTCTAATCCCAAAGGCGACGACTGCTTTGCTTCGCACGTAGTGGCGTGCAATTCGTTAGGCTTCTAAGCATCTTTTTGGATCTTCGATAATTGCCCAAATGCCTTGTCGGATACACCATTCTGCCCTTCCATTGTAGCAACTCCATGTTGTACCCAACTTTTTGCCCATCTTCTACGGACGGTATAGTAATTTCTTGTGATCGTCTAGCATGCGGTCAAACTTAGCCTTCTCCTTTTCACTTTCGCAATCTCTTTGTGCATCACGAATGACATCACCAAGAGCATCATCTTCGAGTGTGTCTTCCGCCCCGCCTCTTCTTCGCCGCCATTGCAAGATCATCAAGTCACCGTATTGAACAATAATGTCGTCGGGTCCAATTGTTCTTCTTCACCTTCTTCCATTATAACCCGGTTTCTCCGTGCTTGGTCCAACAAATATAGTTTGGCATGAAACCCGACTTCAACAAGTGTGAGTGAAGACTCCTTGAGCTAGAATATTCCTTCAAATTCTTACACAGGCACATGGACAAAGACATGAAACCATCCCGCTTGTTTGCCTCGCCACTCTTAAGAAATAATGCACACCATCAATGAACTCTTTGGAGCGGCGATCGGCATTGTACATCCAATGGCGTGTCATCGTCGCATTATATGACATATCACATAATTAAATTTCTCATTTTGTAAACAAATGAAATTAAAAATACACCAAAATTCTCTATTTCTCTAATGAACTAATTGAGTAACATGCCATGGAACACCATCATGTGTCATGGCAAAACAATTTTCAGAATTTTGGATCATTAATTTAGCCTACAAAATTCATGGAATAATAATTAAATAAATAAGCATAAAATAGGTATAAATTCAACTTTGTCCAAATAGCCTCAAAATTTTTATATGGACTGTTCACAGTGTAACTTAGTGGAAAAACAAATTTCATGATTTTTGAAATTTATTGTGGCCTACAAAAATCATGAAAGTTCCATTTATGAATTAATTGGCAATTTTATAACATATAAAAATTATTCAAATTTCACATTTCATATTTTTCATAGATAGTATACATGTCAGAGAGCATACACAAAACTTTCAGAATTTTTGGAGCTCTAGATTTAATTATACAAAAATCACAAATCTGTACTATTCAAAAATCGAAAATAAAAGAAAATGGACGGCAGGCGGTAGATGTCAAATGGACGGCGGGTTAGCATCAGAGCTTACCGCGAACACGCCGGTGAATACGGTTGAGTGAATGAACGGCTCGGCGGTGGTGACAAAGAAGCGGCGGCGTGTCCCGCGCGACCACGGCGTTCCCGCTCTGTGATTTAACGCCAAACAGAGTTTAAATAGAAGGACATTTAGTCCCGGTTGGTGTTACCAACCGACTAAATGTCAACCTTTAGTCCAGGTTGGTACTACAATCCGGGACTAAAGATTTAGTCCCGATTGTAGTACCAACCGACTAAAGGTTGACATTTAGTCGGTTGGTAACACCAACCGACTAAAAGTCCTCTCCAAAAAGCTCGCTACCAGAGCCGTTGGGCAGGGGACTAAAAGTCCCTCCTGCAAAAGCCTGCTACCAGAGCCGTTGGGCAGGGGACTTTTAGTCCCGGTTGGTGTTACCAACCGGGACTAAAGATATTTTTGGTCCCGGACGCAATTTTCTCCGAGACTATTGCCCATTTGGCAGTTCGACCAAAGGTCTGTTCTGTAGTAGTGCATGCACATGTATCACTATTTAATTTCAAGTAATACGTTGGTTATGAGTACGGTAAATTATCTTATTAGTATACATAGTATTAGAACACCTTGCTCACGTATACACCAATACACCATGGGCGATCTACCTTGAATTTATCTACCCTCACATGTTGGCTTCCCCACCGAACCATGTGTCTTGTATCTCTTATCGCCGTTATAGTTTTTTTATTTCAGCCTCCAACATCGAGCCCAATTCTTGACCAATCTCTCTCAGCTGCTATCCCTTTCAATACAATACTCTACCACATAGTTATTTTCTAATTATCTCCAATTATTGCTTAATGCTGACCGCTGCGATATCAAACACGTATACACGTGCAACCATCGCTGATTTATGTCGGGAACACCCATCACACTCTCTCCAGTAGCCCCGAGCCTATTCCCTATAATTGTGTCATCTCTACTCTGAACTCTTTACCCATATGCTTTTGTACACACGTGCTTCTATTCGTATGGATACATGCATGTATATACATATGCACGATCTTATACATGCTCGATGTCATCATTTTCCTTTTCGGTCACTCATCTTCTTCGACGTTGACTAACCCAACGATGTGGCTTCCTCACTAACCGCAGCAACCTCCCATACTGATGTCGGCATGTATGCTTAAGTCACTATTTAATGATAAGGAGAATATTCTTGCCATCGCTGGTGACGATGTGCCCCTCACCTACAATGGCACGCTTCTAGCTACATGATAGCTCCAAATTGTCCATAGCTCATTTCAGTGCAAATCTTCATCTCCTTCCTGCCATGGCTTTCCCATCATTGAGCTTCCTTGTCTAATAACTTCTTCAACAATGCTAACACTCACCACTCGTCATCACGACCCTTAACTCCTTCGACTTTGGTCTTTCTATTCAACGGCTACGGCGAGCAACATGACATGTCTTCGTCGAACAGCTAAGGTTAGCAGCACAAGATTATCCTCATCTCTGCTGCCGTTGTCGCCTCATCTCTTTGCTTCCCTATAGGTCAATATCTTCTTACAAGATAAATCGATGATATTGCATTCTTTCGTGATCTCCTCCGACACTATTCTTGCTATCCTCGTTATAATTTTTGTTTTCATTGAAAAATTTAGTTATGTTTTATTGGAGCTCGCATACTAATCAAATTGCTAATTTTATTTAATTTATTCCAAAGTTTAGTTATTTAGGAATTTTACTTATGAATTCTTATGGAAATCTGATTGCTAATTTATCATATTTTTTATTTCGAATTCCAGTTATTTTGGATTGTACTTGTCATGGACTTTTTTCTTTTAACCTCGAGGGTTATAATTTGGACCCATCACAATTGATGATGTACATTCTTTTCCACCGATTAACGTGGGAATTAATAGCTCTTAGGAGCAAACATGATAGCTTATTTTCTATCTATTTAATAATATAATAGATAGATAGATAGATTAATAGATAGAAGAGGATAGATGGACAGATAATTCCCCGATCAGCGGCAAACGACCTGATGATCCAACCGCACGTGATGTGAAATTAACATGTTTGCCCTTTTTCTCCGTCCTTGCACTATTGGCGTGCGTGACAGAAGCTTCAAAGAATATTTGTACACACGCACCACTCCAGGTCGAAGGCGCGCTGCGAGGCTAGAGCAGCTGCACGACGTCACCGTAACCCGTCCGACTGGAACCAGGCAGGTGCAGCGTGCGCGGCGCGAAACGTAAGTGGTAACCGGCTGGCCACCCACCCACTGGCCACTGGTACGTACGTACGTACCCCGCGCATGCGGGCCCCGAGTCCTCGTGCCTGGAAAATAATTTTATAGGATTTGATTTACAATTCTATCAGTATCGACCTATTCCATCGTGTGATATGTGTCTTTTCACGAATCTCAAAGCATGATATGCTAGTCTTTAGTATTTAATTCGTGAAAATTCACATTAGTGATTTATTGAGCTGTGCGTTTTGAGATTCGTGAAAAGACACATGTCACACGATAAAATAGGTCGATACTGATAGAATTGTAGAGCAGATCCTATAGAATTATTTTTCCTCCTTGCCTGCCGTGCCAACCACCCGGCCGGCGCGCACGTACTCCGCGCGGCGCGCGGCCTGAACAGGCGCCCGTCAAACGCGAAGGCGTTCTAGCTTGCACGTACGTTAGCACGTTAGCTCCCCACGAGGCCACGAACCCAAACCTGCAGATTCCACATCTAGGTGATCCGCACGCGCGCGTACACGCACTACCCACCTGCCGCACCGTGCCAGAAGTTCCACCGGTGGGCGCGCGCGCGCGGCTTGTGCATGTATTATGGATTAGAATTGAGAGCTGGAGTGCGTTGAGAGGGGCTGGAAACCTCCCCGCTAGGCTGCTGCGTACATGATTTAACATGTCAGTATGGTTAAACATGTATCACTGACGGACCAGGATTAAATTTAAGGTACGGCGGAGTCACTAGCGTGAACAAAAAAATATTACCCAAAAGCAAAGGAATTCATACACAAACTGTACTGCAATCACACTAATTCTATCATAATCAAATCCTTTTGGAGTTCTGCCTAGTTCATTGATCATCACTCATGACAAATTTTGATAATATGAGACCAGTTTTGAAGCTCTGCCTTGCCAGTAAGGTCTGATGTCTGCCTGCTTTGGGGTTCTGTTTAGTGAAATAGGTGCAAATCATGAAAGGCTAAGAGGATCACAGCTAGGATGAGAAACAAACTTCATCATGAAATGAGTATCCGAAGAAAATTATTCCACGCTGTTGGAACATGGAATTGATAATGAACCTACTCCAAATGATCTCAAGAACTTGTTGTGCATATTACGCTAATAAAACATTTGCTCAAAAACCATGTCAGCCAAAGTAGCTCCGTTCAATTGAGAGCAGGAGGATACTAATTCATGGATTTCGTTCTTTTTTCTGAGTAGATGCATAGATCACAACTCGAAGGTACCTATGCGCAAAGTTCCTTGGCCTTCTCGATGACATGCTCAGAGCTCCGCTTCAGGGCCGCCTCCACGAACGGCAGCACACTCGCCGCCCTAAGTCCCCAACTCTCTCTCTCAATGCCTCGACGCATCCACCTATTGGAATTGAAGGGCTTACACCCTTTGACCCGTCACAACCTCAAGGCTCAAGACCCCAAGGCCCAAACCGCCGGCGCCGCTCTGCCCGCCTGCCCGCTCGCTTGAACACACCACGCTGCCGCCCTCATTTTCTCGCTCGAAGGCGCCGCCGCACCCTCAAGGTTGCCGAGGGCCGAGGCGCCGACGCCTCCTCACGGCTCCCGTGCACTTGCACTGCTAGGGTTATGACGCACACGAGCAGGGCAGCAGGCTGTGCCGCTGCGGGTGTCTAGCGAAAACGGGATTGGGGCAAGCCGCAAGCCAAGGATTGGACCTTAGCACCCTCCCTCGGCCCCTCCACGGGCAAGCTGCGGCATTGCAGCCCACCATCTTGAAGATTACCCAGGATGGTCTCCTTCCGAACGAGCGGCACGGGGACTGTGTCTAGCGTCTTCTCAGTCAACGGGCGGCTGGCACTTGGGGGAGGGGTTTTCCCGACCAGCAGTAGCTCTGGCGGATGCTAGAGCTCGCCAGAATGGTGGATCTGCCCCTACCATGTACTATGTAGTATCGACGGCCGTCGGATTATCGGCAAAAACAAAGAGCCCTTTCTTTAACAGTCATGACGTTTTCTTTATGGGAATGTATATTCATAAGTTGTCTGAAATTTTCTTAAGTTTAAGTCACTTGTTGTGACCATTGGATCAATATCCAATCATATGATATCCATTGGATTAATATCCAATCATATGACACACCAATCTCTACACAAATATAATGGTCACAACAAGTGATTTAAATTTAGAAAAATTTCAGGCAACTTAAAACTAGCAAAACCGTTTCTTTATAAAGGGCCATCTAGGTACAAAGATTTCATTGGGCAACTGAAAGACAAACAGCTTATACATGAACTCCTATGTATACTATATAAAGAGAAAGAAATAGAAAACATTCGTGTGACAATAGTACTAGGAGGTAGGAGAGCACACACTAGTAGGCAATTGGCATACACGCTCACCATCCGACAAAATGAGCACGCCTCGGCAGTGACCGTACCCTTTCAATTTGTGGCCGTGTCTGCATCTTGGACACGTCGCCCTCGCCCCAGACCTCCCTCTCAAGAATCAAGCCACAATTGCCTGCATGTACTCGCAAGTTGAAATGCAATACCAAAGCTAGCGGCGCGACGATTGAACGTAGGCGCGCTAGAAGGCAGCCGCCCTGTCCTTTACGACGACGTCCTCGACCTCCCTCCTCATGAGCTTCTCCTCCTGCTGCCTCCTGCAGAACACCACCCACGCGTTCACCTCGAGCGCCACGCAGCCGCCGACGAGCGACGCGAGTGCCATGCAGTAGCCGAGCTTCCAGTAGGACGCGCCCAGCCCCATCACCTCGAACCCCTGGAACACGTTCACCACTCCGACCACCACGCACCCGTACCCCACCAGGTGGTGGTACGACTTCCAGTACTTGCGGTACCGGTTCGTCGTCTTCGGCCGGAAGAACATCGCCAGCGTCTGCAGGCTCCCCGCCGTCGCCGCCGTGATGCCCAGCCCGCGGTGCAGCTTGTACGTCACCCCCGGCGACGCCGACCCCATCACCAGCCCCAGCGCGAACCCGACCGCGCCCAGGGTGTACCCCGTCGCCTGCATTGCCGCGTGCGCGTAGAACCACGCCGGCCCCGTGGACGCACACGGTCGGAGGTACCGCGCCAGCGCCGCGCCGAGCGGGAGTATGAAGCCCCACGAGAGGGCGTTCAGGGACCCGTGCGCCCACTGCAGCGTGGCGGAGGCGGTGGGCGAGGACTCCGTGGCGGTGGTGAGGATGTCGACGGTGGCGTGCGACGCGAGGTCGGAGGCGTCGGTGGGGTGGATGGTCGGCGAGTAGCCCTGCACGTAGAGCCCGCGGTTCCACACGAAGTGGAGCTTGGTGCGGTTCGGGGAGAGCCGGATGGTGGCGGCGATGGTCACGGACGCGCCGTCGCGAACGGTGCGGGCGGGCGCGATGAGGGAGGCGGAGGAGGCGAGCAGCGGGATGTCCAGCGGCCGGGACACGAGGGGCGAGGCCTGGAGCTTGACGTCGGGGGAGATGAGGAACGGGAGCGCGAGGAGCGCGCCGGTGGACGGGTCGGAGAACGCAGCGAGCACGCGCGCCCCGGTCATGGCCGGCGCGTCCGGGTTGACGCCCCATGCCACCCAGCCGGACGGCGAGATGAAGGAGCCCGTGAACGCCGCGTCCAGCGTCGCGTTGCGCGCGTCGTACGTCCACGCCAGCGTCGCGCCCTGCGTCGGCAGGGCGATGCACTTGGCGTACGTCTTGACCGCCGTCGACGTCGTGCACCGCCCGGGCGCCCCGGCAGCCTTGCCGCCCGGAAGGACGACAACAACGACGAGCAGTAGCAAACCGAGGAGATGAGTACTCGTCGTATGGCAGCGTTTCCCCCGCATTGTCGCGTCTTGTGAGCTGTGTGGTAGTACGACGAAGCTAGCTACTAGCTAAGAGCGTGATGGTGCGCAACGTTTTAGCGTGTGGTGTGTGTTTAATTCGGCTTTGTTTGTGCGCGTAAGTGGGGTTTTAGTGGGGCGATGCGTAGAGTGAGAACGACTGAACGAGTGAGTGTGATGATGGCTGTGAACTGTGCGTTTGTTGGTTGGACGGTTTGTTTCGATGGGTTCTTAGCTTTGAAGGCAAGGGAAAGGCTCCAAAAAGAAGGCTATATGCTGCGATCTGTGTGGTGCCGACCTTCGGCCCCATCCTTGCACTGAGCTCTTGGATTAGATCGGTAGTAGTAGGTGTAAAAGGTAGTTGTGACTGAATACTTACATAATTCCAGCTACACATTGAGATACATATGCTTGTTACATACCCTATGGACAGCTGCTTAACTGAATGAATCTGAAAGGAGCACATCAAAGCTGGGCCCTGGGCTACAGTTAGACAGCGTGCGTATGTCTGCAGCTACACTTTCAGAGTTTCAGTGTACTGATCCCGGCTATGAGCAACTGACTAATGATGCTATTCACTAGGTTAGGTTAGGTGTGCCCTGATCCCGACAGTGGGCACACTGATTGCAAAATGGAAGATTTGGTGGCCGCAATCGATCGAGAGGCCTCTTACTCAAGACGTGGTGGTGTGATGTGATGGATTCGATCGGCCGGAGAATGTTTCTCGTGAACTTTAGTGAGTGCCGTTGTAGTTATTATGATGATGATGGTCCTTGTTATTGGCTTCGAAGGCACGGCTGCGACGAGAATTGTGAGATTTTGGTTGGGAAAGTGGCAGAATTGATGCAGGATTGAAGAAAGTACCATGGGCGCAGGGCATAGCATATCTATGCATGTTTTCGGGAAAGCAAGTGAATTCTATATATATTATTAAGAAGGATTAATGGAGTGTCACGTAGGCGTGCTTTATTCGTTGACTATAGTTGTATTTACGGGTGCAAACGATCGGCTAATTCCCAACCGATCCGGCACCGAATTCGGGAAGGAAATTTAATATCCAATCGGATTCGGTATCGGTACTGAATAGTTAGTCTCGAATTCGATAGCGAAACCGGGAGAGCTTATATCCGACCGAATAGCATCGGTAAGCGGTAAGCCGAAAAAATATCCGGTAATCCAACTTCTTACTCTTTAGCTCAGCCGGTCCAATCCAACTTAATCCCTACAGAGCCACCCACCTACACCCACAAGGCCACACCAGTACACCACCACGCACACTACACACCTCGCTCGCTGCCGCCAGGAGCCCCCCCTCCCGCCACCGGGTCTTTGTCGCGGCCTGCCGTCGCCACCGAGAGTTGTCGTCTATCGCCACCACGCACACCTCCCAGTCGCCAGGAGCTACCCCCCCCCCCTCGGGCATGAGGTCTTCGTCGTGGCCTGCCGATGCCACTGAAAACTGCCGCCTCCGCATGCAATGCCGTCGAGATCTGCCATCTGCGCCCCAACTCCTTCCAGTTAGTCCTATTTGCAATTGTTCTTGATTTCCGATGGTGATCTTGTGGCTTGTCGGTTGCCGAACTTATGTATGAATTTATCACTTATGTAACTATGTTGAACTTGTGTCGTGTCGGTTGTTGAACATATGTAATGTGTATGAATTTATCGCTTATATTGAACTTGTGTCCTGTCGAAATTGAAGTGTACTAGGCTATTATGTTGTGTACTCGCATGATAGTTGTGATCATTATGTACTTATTCGTAATAGTTGAAGGTTTGAAGTTATAGTGGTATGGTTTAACATATATTCCTTTATGTACCCACCTATATTATCCGTTCCCGATCCGAAACCGTATGTATCCGCCTCGACAGTTCTGTGTCCGAAACTCTGAATTCGTATTCATATATGACCTTACCATATCTGACTCCAAATTCGGAAAAAAATATGAGTTAGAATACGGTACCAACCCTAGTTGCATTTGACGACGTATGCAAGGCAGGAGCAGCTCATGGTATAACGCTCTCTCATCTGGAAAAGATGCAAAACACAAGAAGTAACGGACCAAACAAGTTACCATTCTCATGGTACAAACGAAAAAAAAACGTATGAAAGATTTTATTCATGAGATACCTACTAAATTGATTGATGTTGATTGTGAACATTAATGTGAACGCACTAGCACAAAGAGTGTAACAACTTCCTCACGTCTGTTTGTCTTTTTTTTTTTCTCTCCCGGATTTGCTAACAAAACTGTCGAATGATTTTTTTGGGAGGGGAACAGTTGAACTTTTGACCTTGCGATTTGCTTGAAGATCTGTGCTCCTCCTCTCCGGCGAGCTCGCCGTTGTCCTTTCTCCGGTGCTGTCATCTCCCGCTGGCGCCGGGTTAGGTTCAGACTTCATCGGAGCCCTCGAACGTAGAGTGGAGGTCAAGGCGTTGGAGGACCAATGATGGGTGGCAACACGGCAGTTGCGCCGCCGGTTGCAGGCTTGGGGAGGGCAGTGGGCGATGATGACAAGAACAAGAGAATAAAGGGAATCGCTATGGGCAAGCGCTCGATCAAAGAAGGGGGTGACAGTTGTTGGATTTTGATCCAAGAGACAAAAACTGACTAATTTGATCTAGAAAAACATGTGATTAGCAAATAGTCTTTTTTTTTTCTATTACAAGGATGACGTACACGTACACAAATGTAAGTGGGCCCTTTTAGCACACGTCTAGTCAGACGGGGCCGGAAATAAATTTACGACCTCACAAAATTCATACTAAAACGCATTTACATGTAAAGGTGAGTATTAAGATTTAAACGTACACTCCATCCACCAGAGTGATTCACTCACGTCTGTTTGTCTAACCATGTTCTGGTGCTGCTATCGCAATTAATTGTCTACATGAATAGTTTTATGTTACCGATGAATATGGTCTAAAAAAATGTTACCAATGAATATGCCTGCTATACTCAATCCCACATCCTACACCTCTTAACTCGTGCGAGTAACATTTTTCGCTTTACACATATACCTCGTAGCATACTCAAACCGCTCGAAGAAAACAAGGTTCTTACCTATGCTGCAAAGGTAGGTTGGATAATTCTTAGTCTTGATGAACTGAAACCACTTTTTTTGTGTTAAAAAAAGGGAATCCCGCGATATCACTGTTGAAGCATAGTATCAGTGTTTACAAAGTTATGACAGCAGAAATTAAAAGGTCTTAATGGCGGCAAACAACAGCCAACAATTCTAGCATTACAAGAAAAACCATTTGCAGTGTAAAAGGGTATCGATGGTCGAAAATAAAATGGAATATGAAACCTACAGGGAATCCACCTCTCGCGTAGATGAAAATTGCCCCCAACAGCTCTCAAGATGATCGCATTCCTCATGTTGGTTTCCTACCCTTGCCATAGCTAATGCTACTCGCCACCTCATAATCAGCAAGTCAGGGCTAATCCAGATACCATTCTCTATTGTAGACACAACGGCATCAGTTCCCTCCAAAATCACAATGTATTTTTGTTCCTGTCAATTTCTTCTGAACCTATATGGCTATCTTAGCACAATGGCTAACTTTCTGCTGCTAGCTAGCATCCATGAGATGTTCTTCTTGCTCTGCTAAACTGGTTGTACTAGTTGGGGTAGTTCTTTTAAAAGTTAACAAACGGCACCTGTTTACGACTTCTCGTGGATATATATATATATATATATATATATATATATATATATATATATATATAGGAAAATAGTATGTACTCCGTGCTCCCACCTCTCATATACCACTTAATCAATACCTCAAAGTGAGTTCCATGAAAATTTCATTAAATTCCACTTTTATAGCAAAATTTGTGTATATACTTTTTTATATATGAAAAATGGTATATAGCAAAAACAAAGGGCTCAACGAAATTTTTCAATCAAATCGCATTGAATATATTATACTTCTTTTATCATTTGATAAAAAGTATAATATGTGCGTTTAAATACCAATTGTAAGATACTCCAATGCGATTTGATTGAAAAACTTTTTTATCATTGGTAGCCCTTTGTTTTTTCTTGCTATATACCCTTTTTATATATAAATAGAAGTATATACATAAATTTTGCTATAAAAAGAGGAATTTAATGAAATTTTTCATGAAACTCACTTTGGGGTATTCTATAATTATTATTGAAGTATGCACAAATAGATAAAGAGGTATCATCATACGATTTAAGTGGTATATGAGAGGTGGGAGTACGTACTCCCAGGAGTACCATATCATTTTCTATATATATTTGAAGTATATATATGTATATATAGACACACACATACCTCACATTTGTACGGCGAATCGACTCACTCCTTCATCTCCATTTTGTTAAGAATATACGCACTTTTATGATTATTTTAATTTCTAAAATAATAATTGATGCAACAGTAACATATATACTAGATGTATTTGAAACTATAAATTATAGCATGATCAAGAACTCAAATATATCTATCTCATATATATACACTAACAAGGTAAAGTCTAGAACAATAACACTACTGACAGAAGTAGAAATCATCACTATCACAGGACTAATTTCTAGGAAGCAAGATCTAGACATACGAAGTGAAATCATCGTGACTTACAGAGATTGCTCCGACGAAAGTCGCTGTAGAGTCTGATGCGAAGAAGACGATGCGAAGCGGATGACAGAGGAAGAACAAAACCATGAGCAGTCACGCGAACACTTCCCAAAAACCTGATTCGTCACAACCCGTGCAAGGTCACGAATGATGCTGGCTTCGGAGACACTGCTCTCCCCATGTCAGTGCACGTCGACGAAGGGATAGAGTAGACAAGACGATGCAGCACAGAGGAGGACAGGGCAAAAGTTCTCAGGCTATTCTCTTTCGTCTATCTACTGAGTGGAGACCTCTCTCCCTCATATAGAATCAGCAGCCAGAAAAAAAACCACCGTAATTACTCTGTTTTAAATACAGTTAAAGCGTGCCATAAAAGCCCTATTGAAACAGTGTAATTCAAACTTTTAGTTTTCAATTCGTATATGTATTGCATGGTTTTGAGGTGCAAAAAGAAGCACCAGCTCCACATCCATCCGGACACGAAATCGCCGGACAATTCACACGCATGTCGTGTGCGGGCGATAGCGTGGCATGGTGAGGCGAGCGAGCGATATATTACTAAACTTCTTTTGCTTGCTTTAACTAGGTAAAAGCAACTTCACCTTAAATATTGATCTCCTCCCACTTAGACTAGCAATATGTTAAACTTCTCACTTTTCACCGTGCATGAATAGACTTTTGGAATTTTCGTATGATTTATTTAGAATATTACATGGCCAAAGCCCATTGACACACATTTCACCGTCCACATGCTAAATACCATGAGCAACTAGCTTTGGGTAGTCATTCAGTTGGTATGCACGCAACGGAAACAGAGCACCCAATCCGTATGAAATTTTCACTGACTTGGAGTTCCGTCTTCTAATGGTCTTCACGTATTTTCAACTTAGCTACATTCAAATGGCATTTACGTGATTTTCCTATCCGCGTTCAGAGTGAAATCGCGTATTACAGACAT
Source organism: Ampelocalamus luodianensis (assembly GCA_036346255.1). NCBI lineage: Eukaryota > Viridiplantae > Streptophyta > Magnoliopsida > Poales > Poaceae > Ampelocalamus > Ampelocalamus luodianensis. The sequence goes on from CM070621.1 coordinate 21,600,118, forward strand.
AAGCCTTTTAGGCTAAAGCAGTTGACGGCGCAGCCACTGTTCCGTGGACCGTGGGTCGAATTCAAGTCGAAACCCTGCAATGGAGGCGTCGGAGGCGGCCGCGGCCGTAGACGGAGAAGATGGGGGCGGCAGGAAGGGAAGCTGTTACTCGGTGCCTTAGCTTGTTTAGCTGTGCCTATGATCATGAATCGGGAAAACAAAAGTTACTGGGACATGATTTGACATCGGGTCCTATTTTGCTTAAATGTTTTGGAGCTGGACATGCCTCTGATTTATGTATTTGATGGCTGAAACTCGGATGCTCATAGTATAACCAAAAATCATGTCACTTTTGTACCTTTGTTGTTCTTTTTGGTCAAATAACTATTGAAGTCCTACAGTATGCTTTGCTATGGAAATGCATAATCTCATATCTAGTGTGATCAAGGATAGAACTACTCATTTTAAGGCATGGAGATGAAAGGTTATGGAACTGGATTGGACTACCAATATTTACAGGATACCAATGTAGTGGTCAAGTTTAAATTTGAATTTACATGTGCATGGCTGTCCACGTTTTCTAATTTGAATCCAGAATTCCAGATGCAGATATTTAATGTACCACTATGTTGTTGGCTTTGGAGAGAGATTTAGGCAGAAGGGAGACATTATTAGGTCATAGTATTAGCACCTGACTCTTTGTCATGTCATATCTGGTAGTTAGATATATCGTATAAAACCTATATTTATGTTTTTGATATATGGGTGTGCTTAAATGGTCATTAATCCGTTGTCTGAAAGGTCTGGCAAACACAATAGGCTCACGATATTGCTTTCTTTTATATAACAATATCACCATATCTTTATTTCCTTTCAATCTTTTGGTTGCAACATCTCAACGTGGTATGTTATGAGACCAATATACAATAATCTCCAAGCAGTAGGTTAGTTTTTTTAGCACAAGCAAGGTATTTGTCTCCCATCAACCAAAGTAGTGTGTCGTGCCCTGTCTCTGATGAATGGCAAACCAAGGATTCACAGCACTGAAAGCATCCATGTTTCTGCTGACTTTGATTAGTTAAATTTACTTGGTTATTTCAATTTCATAAGTCTGTTCTTTGAGTTTGATGTCCATCAGCTTACCAGTTTTTGCTATCATTTATAGCCTGCCTTATCCATTGCAGTTATGATTGGTGATGTGAATACATATATAAATGACCCTGATGATTTGCAACTTGCGGAGATAGAGATTATGATTGCTGAACAAAAGCGGTACCATCTATGGTAGTACAGATACCTATAACTGTTCCCATTGTCTTATACATTTGTTTTTTTCATTAAAAAAAATTCATTCCATTTTATGACAGCTACAGAACACGTTATTTGATTACTAATAAGCTTCAATAATACACCGCAGGCATCACATTTAGTTCTATATTACGTGAAGCTTAAACTGGCAAATGATTGCAGCTATTTGGCTTCTCATCCTTTGAACTTTCAGTTCTGGGATACTGCTTCGCCAACAACATTTATAGCATAGTTAATTTATGCGACTATTTAATAACCCAGTGGAATTATGTTATCTCTGGCAACTTGTCTTGTTCTTTTACTGTAACGGAGTGACAACTTCTACTTAGCAAGTGGATCTGTTCTCTACCCTTTTGCTCCTATGCTCATGATTCTGCAAACTTCTGGCGTGATCTCGTTTTTATGTAGTAATGAAGGAGTTGAAGCAATAATACATATGTCACATGGAAGTAGATGTTTTAACATTATTTGTTGATGTTGTATTAAACTGAGAAGAAAAGGGTTGTTTTGCAATGAGATAGTGATGTTATTTGGTCATTTTACTCACACTTCCGTTGTTTCCTTTTACACCCGTGGAAAGGGACTTGGTCAAGAAGCAATATTAATGATGATGGCATTTGCAGTAGAGAAATATGGAATTCACACTTTCAGGGCAAAAATTAGTGAATCAAATACAGCATCCCTCAATTTGGTGAGCACCCCTCTTCTCTCCTCTTTTCCTTGTTAGTTTGCTACATCAGGATTATAGTTGTCTGGTCTGTATGCAGTGTTTAAGGAGGTATGGATTGTGATGCTTTATGCCACTTTTGCAAAGAATATTGAACAATACCAATATACCATAGATAATTTCTGCTATTCTACATTAAAATCTGTCCACGAGACCTTAACTTCTAGGGTAAAAAATGTTCAGTTAAATAATCCAAGTAGCTTATGTCTTGCTAGTAATATGGTACTCATTTTGTTTATTCTTCTCATCTTCATGGTTTAGAGGTCTTTCCACTTCTGTAAAGCCACATACAGTGACATTGATGTGCTCTCGAGTCTCAAGTCGCAACGATTTGGAAAAACAGCAGTAGTACATTGAAATAGCAGTAATTACTATTAGTACATCTCGAAACAGAAATAATTACTCAAACTCATTATGTTTCTCTCAGGTGACACCGGAGGCACCAGCAGCTGCACTCCCCTTGAGATTTCCTCTAACCATTGGAAATTGGTAACATCTGAAATGTCTCAATCTCGCTACTGATCACTGAGCATCCATATATTGGTTTTCACGGAGCGGAGCTAACTGTGGCCTGCTGGCAGACTGACCACTGTTCTGTGCCCAAGAATTACTTGGGATAATGGTGTATAGAGAGAGAATAACAGTGCCCTGTGTCAAGGACGGAGCCAGGAAAATATAACCAAAGAGACCTACTAGTAACATTTTTGCATTGAAGAGGACTAAACAGAACTTTGCTACTATTTTTATCTAGCACATCCATGTGTACGAAAGGGATTACATGGAGCATGAGGGGGTCAAGTGTAACACCCTCCCCTTCTTCCTCCCCTCTCTCTCGCCCCCTTCCGTCGGCTTGCGTTGACCCCGGCGCCCGTCAACCCCCGTGCAGCGCGTCGCCTCTCCCACCTGCTCGTCCTCGCCGGGCCCCATTGCGCCAGTGGTCGTCCTCGCTGCTCGCGACTGCCCCGCGCTCGCCGCCTCCCCGCCACTCCACTCTGCGAGGGCGCGTCCTCTCGCCGCCGCCGCCGTCGCCGCCGCCGTCGCGCGTCGTTCGCCGCTCGCCGCACCGCCCCCGTCCCGTCCCGCTCCCAAAGACCGCTTCGCGCCGTGCCCACGCTCGCGGTACCCTTGTCCTCCCCGCCGGCTATAAAGCCCCTCCCAGCACCTCCTTGTCCCCATCCCCTTCTTCCCCAAGCAAAAGAATCCAGGAGGAAGAAGCAAAGAAAGAGTGAAGGCGGGCACTTACCTCCGTCGCCGCCGCAGCCTCGGTGAGCCTCCGTCGTCATCGCGCCGCTCCTCCGGTTGTTTCGCCGCCACCACCGAGCCCTCTCACCTCCCGCCCGCGCCGCCGCCGCCATTTCTCCCGCCCCGGTGCGCCGCCGCCGCCCGAGCCCCCTTCCTTCTCCCCTCAGCAGCGCTGCGCCCCATCCTCCCTCTCCCTTCTCTTCTGCGGCCCGACCGAAGCCCCCTCCTTTTTTTCTTTTAGGGCAGGCCGAGCCTCGCCTGGCCCTACTGCCGCCCTCGTGGCCGCCTCCCGTCTTGCCTTTGTGTGTTGGTGAGGCGAAAGTTGTGTGTGGCGTTTCTTTTTTCCTTTTACTCGATGATTTTCTTTTCCTTTTCCTTTTAATTTAAAAGTAAGACTTCAAATATACATAACTCCTCCATTTCAACTCCAAAATTGCAAAGTAAATTTCTAAAATTTGTTAAATCAAGATCTTGCTAATGGCATAGGTCTTGTTCAATTTGGAGTTTATTTGAGTATACTTGTGTATTTATTGGCTCTTTTGCCTATTGTGTCTTTTTTCCTAGATTGTCCGCGTAGAGTTCGGAGACACCGAGACCTCCACGTCAATCAAGAACAAGACTACTCGGACCTCTTCCTACACTCAAGCGAGTCAATACTTTGATCATATTGAGCCTACATTTTATGCAAATTACATTCTTTTAAAATAGCAAATTGCATGCTTTATTTCCTTAATCAAACATATGTTAAAGCTTAAGGTAGTTAATACTGCTTGATGATTAACCAATTATTATGCCATCCTTGACAACTTGAATCCCTTAAATTCCATTGTCACCCTAGTAACTATATGATAATACTAGCTATAGGTCATACTTAAGCGACATGCTAGACTTGCTTATATCCGGACATTAAAATGTCCTAATCATCATCATTTCAAACATAAAATGATTTGGGCAGTCATTGCGGGTAAATGACTGAGATGGTTGAATGGTTGTATTTTACATCTCAAAAACCCTAAACTGCTAATACCCCGTCTGGGCGGATGGTAAGATGGTGGGTGCGGATGGAGCACGAGAATGGCGAGAATGTGGTTGAGCTGTCCAGACAACTCTAAGGACTTAATCTTGTCACGACCTCCTGTGTATAACAAGTACAACCACAAGTCTGCAACAAACTGCGACTTGACTTAGTACATTTATCAAAACCTGAAAGTCACCTCACTGGAGGGACAAAGGGGCAAAAGCTCTGGGTATGTCGGGTTGGATGGGACACCGAGTCAAGGGTGAAGTTCACCAGTCGCTGAGGTGTAGCCACGCTACGCCAGTCGCTGAGGTGGACATCCCGCGCAACGTATGGGCGCAACCCCATATGGGTGAGATGATGGAAGGCGAGATATTTAGAAAGTTATTGTGACAACCTCTCGACTACACGACTACGGAATCGTGTAGGCAACGAAAGTTAATTGTCTCTTGTGGGTAAAGTGTACAATCTCTGCAGAGTTATAAACTGTTTAAACAGTAGTGCCTACTGGTCAAAGGCGGACATGGGAACTTAACTTGAGTTAGTTCTATTTCAAAAACCTTGTTGGGTGGTATGAAAATTGTGGCGGGCTCACCTAGCCCTGAGATTGTTTTTCCTGGGTCTCCTTACCCAGTGTTGTTTGGTGGTGGATGTAACCACAATCAAAATAAGCATGAAGGTGGAGGGAACCTCTGCTGATATAAATATTGCTCAATTATTCTCTTTCACCAAATGCAATTTGTTAAAATGCTAAGTGATAGGAATTTTGTAGTTATGATAATTGAAAATATTGCTTTAGCAAATAAAATAACCCGAGTCATCCTTGTTAAGCCTTGCATGTATATTATTGCATTGTGTGTTGGCTCGCGAGCACGGAAGTTGTGCTCATTCTCGCTCTCCCCAAACCCTTCAAGACAACGCAGATGAAGGAGACTATGCCTACTACGAGGAACCGGAAGTCCATGGGCATGGAGTCGATGAAGAATAGTCTAGGTTCTATAGTCTAGGTCTCGTCCCGTCTAGCGGACTCATTGGTACTTATGCACATCCGATATTATCCGTGTCCTTGGTTAATATCAGGTTGTACCTGAGTTGCCCGATCACTTACTGTGGAGAGTTAAGCCCTACCCTTTGCTTCCGCTATAGCTACCGCCGCTTTTGTGATGTAATAAATTTGGCATGTTCGGCCCGTATTGTAAAACCCGACCGACGCGGTCTATGTGAACTCTTTTGTGTTAATTAATGAATGGTATGGTTCTACGCCTCGATGAAATGGTTCAAGAATGTATCTGTGAGTGCTATCTATCGATCCAGGAATAGCACAGATATTTTCACAGAGGATTCTCGGATTAGGAAATCCGGTCCGAGCAGAGTCGGTATCGAGCATACGATCAGAGAGTCTTAGTTAGAGTGGTCGTTGCCTTAAGGACTTGAGTCTTAATTTCAAAAATTAAGAAAAACTTTGACAAAATATAGTGTATTTACTGCTCCTACTCATCACTCTTAGTTCTGTACTTGTCTTTACTTCACTTAAGTTCTACTTTGTTACTGACCTTCTCCTGTTTTCAAAATTTGTAGATGGCTACCCCGTCGTCGGATGGCCCGTGGGACCTCCTCGTTCACGGAGAGAACGAGGGAGGGTTCGCGGACATACTTCGCCAGCTGATGCAGTACCTTGGTTTTCCCCGTCAGCCTACGTTCCGGGGTAGGATGACGAGGATCGAGACCCGCGAGTCCTGGACGATGGAGGTGTACCTCTCCGCCAGGATTGGCGAGTTCATCGCTTACCTCTTCAGTGGTCGAGGCACCGGCGTAGCCGTCATGGCGCCGTCGGGGCGCCGCGCATTGCCTCCACCGCTTGTGTTGGAAGTACGAGGATCTCTTGCCGAGGTCACCTTCCGCTTCTACTCGTATCTCCTCGATGAGGAGCGTGTCCGCGAGCTCGACACACGAGACGAGCGACCCCGCATGACGCAGCGAGTCCGGCTTACGCGGCGATGACGACCACCATCACCGCGCCATGGATGAGATCGACAACCGGACACTCCTCACGGCAGCTATGCCCACTCCGACACCCTTCGAACAACATGATCGAGGAGTGATGAAGCTCACTCCACCGCAGACAGAGAGGGATGCCGCGATGCAGAGAGGGACGCTCTTGCGAGTTAGCACGCCTCCGCCGCCGCGCTTCGGTCCTCGCCCGGCCCGGTTGCACCCATCGTCGCCCCGTCCTCCCAATGCCGAGCCGACGCGTTCCGTCCGAAGGACCCGTCTCCTCTCACGGCATGCAGAAAGGTGCGCCGCCGCCCGTCGGCCGTCGCCGAGAGACTCCATCCATGGACGCAGCCTCACCCACCGCCTGCCTGATTCGACGAGTCGGCCGTGGACGCCACCTCGCCGTTCACGTTTTGCTCCTGTTCGCGAGCTTGATCGAGCTGCTTCGTTCGCCTCGCGAACTGCATCGCTTCGTGGTCATCCCTAAGAGTAGTTGTCAGATTAGTTTAGGTTAGCTAGCAGTGCTTGCTGAGCAGTCTTTTGGGTTGCAAGCACTTTTGTTTCTTTCGTTTGTAGACGATGTGTTTGTATTCTGTGTCATGACTTAGCTTAGCGTATAAGCTTTGTTCGAGAGTCATGTAACACTTAACCCCCCTTAATATAGTGTAGCCGCTCTAGGCTTTGTATTGTACTTGTTTCGTTCTTTGTGTTGGTTTTGTTCTTGCTTGTGTGTGCCTTAGAGGGTTAGTGAACCCTCATATACTCCCCTCTAGCCCTAAGCTTCAGTGTTTCTTCAGATGCCGCCAAGAAGAGCCGCCGATCCCGTGGAGCCTTCGCGCAGCCGAGGAAGAGGCCGTGGTCGTGGTCGTGGCCAAGGCCGAGGACAAGATCCGCCTCCTCCACCACCAAGAAACCCAACAATGACTCAAGTCATGTTTCAACAGATTCGATTCTTGAGCGTTACTAAGCAATCACAGATTGGACCACCGATCGCAACTCCAAATCGCGGACTTTCTCAGACTGCACCCTCACCTTTGCTGCAGCCAATGAATCTCTGGAAGCTGAAGATTGGCTCAGGGACACTGAGAAGAAACTTCGTCTTGCCCGCTGCTCAAATGAAGACAAGGTGGATTTCGCCACCATCACCGAAAAGCGCCACATGCAGTGGGAGAATTACCTCGCCGCCCGAGGTGATGAGAATCTAGAAGAAGAAGAAGCAGAGGAAGCACTAGAAGCCGCATCATCTGCGACCGGAGTTCCACTAGTCCCTGCCGCTGCCGCCGTAGCAGAAGAAGTTGTTGAAATACAACAAGCAGGAATTGAACCCGCATGGCAGCCAATTCTATGGGAGGAATTCAAAGCCGCCTTCAGAGCCAACTTCGTACCAGCTGGAACAATGAGATTGAAGAAGAACGAGTTCAGAGCTCTCAAGCAGGGTCAGATGTCAGTAAATGAGTATCTAACCAAGTTTAACCAGCTTGCTCGCCACGCCCCAATGATGTAGTCGATGAAGAAGAGAAAATCGAGCTTTGTGGAAGGAATGCGTGAAGACATGAGAGGACGGTTTATCCTCCACGATTACTCCGGCTTCCAAAGAATTGGTCAATAAAGCCCTCATTTGTGAAAACGAAGAAGAAGATGCGGAGATTAGTCGCAAAAGAAAGATGTCATTTCAGAGGCCACAGGTAGCTTTCCCAGTCTACATTCCAAGGCGGTTCATCTTTCGGATCGTCACAAACCTCCTCTCGAAAACTCAAGTTTCCACCCCACGTCCCCAAGGAAGTGGATTCGGTGCTCTCCGCCCCAAAACCACAGTAGACAACCCAAAGAAGAAACCTCCATCGCTTCGCTTGTGGAGAAAAAGGACACTTCGCCAATCGTTGTCCTACCGCCGAATGCTCCAGCAAGGCTCAACACAGAGTAACGCCGCTTCAAGGCGAACACCACCCCAAGCAAGAGTCACCGACTTCACAAGCATCAAGGTCTACTCCAACACAAAGCCATGGGTGTGAACCACGCCACACCAGGGAAGCTCAAGATGCCTCAGAGTACTAATGGGTACGCTCCTGTTAATTCGCACCGCACAAGTTTTGTTTGATTCGAGCTTCGCACTCTTTATTTCACGAAAGTTTGTTGAAAGGCTTAAGTTGCCAACCTATAAGTTAAAGAAACCCGTGGTACTTAGTTCACCCGGGACCCTTTATGCCACCTCGATCGGTCGGTAGAAATTGCTATGGAACATTCCTGATTCCTAGCAAACCTTCCGGTGCTAGAATCTCAAACGTTGGATATCATCCTAGGATGGATTGGTTGGCCAAATATCAAGGATTGATAGATTGTGCCAATGAGAAAAGTGGTGCTACCAAGAACCCAGAGACCACAATAAGAGTTAGTGTGGACCGTTCCTCCCCTTGGATAGGACAATCCACCACCTTGGAGAGTTGTCCCTAGAGACAACGCTTTGTAGTTCAAGCTTACCCGATGTCTTCCGGAAGAATTACCAGGCATGCCACTGCATGGATATGTCGAGTTTGTCATCAACGTGAAGCCGGGACAACCCCAATTGCTAAGAGACCATACCAATGGCGCATGACGAGCTTGAAGAATTGAAGACGCAGATTGAAGATTTGCAAGAAAAGGTTTCATTAGACCTAGCTCACCCCGGGTTCGCCGTGCTTTTGTAAAGAAGAAAGACGGCACCGCCGGATTATGTGTGGATTACAGAGCACTCAATGAGGTGACCATCAAGAAGAAGTATCCTTACCTCGCATTGATGACTGTTCGATCGATTGACAGGGCATCGGTTTTCTCCAAGATAGACCGAGGTCGATACCACCACTTAAGATTAGGAATGAGGATATTCCTAAACGGCTTTCACCACCCTGTATGGCACAGTATGAGTTTCATTGTCATGCCGCTTGGCTTGACCAATGCGCCACCTACCTCATGAACCTCATGAACAAAGTATTCATGGAATACTTAGACAAGTTTGTTGTCATGTTCATAGACGACATCTTGATCTACTCAAAGACCGATGAAGGACATGCCAACACTTGCAATTGGTCTTAGAAAGCTTAGGAGAACCACTTTATGCCAAATGCAAGAAATGTGAATTTTGGCATCATGAAATCGCTTCTGGACACGTTGTATCCGCTGGAGGAATTGCGGTTGACCCATCCAAAGTAGAAGTCGTAATGGAATGGAAGCACCACCTCGATGAATCGGTGCGTAGTTTTCTGGTTTGGCGAGATACTACCGACGCTTCATAGAAGGGTTCTCCAAGCTATCCAAGCCAATGACCCACCTGCTTAAAAAGGAAAAGAAGTACGAATGGACAGAAGCTTGTGAAAGGAGTTTTCAAGAAATGAAGAAGAAGTTAACTTCTGCCCTAGTATTGATCCTGCCGGATATACATCGAGACTTCGAAGTCTATTGTGATGCATCGCGCCAAGGTCTTGGTTGCGTGCTCATGCAAGGAGGAAAAGTTGTAGCTTATGCTTCAAGACAACTCCGTCCTCACGAAGACAACTATCCAACTCATGATTTGGAATTAGCAGCAGTAGTGCATGCCTTAAAAATTTGGCGGCATTACTTGATTGGGAATCATTGTGATATCTACACAGACTATAAGAGTCTCAAGTATATCTTCACTCAATCAGATCTCAACCTTCGACAAAGGAGATGGTTAGAGTTAATAAAGGATTATAACTTGAATGTCCATTATCATCCTGGAAAAGCTAATGTGGTTGCTGATGCTTTAAGCCGTAAATCCTATTGCAATAATGTCATGATTCAAGAGCATCAGCCTGAGCTCTATAAGGAATTTGAAGTCCTCAACCTTGAGTTAATAGAGCAAGGCACCCTAGCCACAGTAGAAGCGCATCCAATTTTAGAAGAGCAAATCAAGACCGCTCAAGAAGGACATCCTGGAGTCCAGAGATTCAAGCATCTCATGGCAAAAGGAAAAGCCCCTTAGATGTTAGAAGATCAGCAAGGAATCCTATGGTATGGGAAATGACTCTTTGTTCCCCACGAGAAGGAACTCAAGGATTTGATTCTAAAGGAAGCTCACAGCTCAGCTTACACCCTACACCCAGGCAGCACCAAGATGTATCAAGACATGAAGATGTTGTATTGGTGGCCACGAATGAAAAGAGATATCGCCGAATATGTAGCTTGTTGTGACGTACGTCAACGAATCAAGGCTGAACATCAAAGACCAGTCGGATTGCTACAACCCCTACAAATCCTCGGTGGAAATGGGAAGAAATCGGAATGGATTTTATTACCGGTTTGCCTCGAACCAGGTCTGGATGTGACTCGGTATGGGTTATAGTTGACAGATTGACTAAAGTCGCCCACTTTATCCCTGTGAAGACAACCTACAAAGGAGACAAGTTAGCCGAGTTGTACATGGCTCGTATTGTGTGTTTACATGGAGTACCCAAGAGGATAGTCTCCGATCGAGGATCTCAATTTACCTCGCATTTAGGGCTAGTTTGCATGATGCCCTTGAACCCACGGATTTCAAGATACGTATCACCCTCAAACCGATGGTCGACGGAAAGAACAAATCGATTCTAGAAGACATGCTTGAGCTTGTGCTTTGGAATTTCTTGTAGACTCGGGAAAGTGTCTACCGTATGCCGAGTTTGCATACAATAGTTATCAGTCAAGTCCAAAATGTCCCCGTTTGAGCGCTCTATGGGAGAAAATGCGAGAACCCTTTGCATTGGTCGAATCAGTGAAGGATATGTCTTGGACCGGATACTCTCAAGCAAGTGAAGAGAAAGTTCGATCGATCGAGATCGTCTTCAAGCTGCTCAATCAAGACAAAGAGTTATCTGACAACCGTCGAAGAGAATGAACCTTTGAAGTTGGAGATGCTTTGTGTATCTCAAGGTATCGCCACTTCGTGGAACCCAAGATTCAAGGTTAAAGGCAAGCTCGCCCCAAGATATATAGGCCCATTTCCAATCACCGCCAAGCGAGGAGAAGTAGCCTATCAACTGGAGTTGCCCGTCAATTTGTCAGACATCCACAACGTGTTCCATGTCTCTCAGCTCAAGAAATGTCTCAGAGTACCTGAAGAGCAGACTCTAGTCGAAGCGTCCAATCAAGATTCTTGACGTCGTGGAGAAGCAAACTAGACGCCAAATCATCCGCCTTTGCAAAGTTCAATGGAGCAATCACTCAAAGAAAAGAAGCCACCGGGCGCCAAGATCGGCTAAAGTTGGACTTTCCGCCCTGTTCTCGAGCGACTGAATCTCGGGTCGAGATTCCGTTTAAGGTGGGTAGGTTTGTAACACCCTCCCTTCTTCCTCCTCTCTCCTCTCCCCCTTCCGTCGGCTTGCGTTGACCCCGCGCTCGTCAACCCCGTGCGCTGCGTCGCCTCTCCCACCGCTCGTCCTCGCCGCCCCATTGCGCCGTTGGTCGTCCTCGCCGCCGCGATGCCGCCTCGCTCGCCGTCGCCTCCCCACCCACTCCACTCACGCGAGGGCGCGTCCTCTCGCCGTCGCCGCCGTCGCGCGTCGCCGCGTCGCCCGCTGCCTGCCGCTTTGCCCCGTCCCGTCCCGGCTCCCCCGGCACCGCTTCGCCGGTGCCCCACGCCCCTGGCACCCTTGTCCTCCCCGCGGCTATAAAGCCCCCTCCTCCGGCACCTCCCTTGTCCCCATCCCCTTCTTCCCCAAGCAAAAGAATCCGAGGAGGAAGAAGCAAAGAAAGTGAAGGCCGGCACTTACCTCCGGCCGCCGCAGCTCGGTGAGCCTCGCTGCCGTCGCCGCCGCCGCCTCCTCGGTTGTTTCGCCACCACCGAGCCCTCTCACCTCCCGCCGTGCGTCGCTGCCGCCATTTCCTCACTCTCAGCGCCGCGCCGCCGAGCCCCTTCCTCTCCCTCTGCGCCGCCGCCCCATCCTCCTTCTTCTTCGTGCCCGACCGAAGCCCCCTCCTTTTTTTCTTTTAGGGCAGGCCGAGCTCGCTCAGGCTGCGCATACGCTGCAGGCCGCCTCCCGTCTTGCGCTGTGTGTTGGGCTGGGCCGAAAAGTTGTGTGCGGGCCGTTTTCCTTTTTCCTTTTTCTGATGATTTTCTTTTCCTTTTTCCTTTTTAATTTAAAAGTAAGACTTCAAATATACATAACTCCCCCATTTCAACTCCAAAAATTGCAAAGTAAATTTCTAAAAATTTGTTAAATCAAGATCTTGCTAATGGCATAGGTCTTGTTCAATTTGGAGTTTATTTGAGTATACTTGTGTATTTATTGGCTCTTTTGCCTATTGTGTCTTTTTCCGGTACTTCGCCCGCGTAGAGTTCGGAGACACCGGAGACCTCCACGTCAATCAAGAACAAGACTACTCGGACCCTCTTCCCTACACTCAAGGCGAGTCAATACTTTGATCATATTGAGCCTACATTTTATGCAAATTACATTCTTTTAAAATAGCAAATTGCATGCTTTATTTCCTTAATCAAGCATATGTTAAAGCTTAAGGTAGTTAATACCCGTTTGATGATTAACCAATTATTATGCCATCCTTGACAACTTGAATCCCATAAATTCCATTGTCACCCTAGTAACTATATGATAATACTAGCTATAGGCTGTACTTAAGCGACATGCTAGACTTGCTTATATCGGGACATTAAATGTCCTAATCATCATCATTTCAAACATAAAATGATTTGGGCGGTCATTGCGGGTAAATGATGAGATGGTTGAATGGTTGTATTTACATTTCAAAACCCTAAATCGCTAATACCCGTCAGGCGGATGGTAAGATGGTGGAGTGCGGATGGAGCACGAGAATGGCGGGAATGTGGTTGAGCCGCCCGGACAACTCTAAGGACTTAATCTTGTCACGACCTCTCTGTATAACAAGTACAACCACAAGTGCTCGCAACAAATCTGCGACTTGGCTTAGTACATTTATCAAAACTCGAAAGTCACCTCACCGGAGGGACAAAGGGGCAAAAGCTCTGGGTATGTCGGTGGATGGGACACCGAGTCAAGGGTGAAGTTCACGATCGAGGTGTAGCCACGCTACGCCAGCCGCCGAGGTGGACATCACTTTGCAACGTATGGGCGCAACCCCATATGGGTGAGATGATGGAAGGCGAGATATTTAGAAAAGTTATTGTGACAACCTCTCGACTACACGACTACGGAATCGTGTAGGGCAACGAGTTAATTGTCTCTTGTGGGTAAAGTGTACAATCTCTTCACTGAGCATCCATATATTGGTTTTCACGGAGCGGAGCTAACTGTGGCCTGCTGGCAGACTGACCACTGTTCTGTGCCCAATTTTGTAATTACTTGGGATAATGGTGTATAGAGAGGTGTTGGCTAACAGTGCCCTGTGTCAAGGACGGAGCCAGGAAAATATAACGAAAGAGACCTACTAGTAACATTTTTGCATTGAAGAGGACTAAACAGAACTTTGCTACTATTTTTATCTAGCACATCCATGTGTACAAAAGGGATTACATGGAGCATGAGGGGGTCAAGACTACCCCTAGCAGCCCTATCTTCGTCCCTGCCCTGTGTTGACTTCTTTGGCTGCACCGGGAGGTAGTATCTCTTGGAAGCTTTTCTTGATGTCTTGCCAGAAAATATTGCAATTTCAAACTCAATGGCATTATGACAACATGTAACAAGGTAATTAATCTTCTGGGAGTCTTTGATGGTGGTGCATTTTATCAGACTATATACATTGTTCATGTTATGAGACACTTCCGTGCCGTTGAGCATTTTGCAATGCTTATCTTATATCAAGTGTGTACTTAAATTGCCAACGTGGAAAGATCAGTGTTAGCAAACAACATTTCATAATAGTGTTCGTGCAAATGCTCGCGGTTGCTACTCACTTGTTTTTTGGGGTGGGGTGGGGGGATGTGTTACTTGTTAGTCAAATGGCTGAGGAGTAAACAAAACAGCTGTTTGGTTGGGGCACTTGGGCTCGTCAAGCCGGCCCATCCGGATGGGCTGACAAATGGGGCCCGCTTGTCAGACTCAGTAGTCCCGTCCAGCCGTCCTGCGCACCACCACCACTCCAACTCGGGTATAAACCAAGGGCCTGCGCAATCAAAACGGAACACGAAAACGAAACAGCAAATAGAGAGGAGGGCGCAGAGATGGCGGCGAAGCGCGAGAACGAGTCGGACGGTGACGAGCTCGGCGCCGAGGGCACTAACCCCGCCGACGGAGGCGCGCCTCCGCCACCCCTAGCCGCCGCCCCCGTCGTCTGCCTCCTCCGGTCCGCGGGAGACTTCGCCGGCGGCGCCTTCGTCGGATCTATCGTCGGATATGGTATTACCACCCCAACTCCCCTGTTTTCCTTTCCCGGATTTCTCTATTTTGCGCTGGTGCTTTCTTTATTCGTGATGTGGTTTTCTCGAGATTTTCTATTTTTGGAGCTTAGTTCTTATTAGGGCACAAAGATAGGAGCTTTCTTTGCATTAGGTTTTTTTGCCCAATTCTTTTTTGCCCACTTCTTGTCAGTCTTAGAGTATGGACTGCTTCGAGATTGATAGTGACTACAAGAAATTAGTTGTTCGCTTTGTATATAATTGCACATTTCATGCAATTCCTTTGATTCCTTAATCTGAATTTAGATCATTATTGTGTTAGAATAATGGAATCACTATTAGTCTAGCTGCCTTGAGTACCATCAAAATGATGTACTCTACATGGTGTCACTAACATCTCCTGTGGCACCCAGTTATTTTCCGCGCATAAAAATAAAATCCTTATGTTGCACATTGGAGTACTTTTTCAGGACAAGGTTTGATCACTAAGAAGGGCTTCAAGGGCTCATTCAGCAATTCAGGATCTTCTGCCAAGGTTAGTTGCTTGTTCATAATGTTTATGCAAATATTTTTTTCGCACTTTTCGGGACAGCTTGCTCATATCAGAAATTTCTTGGATTAGACTTTTGCAGTTCTCTCTGGCGTCCAGAGTTTGGTCGTGTGCTTATTGAGAAGGCTGCGTGGGAAAGATGATAGTATGTGTATTGTTTTAGTTGGCCATTTATAACTTCTTGGGGGTTGGATATATAGTATGAACTGACATGTTCCTTTGGCAGTTGTCAATGCTGGCATTGCTGGTTGTTGCACTGGCCTTGCGTTGAGCTTTCCAGGTACATTTACATTGAACTAACAGTATTTTCACAGCCTACTATTGTACATTTGTACTTGGTATTGTTTTGTATGCTATCCTCAATATGGAAAAATTATAGTGCTACATGATATTGGATGGTATTCTCAATCTTTTTGGCTAGTAGTTGCCAACATTTATCTGATTACTGTGCAATTTTTGGTGATCTTGTTGCTATGGGTTGTTTCTTCTCGCTACTGGATTCATTAAAAAAAGGTCGTTTCAGTAAAATTCTAGCCATTCTGAACTGCTATGCATGGATTCTTGGTTGACATTTATTTCGTAAGACATTATGATGAGGATTTTGGGTGTGCTTCCGATTCTTGGAATGAATTTGAAATCATACTAGTGTGGAGTGTGAACTTCAACTGAAGTTTGTCCAGAAATACAAGACTGCAATTGCTTCTTGTAATTACTGTATAATTTCAACAAAGTTTCTTTGCAATAGGTCCAATATCATGTATAAGAAATTCGCAAATCATGATAGCATTGTTCTTTGCATGATAAAGAGGCATCATCTACAAATAACAGTAAAGGACACTTAGTGCCTGTTTTACTTGTTAATGGAGTCTTGCAGCCAATTGACAAAATTGCATGAGGGTCTATGCTGAATTGCTGATCAATGACCCTGGATTTTTTTTTTTGATCTATTGTTCATGAGTCACGACTGCACAGTTTGTGCAGTCAAATTATACTGAATCGTTCATGCATCGTGTGGTGCTGATTTACAGTTTATACGGGACAATTCACCACTGCTAATGTAACTCTGTATTGGCATATCAATATCCTGCAATGTTCAGTTTCATGTTGTGCTCATACATAATGAATTGTCCGGTAAAGGCCAGTAAATAGTAATACTGATGGCTAAGCTGGCGATACGCTAAACACATTGTTATGCATAACACATCTCTTGTTACTTCACACTGCATCCCTCTGTTGCTTTACTGGCGTATACGATAGGAGTCATGGCAGTCATTCCGCATCTAGTTTAGTATAGTATTCAAGTGTGCAAGGAACGATAGCTGGCACATATGTTCAGTTGGCCTTCTAAGTAGATTAGGTGGAAGTTTGCAGTGAAAGGCTATTTAAAGTGTCGACTGTTGTTTGTCGAGTTTCTTTTTTGGATCATTTGTGCATGCGCTACCCCAACCTGCTATTTAAAATCCATTATTAATCTCAACCACTATTTGTCTGTTACCTGTTGGACCTTTGGTGATATATTTTTCTTGTATGCTTGTTTCTCTTAAACCAGGAGCACCTCAAGCATTGCTTCAGAGCTGTGCCACCTTTGCAGCATTCTCTTGCATCATGGAGGGGCTCAACAAGCAGCAGGCTGCAATGGCACACACACTTGGTGGGAACGCCTTGACCGTTGTGCAGAAAGGCGGCGTTCTCCCCCCATTCACGCTTCCACCACTTCTTGATGCATCGGATGCTTTAGCTTCGTGCTGCCAATCCTTAGTACTAAAGCCTAAGCACTAGACTACAGCATAGGGAGAAGAGATGCTCAAGAAAGCTAGCTTCAGTCGTCCCTAGCGTATGTAAATTTTGTTTTTGGACATGTCGAAAACCTAGATTTGCTTTAGTAACTGGCCAGGTTTTTCTTGCTGCATTTTGTGGCATGTGCTTGCTTAATTATATCGTGGATGGATAGATTTCGTTGACATGACATAAAAATTATGAAAATTCGTCTCTGTGGTGTGGCTATTCTGCAATACTTGCATGGTGTATTGCTGTCCGTATCTGGGATATGGTTTGTTACCAGTTCAATGAAGTGGTGGTGGTTCTTCGGATTCTTAACTTGTGAGCTTATGCAAGTGTAATCTGCTCCGTACTAGTCCTGCAATCTGGCTCAAACCAGATGGCATCTCAGCTTTCTAACAAGAGCACTGCGTCGGCGAACTCTTCAATCTCTGACATCGCCATTTGTGACTAACGACCAGTCTCTAATCCTGTATACTAATCTTGAAGAGATGCACAGTGTGAACCAAAGCATCTCTTAAAACCGAAGGCAATGACTTGTGAGGACGAAGCCTTCGCGTTACGGAGGCGTTGCAGCCGCAACACGATGACACCTGGGGTTGAAAAATTGGGAGGTACTTTAGGAGAAATCAGTGTTCAGGTTCGTGTGGCGATAAATTCTTCCGCGAAAAAGATGACGGCGACAGCAGTACGACGAATGGCTAGCTACGAGTTTTTGGCCGTTTTAGCACCATTGGTGTCGGCGTTAGCACATTTGACCGTAACGCCAAAAACAACATTACAAAGCAACCGGGGATGGCACGTAGCGAACTGCGGTCTCTAGAGACTAAACTTCACCTCCACCGTGCCTCAGGGATGAACTTTTCATCGCATGACACGTGTGGAATTCGAGCCCTAGGGGCGGATCATGCAATGCCATGCCCCATGGGCACGGTCTAGTCGAGCGCAGTGCCTTTGGGGTACGGTCTCGCCGTGAGCCATGGCCCCAGGGCACGGACTCCGTCCTGCTCCCGCATGTCAACGCCACTTGTCACTTCTCCATCCCATCCATCACTCACATGCCCCCCATACATGCAAATGATTCCCTGCATGCAAAAAAAAAACATCGTGGGGGCTCCAGTCGCTTCGCTGTCTGTGGGAATTGCGTTCGCACGGCTATAAATACTTGAGTCGCGCTCGCTCTCACTCTCATTCTCGATTTCATTATTGTGCTCGCGTTCGTCGCTGAGAACACAGAGAATTGAATTAATTTTTTGGATTACACTGTGGATTAAAGAGTATTTAGGGCGGTGCTTAGAACCGTATTAGTAAAGAAAGGTCGCCATGAAGAGAAGATTTTTTTTCTCCCATACATTAAACTGTGAGTAAATTAAGTACGATTAAATTAATTATGACTAATTATTTACGTTTAATAAATTATCACTAATTAACTACGACTGAAATAATTACGACTAATGCATAGGAAATTTTTTTTACTTTCCCTTGATGTCGAGCTCACTGTGCTTATACGGTCCTAATTACTGCTCTAAACACTCTTTAATCAACAGTGTGATCAAAAACAATTTTTACTTCAATTCTCTTTATTTTCAACGTTGAGCGCGAGAATGAGAATGAATTCGAGAATGAGAGCGAGTGCGAGTGCGACACCGTTTTTTATAGCCGCGCGAAGGCATTTCGCGCCGACCGTGAAGCAACGGGAGAGAATCCCGCGTGCTGTGCGCTGTGATTATGCATGCATGCGGACGAATGCAGTGAGGTGATGGAGTTGATGGATGGGATGGGGGAGAAGATCGATGGGACATAGGGTGCTTTTGACGGAGGGTGAAAACATGTATGTGCCTTAGCCGTAGGGCAATCCGGCCCAGGGGCACGACATAGGATTAAATCTGGCCCCCAGGGGCACGGACGTGCTAGGTCCGTTCCCCATCGGACCGGACTTGACATATGGTGGGCGGGGAGGGAATCAGGTCATCTGCCCATCGGACCGGACTTGACATATGGTGGGCGGGGAGGGAATCCGGTCCACAGATGACCGGACGAGAGGAGTATGTTAATTCCCCTAGGGCACGTATGCGCTAGGTCTAGCCCCAAGTGGACCGGACTTGACACGTGGCAGGCAGGAAAGGAATCTGGTCCCAGGTGACCAGACGAGAGAAGTCCGTCCCCTGGAGCACGGACGAACGAGGCCCGATTAGGGGATCGGACTCGGCGACATGTCGAGCTCCCCTGACTCCGCTGTGACATTTTCGCAAATGTTCGGAGGAAAGGGCCAGATTAGATTTGTTAATCACGATGTGAATAGTGCCATTTCGCCCCCCAAAAAAAAACTCAGCTAGCTACGGCGTGTACTGACGAGGTCCATTTCGACCTGAAGGTTTTCTTCGCTTATGTAATGTACTAATGTAACTGCGTGCACCAACAGCTGGTGTTGCGAGAACGGACGTCTTCAGATTTCAGGTAACTGCCGCTGGCTGCAACCTCGCCAAGCATGCCTGCCCTCACATATTGACATTATGGTTGAAATATTGCGACGGGAACATCAGGGCAGCAGACACATAATCTGGGGCAATGTCAAATGCAGATACTTTTAGCTAAAGACAGATATGAATTGAAGCCAACATGTCCTCAGGTTGCCTTGTAGGTGTTGAAAGAAGTTTAGTGGCCATCACTTCTTCACTTGTCTTCCGAATCAAAAGTACGGTACGGCGGTGGAAATCAACCAATGTTTAGAAGAGTCTAAATTTGCAAAATTCGTCAACTCTGAAACTTCCACCCACACACGAACCCCCAAGCCCCAACAGCCCAGCTTCACGTCGCCATTACATATACCCTCGCCCTCCCACACTCACGAACCAACTTCACCACCCATTACATTTGCACCTCGAGCCAGAGCCCAAAAGAGGCAACACAGCACAAGCAAGACTCCGTGTGCTCTACTACCATGGCGCGGCTACTCCTCACGGCCGTGCTGCTGTTCGCGGCCGGCGCGACGGCCCAGGACTGCGTGCCCGCGACGTTCCAGGCGGGCCGGTCGTTCCAGCGGTGCAACTCCCTGCCCGTGCTCGGCGCCAGCCTGCACTGGACGTACCACCCGGGGAACGGCACCGCCGACATCGCGTTCCGCGCGCCGCAGAGGAGCAGCGGCTGGGTCGCCTGGGGTATCAACACCGGCCCCGGCACCGGCATGGCCGGCAGCAGCGTGTTCGTCGCCTCGCAGAACGCCACCGGCGTGGTGTCCGTCCTCACGACGGTCCTGGAGAGCCTGAGCCCCAGCCTGAAAAACGGGAGCCTCAAGTTCGACGTGCCGGTCCCGCCCACCGCCGAGTACTCCGGCGGCGCGTACACGATATACGCGACGGTGGCGCTGCCGGGGAATTCCACGCAGCAGAACACGGTGTGGCAGGCCGGGCCGCTCAGTGGCGGGGGCATTTCGGTGCACCCAACGTCGGGGCCGAACTTGCAGAGCACCAAGAGGCAGGACTTCCTGTCCGGCTAGAGCACCCGCCGAGTCGCCGAGATCTCCAGCAAGTGCAGGCTGCATGCACCGTCGTAATGCGTATGTTTATACACAAGGGTTATCAGTGTCATGCTAATATAAATAAATCGCACATGTTTGTAATGTTGTTGCTATTAGATTTATCAAATAAAGTGTATGCTAGCATTGTATATCATTATGGGGATAGATATATTGGTGCGTACTTCTAGTTACACAAAGTTTTTAAACTTTTCCTCTATTTTTCTTATTTCGCACCACTCCCATTTGTAGGATGGTATGGCCTTAGCGTCTAATCGTAAAATAGTTTATTCTACACTCCGGCCATAACTCTCACGTGCGCCCCCATACAACCGATCATAAAAACCATGTGTGTCCCACACAACCGACAGTAACCATAAAACCGCGTGCACTCCCACGCAACCCATTACTGCACCACTATGAAAGATTTACTGCGACCTCATTGCATCTTTTACTGCAATCTCCTTGTTCTTTTACTGCAGCACTACAAGAGATTTACTACGATATCATTGTGCCTTTTTACTACAACACTATAGGAGATTTATTGCAACCTCGTTGTGCCTTTTTACTGTAACCTCCTTGTGCTTTTACTGCAGCACTACAAGAGATTTACTGCAATCACGTTGTGCCTTTTACTGCAGCACTACAAGAGATTTACTATCACGCTGAGCGTAGAGAGGTGGGCTGCAGCACTACAAGAGATTTACTACCACGCTGAGCACAAAAGGGCAGGTGGAGAGTGAAGTGTGGGTTAATTGCAAACTTTGAATAACAAAATATCTCCCTATTTACAATCCATCTGAAGCGTTTCTTGAAAAAAAAATATGCTTAACAAACAGAGATCCATGATGAACATGTTCTAACGTTGTAAAAAAACAATTACCGCACTGAAAGTTCAGATTTACCCTACCTAAGACAGTCAATTACTATATCGCATGAGCACAAAAAGTCTCTATCACACATTTACTACAACCTCCTAATGTTTACTGCATCGCTAAATTAGATTTACTGCAATCTCTTTCTGTGTTTACTGCACTATTTCAAGATATTTGTTGTGATCTCATTTGTGCTTTACTGCAACACTACAAGAGATTTACCGTACGGTAAATCTCTTGCATATTTGTTGTGATCTCATTTGTGCTTTACTGCAACACTACAAGAGATTTACCGTACGGTAAATCTCTTGTAGTGTTGCAGTAAAGCACAAGGAGATTGCAACAAATCTATTGTGAAGTCAGTTTGTGCATGGCAGAGTTATATACTGCCACAGTCTTAAAATCCTAAAAGCGCAGGTTAGTCCATTCTCATTGTGCTTTTGGGAGTAGGACAGGTCACTACTGGTTGTAGTATTCCTTCATGGAATTCCACAATACTAGTGGATCCTCCTCCATTAAGTATTCAGACTTCAGGTCTGCATGAAGATAGTGCCTCAGGAAGTGCAGGACTGCATACTTTGCGGCCTCACAAATGGCAGGGGCGCCAGCTTTTGGCTCGGTGATGGCGGCTCTAAGATATTGAGAATTCAGGTTGATCTTTGCATCCATCGACCAGGTGAGGTAGTTGTTGCCATTCAGGGCAAGCTCAACGAATTCTTTCTTTGTGATGTCTCACATCTCCAACATTAGGTTCATGCAATGTTCAGCTTTACTACATGCAAAATACAATCTAAAGCATGAATATTGTGAAATTAGTCAAGATTGGTTAGATATCTATTCAACATATATTTTTATGAATTTTCCTAGCAATTATCATGATTTTTTGCTAATTAATGAGGTATATGGGTAATTTTTAGAATTATCAATATGACAGAAAAAACAATTTTAGCAAATAAATCTAGGGAAAATAAAACCCATTGGTATGAAGCTTTCAGGGTGGGCTAATACTAAAAATGCAAAATTTTATGGAAGCTCATATGCCTGAAAACCATGTTTCTAGGATTATTTAAGGTTATTGCATAAAAAACATAATATTAAAGAAAATAATCATAAACCGAGGGTCTAAATCATAAAATAACCATGAAACATACTAATCCGTCGTAAAAATTAGATTTCCCAAGGGTTTATTCTGCAAGAATATAAGAAAAATTTGCAATCCGCTGTAATTTCCTAAAACTCCAGGGGATTTTTTGCTAAATTTCCTTATGCACGAAAGTTTCCTAGTAATTTTCATAACTATGAGGGCCTTTTGCAAAAAAAAAGGATTTCCATTCTTTTTTCTTTCCTTCTTTATTTCCTTTGGTTGATGGGCCGGGCGAGCCCACAAGGCCTCCCTTCCTGCTCGCAAAAGGGTTGGGGGGATTTAGGGTTCTCCTGCCCCTATGCATGTGGCAGCGGCGGTTGGCGGCGAAGCGGCATAACGGGGTCGGTGCGAAGGCATGGCAGTGAGTTTGCACGGGGAAGAAGCCCTGGGCAATAAGCCCGGCGCACACGACGGCGGTTGTGGTAGCACGGGCGGTGCGACGGCGTGACGGGTGGCGCACGGGCGGCACACAGGCACGTGGCGGCGTTGCCACGTACGGGCACGTAGGCAGCGACGCAGCCTCGAGCCAGCGCCGACGGCATCAAGCCGGCTGAGGCGGTGGCTGGCGTCGGCGATGTAGATCACCCAAAAAAATCACGTATGAACAGTAACAAGAAACTGTGATGAACAAGAATCTGATCTTGAACCCTAATTAGCAATTAATAGATCTAATCGGGTTTAAGAAAATTTAATCTACCAGATTAATCTAATAGCAAGATTAGAGATCAGAAAGGAGAGAATCCCGATGACATATCGATTCGGCCGTGTAGAATGATTCATGCTGATAACGTGTTGTAGAATGTAGTCATCCTAGGATGAAATATCAATCAATCACCAATAAAAGACAATCAATAGAGAGACAATAGATGGAGACACAATACGGATGAACCTCTTTATTAATTGATCAATCACTTTCTGATTACAAGGTGATCCTATTTAATGACAAAAACCCACTAGGGGTAGTTTCGGTATTATGCCCATCAACCTCTAATCCAAGGTTTCTTGACATAAACTAGGGTTTCTTAACCAAATCAACACTTGACTAGGATCTAATATTCCTCATTTTATTATTTATCTATAATTAATATTAGGGATAAATATGTCATCATATGGTTCTTGAGTATACCCCTTAATGATCATAAGGGAGAAGACAACTAGGTGGCTGTAAGTCCTTCTACGACCACCCTCATAGTCATAAGTCCTTCTACGACTACCACCTGATCGTAAGTTCTTCTACGATCATCTTCTGGTCATAAGTTCTTCTACGACCAGTACCTAGTCGTAAGTTTTTCTACAACTACCTCAAGGTCGTAAGCTTTTCTATGACCAGGTCAGCTACGGCCGCCCCATAATCAATAAAGCCTGCATACAAGTGGGCCTAATTGATTAGGGAATCTAAGTCATAAATGTACGTTGTTATTCTTTAGAGTAACTGCACATAATGCGTCATTATCTCTGACAAGTACTTGCTATGCGACGTGGAGGGGTTACTGCTCCAGTGATTACTAACATCAATGCACCCATTATATGAAATGATGAGGCGCCTCTTGATCTGGAGAAACAGCTACCTCTTTGCACACTATATAAAGGCTGCAATCAGATGACAAAGGCACGCCGATTGGAGACATACTCGGCAATGGGCAATCGGGAGGACAACAAGCACAACCAGTAGCTCAAGCCTTAGTCTTTCCCTTGATTGTAACCACTATACTCAATACAATACACACAGGAGTAGGGTTGTTATTTTCTCGGCCTGAACCTGTATAAAAATCTCTATGTCGTTCTCTGCGTGATCAATTGTGAAGACCCCCCAAATCAAACAATCTTTACGTAAGATCGGTTCTAAAACACCGACAATACTAAATGCCCATTAGGGGCCTAACAACTAGTGTGGTGTGCTTAGTTTCTGTTGGGCCGTAAATGGGCCTGAGACCTTCCCTGAAGAAGCTTTGTTTCTTGTTGGGCCTTAAATGGGCCTAAGTTTGGCCTTGGATTTTCTATCGGCTTAATGTGTATAGTTTTGTTAGCCCTGATAGGCTTCTACTATTTAGCTGGAATTGACGGTCAATTACTTCAACCAACAGAAATTTAAACTTGCACCATACCGAATTAGGCTACCACAATGGGTCTATCTTGCTACTCGGAGATTTTAAAAAGTTTACAGACTAATGGTAGTTTCCGTGTCCACATATGCCACACTAGTGAGCCATCAATGTGTTGCCATTGAGGCTTCGTTTTGACACTATGCCCTCATTAATGGAATGTCCTAGGGGTTGTTTGGATGCTAGCTCCTAGAAACCTTACCAAAATTTGGTGTTATCAAAATTCAGGTATTATCAAAATTTTGGCAAAACTAAAGTGTTTGGTTTGGAGCCAAAATATATTGACAAACTTTGGAGTACTTGTTGTCTGTTGTTTGGTTTGGAGCCAAATAGATTTGCCAAACTTTGGTAAAACTATTGTCGATTGTTTGGTTTGGAGCCAAAATAGAATCCGCTAACTCTACCTGCGAAGTGGTGAGATTACCTTCTCTCACATAATCATGCATACAAGAAAGATAGCTTGAAACAAATCTACAAGTTGTGCATATATGCAACTACAAACCAACGAAAAAAAATAGTAAACCGAAGCCAAACAACAATTCTTTTCAGCAATGGAAGTCTTCTATATTATTTAGCAAGCCTAATTCACAAGTGCGTAACATAGAAGCAAGGTAGTTAGGATTACGATCCTACTTTTAGAATTTTACGATTCTACGAACCCACGACAACCTGTCGATCCTACTCATAGAAACTTAGGGCAAAAAAAAATTGCAATTTTTTTAGATACCAGGCTTTGCTGATATTTAATTTTAGAGCAAAATTTGTTGATATTAATTTCTGAGAATGAAACTATAAATGAACAAGGAGCATGCAAAATATTATATCAGTGTGGTAATGCTAGTACAAATATCTATATTATGGCATGAGCAATCTTGAGCTTGATAATGATAAGCTATTTTTATTCCTGAGGTATATCTAGCTGCTTTTTAGGAACATGCAAATGGTAAACCATATAAGAATCATACAAACTTATAGTATAGATGTTAAATATGTGTATTTTTACAATTCCATAGAATCACCGATTCTACAATTCGATACTACGATTTCGATCCTACCAAAGGCAAATCGATCCAACTTAGGATCTCGACTCTGACTACCTTGCATAGAAGGTAGTAAACCATAAGTTCATTAGTTACTTAAGCATAGAGAAGTTTTGGACCCATTAGCTACCACCATGTAATATCAGGCTGCACAAAACAAAATAACCATAGTTTTAGCATCAAGACGAGTTAACCATACGAAGGTACTATAATTACATAAGACTGATAGTTAGCTTAGTTATATCTACTAAGGTGTCCATTGTCACCTACAACATCCATTAGGTCACAAAATATGACCAACTAGCACATGCACATTCAGCAAGGGCCACCAACACCTCCGTCGCCATATTTGTGATGAAAGAAGTCTAACACCAAAGCTTGGAAAGTCTGACCACTTGCAACGTTGACGTAACTACAGAAGTGATCCTGGTCTGGCTTGGCGAGGTATGTCGCAATTTCAATATTGTCCTTTGTTGTCAATGCATACCACTCTAGTTCCTTCACGGAGTAATTTCCATCGTTGCCACTTGAAGCATTCACAGTGGGCTGATCAAGAGCAAGTGAACCATTAGCTTTAGAGGTGTTCACAAATAGTTATTCTAAGAGATGGAAGGAGTTGTAACAACCCAATTTTCAAATTTCAGTAAAAATTAAAATTTATGTATTTTTGTGGAATTTTCTGAAATTTTAAAGGCTTTTTATAGATATTTTAAAGTCAAAAAAAATTTATTTACAAAATTAAAAGCCAACATAAAGTTGGAAATAATTTTATTAAGTCCAAAATAAGTATAGGAATTTCTGTGAATTTTTTCATAATTTTTGGAATTATTTTGCTATTTTCTAAAGCTAGTTTGAATTACCAGAATTAAATCAAATAAGAAAAGCAAAAGAAAAATCAAAAATAGCCTTGGGACCAAACCCAAAGGCCTCGGCCCAAAACCTCCTCCCGCGCCGACCCATTTGGCCCGCCCGCTCTCTCTCTCTCCCTCACTCCCCGGCCCCACCCGCCAGCCTCCGCCCCTCGCCGCCAAGTGGACCCGCCCGCACCCTCTTCTTCCTCCTCCCCTTCTTCCCCGCGTCGCCTCGCGTAACCGCCGCCATGACCGAGTCGGGGAGCTCCGAATTCGTCGCCTTTTCCTCCCCCTCTCTCCTCATAGTCGTGCGCAACTGCCCCCGCACCTCACGCCGCCCCCACTCCCCCCTCACCCCTTCTCGCTCACGTTCTCGCCGCAACCACCGCCGTCATGCGCGACCGCGCGCACGCGACGATCTCTCTCCCCGTGCCACGGCCCCTATAAAAGGGAGCACCGGGAAGCCCTCCTCCTCCTCAACACAGCGCCCCCATTCATTCCTCTTTTTCTTCCCCGAGCTCGCCGTAATCTAGAGTTTTTGCCGCCGGCCGCCGTGAGTCTCCGCCGCCTCTAGCGCCGCTGTCACCGCCCCGTCGCCGTCGCCGCCCACACCGTCGTCG
Organism: Ampelocalamus luodianensis; assembly: GCA_036346255.1. NCBI lineage: Eukaryota > Viridiplantae > Streptophyta > Magnoliopsida > Poales > Poaceae > Ampelocalamus > Ampelocalamus luodianensis. Next base: position 21,627,164 of record CM070621.1, read on the forward strand.
TCGCCTCGTCTCGGCGCACCCCGTGCGCGCACCCGCGTCGCCGAAGCACCGCCCGAGCCCCCGGGCCGCCGTGAGCCGTTTTGCGCCGCCGCCTCTCACCTCGCCGCCGGCGTTACTCCCACGCATTTGCGCCACCACGGTAAGGATTGCACTCCCCGCACTGCCCTCTTCGCCTTGAGCCCCTCAGCGGAGCTCGCAATGGCGCGTAGCGTCGGCGAGCTCAACGCCGAGCGCCGCCGCCGCCCATGCCGACGTGGCATTGCCACCTGGCGGCCACATCACCACGTTTGCCTACGTGGCGCATGCGTGGCGTCCCGATCATCGCCACGTGAGCGCCCGCGTGGCCAGTCCACCACATCAATTTTCCCCTGGCTCGGAGGAACGAGTCCACCGTGAGCCGTGTCTATGACACATGGGGCCCACACGTCAAAGATTGTTTTATTTAATTTTAATTCCGAAATCCTGTCGCTGACGTCATCATGCGCAATAATCTGATTTTCCTTTAGAAAAATAAATCCAAAAAATCTGAAAAATCAGAATTTAGGTTTTTAAATAGGTTTAAACTTCAAAAATTCATAACTTTTGCATCTGAACTCCAAATTGGGTGATTCAAGTTGCAAAATTTATATAAAATTATAATCTAGCTAACTAAACCAAAATATTTCAATTTGGAGTTATTTTGATCTATGATTTTGAATATATTTGAATTTGAATTTGAATTTGTTGTATTTTCGCGTTTAGACTTCGACGACTCCGGAGAGATCGACCAATCCGAAGACCTAGAATTCCAAGACGTCAATGAAGGCAAGTTACACCATTGACCATATTGCCCCCAGTATTTTAAGTTATTTTTAGTTTTTAAATTATTTAATGCATGCATATGTTTCTATAAATATTTTAATGTCATGTTTTATATATAGTTACTCCCATGTTTTATTGTATGGCCAATTTTAATATTGTATTTGACTACCTTGACACCTTAGACAAAATAATATCAAAACTAGACATATGCTTAGTCAGGCTTAGTTCACACTTAAAGAATTTGGGAGGGTTTAACCAAATTTCTTACAAATTTGTTTCAAACTTGACATTGTGGTATTGTGTTACCACATGGATTTATAAAGAGAGTTTTATTCAAAATAAAATCAAAAATGGGTTTGGACTTGGGCGAAATGGTCGGAATGGTGGGTGCAGGTTTTTGCACGGGATTGATCTGGTTAAGATTAAGACCCATGGTTAGTAGGATTGACGCCCAAGTCAATTGAGGACCGGTCTTTGAGCCGCTTAATGCTATGTATTACCGTACCACCACACGTCCTGTATGGGCAGAATTTGGCTAAGTAATTTGTAATGTTTTAGTGTATTTATGTTATGTGATTATGTGGGTGTCGGTTAGACGTTTTATTCCCACTTGGCGCAAGAGGGGGCTTCCGGAGGACGGTTAGTCCAAAGGGGCAAAACCTTAGCGGGCATGAGTACACTAGGACAGAACATTGTAAAGGCCTCATGGTAATTGCTCAGTCACACGTCTACGGAAGCGTGTATTGGCCGACACAACGAGCATGTCACCTCGTGTGGATAAAGTTGTACCAACTCTGCAGAGTAGAAACTATTCGAATAGCCGCGTCTGCGGTCATGGACATGCTAGTAGGGCCACTTAAAGTTAGATTTATTTTTGGTTTTTTAAAATGATTTATCAAATGTTGAGGATGGTTAATCCTTATAGAAAGTTGGGCGGGAAGCCAAGTGTTAGGAGGGGATCCTTCACTAAATCATTGGAGGTTATCCATATTACAACATCGTCATTTTAAAAGTTATGATTTTAGTCATAGTATAAAACTGCCTTAGAAATTACTATGTCTATTTAAAATGAAAATGTTGTTTATGCAAAACAACCCCTGCCATACTCACTTGTTACCTTATGCATGCATTTTCATTCAATATTGGGTGTAACTTGCGAGCACAAAAGTTGTGCTCACTCTTGCTGAATAAATCTTATTCAAGAGAAGACTTTTTCCCCGACGATGAGGATCAGGACTAGTAGGCCTTCGACCCAGACGATTTCCTGTGGCGCATCGTTTGGCTCACCTCTATTATTATGTTTCCGCTGTGTTATTCATTTGGCATTTGATATTGTTGTTCAGACTCATTTGTATTAAACAATTATTTACTTAATGTTATTTACGTTTTTGTGATATGATTGTGATATCCATTTTGTAAGACTGTGTACACTGGAAATCCTGGACCGGTGTATGAACACAGAGAATTCGGGATCCTTCGCTCCCGAGTTCGACGGACTTCATAGGCCTAGTTAGGTAGTTGCATCACGTTGTCACCCATGCAAAACAAAAAAAAAACTAAGTTAACACAAATCTACTCATCAACACAACTTATAATTGAATGCATGGTTGTAGTAGAAGTACACCAAACTTATTCCTATCTCTCTAACACGTCAATATTGAATTTGCATGTTGTTGCATCAAAACCATAACCACTCTCCCCATAGCATGACAAATCCAATTCCACTTCTCCCTGCATGACCTGAAGTGCCGATCAACTTAGTTTCTAGTGACACGCAATGCAAACTTGGCATTCATAGCATCTGCACACTGGAGGTGATGTTGTTTCTTCCACGTGAAGGTTGTGGGTTTGTCTTTTTGCATCTTGATGTACCACTCTAGCATGAATTTAGTGTTTTCCTCACTCCATGATATGCACTTCTCACGAGAGGCCGCCTCCTCGCTTTTGACAATTTCCTTGTGCTTACCCATGCTATTCACATAAGGTACAAAAAAGCAAGTAGACATTAGTATAACAAAACAACAAAACTGATATGAATCAGCACTAAAACTAAGGAAAAACAATTAGTAAAGAGGTAGAGAGATAGCATCCGCAAGAGATACATCATCCATTGCAACTAAAAAGAAAGTGCGTAGGAACAATACAAATAACAGTAGTCCTCACAATATAGATAGCAATACTACATTATCCATAACAATATTACAACTTAGTCCTCACAATATAGATAGCAGTACTACAATATCCATATAAATATTACAACTTAGTCCTCACAATATAGATTGCAGTATTGCATCATCCATAACAATATTACAACTTAGTCCTCACAATATAGATTGCAGTATTGCATCATCCATAACAGTACTACAAATTAGTCCTCGCAATAAAGATAACTACAAATATTAATACAAGGTAGGAACAATTGATGTTCCATGGAACTAGCAATGCTCTCAATCTCGCTGCCTGTAGCCTCATTGTGAGCCGCCCTCTGTCTATCATCCCACATTTGCTTGGCTAACAATCACGTTTGGCAGCCCACTCACGCACATCAGCCTCTCGGTTAGCAATTGTGAAGAGTGCAACAACCAACAACCACCTTAACCTGTGCTTTGAGGGGGTATGAAGGGCTTATTGCTAAGAATCTTGAATCGGCCCTTAAGAGTACCAAATGCCCGCTCAACTATTTTCCTAGGTAAGGAATGTCGATTGTTGAATAGTTCTTTAGGATATTTTGGGTCTTGTGGTCCGAGGAACTCTTGTAGGTGATAGCGAACACCACGTTAAGGTATCAGTATAGATGGTCTCACAGCATACCCCATCATCAGCCAAATAAAATTTCCCTATAACCATATTAAAGCAGGACCTAATGTCAACTCTACCATGTACTAGTACTGAGAACAACTATGAAATGCCAAAATATCTAAATACCTTCAAGTATTTTGAGGCCATTCTCACAAGAGAGGGCATCTTGCAACACAAGATAATCATGAGCAGATCCTTCCCACCCCGCTAGGACATAAGTGAACCGAAGGTCAAAGTCAACAACTACTAATACATTTTTTGTGGGGTATGACTTGCGGCCTCTAAACCTATCCAACATTTTAGCAAGCACACATGCCCTGATGTGAGTGCCATCTAGTGCCCCTATACATTCCTATGCACACCAAGAAAGCACATGTCAAACTTTAAGTATAGGTAACTCTACTATAATATAATCTAAGTAGGGATGAAATTTGTTCGGGCGCTAGTGATCTTAGCATGTGTATCCGTTGATCTGACATAAATGAGTTCACGAGCTAACTCCCCCATGGCATGTAGACCACATTGAAATACCTACTCACAGTCTCACCAGATCGCACAAGAAAATCTTACAGATGAATTTGTATGATGTTGCCCAACCATCTTCAGAAACAGTGCAACTTGCGCCTCTACTGAAACATGAAGTGTGTCAAACATCATTCCCTTGTCCCTTAAGGCGGGCACAAAGCTTGTAGAACACAGATCTTCCCATCCTCAACTAATGAATGCAATTGCAGCTGCATTTCTTGAAAAGTACTTCCCGCCATGGAAGACTCAAGTCCTTCGCAACATGGTTAATCAATTTCAGCAGACAACAGATAAGTCACATACTGAAGCATTGGACATATTTCAGAGTATATTGTCGTCTGTCCGCCTCATGGTTTCGCTAGATGGCACGAGGACAAGAAGATGCCATTGATCCTTGGAAGACCCTTCTTGAGTACAACCAATGCCAACATTGATGTAGGAAAGGGAGAAATCAGGTTTGAGATCAATGGAGAAATAGAGATGTTCCTATTTTGTCCCCACTATGAAGTTTGCAAGAAGGTTACAATGACATCAGGAGTGACTAAGTCATATGTGCCCCTCATTAGCAAAGATCATAAGGAGTGTGGCGTAAGAAGAGTGAACTAGCTATACAGACATCTATGGCATCCCCACCTAAGGGTCCTAACAATAATACAAATGTCAGGGGTAAGATAGAAAATGCTACAGAGCCAAAAACACCTCCACTTAAAGGTTCTAGATACAAGAAAGAAATGAGATGGAGGAACAAAATAGCTGCAAAGGCACCCTCAATACCTCCGACCAAGGGTCCTAGCAAGTCTACATAAGGTACGTGAGGAAAAGTCAAGCTCTGTTACTATAAATAGAGCGCTTTAGGGAGAAAAGCCGTTTATTTTGCATTTGGGTCATTTTAGTGTTGACTGGGAGGGCGACCCAATGTTTTTATTTGTTATAGTGTGGAGCTTACCAGGAGGGCAACTTGGTTTATAGTTGTCTTTGCATTTAATCGCTTGCCGGGAGGGCAACCCGGTCATGAGAGAGAAATAAATAAAATTCCCAAAAGTAGTGTGCCCCTATGTTTAACCATATTTTTACTAAATTCAAATTCCATTAATTTCATTTCCTGTATATTTTTTCTAGAATTTTTATCCCTTTAAATCTGAATTTTCTTTCCTTTTATCGCTCTTTTTCCCAAACTCCTCCCCATGCCTTAACCCCTCTTCCTGCCACTCCATGCCAAAGCGCCGAGGGGTGCTGCTTAAGCGAAGCCCGACACATGAGCCCCATAGATGTATCCATGTATTTCATTGAGGAGATTTAACCCCTCCTTCGGTGATATGCATCGCATGAGCACTCCTTGAGTACCTCTCTTATACATGATTCCTTCAACAAAGGTAGACATCTTGACCTTTTGGGATATCCGATTAGCTTCTGCATCATCATCAGGTATTGTGTCATTCTGAAGATACTTGTAGATAGGGTTCATCAATGGGTCATTGTATTCCAATGATAAACTCTTCCTCGGAGATGTTTCTGGTTCCTCGACCAAAGACGGCTTTTGAAGATGCTCTAATAAAACTCCCTGTGGTATAGGTAATCGGGAAGAAGCTATTCGAACCAACTAGTCAGGGAGGAAATTGTCTTTTCGAGGAATGTATTGTACTTCGATACCTAAAAAGTGCCTTTCAATCTTTCAAACTTCCGATAAATAATGGGACATGGTAGGATTAGAGCATTGGTGCTCTTTTCTGACCTGATTCACAACTAACTGAGAATCACCTTTCACGAGTAGTTGGTGAATCCTAAGCACTTTAGCCGCTCGAAGGCTAGCTAGTAAACCTTTGTACTATGCAACATTGTTAGTCGTGGGAAAATTTAACTGGATAGGACATTTAAAGGTTTCTCCAAATGGTGAAACCAAAACCACCCCAGCCCTCGAGCCACTTAGTGCTAAAGATCCGTCAAGGTACATAGTCCATTGATCATGAGACTCATACTTGGGACCTTGAATTGGTTCAGGGTTTGTCCATTCAACGATAAAGTCTACCAAGATCTGAGATTTGATGGTCGTTCGAGACACAAAATAGAGGCAAAATTCCCCAAGCTCGATCACCCATTTGGCAATGTGCCCCACTAATTTCCTATTTTGGAGGACCTCTCCTGAGGGAAATCCGCATGGCACAATAATGTCTTAACTTCCTCGAAGAAATGAGGAGAGTATAAAGAAGTTTTTGAACATGAGGGTAGCACTCCTTAGGCCTGTGTAGAACCTCACTTATATAGTATACCAGTCATTGAGTATTACCACATTTAACGACCAATACTGTACTTGCTACTTATGGCGTAACAACTAAGTATAGAAAGAGTGATTCATCTGGTCAAGGAGAAACTAAGATTGGTGCACTTGTGAGATACATTTGACGTCCTTGAATTCCTTGTTTGCTTCTTCTGTCCACTCGAACCCTCATGTTTCCTAAGAAGTTTAAAGAAGAGGGGTCCTTTTTCTCCTAAGTGTGCTATGAAGTGACTTAGTGTTGCCATACAACCTTTGAGTTTTTGGAGTTCCTTTGTGTTGGTCAGAGAGCACATATGATTGATGGCCGCTATCCTCTCAGTGTTAGCTTCAATGCCTCGAATAGAGAAAAGGAATCCAAGTAACTTCCTCGATGAGACCCCGAACACACATTACTCATGATTGAGCTTTAAGTGGTGTTTTCTCACATTTTCAAAAGGTTTCTTGCATGTCCGAAATGTGGTATCGGCGTCTTACACTTTTTATGACCAAATAATCAACATAGGCTTCAAAATTCCTACCTAGATGGAGATAAAAGATCTTTTGCATATGATGTAAGTCTCCTGTGGAGAGACGTGGTTGCCCACTTCTCTGAGGAGGTTGCTGATTGTTTGCCGGAGGCAGTGTACGCTACTGTCTTTCCTGCCTTTCCCCCTAATGAGTTGGTGGATCGACGGATGGTCGTGGTTGGGGATATTCTCGATCCCTTCTCCTTTGTCCAGAGCTGCGAGATTGACTGGACTCGGAGGGAGTTGTCCTGGTCTGACTTCTAGAACGTTGTTGTCGATAACATTTAGAACTATCAATGGTTAATCGAAGTCATTGTGCAATCTCTTGTGTGAAAGCTTCGACACCTGGAGCCCTTGCAACATCTGCGGGTGGATGTTCAAGGAGATCATTAGCAAATTGTAAGTCTTGAACATTTACTGGCTGGCAGTGAACCTGGCCAGGAAGTTGCTATGGGAAGCAATCCTTCTTCTTCTAACGGTTTCTGGATAATCTACCTCAGCGAGCGGGGAACACACCAGGTCAATGTGCGATCACGTGGAGTACGTTCAAGACACTCATCAAAGTTGAGACCCCTGTTTCCGAGGGAGATCGTTGTGCAACTAAACATTCCTTGGAGGGGATGAATCTCAGGCCTCAGGGAGTCCTCAAAGTACGGTGGGCAGGACTACGATCGGAATCATCGATGATAGTGAAGACCTCCCGGTGCCGCTGGCAGTCGAACCCTCCTGGCTTGAGGAATAGTCAAAACATAGTGTTTCACCACATGTCAGAGTCTCTTTCAAGAAGGGAAATTTCGGGTTATAATTATCTCCAAAAATTCCATGCATGGATGAATCCATATTCTCTGGACAGTCGACTGGTAAGGAGCGTTAGAGTTATAGACTATCTGCCGAGTATCGGTAACCACAAAGTAATGGATATCAAATAACGATCGAGCCCTGGAATCTGTTGCACTAGGGCTTGCCGCATTGGTTCGAGTATCGCCTGACGGACTTCAACCCTCAAGGGTGGCACCCTTAGCATGGTCAAAATCCCTTGATGGTTGATGCTGCTTATGGTCACTTGTACCCTTGCTCTCGGGGGATTCTTATTATCCCTCTGGGCGTAAAGGCACTAGTGGTAGTGAGTCCTCCCACACATCACCAAGAGGAGGGAGGGGGTTCCAGGGATTCAACGACGAACCCCTGGAACGCGTATTCCCCTCAGATGAAAGGATATCCTGCTCAAGTACGTCGTAGCAGGCAACCATTCCATGTCGATCCCTACGTAATCCATGAGATTGAACCAGTTCTCCTCATTCCACTCATCTACCATGGATGCATGAGGCCCGATGAGAAACATAATATTATCGTTGTCTCTCTACGGATGGTGCCAACTGTCAACGAATTACTGCCAATTTAGTTAAGTAAATGTAGGAGACATTAACGGAGGATTACGCAGAGGAGATAGACTATTTTAGACAGGGTCGGGCCTCTTCTAGGTAGAATAACAACTCTACTATTGTGTTCTTATATTCAATGAGGGTTACAACAGGATGTACAATGTTCGAGATGAACATTGAGACTATGATCGAATAATCTCTTCTCGCTTGTCCTCCCCTCTGTTGTTTGATACCATCCTTACATAGCGTTGAAAAGGTGTGTTGGCTCCTGTGAAGAGGCGCCTTGTTGGTTCTAGCCATCCGCGCGTGTGGAGCAGTTGTTGTCAGCGAGGTATTCTCCATGCGCAGTTGTCGAATGATTATTGTCAAAGACAGTGGAAAAATATGTGTGGTTGTGTCAGTGAGACAAAGGCATACATTTTCTTTATCAACCGCACATAGTCAATTACGATAGACTTGCTCCTTGGTTGGAGGTTTTGGCCCATGTATATGGTCGTAGACATCTCCGACCAAGGGTGGTCGATGCCCAAGATGGTTTGAACATATTCTCCCCGACCAGGGGTATATGTGGAGGCTATTTGACTAAGTCATATTTTAATAGCTACTATAGGTGGCAAGCTATTTATTATGTATTATTCAATCCTTGTCAATTCCTAAAGTGCAAAATCCTACTTCTTTTGTGCAGTATAGGCCGATTATCCCGTGCAATGTTATCTACAAAATTATTTCTAAAACTCTTGCTAATAGGCTAAAGGTCATTGTCGTCGATACGAGATCAGACAGTAAACTTGTAGACGCACCCGATTGGATGCATTGACCGATGAGGGTGCAAGGGAGGAGACTCAACGAGAATCACACACGAGAGTCCGTACCAATGTATTACATATGTGTGGTAGAAGTTACAAAATGACCTCCTCCCTTCCCATTTGCAAGGGGGTTGTTTATAGAGGGGAGGGGGAGATCACTGAAGTCACATCGTTGTCCTCGGGGCTTAGTATGCTCCAAGGGTACTTCCATCAATCGCGTCAAGTGGGTCCCGCCACGTTCGAGATACATGACATCGTTGGCCTTGCATCTATGCTAGTGTTGATGGGACCTCGTCGTGTGGCTACCACAGACCGGGTCCAAGGTGGGGGCGCCGATGTGTCACGCCTAGCCGAGGTTGGCCTCAGACCTCGTCCGGGTGGATCCGTCAATGAGTCACGCCTAGCCGAGGTTGGTCTCCGGACCTCGTCCGAGGTGGATCCCCTATGTGTCATGCCTCATTGAGGTTATCGTTGGCTCGAGGTAGCATGGAACCTCTCCTAATACTATGCAAACAACAAACTCGTGATTTGATTAAGCAAAAAGTGCAAGTGTTCAATGAGTACCTAAATGAGAGGTATATCGGTCTTCCTACTAATGTCGGCAAATCAAAAGAAGGTGTTTTCAAATACCTAAAAGACCGAGTTTGGAAGAGAGTACAAGGATGAATGGAGCAATCCTTGTTGGCGGGAGGGAAGGAAGTGCAAATAAGATCGGTGGCACAAGCAATTTCAACCTACTCAATTGGTTGTTTAGATTCCCAAGAGGATTGTACAATCATCTAAATTCTTTGATCAAGCAGTTTTGGTGGGGCTGTGAAAGGGGCAAAAGGAGAACAAATTGGGTCTCTTGGGATACTTTGATCTTGCCAAATTCATGGATGGTTTGTGTTTTCGGGATATTGATATTTTCAACCTGGCTCTTCTTGCAACTTGCAAGGCAAGGATGGAGGCTTCTACAGAATCCAAATTATCTGCCTGCTCGCCTCCTCAAAGTTGTGTATCCCAATGGAGATTTTCTTGAAGCAACATTGGGCAGCCGGCCTTCTCAGACGTAGTGTGCTACTATTGATGGTCGGGAAATTTTGAAGCAAGGGCTTATTAAACGAATTGGCAACGGTGTAAACACTTCAATTCGGGACCACAACTGATTGCCAAGGGATTGGATGTTCAGACTGTTGGGGCAGTTCCACGTGACGAGGCAGGGCACGATTTATAATTAGGGAGTACATATCTATCATGTTAGTCTTTTGGGAGAGATGATCCAAGATCTTTTGGTTGTTGCTCTGTAATTGAACTTGCGGGTTAATAACCCAACGACTTAGGACCGGGATGCTGGTTTCGCGGGTCCACGACCGGATGCTGGTCTAGCAGTCCGATGACACTGAACAACAATTGGTATCAGCGTCCAGATATCCCGGATACATCTCAGGCTTCACGGTTGCCGGCGAGCACACCCGATGTGTGAGGAGTAGATTTGTTGAGATAGTTCTACATCGGTTATGGGAAGAGATGGAACACGATTTATAAAAGTGGGTGAGTACCCATCTATTAGACTATTTTTTAGAGGAGATAGCCCAGAACCCCTTAATTGTTGTTATGGTTAGGCTTACGGAATAGTGGTCCAACGATCTAGGAGCCTAGGATCATACCCTAGTTTAACGGATCCGAGATCAGACGCTGATTTAAGGTTACTATGGCGCTACGCAGCACAGATCAATTTGTGCCAAAGACGCCTCACCGCCAGAAAAAGTTGCTGAAGACTCGTGGGCTTGGCAGTTGGCACTATGAGAGAGGAACGGTACGTTCTCTGTTCGGTCTGCACATCGCATGCTTGTCCAAGTTAAAAAGCAGAGAGAAGATTGGTTTAGATAATAGACCAAATGTGTCAACCACAACAGCGAGTCAGAGAGCCTGGAAATTATTGTGGGGAGTATAGATGCCTTCCGAGATCAAGATTTTCACTTGGCAATTAGCAAATGATTCTAATCCTACTGAGGGGGTTAAGAACCATCGCAATATGGCGACATCACCGAAATGTAAAATCTGCGGAGCAGATAATGATGCTCGCGATCATGCTTTGATTAACTGCACAATGGCAAAGTTTGCCTGGACACTAGTTGATGAAGAATTGACTGATGTCATTGCTTCTCTGAATATTGTCAGTCCAAGGGAATGGTTGTTTTTCCTAAGGGAAAATCTGAATAATTTTGACTTTGTCAAAATTCTGGTGACATGTTGGGCTATTTGGCATGCTAGAAGGAAAACACTTCATGAAGAAGTTTTCCAGAGCCCTCTGAGTACACATAGCTTCATTCAGAATTTTTTTATGGAATGGGAAACTGTATCTGCTAAGACCTCAAATGGGAGAATACTTATTCAGAAACTGAAGGAGACAGCCCCGAGATGGATTCCACCCCCAGCAGAATGTGTTAAACTGTCGGACCTGGATTTTGAAACCAGAATTCTCTGTGACAACTATTGCACCATTTTCTGGGTCAGTAAATAGTACTCACAGATATATTGCTGAATCAATTCATACATGACGTAAACCACACTAAACATTATATTACAAACATCAGAATCACATAGACCGTGTCGGATCAAGTTTTACAATAAAGATCTTACAGGCCAAATTGATTATAATACAAAAGTAGCGAAAACGACAGTGGAAGTAAAAGGGGTAAAGCACATCTCTCCACAGGCACGCGACTGGGGTAGCTTGTGTACGACCCATATTACCCAAAGCACATCTCTCCACAGGCACGCGACTGGGGTAGCTTGTGTACGACCCATATTACCCAAGAGCTTGGATAATATTGATTGTATGCAAGCACCGACTGAGTCAGCTAGACTAGGGCGAGACCTAGAATAAAAGAAACTATACTACTCTTCATCATTGCCTTGTCCATTGACATCTGGATCCTCGTAATAAGTATAGTGTCCTTGATCCACGAGTTCCGAAGGTTTAGGAGAAAGTGCGAGGATGAGCACAACTTTCGTGCTCGCGAGCCAACACATGAGATGCAGTAATAATACATGCAAGGCTTAACAAGGATGGTTCAGGTTCTTTTATTTGCTAAAGTAATACTTTGAATTATCATAATTAGATATTCTTATTACTTAGCATTTTAACTAAATTACATTTTATTAAAGAGAGTAATTGTGCAATATTAATAACAGCAGAAGTTACCTCCACCTTATGCTTATTTTTTGTTATGCCTACCTCCCCCTATTAACAATACTGGGTACGACTATTCAGGAAAAATCCAATCCCAGGGATAGGTGAGCCCGACAAGTTTCTCATCCCACCCACAAAGTTTTATAAATAGAATTAACTCTAGTAAGTTTTCATATCCGCCTTTGATCGTAGGCACAGCTGTTTAAACAGTTTATACTCTGTAGAGACTGTACACTTTACCCACAAGAGACAATCAGTTCGTTATCTCATATGATTCCTTGGTCATGTAGTTGAGAGATCATCACAGTAACCTTTTAAATTATCTTGCCCCTTCCGTCATATCACCTATATGGGCTGCTCCCACACGCGGTGGGCCTCATAAGTTGTGCGGGATGTTCACCACAACGACTAACACAGCTGGCAACTTCACCTTGCCTCGGTGTTCTATTCAAGCCGGAACATATTGTCGAACCGGGAGCGAAGGATCCCGAATTCTCTGTGTTCATACACCGGTACAGGATTTCAAGTGTACACAGTCTCACAAAATGGATATCACAATCATATCACGAAATCGTAAATGACATTAAGTAAATAATTGTTTAATACAAATGAGTCTAGACAACAATATCAAATATCAAATGATAAACACAGCGGAAACATAATAATAGAGGTGAGCCACACGATACGCCACAGGCAATCGTCTGGGTCAAAGGCCTACTCGTCCGGATCCTCACCGTCGGGGAAGAAGTCTTCTCTGAATAAGATTTATTCAGCAAGGATGAGCACAACTTCCGTGCTCGCAAGTTACACCCAATATTGAATGAAAAATGTATGCATAAGGTAACAAGTGGGTATGGCAGGGATTGTTTTGCATAAACAACATTTCCAGTTTAAATAGACATAGCAATTTCTAAGACCGTTTTATACTATGACTAAAATCATATTTTAAAATAACAATGTTGTAATGTAGATAACCTCCAATGATTGACTGAAGGGTCCCCTCCTAACACTTGGCTTCCTGCCCAACTTTTCATAAGGATTAACCATCCTCAACATTTAATAAAGCATTTAAAAACCAAAAATAATTCTAACTTTAAGTGGCCCTGCTAGCATGTCCATGACCGCGGACGCGGCTATTCGAATAGTTTCTACTCTGCAGAGTTGGTACAACTTTACCCACACGAGATGATATGCTCATTATGTCGGCCACTACACGCTTCCGTAGGCGTGTGACTGAGTAATTATCATGAGGCCTTTACAATGTTCTATCCTAGTGTACTCATGCCCGCTAAGGTTTCGCCCCCTTTGGACTAACCGTCCTCCGGAAGCCCCCTCTTGCGCCAAGTGGGAATAAAAGTCTAACCGACACCCACATATCAATATGACATAAATACACTAAAGCATTACAAATTAATTAGCCAAATCCTGCCCATACAGGACGTGTGGTGGTACGGTAAGGCATAGCATTAAGCGGCTCAAAGACCGGTCCTCAATTGACTTTGGCGTCATTCCTACAAACCATGGGCCTTAATCTTAACCAGATCAATCCCGTGCATAAACCTGCACCCACCATTCCGACCATTTCGCCCAAGTCCAAACCCATTTTTAATTTTATTTAGAATAAAACTCTCTTTATAAATCCATGTGGTAAAACAATACCACAATGTCAAGTTTGAAACAAATTTGTAAGAAATTTGGTTAAACCCTCCCAAATCCTTTAAGTGTGAACTAAGCCTGGCAAAGCATATGTCTAGTTTTGATAATATTTTGTCTATAGTGTCAAGGTAGTCAAGTACAATATTCAAATTGGTCATACAATTAAACATGAGAGTAACTATATATAAAACAAGACATTAAAATATTTATACAAACATATGCATGCATTAAATAATTTAAAAGCTGAAAATAACTTAAAATACTGGGGGCAATATGGTCAATGGTGTAACTTGCCTTCGTTGATGTCCTGGAAGTCTAAGTCTTCGGATTGGTCGAACTCTCTAGAGTCGTCGAAGTCTAAACGCGAAAATACGATAAATTCAAATTTAAATTCAAATAAATTCAAAAACATAGCTCAAATTAACTCCAAATTGAAATATTTTGGTTTAGTTGGCTAGATTATGATTTTATATAAAATTTGCAACTTGAATCACCCAATTTGGAGTTCAGATGCAAAAGTTATGAATTTTAGAAGTTTTAAACCTAAATCTGAAATTTAATTGAATTTTCCGAATTATTTCTCTACTGAAAAATCTATTTATTGCGCAATGCTGACGCCAACGAGGAATTTTTGGAATTTAAATGAATTAAAGAATTTCTGACATATGGGCCCACGTGTCATAGACACGGTCCATATGGACTAAGTCCATGGTGGTTGGGGAACGGGGCTGGGGCTGAGCTGGCGGCGCATGCGCATGTGGCGCTGAGTCGGCGGACACGCGGGGTATGGCGCCAACGTGGAGGGTGAAGTGGCTGCCACGGTGGCGTGCCACGTCATGCCGGCGGGTGGTGGCGCACGGAGACCAACGAACCGGCAAACGGCGGCGCGGCTGCCGGCGGCGAGGTGTTAGGGAGGAAGAGAAGGCGACGGGGAGCATGGTGCTTACCGAGGTGGTGCGAGAGCGTGAAGGTATCACCGGCGGCGAGGAGTTTGGCGGCGGCGAAGTCGAGATTGTGGCGGCGATGGAGATGCGGAGGGTTCCCGGCGAAGTTGAGGTGCGCACTGTGTAGGCGAGGTGGCGGCGAAGGTGACGGTGGTGTCGGGGTGGCTGGGGACGGCTTGACGGCGGCGCAAACGGAGCTCCAAGCTTCTTCGGTCGTCGGCGGAAAATCGCGAATTACGGCGAGCTCACAAGGGAAAGGGAAGAGTGGGTGGAGGCGTCGGAATTGGTGTGAAGAAGGGCACTCGGGGTGCCTTTTATAGGCGCCGGGAGGGTCCGAGGCGGCGTGGAGAAGATGAAGGTCGTGCGGCGGCGGTTGCGGAGAAATCGTGCACACACACGCGAAGAAGGGGGAAACGGAGTGGGGCGGAGGCGGTTGTGGACGCCGGGTCGTGCGCACGCTGCGCGAGTCTCGCGGGCAAACCGAGGCGGCGTTTTGGCGGAGCTCGACTCGTGCGAAAATGGCGGAGGAGTGGCTGTGCGAGGAAGAAGATGCGGGGAGGAAGAAAGGATACAAGCCGTTGGATGCTGATCCAAGGATCAGGATTGAAGATGGTGACGTGGAGGATAACAGCACGTACGGCTCGTTTGATTTAAATCCAACGGCCGAAGTTTCGAGCGGTGGAGAGAGAGAAGGAGGTGGGGTGTGACAGTTGGATCTTGATCCAACGGTGCGCGTGAGAGAAGGAACGGGCGCGGGGCGTGGGCCGGTTGGGCCGTGCGCACAGGGGTTGGCCTGGGCCGAGATTTGGGTTCCGGCCCAAAACCATTTTTGATTTTTCTTTTGCTTTTCTATTTGCTTAAATTCTGATAATTCATTTAGGCTTTAGAAAATAGTAAAATAGTTCCAAAATTCTGATAATTCCCATACTTATTTTAGACTTAATAAAATTATTTTCAACTTTATGTTAGCTTTTAATTTTGCGAATAAATTTATTTTGGGCTTTAAAATAATTGTCAAAGCTTTTAAAAAATCCCAGAAATTTCCATAACAATAGATAAATTTTAAATTTTACTGAAATTTGAAAATTGGGCTGTTACACATATCCAATGCTTGCACTACCCCATTCCCCCTCTCGCGAGATGACTTTCAAGGTCTAATAAGTTTACTAAGCCAAGTTGTACTTTACAAACTTGTGGTTGTACTTGTTTTACAATAGGAGGTTATGACAATATTAAGTTCTTAAAGTCATCCGGGCGGTTCATACCACATTCCAACCACTCTCGTACTATGTCATCACTCACCATCATACCATCCACCCAGATGTGATAACAGCAATTTAATAGGATTTTTTTGGGAGCAAAATACATTGTCTTGAACATTACGGTCATTTATCCACAATGACTTCCTAAAACTATTTCATGATTAAAAGATGATGATTAAGACATTTAATACCTCGGTACTTAAGCAAGACTAGTATGTCGATTAAGTACAACCTATATCTAGTATAGTTACCATATAGTTACTAGGGTGACAAGGATTAATGGATTCAACTGTCAAAGGACAATGTAATAGTAATTAAAGCATCAAGTTGGCATTTAACTACCTTAAAGATTTAATATACATTTGCATAAAGAACTTAGCATGTAATTTGCCATTTTAAAATAATATAATTTGCATAAAATGTAGGTTCAATACGATCAAAGTATTGACTCACCTGGGTCAAAGGCAAGAGAGTCTTGATCGTCTTGGGCTTGATCAAAACGGAGAACTCCCGCTTCTTCGAACTCTATTCGGATGAACATGCCGGAAAAAGAACAACAAGCAAGAAAATGAATAAATACACAAGAAATAATAAATAAACTCCAAATGAAACAATACCACTGTCACTAGCAAGATATTGAATTTAGACAAATTTAGAAACAAATTTCACTTAAATCGGAGTTAAAACGGGGGAGAACGGAGTTTTTGAAGTTTCCTTATGAAATAAATCAAGAAAAAAAGAGGAGAGAGACTCTCTCTCTAACATGCGGGCCCGCCTGTACAGTGCCATGGCGCACGGGACAGCGCACGGACCTTTGGTCCACAGCACAGGCACGTGGTCCACGGGGTTTTACTGTGCACCGGGGCCCACTTATCAACTGCTGGGGGAAACCGGGTTTTAAAAGCCGACCATTACTATTTCTTCAGGCCCACGCGACAGTGACTCAATGCGACAATTAAAGCATCATTTAATCTGCTGATCACTACTTAGCCCTTAACTGCCGACAGTGATCCGGGCCATTAACGCGCTACAGTGT
The DNA here is from genome assembly GCA_036346255.1 of Ampelocalamus luodianensis. NCBI lineage: Eukaryota > Viridiplantae > Streptophyta > Magnoliopsida > Poales > Poaceae > Ampelocalamus > Ampelocalamus luodianensis. The sequence continues at coordinate 21,644,334 of CM070621.1, forward strand.
TGGTCCAAATACGCAACGCAGGGGAGTTGCAGGATGCGCACAGCCGCACGGGTTGCCGACGGGCCAGGCCACAGCGGCGGCCGGGAAGACCAAAAATGGAATGCTCCGAGAACAGCGATCACATGGGTGTCGGCGGCGGAGCTGGCAGTACGCTGGAGCGACGGCAGAAAAGCGACGGCGGCGCGACGATAAAAGCCAAAACGGTGCCTCCGCGGCTCTTGACAAAAAAAAATGGTGAGAGCATGAGTGTGGAGGGGGCTCAAGGAACTTACCAAGCCAAGGTGGAGTGCTGGAGATGGACGGTGGAAGGAGAACAGTGGTGAGGAGTGTTTCGGCCAAAGCTGAGGAAGAGAGCCAAATTCGACGCTCCTACTGGGCCAAGGACAAAATTAGGTTAGGGGAAAACTTCAAGGGACCCTAGAACACGGAATGGCGCATTGGGCACCGAGAGGGAACCACTGGAGTGACGAATCAATGGTGGGGCAGCGTGGCCGACAAGGGGAGCTCGGGTGTTTTCTTTGGCAAAGCTTACCGAGGGCGAGGGGGCGAAGTGGGGAGACAAGGGGAGGAAGTAGGGGGCTCTCTTGTAGCCACAAGGGGAAAGGGGGTGGAGGGAGAGAGCCGTTGGGGCGCTGGACGACGTGGTCATGAGCGTCGCTCGGAGGGACAGGAGCAGGTGTGAGTGGCACAGGCGAGCAGATGAGGCGGCAGGGCGCTCTGACAATGCGCACGGTGACGACTTGCGTAGGGTGAGCATGTGAGAGCTGCACAGGCGACGGAGTGCTGGCGTCATGGCGCTTTGGCAACGGGACGCGACCGGGAGAAAAAGGGCCAGGGAAGAGGGGGAGGGGTGACTGGCATAGGGGTGATGCGGCGTGACGACCTGGAAGCCAAGGCAGGTGAGGGCGGTACGGGCGCGTGTGCGCAAGCGCAGCGCGCTGGGCGCAGACCGGGCGCACGAGAGCGCGCTCTGGCGAGGCACAGGCGGCACCAGGCTGGCAGGCCGAATCAGAGAGAGGGAGAAATAGGCTGAGCCCAAGGAGGGAAATGGGCCGAGCCTGAGAGAGGTTGGAGAGATTTGAATTGAAACCGAAATGAAACCGAGGTTTGAAATTGAAACTGAAATTGAATTGGAGCTTTGAACTCAATTGACAACCGCGGCGTGGTTGCCATGTTCTCGATTTCCACCGACCGACGGATCCCACCGCAAGCACACAGCACGGTGCGGCCCGGCGCACGCCGGACGGCCGGAGGCCAGATCCGTCCGGTTGCGCCCTGTACTAACCTGCCACCTAGTCTGGAGCCGTCCAAAGTCGCGTGCGTCGGATGATCTGCTGTAAAACTTGCCATGGCCACGGAAGGTCTGAACTCTGAAACCGGCATCATGGCTCCTCGACTGCTTGCCTCCGTGCAACGCCAACGTTGCTTAATCGTGTGATTAAAGCATCATTCGGTGTCTTATGATACGAACTGCGCCACCTTCAGCCCCACTGGGTCACTGAGAAAGATTTGATATAACGGCTCTGGATCGAAGCATCAACCATTAGAAAAACAGCAGGTCGATATGTTTATACTACCTGTATACTTGAACTTTGGATCATGTGTGAATCAAAGCATGTTATTCCGAGGTTCTTCTCTTAAAACCGAAGGCAATGACTTATGGGGACGAAGTAGCGAACTCTTGTGCATAACGTGCGTCATTGCCGCCGCAACATGTAGCCCCTGGGGTTGGAAAAAATTGAGAGCTAGGTGCATTTTTTTTTATAGTACACGTCACATGCATACACACCACACGTACGTGAGTGCGTTATTAGCTCATGTTTAATTTAAAGCGGGGTTTAAATCTTATAGAGTATGAACACACGTTTTAACCACTGAACACATCTACATATACATATACTATTCCTACCTTGATCACGGAATGCATCTATGTAAACATCTACTATTTCTACCTAATAACCAATCCTAAAAAAATTATTCACCAGACAGCCTGCTTAGGGATCGAACCCATACGAGATGAGACGTTCAACTACGTCACCCCTACTAAACTAACCCTCAGTCCTCGGGAGCTAGGTGCTTTGTGAAAATGTAATATGCAGGCTCACGTGACGAATCGTTTATATGCCAAAAGGCTGATGGCGACTGAAGTACGACGAATGACTCGCTACGGCGTGTACGGACGTGCCAGACAACATTTCGATCTGAGATTTTCTTCATGTAACAGCGTACACGATACTGCTGCCGTTGCGAGAATGGACGTCTCCATGTAAAACTCCTTCAGGCTGCAACCTCGCCCAGCATGTCCTCCATGACATCTGGCAGAAATCATTTAGGGCAATGTCAAATCAAATGCAGCCGTCATGGAGAAATACACTGCCAAGATGAAGTCATCATGCCCAGTTGTTTAAAGACGTTCTCGAAGATAAGCATTTGTCTTCCAGATGAAAAGTACGACACGGTAGTGGAAATTATCCAATGTTTCAAGAGTCTGAATTCGCAATTCTAACTTAGTTAAGCTTCGTTAGGAGTAGGCGAACCAACTGTTCTTTACGGCACTAAGGATGAACCCGAAGGAAGAGTCAAGCAGGTAGTCTAACGAACTTTTTTTTTTTATTAATTAATCTTTTTTCAAATTTAATTTTAAAGTTAACCCTTGACGTATTTTATTTTCAATTCTGGCTCTTTTGGTCACGCCATCACTCATGACGTAACAAAACAACATTATCACGTCATAGGATAAGTCTGAAAAACGCACTTTTTATCACGCCATTGGTGGTAGCGTGATCAAACAACACTATTACGCCATCACCCGTGGCGTGACAAGAGTTGGTCCAGAAACAGGCTGACGTGACAGTGTTATTTGGTCACGCCACGGATGATGACGTGACTAAAGAGGTCAGAATTGAAAATAAAATACGTCAGAGGTTAACTTTAAAATTAAATTTTAAAAAAATTAAAAAGTTCTAGTCGAACAACAAAAGCAAAATATACACCGGTTGACAAAAAAATTCCATGTCTGAAATTCTGAATCAAAAGCAGCAGTGGACATATCTGTTCACAATTCAGCAATTAATAATGGCCAAGAAGTCGGCGGCTAGAAGCAATAAAAGCGTGTTGTTTCGTCCAGCAAGAGATTGATCGAAACGAGGACCGAGCTGTCGCTCGGATGTAGCCAAGTCAGGTGAGCTAGCTGCCCCGCCAGAGTTCGACTCACCAAATAAAAAAAAAAATGGGTACTCAGGTACACGCGTGTTGTGGGAAAAGCGTTTGCCTGTGCTCCGCCTCCGCGTGTGTAGAGGGGACGCGCAGGCGTATGGCTGCGTGTTTGATCGAAACAATTAATTTAGGGTGTGAACTATAAGATTCTTGGTCAAAAGATCAACGACATATAATAGCCATGGCCCATGGAACGAACTACTTGTTCGGAGACCTAACCAGTAACTACCAGTCAGCATACCATTTATTAGGAATCTGCTGCAACCTTCAAGCACCAACTTTTCTTTAATCACATCAATGTTTCTCGTAAGACGAGGAGCATTTCTATTGTTCAGTTGAGTATTTGTATTTGGCTTAGCTCCTGTATCACGTCTCTTGCAGATTTCGACAGCATGTGAAAAGTCAATAATGTTACTCTTTTTTTAACAGCATGTATTAGTTAAAGTTAACAAGATGCTTCTTTGATCACTAAATTATCTTATTACATATTTAAAAAGCTCTAAAAGTGTTATTTTACAGTAAATTCGCTCATATCATTTTTATACATCCAAATTATATATTTTAAATAATATCTTCGATCGTAATTAAGAAAGTTAGACCTTCGCCCTCAAGTATAATTCTCGCAAATTAAAGGGGGGGTTGACGCGGATGTGTGCTCGGCAGTTCAGTTCAGGTGCGTGAAACGGTGGTAAAGATCATCAAATGAACAGCGGAGGAGGAGATATATATCATGAGCAAAAGGTGGGACATATTAGTATATTACGTAGGTATAGAGTATTTTTATCTAGTACTCTTTACACTTGTTCTGCAGTGTTCCAATTATATCAAATTGCGAAGGAGACTGATCTGGATAAAAGTACCGTAAAAAGAGCTCAATTATGGTGAAAAGGACTGGCCATCAAAGTGGACAACGAAGCCAATGCTAGCTAGCTCTGCCGTTTCAAATGTACTTCCAGTCCGTGGAGTAGTACTGGAGCGCCATGGTTTCTCACCTCGTTTTGCAAAGAGATTTCACTGTGCGAAGTAGCGTAGAACGTGTGCAAGTGCAATCCTGACCACCAACTGTAGCCATGTCGTTGCTCACGTTGGCACCGTCCTCGCCCCGACCACGCGTGGCCGACCCGCTCTCCTCCGCGTCGCATTGCCGCTCCAACGCCCACATTGCTGCAGTGTCGACATGCACAACAGCGTCTCGTGCACCGTCCGTGTCATCTCGCCGCCCAGCTCTCAACTTATCACGCCAGTCTCGGTCCTATTTGAGCAGCAACTGAGGAGAGCGCTGAGTCCACCACCTCGCCTCTCCATTCCCCCTCTCTTCTCAATCCCTATCTCTTCTCGTGGCAAGGAAGGAGAACCAAGCCGAGGGGTCCGACCGGCACCTATCATGCCCTCTCCCTCCATCCTTAATTGAATCTAACATGAAAAATATACACACTTTAATAAATCGAATGGAGTCGTGATTCTACGATCCGATCCCGTTAAACAAAAAATGATCCTACCTAGTATCGCGATCCTAGCAATCTTGCTTGTCAGTGAGAGATACCCTCTCTCTTCTGTTTATTTTGGGGATTCTCCCGAATTCAAACTTTGGTGAGACCGTTCTATCACGTTTTAACTTCAAATTCAACGATTATTATTTTTAAATTTATCTAAATTCAAACCCTACCCAACAGTATGAAAAAAAATTGAATTTTATAGTTTATTTAATTGCACTTTGACGAAATGCATGCATGCTAGCCGGGCTCGTTTAATTAAATTGCAATTGAATTAGATAAGTCATTTGTGTGTCACTAAGCCGTTGGCTCAAGTACAATAGTAATTGCAATGCCATGGTTTTATGTATATGGTACCAATTAATAGCAGGTAGGCCCCCATATAGAGTAATTATTAAATAGTACTATGGTTAATTAGGTGTTAGTTAATAACTGGTGGTACGACAGTAAGGCCCACCATAATTAAATTAGAGACTATTAGAGAGAATAGAGGCTATAGTTAATCACTATACTAGGTTAACCATAACCGTTTAATTAAGAACAAATGTTGATTCACTGTCAACCCGATAATTAAGTGTTGGTTGTGTTCAAATAATAATTAATTTGTGTTGGGATAGTGCTAAGTATAGGTTAATCATAGGTTGAAGATTAGCCTGACATGTAGTTCCAGCCATAGACTGTTAGTTGCTTACATGAAACCCTCACACCAGTAGCTTGTTATTTAAAATTAATTATTGAGCTACTAGGCATAGCTTAAGTGCTCAAGAGTAATAGGATTATTTAACATACTGATTAATCGAAAGTTTAAGACTGAGATTAATTAACTGACAATTATGTCTAATGAGTAATTAGTGGTCTAATAAAAATATGATGTTAACTACTATAATCTTAGTATGACCAGCCGACCACTTAGGTACATCTCCGGTATAAGAGTAATTTGTAATTTAATTAAATAAATGGTTCCACATTTTAGTTAGTAATTAAATTAACCATTCAATTAACTAATAATTGAACCTCAAATGATAATATGTCATGGGTATCCTAGCGATGTGAAATATGGAATTGATATGGTTAGTTAAAATTACATCAATCGCATGTGGACCCTAATGCTACCCATATGCATGTTTCCACCTGTCACTCGTGGAAATTCCTTGACAAATAGAAATTGATTAAGGAAATCATTAAATGAACCAGACCTCACGTGTAAGTCGCGATGAGGTGTTTTCAATGAAACAATAGTAATTCAAAAACCAATCAAAGTCAAGTTGATTCCATCAATCACCCACCATTATTTGCTTCCAATAGAAGAACAATTCGTAAAATAGATAAAGATCCCAAGATCCTACCTGTTAGCATAATCTCTCCCATCGAAATGACTTAAGAGGAGTATTCTCGGGATTATTCTCTCTTTTTCTGTAATTGCTCCACCGGCGAATCTTCCGAGGGCCCGCTTCCTCTCATGCTAGCTCGGTATCAAATGGTTTCAGATCCCGAATTTATCTAAAATCCAAATCCACACCCTAGTACCAGATGTTTGAATTTTGGGATTTATCTGGGTTGGTTGAATTCTTTTGTATCTATTTGAATGCCTTTGAATTTATTGGGTTTCATTTGGTTGTATTTAGACGTTCTTGAATTCGATCGTATGTTGCGTAATTAGAATTTGAAGTCCTGAAACAGCAGCAATTTGAGCAAGAGAAATACCAAGAATAAGATAAAGATTTATCAAAACATTGAGCAAGGCAAGTCATCACTTTGGTCATATTGCACCTACTTCAAATGCAAATTATATTGTTTTAATTATGAAGTGCACGCTTTACTTCTATTACAATTGTGTTGTTATTAGCTCATAGGTAATACTTTAATGTAATTTGAGCTATTAAATTACATTCCTTAATCTTGGACACTATCTTTTTTTGCCCTAAGACTAAACATGATACTTAGATACGGACTTAGTGATCACTAAGTCTGTATCTAAGTATCATGTTTAGTCTTGCTTAGATACATTGAAATGTGTGCATTAATTTGCCTTGATATCATTTCAATCATCAAAACTTGATTTGGACAACCATTGGATGGAAATGGTTGGAATGTTTAACTTAGAAAAGATTTTCAAAACAAAAACTTAAAAATGTTTTTGAATTAGGCAAATGGTAAGTCATGCGGGGGTGCGGATGGAGCATGAGAATTTGTAATGTGGTAGTTCCGTCCGAGTCAATTAAAGACCGAATCTTGTGATGACCTCTCGGGCACTAACAGTGCAACCACAAGTCTATAATAGTATCGACCTGATTGATTACTTTGGCGAACCTTAGCATTCATGCCGCAAGGTGAGGCAAGTGGTGTTTGATCCACTTGGAGAAGTGTGGAGGGAGAGCAATCTTGAGGTAGCGGAGATCGGACTCCAAATGGCGGAGGGGTGTTGTTGTTCCTCGTAGGTGCGAGGGATAATTTCCGACTCAAGATGGTTCCTCATAGGAGCGAGGTGTACAACCCTACGGGTGGGTAAATGTTAGTGGGGCATTGGAAATACCTTGTGATGGCCTTCTTAGTCGCATATCTACGGTAACATGTTAATATTACAAGATCATCGTCTCTTGTGGATAAAGTGTTGCAACATATGTAAAAGTGAAAACTGTCTGGATGGTTGTGCTCACGGTCATGTGCGATGCAAGAGAACTTGCTTGGTTAGTCTCTATTTTATTAAAAAAAAACCATTTGTAGGTGGGATAAAACTGTCAGGTAGATAGGACCCTGAGTTTGTCCTGAGTGGATAGAACTTCATGGTTATTAATGGGTGGATGGAATCAATCTCTACTTATAGGTGGATGGAACCTTCGAAAACCATTCTCTGCTAGCAGGTGGATGAAACATTCACTACTATTATACAACGTTACTCAATTTCATATAACTAGTTTGGTCAAAATGCTAGATCACAGGCTTTTTGCTTAGTCTATTTGAAAGCTAGGTTTCGGCAAATAAAAGAACCCTAAACTTTCATTTGACTAGTCTTGTATCTATTATAATTGCATTATATGTGGTGGCTTGCTAAGTACCTTTGTACTAACTGCTGCTCAATTACTATCATCCAGTAAGTAAAAGAAGAAGAAGGCTATACGGACGCTTAATCGCGTTTGACAAGACCGGAAATCAAAGAGACCAAAAACTAGGTCGCAAGCTCCAGCCAATTGTTTGTGGGCATATCTTGAAGGTCCCACTTGGGTGTTATTTCCACTTCCACTTCTGCTGCAGATATTTAAGGTATTTGGGCTGATCGGACTATGTGTAAGTTAAGCGATCGTATGATCTATTTATAAATTGTTTGATTTAATATTATGTAATAGCTTTACTTCTGCGATATGTGATTTATATTTAATAACTCTATGCACTAGCTACTGATTCATGGACCAGTTATAGTATTAAAAAGTTTCGTATGGTAAATCCGGGTCCGGACGGACGTCCATCCGACAAGCAGCAGCCACAAGTTACGATGTAAACTAATCCTCCGAGCTAAAATGAGCCGTCAAAATATACGACCAGGTCACTGTACTTCGTCGCGTGATCTTTTAGCATATACATACTTACACACGGTCTGCCAATACTGACAGTACATTCAGTCAAAGTCGATCCAAAAGTCAACAAAGATACGTGGAAATATCAAACATGTACAGATCGCTCACCAGATTGCATGAACACAAGGGATATTAAGACTAGTCTGTGATGAACAAGTCATTTGCAAGTGTGTCAAATTGTAAAACCCAGTTTACCAAAAAAAGAGAGTAAAACCCAGTCATGATCGGACAAACGCGTGGTAGGCCTCCATATGGCACGAGCATGAGAATGTACAATAGTGTCATGTCAGTTATCTGTAAGTTTTATCACATAGGACATAAGATGATGTGGATAAGAGGAGAAGAGCATATAGAATTAGGTCGTCTCTCATACAGTAGTAGACTCTAACATGAGAAACAATACACGTTATACATAGAAGAGTTGTTTATAGAGACATGTAAAAAGATAACTTATTATAGGAGCTGTCTTTAGTGCTGTCTATAAATAATATTGAGGGATACTATAAACAATAGTTATCTATACCATTGTGCATGGCCTGATCGAGGCAGAACAATTGAAGACCGAAGGAACTCATGTGTGCATTCTGTGTAGATTTGGGGGACGAATCAGTTGACGCCTTGCATGTCGGGTGCATGTGGGAAAAAAAGGGTCACGAGAGCGTGTGCATCCCTAGATGCTAAGGTAATGCTAGACATGAGAGAAATTTCTTAGCACCGATGCTAAGGGATGGATGAATGTGTGCTAAGCCTAGATTGCATAGCACCGAGGCAAGCCTTGGAAGTTGGCGGTCATAAAAGTTAAACGTTTCTTTAGCTAAATATATGACTTTAGCAGCTATAGATGATGCTAAAGGTTAGAGTAAAAGTAGCTAACAATGGTGTAATAGAGACAGTGACGAAGTCAGGACGAAAATAGAGGGGGTACTTTAAGGTTAAAGCTAATGCAAGACAAAATTACCGAACATACATCGAATGGTTTTGTGCAATTAAAATTCGTACAAAACTTGAAAAAAATTACGAAATATAGTAAAAACAGTACACCACTACTTGATAGTGTTACCCGAATGACCATAATTATACACAGTAGTAGTGAGATAGAGACAGGGAGGTGACACGTCCGCCTTAGCACCTACTTTAGGTGCCAAGGGATATGAATGCTCTGATTAAACGCATTCATTGTGTACACAAACGATTTGTTATGAGATAGATATGAACAGGGAGATCATAGGGAGAGTTATTGCAATTCACTTATTATTGTACTGTATCCACTTGGTATCTTCAATAACTCTTGTTTTCTGAGTCTTAGATTTGCCAAGGAGGTTCGTAAGTTCAGATTACAAGGAAGAGCTGGAGATATTTAGGAGCTTATGTTGTACAGTCGTAGTTCTAAAAAAACATTGAACTGTCTCGATCACACTCACATTAAACAATTACAAAGAGCACATGCGCAATTGCCTGAAGCATAAGAAAAGGACGACCGGAAGAGAACGAAAGGAGACGACCGGAAGAGAACGAAAGGAAGCAGCCGTTGACCGAGCAGAACACTGTGTGCGGTCTTGAACTTACTCCTCTTGCAATTTTTGTTTTGCTATTACCTTGGCAACTCCGACTCGGCTGACGGCTGCGCGTAACAAGGCCACGACCCACTAAACGTGGAAAAGGTATGCCTTTCTGCCATCTGGTGCAGGTATGTGTGTGACTACGTGCAGGCTATAGGAGACTGTGCCAATTGTACGAAATAACGACTAGATCAAACTCTTCTCATGATGATATCATATGATGAAGGTTTAAAAAGGGTTTCTCCCAAAAGAAAAAAAAAAGGTGAAAAGAGGGCAAATGGGAAGTCTACACCTTGACAGTCGAACTTCGCGCTGCAAACCTGCAACCTCCATGTCTAATCTAGCGGTATCCATCCACATAAGAAATCCTTCTGCTGAAATAACAGATGACTTCTTTCTTTCTTTTTTGATAAAAGGCTTGCACCCAATTTTCATTTAAAGGAAACCAAACTACAAGATTCAGAGGACAGTAGAATATACATAACAGGAGTCGAAAAGCCCCAAAGAGATTAAAAGCAAAAAAACAGGTTATAAAAAAGTTGACAAAAGCAAAGCTCTATCCATTTTCATAAGCTAGTATGCTTGTCCATGGCGTTCATCTGCTTCTAACTCCAAAAACATGAATAGCCACCTTCTTGATTGCTCTAGCGCCCTTGAGGAGCACCTCCCGCTCTTCCTCCTTCTGTAAATTAGCCCAAAAGTCAATCCAATGACAGATAATATGAATCACTGATATATGTTCTGCAGCCACTTTTTTTGGAAGCACGTTGTATTGCGGGCTTTCCAGATGCTCCACAAAATAGCTGCTACGTCAACCAAAACCAGCTTCCGGTTTTCCTAGCAAACTTCCCTACCCACATAGAGAAAAACCTAGTAGTATCCGTTGGAGGACTAGGCAGGCCAAACGAACATCTCACTATATTCCAAATATATCTTACCAAAGGGCACAGGAAGAACAAATGATTAATATTTTCACAGATGACTTCGATCCGTCGAAATAATCAGGAACCTACCGGATATGCCTGGCTCCTATATATGTTTGCACCTTGCAGCATACCCTTTGTCATGCAGCCTAACATCTGAACCATATTACAAGCCTCCTAGAACTTTCAACAGATATATTCGCAAAAAGAAAAAAAAGAAAAAAAATACTTTCAACAGATACTTGTCCCAAATGAATTGAACCACCTCGGTTATTATTATTATTATTATTATTATATATATATATATATATATATATATATATATATATATATACTCTAAGTAGTTCCCATATCATATATATCTCCAGATAAGACTGCAAAATGGCTATTGACCAGGTCAAGCTGGCAGCTTCCACCCACACGCCAACTCCCCCAACAACCGCGCTCTGCATCGCCATTAGCCCATTACATAAAGCTTTGTACCGCTCTAGACTCACCAGCTTCACGCTCACGCCTTGCACCTCCTATTCCATTTGCACCTCGAGCCGGAGATCAAAGGAAGAAGCAACCCAGCACAAGCAAAGGCTTCCAAGATCTACTACTCTATTACCATGGCGCGGCCAGGCCACACGGCGTGGCTGCTCCTCGCGGCTGTGCTGCTGTTCGCGGCCGGCGCGACGGCCCAGGACTGCCTGTCCGCGACGTTCCAGGGGGGCCGGTCGTTCCTCAAGTGCAACTCCTGCCCGTGCTCAGCGCCACCCTGCACTGGACGCACCACGCGGCGAACGGAACCGCGGACGTCGCGTTCCGGGCGCCGCAGAACAGCGGCGGCTGGGTCGCCTGGGGTATCAACACCAACCGCCCCAACAGCATGGCCGACAGCAGCGTGTTCATCGCCTCGCACGACGCCAACGGCGTCGTGTCCGTCCTCACGACCGTCCTGGAGAGCACGAGCCCCAGCCTGACCAGCACGAGGGCCAGTTTCAGCGTGCCCGTCGCGCCCACTGCCGAGTACTCAGGAGGCGTGTACACCATATTCGTGACGGTGGCGCTGCCGGGGAACTCCACGCAGCAGAACACGGTGTGGCAGGCCGGGCCGGGCAACACCGGGTCGATATCGCAGCACCCGATGTCGGGGCCGAACTTGCAGAGCACCCTCAGGCTGGACTTCCTGTCCGGCCAGAGCACAGGGGCCTCCAACTCCAGGCTGCACCGTCGTAACGTGAGTTCTCCTCCTACCTCTCTCCAGCTCGATTAATTCAATAAACAAAGAGAAATAGATAATACTTTGATTTTCTTGAATGGTTCAATGCTTGATTGGCTCGTTTCATTGCCGAATTGTTTAGATGTTAACCAATTATTTCAGTTTAGTTGGAGATGACCGGAATTGTGATAGCTGTTCGATTGATCAATTTGGATGTGATTTATAAAATCAGCCAAATGGTTTACTTTGACGCTCTAGGCTTTTACTATTCTAGAAAAAGATGGTCAAAATCCAACTCGGAGATGCAACAACTTGGGGAGCTGTGCCTCAACTTAGAATTGTCACCTGTCCAACTTTAGTAGTAATGCAGTTTGGTACCTAGAGCTGTTCAACCTAGTACACGCTTTTCACATATTCTGATCAGAATCAGAAAGCATAGTAATCTATATCGACACAGGACATAGTAAGCCCAGCCTCTGGGTAATTTAGTAATCTGCATCAAATTCAGCTGCCGAGAATTGATGAACAGACCTAATCACCTCAAAGACCAATGTTTTCCTTCTTGATTTTGATCGAAATTTTGTTTCGCTTACTAACCATGGCACACATGCATATATACAGATCCACGGAGTGCTGAACGCGGTGAGCTGGGGCGTCCTGATTCCCCTTGGCGCCATGATCGCACGCTACCTGCGGGTCTTCGAGTCCGCCGACCCGGCGTGGTTTTACCTCCACATCGCCTGCCAGTGCTCCGGCTACATTCTCGGCGTCGCCGGCTGGGGCCTCGGGCTCAAGCTCGGCAGCGAGTCCAAGGGCACCACCTACCGGCCCCACCGCAACATCGGCATTGCCATCTTCTGCCTCGCCACTCTCCAGGTTCGCACACTCGCATTCTCTATTCTGCAACGTTGTTACTGTTACATTGTCATGGCAGAAGCTGACTGGAAGCTTGTTCTGTTCCATGATCAGGTGTTTGCTCTGCTTCTGAGGCCGGACAAGAAGAACAAGTACAGGTTCTACTGGAACATCTACCACCACTCCGTTGGGTACTCGGTGATCGTCCTGGCCGCCATCAATATCTTCAAGGGGCTCGACATCCTGAAGCCGGCCGGCGGCTGGAAGACGACCTACATTGTCATCCTGGCGACGCTCGGCGGCATCGCCCTCTGCCTCGAGGCCATTACGTGGGTGATCGTCCTGCGGCGGCGCAAGCGTGACGCCGACAAGTCGCACCCCGGCACCAATGGAGCCAACGGCGCCGGCTGGCAGCACCAGCAGGGTGTATAATTAGATGTACATGTGCATTGCACTACGCGTGTAGTTTTGCTGCGATGTGTCGTTTGTTTTGAGATATGTTGTATCTTTCCCCTCTTCTTACTGCTTCTGTAGAGTAGGTATTTTACCTCTTTTTTTCTTTAGGGTTCTATGATGGCATTGTATACATTTTTTCCTCGTTGATGTATGATTACTTTTATTTATATCCATACTCTATGATTTCGATTAGGCAGCCCCGTACTTGTTGGAAGAATAATTCATCCATCACACCGACGTGCCTGCTTTGCAGAAGACTCACGTACAGATCTAAGGAATGCATAGATGCTCCTAAAATATTTTAATACCCCTCGCTTGTACTCATAGGCTAGCTTTCCTATCAAAGGGTATTCTTGTCATTTGTATAGGCCAAGGAACCTATAAATACCTCATGTATCAATTAGAGATACATATAAATATTACAACACACAACTAAACATACGAGGTTATGATGTTAAGGTGGCTAGTGCTACAAGTCTAAAAGAAATATCTCTCATGAGGTCTAGAGTTAAATACCAACCTTTGCAAGAGTCCACACATTTATTTTACTTTATTTGTTGAGTTGTAGTGTAATGTCTCTATATAACACCGCATATCCTGTAGAGACACTTTTAAAAATGTCACTACGACGATGCATGGAAGCCTCTACAACTGACTTAGGGTGAAAAAAAATACATTTCTACTATACAAAGAAGTAGGCCTCTATGAGGTGTTTTCGAAAACACCTCTATAACTGACTTGGGGCGAAAAAACGTTTCTATTATACAAAGAAGTAATCGTCTCTACGAGCCAGTTCTGTTGCAGTGAGTTGTTCATCCTTATCCAGTCCAGTTCAACTTTCGGATGTGGGTTGTGGCCCGTTAGCATATTGCATCCCAGTCTAGTATGGGCTGTCTGGCCTATACCACTATACGAGCTAGCCAGACTAGGCTGTACAGTCTGGTCCGTCGGAGCTCGGTTTTTTCCCCTCGTCAATGTCACTCGCCACTTCATAAGGCTGAAGCCCACCCTTCACCGGCGCCCGGAACACCCCGCAACCCCAAGTCCAACCTTCGGCTCCCGGCTGCCATCAGTTCTTGGCTGCCATGGCTGCACACCTGCACAAACAAGAAGGGGAAGAAGCCAAACAAGAAGAAGAAGCAGACTCGTGTGGGCTGGGCCTTGCCCTTGCCGAAGCAGCGAAGCGCCCAAGCCCATGACCAACTCACGGCCCCCACCGGTCCCACACGGCAATCCCACCTCACTACCTCACGGCTCACGTTCCCCTTTCCCGTTCTGAAAATCCCCAAATCCCCAATCAATCGAGCGAGGCAGCGAGGAGAAGCCGGAAGCGCACCTGACGTCCTGACCTGAGGGAGCTGGGGCGGCCGGACGAGGAGCCATCGCGGTCCACGACACCGCGTCGATGTCGCCGCCGGTAGCCGTATTGCGGGAGGACTCAACATCTCAGCACTCAGCGAGACGCGAGCAAATCTGGTATTCTGGGCCGTGGGTGTGCGGCGTGCCACGTGCGTGACAGCGTGAGGGAGGTTGGAGGCGGGGAGCCCTGAGGCTGAGGAGGCGAGGGGCGGCGCGGCGAGCCGACGCCAAGGAGGGCCAGGAGGCCGACTGGCCAGGTCGAGGGAGGCCGGGAGCCCGGGAGGCGGGAGCCACAGAGGAGGCGAGCTGGCGAGGAGGGATGCTCTGCTAGTTTGCTGATCTGCCGTGTAGAGGGCAATGGGCTGGCAGTGGCAGCTGAACAGTTGAAGACTGAACTCTGAAGTGCCCAATTCACGAATTGCCCATCTATTTTAATATGTTGTTGAGTGTTGATTGGCTGACTACTGTGCGGCTGTGCCTAACAGCCCAAGTGAAAGTGCCTGTGCTCTGCTGTGCTGGACTGCTGGTAAGCGGATATACTCGTTATTCAATTATCAATTTGTTTCTAAGTTTGATATAGTGTGGTATATACTCAATTAGTAATTATGGAGAAACAAGATTATGTTTATTTCAAATTTGTTTAGTCATTTGAGTCCACCCTTCATTTTCATCAATGAATTCGCTACTGCACTCACCAACCTGTGAATGATTATTTGTTCATATGAGGTTGGTGTCTAATGGCGGTGGTGTCGGCGCCGGCCTAGCACAAGCTGGTGTTCCTCGTCGACGAGGCGCGTAGTGGGCAAGACAGCCATCATCACCCGCTTTATGTACTACAAGTTCGACGCGCACCCGATCCTTGATTTCTCGAACTGTGAATTTTTGTGATGCTTTGATGGCCCTTAATTGTTCGTTAATTTTGATGATCTGCTGCTGTTGCTGCCTTTTTGGGACGGCGCGTGATGCAGGCGACGATCGGGATCGATAACCCATCCAAGACAGTGAACCTCGAGGACCGCGCCGTTCGATTGCAGCTTTGGTCCTCCGTCCACCATCCTCATGCTATGGCAACTTTAGCCGTGCGATCGTTGTGCAGCTGGTCATGCTTTTGACAACTTTAGGCTTGTTGTCCTCCTGATTCACGTCACGTGGTGACATGGGCCAAATAGTAAGGATACGGCCCATGTTTGTTCGGCTTGTTTGCCTCGTGGGCTGTGTCAACTGGACTAATGTCGCTTGTAGGCTGGTATGTGTGTACAAGACTGCCTGTCTGCAGCTGACCTAGGGTGTGATTGATTGGTTGCTGGTATCGAGTAGTACATGTACGAGTTGTTTCAAGAAAAAAAAGTTAGTCATGTGTTTGATTATTTGAATAAAACTATACCATTCTAGATAGTGGGATACAAATTTATAAAATATTCTCTCTAGATAATGAATCATTTCATCTACCCAAACCAATGAAACCATACGGTACAACGTATAAGATCACCTCATCTAATTTAACTTCATCCCACCAACCAAATACACCAATATCACTTGTGAGCTTTGCCGCCATAGTCTCATTGCCTTTTTATCCAGTAAATAAACGGCTCGGCTGGCTGGGCATGTTTGGTGAATCGGTGTTTGGATGGAGGGATCAAGCTGAACGATGATGGTTCGGTTTAGGCATGAGTTGATCTAAGCATTTGATTGGTTGAATGGTACCAAACAATCCCGAATAAGATGGCTCCAGCTAGAGAGATATTCCTCTTTTATGTTGTATCAACACATTCAGCAAAATAGGCGAACCATGTCATCTCGCATCGCTTCATTCACTTCCGGTGGATGGGGGCACCTCCCACTCCTGAATCCCGATGCCAAACGGCGGGGAGAGGTGTCCATGGCCGGCTTGCGGACCGAGGCGCGGAAGACAGCCGGCTTGGTATTTACCGATATCATACTGAAATATTCTAGTATTTATCAAGATCAAATCATATTTTTAATAACATTATATTCACTGAACTAACAATATTGTATTTACCCAGAACACCGTATTTACCAGACTGTATTCACCGAACAAACTGAATGAACTATGCAAGCACGATGCTCCAACCTCCAATGAAGTAGACCGGCCTAACTGCTGTGCTATTCACATCGTTCTCCAGTCTTAACTTTTGGATGCGAGTTATGGACTCATGGCCCGTTAGATATTGAACGCAGTGAAGTCTGGGCTATACCATTATACGAGCCAGCCATACTGGTCTGTACACTCTGTCCCGTCGGAGCTCGTCTTTTTCCCCAACTTCCCTCGCCACTCACCAACCTTATCTGGACTGTCTCTCTCTCAACAACGATAATGTGAATCTGGATGACTGGATGCCCAGCACTAGAGCAGTGGATCGCGGAGTAGGAGGCTATCAGGCTACGAACCGATGGAGCAGTGCGACTCGGCCACGGGTGGGCCGGCCGGCCGCCCAACGGGGCGCTTAGGCGGGACGGGACGGGAGTGCGGGATCAGGCGGCTGCGCGCGCGGTGTGCCAGGCGTGGGTGCGAGCTAATTTGCACCGTGCCAAGTGGAGATCGGCGGGTACACGGGCAAGCAAGGCAGGCCTTGGCGCCGGGCGGCTGACGGGCCGGACAGCCACAACGGTAGGTGTCTGCGGGCTCGCAGCAGACGGGCTGGAGATACATGTCTATGTTTGTGAAGTGCTATTGCTCTGCCTTTACTTCGGCGGGTTCTTGGTGTCTCAGGATCCGAAGCGGTTGGGGACCTCAATGTGAAGGGATCAGGCTAATGGTCGGTCATGTCCGGAACGTGCTATCTGCTCTTAACGACTTCTGAGCCCATCCCTAAAATAGGAAATGTAATTTCCAAAAGAAAGGTAGCCGGGTCAAGAATTCAGCTAACATTCTGGAGGGGGTTACCTTGAAGAGTAAATTCCGCTTGAATCGTTATTAGTTTTTTAGGGGTCAACGGGGAACCGTTCAAGTTTCAAGCCCATCCTCGACGTTGAGAAGGGTCCGTTCAAATTTTACGAACGAGGATTTGTACACCCACGTATACTACTAGCCTAGATATTCAGTACTCGCCACCGGTCACTTTCCACCACGTTCAAAATTTAGTTATATTATACCTAATGATATAAGCGGTAGAATTTCGAGAGCGTAGACTTGTGATTGTCCACGTTAGAATCACCACAAGAGTAATATTTTTAACCTGTTTAGAAAAGTCCATAATATCATCACAAACTGATTGCAAAATACAAAAGTATATATACATTTAACAAATCAATAATCAGATTTGATTTATGCTACCACACTATATTGCATGTAGAATGTAGATTTTGTCTTAAATCAGGTAGTTTTTGGTCTGGTAGAGCACTTCCGGACGTTCCAATCGCAGAGAAACATCCCGTCCGCGCTCTTGCGCGCGCTCTTTGCGTTGGACCGTGACTTGACAATGGCCTCTTCCGTCGTCTCTTCTTTCTTTCAATCGGAAGGAAAAACTTCTATTTTTTTTCCTTCCAGAGCGGCACGCGGCACCGCGGAACGCGTGCCGATGCGTGCACGTATTGTGTGTGTGTTGCCGGCCGGACATGGGAGAGACGGGGTCTCGATCGAACCCAAGGGGGAGAAAGCGCATCTTGCATGGAAATTTTCACCGGCGACCACGACACTGGGCTAGTCAAAGAAATATCTCCAGTCTCCGATCGATTCGACTCGACTCGACGGAGACCGGGAGACGGACGCTACCGTCGCTCCAATTGATTCCACGAGCCTTGCTTTCGTTAGCACAGTCCTCAGGGCTCACGATTCCTGGAAAAAGGAGCCGGTCGATCGAGCCAGCTCACACTCCTCTTTTTCGTTGCATGTTGCAGTCGCTGCGTCCCGTGTTCACTTCAAGCTCTTGCTGGCGCAGAATTCGTTGGTCTCTAGCGTTTGTCCTCGCACTACCTCTGACAACTTTGGACGGTCTCAAGAAGAGGGTGTTCTTTTCCAGTTAGCTTTTCCTACTTTAGTCTTGAGGGGATCTTCTTTTTCCAAGCACAGATGAAGTTTTACTGAGGCACGATGGGGATCGATCGACTAAATTGATTACAGAAACACATGGTATATCAGATATTCAGGTAAAGAATCGGTTCCATTTGGATGAGCCGATCGATGCATAAGACTGTCCAACATTGCATCCGTCAGTGGCACTGACAACCGGGCCACGGGTTAACATCCCGCAATTATAGGATGCACGTAACCATCTTCTTCACGTGGGTCTTTGGAAAAAATTGAGAATACCTCGGTTGGGATTGACAGGGCAGAGCCATCCATATTAGATTGAGCACCGCTAGCTAAGGCCCTGCTGTACAGTAGTAATAATTTATTTGGCCTAGTTCAGCCAGATTGACCGTGCTCGATCAGGTCGAGTCGTATGTACATCTCCAATTAACACTGGAGACAAATCTCAGTATTGAAGCAGAAATTACTCACGACACACTTTGCATTTCATATACACTGTTGCAGCAATTAGCTAATACGGCCGATCCAAAAGGAAAGAAAAAATCCATCAGAAAACACATGTACGCGTACTTTTTAAAAAGATAGCATCATCTTGATGTTATTTTGACTTGGTAGATAGCTCGATAGCATCATCTTGATGTTATTTTAGATAGCTCGATAGCATCATCACGCTCGATAGCATCGTCTTGATGCTATTCTGACTTGGTAGATAGCTCGATAGCATCGTCTTGATGTTATTCTGACTTGGTAGATAGCTCGATAGCGCCAGTGGCACACACACAGTACGTAGTGCCCTTGCCGCCACCCACATTGCCACAGGATAGCATTAGATATCTCGATAGCGCCAGTGGCACACGCAGTACGTAGTGCCCTTGCCGCCTTCTTCCACATTGCCACATACACACGCCCAGAACTGAAAATGTCACTGCACAATGTTGCAAGTTCGCCACACGCACTACTACAAAACAGACAATAGCAGACACCTCATCACAGACGGTTCCAAAGGAGCCGTCTGTGTTTAACTTGTACAGACGGTTCACTTTAGAACCGTCTGGGAACCGTCTGTGATATGTCCTCATCACACACGGTTTTTATTACCAACCGTTTGTGATACTTCACAGACGGTTCGTAATATGAACCGTCTGTGATGAGGACATATCACAGACGGTTCATATTACGAACCTCATCACGAGCGGTTCATATTACGAACCGTCAGCGAAGTATCCTGAGCGGTTGGTAATATGAACCGTGCGTGAGAGAGGCGCCTTATCACGAGCGGTTTGGAAATAAAACCGTCAGTGAAATATCACACGGTTCAATTTGAAGCATGCGCGATATACTAGTATCCTGACGGCTCTATTAAATAACCGTCGGTGATATTATTATCACGAGCGGTTCCCATATAGAGCCGTGCTGCGATATCCCGCGATGTGTCTCTTCACCATCGCTGCAACCGTCTCTTCGTCTCGCCGCCGGCGATACATGCGTCTCTTCGTCTCACGTGCGATTACTCCTAATTCTTGATATAAGGCGGAATAATCACGAAGATTAAACTCCTCCCATCGCTCTTCGTCTCACGGTTTTGAGTCGTCAATCGCCAAGGTTAGCATGCGAGCGATCGAGCCGACACCAAGGCGAGGAGGTCGGTGATCGCGCTCTTTCTCACGATGTCGTTGTCGACATCGTCGGCCGTGTGACGCGAGCTCTCCTCGGCCCATGGAGGACCTATGCACCTACGATTAACGTCGTACATCTTTATGACTACAATATATATGCGTACATACTACTATTTATTCTAACATCTTGAATGTATGCGCGTATAGTTGCAAGGCCTTGTACAAGGTGTCCAAAGAACGCGCAGTGGGAGGCGTGGCGGCTGCGAGCGAAGGCGATGAAGTGGCGGGACAACGGCGCTACCTCGCCGTCGTCAACCACACGGCGCCGCGGCAACCCGGGCTTGTTTCATCGTCGGCCTCGGGCTTGTCTTCGCGCCCAAGACATACTGTGCGGCCTCATGTTCCTTGAGCAGGCGGCGTGGCCGCCACAAGGCGCGGCCTCGTGCTCGGTCTCCTCCTCTACGGCGGCGAGGCGAGGCGCGGCGTTGGAAGCACTACATCGGCCGGTCGAGGCGGAGGCCGGCCGGCGGTGCGAGCGGCCAAGACCAGCGGAGTGCGGCGGTGCGAGGCTCGCGCGAACATGGTCGAGCGGCGGCGTGGGGAAGAAGGCCGAGCCAGCGGGCGGGTGTGGCGTCGGAGGATGTACCGGTGCACGAGCATTGGGCTGCGGTGTGGAAGGTGGGGCGACTACGTCGTCTTCTGCGATGGCATTGCGAGGATTAGGCATGAGTATACGGTTTCTTTGCAAAGGTGTTAGACTATTTGCCATAAAATTTTAGTTTTTAGGTTTCTAGAAAGGTGGTGCGGTGGACTATTTTCCAAATGAAATGAATTTTAATGCACCAAAATATCGATCCACAAGGGCGGGAGCGATTACAATTCCACGTTGACATCAAAATATCGTCGACATATTACAAGTTCATAACACATGATGTTATGGAATAAATTAATTACAATGGAGTAATTTCTTAATTAAAATATAGTCCTTCACGATGATCGCGCACATATAGCTAGCTTCCTCATTTGGTTCTTCCTCGAGCTTGATCTGTCTCAGAAAGGAGGCAACTCGTCAAATTGATTGTATTCTTCCTCGTCCACTACATTCTCAACTCCGACAATCCTTCTTTTCCATGAAAAATTACGTGGCGCTTCTTATTTGCGGGTCGGTTACATAGAAGACTTGAACAACTTGGTTGCTTGATCACGAATGGTTCGTCTTTGTATCCGACACGATCGAGGTCCACGGTAGTGACGCGTGCCTTATCGACCTTCACATGTGGGAGATGGACCAACGGCACCGAAATAGGGGATCTTGAAAAGCACGTAGTCGAGCTCCCATATCTCCTCTATTTGCCCATAGTCGAGCTCCTCATCCCGCCGATGCTGAATGCATCTATGCGGACACCGCTGTTACGGGTATGCTCTTCCTATCTGACTGCCGTATAAAATGTGTACCCATTTATATCGTATCCTTGCCATGTGACAATTGTAAATTGTGGCCCTTGCCAACCATAGCGGCGTATCATCACGATGACCTCCGTCATGATTCGCACCTTTACCCATTCGTTGAACCGGCGGTTGTGCTCTCGTGATCCAAACCTCGGCCAGTGCGGATTACGTTGGCGTACCATGTCTTTGTGCTCGTCGATGTCACGGGGACAGTTGGGTCATGTGTTGCAAGACCGTGAAATGGGCTTGGCGTGCGTATCGGTCGGGAGTGATTGATTTCCTTCCGATGGTCCCGATACCATCGGCCTTCCCTCATGGCGAGATAGAGGCACACCTATCGGTTCCACAGAGCCTTGTAGTCGACGCGAACTCAATGACCTCTTCGGTTGCATAACGCCGATGATGCTTGCCCTCGGTCGAGATCGATTCCGTCGTAGGACTTGAGAATTCCCATATACCTCTCGAGCGGGTACATATGGCGTAGGAACACGGACCGCATATCTTTATCTCTTTCACAAGATGAACAATGAGATGGACCATAATATCGAAAAATGACGGAGGAAAATACATCTCAAGTTGACATAGAGTCGTCACCACCTCGGCTTTGTAGAGCATCTAGTCGCCGGGATCGATGACCTTACGAGCAATTAAGTTGAAGAAATAACACGACCTCAAGATTGCCACTCGGACCTTGTTCGGCAAGATACCCTAATTACAACGAGAAGCATTTGTGTCATCGGCACATGACAATCATGAGACTTCATACCAATTAATTTCAAATCTTGCATAGAAACAAGTTTCTTAATGTTAGCGGAGTAACCAAGCGGGACTTTGACACCATGCAAGCTTTGGCACAATTCATTTCTCTCGGCCTTGGACATAGTGTAGCAAGTGGTGGAAGGTATGTTCGTCCTTTATCGGTCTCTTTAGTTGCTAACTTTCGGTCCTTATGTTCATATCAACCAAGTCGCGTCGTGCGTTAACACCATCCTTTGTTTGCCACTAATGTTGATGAAGAGACCAATCAAGCTTTCACATACATTCTTCTCCACGTGCATGGCGTCGATCACGTTGACGAACTTCTAAGTGCTCCCAATAAGGCAAGTCCCAAAAATTGACCGCTTCTTCGGATGTTCTTACGACGGGTTTTAATTTACATCCCTTCCCAAGCACAACATGGATATCCTTAACCATATCATAGACCTCTTTCCTCTAAAAGCCATTGGGTGAATCTGTCCTCCTTATTTCCGTCGAATTGTTTTTCATCTTGCGGTATGGGTGACTCACAGGAAGGAACCTCGGTGGCGCATATACACGATTTGCGCGAGTTGTTCAATATACACTCTCAGTAGCATCTAAGCGGTGCGGACGAGCTTTGGCTCCTTTCGTCTCAAGCGGACGAGTTACCAAGGCGGAAAATCATTGATAGTGCGAGAACAACATGGCGCGTAAAGAAGTTCTCGTTTATCGCATCCCATACTTGTACCCCTTCGTTCCACGATGTCACAAGATCATCGATGTGGTGCTAGGTACACATCAATATCGTTCCCAGGTTGCTTGGCCCTTGGATAAGTAGTGACATCAAAATGTACTTCCGCTTCATACGGCCAAGGAGGAAGGTTGTACATACATAGGTTCACGGGCCATGTGCTATGTCGTTGCTCATGTTGCAGAAAGGATTCATTCCATCATGCTCAACCTAACCTTATGTTCCTCGGTTCCGCACGAACTCTTTGAAGGTCCGATCGAAGTTTCTCCACTGCGCGAGAATCAGTGAGGTGTCTTAGTTTTCCATCTTTTTACGCTCCTCAGAGTGCCAACGCGGCAATCTTGCCTCCTTTCGGTTCGCAAATAAGCGCTTCAAACGTGGGATCACGAGTGAGATACCACAACACCTTAGCAGAGGTCCTTGCTTCACCTTAGTAGTATTCTTACGCTTGTATCGGGATGCTTTGCACATGGGACATACATGCAAGTCTGCATACTCTTTACGATCTGAGGATACAATCGTTCGGACATGCATGTATTCTTTCTACTTCCATTCCCAATGGACAAAGAACCTTCTTGGCTTGGTAGGTGGTCTTTGGGCAACACGTTTCCCTCGGAAGAATGTCAGCTAGGAGACCTAACAACGCCGTGAAACTCTTGTCGGACCAACCCTTGCTCGCCTTCAATTTCAGCGATTCAAATGCGGTTGACAACCTTGTGTATTCGGCTGCGGCCGAGGAACAAAGGTTTCCCGAGTCCTCCATTAAGCGCTCGAATTTACAAAACTCTCTCTCACTGTAGTTTCATACGCATCGCGTAGCATCGATCGAGTTGTCATCGTCGACCTATCGTCATCAAAACACGATCCACATCCGGCATATCGTTGACTTCCTCGTCGATGTCATCATTATTAACTTCTGTATAATCTGCTCTTCACGTGGTGGTCTAACATGTATACCCTTTTGAAACCCCTCAATCAAATTGCCCTACGATGCGTCGGGTTGTTAAAAATCTTGATTATCGCAATCAATGCATGGACATGATACATAAATTCTATCCTTATTCGGCATATCTGCTCCGCGGCTCTTTTAAAAGCAATCACGCCATTAATGTACTCTTCACTCACACGGTTACTTGCATTACATCGATTCGGTCCATCTCGCTACACATGTAACAATTAGTAGTGTTAAATTATATTAATAAGCGCAAATACGTTACTCCTCCTATTAAGCGCAAATCGTTACTCCTCCTATTAAGCAAATATAAAGAGTTAAAGATCGTTACCCTCGGAGCTCACGACGAAAATTCCTAATATCCATGAGATTCCTCACGTCCTTCTCCTTGGGCCAATGAGCAGGGCAAGAGAGCCACGATCGAAATACACCGGCTTATCCACTCACAAAAACACTCATTCACAACACCCAAACAGAGAGCTACCACCAAAGCCTCACAAAGCAAGCATGCATGCAAGCCAAATGACCATAAGTTGCTAGAAACCACAACCAAGAACAAGGCAAGCCAAATAAACAAGCCTCCTACACCAACACAGAGCAAAGCTTCTCAAGCCCCTCTATTCCAAAGAAGAGATCGGGCGCTAGAGCGGGGGCCTCTGCCGAGTCTTTATATTTATAGGGTGAAATATCACGAGCGGTTCTTATTTCCAACAAATGCGTGATACGAGTATATCACGAGCGGTTCTACACAAACCGTCATGTTGAACTTCACGAGCGGCTCCATGTGAAATGCATGATATACTCAATATCACGAGCGGTTAATAAGTATAACCGTCGTGATATACTCAACATCACAGCGGTTCTATTAACAAACCGTCTGTGCTATGGATATATCACGACGGTTCTCTGATAACAAATGCATGATATGGAGGATATCACGACGGTTCCACATGGAGCGTCTGTGATGGTCAACCTGAGCGGTTAGTGAGAGGAACCGCCGTGATAAGTATATTATCACATATGGTTCTTTATTCAGCGATGCAGCGATAGCGTGCGGTTTGCCTAGTAATAATTAGATGATAAAAAGACCATATCATCACGAGCGATAAAAAGACCATATCATCACGAGACAAAAGACCATATTTACATCACGCAGCGGACAATAGAGGCGGCCTTATCGTTTTACATCACGCATTTATAAAAAGGATGAGCGATCCTATCTTAGTCTTCAAATCTTCGTACGCATTCTCGTCGGCCGGTGGGAGCGGGATCACCGATCGTCTCACCGCGCGCTCCATCGCGACCTTGCGCTCAATTTCCTCTTGTAGATGTTGGACTCGTAATCAAGTCCCATATAGCCCGAGGCCATCAATCCTGGTCTCCACGGTCTCGGCTAGGCGGACCCGCTCTCTGCAATGTCGATGTCGTCCTCGACTCTCACGGCTGCATCCTCGGTGCGGACCAAAGAGTTCCATAGGACAATCTCCACGACGAGGTTTACTCGCGGATCTTGGAGAGCCTCGCGCCGGTTCTGTTGGAGGAGGAGCTCCATCGACCGATGATCGCCGTTATGGTCTCCGGTAGATGGGAGGGTCTACAACGGATTGCATTGCGAGCGGGCGCCTTGTTCGCGACTTGGGCGAGTTGCGATCGAGAGAGTGCGAGTACACAACCAAAATGTAGGCGATCTGATCGGGACGAGAGGAAGCCATTTGGAATTTGTGGAGAGAGGGATGATCAAGAGCTTCGTGAAATCCCTTTGATAAGGGTTGTCTATTTATATAAAAATGGAGCAGGAGGCGAAGAGACACTCGCGCGGGAGATGAAGGGAATGAGATCCATAGCACGAGCGGCTCTATGATGGATCCGTGCGCGATATATTATCGCGACGGCTCTATGATGGATCCGTGCGCGATATATTATCCTGACGGCTCTATTAAAGAAATGCGAGATATCGGCAATATCACAGACGGCTCTATTTAAGCACCGTGCGTGATAATATCCTGAGCGGTTTGCTTAAAGAATCGTCGAGATATCCTCAATATCACGACGGTTCTTGAATGGCACCGTGCGTGATATTGAGATATCTCGAGCGATTCTTTAAGCAAACCGTCAGTGATATTATCACTGACGGTGCTTAAATAGAGCCGTCTGATATTGTCGATATCTCGAGCAGTTCTTTAATAAGCCGTCTGTGATATTCTTTATTAAAGGTGCACCTAGGGTTTACTCTTTACTCGTCGCCGTCTCCGCGCCCTTAGGCTCTCGCGCGCTCTCGGCTCCTCTAGGGTTCGCCCGTTCACCTCCCCCGCCGTAAGACCCGCGCCGCCGCCCTTCATCGGCAGCGCTGCCTCGCCTCGGCGCGGCCTCCTCCCGTGTCGGCCTCCTCCCTCTGCACCGGCCTCCTCCCGTGTCGGCCTCCTCCCTCTGCCGGCCTCCTCCCGCGCCTCTCCTCCTCCCCGCGTCGGCCTCCTCCCTGCCGCACCTCCTCCTTGCACCGTGAGTTGTTGTGCGGCATCCTCTGTGAGTATCCCTAAAGATCGGCAAATTGATCGGTGGGCTTTGTTGACATGCTCTGTGATGAACTCTGTCTTATCTTGAGATTGAATGTGATAGTTAGTTGATTCTTGAGCTCTATTGTACAAATTACTTGCTCTTGTCAATTTCATATCACTGTTAATTTGTTACTTTCGGTTGAATGCTAGTTATCACGACGGTTGAATGCATCAGTCAATTTGATATCTTGTTAGTTCATTCATGAGCTCTATTGTATTGACGAACCCTATGTGATGTGACTTTGATAGTCTTTGATAATGTGAACTGAAATTGATCGATGGGCTTTGTTACAGTTAGCTCTGTGATGAACTTTTCTCTTATCTTGAGATTGAATGTGATAGTTAAGAGATCATTTTGATATGATTGAGATCATTTGTGATTAAGCAAAGTATTGTTTAGAGCTCATAGTTTGAATTTATACTATCATATTCATTTAATGAAGAGTATAGACAATAGGATTGAGATGGCAAAGACTTGTTCTTTGCAACTCTCATACGAGAGCACAAACTACCATCAATCCTTCTTTATATATTATACGTTTGTGCATCATTTTCGGTTAAGTTGAGTAAATCGCTTGAATGCAGTCGATTAGAGCTTCGCATATTGCTTCGTGCATATATAGATAGCAAGTAGCGACATGGCGTCCGCACCATCTTCGCGCCGATGCGGATCTCCGAGGAAAGTGGTGCGTCGCGAGATGGCGAGAGGAACATCGAGAATTCCTCGAGGCATAATGGCCGTCCACGGAGGTCAATGCCAATGGGATCCTGAGTCCCCCAAAGCGTGGCGAGATTCGAACCTTGTGCGGGATACTTGGAAGGGAACGGGTCCCCATCACCACACCGTGGGACAACGTGTCGGATGTTCGGAGAAGCCGGTGTGGGGCGAGTTTTAAAATCGTTCACTTTCCCACCGCAGACTGGCGCGCGTGGAGCAGCGAGCGTTGCTCTCGATAGGAAAGGCGTGGAGGACCTTCAAGGCGTGCTTGTCACAAGGTGCGTGAACACGGTCGACGCCCTTCACGGCGTATAAATTCTTGTCGCGGGATATATGGGACGCCTTTGTGCAAATGAAGACGGCGCCCAATTTCTTGAGGAAAGTGCGGCGCACAGGCTCTCCGGACACTTAACACTCACCCCACAAACTCGGCACCGCTGAGTACGCAGTAAAACCGCGCAATGGGCGCGGAGGACGCGAACGAAACAAGGCCATTTCTTTGAGATCACGCACCGCGCGCTCTCTCTCCGGTTAAGAGCGAGGGCATCGATTCGTCTTGGCGAAATCTCTTTCACAAACCCGTGAGGCCGGGATGTGGACAACGTGTAGTAAATGTCTTGAACTACCTAGTTGTTAATAAGTCTATAACTTCATAATGTATATAATAACATGATGACCTCTTGCGGCAAGAATTGAGTTACGCATGTTCAAGGCTCCTTCCAAGCGACGAGGAGAAGGATATACTAACTACACGTACGAAACAAGGAGCACCCGGTCGCACGCGAGGCAAAGGGTTAACGTATCTTGGAGGATGGATTCCCGCACGACTCACGCACGTATAGGAGCGGGGAAGAGATCCAAGGCCGAGTGCGACACGGTGTTGGAACATGTGCTTACTTCAAAATTTGAAGGAAGAGAACGGTGCTCTTGCAAAATTTGAAGAAAAGATAGCAAGATTGCGGGACCAAGTGAATCAACTACTACTCCTCAACAACCGATCGCAGTCGCCCCGTTGTTTTGGTAGGCGATCCTCCTCAACATCGGATGGCGTCGCGTCACGCAAAATTGTGAACACGATGATGTCCAATTACCTATCGGCGACATCAAGGTAATGTACATCTCGGAATGCTCCAAAGATAGACCTATAGGGCGCCTTAGCTAATTGCGTGTCGTTTTGTAGGAGCCGACGCCTTGCACACTCCAAGTGAGGATGGTTGGGATGTCTATTGAGGTGGGTGGGGTGGTGTATCCATGCAATGAAGGATAGTGCGAAGACGGTGCCCGGTGGCGCGAGGTTACGCCAGGTCCAGTGGACATGGTACATGATAATTTTAGGGCCGTCCGGCTGGAGATTCGCCCGAACGACGAAATCATAACACTAGGGATGCCTGCATGGTTTTATTCGGTGGCCAAAGAAGGACATCGCCTGGACCTGCGGTGCCGCCTCAACCTTCGATGACTCCACCCCAACCATCTCCACACGACCATGCCCTCCAATTCAACTTTTGAAGGACATCGTCCCGGACCTGCATGCGCCTCAACCTTTGATGACTCTACCCCAACCACCTCGACACGACCATGTCTCTCCAACAGACCCTCCATGATGCACCTCAACCTTCGCGGAAGCCCGCCTCATCGGTTCCGTGGAGAAGACACGAACGAACAAAAAGTGTGTCGCCGTGACGGTTCCAGTCGTCGGACGGAGGAAGGCGCGTAGCACGCAAGTCGTTCGGGACAAATCGAAATCGAAGAACATTAAGGCGCTTAGCCTCCTAACCTAAGAAATACTCTTTGAAGTCCGTTGGCGGCGAGCACGATGATAGCCTCTGTTGGATTAGGTTGTCGAGTTTGCATAGCCGGTACTTGAAGAAGACCAAAGAGAAAGGGTGCGATGGAATCACCGTCGGATACACGAAGGACTATTTCCTCCACGTGCCGCCCCTTCATCGTGGGCTTCGACGACTTGTTCGACCTATTCAACCTCAAAGCCCTCGATGCCTCACTTCTACGATGCTGGACACTTTGTAAGTGTGTACAATCAAGTTCTACATTCACGTACATTCACGTAATATAACAACTCATTGCTTATGTATAGATACATGATTAAAACTGCACGGCGATTGAAAGAACCGGTGGGTTTCCTCGACCCACACGTGGTCTCGAGCAAACCATCTTGCGCACGCATCCTACGTCGAGAAATACATAACGGCGGGATTGCTTGCTCAAAACTACGTGGACTACATAATGGTGCCCTACAACCGAAGTAAGTGCTTCACTACTTGCTATACAAATTTCATTTGTACTTTATCGCAGATATGAACTTAGGTTTAATGACTATAGCGACATACATGAGTAGGCATCACCGATCCTTCTAGTCATTATACCAAGAGGAATCGGTACTATACCTTGATTCCCTAATGAAAAAGGCCACGACTTCACCCTTGTGCAAGAAGTAGTCGACAGTGTGCTCATTTCCTCCATACATAACTCTATTGTAGTCTTCCTTCGTTTGAAATGGCCGAGGTTAACTTTTTGGAAACATGTAGGTCGTTCATCTCCTATATTGCCGAGGAGGGCTATACAAGGAACGAACGCCACACTTAATCACGGGACGCGATTTCGATGCGTGCTACAACACAATAATCCTATATCATACTTCGTAATAATGCGTCTCGAACCGACTATACCTATATATGTAATTCTATTTTTTCGGTGCGCAAACCAAAGCGTAAGAATGTGCATTCTCGTTTGCCATCATATGCGATTCTCATGAGTGCTAGGTGCGGATCCCGAGGTTGGTCAATCTCGCAATAATTGCTAATTATAAATTTAAATATATATGTGTAACACTTTACTCTTGTTTGTAGGTTTTGAATATAGATTTAGATTCACTCGTTCGTAAAGAGATCTCGGATGTTGAGGAGGCTCTGCACCTTCATCACGGCGGATATCATTATGCCAACTGAGAGTTTCACTCTTGAACGACCTTGAAACAATTAATATATTTGATATAGTTGTAATTCACTTTGAATAGTTGTGATTCAATGGTAAACTTTGGGTTGTCACTTTGGGTTGTATGACAATATTTTACGAACGAGTTGATATTACAATGTTTGTTGTATTTGATATATGTTCGTTTGTATGACAATGATCACTTTGGGTTGTCAACGATTGATATCCGTGATGTATCTATTTTACTGCTGCTTATTTTGAGAGGGCATGGCTAGCAATCACGAGGCTAGCCAAAATTTTTAAAAATAGTTATGCTGAAATAACTATCACGAGGCGGTTTATCAATCAAACCGTCAGTGATATGTATAATCGAGCGGCTCTATTATATAACGTCGTGATATACACATATCCTGAGCGGTTCGTAAATATAACCGTGCAGGATATCCTTTATCACTGAGCGGTTCTATTTACGAACCGTGCGGGATATATGTATATCACGACGGTTCGTAAATAGAGCCGTGCGCGATATGCGTCTATAACGAGCGGCTCTTGAATAGAGCCGTCGTGATAATTAGATATCACGACGGTTATATAATTAGAACCGCTCGTGTTGTGACTTATCACGAGGCGGATGTTTAACCGTCGTGATAACCGCCAACTTATCACGAGACGTACAAAAACACGAGCGATTGAACCGCTGCGTGATGGTATTGAACCGTCTGTGATGAGGCTGTGTGTAGTAGTGACGAAGTCTGGTTTTGTGTAAGCACGGACCAAGCAGGTCCACGTGCATGAAAGAGCTTGGACCGCTTCACTATTAGGCAACGAATCCCTAGCTTGCACGTTAATTTCGCAATTGCAACTTATTTGCCGGGAAGCTCGTGTGTATGCAAGGGTAGGTAGAGCCTGAATGTGTATACACATTTCCCAGAATTTCTCATGTACTGTATCTGTATGATCTTGTTCAATGTTCATACACATTTCCCAGAATTTCTCATGCACTGTATCTGTATGATCTTGTTCAATATTAGTGTTACTTGAACCACTCAAATTTGATCTTGTCGCTCACATGCATAGTCGAATGATGTATATGCCCCGGTTTGTTTTTGTCAGCCCTATCATGGCCATGTATTTTCTGAGAATAAATATGTGGGAAGTCATTCTCATGTACTACGTACGTATACGTACATCAATCGCCTTAAGAATTTTCATATCGTCATTTACTTTTTCAGGGGATAATTTACTTATTTTCAAACCAAGTACATGACTTTTGCCGATTTTGATTTGTCGCTACTGAGAATTTAGCAAACAGTGCAAGCGCACAAATGGAAGTCATAGGATGCCCTTTTACAACTAAAGAAAAAAAAATAGAGCAGGTTATAATGTGAAAGCTATGAGCCTATATATGACTAATCCAGATTTCATATTTAGCAAAAGGTACTGTGAAAAAAACTAGGAAATGGTGAGGTAGCTATACAAATAAGCATGACGTGACCGTTTGACTTACTTTGCTAATGCTCGTCACACCATGCAATTAGTCAACCACTAATCTAACAAGCCAATACCAACTTTCAGAAAATTCGAGTCCTGGAAGTTTCATTTCTTGGTAATATATTGTAAGGTAGCTATACAAATAAGCATGAGGTGACCGTTTGACTAAGGCATGCGGGTCGTCCTATATATATATTTTTTTCTTCGAAAGATTGGGCAGAAACTCATTCATTCAGTTTAGAAAATATAACAAACAAATATGCAGGTTATATCACCCTACATTAAAAAAACCACAGTTAACAACTTGAACAAAACGCAAAAAAACAAAAAACAGCATGAGCAAAGTAAGAGAGGGCTCCACTCTTAACTAGTCCTTATGCAGTTGGGAAATCTGTATGGCCCTCAACCGTTGGTCAACGTCTTTCTAGATATGTAACGTCTTCCTGAATATGTGCGATAATCTGTTGGACATGGTGGAATTGCCGATCGAAAATGCTGCTATTGCGCATAGGTTGCCGGCAGCTTTTTTGTTCTATTTTCGCTTTGTAACTTTTTTTTTTTTACATTTTCCTCTCTTTAATGCAATAGCCGTATTTCCGCCGTTTTCAAAAAAAAAAAATGCTGCTATTGCGCTCCATCCAAATGTTGTTGATTATAAAATCATAAAATTTCGAATTGTCCTGCGAAGATTTTGCTATATTTCTGTGAGACTCTTGTGCTGATTGTTTGACCTGCTAATGAAATTAGGAAGGTTAAACCATTGTGTTGTTTTCCTCCACACCTATTTGGCAAAAACACAGTCCAAAAAGAGATGCGATACCGCTTGTAACATCACAAAAACCATATTTTGAGAAAATATAATGGAAATAAAAGGGAGAATAATTGTGAGCATGTTCATGGGTCGGAAAACTATTTTTAGCATGATTTTTAACTTTTGTATAAATCAAAAAGTGAATTTACATGCAAATAGCAACTTCAAAGAATTTTTGAGAAAATAATAGAACTGATAAAATACTAAACAATTTACACAGGAAACTATATTGTGCCAAAAGCTTCCACAAAAAATTTCATAAAATTTGGAGCCTATTAACTATGCTTAAAAATTTGAACAACAATCAGCCAGTTTTAAAATTTGAAAAATTAATTCAAATTCCCGCCGAGCCAAATGGGTCGATTTCGCCCGACCCAATTCCTTCGCGCCTACTCTAGCCCATGCCAGTGCTCGTGACTCCCTCTTGTTGACTCACCGGGCCCACCTGTCGGAGCTTGTCTTCCACCTCGCTTTGTCTCCGCGCGCTAGTGCGCTCCGCCGCTTGCCCATTGGTTTCGACCGCCGCCCACCGTTTCCGCACCTCAACTGCCCCTGTCTTCTCCACCTGCCATCGCCCATGCTAGCTGCCCCATCGAAGCACCGTTATCCCGCATGGATGGAGAGAAACCCCTACACTACGCCGTTTTCTCGCCGCACCTCTCGTGCCATTCTCGGTTGCATTTAAGCCCCTTGCTGCATCACAAGCCCCTCAGCCAAGGTAGTTAGGATCGCGATCCTACTCTTAGAGTCTTACGATTCTACGAATCCACGACAACCTATCGATCCTACTCGTAGAGACTTAGGGCAAAAAAAATTACAAATTCTTTTAGAGGCCAGGCTTTGCTGATATTTTGTTTTAGAGCAAAATTTGTTGATATTAATTTCTAAGAATGGAACTATAAATAAACAAGGAGCATGCAAAATATTGTATCAGTGTGGTAATGCTAGTACAAATATATATATTATGGTATGAGTAATCTTAAGCTTGATAATGATAAGGCATTTTTATTCCTGCAGTATGTCTAGCTACTTTTAAGGAACATGCAAGTGGTAAACCATATAGGAATCATAAAAACTTATAATATAGATGTTAAATATGTGTATTTTTATAATTCTGTAGAATCGCCGATTCTACGATTTGATACTACGATTTCGATCCTACCGAAGGCAAATCGATCCAACTCAGGATCTCGACTCTGACTACCTTACCCTCAGAACCCATTTCGGACACCCGCATTCCCGATGCTCTGGTGAGCTTGAACCTCACTTAACTGTGTCATATTGCGTTCCATACTCCACTAATGTTTCTTCCTTGCTTAATGTGGACTCAAGCTCAGGGAATCACCATGATCAAGCTTCTTCCCCAAATCCAGCCACCACTGACTTCTTTTTTGTTCGTTGTCACTTCGGTGAGTCCTCGTTCGATTCCTCGCTCCTACACCATCCTATGGTCTCTAGTGAGCTAATGCTACACTTCTTGTAGCATTTCCATCTCCACAAAGTGCCAGCACCATGAGCCACCTCTGCATCGCCGTTGTTCAACGTCGACACACTTCTCCAACCATCCCTCAATATTATCTACACCCTTGGTGAGCTTCTAGTAGTCCCCTAGAGCTTTTGCACGTATTAGTTTGGACGATTAACTAGCGTAGCATGGAGTTCACCGTGGCCGCCTATGGCACCGCTGCGGGAAAGGGTATCGTCGTTGCTCTGGTGACTATTCGTCCCCAAGCCACTACCTATAGCATCGTAGTTTTCTCCTAGAGCTAATGTGCACCATCTTTCGCCGCCAATTTGCTCCATGCGCAAAAGCCATTTTGAACCCAAGGAACTCCGCTGCTTATCGCCAGCGTAGCACCATCTCCATTTATCTCTACGACCTCCACCACCACCGGGTGGGATCGCCGTCGAGAGGGGAACCCAATTTTCCCATCCCCGAGCCAAGTCGTTGCGCCATTCATCGTCGGCGAGCTTGCCAAGGCGCTTGGCCATGTGCAACTTTATTCCCTCCTCTTCTCTCTCGCTGACAGTGGGTCCCACTCAGGACGAGTATTAGCTTAACACTAATGGCAGTGGTTATGTGAAACTAGTCAATGACATGTGGGACTAGCTGAAAACTTAATCGAAAATCTAATTTAAAACATGTTTAGTATATGAGTCACTGACATGCGGGAGCACCCACTGTTTTCGGTTTTAAAACATGTTTTAAAAACCGAGAGACTGACATGTGGACCTCATCTATCAGTTAATTAAAATAAAAAATAGATTTAATCATTAGTTAATAAATAATGAGTCTATGACATGCAAGACCATCTTTGTTTTTTATAAATAAAATCAATAAAAAAATATGAGTCACTGACAAGTATGCCCCACATGTAGGTTAATAAAATTCAAAAAAGTGTGAAAAGCAACTTTCAGTTCAGAGGAAAATATGCTTTCTTTGTTAGAAAGTGTAAACATCAGAAAATACGCTTTTGACGTCAATCTTTTCTTATTTTCTGGAATTTTCAAACTGAAATAAATTAAAATGTTAATAACTTTTGCATACGAACTCCAAATTGAATGAATATTTTTTTATAAATTCATCTAAAATCATGCTCTGTCTGATTATGTAAAAATATTTGGATTTTGTTTATGTTGAAATTATTTTTGTATAATTAATCTGCTATCGGCTCTTTTTGAATAGATGTCGATACTTCGAACGAAATTTACGACGATCATCTATCCTCATACTCTGAGATACCAGAGAAAGGCAAGCACCTACTTTGACCATGTTGATCCTACTATTTCAATTATTATACTTCTTTTTGTAAAATCTATTATTCATACGTGTATGTTTGCTTAAAATTGTTATATTTGGGGATAACGATAGTTCTATTCCTATTCAATGCATGATCCTCCTTGAAATATTGATATCTTTATTGTTGTAGCCATTAGGTTATGGTTTAGGCAATAAATGATGTCAAATTGGGTTTTTCGAATGCGAATATCGTATAAATGCTTAGTTGGGCTTTAGTCTACTAAAATTCGAAAGTGGATGGAATATTGAAATGATGGTCCATAGGAGTTATCTTTGTTAATTTTGTATAAAAATAAAAATGAAAAATCTAGATTGCGATGCGGGCGAGTTATAATATGAACTGATAAATGTGAGAGAGTTTCTCGCATGTAGATAGGGGGAGATCTTTGCCTGGGTCAATTACGGACCGAACGCCGGTGCCACCAATCTAAGCCTAAGCGTATAACCACATGTGCGGTATTGGACAACCTTAGATAATTAAGTCACCGAAAACTAGCCTTGCATGTTGGTAGGCCGTAGAAGTGCGAGCATGTGTGATTGCTCAAAGGGGCTCTCTTCACCGAGGTGTTAGGAACAAAGATTGCCAACACAACGGTTAATTCCTCACTTTGACGGGAGGTACCCGAGAGAAGTGAGGGTTTTCATTATCGGGCTAGTGCAAGGTTAGGACTAGATGATGTAAAGGCTTTCGATACATGCTCTAGACTACATACTATAATGTTGTGTGCGGTAGTATCAACGGATACCAGACAAACTAGAGAATTCATATATTGTGGGTAAAGTTGTACACCTCTGTAGAGTGTAAATCTATTTAAATAGCCGTGCTCGCAATTATGAGCATACTTAGTGCAGTCACATCGGGTATAGTCTTGTTTTTCAAAAACGGACTTCGTTGGAAAAATTGGGATGTATATTTTTGGTGATTTTTGAATTGAGTGTCATGTCTATGACTGAAAATAAGATGTTGACCGCAGTCAAGGAGGGTTGTGATTTGTTACTTATTAAGTTTCTTACTTGTTGTTCCATATTTCATTAACTGCTCTTTAAACTCCTGTTGCAAAATACTATATATTGATATTGCAAATATAATTTACTTAATACTGAAAACAACTTATAGCATAGAGCCACCTCCCTTGTTAGCCATGCATATATTTAAATTTTGCGATACACTATAAGTCTTATTGAGTACGCAATGTACTCAATTTTGCTTAAATTGTTGTTCAGAGGATGAGGATGACCACATGCCAGACGACGCCTACTTCGGTCCCGGTACTGGGGGTACGGGGACGGGTCTTTCTAGGGTTTACTTCTTGTCAGTTTTCTGAGGGTTTGGATGGGTATACTTCTGGACTTTTGCTATTAATCTACTAAATTTCCGCTGCTACTTCTGATACTTGAACTTTTATTTGGCCGATCGGCCCTTGTATTGTAAACTATGTAACCGTCTAAGTTTATATACCACATTTGTTTCATATTGTATGTAATTGTGTATGGATGTGCATGTCAAAGTTGTGGATGTGTGTACTAGCCACTGATTATGGGATTAGTACAGCACATATATGAGGATTTTCGGGTATTCAACGTTCGAGTCCGACACTGCTTTTGCCTGTTGACGACATAGAGTACAAATGGTGCTATGAGGCCATCCTCTCTGTAATAGTTTGCCAGCCGTGAGGATCTTTTCCTGCAACAAAAGCTATGCACAAAATTTGCATTAAGGTTCATTTCTTTGTAATGAAAGATACGCAACTCTCTTGAATATTCTAGAAATAAATAATTTGAGAGAAAATTGAAATTAAGCACCGTCCTGCATTTTTTACTGTGGCCATTTTTTTTCCTTTCCTTTGGGAAGATTGTATGTTCATTATTGCACCTGGACGTCAAGCTTTGGGCAGTGTTCTTAGAGTAGATAGCTAGTTGACCAAGTGTTATAGCTACCAGCTAGTAGTGATATGGTATCTAAACTAGCATGAAAAATGAAACTAAGGAAGCTTCCAAACAACTTATATATATTGCCACGCCAAATATAGTTCTTCACGTCTAAATTTTGGTATGAATGCATAACATAGCGACAAACATACATGGAACTTAACAAGTATTCTCTTAGGCCAGTCTCAGTGGGGGTTTCATAGAGTTTCATGGACATTAAATACGCTGACATGGCACTGTATTGATGAAGAGAGAGATGATAAAAGTTTCATAGAGTAGAGAGTTTCATGGGATGAAACTCTTCGCATGCTTTCCAAAATATGGGTGTGTTGGAAACTGGGACATGAAACCTCCACTGAGACTGGCCTTAGTTTAACAAGGAGCAAACAATAACATGTCCCAGACAACAAGGAAGTGGCGTGCAATATATGCATGACCGATGACCGGATGCATGGTTGACACAGCGAAGTGTACCATAGAAAAAATGTCAAGAACTTGCATGCTGGTGATGCTAAGCAAACAACAGTGCAATAGAGCAGGTGTACATGCAATGCATGATGTATGAGCTCTTGTGTGAATGCATTATATTACAAGTTGACAAGCGATGAGTTATTCGTTGACCATATATGAGTGAGCTCACAAAGATTAGGTTTGGGGTTATCACTGACCAGCAGTAGTGTAGTACTATTTTTTACTATATTGATGCTTCTCTCACAATCACTCAAGTTAATTAGCTTGTTTCAAGTTCCAAATTAACCTAGCATTTTTTCCATGTTACGTGCAATGATATGTACATCCTACTCACTTATCAGCTCATGTGCTTGTTCTATTAGAAGTTATCATACAGTTATGGGGTTTGAATGTATCAGCGAACATCGACTCATGCTGTGACAATTTAGGGGGGAAAAAGATGGAAGATGATCAAGCAGAGACAACTATATATCAACAGACACACAGATACACAATCTCAAGGCAAGTTGAACCAGGACATTTATGCTAGTTTATTGCATCATATATGCCTGCATGGACTTTTCAACAACCAATAGCTAGAGCTAGCTATTGCTTATAAAGTTAAGACTGCTGAGAGGGAACTGAAACTTGTGACTTGACTTTTCTGGCTTTCGAGGGCTCCCTTAAATATTTCCCAAAAAAAAAAGAAGGCCTCCAAATAATTAGGGTAATTTGAGTCAGCTCATTTGGTCTATTTGCACCCTAGAGATAATAGTTCTTTTTGAGGTTAGGTTAGAACTTAGGAATAGATACAAGATTAGCAATTGCTGTTCCATTGAACTTTTGGTGTCCTAGAGGAAGAAGTGGAGCTTTCCCTTAAAAAAAGGATGAAATTATGGGGCTGATAAATTGATCAGTAGTACCACCCGAAGCTATAAGCCCAGCAAGTATACTACTATCTTCTTCACAATGGTAAAGTAACTTTGTTTTTACATAAAACAAATCACAGGTCCAAATTATCTCACTAGGACTGTTCAACAAATCTAGTTTAGTACGGTTACACAACTCGTTGTGAAGACTTGGTCAGGGACTCATCAGTGGTCAACATAGGAAATTTCTCTGGTAAACACATGCAAAGCAATTAAGCACACAATCAGGCCATGAGAAAATGCCAGTGAAAAATCCCAACCAGAATAATTCAGGCATTTGTCTGGAAAGTTGCAGATGAATGTCTCTTTTGTGCAGGAATCACATTATCGCCACGAGTTGAGTATCGTGTGCAAATGCAATGCACGTAGCTGTACTGCTATAGTGGCCGGAGACACAAAGCCGTCTGTTCAGAATCTCCATGGTTAGTCCTTCATAGATATAGTACATCCAACCTCTAAAAAAAAGATATAGTACATCCAAGAAAAAAAAAACTTCTCTGATAATATTGATTCATGGCGTATTTGATCGTTTCTTCTGCCTATCAAAATCAAATTAGATCGTGTGCTTAGTTGCTAGGAAAATCTCCTAATCACAGTGTACAGTACAGTACTCGATCTTCACCTGGTCATGTTCTTGTTCAGAAACTTTTACCTCCAAGTAAGAAGATTTCAACATATGAATTTTCATCAAATCCAGATGCGTGGTTTGGTGAGATCAACAGCAATGCCGGTGCATTACCCCTGATAAAAAAAATCATATATATTACGTCCATATACGATTGTACACTTGGCGTGCATATGAGCAATGCAGGTGTGGACACCACAAACCAAGCTTGTCCAAGGGGACAAACCATGCCTAGCTGTAGACTGCCTAAACAGCTAGAGAATCTGTTTGAACTCAAATCGACCAGTTTGCTTCCGACCATGGAAAACATTTTCAAAGTGGACCATTCGGGCAACAAGCTACTTTTCAACACCACCTAGCTAGCTTGGCTTTCTATAAATCCAGCATTGCTCACATTGCGCTGTGTGTCTGTGTGCCACCTTTGATTGTGTGTTCTAGCACTATAAACACGTTAGGGAGCTCATTTCTTGCCTCCAAGAGCTAGCTAGCAACCTCACTTTCTTGCTTCAAGACTCTCTGACTAGTCCAAGCTCGATTCATGCCGACAAATATGATCTCCAAGTAATGCATATGTTACGCTTTTTGGTGTACATATAGTCTATGGATGATGTTACATGAAGGGGTTTCAGTTCATGTGATTGTCTTTCCCTTTTGTTTGATCCCTCATGCAGGGTGCTTGAGAAGGCCGTCCTTCCACTGGATGTTGCACCTCATGTAAAGATAGGAGGTACTGTGTACAAACAAAGAGATAGATAGCATGGTTCTTTCTTTGTTCTTGTTGCAATCTTGTCATTTCATAACGTTTAGCACCCTCTTTCTGCATGTTACTGCTACAATTCAGCTCCTCGGACAAGCGTGCCTCGCAATCCAAACATGGAGAAGCTTCAGAAGGGGTACTTATTCCCGGAGGTATAGATTTACGATTGATTTCACTGACCGTTCAGCATATTTTTCACTAAAAAATTAACGCGTTTGCTCATCCTTTGGATGGTTTAGATTAGCATTAAACATGAAGAACACCTGAAGAAGTACCCAGATGCGAAGGTCATAAGTTTGGGTATCGGTGACACAACCCAACCCATACCAAGCATCATAACATCAGCTATGGCTGAGGTATTCTTGTTTGTTCTTCCAAGCTTGCACTGTTCTTTACTTGTTTCCCCTTTTTCTCTTGAACATGCATGCATGGGAAAGCATAACCAAGGGAAAGTTACAGGAAGTATTCCAAACAAAACTGGTACGGTGTCAATTATAAAGTAGCTCGTATCAGATCTACAGAAGATACTGTCCAAATTAAATACCCAACAATTGCACTGATACTTCTGGCGAATTTCATAACAGATACAAGGGAAATGGTTGGCATGCAAGGCAATACCTTCCCTAGGAATCATGTATTTAAGTGGTATATTGTACTGGCTATTGCATATGTAACCATCTAAGAAGTATACCGGAAGCCCTAAAAAACCAGTATACTGGAAACACATGGCTGGTCTAATATTTTGATGTAGCTGACAAAATGAATTGGATCAGAAAAGCACAAAAAACGTCGAAAAAACAAAAACTGCAGTTTTTGTTACTTCTAGAGTTGCGAATACGCCTTTACAGATGCACCTTGGGAAGGTCTATTTTCCAGATGCTGGAACTTGATGGTGCACCAAAGTTGGTTGACTACTATTTGGTCGATCATCCTCATGAGTGCGACATAAAGATGAATGTTCAAAGAATGAGCAATACTAGCCTGCAATGGCCGGACTTCACCAACTACACTGAGTAACATTGTCAGGGATCAAATAACTGATATGAATCAGTGTTAATTTATCATGCGCCTAGAAATGCTTAAGCCGAATACATTAATTTGGAAACCACCGCAATCTTGCCTGCTATCCTCTCGGACAAGAACTGAACCACCTGTTTAATTAGGCCATGTAGCTTTTAGACTTTATTTTCTATTTCTGCCTTTTCATTTGGAAAAGATACAGCATGTCGGTGTCAGTCTTACACTCTCCAAGCATGCATATCGTTGTTATACTTTTTGTTCTACTTTTTATCAGCACTGAAATTCTTATGTCTGCTTTTTCCCCCTATAAACCAGCATTGCGTTTTTCATATGTGCTGATCACCATGCATGAGTCCTATGCCGAATATACCAGAGCAATTCTTGAAGAAGTTAATGCAACGTATATGATTCTCAGACGTTTTTTACTTACTTAGAAGAACTTTCGCCTAAGTAGAGAAGAAGATCACGTCATAATATCTAGCAACTTAGCAAGGTCCAAGATTCTTCTGCTCCATCATCTGGAAATTTAGCTATACCCGTCTTTTGACTTGTCAGACCCTTATATGATCTCGTGCCATTTCCTTTACATGCTACACTTTTTTCTACCAAGAAACATAGACTTCCTTTCTTTGTCAAGTCTTTCCTCTTGTTTGAGACCCTGATGTCACTGCAGAGGACATCACCTCAGCCACATCATGCCTTCTACTTATCCATTTTTTCCTCATGTACTGCCACAAACTCCTACAATTAGGTGCAAGCGCCAATGGCAAAGGACAAGAAAATTAGAACAGCACCCATCATCTCTAATTGATCCAGTTCAGTGAAAAAATCTCGGCAAAATTTCGCCGGTAACCGGTGTTACCGGTGGGGCCGGTAGGAATACAAACCGGCCCCGAAATTTTGGGTTTGGATGAATTTTGTCCAAACAATATCGAATTTGCTTATATGTTGTTCGAATTTATTTTTTTAACAAAAATCTAAAATCCGAAAAATTCAAATTTAAAATCCGAAATTGGCCTCCGAATTTTTTTTTGCAACCGGTAGGGAAAACCTTGATCCAGTTTAAGAGTAGGATAACTGGATAAGGTGTCTGCCACAGCATGTGCGTGCATGGCTGCGTTGTTTAACTATGTATCATTTGTGGATTGGCGTACAGCTCCTGGCCAATCCTAAAATAAACTGGAAGTGCTTTCAAATCATTGGTCAATGGCTGTGTCTGCCAGTTCTCTGCTCATGGTATGTTGACATCTGACAAAAGGGAACATGTGATTCGATGATTGCGACCCAAGAACAAATTTAGGCATGCTTGCTTGCTTGACTTGATCTAGGTCTGTCGTGTGGAGCCAAGCCCAGCCCAGCCCAGAAGGATTTGCCGAAAATTAATTTCAGACTAATTACATAGATCGATCTTTTTTTTCTTACATAGGCTGCACCATGATCTGTGGTAGAATAGCATTTAGCATGCCTTACAAATGACTTTTCCCCCTCCTATATTTGCAGTATGCACTTGCGTTATCAACCCCTGAAGGATACCAAGGTTATGGACCGGAGCAAGGTCAAATGGTAATATATATACATATATATTATATATACTATGTAGTAACGTAGATATTGATTAATCATCCTATTCCTAAAGAAAACGGCTAAAACAGTTCACTGAATCAAGATAGTCTCTGCGAAATATGTGCAGAATCTGAGGAAGGCCATTACTGACAAAGTATACCCAAACATGGGGATAAGAGAGACTGAAGTGTTCATTTCTGACGGAGCCCAGTGCGACATCGCGCGCCTTCAGATGCTGTTCGGGCCAAACGTGACCATTGCCGTCCAAGATCCCACCTTTCCGGTACACAACACCATCAGTTTTACCGCACCAGTTACATTACTGTACATTCAGATTGTGTGGTCATGAAATTTTTCCATTGGCATGCATGCAGGGCTACGTGGACAACGGCGTGATCATGGGGCAGACGGGCAAGGTGGACGAGGAGGGCAAGTA
Organism: Ampelocalamus luodianensis; assembly: GCA_036346255.1. Lineage (NCBI taxonomy): Eukaryota > Viridiplantae > Streptophyta > Magnoliopsida > Poales > Poaceae > Ampelocalamus > Ampelocalamus luodianensis. The sequence goes on from CM070621.1 coordinate 21,687,504, forward strand.
CGCCGGGATCGAGTACATGCGGTGCGCGCCGGAGAATTCCTTCTTCCCGGACCTGTCGCGGGTGCCGAGAACCGACGTCATCTTCTTCTGCTCACCCAACAACCCGACGGGCCACGTCGCGTCCAGGGAGCAACTGCAGCAGCTCGTCGACTTCGCGCGGCGGAACGGCTCCATCGTCGTCTTCGACTCGGCCTACGCGTCCTTCGTCTCCGACGACGGCAGCCCGAGGTCCATCTACGAGATCCCCCGCTCCAGGGAGGTGGCCATCGAGATCTCGTCCTTCTCCAAGTTCGCCGGCTTCACCGGCGTCCGCCTCGGCTGGGCGGTGGTCCCCGACGAGCTGTGCTACTCGAACGGCTCCCCCGTCGCCCGCGACTTCGACCGCATCGTGTGCACCTGCTTCAACGGCGCCTCCAGCATCGCGCAGGTCGGGGGGCTCGCCTGCCTCTCGGAGGAAGGCCGCGAGGCGATCCGGGGCGTCGTCGGCGTGTACAAGGAGAACGCGCGGGTGCTAGTGGAGACGTTCGCGTCGCTGGGGAAGGAGGTGTACGGCGGCGCCGACTCGCCTTACGTGTGGGTGCGCTTCCCGGGCCGCCGGTCGTGGGACGTGTTCGCCGAGATCCTCGAGAAGACGCACGTCATCACCGTGCCGGGCAGCGGGTTTGGCCCCGGCGGCGAGGGGTTCGTCAGGATCAGCGCCTTCAACAGCAGGGACAGGGTCATGGAGGCATGCAGGAGGCTCAGAAGCTTCCTCGCGTGAGCGACGTACGCACGTATTATACGCTGTTATTCTTCGGTCGGTCGTGTAGTACTGGTGTACGTATATACACTTCGTACCTATACATGCACGTACCGTACGTAATAATATTGCCATGCGCTGTTGCGTTGACACGTATATATATAGTTATAATAATAGTACTGATCATAATTACAGCAAAATGCACGTGTTATACATACATGTGTGCTCATTGCTCGATTTGGAATAATAATACTTTCTTCAGAAAAAAAGTATCAATCAGCAAATTGTTTGATTAGATCGCAACTTTCTGGCCCGTTCAATTGCGAGATGACCTGTAATTTTTTATGTTTACTCCGTTTATATTTTGTTTCGGTTTGACCCGCAGCCGCTTGTGAATTGGACGAAGGGGGTCGAGAGACGCTTAAAAGCAGACACCTTCTAAAGAGTAAAACTATCTAAAGTGACTATGAAAACTATATTTTTAGATTTGTCGTTAAAAATACTTTCATAGTATCATAGTATTATTAGTTTATCTTAATTTAAGTTATATAAATTAACTGTCAAAGTCACGTCTGGAAGACGTAAAAAGTCAAATAACGGAGGGAGGGAGCAATCGTAATAGCTGACTGATCGATCACCGTTGCGCCGAAGATGAACGACCCAAGCGACCTGCCAAAGAAGAGATGCGATAGATGAGAACTCGGCTGAACATTTCGTTGTTGAGGCCGGTAAAGGCCCAGCAATTTCGTGCTTGTTACAGCCTTGCCAAGACCGGCCCATCCAACACTTGGTTGGGCTCGGCCCACCAGTAAAATCACATGCGAGGCAATGGCAAAGCTGCACAGTACCATCATGTGCAAAGCTGTCCGATTCGAAAAGAACGGCCAGAGCAACTGCTACAGTATTGATACATTGTTGCTACAGTGTCACTGTGTCTTTGGGTGCAGTACCATACGCGGTCGTGGCCTTCGCTTTCTGATCCAATAGCTACGAATCAGTGTCACAGCACTATAGCACCGTGACATTGCTGTGGATAAGCATCCACCTCAACATGTAAACCAATTGATTACCACCACCCTAACGAGATGGATAGCTTTACAACTTGTAAGCACACTGAAAAATGCAGTTTGTTGTGGTACGGTAGCCCACTTTAAAGCCGTCACATGAAAAGGATAAAAAGAGAGTAAATTTTACTTTTAACCATATAATCTTACTAGGCTTTCACTTTACACCACCATTAACAAATCTTTTCATTGTGTACTATATTTTCTTACCATGTATTGAACTTTACACCAGGTAAAGATTTGATCGTCTTCTTCGATGCTCGCCGACGGTGAGTGGCGACGTGGGAGGCGTGGACGAGACATGGGATGAAGAGAAAGGAGGTAGATGGAGCTAGGAAATAGAACGAAAATGGAGAAGAATAGTCGGAGCGTCGTCGTCGGTAGCCATAGCAATGGCGGCGACGACAAAACGTCTCTCTCTATTTTTGGGTTGCTATCACCTCGCCAGCCATGTCTCATTGCTGGCAAGCTCCCCGCACGCCTTCTATGTTTCTCTCTCGCTGGCAGGATGTTCCGGCACGATGAACTGGTCAGTGGCGGACCCAGGATTTTCAAGATAGGTGTTCGAAGTTATAAAAATATTGATCAATATAGAACATAAAGATCCATAATAACAATAATGAAAGTACTAATTGTTTGTGCTGGAGATAACATCTCAATTCTCAAATAATTCAAAGAAATTACAAAATAATTCACATACATACAAGATTGAAGATTCAGGACCATAATTCATTTATCAAAACGGTTTGTCTGTTTGGGAATTAGAGATTTGCCGATTTGGGATTACTTGACTGGTTGGCTGTGGCAGTTTCGCTACCTGGCTCTGGCTCGGGGACGACGGGGAGTCGGCCAGTCGGAGTCAGAGCCTTGCCTGCAAGGTTGCAATCTGCAGAAATTATCAAAGTTTTACGATAACATCCTATTGTCTTGAAAACTGGTCCTATACTGTTTTGTGCCAACAATTTGTAAAATCAGGTGCTAAACCCCAAGGCCAAGGAAACGACAACCTATGGGCTAAACCATCTAAGTTACTAAGGATACCTGGAATCCTGGATAGGACTGCCTCTGGGGTCGCCGACTGCCCAGCTCTGTCGCCAGATCATGAGATCAAGGTGCCTCCGTCCTCACCTCAGAGATGATCGGGTGAGAGCAGCGCGCGGCGCACCTCGCTCGGTCGCCCCACCGGCCGCTGCGCTCGGAGACTCTAATTCTATTGCATCCATTGTTTTATTCAGCTTGTGAAAGATGGTCACCATCAGTCTGCTCAGTTCTTCAGAGAGCTTGTTTGGACTGGCCAAGCTTATTTTCTTCGCAGGGACAGGGAGTACCAAACTATCAAATGAGTGGCTGCTTCTTCGAATCTGCTCAACTTCCTCGCCTAATCAAACACAAACATCATAAATCAAGTTGTTCTTTTGGGGTGTATACTACAAAAGAAACTGCAGATAAGTCTACTAGAAGTTCAGAACATTGAACCTCTCCACTGGGAAAAAAATATATGCAGAGTTTCAACTAAGTTCATGGCTCGTGTACTATATCAAAATTCGAACATAATAAGTCCTTGCGAACATTCTAAGATCATAGAATGATCAAAATTGAAATTTTGGCTGAATGCTGTGTCTTGACACACAAACACTTGCAAGAACCTAGCAGCATATGAATTTGCGTGTGCGCATGCGGAACATTTTGTACCTTTGGCAGAGGCAGATCCAACAGAAGCCTTGCTTTCTCACATTCAAGATCTTCATCAATCATCACTGCCTTGACAAGGTACCTTTGGGAATGTTAACTTCCTTGGAGCTCTCTCCAGCAACCCAAACCGCAGATGGAGTGCCTTTGCTCACCTCAGAGCGGAGGTTGGAGGCTTGGTAGCTCGGAGCAGGCGAGTAAGCCGCCGCCGCGCAGCGCCCCTCCGGTCCTCCCCTTCTCCAGTTCTCCCCGCTGACCAGCACCCGCCGCTGCCGCGCTCAGCCGCTCACCCGCTCGCCGCTCCCGCTCGAGCTCTCGACGCCTGTGTGTTTCTGAGAGAGACAGGGAGAGATTGTGAGATCGAGAGAGATCAGGGATTTAGGGTTCGACGAATTGGGTTTGAGCCTTGGGAGTTCGGTGAGATTGACTGCCGATTGGGGAACTGCCCATTGGGCAACTACCATCTGCGGAGGTGCCAAGCCACTGTGGGCTAGGCTGCGAGACTGTGAGTGCGAGGGTGGTGTGGACTTGTGGTGCCGACGCTCAACAGAACGTCGTTTTGAGTACGTTAAACGCTGATTGAAACCGATTTTCAATATATACATGTATTATACCTTGTATATACTGACTTTTTAATCAGAAATTTTAGATGTTCAGCTAAATACCCATGAACCTAGCTGGTCCAGCGCTCACCGGTCCACTCGCTTAGCAGCCGGAAACCCCAGTGCCGCACCCCATCTTTCACCGCGCGCCATTGCCACTAGGTCGGTGCGTCACGCACGGCGCACGGTTTGGCCGACGGGCGGCACGGCGTGGCGCCTTTTCCAACGAGGAACTCGTCTCGGGATCAGAGTATCTCCCAACCGACGCCAACAAAGAGTGGCGCCAGGCGTACAGATTAAATCATCGGTGACAGAGGAAGGTGGTTTTGTTTCTCCCCATAAAACGGTAAAAGACTAATCTACTACCTTACTTTTTTTTTATTGTAGTGCATGCCAGAGCTGTTCAACTGTTTGTTGTGTAATGTTCTATCATGTCCTGAAGAAGAATCCCTTTAGCATAATTATAAGTAAACGAATTATAATTAGCTAAGCTCAATTTGCTAAACACAGTTGTGTTCTCAAAGATTGTGTTACACTGGTACGAAGCAAGCACCACAAGCGTACAAAGATTCTTTTAGAGCCACTGTCAACGCCTAGTCAGGACAATTGAAGCTTACTGTGATTGACAAATCCTATTGTGGCATGTACGGTTGTACCACAGCACAGCGCTTAAAATTCACTTTACTCAAATATAATGTCAAAGTGTTGAAAAGTTTCCATGGCATCCTTTTGGCCCTTTCTTTTACTTACTTTCACTTTCCTCCTCGCTCTCTTCGTCTTGGTTAAGGTTCAAGTGGTTCGGGTTCTCCTCCAGAGGCGGCAAGTCATCGTCAGAATCAGCATCAGATCCTTCCTCTGTGCTGCGTGATTTATCTGCCCCTATGACGCATTATTCACAAATAATGAAGTAAAATTAATATCCGCAGAATGAATTTTGTGCTTTACAGATGGATAGCTCATGGCAAAATCAAATGCTCTGAGATGTTATTAGTACCATTTACAGGTGACTTTGGAACACTCGAGTTACTTGATAACCAAGAGTTCTGCACATTGATTATCTCAGAGCCATTTTGACATTGGGAGTATGCTTTGAGCAGATCTCTGCACATTATTATAACAGGGTGTAAGAACCTTACCTAAATACATTATGTAAGAGGAACACCTCTGGTATGAATAATTCAGGCTTAATATCTAACTACATTAACTGCTAAACGCAGATAGTTGCAACAAATTGAGTATTAGTATACACTGCCTTCTGAAGTTTGCTGGATAAAGGTAAAAACGAGGCATAGTGCCGTATGGAAGACAGACTGGATTGTCCTGGCACCATCCCTGATCAGGTCAGCAATTAGTGTGTGGAACCAGAAATTATTTTGCTTCATATATCTAATTGTTGTTCACAGGTTTTGCGTTTTGCAGAAAAATGGTACTCTCCATACATCCCATTGCTTCCTCTATCATAAAAAGGTTGATTGGTGTACATACTACCATCACTTCAGTAAGTCCAAAATTCACTGCCAGTCTATATATGATATTCTGATGAGGACATCCCGATTGGACCGATTACACAAGCAAAGACTAAATTAATTAACCAACAGGTGAACTCGCTCTTAAATTATTTTAATTTTACTAATGAGAATATATCACTACCTAATAGTTCTATGTTTTATTTGTGCAGTTATACACATATAGAAGCATGAAAGGCCTACATACATGCACCATGCATGTGTGCTACGTGAGATGTTGGAAGGAAAGAGGAAGAGAAGAATCTAGAAGCCAATTAATTAATTAGATCAACCAAGATGTGTGTTACGTGATATGCTTTAGGAAAAAGGTGCATGCGTGCATGCTGCCTGTGCATGCGTAGCAAGAAAGAGAAGAAATGAAGTGTTAGCAAGATAAAGAAAGAAAGCCAGCACAGTTTCTATGTTGGCATAATTCTGACCACGAATATCAATCTATTATTTGAGAGAGCTATACGCTTGTTCTTCCTAGGGTTTGACATACAGTGCAGCCTAGAGAGGAATTGGGCGTTCTCAACCCCGTTGTTCTTGTGAATCCTTGGGTTTTGCAGGAGCGGCGACACGTCTACTTTGTGTGGTCAGGTAGACGGGATCACGAGCGTGTGGTTAGACGAATTCTTTTTTCGCAGATTACTGTTTTGACAGTGGTCGGCGCCATCGGTTCGTCAGGTTGCACGGATCCAAAGTTATCATCGATCCTACGTCGTGAAGATCGGCATCCCCTGTATCATATTCCAAAATACTTTACTAGACTGACCTGTTAAGTGACAAGAATGAGTGACCCCACTTGAATTTCCCAAGCAGCAGATGTGCTGTATCTTCCTCCCCACTGCAAATATTGTATACAACATAAGCTGACTCCTGGCAGTAAGTAACTAGCACTATACTGAACTACAAATTCATACGCTGGATATGTCACGCTAAAATTCAGATCAATAAGTTCAGCTTGAATACTTGATATACGAGTTAAATACTATAATAGTTAGTCAACATCAAAATGCCCAAAAGACCACACCTCTAAATCAAAAAGCCTAGAAGACGACACCATAGCTATATATACCCCATAAAATAGATCAATGTACCATGACAGCGCATGCTGAATTTGGAAACTCAAAGTAACAAATTGTGCCAAATCTTGACTCAATAGTGATAACGTAATAAACACTTTTGGTGTTAGGTAAGGCTAGAAAATTTACCATATTATAAGGGCCGCTGATAAAGCTTCCACACAGGACAGCTCACATGGGCGGCCATAATTCACAGGGTTTGCTGCTACCAACCATGGCACTGCAAACATTAGAGTAAAACACAATTTTCATTTAATGAGTCCACTCTGATTTAGAAGAGGCAAAGCCTTGTGAGAGGACCTAATTAATGATCTCATTTGGGTAAAGGAAAACATGATTTAAAAAAGAATCTTTCTATCAAAACAGGCCAATGTTACATTCCAAATTGGAAGAGCAGGGAGTCCGAAACTTTTCAGTCACAGGACAGTGCGACACATGACAAAATTTAGAAATAATAACTGTTTTAATGTTACATAGAATCTTTTAGTTGAACACTGGAACCATCTTATTGGTATGCTACAGCTAGTTCCACGTAAAACAGGTTGGAGAAAGTAATCCCAGGGACCACATTTATAAATCATAATGAACACCAAAGAAGCAATGTCTTATTGAATTTACTTAGATAGGATGATCTTACAGAGACGAGGAGCACCACAACGAAGTTTCACAAAAGGGACATCATTTAAACGTGCCCAAGAACAATCAACCACGGCCAATCCCTTTCTTTGCACAATAGGATGATCTTCCTTGGATACGCATTGTGTCCCAACAGGGCTGAAAGCAAACGAAAGAAAACAAGTAAGCAGCAGAAGTAACATGTGTATCTCAAAGACAAATTTTACTTCAGCAATATTTAGTGTCTTTTATAAAAATACCTCAGAACAACACCACCGAAACCATTGGTCACTCGCAACTCCTGCAAGAAAAATAACAATCTCGTCAACAACAGCTATACCATTCATAGCAGAGGCAGTGCTGGTGTGTGACAAAAAAAAATAGTGTATTACAAGATGATATTAAATGTCCATGGCTCTTAGGTTGTTTTTAAGAGGAGAAAAGGGGTTTGGATGTTGTAAACCAAGTGGTACCTTACCTTTAAAAGCCCAAATCTTGAAAGCTTACGACCAGTGCACCTTTTAACATCACATTGCCCAAAGTCCTATACAACAAACACATGAGTTTACTCATGATGTCAAATGACCATCATATGATCACGTGCAAAACATGGTACCTACCCACATTGCAAGCTGGATTTTTGGACCTTCAGGTTCCTCTTCGGTGTCTTCTGGATAGAAAATCAAAATGATCTTATTAATAAGCTTTCAGTTTGAGGATGATGTAAAGTGATTTCATGAAGCTGATGAATCCCTATATGGACATGCCAATGACTGATGAATCCATATCACTATAATTTTATGAGCTATTAAATCCATGTAAATTGTAACCTATGAAATAACTATGAGTATGATCCTGTTTACCATTATGCTTCACTAGTCGCACCAAATAGCAAAAATCTAGTACTTCACATGAGCGGCATATCTTCATGTAAATGCATCTCAATACTATACAGTAATTTATCGATCATAAGCATGTTTAAAGCACAAAATAATCATAAGCAGCCAGGAAAATTTGTACCTTCCTGCCTTGGAAGTGACGTCCCAGGACCATTATCCCTGAAATCAAACATATTAAACTGTGACATCACTTCACTTCGTTAAAAAGACACACCATTTATAATCCAAAATTGCAGATTTAATTGAAGTACATTTTATCCTCTCTGTCCTAAGTACTACATGACAGCAAGACTTCTCATAACCCAACAGAATGCAGATCGTCAAAGAAACTAAAATATTTTTGGATGAACATAACAATAATCCTTTCTAAACGAAGAACGACGATCAAAATCGCAGTGAATTGATTTGCCGCACGAACGTCACCTAAAGACCTAAACACCAGTAGGATCTAGTGTAAGGAGATAAACGAGAAACGGGGAGTGCGCCCTGTTGCAAAACTTCCGCCGTAGGCAACAATTCGAAGAAAATTCTTACAGGCCCTTACACATAATCCTTCAGAGAGAATGCTTTGGACAGGAAAAGAACTAGCGCTCGAGACAAGCCGCGTGATATTACCAAGAGGCTTCTTGCTTGGTGCGGCGTGAAGAGGAGGAGGACCCCCCACGGCCGCGCCTCTGTCGGTTGTATCCCATCCTGGACGGTTTTCCGGCGATGACCCCTGCGGCAGGCGGGCGGCGGAGGCGGAGGCGGAGGCTGGGCTGGAGAGAGGAAAGGGGGTTTTAGATCAGAGGAAGGAGATGCCACGGGCTGGGGAGGTGTGGGGCCAGCGCGTCATACATACAAAGGTTCGGATCGCGAGAGCTCTGTAACTGCAAGTGGGACCTATGATCGGAGGTAGAGGACGCTCGCTGCATGTGGGGCCAACGGTAACCAAGGGTTGGGTCGCTGCGAGTGGACCCGGACAAGTTCCTGGCGTCCAGCATCTGCGCGTGGGACCCTACGCCAGTCGGTGTACCGTGACCGAAGTTGCTCAAACACTACAATTCTCGTAGTACTATGCTCAGGCAGCTCAGCAGTAAACAGCCTTGATAGTTGGGAAGGCATCGTCCCCTCATGACATTTTCTCAGATCGAGTCGTCGATCGGGATAATATTTCTAAGATCTGAGTAGTCAGATCGGGAATCAACATACTACGGTGTTCATAAACGATCTTCTGCAACAATATTTTTGTTACAAGAACTTGCTCTGATGCGATCTAGATCGCGATCGCCAATTCCGATCCATCGACTATAAAATAATGTTATAATACTGTTCACCGTGATATTGATGTGCAATATCAGAGGATTTGCTTCCTGATAATTGCTGGAATTCCTAATTATACAATTATTCACACGCAACACTTTATTAAACTTGCATTTGTTCTTCACAAATGCATCTGTTACAGATTACAATGGGAACATTCACACGCACGGTTACACACACATTTCTGACAGGAGCATGTCGCACAATCCGTGAACCATACATACATATTTCAGGAGCTGCTGCTCTGAAGCAGGTATGCCGCACAAATCGTGGAGCATACTGCTAGAGCTGCATCATCTTCTTACATACTCATTTATACACTCTAGTACAATACATTCCTTGTAGCATGGACAATGTATGCATGTATAGTAACAATAATAATATTACCAGTCATATAAAAATAAATAAAGAAGAAGCTACCTGTGGAATGCTAAGGCTTGCAAGAGTAAGGCCAGGCCAGGCCAGCCATGAGATCACTCCGGAAGGACTTCAGGACCTTTTCCACCAGTCAAGTATTGGAAACAGACCCTGCAGAACTGAGCTGACACTGCGCATACAGAAAGCGTGAAGCGCATGTCTGCACATCGGTAATGGGCCGCCTTCCTCGACATGCCGGCGGGCTCATTCCGCAGGCTCGGGGGCTCTGGCCCGTACAGCACTGACTGGCTTCGGGCGCTGATCGCTGGCTTGTCATGGGCTCTATGGCTGGTTCTGAAGTGTTTGAGTAAACTCTGAGGAAAATGTGGAGATTTTAAGGTTGTTTGGTTCAATGTCAAAGTAAACTTTGCTAAATTTAGTATTACCCTAAAAAATTGGTAATACCCTCAATTTTTCAGCCAATTGGCTGGCAAAACATCGGTGGCAAATTTGGCCACCTAATATTGGTTTGGCAGCAAACAAGAATCTAAGCCACGTGTCAGCTCTTGGTTCATCTTCATTAGTGGCATTAAATGCATGTCAAGTTTGATTCAAGGCATTAAAATATCACATTTTCTAAATCGAGTATCCGATTTGTAATTCGTTTGAACCATTATGTTTCGTATCATTTTATCAACAAGACAAGACCCATATTATCATATTTTTGTGGCAATATATATATATATATATATATATATATATATATATATATATATATATATAGGAAAATGGTATGGTACTCCTGGGAGTACGTACTCCCACCTCTCATGTACCACTTAAATTGTATAATGATATCTCTTTATCAATTTGAGTATACTCCAATAATGATTATAAGATACCCCAAAGTGAGTTCCATGAAAAATTTCATGAAAATCCACTTTTTATACCAAAATTCGTGTATATACTTCTTTTATGTATAAAAAGAAGTATATAGCAAAAATAAAGGGCTCCAATGAAAATTTTCCGATCAAGTCACATTGGAGTATCTTATAATTGGTATTCAAGTATACTGAAAGTGATAAAGAAGTATAATATATTCGTTTAAATGGTATATTGGAAGTGGGAGTACATACTCTGAGTACTAAACAGTGTCCTATATATATATATATATATATATATATATATATATATATATATATATATATATATATATATATATATATATATATATATATATATAAGCCTTTTGCTACTCCCAGTGTAGTTACTCCTAAGTATCGCCATTGATCATCCATGAGAACCCTACGTTCTGATCAGGTATACGGATGCAAGTAACACCCGTGCCAAACCCACTAATTATAGATTAGTTTACCTACTTTGGAGATTTCCAACTGGGCGTGATTGGATCACGTGGTCCGTGGCCGAGAGATGTGGGTATGGGATGCATTTTAAATTTTGATTTTTGTACATCCTAGATTTGATACAACCAGACCGGTGCAAGATACTACATACTACCATCTACTACCTTTATTTCTTCTCAAAATAAAATCTACTACCTTTATTTCAATTGAACTTTAGAAAGCAGTTCACCATGTGTATGCGATTCTTCATACTTTAGCTAGTTCTTTGATACCATGTGCATTCGTGTATAGTTCGTTGAAAAGTAGTATAAATATTATGTTATTGTGCTATCGGAAAAACGGTGCATATCACATTGGTCACAGAACCCATAAGACAGCTTCATTGATTTGGATTTACGAGTATCTCCGCACGGAGTACACAAAATTTAGAACTATATCAAAACAAGTATACTTACAAAGTATGCAAACGTTTTGTTTTGAGAAGAGGAAGTATGTATACTAGGAGTATCCGTACATGCACTTGAGAGTTGAGGGAGTATATCCTTTTCATTATATGAAGAGTGTTCATAAAATTAAGCAGTTCATCTGGGAATTATCGACTTGGGAAAAACACTACATACTATATACCACCATGCTCCAACAAGAAACGGGGGCGCATAACAGGAAATCAATTACCGGGAGAATGCCGAGACGACGACGCCAAACAGGAAAGAATCAATTACCAGGAGAATGCCGAGATAGACAAAATCCCATCTTTTTGGTGCGCATACACATACCACTTTTTGGTCTATGTGTAGTTACTGCTTCTCCATACCACTTTTTGGGGTATACTAATCTACAAGAAAAATCCAAAAGGAATATATACGTATTGTTCTATAAAAAAGTATGTCCATGTAATTGACAAAGAGCATGTAAACCGACCAAAAAAAGAGAAGTATCTCCATCTAAATGGCTGAAGATGAAAAGATAAGTATTTGTATCTCTTTATTAAAGAAGTATGTATACCATGAATGTGAGTATGTGAAGTATATACGTACTACAAGAAGTATATGGAGTCTAAAAGAAGTTTGAGAAGGCTTCAAAAGGACAAGAAATGATCTCCTCGTATCCTTTGAGTACTTCTCTATAGCTGTCATGTTTTCACATAATTGAGCAATCACCTAATGCACCCTTAACTAATTCCATAGACCGGGATGCACTAAACATATGGAGTCTGCTTGGTGCTTTAGTAAAGGAGCTTGACTGGAATGAAGTTTCTGATTTTTATCGCAGCGCTTCAGAATTATATCGTGAATGTGGGAGTATGTTAAGGACGTACGTACTAAAATAAGTATTTATACAAGGCAAATCAAACGAATGTAAAGGTAACATGACAAAGCAGGTATATGCGAACAGGAATGGCGGCGCGCAACAAAGGAAAGCGCCTGGAACCTGGGGCGGCAAATAGGAAAGAACCAATTACCAAAAAACAGGAATGGCGGCGCGCAACAAAGGAAAGCGCCTGGAACCTGGGGCGGCAAATAGGAAAGAACCAATTACCAAAAATCCTGGAAATATCTCGCTAGGATTAAACGCCTGATAGGTATTGGATCGGGTCCCTCTCCTAACCATGATTTTTAGGCCCGTTAGGATTGGAAAGACGCACAGATCTCATCGAGGATTAAAGGGTGGATGGAGAGGGAGTAACTACTATCTATCTATCTATATATATATATATAATACTATCTACTCCCAGGTGTAGTTACTCCCACATTTGATATACCACCTAAAAGAATTTGACATACTCCATTATCACTTTGGGTATACTCATATACTAATTATAAGATACTCCAATGTGAACCACATGAAAAATTTACAAAAGAGCTCATAGTTTTTAGCATATTTTGTAAATACCTTCATATTCGCACATAAAAAGAAGTATGTTTAAAAATTGTACATACCACCTCTGAAAATGTGTAAATACCACATATATAGTCTTATATACTCGTATACTACACATATATACTCTCGGTTGCGCAAGATACTCCCTACGTTGTGAGATATGTGAGATACGAAATAGAGAGTAACTACTCCCGGGAGTAGGAAAAAGGCTTCCTATATATATATATATATATATGTCACGCGGGACCCACGTGTCATACTTACAATTTTAGCAAATTTTGGCATGACTGCAATCTAAACACATCAATTTCGACATTGCCCGTAAATTGATATGACTATAATCCAAACAATATTTTTTTGCTCAAGTTTTGGTATTATCAAAATTTTGGTGTGGCCTACAATCACAAACCAAACAGGCCCGCACATCACATTAGCGCCTCCAAGATTTCAGGTGAGAAGCACAAGTCTGCGTGAATCTTGGGCGCTTCAGATGAATTTGACTGCTCTTTGCCGGCCATACAAGGTGGTATTTATAGTGCGCCTGGTTTATGGTGGGTACTGTCGAAGAAAAAAGCCAGCACATTCTAAAGGGCCTGTGCCTACTAGCTCTTGGTTTATACTGGGCACTGTTGAAGAAAGAAGCCAACACATTATAAAGGGTCTGCGCCTACTATTCTGAAGTCACATTCAGTATGCAAAGGGGGCTCATTGCATTCTAATAATTGAATTGATAATGATGAGTTTTCAGTGGCTTTGCATACGTGCTTCTAGCGCACCACAAAACTTCAACTACGGCCTAAATTTCCGATCATGACTGCTCCACTAGGCTTTGCTTTGATAGAAATGCAGGGTCCAAATGCTGCATTGTTGTCTGTCTGTGTTTTTTTTCCAGTAGTCATGTAAGTATGTAACTAATCACTTGTGATTTTGTTATATGGACTTTGCATCCATGCACTTCAGAACAAATCTTGAGATCCATGCTATAAACCTCTAGCAGTGCTTTTGCTGAACTAAAAGTAGGCCCAACTTCCAATTCTGAATGTATATTGGCGATTTGGTATTTAGACTAAAGGCAAAGCTACACTAGCACAGGGTTCAGGGATACATGGTTGTGGATAAAGGGTACTTCATGTTTGCTTACCGGAACTTAATTGGTCCATTCCCCATCTGAGAGGAACTTTGGACCTTTCACCTTTGCCTAGAAAAGTAGCATGCATTGGTGCATTATTGTTTAAAATGGACCATGTTGGAGCTGCTCGTGGCAACAATATCCACAGAGGTCAGAATTTAAACTATTGATTGTGTGAGTGAGAATTGCCATGCCAGCCTTCTCCAAAGGAGCAGCAAGCAGCACTTAAAAAGGGTTTGAATTATTAGGAGATCAGAGTTTTGAGAACTGGTGGCTTTCGGCACGGCGGCAGGTTCCTAATCAAAGTAGGAAAGGACTTAATCTACTAAAATCCCGGTGGGTTGGTTGGTTTGTGTAGATATTATGGGGATATGCTTATGATCTTATAATGATGATATAATTGGCAATGGTGTTGAAGGTTTATTGAATCATTCGTTTTCTGCAGAGTTCAAGAATATCGGCTTGACCGCAACCGAGTGCCAAGTGATTGAAATCTTCAAGTATTGCAGCTACGAGTACCGAGTGGTCGAAAGCTACGAGTACTACAGTACAAGCACTGTTCATCAAGTACTGTAGCTACGAGTGACGAGTGACCGAAATCTCCGAGTACCGCATCTATGAGTACTGTTCATCAAGCACTGTAGCTATGAGCACTGTAGTTGCGGGTGCCGAGCGATCGATTTTTTTAGTACTGTTGTAGCTTTCGAGTACTATAGCTCGAGTACTGTAGCTACGAGTAGCAAGTGGTCGTAGCTCTTTTCGACAAGGTGTGGTCGTAGCTTTTTCGACCACGTGGTCGTAGCTTTTCGACTAGGTGTGGTCGTACCTTTTCGATCAAGTGGTCGTAGACCTTTTCGACCAGGTTAGTAGTTGTGGACACTGGTCGTAGACAGTGGTCGTGGACACTGGTCATAGACCTTGTAGAGCTGGTCATAAACCTTACTGGTTAGGTTTGTTTCATGGATTTTATTGCATAGATGTTGCATGATGCATGTTTTGATTAACATGGGTCAAGTTGTGAAGAACCTGTGCTAAAAAATGGTTGCTTAAACTATTATTGTGCAGGTGTCTTGGAGTCAACTATGGTCAACGACGAGGAGGGCCAGGACTTGGTTAGGAGAACTAAGGTCTAGAACTGTCGTGGATGTCGGGTGAGATGGTTATACTCAAGCAAGGCACAAGATAGACAAAAACCATAGAAGACGAAGTTTGAGCAAAAGCCTTTGTGAAGGTATGTGCTCATGCCTCATCAATTATGTGAATTGATGATTGTGCGTATCATACGATGCTACGTAACGGTTTGCTTGTTTGTGATGGTTGTAGAACACCGGAGCTAGGTCATGGTGAGGCAGACTAGATCAGGACCAGGTTAGAGAACCGAGGTACAGAACGATCAAGGTGGTGCTGGGAGATGACTGAGGCTAGCGAGGTGGTTACAAATCGAGAAGATAAGGAACTAGAGCGGAAGCTACCAATGATGAACATGACGGGCAGTGGCAAAGTGGACCGGGACTAGACTCAGGGAGGAGTTGAGGTCCGAACTAGGCTCAGGGAGGAGCTGAGGTCCTGAACGGTCAAGGAAGCCGGTGTAGTTGAGACATGTGGTGCACCAAGTGACTTGGTCCCCGTTGCAAGCGAGGATGGTTTGGTGGGATCCGGACACATGAGAGGCTTGGCGGGAAGTCATTGAGGCCACATGGATGATGACCGAGTACGGTAGTTCGGTTCGACGGGTTGCATCAAGCGACGCGACAATTCTGTACGACGGGTTACATCAAGCAGCACAACAGTTCGTGTGACAGGTTACATCAAGTGGCACGGCTTTTCGTGCGATAGGTTGCATCAAACGACGTAGGATTCGATGCAAGTGAAACCTGTTGTGTGTGGACTTAACGGGTGCCCGTTAAGATGTCTCTCAAGAAGCTAGCTGCCACTATAAATAGGGGAGGGTGCTGGTTGTGCATCCTCAAACCCTTGTATTCTAGAAACCCTAATTTGTGATTTAGGGATAGGAGAGGAAAGAGGATAGACTAGGGTTCATGAGAGATGGATTGATTAAGTGCTCAAGTGTTGAGCTTTTGTCCTCTATGAGGGAGTGGCTGTAAACATATAATCTCTCTAATCAATCTATGCAAGATTTGCCCTAAAATGAGTTCTATCTTGTTCTTGCTCTCTCTTTGATGCCTTTGAGATTTTTGGTGTTTCTTAGGTTTTTATTTGAGATCTTGCTTGCTGGGACGTGTGAGATATGATCTAAAGTCATCTCGATCATCATCCACCCACGAGCAAGTTTTTGGATCTAAGTTTGATTTTGCCCGGTTTTGATGAAAAAAATGGTGATTTTAGGGGTTTTGCTCTTGAGGGCTTTTGACTTGATTCTTCCCGTGATTAAGGGTGCGAGGACGTATGGGAGACCATTCTTAGCCATCTTGGATTTATTCCTCCCACAAAATCCTCTCAATCACCATTTTCATATCTGGCCTAGTTTTGGAGCAACCTTCACTCAAATGAAAAAAGGTTAGAACTTTGGTAATGATTTTCATAATCTTTGATTGGAATAGGTTCCTGACATCCTAGAGAAAGTATGTGTCAAGTTTCATGAAGTTTCGAGTTGTAGATCAAAAGTTGGATCAATTTGCGATTTTGAAATCCTGCTGAAATTCAGTTTCTGTGCTGATTTTACTGTTCACCGGTCTGACCACCACTATTCACTGGCCTGACTGGCCAGTGGGGATTTCAGCGAGTTTTGATCCTTTTTATTGCCTGGTTCTTATTTGAAAGACTATCTTTGATCTTCATAGCTCTACATAGCTATTGGAGTGTAAGAATCTTGAATGTCTTGAGACAAAAGATTTTGAAGAGGTCGTTTTTTTGCGACGCCTATTCAACCCCCCTTCTAGTCGCCTCTTAGGTCCAACAAGTAGTAATAGAGTGAGGTTTGCTCTTTTATGATCTTCACCGATCTTTGAGCATAGCGACTGGTAGAAGGTCTTACGAGTCTTCTAGTTAATCTTCTTGTGACTCTTTAGCCGATGATCATGTGAGGCGTGAATCATTTCGGAGATGGTTTGTTATAGATCAAATTGCTCTAGTTTCAAACATGAGTTCTCCATAGAGCCCGAGGAGACAAAGCCCAATGGCATATGTAGAGTAGTGTTTGAAGATGAGCAAGTTGTAGAGCTTTTCGAGGATGATCATGATGAGTCATGCGAGGATGATCCCCTACTCAAGCTAAGCAAGGTGAGCAAAGAAAAACTTATTAATGGCTTGTCATATGATCTTAAACTACTTGCTCTTCGGAAGAAAATAAAATAGCAAGAAAGAGAAAAGGGTGATTTGTCTCATGAGCTTACCAAATTGAGAACCTCTATGTATGCTTTTGATTCCTTGCTTGTAAACATACATAACTTGAATAATTCTCTTGCATGCCTAAAGTATGAAAATAAATTATTAAAATCAAATGTTTCTATACCATGTGATTCTTGTGTTGCCTTATATCATGAGCTTGATAATGCTAAGTTAGAAATAGGTAATTTTAGATCTATGGCTAGAAATGACTGTGATTCTTGAGTAGGCATGGTTGCTGAATTTGAGAAGTTAAAATTGACTAATTCCATTCACCTTGAGCAATTAGAGAATGCTAGGGTTGAAATTATTGAAATTGAAGCTAGCCCTTGTAGCATATGCTTAGAGTATAAAAAATTGCTTAAGGATGGTTTAGTCTCTTGCAAGAATTGTGCTAGTTTAGAAAATAAAATTGATGCTTTGAAATTGCATGCTTAATACGAAAGCATCATTAATTTCTTGCACATTTTGTATTGCCTTGAAAAACGAGGTTGAGTCTTTGAAGAAATTATGCTATGATATGAGCGCCAAGTCTTGTGACTCGTGTATTTGCCTCCAGTCCGGGATTGACGTTTTCAAGATTTCTCTTGCTTCTTTATATTCGGAGTTGGAGTCTTCTTATGCTAAATGTGAATCATTTGATGTTGGCATTTGTGCCATTGCTTTGAGTAGCTCTTTCTTGGCAAGTGCGACTCTTTGTGACTCTTCTTGTGTTGTCCAAGGGACTTCTAGGAACATTGGTGCTTCTTCCTCTTATGGTACTAAGAAAGAAAAGTATCATTGCACCTTTTGTAAGAAGGATTGACACATTGTTGAGTTTTGCTTTCGTCGTCTCAAACATGAGCGTCGAGTGCGTCGTCGTACCTCTAGGAACACACATCGTCTCTTTCATGGCATGTGTGAGCCTAGTGCCGACACAAGGGCGAGGTATGATGTTGGTTCTTCTAGTTTGTCCCAAAAGACTTCTTCTTTGAGCGAGGTGCTTCATCCTTTCGGACCGTGTCTCCTAGTAGACCTTTACACCATTGCTCATTTTATGAGAAGGATAGACATCTTGTGGATTTCTGTTTTCGACGTGCAAACACATGCGCCTAACTCATGCTTCTAAGTATCCTAGTGAGCATAGTTTTTCTCATGACTTGCACACTAAAGAGCCAAATGTGAGACCCCGGTTTATTAAACTTGTAATACTTAACCTTCCTCTGGTTCTAGTATCACAAATAGAATAATCCGCGTCTCGATGAATATGTGCCTCCCAGAACAAGCAGCACACATACATCAATTCCAGGCATGCATCATTTCCATACAACAGAATAAACAAGTCTACCAAAAGACATGCATATTATAAGTTATTACAACACAGCCGACCGGCCAAATGACATAAGTACCAAATAAGTAACAGCGGAAGCAAAAGTTGTCATAAGATGGCTTAAACCAAAAGACGACCGGTTAGCCACATAACACCACAGGGCAACCGATCAAGGCGCCAAGCTAATCGCCCATGAATCGCCACAAAGACAACTCACAAAAGTGAGGTCCATCGGACTCACTATCATCCTCTGCACAACACAAGCAATGCGGTGAGTACAAAAATGTACTGCAAGACTTACGAGTAGCAAGCCTATACATAGCTACATGAAAGTCAGTATTCAAAGGAATGTGGTTATATGGTTCTTTGGACGCATAAAGCAAGTTTCATTTGCAATATTGTAATATATTGAACAGCAGTTTGTAAAATCTATTTTTAAGCATTTAAATAACAGCGAGTAAACATAAGTAACAAGTATCCACCTAGAAGTGACTTTCCCAAAAGTCACCACAACATAGCATGAATCCCTGATTCATACCACCCAACAAGTTTTAATTTTTAAAAGCTTGTAGTCTAACTCTTGAAAAGCTTATCCAAGCGTGTCCATAACCTAGGATGAGGCTATTCGAATAGTTTTAATCCCTGCAGGGGTGTACCAATGTACCCACACTTCAGACCGCCTTTTTGCCAAGCTATTAAGCACACTTCCTTTGGTATGCAAGCACGGCTAAGTCCTACTGAACCCTTTCCAATGGAACATGTTAATCAAGAGACGCACGATGGGGTTAATCCTTAGTGATCTGCCGACGAAATATGGATCACAAGGACCCATACGTGGAGCAAGATACACCGCCTCGGCGGGTGTTCTCCTCCTACAACGTGTCCATGTTGCATATAATCAAATATGCAACCCACCACGCGACTCATTAATTAACACACCCAAAGTACTCAGCTAAGAGAGGTCTCATATCCCTCTAGTGTGGTTAGCACGCAGTAATGCTCGGATAATGATACTCACAAGTAGTTCGGTCCTTAATTGACCGGGCACCATTCCAATCACACCCAAAGATCACACCATCTTACCATTGTGCCCAAGTCTAAATTGTTTTCATTTTCAGTTTTAGTTTTGCAATTTAGACAAAGCACAAGGCTGAAATATACACATAGTAATAGTTTGTGTGATCAAAGTTATCGATTTAGTCGATAATCGCCCATTTCTACCGATAGCTAAGCATGGCTAAGCATAATGACACGTAAACTACTAAGTGACAAGGGTCCATCCAAATAACCCAAAATCACGACAAGTAACCTAGGCTCCAATGGTAGAGGAATAAATATTTCCCTCACGATAATGCATCTAGTAGGCCAACTATCGACAATAGTTTAAAACAACATAGCAATGCATACATAGAATTTACAAACAATATATTAGAATTTGAAAATAGTAGGAACAAGATGATCAAATGAATGCTACATCTGCTTGCTCGGTGAAGTGCAGATCCGATGGTCACTGTGGCTCAATATCAAGATTAATAATATTGTCTTCGGAACCTAACGCGAAAAGGCGATAAGCAAATAAGAACGAAGAACACCAAATAAATCCCAACAGCAAAACACATCCAAAACTAATAAAATTTACACTACAGCTAGGGAATGATTTTATAAAGTGACAGGAACAAGAATCATGCAATTTGAACTAAGCATGCAAAAGATATGAGCAAAATGCTCTTTCTCAGCTTTATAACAATCTAATTAATAATTAACACTGTTCATGGCGAAATTTTCCAAGAATGATCTAAGGTCTGAAATTTTATAGTTAGAAAGATTATGACATCCTAATAACAGCAAGTTGGATTTACTAATTTTGGGGTTATACATAATTACTTATGATTTTTCTAAGTTGTAAATCTAATGCAAATCATTTTACAGAACTATGAACATGCTCAAAACCTATTTTATATGAAAGTATATTAACAGACGAATTTAACAAAATTGATTTTGCACAAATTGGATTTATACAGAAAAAGATATGCATTTTTCAAGATTAAAACTATTTCTGGAATATTCAAAATGACAGAAATCAAGTTATTCCTAGTTACACAATTTTCTGCTACTGCAACATGCTCAAAACCATTTTTATAATAAACTAAAGTGGTAACAAAATTTATTACAGTTGGAATTATCTAAAAAGCAGTTAAAATGAATTAGTTATGAGTTTCTAAAGTTTTACATCATTTTCATTGTTAAACAAATACTTACCAAATACAGAACAACCCAAATAAAAGAATACGACGCGACAACTCCCAACCCTTGATCTAAAATCCTCGGCTCACGCGCGCGAAACAAAGACATGCGCGCGAAACCTGTCGGAGCTCACCGTTGGATCACGATCCAACGGCTCACGAAGGTGTATGCATCCGGACGTGCGGTTGCTTGGGCCAATCCCACCGCAGATCTGCAGATGGGCGGTCAGAGCGCACCAACGGTCGGAAGGTCCGACAGACACACGATCTCGTAGTTGATCTCAAGATCGACGGCCGAGAATGATCAAGGCACCTGGAGGGTCCGAATGCACACAGATATCAGGGCCACAGATCTAAAAATGAACGGTAGATATTGATCGCAGTTCAAAGGGAGATGCTGACATGTGGGACCGCATGTCGCGACTTCGAGTCACCACGCTACCGGTTTAACCCACGTGCACGATTACCAACCGGGCCCACTTGTCACCGATCGAGAGACGGTTAAGACCAAATTAATGTCATTAATGATTAACATTAAATAAACACTAATGACTTCTGAAATTTGATTTTAACCCCTCGGGCCCACAAGTCAGCGACCCAGAGGAGATTTCCGACAGGGATTAAATGCCGACATATTAATTAAGCCATGATTAACATTAATGATGTCGGATCAGTGCGGTATTGAACCAGAGAGCGATTTAAGGATATTGGGCCCACTGGTCAGTGGCTCAACGACAAAGATTAAGACACAATTAATAACTAATGATTAGCAATTAATGTGTCCTAATTAAGTGACGAAACGAGCGCCTGCGTGTGCAAAACCCGAGCGATTTCCACGGCGAATCGCCGCGACATCTGTGGCATGCGCCACCAAGGACCAAAATGGATTCGCAATAGCACAACGAATCTAATGGTAGCATTCTCACCGCCGCGAAGGACTAGAACGCGGCTGGCGGAAAAACGAAAATGGGAGCTTATTGCTAAACACGAAAATCGCGATGAGCTCCACTGCAAGCCTAGGGTGCGGGTGCCAAAGCTTCTAAGGACTAATAAGAAGGTACCTTAGGGACGAGAAGCTTCAAAGATGGCCGGAGATGCTTGATCACGGTGAAAGCTCGCCGGACTTGGAGAAGAAAATCCGAGATAGATACCCTGAGCCAAATGAGTGATTCCAAAGCATCAAAATAGCTTCATAATGATTCACAGAAGCTATATGAGCAAGTAATTAGAAAATGGAGCACTCACCTGAGCTGAGGAAGAAGATGACCAATTTAGTAGAATTTGAACAAACCCCAAATTGGACAATTCCTGAGAATCAAATCCAAAATTAAGTGAGGGGAAATGTTCAAGGAAGTAAATAGATAAGGTTAGGGCAAAGAAACGTGAAGGAGGACCACTGGAACACCAAGAACACCAATGGAGCTCTTCGGGTCAACAATGGCGATTTGCCATTTTTGAGGTGTTAAGCTCCAATGCGGTGAATGAAGCTTGGTGGTGGTCTAAAGAGATATTAGGAAGCATTGAGAGTGCTTATAAAGCCATGAAAGCATTAGGGTTTGCACCACACATCTTTGGCGGCAGAAACACAAAGCACAAGGTGCGGTAGACAAGGAAAAAGGGTGAAGACGTGCACTAGGGCATGGCACGGCTCGGTGTACCTCCCATACCCCTAAACGTCGGCTAGGGTGGCTTTAGGAGCAAGAAATGACACGCCATTACTCCCCTACGGTGCTCGCCGATCAGGAGGTAGAAGACGACCAATGAAAAGCTCGGTGATTCTCACTTGGGTGAGACACGGACGGTGAGATAGTGCCACGCCACGGGCTTTAAAACACAACGGAGAGATTGCGAGCCCTACGATTAGAAACGAGCGGCTCGGATAGCCCCACGCAAACGCGTTTACAACGGAGGAACACACGGCGTTGGATCTTAATCCAACGGCTCGATTCAAGAAATGCAGCGGAGGGTCCGAAGGTTTCGGCGCACCTCGATGGTTGGATGAAGATCTAACGGTTGACATTCAAACTTGCAACCGGAAGGTCCGAAGTCTTACACGCGCGCGGGCCGGGCGATATAGATCCAACGGTGGAGATCCAACGCGCGTTTTAAAGAGTGGCTCGGTGCGATTAGTTGATCGACCGAATCAAATGGCTTCGAGCAAGTCGACTCGAACCCAAGTAACAGTAAAACCACGTTTGACTTTGAAATAAGAACAGAGACTTTGAATGATTTATTTGGGGTAGCAAATTAACTCCAAAAATTACGAAATTTTTACAGGAGCTTGCTAACCCAGATATTAACCTTGTGTAAAATTTTCAGAGGTTTTTATACTGTGAATAAATCTCAAAAATTCTGCAAGGCTCTGTTTAATGTTTGACTGAGAGTCAAACAGTTTGATCGCTCTAAAAATATTCAAACAATTTCTAAAAATTGTGAAATTTTTCAGAGGGGTCACAAACCATCACAGAGACTTAGGAAAAATATTTCCAGAGGATGATCATAAGATTTGACAAGATTGTTTTTGGAATAACAAGATTTGGATCAACTAGACTTGTGACAATGTATTTCCATAATCCCTTGTACGAGAATTGTTTGGCACAACAGAAATACATGATGTAAGAAAAAGTTTTAATTTCTACTGATTTTCTTACATTTGAAACACAAGCCCAAGATTGAGATGTTACAAAACCTCCCCCTTACAAGAATCTCGCTTGAGATTCGCTTTGCTCGAGAAGAAGGATGGGTAATCTGCACGAAGACGATCTTCGCGCTCCCAAGTTGCCTCATCTTCGAATGGTTTGACCACCAACCTTAAGGAACTTGATGACACGGTTCCTTGTCCTTCGTTCGATTCTTCGAGAATCTGAGCAGGATGCTCATGATAGGTCAAATTTTCTTGCACATCGAGATTTTCCAGCGAGTTTCCTCAATCGGAACACGAGGCACTTCTTCAAGTGTGACACATGGAACACGTCGTGCACACCCTCCAGTGGTTGCTGCAACTCCAATCTGTATGCAACGGCCCAATCCTCGATGATGCGATAAGGCCCAACATATCGAGGAGCTAACTTGCCCTTGATGCCAAAACGCTGATGACCCTTCAAGGTGAGACCTTTAGATAAACAAAGTCATTGGGCTCAAAGCTCAACTCCGACGACGACGATCCGCATAGCTCTTTTGCAGGTGGGCCACGCGCAAATGCTCACGAATCAAGCGAACTTGGCTGGCCTCATTAATGGAATCGCCCAAGAACCGCGCTCACCGCTTCCGACCAGTTCAATGGGGTTCTACACTTCCTCCCATACAAAGCCTCAAACGGTGCCATGCCAAGATTAGCTTGAAACGTTGTTGTAGGAGAACTCGCAAATGGCAAGCACTTCTCCCACTTCTTTCCATAGGAAAGAACACGAGCCTGAGCATATCTTCCAACACTTGGTTGACTCTCTCCGTCGACCATCGCTTTGAGGATGATAAGTCAATTGAAAGAAAAACGTGTACCCATCGCCTTTGCGATTATGCCAAAGCGAGAGGTGAAAAGAGAACCACGATCGACACAATCGTTCGTGGCACACCATGCAAACATACAATGCGAGACACATAGAGGTCCGCGGTGACTAACACCGAGATTGGTACGCACCGGCGAAAAATGTGCCACCTTGTCAATCGATCAATGACAACCAGATAGCATCCTTCCGGAAGAAATACGGCGGGCCGGTGATGAAATCCATACCAACGAATCCCACTTCCATTCGAAATGCGGCAAAGGCAAGAAGGCCACGGGCGTTGATGTTCAGCCTTGACACGACAAAGATCGTCGCACTTCGAACGAACACGCGATCTCGCGCTTCATGCGAGTCCACGGAATCTCGTCGAAGGTCTAGATACATCTTGGTAGCTCCAGGATGGATAGACAAAGGGATTCATGGGCCTTACGGAGAATCAAATCCCGCAATTCCATGACCTTCGGAACCACAAGACGTTGTCCAAACCACACAACACCGTGCTCATCCTCAGAAAAGCACTTAGCTGTCCCATTCTTGATGTTTTGCTTGATTTGGATCACACTAACATCTGTCAGCTGGGCAGCCTTGATTTGCTCCACCAAAGTCGGTTGCACAACCAAGGTAGCAAGAGAACCATGCTCAATCAATCCCAAATTAAGCCGCTGAAATTCTTGAGAAGGGTAGGTTGTTCCTCTTGAAGTGACAAGGTATTGCAATACACCTTGCGATCGAGTGCATCCGCAACAACATTAGCCTTGCCCGGTGATCTTGAATGCCCATATCATAATCCTTGATCAATTCCAACCATCTCCTCTCGCTCGAGGTTCAGATCTGGCGGGTGAACAAATATTTTAAGCTCTTGTGATCGAATACACCTCACGATTACCAATGAGGTAATGCCGCCAAATCTTGAGTGCATGAACCACTGCAGCTAACTCCAAATCATGGGTAGGATAGTTGAGTTCATGAGGCCTCAATCGCCTCGATGCATAGGCCACAACCTTGCCTTCTTGCATAAGAACACAACCAAGTCCTTGACGAGAGGCATCACAATAAATGTCAAAGCTCTTATGCACATCGTGGAGAACAAGCACCGGTCTTGACGTCAATCGCCTTTTGAGTTCTTGAAAACTCAAATCACAAGCCAGATGACCACACGAATTTCTTCTCTTTCTTGAGCAATTCGGTCATGGGCTTAGCAATTTGGAGAAGTTCTCGATAAAGCGCGTGTAGTAGCCCGCTAAACCAAGGAAACTCCTCACATCGGTGGCTGACTTGGGCTGCCCCAAGATAGAACATCGCGACCTTGCTAGGATCTATCATGACACCACTGGCTGAAAGAACATGGCCCAAGAATGCCACTTCCTTCAACGAACTCGCACTTGCCGAACTTAGCATACAAACTGATGCTCACGCAGCTTTCCCAATCTGATCTGCAGATGCTCGGCATGCTCTTCTTCACTCTTGGAGTAGATAAGGATGTCATCAATGAAAACCACAACAAACTTATCCAAATACTCCATGAACACCGAGTTCATAAGATTCATGAACAAAGCTGGAGCATTGGTCAAACCGAAAGACATGACGGTGTACTCGTAAAGGCCATAACGAGTAGTGAGCGCCGTCTTAGGAATATCCTCAGCCCTGATCCGGACTTGATGGTACCCCAATCTCAAGTCAATCTTGGAGAACACACAAGCTCCAGACAACTGGTCAAAGAGATCATCAATACGAGGCAAAGGATATTTGTTTTTCACCGTCACTTCATTAAGCGGACGGTAATCAACACACATACGCAGGGTCTTGTCCTTCTTCTTCACAAAGATAACCGGACAACCCCAAGGAGATGAGCTAGGACGGATGAAGCCTTTTGCTTGAAGCTCACCCAACTGCTTCTTCAGCTCCTCCAACTCATTAGGAGGCATTCGGTACGGCGCCTTAGAAATCGGAGCGGTACCGGGCAACAACTCAATCACAAACTCCAAGTCTCGAACTGGAGGCATACCAGCAAATCTTGTGGAAGACGTCCACAAAGTCCACTGCATCGTGGGCACGTCCTAAATCTCCATGGTCGCTTAGCTTCAAGGGCACAAAGGTGTGGCCCCGCACCGGTGAAATCCCAACTTGCTCGCTTTGAGGGACTAGTGAGAAAACCATCTTCTGGCACAATCGATCCGCCCCAAGTGTTGGGACAACCAATCCATACCAAGAATCACATCTAGGCGCGCGAATCAAGTAAGATGAGATTCGCCAAAATTCCACTCCTTCAATATTAATAGGACGCCACATTCTTGATCGACTCTCATTTCCGCTCCCGAGAGCGAACAAGCAAAGGAATCCCAAAGGAACAAAGTGAAGGTCACAATCAGCAAAAATGATCTCGAAATAAAGGAATGCGATGCTCGAGTCAAACAATCTTTGCGGCGGGACGATAGCTAACAAGGAACGTGCCCAACACAACGTCGGTGCCTTCGAGCCTCCTCACCGAGATGTGGTTGACTCGACCACTCCCGACACTCTGGTCTTCTCGATCACCTTACGTCGGTGTGTGACCATTCCCGCATCCTCCATTAGGGCGAGTGCTCCAATCCTCTCGAGGGCAGCTGCTAGCATAGTGGCCCTTCTTGTTGCAGCGGCAGGTAACATCGGCGGCCAAGGTTGCGGGCGCAACTGCTTCTTCGAGTCGCAGTGCACGTCGTTGAAACACGGCTGCGGGGACGAGCAATCGGCGCCGACGGCCTCGGCGGTGGTGAAGCCAAAGCACGGGCCAGCTGGTGCGGGCCCAACACGGGGCGAGTGAGGCGGCTGTGCACCGATGGGTCTCCACTTGCGCTGCGGGACTCACCCAGCGCCTTCGCTTTGTGCTCGACGCACGATGGCCTTGTCAACCAAGGCCCGAAGTCGACAAAGTCCACAATAGATAGCTTGTCACGTAGCTCATCGGACAAACCATCCATGAACTTCTCTGTTTAGCCTCATCGAGGCCACTCTCCCGAGCATAACGAGCCAAGTGGTTAAACTCGTAAAGATACTCAGAGACGACTTGCGCCTGCAAGCGCAAGAAACTCCTTCTTCTTGAGCTTCATCGGGCCATCGGGAATGTGGCCCGACGAGCGGATCGAAACTCATCCCACGAGACAACGTGGCTGCGGGTGCATGGCGAAAGTTCTCCCACCAAGATAGTCTTGCACCTCAAGGCGATGGGATGCAAAGAGTGTCCGCTCCTACTACCCGGCATCGAGCGATATTGAGCTTCGCTCAACAAGACGCAACCAATCATCCGCCGAGTGGATCCTCGATCGAGAGAAAGTGGCGGTGCGTGCGAGAAACTCGCAAGCCCACCACGAGACCGGTGGCCACCACCTCCGAGATCTGAAGCGGCGGCGGAGTGGAGGTGTTCCTGCAATGACCTCCAAGATCCGGTCGGTCCATGCGATTCCGCTCGATCGAGCGAGAACCTCACCATGGTCTGAGGAGGAAACTCCTCATCGGAACCAATAGGTGATGATTGGAGTGGTTCTTGTCATCCTGTTCCACAAAAATAGGTTAAACACAACTCCGGAACAGGAGACAAAGAAAACAACTAACCTCTAAACAAAACAACCTTTTAAAAGCTCAAGTAACCACATAAAATTACAGCAAGATCATAAAGATAACAACCACCTTCCTATTATGACTAACTCATATGGAAAAACGAGTAATCAATTTTTCAGGAAGGAAATTTCAGAACATTAACTTCTGTTCGAAACAGCTAGGAAATAGGGTGGAATATTTACTAAAGAATGGTTAGACTCTTAGCTAATTTATATCACTTCTTACCCTTTTATCCCCACAAGTTTTAGTGGAATTAACCTCTCATTTCAGCACCTCCCACTAGTTAAATGCTAGCTGTCCAGAAATGTATTGCTTGCTGTCCAGATTTTTCTTTTCAACTTCTGGCCGAAATTTGTAGCTCCCCGCAGCTCCTAATCTTCTCAAGACAGCCATCACTTTCATTTTATAACTCTCATGGTTTACCCAAAACCAATTTACTCGGTTAACAACTATCTTTTGAAGGGAGATGAGAGGAAAACTCAGCTTTCAAATTTAGTTTAGAATGAGGTGAGATGAGCAAACTAAGATAGATGAGGAGTAAAATCGAGAACTTACTTAAGATTTCCGGAAAATCGACATTTGGAAAGTAAGTTTTCAAAATATTCTAGGGACGACCAAGCTAGGGTTTTCTACGGTCGGTATGGCTCGATACTAAGCTCAGTGAGACCAGGTTTATTAAACTTGTAATACTTAACCTTCCTGCGGTTCTAGTATCACAAATAGAATAATCCGCGTCTCGATGAATATGTGCCTCCTAACAAGCGGCACACATACATCAATTCCGTGCATGCATCATTTCCATACAATGAATAAACAAGTCTACCAAAAGACATGCATATTATAAGTTATTACAACACACCGATGGCCAAATGACATAAGTACCAAATAAGTAACAAATGAAGCAAAGTTGCCATAAGATGGCTTAAACCAAAAGACGACCGGTTAGCCACATAACACCACAGGGCAACCGACCGCATCCAAGCTAATCGCCAAATCGCCACAAAGACAACTCACAAAAGTGAGGTCCATCGGACTCACTATCATCCTCTGCACAACACAAGCAATGCAGTGAGTACAAAAATGTACTCATAAGACTTACGAGTAGCAAGCCTATACATAGCTACATGAAAGTTGTATTCAAAGGAATGTGGTTATATGGTTCTTTGGGCGCATAAAGCAAGTTTCATTTGCAATATTGTAATAGATTGAGCAAATAGTTTGTAAAATCTGTTTTAAGCATTTAAATAACAATGAGTAAACATAAGTAACAAGTATCCACCTAGAAGTGACTTTCCCAAAGTCACCACAACATAGCATGAATCCTCGATTCATACCACCCAACAAGTTTTAATTTTTAAAGGTTGTAGTCTAACTCTTGAAAAGCTTATCCAAGCGTGTCCATAACCTAGGACGAGGCTATTCGAATAGTTTTAATCCTGCAGGTGTACCAATGTACCCACACTTGAGACCGCCTTTTGCCAAGCTATTAAGCACACTTCCTTTGGTATGCTGCACGGCTAAGTCCTCGAACCCTTTCCAATGGAACATGCTAATCAAGAGACGCATACGTATGGGGTTAATCCTTAGTGATCTGCCGACGAAATATGGATCACAAGGACCCATACGTGGAGCAAGATACACCGCCTCGGCGGTGTTCTCCTCCCTACAAGCGTGTCCATGTTGCATATAATCAAATATGCAACCCACCACGCGACTCATTAATTAACACACCCAAAGTACTCGGCTAAGAGAGGTCCCATATCCTCTAGTGTGGTTAGCACGCACGAATGCTCGGATAACGGATACTCACAAGTAGTTCGGTCCTTAATTGACCGGGCACCATTCCAATCACACCAAAAGATCACACCATCTTACCATTGTGCCCAAGTCTAAATTGTTTTCATTTTCAGTTTTAGTTTTGCAATTTAGACAAAGCACAAGGCTGAAATATACACATAGTAATAGTTTGTGTGATCAAAGTTATCGACAGTCGATAATCGCCATTTCTACCGATAGCTAAGCATGGCTAAGCATAATGACACGTAAACTACTAAGTGACAAGGGTCCATCCAATGAACCCAAAATCACAAAAGTAACCTAGGCTCCAATGGTAGAGGAATAAACATTTCCTACTGATAATGCATCTAGTAGGCCAACTATCGACAATAGTTTAAAACAACATAGCAATGCATACATAGAATTTACAAACAATATATTAGAATTTGAAAATAGTAGGAACAAGATGATCAAATGAATGCTACATCTGCTTGCCTGGCTGAAGTGCAGGATCTGATGGCTACTGTGGCTTAATATCAAGATTAATAATATTGTCTTCGGAACCTAACGCGAAAAGGCGATAAGCAAATAAGAACGAAGAACACCAAATAAATCCCAACAGCAAAACACATCCAAAACTAATAAAATTTACACTACAGCTAGGGAATGATTTTATAAAGTGACAGGAACAAGAATCATGCAATTTGAACTAAGCATGCAAAAGATATGAGCAAAATGCTCTTTCTCAGCTTTATAACAATCTAATTAATAATTAACACTGTTCATGGCGAAATTTTCCAGAATGATCTAAGGTCTGAAATTTTTAAAATAGATAGATTATGACATCCTAATAACAGCAAAGTTGGATTTACTAATTTTGGGGTTATACATAATTACTTATGATTTTTCTAAGTTGTAAATCTAATGCAAATCATTTTACAGAATTATGAACATACTCAAAACCTATTTTATATGAAAGTATATTAATGATTTAATTTAACAAAATTGATTTTGCACAAATTGGATTTATACAGAAAAAGATATGCATTTTTCAAGATTAAAACTATTTCTGGAATATTCAAAATGACAGAAATCAAGTTATTCCTAGTTACACAATTTTACACTCTCGCAACATGCGAAAACCATTTTTATAATAAACTAAAGTGGTAACAAAATTTATTACAGTTGGAATTATCTAAAAAGCAGTTAAAATGAATTAGTTATGAGTTTCTAAAGTTTTTACATCATTTTCAGTTGTTAAACAAATACTTACCGAAATACAGAACAACCCAAATAAAAGAATACGACGCGGACAACTCCCAACCCTTGATCTAAAATCCTACGGCTCACGCTACGAAAAAGCAAAGACATGCGCGAAACCTAATCGGAGCCACCGTTGGATCACGATCCAACGGCTCACGGCGTATGCATCCGGACGGTGCGGTTGCTTGGGCCAATCCCAGCCGCAGATCTGCAGATGGACGGTCCAGAGCGCACCAACGGTCGGAAGGTCCGATTGCACACACGATCTCAGCCGTTGATCTCAAGATCGACGGTCGAGAATGATCAAGACACCCGAGGGTCCGACGCACACAGAGATCGGGCCACGGATCTAAAATGAGCGGTAGATATTGATCGCGATTCAAAGGGAATCTTGACATGTGGGACCGCATGTCGGTGACTTCAGTCACCCACGCTACCGGTTTAACCCGTGCACGCGTGCACCGGGCCCACTTGTCGCCGAGAGAGCAGTTAAGACCAAATTAATGCCATTAATGATTAACATTAAATAAACACTAATGACTTCTGAAATTTGATTTTAACCCCTCGGGCCCACAAGTCAGCGACCCAGAGGAGATTTCCGACAGGGATTAAATGCCGACATATTAATTAAGCCATGATTAACATTAATGATGTCGGATCAGTGCGGTATTGAACCAGAGAGCGATTTAAGGATATTGGGCCCACTGGTCAGTGGCTTAACGACAAAGATTAAGACACAATTAATAACTAATGATTAGCAATTAATGTGTCCTAATTAAGTGACGAAAATGGGAGCGCTGTGCCGGCAAAACCCGAGCGATTTCCACGGCGAATCGCCGGCGACACTGGCCGCGGCGGCGCCCACCAAGGACCAAAATGGATTCGCAATAGCACAACGAATCTAATGGTAGCATTCTCACCGCCGCCAAGGACTAGGAACGCCGGCTAGCCTAAAAACGAAAATGGGAGCTTCTTGCTAAACACGAAAATCGCGATGAGCTCCACCGCAAGCCTAGGTGCGGTGCCAAAGCTTCTAAGGACTAATAAGAAGCTACCTTAGGGACGAAAGCTTCAAAGATGGCGAGATGCTTGATCACGGAAAGCTCATGGACTTGGAGAAAAAACCCGAGATAGATACCACGAGCCAAATGAGTGATTCCAAAGCATCAAAATAGCTTCATAATGATTCACGAAGCTATATGAGCAAGTAATTAGAAAATGGAGCACTCACTGAAATGAGGAAGAAGATGACCAATTTAGTAGAATTTGAACAAACCCCAAATTGGACAATTCACGAGAATCAAATCCAAAATTAAGTGAGGGAAATGTTCAAGGAAGTAAATAGATAAGGTTAGGGCAAAGAAACGTGAAGGAGGACCCTTGGAACACCAAGAACACCAATGGAGCTCTTCGGTCAACAATGGCGATTTGCCATTTTGAGGTGTTAAGCTCCAATACGGTGAATGAAGCTTGGTGGTGGTCTAAAGAGATACTAGGAAGCATTGAGAGTGCTTATAAAGCCATGAAAGCATTAGGGTTTGCACCACACATCTTTGGGCGGCAAAACACAAAGTACAAGGTGCGGTGAGACAAGAAAAAGGGGTGAAGACGTGCACTAGGGCATGGCACGGCTCGGTGTACCTCCCATACCCCTAAGCGTCGGCTAGGTGGCTTTAGGGAGCAAGAAATGACACCGCCATTACTCCCCTCTGATTGCTCGCCTGGCGGCGGAGGTAGAAGACGACCAGCGAAAAAGCTCGGTGATTCTCAGCCGTTGGGTGAGACACGGACGACTGAGATAGTGCCACGCCTACGGGCTTTAAAACACAACGGAGAGATTGCGAGCCCTACGATTAGAAACGAACGGCTCAGATAGCCCCACGTCGCAAACGCGGTTTACAACGGAGGAACACGCGGGCGTTGGATCTTAATCCAACGGCTCTGATTCAAGAATGCAACCGGAGGGTCCGAAGGTTTCGGCGCACCTCGATGGTTGGATGGAGATCTAACGGTTGACATTCAAACTTGCAACCGGAAGGTCCGAAGTCTTACACGCGCGCGGGCCGGGCGATATAGATCCAACGGTGGAGATCCAACGCGCGTTTTAAAGAGTGGCTCGGTGCAGTTAGTTGACTGGACCGAATCAAATGGCTCGAGCCCGAGTCTGACTCGAACCCAAGTAACAGTAAAACCACGTTTGATTTTGAAATAAGAACAGAGACTTTGAATGATTTATTTGGGGTAGCAAATTAACTCAAAAAATTATGAAATTTTTACAGGAGCTTGCTAACCCAGATATTAACCTTGTGTAAAATTTTCAGAGGTTTTTATGCTGTGAATAAATCTCCAAAAATTCTGCAAGGCTCTGTTTTAATGTTTGACTGAGAGTCAAACAGGTTTGACTGCCTCTAAAAATATTCAAACAATTTCTAAAAATTGTGAAATTTTTCAGAGGGGTCACAAACCATCACAGAGACTTAGGAAAAATATTTCCAGAGGATGATCATAAGATTTGACAAGATTTTTTTTGGAATAACAAGATTTGGATCAACTAGACTTGTGACAATGTATTTCCATAATCCCTTGTACGAGAATTGTTTGGCACAACAGGAAATACATGATGTAAGAAAAAGTTTTAATTTCTACTGATTTTCTTACATTTGAAACACAAGCCCAAGATTGGGATGTTACACCTAACACGAGGACTCGCTCTGTTGATGGCTTCTTTGACACCTTTTCTAGTGGTGTTGGACAACATCGTGGACTCGATTTATATGATTTTGGTTTTGGCCCACAAGCTGCCCCGAGGTAGGATTTTCGTCGTTTCCCAAAAGGTGGACCTCGTTTTATTCATCGAGGTACACACCCACGGTGAGGATGTGTGAGTTCCTTTGGTGCTTTTGTTGGTTCTCATCATGGTGCTTTCAAGCAAGGTCATCGCTACTTTTCTAGAGATGAACGTCGTTTTCCTCATCGAGTTGTCCACTCGCGGCATGCCTTCAAGGATGATGTTGGATCTTCTTGCATGAACCATCATGTGCATCATGCTAACTCACATAATGGTTCAATTGCTTTTAGTGGATGTGTATCTAAGATTTGGGTTCCCAAGTATTTGCTCTCTAACCCTTCGGATCCAAGACTTGGGCATCTTGCCTTTCACATGTGTAGGTACCGGAGATGCGGGTTGGATAACATGGACTTAAATTGTTCTGATCTTTTGCTTCATCACATGATCGGGACACTTGATGGTTCTCCATCCCCATGATGGCCTTCAAGAGGCATATGCTTTCATGATCGTGTCGTCGCCTATTTTGTGAACTATCTTACACCTTCATACCTTTACCTTCATGATTATTCATTCTTGGCATGTTGTGCTTGTCTTTGTGCTCACTTGTATCATATCGGCATGTGTTACTTTTATGATATCTTTTATCATGTCTTGGCTAGTACTTTGCTTATGTATCCATGTATTAGATTGTTATTCATTATTTTCATGGATGTATGAGTTTGGTTTTGTCATCATGAACTTGTGCTGTTTTGATACATTTATGATATTTCTCTTGTTGATTGTTTTGCTTTATATATCCACATGTTTACTTGATATCCATGTTAGCATACATTATCCATGATCTGTTCTATGGCATATTTTATGCTTACATGGTATTGTGCATTATTGTTAATTGTGGATACATGAGCTTTGTCATAGCTTCACTAGCATGTTTTACCCTTGACTTGATGTATGTTGTATGACATGCTACGTGCTTACTTGTTCCTATGCCTTATTATAGACTACAGATATTTTGATATTTATCATATTTTGGATAGCGTGTGTTGCGATTGATTTGTCAATCTTTTTGCTCATGCTCTGAATTGTTGATTATATTCTTTTATGAGCTTTGGATCATCTACTGCTATTCTTGATAGTCATGTGTCTCGGTACTGTTTCTCTAGATAATGTATCACTAACCCAATACCAAGGCATAGACTTCCTCTATCTTTTTGGTGTAGTCTTTTCGGTTGAGAAGGAGAACATGTAGTTCATGACTCCAACTGTTGGTCCTTCTTCTTCATATGTGCATTCGATGTTTGCTATCACTTCTTGGAGACAAGGTATGGCCTAGCTTCTACTGATTCGACTACATCCCACTGTCAAGCGGTGCAACTTAGGTTCGAGCCCCTATGCTATACATTTGTGTATGGTAACCCTATTTTGCTTTGCATAGCATCTGGTTTGTTGAGTTTAAGGTAGATAGGAGGTACTATTTTAGCACATGTCCTTTCTAGACACTCTTCTTATCCCATGGTTTACTAGGACCCACTCTTCTCACAACCTAGGTTGAGCTTGTCGCCCAGTCACTAGTCCTTAGCAGGTTTTGAGCAGCATGTAGGCCTTTTAATGTTGGTGTTTTACTCCCTAGCTAGTTGTGTCTTTTCCCCTGGAGATCTTGTGGAGTAGGAGGCCTTTGTGCTAGAGTTTGTGCAGTCTAAGGAATAGTTGGCAGTCATCCTCACCAAACCCTTAGACCTACTAGGTTTGCCACCTTAAAGAGTGAGTTGAAGGTAATTTACCCTTATGGTTTGGTTTGAGGGTGAGTACACTTTTATGATACCTTCTTCAAGTGGTATCTTCTTTGATCTCCTTGTTTTTCTTCTGATCTTCTTGATCCTTTTGACTCTTGTTGATCTTCTCTTCAAGTAGATTCTCCAACTTTCACCTAGTGGTATCAACTAGTGTCTTCTTTGGCTTTTAAGGCTTTTTCTTGCATCTAATTGTATCATATTGCATTCACTTGTAAATTAAAAAATAATGCATCATAATATAAGTTTTACCGTTTCTATCTTTTAAATCAATGAAGCTTTGCTTATTACCCTCTTGTGTTGCATCACTTTTATTCATGCTTAACGCCATGTCTTGTTCATTGACTAGCTAGAATTGCTATGTCTTCTCATGTATAGCTTAGTCTTTGCTAGATGAGTTTTAATCCTAAGATAACTTGAACTAAAAACTGTAATTTGTGGATCTTTTGGTTAGTAGCACCTTTAGTGATCCTTTTATGACACTAGCCATGTCAAAATTGCTTTGTTAGCTCTTGAATCTAGGATTGAACATCTTTTGAGCTTTCCGTCTCTTTGTAAATCTAAAATTGCTCTTATGTAAAATGAAAAATCAAGTAAAACAAGCTTTGTAATCCTCATGTGCTTAAAATTATGCCAAATTACTCTCACGCGACTACTTGTCATGTGACATGAACTTAGAGATAGTTTGATGATCCAGATGATTTCATGGGGACTGCTTGTCATTCTTTGACATGAACCTCAAGATTTGTCGTCTTGGTTGAAGCTTAGAGAGTGGTTGTGGATGGCTCCTAGTCCGGAATCTACCCTACTAAGATAAACCTTTTATACAACTTCAACATGTGCTATCCAATTGCAAAATGATTAAATGTTGTAGATGTGTAGGTGCTTGAGGTATTTTGAGTAAATGATTCACTTTAGAACTTATAGCCTCTAGAATGATCAATTATAGCTTGTTGATCTCACATTGATATTTTAACATGGCTTGGATCATTCTAGGGCCTCTTTAGATGAACTAGCTAATTGTGAAACTTTGCATAACTTGTAATCACACTTATTGCTTCATCTTGTGCTATCTTGCTTAGCTTGGCTATATATGTCTTGATGTGGCCTTAATAGCTTTTTCATGCTTGATATGTCTTGTGCACTTTAGAAATACTAGCTTGTTCATTTGGGTAATCTCCAAAGCTTTTTGTAGAAAAAAAGGGTTATTAAAAAAAGGTCACTCCATTGTATTTCATGTATGCTCCTGTTTTGCTTCTTCCATGCATCTTGACCTGTTATCCTTGGATGAGAGGAAGACGTGTTTCCTTGATGACTCCATTGTTAAAGGAGGAAAAGAAATAACAAAAATGATGAAAGGAGGAGCATCTCATATGCATTCTTGTGATTTTAATGTTCCATTCTTGATTTGAATTGTATTTCTTGAAATCTCACAATGATCACAGGTCAAAATGAACTATTGTTCTTTTATATGGATCTTGAGTGAATTTTTGTGTTCTCTCTGGATCTGAAGCTTTCATGAATTCTATTACCTTATTTATTGTGCTTCTGCATTCCTCAAGCTATCTTGGTCATTTCTATAGCTTTTTCTTGCTTATGGACCAAGATGTGCCTTTGCGCGAAAACGAGCGAGAGTTTTTCAAAACAACATCCAATTTGTATTTTTGAGAAGATTGCCAATATGTTCATCAAGGGGGAGACTGTGGATATCATGGGGATATGCTTATGATCTTAGGGTGATGATACAATTAGCAATGATGTTGAAGGTTTGTCGAATCACTCATTTTCTACAGAGTTCGGGAATATCGGCTTGACCGCAGCCGAGTGCCAAGTGATCGAAATCTTCGAGTACTGCAGCTATGAGTACCGAGTGGTCGAAAGCTGCGAGTACTGTTCATAGAGTACTGTAGTTACGAGCATGGTTCATCGAGTACTGTAACTACGAGTGCCGAGTGATCGAAATCTTCGAGTACTATAGCTACGGGCGACGAGCGATCGAAATTTTCAAGTACTGTAGCTACGAGCGCCGAGTACTATAGCTACGAGTAGCAAGTGGTCGTAGCCCTTTTCAACCAGGTGTGGTCGTTCCTTTTCGATAAGGTGGTCGTAGGCCTTTTCGACCAGGTCGGTGGTCATGGACACTGGTCATAGACAGTGGTCCTAGACACTGGTCGTAGACAGTGGTCCTGGACACTGGTCGCAGACCTTGCTGGTTAGGTCAGTTTCATTGGTTTTATTGCATAGATGTTGCATGATGCATATTTTGACTAACATGAGTCAAGTTGTGAAGAACTTGTGCTCGAAAATGGTTACTTGGTCTATTGTTGTGCAGGTGGCTTGGAGTCAACTATGGTCAACGACGAGGAGGACTGGGACTTGGTTAGGAGAACCAAGGTCCAGAATGATCGTGGATGTCGGGTGAGATGGTTGTACTCAAGCAAGGCGTAGGATGGACAAGAATCATAGAAGATGAAGTTTGAGCAAATGCCTTTGTGAAGGTATGTGCTCATGCCTCGTCAATTATATGAATTGATGATTGTGCGTATCGTGCGGTGCTACGAAACGGTTTGCTTTTTGTGATGGTTGTAGAACACCGGAGTTAGGTCATGGTGAGGCAGACTAGATCGAGACCAGGTTAGGAGAACCGAGGTACAGAACGATCGAAGTGGTACTGGAAGATATCTGAGGCTAGCGAGGTGGTTACAAATCGAGAAGACAAGGAGCTGGAGCGGAAGCTACTAATGATAAACATGACAGGCAGTGGCAAAGCGGACCGGGACTAGACTCAGGGAGGAGCTGAGGTCCTGAACGGTCAAAGAAGCCTGGTGTAGTCATGGTGAGACATGTGGTGTACCAAGTGACTTGGTCCCCGTTGCAAGCGATGATGGTTTGGTGGGATCCGGACACATAAGAGACTTGGCGGGAAGTCATTGGGGCCACATGGATGATGACCGAGCACGGTAGTTCGATGGGACGGGTTGCATCAAGTGGCGCGGCAGTTCTGTGCGACAGGTTAAATCAAGCAGCGCGACAGTTCGTGTGACGGGTTACATCAAGCAACACGGCTTTTGTGCGATCGGTTGCATCAAGCGGCGTAGGGTTCGATGCAAGTGAAACCTGTTGTGTGTGGGCTTAACGGGTGCCCATTAAGATGTCTCTTGAGAAGCTAGCCGCCACTATAAATAGGAGAGGATGCCGGCTGTGCATCCTCCAACCCTTGTATTCTGGAAATCCTAATTTGTGATTTAGGGATAGGAGAGGAAAGTGGAGAGGCTAGGGTTCATTAGAGATGAATTGATTGAGTGCTTAAGTGTTGAACTTTTGTCCTACATGAGGGAGTGACTGTAAACATACAATCTCGATTATCATCTACTCATGAGCAAGTTTTTGGATCAAAGTTTAATTTTGCCGGGTTTTGATGAAAGAAATGGTGGTTTTAGGGTTTTGCTCTTGAAGGCTTTTGACCTGATTCTTCCTTTGATTAAGGGTGCTAGGACGTATAGGATACCATCCTTAGCTATCTTGGATTGATTCCTCCCACGAAATCCTCTCAATCACCATTTTCGTATCTGCCCGGTTTTGGAGCAACCTTCACTCAAATGGAAAAAAGTCGGAACTTTGGCAATGATTTTCACAATCTTTGATTGGAATAGGTTCCTGACATTCTAGAGAAGGTATGTTTCAAGTTTCATGAAGTTTCGAGTTGTGGATCAAAAGTTGGATCAATTTCCGATTTTGAAATCCTGCTGAAATCCAGTTTCTGTAATGATTTTACTGTTCACCAGTTTGATTATACTGTTCACCGGTCTGACCACCACTATTCACTGGCCTAACCGGCTAGTGGGGATTTCAGCGAGTTTTGATCCTTTTTGTTGCCTGATTCTTATTTGAAAGACTATCTCTGATCTTCATAGCCCTACATAGTTATTGGAGTGTAAAAATCTTGAATGTCTTAAGGCAAATTTTTTTGAATAAGTCATTTTTATGTGACGTCTATTCAATCCCCTTCTAATCGCCTGTTTGGTCCAACAATTTGGAAGGAAAGAAACAACACGGTGTTCAACAACAGGAGTTCAGCCATCAATCAGATCGTTCTCGCTATCAATGAGGCTCGCGAGTGTAGGCTGGCTGGAGCAAAATCTATAGATGAACTCATGCACGTTAGCCTTATGGGCTATGGTGGTCTAGGTCGTTTATTTCCCTTCTAGCCGGTGCTTTGGCCTAGTAGTTCCTTTTCCTTTTATTTTTTGTTTTGTTTTTGGCAAGCCCGATTTGCTGGTGAGTTTTTGTCAATGTTTGGGCTGCGAGTTTGTATCGGCACCTTTTTTCTTAATGGAATGATGCATAATTATTTTACACATTCTTAAAAAATATTAGGAGATAAGTTTTCTAGAACCAGCATATTAAGTAACAAGAGAATAATCTTTATATATTTCTTTAAAAATATCTTTTTTTCTTAGATTAATATGGTAATTTTCAGCCTTTGAAAGCGAAAGTGGTGGTTGCTTTTTCTACCATTTTAATAATATAATAGATGACCCTTCAATGTCCACTCTAATCACTCGCTGTAATCTGGATTACCAGTGAAGAAGATGTCCAGTGCTACTCTCGTTGCCAACAAAGAAATTCGAGACACAGCATCCATGGAGACAGAAGGATAATTGCATATAAAGATTAATGGTCTAATCTTATCAAGAAAGACTAATAAAAAGGAGTGATTGTAATGACGCTGTTGTTCTCTTCTATCTTAATGCAAAGACACGAAAAGCTTTTGCGTGTTCTTAAAAAAAGAGTGATTGTAGATTGTGCACCTAACCTTGTTGGTGTTCTACATATCATATAAGCGATAAGTGCTGAAATGCAGTTGTCAGATGTTTAGATGCCACCAGTCCTTCTGAGCTTATAGACCTCACGTCCTTCCTGCATGAGCAGACACAGATATATCGACACGAGTCATGACACGACACGACACTGACACGAGGATTCGCCATTTTCCCCAAAAAATGACGATACGGCGACACGGCTATATATATTTAAATAATAAGAATAATATACAAATGTATTATTTTTTATTTTTCGACATACTTGTCAAACTAAAATAATGTTAAGTGTAAAGTAAGCTAAGAATATATATCTCTCAAAGATAACCCTCGCATCTTCACTTCTTTCAGTTAGTTCATGCTATGTTTAATTGTTCATATTAATACCATTACCAAAAATTCAAAATTCTATTAACCTGAGAGCCGACGAGAGGTAGTGCGTTGCTGCCTGTTGATCGCCGGAGAGGGAGGAGGCACGGCGAGCCGGCAGCGCGATGAGGGTGAGGGGGCGCGTGAGGGGGCTGAGGCAGCATGCGGGGAACACGGGACAGGGGTCGGGGGGATTGGGATCGAGAGGAGTCAGGGTTATGCACTGAGGTGGTTGAGGTGGGCCGGTTGGGCTGTGTCGGATACGTGTCCAAGCCGTATCCGACATGTGTTAGAAATTTTAAAAATTAAAATTTATTGTTTAATTGAGCGATACGCCACCGACATGTGTCCACGGCGTGTCCATGTCGGACACGGTGTCCGACACGGATACGGCAACAAACTGAAGAGTATGTGCTTCAGATTCGGACATATAAAGATCCTGCCATGTGGTGGAACTTGCCCTCACTTATCAGCAAATTAAATGGTTCAACCTTTGTTTTGATATAAGTTGACCCTACCAATCAAACGCGTGAAAGAAACAAATGGAGCATGCCAACCATGGTGATCACATCTTTTGCCTTTTATTTTTCTCTCCCTCTTTTTTCAGAGGGGCCAGAAGGAACATTACCGCCAATTCCAAACCAGATCTGGATGCATAGCAAGGTACTGCACAAATAGGTCATATAACACACTAAATAGTTCATTGGACGTGTTGAAAAGAAATTAGGAGGCTTGGAAGTGGTGTGACCACTTATTATGGAATGAAGATTGCCAAGCTTGAAATGTTCCTTTCGCATGCTTTGTTTCAAGAGTCAACTAGAAAAATGGAAGAGAAAAGCATGCACAGAATGAATATTTAGGCCTATAGAGGGTTGTGAAATAATTCTTGTTTCTTTTCTTTCTTTTTGAGAAAGCAAGCAGACGACCTGCTTGATTTCATTATAAGCAGGAGGGGCCTGAAGAAGCACAATCCAAAGTTTGCTCACATGCAAAAATAATAATGAGATGACAATCAAAGTTTGCAATTTATTGGAGGGTGCTATGGTTCTTGGCTGTTTGCTAAGAACAGATTTTAACATGTTTGAATATTCTTTTTTTGACGACTATGTTTGAAGATTCTTAAGTTGTTACATCTTGTGTAACAGAATTACAGAACGTTTAATTTAGCTTTCATCGCATATTCACTATTCGTTTCAACTCACGTAGTCCAGCTTCTAAGGAAGTGATACCAAGAAAGGTGAATGTTTCTGTGAGGCCATTCATCTAGCAAGATTAAAATGTTGTAAGTCGTCTGCAGTAAAAAAAGAAAGAAAAAACTTATTTGTCAGGAAATCGCAAGCGAACCTGAAATCCTGAAAGAAACCATGGCCAATGCGAACTCTCTGAGTCTCACCAGCAACCCTTATCCTCCTCCATAGTGTGGCGGTTCTCCCCGTTGCAGCAGCCTTCCGCCGCCTTCTTTATCGCCCATCCCCTTGTCCTCCTCCCTCTCGTCAGCTACATCGCTTGTTCTAGCCATCAATTTCTCCTACCTACCCCATTGGCTTCGCACGCCGCATGTGAGGGCGGCGCGCACATAGACGGCACGAGACCGGCGCCGGAGATGAGGCAAAAGGGCACGCGGCACGCGTCGACGGCAGGAAAGGGAACAAGCGATGCGAGCGAGTAGGGGTGGGCTTCTGGGCCGGTCGAGATGTCCGGCTCAAT
Organism: Ampelocalamus luodianensis; assembly: GCA_036346255.1. Taxonomy (NCBI): domain Eukaryota; kingdom Viridiplantae; phylum Streptophyta; class Magnoliopsida; order Poales; family Poaceae; genus Ampelocalamus; species Ampelocalamus luodianensis. The sequence continues at coordinate 21,730,239 of CM070621.1, forward strand.
AGAAATCCCGTCTGATGTAGCGTAATCTCGGACCAGGCCGGTTGGCGTGCGGCTTGATTTGACCAGTTGGTGGCGTGTAAGGCCGAAAGCGACGGCAGGCTAGCCCCGAACGGCCGCACCTTCCGGTGGGGTCGATCAGGATCGGCGCGGCGCGGCGGATGCCTCGACTCGACGCGGCGTCGGCGGAGAACCCCATCTTTCAGGAAGGAGGCGACACCGGCTTGCCTGGCTGTACGCACCGCTCTTCTCCCTTTATTTTCTCGCGATCTTCACTTCGATCCTCTTCTCTTCGGTTTAAAAACGCAACTGTTTCAGTCAGTCTGATCTCGCCGACCCCTGGCCCCATCCTCTGTTGCCATGCCCTAACCTCTTCTCTAACCAACGCTTATGTTAATCAAGTACTGGATGCACAACCAAACAAGAACCAACCAAATAGACAGGAAGCTAAGTTGCTAAATACATTAGTGTTTCTATTGCACTTGGTGTGGGAATTCCGGTCCCGTGACTTCCTCCCCTCTTCTTTAGGTGCATGCGGGTCTTTGTCTTGCCGCAAAGATCTCCCAACCATTAACACCTTCAAAGGTATGCCTTTTCAAAGTCTAACCTTTCTAACACCTTCCGAGTGTAGGTTGGTGATGTACTAATATCCCTTCAGGGCATGCCAAGTCGCAAGCCTAGGTAATATTTGGTTTTCACCCAAATCTTTCATTTCAACTCCGACTCGGTAGAGCTTGCTTTCTTAATATCCTTCAGGGTTCCGATGATATTGAGATCATCTTCACACTCTAATATTATACAAAATCCATTCTGGGATCGTCGTATAGATACACATAGATTATTCTCATTTTTCGTGTAGCCTTTCTTGCATAGAAAGTCGTTTCAAGCGATTATACCACATTCTGCCTGATTGCTTAAGTTCGTACAATGACTTTCTCGAGTTTCACACCGTACATATTTCTATTTGCTCTGTTTTGGTTCGGATGTTGATACATTCTGTATCTTCATATAAATGTCCAATCAATATTTCATAAAGGTATCTTGTTCCCCCATCCATCAATTTCACTTCTAACTTCAAGTTCACCGCCATTGAGATAAATATTTAAAAGGGTGTTTCGCCATGACCGGGGAATAGGTTTCTTCATAATCATCTTCTGGATGTCCAGTGAAAACTTGTACAACGAGCCTTGCTTCTTTTCAGTTCTCTTTCGAACAAATACCCACTTATACCCTACGGGGTGCACAAGAGGAGACGTGCGGCTTACAGGCCCAAACGTCTTTTTTTTTATTTGGAGAGAATAATTCAGTTTCTATTGCCTTCTGCCAATCTTCTCAATCTGATCTTTTCTTTCATTCAATGAGCAATGCGGAGCTCCGGATCAAGATCGTTGATTGTGGCAATTTTCTTTGTAAAATAAATATCGACATTGGTCGTTGTCATATTCAAAGGTTCTCCCAAGGTCATAAAGTTTATAACTATTTCTTCAGGGACGGTTCTTTCTAGATGGTTGAGTAAAAGGATGTGCTTAAAATGAGAAAACTACTTATTCACGAGTGAGAATCATGCAGTAGCTCTAATTTAGTTATCTACGAGATTGGCTTTGTAAAAGCATGGTTTCGTAGACAATAAACATACGTCGCGACCATTCCGATGAAGCATTGATGAGCACTATAAAATACCTAAATGACCCTTACAGGGTTGTATAGGACCATAAATATCTCCCTGGATACGATCCAGGAATGCAGGGACTTCATCCTTCGCTTTCAGAGCAAAAAGGTCTAATAATTAATTTCTCGGTGGCACATGCGGGCACACAAAATCTTCCTGATTCGGGAAATTATTTTATTCATATTATGTCCTGTGAATTGTTAATTATATCTCTCATTATCCTAAGGTAGCTAAAACTTAAGTGATGACGAAGAGTTGAAATGTATTGCCTTTTCTCTAAACAACAATTCTCTCTATTCTCACCCCCTCCATGGATTTAAAATGGTGGGAGGTATGCCTAAAACCCACAATCCTTATCCTACCTAAATTCTCATGTTTACCAACTAAACAAGAGATTTTATAACCCTCACCTCCTAAATTCCTATTCCCTCTCTCCAATTTCCTCCAACCAAACAACTCCCTCCCACCCCACGCGCCACCAGAGTACCAGACCATGCCACCCGTAATCGCCATGAACATAAGCACAGATCCCCTCCATTCATCCATCGCCATTTTACAATGCACACCTGCTAGGGTTTGGGATGAGAGCTCCTCCTTTCCCAACCAAATAGACAGGAAGCTAAGCTAGATGGTTGAGTAAAAGGATGTGCTTAAAATGAGAAAACTGAGTGAGAATCATACAAGAGCTCGGTAGCTAAAACTTAAGCCCTTTTCAGCCTCCTCTATTCTCACCCTCCCACCGACACCAAGAGATTTTATAACCCTCACCTCCTAAATTCCTATTCCCTCTCTCCAATTTCCTCCAACCAAACAAGCTGTAATTTCTCGCCTCCAACTCCTCGCCCGCGACCCATCCCCTCCCCGCTTTGCCACCGCCTCCTCCTCCCTTTCGCCCTTCTTCGCTCGCCTCCAACTCCCTCGCCCTGCCCTTCTTCCTCGTCTTCGGCAGCTACCGCCGTCAAATCCGCCACTACCTCCTGCTGCCTCCTAATGCTCATCGATTTCGTCGCCCCCACCTTCGCCGCCCACCGCCCTCCTCTGACCTGCGGCTGGCGGTGTCACCGCCACCTCACCACCACCCACGGTCTTCCAGCCGCCCCGACTTCCCTCTAAGTTCGGGGGCTCCGGTGAACCCTAACCCTAACTCGGCGGCGGCGGGAGACGGCGACGTAGGAGAGGAGGATGACGAGCTCGCCAGAGAAGATGACCTCGCTGGCCGGAGCAAGAATCTCCAAGTCAGAAGTTCGAATAATTTGCACAAAAATTATCATTCGAATGATGTACAACAATTCTGAAGAAATAATTAGTTTAGTGTCATGATCAAAACGCCAAACATCATGGATGCTTCTCAGTTGAAATACTGTACTTTCGACAGGAATTCTTCCACAGTTCCAGTGCCGGTACTGTCTGGTTGGATCAGACTACTTGTCAACCGAATACCACAACCACTACAGTCATAAAACCATGCCTGCTCACCATGTAATGTATCAATGCATTTGATTACTACAGAAACATACATTTCCTATCACTGTTGCAATGCCTGCTCACCATGTTCACCTCATCACTTCTGGTGTTATTCCCACTAACATACGCTCAACACTCCAGAGCACTGCCCTTATGCGCAGTTAGACAAGCTTCCACTGCTTCACCTACTGTTAGGAAGATCCAATCTTCTCCTATTCTATCAACCAACCGCGCCAATTTCATCTTCTGAACCGCCTGCCACCCTGGACTGGCTATAGCCATCTGCAGATAGTTGTTTGAGCACAAGAATGAGACAAGGTTACCAAGCAATTTCGCGAATATCTGTCATCTTTTTTTTCTAAAATATTTTCATCACTTCACCTGTATGCCAAGAGACACCAGCTCCTTGTGTATTTCTTCCAGCGACGCAAGTCCTGAAGTGTCGATGCTTACCGCATCTGCAGACCAGGAGCATGGATCAGAGATGTCTGAAATTTTCAGCATCAGTTTACATTAGCAAAGGTAAACATGTTTGTAGTTACTTGACACGTCAAGGACAACCGATTGCAGGCTCTCCCTGGCCTTCTTACCCGACATCTCCAGTTCTTCCCTGACCCATTCTATGATCCTGAATGAAGAACACCTATTTGAGCATTCGTATTGACATTTCAGATTTACGTTCTGAGATGATTAGTACCTTTCTTTGATAAAAGTGGCATTGGTGAAGCATAGGAAGGATGTATCAATGCGTATGACCAGTACAGTCGGCGTTCGGCAAGCCACAGGGTACTGCCTGATGCTGCAGAAGATGTTTGTCCCTTGTAGCCTGCCAAGAATCTCTACTTGAGGTCGGATTGACTGTATGATGATCTTTGCAAAGGAGATGACAAGCTGCAACGATCAGTCCCTATCAAGTCAGAAAACTGAAAGCCAATGGGCAACTGTGATTCATAGCGAGGTATATCGAGCGTCTTACTGCAACTGCAAGGCCAATCTCCACTGACCAAAAGATCACTCCAAGGAATGCGCCGAGGCATGTGAGGAAGTCCGTCTTGTCAACTTTCCATATGTTGCGAGCTTCTTTGATGTCAATCAGTCCAGGAAGCGCCGACAGAATGATGGAGGCAAGCACCGCCATGGGTGTGTAGTACAGTAACTTCATGAACAACTCCAGGGCGGCAAACACCGTGACGACCATGACGATGTTGGACACCGTTGACCTGGCGCCTGCGCTGTAGTTCACAGCGGTTCGAGAGAATGAACCTGCAAACGTTTGTCAGACAAATCTCCAACATACTTTGCCTTCTTTTCAGAAGATTACAGGCATTAATTATAATGGTCACCTGTTGCGACATAGCATGAGGATAGAGATCCAGCAACATTTGAAAATCCCATTGCGATCATTTCCTTATTTCCGTCAAGTTTGTACCCTCTTATCGAGGCGAAGGATCGTCCAATAGCAATGGCTTCCTGAATCAGGCAATGCAAACTTGTTCTTTCAGTACATCTCCATTTTTACCATACAACACCACCTGCTGGTTGGTTTATGGCAATTACCGTAAGTGCAATGACTGCACAAATGATGGCGACCTTGGCGCATTGCATAGTGTACGGTCCTTTCAAATGTATTTGCTTGGCTGAGCTTGGGTTCAGGCCTGCATGCACTTTGCGTATGATCTTCACGCCGTACTTGTCAGCTCTTGTCGCGTAGACCGCAGCAGTGGACAAGATAACAGAGAGCAAAGGCGAAATTGCAGACAGCCAGAAGAGTTTCTTGTACCTCCTCCCCTGTAATTACATTGCGCTACTCGTGTTAGTATGACTATTTTTGTGATACATTGATCAGTGTGGAAAGAGAGCAAAGTCTGATGATTATTCTTACGATGAACCGTGCGGTGAGAATGAAAATAAGAAACAAGCATCCGATGAAGAAGTTGCCCGGATGCCACTGACATTGGATAAGTGAGGCAACAGTAGTCAGATTAGATACAGACAATAGTAAAGACAATTTTTTTTTTTGAAAGCTCATATTAAAGTCGTGTTAAAAAAATATCATAGTAAAGACAGATATAAGCTCACCGGATCATGAAATGCAGAGCAGACAGCCTTGATGACAGAAACAACGTCAGTGCTGTCTGTAAAGTGGCTCAGTCCAAGCAGCCCCTTGAGCTGCTGCAGCCCAATCACAATGGCCGCTCCTCCCATGAATCCGACGATAGCGGCGTGCGACAGAATGTCCACAAGAAATCCCAGCCTGGGACGTAGAAAACAGAATAAAGTTCCACGTGAATTACGTAAAGATGCACCACTAAGCAGGTACGTACCTGAACAACCCGAAGGAGACCTGGAAAACGCCAGCGAGGAACGTCACGGTGAAGACCAGCTTCCGGTAGGTCGACGGGTCGGCCGCCGGGTCGACGATATTCTGGATCATCGACGACAGCAGCAACGAGACAACGGCGACGGGGCCGATGGCTATCTCCCTCGACGTCCCCATTACAGCGTAGATCAGAGGTGGCACAACACTCGTGTCTTTGACCACATAGCAACAAGAATTCCGTCCGAACAGTGAGAAACAGAAAGAAAAAACAATGCTGTTATGTGTGTGCTGTACTAGTTTGGACATGGAAGCGTGCGATGCTTACAAAGACCATACTGAGGGTCCAGTTTCGCTAGATTGGCGTATCCAATGCTCTGCAAGATTATATGCGAGGGGTAACATGGCAGATATGAATAGCTCTGAAACATCTCAAGATGTCAAGGAAAAATATGTCCTAGTACATGTTTTTGTCAGACACAATGAACATATACAGATATGCTCCCTCTCGGTTACAAAAGTGTGGCGCATTTAACTTTCAAAAGTCAACGAAATGTCACTTTGACCACTGAATTATCATATATTGAAAATAAAGTTATAGAAATGAATTACTATGAAATTATTTTTTGTGACAAATTCTCTCGTATCGTTTTCATAAACTCAAATGATACATTCTTTAGCCAAAAATAATTCGTTTTAACTGCATGCATTCTAGGTGTCACTTTTGTGACTGGAGGGAGTGTCACTAAGATTTTCTGAATTCAAGACTTCGTTGTTGATGTGAAAACGCTGTTGATGTGAAAACAAAGATGTTTCCAGGAGGTATGCTGGTAAGTTTTTGGCTCATATGACACTGTTGACGACCGTAATAGCAATTTTAGCTCTCTCTTGATGTTAATATCAAAAAATAGCACCACAGAGCTATCGGCGTTCTACACCTCGCTAAGTCCGGTCCCAGGAGGGCGGACTCCTCCACCGTGCCCCACAGGGATGGAATCCTCCCCTGCGAGTCACGTGGCAAATCCGTGCCCCTAGGGGGCCGGAGCTAGCTAGTTCGAGCCCTTGGGTACGGTGATGCCCAGGTTAGTGCCTTGTGCTCGCCTTGGGTTTTCATTCCTTCTTCTGCTTGACCGAGGCACGACCGCTACTTTTCCTTTAGTTTTCTTGACGCACGGACCGAGTGACGATTGCAACGGACCAGACGAGGCAGGGATCTGGATTCTCTGCAATACAGAAAAATCACCACAGAAACAGTGATCCGTGAGAGGATAAACAGTGCTCTGCCATAGCTTCGCAGTATTTTACTGTAGATTGAGCACTATTCTGATTTTACTGTACCGATCGATCTTATCCATCCACGTTCCATCTAAGAGCTCAGGATCATTAACGCGGAGAAAGATCCTGATCCACGAGGTAGGAGTCGGTGCTCCTGTTTCTCCCGCATGCAATCAGTGGTTCTTTTTCTTCGCTGCTTCTTTCCACTGAATTGCTCAGTACTCAGATCGATGCGGCTCTGCTCTCAGTAGCTTAGCTATAGCATTATGGACTCTAGCTATAGCAATATGGACTTTAGCGTTAAACTATAGCCTAATCATGACATGACATGTGCACTGTAGCTAACGCTATAGCTAAGCTAGTTGCATAAAAAGAAGGAATGAAGACCCTAGGTGACATGACAATACCAGCGCTGACCTTGGCATGGCATAGCAATACGGAGTGTTAGAGGTATTCTTTCCATTATATATTGTGAAGTTATGGTAGTTTAGATTCTATGTGATCTTGTAAATCTTCTGTAACTATATTAGTTGTAATCAGCTCGATTGTAATCTTTCGTTGCCCGTTATTATTCATGATCCGGCAACCATATAATGGAAAGCCCCGGCAGCCTACAGCGTGATGTGCATCTTCCTCCTAGACTTTCTATGATCATTCCATCATGAAATATTTATCGTGGTGCATGACCAAATTATTGTTGAGTTGAATAATCGTTTCTTTGAAAGATCTACTCGTTTACATGGTATCGCTTTCTCCATAGCATGGTATGCTATATTGATCTCGATCGTGCTCCTCCCTGCCCGATATGCTGTCAACTTTAGCTTCCACCACCTCTGTCACCGACACTGAAACCTCGGCCTCTCCACCCGCTATGGCGCCTGTCTCCTCTGCCGTCAACGTCGCAAGCGTGAAGACCCACATCCCGATCGTCCTTGATCTCAAGGCATCGAACTACACCAAGTGGCATACGTTCTTTACCGCCATGCTCAGAAAATTTGCGCTTCTTCAACACATTGATGGCACTCCTCCATGCCCCGCCGCCGCCGCCTGGTCACAACAAGACTTCAACGTCCTCACCTAGCTCTATGGATCTATCTTCGACGACATCCTCGACATTATCATGGAGCCTGAGCAATCTGCTCATGCCCTCTGGACTCTGGACTAGCGCCGAAGACATCTTTCGGGACAACATGGAGAGCAGGACGATCTACCTTGACATTGAATTTCACACAATTTGGTTCAAGGCAACCTCTCCATCACCACCTACTGCTAGAAGATCAAGACCTTGGCGGAAGCACTCCACCACGTCGGACAACTCGTGTCCGATCACACCCTTGTGCACAACACCCTCCGAGGTCTCAGCCCTCGTTTATCCAACGTCGCGTCTATCATCTACTTGAAGACACCATTCCCCAACTTTGTTCGCGCTCAGTCCATGCTGCTCCTCGAGGAGCTGCGTTTTGACAATGCTACCAAGATCACCACTGCTCTTCTTTCCGGTGCCATCACACCTCCATCCTCTTGCGGTGATGGTTCATGCCGAGGAGAACATGGCAACAACTCGTATGGTGGCCGCTACAACCGCAAGAACAAAGGAAAGAAGAATGGATAGTTTGGGAACAAGCAATACACCAGCGCACCATCTCGTGGTCCATCGGTGCCGAACGGACCGTGGGTATGCTTCAGCCCCTCGGCCAGCCAAGGTCAATAGTGGGTGGGCGGCCAAGCCAACCTTGGGCTGATGCGTGGCGCGCACCATCCAGCGCAGGTCTTCTCAGACCTCGTCCACCCTCAACTCCAGCATAGACGTACAACACCACGGTGACACCCTTGTACCCATCTACCCCTATTGTCGGCAACCACAGCTGGGATAGCTCTAGTCTTGTCTCCACCCTTCATAATATGTCCCTTCATGGTGGCAATGGCGGTTGGGTGATGGACTCTGGTGCGACCTCGCACATGGCCTTCGACGATGGTACCCTCCACTCCTTTTCCTCTCTCCCTCCTTCCTCTCGTGCCACGGTCGGTAACGACGAGTCCATGTCGGTTGACCAAATGGGTCACACATCTATACACTCCTTTCGGTACTCCTTTCCACCTCAATGATGTTCTTGTCATTCCTTCTATTGTTCGCAATCTCCTTTCAGTTCGCAAATTCACTCGAGACAATTCTTGTTCTATTGAGTTTGACTCTTTCATTTTCTCTGCCAAGGACCTTCGCATCAAGAGCGTAATTCTTCGCAGTAATAGTGATGGGAAACTCTACATGCTCCTTCCCACATCTCCACCGGCGTCCTCCCATCATGCCCTCCTCACCGCTGCCCCAGCATCCCTATAGCATCAGTAATTAGGACATCCTAGCCATGACGCCATTCTATCGCTTCAACAATCGTCTTTTATTTCTTGTAATAAAGCAGATCGCTCTATGTGCCACGTCTGTCAACTTGGCAAGCACGTTCGGCTATCTTTTCCCAATTCAACATCTTAGACTAGTTTGCCTTTTTAGTTTGTTCATTGCGATCTATTGACATCACCTGTACCCAGCAATTTTGGTTTCAAATATTATCTCATTGTTGTTGATGATTTTTCTCACTTTTATTGGTCGTTTCCCTTCGCTAAAAATCGTGTGTTCATGAAACTCCCATCTCCTTTATTAGCTATGTCCATATACAATTTCAACTCCCACTTGTTTCCATCCAATACGACAACGGCACCGAGTTTGTGAACTTGGCATCCATGGAACTTTTTCGGTGACACGACATTCACCTTCATCTATCCTGTCCATACACCTCTCCTCAAAACGGAAAGGTCGAACGCGTTATTCAAACCCTCAACGACACCATGCGTGCTCTCCTCTTTCAAGCGCACATGCCATCCTCCTTTTGGGCTGAAGCACTTGCTACATCCACATATCTTATGAACCGTCGTCCTTCCAAAGCCATACAGTCTGTAACCGCGTATGAGCGTTTGCATCGTCGACCACCCTTTCTTCTTCACCTCCGTGTGTTCGGGTGTTTGTGCTTTCCCAACCTATCCTCCACAGCCTGCAATAAGCTCAACCCCCAGTCGGCCGCTTGTGTCTTCTTAGGGTATCCCTCATCTCATAAGGGCTATTGCTACTATGACATGGTCACCTAGCGACTTATCCTCTCATGGCACATCGTTTTTTATGAGGAGGTGTTCCCGTTTTCCATTGGTCCCTCACCTTCTCCACGTGACTCACACGATTTCCTCCTTGAGTTCATATCCACCCAAACGCCGTCCACTATGATCGATTTGGACAGTGGCTCCTACCGACACCCTACTGCATTAGTTGCTACACACCCCACCGCGACTCCTTTTCTCGCCGCGGCAGACTTTCCTCGCACCTCACCTGCCATGGCAAGTCCCCACGCTGTCGCGTCCCATGCCGCGACTCCTTTTCCTACCGTGATTGTTGTCGCGGCAGTCTCCCCTGCCGCAATCGCTTCAACATCTCCTACGATAGGCGCCTTCCCTGCCACGCCAACCATTTCTCCTGCCGCGACATCATCCTCCTACCGTGGCAGCCCCCATTGCACCCATTGCTCGCCCCATGGCTGGTCCTCATCACATGACCACCCGAGCCAAGGGCGCCTTGTTTTTCTAGTAGATCGCCTGAATCTCTCAGGTATTGTTTCTTCGGTCTCTCCAATTTTGAAAATAAACATACCACGCCGCACTTTAGGATCCCAATTGGCATCAAGCCATGGCTGACGAGCATCATTCCCTCCTTGAAAATCACGCATGGTCACTTGTTCCGCGTCCTCCCAGTGCAAATGTTGTCACCGACAAGTGGATTTTCAAACACAAATTCCACTCCAATGGTTCCCTTGCACGATACAAGGCTCGATAGGTCGCTTGCGGCTATTCACAGCAGCTTGACATTGATTATGACGAGACCTTCAGCCCCGTTGTCAAACCCGCCACCATCCGTATCTTTCTTAGCCTCTCGATTTCTCGTGGTTGCTCAATACATTAGTTAGACATCAAGAATGTCTTCCTTCACGGCATGCTTGACGAAACTATGTATTGTCAACAGCCGTCTGGCTTTCTTGATCCTACCCACCCTCCACATGTATGTCGTCTCCTCAAGTCTCTTTATGGTCTTAAATAGGCTCCCCGTACGTGGTACCAACGGTTCACCACCTACATTCGCACGATCAGCTTCGTTGCCTCCACGTCGGACACCTCTCTGTTTGTGTTCAAGGATGGTCGCGATCTTGCCTACCTTCTGTTATATGTTGACGAATCATTCTCACCACCTCGACCACCGCTCTCCTTGGTCTTCTCATTTATTGTCTTTATACTGAGTTCGCTATGACTAATCTTGCTGATTTGCACCATTTCCTTGGGATTATCGCGTTCGCTCACCTCGTGGTCTTTTTCTTTCTTAACGCCAGTACGCCACTTACATTTTGCAGCGTGTCAACATGTCTGAGTGCCATGCCACCGCCACACCCATGGACACACAGGCTAAGCTATCTGCCACCGACGGTTCACCTGTTGCCGATCCCACGTAATACCAGAGTCTAGCTAGCGCTCTTTAGTACCTCACCTTGACTAGACCAGACCCCACTTACGTCGTTCAGCAGGTTTGTCTCCATATGCATGCCCCTTGGGAGCCGTACCTTGCCCTCATCAAGCACATCCTGCGTTATGTCAAGGGCTCGCTCGACTACAGACTCGAGATTCTCAGCTCCTCCATCGACTCCCTCACATCTTACTCTGATGCTAACTGGGCGGGCTGCCCTGACTCTCGTCGGTCCACCTCTGGTTACTGCGTGTACCTTGGCAACAACCTTATCTCCTGGTCGTCCAAGCGCCAACTATTGTGTCTTAGTCTAGTGCTGAAGCCAAGTACCGCACCGTTGCTCACGCCGTGGCTGAGTGTTGTTGGATACAATAGCTTTTGTCTGAGCTGCATCATCCTATCCCTTTGACTACCATTGTTTACTGCGATAACATCAGTGCTGTCTACATGTCGTCCAACCCGGTTCAACATCGACGTACCAAGCACATCAAGATCGACATTTATTTTGCACGAGAAAATGTGTCTCTTGGTTATGTTCGTGTTCTACACGTGTCGTCTTCTCTTCAATTTGCCAACATCACGACGAAAGGACTTCCCATACAGTTGTTTCATGACTTTCGCTCTAGTCTTTGTGTTTGTTCATCGAACGATTCAACTGCGAGGGGACATTGGAGATATTCTTTCCATATGTATATTGTGCAGTTATGGTAGCTTAGATTCTATGTGATCTTGTAAATCTCCGGTAACCATATTGGTTGTAATCAGCTCGATTGTAATCTTCCGTTGCCGGTTACTATTAATGATCCAGCAACCATATAATGGAAAGCCCAGGCAGCCTATGGCGTGCGGTGCATCTTCATCCTAGACTTTCTATTCTTGTTTACACAGAGGCACTGACCTTGGCACTGCGAGGGGCACGAACTAGCTAGGTGCGGCCCCTAGAGGGCCCGGATTTACCACATGGCGAGCAGACGGGGAGTCTGGCTCTCTGGGGGCATGGTGGAGGGTATTCCGCCCCTTGGACCGGACTTGGCGAGCTAGTGAATGTCAGCAACTTCGTGGTGCCATTTTTGACATTGACATCAGGAGGAGGCTAAAATTGCTATTACGACTGTCAACAGTGTCATACGAGCCAAAAGCTCATACGCCAGTCACTACTACTATGTGAAGTAACTGAAGTGTAAATTAAGCATTTAAGCGTGTGACATCAGTGGTACCTGTGGGGAAAAAATCCTATAAGACCTGGTCTACAACTTCATTGACGTGGACCAACTCCATCATGTGATATATGTCTTTTTACGAATCTCAAAGTGCACAGTCTCATAAATCATTGATGTGAATTTTCACGAATTAAATACTAAATATTACCACGTCACGCTTTGAAATTCATAAAAGAACACGTGTCATGCAGTGGAGTTGGTCCACATCAATAGAGTTGTGAACCAAATCTTATAGAATTTTTTTCCGTACCTGTGGGATCCCAAGGCTGGCAAGTGTAAGACCAGCCATGATGTCACTCCTGAAGGACTTGAAATTGTAGCTCCTCCCCCACTGCAGAACCGGGAAGACGCACTGCAGTGCCGTCAAGGTCCACGCCCACCGCGGCGGCCGGCCGGCCCGCCGTTCGCCCGCGGGCGCCGGAACGCCTTCCCGATCAGGCCGGCGAGCTCGTCGCGCAGGCCGGGCGGCCTGGGGCTGTTCAGGACAAGGCCGGCCGTGTCCGGCCTCTTGGAAACGTCAAATGCAGACACCGTGACAGACGGTTCTACGGCTGCCATGGACGCTGCTCTAACTGGAGTGTATGGGTGAAGTGGTGAACTCGGCCTCCTCCGGTCCTCCCTGGTTTTTATAGGGGTTTTGGTCTTGGACTCTTGGTGTTTGGGCTCTGAATAGAGAAGAATCTCGAGGCGAAGTGACACGATCACAAAGAGGGCTAAATTTTTTCTTCGTGTTTACGTCACATGCATTGGATGGATGATGGATTGCGGTGGGAGGGAGTAGATGACATCCGTGGATGACCCCCAGGAGAAACTGATCTCCCTTGGAGACTTGGAGTTGAGGCGTGGAGGAGCAAATTGACGTTGCTATTTATAGGCTTGGTGGTGCCATGGGCGAGGCACACAAAGCTTGGGAAGAGGATCTCTGCATTAGTACCAACTAATGCGCTCCAGTATCCTGCAATAGAAGCACTTTGGATCATTTGATTAAAGCTTGGATGGCTAGGATTGAACTACTATATCCTGCAATAGAAGCACTTTGGATCATTTGATTAAAGCTTGGATGGCTAGGATTGAACTACTATAGGATTATGCTACAATGTCAAGCTATAAAAATCCAGAGGAGAGAAAATACATTTAAGAATATTTTTGGATGAATTTTTAAATATAGAAAATTAGCTCCAAAATTATGAATTTTTGTGGAGACAGCTTCAACAACCATGCTACGATACTCCATAAAATCTGGACCATTCACCTTGAATTTGGCTAGAAAAGTAATGCAAACACTGTAGCACATGCATTTAGCGAAATAATACAGAGGTTTAGAATCCGGCCAAATGCACCGGTGCCCAACATTTTTGTTTAGTTTTTTATTCCGAGGTGTCTGGATGTGAATCATGAGTCCCAGCAAAGAATTCCTCGTGTGTAATATGAGTTGGACAGGGCAATAAATAGTAAGAAAGATACAATTATAACAGATTTGCTATTTTTGAGTCGTCTGGAATTTTTTTAAGTTTAAGTCAATTGTTGTTACCATTAAATTTGTATAGAGATTGATATATCATATGATTGAATATTGATCCAATGGATAAAAAACGTGACTTATGTTTTAAAAAATTTCAATCATCTTATGAATAGACAGTCCCAAATATAAATAACAATTTAGACTTATGCACAACATGTAAAACTAAGAGGTGCAAAAATGCACCAGGACTATCTTAGATGATATCATCCCCTAGCCTCTATACTTCGCACTTTTGTCGTATGGGGAGAATAAAATGTGCAAAAGTCAGAGACACAGAGGAGGACACGAGTCTTCATCTAAATATAAGGCCATCATAAATGTTCACGTCCTCCTCCATTCTCCCACCTATTTATTTTAAAAATAATACTGCAGGTTATTATTTGTTTAGCGGGATCCGCTCTCATCCCTTGGGTGGGGCTCAGACGCCTACACACACGCACATCACCACACACACGTACTCACACACGCGACGCCTACGTAAGACTGGACGAACGGAGTTTGAAGAAGAAATAACGAAGTCACCACTGGCGTCTCGCTTGTGACGGGTACGTCGCCTCTCACTTAAAGAAAATCCTCCGAAATAAGACATACAGAACCAAACCTGGGGCTTGAACCCTGGTGGACTGGGGGTACAACCACCTCCACTAACCACCCAAGGAAAGCTTGGTTCTCAATCCATTAGATTTTCGTTGAAAGGTCTTCTCGCTATGCGAAAACGACGTTGGCTCCATACCGGGCAGTAACACACAAATAGTATATGCTTTTTCTGAAATGTTTTATAATTCATTAGATTTTCGTTGGAACCCGATTTCGTTTCGTCCTCCATGCAAGGAAAAGAAGAGTTCTTTACTCTTTTATCCATTTCCTATCCTACATTGTAGATGTGCTAAAATGTTTTGTGGTGCCAAGCATCACCTAACTTTTCCACTTCTACTCCAAGGTATTGTAAGGATTAACGGCATATCTGTTTGGGGGGCGTCTTGCTATTTTCGTTACTAGCGGAAACCTGGGCCCACACACCGCCGCTCGGCTAGAACACCACCCTCTCCCTTGACACAGCCCGCCAGCCCACCGCTGCCAAAAGTTTGATATTTTCAGGTTTCTACTGAAAATATAGAACTTTCAATTAGACCAATTCAACTTTTAAATCCAATATTGCAACTTTATACTCCGAGATTTGAACTTTCAACTGAAAAATTCTGTGAAATTCAACTCAAAAATTAAAACTTCCAACTAACAAATTCCTACCTGCAGCTCGGGGCTCGAAACTTTCACCTAGTAAAATCAAACTCCAATTGTGATGTATGGCAATGGCTGTTTTTTTTTTCTTTCGCCGGAACCAACAGTGAATGGCGTTGCTTGGTACCGGTAGAGGTACGCGTCGGCGGCAAGGGGGCTCACCACGCATCCCGCGGTGGTGGTGTGCCGGTAAGATGGCCGTGTGTGGTGCGTTGGCGTCTTGGCGAAGGTGAGTTATCCAGGAGCTAACAAACAATTAGAGCATGTATATAACTATATATAATTAATAGATAATGCAATCATCTAAACATCTACAAAAGAGATACTTACATTGAAAAAAATGACTTTTACATAAGTGCTTGATGAGTGCACACGTAGACGACGAATTTGATGGCTTAGAAAAGAGGTGTGGGGAATCTCGTAGTCTCGTACTATACCAGTGGCGGAGCTACTGTAATGTAAGGGGGTGCAGTTGCACCTCCAAATTTTTTGCAAAACAAATATGATATATACCCTCCTTAATATATAAAGTATATACTACATATATTAACATGCATACTCCTCAACTTCTGGCAGCCCATATAGCATTAGGCCCAATAAAATCTGAGAATCAAGCCCAAGTCAACTAGTCAAGAAGGTGTCAGGCCTAAGTGTTATCTGCCCATCCAGACGCTCTGGTAGCAGCGCAGGGGCGCAGCACTGTAGCCAGCAGCTCATCGCGGCATCGGTGCATCACGGCGCTTTGGCGCTGCTTCTGGCTTTTGCGCCGAGGATCTTGGCCTCGACGCGCCGGTGGCCGGTCACACTCCTCGAGTCTTGACCCCGAGGACCGCCCATCCGCTCGCTCCCCTCTAGGCTCCTTCAAGGCCTAGTGTTGGCTTGATCTCCGTGTTCCTTTCCTTATACCCCTTGCTACCTGCTTGCTGATTCATTTGCATGACATCTTTGCATCCTGCTGATTCATTTACTTCATATGACAAGGATAAAGTTCTTAAACTTGCTAAATTTTATCCTAAAAATTTCTCGAACATAGATTTGATCCAACTTTCTTTGCAACTTAATATGTTTATCACTGACATGCATCAAGATACAAGGTTTCAAGAAGTGAAGAATCTCAGTGAGCTCTTTATTAAACTTGTTGAGACAAAGAAGCATGATCGCTATAAACTTATTTATTTGCTGCTCAAATTGGTATTGATCCTTTCTGTGGCTACTGCAAGTGTAGAGACGGTATTTTCGGCAATAAATCATGTGAAGAACAAGCTAAGAAATAGCATAGGTGAATAATACTTGAATGATTGCTTAGTTACGTACATTAAGTGTGATTTTTTTTCTTCTACAAGTTAGTGATGATACTGTCATCAATCGCTTTCAAAGTACGAAGGAATGTTGTATTAAGTTGTAATTAAGTAATTTTCTAAAATATTTTATGATGTTGGTTATAATACGAATATGCAATTTGACACATTTGAAATTGTATTGAAACGGATGTATCTTAAGTTCACACTTTCATCGTCAAAATCCTGGCTCCGCCACTGTGTTATACACGCGGGCGTCCACCGGACAACATACCAATGGGCATCCGCAAAATAGAGAATCCGAAGAAGGATAATTGCAGCGCAAAAGCGGGGTGATGTAAATGGTGAAACTACTAATACTCGGATCCAAAATGGCCTTATAACAGCGTACTATAACAGTAAATCCGTGCGCATTATGTACGATACAAAGATTCACATGCAACCCGTACACCTCATTCTGCAGACTCCTCCTAACGACTGGAGAATCAGAGAGACATTTCATTTCATGGATCTGTAGCCACTGGGCCACCGCCTGCGGGAATACGTCGCTTGTGTCATCAGCTTCTCCTCCCCGGTTGGCTTCGCACGCGGCACGCGAGGGCGGTGCGCGCATCGACGGCACGTACGAGGCGGGCGCCGGGAATGAGAAGAAAGGGCACGCGTCGACGGCGGAGATCATGTTACACGCGATGCGAGAGGCCTGGCACCAAAGAAATAATAAAAAGAACGGTAGTCTGATGCACCGTGTCCGGCCTGACCGGTTAGTGGCCTACCGGCCCGTGCAGCCGGTCCTGACCTGTTAACTTGAATAGCCAAAGGCCTGCACGGGCGTGTAAGGCCGAAAGCGACTAAGGGACCGCACCGTGGGGGGGTCGAGCAGCACGGCACGACGGCTGCCTCGACTCGACGTGGCGGCGGCGAAGAACCCATCGTCACCTAGGGCGCTCGCCGCACAGAGGGCGGCTGCGCCGGCTTTCCTGTACGCACCGCTCTTTCGTGGTTTAGAGAAGCTACTGTGTGCGTCTGCTTGTAGTTGCTCCTTCATGCTCAAGAAACAGCAGGGAGATTCCAATTTCTAATATCCCAAGTCCTGGATGGGGCATGGTGTTGAAGGGCCTCAGTTTCCATGATCTGATCTCTTCTCTGTCATATTGTTAGTTATGCATTGGATCCGCAGCAAACAAGAACCAATTAAATAGACAGAAAGCGAGACTCATGCAGTGTTAAAAGCTGCTACTCCCGCCGGTTACAAATTCGTGTTACCATGGGATTTGAGAAATTTGATTTGATAATATCGTTTTGAATATTTAGATTGGTTAAATGAAGATTTTATGAGTAGATTTATTGTAAAAAAATACTTTCAAAATTTTATATTTTTAAAGCTTTTATAAATTTATATTGAAAACCGTCAAAAACCTTAAGAATTTTCAGTTGGAGGGGTAGTTCTATGCCTGAACTGATAACTATAATTTGAGAGCTACTAAGGGCCATGGCTTCAAATTTGATGTGTACCACAGTCCGCAGTCGGATAAATGATTAGTTAATAAGTTAAATAACTTAACTAGAACACCGCACATGAATACTCTTAGCTGAAAAATCTACTTTCCCCTACTTGAATTCTTCCATTGCTTTCTACTGTCTTGTTAGATCTGTCGAGTTCTGAGTCGATATACTGCAACAGCCAAGTATATTTAACTACAGTCACAAAAAGATGACTGCACACACACTTCAGTTAAAGCATTTGATTACTATGGAAACATGCATTTCCTATCACTGTTACAATGGTTACGGTTTGTAAGCATTTGCTATAAACCATGTTCATCGGATGCAAAGCCACATCACTTATGATTTTATTTGTACTAGCATACACTCAACACTCCAGAGCAGTGCTCTTATGTGCACTTAGACAAGCTTCCACTGCCTCACCTACTGTCAGGAAAATCCAATCTTCTCCTATTCTGTCAACCAGCCGCGCCAATTTCATCTTCTGAACTGCCTGCCATCCTGGACTTGCCATAACCATCTGCAGATAGGTGTTTGAGCACAAGAGTGAGATCATTTTACCAAGCAATTTGGAAATACCAAAATCTGTCAGTTTTAACCAAACTGAAAGTATGTTCATCAATTCATCACTTCACCTGTATGCCCAGAGACACCAGCTCCTTGTGTATTTCTTTCAGTGCTGCAAGTCCAGAAGTGTCTATGTTTACCACATCTGCAGACCAGGAGCATGAATCAGATATGTTTGACTTTTTCAGTACCAGTTTAGCAATGGTAAACTTCTTTGTACTCCCTCCGGTTCACAAAAATAAGTCGCTTTGGATATTGACACGGTCCCCAAAATACAACTTTAACCACTAATTACTATTATACTATATTTGTAAACCCAATAAAGTTAAAAATAAGTCTATATTACACCCCTAAACTATGACCTAAGTCCAAAAAACACCTTCAATTACAAAATCGTTCACTTTACACCCCTGAACTATTGAAATCAGAGCAAATTACCCCCTCGCCCTAAACCACCCCGGTTTTGGATGATGTGACATCCACGCTGGCACCCCGGGCCCACTTAGCAGTTAAAGGAGGGGGGAGTTAAAAGGGGCTACAGAGAGATCCAAAATCGGGCCAGGAAGGGGAGACCATGGGCGCGCACGGCTCGGGCTCGCCGCCGGCGGAGGGAGGCGCGGCGGCGCTGGCAAGGGCAGGGCGGGACGCCCAGAGGGTGGCGGCCTCAAGGGCACCGACGTTGGGGATGGCGGTGCTGTGGAGTGGCGGCACGGGGCGAAAAGGCGGCGGCGCGGGTGCTCGGGCCATGTGCGGTGCCGGCGGTGGAGTGGCGCGGGGAGGAGGGCGGCGCGCGCATGAGCTGTGCCCAGGGGTGAGGAGGCCAGCAGTGGGGGTCGGGGGAGTCTGGGGGTGGTCGAATCGGTGAGGCGGCGGTGGCCAAAGGCGGAGGAGAAGAGGTGGCGGTGGTGCAAGTCCTTGGCGGCGGGGAGGACCAATGAGGTGGGGGAGGGCTTTCTCGGGCCTTGGGGCACCTCGTGACAGGGTCGGCTGGGGCAGCGGCTCATCGGAGCGGCCGAACGGCGGCGAGGCGAAAGGCGACATGGCCGAAAACAGGGCTTTGGCTCCGGCTCGGTGGAGGCGGCGAGGCGGCGCGCTCCCCTCCGCCCGGCCCGGCGCCTAGCGCTGCCGCCCCGGATCTACCACCGCCGCACGAGCCCGACAC
Source organism: Ampelocalamus luodianensis (assembly GCA_036346255.1). Classification (NCBI taxonomy): domain Eukaryota; kingdom Viridiplantae; phylum Streptophyta; class Magnoliopsida; order Poales; family Poaceae; genus Ampelocalamus; species Ampelocalamus luodianensis. Next base: position 21,750,024 of record CM070621.1, read on the forward strand.
CCTTGCTCCCGGCCTTCAGCTCCTTCCACGGCCGTTGCACTGAGCTCCCCACACGCCAGGAGGAGCCCGACACCATGCGGGCCCGAGGGGAGGTCAGGCCGGGGAGGCGGCAACGGTGGCGTGCCAGCAGGCCTAGGCGGCGGCGGACCAGCAGTCGAAGGCCAGCGGCCGGGGGAGAAGAAGCAAGCCAGGAGGAGGTGGCGCCATGGAGCTTCGGCCGTAAGCGTGAGTGAACAAGGTGGGATAAAAAGAAAAGGAAAACGAAAGGAGATGTACACGTGGACGCCACGTCAGCGGAATATGTACATGTGGACGCCACGTCATCCAAAACCGGGGTGGTTTAGGGTGAGGGGGTGATTTGCTCTGGTTTCAATAGTTCAGGGGTGTAAAGTGAACGGTTTTGTAGTTGAATGTGCTTTTTGGACTCGGACCATAGTTTAGGGGTGTAATATGGACTTATTCCATAAAGTTATAATATTATAAAGGAAAAAATCCGGTTTACTCCCTCGAACTATCAGAAAAGTCTGGTTTACCCTCTGAACTACAAAACCAGTTATTTAACCCTCTAAATTTGCGAAATCCAGTTAATTAACACTCCACAGCGGTTTGGAGCGGTGGTTTTGCTGACGTGGCATCTCAGCTGTCCAAGTCAGCGGCGGTTTTGCACATGTGTCCCATACTCCCAGTCAACGTTTTTTTTGCTTCAGTCGACCGCCAGCACCTGTTTCCTTCCTTCTTCTTGGTCTCTCTCACCCCGTTGTTCTCTCTCTTCACTGGAGTTTCTTGGTCTGACCGAATTGTGGTCTCATGGTGCCACCTCCGGCCGACCCGGCGCCTCCTCCGTCGCTGGCTCCCTGCGCTTCCTCCGCCGCCAGTGTGACTCATCTGCGCCACCATCCGTGCCCCTCGGCCTGCACGCTTGCCCCCGTGCTCACCCTGCGTTGGCGTAGTTCGGCCTTGCCGTGTGCGCCCACCAGCCCGGCCCACCTCCAGCGCCTCCCCTCGGCCTCGGCCCGGTCGGCCTCGGCCCGGTCGTGCGCCGTCGGCTCTGGCTCCCCCCTTCTTCTCCATGGAGGTGAGGGAGTTCACCTTCACGTTGAGGAAGCCATCGCCGAGGCTCCAAGCTCCTGTCGTCGTCGCCGCTGGGAGCCATCACTGTCGGATCTGAGCTCCCATCGTCGTCGCCACTAGGAGCCATTGCCGAGGCTCAATGCCGTAGCTGCCGGATCTGGGCTCCCACCGGATCTAGTCTCATGGTGCCACCATCCGGCCGTGCCGGGAGCAAAAGGGGGCGACGACAGCGAAGGCGGCGTACGTGGCCGAACCGGCGGCAGGGAGCTAGCGGCGAAGGCAGTGTGGGGCGAAAGGCCGGCGGTGCAACTCGAGGAAGAAGGCGCCATAGGGAGGTGCGGCCGGAGCAAGCTCGGAAGGAGAAGAAGTCCGTCGGTGAGGGAGCTCCACGGTGGTGGCGAAGAAGAATGGAGGTGGGGGGAGGCTTCCTTGACCAGAGGCGCGGTGGGCCAGAGCCGGGCAAGGAGCGCAGCGGCGGCGGGAGACCAAGCGCCGGCGGTGGCGCCAAGGCAAAACAGGCCAAAGGCGGCACCGGTGACCAGACCAACGGTGCACAGGGGAGGCGCGCACGCGAACGCTGGCGGAGGCACCGACGGCTGCGCCAAAGGGAGGCGCGGGAGAAGCGATGGAGGCGGCATAGGGAGCGTCGTGAGGAGGTGCGGCCGGAGAGTTTCGGAAGGAGGAGCAAGAAGATGTGCTTGTGTGTTTCAGCCGTGAGGGGATAAGCCAGTGAGAGAAAGGGGAGAGGTGAGGTGGAGTGGAGAGAGAGGGTGATGTGGATGTCCACGTGTCAAAAACCGGCCACATCAGCAAAACCACCGCTTCAAACCGCTGTGTGGTGTTAATTGACCGGATTTCGCAAATTTAGGGGGTTAAATAACCGGTTTTGTAGTTCAGAAGGTAAACCAGACTTTTTCTTATAGCTTGAAGGAGTAAATCGGACTTTTTTCTATTATAAAAGTATTTTTCAAGACGAATCTACACATATAATTTTTATGTATCTAATCTAAATATTTAAAAAGATATCAATAGTTTGACTACACATATTCCAAAACAATTTGTTTTTGTGAACCGGAGGGAGTAGTTACTTACTTGACATGTCAAGGACAACCGATTGCACCCTTTCCCTGGCCTTTTCATCCGATGTCTCGAGTTCATCCCTTACCCATTCAATGATCCTGAATGAGGAATACTTGTTAGACCATTCATATTGAAATATGATAAAGTCAACTTTACATTCTGAGGTCATTAATACCTTTCTTTGATGAAAGTGGCGTTGATGAAGCACAGGAAGGATGTGTCAATGCGTATTGTCTGTACAGTTGGTGTTCGGCAAGCCACAGGGTACTGCCTGACGTTGCAATAGATGTTAGTCCCTTGTAGCCTGCCAAGAACCTCTACTTGAGGCCGGAGTGACTGTATGATGATCTTTGCAAAGGAGATGCCAATCTGCAACGATCAGTCCTAATCAAGTCAGAGAACTGAAAGACAATGTGCATATGTGATTCAAAATGAGGCCTAGCGAACATCTTACTGCGACTGAAAGTCCAATCTCCACCGACCCAAAGAGCACGCCAAGGAATGCACCGATGCATGTGATGAAATCCATCTTATCAACTTTCCATATGTTGCAAGCTTCTTTAATATCAATCAGTCCTGGAAGCGCTGATAGAATGATGGAGGCTAGCACTGCCAAGGGTGTGTAGTAGAGGAACTTCATGAACAACTCCAAGGCAACAAACACCGTGATGGCCATGACGATGTTGGAAACCGTTGACTTGGCGCCTGCGCTGAAGTTCACAGCTGTTCGAGAAAATGAACCTGCAAACGTCTGTCAGACACACTTCCCAGCATATTTTACTTCTTTTCAGAAGATTACAGGCATTAATCATAATGATCACCTGTTGCGACATAGCATGAGGATAAAGATCCTGCAACATTTGAAAATCCCATTGCGATCATCTCCTTATTTCCATCAAGTTTATACCCTCTTACCGAGGCGAAGGATCGTCCAACGGCGATGGCTTCCTGAAACAGGCAATTCAAACTTGTTCTTTCAGTTCATCTGCATTTCACCACACAGCGCCTGCTGGATTGTGTATGACAATTACCGTAAGAGCAATGACCGCACAGATGATGGCAGTCTTGGCGCATTCCACAGTGTACGGTCCATTCAAATATATCTGCTTGGCTGAGCTTGGGTTCAGGCCTGCATGCACCTTCTGTATGATCTTCACACCGTTCTTGTCAGCTCTTGTCGCGTAGACCGCGGCAGTGGACAGAATAACTGAGAGCAAAGGCGAAATTGCAGACAGCCAGAAGAGTTTCTTGTACCTCCTCCCCTGTGATTCCATTGTACCATTCATGTTAGTAAGAACGGTATTATGATCCACTAAATCAGTGTGTCAAGACTCAAGGTATCAGAGTTTGATCCTTCTTACGATGAACCGTGTGGTGAGAATGAATATGAGAAAGGAGCATCCGATTAAGAAGTTGCCCGGGTGCCACTGCCATTGGATAAGAGATGTAACAGTGGTCAGATTAGATACAGACAATAGTAAAAGCCAGACGTAAGCTGGATGAGTTGACATAAAGGTGCGTGCTATCTTTGTCCAAATAGTAGTTTCCAAACACTAAACAGTGTGCAGACATGTGGTCATGTTCTTCATCCACGATAAAGCTTGATATCGTACTGTCAAGTTGCATATTCATTCCAAGGACTCAAGTCTGACTAATTGTCTTTAGCTCTAGGCTTTGTATTGGGATCAAACTAGAACTATTATGCAACAAGAGGTCTTTGTTCGTATGATTACACTACTGGGCTGGGATCTGTTGCTATTTTTATTATTTGAATATTTATCAGATGAGCTATTAGACATGCCACGAGAAACTTTTCTCTTGGCAATAACTCCAAAAGTGGTTTCAGATTACGACACAAAAAAATCCAATCGGGAAAGGGTTGCTTGTTTATGATACTTGTACTCTTCTGCATCACGGGGAGTCTGGAAAATTAAGAACTGCTTGTCCTTCCTACCAATACCACGAATCTGGATGTATACTGCAGAATAAACAACTAATAAGGCCTCAATCTTTACTCCAAGCAGGTAGTCCCCAAGTAACGAAAGGGACGTGCATTTTTTTTACATCTTCTGTACAAATTTGGTAGTATGTGAAGCATTTTCTAGGGGCCTTTGAAATGTTAGTGAGAAAAACGAGCCATGGTTTAATAAACAAACAAGAAAGCGATATATATGCTGCCTTTAACAGATAAACTGATAACAGATAAACTCTATCAGTTCGTTATCCATTAACCTTATTACTTTATCGCTTTGCTCTTGCTGGACCAGTAATTTACAGGTCGTTCCAAGTAGCGCACTCACCGGATCATGGAGTGCAGAGCAGACTGCCTTGATGACGGAGACAATATCAGTGTTGTTTGTGAAATGGCTCAGTCCAAGCAGCCCCTTGAGCTGCTGCAGCCCGATCACGATGGCCGCTCCTCCCATGAACCCGACGATGGCGGCGTGCGACAGAAAATCCACGAGAAATCCCAGCCTGGGACGTGACGAAACGACCAGGTATATATAACCATACAGTGCAACGTAGAAAACAGAGTACGTAAATTACGTATCGAAATACTCAGCAGGCACGTACCTGAACAGCCCAAAGGAGACCTGGAAGACGCCAGCGAGGAACGTCACTGTGAAGACCAGGGTCCGGTATGTCGCCGGGTCGACGGCCGGGTCGACGATCTTCTGGACCATCGACGACAGCAGCAGCGAGACGACGGCGACGGGGCCGATGGCTATCTCCCTCGACGTTCCCATCACAGCGTAGATCAGAGGTGGAACAACGCTCGTGTCTGTGACCACATAGCAGCAAGAATTAATTCAGAACAGTGAAGAGAAAGGCTAAATTATTTTGGATATGGAAGCTTGTTGTGAGTTGTGATACTTACAAAGACCATACTGAGGGTCCAGTTTGGCTAGATTGGCGTATCCAATGCTCTGCAAGATCATATACACGGGATAACATGGCAGATATGGATGGGATAACTCTTTTTTTTTTTGTTTTGAATTAATGGATGAGATAACTCTAAACACCTCATTATGTCTAGGCAAAAACTATGTTCCTTGAAGTATTGTTTTTTTGGAACTTCAGTGTTCTTGAAGTATATGCTGCTGTTTTCAGTTTTTAGCTTGACTTGTTTAGGGCAAGAAACTTTCGTGCTGGGTTAGTTGTTGCAGAAATCATTACTGACGTGAAGACAAAAGCTGCTTGCAGAGCTAGGCCGAACTACTGGTACTACATATGTGAGAAAAAACCGAAGCGTGAATTAAGCGTGTGGCATCAGTGTTACCTGTGGGATCCCAAGGCTGGCAAGAGTAAGCCCAGCCATGATGTCACTCCTGAAGGACTTGAGACTGTAGCTCCTACCCCACTGCAGCACCGGGAACACGCACTGCAGCGCCGTCAAGGCCCACCCCCACCGCGGCGGCCGCCCGTCGCGGCCTCCGCCGTTCGGCCGTGGGCGGAACGCCCTGCCGACCACGCCGACGAGCTCCTCGCGCAAGCCCGGCGGCTTGGGGCTGTTCAGGACAAGGCTGGCCGTGTCCGGCCTCTTGGAAACATCGAATGCAGACACAGTGACAGACGTCTCGACAGCTGCCGTGGCCTCCATGGACGATAGCTAGCTCCTCTAGCTGAAGTGTTTGGGCGAACTCCTCGCTGGTTTTAAAAGAGGTTTTGGTGTTGGCGTTTGGGCTCTGCTTGATAGAGAATCTTGACGTGAAGTGACACGGTGATCACAAGAGGGCTAGAATTACTCCCGTGTAAACATCACATGGGAAGGATCATGGATTGCGATATGATTCTTGGGAGGGAGTAGAGGACATCCATGCATGGATGAGCCCCTGGAGAAATTCTCTATGGAGGGGTGTGCAGGGGCAAGTTGACATGTTGCTATTTATGGGCTTGGGTGAATGGGTGTGGTAGTGGTGCGATGCGATGGACAAGGGCACAAGGCACACAAACCTGGCCACATGCATCGGTGGTGGGCACTTTTTTTTATTCCTCCATAATTGGTTGGTTGTGCTGCTAGTGCATCTGACTACCAGTACAAACCATCTAATATTACGGAGTACTAGCATAGTCCCGTGCTTTACTGCGTAAGACGAGCTCTTGTCTATTCATTTATCCCTTCGACTTCATCACGAAACACAAACTCTTGTGTTGCCGTAAGATGTAAAATTATCAACTTTTGTTGAATAATCGGACATGCCACGCCGACCACAAATTGTGTTGCCGCCGTAGCCACCACGCCGCGTGCTAGGGTTTTGACCGGCAACCTGGTGAGAACGTAGAGGAGAGAAGGGGTGAGGATGAGTGGAGGGTAGGGTTCGGGAAGCAAAATATTGAAGTGTTCATAATTTTATATAATTACTTGAATTTCAATATTTTCCTTCATTTCCCATCTTCTTTCCCCCTTTTTCCTTCTTTTTTTCTTCTCTTTTTCCCTTTCCTTCCTTTTCCCTCTTTCCCCTCTTTCCCCTCCTATGTTTTTCTTTTTTTCCCTTTCCTTCTCCCTTACTTCCTCTTCCTCCTCCTCCCGCACCCAATCGTCCTCCTCCTCCCGTTCAACTCAGCCTCCTCCCCCCCTCTCCCGACCGTTCGCCTCAGCCTCCCTCCCTCCCTCCTGACTTTCTCCCTCAAAACCCACCGGAGCTCCGGCGGCATCGAACTGTGTTGCCGCCCTCTTCTCTGCCTCCGACAACCTGCTGCCTCGGTTGTCACCCCGCCGAGCTAACCGCGTCATGAGATGTGCCCATCACGCTCAAGCTAACCCACCACCTCCCTCCACATCCCCCTCTCCGTAGACCGCCACCGCCGCCGTCCTCCTCGCCGTCAAGCTAGGCCATCACCGTCACTAGCTTCCTCGCCGCCTCCTTCGCCCACCTCAACCCTAAAAACGGAATCCCCGTCCTCGGGAACCCACCGTGCTCGTGCTATTGCTGTTCCTTACCGTCGGAATTCGCTGCCACCATGCCCGACTCCCCCGTGCGGCGTGCGTTGAGAGCTCCTCGAGTTCGCATGGTGCCATGCCCGTGCCGACACGTTCCGACGGCGGGGTAGTGGTAGAGAGAGGTTGGCGAAGGGCGAAGGGATCGCACCTCGCGATAGAGACGCCAGGCACGGGGAAGCTGACGACTTGGTCCCACCTGTAGGCGCGTGACTTCCATTGGAGGTGGTGGTAGACGGACCATCATCACCACCAACTCGTGCTTTTAAGTAGTAAAGATAAATGCATAACTGAAATAGAGTTAATTAGAGAACCACATCCAATTGAGAAGCTATATATTCCCAAATTAATTCAAAGTAAAAAAAAATCAATCATATGCGAATGTTTCGGTTTAGAATTGGACTCAAACAATATTTTCAGAAATGAAGACGTATGTCGTACTGTTTAGGCACGCAATTGTGTTGTATTTATGACTAGTTTTTGGTGTTATGAGGACTTCTTGCCCAAGGTTTCATTTTTCTTCTCTTTTTGGTGGAAAACATGCCATGACAAATATGTTGAAAAATCGGACGGTTTCTGGTGGTTTTCAGGTTAACTCATTTTTTTTTATCTTTTAGGTTCGTTTCTAATCATTTTTTGTGCTCCATATACCCAATCCTTAATACTATCGGGGTGTTTGGATAGGGGGCTTTCTGTAGGAATTTATATGATTTAGTTCAAATTCTAACTAAACCCTAATGATTCGGATCCAAATCTCCCTGCATCCAAATAAACCCGCAATGTTTTAGAGGAAAACCGTCCATACCAAGAAATTGAACCATGCTCCGAGAAGAGAATTCATGTGAAGAGTGAACCATGCAATATTTCAACAAAAGATCACATGACATATATTTTTTTTTATTAAATAATCCTTTTTTGAAAAAATATTTCTTAATAACACTTCTCCAACTTTATTTCCAAAATATAACCCTTTTGGCCACACCACAGCTCGTGGCGTGGCAAATACACACTGCCACGCCATTGATCCTGGTGTGACAAGTGGCGATATTGTTTTGCCACGCTACTGGTGGTAGCAGGGCAAAAAGACTATTTTTTTTTGACTCGTTGCTGGACTTATCTCGTGGCGTGGCGCCACGATGATCAAAAGTGTCAGATTTGGAAATAAGTCGGGCATGAGATTATTAATAAAAATAAATTAGAAATATGTTATATATAAAAATTGTTCTGACATGTACATATACCAGATAAGAATGATAAATAGTATTTCCCTGTTTACTAAGAATACCTAGGTATCTTTCACTAGCGAAGACACCCAATAAAACAGTAAAGGAATAATTAAGGTCACTGTATTTTTCCACTAAAGGTTTGTTTGGCACTCAAATTATCGGTCTATCCCCGTGAATAGACTGAAATTTTAGTTCAAAATTCCGACATACCCATAGAGATGGACTGAGCATTTGAGCTTCCTAAACAAGGCATAATAGAGTACCAACGTGGGAATATCATCAAAGCCGGTGCATTGATCCAAACATAATTAATAGAGTACGAACTACAGTTCTCCTAAATTAAAGGACACTGTAGTCTCCCACGTAGCCTGTCTTCAGATCATCGAACCAATTAGCCAAGAGTTCAAATTAACTGTCAGAAAACATGGTGTTTTGCCCGAATGTTAAGTTGATTTTCAGTTGCTGGTAATCTTATTTGAATGTTTGATGTACTTATGTCAGCTCATCTAAAAATATTTCAATTTTCTACTCGTATTGCAATATGCTTCATCCTTAACCATCATAACATGAAGTTGCCCTTTGGAAGATGATATGTCATTTTATCATTTTCCAAATCCACCAAAAGATAGGCGACTTCAATTTTTTTTTCCTTAAGTTCTTATGTTATCACAAACATAACCGGCTCTAATTTCACTCTGTTTTTTTTTCAAACCTTCTTATGTTAATAATTTTGCAATATAATCGTCTTGTGTGTTCTCTCATAGTGTTTTCGATGCAATCTAAAAAATTTAGGCGATGACATAAAAAATGGCTAGGTGATTTTTTACTTCGATGGGATGTAAAGAAAGCATACCAGATTAAGTTTTTTTATATATATAAAAAAAGAGATGATGTGTCTTTCTACGAAGCTAGCTAATACTAATTCAATTGACAATTTGAGTCACTTAGTTTTATGCCCGAGCCTAAATCAACATACAAGCTTGCCAAGCATTCCTCTATTTTTATGCCACATGCGCCATATTATTCTAGTATCATCATGAATGCATATGCACTGAAAAGTGAAAACATCTGCATGTACAGCCAATGCACCTTTCTAGCTTCTCAATAATTGAAGAATATTCATGTTTTTTTTTTCAATTAGAAGAAAACGCTCACGCACACACATGCACACACCCCATCACACTCACACACATCTAGAAATACGGAGGTCGGAGATAAATCTACGACATTGCAAAGTTTCCATTGAGGCATATCTGTGTGTACATAAAGGTGGACACTAGAATTTAAACCCTGATGGACAGTGGCGGACACGCCAGGGAGCACGAGGGGGCTAGCGCACTGGCTCTGGCCGCCGCCCCTGTGGTACTCCCCCTAGTACCTCTGCTAAGTTTGCTTTGTTTTGGTGGGATTCATGGCGGAGCATCGCCTGCACCAGCCGGTGGTTGGGGAGAAGCGTGAGAAGATGAGGACATTGAAGATGACTTAGGGGTGAGTAGGGCAATTTGAGCCGTTATATTTTCATGTCACAACTCATATGGCACATTCGCCAACTCTGGTTGCATTACCATGGTCCATGGAGATCAACTGAATCCCCACCCCAAATCCCTAATTCCCAAATCCCAGTCGAGCAGTGCGGAGCGGCGATGGATGGGCGGGAGCGTGGACGAGCGGTGTGGAGGCGCGGCTGGGTGGGGGTGCGACCACACGGCTTGGCAAGTCAGCAAGTCGACGACAGTCATAGACGCGCACACATAGGTCACACCTGTGACACCTCTACAACACAGAGCAACAGTAGCTGAGTGCTCCAGGTGAGGTGATAATTCTTTGCATATTTGCAAAAATAAAAATAATGTCAAGTGTCAAGTAGAAGCAAAACACAATTATATTCTCTAGTCTAGTCTCAACTTCTCATAGAATCCATAAGATTTGTAGAAGATGGACAAACGCACTTTGAATAAGCTATTTGTCAAACAATCCAAGTACAAGGACTCCAAAGAAGATGATGGATTGTACAAGATCTTTTCAATAACCATGGTTCAATGTTCATAGTTCCTTACAATTTGCTTACTGTCTCACTGATTTAGCTACTTTTGTTCTACAAATTGCTACTCGCACATATTTATGACTTCAGGGCGTTCTATTCATTAGCAAGGTACTACCTTAAGTGTATTTTACATTCTCGTTTTGTCTCTTGTTTATTTATGTATGAATTTAGATTGCACTAGACAATCAAATGTATGTTTGTTACGGTTTTGCCACATTAGCTTTCTCCGATGAACACTCTCTATTTTTGTCCTATAAGTACGTCATTGCTGGTGGGCGGAGTTGTACACCTACAACTTCACCGCCCCACTAAGAAGTGATTCCATAACACATGATGTATTATTATGATCAAACCACATTGCACTGAAAAAGGGCGAGTCATGCCTATACCAATTCTAGAACACTTGATTGTGGTTATGGTGCAAGAGGTTGCAGGTTCAAATCCTCGTACTCCTTAAAAAGATGCGCAACTCCTCCTGCGTAATTTCTCAAAAACAATAAAGCTTATACAGTTATACCATTTTTTGAAATACTTACAATTCTTATTTGTTTGGAGTGGCATATCATACATAGGTAGGTTAGATGAGTAGGCCCAGTTCTGACGTGAGGTGGATCTTGCCTGCGTCCCTTGGATAGAACCTGAGACCATGGAACATAATTAATGGTTGCATTAGTGCTCCATATATTGCCACCATTAATTTGCTCTGCTTCCTCTATTATTCAGCTGGGGCCTGGGACAATGAAGGGATCCTGTTCCTTCGTTCAAAAGAAGCAGGGAGGCATCGCGTTAGCCATCAAGAAAAGCACTCCTCAGAATCATGTAGCTAGATATATATAACCTACTCCCAAATTCTGACATAACCCGAGGTTAAAGTTACTTGGACCTCAATGGGGAATGTTCAAACTTCAGGTCAATGTTTTTACTGAAAAATGCTGGTGGCCATTACCCACTAGAATAAAAAACTTTGTTCGTATCACATGGTTCTTCTTTTCATTGATTCAATACTACTTTTCAAGAACCCCACACGGTATAATTCAAAGCGTTTACTAGCTTAATTATTGCCAATTGGCATCAGCAGCTGATGACGATTGCCTCACCATGACTGTCTAACAAGGATCCATGATTGATTGGATGCAAACTAACATGGATCCGCTTCCTCTATTATTCAGCTGGGGCCTGGGAGAATGAAGGGATCCTGTTCCTTCGTTCAAAAGAAGCAGGAAGGCATTGCGTTAGCCATCAAGAAAAGCACTCCTCAGAATCATGTAGCTTATAAATATAACTTACTCCCAAATTCTGACATAACCCGAGGTTAAAGTTACTTGGACCTCAATGGGGAATGTTCAAACTTCAAAGCGGTCAATGTTTTTACTGAAAAATGCTAGTGGCCATTACCCACTAGAATAAAAAACTTTGTTCTTAGGACATGGTTCTTCTTTTCATTGATTTAATACTAATTTTCAAGAACCCCACACGGTATAATTCAAAGGCTTAATTATTGCAAATTATCATCAGTAGCTGACCACGATTGCCTCACCATGACTGCCTAACAAGGATCCGTGATTGATTGGATGCAAGAGATGTATAGACGACTAAGGAACACGCATAAGACCCAGCATTACACGTTTTCTTTGTTGAAAATGTGGGCAATATTTTAATTCCAGATTTTAATAGAAGACAAATATCACAAATGACTAATGATGCATAAATCAGTACTAACAACAGACAACTCATTGTACTTTGCAATATATGTAAAAACAGAATATAAACAAGTCAATCAGTTACACGAAAGACTTAGTGATGAATTCGATGAAGAACAGGAAACAACGCAGACGCAGACTCGATGCAGTGCAGAAACGTAGATGAATCAGCGAAACGAGCGGTCGCGCAGATATGCGCTGCCTAGAAACCTTATTGCCCCCGTGCAGGTCTTCAAGACAGCAACGGCTCGGAGACACTGCTCTCCTTCTTCACGGTGCACGCCGAGAAGAAGAGTTGATGAGGTTCAGACAACGCAATACAACAACACAGGTTTGTAAAAGGAAGAAAAGAAGAAATAGAAGCAGTGGTTCTTCGTGCTATGCTCTGGACATCTCCAGGTATAGATATAGAGATGCAGACTATGAACTGACCTGATTAAACAGTCATTTACTCACTGATAACTGACACATTTAACCAGTCATTTACCCACTGGTAATTGTCTGTCATCATCACTCAATAAAGCCCTAAATTCAAACATTTGAATCTCTCTCACACACACACACACACACACAGAGAGAGAGAGAGAGAGAGAGAGAGAGAGAGATGCATGGTTCAGCAAAAATAAGGTGGACTTGGTCCGCCAAGTGGCTCACTACGTCATGCCACGGTCATGCGTCGCAAGTTATAAGTCACGTGTTTTTCTACATGAAAATACGCGAATACATGCGCATGCGTGCGCGCGCGTGTGTGTTTAGCCAAAACCCTCCTCGTGCCACCCTCATCCATGTGTCATATGTTTCAAAGAGTGGCAAAGACTCCACCTTATATATTGACCACCTCCACCTTACCTTAGCAATATAGTACTAAACCATACATGCTTTGGAATTATAGAAAATTGGCCTCACTCATATGGCTAATTTGCAACAATCCCCACCAATTCCAAAGCAAGAAGCAAAAAGCAAAAAGATGTCAAAGATATTGTGCTGAAATACTTTTAATACACCAGTCTTTTAGTGTAAGTTTCGTACGGGTTGAATTTACACCTAGAATGACAAGATTCATCTTTTCACAGCTGATGAATGGACTATGCCTTGAATTCATAGCTTTTCGTGATCAGACATCACCTGAAATCTCAACTGATAGTAGGCTACCAATGAACCACGTGTGAATAGAGCGTTATATGGTCATGCTCCCTTATCTATTCATAAGCTTTCTAGAGAATGCCTTGTTCTTATGAACTGCGACCACACAGTTAGGCTCAACTAGGTATATTCTTTCTAGGTATCCTGCAGGCTAATACTTTTTCTCAATTGGACAACAAAATATATTAAGGCTTTATGCCAACCTTCCATATAGTCGAGAGTAATTTGTCTATTAGGATATGGGTTCAATGAATATGTACTCTCTTGTTATAACATCAACTTATTTTTCCCATTGCTTAAGTCACGGGATCTCCGATCAAGAAGGTATGGGTTACCATTATGATGTAACTCAAATGGGCCTTATTCCCATGTCCATAGATACAACTGAAATCGTTTTCCGTGCTAACCCCTTTGTAAAATGGTATGTCAGATTTTTCTTAGTGCGAATATAATTCACAACAATCACTCTAGAGTTTCTTAGTTTTTTGACAGATTTAAGCCTACGCTTTACATGTCTGGAGAACTTCATATTATCCTTGGTACTTGTGACTTTACCAACACGGTTTGATTATCACAGTACATCAGGATTGCCGGTATTGGTTTCTCAACCAATGGCAAGTCCAACAGAAGCTCTCTCAGCCATTCAGCCTCAACAGTGGCTGTGTCAAGTGTCTTTGATCTCATCCGCATCAGAGATCCAACTGGAATCACTGTATCCTTTTAATACAGAAGGATATCTAATATAAGTAATTCCAAGAGATGTTGTGCCTTTCAAGTAACACAATACTCTTTTAAATGCCGCCCAATTATCATCTCCTGGGTTAGATGTAAACCGACTTAATTTGCTCATAGCAAATGAAATGTCAGGTCTTGTGACACCAGCTAAATACATGAGTGACCCAATAATTTGTGAATATTTTAATTGATATTTCCCTGGCTCTTGGTTCTTTCGAAGCTTAATGCTCGTATTATAGGGTGTTGGAGAAATTTTACAATTCTCATAACCAAAATGGCTTAAGATTTTCTTAGCATAATGAGATTGGTTCAAAGTGATCCCATCCTTGTTCTTGATCAATTTAATATTCAAAATGACATCTGCCTCTCCGAAGTCTTTCATATTAAAGTATTGAGATAAGAAAGATTTGATCTTATCAATTACGGTAGTGTTTATTCCAAATATAAGTATGTCATCCACATACAGGCACAAGATCACTCCTTGACCCCCACCATAATGATAATACACACATTTATCAACTTCATTCACAACAAAGCCAGCAAATGTCAAAGTTTTATCAAACTTCTCGTGCCATTGTTTAGATGCTTGCTTTAGACCATATAAGGATTTCAATAATCTACATATCTTATTTTCCTATCCAGAAATCACAAAACCATCTGATTAATCCATATAAATTTCTTCCTCAACTCTCTGTTAAGAAAAGCTATCTTTATGTCCATTTGATGGACATGTAGACAAAAGAAAAATACTAACGCAAGGAGTACTCTGATGGTGGTTAGTTTGGCGACAGGAGAATAGGTATCGAAGAAATCTTCTCTCTCTTTCTGGGTGTAACCCTTGGCCACAAGCCTTGTCTTGTAGTTCTCAATAGTACACCATCAGGCCTTCGTTTTTTTAAAGACCCACTTACATCCTACAGGTTTACACCCGATAGGACGATCAGTGATCTCCCAAGTCTCATTAGCCATGATAGAGTTCATCTCACTACAGACTGTTTCTTTCTAATACTCAGCATCAGAAGATGCACAAGCCTCTGAAAGAGTTTTTGGGACAACATCCACGAGGTATACAATAAAGTCACCATCAAAGGTTTTCTCAACCCTTTGTCTCTTGCGGCGACTAGATTGTTATCCTCCTCGGGGATATCACATATTGGTTTAGAAATGATGGGAAGTTAAGAAGTTTGATTATTCTCACTTTCAATATTTTCAGTTTGAACATTCTCGGTTCATGAAGTACTGTTTGCAGTTCTCGTAGAAAAATAATCCTCATAGAATAAAGCATCTCTAGACTCCATTATTGTGTTAGCAATAATCTCAGGAGTTTCTAATTTAACTACTAAAAATCTATAGGTCATACTATTATGAGCACATCCTAGAAAAATACAATCGATTGCATGAGACCCAACATTACACGTTCTCTTTGTTGAAAATGAGGGCAATATTTTAATTTCAGATTTTAATAGAAGGCAAATATCGTAAATGACTAATGATGCATAAATCAGTACTAACAACAGACAACTCATTGTACTTCGTAATATATGTAAAAATAGAATATAAACAAGTCAATCAGTCACACGAAAGACTTACTAATGAATCCGATGAAGAACAGGAAGCAGCGCAGACGCAGACTCGATGCAGTGCAGAAACGTAGATGAATCAGCGAAATGAGCGGTCGCGCAAACGTTTGCTACCCGGAAACCTTATTGCCGCCCCCCGTGCAGGTCTTCATGGCAGCAACGACTCGCAGTGGTTCTTCGCGCTATGCTCTGGACGTTTCTAGGCATAGATATAGAGATGTAGACTGTGAACTAACCTGGTTAAACAGTCATTTACTCACAAGCCATGCGATTTTTCACGCGAAAATACGCGTGCGCGTGTGTGTTTAGTCAAAACCCTTCTCGTACCACCCTCATCTATTTGTCACATGTTTCAAAGAGTGATAAAAATTCCACATTATATATTGATCACCTCTATCTTACCTTAGCAATATGGTATTAAACTATACATACTTTGAAATTATAAAAAATGGGCTTACTCATATGGGCCAATTTCCAACACTCTTCAATCTTCAGCCGGTGACGTCTAGAATATGATTAGTGTGCTTCCAATCGACAAGTAGAAGTTGCATCAGAGTAATATTCGTTTGTGTTGTGATGTTGCATCCGATAGATTTATCATAAGGAGATACGTGCAATAACCGACTTACCTGAAAGAAAAGTCTGCCTTATTTGTCTACTTATTTTCCATCAAGTGGTATTTAGAGTAATACGTTACATGAATCACCTCATACAAGCACAATTATACCACTTTTTTTAGCTCTTTCTAATGTCAACTGAGGGGTCCCTAATTTTTTTTTAAAGGTACAACTGAAAGCCTGAAATGGTAGCAGCATTTCGACATGTTCATTCTTTCTTCCAACCCGTCCAGAAAAGGAACATCAAGATTCAATCCCGGAACGAAACTAATGTATGACACTCTGACTAATTAAAGCAACTCAAGAAAAACTATGTACAGTTTCATTGGAGGAGCACGATGACCTATCACCAACTGAAGATTTCACAGCTTGGACGCTTATGTCTCCAATCCATGCTGACAGCTTATCCAATGTGTCACTTGTTAATACCAACAAAAACCAATCTTGATACGTAGATTAGGTCAATAATTTCATCATAATACGCGCAACATGATAATAGAATTATGTCTCCACGTCAGAGAGCTACCTCAACACTTTGATTAATACTTGTTTCCGTTTATACCTACACACATTGATTGCCTCTGAAAGTCAAATATGGAAAAGTCCAATCTTGTGTACTTATCGATAGGAGATAACGGTATCTACGTCCATCGTCAATTTTTCTCTCCTCACTCCATGCACCAGGTCCCAATCATGTGCATGCTTAAAGTGGAAAGCGAGCTAAGAGACTGCATAATCCCACTTGTCAATGATCGGGGAACCTGTTGAGCTTATCCGAAAAAATGATATAAATGCACAATCTAAACAAATAACTTTATTGTCGTGGACACAATAAATGTATAAGAATACAATGAGAATGTTATATAGTGGATTGATCGAATGATCGTAGTATTATCAAAATGTTGAGTGGTGCTTTTTACAGAATACGTGGGCTATCCCTTTTATAGTTATTGAAGGGGTGACAGTTAATGCCGCTAAAGACGTCTTTTATCTTCACGTACGTTCCTTTGTATGAACCGTCACGCCTCTTAACCAATTTTTGTAAATTGCATGATACACCAATAACTACTCTCACGTGAGTCACGTGGGAAACTATCAAGTCTCCCGACCAGTTTGCTGGTCGGGAATAGCCCAAAACCGTATAGCTGGTCGTATAGTATCCATGACTAATCGTCTCAAGATTCAAACTGGCATACGACCAGTCTGGCCGTAGTAAATGAGATTAGACTTCCGTTAAACACTGGTTGTAGGTTCATAACTGTTATAAAATATATCTTTGATATGTGGGCCTGCTTTGATAGAGACTCTAACTTTGATCGAAAAGATTGACCTGATCAAGAATCCTCGTCACCACTGACCTCGCAATGCGGTCTTCATGCATCCGATGTGCATAGATGAATGCATAGCACTTTCAATCACTTTTGAAAGATCGTGCATACTAATTCAGTCAGATGACGCTATTCACGATATAATCATATAGCACATGACAGATAGACTCGTATATGCGGCCAACCAAACACACCATACACATTGCTTACGCGGGGATCTATCCGCCCTAGATAGACACCCCTTCGTTCCATAGTAGATGATGTTTTAGGATTTTGCACTTCAACTAAGGCATGTGTAAAAATGATCAAATTGTCCTACTTCATTAGCACACCAATTGCTTCTGGATGATGTGTGTTACTCTAATCTATATTAATAAATAATCTTAGAAATAATGAATGATAGAGATATGCAAAGAAAATAACAGTAAACATTTGTCTCAAAATTATAAAATGACATATATTTGGAAATAAAATTTAAAAGCTCGAATGACAGCTATTCAGGGACTGATAGAGCACGCTCATTTTGCGCCAAGTGACCGATCGGCATTTGTGCGACGGCACGCGCAACAGTGGGGGAGGGACCAGCGGTGGCCGCGCCGGCTCAGCGGCCAGTGGTGGGCCGTGTCGAGGAAAAGGATTAAGCGAGAGATATTGTTCTGGCCTGGATGACGAGGAAAAGTTGCCTGCTGCACGTCCGTCGCGCGTAGTTGGCCACTGCCTTGCTCAATGACCTGGTACTGCCCACAGATCAAACCTGGAATTAACACTTGTTCTTGGTTAAGGCGTTTCCATGCATTTAACATGGATGAAACCTGACAATATAAACGAAAATACGTGGCTTTTGAGCCACTTCATCCGGTCACAAAAGAGTGACGCTTTAGAATATACGCCGTTGACGTTTTAGAATATGTGCTGTCAAACATTATTAATTTTGATTAAAGATATTGTTCTAAATATATGGTTTGGATATATGAAAATGGTACGGTTGGATTTGTAGCAATTTTTCTCTCATAAATTGCACTTTTGCAATTTTTTTAATATATAACAAGAGAATTCAGTGATGAGAAGGGCATCTTGTTGACTTTAAAAAAATTAAAAATCTCACTCTTTTGTGACCGAAGAAGTAACATATATGCATATGTTTACTAGGCCGGCAGACACGTGGCTGTTAACTTTGGTCCATGAAAAAGAAAGGGCAAGTACAGACTGTACAGTTGGGCAAGTAGGCGAATGTCCACTAGTATACTACTACAAGTGTCGTACAGCACATGACAGATCGACTCATTTATGCGGCCAACCACCAAACACGCCCTACACGTCTTTCGCACGGGGACCTATCTGCCCTAGATAGATACTCCTTTGTTCATGAAAACATCAAAATCAAACCAAATCATCGTAATGTTCATGTTTGAATAGCGTAGAACTGAAGGAATACGTTTACGCTTTCAGGGGCTGCGCAGAGCGAGATCGATGAATGTTTAGCAAAGCCATTTCAATATTTTATATGTAGTGGTCGGTTTGCGTTAAGTACGTTGAGTAGAGGCACCCGCAAATTAGCATTTCTGATTAATATAAGATAGTAAAACACTAGCAATTTTCTGGAATTTAGACCGAATAATCGAGTCACAAATTCTAGAATTCCACGCCAACATACAAAGCTTGGAGCATGTACAATGGACTTATGTCAGCCGTCTATAGCCTCTGTAACGTAGGATTTTTGTTGACGTGGATGAAAGAGAATGAAGAGAGAGAAAAATATTGTCTACAATCCTGTAGTTGACTATAGCACTAGAAACAAGAAAAACATTAAAAGATTGTGTGTTGTTTACAATTTTGTAACCGACTGTATCACCACAACCATTGTATGTGGCCGTCTTTAGTGCTGTCTACAGGTGATATAAAGAGTTACTATAGATAGCAACTGTCTGTACCATTATACATACCCTTATTACTCTTGGATGGTATGTGTTACTTTAATTCACAGTAACAAATAACCTTAAGAATAATGAATGAAAGAGGTATAGAAAGAAAAAAAAAAGTTAAAAGTTGTTCCGAAATTATAGAACGACACGTGCTAAGATGCACTAGAGAGGGAGTATACTCCTTTTGCGCCAAGTGATTGATCCGCATTTGTGCGACGGCACGCGCAACAGCGGGGAAGGACCAGCGGTGGCCGCCACGGATCAGCCTCCAGTGGAGGGCCGTGTCGAGGGAAAGGAATAAGCGAGAGATCTTGATGTGTCCTGGATGACGACGAAAAGTTGCCCGCAGCACGTCCGTCGCGCGTAGTTGGCCACTGCCTTGCTGAATGGCCTGGCACTGTCCACAGATCAAACCTGGAATTAATACTTGTTCTTGGTTAAGGCGTTTGCATGCATTTAAAATGAATGAAACCTGACAATATAAACGAAAATATGTGGCTCAGAACTACCCCTTTAGTCATACAAGAATGAGGATCTAGAATATGTGCCGTCAAACTCTATTAATTTTGACTAAAGATATTGTTCCAAATGTATGAAAATAGCACGGGTGAATTTGTCATAAAAAATTCTTTCATAAATTGCACTTTTACAACTTTTTAAAATATATAATAAGATAATTTAGTGATCAAAGGAACATCTAATTAACTTTAAAAAGTAAAAAATAACAATGTGACACCACTCGAGGGGGTAATATGTAGGGATGCACATGTTTACTAGAGAGGCAACTGAGAGGTGTGCCCGTCATTTTTTGTCCACGAAAAAGAAAGGACCAAGTACACTTGGCTGGGCATGTATGTAAGCAATGTCCACTAGTATCTTGTGAAATGATGGTAGAGTGCTCTTTCTCCGGTTAATCTGTTGCAGGGTCTTCTGAAATGACTCGTGAAAGCCATCTCCATGGCGGCAACAGTGGCGAAACCACAGCAGTGGCGACATGGTGCGCATCCGTGGGCACAGCAGTGGCCTAGGGGCACGGATGCGCTTGGTCCGGCCCCAGGGGCATGACAGCGGCGATGTGCGTGGTGCAACCCCCCCCCCCTTCGAACGGTGGAGATCGTGTCCGGCTCCTTGGGAGCCAGATTTGGACGTGTGTCGATGGCCGGCGTGTCCGTTGTGCCATTTTTTTACATTATGGCAACGAGAGTGTCTTTTTTGTTAATCATGACACCAACGTACCATTTAGGCAAAAAAAAAACCCAAAAAGTCACCGGCAATTAATGGACTCACTTCTCCTCACCAGTCATCACCAAGGGCAAGGAGAATCATTAAACAAGGGCAAGGAGCCAAGGAGAATCATTGCTTGGCCCAGAGATGCATACAGGTGAAAACGGATAGATAATGACTCTGCCATATTTACTTTCATATTTTTTTGGATGCGAATACGAATACGAATATCCCAAATATGAATACAAATACAAATACAGAGCAAATACAAATCGAAACGAATACGGTAACAAATATTTCATGGAACATGAAAACCCCTTAAATTGTTCGCATTTCAGTAACTGAAACAAAGAATTACTTTATACGATCAAAATATTCATCAATTCAATATATATGTACGTGTTTACATCCACTCCCTAACATATTTTTAATATAAAACAACACAATATGGTCTCTCTTATATGCTTTATTTACCACTTTTGTTTACTCGATATCTATTGTCTACCTCATAAATATTGCATAATTTATTATAAAATGATGTTTTATTAATATTTATTTATTTATATGCATAAGGATTGTGTTTTGGGACTCCCAAGAAGGAAGAATGATGAAAGGAGTCGTGTTTGGGCAAAATTCGGAGAAATATAAGGTGTTGAAAAATACTATTTAGACCTTTGGATATATTTTGGAACATTAAATGGACTAAAATAAAAATATTCACAAATACAAAGTTGTAGATCTCATCGAGAGCTACAATTTAGCCTACTCATTTGCCTAATTTGGATTTTGAATAAGAAAGTTATGTTTTTCAGAAGATAATGCACATGTAGCCTCAAACAGTAACTCCAGATATCCGGACCTATGTATCTCCGGATATATGAAGCTGTATTCGTATTTGACGGAAAGAGCCATACCAAATTCGTATTCATTTTTGATTCGACATTATCCAATAAATACCCGAGCCGATAGCATTCGTATTCGAAAATGATCTGGATCGGTCGGAAACTATTCGAACCGTTTTCACCCCTATGTATATGCATGGAAGCTACAATATACTATGTTCGTATCAAAATATAAGACGTTCTATGATCAATTGGTCAAACATTTTTAGATTTTACTATTAATAAATAAAGAATTACTGTGATAGACAAAATGAAATTGATGTCACTAGATCCATCATGAAATATACTTTCATAATATGTAATTATTTTTATTTGAAATGACATATTTTCATAGAAATTGCTGGTCAAAGTGTTGTTGTGTCTACGGGGCGAAGCAGTAAAGTTGGGGGCTTCTGGGATCCAAGAGTGGTTCACTGAAGCCTAACGAGTATGGGGACAAGTAAAAGGTAGCTTGTTGTATGGATGTCTAGTGGATACAAGTGTTCCAACCCCCTCTAAGTGACGCTCGGGGGGCTCTATTTATAGTGACTATGAGGGTTTGGCAGAATATAAGAATGCCCCGTTAAAGTGCTACAGTGCATGGGAATGAGTGCAATTTTGCCCCTTGTCGGCGTCCATAAGTCACCCCTTGCCTGTTATCACAAGGCAGGGTGCGGTAGACCCGACCGTGAACATGGTCCATTGGACCATTCTGGATCCTACGGCTAGGGATGTTAGTAGGGCAGGATCCAATGGTTGCCGGATGGGGTTCCCATTGGCTTGCGCCTATGTGGCCAAAATGGTGGATGGTGAGGAGTCACTCCCACAACAGTAGCCTCTCATGGGCAAGGGCTCGTGATGCGCAGATCAAACCCGTGTTTTTTTTATTGAAAGCTTTGGCCCTCCCCGTCCCCTTTGGCCAAGCATCAACCCCTGGCTGGCCCATGTAGCTTGTGCCAGTTGCGGATGGTGCCACGAGTGTCGTCCCATTTCCATCTTCTAGCGTAGGGCGCAGACGCCTGTGCGGTGCACCACTGCTGATCCATCCTGGGCCGAGCTCAGGAAACGGGGCAGGAGCCTCTCGCAATCCGCCTAGGCTGGGCGCATAGCCACCATCCAGTGCACCACGCGTCGGCCATCCAGTGTTCGCACGGGATGTCGAGCAGCATGTGTGTGTGGGCCCCACGGGTCACCATCACAGCCTATCTCTACTAGGGTGTCATGTCGCTTCCTTGCATTCATCGTGTTTCGTGTCCATGGTTTTAAACCCACAGCTGAGGGTGGGGGTAGAGACAACTTTTCTCCTCCTTTGTCATGCTCCCTTCTTCTCCTACCACGGTCGCTGCACTGTGCCATAGTACGCCCTTGCGACTTTGGTGGTTCTGCGGTGTCAGCTTTCTTCCCACGTCGTGCATGATTTCTCTGTAGGTGACGCTCGAGCTCTGTCCGCCTTTACTCCCATCGCTGGATGCCTATGACATCGTCTCCCACTTGGAGGAAATCACGAAGAGCGACCACATTGATCTGCGTCCCCCAAGGGGTGACCACCGCAACCTCGACGTGCCTCCACCCCGTGGTGGCTGCCTAGATTCCCTAGTGTCATCTTCTCGCGGTGGCCGTTGTGACTCCCTGGCGCCCCCGCCCAAGCTGGGTGACTCTAGCACTGGGGCCAGCGCGCCTCCTGTGAGAGGATACAACCCCGACTCTGGCGCCGCGCAGGGTAAGCGCTGGAAAGGGCTAGGGAAGGACAATGTTGTGGTGAATCACTTGGGAAAATCCCTTGTGGCCCAGGAATTCCTCGAGGGCCTCATCCGCGATGGGAAGGTGGCAAGCCTAGACGCTGTACAAAAGCCTCTCAAAGATGAGGAGGAGTTGCATCCTCATGGTGATGAGACTGTCGCCTTCGCTGCCTACTTCAACGCTATGCTTTGCTTTCCCTGTGTGAAGTTTGTGACCGAGGTGCTCCGCCTGAATGACTTGGAGCTTCCGCAACTAACAGCCAACACCATTGCCCGGCTTGCGGTCTTCGAATGGGTGATGCGGTCAGAGGCTGCTTGGGGAATGCCCCCCTCTTTGCCTATCTCCACGATGCCCAGCCCCAACCTAAGAAGTTGATGCTGAGCTAGTACAACAACTTCATGAGTGTCAGCTTCTAGGTTCGCCCCTCCCGGTTGTGGTATTTTCTAGCCAATTCTATGCGCACCAAGTGGGGCTCCAATGCGGTGTGGCAATGGTTTTATCATCGGTGCCCTCTGGAGGAGGGGCTTCGCTGGACTGGAAGGGGCATGGAATACATCCTGATGCCTTCTATCACCCTGGGGAATAGGGATGAGGAAAGTCATGCGAAGCTGTGTGCTATCGTCGGCAAGATGAACACGCGAGACCTCGTCGAGGAGTTCTGCACATAGTTGTCAATTCAATTCTAGAGGTCATTCTGGTTTGCCTCTTGGTATGGAATGCGCTGGTACCGGTCTATTCTAGCGTACCGTTTTGGATTTTAATGTAATAATATGTATTTATTCATAAATAAATATGTAATTATATACACACACACATAATTTTACTTGGAATCTCACTTCAAATACATACCATAGAATAAAAATAACACATAGTTCAATGACTTCATAAACACAAAGGTCGTACATAGTTAAATAACACAACACGAATTCATAACTTCATATATTTTACCATAGTCTATCATACTAGTCTAACATAATTTCACTTACCGATAAAGTAGTATTGGAATAGGCCTTCCGAGCTGATTCAAATGAGTGGTCACATCAATTATGTCCGGTACTAGAATTACTGAAAAGACCAGAATGACCAGAGTAGGCCAAAATGACCAGTATTGAGGGTGGTATGGGATTGAGGCTACTGTGTGCCGCTTTGGGTGCCGATGTGGCATGTTCCAGCCATTCCGATCGGTACCGAAATTGAATTGATAAGCTTGGTTTTTCATGCTGTGACTAGCTCCCATGTCTAAGCGAGGCTGGTAGGTGAAGGTCAGGGACCTTATAGAGGATGGCAGTGAGGCTCTAATTCATTAGCTAGAGAAGCCAAAAATCTAGGTGACAAGGATCTGATAATCCTCAATTTATTATTTATCTGTAATTCTTATTATTGATAGATAAAACCCTCACATGGTACTTAAAGTATACCTCTTAGCGTTCATAAGGGATAAGCTTAACTAAGTGGTCGTAAGTTCATCTACGACCAACCCCATGGTTATAAACTCATCTACGACCACCCCCATGGTCGTAAGCTTTTTTACGACCACCTCAGGATTGTAAGTCTTTTTACAACCACCATATGATCGTAAAACTTTTCACGATCAGGTTAGCCATGACTACCCTGTAATCGATGAGGCCTGCAGTTATGTGGGCCCAAACGATTAGAGACTTACGTATTGTGTTCAGTACACAAGGTAGTTATCTTACGGCGTTATTCTCTATAATAATTGCATGTTATATGCCTCTGTCTCTGACGATAACCGCCAAGCAACATGGGGTTGATAACTCTCTACCAGTAACTTCCCTCAACGTTCTCATCATATAAAATGATGAGGTGCCTCTTGGCGTGGAGAAACTGCCACCCCTTCGTGCGCCGTATAAAGGCTCAACTCAGTGAAGATCGGGGTAGATCAGAGGGAGAAGACTTTAGGCATTAGTTTTCTCTTTGGTTGTAATCATCACTATCAATACAATTATACAGGAGTATGGTTGTTATTCTCTCCGAGGAAGGCCTGAACCTGTCTAAATCTCTGTGTCACTTTCTGTGTAGTTCTGATTCTAGGAGACCCCCGAAAATTCATTCGTAAGATCGATATTAGATCATAGACACTAGGTAAGGTTCACCAATGCCTCCTGTGACCCTCTCCCCTTTTGATGGTCTCTCACGTCCTTCCAATCTTTTGGGGCAGTGCCTTCGCTGGAAGAAACAAAGCGATCAGCTTGCTTGTCCCTTCGTCCCTACATCCCCACCGAGCACGGTGCTCGCGACAATGCCACCCAGACCAACCCTCTGTAAGATCAAGGTGACCGACTAGAGGGGGGTGAATAGGCGGTTTTAAAACTTTCTTTTGGCTAAAAACCGATTTCTAATACGAAAACTTAACAACACGGTTTTGTACAATTAAAACCTAAATCAATCTAGTCTTGACTAAGTGCACCAATACAATATAAGACAGCAATCAAGCAATTATCCACATATGAATAAGAAATTTAATACAAGTAATGTAAATTTCAATAAGTAAAGCAAGAATGTAAACCACAATTGACACGATCGATGTTTTTACCGTGGTGGTCGGAGACTTGCCAGTCTCCCCTAATCTATGTTGATGTAAACCCAAACCAATTGGGTCAGCTCCACAAATTAAGCCTTCCTCCGAGGTAAGTCCAAACCAATTGGACCGGTTCCAAACCGAACCAAACACCTCAATCCACAAGGGTTGCTCTTTCCACCACTCCGGAGATGGCGAGCACCACACCACTCACAAACCGTCCGGGTCTTCTCACAATCTTCTTGAGAAGCTCACCAGCGCACGATGCCTTCACGCCGTCTAGGAGTCGGCAAACTCCAAGAGTAACAAGTCTAAGACTCTCACTTGAATCAATCAAGTGTCTTAGCTCAAGTGGATACTCAATCCACTACATAATGCAACACATGCACTAGGATTTACCTCTCAAAGCTCAACAAGTGCAACACATGCATATATGAGTTTAGAGGGCTTGCTCTTTGCTCTAGAGAATAGAATGGGACTCCAGCAACTCTCTCACACGACCAAGGTGGGTATTTATAGTCTACACACAAAAACTAGCCGTTAAAGAGAAGATTCCAGAGAACAGGAATAAACCGGTCTGACCCCCAACTAATGGCCGGTCAGACCGCTCCAAGCGCCAACAGCTATAAAACTAGCCGTTGGACTCACCTCCGGTCAGATCGCCAACCAATGGCCAGTCAGACCGCTCAACTGAAAGCAAGCAAAATCAGAGAAAATACCTTCTCTCGAATAAATGTACCGCAACAAAAATCGGTACTACCGTATTCCGGTACTACCGTCTCTTACAGGCCGGTACTACCGCACAAATCCTTGCGGTAACAAGGGACCGGTCAGACCGCTCAACACAAGCCGGTCAGATCGCCCTTTCAAAGCATGTTCTCAAGTCTGATCGGACAACACGTTCAGACGGTCCGAACATTTTGGTCTGACCGACCAACACATGGCGGTCAGACCGATAGTCCCACCGGTCAGACCGATTGCTCTGGCGATCAAACCGCCAGTTCACAAAGCTGAAAGTAGATATGCACTTTGCTTCAACTCAACTTGCAAAACACATTTACCAATTGACGCAATATGCACACAAAGGATGAAAGCAATATTCTCAACAAGTTGCAAAATATATTTGCTGACTTTTAGAATTAATGCCACAAGGAGTAAGGTACATAGACTTAAATAGTTTGCAAAACACATTCGCAAACTAAAATCACATGCTACAAGGATTACGCATGAGCCGCTACCATTTACAAAATACATTCGCAAATATCGGCAACATGCTAAAGAAAGCTAAAGCAAGCAAGACGAGCTATCAACACATGACTAACTCAAGCTACTAGTCAAAGACCCCTCTTAATAGTACGACAACCTATACTAGCAATCCGATCTTCCAACCAAACACCAAGACCGGTAAAAAACTAGGAGCACATCCTTAACCCTAGTTAGCCATACCTTTGCCTTGCATATCTTCTTGAAGCTTGATGACGGGCATCCTCACTTCAAGTTCGAGTTATTGTCTTGATTTTGATAATCATCAACACACGATGATTTCCTTTGCTTCATGATCTTGACTTGATGCTCATCAACACGTGATGACATCCACCATCCCAAGTTTTGATATGCATCAACACATGATGCCATCTTTCGCTTGTCCTCCATCAACACATGATGGACCTTCTCTTGACTTGATGATCAACTCATGACCATCTCCTCGTCTTGAACTTGATGCGCATCAACACATGATGCATCCTTTACTTCAAGCTCCTCACTTCAATATCATCAACGCAAGATGATTTCCTTGTTTTTGAATCTTAACTTGATGACCATCAACTCATGATGTTATCCAAAGTCTCCAATCACTTTGGAACATAACCTATTTCACCAACTCATAGAAAATATTAGTTTCACAATATGATTATCATGAATTACCATAACATACAATTAACTAATAATGGTGGGACAAGAATATTTAGATATAAATCAACATAAGATAAGAAATTAAACTATTGAACTATACTTATGCATGGCATGAGATGAAAACACAAGAAAGAATCCAAATGGAAATATTGATTAAGCATTCTCCCCCTTTTGGCATTAAACACCAAAAATCTAAAATAAAATGAAGCCAAAAGGAGTCTTTGCAAAGTGGATGTGACTTAACATCTTGCAATAAGCTCAAAGGAGTAAGAGAATTGTTTGCATGTTTAAAGACTCATCAAATAAAGCTCCCCCTAAACATGTGCATATAAATGAAACGAAGTTTTGTGAGCACATGAAGATATTCTAACATATTTTGGCGGAGTTTCTTTTGCTAGTTGAAACTTGAGGAAGTTGCAATAACATAAATAAGCATTTAGAAATAGATTGCAACTCATGATACTATCTTAGCCAACAAAATAATACCAAGTTCAACAGTAGCATCATCTCAGAAGTCCACAAACATAATACCATAAACATTACATCAAAGTGACACACACATATATAGGTATTATATAATAGATAATAGATTGGACTAGCTCTAGTTTTCTATTTTTCTCCCCCTTTGGCATCAAAAAATACCAAAGAGATTATGTAGCTGAGAACCAAGAGCTTGGTCTGTAGAAGGTTGAGAGTCTGTCTGATCTTGAGGAGAAGGAGCCTCTGGCTGAGATGGATGATCATTCTGCTGAGCTGCTGAAGGAGCATTTGACGAAGATGGAGGAACACCCTGCTGAACAGCTGAAGGAGGACGTCGACCATGCCCAAACCTCTGATAAGCTAAGGGCACTTGCTGCTGCTGATACTCAGTGAGTCTCTCATCCATATGAGTGACCTTTGAGTCCAATCCATCTAATCTCATATTCAGCTCTGCATACATTTGATCATACTTTTCATCCATGCAATCCACGCTAGACTGAAGGCGAGAAAGGACTGCCAAGTAAGATCTTGCTCCTGAGGAGCCTGCTGCCCTAAAAATGCTTGGGAAGTTGATTCCTGCCCTTGAGGCTGAAGAGGAGGTGGAGGAGGCACCTGAGGAGGAGCATCTCTTGGTCTGTACTCCTTATGCTCCATGTCACAATCATTATCAAAATCAATTTTACTTTGAATGAGCTTCATAATATAGGGAGCAAAATAAATATTTTTGGTCTTATTTCCCTTGGAAGTGGCAATCTCTCTAAGTATCAAGTCCATCACATCAAACCTTGTGCCATCCATAATGTATTTGATTACATTCCAGGCACTCCCATATATCTCATCATTATTCCCACTCCTAGGAAAGGATGATGCTCTCATGATCCTATTTATGATGCTGCGAAGAGGAAGAAGCCCACTTACTCTTCCTTACACAAAATGATTTCCTTGAGCATAATACCCATTCACTTGAGTGAGGGCAAGAGGTTCCTCAAGATGTATCTTAACTCCACTTGAATCTCCCAAGCTCAAAGCACTTATAAAATCATCTTTAGAAGCTTCTAGTCTGTTTTGACCAGTCATCCAAATGAGATGATCATGCTCAGAGGACACATAGACTGTTGCATAAAATTGTCTGATGGCCTTGGCATAAAAATTGCATTGTAAGGAAACCAAGGACTCTAATATCACATCTCTGAACATAGATGTAATCCATTATAGATTGGATTCTTTCCCATGTAATTGCATTTCACAAAGCGATGATTGGCAAACTACTTCTTAGCATAGATAATTTGATATACATGTTGTTGAAATAGAGTGTGGAACATATTCAAGGTAGCATTTCTAGGAAACCTGAATTGGTTGATGTGCCTCGGAATGGTGTATTGTTCACTTTTCAACCTTGCCACATCAAGTCTAATAAACTGAGTTTGATCTGGAGCTTCTTCCTCATTCTCAACATTTGAGTCTTCATAGTTGTCATCACTACTGTTATTGTTACTGTTGTCACTTGCCTCTTCTTCCTCTTCTTCAACATCCTCCATATGTTCATCTTCAACATGAGATTTCCCTTTTGATGAAGAGGAGGGAGCTGCAGAGCAAGCTACTTCTTCTGTTTCGGCATTGTCGCTGAGAAAATATTGCAAAGATGTCAAAGGAGTTCAAGGAATGAATTAAAAAATATTCAAAGTGCCAATACTGTCACTTCTCTGTCACAGGCGGTCAGACCGCTGCCCTGGCCGGTCAAACCGCTATAATGGCTGGTCAGACTGCCAGGTTACGGCCGGTCAGACCGCCAGTGACAAGAGAGCAAACTGGTTTTGGGAAGTACCCAAAATTTGAAATTTTTGTGCAATGGCATAGTGAATAGTTATTAATATACTCCTCATCTACTTGCAGGTCAAATATTTGCCACCAAACTGAATGAATTTGGGGACATTCATGTCAAACCCTAAATAATGTGGCAAATCACAATGTGAGTAGATTGCAAGTAGGGAAATAGAGATTTACCAGCTATGGATGAAGAAGGGAGTCAAGGAAGATGAATACTCGAAGGGATTGAGGTACAAATAGCCAGATTTTGAAATAATTCTCTCGCCTAGGGTTTCATATTTTTATGAAATGAGTCAACCAAAATACAAACCAATTGGATGTAAGAGAAGAGGAGGTGAAGGAGAGCGCTTGATTACCTTGGAGCATCAAGGGGATGGCCGGAGAGGAAGATCTGAGCCAGAGAGGTGAGGGCGGTCGAAATGAAAGAGAGATAGATGTTTTCGGGTGAGAGAAGAACCGAGTGAGAAGATGATTGTCGGGTGAAGGATATGACCCTTACGCAAAAACGGTCAGATCGCTGGGCATGGCGGTTCGACCGGTAGGTCTAGCGGTCAGATCGCCAAGGGAGACCTGTTAGACCGGTTACGACTGGAGCTGACAAACAGATTCAATACTAGATTTTGAGAATAGAAAGAATTTGTTGTATTTTGCTCTAATTTTTCACACAATAAATCCAACAAATATATTTGGAGCATTTCCAACTTATATAGCCCTTTGAAATCCAAATCTTAAATATTTTCCCCCTTTTATAAATTAAACTTTTGTTTTCGCAAATGAAATCATATTTTCATGAAACTTCTCAAAAAGATCCAAATTGAGCATATGATGAAATTTAAAGCATCCGATTGCATGTATGCGTCATGAATACCATTATGGACTAATTATCCGTCCTTTCTCATACGGGGATCTCATTGCCCATATCTTACATATGGGTACCCCATTCCACTCCCGTGGGCTCACATTTGTCCATCATGAATGCTCAACATGCAATGCAATGATTATTATCTTTTTCTATTAGTAATTGATATAATCATCATTCTTCTATAAACATCATCATTATAAAGGTATCAAAAACATATGAGCAATGTGAAACAGGCATGATTCATATGAATAATCATGATAAATAATCACTTAACCAAATAATAATTTCAAACACTCAAATATCATTATACCATGCATTTGCCTTTCTAGTTGCGACGACCGAGATAATTTGAAGGTGACAACGATCCCGAAGCTACTCCTCCAACAGTAAACACCCAAACTCACTACAATCTACAATAATACAAAACAACACTTAATCGACCATGCTCCCACGCGCTCCCTAATTCCACAACTTTTCCCCTATAGCACTTGCCTTTCTAGTTGTGACGACTGAGATAATTTGAAGGTGACAACGATCCCGAAGCTACTCCTCCAACAGTAAACACCCAAACTCAATACAATCTACAATAATACAAAACAACACTTAATCGATCATGCTCCCACGCACTCTCTAATTCCACAACTTTTCCCCTATACTGGATAGTCCGCTCTACCGTCTCGGCACTATATTTGTCATAACTTTCAACTCCTACATCGTATTATAGCAAACCATACCAGTTTTGGAATCTCTACAAAATTTTCTAGAACTTCTTAGTTGATCAAATATCCAGATTAAATCATATAAACCCCCATTTTAAACCTCGAAGACAGATCTGTCTTCTTCTGGACAACAGGCTTAATATTTTCATATCTTTTAATCCACACATGCAAAAAATATTTAATTATAACTATTCAGAAACTACAAGAAATTATATACCATTTCCTAGTTATGCCCAAAATTCCATTTTGCCATTAACTCAGACAAATTAATGTTTTTCCACGACTGCGTCCAGCAGCAACCCGGTTCTAGACCACAGTCTCCAAAAAATCATAACTTCTGGTCTACTCGTCCAAAAATTATGTTCTTCGACTCTCTGAAACCCTTAAGAAATTACCTACCTTCTGGTCCACTGGTCTATTTTTAATCTACAAATTAATACGTGCTACCAAAGCTACTCTATTTGACTGAGTCAGCAACATTCTGGAGGTTGTATCTTTTCACTCGCTACTCCATTTTTAATAATTCAGACCTTCCTAAAAAGCTAATGCGATAGACTATCTTTTCTCTAATTACAATGAACTCTAATTCCAAGCCTAAATACTCCTAATCTTCCCTGCAACATTCTGCCCTAATCGTGACGAATTTGAACCGAAAGTCATCTACTCCTCCCATTGACGTAACGTTCTACAAACTGAGCCACGACTAAACTAAGGAATCCTAGAGGGTTTCAGATCGTTATCCCTGGAGATCATGATGTAGATCGCAAAATCCCATGAGATCCTCCTGTCTTTCATCCCCTTTTCCTTCTTCCTCTCCTCTCCTTGCTGTCCCTCTTCTCCTCTTTGGAAGCAAAATTGGTGGCAGGGGGCAACGGTTGTAGGGGAAGGGATGGACGTGCAAGGGGTGGGGTGGTGGTGGCTTGTGGGTTTGGGAAGCACGGGGGCACCCCTAGGGTCCTATTTAAAGGCCAAGGGGCTGGAGGGTCGTGGCTTGGATGTGGTAGGGTTGGAAATAACCAGCATTGAATTTGATTCGGAATACAATTTGAATTCGAGTCGGTTTTCCACTTTTCTTCTGTGCAGTGAACACTTCGGCTGTCATAACTTTCTCCCCCGAACTTGGAATAGAGTAATTTTTTTTTCTCATTTAGCTAACTCATAGTACTTCAACTTTCTATTTGTGGAGCTTTTCTAAAAACGTCGTCTTCATTATGAAATTTGCTTTGAAAGTTGACTCAGTTGTAGACCCTATTTCTCTATGCAGCCTGCCTTGCAGCCCCATGTCTCGTACATCGGAACTCCAAATTAGGTCAATTAGGACTCTAAATTAGACTATGAAAAGAGATCTATAACTTTATGGTTATGAGGTTTTTCATTTGAAGCCGTTCCAGACACGAAAATCACGTTGCAAGTTGATTATAGATTCTGTCCCATTTCTTGGCGAGACAAATAAGAAATATCTCAATCTCCTTATATTATCTTTAAATAAATGGGATATTACAATCGCATTGGGTGGCCCTATGCCTAGGACTAAAGCCACGAGGAAGGCAATCCACATCATGCGAAAGTCTGCTGGTGCGTTCCGCAATAGGTCATGGAACCGCTTTGGCCACAACGCGGCACAAGTATCCCTTCGCAAGGCATTGGGTCAAGACGAGGACCTAGGTACCTATCTAGGTCAAATCCACCACGAGGGTGCGGATACGAAGGCCTCCAACACTATCGTGCCCTACAGTGAAGACCAGGTGTGACTCCTGAGGTAGCACCCCTTTGGCTTCCTTATGTATTTTCAGATAGGCACCCCTCCCCCCTTTTTATTATTCTCTTTCTTTTTGTGTAGTCCCCAGTCACCCTGTGAGGCCACCAATCATAGTATCTTTACTTTAACTCTAGGGGAGGGGCATACGGTAGTTTTTTATGTAAAGCCTGCTTCGGAGGCTACGAGACATCTATAGATGCTTCCTTTGCTTGTACGCCCTTGTTTGTGTTGGGTTGTCTTTGCATTTTACACTCCCATAATTTTTCTACCAGGGATTCCGATATGGTTGTGGGTCGGCCTTGCGAAGAGGATGTCCTCCATCAACGAGGTGCTCCTCCAAGGAGCTGGCCTTCCGTGCAGGCATTAAGGCAAAGCAGCATGTCCCCCTGGTTTGGCCTCACCACATAGAGTATCGCATGGAGGTGCTAGCAGGGTTCCAGTGGAGGTAGTGGAGTCTCAACGATCCTGAAGGTACCCTGAGTGAGTTTGCAACTGAGTGTTATGCACGGAGAGAGTTGTGACATCGAGAGTCGGAGCATTTTTGGGCTAGCTTTGCTCCCCTCCCTCGGGCCCTCTGTAACACCCCAGTCCGACATGAACCTGGAATGCTACTAAACAACCCCTAATAACTCTAGACTAGACAATCCTAATAAAATTTCGGCAGAACCTCCCTTGTAAAGTTAATTACACGAAGGTTCCAACACACAGATTATTCAAAAATTAATTAAAACTTTCATCCAAAGACATCAAAAGATAATCAAAGACACGCTAAGAATCCAACATAACTAGAGAGATATGAAGATCCACTACTCATCATTATTACATTTAATCCATTGCATAAGACGAAACATAATAATCTAAATCAATCACGTTCTGAAGGTCATTCAGCTTTATTTAGTTCATGTGGCGTGTGTGTGACTAGCAGTCTACTTCCCCCCATGCATGTCGTTCTTGGCTCGGGTACCTAAAACAACAATAAAAGCAAGAGTGGGTCCATAGACTCAGCAAGTACATAAAGAAACTATAACATCAACATACATGTAAAGGAGATCAACAATAGAACATCTCATATGCAAATGCTATGCTCAAGGAACCTTTATATTTAACTTTCTGTGTGCATTACACCGGTAATGCAGAGTATGCAACCGCCGCCGCATACCCATGCACATGCGCGCACGCATAGGACCAATTGCCGTTACTCGCAAGTAACGGGGACCTCAAGCCCACACTCCACAAGTGAGGGGATCTCGGGCCCGTCACATTCATGACGGGGATCTCAAAGGGGAAACATGCTTGGTCACCGCGTGACCAAGCCTCAGCATGTTCTCAATATGCATATGCTCATCTCTTATTCAGCGACAATCTTACAAAAGACAACAACATTGTACCACAATAAAGCATAAGCATAATTGAGCAATCATCATACTTAAACAATCATCAAGTAAGCCATCTTGCTATGCAACCATATATCAAAAACACACAAACATAGTCAATCAATCACACCAATTTAACAAATAATGCACTTGCCTCAACCGTGCGAAGGTGGATGCAGAGGATAAGGTACTGCTCCCGGAGCCAAACCCACACCTGGACATGAAGAAAACCCCATTCTAAGACCAACATTCTGGACCAAAATCATAAGTAACATCGCAATTGAACTCGCTAACATCTTAGCATTTTCTAATTCTCATAATTTCTAGCGATCAGTCACTGCAGACAGCTAGCTTCTAAAATACGTAACTTTCTGCTCGGGTGTCCAAATAAGATGATCTTGGACATTCTGGAAAGGTAATTAAAATTTCTAAATAAACTTAGTTGGGGAGACCCTCTGATTCGGCCATCTACTAGTCCTACCAATCCATTTAATCAGAGCAAACATTTCACGTCGGGTTTCTGAACAGCGACAAAGAAACTATCATAACTTTCTCTACGTTCGTCTGAATTTAGTGATCTTTAGTTTTCCTGAAAGATAAGAGGATTATACTCGTTTTTCGTTATGGTGAGACCCTCTGGAAACCCCTCTAAATATGCGCTTCTATCAGGTTAACCAACACTAGTAATTCTGCTTCTCTCCAGAAACACAGAAATACTAAGAAATTCATAACTTTGGCTACCGAAGTCCGAATGACTTGATTCTTGTCGGCAATGAAAGATAACTATGATATCTACAACTTTCTAGGAGACACCCAGACCCAATTCTGCCTTTAACCTAACAAAAAACGTCAACCTTTACCGCTGCAGAACACCGACGAACTGACATCCGAAAATAAAACAACTAGAAAACGACCCAACGGAAGGGACAACGGGTTACCCTTGCCGGAACGGAGAGTGCACGCAGCGGATCGATGATCACCATGTTCTCCCGGCTGCAAACCCTTCCTCTCCCTCCTCTTCTTCTCTTCTTTTCTCTTCTCTTCCCTTCCCTCTTCTCTTCTCTTCTTGGCCGGCCACCCAAGGGGGGTTCCTTCTTCCTTCTCT
Organism: Ampelocalamus luodianensis; assembly: GCA_036346255.1. NCBI lineage: Eukaryota > Viridiplantae > Streptophyta > Magnoliopsida > Poales > Poaceae > Ampelocalamus > Ampelocalamus luodianensis. Next base: position 21,785,829 of record CM070621.1, read on the forward strand.
TGACCAGCAGCCATGGGGGCTGGGGAGGCGCAAGGGGTGGAGAGGCAGTGCAAGGGAGTGGGGAAGGAGGGGTGGCGGCTGCCCAAAATGGGGGAGGAGGGAGGAGGCACAAGGGAGGGTGGCTTAGGGTTTGGCTGCCCCTCCTCCACTAATGGGCCAAAACCGTGGGCCGAAGGCCTTAGCCTAGGTTGCCCAAAAATTCCATTTTTTCCCCTGGTTAAATCCCTATTTAATCTTTTCCCTAACAGTTCTTTCATGGTTACTTTCATCGCTCTCGACTTTTTCTTTCAAGTACTTTTTTTTTGAGATATTACACTCTACCCCCTTAAGCAATTCGACCCGAATTCTAAGCGTCGTTTTAAACAAAAGAACAACCGTAGTTGAAACAAATCAACAAAATAACACGTATCAGTCGTGAACAAAACTGGGGATAGCTCGCGCACGTAAGAATCCAACTCCCAGGTCGCTTCCCTCTCAGACTTAGGGAACCACATCATCTTAACGGATACCACCGTCTTACATCTCAACATTTTCAGGTACAAACAACACACGAGACTCAAAGGTAAAGTCTTACTCGTTGGCTAACGATTCTAATGAAATCTCAAACCTCGGACCTCTCGGTACTTACTCGATGCAAACATTCAAGATGTTGAGTACTCGCGCATGGACTCGAGGCAGTCATGGCGTCGTTGTCTACCAAAAATCAAACCAATGTACCATGGGTCAACCTTCCCTTTAGTACCGAACTAGCCAACACGCATAAAACTCACAGAATTCTCATCCCACTTATTAATCAGACTCTTCAAGAAACAAGGAGCACCTCTTTTAACCAGGAACACTCAACAGGACTCTCTTTACCCAACCCTTTATAAATGAACTCAATTGAAAATAATGGATTCACAACGCAACCAAGAAATGGCAACTCCACACCTAAAAGGGTCAAATTCCAAAGCGAAGATTTCTCACGAAAACCCTTCCACTCTCCAAGTAGGCGGTTTATAATCAACACCATGAACCAAAGGGGAACTACTCGAATGCCGAATGAATTATTTTCATTTGTTTGTCTTATCCGAAAGAATCTCGCATCCGAGAAAAACCAACTCAATTCACGTTTGGCATCCATCACGAAGACAAATCTCAAATAAGAACCAAGAGAACATTTCATTAACCAAGAATACAACCTTTTCCTCAAACTTTATTGTAGGGTTTTCACTTTTATCTTAAACCTTGAGATTCCAAATCATCGCATATCACACTAATGCATTTCTCTTAAATTGACAACTTCAATGCTATGCTCAAACCGATTACAAAATCCACACCTATGTAGAGAGACTCTTTCATCTCACAATAACATACTCGGATCAACTTCTCTATCAAAGGAATTATTTTGACAAATAATTCCCAACATTCCTCAATATAAATTTCATCCACAATCACATTTATTCACTTTACCCAAAGTGTTCTATCCAAAACAACACACTATTCAAAATTAAACCATTTCATCCGCCTCTACACATATTATTGGGTCTCCACGGTCCTAGCATAACATGCAGAGCCCCAAATTTAATCTCTAAGTCTCCTACCATGAGTTTCTGGTTTAATGGATAAGAAATCCTCACATTCGTTTACTAATATTTCACACAGTTCGACAATAACCGTATTCATTAATATCATCATTCCTTATTAATCAAGTAACCGCCCAAAGGCGATTTATTTCACCAATCTTAGACCTTCTCTAATCCACACCAATCCAATCCAATTACACAATTGCAATATACCTCTTCGCAATACCCAAACTGATTGACCAAGATTCAAACATACTCAATACCTAACATCAATAGATAAATATATATTCTTGCTCAAGTTATCCCAAGAGATAATCTAACTCCCATAGGGTTATTCGCTGAGGCCGAATTATTCTTGACAATAACTCCACCATCCCTGCTAGCCCATTAATTAACACAACGATTAATTTTTCTCCACACTGCTACTGTCACGAACTATATCATTATAATTTCTCTACACAATCTTACCAAGTACCCAATTGTGATATTACAATAAATTGATCACGACTTCCAGACTTTCTAATTCTAATATTATGTGAAAAATGATCACATGATCTTGGGCCACCTCTTGCTATAGGTTCTACTAGTTGTGATTTGAAACTGATGGCTCAAAAGACAACATTCTATTAAAATCAAATCCTCTCCAATGACTATTCTAATAAATCAATTTATTACTCAAGACCTCACAAACAACTTGACACCTAAGGCTCACAAAGCCATCTACTAGGCCACCACTAACTTAGTTGCCAAAACACAACCGAAAAAACTTTGCAATGCAATTCGATTAGCATTTTATTAGCGAGAAGAGGCAAATAGCGATAAATTTCAACACAATAGCAAGCGTTACCACTTACAATAGTTACAAGATCAAGAGAAATAATCAAATAGCAATGATCTAAAAAAACAAAGATGAGACCATGGGCGATGACATACGTCCCACAAACAGAGAATAGCCAACCTCGAAAGAGAGAATAAAACATTGCTTTTGGGATTCGGGAAACTTTGTTGGTCAAAACCGAAAATTTAGGCAAAGATCGAAAAAACTGTAAATTACAAAACTTGACTTCAACCTCAAATACTTCTACTTCACTCTTACTTTTAATAAGGAAATGACTTTCGTTGGTTACAGCATCACCATGCTAATTCCAACCAGAGAGATTTAAATGCCACATCATATAGATCACTAGGGGGCTAATAAAACCTCTCAACATATCATATTGCTCAAAACAAATTCAGTTACCATATCAACATGAGGTCTGAAAGATCACATACCCAAAACTAGAAACCTTTTCACTTAATCCGTGTTAGGCAAGTGGTCCAATCCCTTTATACAAAACATTCACTATTATCATCATAGTCCCTTATTGACAATCACACTATCAATGAAATAATACACTCCTAGCGATAATCATCATCGCCTCTCATCCCATTCTAAATCTCCCAAAGAAACACCAGTCACAAGGTTGAAACAAACCTCATGTACAAAATCATACCTATTAAAAATCATCTTCGCCCGGCACGTTTTCGTATATCACTTATTCATTCATCTATGCAACCATTAGTGTTGCTTAACACACTTCAACTATCATTGACATTTATCTTTATCACGCATGCAAACAGGATTCTATGTCTATTTGTATTCACCTAACCATCAATAAACACCGAGTCAACCTTCCACTTTATGCTCAGAGTTTTAGAGCAAAATATAATTAGACATTCAATAATATCATCTCCTGTAAAACAGGGTCTCACAAGATGCCACCTCAACATTCATCTAATCTGATATACATGTTTCAATCTAGAAATTTATGTATGCTCAACAAGTAACTAGTTTAAGAAAATTTCCAGATGGATATTCTCTAAGGCATCATTCCAACACATCCTTAATATAACCATCTCGAATGGGTAGACTAATCCATTGAAACACATTACTCCGTATTACCCAACAAATCTACCAATTTTCACAATCTTAATGATTAGAACAAGTCATCAAGAACTACTAAAAGACAGCATTCACTTAATCGACCTCAATTACAAAGTTCTGGGTTTAAAACCAATCATGTTCCATGCAAAAGTCTCATCTTGGTAATTCATACCTTATCAATTAATCTAGATGATTACCACATTCCAACTAAACTCAACCGGACACCGCAAACGAGTTTAAGATTTTTTTTTCTTTAGGAAAAGAGGCATAACACTTCCACACTCGAAATAATACAGGAGAAACACATAAGCCAAAGGTTTCACAAGTTAAAGAATTTGCAACAGAAAACTCAATCAACTTCCCTTCTAAGGATTTTAGTTAAAATCGTTTAAACACCATTGAACAGGCCCAACTTGACAACCCAAATCAAAATCATTAATTTCTTTTGGCTACAACCTCACATTTAACCACAAAAAGTCATCGCTAAGGGTTTAACATTTTCTTTTGTAAAAGAGAAGAATTCAACTTCAACGCTCAAAATACCCAGAAGAGATACATCGAGTCAAAACTTCCACATACTAGAAGATTTGCAAAAGGAAACATTCATTATCCAAATCATCAAACAAATAAATGGGTAAAAATCTCCAATAGGAAAGATGGAACAACCATGAAAATAACAAGTTCGCCAATTAACAACGAACACGAATAGCAGGAGCCACTCAACAGACGGAAAGGCAATAACTGCTCTAGAAAACAAATAGAGACCCATTAAAACCCCTCACTGCAACTGAACAAGAATTGGCCAAACTCCGAATATGGGAAGAGAACAGCTTTTCTGGAGAAACTTATCCTCAACACTTCTAACTATGATACTTATGGTAACTACTTCCCTATTCCCATACCACAAACAGTGGTGTAACATGGCAAAGCTCAGAGTCACAACCACGACCTCAGCTTCTCAAATGTGGGTTATCCCCACACATAATATCTATAATATTATTTTATAGATATATAAGTTCAACTCATAACAGGAACCTTCAATACAACATACAAAAGCGTAAATGCAATGCAAAACCCAATCCCACCTACTGTGCTTAGTGTGTCAAGTTTAATAATTACAAAACCACGGACCTACAGCCCGCTCTGATACCAACTGTAACACCCCAGTCCGACATGAACCTGGAATGCTACTAAACAACCCCTAATAACTCTAGACTAGACAATCCTAATAAAATTTCGGCAGAACCTCCCTTGTAAAGTTAATTACACGAAGGTTCCAACACACAGATTATTCAAAAATTAATTAAAACTTTCATCCAAAGACATCAAAAGATAATCAAAGACACGCTAAGAATCCAACATAACTAGAGAGATATGAAGATCCACTACTCATCATTATTACATTTAATCCATTGCATAAGACGAAACATAATAATCTAAATCAATCACGTTCTGAAGGTCATTCAGCTTTATTTAGTTCATGTGGCGTGTGTGTGACTAGCAGTCTACTTCCCCCCATGCATGTCGTTCTTGGCTCGGGTACCTAAAACAACAATAAAAGCAAGAGTGAGTCCATAGACTCAGCAAGTACATAAAGAAACTATAACATCAACATACATGTAAAGGAGATCAACAATAGAACATCTCATATGCAAATGCTATGCTCAAGGAACCTTTATCTTTAACTTTCTGTGTGCATTACACCGGTAATGCAGAGTATGCAACCGCCGCCGCATACCCATGCATGTGCGCGCACGCACAGGGACCAATTGCCCGTTACTCCGCAAGTAATGGGGACCTCAAGCCCACACTCCACGAGTGAGGGGATCTCGGGCCCGTCACATTCATGACGGGGATCTCAAAGGGGAAACATGCTTGGTCACCGCGTGACCAAGCCTCAGCATGTTCTCAATATGCATATGCTCATCTCTTATTCAGCAGCAATCTTACCAAAAGACAACAACATTGTACCACAGTAAAGCATAAGCATAATTGAGCAATCATCATACTTAAACAATCATCAAGTAAGCCATCTTGCTATGCAACCATATATCAAAAAGCACACAAACATAGTCAATCAATCACACCCATTTAACAAATAATGCACTTGCCTCAACGTGCGAAGGTGGATGCAGAGGATAAGTACTGCTCCGGAGCCAAACCCACACTGGACATGAAGAAAACCCCATTCTAAGACCAACATTCTGGACCAAAATCATAAGTAACATCGCAATTGAACTCGCTAACATCTTAGCATTTTCTAATTCTCATAATTTCTAGCGATCAGTCACTGCAGACAGCTAGCTTCTAAAATACGTAACTTTCTGCTCGGGTGTCAAAATAAGATGATCTTGGACATTCTGGAAAGGTAACTAAAATTTCTAAATAAACTTAGTTGGGGAGACCCTCTGATTCGGCCATCTACTAGTCCTATCAATCCATTTAATCAGAGCAAACATTTCACGTCGGGTTTCTGAACAGCGACAAAGAAACTATCATAACTTTCTCTACGTTCGTCCGAATTTAGTGATCTTTAGTTTTCCTGAAAGCTAAGAGGATTAGCCTCGTTTTTCGTTATGGTGAGACCCTCTGGAAACCCCTCTAAATATGCGCTTCTATCAGGTTAACCAACACTAGTAATTCTGCTTCTCTCCAGAAATACAGAAATACTAAGAAATTCATAACTTTGGCTACCGAAGTCCGAATGACTTGATTCTTGTCGGCAATGAAAGATAACTATGATATATACAACTTTCTAGGAGACACCCAGACCCAATTCTGCCTTTAACCTAACAAAAAACGTCAACCTTTACCGCTGCAGAACACCGACGAACTGACATCCGAAAATAAAACAACTAGAAAACGACCCAACGGAAGGGACAACGGGTTACCCTTGCCGGAACGGAGAGTGCACGCAGCGGATCGACGATCACCACGTTCTCCCGGCTGCAAACCCTTCCTCTCCCTCCTCTTCTTCTCTTCTTTTCTCTTCTCTTCCCTTCCCTCTTCTCTTCTCTTCTTGGCCGCCACCCAAGGGGTTCCTTCTTCCTTCTCTTGACCAGCAGCCATGGGGCTGGGGAGGCGCAAGGGGTGGAGAGGCAGTGCAAGGAGTGGGGAAGGAGGGTGGCGGCTGCCCAAAATGGGGAGGAGGAGGAGGCGCAAGGGAGGGGTGGCTTAGGGTTTGGCTGCCCCTCCTCCACTAATGGGCCAAAACCGGCGGGCGAAGGCCTGCCTGAGTTGCCCAAAATTCCATTTTCCCCTGGTTAAATCCTATTTAATCTTTTCCCTAACAGTTCTTTCATGGTTACTTTCATCGCTCTCGACTTTTTCTTTCAAGTACTTTTTTTTCCGAGATATTACACCCTCACCCAAACTACATCAAGGTGGAGAATGTCTTTGATGACGATGGTGCGAGATCTTCCGTTGGGCCTCCGCTTAAGGGGGTTGCGTCGCTAGGCAACCTTCGACACTTCTTAGGGGCCAAGAGTCAAGACTTGGCTTGTCACCTTAGGTTCTTATGTCTTTGTGCATGGTATTTGGCTATTCATTGTTGTGTATATCGTGTTGGTGCGCCTTTATTGAGGCTTGTATAAGTGTTGATTCTTATCCCTACCATTTTCAGACTACAACGAAACACGGATCTTGCCCATGCCTCCCTTTGGTTGTTGCAAGCTCCTCCCTTCGTCCCTCGTCCCCTTGCTCCGGTCGAGGGTTTGCGGTGAACAGAACATAGCAAAGGAGAGGGCAACGGCCGTTAGAAGGGTAAACACTTTGTTCCCCATCCTTCGAACTGGTGGTTTCATAGATGGCACACTATAGAGAGTGGGACCAATGCGCCTTTGTACACGAAGCACTTCGTCCCCTGTCCTTCAAACTGGTGGCATTAGAGACGACATGCCATAGTGCACAAGACTGAGGCGCCTTTGTACACGAAGCACTACATCCCCTATCCTTCAAACTAGTGGTGTCAGAGACAACATGCCATAGCGCGCAGGACTGAGGCACCTTTGTACATGAAACGCTCCACTTTTTATATACTCCACGGAGTACGCCGGGGGCTTGAAGGCCCTCGTGATTTTTTATACTCCGCAGAGTACGCTAGGGACTAGCAAGACCCTCCTAAGTATTTATACTCCGCAGCGTAGGCACCTCTATGACTTATGCCAGCGACACCCAAAATGTGTTAGTCGCTAATTTTGTATTTATGAGTGCTTATTTGGAGAAAGCAGACACTATTAAAAGATGTATCATTTATAGATTTGTGGTGTGTAGGCCTCTTAAGCGAAAAGAACAAAAGGGAATGTCTATGCCAGAGCCTCTAGTGCCCCGCCCCGGTTACACATGTTAGAGATATGTTAGAGATAGGAGTCCTTTTGTGTTTCCTTAACTACCTTTTGTATTGCCTTATCTGTATATAGCATACACCTCTTGTACTCCTACATATATTGCCCATTGGGCCTCTGAATACATACACAATATTCATAACATGGTATCAGAGCAAAGGTTAGGGTTTGCCTCTGCCACCGTATCTTCCACCTAGTCTCTGCACCGTCTTCCATTGTTGCTGCCCCGAAAGGAGCGATCTACACTCCCGGGGCGACAGTTATCTTTTTCTTTTTCGAGCAACAGCTTCCTCATCGATGCCCATGCTCCCGCCGCCGTCGTCTCTAGTTTTGAAGGGATCTCTAGGCGGCCTTCTCCCTGGATCCTTCCCATGGCGCCGTCGCTCTAGATCGGGAATCCGCATCGCCCGAGCTCTCTGGATCCGTCGCCCGTGGGTTCGATCTTCTTCGATTGGCTCAACTCTCTGGATTTCCCATGGCGCCGCCACTCCAGATCAAGACTCCTTCGGCTGTTGTACCCGTTGATGTCATCTTCTTTGACCGGATTCCTCGAAGGATCTGACTCTCTGGGCTACCTCTGCTCGTGCTCTCTTCGCCTATGCCGTTGGCGCCGCCTGAACTGCTCGATGCCGCTGATGGCATCTTCTCGTCCATCGCTCCTGGATGGAGCTCCTCTGCCCTGAGCTCTCGTCGCCACTCCTGTTGAGTCCTTGGTTCCCCTGCCAAGGCCGCCACCGCCGCTGTCCTCTTCTTGGACCGCCGCCGCTGCTTGTCTCACCTGGCACTCTGCTCGACGGCACGGAGTGTGCTCCACTCCCTTTCTCCCGAGCCCATGCTGCCTTTATGACAAGATAGGAGGGGATCTGTGTGTTGTTTTCTTTTGCCCTCAGGTGGCTTGCCCAGGATTGTCTCATGATGGTGTCGGTGGAAAGGTTGGTGGATTGAGGAAACAGAGCATGGGCAACTGCGTTGTTTTGGGCTGGTGGTGGTGTTGCTTCAAGATGAGGAGATGCACTGGTGTTTGCTGGTTGGATGAAGAGATGGGTCTTCTGTTGCTGCTAGTTGTACTTAGGTTTTTCTTTTATTTGTGTTGTTTCTTCCATTGCGTCCATTCAAGTTCGTACCACTCAATCTTTGAGTTCGTCTAAGTCATACGAGTCCATAAATTTATTGTCAGACATGGAAGTATAGGAATTGCCTTATGCATGACAACAGCCGCCGCTCCCGCTCTTCTTTCTGAGCCGCGTGCAGATCATAGAGGTCGTTATGATGCCGCCGCTTTCTTAGCGGTCGCCCCGAGCTTCTAAGGTCGCCGCGCTTCTTCTGCGCCGCTGTCGTCTTGGACTTCGATCTGCACTGTCATGCTTCCACCTATTTCTATTCGGTTTGATTTGACAGCTCTCTCTATTTTTGTCGATTTCATCTTCTTCGTCGTGTTGCTGCAGTCGACTTTGCTCTCACACTTTGTGCTTTATGGGCTGTCGCACTGCAACGAATGAGAGGGGATCTTTTGTCGACATATTTTCCAAGAGCTGCATGCTACGACGATAATATCAAGACTTAGACTTCGGATTTTCTATATTTTGGTGTCAACCCTTTTCAAATGCAATGCTATTGCATACGCTTTTCATTTGAGGGGGTGTTAGAGATATGTTAGAGATAGGAGTCCTTTTGTGTTTCCTTATCTACCTTTTGTTTTTCCTTATTTGTATATAGCATACACCTCTTGTACTCCTATATATATTGCACATTAGGCCTCTGAATACATACACAATATTCATAACAACACATAATATATGTAGAGCCTGTTACCGTTGAAGGAATACTTCATGCTCTCCCCTTTGAGGGTGGCCAAACGGTAAGAGCCTGCATGAAAGCATGCAGTTATGAGGTAGGGTGCCTCCCACTTGGACTGCAGCTTGCACACGTTATCATCATGGAGCGCCTTCTTAAGTATGAGGTCTCGGACCGCGCGCGGCTTCACCTTTCTATTATAGAAAGTTGTGGTGATGCCGAGGTAGCAAGGCAGGTTGTTGATCGCCCTAGTCCATGCCTCATTTATGAGGTCTAGCGAGACTACACACTCTTCCTCTCGAGCCTTCGCCAAAATGTGGTTGGATTTTTCCTCGAGCTCTTCTGGCTTCATTGCTTTATCTTCGAACTGGAGCTTGAACGTTGTGAAACTAGTGGGCCTTCTTGCTATCGTGCGTATGGATCATGACACCTTGGTTAACTCCTCTAGCCACTTGCCCTTCACAGCCCCCACATGTCTTTTCTTGATCCCTTCGCCAAGTGTATCGTTGGCGCGCTCGATAGTGCCATTGGATTGCGGATGGCCAACAAAGGCGAAAACACCTTTGTGCCAAACTTGCAAAATCGAATTAGGCCCTATTATCGATGGTGATTTCTTGTAGGATGCCAAAACGACATATGATGTTTTTCAAGAAAAAATATGTACCACGGTAGAGGTAATCTTCGCCAGCGCCTCAGCTTTATCCTATTTGGAGAAGTAGTACAACGGTGACATGACCACGAAGCGCAAGTCATTGGGTGCCCTAGGGAAGGGTCCTTTGATGTCTAGCCCCCATTTGGCGAGGGGCCACATGGGGAATTGGTTCGAAGCGAGTGGAAGGGGAATGGGATATTCTGCCCATCCACTAGCATCCTTGGCATCGCTTGACGAGGTCTTGCGCGTCAAAGGCAGCTGCGGGCCAATAAAAGCCTTGGTGAAAGGCCTTTGACAATAGGGCCCTAGGGGCCAAATGCGAGCCGCACATGCCCTCATGGATCTCCGTGAGGAGTTATCTACCTTTGCATCGGGCGATGAACCTTAAGAGCGGTGCACACACACTCCCCTTTTGTACAACAGGCTTTCGACAATGTTGAAGTTGCAAGCGGGGTGGAGGAGCCTCTTGAGCTCCCCCGAGTCAAGTTCTTTGCATCCCTTAAGGAATATGACTATGTGTTCACGTCAATCCTCTTCACGACCTATGCATAAGACATGAGCCACTTCTTCCCTGTTGGGCAAAATGGACACGTTTGCAAGCACTTTGAAGAACATGTTGATAGGGGGCTCTTTTCCCATATTAGCGGCCTTTGTAAGAGTGTCTAACTCTGCATTTTCTACTCTTGGGATGGTTTTGACTGTTACACCTAGGAAGTGGTGTTCCATGGCCCTTAGCACGACGAGGAATTTAACGAGGTCAGGGTACCTTACTTGGTAGGATTTGTTGATATGGCTGGCGACAAGATGGGAATCTCTTCTAACCACTATCCTCCGAGGCCCGAGTGTTGAAAATTAGGGCAATATTTTAATTCTAGATTTTATTAGAAGACAAATATTGCAAAAGACTAATGATGCATAAAACAGTACTGATAGCAAACAACTCATTGTACTTCACAATATATGAAAAACATGATGTAAATAAGTCAATCAATCACACAATAGACTTACAGATGGGTCTGATGAAGAACAGGAAGCAGCGTAGACTCGATGCAATGCAGAAACGTAGATGTCGCAGTGCAGCAAGAAGTCGCGTAGATGCGCTGCCCAAAAATCTTATTGCCACCCCCGTGCAGGTCTTCACGGCAGCAACAGCTTGGAGATACCGTTTCCCTTCTTCACGGTGCACACCGAGAAGAAGAGTCGACGAGGTTCAGACGGCGCAATACAACAGCACAGATTTTCAGTAGGAAGAAGGAATGAAGGCTATTATTCTCCGCGCTATGCATTGGATGTCTCCAGGCATATATATAGAGATGCAGACTGGTAACTGATAGATTAAACAACCATTTACCCACTGGTAACTGACACACTTAACTAGTCATTTACCCACTGGTAACTGTCACAATTAACCAGCCATTTACCCATTGGTAACTGCCTGTCATCATCACCCAATAAAGCCTCAAATTCAAACATTTAAATCCCATTCAAATATAGAGAGAGAGATGCATGGTTCAGCAAAAAAAAAGGTGTACTTGGTCTACCAAATGGCGCGCCACGTCACGGCACGGTCGCGCGTCGCAAGTCATAAGTTATGCGATTTTTCACACAAAAATACGCGAACGCGCTCGCGTGCATGCGCGCGTGTGTGTGTTTAGCCAAAGCCCTCCTCGTGCCATCCTCATCCATGTGTCACATGTTTCAAGGAGTGTCAAGGACTTCACCTTATATGTTGGTTACCTCCACCTTACCTTAGCAATATGGTAGTAAACCATAAATGTTTTGAAATTATAGAAAATGGGCCTCAGTCATATGGGCCAATTTCCAACAATCCCCCACCAATTCCAAAGCAAGAAGCAAAATGGATATCAAAGATATTGTGCTGAAGTACTGTTAATATACCAGTATTTTAGTGTAAGCCCCGTACGGGTTGAACTTGCACCTAGAATGATAAGATTCATCTTCACACAGCTTATGAATGGACCATACCTTGAATTCACAGCATTTCGTGATTAGATTTCACTTGAAATCTCAACTGATACTAGGCTATCAAAGAACCACACCTAAACGGAGCATTTGGTCATGCTCCCTTATCTGCTCATGAACTTTTTAGAGAATGCCCTATTCTCGTGAACTGTGACCTCACAGTTGGGCTCAAGTAGGTATATTCTTTCTAGGTATCCTACAAGCTAATACATTTTCCTCATTTGGACAACAGAATATATTAAGGTTTTATGCCAACCTTCCATACAGTCAAGAGTAATTTATCCATTAGGATATGGATTCAATGAATATATACTCTCTTGTTACAACATCAACTTGTTTTTCCCATAGTCTAAGTCACGGGATCTCTGATCAAGAAGGTATGGGTTATTGTTGAGTTGTAACTCCAATGGACCTCATTCCCATATCCATAGACGCAACGGAAATCGCCTTCCATGCTAGCCCCTTTGTGAAAGGGTTTGCCATATTTTTCTCAGTGCGTATATAATTCACAGTAATCACTCTAGAGTTCCTCAATTTTTTGATAGATTTAAGCCTACGCTTCACATATCTGGAGGACTTCATGTTATCCTTAGTACTTGTAACCTTAATCAACACTGTTTGATTATCACAGTACATTAGGATTGCTGGTATTGGTTTCTCAACCAGTGGCAAGTCCAACAGAAGCTCTCTAAGCTATTCAACCTCAACAGTAGCTGTGTCTAGTGCTACAAGTTCTACTTCCATGGTTGACCTCGTCAATATAGTCTGTTTAAACGACCTCCATGAAACTGCAACTCCTGCTAGGGTAAAGACATAACCACTTGTAGCTTTGATCTCATCTGCATTAGAGATCCAATTTGAATCACTATATCCTTCTAATACAGAAGGATGCCCAGTATAGTGAATTCCATATGAGGTTGTGCCTCTCAAATAGCACAACACTCTCTCAAGTGTCTCCCAGTGATCATCTCCTGGGTTAGAAGTAAACCGACTTAATTTGCTCACAGCAAATGATATGTCAGGTCTTGCGGCACCAGATAGATACATAAGTGACCCAATAATTTGTGAAAATCTTAATTGATCTTTTTCTAACCCTTGGTTCTTTCGAAGCTTAATGCTTGCATCATAGGGCGTTGGAGAAATTTTACAATTCTCATAGCCAAAATGGCTTAAAATTTTCTCAGCATAATGGGATTGGCTCAAAGTGATCCCATCCTCGTTCTTGATTAATTTAATATTCAGAATGACATCTGCCTCTCCTAAGTCTTTCATACCAAAGCATCGAGATAAGAAATATTTGACCTCGTCAATTATGGCAGTGTTTGTTCCAAATATAAATATGTCATCTACATACAGGCACAAGATCACTTCTTGACCCCCCACCATAACGATAATATACACATTTGTCAGCTTCATTCACAACAAAGGCATCATATGTTATAGTTTTATTAAATTTCTCATGCCATTGTTTAGGTGTTTGCTTTAGACCATATAAGGATTTTAATAATCTACATACCTTATTTTCCTGTCTAGAAATCACAAAACCATCAGGCTGATCTATATAGATTTCTTCCTCCAACACTCCATTAAGAAATGTTGTCTTTACATCCATTTGATGGACATGTAGACCATAGGAAGATGCTAACGCAAGGAGCACTCTGATGGTGATTAGTCTGGCGACAGGAGAATAGGTATCAAAGAAATCTTCTCCCTCTTTTTGGGTGTAACCCTTGGCCACTAGCCTTGCCTTGTACTTCTCAATAGTACCATCAAACCTTAGATTCTTTTTAAAGATCCACTTATATCCTACAGGTTTGCACCCAATAGGACGATTAGTGATCTCCCAAATCCCATTAGCCATGATAGAGTCCATCTCGCTACGGACTGCTTCTTTCCAATACTCAGCATCAGAAGATGCATAAGCCTATGAAAGGGTCTTTGCCACATCATCCACGAGGTATACAATAAAATCATCACCAAAGGTTTTCTCAACCCTTTGTCTCTTGCCCCTACGAAGAGCTTCTATGCCTAGATTATTATCCTCCTCAGGGATATCACATATTGGTTCAGAGATGGTGGAAAGTTCAGAAGTTTGATTATTCTCACTTTCAATATTTTCAGTTTGAACATTCTTGGTTTGTGAAGTACTGCCTGCTGTTCTCATAGGAAAATAATTCTCAAAGAATGAAGCATCTTTAGACTCTATTATTGTGTAAGCAATAATCTTAGAAATTTCTAATTTAACTACTAAAAATCTATAGGCCGTGCTATTATGAGCATATCCTAGAAAAATGCAATCGTTTGTTTTAGGTCCAAACTTTTTCTTTTTCTGCAATGGTATATTGACATTTGCCAAACACCCCCAAGTTCGCAGAAAATTGACATTGAGTTTTCTCCCCTTCCATCCCTCATATGGAGTAATATCACTCTTTTTAGTGATTACTCTGTTTAGGACGAAAGTTGTTGTCAATATAGCTTCCCCCCACCATGTCATAGGCATACCAACACTCTCTAACATGGCATTAACCAAGTCTGTTAGTGTCTGGTTTTTCCTCTCAGCAACCTCATTTGATTGGGGTAAATATGGTGGTGTAAATTCATGGACTATTCCATTCTCAGAACAGAATTGGGAAAATTCATAAGAGATATACTCTCCTCCACGATCAGACCTTAGTCTTTTTTATTTTCTTCTCTAGTTGGTTCTCAACCTCGGCTTTATAAGTCTTAAAGTAGTTTAAAGCTTTATCCTTAGTTTTTAGCAAATACACATAGTAGTAGCGTGTTGCATCATCAATAAAAGTTAAAAATATATATCTTTTGCCTCCTTTTGTCAATAATCCATTCATTTCATATAAATATGAATGAACAGGATCTAATGGTGCCAAGTTCTTTTCGTCCTCTAATCCCTTAAAGGGTTTGCAAGGCTGCTTTGTTTGCACACATGATTGGCACTTTGATCCTTTGACAATTTCATATTTTGGAATTAAATCTAATCTGGACATTCGAGCAATACTATCAAAACTAACATGACAGAAACGAGAATACCAAACATTTGCCTCACATTTATTTAAACAAGTTGCAACATTTAGATTATAACAAGACTCTAAAGTACTTAGGCGGAATAAGCCTCCGCTCTCATAGCCTTTACCAATAAAATTTTCAAACTTAGATTTTACAATTTTATTTGACTTAGAGACTAGCTTATAACCATTCCTGCATAGAACAGAACCACTAATGAGGTTCTTGTTTATTGTAGGAGCATGCTGCACATTCTTCAATTGGATAATCTTCCCTGAAGTAAGCTTGGTTCTCTGTGCAACACCAAGAGCAGTATGCGACCGTTTCCCATTAGGACGGAGGAAGCCCCTGCTGCCTGGTAAGAAGAAAACAAGAAAATATCAGAACATACGTGAACATTAGCACCAGTATCGACCCACCAATCAGTGGATTGACATGCTGAAAAAACAACAGGAGAATTACTATACCCTCCTGAAGTCGAGGCCTCGCCTATGATCACATTGGCAGCCTTCTTCTTTGGCTGTTCACCATCTCTGCTTTTGTAGAAATGACAGTCTTTCGCCATATGATCGTTTTTCCCACACACAAAGCAGGTAATGTTCTTGATATCCTTCTTCTCAGTTTTCTCCTTAAAGCTAGTTGTCTTGTTCGGTTTGTTGGATTTGTACTTATTTGCAACAGTCTTTTTTTATATAAAATTTGCATTATTCTGACCAGAAGTGTTGGGTGCATTTTTTGCTCTTGCCTTTTCTTCCACTTCGAGGGCAGCAATGAGATCTTCAATAAAAATATCTTCCCTCTTGTGTTTCAAGCTAGTGGTAAAATCCCGCGAAAAAACAGAAAGTTTGGTGACAATGCCTGTAGTCACAAACTTAGGAGACAACACACAGCCCAGGTGCGCAATCTCACCAACCAATAGCTGGAGATCATGATCTTGTCCAACTATGGACTTAGCCTCATCCATGGTAAAGTCGAAGAATTGCTCACACATGTAGAGCTAACGACTTACCTCTGCCTCTGTATATTTGTGCTCTAGTGCATCCCACAACTCTGTGGTGGACTTATAGTCCATGTACACATCATAGAGCTGATCTGCCAGAATTGTCAGAAGGCAGCCAAGAGCAGTGTTGTTCGCATTATCGAACTGCATATACTGGTCAACCGTAAATAGATACTGCGGGTGGATTACCCACCACAGCCCCAAAGACATGAGCTAGAACTTGGCTCTAGTCTACCATCTATGAAAATTCTGACCAGAAAACCTCTCAGGTTTCATAGCATCAGAAGCTCCAGCCATAGTTGTGTTGCAACAAAGTTTACAATAAGGTTTCTGGAATATTGAAAATGAGAGCAATATTTTAATTCCAGATTTATTGGAAGACAAATATTGCAAAAGACTAATGATGCATAAAACAGTATTGATAGTAGACAACTCATTGTACTTCGCAATATATGAAAAACAGGATGTAAACAAGTCAATCAATCACACGATAGACTTACAGATGGGTCTGATGAAGAACAAGAAGCAGCGCAGACTCGATGCAGTGTAGAAACGTAATTGTCGCAGTGCAGCAAGCGGTCGCACAGATGTGCTACCTAGAAACCTTATTGCCGCTCCTCGTGCAGGTCTTCACGGCAGCAATGGCTCGGAGATACCGCTTCCCTTCTTCACGGTGCACACCGAGAAGAAGAGTCGACGAGGTTTAGACGGCGCAATACAACAACACAGATTTTCAGAAGGAAGAAGGAATGGAGGCTATTATTCTCCGTGTTATGCACTGAACGTCTCCAGGCATATATATATAGATGCAGACTGGTAACTGACAGATTAAATAGCCATTTGCCCACTGGTAACTGACACACTTAACCAGTCATTTACCCACTGTAATCGTATCACATAACGACCATTTACCCATCGTAGCGCTTTGTCATCATCACTCAATAAAGCCTCAAATTCAAACAGAGAGAGAGATGCATGGTTCAGCAAAAATAAGGTAGACTTGGTTTGCCAAATGGCGCGTCACATCACAGCAAGTCACAAGTCACTCGATTTTTCACGCGAAAATACGCGAACGCGCACGCGTACATGCTGGCACGTGTATGTGTTTAGCCAAAGCCCTCCTCGTGTCACCCTCATCCATGTGTCACATATTTCAAAAAGTGGCAAAAACTTCACCTTATATGTTGGTTACCTCCACATTGCCTTAGCAATATGGTACTAAACCATAAATACTTTGAAATTATAGAAAATGGGCCTCAGTCATATGGGCCAATTTCCAACACCGGGTGCCTTTACCTACCTTTCGTAGGCCAAAAAGAGTGCTTTGTACTCTGTGGCATTGTTTGTTGTTTGAAAGTCAATCCTCATGGAGTAGTTAATCTTTTGGCCTTTGGGGGTCATGATGATGACTCCCACCCCTGCTCCCGAGGCACCCATGCGCCGTTGGAGTGGAGGGCCCATGTGGGTTCGATTGGGTTGCCCGAAGCCATGTGAGGTGACGACGTCCATTCGACTATGAAGTCAGTAAGGACCAAGGACTTAATCATCATGTAGGACACATATATTATGGAGAAGAGGGCTAGCTTTGCGGGCCATTTGCCAATGTGTCCTGTCGCCTTTGTTCATGAGCATTTCTCCTAGGTGAAAGTATGAGGACACTGTGATTGTGTGGGAAAGAAAATAGTGGTGAAGCTTCTACGAGGCCATGAGGAGGGCGTACGCCAGCTTTTCAAGCTCGGTATATCACATTTTTGCTGCTTGTAAAGCCTCCGAAATGTTGAACATCGGGTGTTGTACACCGGGCATTGCACACGCTCTTCTTCCTGAATGAGGACTACGCTAACCGATGTTATGGTTGCCGCAAGGTAGAGCAGGCACTCATCATTCCACGTGAAGCCGTCCGAGCCCCTAAGCGTCTTGAAGAAAGGGAGCCCCTTCTCTACAGACCTTGACAAGAACCGACCGAGGGCCATGAAATAGCGGGAGCCTCTGGACCTTCCTCGTGGTTTTTGGAGCCTACATCTCAATGATGGCAGAGATTCTGTCAGGGTTGGCTTCGATTCCCCTCTTCGACACAAGGAACCCCAAAAGCCTCCCTACGTGAATCCCTAAAACACACTTTTCATGATCGAGCTTGATACCCGCGCCACAAAGGTTGTTGAAGGTTTCTTACAAGTCCATCATGTAGGACACCTCAAGGAGGCTCTTGACAACCATGTTGTCTACGTAGGCTTCAATGTTTCAGCCAATCTGTGAGGCCAACACTTGGCATACTAAGCAGGTGATGGTGACCCCGTATTTTTCAAGCTGAAGGGCATTCATATGAAGCAGAATGTCCCCAGGGGTGTGATGAAGCTCATTTTTCTCCTCGTCCTCTTTTGCCATCCAGACTTGGTGGTTGCTGGAGTAGGCATAGAGGAAACTCATCATCTCGCACCCCTAGGTCGAGTCAACTAGTTGGTTGATGCGTGGTAGAGGGAAGTTGTCCTTTTGGCAGGCCTTATTGAGGTTTGTGAAATCAATGCACATGCACCACTTCCCATTGGCCTTCCTCATGAGGATTGGGTTGGCAAGCCACTCCGGGTGCACCACCTCCTGGATGTGTTGAGGAGCTTCCTCACCTCAGCATTCGCCACCTCCTGCCAGTCTGCAGACATCCTTCACAGCTTTTGCTTTAGCGGCTTGGAGTCCGGGTGGACGGCCAACCGATGCTCGATGATGGCCATGTGCATGCCCGTGAGGTCCTTCAAGTACCATGTGAACATGTCAGTGTTGTGGCGGAGGACTTCTAACAACATTTGCTCTGTTTTGGAGCTCATGCCCTGTCCGATGGAGACCCAATTACTTGGGTCCTCCTTTGCAAGGGACACCCCTGCTTCAACTCCACCTTCAACTTGGGCTTCAGGATCTTTGGCAGGGCTAGTGGTCATGACATGTACATTATGTCGGGGGTCTTGGGATCCCACCTCGATCTGCTAAGTGTCAGGCCCAGGAGTAACACCCCCAGATCCTCTATGTATTCTACACTAATCCCTGGAACAGTAGCTAGTGTACACAGTAAACAAAAATGGTAACAAACACATCTCGCACAATTTTATTAATATTTATCAAAGTTTATTACAAGAATGGCTTACAAGTCAACAATAAAGAACACATCGGAAAACTAAGAAGAAGTAGTAGAGCTCAATTAATCTATCACAGGCAATCGGCTGGGGTAGTGGCCTAGTCGTCGAGATCTTCAGCACTGGCAAAGTCCTTCTCATCTAAACAACATTTTATTAAGCAATTGTGAGTGCAAAAATATACTTCACAAGTTACACCCATAACAGAGTTAATGCATGTATGGATATTATCAAAGGAAGGCTTATAAGGTTATTTGTGCAAAAGCAATATTTGACATTTTAAATACAACAGCTAGTTCAAGAGCTAAAGTTTTACAATATCTAAAATTAAGTTTTAAATGAACTAATAAAGCTAGTGTAGGTACCAACCTAACACTGACTTAAACACGGACACCAACCCGGGGCTTTAACCCACAATTTTCTCATGGATACACATCCATGTCATAAACTATTTTATAAAAAATTTTGAAAATAAAAATAAAGTCTAACTTTGAATGGCTTTCCTCAGCAAGTCCATGATCGTGGATACGGCTATTTGAATAGATTGATACTCTGCAGAGGTTGTACAACTTTACCCACAAGAGACAATCATCATATAATGTCCGTCTGACACACTTTCGTAGGTATACGACTCTAAGATTATCACAAGACCTTTACAATGATCCATCCCAAAGTAGTTATACCCGCTAAGGTTTCACCTCCATTGACCACCAACTTGCTGAAAGTCTCCATCTTGCACCAAGTGGGAATTTCTATCTATCTGACACCTGCACGTCCAAATGCCACAACTAGTAGAGGAATGTTGTGAATTATTTAGCTAGGTTTGTTCCATACTAGACCTGTGGTAGTACAGAGGAGCTTTACAGGCCGCAACTCATAGATCGATCCTTAACTGACCGGGCGACTTCCAAAAATAACCCTCGGGCCTCAACCATTCACTGAAGAGCCCGTGCATAAACCTACACCCATCAACTATCCATTTCACCCAAGTATAAACCAATTTTTATTTTATTTTGCTTTTCCAAATCATTTATAAACTTCCATCGCACACCAATGCTATGGATATAATTTAAAACATATTTAATTTTTGGCTGTAAATTTCCAAATCAAATATTTCAGGTCTAAGCATGACCAATCTTAATTTTTCTTCTAAAATGTTTCAGTTCATATTATTGTATCAACTAGATTTTATCTAGGGTGACAAGGTATGGATATTCAAATGTCAAAGTTTGGCTATACAATTGTATTTGGATTAACTACAATTTCAAAACAGGTATTTAAATTACAATGAATAGACATAAGCATGTAATAATAATTTAAACCAGAACTTAAATAATTTAAAATACTAGGATCAAGCATGATCAAATGATGTAACTTGCCTTGCTTAAATAATTATTGTTCTAAAATGGCATAGAAATCTGGTTCACCAGAGTCGTCAAAATCTATACGCAAAAAATGAGACAAATTGAAAAAATTTAAAATAAACTCCAAATTAAATAAATTAGGTTATGGGAGAAATATATTGAATTTAGATGAATTTAAAATTTTGAATAACTTGAATCGGAGCTCGAACGAAGAAGAACGGGCTCTTAGAATATTCAAAATCACATGAAATGCTAGAAATAGATTTTTTTCATTTGTGGGATTATTTTTCTAAAGTAAAATCCACTTATTGAGTCAGCATGACGTGAGTGAGGATTTTTTATTTTTGGCCGAATTATTTTTCAAAAAGAAAATAGCTTTGAGCCACTCGCATGTGGGCCCTGGTCTATAGACTAGGTCCACAGGACAGAGCCTTGGTCCACAGTGGGTGACGGAGCAATGCCACGCAAGCGCGACATGAGGGCTACCACACATATGCTTGCGTTAAGGTGGTGCACACGTGGCGGCCACATGGCTTGGCCAACGGCGGTGCGTACGGGAACCCATGGTTCCGGCGAACGGTGGCGCAGTAGTCGATAGTGAGATGTAGTACAGAGAAAGGAAGGGGTGGGGAGCACGATGCTCACCTCGGCGGCGGTTGGGTGTGTAGGTATGGCCGGCGGTGAGGAGAGAGGCGGCGACGCGATTTGGTTGACAATGGTGCGGCGGTTTCGATGATCCTTCGGCGAAGGCCGCACACAGTGTAGGATGTGGCGCGGTGAAGCTGATGGTGTGGAAGATGGCGGCGGAGCTCCACGGACGGTGGTGAAATCAATGGCGGAGGCACTCGATGTCCGGTGGCGAAGAAACGACGATTGCGGCGAGGAGATGAGAAGGATTGAGCTTCGGGTGAAGGATGAGGAGGAGGAGGGGCTCGTGGTGCTCCCTTTTATTGGGCAATGGGAGGGTGGTGGATGGAGATCGTGCGCGGCGGTTACTCACCGGGGCAGGCGGCGGCGCAAATGCGCATTACCATGCGTTAAGGGAAAGCGATGGCCGAAATGAGATGCGGTGGAGAGTGGGATGTCAAGGGACTTAAATGCACGAGAAAAGAGGAAGAAACGACTGCGTTTAAGAGCTCTACAGGTGCGCCTATGGCAGACGGCGCGAGAAAGAAGAAGGGGAAGGAGGAAGAAGGTGGCCTGACAGGCGAGTCCCACTGGCAGTGAGAGGGAGAGAGGGCGAGGGAGGGAGGCGGATGGGTTGGCACGGGATGGGCTAAGTGGAGGGAAGCAGGTTGTGTGGGAAAAATAGAAAAACAGGCCGAGAAAAGGAGACGGCCCGAGAGATAATCCAGAATTTTAAAGCTTTTCCGAATTCAGAAAATGGAAGAATTAAAATAAGCTTTTAGAAAATAGCAAATAGAGGTAAAAAATTCCAGAACAATTCATAGAAATTCCCTGAGTTATTTTGAACTTAATTAAATTATTTCCAACTAAAGTTTGGCGTTTATTTTTGCACATAAATTATTTTTAATTTCTAGAAAATAAAAAAAAAACCCTCTTTAAATTCCAGTAAATTTAGGAAATCAATTAAAATGTTCTTTTTAACTTTAAATCCAAGAAAATCCCAAAAAAAACTCAATAATTTTTTTTGACTTTAAAATCCAGGAAATTTAAGAAAACTCTTTTAAAACTCAGAAAATCCAATAAAATAATAACTTTATTAATTTTATTTTTGGTAACAGAATTTTAGGGATGTTACATCGAGTGAGGTCCTGATCCCCGTGGACCATGATCACCGTGGCCAACCCAGGAAGCTTCACGTACATGTAGTTGTGATGGGGGACTGCCCTAAACGCATTGAGGATTTCTCGTGCCAAAATGGTGTTGTACGAGTACGAGAGGTCGACTATGTCGAAGTTGACGACCTCTGTGTGGGCATGCTCCCCGCTCTGATAGTTACTTCCAGCGCTATCTGTCCAAGGTCCTTACCGGCTCACCCCGAAGCCTAGCAGTGGGAGAAAAGGGGGTTCGAGTTGGTTGCGGGGTATTGCCATCTAGTCGAAGGCGCTCACAAACAATAGGTCTATGGGTCTCCCACCATCTATCAACACCCTTCGCACGTCGCATCCCGCAATGTTCGTGGTGATAACCAATGGGTCATGATGTAGGAAGTCAACTCCAAAGGCATCTTCTGCCCGAAAGATGATGTCCACATTGAACCACGCCGGGGGTAGTTGTGTGGGGTATGCTGCGACACGGTTCACTCGTCACGTATGCGCCCTCTGCTGGTGATCGGATGCGAAGTGCATCGAGGAGCCCTAGTGATGGGCTTGATGATTCTTTGGGGCTGGCCCCCACCAGGGGCCTCGATCTTCAAACCGCTAGGAGCCTGGTAACTGTAGGATGGCAGGAGGGATTTGTACATGTGCTACTTTCGCTGATGCCGCAACAGCTCGATCACCCTGACCGCGGTCTCTTGTGGCGTTCTCGCATAGGACGGTTATGGTATAGTAGGCGCGGGTCGTGTGCCCGCAGCTGTCGTGGATCCCGCACCAGGCTAAGCCATGACCCCGGCCTCACCCTTCACCCACGAAGCCATCTTCGGCGCTACTCTATGTTGTAGACGTGATGCCCTTTTTGCCCCTTCTTGTATTTCCTGGGCTGAGACTCCTCGATGGCTTGGGCGGCACCCTTTACCTTCGTGACAAGATTCGTGAGCTGAGACTCCTTGATGGCTTGGGTGGCACCCTTTACCTTCGCGACAGGATTTGTGAAGTCGATGTCTCGCCTCACCGAGTCCTCCACTCGGGCATATTCCTCCATCATGTCGAAGAGCTTCTGAATGGTCCAAATGGGTTTCCAGGTGTTATACTCAGTGAGGGGGCCTTTCCTGATGACATGCATAGCGACATTAATGATGTTAGTGTCATTAATGTCCTTCACCTGGCACCTCACCTGGGCGAAGCGCTTGAAAAACTCCCGTAGCTTTTCATTCGGGCCTTGCTTGATCGAGAATAGTTGATGTGCGTCCACGGGCTTCAAATAGTTGCCTTGGAAATTGTTTTACATGAGGTCTCAGACCTGCTCCCACATGTATATCAATCCTGGGGTGAGTGTGAAGAACCAGGACAGACCACCCCCCTGCAAAGTGAGGGGCAGTCCCTTGGCCTTCGTGGAGTCGTCGCCCCCTACGGCCTCTATGGCGATCTCGTATACATGGAGAGACTCGTGAGGATTTGTCTCGCCCTTATAAGCTTCGAGAGTGGGCATCTCGAAGTCCTCCAGCCATGAGCTTCTCTGCATCGATCCCTGCACTCAATAGAGACTCGTTGTCCACTCTATGAAGGATGGGTGTATTGCAAACCACGATGGGAACGCCCTGGCTGTCGGTCCCTACGTCGACGACCTCCTTGCCTGATTGCCTCCCCGGCTCCGAGGTGCCGACCTCGACGACGGCCCGGGTCGGCACCAGGGTTGGCAGAGGACAGGGCACCAAGTCTACCGGCTGGGTTGTGTGGAGGTCTTGGATCTCCAGCATCGTGCTTCATAGGGTGTTTTGACGCTCCTGCCAGAGGGCTTCGTAGGGTGTTTCGACACTCTCGCCGCCCGCGGCGGATGCAGGCACGAGGGTGCGGTCTATGATCGCACTAGGATTGGACGGAGGGGCCGTGTTACTAACCCATCCGGGCGTCGCACCGAAGCCTTCGGTGGCTTCTCCACCGAGTATGGTGACCCCAGGTAGTGTTGTGTCGGAGCCTTTGGGGACGGCTCCTCCGTCTACCCCCAGCGGTTGTACTTCGAGCAGGCCACCCCTGGTAATGATAGCTTCATTGGACATGTCGCCCTCCTCTTCGCGGATGGGGGCTCACTTCCTCCTCAGGGTAGTGATGGTGTGCTTCTGTCGTATCGGATGAGGTCTCACCGTGGCAACAGCTTCAGAGAGAGCGCGACTCGCCATCTGCTTCAACTTCTCTCTTGAGGCCGCGGCTGCCTTTCTCTTTGGAGCCATCAACTTCGTCGGAGCTTCACGCTCTACGCTGCTCCCCACGGACGACAACAACTGTTGTGGGCCAGACAGTAAAGTTGGGGGCTTCTAGGATCCCTGAGGTGTTCATCGAAGCCTAACAAGTACAGGGAACGAGTAAAATGTAGTTTGTGATATAGATGTATAGTGGATACAAGTGTTCCAACCCCCTCTAAGTGGCGCCCAGGGGGCTCTATTTATAGTGCCTACAGGGGGTTAGTAGGTTACAAGAATGCACTGCTAAAGTGCTACAGTACAAGGGCATGAGTGCATTTTTAGCCCTGCTAGCGTTTACGTGTCGCCCCTTGCCTGTTATCACAAGGCAAGGTGCGGTAAACCTGGTTGTGAACATAGTCCACTGGACCGGTCTGGATCCTGCGGTCAGGAATGCCAGTGGGGTAAGATCCAACGGTTGCCGGATGAGGTCTCCTTGGCTTGCGCCTGTGTGACCAAAAAGGTGGACGGTGAGGGACCACTCTCACAATAAGTGTCACCTTAGAGACTGTGTCAATATCATAAACGATTTTGACACGGTATGAGTATTTTGCAACCACAGATATTTAATTCGATTGCAAGCAGGTCGGCCCTAGAAAAGAGTTCGAGTCATTGCGTCTCTCGAGTTCCGACCCTACCTTACCTCTCAAGTCCGATCAGCATCCAAACAAATGTTGAGCATGTCTCTCTCTCAAAGTTAGATATCAAGCGGTTTCAGCGAAGGTTGAAGGTGCCACTCAAATTTCCAAGTTCCAACATATGAATATGTGACCGGGCATATCTAGTGCAAACTAGCTTGTATGATACAGACATACCTCGTAATCTCATTTGAATTTGGAGTCTACAGTTATATTGGATTCGAGTCTATACGAGCTATCTTTAGCATGGTTTGCTAGAGAGGCATACTGCTTAAACAATGGTTAGTATAACTAAAGATCGAAACACCCTTTATTCTTTCTCTAGATTTGCCGGACATATATATAGAATCCACTAAATCAGTACGCAATTTATCATTATCTCCTGGCGACAATGAACGGACAAATTCTTCTTTGTTCCCTAGGAGTGTCAACCCCACATTTCCTTTGCAAAGGCAAACTAGCTTGCGACTAGACAAGTGTTGAGCTGTCAACTAAGATCACTTGTTGGCCCATTTTAATTATAAAAAAAAGGAGAAAAGTATTGAGGTATGAAAGAATTAGGTACTTACTCCCTACCTGCTAAGTAAATTTTGTATGGGTTTGGCAGGTGCGGAGCTGAATAGCCAAGACCTAGGATTAAAAGTCTATACAACTGTTTTAAAAAAATCATCAAAATAAGAGTTCTATCAAAAACGCTCAGCCTAAGGTTTTGGTCGTGGATGGCTCTGCCCCTTGTCTTGGGCCGATCGCTAAGAATGTAAGAACACCTCTCTCTCTTAGTTTCTTGCATGGGTCCGTAGTTGTTTTTTTTGGTGCGTGGATGTTCTAGAGGTGTTGTTCTTGGTTGTGTCGGTGTTCTAGAGGGTGCTTATTAGTGAAATGAGGCACTGACGCGGAGCTCCTGCCCTTGTTTGAAAAAACGTAGTTGTTTGTTCGTACACAGAACAGAGGAGATAACGTGTTGCTAGCGGAACAAATAACATTTGAGTGATCAAAATCTAGTTCTCCCAAACTGTATATAATTCTCATAATAATTTTGGCTCTTTAAAAATCCATTTAAATCTAGCATGAGCCCCTCTAAAATATCCAGCAAAGTCAACGTTGCCATCATGTGATTAGTTTTTATCCCCTTCTTGAGCCCTTTTGCTAGGGGTGCAAGCGGAAACGAATGGATATCACTCATTTGGTATCCTATTCTGTTTTTTTTTTCTCGGAGTCGGATACAGATAGTATCGGATGCCTATTTCTTTATTCCATATTCGCTCTGCGAGCCTTTGGTCGGTCGAAAATTATCCACTTCTTTTGCACCCCTATACATGACACACTACTACAAAACATGTCATAGTAGACGCCTCATCACAAATGGTTCATTTGGAACCGTTTGTGTTGTTTTATCACAGACGGTTCCTTTTGAAATCATCTGTGATACGTTATTATCACAGACGGTTCATAATATGAACCGTTTGTGATATGTCGTCATATCACAGACGGTTCTTAATATGAACCGTTTGTGATAATGATCTCATTACAGACGGTTGGTTAAGAACCGTGTGTGACTTAGATTTTACCATGGCTTCAAATTTTTCTTTAAAATTTCAAGTCATGGTAAAATCAAATAGTAAAATCACAGAGCAAGAAAATTTTGAAATCATGGTAAAATCAAAGAGTAAGAAAAATTTAAAGCCATGGTAAAATCCAAGTCACAGATGGTTCTTAATACTAACCGTCTGTGATGATGTACTTATCATAAACGGTCTGTATTAAGAACCATCTGTGATGAGGAATTATCACAGACGGTTCATGACCGTCTGTGACTTGTCATCACAGACGGCTTTTGTATGAAACCGTCTGTAATTCGCAGCGCAGGAGTTCAAAAATTTTGAACACGTGCGTGGGAGGCAAAATATTTTGGTTTTGTTCTTATATAATATAGCCGAGTCAAGGCGGGACACGCTCAGTCTCGCACTCCCGTAGTCCCGATCCTCCTCTGGGCCCAGTCCTCCCTTGCTCCCGCGGTCCTCCTCCAAGCTCCGACTGGTTGTTGCTCCTCCGGTCCTCCCGCAGCTCCCCGCCCCCCGCTACTCCTCCGAGATCCGGTCCTTCCTTGCTCTCACGGTCCCCAACCTCCGACACGGTCTTCCTCCCCAACAGTTGAGAGTCGACGCCGACACCAAAGCCGACCTCCTCTAGTCCTCCTCCGACGCCGACGTCGACCTCCTCCAGTCCTCCTCCGACGTCGACGTCTTTGGTATATGAGGTTCTGTTGGTACTTTTGTATATGAGCTTCTATTATATTCAGATCCAGATTTGTATGTATAAGCTTGTGGTACTTGTGTTAGATTCATATCAGTTTACATTAGATTCTCCTTGATTCTATACATTGGTACTTGTATATATGATCGAGTGTATGAGTGTATCCATGGCTTGAGAAATTTATTGAGAGGCTTGGGAGTTGGGAATCCATGTATGTGTATCCATGAATCTATGTTTGGGAGGCTTGTGAAATGACAGTGTATGTGTATGAAATGGTAGTATTTTTTTGCAATAGAAAAAACTATCACAGACGATTCCATCTGTGATAGTAGTTATCATAGACGGTTCTACTTAAAAACCGTCTATGATAGTCTGTTTTCACAGATGATTCTGAAGTAGAACCGTCTATGATAACTACTATCACAGACGGTTCTTGTTCAGAACCGTCTGTGATAGCTATTTTTACAGACGGTTTGAAAACCGTCTGTGATGACTGCCTGTTATCATAGATGCATAAATACAGACGGTTCACAAAACCGTCTGTGATGACGGTTTAGAACCGTCTATGATGATGTTTTTTGTAGTAGTGATATTGAACAGTAGAGGTGCAATTAGAGCGAACACTGATAGACTAATCGCTAAGATGTCGAAGAAAAAAACACTCAGTATCGTATGCCCACTTAGATGCAGTAACTCACCTATCTGTTATCTTGTTTCTAAGTGAAGTCACAACATGATTTTCTCGTTCAATCTAACATACGGACACATACAGACGGATATCGTTCATCTCGTATCATATGACACATTGTTTCCTTAGAGTCGGAGTCGAACACGGATAATACCAGATATCTATTTATGTCTTTCATATTTGCTCTGTAAATTTTTTATCGGTGGAATTATCCGCTCCGTTTGCGACCTATCTTTTGCCACCTCTTGCTCCAGATTCATTGAACCTGGGCACATTTTGACTTTTTCCACTCTTTTCACTATTAATCTGGAAGTAGCTGTCATGGGCTCATGGCCCTGACCCACAGTTGATCCTCTTTTAAATAGTGAAGTGGCTGTCGTCGACTGACCCACAATTGCGTCCACATTCCAAACAACCCTCCGCCACCCAATCTGGAAGGTATCATTGCTGGGACCCAAAAACTCAAAAGGAAAAGCAAAGGGGAACGGTCTCTGGATCGACGAAAGTGCAGGAGAGGAACATCATGGTAAGAAAAAAGAAAATCTTTGCTCTTTTCGATTTGTTTGTTTCTTCTGTTTTATTTTACTTTTGTTACAGCTAGGAGAGGCAAAAACCAAATAGAAATATTTTTTACTTTGCAGTCGCAAAGGGTTACTTCCTGTCTTGTTTATTCTCTTCTCCCTGTTCTTTGGGTGTTTGCTTCTTGATTCAATGATATAGATGATTTCACAAATGCTAAACAAGCGCATTTTTTAGGTTTGTTTGATAGAATTACTACGGTGAAAACTTGGGTACCTGTTTGGCTCCATCAAATCTGTGGGACTAGATGCAAATGGTGAATTAAATGTTGATCCCCTGTTTAATTATGGTTCTTAGAATGAACCAGTATAGTACCAGTGAGTTGATCGTATACTACCTTTCTTTCACCTCCAGTTTGCCTTCTTCAGTGCATGCTTGCGTACATACCCTTGGATTTTTAACCAGGGACTATACGATTTCTCAGTGTTTTTCAGTGAAGAATAGGTAACTGCTGTTTCCATCATGCATGCGTGAAATTTGATCTTGACAGAGCAGTTCACTGAACATTCTAGGTGCTCCTGAGGTCCTGATCTGTATGGAATACAGGAAGAGTACAGTACATATTGGGTGGTCATTGGCATGGAAAGATAGAGAGAGAGAAAATGCCAATATGAGCATAGTGTCATTCCAAAGCAAGAGATGAGAGCCACCAAGAGTGCCTGGAATCTGTGCACTTTATATTTAGAACCGTCCACCTTGTTGCCTCATCACATATGCACGCCCTGACGCCCGGATCTAATTCAGGAACCCATTTCCTCGGCCTTCTATTGGCCTAGACTTTTGAGTTCTTTGACCAAGTTGATGCCATTGGCAGCCCAGGATTTGCAAAGTAGAACTAGTAGTTAACTAATCGATCGTGTTTTCGGGACGACTAGTTGTGTAGTTCGGACCAGGGTTCCAATTTTCGACGAAATTTCGCGAAATTTCGAACATTTCGCTGTAGCTCGAAATTTTGACCAACAAATTTTGCCCTTTTGGTCAAAAAATTTTGGTTGCACATGAATTCAGGCCAAATTCAAACCGAATTCAAAATTTGGTCAAAAATTGTCAATTTTTTATGAAATTCAGTCAAATTTGAATGCCAATTTTGGCCATTTGCCCGAGTTGAAATTTCGGCAATTTTGCTCACCCCCGGAATTTTTCCTCAAACGAAATCGAAAACCCTTGTCCGGACCTGTACTTCTGATGCTTCTGCAGATACTGTTCATAATTAGAGTTAACAACTGCATTATTGTGCCCTGCCTGATTGGTTTATGACGACTGTCTTGATAGTTGATAGGCAGTCCCGCTTGATGAAATCTGTGGACGTACTGAAAAACGAGTTAAACTTGGTCGCTTGTTTGTAGACTGTAGTTCATGGATAGAAATCCCGGCGGTTACCGGTTTTACCAGGGTATTGGGATTTAGAAAACCAGTCAGTTTTTTTCTGGTTTAGCAAATTCAAATTTCAGTTTTCAAATTTCGGCCGGTTTTTAAGCAAATTCAAATTTCAGTTTTCAAACTTTGGCTGGGTTTTTTTCCGGGATTTAATGGAGAAATGGCGTCGGGCTGTATTTTATCCAGTACCGGGATTTTGATCCTTACTGTAGTTGTTAACTTAGAACTGATTTGATATCATGAGTGTCTTTCATCTGCCAACCATTTTCTATATGTAAATGCACCTGTCCTTTTCTTGTGATGTAGAAAATTTTAGAGGCATTTGCATGCATGCTACCGCAGAAGTTGAAAATTTTAAGCATAACGTTTTTTCAACCAAAAAAAACATGACAGTATAGTAGTATACCACCAGAAAACAAGCTATTATATAATTTGCAAATATGCCATAGTTACTATTTAGTGACTCAGTGTAACTTGTTCATAACTCTTGCTAAGAAACTCTAATTTATTCACTTGATTAACTGTCCTTGTACAGCTATAAAAAAGATGAGTACATATATAATAATACAAGCATGGAACACTTAGCAGGGTAAATGGCAACTAGGCTCTGTTTTGACAAGCTAATGAGAGCCACCCCACCAAGAGTGCCCAGAATCTCCCAGTAAAATTGTTTCTGCAGTGGCAAGTGGACTTCTGAATCCCCCAGTCTTTATTGCCTCATGACACATGCATTTTGCTAGCCTAAATGTTAAAAATGCCAGAAGTCGATCTGACCCCCTTTGGTCAGACTGGAGTTTGCGTGCATATTAACCCAAGACGCATATCAGTGACAGCCCAGGAAACTGCTACATTCTGAATAGAAATGTAGAATAACTGCCAAGATTCATAGTTCTCCTGCAACTTGCGAGGATGTCTATATAATCGTAAGTTGGCTACGTAGGACAGATGTTTCTTCCATCACATACAAGAAAGAGAGCTGAAACAGTTTGGTTTTTCTTGCTGTCCCTTATCGCCCAAACATTCTTTGAACTACTATTGTGTATATAAAATGATTGACAAGTTGGACTTGCCGTTCAGCAAACGATGAGCTGTGGAATAACCTATTCATTAGGTAGGCGTTCCTGCGCTGTGTTGAATCTGGTGCATTTTTCCGACGCAGATTCATAATTTGAGGCTTATCCTTGGCCCTATTGAAATATAGGTTTGACCTTGATCCTAGCTGGAGCCAGGAGCTCCTCTGCATGCATATATATAATGGACATTTCGCTAGCTTCTTGAAAATGCAACAAAACAGGCCTTTGTGAGCTAAGTGCTTCTGATAGGCATCATTGTGTAGGTTTTCTTTCCTGTGTCCATTCTTGATGACTTGATGCTTATGAATGATACCATGATCAAACATTGGTTTCATTAGAAACAACTGGTGAATATTGGATAGTGTTGGGGGCTGCCGTGCTTGTTAATTATTGTCCATGCATAGGTTTCTAATTCCATTGGTTCTGAAGACAAGCATTTCAGATCTCGTTTTCTTACTGCAAATTGTTTCCCTCGGTTCAGACCTTATGTGTACCATGTATGCAGCTGGTCATGTGTTTGTGTGTGTTTTATTTGATAGATTGTTGATATTTATTTTTCATCTGACACTGGAAGAATTGATGGATATATAACTTCAGTTTCTTGTACTACCTGTTAATTAGTTTTCTGTACTTAGGGCTTGATGTGTTTGTGCTCACTGCTTCCCTACTTTGCATCATATACAGATAAAGGTATCCTTCTGCTCCTAGCCGGTCCATTCTGCAAGCAGCACTGACAATGCCGCGAACCGTGTCTGACGGAGGCGAGAACTTCGACGCCGACATCGCCAGCCGGACGTCGTCACACCGCCGCATGGACAGCACCCAGCACGGCTACAAGGTCGGCTTCCCTCCAAAGAAGAACCTCCTTGCGGAGTTCTCCGACGCGGTGAAGGAGACGTTCTTCGCCGACGACCCGCTGCGGCAGTACAAGGACCAGCCGAGGTCCAAGAAAGCCTGGCTCAGCCTGCAGTATGTGTTCCCGGTTCTCGACTGGGGCAGGCACTACACCCTCGTCAAGTTCAAGGGCGATCTCATCGCTGGCCTCACCATTGCCAGCCTCTGCATACCTCAGGTTAGTGAGCTACCCTCTTGCACAGCAGAAGCACAGTGCAGTTCGTGCATGCATGCAGCGATATGCAAGGTCTTATCAACTCTGACATGTGGTCTAACAACGATATCTTAAACTAGGACATCGGTTACTCGAAGCTTGCTTACCTGCCACCAGAGGTTGGACTGTGTAAGTGCATATCTACAGGCAGCTATCAGAATTTTGCTCCTGCAACTACAACGGTCAGAGATGTGCTGTTTCTCTGCAGATAGTAGCTTCGTGCCGCCTTTGATATATGCCTTGATGGGCAGTTCCAGGGATATAGCCATCGGTCCAGTGGCCGTCGTGTCACTATTGCTCGGTACTCTCCTCCAGCAAGAGATTGATCCGAAGAAGAATCCTCTAGAGTACAGACGGCTAGCGTTCACTGCGACATTCTTTGCGGGGATCACTCAGGCAACGCTCGGATTCTTCAGGTGAGTGGCTCCTGGTGAATGTTAACCTGTCAGTTATGATTTATTGCCATGAACAATTTATGTAGTCTCTGACGAAACTTTGCTGCAGGCTAGGGTTTATCATAGAGTTCTTGTCTCATGCTGCCATCGTCGGATTCATGGCAGGTGCCGCCATCACCATTGCTCTTCAGCAGCTGAAAGGCTTCCTTGGCATCGCAAACTTCACCAAGAAAACTGATATCGTATCGGTCATGAAATCAGTCTGGGGAAATGTTCACCATGGGGTGAGAATATTGTACCTTTCAGAATTTTTACTTCTCTGATGAAAACCGATATTTGAGAGAATTTACACGCTTGCGTTGTTGATTCAGTGGAACTGGCAGACGGTATTGATCGGAGCATCCTTCTTGGCATTCCTTCTGGTTGCCAAGTACATTGTAAGATAGAATATTACATGTTCCATTATTTTATCTGGTTATCCTTGATTACTTGTGATGATTACACTGTTCCATTGGGATAATTCAGGGAAAGAAGAATAAAAAGCTCTTCTGGGTGTCTGCAATCGCACCGCTCATTTCAGTGATCATATCGACCTTCTTCGTCTACATCACTCGTGCAGACAAGCACGGCGTCGTAATTGTAAGTCATTCTGGACTACTTTCATCATTTGCCATCAGCGAAGACAAGAAATAGTGCAGCACTACAAAATTAGTTGAAGTTAACAGTGAAGGTTATTGCTGATTAACTGCAGGTCAAAAACATCAAGAAAGGAATCAATCCACCTTCGGTTAGTCTGATATACTTCACTGGCCCGTACCTGCTGAAAGGATTCAAAATTGGAGTAGTAGCTGGAATGATAGGCCTAACGGTAACACAAACTTCATTACCGTTATTTTTTAAATCAGTAGTGTGAATAAGGTTTCTAGATAGCTAGCAATGTGCCAAAACTGATAAAAACTTTATCAGGAAGCAATTGCAATTGGAAGAACATTTGCTGGCCTGAAGGACTACCAAATAGATGGGAACAAGGAAATGGTGGCTCTAGGAACAATGAACGTTGTCGGTTCGATGACTTCTTGCTACATAGCCACAGGTAACTATTAATTCAGCTGAAAACAACTCATACCCATACAGATATGACGATCCTTGTGACCAAAGTTGTTTGTTGTAGGTTCTTTCTCGCGATCAGCAGTCAATTACATGGCTGGCTGCCAAACAGCAGTATCGAATGTTGTCATGTCAATTGTAGTAATGCTCACACTGGAGTTGATCACTCCATTGTTCAAGTACACGCCCAATGCCATCCTAGCTTCTATCATCATATCTGCAGTGATAGGCCTAATTGACTATGAGTCAGCGTACCTTATCTGGAAGGTTGATAAGTTGGACTTTGTAGCATGCTTGGGAGCATTCTTCGGAGTCATATTTGCGTCAGTGGAATACGGCCTGCTCATTGCGGTGCGGTTTACAACCATTTATGTCATGTCACTTACATTTGAACCCCTTGTATGGTAGATAAAAAGCTGATGATTGCTGAACTTGTTGTGGAACAGGTTGCAATATCACTTGGCAAAATTCTTCTCCAAGTAACACGGCCAAGAACAGCTTTACTTGGTAACCTTCCAAGAACAACTATCTATAGGAACGTTGAACAATACCCAGAAGCTACCAAGGTGCCAGGGGTGCTAATTGTTAGAGTGGACTCAGCTATATATTTCACAAACTCTAACTATGTTAAAGAGAGGTAAAAGGCTTAGTCCAAAATATAGGTATTTATTTCAGTCATTGGTAATGGTATACTTACTGGAATAGGTTCTCAGAATGGTATATATATGCTTTTGGATCATTTTCATTGATACAGCTTCTTTCGAGAAAATGAGATTAACCATGATTTTGACCTATACTTGAATTATAATATTTGAGTTGATATTTGTAAGTAGGAAAAGGAACAAACAAGATACTAGTATTAACAAGAAATGTCACATAAACTTTGGTATATAGATATATGACAGTTTTGGAAGTGACATGAAGCCGCCACCAAAGAGAGAGAGAGACATGCCAGGCAGATACAGTTCAGTTTCTGTTTTGATCCGTCGTGTTCTACTTTGAAATGTTTTTTAAAAAAAAAAATGTCACCATTCTTGTTTATTTATTCCAATTGATTGTTTCTTTGTTGTGAGTAAAATCTTTGTCTGGGACATTAAGGTTGTTATCAGAAGCAGAAGTAGAAGCCGAAAGTCAACTCACCCTAAAAAAGGCATAAGAGTACATTACAATCTCTTCTAGAATGTGGCCACATGTGCAAGCAACTTGTGTGATCAATATTCTAATAGCATAAGATTACATTAGGTGCATTATAGCGTCATGTTCAGTATTTTAATAGCAACATGTTGCAATCATAAATTAACTAGAAGAAAACAATGCTTCATACTATCCAATTTTCAGAATCCTAAGATGGCTGGGAGATGAGGAAGAACGACAACAGGAACAGAAGTTACCCAGAATTGAGATTCTGATTGTTGAGCTATCTCGTAAGAACACAGCAAATTTATTTTCTATACAAAGTACTGCAGGTTTTTTTTTAATTGAGTTGCAGCTATTGGTTGACAACATTGATCTAACTCATCAACAGCGGTAATTGACATCGACACAAGTGGAATTCACGCCTTGGAGGAGTTGTTCAGAGCACTTGAAAAGCGCCAAATTCAGGTAAACACACCAAAACTAGGATTAGGATTCTACAACTCTTAACTGCTACTACAAGAATAGCCATGGAAGGAACACCTCAACCAAGAACAAAATCCATGTGTTTCACTTACAGCTGATTCTCGCCAACCCTGGCCCGGCTGTGATCCAGAAGCTCCGGTCAGCGAAATTCACAGAGCTCATTGGTGATGACAAGATATTCCTGACGGTTGGTGATGCAGTGAAGAAATTTGCTCCAAAGGCGGTGGATAATGTCTAAGGAGATGCATCATGCCATGTACAGGCCAAGCAAGTACAAGTTCTAGCTATTCTTTTGCAAGATCCAAGTTTGCAAGTGTGATTTTATAGAGCAGAGCAGCACGGAAGTAAATGACATGATTTGCAAAAAGGAAAATAAAGAAGTGTGCCGGAGTTGGAGCGCATCAGGTTTGCAAGATGTGGTGGAAAAAAAAAGCAGATGGTGGCCTAGTTTGACATCTACATCAGTGTGTGTTGTGGACTCGTGGTGTGTGTTGGCATGCACTTGGCTGAAGGTTTGATGGATAAAGAGTGATGCTTGATGATATAATCCATCTGAAGAAAAGAGTTCTTAATTATTTTTTTTATTTTGCAGTGTTGGATTCCTATCAGATATTATTCTCCCTTTTCCCTAAAAAAAAGTAGATATTATTTCCCCCTTCTTTGTAGTACTTGATCAGGCCTTATGTTGAGGTTTTACAGTTGGCTTATGTATCAGCTTGATTGTGTGAGCAATCAGTTTAAAGGGGCATTCTTCCAAGTTCCTACTAGCATTCTGGTTTTTGGATCAAATTTGTCAGTGCGTCTGATTTTCTGTGTCATGTGCTCTGTGTCTGTGATAGCACGAGAAGCATAGGAATTTCACCATATACGCCTTTTCCTAGCTCACGTACGAGCCCACGACGGTGAAGCACAGGGACATGTCACCTGTCTGACCGGGATTAGCAGAACTGCTAACCGCCGGTCCGTCGCGAAGAAGCGGAACCCGATCGATAGTCGCCGACTCGCTGCCATGCCACAGTCCAAGTCGCAACGCCCATGCGCCGCCCTACCGTAGGAAGCAACCGCGTTGCTCGCTCAGTCGCTCCCCGATCGACGCGAGCCGTACCACCGCTTGCCACGCTTCCGACCCGGCGGATGCCCACCGAGCACGCCTCCCCTTAGCTGGCTTTAGAGCTGACGGCTCGACACGGCATGGCACGGACACGAGTCGGTCCGGTCCGGTTCATTCTGATCTGACTACTAGATGGGCTATGCCGTGTCGACCTGCGTGCTGAGGAGATGATCTAAGCATGGTCCGTCAGCCGTTTGTGACATAACAGCCGACATGAGCCTGTTTGGCCTGCTGGACTGTCCATTTAGCTCGTTGGGCAAAAAAAAAGCCGAAAAAATCCAAAAAAAAATCAAAGAAATATGTAGAATTCAAAAATTGATATGGAAATTGAAAAAAAAAATGAGATGATCATATTGAAAATGTAATAAAGAGCTTTATTAATGTTCAACTGGCTGCCTCGTTAAAACTTTCGTCAAGTAAAAACTCAAAATGAGAAAACATTGGTAAAAGAAAAGGAGTACAACCTATAACTCTACATATATCCTTGTTCTATGTTGATGAGGATTAAAATCTCTATATATTACTTTAATGCATAATAAAAGGTCATATGTTTTCGTGGTCGTAACCTCTAAGGCTAACGATTTCAATGGTCATAAGGATTTCAGAGGTTACATGATGGTTACCCTGGTCGAAAGGTCCTATACCTAGTCCCCGACCAGATAACTGCTCGTAGAAGCAATGAATTGGCATCTGGATTTAACTCTAAGTATATTCCTTACCGTGTGACGAATGGAATACATGTCATATGTTTCATGCCACACGACATTTCATGGTCCTAAGACACTAACAACAATCACCATGCGGTTGAGTGTCTCACAGACATTTAACCACCGAATAGTTGATACTTCATCAACTGCCACCTCACTCCGACCAGTCACGACACTTCCAAACAGACGTCTTCTTGAGTAACTTCCACCCCCCTTCAATGGTTATTTAAGGATGGAGCACGGAGGAACGAGGGCAATCGCATTCCATCAGATTGAGGCACGGCAATCGGCATTATATTCATATTTCAAGTCTCATTTGATAGCATATCAAGCATTACGCTCAGTGTAATTAGGATTAGACCACCGCCTTGTTAAGGGCATCCCCTGTAAAGGATCCAGTTCATATCAATAAAGAGCGGTCACATTCTCTTTCAATAACTTTTTGCTATTTTTCTCTATTTATTTCGTAAGATCAGCGACTCGATTGTCGATAGCTGACGCCGTCCGTAGGGAAGAAGGCGTTGAGTTCTTGAAGATTACTTCGCTCAAGCATTCCTCATCCACTTCCTTTGCCTCATCATCGCTCATGCGAACATGGCGTAAACTTGGGATGAGAAAACCTAGTTTGACCTGGCGGACTACTCCAACCTCGATATGGACGCATACATTCACGCCATGGAAGAAAATGAGATGTCATATCCTCCTTCTCTGTTAGCTCGCCAGTCCCATAGATCAGCAAAATCAACCGGATGGATGAGGATACATCGCCGCCATCAATGGCGCACTCAGAGGAACCGCTCGTTCCGACCAGGTCGGAACGTCCGAGCACCTCTGCAAACCCGGTCGATCCAACCGGCAAAAATGGCAATGGAAGCCCAGTGCTGCAATCGGGGAGTCCATGTACTCTCGATATTGTCATGGGCGACCAGAATTCGCCAACATCTCCTACGTATTTCAGGGGGCAACCGACATCTGGTAAGGGTGTCAATGAAGTTATCACCGATCGTATGCCAAGTGGGCATGGTGAAACTCAGCATATGGTCGGTAATCTGTCGAATCATGCTGAATCCACCACAAAGCCCACCAGAGGCGGTGATCTCCGACTGCTCCCCATCATGGAGGCTCCTTGCAGAAGCTCTGGAAGGCTCTCCCTTAGTTACGACGGGAGTTCATCGAAAGATCACTGTTGGCATCGCGAAGTTAACAATAGGAGATACCAATCCGGATGCGATACACGATCATCTATGGGTTAACTCGCCACCACTTGCTGATGGAAATGGTACAGGTGCTCAAGCACCAGCTACCGGAGGCAACCGAACTGATGGACATGCATCAGTTAATTAACCTGTTCCTACCCCAACACGAGTGAGGAATCAGACAGGGCCAACAGGAAAGTCGAGGGAAAACTCAACTCATCAGACGCCCACTGCAAATGGAAATCTTCCATGACCTTCAGTAACAATACAAAACCTACAACGAGTCTGGGGTATTTTGAATAATCCAGACCTTGCTTTAACAGGAACTCCAGGTTATGCTCAGCTTGCATTTTAGGTGTCGGAGATTCTCAAGCAAACCATGCAGCGTACAAAAATGTACCGGGAGCTAAGGAACTCGCAAAGTCACATGATGACTTCGTCCCAGCGCTCCTCTCTCAGTCGGGGACAACATGGTCGAATGGAGGATCGACTGATACCAAGACCCCCCTCATTCCGACCAAGGAATCACGAGGGAATACGGCTCTTCACAGAAGCCACTTCACCTCCTCGTCAAGAGGAACGACCATTTGATTCGGGTGATCTCAGGCATCGCTGAACCAAGTAGGTGGTCAAAGACGTTATCATAATATCCACGACCAGGTTGGAACATCGGATCCTAGGTATGCAAATCCGAGGAACCGATCTCCAACTGATTATAATCTGGCTCCTTTTTAGAGAAGGCGCCACGATTCCATTACGAGCCGCCGAGCATTTTCGACAGGTCTCCAAGCTGTTCGTTGGCCGGATAGGTTCCGACCAGCCAACATAGAAAAATTCAATAGAACTCAAAACCCATTAGAATTTCTTTAAATTTATTCGACTGCCATCAAAGCTGCTGGTGGTAATGACAACGTGATGGCAAATTATTTGGCCACGGTCCTTAAAGAGTCTGCTCGGTCATTGTTGCTTAACCTACTGATCGGATCTATCTACACTTGGGAGCAGCTCTATGATACTCTGATCGCCAACTTTCAAGGAACGTACGATCGTCCCGGGAAGGAGTATGATCTTCATCGGATAAAGCAGAAAACCGATGAAACTCTTCGACAATATATCAAGAGATTCAGTCAGATTCGAAACTCTATCCCAGAGATCGTAGAGTCTTCTATCATCTAGACTTTTAAAGCAGGTCTGAGGAATTGTCGATTTACGAAGGATATTGTAATAAATCCTCCACGAACAACTATTACCTTGGTGTATATATATATATAATGGATTACTTTAATACATAATAAAAGACCATATATTTTTGTGGTCGTAACCCCTAAGGCTAACGATCTTAGTGGTCATAAGGATTTCAGAGGTTACATGATGGTTACCCTGGTCAGAAAGGTTCTGTACCTAGTCCCCGACCAGATAACTGCTCGTAGAAGCAATGAACTAGCATCTGGATTTAACTCCAAGTATATTCCTTACCGTGTGATGAATGGAACACATGTCGTATGTTCCATAGTATGCAACGTTTCATGGTCCTAAGACACTGACAACAACCACAGTGTGGTTGAGTGTCTCACAGACATTCAACCACCGAATGGTTGATACTTCATCAACCGCCGCCTTGCTCCGACCGGTTGCGACACTTCCCAACAGACGTCTTCTCTAGGAGTAACTGCCACCCCTTCAATGGTTATTTAAGGATGGAGCTCGGAGGAACGAGGCCAATCGCATTCCATCAGATTGAGGCACGACAATCGGCAATAGATTCATATTTCAAGTCTGATTTGATAGCATAGCAGCATTACATTCAGTGTAATTAGGTTAGATCATCGCCTTGTCAAGGGCACCCCCTGTAAAGGATCCAGTTCATAGCAATAAAGAGCGGTTCTATTCTCTCCCAAGAACTCTTTGCCATTTTTTACTATTTATTTTGTAAGATCGGCGACTCGATCGTCGACATACGTGTTATCGTCTAAATACATATTTTCGAACACCTCCGATAACTTTGGATTTTTCACAGAGTGTTGTGTTCGTAAATCAGCTTGTTCTCAGTCCTTCACAGTTAGAAGTATCTCCACCATCTCATTTGTGACTTATTCTTCTCTTCTCCAATATTCTTTCAGAAAGATTGAAAGAAGACTCAGAGGAAACCGTCGAGACAGGAATTGTTAACACATCACGTGCAAATATAGATAGCAAGTGATATATTAACTTATGGGCTTACCACCATTGCAAAATTTCAAAGCCTTCTGAGTTGAAATCCACCGAATCGCTGTCCAGATAGGTGGGTAGTTCCCCACTTCTTGTGGGTCTTGGCTGAGCAGGCGACGGTGTAGAAGAATAAGACCTGGATTTGGAGGAAAAGCCACGGAAGATTCTGTCTCACATATTTGTCTTGTTCCTTAAGGGGGGCTACTGGAGGTCGTTGCGTGCGGACTCCTCGGAACTTATTTTCATACCTTTGGTAAAACCTCGTATAGCCGAGAACGAACTTCTGCAAAATAGTTAGTATAGTCTAGCCTTGTAGCATCACTATGAAGATCAAGTATACTACCAAATGCATCAATTTTACCTCTAGGATCTAAAAGAAATGCAAATGCATATAGGTAAGGGATTTCTCTCTAATATTTAAGGTATTTAGATTTCATGAAAACTATAGCATCGCGTAAAACTAAATCATTTTCATACACTTTCAGTTGAGTAGCAATCTGTAAAATAATATACACAATGATAGAAGATGTTGGATAGTATACAACAGACAAAGCAACAGTGGCCTCATAAATTTTTTAAAAAAATGGCAGTATCTTCTCAGCAACGAACTAATGTTGCTCGGTTAATAGTATACTTCCGTCAGTGCTCTGATAGTACGTTTAAATAAAAACAGAAAAAAGTGCTCTTGATGATAAAAGACTCTTAAGCATCAGGTAAGTAGAGTTCCACCTTACCGATATGTCTAAATCGAACTTTCTTGGACGTACATCCATCGCCCTACAGAAGTTCTTATATTATGCTATTATCATGTTAGAATTATCAAAGAAAGAAATAACATCGTGAAAAGCTTTAATATATAGACTCAACCTCTTTAAACCACATGTGACTATAAGTTTGATAATATGACAAGCGTATCATTGATGTAGCAAGAAGGAATCAGCGTATGTACTCAACATAGGAGTAAGAATATCCATGGCTCTAGAGTTCGAAGTGGTATTGTCTAAAGTAATTAAGAATATTTTGTCTACAAGACCAAAATCTTCCACGACTTTGATAATACAGTCCGCGATATTCTCACCCGTGTGTGCTACATCAATTAATTTTAAACCTATAATCTTTTTCTCTATTACTTAGTCATCATTAACATAATAGACAACTACATTAAGATAATCCTCCCTAATCCGACCACTCCATATGTCTGAGGCTAGGGTTATCGAAAATGTACACATACTAAATAGTTCTTTTATTTTATTACGACGTTTATTGTAGTATTTTACTAGATCCCTAATTGTTGTCTGTCTACAAATAGAAGAAAATCTAGGATTATGTGCAGTCATAATGTAATTTTGGAAAGAAGAAGACTCTCCAAAGCCTAACGGTAAATCCTCAGAAGCAATTAAACGACAGAGAGATTAATGTGCTACCTCAGGATCGTAGTCCTAGCTACGTACCATACTGTTAGGGTTGTACTGTAGTTGCATCCGCCTCATCACCAATCCTTGCTTGGCCTTACATCTTTTCCT
The DNA here is from genome assembly GCA_036346255.1 of Ampelocalamus luodianensis. NCBI lineage: Eukaryota > Viridiplantae > Streptophyta > Magnoliopsida > Poales > Poaceae > Ampelocalamus > Ampelocalamus luodianensis. Next base: position 21,828,198 of record CM070621.1, read on the forward strand.
ATTTCACCTGTAGACCTTACAAATAATTCATTGTGATAAATTTTGTAAATAGCATATGGTACCTCATTTCTCTGTGCGTCTTGCTTGGTTGTCATGTCGAAATTCTTACACACTCCCGATGTAGACGGTCTCGGTTGGCATGGAGCTTGATGACAGAACTTCATCTTGCCCTTTCGGTTGGCTTGAGGCAGCTGCAGCCACCTATATGGACGCAATTCCCTCTGGTGAAAGTCTGTAATCACCAAGAGCAAAGTTGTCGTAAGGATTGTCCATAACAAAAACTACAAAATAAAAAATGACACTATTATTACTTTCATCTTAGCATAACAAGAACTAACAATAAAAGTATGCAAAAAATAGTATTGTACCTCTTTTGCTGACTTGCTGCCGAAAATTGAATTTTTCAAAATTTAGCATTTTTAAAAATTTTGTCAAATTAGCTCAACATGAATTTGAATTTGCACAACAAAATTTCAAAGAGAGAATGAGGAATGGGGGGTGCAGACTGAGGGGGGCATAGTGACTATTTATAGAAAAAAAAAGAATTTTTAATATTTTTGCTATTTTTAAAGAGCTAAATGATAAAAAAAGGTCAAAAACTCCAACGGGCGGAATTTAGTCGAACCGTGTCGTGCCAGGCACGGCCCACGAGCCCGCCTGCCTGACCTACCCTGCCCCTGCCCGACGCCTCTTTTCCCCTGACGCTTGCCCCTCGGTCTCCCACTCCCTGCCGCATGCGGCACCTGCGCACTGCCGCTGGCGCAGCACCCTCCACCTCCACGGTTCCACGTCGGCACCGCCCTCCACACTGCCTCCTCTACCTCCCTTCGACCCTTCCCGAGATGGCCCGCAGCCCCCGCCGCCTTCTCCTTCCTCCGCGCCGGCGATGCCCCTCGCTTCCTCTCTTCCCAAGGCGGTCGCACTGCCCTCCTCTCCTTCTCCCTCCACCCCAACACCGCACCACCTCCTCTCCTCCTGGCCCCTTCCTCTTCCCCCCTCTCCTCCTCCTCTCCTCCCTGCCCCCTCATCTTCCTCCCTCTCCTCCTCCTTCCTCCTCCACCTCGACGCCACACCGCCTCCTCTCCTCCCAGCGATTTACCGGCTCAAGCTCGCTCACTGGCACTGCTTGCTTAGCCTTTGGACACGGGTTATATGGGTCGTGCCGGGCCGACCCACTGTGCCAAGGTAGTAGCCCAAGCATGACACGACCCATGAACAGTGCGGGCCATGCCGTGCCTGGGCTGGGCTTATAGTGCCGTGCCTCGGGCCGACCTGGCAGGCCAGCTCTAGCTGTCTTGACGCCCTAGTGCGGTGCGACCGATGGACCTTGCGCCATAGGAAGTTAGGTTATAGCCGCGGATCGTGCAACTGATCAAACCGGGCTTGTCAGCTTTCTAGCCTGCATTTCAACTTTCAACCAAATCCGTACTAGGCCGCGCCACACTTCTCACTCTCGCGAAGGCCTGGCCTAGCCCGGCCCACATTGAGAGCTCTTTCTCTCTCCCCTGCAACTGCAACCTAGCATTGCAAGTCTTATCTTTCTTCTTTCTCATGTTGCTCCCTCAGGCCCTCCCTCCATTTTCCTGGAAATCCCTTGTCCACTGCTTTCACAATCGCCGATGCACATCAATGAGTCTTAAGTTCAAGTTCGTGTAGGTGGAGATAAGTGCCATAACCAGCTTATCTCTGCAACAAAAAAAATAGTCACCTTTATTCATCAATATACTCTTTTTTATCATTCAAGTTGTGCTTATTTATACGAGTAAATTTTCACAAAACCACACTTTTTAGAACTAGTTTCACAAAATCACACTTATTCTTGTCAATCGTTTCAAAGAACCACACTTCTGTCACCTACTATCGTTCTGACAGTGTGGGCCCGCATGTCATTGACACTCAAGTAAGTAACCCATTAAGCCGACACAGAGGGTGCTACTGCGTGGCCAACCGATGTGGTTCTATATCTTCTAAGAGAAGGACCCTTCCAGCGACTAAACCTGACCCACCAAGCCACTAGGCCACACTAAGCTTTTTTCTCTCTTTTTTTCCCGCGAACCATGTCGGTTGGCCACGCAACAGGGGCCTCCATGTCAGCTTACACAGGGTTATGTGCTTGAGTGTCAATAACATGCGGGTCCATCCTGTCAGAACGGTAGTAGGCGATGAAAGTGTGGTTCTTTGAAACTATTGGCAAGAATAAGTGTGGTTTTTTTAAACTAGTTCTAAAAAGTGTGATTTTGTGATAGTTTTGCAAGAATAAGCGTTGTTTTGTGAAATTTACTCTATTTATATTACCAGCTAAGTCAACCATACTAACACATATATAGACAACCACTGTAACACTACTCGTACTTCTTTAGTCATCGGAAAAAAAACCCTCTATTATTTTTTATTTGAAGCTATTGGCTTTTCAATCTCCAACGTGTGATTTTGACCATTACTTTTTATAACTTTGTATTTGCACGAATTAACAAAATACTATTTAGGAATATGTTGAAAAGTATTTTTTTATGACAAATCTAGTGATATAGTTTTCGTATGTCCAAACTAAATAGTTTTAAATATATGTATAGTCAAATCCTATAAATTTTGACTTCACGGATTATAAAACATCAAATAAAACAGAGCGGGCAGATCCGAGTTTACTTCTTTAGTTCTTTACCATGTCAACTGAAATGCTTATTAGAAGGAAAAAAAAGAAAGAAAGAAAGAAAGAAAGAAAGAAAGAAAGAAAGGAAAGAAAGGAAGGAGAATGGAACAGCTCAAACGCTGAAATTTCAGTGTAACCTCTCAAGATTCGATATCCCGGAATTGAATATGCATTCTTTGATTAATCAAAGAAATCAAGAAAACTGCGTACCGTCTGACTGGTGGCATGGCGATCTATCACCAACTGAAGGTCACCTCATGCTGAAAGCTTTACCCAATCTGTTACGCAGACGCGTTGGTGCAGTGCAATTTAGAACCTTCCACCTTGCATCTTGCGGTCTTGCCGCACGATCACATATACTGTATGCTCGTACCGACTTAGCCTAGAGTTTGGCCCTATTTTTGGCCAAAGACTTTTGAGTTCTTCCTCGCCAAAAAGAAAAAAGAAAAGAAAGAAAAGACTTTTCTTTTGTTGGACCAAGTTGATGGCATTGGCAGCCCAGGAAATGCAAAAATCAGTAGGTAGGTTTCTTGCATTGACGTACAACTAACTGCGACAGACACACTGCATCTGCATGACTGCATCGACCTAATGTTCACATTTAGAATTGCTAAGAACAAACAAGTGCATTATTGAGGCATGTCTGAACCCGTTGGATTAATTATGCATGATGGCTCTCTTGATGAGTGATGAGATGTAGTTTTGTGAATTCTGTGTGGAGTGAACAACATTGAGTTAAAATTTGGCCGCTTGTTTGTAGGTTGTACGGAGTAGTTGTTAGTAAATGGATTTGGCAAAGGAGCGTCACTGTCTGCCTTCTTCTCTTCACCAATTTTTAGTTTTTCATATGCAAGTGTAGCTATCCTTTTCTCGTTTGATTTGCAAAATTTTGGAAGCGTTTGCGTGTATGCTACTGAAAACTTGGAAATTGTAGACATGCCAAGTTGCCAACACAAAACCCATTATTAAAATTATACGGTGCAAGCCCGCAACCCCAGTGGATTCAGTTCATAACTCCGGCTAAGAAACATCTATTTAGTATGTGATTAAAACTACTCATTAGCTTTGAAGATTAGACAAGTGAAAGTTCATCGGACCCTCCAGAACTCTGCCACCCTTTTCTTCGAACAGGAATTTGGCATGAATACGTGTGCAATTCATAATTTTGCTGAGGTGATGTTTATACAATTTCAAATTTCAAGGGTACCCGATTATATACATCCAACTATTACTAGATTCGCTTCACCAGTTCTCAGATTTTGTACCAAGTGCGATGGCCAACTATTTAGTTGTGCACACAAGTTAATTAAATTCTTTGTTACATTTCAAGAAAAACAAACAACAACTCAAGTCTACTCCTCCATGACTTTTTTTAGGCGGCCTTCATGACAATTGCATACAATTAACAAAGACACCGAGCTTATCTTGAGCTTCAACAGCTTGACTTTTATTGCTGTTTCATGTTGTCCGCACATTCTATAAACCATTGTTGAACTGCAGAATGGGTTATTCAGCAAGCGATGAGACGGAGTAACCCATTCATCAGTTAGCTAAGCTAGGTGTTTTCTGCCTAGTTGGTTGAATCTGGTGCATTTTTCGACATGTACTACATATCCATAATTCGCGACTTATTTTGGTCCTATTAAAATAGAGGTTTGACATCGATGTACCTGAAGCGCCTTATATATGGACATTCTCTTCTCGACAATGCAACAAGCTAAGCAGGCCTTTGTTGGCTAGTTATGCATAGGTGTCTCTGCTAAGTATCATTGTGTAAGTCTTCTGTTGTATGCTAGTTCTTGACTTCTTGATTCATGTGCACGATACTGTGATCAAGCATGGTTTTTTATCGAACACAACTGATGAATAGCTTTACATTTTTATCGAACACAACTGATGAATAGCTTTACATTCTTGTTAGTACGTAGTACGTGTGTGTGTGTGTGTGTGTGTGTGTGTGTGTGTGTCTTTTCCCTTTGGTGTTGAAGAAACTAAACATTACAGATCTTGTTTTTCTTGCTGCGTGTTATCGTCGTTCAAGCTAGGCTGAACTATTTGCCTCTGGTGTAACATGCAGCTACTCATGCGTTTTCCATGCGCACTTTTGTTGATCACATGTTAATTTTTATCTGAGAAATATTGACGAACATTTTCTTAATAGCTGTAATTAAATAGCACCTGCTAGTTCTCCTTCTGTTTTCCATCAAAGAAAAAAGTAGCACCTGCATATCGTATCGTCAAATGGTATGCATTGAGTTGTTTCCACTGTACCTTGCATAGCAGATAGACGTAGCCGTCTGCACCTTGCCAGTCCATTCTGCAAGCGACACGGACAATGCCGCGAACCGTGTCTGACGGAGGTGAAAACCTTGACGCTGACATCGCCAGCCGGACATCATCGCATCGCCGCATGGACAGCACCCAGCACGGCTACAAGGTCGGCTTCCCGCCAAAGAAGAGCCTCCTCGCGGGGTTCTCCGACGCGGTGAAGGAGACGTTCTTCGCGGACGACCCGCTGCAGCAGCACAAGGACCAGCTGAGGTCCAAGAAGATCTGGCTCGGTCTGCAGTACGTCTTCCCGGTGCTCGACTGGGGCCGGCACTACACCCTCGGCAAGTTCAAGGGCGATCTCATTGTTGGGCTCACCATCGCCAGCCTCTGCATACCTCAGGTACGTTAGTGAACTACCTAGTACTCTCTTACTCGATCAGTAGCAGGTTGGCAGCAACAGAGCACATCTCTGACATGTGGTCTAACGAATGACACCTTCAACTAGGACATCGGCTTCTCGAAGCTTGCTAACCTGCCACCAGAGAATGGGTTGTGTAAGTAATGCATGAAATTAATTTGTTCATGGCTTCATACAATCATACTACTTGGCATCATATCATTAGTACACCGTCAGAGGCTTTTAGCAGCAGCTGAACTGATATGTGATGATTTTTGACAGATAGTAGCTTCGTCCCGCCTTTGATATACGCTTTGATGGGCAGCTCCAGGGATTTAGCCATCGGTTTGATGGGCAGCTCCAGGGATTTAGCCATCGGTCCGGTGTCCGTCGTGTCACTGCTGCTCGGCACTCTCCTCCAGGATGAGATTGATCCGAAGAAGAATCCGCAGGAGTACATCCGGTTAGCGTTCACCGCGACATTCTTTGCGGGTATCGCGCTCGGGTTCTTCAGGTGAGTGGCTCCTGGTGATTGTTAAGCTGTCAGCTCTTGCGCTCCATCTCTCGGCTTGAACGGCTTATGTAGTCTATTGACGATTTTTTTTATTTAATCTCTTTTTTAATTTTATTTTAAAGTTAACATATCATAAACTTTATTTCCAATTCTGACCCCTTTGGTCACGCCACTACCCGTGGCGTGACAAAACAACACTGTCACGCCAGCACATTTCTGGTCAAAGTCTTGTCACGCCACTGGTGGTGGCATGACAGTGTTGTTTGGTCACGTCACCACTAGTGGCGTGACAAAAAGTACAATTTTGGGGACTTATCCTGTGGCGTGACAGTGTTGTTTTGTCACGCCACGGGTGGTGACGTGACCAAAGGGATCAGAATTGGAAATAAAGTTTGCGAGAGGTTAACTTTAAAATAAAATTCAAAAAAGGATTAAATAATAAAAAAAGTTCTCTATTGACTGAACTCTGCTACAGGCTAGGGTTTATCATAGAGTTCTTGTCCCATGCTGCCATCATCGGATTCATGGCGGGTTCTGCCATCATCATTTCTCTTCAGCAGCTGAAAGGCTTCCTTGGCATCTCAAACTTCACCAAGAAGACCGACATCGTCTCGGTCATAAAATCAGTCGGGCGAAGTGCTCACCATGGTGTAAGTACATTAATTGTACCTTTCGGACTTTTTGCATCTCTAACGAAAACCAATATCTGAGAGAACTTATGCTTGACTGACTGGTTGCTGCTGCAGTGGAACTGGCAGACAATATTGATCGGAGCATCATTCTTGGTATTCCTTCTGGTTGCCAAGTACATCGTAAGATAAAATATTACTTGTCCGGAGTTTCATCTTGGTTGTCCTTGTCTCCTTGACCATATGTGATGATCACACTGTTCCATTGGGGCAATTCAGGGGAAGAAGAATAAGAAGCTCTTCTGGGTCCCTGCAATTGCACCGCTCATTTCGGTGATCGTATCTTGACAACTCAAGACATCAGATAAGACAAGCAGTAGTGCAGTAGTATCAAATTAGTTGAAGTTAACAATGAAGGTTATCACTGATTGAATCTCAGGTCAAAAACATAAAGAAAGGCATCAATCCACCTTCAGCTAGTCTCATATACTTCACTGGCCCGTACTTGCTGAAAGGATTTAGAATTGGAGTTGTAGCTGGAATGATAGCCCTAGCGGTAACATAAATGTCTTTACCTTTTGAGTTTCAAATCAGTACAAAGGAAAAAAAAATATATTTCTTGGATAGCTAGCAATGTGCTAAAACTGATGCAAGCTTTATCAGGAAGCAGTTTCAATTGGAAGAACATTTGCTGGCCTGAAGGACTACGAACTAGATGGCAACAAGGAAATGGTGGCCCTAGGAACCATGAACGTTGTAGGTTCAATTACTTCTTGCTTCATAGCCACAGGTAACTATTAATTCAGCTTAAAACAACTCATATCAAGTACAGATATAACATTCTTTGTGACAGACGTTGTTCGTTGTAGGTGGTTTCGCACGATCAGCAGTCAATTGCATGGCTGGCTGCAAAACAGCAGCATCCAATGTTATCATGTCAATTGTAGTACTGCTTACACTGGAGTTGATCACTCCATTGTTCAAGTACACGCCCAATGCCATCCTTTCTTCCATCATCATATCAGCAGTGATTAGCCTAATTGACTATGAGTCAGCCTACCTTATCTGGAAGGTTGATAAGTTGGACTTTGTGGCATGCTTGGGAGCATTCTTTGGAGTCGTATTCGCATCAGTGGAGTACGGACTGCTCATTGCGGTGCGGATTAATTCCAACCATTTCTGTCAATTCACTTAGAACTGAAATCCTTGTATAGTAGACAAAGTGCTCATGGTAGTTGAACTTGTGGAATAGGTCGCAATATCAGTTGCCAAAATTCTTATCCAAGCAACACGGCCCAGGACAGCTTTGCTTGGTAACCTTCCAAGAACAACTATATATAACAACGTTGAACAATACCCAGAAGCTACCAAGGTGCCAGGGGTGCTGATTGTTAGAGTGGACTCAGCTATCTACTTCTCGAACTCCAACTATGTTAAAGAGAGGTAAAAGGCTTATGTTCAAAACTTAGGTATTTATTTGAGTTACTGGTGTGAATTTTATTTTCATTGGTACAGCTTCTTTTGTCAAAATGAGATGAACCATGCCTTTGCAGTATACTTGAATAATTTGAGTTGATATGTGTAAGCAGAAAAAAAAAAGAACGAACAGATACTAGGTGGATGTGATCATCAGTTCATCACCGTTCTTGTTTATCTATTCCAACGGATTGTTTCTTCTTCTTTTTGCAAAGGGGTGCAGTAGTTATCAAAATCATCTCTAAGGATCAGCAACAGAGAGCTCATGGGATCAAATCCTGGGAAGTCCTGAAATAAACCCACCATGTGTAGTAAGTGGGATTCGAACCGTGGCCTTTAGCCACAAGACATGGGTGCCATACCAGTTAGACTAGCCACCAGTCGGCCAGCTAGTTGTTTCTCTATTGGGAAGAAGAAACAATTTTGGGATGTTGAGGCTGCTATCATAATCTGAACCAGAAAGTAAACTCACCCAAAGAACACATAATATTACATTAGGAGCTCTTCTAGAATATGGCTAGTTGGCTACATGTGTAAGCACCTTGTGTGACGAATTTTCTAAGATTTTATTAGGTGCATTATTGCGTCATGTTCAGTATTCTAATAGCAACATGTTGCAATCTCAAACTAGCTAGAAGAAAACAATGCTTCACTTTTACTATCCAATTTTCAGAATTCTGAGGTGGCTGAGAGATGAGGAACAACGACAGCAGGAACAGAAGCTACCCCGAATTGAGTTTCTGATTGTTGAGCTATCTCGTAAGAGCAAAGTGGATTTATTTTCTATACAAAATACAACAGAAAATTTTCATTGATTTAAACCTATTGGTTGACAACACTGATCTTCAACAGCGGTAATTGACATCGACACAAGTGGAATCCACACCCTGGAGGAGTTGTTAAGAGTACTTGAAAAGCGCCAAATTCAGGTAAAGCACCAAAACTAGTGTTAGAATTATACAACTACTAGCACGCTACTGCTAATGCAAAACTCTTCACTAAGAACAAAATCCATGTGTGTCACTTACAGCTGATTCTTGCCAATCCCGGACCGGCAGTAATCCAGAAGCTCCGCGCAGCGAAATTCACAGAACTCATTGGTGAAGACAAGATATTCCTGACAGTTGGTGACGCAGTGAAGAAATTTGCTCCAAAGGCGGCGGAGATTAATGTCTGAAGAAGATGTTCCGAGTCATGCTACAAGTTCTAGCTATTCTTTTGCAAGCTCCATGTTTGCAAGTGTGATTTTATAGAGCAGAGCAGCATGGAAGTAAATACCGTAGTTTGCAAAATGGTGATAATAAAAGAATGTGCGCCGGAGTTGGAGTGCATCAGGTTATCCATCATAACAAAAAAAAAGAGTCTGGGTTTTCAGTTTTTGCATCTCTATGGTTGTATCTGTTAGTATTCCCCCCTTCTTTGTACTTTCAGGCTTTATATATAACAAAGTTTTACATTTGGCTCAGTGGTTTATCTAGTGCCTTGAAAAAGTTTGATTGCGGAGTGACATGAACTGGAACTTGTGTGAGTAATCAGTTCAAAAGGGATGCTTGAGGATTTGCTAATTGTACCCTCGTAACTCGTAAGATGAGTTCAGCTTTGGATATCAAACATGGGGATTACCTGTTAAATTTTATAACTAGCTTCTTTGCTACGACTTACTTGCCCACGACAGTGGAGCACAGAGGTACGTACGCTCACCTTTTCGATCGGGATTAGCCGAGCTACGAATCGACGGTCGCCGCCGCCGGCCCGTCACGACGAAGCGGTCCAATGTCGCTGCCGGCCGTGCCGCCGCACTGCAGTCTGCATCAGGAGTAGGAGCCGTAGGAAGCAGCCGCCCTCGTTGCTCGGCAACTGGAGCCGTACCACCGGCTGCCACGGTTCCGAGCCGCCGTTTTCACCCCGCGGCGCCCGTGCGCCGCGAACGCGTTGGCGCCCCTGGTGCTGAGCGGCGGCTGCGGCCGATGGAACTGGAACCCGCGCAGCAGGCGGTTAGGTTAGCCGCCCCCGACCAGCCAGGCCGTGCTCCGATTCTGGGTTGTGTTTTTCAGATAATAACGGGCTGGGCTGGCCCATATCCTGCAAAACTACGCTAGATTCGGCCTGGATATCCCTTGGCCACCGCCTCCCCACATCTCCCTCCTCCCATGACATGAGCCATGCGATCCGCCGCCGCCGCCTCCTGGCATGGCGCCGCCCCTCCCGTCGCCTACTCCTCGCCTCCGCCCCCTCTCGCTCCTCCCACGCGCCGCCCCCTTCAGGCCGCTCCTCCCTCCCCTCCTCTCCGCCGCCCTCTCCGCCTTCTCTTCCTCTCGAGAGCGGAGTGGCCTGGGATCTGAGCAGCCACCGCCCGGTGGACCCGGGGGTAGCGGCAGATGGAAGCGGCAGCAGCAGCAGCCGGAGCAGCTGCACGCCTCCCTGATTATGCGCGCGCACCGGAATCTGGCGCAGCCGGATTGGCACCGCAGCACCTTGCTCGCCGCTCTCACGCCCGCGCAGGCCGCCTCCGTGGCAGCCTCGTACCCGGTCGCCGCCCGCGCGCTCCAGCTCCTGCTCTTCCTCTCGCGGGAGCATTCCCACAGATACCTGCCGGACACGTTCGGGGCGCTCGCCATGCGCCTTCTGGAGTCCCGCGAGTACGCCGCCTCGGGACGCGCCCGCATCCACATGATCAAGTCCTGCCGCAGCAAGGAGGCGATGATGCGGACGATGAGTTACTTGGATATGCTTAGCCAAAGAGGGCTCAAGATGGGCCTTTTCGCATATAGCTCCCTGTTGATCCATCTGAGCAGGCTCGAATTGACTAAAGCTGTCATGGACAGGTACCACAAGATGCTCAGAGAGGGTGTACAGCCAAATTTACTTATCTATAATGCTGCGATCAATGTGTTGTGCAAGGATGGCAATGTTAGGGATGCAGAGTCAATTATGAAGAAGGTGTTCGAGTCTGGGATGAAGCCCGACACATTTACCTACACGTCGATGATTCTTGGGTACTGTAGGAACCATGACTTGGATTCAGCATTTGAGGTTTTCAATCGTATGGGTAAGGAGGGCTGTGAGCCAAACACCGCAACATACTCGACACTAATCAATGGGCTCTGCAATAGTGGGCGGGTGAATGAGGCGTTGGATTTGATTAGGGAGATGACACAGCGTGGTGTTCTGCCGACAGTGTACACTTTTACTGTCCCTATTGTTGCATTATGTGACATGGGGTGTAATGAAGATGCCTGGAAGCTGCTTGTCGATATGAAAAAGAAGGGTTGCGAGCCAAATGTGTATACATACACGGCACTCATCAGTGGGCTGTGTGTGTCAGGGATGCTCAAGGTGGTCATTGGACTGTTTCATAGGATGTCTAGAGATGGTGTGCTCCCTAATACAGTGACGTACAATGCTTTGATAAACGTTCTGGTGGAGAACAGGAGAATTGAATCTGCATTTGTTGTTTTTAATATCATGGAGAGACATGGTTTTTCACCGAACACCAGGACATACAATGAAATGATCAAGGGCTATTGCATTATTGGTGATACCGAGAAGGCAATGTTAATGCTGACTAATATGTTGAAGGGAGGATGTTCAGCTAATCTCGTGACATACAACACCATCATCAAAGGATACTGTGACTCAGGAAATACTTCGAGTGCTCTTAGGATTCTAGAGCTTATGAAGGCTAATGGGTGTGAACCTGATGAGTGGTCATACACTGAACTGATTTGTGGTTTTTGCAAGATAAGTAAAATGGAATTGGCTTCTGGAATGTTCAATGAAATGGTAGATCGTGGCTTATGCCCAAATGAAGTTACCTTCACTGCACTCATAAATGGATACTGCAAGAATGAGAAACTGGACTGTGCAACAGCGATGTTGGAACACATGAAGAAAAGTGGTTGCAGACCAAATGTTCAGACATACAATGTTCTAATCCATGGTCTGACTAAGCAGAATATTTTTTCTGGTGCAGAGGAACTATGTAAAGTGATGCTTGAAGAAAAGATATTTCCAAATGTAGTCACTTACACTGCAATGATTGATGGGCTGTGCAAAAATGGTGCCACATCTTTGGCTCTTGAAATGTTCAACAAGATGGTTGAACAGAACTGTTTGCCTAATCTGCATACATACAGTTCTCTTATCCATGCTCTGGGTCAAGAAGGCAAGGTAGCGGAAGCTGAGGAAATGTTTTCAGAATTGGAGAAGCAAGGGCTTCTTCCAGATGAAGTTACTTATGTCAAGATGATTGAAGCATATATAATGTCGGGCAAAGTTGATCATGCCTTTGATTTTCTGCGCAAAATGATAAATGCTGGATGCCAACCAACCTTGTGGACATATGGTGTTTTGATTAAAGGCTTGCAAAATGAGTACCTGTTAGTGGACCAGAAACTTGCGGCCTTGCCAGATGCAATCTCAAGCTGTAGTTTTGATGAACAAGTTATTAATAACGATGCCGTTTCTGTCTTGTCTGCAAAGTTGGCAGATCTGGATTCTGACCTATCTGTTCAGTTGTACAACGCAATGGTGTCTAGCTTAAGTACAAGTGGGAGATGGTTTGAGGCTAATGAGCTGTACAGAAGCATGGTTGGTCAGGGTTTATGTCCAAACCAGGAGGCATGCAATTCCCTGTTGCTTTCACTTTTGAGAGCCCTGAAAGTTGACCTTGCCATGGATGTATTCGAACATATGTCTGCTCGACGTTGTGAGCTCCACCTTGCTGGTTATAAAGCACTAATATGTGCTTTATGCCAATTACACAGAAGGAAAGAAGCCCAAATTATTTTTGAAAACATGCTCACGAGGACTTGGAATCCTGATGATGTTGTATGGACTGTGCTCATTGATGGACTGCTCGGGGCCGGATACAAAGACTTGTGCATGGAATTTCTGCACATCATGGAAACAAGTCATTGCAAGCCTAGTTTCCAGACGTACATCATTGTAGCAAGGGAAGCATCGAAAGGGTAGCATTCATTAGAATTTGCTGGACTTGAGGCATTGCAGCGAATTGTAGATGTTCTTGTGATATCTGATGCGCCAGAGCTGTCCACCTACAGTAAGTGGATGGTTCAAGCTTTGGTCAAAAGTTTACTGCTCTCATGGATGCATTATGCTTGTACAGATTATCAGTCATGCCAATGAACTAATGATTGCGTGATTAAAGACAATAATTACCAGCCACTTAGGTATGGCCATTTGAGTTCAAACTCAGCAACTGATACTCCTCTCATTAGTTCAGACTCCTTCAGGAGATAGTCTTTTTCAGTTTTGGAGTGCTTCACTATTTCTGATTCTGTTTCCTTGGTATTTTTTTATATTCTGTCAATCTGTTCATTGACCTAACTCAGGGAATAACCGAGAAAGGTGTATCATAGCTAGCCTCATAAGAATTGAAATATAAAATTCAACATGCTAATAACATGAATCAGTACATAGAAAGTTCAGCTCTTCACACCCAGGTATATAAAAATGTTGCCAGTCTACAGCCAGGGGGGTATATTTTCTTTAAGAGACAATATGATAGATTAAGAGGTACCAAATCACATCAATCATCATTACATCATATTAATCCCACACTCGTTGCTTCTGTCAAACATTGAAATTGAAGATCCAACAGTGCCCAAAGTCCAAAAAATGCAAGACCTGCTTGTTAAAAATTCGGTACCAAGAAGGAACAGAGACATGTAAATGTATGAAATGTAGTTATCTACTGAGAAGTTTTGTTAACTAGAGAATATAGAGATCCACTCATACTTTGTTATTGAGAAATATCTCAGTATATGTTGCATTATTTTCCAAATGTACTATCGCTGTGTGGTACAGGGATATCCATTTGGCATGTTATCTAGTGGACCATAGGCTCGCATCTAAGATTGTTATCACATAGCTAAAGCACGTGACTCTAATTCGGTAAGAACAATTCTGTTAGATTCAATTAAATGGTTAGAGGTTTGAAAGATAAATCCTTTTTTATATGCCATCCATTTTTCATTTTGTTATATACAATCGCCATCTAATATAACATTTTTCATGAAATAAGATAAAGAATTTCACGTAATGGTAGTTATAGTAATACTATCGTATTAATTTAATCATTTCTTCATGTACGCGTGAGTTTCCCCCCGACGAGCTTACTGTGTAGTATCATTTTTTTCTCTTATTTGGTGTTACTTTCAAGAATTATCTAGATGTAGAGTTGACCTTATTCCATTTTGCATTGGAAAATTTTTGCAGGATAAGCTCATACACAACATGGTTGTAGACAATGAAAACTTCTTTTTCGAGTTAGGCCACTGATTCGTCGTCATTACAGAACACCGAGTTGCCAACCGCCCAGGAAAACTTACTTTCTAATGGGAGAGCGTGTTTTTTAAAGTCGCTCTTCAGATTGATGCTTTGCCGACCTGGAATAGACTACAAGGTAGTAGTTAACCCTGAAATTTTGCTTCAGCAATGTTAACCCCATATAGCTACATGTAACATTATGCAAGACTGAGTCTTCATTCAAACATTTAATTGACATTGGGTTGTACAGATAATTTATTTACATGTTTGCCTACTCAATTGAGCAGCTAATCTTACAAAAAAAGAATCAGAATAGATCTTGAATGTTTGCCATTTATCCCGTAATCATTGTAGGCATTTGTTTGGATGAATCATGCATTACTGTTACACCTCTCGTTCTATATGCATCTTAGCCCTATTATAGTTGGTAATGATAAATCAGGGGACCCTTGATTGTTGTAATCATCCGGATTGTGTTTTAACCATTGCTGGTCTTTTCGGTAGCCATATTTTATGTATGGTGTTTGGAAGGTGTTTTTTGCTTCACACGTATTCAATACCTTGTCCCTAACATCACAATGGAACTAGTATTCTAGATTTCTAGTAGTTCATAATGCCGCAGCATCCTTTCTAACTTAATGTGCCTCTTCTGTTTGGTCTGTGTCTTTAGTATTTCAAATGTAACTTTGAGCACACCAAGGGACTATCTATCTTGTAGACTAGTAGCCATCTGTATTTTGTATATGTAATTATGATCTTACAATACAGGAAGGGATTGCACATGGAATTGTAGTTCATACTTCAAAGTCCATACATTTCTTCAGTTCCTTTACCTGGACTATATTTGAAAGGTAAATACTGGGAAAATTTTGGTTATGCTCTGTTAATTCTTAAAAAAACATCAGGCTCATCAGATACCATGTGATTTTATTTGGGACAGTACCTTCGTGCTTTTTCTAGCAATCATGTGCCACTTTGTGATATTTGATTTTTGTGTAACATGTCTTTCTTTCTGCGTGTTAATATTATCTCCTCAGAATCCAATTTGCGTCACATCAACCGTTCAAGTTTTGAAACAGTAAAGTGTTTATGGGGTTTATTTTCTTACTATTTCTGAGATATAGTATTGTCTATGCTTCAGAGTTCAGAAGAGGCCGAGGTCAAATTCTAAATTTCAGATAAACCTAACAAATGGAAGAGACCGGATTCGCTAGACAGCATAGCTTATTTAAACAGAATATCAGCAACATTGCAGACAAGTTGCTATTGCCTATTACATATTTACATTATGTGGATTACAGAAACTAAAACAAACATCCTATGTTTAAATATGTTGATTGAATGACACTGCTATAGTAGAAGCTGTGCTTGCTTGTAATGGTCAAGATAAGTTTTTTTAGAAAAGCAGAACATGTACAAGAAGCTTCTGATATTTAGCTTCTAGAGCAATTCTTTCCTCAAAAGAACTTTGCTTCCAGTTCATCATGTTGGCTCTGAAACATGTAAGCATAGGTTAGATATCCACCACAAGGCACAACTGGGGTATTCCATTTTGAACAATGTACAAATAGAACTTCACAATTTCACATTACATGTGATTTACCATCACATATTGCTTTATACACAAACTCTTCGGTTCATTTGAAGAATATAAAAACCTAAGAACTAGATCCAATGAATTAAAAGGCATTGAAAATAGGAACATGTATTTCACAATCATCAACAATATCAATCAAATTAAACTATAACCGGTATGGCCTTATCAGTTGTTCCAAATCTCCAACTGCAGCACATCCTTGCATGATTTACAGTTTATCCGGTTAGAAGACCAGGCAAGTCAGGGCTGTCAAAATAAAATATTTACTAATATAACTTTCTTCTCCTAGATTAGGATTCATATATAATCAATACTGACTTTTTTCCAGAGCGTATAACCATCAACTTAAACAATATCTATCCAGTATCCAAAGGAGAATTTCAAAAGACATGATGTGATATTTGGGGCACATACCGCTTTCTACCGTGTTTTTACATTTTTTGAAATTACCACATGTGAATAAAGAGGGTAACTAAAGATAGCATAGATTCTACCGTGTTTTTACATTTTTTGAAATTACCACATGTGAATAAAGAGGGTAACTAAAGATAGCATAGACAATCAACTAAACGAAATTTGAAAGTGATGGATTTGAAGTTTGAACACCAGCAATATAAACATAACTATCTTGAAGAAACCAAGGAAGATCACTGATATACCAGTAGATCAAGTAGTAAAAACTAAAAGCATGTATCTAATACCTTCTGTTTTTTACTTTTTTGTAATACACAACCATCAAGGATGAAGCACCCAATCCAACCATCTAAGTTTCCATGAATTGAATATAATGGGAACCAGCAATAAATGCAACCATGCAAAAACTCATAGGTTCAAGCTCTCGTTTCATTGAGGATTTGAGTTCCAGAGTAATGCCTCCATGGTTATCCCACAATGATTGCACATGCAACGGCACTATGCATCCCAAAACATACTAACCACACCATCCATGCTTAATAAGAGGCGGTTACTGAGTCCAAAGCATATAAGACAGCATTAATCAAATCATGCCACAAACATCACCACCACGAAACTTTGGCCTTAGCAGTATAATGTGTAAGTGTTTCTGTTACCTAAATCTCCCTCAGCACCTCGACGCGCTTTCTGACCTTGGGCGCGAGGCTCTCGAGCACGTCTGTGTGCTGCGCCGGCAATCTCTGCAGCTTGTTCTGCACACGCACAACCGAACACACCAAAAACCGATCACGGCGAGAGAAATAAAAAATCACAATACCTTAAGTGACTCCACGAGGTCGGCCTTCTCCTCCGGCGTGAGCGCTGCATCAAAAACCACCACCGCAAACAATAAGAGTTTCACCCAATCACCATTAAAAAAAACAAGCAACAGCGACGAAGCAGAGGAGGGGGGGCGAGACTCACCGCCCTTGGTGGGGATAGTGGCATCGAGGGAGGATAGGTCAAGCACATTGTTTTTTTAGAGAGGGTGGAGAGGTCAAGCGTGTCGTTGCCGTCGCTCATGGCTACAAGAGGGGGAGGGAGGGAGGGAAGGCGGCGGCAGCTGCGAGGGAGGAGGGAGGCGAAGGTGGAGGCCGCGGCCGTGAGTGGGGGGAGGTCGTGTAGAAGGGACTGTGGGAGGGGAAGGGAGACGGCGGTGAGTGTTAGGGTTAGGGGATTTGGGAGACTGTGGGCGCTGGGCGTGGGAGGACTACGACTGTGCGGCGGGGGCAGGATGATGGAGTGTTGACTATTGTCGCTCGACGGCAATTCGGATAGCCACTCGATACTTTTCCGGATAGATCCAAATTAATTCCTGGATAGCTCCGAATACACCGGATATTTTCTTACCGAATCCGAATAAAAAATCGGATACACGGGAAAAAAGCTCCGAATTTTACCCATATTTATTCGGTCGGTCAAGAATTATTCGCTCCGTTTGCACCCCTAGGTGCGGGTGCTACAAGAAGAACATGGCATCTCTACATCAATGGCTACCCGCTATCGTAGGCCATTCTGGCCGAGGGGCTCTGAAATCCGACAGTCAGTTCAAATGAAAATCAATCAATTCTACTTCTCACACCACAAAAACAAGCAGCTCAAACCATAAGCAAATTAACCTGGTTTTGGTTTTGTAATTGAGGATATGTCACCGTAGCATTTCATTTCATCGAACAGTTGATTAGTGCCGCAATGTGAGTTTTTGTGCTCATTTAGCACGTTTTTGAAGTGAAATAACAAAAATAGACTCCCTCCAAAAAAAGTGAAATAGCAAAAATGGACCCCCCTGCTGCTCGAAAATGTTGCAGCAGTGACCTACCGCTAATCCAGTTTGCAACCTGTCGCGCTCTGAGTTAGCGGCAGACTACCTACTGCCGAGTAGGGCGACATGGTGGAGGCCTACTTTTTATATTTCCTTTAAAAATGTGCTAAATGAGGGGAAAAAACCTCCCACAATGGACTGCAATGCAACATTATCAATTCGGCACTATGCTCACCATCAATAGATCTTTTTTTTCATTAATTAACCTATTTTTAAATCTATTTGTATTATTAACCCCTCGCTAACTTTATTTTTAATTCTGACCCTTTTGACCACGCCATCACTCGTGGTGTGGCAAATCAACATTGTCACGCCAGCACTATGGTGTGGCCAAATCCTGTCACTCTACTACCAGTGGCGTGACAGTGTTGTTTGGTCACGCCACCACCAGTGGCGTGGCAAGAAGTGTTATTTAGCTAAACTTACCCTATGGCGTAGTAGTGTTGTGTTGCCATGTCACGGGTGGTGGCGTGACCAAAAATATCAGATTTGAAAATAAAGTTGATGAGGGTTAGTAATAAAAATAAATTGAAAAATAGGTTAATTAATAAAAAAGTTCCCATCAATAGCATGCATAGTCAAGAGAGAAGTCACAAACAAGGCCGACGCTGATCACACAATACCGAACCGTTAATGGAATCACAAGCAAATATTTTGGGGACAATTGAGTATATGCCACCCAATAGAATGGTCTTCTCACCTTTGCTATTATATAGAGAGTTTTTATCCCATTTTTCAGACACGTGAAAAGACCAAAATACCCGTGACCTTCCCTTTCCGAGCACGACTGGGTCAAATGTCTTGACTCCAAGCCACTCCATTCATTTTGTCACTTTTGCGTTGCACTACCTCCCGAAACCCTAGCTCCACTCCCTCTCGTGCGCGGCGGTGCCCAAGGCGACTGGAGGATTTCGGCGGAGTTGTGCGTGAAGCAGCTTCCCTAGGTTAGTTTATGGATCCAAAGGCAGCGCATCTTCCGTAGGCGAGTTGACCCAATATTCAGTAATGAAATACATGCCAATATTCAGTAATGAAATACAAAACAACCATTCAATAATGCATTTATTCTGGCCCAAAAGGGATAACCAAACTCACACCATTCAGTTCTTACAGCACAACTAAGACATCTTCCCTGACCATACAACTACTTGAATAATAGTACCATCACAAGCAGCACAACTAGGACCACATTCACTACACACACAAACTTCAGAATTCCCCTCCTAGGCTCTGTCTACTCATCTTCATACCAGCAATGTACTTCTTCAACTCTGTTATCTCTCCTTTCAGGGATTTCACATCTTTCCTCAGCTTGTCAGACAACTTAAAAAGTTATGAAATTGCATCCTCGGGGTAGGTATTGCCCATGCTAAGTTGACCGATCTCAACAAGGTGAGTTTGATATCGTTCTAGCCACATGAAGAAAGTGCATTTACCGGGTATCTACCAAACATCAGGAAGGGGTACAAATCAACTAGGGCTAAAATCGAATCAAGAAGGGATTCCAATCAACAAGATGCAAGCAAAATTTACTTACATTAGGCTCATTCCTTGGACACTTGAAGAACCGTTTGCGAGGATTCGCCTTAGTGTTCAACACACGCTCAACGACCTCGTATTCCTTGTATACAGGGCATAGAATCAAGGGAAGACCCGTCGGTCCATGCGTCGGCTCTGTGCCCTTGCTTGCTCGCACCGAGGAGGACCCTTGAGACATGGATGTCGTCTTCTTCCACGGTAGCACGCTACCGCCGTGGTGAAGCCGCCGAGGTCGCCGCCACGACCTAGCTAGGGTTTGTGTTCGGTGCGAGTGGAGTTAGGTTTGCGAGGCACTGGGGTGGACAACCGAACCCGACTGGTTAAGGCATCACTAGACTAGCTTGTGCCAGCTCATGTGACCCAGGGGTATTTCAGTAACTTTCGGTGGGGGTAATTGGCCAGAAAAATAGAAAATGGGATAAAAACTCCAAAGTAACAAAATAATGATTGAAAATTGTATGAAATGGCCAAAAAATTGATTGCAATCTACATAATGGCAAAGGTAAGAAGGCTGTTCTATTGGGTGGTATATACTCAAATCCCCCGATATTTTGCCTGTTCGTGAAAAAAAGGAAAGGAGAAAAAGGAGCGGGCCGAGATTGTGTGATAATCTCAGAGCCGTTGCAAGCATATTGCTATGCGTGAAACATAAGAGGTCACGATCGTAAAATTCACTAATTTGTTGAACATAAAGCAACCATGTCATGACAATTATACAGCAAACAAACATAATACCAGATCATTTCTAACTGCATCAAATTGTCGTAACCCTACCAGGCTACCACATAACAGAGCACAAATCCAAAAAGGAAAAGGAAAAGGAGAGCACGGGTCTCGTCTATCACCGCAGCTTCATCTCCATGATGCTCTTGGCCTTGGGTGCGCGCAGCGAGTACACCACCGCTTGCGCCACCTCCACCGTTGCTTCGCCCGTCCGACGCCGCGCATCGCATCGAAGCGCGGTTCTCGCGGAAGGCGTCCGCGGCGCCTGGATTTGTGGATGTTGTAGTCGGAGAACTGCCTGGCCGTGCGGAGGAGGGACCGGAAGAGCGACGGCACCTCCGCTCTCGTTGGCCCCGCCGCCGCTGCGGATGCTGAAGGCTCTAGAGAAGAAATCTATAGGTACCTGAGGGGTGGTGCCTTGGGGAAAGACGTAAAAAGGGGGAAATGGGCCTAGGGCCTTCCCTTCCTGGGCTTGTTACTTTCCACTACGTGTGAAGTTTTCAAAATAAAATTCATAATTTTTTAAACTTATTTTCTATATTTATTGATTCGTACGAATATAATACTTATACGAAATAGTGATAAAAATTCTGAACGAATAAAATTATATAAAAAAAAATTACACAAACAAGTACATGGTGTCAGGAGGCTTCACAAAAAAATTATTAATTTTTAAACTCATTTAATATATTTTAAAATTCCTTCAAATATCAGACCCTAACTAATTACCTAACTAACCGACCCACTAATTAGGCTTAGCTAATTGGTTGGCGTATGGTGACCATACGCTAACGGCTGGCGCATGGCCACCGTGCGCCAGCGACTGAGGTGGCGGGGCCGAGCGGGGTTGGCGGTTGAGGTGGCAGGGCCAGCGGGCACACGTCGCCATGGTAGTTAGGATCGCGATCCTACTCTTAGAGTCTTACGATTTTACGAACCCACGACAGCCTGTCGATCCGATCCTACTCAAGGTAGTTAGGATCGCGATCTTACTCTTAGAGTCTTACGGTTCTACGAACCCACGACAGCTTATCGATCCTACTTGTAGAGACTTAGGACAATTGTTTTTAGAGGCCAGGCTTTGCTGATATTTTGTTTTAGAGCAAAATTTGTTGATATTAATTTATGAGAATGAAACTATAAATAAACAAGGAGCATGTAAAATATTATATCAGTGTGGTAATGTTGTTCTCGAGTTGAACTATATCACCCATCATGTCGAACCATTATGCTTTTACTTTGTGTGATAAAAGTGTTTTGCCCCTTTTTGGTAATAAGTAAGCGGTAAACCTTATAAGAATCATACAAACTTATAGTATAGATGGTAAATATGTGTATTTTACAAATCGTAGAATCGCGATTCTACGATTGATCTACGATTCGATCCTACCGGAGGCAAATCGATCCGAGTTGGGATCTCGACTCTGACTACCTTGCTTGACGTCGCAGGGTTGGCGTTGGCGCACGGTGGTTGTACGCCAACGCCACATGTTGTGATCTCGGATGTTGACGCACGACACCATTTTTTGCTGATACGTTTTGTATACAATCATATCTGCAAATACGAGATCAAAAGTGCGAGATAAGCCAAAAATTCAGAGGTTGTGCGATAATCTCAGAGCCACTGCAAGCATATTGCTATGCGTGAAACATAAGAGGCCACGATCGTAAAATTCACTAATTTATTGAACATAAAGCAACCATGTCGTGACAATTATACAGCAAGCAAACATAATACCAGTTCTTTTCTAATCGCATCAAATTGTCGTAACCCTACCAGGCTACCACATAACAGAGCACAAATCCGAAATGGAAAAGGATAAGGACGACGAGGAGAGCACGGGTCTCTCGTCGATCACCGCAGCTTCATCTCCATGATGCTCTTGGCCTTGGGTGCGTGCAGCGAGTACACCACCGCCTGCCGCTTCACCACCTCCAGCTGCTTCTTCCCGTCCCGAACGCCGACGCGGCGTCGGCGAGGGCGCGGTTCTCGCGGAAGGCGTCCGCGGCGCCTGGACTTGCAGATGTTGTAGTCGGAGAACTTCCTGGCCGTGCGGAGGAGGGACCAGAAGAGGGACGGTACCTCCAATCTCGTCGGCCCCGCCACCGCCGCCGTGGATGCCGAAGGCTCTAGAGAAGAAATCTACAGGTATCTGAGGGCTGGGCCCTGGGAAAAGCCGTAAAAAGGGGGAAATGGGCCTGGGCCTTCCCTTCCTGGGCTTGTCACTTTCCCGTTTCTTGGGCTGCTACAAGCTAGGCTGGCCCGTGCTGTTGTTTTTACCTTTCCATCCTGGGCAATTTCCCACTTTGGCCCGTTGTTTGTTTTCTTTTTCCTTCTCGAAAAAAAGCAACAAAATACATGATAGAAATGTTCAACTTAAAAAAAGTTACACAAAACCTTCAGGTAGAAAAAGAAAATAGAACTTTACATCTGAAATGAAGATAATGTTCAATGATACACAAAGAAATAAAATGTTTCCGACATGCAGACTGGTGTTTTTTGTGCTCATAGTAGATGGCGGATAAGTGCTGACCAAAAACCAGCAGTTGGAAAAAATAAAAATAAAACCATACTAGTGAAACCATTAGTGTGTTAGTATATATACCCATTAACAAGCAAACTAGGGGGACAAGGAAAAAATGATTGCAACAACTACTTGGTAAACGGCATAGCTTTAGATCAGATATATATTGTGCCGTTGGGGGCCTTGGGGCACCCACAGCTTGCGAAGAAAAGGTTTCCCAAGCAGTAGTGCAGCTTGCTAGGATGTGTTATTCTTCTAGGCAACACTGGTGTCTTACTGGTTGAACTAGCTAGCCAAGCCACCGGTTGGCAGCATTTATATATGTTTCGGCTTAGCTTTACCATGTTTTGCACGTTGTACTGCACTAGCTTTTTCAATCTAGCCTCACACCGTTACACGACTGCGCAAAAAACACAATGCCGAGTGGATGGCTCCTTCCTTCCTCGTGATCTAACATTGAAAGAGGGGGAAACTCTGTAATATCTGAATTAACTTGTAGGATTTACCTTCCAATGCACTTTAGTTAGTTCTCAAATATTACGCATACCATGAGCCTGGAAAACCCGAAAAAGTAAGCGGGAAAAGGCCGTTAAGCTAAGCTACAGCTGTTGCCGATCATATGATATCACTGACATTCTGTGGGATACATGTGTGATGAGAATAAGAGCATTTTTCGAATTACTTTAATCCAGAAATATAGTAGATAAAACATGATGAATATTCTAGCCACTTTCACAAAGCAAGTAAGCAAGAACACTATAGACATACTAATATCCAGAAGAACAGAAACTAGCATATCTATCACAGTGTTCAAGGTAACAACTAGTACTAACCAATCAATACATATGAAATAGACATACCCGGATCCAGTGGAAGGAGCAGCAGTAGTGGAAGAAGAAGCGGCAGCAGGAGTCTTTGTGAAATCGTCGTTTGTCATGGCGTAGTGGTAAGTAGTCGTCATGACGTCGTGGTAGTAGTCGACGGGTTGTAGGCGTAGCGTAGAGTCGAATGGAGAGGAAGCGAGCGATGCGCGAACGCTCCCAAAACCTTATTCGCCCTTGCTCGTGCAAGCCTTCAAGGACGAGGGTTCCGGAGGCCGCTCTCCGGTCGCGACGATACACGCGCCTCGTGGATGGAGATCGCCGAGACAAGAACAAAATCAAGAAGCGTGGTGTCTTTCGTGGAGAGAATTGGAGAACCTCACTGCTCCGGATAATGACTATATATAACAACCGGACGAAACAATACCATTACTTACTAGTAACGCAACCATTCTCGTCTAGTCAAGAGGCGAAACGGTCGCCATTACTCACTAAGTAATGCAGCTTCTTGCCTAGTCAAGGCCGAAACGACCGAAAGCGATCGCGATTTCGAATAGATAAAGAAAACGCGCACGCACCGACACGCTGTGTGCGCCCGCGCGACGCGGCTTCGGCGGCGGCGAGGTGAGCAAGCGCGTGTATTGGCTCTCCAATTCCACAAGAGGACTCCCACGCTCCACCTTATAAATTGGTGTAACTCCCTTTAACTCCATATGGAATTAAAAGGTTTAGCACATGCACATGGGCTTTTGGGATTTTCCAGGAATTAATTAGAATTAAAATTGGGCCTAGCCCATATTAAATCTAACAACGTGTACCGGCGCGCGGCTATTAGCCGCGCTGGCAGGCATCACATAGCGCTGTTTATCACGTACTTTGTCAGAAGCTTTGTTTCGACACCGGTCAATCAAGTACAAAAGACACGAAAACGACGAAGAGAGCTAGCTAGGCCACTGGATTTCAGGATTCTATGCTCTAAAAAACAATTTCATGATAAAAAAGTATTCTATGCCCAGATCAGTTGTTCGTACTTTTATCAGTACTGCATATATATTAGGCATCTTCCATTTAAACTCTTGGTCCTTTTTTTAACTGTGTGTTTCTTCTATATTCAAACTACTATATTAAATGCGGTTAATTGATGAAATAATGCATGGTTTGGGCGCACTATATTAAATACCGTGGCCAGTTGAACTGGAGACTCACGTACTATCCGTGATCGACTTCAGTTTCTGACGAAGAGGCAGTACATTCTTAAAGTGACATGTCAGTTCTAGTAGGGCATGCATGTGATGCTTGTCCTTGCCATGTTTTTTTCTTCTTTTCTATAGAACTAGAAGTATCGTCCCCCACTTCTAATAAACAGGCAGTATTTTTTTTCAAATAGTATCGTTTAATTCAAATATGTACTATCTAATAAACGTACTAAACACCTTGCAGATGCAGATATATATTTTCCCCATCTTGGAAACCTCAAAGTAAAATACCCAAGAAGTTACAAGGCAAAATGGAACAGAAGTACTGCAAAATAAGTCCAGAACTCACAAGCCCTACAAAACAACAAAAGAACAGCAGGGCCATACTTGGATCATATAGATATTACAGATGAAGCGAGGTATCGACGTCTACATCGCCCCTATAGCCTGAATTCTGCATCCTCGGCACGCCCCCACGAGCTCGCCGGTGGCGTCGGCGCGGCCTGGGCGCCGTTGGCGCCGAGCCCGTGGTACGGCGGGCCGTGCAGAGGCCTCGACGGCCGGACCAAGTCCGGGTGCAAGAACCACCTCGGTTTCTCGCTGCTGTTCGCCGCCTGTATGCCAGGGTTCAGAGCCGATACGGACCCGGCACGGTCAGCATGATCACTGGGTTGCACCCTCTGCAGCTCTCTGCCCTCCCTCATCTCCTTCACCCTCTGCAGGTTTCTGAACCTCTCCTGGAGGAGAGCTATGGAAGATGTGTGGATGATAGAAGGGGAGGCCTCATTGCCTTGCCTTCTCATGAGGAGAGAAATCAACAATTAGCAAGTGCTAGCTAGCTTGTCGCAAAGGCCTGGCTTAACTTACTTGTAGCTAGCTAGGTCAGTATGTGATGTGAGGGGTTTGCGTGCATGTAGGGTATGATCGATGTATGGTGTGGTGTGTTGCTGTGTTCGGTTGGAGCTATATAGCAAGCTAACTGCAATGCACTGATCACTAATGGAGGAGGGCTTGGAGGGAGCTAGATGGGATACATATATATATGAGGGGGAGGGGTGTTGTGCTCTTGCAATACTACTCACTCTTCATACTCATTGCATGCGTTTCTGTGCCAACTTAACTCCAATCCAAGGCACTTAATTTGTTGGCATAACAATTTGCAGTGGAGAAGAGAAGAGGAAAGGGAATCAAGGTGAGGGGTGGAAAGTCCAAGGGAGAAAGGGCCATTGAGGGGGTGGTAGTGTAGGGGTTTGGTGGAGGTAAGGGTGGAGAGGTAGTACAGACCAGCGTGGAGGCTAGCGCTTGGCATGAGATTGTGGAGGGGAATATGGTCATATAGGGTTTTGTGATGGTCTTTGTCATGTAACCCTTGCCCTGGAAGGGAGTGGGGGCCTTGAGACCCTTTTCTTTTTCAAGGGTTGCTGCCTCTCCTTGTCCCTGCCCTCCTTGTTCCTCAATGTTTATCCCTGCCTTGTTTGATGTCATGGATTGGGACTGGAGCTCCCCAAGGCCATCGATGGCGGTGAACCATTGCAACTCCAGTTCTTTCTTTTAATTAACCTAGCTAGCTTGGAATTTTGGTGGGGTGTACATGTGTGTGTAGGGGTTGAGGTCACTTCGATGTTTACTTTCTGTTGTTTGCTTGTAGGGCTAAGTATTGGGGGTGAAGGATGGGTTAGTGCTTCAACCAATCAACCAGCCAGACGAAGAGTTAAGGATTGGTATAAATAGAGTATATTACTAGCCACCACCTCCGGCCTTGTGGATTCTGTTTTTTACTAGGTGCAGTTGGACTGTTGGAGCAAGTTGAAGCTTTTCAGTTTTCAGGGGTATAGGTTTAAGTAACCTGATTGTTCTATGATGTTAGTTTTTAAATGAGGTCAAGTATATGCAAGAGTCGTCGGCCCAAATCATATGTTATGCCAAGAGGGAAAAAAACAAGTAGTACAGGCTCCATCCATATGCATGCATGGTCACTACTCTATATATACACTTCCTCCTGTAAGGATCAAGCGATCGAGCCTCAATTAGAATTGTACTTGTATAGTAGCTTTTTACAACTTTTGTACAGTACTAGTAGCAAGCTAGGTGTGTTCTCTGACCGTGTGGGCGCGGGCGTACATGTGTGTGCATGTGTGGATGTTTAGGTACTGTGCGCGTTTCCTTTCCATTGTC
Source organism: Ampelocalamus luodianensis (assembly GCA_036346255.1). Taxonomy (NCBI): domain Eukaryota; kingdom Viridiplantae; phylum Streptophyta; class Magnoliopsida; order Poales; family Poaceae; genus Ampelocalamus; species Ampelocalamus luodianensis. The sequence goes on from CM070621.1 coordinate 21,855,277, forward strand.
AAATGAGAGTTGTGTCACAGTTTGCCAGAAAGGGACCGGTCCTGTCACAACTTACTTGATCCATCTCAATTATGTGGCCATGGCTGGTGGCTCCATCATCGATTACATATCATATGGCAATTACGGAAAAAAAAACACATAGTATATATGTGATATGTCAAGGTCCTAATCGATGAGTGAGTTGATTATGAACATAATCCACGTATGGGGTCTTAATTCAATTAATTATGCTCGGTGGCTTGTTTATCACTTGAGTACATACATATAGCTAGCTCGAGCTTGCTAAGGTAATGCCTGTTGCTGCTTGGAGGCGCCGTACAAATTGATTAGAGAGTAGATTAGGTGTAGTTTTATATTGTTCGGTATAGTCAGACACACACAATTAATATATAGTTACACTTAACGGTGAGTTGAAATTTGTGCAGGGCCTCTACGATGTCTGGATAATATATACTACATATGTATGCAAGTTGTGTGTAGAATCTGTTGTTATACACATACCCAAGAGAGAGTTATGGTTTTGATAAGATAGTCCTTTGATAAGTCGGTCCTTTCTTCGGCATAATATAATCGGTTGTGCCTTAATTGAAATTCACACTTTTCTCAAGACATGCAAGGATGCTTGATGAGATTCTCGAACAACAAGACTGTGCACTATATCAATGCTATTTTTTTAGATATATTTGATTCAGAAAACTGGTAATGCTTACTAGCTATACCTACTACTCCAACCCGTCATTTTTAGAGCCTCACACTGATTTTTAGGGTACATATTATGGATCAGTGAACTGTAGGTGCAGCAGTGAGCGATGTCGGTGTACCAGTACCAATGGGCAATGGCCAGCCTCTGTCCCCTGAACCCACCCACCATGCATGCAGGCATGCACCGGATCCTAGAGAGAGCAGCCTCTCTTCCCCACCTGTCACCTCCCCACCTCGCTCCCGACCCCGACCCCAAACCTCCAACTGCTAGAGTTCGAGTTCCCCACAGCACAGATCCCCCCGGCCAGCCATTTGATCCCAATTCCCCTGCCCCCTCCCATCCCTCTCCGTCCCCCAATCCCCTGCCATGTTGCTGATCGGCGTCAGTGTCACCTCGCGTACGTACGTACGTGTTCCACTCAGAACCAAAGAAACAAGAGGAGGAGCAACTAAAGATCGATAGATATGCTTGAACGTTGTGTAACTAGCTAAAATCATAACGATGGTAGATGTTTTTGGCACAACGTTAAATATCGTGCTTTTAGTACCTATATTGTATTATTATTTTGAAACGCTGTATGCAGGAGAGTTGCCTACTAAATTGATTTAGAGAAAGATAATAAAAGGTTCAGTGCAAGTTTTTATATACAGAGAGAAAATTTCGAGAGATGGAGAGCTTATACTTCCAGAATGATGGACGCTAAGCGTGCCGTCTCAGTCATACACCATGCTCTTGCCTCGTCTTTTATCTTTGCAAGGAGCGTCTGCGGCATGGAGCTTTTGTTTTTAAAAACTCACTCATTGCGCTCTTCATATATCTCATGTGACTAGGATTAGCAAGATGTGTGTCCCAGTTTCTCGGTGGTGGCGGCATAGGGCGCATTGCCCGCTATTTGGCCAACCCCAGCGCTGCAACCGGTCCAATGTCCAAATCCTATTTTGGATGGCAAGCCATGCGAAGTGTTTGCATTTCGTAGGTGCTCAAGGTTTCCATATTATAAGGTGAAAGTTTGTGCTACTTGAGCCCAAGAATCGGCTGTGAATTTCCAGCTGATTTGATCCTCGGCTTGGGGTTGAAGTGACACAGCGCTAACCTGGCCCCAGAGGGAGACGAAGTCTTGAAGTTGTTGTACTGTGGTTTGTGCGCGGAAATCTATGCCTTTTATCCGGTTGTTATCAACGAGGGCTCTGTGGACCGAGATCCTATATTGTATTATAAAGTTGTAATTAAATTAGGTGTGCAATCTTGTTATACTACGTACTACATATACTAGTTTATGCAAAAACGACCCTCAATGGAACACCAGAGCTGCTAGCTACTTTCCTAGCTAGTAGTAGCTCCTCCTATCTGCGCGCGCATATAATTTGTTCAAAGGATGCTGATGAGCCGTTTCCATCAAATAATGAGGACCGGACGGCCGGGCGGGTAGCGTCAAGCGTCACCTCCATGCATGCAGTGTGTCCCCCTCGCGCGGGGTCCGCTAGCGCGCGGGCGTTGGATTTCTTCCGCGGCGAGGACGGTACTTGGGGGGGGGTAATCATGCGGTCTGGCGATCGAAACGACTCCGGCCGGCGGTCTGGTTTGGACGGGAATGTCGTGACGGGCGTCCATTCGATCGATCGACCGCTCACGGCCGCGCGACTGCGCTAGCTGCTCGCTTTTGCGCGCGACCTGTCGCCTTGCTCTTGGCGCCCAGTTGTTTCTGCGTATACGCGTCGGGAGGAGGGCCCGGCACCGGCCGCGGCCTTGCGCATGGTGCGTAGCGCGGCCGGGGGCCGGGGCGGTATCGCGCTCGCGGGATCGACAGGGATGCAGGCGCGCCGATCGTGCTTTTTCCTCTGTTTCTACGATGGGGAGCGCGCGGTTTGCCGTTTGCTGAGGGAAACTAGCGGTTATTTTGTTGCTGTGTACTGGTACTCCGGTATAGTGGCGTGGCGACCTTGTTTATTTGGAATTTTGTGCACAAGCTTGTCAACTCAACAATCAACGGCATGGCATGACTAACATACGTTATGTTTCGTCGTGTTTTCTTCAACTTGTACGGCAATTAAAGTCCGAGTTGATACGAGGTCGCGAGTTTATTAGGGTCCATTGTTGCTAGTACAATATATCTATTATCTTATTAAAGTAAAGTTAAAAAAATCATCATGTTCGTTCTCAAAAGCAAAAAAGAGTCAAAAGAAGCCACTATATTCGCTCTGAAGGGCTAGAAATTCTTACGTTAATCGGTGAAAAAAGAGAAAGATATACACCGTCGATCCTGGTGGGTCCAAATTATAAAGGTCTAGATTAAAAGAAGAGTTAATTCCTTATTTGCCATTGAAATTGACGGGACCCCAAAATGCCATCGAAAAATTTCTCTTCCCTTCGTTGCCACTCGATCTCAACTTCTATCTTTTTTTTTCCACTCCCGTGAGTTGACCGTTGACTTGACCGTTAACTTGGCTGCAAAAAGATGATTTTGCCCCTAAGTAGCTGAGATCTTTAGAGAATTGTTTGATATAGTAATATAGCTCCAAAATTATGAAATTTTTAGGGGAAGTTCCTGGCATAGTGTAGATTATTGTGTAATTTTTATAGCATTTTATTTGCAACATGTTTTTCTCTAAAAATCTTTCAAGTTTTGGTTGAACTTGAAAGATTTTTAGAGAAAAATATGTTGCAAATAAAACCCTATAAAAAATAAAAAACAATCTACAATATGTCAGAAACCTCTCCTAAAAATTTTATAATTTTTGGAGCTATATTACTATGTCAAACAATTCCTTAAATATCTCAGCATACTTAGGGGCAAAATCATCTTTTTGCAGCCAAGTTAACGGTCAAGTCAACGGTCAACTCACGGGAGTGGCAAAAAAGTGAGAGAAGTTGAGATTGAGTGGCAACGGAGGGAAGAGAAATCTTTCGATGGCATTTTGGGGATCCTGTCAACTTCCAATGGCAAATAAGGAATTAACTCTTAACAAAAGAGTCCATATTAAGTACAATAAAACTAAAATTCAAAATAAAAAATAAAATAAAATCGGCAATTTGATTTCCATACAAAATTCTAAGTAAATTTCATAAATAATTATAATTCGGAATAAAAATAAACAAAAAATAGAGATTATATTTTTATACGAAATCACACAAACAAACTAAAAATTGGAATAAAAATAAAATTAGCAATTTGATTTTCATTTGAATTCCAATAATTATAATCCAGAATAAAAACTAAATAATAATTGGCAATTAGATTTGTATACGAAGTTCAACAAAAAAATAACCAAAATTCGGAATAAATATAAAATAAAATTAGCAATTTGATTTCATGACAAATTTCAAAGTAAAATCCCTAAATAACTGTAATTCTAAATAAAAACTAAATAAAAAATAGCAATTTGATTTTGATACCAATTCCAAGAAAAAGGAACTGAAATTCAGAATAAAAATATAATTTATAACGATGACGACACGAATATAGCAATTTTATTTGTATACGAACTCCAATAAAAATAACTAAAATGTTGAATAAAAATATAAATTCATAACGAGGATGATATGAATGATGTCGGAGGAGACACAAAAGAAGCCACTACATTCGCTCTCAAGGTCACGTGTTTCTATTGTTGCTTCCTATAGAATAAAATTAAAAAAAAACTAAAATTTTGACTAAAAATACATATTATAATAAGAATAGCACAAATGATGTCGGAAGATACCACGATTGAATGACATCAATCTGTCCTGCAAGAAGACATTGACCCACGAGGAAGCGAAGAGTTGAGGCGGCGACGACAGAGACGATAACAATGTTGTGCTGCTCGCCAAAGTTATTGAAGAGAAAGTCCAATGTTGAAGGAGCCAAGGGTCACAATGACAAGTGGTAAGCATCGACATTGTTGAAGAAGTTTGTGGTCAAAAAAGCTTGATGATGGGGAAGCCCTAGCAGAGAGGAGATGAAGCTTTTGCATTGAAGATGATCTATGGACGATATAGGGTTAGGTAGCTAGGAGTGTGTTGTCATTGGTGAGGGGCACATCATTGCTGGCGATGGTGAAAAGATTCTCCATATCGTTAGACAAATAACTAAACCAGACATACCAACATTAGTAAAGATGAGAGGTTGTCACGGTTAGTGAGGAAGCCACAACGTTGAGTTGGCCAACGCCGAAGAAGAGGAGCAATCGATACGAGAGAAGAGGATGTTGATCATGTATAACAACATGTATTCGTACGAATAGAAGCGCGGGTGTACAGAGACAGATGAGCAAAAAACTTGGAGTAGAGATGGTGCAGCCGTAGGAAATATGCCCAGGGTCACCAGAGATAGCGTGACACGTGTCCCTAGCTGAGATCAATGATGATTGCATGTGTATGCGTGTTGATGTCGCAATGGTTAGCATTAAACAATAATTCAGGAGAAGTAGAAGATAATTATATGGCAAAGTATTGCAATGGAAGGGGGCAGCAGCTGAGAGGGATCGATAGTGAGGAAGCCACAACATTGAGTTGGCCAACGTCGAAGAAGATGAGCGACCAACACAAGAGAAGAGGATGTCGAGCATATATAACATCATGCATCCGTACAAATAGAAGCGAGGACATACAGAGGTAGAGGAGAAAAAAAGCTTAGAGTAGAGATGACACAGCTATAGGGAATATGCTTAGAGTCACCGGAGAGAGCGTGACATGTGTCCCCAACTGAAATTGGCGACAGTTGTATATGTATGCATGTTGATGTCGCAATGGTTAGCATTAAGCAATAATTGGAGAGAAGTAGAAGAATAACTATATGATCAAATATTGCATTAGAAGGGGTAGCAACTGAGAGGGATCGATCAAGATTTGGTCTTACAGTTGGAGGTTAAAGCAAAAAATATTGTGGCGGCGAGAAGAGATAGAAGCCACATGGTTTGGTGGGGTAGCCGGTGTATGAGGAAAGGTAAGGTCAAGGTAAGTTGCCCATAGTGCATTGGTGTACGCATGAGTAAGGTAATCTAATACATTATACTATGTAAGCTAATAAGATAATTTACCGCACACATAATCAACATATTGCTTGAGATTAAATAAAGATACATGTGCATGCATACAATTTGAAAAAAAATAACTAATAGAGTAAAATTAGGGACATGCAGCTACATGATCAAGGCATGATGGAGAGTGCTAGTTTCTAAGAACTCCAACAACTTTATTATGCTCAATGATTTTCTTCCATCAAAGTACATACTTAATTACGTTCCTCGTGTTGTAATTTTCTTCAAGCTTCTATTATCATTTTCGATGTTTAGGATATCTTTAAAGCCTAAATAGCCTATATGATAAGTAAATATATTCTCATGCATTTATACAAACTTTGAAACCAATCTAACCGCGCAAATACGTGGGCCACCATGCTAGTTCGAATAGAAGAAACAGTGTAAAAGAAGGAAAACGTATCGGTTGTACGAAGACAATTTTTTTTTGTAAATAATATTATTTTAAAAGATAATTACAAATATAAATAGTCGCCAAAAATTACAAAAATAGGTACCTGTCGTCGTTTGAACTGACGACAGGTCCCTGTCACCAGGACAAGAAGTGAACAGTATTTCTATCGCCAGTTCAACTGGCGATAGAAGCCTTGAAACCCTATAAAAGACCCTTGAAACCCTAAAATTTGGCATAAGACTCACTTTTATTCGAAAAAAGAAGGAGGGAAGGGAGAGGAGGAGAAGGGAGGAGAGAAGCTAGCGAAACACTGTCTGTCCGATTGCCCACTTGTCGGGTAATTTTTTTAACCGAATGGATTAAATAGTTTTATATGTTAATTTTTTTTAACCGAATGGATTAAATAGTTTTATATGTTAATTTTTTTAACCGAATGGATTACATAGTTTTAGATGTACGGTTACATAGTACAGTATGTTGTACATAATACTTTTCGATGGGTAGTCTAGTTTTAGATATGTGATTAATCGTGGAAATTTTCTTTATGGTACAGTGTGTCGGATATGTCGAACATCACCAATTTCAAAATTTACTACAATCCGGGGACTATTCTGGAGGGCCCCGAGGGGATTGATTTGCACTATTTACAATCGATGTTTCCCTATTTCTTCTTGTTTTTTTTTTGTCTTTGTGTTCTCTCTGTAACTTTCTCATCTTTCTATTTATATTATATACAGTAGAGCTCTCTACTGTTTCCGATCAAAAAAAAATCGACGATCGTGCGCCTGCCAAGACAGAGGGGAGTACATGGGGCGCTGTGATGCAGTGGTTGTTCCACACATTCCAAGTGGACCATGATGTGTGTGATCTGAGATTGAGTTGTCTTGCCCCCCAGCAGCACAACCCACATATTGGGAGTTAGTTCAGCTCAAGGGAACAATGTCATGGCAGTCATATGTACGCATGGCGAGCGAGGGAGGGTTGGATTTGGTCCTTTTGGCCCAGGCTTTTGCCAACCCACTCCCGCAGCCGCCTCTAAATAAGAAGGGGGTGCTGATGCCGAAGAAGAAGTTGGGGACTCCAGCCACAGCGTGGCGCATACAAAGGCCGAAGCTCCTGGAGTTGCTGATGCTGTCGATGAAGACCCTGCAGAAGTAGCTCTTTCAGTCAAGCAAGCTACTAGCCTTGCTGACGAGGGTGGGGAGGTGGAAGTTGTAGTGCAAAGGATGGATCTCAAAGACCAGAACTACATGGCATTGTCAGAAGATGAAGGATCTGACGGCGAGGATGATGTAGACCAGCAGGCGGTTCCATCTGAGTGGAACACATATCAGTCGACAACCTCGTTGTCAACTAAGGCACCCGTGACTAGAGCGAGATCAGGTAAGGAGCTATATACAAATGCAAGAAGGCCTTGCAGGAGGCGGTCAAATTCTGGACCTTGTCAGTGCGACACACATTCACAGTCATCAAGTCTAACATAAGATTCTACGGCGTGAAGTGTGGCATAGAGGGATACCCTTGACGAGTGCACATATTTCAACCTAAGTGGGACACCTACTGGAAGTGCTCTATAGTGGTCCCTCACACATGTGTCATCGCTGAGTCTGTGCAGCCCCATTGAAACCTGTCATCAAGCTTCATCGCCAACCTCATGTATGGTGAGATCGTGGGTAATCTAGATTTTGAGCCACGATCCATCATTCGAGCGATTGAGACAATATTCCAGTACACAATCAACTATGTCAAGGTTTGGAGGGCAAAACAGAAGGCATTGGAATCAAGATTTAGCACATTCGAGGACTCCTACCACAACCTCCCCGGCCAACTCCGAGTCATACAAGATAGGAATCCTAGCACTCATGTCGACATTCAAGATTCCACATATTCGAAGTGGGCCAGTAAGAGGGTACTACAGTGAGCATTCTTCTCCTTTGGTCCATACATCAATGCATTCCGGCACTATTGTCCAATCTTGTGCGTAGATGTCATATTCTTGACTGAAAAGTACAAGGGCCAGATACTGACTGCAATAGCAATGGACGGGAATAATCAAGTTCTTCCTGTGGCATTCGTTTTCGTTGAGAGCGAGAACACGGACAGCTAGTTGTGGTTCCTGAGAAATGTGAGGGTTTCTGTTGTACAGTGTCATCCAAACGTATGTGTCATACATGATCGATATGTGGCCCTGCTGAGGGCAATAACTGAGCTACAGAAAGGAGAAAATGATCCACTTATATGGCCTGATCTGCAGAGTAGGTGGTGCATGAGGCACTTGGGTGCAAACTTCTATAAGTAGTTCTGCAACAAAGACTTCATGAATCTGTTTAAACGACTGTGCAACCAGAACCAACAGCGAAAGTTTGAAGCACTCTGAAAAATTCTAGATGAGCGGACCCAGACGCATATAAGGGAGGCAGCGAAAAGGGCCACCCCAAGCGCCGACCAGGCCCCCGAAGCGTTGCCACAGCTACCCAAAGATGGTCCCAGCGTGACGAGGAAGACGGGGGCGCAGGTGAAATGCTTCTCGAACTAGATTGAGCACGAGCTTAAGGAGAAGCGGTCGCTACTACATGACAGGGGTGGTGCTCGATATGGTGTCATGACAACCAATTACCGAGGTGTACAACTGGTTCATGCGCGGCACAATGTGCCTCCTTTAGTTGGTATTGTGGAGATAATTCTCCGCGGTACCATAAACTACTTTGTTAACAGAAGCAACAACACGTCGTTCGCTATGGAAAATGACTGAGTACTGTACCACGTCAGGATCACCAAATACATGGAGGAGAAAAGCAAGAAGGGTGAGATGCACCAAGCATTCAAAATGGGCACAAGGGAGTTTCGCTTCGAGATAATGTGTAGGGATAAAGGACGCCGCGGGATAAACCGCAGAGGATTACCCACAAGTGCATGCTACGCCACGCTAGTTGTGTATGCACTTGCAACAAGCCTTTTCTTCTGCATAGGCCCTGCTCCCATGTCATGATCGCATGTTCGATGGTGGCGCAGCATCCCAGCTAGTACCTCTCTGACTATTTCAACAAAGAGGGGGTGATGCAAACCTAGAGTGCAGAGATGTATGGTTATACCGTGGTTGACCATTTCACTAGCCATCCGACCTGGGAGCAAATAATCTGGGCCACAGACATGGATAGGCTGAAGAGAAAGGTCGACCGGCGACATGTACGACGCATCGAAAACGACATGGACGAAGTAGAAACCGGTCATCGTACGAAGAAGTGCTCTATTTACAGGGAGTCTAGGCACACCTTCAAGAAAATGCCCCACGAGAAATCCTCAGGATGAAGGAGATATTAACACTCCAGACGTCGCCGCAGGGACCTCATCCGCCTGCCCGACTCGAGGCAGTCCACATGGGGGACGTTGAGGTCTGTGATTGCCAATGTTGTGTGTGTAGTGGTACTAAGATTAGAAATACTAGCATGTTATAACTTGTACTTCAGTTAGTACTTTGATTGTTGTACGCAGTATGGAACTAATTGTATCATAATTATAAACTTTCACTTCATTTGCAGTGTCAATCTTTCGTTGTTACCTATCTCTGCAAAGCAAGACGTGTTGTTATCGTTGCGTCATTTCTCCAAAGTTGTCCACCGTGTATGAATTCCCCGGTGCTTCGCAATATCACTTACCTTCCTACTTACGAATCATTGTCACCTCAATCGTCCTCACAAAATTCTTCAGAAATTTACCGCGGTAGCACAACATACGATGATTACAAAATATTATTACAAGTCTAACATATTCTGTATCCTTGAAAGTCTATGAAAATTATAAACGGACCAACCAACCTTACCACCACCCTTTTATTTGCAAAGAATCACAAATTAACAACCCACATTCCTGTCGCCAGTTGAACTGGCGATAAGAAGCTGGCCCAGCGACAGGGAGTGAACAGGGTCCTGTCGCCAGTTCAAACGGCGACAGGTACCCATTTTGTAATTTTTTGGTGTGACTATTTATTTTTGTAATTATCTTTTAAAATAATATTTTTTAAAAAAAAATCGTACGAAGACCATGCTGTTTGGGCTAGAGAGAGAATTCCCAACATTGCCCTCGGCCGAGGAAAACTGAAAAAAAAACAGGCTGCGAAGCATCAGGTTGGGCCGCCATAATTCGCCTCGTCCGAACAGCAGGTCTGCCCGCCTCGCACGCTCACCTGGCCGCCATCTACACACTGACGGCCCGAACGAACGAGAATCTCTCAACCGCGTAGCCCGGCGTCTCGTAGTCGGCGGGCCCAGTATGCAACAACAACGTGTTGGGATCTCCGCACTTCCGCGCGTCGCTCGGCCAGTCCCCCGCGCGGAGGCCACAAAAAACCGCTCTCCTGCCTGGGCCACGCGGGCACGCGAAGGGAGCCGTCCGCTCTATCCGCACGCGTCGCCCGTGCGGTGTGGTGTGGAAACGTTGCTGCGCGACGCGAATAGCGCGCGCTTGCGCCACCGCTTGTCCCCCAGGGCCGCGCGCATAATTGGGCTTCCGCTCCGCTGCTTTTCCAGATCGCCGAACTTTTTCGCCGCCGTTCCATCACCGTTCACTGGTGTGGGCTGACCGCACGACTTTCAAGCCGCGCTTAGGCTTCGGCTTCCTCCCTGGCCCGATCAACCCCAAAGAAGAAATTTTGCTGGTGTTCACGTAAATCGTAACTCTTGTTCGTTTGACGTCCTTCCCTGCGAAATGGGCCAGATCAGTAGTTGCCTATGGCATGCTACACCGTAGCTTGAGGGTATTTTTAATAGTGGTCACTACAGCCGTCTTGTATCTGCCATGTCACTTAAAATTGTAGTTAGAGGAGACAAGATGTGAGGATAGAGAATATATTATCTCTTATATAAGTGATAAACTGAACACACAAGCTATCGCAAATAGTGAGTAGGTAATTGGAGAAATTGTGTTGAAAATTAACTATTTTATAGATAAATTATTGGAGATGTTGTCTCTAATATTATTTGTAGATAAGTCGAAACCTTTGAAGACAATATTAAAAGACAAACTGTTGTATATGCTTTGAGGCAGACATGCAGTAGTAAGCTGTAAAGAGCAACGGTTTGGTTGCATGAAGCCATGTTCGGTTATCCACACTTACCGTGGTCGGCAGCAACTGCAAATGGAAAGGCACGATTTAAGGGCGACTTAAAGCTGTGGGCTTGCAATTGGTCTGTTCATGCCGTGCAGGTAACAGTCCCCTTTTGGGCAGCCCAAACCGCACGGCCATCTACTTGTTTTTGCACATTTTTAATGATGCTATCATCACCCGCTGTACTGTTCTTAATCACTCTACGAGAAGGATGCTCATCTGCTCCTTTGTCAAAGGCTAGCGTTCTATAATGACCATTCTGTGTAGGAAAGTGATGCCCATCCGCTCTGTTGTCAAATGCAGCATGTCTAAAATGTTGGGCTCATGTTTTCATGGCAGCTGCTTTTATTGTCTAAATGCAAGTTGAACTATGTTTCATCCCCATTAATGTTGTCTGATGAGCAACTATTATTGGGCAGTGTTCTGATAGGGTGCTGAAATAGCAGTTGCACCACCCTTTACTATTATGTTCCGTTGCCGAGTGGTATTGTGCGGTGGGCATTCATATCAGCCACGAACAAGCTAGCGCTGTGGTCCTTGTATGTCATCTGTATACGACTTGAACATCTTGAACTAGGTAGCGGGTCTTTCCAAACGAAAACCTTGAACTAGCGATGTCGATCGGCAACATCTACCATGTACATTGTTCAACGTTCCGTGGATGAGTACTTTGAATCTCTCCCAATATGTATGTTGTTACTACTGTTGGGAGGAGAGAGACTTCATTCTCAAACTGTGAATATATTCTCAAAAGGGGGAATTTATTCTGGCATAACATCACAAGCTAGCGGCATTACATCCATCTAATTGAAGGAAGACTACGAATCACGGTAGGAAACAAACCAGATCTAAACTAAGATCATACAAAACTGACTCAGAGCTAACAACCTTTTTATACTGAGTCGAATGCTTCAGGAAACTCAAAAGCAAATAAGCACTAGATACCACGCTACTAAGGTCTGTCTGGATAGTGGAATTCAACAGGAATTCTATAGGAACTATACTTTATCATGTAAAATTTCTAAAAAGGAAATTCACGAGTCATAAATACACAAGGACTAGGATAATGCTACATCTTCAAACAAGTGCCAAATTAACTCAACACAACAGCTAAACTTCAGATTAACAAATAGAGACAACTAGTGCTCTAAACTTCAAAATTTCAAAGTAACGAGCAGAAAAAACATAAGCATAATAGTACTAATATTGCTCGATAGAAAAAGAAACAACAAATATATAGAGTATCTTAAATTAGTATATGAGTATACCTAAAGTGATAAAGGAGTACCCAAAGTGCGGTCCCCGTGCACGCAAAACCCAATCAGAGCGGCCCAATCCGAACAGTTATAGCCTTATAGGCCAAGAGCCACCGCTACCTCACGCACAACACATATCGACAGTAATAAGTAGTGTATGTGACAGTAATTCTAATACCATTTTTTATTGCCGAACTATCTCATAGCGTACTTTTTTTTTCGGGCCACAGTCCCACGATTCGCACACGTGCGACAGTAACTTGCAACGGCGAGAAAAGTAATTATGATACTTTTTTTTACTACCACATCACACCTAAACAAACTTTTTTCCTTGGGTCACGATCCCACGCCCCTCTGCACTCAACATGGTTGTAAATATATTTGTAGTGTTGTAGTAAAAGGCACAACAAGATCGCAGTAAAATCTCTTGTAGTGCTATAGTAAAAGGCATAATGATATCGTAATAAATTGTTTTGTAGTGCTACAATAAAAACACAAGGAGGTTGCAGTAAAAGGCACAATAAGATCGCATTAAATCTTTATAGTTATGTAGTTAAAGGCAGAATGAGGCCGCAATAAATCTCTTGTAGTACTGCAGTAAAAGGGGGCGTCGGAAGAGGGGGTGCGGTGGTAGATTGAGGGGGGGTGCATGATTTCACAGTCGGTTGTGTCGTGCTCAGACGATGCAGTAAATGATTGACTTAGGTACAGTAATTTCGAACTTTCGGTGCAGTATGTTTTTTTATAGAGTTAAAACATACTCATCATGGATATCTTTTTGTTAAGCACATTTTTCCATCAAAACGCTTCAAACGGATTGTAAATAAGATAAATGGTTTAGGAGATATTCTTGTTCAAAGTTTGCAATTAACCCACGTTTGTCTATCCACCCGCCCTTCTGCACTTAGCGTGGCAGTAAATCTTTTGTAGTGTTGTAGTAAAAGGCACGAGGTTGTGTGGGATGCGCGTGGTTTTACGATATGTTGCATGGGGGACAGCCGGAGCGTAGAATAACCTATTCTACAATCAGGCGCAGAATAGCGCTACCGTGTGTGTATATATATATATATATATATATATATATATATATATATATATATATATATATATATATATCCTAGTGCTATCGTGTCGTGCGCGCGCAGCTATTACGTACCCCACATCTACCTGTTGTGCGCGCGCCCACCCCACACTACCTCGCGCGTTGCGCCAGCTCGCGCTCTTTCCGCGTGTGATCGACGGTAAAACACATGCGCACTCGTTACGATCAATGGTAAAAGTCTCAGTGTCACCCAATATGACAGTAAAACTCAATACCAAAGCGAATATCGGTGAAATCGACAGTAAAACGAAGATCGTACGTCACCTAAATCGACAGTAAAAGATTGTTACTATCGAAATCGACGATAAAACCAAAGAATCACTAGTTCGCCGCGGGTCAGACTGTAGTTGACAGGAAAGCTACTCCTGGGGTCACTAGTTCGGTTGTAACAAAACTATCGATATACTTACGTGTCCCAGACTATTTTTACTGTCGACTTACTTATTGTTTACTGTCCTCTCGCCCGTTTACTGTGTTCAACGAGGTTTACTATTTTTTCCTGGCTGAATTATTGTAAGTGCATGAATTTTTACTGTCTTGGATATGTATCTAATTACTGACCCTATTGACTAGCTTTACTTCATACCAAAATGAGTTTTATTGTAAAACAAACTTATCGATATGACCACTCGATCCCCGTTTGTTCAAACAAAAAAACACTCCCGCGTGTCCTCCTATGGAGCAAAGCAATAAAAAAGTGAATGGTCCCACTAAACGCGCTCCCCACGTAACCAATCATAAGATATGCCCCCACCTCCCCCCTCCCCACGTTCATTTAGTCATTATCGCTTTTCCCTGCCCCGCCACCCCCAGCGATCCCTTTCGACGACTCCCTTCCGACGACAATGACTACTGGACGTCCACCCCGCGGGCACAAAGGAACCCAGCTCGGCAGTGCTCGTTCTCCATCACCAGTGTCAGTCAGATCTTCCTCCAACGCATGCAGATTCCCCCCGATATTTACTGCCATGCTCGGCAGAGCGGCGGACGACCTAGGTTTCTCTACACAGATGGCTCGGTCCTCTCCACTGGCAAATACTGTACCCCTGGCTGTAAGCCCCCCAACAACCGGGATCCTCTCCTCCATGCCTCGGTCCTCACACCACCCCCGCTGTTTCACCGAGCGAGATGAGGACACCCAACCCCAATCGGATGTACACCCACGTATGTGTGTTTCACTGGTCTTTGTGTGTTTTTTACTACCAGTATGTCATCCATTTATTGTGTTTTGCACTTTTTAATATTTATTGTTATATCTAGAGTCATTTACTTGTTTTCTATTGTATATTATTGTGTTAGTTGCGTTTTATGATGTTAGGACGAGGATGTCCCAGACCATATGGTGCCATAGGTCTACATGAAGTTCGATAATGAGTGTGTTGCTTATCAGTTCTATTGTCAGTACACACGGCATGGTGGTTTTGGTGTCAGAAAGAACAAGAGCAGGAAAATGAAAGAGTTCTGCTGCACTCTGGAGGGGAAACACGACTTCTACATATCGGAGAAGGAGCGTGAACGTAGCAAGACCTCCAAGCGGATTGGGTGCAAGGCGTTCATGAAGCTGCATAAGAACTCGAAAGATGGATCCGTATGCATCAGGCCGGTCGTGTTGGAGCACAACCATCCACTAGCTAGGACGCTATCCTTGGTCACATTCATGCAGTCGCACAAGAACTTTGATCCCTCATTGATGGAGCTCGTGGATACTATGCAGGACGTCAGGGTCCCCCACAACGCTAATGATGAATATTTTTTTAGAGATGCACGGGGGGGGGCGGGGGCAGCACAACATACCATTCACCGTGTACATCCTGGAAAACAAGTTTTTACCGTGTCCTATTATTATCTTTACTTGCGTGATCATGACAAACTATCGTCCTTTCCTTATGTGCGTTATTACTACTGTGACCGTTTCGACTTACTATTTTCCTCATATTCTCATTTTTTACTGCCATGTTGTGTGTGTTTACTGTTAGTTACCATCCGTTGTACTAACTAAACCCAGGAAGGCTACGAATACGCGCGCTGATCACGCCAACGATGTGAACAAGTTGATGGCTTTCTTCAAGGAGTGTCGTTCGCAAAACGACAAGTTCTACTATGACATACAGGTGGATGATGACGACAGTGTGAAAAACAACTCTTGGAGCCACGCGAGATGTCGTGCGGAATATGCTGACTTCGGAGACATCGTCACGTTTGACACAACCTACAGAACGAACTGATACGAGATGCCTCTGGCTATGTTTGTTGGCTCCAACCACCATTTGCAGGACACCATGTTCGGGGTCATGCTGCTCCGTGATGAGAAGACAACATCCTTCGAGTGGCTGTTTAAGATGTTCCAGTCGAACTAGCGCACATGCCCCCCCTCTCCTGTTCCACCGAGCAGCACTGGTCAAGTCTAGTGCAGCCATACTTGCTTTGACTGTAGACCTAGGATAGCTGTGTCTTCCCCGATCTCACTCGGGTGCCGTGTATGACCAGATGATGAGCTAGCACATGTGGTCACTCAACCATAATAGCTGTCGCTCAACCCGTCACTCCGCAGCACTGTGCCGCCAACCCTGTCAACATCACCACCACTCCGCCTTGTCGGGCCATGCCGAATGCGTCGCCGCCCCACTGCTGATATATATAGCAGCTCTGAGCCCCCTCATCGCCTCCTCTGCCACTCCAGTACTAGCCCCACTCTCTTCCTCCCTCAATCAAGCTTGAGCTCCAGGTAAGGCTCGGACGCTCACTTCGGCTGTGCGCCACCGCAGTGCCGCCATCGCTGTCAACCTCTCCTCAGAACCGTCGTCGACCTTGTTCTTCCTCCCCTCTGGCCAAGTTAACCAAGGAGTCGAATCGACCCTACCGGTGAGGAATACGCCAAGCCGCTCCTTCAGGACCATCTACCTGCTTCCCTAAAGCCATCCTGAAGATTGAAGACTATTCTCTTTCCCCGGGCCTTCATTGCCGTTCAGAGCTTCGCTCACCGTCGCGGTCTGCAGTTGCCGGGCCAGCTTCGGCTAAGCTCGCCCCTCCCAAGTCATACTGGTACATCCCTAGTGGCCCAAATCCCCCTCATTCGAGCTGCCCTGTTCTTCTTTGGTTCGTTCTCTGGTTCTTTCGACCGCTGTAGAGTATTCGAATCCTTCTTTCTTTCGACCCCTGTTAAGTAGTCGAGTTCCGTCATTCTTCTGACCACGTAGTTGAAACCCCTTCGACTACGAACAGCTGAAACTTCTACGACCACGTAGTCGAAACTTCTTCGACTATGCACAAGCAGCCGAATCCTCTACGACCATGTAGTCGAAACTCATTCGACTACGTGCAACCGAATCTCCTACGACCACGTAGTCAGGAATTCTTCGACTACGCCTAGTAGAATCTTCTACGACCATGTAGTCAGAACCTCCTTGACTACATAGTTGTACCTTCTCCGACTGCACCCAGTTGTACCCCTTACTACACTCAGTCGTACCTTCGACTACTCCTAGTTGTACCTCTTACAACTACACCCAGTCGTACTCTTAGTCGTATCACCCCCAAATACAGGTAGTTGTGTCTTCTACAACTACATCCAGTCGTATCCTCTCTGACTACAAGTAGTCGTATTCTTCTTGTAGCCTTCCTACGACCACGTTGACCCGTCGTAGCCTTCTTACGACCACGTCGAGTAGACGCATCCTTCTCTGGACCTAGTAGTCCCCTTTCCGACTAGTTGATCGTACCCCTTTTTTCAACTATTCCTAGTCATAGCTATCATTCGACTACACCTAGTCGAACCATCTTCTGACCACTTGATCGTGTAGTCTTCACATGTAGTCAAACTTTCGTCGACTGCACATGTTGAACCTCCTTCAACTGCAGGTAGTCGAATCTCCTTCGACTACACCCAGTCGAACTTTCTCCAACCGCGTAACAACTACGAGTATTGTGGCCTTACGAGTGTTGTAGCGCTACGAGTACTGTAGCATTTGTGAGCATTCTAGCCCTACGAGTACTGTAGCACCTTCAAGTACTTACGAGTACTGTAGCATCTACGAGTACTGTAACACTGCGACTACGTAGCCCGCTACGACCACGACCACACAGTTTTGACCACTTTGTTTCGACCAGTGTTTCGACCACTCTGTTCGATCACTGTGTTTTCGACCATTGTGTTTTGACCGCTCAGTATCAACCATTGAGTCTCGACCATTGAGTTTTTACCACTCAATTTTGACCACTCATTTGACCACTCAGTTCGACCACTGAGTTTCGACCAACCATTGAGTTTCGACCACTCAGTTCGACCACTGAGTCCCGACCACTCAGTTATGCCCCCTATAGTGCTACAACTACTCTTGCACCACGAGTACTATAGCGCCACGACCACTCGGGCGCTACGACCACACAGACCGTTACGACCACGGTAGCTACTATGGCACTGCAGCTCCTACGACCACTGCAGCTCCTATGACCACTTTAACTTCTACGACCACTACAGTTCCTACGACCACTATAACTCCTACAACCACTGTAGATCCTACGAGCACTGTGGATCCTACGACCATTGCTGCTCCTACAACCACCGTAGCTTACAACTATTGTAGATCCCACGACCACTTCAGCTCCTACGACCACGGTAGCATCTACGATCACTGCAGCGTCTATGACCACTGTATCTTCTACGACCAGTCCCTGGTCGTAAGACTCTCTACAACTATTCTCTGGTCGTAAGTCCTCTTACGATCAATCTGTAGTCATAAGTTCCTCTACGACCACCACCTGATCGTAAGTTCTTCTTCTATCAGCTCCTAGTCATAAGCGTTTGTGCGACTATCCCCTGATCGTAAGTCCTCCCACGATCAGTTTGTTGTCGTAAGTTCCTTCACGACCAGTCCCTGAGTTCATTTGCTATTTTCTATTGCTTATTTGAATTTCCAGTATTTTCTAAAATAGAAAAGCTATTAAAAATCTCAGATTCGCTTCGGGCCGAATTCCCTTCCCTCAGCCCACTTATGTTCCTAGCCCAGCCCAAGCCGCCGGCACAACTCCCGAGCCGCAGCCCACCCCGCCACGTCGTCGTCGTCTCTGAAGCGGACTACTCCTTCCCGATTTCTCCGCGCCGCCGCCTCGTACCGTTTTTGGGCGTCCGTGCCCTGGACTCTCCCGAGCCGCCGCCTATAAAAGGAGAGCGAGCCCTTGGCCTCTGCACCCCTCTCGCAGCCGCCTTAGCCCTCGCGCCAAACCCTAGCCGCCGCGGGAGCTCGAAGTTCGATCTGCGCCACCGCCAACTCCGACGAGCTTTTCGCGCAACGAGCCGCGGAGCCGTGGTCCGCCGTCGGCATCGCAAGAGCAAGGGCTACCTCGTGGTCGCCTTGGTTCCGCCGGAGCACCGTCGGAGAGCCGATCCCGTCGAGCCCGTGCATCCACCGCCGCCTAAACCTCGCCGCCGGTTGCCACAGTCGTCCCTGTGCACCCGTGAGCACCCCATCGTGATCGCCTTTGCACCCTCTACCTCCCGGTACCATCCGCCGCCGGCGAGGAGCCGCTAGTCGCCGTAACCCTCGGTTCCTGAGCCTCCGCCGCCCTCACCGTCGCCACGTCAGCACCACCTCAGCGTCGTGTCAGCGCCCCGCCTATGTGTCGCGTGCATGGTGCCGTGTGAGCAGACACATGTGCGCCCGTGTGGCAGTCCACCGGTTCCAGATCTAATCGGCTCGGTAGACCTGGTCTACCGTGAGGCATCTCGCTGACATGTGGGTCCCACATATCAGTGCTTTCTTTTTATTCTTTTAATTCCCAAAATTCCTTGCTGACGTCATGCTTGCGCAATAATCCGAATTTTTTTAAGAAATAATTCGAAAATTCCAGTAAATCCAAAATTAGGGTTTTCTTTTAGATTGAAACTTCCAAAGCTCATATCTTTTGCATCCGAACTCCGATTGAGCCCATTCAAATTCCTAAATTTATCTAAATTCGAGATCTATTTGTTTGAGATTTTTAATTAATTTTTGGAGTTTTTTTTGCCTCTGTTATTTATTTGTTTCGTTTGCGAGTAGACGTCGATACGTCGGGGAATTTTGGAGAAGAAGGAGCACCTCAAGATCAAGATCAGTACCTAGACCTTTTCCAAAGCAAGTCATACATTTGATCATATTGAACCCAGTTTTCAAATTACTTTGTTTCAAAGTATTGCATTCTACTTTAAATATTTATTTAAATGCTTTTGGGTATAGTTATTATCCAATCTGTTATAACCACTTTGGCTTTGTATGTCATAATCTCTTGTCACCCTAGATTGGTTTATTTAGTTGGTATTATTGTAGCACCAACGTGGGTTGGTTAGATACGAGTACAATTGCTTAGCCATGCTATGAGTCTCATATCTCATTTGAGTTGCAAATATTAAATTTGACTAAGTGACTATGGAACTTTGTGTAAAACTGTGTGTTATGTGTTATTACTTCGTGATAGCATGTGTTGCACTAAAATCAACTGGGTGGTAAAAGATTTGGACTGAGACAAGTGGTAGATACTAAGTGATATGGTGGACTTTGTGAATGGGAATGATAATCTTTGTGACATAGTTAGAAAATGGAAATCTTGCCTTGGTCAATTAAGGACTTAACTTTGTGCGCCATTGAACCGAGCCTTACTGTACGACCACACGCCTGATGGGAGGGGCTTAACATAGTAGGTTATGGAGTCTCGACATTAATGTTCAGGTGGATAGGTTAGGCTTCGTGATAGGGTGGAGGTGTGACTACTTGGTAGTTGCATCGCGGGACGGTTCGTCGCATCCCTGTCCAGCGGTGTGTGTCGGACTGACTTTCTTTGTGGGTTGGTCAGGCGGTAAAGCACATTGGGAATATCAATGTTTGAGACGAAGTTTCTGAACTGTTTTGTTACGATTAGTGCTAACTATACTAGTTGTATCGTGTGGGTAAAGTGTACAACCTCTGTAGAGTGTTAAATCAATCTATTCGAATAGCCGTGTCCGCGGTCATGGACATGCTCGGGAATTTCACACGAGGGGTAGTTTTCATAAAATGCTTGGGATGGGAGCTATGTGATCTAAGTCATATGACTATGTGAAATAATCTGTTTAGCTTTGTGTCTTTGTGAAAACAAATGTTAAATTAATGTTGTCTATTTGTTTGAACTATGCTTTCAATCTATTATTGTATTCCATTTCAAACATTGCTTTCATGCAAAAGAACCACATAAGCCTTTTCTTTTGGAATAAGCCTGCATCTATAAATTGCATTCTGTGGTATGATTTGCGAGTACGGTTGTTGTAAAACTTGCGCCCAAACCTACAGAAGAAGAGGAGTCTACGCCCGCTTTCGAGGAGGAGTTCGTCGAAGGTTGCTGATCGTTAAGGTCTGGATCCCAGTTGGTTGCCTGTGGTGAATTGATGGGATCTACGCTGAAGTTCTTTACATTCATTCTTTGTTTTATTCTCTGTTAGCCCTGCGTGGCTCAATAAGTGTAAACTCGACCATAAGGTCAAAACCAGTATTTCTTATTCAAATTAATCGTTTACTTTATTTATCGCTTGCGTGGATCGATATTCACCTATGTTGACACTGTGTGCACTAGCGTGATCCTGGACTAGTGCGTTATACACAGAGGGTCCAGAATCGTAATTTTAGGTCCCGACAGGCTTACAACCGTGTAGGCCTGGTCGATCAGGGAGTCTTCCACACCATATTAAAGGATATGGCTTGGTCGTTCTGTCGAGTTGCTGTTAGATATGTTTGCACTTATTTGGAGTGTTTTGTGTATTTGCATGTATTTAGACTTATTGAATTTCATTTGGTTGTTTTCAGTCGCTCTTGGGTTTGATCGTAGTCTGCGTAGTTAGACTATGACGCTGTGATGAGACCACAATCCCAAAAAGATCAAGATGATCAAGCTATTGAACAGGATCATTATCAGCACGTTGAGCGGGATTATTACCAGGATATCGAGAAGGACGAATATCAGGATATAGAGCTTTATCAGACTATTGAGCAAGATGAGTCAACACTTTAATCATATTGCACCTACTCTTTGTAAATTATGTTACTTTAAACTATGAAATTACATTGCTATAATTTATACAACTATATTTGGTCTAGTCGTAGCTAATGCCTTAATGATAATTGTGTATAAACTTTCAATCCTTGAACTTGAACACTATCCTTTGTCACCCTAGACTTAATGGACTACATACTAATTAATAAGTCTGTATCAAAGTGTCATGCTTAGTCTTGCTTAGATACATTGTCTGGCGGGCATTAAATTGCCCGACAACACTCACTCAAAACATAAAAACTGGATTTAGGCAGTCGAGGCTGGGAGCCTGGCTGGTATGTTGGACTAATTGGTTATGTTTCAAAACAAATAAAACCTGAAAAACTGTTTTTGACTTGGACGGCCGGAAAGAGTGGCTGGTGCCTGGGGCACGAGAGGATGTGGGTATGTGGATGTACCGCCTAGGTCAATTAAGAACCGAATCTGGTAGTGACATCTCATGTATAACAGTGCAACCACAAGTTGGTAACACATACGACCTGGCTGACTAATTTGTTCACCTCGGCGTGGCTTCGACGTTGGTGGATGCAGGTGGATAGCCGGGAGAACGAAGCCACGAGAACCACACGGCGCTAAAGGGAGGCCTCCCGAGGACAAGCTGGAGAGGCCGAAGGGGGTGATACCTAGTTGTGCGAAGTTGCAAAGAGGTTGAGCATTGTAAAGGCCTTGTGATGATCAACATTAGCCGTACACCTTCGAAAGTGTATTGGGGCAATATAAGTTGATTCATCTTTTGTGGGGAAAGTACACAAACTCTGCAGACTTAAAAAACTATCTAGATAGTCGTGCTCACGGTCAAGAGCGGTGCTGAGAACTTTCTGGATATAGTTTTCCTTTTTATAAAAACCAATTTGTGGATGAAATGAAATATGGGGTGGGACCCCAGGGATTTGAAAAGGCCTGGTCTGCGACCAGTGGTAATTACGGGATAGCCTGAGCATTGAGTGGTTGGTGCGCTCAATGGTATAGGAGGTTGGACCTCCACTAGTACATTTCAACAAGAACTCAGTTTATAAAACATGTTGTTTAAAATGCTCAGTCTCAGGATGTTTACTACTTAATCTAATTCAAATATGGCTTTGGGCAAACAAAAGAACTCTAAAACTTCCTTGACCAGCCTTGCATCTATGACAAATGTATTATGTGTTGGCTCGCGAGTACGGTTGTATACTCATGCTCGCTATTTACATTCTTTTAGTCAGTAAGCACAAAAGAAGGTTGCTAGAACAACTACGAGTATTGTTTACGACGAGGACTGTTCACACCGAGTACTGTTCACCATGAGGACTATTCATGCCGAGTATTGTTCATCCGAGGACTATTCGCATCGAGTACTGTTCATCATGAGGACTATTCACATCGAGCATTGTTCACCCGAGGACTGTTCACACTGACTACTACTCGAACCGCCCCTTCAGTGTAGCATGGTGGCGTCTAATCATAGACATCGACTAGTGTTCCCTGCGATGCACGACTACAACCTCTGACCAAGACCTGGTCGTAGGCTTGCCTGGGGGATACCTATGGGTGCTGATCAAGACCGAAGACCAAGAAGGCCAAGAACTAGGTCGCGAGCCCACAGTCGATTGCTGGCAAACATATCATGAGGGTTCCACGCGTTATACTTTGATACTGCTTCCGCTGTTGTTTCTCTTAAAGACTTTTGGCCTAACCGACCCTTCTGCAAGTTAAAGCCGTAAGGTATATTTATGTTCTGCCTAGTATTATACAATAGCTTGCATTTTCGTGATATGTGATTGAACCAATGGTGTAACTGTGTGTGCTATCTACTAATCCAGAGAATGGTACAAATATACACAGAGGATTCTAAGTTCTAAATTTGGGGCCCGACACCCCCACTAGACTTATAAGGATGTTCTCGAAAGTAAAATATATTATAACTTTACTGTCTTACCGTTGTGTTTTTACTATCAAATACATACGAGCTCCAATAAAAATCGCATGCCGCAAGAAAGACAGTAAAACAGATAACAAATTTGTTGTCTTACCCGTTATGATTTACTATCAAACAAATGAGCTCGAAAAATCGCATGCCGTGAAAAGGCAGTAAACTGATCCACGAATTACTGTCACGTCTCATGTTATTTACTGTCAAAATCGAATCCCGTGCGCTGTGCGGGCCTTTCTGGACTGCCGACTGTAGTTGGTGGTCCTCCGTATGCTGGTTGCACGCTCGCGCATCGCATAGAATAACTATTCTACGCTCGGCTACAGAATAGTAATATATATATATAAATATATGATGGGGTTTTGGCATGATAGGGAACTCTAGTCCCATCTATCATCACCATTCATGTACCACCTTTAACTCCCATCAATTTTCTCTCTCCACTACACACATTCAAATGCAAAATTCATGGTGTGTATAGATGACACTAGAGTTCAGTAGCATAAAAAATTCATGGGGAGTGTGGCGCTAATCAACATTCACATGCTGAATAGCCATTTAGCGTGTGGGCCGCTGCTTGGGCCGCGTTGCGCGTGGCGCGCTAGCACACACTCCCCCAGGGCTACGCGAGGTGCGCCAACTTGCGCATTTTCCATGTGGGATCGACTGTAAAACAAACGCGCTCGTGTTGCAATTGGCGATAAAAGTCTCGGTATCGTCCGATCTAGCTGTAAAACCCACGCAGATCCTTATTTTTGTATGTGAATGTGTCTTTCTCTTGTTTTAGTAATAACTTTCAATTGAAAGTTATGGTTCATAAACGGTTTATACCGGTAGCTTGGTAACGACGAGGGTAACAGAATGATATAAATCTCGCAAATAAAAACCTCTATACGTTTACTAAAAAATATTTACTGCACCGCTAAAAAAGAGTTGCTACAACATCCACATGACTTTACCACCATCTTAGCTAACTAGTACAAACAAGTAGACAACTAACTAACAAACAATCAGTTGCATATTTTGTATATGAATGTTTCTTTTCTTATTTTTGCAATAACTTTTAATTGGATGCTCTAATTCACGACTGATTTTCACTGGTAGCTTGGTGACGACGAGTGTAACAAAATGATATAAGTCTCTAAAATAAAAATCTCTCTGTAAGTTTATTAAAAAAAGATTAGTGCATCGGTAAAAGAGATTTACTACAGCCTCCATATGACTTTACTGCTCTATTACAAAAAGATTCACTGGACTCCACTTGTAGTTTACTGTTCTGTTACAAAAAAAGATTTACTACAACCTCCACATGACTTTACCGTTTGTTACAAAAATATTTATTGCAACCTTCACATGATTTTATTGCCATCTTAGTCAACTAGTACAGCAAGTAGACAACCAATTTGCAAACAATCGGTAGTTTGTTTTATACATGAATGTTTCTTTTCTTATTTTCGCAATAACTTTTGATTGGAAGCTCCGATTCATGAACGGTTTTCACCGGTAGCTTGGTGACGATGAGAGTAACAAAATAGTATAAGTCTTGTAAATAAAACCTCTCCGTGCACTTACTAAAAAAGATTTACGGCATCGCTAAAAGAGAGTTACTACAACCTCCAAATAACTTTACTACTTTGTTGCAAAAAAAATTACTGAACTCCACTTGTAGTTCACTGTCACATCCAGTCATGCGCGTATGAAACAATCATAAAAAAATATAAATGCGATAATACACGCGGTAGTAAAATTGCTATCGTAATTACTTTTAGCCTCGTCGTAGCGTGCACTGGATATGTGACGTCACGCGTGAGGGATCGTGAGTTAGGAGAGCAAAATGGTATGTTCGGCGTTCCGTAAGAGCAGCTCAGTCGACACGCGATGGGCTGGCCCGAGCGCTTAGGTGTAGATTAGTGTGTGTAAAGCAGCAGACAAAACGCCTTAATGCCGTTCAAACCTCCAAGTTGGTGGAAGGAGCTTGAACCTGGACTCTGCGAAAGTTGACGTTTATATATATATATACCGTGAAAAATTCTAAAACCTTAAAAGCAGCAGACAAAACACCTTAATGCCGTTCAAACCTCCAAGTTGGAGGAAGGGGCTTGAACCTGGACTCTGCGAAAGTTGACGTGAATGGCCATCTCATTATTGTCCCTGTCGACCCTGCTTGTTCTTGCCCCTTTCCCTGTGAAAACGTCTCGGCTGATTACTCCTTCGCAACTCGGGCAATCTCACACAACAGTGTTAATTAAACGAGTGGCTGCACGACTAGCTACGTTACTGCCGTGCAAAGCACATGCTCATTGCTTGCCTACGTAGGGCACCGGCCAATCTGATATGAGATGTGTTTCCATCTTCCCCGTGCCGGCCGGGAGGAGAGATGGGCTGATTTTAGGTAGCCCAAAACCTCTTAGAAAACTACTGCTTCACTAGTGTACTACATATGCGAGGATTAAGCACTACTGTCGTCTTCAAATATGAGAGATCGATCTTATCTCACAAACATCATGCATGCAACCATGTTGAGAAGTCAACATAGACTTCTTGCCACGCTTGTGCTGGCTGTTGTGCTCAATGCATGGCCGCGGGTAACGAACAGGATGTGCATGCATATGCGTGTCCTTGTTTCTTTGTGAAGACATGGAACTGGGAACTCGGGATCAGCTTGCCGACGCAATTTTGGCGTTTCCCATCCCTTCTGCCGTGTTCATCGGTTAGTTTGTTTGTCTGTTTTCTCGGCGAACACGGAAAAGGCCTATGTGTCATCTGTTGAAGATTATTGATTGGATTGATAA
Source organism: Ampelocalamus luodianensis (assembly GCA_036346255.1). Taxonomy (NCBI): domain Eukaryota; kingdom Viridiplantae; phylum Streptophyta; class Magnoliopsida; order Poales; family Poaceae; genus Ampelocalamus; species Ampelocalamus luodianensis. The sequence goes on from CM070621.1 coordinate 21,881,610, forward strand.
TCAAGCACTCGCATGGATTCTCTGAATTCAAGACATTCGCGCAAAGTTGTAAATTGTAGTAATGAATAACACAGGAAAAGGATAGGTCTATTGGAGTTGACTCGAACTTGACCAATTGCACTGTAACTTTAATTTCCAATCAATTTCACGTTGAATTTTAAAACCATAGAGTTAAAAGAGTGCAAGATCGAGGAGACCAACTAGAGTAGGTGAATAGGTGATTTTAAAATTTCTTTTGGCTAAAACCGAGTTTTATATGCAGAAGCGTAAATCAAAATAGTTTTACACAATTAAGACCTAAATCAACTAGTCACACTAAGTGCACCAACAAACAAAGTCTAAATCAAGTTTTGCAATCCTATGGTGACAAACAAGCAATTCAATTCTAAGAATATAAATTGCAAGAATGTTAATGGGCACAAGCAAGCAAACCACAAATGACACACGTTCTTTTTACCGTAGTGTTCGGATACTTGTCGGTCTCTCCTAATCTACGTTGAGGTAAGCCCAAATAATTTAGACCAGCTTCACAAATTAAGCCAAACACCTCAATCCACTCGGGGTTGCTCTTCCTCCACTCCAGATATGACGACCACCAAACCACTCACAACCAATCTAGATCTCTTCGCACTCTTCTTGAAGAGATCACTGGCCATGACTCCTCCAAGTCATGTAGGTGGCGACAACCACTAAGAGTAACAAGCCAAACCCATTGTTTGACCTTACCAAGTGCAACACATGCACAAATGGATATCCAATCCACCTCTAGATACAACACATGCACCTAGAGTTCTTCTCTCCTTGCTCATAATGTGCAACACATACACAATTGAGTAGATATGCTTGAACTAGCTCAAGAGAGTGAAATGTGAAGCATCAATATTACCCTCAATCGGCCACAATAGGTATCCTCGGAGCTCTCGGTTCCTCCCAGGTATGTCCTCACCAAACACTGGACATATCCTCGGAGTCCTCAGTTCCTCCCAGATATACCCTCACCAAACACAAGACATGTCCTCTCAAATATAGTTTTTATTCAAATGTAAGAGTTCAAGCCAAGAGATGGTTCCTAAGTAAAGATGCATGGACTTTAACCATTTGCAAAACATATTTGCAAACTATAGTTCCATGCCACAAAGAGTATATGCATGTATTTCAACCATTTGCAAAATACATTTGCAAATTCTAGTCACATATTACAAGAAGTAGATGCATGAGCTTCAACTATTTGCAAAATATAATTGCAAACTATAGTTCCATGCCACAAAGAGTAGATACATGGACTTCAAGCTACAAAACATATTTGCAAATTATAATCACATGCTATAAGGATTAGATGCATGAGCCTCAACTATTTGCAAAACACATTCACAAACAATAGCATCATGATACGGAGTGCTAGAGCAAGTGAGATTGAGCTATCAACACATGATAAGACTCAAACTACTAGATAAGACCCCTCTTAATAATACAATAACCTATACTAACAATCCAGACTCCCAACAAAGCACTGAGACCGATAAACTCATGATGATATCCTCCACTTTGGGATTTTGTCTTGATACTCATCAACACATGATGGCATCCTTCATCACGAATCTTGACTTGATGACAATCAACCTGTGATGCCATCCAAAATCTTCATCATCAAGCATGATTAAACCTATTTCACAAACTCATGAAAAATATTAGTCCAACACATCCGATTGTCATTAATCACCAAAATACATCATTTACAAATAATGGAGGGTCTAGATCGTTCAACCTCACCCTTTTTGGTGATTGATGACAACTCAATTACAAATAATTGAATTTAAATCACCATTAGTATATTTCAACTACGAAAGTTTTATATATTCAAGGAATGTGTTTCAAAGTAAAGGTCCTCAATATATGTGGATAAAAGAAAGGGATCAATACTTGTGAAACCTCAAGATATAGAATGTACTCCTCCCTAAATGTGTGCATACAAGAGTGTGTATGAAAAGCATATGTACATATTCAAGTTGAAACTTTGGTGGAGTTAACCCTATATTTTGCTTCAAGGAATATAACAAGATATAAGAATATGACATCGAATGCATAACTCTGAGATTTTCATCTTTTTATTCAAATAAGACTAAACAAGAGCATTTCAACAAAAGTGTTAGCCTCACATCTACATTTATCATTAATTACCAAATTAATAGAGCTTGAACTTACAAAGAGTCGTAGTTTTGTATTTTGACAGTAACACGATCTTTGACTATGTATATATTTTCAGTCAAGAAAAGTCAAAATAGAATTTTGTTTAGGGCCCTCTTAGTCAGAGCCCACTTAGGGCATGTACAATAGTTTATCTCTTAGGGTTGGTTGTCTCTAAAGGCTCTAACTCATCTACAAACAACATTAGAGACAACATCTTCAACAAATTATCTATAAAATCATTTATTTTCAACACAACTTATCCCCTTTAACACTCACCATTTGCGATGGTTTGCATGTCCAGCTTGCCTCTTATATAAGAGATGACACGATCTCTCTATTCACATCCTCTATCCTTCAACTAGAATTTTGAATGATATGACAGGTAAGAAACGGCTGAGGTGACCACTATTGCCCTTAGTACCTTAAAACAAGGACCATTTAATCTGTTACACTTCAAACCATATATATATATATATATATATATATATATATATATATATATATATATATATATATATATATGCTTTATTTAACATAACCGATCGTCGATCAGTTACACCCATTGATGACCAGTAATGGGTAATAATCAACTTCTCCGACTAGTGATTATACTTATAACTGGTTGGAGTCATAGCGGTTTAATATGTGAAAGTTCCAATTATAGCATTAACTGTCACCCCTTAGATAGATATAAATTAGAGTGCATGCGTGCCTAAAAAAACAACATTCTTTTCTGTATTTCTTGTAAATTCATTATCCACGACAATAAAGTCTCTATGTGTGCTATTGTCTCCTTTATTATTTTCATAAGTTTGATAAAAGGCTCTAAGTTTTGTGCATTTATAAGACTCCTGATTTTCCACCTTCTCTAATTTACCTGTGAGAGAATTCGTATGTTTTCAAAGACTACTTCGTATAGGCAGGACTCATAAATTCCTCGCTTTCTTGTCGAATTCTCCCTCCCAGGTTCCCCTCTTCTTGATAGAAACATTTTTTTCAGTACTAAATTCCAGGGAAGCAATGTGGTGTAGAGATGGATTTTCTTTGGCATTTGCTCCAAACCTCCACCCAACCTCCAATATCCGGACGAGGGGCTCATCTTCAATGCATCTCCTCTCTCTGTTCTTTTTTGTTTGACGTTATAGAATTCGTGCCGTTAAACTTTCTAAAATTTGTATTGAAATATACGTGATTTGTTTGTTTTTCCTTATCATCTTAAACTTTTCGGTGAACCGGTTGGTTGATGCAACTCAATATGTATCAGAGCCAAGAGTTTAAGACCCAACTGATGCAATTAAAAATAATAATTGTAATTCACTTCTATTCCACCTCTGAGACCTTTGGGTGAAATAGTTGATGCATGCAACTCAATAATTCGACCATTGATAAATTGTCATTCAACATACTTTCGTAGTATCATAATTTTATTAGTATATGTTAATATAAAATTATAAAAAGTAATGGTCAAAGTCGTATATAGAAGATCATAAAAAATATATAAAAAAATGTCAAATAAAATAAACAGAGAGAGTATCTTTTAGAACAATGGTATTTTATCTTCACATACAAATAAATTAGGGATCTTCTACACGCTTATTGAATAAAAATATTCAGACCTTCAGGTACAACAAATAAATATGGAATGTCCCCCCTCTCTCTTTCCTTTTCCGTCGTTCAATCAACCAACTCAATGTATGAACAGTGACTCGTAGGCACTTGTACCACTTAAAATTTCTGGTTTACTCCAAAATTGACTTCATGTATATACATAAATCTAGTAGAATTCCTGCACTTTCATAAAAGTCATTAGAATCCCAGTGTGAGGTCAAAATAAAATTAGATATACCGACCAACATTATTTGAAGAGAGGAAACATCTAGTGCAAATCATCGTTTTGGTGCAATCAAGCAAACCAACTTTGAAGAACATGCTCTTTCACGAAAAGAAAATGGAAGAAAAATAAGACTAGTCCTTATTTAGTCTTTTGCTAACTTAGAAAGTGACTAGATTGCACATTCTATCGTTCGTTATCGTTGTCACACGAAGCGAGGAATTAATGAGTACTATCCTGATTGCGATAGAAACAGTCAAAGCATATACTAAAACCTATTAATTCTGGCCCGCAAAATTATCAAAAGAAGTTTTACCCGTGTTACTCTTACTCCAACGAAAAAAAGAAATTTTCTCTCAGCAAGCTTTGTAAAGAAAAAAAAAAATCAACACCTCTTAGCTTTAATCTATATCCATCTCGACCAGTCCTCGAAAAATATTTGATCTCAGCCATTAATTTCACCACCGGACGGCCCTCCCTTCGTGCCGAGTTGATGGGGTGCACCTAGCGAAAACGCCGCACATTTACGCTCCTCTGCATCCGCTCTGCGTTTTTAAATACCTCCTCCACCCGCAGCATACATAGCAGCTCAGATCGGTTCCCTCGCTCTGCTTCTCTCCGCCTCTCTCCTTCAGTAGTAGCGGCAGCAGTGCAGGTAAACAGCAAAAGAAATCAGAACCTATCAGCCATGAGGCAAGGAGGAGGAGGCGACGGGATCAGCCCCGGCAATGTCCCGGTGTGCTACTACGGCCCGGGCGGGCGCGTGCCGGCCTCGCTGGAGCGGCGGGTGCGCGCCGCCGAGGTGCTCTTGCGGTGCGCGGCGTGCGGCCTCGCCGTGCTCGCCGCCGCCCTCCTCGGCGCCGACCGCCAGACCCGCGTCTTCTTCTCCATCGAGAAGATCGCCCGGTACACTGACATGCAGTCCCTCGTGTAAGCTCTCCATGAACGCCTCCTCAACTTTCCTTTCCTCTCTGTTAGTAGTAGTAAATCTCCTCTCTTTACGGCAAGTAAAATTCTTCCCTTCTCGACTAGTCACTGATGATGTGAAGCAGTGACAGCAGCAAGCGAATTTTTTTTGGAATATTTAATTATTTATCACTATCAAATATGTGTAATTCAAGATTTGCCATTCACATATCACATGTCATATACATACCGACCCACATGTCATAGACATATGAAATAGCAAATCCTAAATTACACATCTTTGACAGTGACAAATCATCATATCTCTTTTTCCCCCCTTTTTTTGAGCAAAAAAACGTCACTGCCTCACTGGAACGGAGGCTCACAGGTTACAGATCACAATACAGTAATATTCCAGCGTCTTTATGTCGCAGAATTATTTGTTTCGACTGGTCACCGATGTTAGCCCATTGTTCTAAGATTATTTCTAGCTTTTACAAAAATAAACTGCGTGTACCTTACCTTGTGGTTGCTCAGCAGCTAGTGCTGGTAATTTGGTCAATGTCCTAGTACTACTTCCTTTACAAGGTACGTTACTTCGTCTAATGGTTACTTAGCGACTAGAGAAAGCTTCCTTGATTTGGCACTCTGATTAGGTTAGCAATATCAACACACGATGAATTGATAAACTATCGGCACATCAAAGTGATACGGTTTAAGACGGTAGAGAGCTGGCGAAGAGATTAATGGCAAGAAAGGAAGAGCAGCCAACCAAACGTACGTGGATGCAGAGGAAACAGACGCTTAAAGCTGCAGATGAGGCACGGTTGGGCAAGTTTATTTCCTTGTCGAAGCCAAGGGCCCATCCGTATATACTAGTACTCCATATGCCAGTGCTGCGTGGCTGCGGCAGGAAGCCTAGCATGGACACGGGTAGGCTCGGCCGCGGTTTGCATCAAGGAGGTCGTGGTGCCGTTACCCGTTAGGAAACTCCATTAATGGTACCTGCTGTCCTTGATGGCATCGCAAAAATGAAGATTTTTGTTTTCTTTGCCAATTGAAATGGTTAGTGTTACAGTCGATTGTTTATAATTGTCTATAATAACTCTTTATGTCACCTGTAGATAGTACTAAACATAATTCATACAATGATACAGACAGTTCTTTGGTTCTGATGATGTAGTCGGCTACAGAATTGTAGACAATATATTTCTCTCGTTTTATTCTCATTCATTCATATTAACTTAAATTCTACGTAGCAGAGACTATAAATTTTTTAGAAAAGAGAAATTTCTTATTCTAACCTCTACCCAGCAGGGTGCATATGACTAAATAGCTAATGTAAACCCATTGTACATGACCAATTGAGAGCCGACGACTAGTGCTCCTCTTTCACTCTGTTGAGTAACGATTCGCACCTACCACGTGGTGGCTACCCGATGCTGCAGTGTTAATGGTTAGATCATTCATGGGAACGCATAAATGCATAACCTACTTCTCGCCTACCAGCACGGTTGCAGCACACTAGGATTTTGTTTTTAGCTCTTTCTCTCTCTCCGTGTGGGTGTGTGGTGTAAGTAGTATTTGTTTAACTTATCGGTAATAGTACTCTGGTGAAAATGCAAGTGATGCAGTAGTCCATGATCAGTGATATACTGATATTTCAGTATGTTTGGCAGCCATCAATGGTCAGTATTTAAGTCAATCAGTTTTTTGCTTGTTTTCACTTTGTAGTTATTGTCTCCATTGCTGTCCACATTAACACCTATGAGCAGGACCATCTTCAGATTGGACCATGGAATCGTGTAACTTTTGACATACTATAGAAAAGCTAATCAAGGCCGCGAAGTCGTGGGATTTTTTTAGGCAAACATGTAGTAGTAGTATATCGTTGGGAAAAAGTCCCCAAAAAACACTGATATTTTTCTTAAACTCTTCAGAACTTTAAGAAAACAATGGTTTAAAACTGAAATCTAATCAAAGAGACAGAATGCACGGCTAAAGCTCGTTTGCTTTAATGCAGGTTTTTGGTGATAGCAAATGGGATGGCCGCTTGTTATAGCCTTATCCAGGGTGCAAGGTGCTTGGTGAGCATAGTGAGGGGTGGTGTCCTTCTCAGTAGGCCCTTGGCCTGGGCTATCTTCTCTTGTGATCAGGCAAGTAGTTGTTATTGTCACCATCAGCTTTTCTAGTCGTTTGCTTGCTTTCGTTATTTTCTCTCATGCGTGTTTGTCACCGTCAAAGGGTGACTTTTCAGCTATGATGACAACATTTTAGGTGTAAATGCTTCTGTTCTGTAGCTCTTGACATTGAACAGGATTTGTACTGCGTAGAGAATGAGATGATTACATTGCATAAAGCGAAATGTTACCTAAAACCAAGTTTCAACATATTGTAAGGTTATGGTTAGTGTCTTCACAGGAAACCCTTCTGGTGAAAAAAAAAACAGATGTTTCCCCTAGTAGCGACTAGCGAATGCAACATCATTTGTTGGTTTTCGTTAGTTAGTTCTCAAAGAGAAAAGTGATACTGTACCACAATGCACAAATCATGTGAATATGTGATCTCTTTAGTTTTCCTTTTCATCCTTCTGCATACCACAGTAATCTGTCAACAGATCCTTATCAATTTGAAAGAAAGGAAACATACATGGAATTTATTTGCCAGATGTGTGAACTGTATGAATTTACTGATACAAAGAATTGTTTTCGTTTTGCTTTTCAGAGAGAAAAGTTTAAATAAAATACTGCCAATACTGACCTTTGTAGAAGAATGAAATTAGTAGGGCAAAGGATTACTTTTTTGCATTTATAGCATATAGAAAACTTTTCTGATGCTAGAAATTATAGATTCGGTTATCGTCATGTTACATCCTGTCTAGGCACAGTAGTACTGCTGGTATTAAAACAGGTCAGTACAGCAGGTCACATATCACAATCAACATCTAGCTATATTTCGGCATGTTCCATGAAAATTGACAAATCATTATGAGCAAAGAAACATTTAATTAAGACCCCCAATATTAGCCGCTGCTCCACCATATATGAGCTCCATCTCCCAAACCCAGAACTGAAGAATTGTGTTACATTTTTAGTACCTTTAATCATATACTTCTCATGCTATAGCGAAACAATAAGATGGATGATACAAGTACAAATATGTCTCACCTTGTAATCAACGTGTGCATTTGCTGTTTGAATGCAGCATCTGTATTAGGTGAGATCAGAAGCATCACAACACCACATGGCGTTATTAATGTGAAGTTCTGGATTGTTCTATTGCCTATTCTAGCATTAAACTCTCACAACATATCGTACTCCAGTACCGTTCATCTGGAGGAAGCAGTTTTTTCTTTACTTGCTTCTAACTTCTAAGAGTTCAACGCAACTGCATCTAGTACTGAGGTGAAACACAAACGATGAGTTGTACCTCAGTAATTTTTATCTTTTTTTTTTTACTTCTGAAACTTTTACACCTTTTGAGACTTTCCCAACTGTTAGTAGTAACATGGCATTCTATCTACTGTGCAGGTGATGGCGTACATCACAATATCAGCGGTGGCCGTGGCGATGGAGGCCGCGCTGATAGGCAAGTACGGCCAGCCGGAGTTCCAGTGGATGAAGACGTGCCACCTCTACAAGAGGTTCTGCACGCAGGCGGGGGGCGGCGTCGCCTGCGCCATCGCTGCCAGCGTGAACATGGTCGGGATCGCGCTCCTCTCGGCGTTCAACCTCTTCCGGTTGTACGGCAGCGGCAAAGGGAGGAAGTGAAGCGAACCGGTGCTTCTCCTTTGCTGCCCTTTTGAAGCAGCCTATGATGATGATCTTGCTGCCCTCTTTTAGGTTTTAACACCAAAATCTGGCGAACCATGCATAGCTATGCCCTCCCCCTCTTTGTTTTGAGTTTTGTGCTGTTGACATGTTGTCAGCGTTAGCCATAAAGTCTCTGGGACACGATCGATGTATATGATGTGAAGTGATCGACGTGTTTGTAGTAATATGCGCAATAAACGAGCGAGAGAGCGATGTATCGGTGTGGCCGCCGGCAGGATGGCAGGGCTAGAAAAATTTACTCGGTTAGGTGCTGCTGCTGCCCTGTGCATGCCCAAACTTTACTGCTTGGTAGTAGCAGTAGTAGTAATTTGGATGCCCTTGCAATGGCGAGTTGGTTGTAGCCTGGAGGCGTGTGGTGTTTTATGAGATTGGTACAAATGTCACAGTGTGAAACAAAGAAGTTAAAACTGTTTCAGGTCAAATGGTTCTCTGGTCTTGTCAAAGCTGTTTATGCTCCCAAGTCCCAACTTACACTATCAAAGCATTGCATGTTGCATGCATTTCATATATGGCTCTGTGGGACTGGGCCTTGCATTCACTTAGACGCGTACATGACGCTAGGGCCCAATGAGGAAAGCCTCAAATGTGTCTCTGTGGGCTGGGCCTTGCGTGGTATTGAGATTTGAGGATTTGTCGAACTACAAATGTCTAAACACCTCTCAAGCAGTTCTCAAAAAAAAAAAAAAGCAGTTCTAAAAAAAAAGTGCTAGTGACAAGTATCATTGCAATCATTTGGACCCAAATGATGGTGCCCATACGATTATACGAACATAAGTTACGGAGTTCGAAATCTAGCATGAATCATGGACCTAATTTTGCAGGGGATTTCAATGCAGTGAAACCATATATGTAATGTCGTATTCAATTCTATGTTTGCCCTAACTGTCGTGCACTTGCCTTTCAAAAAGGAGAAAAAAAAGGGTTGTGCACTTTTGCTACTATACGACTCCTATGTTTCTTTGCAAGTTGCAACACACGAACAATGTATATAAGCAGTGGCGGACGCACCGCCGGTGCGCACAGGGGCGTGCGCACCGGCTCTAGCAGCCGCGCCCCTGGGAACCCCTGGCTACCATCTCCTCCGCCGGGTCCCTATCCATGGACAAAGCACCCGCTGCGCCATGAAATGAAAGAAAGGAGGAGCAGAGCAGAGTGAAGCTTTGAAGAACAAAGCACTCGGGAAGACCGAAGACAGTAAGCAACTCAAGCAAGTTTATTTGGGCTATATTCTTTCCATTACAGGGCCCATTTTCGCACACCCCAAATCCCTGATTCCCCACTCGGCCACTCCCCACTCCCCGAATCCCCATTTCCGAATTCCCCATTCTTACTCTCCAAATCCCTAATTTATCTCCATTCCCCATTCGGAGACTCACAGCAACTCACCTGGGCGGGCGGGCGGCTGCGCATGCGCGGGCGCGGCCGACGGCGAAGGCGGGGGCGAGGCGGTGAGCGGGGGCCGACCGTCAGTGGACGAGCGCGAGGGCGAGCCTCGGGCTGGGGGAGCGCGCGGCCGACGAAGGCCGTGAGGCGCGGGCGAGTGAGGAAGTCACGAGCAGAACTAGAAGGCCGAAGGGCAAAGGCGCGTGAGGAAGAGGAAAGGAAGACTGGAAGGAAAGGAAGTGGCGTCTCGCGTGACTGCGTGAGGAGGCTTGACTCCTGTGAGCCGTGAGGAGCTTTGAGGCTGGAGGGTTGAGCAATTGAGCTGCTGAGGCTGAGGTAAATTTAATTACTACTTTACTAGCTAGCTTGTGTAGTTCGGTAGCTTCTAGCTAGTGTAGGCCATACATCAATACTCATACCTCAGTGACACTGTAACAGTAGCGAGTCACTAATTTAAATACTGGAAATCTGGAATGTTGATATAATGTTGTGAACATATGATGTTTGCTTGTCTAGTCTAGTTACATGTACTTACTCATTCTCTAAGTTTGATGTGGATAAGCTTTTACAACTTGTTGAGATTTATACTGATGATTTTACCATAGGTGATCGTATATTGTTAAGAACTCAGCTTCAAAACTACATTCTCAATGTTAGGAGAAGTGTAGAATTCTATAGATATCGTGACCTTGCAAGGCTCGCCGAAAAGATGGTTGAAACTGCGTACACCACGAGCACCCCCTCTATTTTTGTTCTGCGTACGCCACTGTATATAAGCAATAACAATTCGTGCAAATTAACGATCTGTAGTGATTCAGGAAAGCCAAGTCAACAACCTGAAATTAATGCACAACGCGAGTTAAGGATGCCTGCACAAGTTAGCGAGAAATTAATGATCATCTGAGGAAGAACACTGCATGCATGCATCCAGTGTCCAGACGCGGCACTGTCTCCGTAAAGATACCCTGTGCAGCGTAAGACAAAACACACTCAAGTAGACCTATTAAAGATATGTGTGAAGCATAGCAGCACAGAGAATAACCCTGTTTAAGACGCTCTTGGAGGGGCAGTCCTGTGTGAACAGTACCCAACAGTGGTGCTGCGGTAAAAGCACTACAGCAACAGTAAAAAATATTGTATCTATTGATATAGATCTTTGTTTTTTTATTTATTTGATGGTAGATGTCATTTTCTAATACAGAACATTGTAGGTTCTCTGTGTTGAAATCTTCAATACAATACAGATGAACTATTTCACTTCGAGATATATACATAATCTGGCGGCCGTAGTGTCTTGTAGCCTGGAATCCTGTTCAAGGCAGGCCTTAGCTAGCTGGCTAGGCTACCGTGCATCACATCAATCGACAAGCATCGCTCCATATCTCCTCATGTTCGATGCCGATTGCCTAGCAAATGGACCTGTTTGCACGTACGTACCGAGTCCATTCACTTCCAATTGCTCGAGTCTTTTGAAGTTTTAACTGGTGTACACATCGCTGCATGCATTCGGTCTGCTCCTTTCGCCGCTTGTCATACTGAAAGAGATGACATGGGCTTGGGAGGTTGCACGCAGCCTCTTCTCACATGTGACCCTCTCGATCTCCCATTCCTGCAACCCTACTAGCCCTATCAGGATCGGACAGCACTCGATCGATCCAAGAACCACGCGAGGATCGTACCAAAACGCCATCGATCGCCAGCTTGTGAGTTGTGAAGATTGGCCGCTTGCTCAACAAATCAACCTCTCTTCGCCCGTCTCGTGAACTCAGTCTCGGCGCGGCGGCCATGCGTGCATGTGTGATGTGTGTTGAGTGTGAGCAAGCGGCCGATCGACGCGTTGCTATTATCTCTGTGTCGCTTGCGCGGCGCTAGGATCTCGGATCGGTTCCATAATTTGGTGAGTTATTAGAACTGTTGGCCGATCGTCGATAGCCTCAGTTGATCGACGCGGGGTACGTATGATGGATGCATGTAGCTGCTGGGCTTTGGCGACTTGTTGTCGATCGATCTCTGCCCGTCTCGTGAACGCCCCGAAGCTGCAGTCTCCATGTCGTTTACGAGGAACCCGTAGATTCTCCGTTTAAGCTTTTTTACGGTACACTTAATTCAATCTATCTATCTATATATATATATATATATATATATATATATATATATATATATATATATATAATGATTCATATTAATTATGATTTAGTTATACTACATCTGGCAGTATAGGTAGTAGAATCTTGATAGAGTGGAATTGTAATTGTCTATATAAGGATCACATGACACAAGAGTAATATTTTCAACTCTAGTTAGAAAAGTCCATAATATCCTCATGAAAAAAAATATAAATACAAAGAAAAATCTATTATGACCTTAACAAATCAATGATAAATTTAATTTATACTATCATCTCATACTACTAGTAAAATGTAAGATAATTTTTTTCCCGGTAGAGTACGCTCGCGTACACAAGTATTCCCCACTGTGGATGTCGATGGCTATTCAGGCATATCAAGGATCCTTTTTTTTTAGTTCCTGACGAGTAATGAATGTGCGCACATGATACAGTTGCAGCTTGCAAAAACTTGGTGGTACTACCGGCTAGCTTGACATTTTTTTTTGTTGAATTTATGTGTGTCTGCAGTGGCAACCTCAATGTAACGCGCCTACGCATGCATGCATCTTCAGGATCTCAGAGTAGCAGTTATCACCTCAGTACTTTGAATTCTCTTTGCCTGTAGCCGATGTATTTATTGTGCATTCTCTCGAGATGCGAATACTGAATATATACTGCAACACCGGGAACTTGCATAAATTTACCCCGTGATCTCTTCCTGCAACCGAGTTCTCTCCTTTTCATCTCAAAAAGAATTAATTTATACCTTCATATCTGATCGAATATTGTAGCTGTGATTCTCGATCGAGCATGCAACTTGCAGTACTGTTGCATCATCCGGCGCGGCGAAGTGGCGAACGCTTCTGTAGCTAGCTAGTCGACGTGACAACACACCATCGAGCCAGAGACAGCTAGCCTTTCTAGATGGGTTATTTCCCGATCCGGAATGCGCCCTCGCGGGCTTTCGGAGAAAATTCTCTGGGACAGAGCCTCCCAGCCGTCTCCTGAGAGACCCATCCCGATGGTCACCACGTGCCCTACTCTTCCGCATCTCAAAGCAGCAGGACAGCAGCAAGCGCCCCCAAATCCTGAACCAATTCCCTGCCTCGGCGCCTCCTCGTCCCGTTCCCCTCCGTGCGCGTGAGGACTGCTCCCCCGTTCGCTTCGCTCGCGCCAACGCCGCCCGGTCAGATCCGCCGTCGCCTTCCTCCCCCACCGACGATCTCGTGCGCCGCTCGCGCCCGGCGGCGGCCATCGTCGATGGCGAACCCCCTCGACGGCAGCGACGCGGCTCCCCACGGCTTCGACGCCGCGAAACCCTAGTTTGTGCGCTGCTCGCACCCGGCGGTGTGGCGGCTTCGACGACAGCACATCCCGGAGACGAGGGAGGCGGAGGAGCGGTGCATCCCCACCCGATATGGCGTCGGCCCTGTCCTGCACCGTGGTCACTGCTCCGACCACACATCCCGGAGACGAGGGAGGCAGAGGAGCGGCGCATCCCCACCCGGGATGGTGCTGGCCCCGTCTTGTTGCTCTGACCACCTTGCATCCAGATTTTCATGTAGTGAATCCTCACGCTCATGCTTGCGTCTCAGCACCTGTTAGTGATGCTTCTACGTATATATGCCTGCGCTGGTAGGAACTGCTTGTGCATTTGATGGAACTAGAGAAGCATACTGTAAACTTAGCCATGAATGTACAATATTTGCTTGTTTCTCTGAAGTTTTCATGTTGTATAGACTGAGTGAATGAAAGAATGATTGTCTGAATGAATTGTCGTTGAATGTCTCTAATTTGTTTCTCTCTGAATGAATTGTCGTTGAATGATCAGGCAAAAGACAAATCACAATTCTGGAAATGCTATCATGATAAAATTAATATCTACGATTCTAGAAGTGACAACTTACATGATATTGAAAATTGCTCTTTAAACTGCTCCTCAAAATCAGAATAAAGCCTCTTTGTATATGATTCAGCTGCAGTTTTCAACATAGGTAAGTTTGTAATGTAAGTAATTGGGTCAGAGTGCCGTGATTTATAATCTGCATCCAACTCATTTTCACGGAAATTAGTGGCGCACTTCTCAAATTCTACTAGGAGTTCTGAAAGAGATAGTTTCTTACAAAACCTTTTCTTTAACACATTGTTCATACTTCCGCTCCTTTGAGTCGAAGTCATGCAACAGAAAAAGAATCAAGACGGTAGATAGTAGCCCACTTCTCACGCAAATTATATAGGTTTTCGAGCCATGAGTTCCCCTCAAGGTTATAAGTACTCAACAATTCTTGCCATTTCTTGTTAAAGTATGCCACTGACGTTTCTTCATACACACATCTCTTAAAGTCAGAAAGAAATTGAGGATGGTTAGGAATTACATGACTTAGATGCTTAGCAGCATTTTGATAAATGTGCCACAAACAAAGACGATGGCTTGTGCTTGGGAAAACAATTCTAATTGCTTTGGACATGGCAGCACATTGATCTGTGAAAATTGTCACAGGTTGCTTCCCGGACATAGCTGTCAGATATGTGTTAAAGAGCCAAATAAATGATTCAACAGTTTCATCATATAACAATGCAGCTCCAAAAAGAATCGTCACCAAAGCAAGCATAGTCGAGGATAGCTTGACCATCTGCCCAGAATAAATTTGCAATCCGGCCATCCACCTCATCTAATTGTATGGCATAAAAAAAAAGAAGGATCTTCTAATTGCTTCTTCTTTAAGTATTCCAGTAACGTTTGTGCATCATTGATTCCCAAATACTTCTTGCGCTCACGACCGACATGATTATTGCAATCCATCCGCAAGAAAGGTACATTCTGAGCTCCTCCGCACTCACCGCTGAAAAAGTTGTACACTTCAAAGAGCTTTATTCCCGCTTCTCGCATCTGACTAATCATAAGTTTATCAGCATCTAACAAACAACGTTGTGACCTCAGTATGTGTCTCTTATCTGGACTTGCAAGATAATGATTGTGCTTAAGTATAACCTTTTGCATCGTCCAAATTCCCTCGCGACAAATACTAAATTGGACTCGAGCACCGCAACAAGACCTTGTAGTAGCATTCTCTTTCATGGTGACATGTTTAGAATGAGTACCTCGATCTCCTTCATTACTGCAAACTATATGCTTCTGATATATAGTGCCATCTCGTCTCAACCTTGAGTGGCTCTTCCGAATACTGAACCCAATCTTTCCAGCATAGCAGTTATAAAAATCATATGCATCCTTCTCTGACTTGAAATTCATTCCAACTTCAGGAACATGTATAGATTCACCATTTTTATCATCCACCTGCAAGTCATTCCAACAGAGGAAAATTATCGTTTGCAGCACCTTCGACTCCACCGAGGCCGCCGCCCGAGCGGACGACGTCGCGGCGCGGAACCTCCACGGGCGAAGGGATGAGAGGAGGCATGTCGCTGGCGTTGACTTCGCCGAGGCCGCCAACCGAGCAGACGACGTCGCGGCACGGAACCTCCGCGGGCAGCTCGCCAAGACCACCAACCGAGCAGATGACGTCGCGGCACGAAACCTCCGCGGGCAGCTCGCCAAGACCACCTTCCCCCTCTCCCGCCCGCTGTCGTCCCGCCCCTCCGCCGGTCGCCCCTGCGTGCAGCACCAGCTCCACCGTTGAGTCCTTCAGTGAGCCCAAGGCAGCAGGGACGGCGGTGCCTTTGCGCGGAGTCGCGTCGATGCCGTCGAAGGCGGACTCCATCGGCGGCGGCCGCCGCCAGGCACGAGCACGAGATCGTCGGTGGAGGCGGAGGGCGGTGGCGGATTGGACCGGGCGGTGTCGCTGCGAGCAAAGCGAAGACGGGCGGAGTCTTCGCGCGGAAGGAACTGGGAAGAGGAAGAGACAGTTCGAGAGGGAGTTAGAACCGACTGCTTTGAGATGTGGAAGAGCGGCCACGTGATGACCATCAGGACGGGGCCTCAGGAGGACGGCTGGCAGGCCCCGTCCCAAAGAATTTTTCTCCCGCGCTTTCGGTCCGGTCGCACGTCGAAGCCACTGGACAGGATCACAGGAGGAGATAGAGCTGCGATGATGTGGGCCGCTGATGTGGCCAAGACGCGCGCGCGGTAGCTGTGCAAGTAGTAGACAGCAGCGTTTTCACGCCGTGCGTTTTTACCTTTTGACTGCGTGCATGTCGCTTCCGGGGAAAAGCCTAAAATGATGGAGCAGGAACCGACCCGGCAGATCTGTACCCTGCCTGCTCGCCTGCATCGCTTCGGCATGCAAAAAAAATTCTGGCTCCCTCGGAGCTCGTGAATAGATTTCGTTCGAGTACGTCCTTAATTAGAACAACTCGTAGAGTTTTCAAGTAGCAATTTGAAACATCAACTCGCTGCTTGAAATGCGCGAATATCGTATGAACTGTGGGTGATGGTAAGTAAGCATCCACTCGATCTCAGTTGGTGTCAGTAGTTTTCTAGGAAATCCTATGTTCCAGACGGGCTGAAACCTTGAAACCTGAAACAAAATTACATTGGTACTCCTGCTACTATATTGTTGTTTCTTTCGGCCTAATATCCGATATCTATCCAAAGAACAGCAATAGACAGGCTCCAACACCCAACTAGGCTGCTGCTAGTGGTCCATTTCACCGGCGGTCCCCGGACAGTAGAGTAGTAGACTGTTGGGCGAGCCGTGCCGAGCGTATCCAGTAGAAGCAACAGCTTACCCTTTGCGGCAAAAAGGCGTACAGAGGCGAGCGCAACGATTGTCAGCCGACGAGAGTTCAGTTCGGCATCAGCAGCGATATCACTCATCAGTCATCCCCACAGGCAGCAGCCCAGCCGAGCCATGGAACGAACGAAAGCAATCGCGAAAGCTAGGTGAGGTGATTACTGCGTAAGTGCGTCACGCGCGAGACTTGCACGCAAGCGTCCAGCTGAAGCAACAACACCAGGAGCGATACAAACCGAGTGTTTATAAATAGCAATTCGCCAAACGGATGCAAACAAAGCCCAAGCGTACACCGAGCAATGGAACGATCAAAAGGGAGAAAAAAAAAGAATCATTATTTGCTTATTTAATGCCCCTCCGGTACAGCTTAATTAATCCTTAGTGTTCGTACTAGTAATAAGTAACCAAATTATGTTAAGCGGCGTGCGTCGAACAGCACACTCCAAGAACGCGGCGACATCGAATCGTACGGCCGGAATTAAACGAGCGAAAGGGAGGAGGAGGAAGCATGTCCGCCCATTGATCACGACACGTCCACGGGCTTGCACAAGAACAGCAGCGATGACGGCGGCTGCTGCTGCCTACCACCGCCGCCGCTCCCGCCGCCGAGGCGCTCGTAGCAGTCGATGGAGAAGAGCGACAACGAGAGGGAGAGCGACAGGTGGGCCCGTGCGTGCGCGTGGGCGAGGGCACCCGCGCGGCCCAGCCGGTCGAGCGCCGGACCGAGGCAGAGGCGGTAGAGCCGGCGGTACCCGCCGAGCGCCGCGACGACGGCGCGGGTGGCGGGGCCGGCCGTGGGGCCCGACGGCGGCCCCACGTGGCGGAGGCAGAGCTCCTCCCAGACGGCGTCCCGGCGCGCGACGGCGGCCCAGAGGCGGCAGACGCAGGCGGCGGCGGCGAGCGAGCGGCCGTCGAGGCGTGCCAAGATCTCGGCGAGGAGGTCGGCGTTGTCGTTGATATTGTAGGCGCCGCCGCCCAGCAGCTGCATGCGCAGCTCCAGCTCCGTCACCACCACCACCACCTCCTCCACCTCCTGCCGTGGCGCGGGCCGTTCTCCCATGTACACGGCAGGCCGTGCCAATGCCGGTGCCGGTGCCTCGAGGGTAGTGCTGGCTGGTTTCGTGGAGGAGAGGGAAGTGGGAGGTGAGAGCGAGCGAGACGGGTGGACAGCGTATATATAGGGAGACTGTAGGGTTTTGACTCTGTTTTTATGCGCTTGTGGGGGCGCCCCAAAAGGCGATTATAGCCTTCTTGGAACCAATGGCAGTCGCCTTAGAAGCTGAGAGTGAGTGTATAATCACCGTATATAATCACCGTAAAGTAAAGAATCCGAAGGGGGAGAGAGAGAGAGAGAGAGAGAGAGAGAGAGAGAGTGGCTTGTGAGGGTATCTGGTGTTGCGAGTGAACGAGGAGATGGGGCCAAGCGGGACGGGCCAAGGGGCGTGGAGATGCGCAACGTTGAGGAGGCGTAGGCGCTGCGACTCAAAGTATTCGCGTTCGTTTTGACGTGAGGGTGTGTCCGTGTGTTCTCGTCCTCGTCCTCGTCCTCGTCCTCGGAAAGCGAGGGGGACACAGCAGCGTACGTCGTTTACTGCACCGCGTTGCGAGCGCGCGCGTGTAGAGTAGTGTAGCTGTGAGCTTGTGTGTGTTAGATTAATCTTGCTCATGTTAATATGTTTGCTTTGTACTGTGCACATAGCACTTGTTGCACGTCACGCTGTTGAGTTTCTAGTCATCGTTGCATGTAGTAGTGCTGTCCGATGGAGTAGTAGTTCTTATCTGCATGTAGCAAAATAAGTGGATCAAGTAGCTAGCAATTGAGGTGTCTGCACGTATTACATGTAGGCTAGAATTAGTCTACCGAATAAAGAGGTGCACATTGTTGGGAAACCATGGGTCTGACCCTGCAGTCGGCCCATTAGTGGGCATCCCATTCCAAACCCTAGCAGGGTCGTAGCCTATAAATAGGGGGTGCTATTCATTGTAAAAGATTGATCGATGCATGAAGAAATAAAGAGAAGCAAGAAGTCCCCCTACATCTTTGTGTTCTATCTCTTATTCTGTCCTTGTGTTCATGCATTGTTCTTACGATTCTACGCTTGTCTACGAGGTAATCGCCGACCGACTCGCCATGACGGTTCCTCAACACGTTATCGACACGATCGACTCTCCTCGCATCGAAAGGTAATCGTCGATGAACGACACTCGTGAGATTGAATCGCTTTTCTAGATTGCTTTCAATTCCGCAAATTTGGCTTTCTAGATTGGTTTCACGGTGCAAATCCGCTCTAATCTACCGCGAGCCGACTTGAAGTCGCCGGCCAAGCCGATCGGTGGATTGCATGAAAGAGTAGATGATGATTGTACCGTATGGTAATATATGCAATCGCATGGAAGGAACCATGTGCACGGCACCGCCTGCAAGCGGCATTACTCCGCGATCGTTACGGCCGGCATAGTCCGCCATCATGTATCGCCACGGAGGCAACGACAGAGCCACGCCGCCAGCACGCGGCAAGCATGCACATGTCGGCATGAAGCCGCGCCCCGTTGCAATCTCGTAGTACACCTCTTTGCATCGCATACATACATAGATGAACAGTAATGTTGGATGAACATGAATCGCAGAACAGAATCACGATGAACATGAATTGTGCATGAACGATGATCGCGGATGAACAAGACTCGCTGGCGTGAGCGGAATCATAGATGAACAAGACTCATACGTGAATGATGGCGCGCGTGAACACTATCACGAGTGAACAGCGATTACATATGAACAGTACAAAAAAATCTCGCGGCGCGCATGCGCGCGTGTGATGTCACCGGCCGTGCGCTGCGGAGCGTGCTGGGCGGCCTCGTAAAGGCATCGCCGCCTCGCCGCCGCCGTGCGCGCGCCCATGGCTCGTAGCCACCTTGCACCGCACCGCCACATTGCGCCATGGCATGAAGTAAAGGAAGGAGGGAAGAAGGCTCGGCCGGCACCGTCGAACCGCGCCGCCCCGTCGTCGCACTGCCGCGCCGCGCCGCCGCCGCGCCGGCACCGTCAAACCGCCGCCGCCGCCGCTCAGTAGCGGCCCCACCTCGCTTAGCCGCCGCCGCCGCGCCGCTCGCGCCGCGCTCCGTGGCGCCGCTGCGCCGCTTTGAACCGCCACCGGCCGCGCGCCGCGACGCAGCTGCCGCCGCGCGCACCGCCGCCGGTTACGGCCGCGGCCGCATGAAGCCGGGCCTTGAAGCGCCGCCGCCCTCCCCCGCATGGCGCCACGCCGCGCCGCCGCCGGCGCCGTGCTGCCCTCCCTCCCGCCCCGCCCGCCCCGCGCAGCCGCCGCGCGCGCGCCCACGAGCGCCTCCCGCCGCCGCCGCCTGCCGCCGCCGCCGCCCACCGCGTGATGTCTCCGCCGCACGGTGGCCAGCCGCGCGCGAAGCCGCCGGTAGGCCGGATACAATCGGGCGGCCGATGAGAAAAGAAAAAGGGGGCAATGAGCGAAAAGAAAGAAAGGGCAAATGGTGGAAAAAGAAAAGAAAGGGGCGCGTGAAAAATCCGATTTTTGCAAAAAGGGCCTCGGAAGTCTTGAAATTACGCAAAATTGTCTCGAATCGATATTTTGTGTGTTAACCACAAACTTGCGCTTTTAAATCGAAAAGTCATTTTTCCAGTGAGAAAGGGCTTGGAACCCAAATTTTTGCATATTTTTGAACTTTGAAGCATATTTATCCTTGTTATTATTATTTCTATATAATTTATGTATCGCATTCTTGCTTTTGATTATCCGTGATTGTTTATATTGCTTTTAATCACTGGAAATAGCAATAAATCATGAAAAATGCATAGAAAAATACGGAACACAAACACGAGTTCAAGAGCATTGTGAGAATTTTGCAACCATTTTATGCTGATTACAGAAGAATCCTTTGAACTTTTGCATGAATATGAAGATGATCGCATCACGAATCGAGAATTCGAGAACCGACCCAAGATGGTCGAATTTGCACAGAATTTATAACAGTCTTCAATTCTGTGGTAATGTAATCACGGATGAGCAGAAGATTGAGAAGACTCTCTACCTTTCACCCGAACGCGGTGCAATCCGCAAGCAACTATCGTCAAGACGGCTACATTAAGTATGCCAAATTAATTGACATCATGCAAGTTGCAGAAACTCAAGATGATATTCTAAGAAAGAACTTCATCTCGCAACCACCTAGGAGCAGTGCTGGCCATGAAGCCACTGCTAGCAGCTACAAGGTGATGAAGCCTCTCACGAATGAGAGGAACAAGAAGGGTAAGGTTGTGCGTCGCACATTATTGATGTTTTCGAGTCTAAGAAGAAGGGCAAATGATAGCATGAGGCATACCTCGCCATTGCAGTACGGAGGATTCACATCCATTAGTTGCACTTATGAATGTGAACAACCCGAAGAGCACCCCATCATCCCTCCTTTGACATCGCAGCGTCGCAAATGTAGCTAACCAAGAGGAGAAGATCGCGCATGGAGCCGATTTAGGCGTAAGTTCCGAATACTTCGCTTATTAGATCCAAAGCACGCATTGCACTCAAACCTTTTATAGAAACTTGCAGTTTGTAATTGAAGCAGAATTTTGAATTATTAAATAATGGTTGCAAGCTCTAGAAGAGCAAAGCATTAAATTCTTATTATGAGTCCTGCAAGGCTTATTTTCCGCCTTTATAATAGCAAGTTACGCTCGATATCCAAGTATTTTATTTATGTGTTGCTTGTTTTCTGCTACATATTAATAAAGTACATTATATTAGAACGCGTGTGACGCCCTATGGAGGAAGTGTACTTAGTATATAGCGGCACAACGAATATCATCCTGAGATAAACAGAAATTTTTCGAGTCGATCAGCAAGAATGTTGGTAGTCTTACGACAGTCGCAGGCAGCGATACTTGTATAACAGGCTCAGGAAGGGTCATAATTATACTCCCAACGGGCACAACTTTGGTCATTAAAGAAGACTTGTTGTACCCAGAATCGACTAGAACTCTCACGATATTTGCGCTAACAGTTTCCATGTAGAGACTGAAGAAGAGTATGGTACAGAATACCTACTCATTACAAAGCGTGAAGAAAATGAAAAATAGCATTAGAATATCTTCCTTCATATGAAATTGGGCTATACTACACTAATATTAAGGCACCTACAGCCTATTCTTTCCTGAAAACCGTATTTAGAAGCTCTGAACTTTTCTATCTCTGACATGATAGATTGTGTCGTCTAGGTCTTAGGATGATGAGAAATATAATTAACAATTCACAGGGACATGATATGAATGTTAATAATTTCTCGAATCAGGAAGATTTTGTGTGCCCCGCATGTGTCACCGAAATTAATTACTAGACCTTTTTGCTCTGAAAGCAAAGGATGAAGTCCTGCATTCTGGATCGTATCCGTGGAGACCTTTGCGGTCCTATATAGCCCCGTAAGGGTAATTTGAGGTATTTTATAGTGCTCATCGATGCTTCCTCGGAATGGTCGACGCGTATGATTATTGTCTACGAAACCAAGCTTCGCATAGCTAAATCTCGCAGATAATTAAATTAGAAATATTTTCTCGATCATCATGAGAAGTCCACCGAATGGACAACACCGAGAACTTACTCAAAGCATTTGATGATTATTGCATGAAAATGGGAATTAAAGTTGAGCATTTTGTACCACTTGTCCGCACCTGAATGGACTAGCATAACTTTGAAGAATTGTAATTTGCCAACTACATGTTGGGGACACGCAGTCCTGCTCGCAGCAGCCCTCATCAATTTTAGACCGTCGGCCTATAGCATCCATCCACCTATGCAACTAGCGCAAGGGTCAAGACCAAAACTTCTCATCTCTCAAGGTTTGGTTGCAAGGTTTATGTACCTATACCACCACCACAACGGACTGCAATGGGCCCTCTCCGAAAGTCTGGGATATACGTTGGTTATGAGACAGCATCCATAATCACGTATTTGGACCATATGACTAGAGATTTGAATAATGCCCGATTCGCTGATGGTACATCAGATGAGGTTATTTTCCCGTCATTAGGGGGAGGAAATCAACCCTTGATAATAATGTCGGGAAATAATTGAAGTCTAGAAGACAATTGAAATCCAGAAGATAATTGAAATCTATGCATATGACCCGCGCACTAGTGAAGCAAATAGAGAAGTCCAGAAGATAATTGCAATCGTAAGATAATTGAATTGAAGTCTAGAAGACAATTGAAGTCCGTAAGATAATAGATTTGCAAATATTAGCAAATCAACCGTCGAACCACTTTAGTGATTTGAAGAGCGTGACCAAGTAGCATTTGCCTGTACGCAATGCACCGGAGAGGGTTGAAATACCAATGAAGGTATCCCTAATCCCGTCCAGAGGCCTCAGAATAAAAGGACGAGAACTCCGGTCCCTCGAATCCGAAGTAACCGGGGACGCCTGGTGAAAAAGGATAAGAAGGACTTGACACAGCCGATCACCGAAGTGCCCCAGAACCAAAAGGGGAGCCAGTTGAGACCTGGTATCGGTATGGAACCTTCGTAAAAGGCATACTAGAATTGAACATCCCCATGAAGGAGACATCGGTATGGATGTGTGCGCACACATCGGAATCAAAACTAAAGGACTTGCCCGTAATAGAAAGCAATGTGAGCAAGTAAAAGCATTAGAAGAATCGCCCCTTGAAGAAATAGCTATAAAATTTATGACCTCGGAGAATCTTTGAATATGACAACAACCAATGTCGACATATACTTTGTAAAGAAACTTGCCACAATCATCAATCTTGATTCGAGCTCAGTATCGCTTGGTTTGAATGAAAAAATCGATTGAAAGAAGGCAAGAGAAACCGAATTATTCTCTTGAATAAAAGAAGGGTGTTTGGGCACAAAGTCGTCGCCTTCCTTGTGCACCCTCGTAGGTCATAAGTGGATATTTGTTCGAAAGAGAAATGAAAAGAAGCAAGGCTCGTTGCATAAGGTTTCATTGAACATCTAGGAGATGATTATGAAGAAACCTATTCCCCGATCATGGGCAGACCCCCCTTTAGACATTTATCTCAATGGCAATGAACTTGAAGTTAGAATTGAAATTGATGGATGGGGTACCAGCATACCTTTATGAAATATTGGATTTGGACATTGAAGATACTTGAATGTATCAATGTCCCGAGCCAAGATAGAGAAAATAGAAATATGTACAGTGTGAAACTCAGAAAGTCATTGTACGAACTAAAGCAATCAGGTAGAATGTGGTATAATCACTTGAAGTGACTTTCTATGCAAGAAAGGCTACACGAAAAATGAGAATAATATCTGTGTATTTATACGACGATCCCAGAATGGATTTTGTATAATCTTAGAGTATGAAGATGATCTGAATATCATCGGAACCCTGAAGGATATTAGGAAAACAAGCTCTTACCTGGAGTCGGAGTTCGAAATGAAAGATTTGGGTGAAAACCAAATATTGCCTAAGCTTGCAGCTTGGGCATGCCCTCAAGGATATTAGTACATCACCAACCTACACTCGTAAGGTGTTAGAAAGGTTTGATTTTGAAAAAGCATACCATTTGAAAGTGCCAATGGTCGGGAGATCTTTGCAGCAAGACAAGGACCCGTGCAGACCTAGAAAAGAGGGGGAGGAAGTCCTGGGACCGAAATTCCCATACTTAAGTGTGATAGAAACACTCATGTATTGAACAAACTGTACTACACCGGTCATTGTATTTGCTGGGAACCTACTAGCAAGGTATAGTGCATAACCTACCAAAGGCATTGGCAGGGAATGAAGGACATCTTCCGATACCTCTAAGGAAGCAAAGAACTTGGTCTGTTCTATAGAAAGAACCAAGACCTAACTATGAATGGCAATGCAGATGACGGGTACCTGTAGGACCCGCATATAGCCAAATTGCAAACATGCTATGAATTCATATGTGGTGGAACTGCAATTCCATGAAAATCGTCTAAGTAGAGTCTTGTATCGACTTCGACGAACCACCCGGAAATAATAGCATTATACGAGGCCTCACGAGAATGTACTTGGCTTCGCGGATGATTCACTACATCCAAAGAATTATGTGGATTGAATACCGCACCAACCCCACTATTATCAATGAAGATAATGTAGCTTGTGTTGCACAAGTGCAGATGGGTTATTGTGAAGAATCCTCTTACAAAAGCATATCAACCCCAAGTTCTTCTATGCTCATGAATTGCAAAAGATGAACGTAATCAAAGCACTGCATACTAGGTCATGTGAGAATCTGGCAGATTTATTCACTAAGTCACTTCCAGCGTCTAGCTTTGAAAGATGCATATGTGGAATTGGAATGATGAGACTTAGAGAAGTGCAGAATTCAAGGGGAGAACCTTCACGAACTCATTACTAAAGCTTGATCACGAAGATCAAGTACCCAAAAGGTAAATCCCGGAGATTAAACGAAATTGGGTGGATTGTACTCTTTTCCCTTGACGATTTTTCCTGAAGTTTCTCGGCTAAGATTTTTTTTTAATGAGGCAATTCGTGCAGCATAGAAGAACATGATTCATGTACTCTTTCTCCAAATTTTTCCCACTGGGTTTTTATGGAGTTTTGACGAGACATAGATATGAAGGATGGGTGCCCAAGGGGGAGTGTTGGGAAACCATGGGCCTGACCCTGCAGTCGGCCCATTAGTGGGCGCCCCATCCCAAACCCTAGCAGGGTCGTAGCCTATAAATAGGGGGTGCTATTCATTGTAAAAGATTGATCGATGGATGAAGGAATAAAGAGAAGCAAGAAGTCCCCCTACATCTCTGTGTTCTATCTCTTATTCTGTTCTTGTGTTCATGCATTGTTCTTACGATTCTACGCTTGTCTACGAGGTAATCGCTCGGACTGGACTCGCCAGCGACGGTTCCTCAACACACATTATGAGTTGTGGCGTAAGAACCGGTTAGGGTTGGTATGACCGTGCGCAAGTGGTGTGCGTATGCATGTCCTGAGCTTATTTAAGTTCAGATGGTGACAGAGAATAAATAAGTTGAATAGGAACAAAGAAACGACGCAAGCTGTGTTAGGCATCTCCAAGTAGTGTTCCCTGTATTCATATTCTTTGAGCTGAGTAGTACAAGAGAATAGAAGTGTGTGTTTTCTTCGTATACTCCTGTTTAGCCAGTGTGAGTCTTGCATCCAGTAAATCACAACACCTCATCCAGTGATTCTCCAACAATTGGTATCAGAGACATGCTGAGGGGAAGGCTCGTGTCGCCGTCGGGCCGCAACATTGTCACCGGCAGTGGTCCGTCGAGGGTGCCGGGAAGAGAAAACAGTGTCTCTCTTAAATACCCTATGCTGAACAAGAGCAACTACAGGGCGTGGACAATCAAGATGAAGGTGTTCATGAAGGCCCAAGTCGTTTGGGAAGATGTGGTGGCCGACGACGTTGATGGGCGCAAAAATTAGATGGCCCTTGCGGCCATCTTTCAATGAGTCCCGGAGGAAACTCTCCTCCTACTCGTTGAAAAGGAGACAGCGAAAGCTGCGTGGGACACGCTCAAGACTATGTACGTCGGCACCGATCGCGTCAAGGAGGCGCACGTGCAGACCCTCAAGAGTGAGTTTGAGGGCTTGTGCATGAAAAAAACGGAGTCGGTGGACGACTTCGCCGTGAGATTGACAACTCTCGTCAATCAAATTCGCAGTCTTGGTGACAAAATAGAGGAGAGCTAGTCGTGAAGAAGTTTCTCCGTACCGTCTCGAGCAAGTACCTGCAGATTGTCTCAACCATTGAGCAATTTAGGGGACTTGAAGACAATGACGGTGGAAGAAGCGATCGGCCGCTTCTAGGCGTATAAGGAGAGTCTACGCGGTCTAAGCGGCGACAACGATGACGAACATCTTCTCCTAACGTGTGCCGAGTGGGAGGCCAAATCGGCACGGAATAGAGATGGGGAGCTCGATGGCTCTAACGGCAATGGTGGTTGAAGTCGTGGGAATCGTAAATTCGACAAAGCCTAAGCAAGATACTATAACTGCAACGACTATGAACATTTTGCTTCCGAATGCCGAAAGAAAAAGGAGGACCAGATGCATCTCATCGAGGCAGATGCCGCCAACGAACCAGTGTTGCTCTAAGCAGCAAGGTTAAGGGGGTGATTGTTAGATTAATCTTGTTCATGTTAACATGTTTGCTTTGTACTGTGCACGTAGCACTTGTTGCACGTCACGCTGTTTAGTTTCTAGTCGTCGTTGCATGTAGTAGTTGTTAAGAAACTGGGCCCAGGACCAGGAGTCCTGGCCCAAGGTGGGCTCCTCATCCCAAACCCTAGCAGGGCGTAGCCTATAAATAGGGGGTGCTATTCATTGTAAACGACTGATCGATGGATGAAGGAATAAAGAGAAGCAAGAAGTCCCCCTACATCTCTGTGTTTTATCTCTTATTCTGTTCTTGTTGTTCATGCATTGTTCTTACGATTCTACGCTTGTCTACGAGGTAATCGCTCGGACTGGACTCGCCAGCGACGGTTCCTCAACACGTTATCAGCACGATGGACTCTCCTCGCATCGAAAAGGTAACCGTCGATGAACGACGCTCGTAGATTGAATCGTTTTTCCTAGATTGCTTTCAATTCTGCAAATTTGGCTTTCTAGATTAGTTTCCTACGGTGCAAATCCGCTCTAATCTACCGCGAGCCGACTTGAAGTCGCCGGCCAAGCCGATCGGTAGATTGCATGAAAGAGTAGATGATGATTGTACCGTAGATAGTAGATGCAATCGCATGAAAGGCATCATGTGCATGGCACCGCCTGCAAGCGGCTGTCACTACCTCCGCGATACGTTACCGGTCGGCATAGTCCGCCATCACGTACCGCCACGGAGGCAACGACAGTGCCACGTCGCTAGCACGCGGCAAGCACGCACATGTCGGCATGAAGCCGCGCCTCCGTTGCAATACCGTATTACATTGCATAGCATACATTTGCATGAATGAACAATAATGAAAAGAAAAAAATGCTGCCGGCCATGTAGAGCCACACCGCCGGCCAAAGACGCCGTTAGCTACTGCGAAGCGCTCACACGGCTCGTAGCCGCCACCGCCATAGTCCGCCCGCACGCCCGCCGACCCTTCCGCACGGTCTTTGCCGCCGCCGCCGCCGCCGCCGCCCGGCGGCGCCCGCCGTCGGCCCTCTGCTCCGCTTCGCTGCGCACCGCTTAGCCGCCGCACGGTGATGATCGCCGCCATGCATCACTCAAAGAAAAAGAAAAGGAGGGGGCAAAATAGGGAGGATCGCCGAACTCGGCCAGAGCCGACGGCGCCGCCGCCGCACCACACCGCGCCAGCGCCCTCTCGCCCGCGGCCGAGCGCGCGCATCCGCGATCGAGCCGCAGCGCCGCGGCACCAACGAGCCGGTCGCATGAAGTCGCCGAGCCGCCTCCGCGACGAGGCCGACGCCGCGCGCTTGAGCCGCGTCTATGCCGGCCGCCGCTACCCACACGCGGCCGCGCTTGAGCCGCACCGCGACGGCCGCCGCGCACCGTCGCACGGCGCCGGCCACGTTGAAGGCCGCCGCAGCCGCTTTTGGAGCCGCCAAGCCCACCGCTGCCCGCCGCGCATCGCCAACCGCCGGCGAGCCGCCGCTCACCTCCCCGCGACGGATCGCACGAGTGGTCGCCGCCGCCGGCCGCCACGCCGCCGCGGCGTGATCACCACGCGCCACCTCCTTTGAATGCGGCGGAAACCCTACCGTGCGCATTTTTAGCCGGCAAGGGTGGGCCGACTTGGCCGGAAAGAGGACAAGGGCCCATGGAACGACCAATAACCGGAAAAGAAAGAAAAAGAAAAACTCACGAAAAAGGAGGTTTTGCAAAGGTCCTTCGGGATTCAAAATCACGGGGATCCTTACGCGTAAATTTTCTCTGTTCTGAAATTTTACGTGTTAACCCTTGTAAGTTGCAGATTTCACTGAAAAGTCATTTTTCCAGCAGAAAAGGACCTCGGGAATTCAAATTTTGAATATTTTTTTTTTGAATTTTGAAGCATGTTTATTCTTGTTATTGTTATTTCTATGCAATTTATTTATTATATTTACTGTTTTGAATATCTGTGATTGCGTATATTGCTTTTAATCATCGAAAATAGCGATAAATCATGAAAATGCATAGAAAATACGAACACGAACCTGGAGTTCGAAGAGCATTGTGAGAATTTTGCAACCATTTTATGCAGATTACCAGCAGTAATCCTCTGAACCTTTTGCATGAATATGAAGATGACTGGCATCACGAATCAGAATTCAAGAATCGACCAAAGATGGCCAAAATTTGTGTAGAATTTATATCGGTCTCCAATTGCGTGGTAATATGATCACGGATGAGCTGACGATTGGGAAGACCCTCACTACCTTTCACCCAAATGCGGTACAATCCGCACGCAACTATCGTCAAGACGGCTACATGAAGTATGCCGAATTAATTGACATCATGCAAGTTGCGGTAGCTCAAGGTGATGTTCTAGGAAAGAACTTCATCTCGCAACCACCTAGTAGCAATGTTGGTCATGAAGCCACTGCTAGCAGCTACAAGGTGATGAAGCCTCTCACGAATGAGAGGAACAAGAAGGGTAAGGTCGTGCGTCGCACATTATTGATGTTTTTCAGTCTAAGAAGAAGGGCAAATGATAGCATGAGGCATACCTCGCCATTGCAGGCACAGAGGATCCACATCCATTAGCTGCACTTATGAATGTGAATAGCCCAGTAGTAGCCCCATCATCCCTCCTTTGGACATCGCAGCGGCCACAGCCGTAACTGCCCAAGAGGAGAAGATCGCGCATGAAGCCGATTTAGGTAGAAGTTCCTGAATACTTTGCCTATTAGATCCAGTGCACGCATTGCACTCGGACCTTTTATAGAAACTTGCAGTTTGTAATTGAAGCAGATTTTTTGAATTATTGGATAATGGTTGCAAGCTCTAGCAGAGCAAAGCATTAAATTCTTATTATGAGTCCTGCAAGGCTTATTTTTTCCGTTTTTATAATAGCAAGTTACGTTCTGATATCTGAAGTATTTTATTTATGTGTTGCTTGCTTTCTGCTACATATTAATAAAGTACATTATAGTAGAACGCGTGTGGCGCCCTCTGGAGGAACTGTGCTTAGCATGTAGCGGCACAACGAATACCATCCTGAGAGAAATAGAATTTTTTTTTCCAGTCGATCAGCAAGAATGCTGGTAGTCTTACGACAATCGCAGGCAGCGATACTTGTATAATAGGCCCAGGAAGGGCCATAATTATACTCCCAACGGGCACAACTTTGGTCATTGAAGAAGACTTGTTGTACCCAGAATCGACTAGAACTCTCAAGGATTTTTGCGCTAACAGTTTCCATGTAGAGACTGAAGAAGAGTATGGTACAGAATACATGCTCATTACAAAGCGTGAAGAAAGTGAAAAATAGCATTAGAATATCTTCCTTCATATGAAATTGGGCTATACTACACTAATATTAAGGCACCTGCAGCCTATACTGCCCTGAAAACCGTATTTAGAAGCTCTGAACTTTTCTATCTCTGGCATGATAGATTATGCCGCCTAGGTCTTAGGATGATGAGAAATATAATTAACAATTCACAGGGACATGATATGAATATAAATAATTTCCGAATCTGAAGATTTTGTGTGCCCCGCATATGCCACCGGAAATTAATTATTAGACCTTTGCTCAAAGCGAAGGATGAAGTCCCTGCATTCCTGGACCGTATCCAGGGAGACATTTGCGGTCCTATACAGCCCCTGTAAGGGTCATTTAGGTATTTTATGGTGCTCATCAATGCTTCCTCGGAATGGTCGCACGTATGTTTATTGTCTACGAGAAACCATACTTTTGCAAAGCCAATCTCGCAGATAATTAAATTAGAAATATTTTCCCTGATCATCATATGAAGTCCACCGAATGGACAACGCCAGAATTTACTTTGAAATCATTTGATGATTATTGTATGAAAATGGGAATTAAAGTTGAGCATTCTATACCGCACATCCGCACCCAGAATGGACTAGCAGAACTTTGAAGAATTGTAATTTACCAACTATATGTTGGGGACACGCAGTCCTGCTCGTAGCAGCTCTCATCAATTTAAGACCGTCGCCTATAACATCCATCCAACTATGCAACTAGCGCAAGGGTCAAGATCAAAACTTCTCATCTTCGCAGTTGGTTTGCAAGGGTTATATACCTATACCACCACCGCAATGAACGCAATGGGTCTTCTCCGAAAGTCTGGGATATATGTTGGTTATGAGACAAGATCCATAATCAAGTATTTGGACCCTATGATGGAGATTTGTATAATACCCGATTCACGATAGTACAATAGATGAGATTAATTTCCGTCATTAGGGAGAAATCAACCCTTGATGATAATGTCGGAAATAATTGATGTCTAGAAGACATTTGAAGTCCGAAGATAAGTGAAATCTATGCATATGACCCGAGCACTAGTGAAGCAAATAGAGAAGTTTGGAAGATAATTGCGATCCGTAAGATAATTGAATTGAAGTCTAGAAGACAATTGAAGTCCGAAGATAATTGATTTGCAAGTATTAGCGAATCAACCGCCGACTACTTTAGTGATTTGAAGAGCGTGAATAAGTAGCATTTGCTCGCAAGCAATGCACCGAGAGGGTTGAAATACCATTGAAGGTATCCCTAATCCCGTCCGAGGCCTCGTAATAAAAGGACGAACTCCGGTCCTCGAATCCGAAGTAACCGGGACGCTGGTGAAAAGGATAAGAAGGACTTGACACACCCGATCACCAAGTGCCGAACTGAAGGGTAGCAGCTGAGACTGGCATCGGTATGGAACCTTCGAAAAGACATACAAGAATTGAACATCCCCATGAAGGAGACATCGGCATGGATGTGTGCGCACACATCGAGCTGAAAAACTAAAGGACTTGCCCGCAATGAAGCGTGGTGAGCAAGTAGAAGCATTAAAAGAATCCCCACTTGAAGAAATAAGTTATAAAACTTTATGACCTCGGGAAAACCTTTGAATATTACAACAGCCAATGTCGACACTTACTTTGCAAAGAAACTTGCCACAATCATCAATCTTGATCCAGAGCACAGATCGCTCGATAAATCAAAGAAAAGATCAGATTGGAAGAAGGCAATAGAAATTGAATTATTCTCTCCGAATAAAAGAAAGGTGTTTTGGGCTTGTAAGCCGCACGCCTCCCCTTGTACACCCTGTAGGGCATAAGTGGGTATTTGTTCGAAAGAGAAATAAAAAGAAGCAAGGCTCGTTGAACAAGGTTTCACTGGACATCCAGAAGATGATTATGAAGAAACCTATTCCCCGGTCATGGGCGGAACTCCCTTTTAAATATTTATCTCAATGGCAGTGAACTTGAAGTTAGAAGTGAAATTGATGGATGAGGTACCAGCATACCTTTATGAAATATTGGATTCGGACATTTATATGAAGATACCTGAATGTATCACTGTCCCGAATCAAAAACAGAGCAAATAGAAATATGTACAGTGTGAAACTTAGAAAGTCATTATGCGAACTTAAGCAATCGAGCGAATGTGGTATAATCGCAGGCGACTTTCTATGCAAGAAAGGCTACACGAACAATGGGAATAATCTCGTGTATTTATACGACGATCCCGAATGGATTTTGTATAATCTCAGTGTATGAAGATAATCTGAATATCATCGGAACCCTGAAGGATATTAAGAAAGCAAGCTCTTACACGAGTCGAGTTCAAAAGAAAGGTTTGGGTAAAACCAAATATTGCTTAGGCTTGTAGCTTGAGCATGCCCTGAAGGGATATTAGTGCATCATCACCTACACTCGGAAGGTGTTAGAAAGGTTCGACTTTGCGAAGGCATACCCTTTGAAAGTGCCAATGGTCGGAGATCTTTGCAGCAAGACAAAGACCCTGATGACCTAAAGAAGAGGAGGAAGTCACGGGACCGAATTCCCACATGAAGTGCAATAGAAGCACTAATGTATTTAGCAAACTGTACTAGAACGGATATTGCATTTGCCGTGAACCTATTAGCAAGGTATAGTACGTAACCTACCAAAGGTATTGGTAGAGAATGAAGGACATCTTTCAATACCTCCAAAGAAGCAAAGAATTTAGTCTGTTCTCTGAAAGAACCAAGACTTAACTATGAATGGCAATGAGATGATGGGTACTTGTAGGATCCGTGATACGACCAAATTGCAAGCAGGCTATGAACTCCTATGTGGTGGGCGCAATTCCATGGAAAACGTCTAGCGAGTCTTGTGCACCGACTTCGACGAACCACTCGGAAATGATAGCACGTATGAGGCCTCACGAGAATGTGCTTGGCTTCGGCGGATGATTCACCACATCCGGCAATCATGTGGATTGAATGCCGCACTAACCCCACTATTATCTATGAAGATAAATGCGACTTGTGTTGCATAAGTACATATGGGTTATGTGAAGAATCCTCTCACAAGGCATATCAACCCCAAGTTCTTCTATGCTCGTGAATTGCAAAAGATGAACGTAATCAAAACACCGCATACTAAGTCATGTGATAAACTTGCGATTTATTCACTAAGTCACTTCCAAAGATCTAGCTTTGAAAGGTGCATACGTGGAATTAGAATGATGAGACTTAGAGAAGTGCAGAGTCGGGGAGAATCTTCACAAACTCATTACTAAAGCTTGATTACTTAAGATCGAGTACCCAAAAGGTAAATCCCGGAGATTAAATGAAATTGGGTGGATTGTACTCTTTTTCCCTTGACGAGTTTTCCTGAAGTTTCTCGGCTAAGGTTTTTAATGAGGCAATTCGTGCAGCATAACAGAACATGATTCATGTACTCTTTCTCCAAATTTTTCCCACTGGGTTTTTATGGAGTTTTGATGAGACATGGACATGAAGGATGAGTGCCCAAGGGGGAGTGTTAAGAACCTGGGCCCAGGACCAGGAGTCCTGGCCCAAGGTGGGCTCCTCATCCCAAACCCTAGTAGGGCGTAGCCTATAAATAGGGGGTGCTATTCATTGTAAACGACTGATCGATGGATGAAGGAATAAAGAGAAGCAAGAAGTCCCCCTACATCTCTGTGTTTTATCTCTTATTCTGTTCTTGTTGTTCATGCATTGTTCTTACGATTCTACGCTTGTCTACGAGGTAATCGCTCGGACTGGACTCGCCAGCGACGGTTCCTCAACAGTAGTGCTGCCCGATGGAGTAGTAGTTCTTACTTCTTAGTCTGCATGTAGCCCAATAAGCGGATCAAGTAGCTAGTAATGCATGTGTCTGCACGTATTGCATGTAGCTGCATGTAGGCTAGAATTAGTCTACCGAAGAAAGAGGTGCACGTTATGAGTTGTGGCGCAAGAACCGGTCAGAGTTGTTATGGCCGTGCGCAAGTGGTGTGTGTATGCATGTACTGAGCTTATTTAAGGTCAGATGGTGACAGAGAATAAATAGGTTGAATAGGAACAAAGAAACGATGCAAGCTGTGTTAAGGGTCTCCAAGTAGTGTTCTTTGTATTCATCTTTTTTGAGCTGTACAAGAGAATAGAAATGTGTATTCTCTCCGTGTACTCCTGTTTAGCCGGTGTGAGTCTTGCATTCAATAAATCACGACACCTCATCTAGTAAATCTCCAACAGTGAGAAGTGGAGTTTTTTGGCTTTACGGCCGACGCGTTTCCTTACATGTTGATGGACGCGCGGTGCGGTGGCCGGCCGCGCGCCATGCCCGGCCGGTGGTTGTCTGCTACTGTAGCTCGGTCAAGCGGACGCAATGTTGTTGCCAACTCGCCGTGCATGATAGCCATTGATAGGGAACCAAATTAAGATATCTCTCTCCGCCTTAATTGCGTCCGTACATGATTCATACTAGGAGCAAGCTGTTTTGCGTGAGAAATCTTGTGCTGTTGCAAGTTTACTGCTACCTAAAGCTGGTCAGGACACTCCTTTTGGTGGTATCTTGTAGCCTTGTACAGAAATCTTGCGCTGTTGCAAGTTTACTGCTACCTAAAGCTGGTTAGGAGACCCCTTTTGGTGGTATCTTGTAGCCTTGTACAGTGAAGGTGACAGTTCATGGAAGCACTGGAGAGATGTTTGTTTGGGTGTATCCAGTACCGATCTTTACGAGTGCATGCTCACTTCTTTCTTTCGCTTTAGACTTTGGCCCATGCACATTTGCTACTGCTTTGGACTACAGCTTGTTTTGACCTTTTTGACCTCTTAATCCAAGCCTAATGCTTAGAGGCAGACGCCCGATCCACAGATTTTAATCGGACGCTTCCACTCCCAAGTCCCAGCAGGAAAAAGCTAGTCCCATTCTCCCTTAGTCTCTTCCCCACACATCACGTCCCCACAGTCCACACCTCCAATCCAGAAACAATCGCCGCCATCCCCACATGCCATAGCCCTTCACCCTTGCCTACCATTGCTGCAGTGGCGCCGGCTCTAGAGGCAGCAGATCCTCCCTCCCTCCCTCTCTCCCTCTCCAAGCCCCTTCCTTCTCCCTTCGGCTTGGCGAGGAGAGGGTATTGTGGTGGCATGACGGACGACAGTCGTAGGATCCGAGGTGACAAACAGCGAGTGGTGGAGTGGGGAGCTCCAGAAAGCAAGTGGGCACAACCGATAGTGAGGCCGGGTGGAGTGGACCGGTGGAGAGGCACCATGTCGATCTTGCCCTCGTCAGATCAAAGCGTTGCGGTGATCAGGCAGTCGGCCAGCCTCCTCCTCCGACAAGCTTAGCCACTCACCGCATGCCTCCCTCCCTCCTTCCGGGTATGCTTTTGTTGCATACGTTTCTCAAATTTGTTGCAGTGCGCTTTCCTCGTTGTCGCATAAAGCGATTTTCTTTGTTGCAATGTTTCCAGAAAACGATTTTCTTTATTGCAATGTTACTTTCTCAAATTTTGTAGTAAGAGATATTTTGTTGAAGTGGAGTTATTGATTTGTTGCATTGCGGTATTTTCTTGTCGCATCCGTGTTGTTGTATTGTTGCGCCGGTTGGTACAATTGGTTTGTTGCAACTGATTTTTTGCAGCAACCTTTCACCGATTTGTCACAACAACCTTTCTTAATTATTGAAACAAGTGTTTCATTTTGTTGCAGCGTGTACTCGCAAAAATATTGTAGTAAGTATCTCTAATTGTTGCATGAGTAATTATAAAATGTTATCACTGGTGTTTTCAAATGTTGCAATATTATAACAGTGTAAATTTGTTTGTTTGGGATTCCTGAACTAGTTTTAAAATGCTACTAAATTGTATATTCATAGTTTCATCCATTTTTTGGTGCGAAAATAAAATTTTCACTTATTTTTTTTTGACATTACCACCGCAATTCTTCAATTTTGTTGCATTTGTTGATTACAAGTATTGCGAATATGATTCATGTATGAAGCTTCCCATCGTACGTCCAAGCGCTAGTTGTATACTAATCCAACTCTTCTCAAGGGTGTAAATTGGGTAGTGTCTAATTTGGATGTGCTCCACGATATACCTACTCCCATCCCTCGAAAATATAAGTATTTCATACCCCCTACATTGTACGGCCCAGCCCAGAGCTATACTAGCTAGACCACTCCTTATATATAGGAGTGCATATATGTTGTTGTCATACAGATAACTAAGCCATAAATATTGCACAATTTTGCGACTATATGTTGTTATATATTGTTTTCGTTATAGATATTTTCGAAGGATTATAAAAGGAAAACATTTTTGCTAGCTCACAGTCACCTGCTTTTGTTTGAAATCGTAGTCGATTATTTAGCCGTTTGATTTGTGTCAAGATCTGCGCAATTCATGTCAGGTTCGCTATTCGTTTGGTTATGGTTTCTGTTTTTGAACTCGCTCCACATCTTTTCCTACCTGTCAAATTATTTTTTATTTCCTCGGTACGCACATCGTTTGGTCTTCACACGTGAGAGAGAGAGAGAGAGAGAGAAGTGAGAAACCGAGTAGGAGAAGGAGAGGAGAAACCAAGGTGACCTAGTGGTTCTTGCTGGCGACTAGCATTCGGCGGCGACTGCAACTCTTCACGCTCAGCATTGTCCATATTTGGTACCTGTCGACATCCGCGTTTGGCTGGCGATTGGCGAGTGACGACTGGCGAGCGGCGACGGTCAGATTCGTGGTAGGGTTGATGCTCTTCCTCATTAGTTTGAGGTTATTTCACTTTGTTCTTGAGGTCTCAATTTGGTGTTCTCATGTGTTCTAGGGTTTGGTAATTAAGTAATATATTGGTTTTAGGTTGTGAATTTTGTACTTATGCGGTGAGATCTACTCGTTTTCCAATTGATTAGTTTTGGATTTGAGGTTAGTGTTACTTTGATGTAAGCATATAGTGTTGCATGGATGCAAGCAAGGAATTGCGGTTAGCTAGTTGTGGAACTTCAAACTCGTAGTAGGGCTTTTTGTGTGTCTTCTCCCGTGCCTTTGTTTCTCTATATTTAGATGGATCATATCTGCTTGCCGCGGGATTGAGGCATGAAACTTGAGCAACCTTTTTTTCACACGAACATTGAGAAAATCCATATTCAAGACAAAGCATTCTGCATGCACATACATAACTAATTTTCCTTTTTGTTAGTTCAGATGATGTAGCAGTGTAGCACGCGGAGCCTAGAATGGCAATTTTTAGCACGGGGTTGGAAGTTATGTATGTGTTTGATAGTGTTTGGACATCATATTAGTGTTGTATATGATTTGTCTATATCATCCGGGTTTGTTTAGATTTTTTTTATTTCTTCCAATTCTCTATTCAAATCAGATCGTTATGTTCCTTGCAAGGATACTTCAGTTGTGAGTTTAATGCTAGGAAAAAAAAGAAAAAAAGGATGGTTTCATATGTTCCACATCAAGAGTCATGACCCATATCTTGAATGTGATTGGAAGTCAAGTTTTGTTGGTCTAAATCTTTAGCTAGTAAATGTCATCTTCATAATTTTATTACCAAGATTAAATTAAGGATTGGTTACACCCATCATTGCTGCCATTTGAAATATTTGTTTATGTTATCTTAGTTTCTTGTTACGATGATCCGTGCCACTTGCTTGTGTAGTAAATATGTTGTATTTTGTTGTTTTACTAGTTAGTTCAAGAATTGCAAGCAATTTGTTTATAAATTACAATGTTGAACTTTCTCGATGAGGTTGCCCGTGGGAACTTTCTCGATGAGGTTGCCCGTGGCTACTGTCTCATCCTCCTCACGATCTCCCGAAAGTGGCTGGAGGACTACGAACAATATATATATGAAGCCAATTTTAAAGGCACAAGCAACCACTGCTTGGAGACTTTATAGAGAATATATATTACAGACGGTTCCATCTACAAACCGTCTGTGATACATCAGCCATCACAGATGGTTTCATTTACAAACCGTTTGTGATAAATCAACCATCACAGACGATTCCATCTACAAACCGTCTGTGATACACAACTATCACAGACAGTTTCATCTAAAAATTGTCTGTGATAGGCAAACTTAATAACCGTGACGGTTCTGACTTAATAACCGTCTGTGATAGTATGCATCACAGATGGTTTGAAAACCGTATGTGATGATCTCATGTCATCACTGACCCATAAACTCATATGGCTCATGAAACCGTTTGTGATGACGTTTTTGAACCATCTGTGAAGATCTTTTCTATAGTAGTATTACATTCTGTTTTCTATAAGGATTCACTTAAGTTTGGAATTTTCTGTTGTTCTTAGATTTTTTTACCCTTTTGACTTGAATTCCGTTTTTTGTGAGGGTTCACATGGTAATAAAGGTTTTGTCCTCCTTAGAACAATATTTGTTAGTTGATTTTATCTTTTATTATTATGGTTTTGATTTTTCATATATGTATGTGCTACAAGAATAATGTTTTGCCTCTTCAAATCTGTGTTTACATCTTGTCCAGAATTTTATTCAATCCATGCTCACATATATCAAAATGGGCTCATATTATGTTTTGTTTTATATTAGTTAACATGGCATTTGTCATGATTGTAACTCCTTAATTTGATTCAAAACACGGAGTAATAGATCCAATGCTTTATATTGGGATGCTCTTCAGCATGTTTGCATGGCATGTGAAAGATCACTATTTGTACAGGTAGAAGCCCTCATTCTTGTTGATCACGGTTGCCTTTTTTACTTGTTTGTAAGGCTGAGGGGCTGACATTTTGATCATATGACCAGCATCAGTTACCATCATTGTGGGGCATTTAAGGCATGGTATGGGATGCCAGGTGCTGCTGCTCCTTGGTTTGAAAGGGTGGCTAGCCAGTATGTATACAACAATGATATTTTGATGTTCTATTGGGGAAGACAACAATGTTCTCTCCTAATATCAGGCTAGTCCAATGTTCCTATTTATACA
Organism: Ampelocalamus luodianensis; assembly: GCA_036346255.1. Taxonomy (NCBI): domain Eukaryota; kingdom Viridiplantae; phylum Streptophyta; class Magnoliopsida; order Poales; family Poaceae; genus Ampelocalamus; species Ampelocalamus luodianensis. Next base: position 21,920,938 of record CM070621.1, read on the forward strand.
ACTGTACAAAAACCTGGAGAGTTTGTTATTACTTTCCCTCGTTCTGACTTGTATTAGTGAGTCATATGAGAGAATAGTTTAGATTTTGTAGATACATTTTTTGTTGACTTGTTTTTACACATGATCTAATGTGTCTCTCTTTTAAAATCCAATGCTTTTGGTTGTTGATTTGTTTTAGACATTGATTTGTGCTCAAAGCTTCACAACATGAAGACGAGTCGAAGGTAATTTACCGTAGACCGTTAGCAAACTGTAGCACTGCATAATCCACGATATAGCCCAAAAGTTGCAACACAAAGCATGCCCTAAAAATATGGGCTCATAATACAACACAGAATGTCACGTGAAGACAACACAACGTAGTCCAAACCTGGTTAAGGACAAAAATAGGTTAACAGGCCAAAATTGCAAACCGGCGAGCCTGTTAGCAGCATGGAAAGCAACGGAAACAACACATGAAGAGTGGACATTGAGTCAGGAACCAACGGTCAGAAAAAGTGACTGGGTTTTCTTCAATTTTCAGTTGCCTGTCTACAATCGGCCCCAAAGGAAAATGGGAATAGCTTGTATTTTTTAAAAATATATATTTTCGAAGGGTAAATTTCTAGAAATAAGCTGGTTTGCAGTGACAAACATGCTTCTTATAATCTATAATCACGAGTTCCCAAAAAGGTACTTAAATAACAATTCTTACTAACAAATTCTTCACAAGTGTGCTACACGCTAGGTATACTGTTTAAATTAAGCAGGGTCGTCCAGAGGGTGATGCCCAAGCTCGCGACAAACACACTTCGTAACCGCTAGTTCGTGTGGTTTTCGGGATGGCATTTGGTTTTCGGGTCGCGTTCCGCCGAGAAAAGTGGAACGAGGTCGCAACGGCTAGCTAGCTCATGCACACATCTTTTCGATACACAAAGACATTATGTATTTGATGGTCACTCACATCAAAGTTTCTTTTTTGGTTTTCCTGATTGATGAACACTCACATCAACGTTGTTTACTCCGCGATTCGGATGGTTGCGACTTGCGACAGTTGCTAGGGCTAATGCACCCCAGTTCCTTGTTGTTTGACGTTTCACTTTTGGATCAAAGCAAATGAACACGTAACGTGAACTAAGAATGGCGCTGTGTATAGATCACCACTGATCATGTCCAATATGGATGTAAAAAGTTGGCTAATTCCCTCATGTCAACAGTTTCAGCAAAAGCAATTCAGACAAGGTAAATTTTGTGCAGACCGAGAGGACAATTCTGCAAGGAAAATTATTTTTTGTAAAAAAAAACAAGCAAGGAAAAAGATTGTATGTGAGATCAATTGTAGTTCTACTGTTCTAGCCTAGGTACTACTGTAAGGGAATGCATGCCGCATCTCAAAACTGAAAATATGATTCCGGCCGGTAGAGTTTACTGACTTCCACGTGTATGAACCTAAATCACAGCCCATCCAAACAAATTTTAGAGAATTCACGCCATTAACTATTCTAACCTAGTATGATTTAGAGATGCGTGCTATAAGGATTCATAGATGAATCCTAATTGGATTAAGATTTCTACTTTTCTCTTTGGAGGGGGACTTGAGGGTACTATATAAAGCTATGAGGTGTGATTATCGATAAACTAAGCCACAAACCAACTCATCCAAAAGAAGAGGCGCAGAGAGGATTAGAGAGTAGTTTATTTTTTAGTACTAGATTTTTGTATAGGGCAAAGATCCGATGGTTTTAAAAGGTTCGAAAGGGTTATGAGAGAACGATAATCATTTGTACTTTTTTGAGGTTAAATCTCTCTTTTATTGTGATTATTTTGGCATCGTTATTTAGTTCTCTCTATGAGATTCGTCTACTTCATTCTTAATACTATGCACTCTCATATCGTATCTCATAACTCTGATTTGATCTGTCAGAGTATAATTCACGTCCCAAGCAAGGCCTTGTATTAAACCTTTGAATCAAAGGATTGTCTAGATGATGAAACCAAGACAATATACACGGACAAGACTCCCATTCCCTGACGCTACACACAGCTATGAGGTACCTAGGTCCGAGTCTGGGCATGCAAGACCGTCCAGGTCCCAAATCATACAAACCAGTGCACCCTTTTGAGGTACTCCATGCCGAATATATAGATCTTCACCCAAAGCCCCAAACATCGCAAGGATCAGTGCGTCGCCGATCTACAAGCCGACGGCTAGTCGGAGCAGAAGAATATGATCTTTGGGAATATACCTATCATGCCTCAACGCTAGCTAGCTCTAGCGAGAGCAGCAACGGCAAACCAACTGGCCGGCCGGCGAACCGATGCACTGATGCAGACATGCAGTGCGCGATGATGAACTGATCATGACCAGCTGCTCGGAGCTCGGTTCCCGCCACCCTATGCTTTGCTGCCTATGCAACGCATGTACGTACGTCTCTCTCTTCGCTAGCATGCATAGCAGCTGCTGCATCGATCGATCGTCTCTGGCTGCATGAGTAAGCATCTGGGACCCTTCACATTAATTCCTCATTTGGACGCTTCTCTCTCGGACAGGATTCCTGGTAACGAGGCATGTGCTGCGTATCTGAACCGGGCACTGGCACTGTTTGTGAGTAGCGAGCTAGTCCTTATCGGAGATGCCAGCTAGAGGACATGAATTCGTCGACCTCCTCTGTCACCACAGTAACAATGGTGACTGGTTTGATCGCCAACTTTCAGTTTTGTAAACAAGGACGTACATGCCTTTTGGAGCCAACAACATGGATCCGGGTTTTTTTTTGTGTGTGTGAAATTTCTACGCTCCTAATTCGCTCTTATAGGAGTAAGTTGTCTTAAATTTTCTTAAATTTAAGTCACTTGTTTTGACCATTAGATCAATATCCAATCATATAACATCCATTGAATTAATATCCAATCATATGACAATCATATGACACATCAATCTCTATATAAATCCAATAGTCACAATAAGTGATTTAAACTTAAAAAAATTACAGGCAACTTAAAACTAGCCAAACCGAATCTAGCGATAGTGCGCTCGACACGCCAATCAACTAGTAAAGATTGTGATCAAGGTGCGTGGAAAATTCAACCAGGCGATGGCACATTGCTCCTATTTGATATCTTCTAATACCGTGGCACATTTACGGCCTTGGGGGCAATGATCAGCCCGAACGTGGGAGGCGATGGCCGGTGATGAGGTGCGGTGAGTGTAGCGAGCAGTGTGGGCTCGGCCTGCACACCTTCTGAATCCAAAGCCATGGACTTGAGTTTTTGTCTCGCCTGCATCCCCCTGGGGTTCTCTCCTCCCAGTCTTCTTGACAACGTGGGGCTCAACAAGAACGGTGGTGCGTATGTGTGCTCTGCTTCGGCACTCAGCGGTGACACAACGATCACGGGCAGCGTGAAGTCACGAGTTAAATAAAACCTAGCCGTGGAATCTTCCCTTTGTTCACTTGCTCTCGGTTCAGCTGTGCTGTGCTGCTCCCCTCTTCCTCTCAGGCCGCTTTTCGGCTTTTCCCCTGTTTCCGTGGGAGTTGCATGTGTTTGGCAACCATGCATTAGATCGATCTCCGCCACTGGCGGTCAAAAGGCAGCAAGAAATTCCTCGCGTCTTGTCGTGCATGCAATCATTCGAGCCTTGATTGAGATATCTAGCTTTGTTTCTATCTCTGCAAAAGAACATGTGAAGTTTTTAGGGCGAGCAGAGCATAAGAAGCATGGTGGGTACGATTCTAGTCTTAGTGTTAAATAATTAGCATCGGTATCGATGTGTTTGGAGAGAAATCTACGGTTTTTAGCAAAGTGTAACTTTTACTGTCTAGGAGGCCAACGGTCTGATCGGCCAGGGGTGGTGGTCAGACCGGCGGTATGGAATTTCGAGGAATGTGATCAAACACTTCTGTGAGAATGTTTGTGGTGTATTTGCACCGGTTATCATTGAAAATAGAGACTGGACGCGGAACTAGATAGAGTTTTGTCTAAAAGTCCACAGAGGGTGTTTTGGATTTTGGAAAGCAATATGATCAGTAAGGAGTTGGCGGTCAGACCGGCCGGCAGTATGACCAGTCCCTTGTTACCGGGGATGGCGATCAGACCAGCCCTTGGTTGGCGATCATACTAGCTCTTGGTTGGTGGTCTGACTGGCGGTTGGATTGGAGGTCAAACCGGCCAGGGTGAATTCATGCACAGTGGGTGTGCTGAATTTGTGGATTTGACCAAGTCTTGAGATAGATGATAGGTGTTGCATAATGCATGTTTTCGTTAACGTGAGTCGAGTTACGAGGAACTTGTGTTCGAAATTGGTTTCTTGGTCTATTGTTGTGCAGAGACGTTTGGAGTCAACTACGGTCAACAGCGAGGACGACCAGGATTAGGCTAGAAGAGCCGACGTCCAGAACGATCGAGGATGGATGCCAGGTGAAGTTGTTGAAGTCAAGAATGGTGCAAGATCGACAGGAACGACCGGCGAAAGTTTGGCACAACGAGTTGCATCAAGTAGCTTGGGACCGGTGCAAGTGTCTAATGGTCCGGTGGGAATCGGATAGGAGAGACTTGTCGGCATGTGCAAAGCCATGATGAACCTATGCATGGCGAGACATAGGATTGCTTTAGATGATTGTACTCGGTCATCGAGTAGGATCGAGAAGGGTATTTTCATATCTTTGCTAAAATACTGGGTCAGTGATATTGGAGAAATCGTGGCGCAAGATGGTTCAAAGGAGAGACGGTTTAGGTCAAGAGAAGGAGAAGATCACGAAGAGACGGATTCGGGAGATTCGGATCGTCACCCGCTTTGGGAAACGTGCATGAGTGTAGACCTGTTTGTGTGTGGGCTTAATGGGTGTCTGATAAAGTTTTCTCTCTAGACCTAACCTCCACTATACAAAGGTTGGTGCAAGATTTGCACAACCAAGCTTTGAAAACCCTAATTTGAGATTTGGAGAAAATGGAGGAGGTTAGTGTTTGAGAGAGGATTGTGAGATTGAGTGCTTATGAGTTAGTTTTTGTCCTCCATAGTGGAGTGAATGTGAACTTACAATCCCTCTAATCAATCCAAGCAAGTTTGTCTCAAGATGAGTTCTCTCTTGTTCTTGTGCTCTCTCTCTCTCTCTCTGGTGATTTTGGAGCTTATGTGTTCTAGGGGTTTTGCCTTGTTCTGTTGTTGTGATCTAGCTTGCTATGGCTTATGGGATCCGATCTAAGGCTATCTGGACCATCATACATACCCGAGTAAGCTTTTAGATCAAGATTAGGTTTTCCACCAGTTTTGAGCCTTCATGCCCTCAATCAAGGAATTTGTGAAACCTTTGATATGCACACGCCTTGACTTAATATGTGTGCATGTAAGTTTGTCTTGATCTTCCATTGTAGGAGAAATTCGATAACTTGAGTGGTGACATTGATGAAGAGGTGACTAACAACGATCCAGTCAAGACTAGCAAACCTCGCAATCGCTACACCGCTCCTCGATTGGTTATCAACTGTGTCAAACACAATTGGCATGTTCATAAAGATCTACCCGAGAGAATCCAAAGAAACACAAGAGCAACAATGGAAGATGAATCACTCGAAATTGAATGATTAAGTTGAGACTTCAATTATGGCAAGTGACTTTACAATAGCAATAGCTAAATCAATAATCAAAGTCTAGTATATTGGTGGTGCAACAACCAAATATTTATAGCAGCTTAGGTTAGTGCTAAGACCCGAATTCATAACTAACTAGAACTGTAATTCCATACGGATCGCTATCTAGTAGAATCTTTGAGTTGGGTCCGAAGTAGACTCCATAATCAAAACAGAACATGACTCCCAAACTGTGTCGAAGCAGGACTTCCTTGTGTAGTATCATAAGTCAGGTCGAAGCAGGACTTCCTTTAGTAGCCTGGTCAGAACTTGGTCGAAGCAAGATATGGATGGCAGATTGGTCAAAAAATTGGTCGACATAGGTTGGTTGAAGGAACTGGTCGACACAGAATCTGGTCAGACTTGATCAAAATCTGATCGGACAGGCTCTAGATCACATTGGGTACACCAGAGATCTGGTCGGGCTTGATCATAATCTGGCCGGGCACACCAAAGATCTGGCCGCACTTGATCGGCAACCGCTCCATCAAATCTTTCACAAGTAGAAACTTTCACAAGTAGAAACAAGGAAACAACAATCATTAGGCAATATCATTTGTTTTGTAATTAAATAATTAATTTACCCAAGGAATGAGTTCACTTGTTATCCTAGACGACATGCACATGCTCGTGTCATTGGTCCTTTAGTAGACACATCCAGTGATGTTATATGTGTAAAAGCAATGTCCTTAGCAATATCCTCATCATACTCTCCCTCTTGAAAAGGAGTCGACCCTGACTCTAGCGTGTCTTTGTCATTGAAATATGGAGATAAATCAGGAACGTTGAAGGCATCACTTACTCCATATTCCTCTGGTAGCTCCAGTTTGTAGGCATTATTGTTAATCTTTGTAAGCACTTTGAATGGTCCATCACCTCGCGACATTAGTTTGGACTTGTGCGGTTCTAGAAAACAATCTTTGTGCAAATGTAACCAAACAAAATCACCTTCCTTGAATACAATATCCTTTATTCATTTATCTGCATGCTTCTTCTATTAGAGTTGCATTTTTTCAATGTTCACCTTGGTGGTCTCATGTAAATTGCAAATCAACTCAGCCCTCTTATTAGCATCCAAATTTACCTTTTCTGAATGTGCTAAAGGTAGTAGATCAATATGTGTGGTTGGCTTGAATCCATAGATAACTTCGAACAGACAAAACTTCATTGTAGAATGCACAACCCGGTTATAAGCAAACTCGATATGCGGCAAATACTCCTCCCATACCTTCAAGATGTTCTTCAGTACAACCCTTAGTATGGTTCCAAGTGTGCGGTTGATGACCTCGATTTGACCGTCTGTCCGAGGATGACATGTAGTCGAAAATAGTAGTTTTGTCCCGAGCTTACCCCAAATTGTCCTCCAAAAGTGGCTCAAAAACTTTGCATCACCATCTGAAATAATTGTTTGTGGTACTCCATATAGGCGAGCGATCTCCTTGAAAAATAAATCAATAATATGTGTAGCATCATTGCTCTTATGATAAGGTATAAAATAAACCATCTTAGAAAATATATCAACTACAACAAAAAATACTATCCCTCCCCCTCTTAGTCCTTGATAAACCTAGTACAAAATCCATTGAAATATCCTCCCAAGGTAATGTAGGAATAGGAAGAGGTGTGTGTAGTTCGTGTGGGTTTAAGCATGACTTATCTATTTGACATGTAGTGCATCTTTCCACGCAGTGTTCGACGTCGCACCTCAACTTTGGCAAATAAAAGTGTGTGGCCAGCACATCTTAAGTCTTGTGTATACCAAAATGTCCTATCAAACCACCTCCATACGCCCCATGTAGCAACAAAAGACGAACGAAACTTACAAGAACACAGCTTATTCGCTCTAAACAAATATTCATCATTCAGCACATATTTATCTCAACATCATCCTTCTTTGCAATTGGCATAAGCATCTTTGAAATCCAAATGAGTAGCATAGAATTCTTTTTAAACTTTCCAAACCAATAATTTTACAATCAAGTTAGGATAGCAGCATGTATAGTCTAAACAAAGCATCAACACCTAGATTATCTTTACCTTTCTTATGCTTCACAACATACGGAAAAGTTTTATTAAATTCTACCAACTTAGTATGTGTACTATTTAGCTTACTCTAGCTATGAATATGTTTCAAAGATTCATGGTGAGAATGTATGACAAATTTCTTTGCCCATATATAATGTTACCACATTTTTGACACTCTGACCAAAGCATACAATTTCTTAATATATGTCGAATAGTTCAAAGTTGGACCACTAAACTTTTCACTAAAATAAGCAATGAGTTGCTTATCTTGCATGAGAGCACCTCCAATGTTAATACCACTAGCATCATGTTCTATCTCAAATGTTTTATCAAAATCAGAAAGTTGTAGAAGTGGTGTGTTGGTCAACTTATCTTTTAACATGTTGAAGGCATCTTCTTATGTTTTCCCCCACTTAAAAGGCATATTCTTCTTGGTCAATTCGTTCAATGGAGTAGCAAGTGTGCTGATTTTTTTTCACATAGCAGCGGTAGAAACTAGTAAGTCCATAAAAACTTCGCATTTGTGTGACTATTGTAGGTGTAGGCTATGCTCGAATAGCTTCCAATTTCTGTGTATCCATCCAAATTCCATGTTCAGTCAAAACAAAATCAAGAAACACGACTGGATCCGCGCAAAAAGTACACTTCTCGAGATTAGCAAACAAATACGTCTCTATAAATACAGTAAAATCTTGGTGTAAATAAACCAAATGTTCCTCCGATGACTGACTATAAATTAATATATCATCAAAGTAAACCGCAACAAATTTTCCTATAAAAACTCACAACACTTCATTCATTAAGCGCATAAAAGTATTACGTGCATTAGTAAGACCAAATGGTGTAACCAACCACTCATACAATCCAAGTTTAGTCTTAAAAGCAATTTTTCATTCACCAGCTAGTCTCATTCTAATTTGATGGTAACCACTAGACAAGTCAATCTTAGAAAAGACTTAGAACCACTCAATTCATCAAGCATATCATCTAGCCTAGGAATATAATGATGATATATAAAAGTAATATTATTGATAGCTCTACAATCTATACACATCCTCTATGTTCTATCTTTCTTTGGCACAAGTAAAATAGGAACATCTGTTGGACCGAAAAAGGCAACCAAAGGGGGGGTGAATAGGAGTTCAATCAATTTTTCTTGCTTCAAGAACGGATTCAAACATAATATTGACTCCCAAAGCTATAGAAACTACGAAGATCAATATATATAAGTATAGCGGAACACTTGTACTGAATCTCCTTCAAATCCCCAAAAGAAAGGATCAAAAGCACAAAAATCAGCCTAATAAACAGTACTGATGGATGAACAGTAAAATCAGGTGAATGAATAGTAAATAGCCTGAAACAAAAACAAAAATTGACGTAACTTTTGAACCGTAACTCCAAACTTCACGAAATTTGAAACACACCTTCCTAAGGATGTCAGAAACCTATTGCATGCAACGATCGCAAAAATCCATGCCAAAGTTCCTGTCTTTTTCAGATGGAAAATTTGATCATATACCCTCCCCTTAGATGGAAATTCGTGCTGTCATTGACCTATGGTGACCCCACATGTCAGAGGTTAAATCAAATATATGATCCAATCCCTTTCGTTGAGCGATGCTCATGATATGATCTAGTGACTTACTCGTGGGTGATTGATGATCAAGATGATCCTAGATGTGTTCCCACATGTGACAACAAGCGAGATCAAGATAAGAAACCAATTAAAAACTCGCGGATCAAAGAAAGACCCCAAATCATCAAATAGAGAGAAAAAGCAAATTAACTCATCTTTGAGAGAACTTTCTTTGGATTGATTTGATATGGTATTGGTTTACAGCCACTCCATCAATGGAGGACAAAGACTCAATACATAAGCACGAAATTAAATTCAACTCTCTAAAACCCTAACCTCCACTAATCCTCTCCCTAAGCACAAAAGCAAAACTAGGGTTTACAAGTAATGAAAGGGTTGAGGGGGTGCAGCCACCTCCCTCCTCTATTTATAGTGGAGGCTTAGACCTTCTAGAAGAGTTTCCCTAATGGGCTCCCGTTAAGGCCCAACACAAACGGGTCAAACACGCACGTATTTTAAAGCGTTGTCTTCATCTCCTCTTGACCTAATCCGCTTCTCCACGCACCGTCTTGTGCCGCGGGTTGGCAAAAGGTAACCAAGGCGGTATTTGGTAAGATTACCAAAATACCCCTTCTTGGCCCTTCTTCAAAGACCGAGTCCAATCTTCGCGAAGCAGTCGCATGCTCCGCCACGTGTAGGTTGATCCAACGGCTCTCATCATGTCGGCAAGTCTCTCCCATCCGGCTCCCATCAAAACCACCATGGCACTTGCACCGACCCCCGCGCCGCTTGATCCAACCCGTCGCACCGAACTGACCGTTCGGTCACCTTTGTCCATCTTGCACCATGCTTGAGTCCATTGATCTCACCCAGCATCGTCGATCATTCTGAACCTCAGCTCTCCAAGCCTAGTCCCGATCATCCTCGCCGTTGACCGTCGTTGACCACCAAGCAACCTGCACAACAATAGACAAGCAAATCAAAACCGGGAACAAGTTCTTCACAACTTGACCCACGTTAGTCAAAACATGCATCATGCAACACATATGCAATGAAACCCATGAGATTGACCTAACAACATTCCAAACTACGACGAAAACGCATGTTCGACAAACCGTTAACGACATTACCAATTGTAACATCATCCAAAGATCATGAGCATATCCCCATGATATCCACAATCTCCCCCTTGATGAACACATTGACAATTTCCAATAAAAGCAAATTTTGAGGTTTGAAAAGTAAAAACTTGACGTTTTCGCACAAAGGCACAACTTGATCCAACTGCAAGAGGAAGCAAAGGAAATGACCAAGTTGGCTTCAGAAAAGCATAGATAAGTGAGATAAGACAAGAGAAAGCAAGAAAGCTTCAATTTCCAAATACGAGTCAAAAATCTCACTTAAGGTCCATATGAAAGAACAATTGTTCGAATTGACCTTTGATCATTGTGAGGATGCAAGAATTACAATTCAAGTTCAGAAATAGCAATAAGATCAAACGAATGCAAATAAGAAACTCCCCCTCACTATGATCCTCAGATTTCAGAAAATTTCAAATTATCCAATTTTCTCCTCCTTTTTAACACTTTTATATCTTCTCCCCTTTATACATCTCGAAATATATTCTCCCCCTTTGACAATAGAGTCATCAAGAAATCACGCCTTCCTCTCGTCCAGAGATAACAAATGCAGAATGAGAAAAAAAAGCATAAGAAGGAGCATGCATGAAATACAATGGAGTGGCTTCATTTTTTGTATTTTTCAATTTTTTATTACAAGAAGCTTTGGAGATTACCCAAAAAGAGTAAGCTAGCATTTATAATCTTACTCAACACATATCAAGCCTATCAGCGCTAGCAAGATTATGTTAAGACATATATATCAAAGCTAAGCAAGAAGGCTCAAAGTAAAGCGATGAATTGTAGCAATTTAAGCAAAGTTTCAAAAATAAAATATCAGAAAGTTCATCAACAGGGATCCTAAAATGATACTGGCCATGTCAAAATATCAATGTGAGATCAAAAAGCTAACAATGACCACATTAAGAGACAAACAGGTCCTGAATTCAATCATTTTGCTCAATTTTCTCAAACGTCCATTTTTCAACAGTTTTTCATTTGCAATGAATATTGAAGTTGACTAATGGTCTAACTTAGTGAAGAAGATTCTGGACTAGGAGCCATCCACAAACTCTTCCTAAGCTTCGACCAGAAGTTGATTAAAGGTATATCTTAGTGAAGAAGATCTTGGACTAGAAGCCATCCACAAACTCTTCCTAAGCTTCTATCAGGGTGACAAATCTTGAGGTTCATGTCAATTTTGACAAGCAATCCCCATGAGATCGTCTGGATCATCAAACTATCTCCAAGTTCATGTCTATAACATGCAGTCTCGTGAGAGTAGTTTGACACATTTTAAGCACAAGACAATCTTTAAATTTGTTTTTATTTTTCACAATAGCAGATTTAGATTCTTAAAAGAACAAGAAGCTTAGCTAAAAAGATCCACAAATTGCAGTTTTTAGTTCAAGTTATCTTAAAGTTCTAGCTCATTCAGCAAAGACTTAGCTACACATGCGAAAGCATGATAATTCTAGCAAGTCAAAGAACTAGACATGACATTGAGCAGAATTAAAATACTAAAGCTCAAGAGGGTAATAAGCAAAGCTTCATCAATTTTAAAAGACAAGCAGAAAAGCTTATATTACAATGCATCTTTTTGTGATTTTCATATGAATGCAACATGATACAATGAGATGCGAGAAAAACTCAAAAAAAAAAACTAAAAAGATCAAAATGATCAGAAGAAAATACCACTAGAGGAAGGTATCAGAAAAGATCCAAAAAAGCTCAGATGAACAAGGAAAGATCAGAAAAGATCAAACTCCCCCTCAAACCAACCCATAGGGATAAATTACCCCTAATTCACTTCTCAAGGTGGCAAACCTAGTTGGATCTAAAGGCTTGGTGAGGATATCAGCCAACTGAGCCTCGGACTCCACGAAATGCAGCACAATATCACCTTTCTCGACATGGTCTCTAAGGAAGTGATAGCGAATGTCTATGTGCTTGGTCCTAGAGTGTTGCACAGGGTTCTTAGCAATGTTAATAGCAGAACTGTTATCACAAAAAAGAGGAACACTATCAAAAGACAACCTAAAGTCCTTAAGGGTGGACACTATCCACAAAATCTGACTACAACAACTAGCGGCAGCTACATATTCAGCTTCAGCAGTGGATTGTGCAACAAAAGACTGCTTCCTAGAAGACCAAAAGACAAGAGAAGTGTCTAAGAAGTGACAAGTGTCTGAGGTACTCTTCCTACCTAGCCGACAGCCCGCAAAATCAGAATCAGAAAACCCCCGAATGGACAAAGAAGAAGAGCAGGAATACCAAATGTCATACTGGAGGGTAGAATGTAAATACCTGAAGATGCGCTTAACGGCTTGGCGATGGGAAGTCCTCGGAGACGCCTGAAACATCGCACAGAGGCAGACCGCGAAGTGAATATCCGGTCTTGAGGCCGTCAGGTACAAGAGGGAGCCGATCATGCTGCGGTACTCGCGTTGATCTACGGCTTCTCCTTCCTCATCTGGATTCAAAACAGTCGAAGTCGCCATGGGAGTGGCGATCGGCTCGCAGTCACCCATCTAGAAGCGCTTGAGCAGATCCTTGGTGTACTTCGTCTGATGGATGAAAATCCCTTCCTCGCATTGCTTGATTTGAAGCCCCAGAAAGTAGTTGAGTTCTCCCATCATACTCATCTCAAATTCCCTGGACATGGTCTCAGAAAAACAGGAAACAAGAGCATGAGAAGAACCACCAAAGATAATATCATCTACATAAATCTGAGCAAGCAGAAAATCATTGTCATGCCTAAGGATGAAAAGAGTCTTGTCTACCTTACCCATCTCAAACTCATTCTTAAGCAAGAAGGTCTTAAGTCTATCATACCATGCTCTAGGGGCTTGCTTAAGACCATACAAGGCTTTGGATAGCTTGAAAACATGATGTGGATGCTTGGAATTCTCAAAGCCTGGGGGTTGCCTAACATACACTTCCTCCTCTATAAAACCATTCAGAAAGGCACTCTTGACATCCATCTGATACAGCCTAAAATCCTTAGACGCAGCAAATGCAAGTAGAATACGAATGGCTTCTAGTCTAGTAACAGGAGCAAAGGTCTCATCAAAATCTAACCTCTCAACTTAGTTAATGCCCTGAGCTACCAACCTAGCTTTGTTTCTAACCACAGAACCATCCTCATTTTTGTTTATTTTTGAACACCCAACGGGTTCCTATCACATTATGACCACTAGGAGGCTCTACTAGGTTCCAGACCTTGTTCCTCTCAAAATTCTCTAACTCCTCATGCATGGTATTGACCCAGCTAGAATCAGATAAAACATGTGATATATCGCGGGGTTCGAAAGAAGCAACAAATGCAGAATGAGAGTAGAGACTCGGATCGTGATACCTGGAGCGAGTGACTCGCTCATGAAGATCACCAATCATCTGATTCGGAGGATGACGCCTCTGAATGTGAAGTGGAGCGCCCGGGGGAGATAGTATCTCTTCAACCTCTGCAGGTACTGCTGATGAAGAAGATGCAGCAGGAGCCTCAATTGGAGGTGAAGCAGTCGTAGCAGGTTCTGGAGCTTGGACAGGAGCCTCAACAGCAGCAGGTGGAGGACAAGTATCACCTTCGTCCTCATCTTCCTCCACAAAGATACTTTCTGTCACCTGTGTATCACCTGAAACGTTGGATCTAGCTCTAGGACTAGTCTCATCAAAAGTGACATTGCATGTCTCCTGAACAAGGTTAGTTTCAACATTAAAAACTTGAAAACCCCTCGAATGTGCAGGATAACCCAGAAATAAACCATCAAAAGTTCTTGATTCAAATTTATCTAGATTTTTGTCTTGAGAATGAAACATTTAGATCTAAAAACTCGAAAGTGAGAAACAGAGGGTTTTCTACCAAATCGAAACTCATAAGGAGTCTTGCCCAAAGATGGTCTCAAAAAGACACGATTTGCAATATGGCAAGCTGTAGCAATAGCTTCGGCCCAAAACCTCATCGGAGTGCTATACTCATCTAGCATCGTTCTAGCCATCTCGACTAAGGTTCTGTTCTTCCTTTCCACAACGCTATTTTGTTGAGGGACGTGTGGAGAAGAGAACCGATGCTCAATTCCGTGCTCAGCAAAAAGAGGCATTCTTGAACTCCGTGTCATTGTCACTGCGGATCGCTCTCAAGGCACCCGAAAGTTCAGAAGCCAAACAAAGAATAAGATCATGATAATGACTAAAAGCTTCATCCTTCGAAGTAAGAAAGAACACCCAAGTGTATCTTAAAAAATCATCGACTATGACAAGAATGTACTATTTACCACCGATTGACCGAACCCTAGTAGGACCAACAGTATCCATATGAAGCAACTGTCCCGGTCCGTCAGTCATGATCATATTCACTGAAGGGTGTGAGGCGGCAACTTTCTTGCCATGCCTACAGGGCGCACATACAACATCCTTGGTGGCTTTGAGTTTGGGCAAACCTCTCATGAGATCAAGGTTGCTAACTCGCGTCAGATGATCAAAACCAATGTGCCCCAAACGTCGGTGCCAAAGCCAGAACTCAGAAGAAGGTGTAATCAAACATTTAAGAGAACCAGCAAGAGATTCAGAAAAATCAGCTCCAAAAATCCTAGCAGCTCTATAAATCCCAAAAACGAGCTCACGAGCTGAATCAAGCACCCGACAAGCATTTTTCTTAAATATAGTCTCATAGCTATCATCAAGAAGCTGTGAGACAGAGAGTAAGTTAAACCCGAGCTTGTCCACAAGGGCAACGTCCTTTAGGATGAAATTGTCGTTCACCCTGATTGATCACGTTCCTTCAATCCGCCCTTGAGTATTGTCTCCAAAGGTGATGAAGACATCACCTGTCGACCGCGTGAAGGAGGTGAACCATTTTCAGTCTCCAGTCATGTGGCATGAACAGCCGGAGTCGACGAACCACATGTCCTTCCTTCCGCGGCGATCTTAAAAATCAAGGCATAGAAGAACGATGTGTCTTAATACTGGGGTTAGTTAAACATGACTTGGGAACCCAGTACTGAGACACACGTCTGCGAGTAGTATGCAAAGCAGAAGTGTTATCCTTGATTCTATTTGAAATTCTGTTATGAGCAATGGTTACTCTAACATGAGAGTTATTCTGTCTAGGAGCATGAGAATGATTAGTATGTGAAACAAATCCTAGACCAGGTTTCTTCCTTTCTAAATTACCATGTCTCACAAAAACCCTAGGTTAATTAGATGACATTCTAGCAAGATTTTTCCTAGCATTTTTCAACCTACACCAACAGAACTCAACCAAATGCCCATCCTTCTTGCAATAGGTGCAATGGTACTTGGTACCACTGGGAGAAGCACCTTTTGACTGAACAGATGGTTGGGCAAAACCTGCAGATTTGAAAGTGATCTTTTCAGGTTGGGTATCAAATTCAACTAAGCCGTTTTTCAAAATTTGAATGTCATTAGATTTGTCCTGAGCAAAGTTGTATCCTAACCCTTGCTTCTTATAAGGAGTTTTTGACTTGTCAAGAATCATGTTTAACTGTTTCTTACCTTTAGAGAATCTTTCTAATGTGTTCTTAAGGTAAGCAATTTCTTTTCCAAAGTTAACACATGAATCACAAGTTTTAGCGTTAAGCCTCTTCTTATAAAGAGCAACTTCAAGCTTAAGAGCTTCACATGAAGTACAAGTAGCAGAATTAATACTGTTCTTAAGCTTGGCATATTTAGCTCTACCTGCTTCTACAACATCATGTACTTCACGTTCTAAGCAGATAGAGCAAAAACTAGATTCAACTACATCAGAAACAACCAACTTGCTAGACTCTAAGCATTTTTCACAAGGAGCAGATTTAACTTCAAGTAGCTCAGTCCTAGCACTTTCAAGTTGTTGCAAAGCAATATCATGAGCAGATTGTAGTTTAGCAAATTCAGAATGTAAAACATGGCAGGATGAACATTCATCAGATTCAAGACTCTTAGCATTCACAAGTTTTAATGTGAGTTTATCTACTTGTGACTTTAAATCCTCATTCCTAGCCATAATGAACTTTAAAGCCTTATCCTGACCTAGCATTTTCTCAAAGATGGTTTCACATCTAGCAGAAAGAACATCATAGGAAGGAGATACCTCATCGTTGTCATTGATGTCGTTGGAGTCGGCCACGAAGCACATTCCGGTGAAATCTTTGGCCTTCCCTTTCTTGTCTTGAGGGAGCCTCCTCCTCCTTGTCCTCCTCGCTCCCGGAGTCCACATCGCTCATGGATCGATCTCCAAGAGCGACAAGAACCCGGTGAGCAGCCTTCCTAAGCTTGGCCCCATCAAACTTGGACTTTCGTCTCTGAGGCTTCTTCCAAGCTGGTTTTTCATCCTTGTGGTTGCTCTTCCCTTTTAGCTTGGGGCAACTTGCCCGGATGTGATTAAGTTCTCCACACTCATAACAAGTCACAGGGTCGACTCTCTTTTTGTTTCTCATATTATTGTAGGCATGTGTGAACTTCTTAATCAAAAGTGTCATCTCGGGCTCAAAAGTGTCTTCATCTCCTATTGACCTAATCCGCTTCTCCACGCACCGTCTTGTGCCGCGGGTTGGCAAAAGGTAACCAAGGCGGTATTTGGTAAGATTACCAAAATACCCCTTATCGGCCCTTCTTCAAAGACCAAGTCCAATCTTCGCAAAGCAGTCGCATGCTCCGCCACGTGTAGATTGATCCAACGGCTCTCATCATGTCGGCAAGTCTCTCCCATCCGGCTCCCACCGAAACCACCATGACACTTGCACCAACCCCACGCCGCTTGATCCAACCCATCGCACCGAACTGCTCGTTCGGTCACCTTTGTCCATCTTGCACCATGCTTGAGTCCATTTACCTCACCCGGCATCGTTGATCGTTCTGAACCTCAGCTCTCCAAGCCTAGTCCCGATCATCCTCGCTGTTGACCGTCGTTGACCACCAAGCAACCTGCACAACAATAGACAAGCAAATCAAAACCGGGAACAAGTTCTTCACAACTTGACCCACGTTAGTCAAAACATGCATCATGCAACACATATGCAATGAAACCCATGAGATTGACCTAACAGCATTCCAAACTACGACGAAAACGTATGTTCGACAAACCGTTAACGACATTGCCAATTGTAACATCATCCAAAGATCATGAGCATATCCCCATGATATCCACAACATCACATGGACTTCCACTATCACGTATGTACCATTTATCTAGAAGCTCTTGAACTTGGTGTTGGATTTCTTGTCTCCTCATGATTGGCGCAACACCCAAATATTTATAGCAGCTTAGGTCAGTGCTAAGACCCGAATTCGTAACTAACTAGAACTGTAATTCCATACGGATCGCTATCCAGTAGAATCTTTGAGTTGGGTCCGAAGTAGACTCAGCAATCGAAACTGAACAGGACTCCCAAATCGTGTCGAAGCAGGACATCTTGTATAGAATCATAAATCAGGTCGGAGTAGGACTTCCTTTAGTAGCCTGGTCGGAACTTGGTCGAAGCAGGACATGGACGATGGATTGGTCGAAAGAACTCGTCGACACAGGCTGGTTGATACAAAATCTGGTTGGGCTTAACCATAATTTGATCGGACATGCTCTAGATCATGTCGGGTACACCAGAGATCTAGTCAGGCTTGATCATAATCTGGTCGGGCACACCAAGGATTCGGTCGCACTTGATTAGCAACGGCTCCATCAATTCTCTCACAAGTAGAGATAAGGAAACAACAATCATTAGACAAATATCATTTATACTATATTTAAATAATTAATTCTCCCAAGGAACAAGTTCACATGTTGTCTGAGACGACGTGCACGTGCTCTTGTCAATGGTCCTTTAGTAGACACATCCGATGCTGGTGTTATATGGATAAAAGCAATGTCCTCAGTGATGTCCTCATCAACCTTGGCGATGATCATCTCGATCTTCGATTGGAATAGGTTACTGGCCTTCTTGCTGAGCTATATCTGAAATCTAAGGTGGTTTGGATTACTAAGTCAAAAGTTAAGTCGATTTGTGGATCCATCGTCGTGCTAATTTTCAGCCGGCGGTCATACCGACTTTGTCAGCAGTTAGACCGGCCTTGGCTCGGCGATCAGACTGGCAGAGGGCGTTGAGGGTGGTTTTCTCGGGTTCAACTCAAGTCTTCCACTGTGATCTTCAGACTTGAATTTTCATAGCTTTCATATCTATTAGAGTGAAAAGGAGATTGAATACCAGAGGTGAAAAAATATTGGGCGCCTATTCACCCCCTCTAGTCGCTATTTCGATCCAACAAGAAGTTACAGATATGCATCACTTCGCACCCAAAAACGTAATCAACCAAATGGAAAACCAAAACATGCAGGTGTACCGCGGCAACGTCTGACCGATGAGTATTCCGAAAAATGACCAAGGAGCAGATGTTACAGGCACGGTGTAAATGCTACTGCTCTACACGTATATATAAGCGCTGGTTCTTGGTTTGCCTAAAAAAATGCAGAACGTGCCCCTCGTTAAAACTTGCAGAGCGTCAAAGCTAACGCATTCAAAGTCCAAGGCATATGGGTACCCTGCAAGATTTCATTGATATTTCTGGGTCCCAACCAGACGATGATATTGGGCTCGATGCCATTGCCACTGATTCTTGATGCCACAATGCACGGTACCTGCTTGCTACCTGGACTCTGCTCCTGTTTCCCTATTAAAAGCCTGGAAGGCAACTATTGCCAATTGAAGAGATGGCCAACAAATTTCCAAACTTCAAATAGTACTCCGACATGCAGCAGAGCCAGCCTTGTGCTACTTTTCGAGAATGTACCTATCTATGTAACTTGTATTATGAGTTCTTTTTAGACCTCTATTATGAGCTACCAGTATACCATCAACTAGTTCTATCTACTTGATTATACATTTTCTAGTTGCTAACACCATAAACAGATAAAACTTTGAACACCAAATTTAGAAGCAAACATTGCAGTGCTTCAGTGATGGTCGTAACACTGCGGTAGCTCTTGCCTGCGATAGCCTACAAGTTGCGTGACTTTGGCTCGTTATGAGAAACCATTTTCGGTTTGTTAACTCGCTGCTCGTCCCAGGAAAGGAAATGGCCTTATCGCTGAAGCCAGCTTTTGAATACGTTGCATGCCCCCATCCCAAGAACTAGCCAGCCAGCCAGCCCTGCCTGCCTGCATTTGCATGCAAGAACAACAACAGCTACCACACAAGCAGAGGCTACATGCGCAGAGAGCATTGATTTGAGTCTCCTACGTACCTGCAGAGCTTGCCAACTCAACATCATTAGGGCATCCGCCATGCGGCTTGCTCACAAGCGAAAAATGCAAGGACTGGACCTCAACCTTGTAACCCGACCTCAAGAAATAAATAAAAAAAATTACAAAAAGCAGTTGCACGCATGGGTGGAGATTTGTTGCCCCCAATGGATCCGACCGCCGGGAGGTGTGGCGCCGTCGGATCCAACCACTGGGAGGGTCGCCGTTGCCGCCAGGAGGCCGTTAGGAGTCCAGAGTAGAAGCGTTGTCGCCGGATCCAAGCGTCATCGTCAAGGGATAACCCGGAGGTGCAACGAACTTTGTCGTCGCCGTCGCGGGTCTTCTCCCCTCGCCGTCGACCTCCCCTCAATCTATCGTCGGGAGGGGCATCGTAGCCAGACCCGGTTGCCAGGAGGTGGCAGGAGGGGTGTTCCTGATGGATCCAACCTCCGCCGCCGGATTTTTGCCTTCCTTCGCCACCAGCCGTCAAAATTGGAACGAGAGAGCAGGGGGAGTGAGGAGTGGCACAAGGACATGGCCACCGCTGGATCAAGAGGGAGGAGGAGTGGCATGGTGGTGGAGGCCGAGAGGCCGTGGAGGAGGAGAGAGGACGGGGAGTGGAGGGACGGATGAACGGTGGGTGGGAGAGAGAGAGAGAGAGAGAGAGAGAGAGAGAGTGGTGTTGTGGTGGAGAGCAACTGCCAGCGATAGACCGTGGAGGAGAGCCGCCGCCGCTAGATCCAGTTGTTGGGAGGTTGGAGAAGACAAGTTGTCTCCAGATCCGGCCGCTGGGAGCTTCTTCTATACCGCCGCTAAGAGAGACAGAGAGGAGAGAGTTCCTATACATTATAGCATATTACACTAAGCCATGTCAGCATGCTTTTGGACCTAGACGGGTCCTATACATTAGAGATGCCCCCAACGCATTTTATCGATGCTTCAACTGTATATATGAACTTTGAAGTACATAGTATGCATTAGTCAGGTTTAGTAAAATGGAATTCAGAGCTAGTACTTTGCCAAACAAGTAATCAAGTAAAAAGAAGGGGTTGGTTCCAAACGAAGCTTAACTGATGTTCAATCACTGAACCAATTTCAGTTGACTTGAACCTTTTTAAAGGAGCACTGAAACCTGAAACCGAGATAAAGATCAATAAACAAGTACTACTACTTGTACTAGTAGAGTAGTACATGATGTACTAGCTCCATTCTTTTTTACTTGTTTTGGATATCGATACGGTTTCTAATATATACATTTGATCATTATATTTCTAATTATATGTTACTAAAAATTATTAAAAATATAATGATATGAAAATATTTTTATGACCAATCTAGTGATACCATTTCCACGTGACAAATCCAACTACTTTTGTTCATATTAAGGGTCTAGTTTTAAAAAGTTGAATGCATGCATTCTAAAATGAAACAAAAAAGAACGGAGAGAGCACTTAGGGTGTATTTGGTTGGTGGGATGAGATGACCTTGTATCATGTTATTTCATTGTTTTAGATGAATAAGATAGTTCAGTATCTAGAGAGAATATTTCATAAATTTGTATCTCATCATCTAAGATGTGATGGTCCATTGAAACAACCAAACATATTGATTTTTTTTTTCTTGAGCAACCCATACATGTAACACTCCGTATAAACCAAACACACCCTTACATACGCGAGGCATGGAGGGGGAAGCATGTTGCAGCAACAGAGATTCCCAGCACAAACACAAAATCCTAAGTTAGTTAATTAGGGAGGGCGGGAGCAGGGAGATGTATCCAAGGGAGCTCTCACGTGGGGAGGCCCGTAAACACGGCGTCGCTGCCGGGGATGATAAAGAAATCAACAAACGAACGAGTGAATGGATGGATTCGGTGGCCGGCCGGCTACGTACCATGGAGTCAAAGAGGCGAGGCCAACCGAGCCAGCTTTCCAGAGGAATGGGTACACACCACACCACCTCACGCATCAGAACAGAAAACTGCTCCCTCCCTCTCTTCCTTCCTTCCTCACCAGCTAGCTAGCTCTGCCTCTCTGCTTGCTTCTGAATGCTCCAAGTGTGCATGCACGAGTAAGCAAACAGGGAGAAGTGGACAGGGAGACCAACCTAGGGCTTGTGACCATGCAGGTCGAGCCGAGCACACAGGGCTTCAAACGCATTAATATTGCTTGTAAGCATGCTTATTTAAGGACTTTGGCAGGGCCTGTTTGACGTAGTTCTGCTTCTGCATGCATGCTTGCAGGCAGGCATGCATTAGTTTCATGGAACAACAAGCAGTACTAGACGATCCGAGGCGATATATATGTGTGTTGTCCTTGGAATCTTGGGCGAGTTGGTTTTGGAAAAGAACCCTTCAATTCACCAGAATCTTGTTACCTTGGAAGTGTACTTGTCGGACCCGGATTTCGAAATCCAGAATCCTCTGTGAAAATACTGCGCTATTCCCTGGATCAGTAGATAGCGCTCACAGTACACATTCTTTGAATCATTTCATACAGTAGCGTAGTCCAAACCATTCATTAATACAAGCATTAAAGTTCAAATAGACCACGTCGGGTCGAGTTTACAATAGGGCCGATCAGGCCAAATGAGTTCATTACAAAATCTCGAGTACGTTAGCGGAAGCAAAAGGGGTAGGGCAAGTCTCTCCACAGTACAGCGATCGGGTACTAGGTGTCGACCGATATTAACCAAAGGCTTGGATAATATAGGAGGTACACAAGTACCAACGAGCCAACTGCATCGGCGAGACCTAGACTACAAGAACTATACTACTCCTCTTCATTTCCTTGCTCTTCGGCGTCCCGGTCCTCGTAGTAGGTGTAGTCTCCATGATCTGCGGGTTCTGGGGTTGGGGGAAAGAGCGGGGATGAGCACAACTACCGTGCTCGCGAGCCAACACACAGTATGCAACATTATACATGCAAGGCTTAACAAGGATGGCTCAGGTTTATTTATTTGCACAAAGCAATATTTTGAGTACCAATATTAAAAGTCCTATCACTTAGCATTTTAACCAAATTGCATTTGTTAAAGAGATTACTTGTGCAATATTTATAACGATGAGGTTACCTCCACCTCATGCTTAGTTTTGATAGCGGTTACATCCACCACTTAACGTCACTGGGTACACCCACCGAGGAAAACCAAAACAGTCTGTCACAAATGACCCATCACATTTTATCCCGCCCACAAGGTTTTATAAATGAACTAACTCTTGTAAGTTCCCATGTCCGCCCATGACCGTGAGCACGGCTATTCGAACAGTTCATTACACTCTGCAGAGGTTGTACACTTTACCCACAAGAGACAATCATTCGACATATACACATGTTTAGTAGACATGTGAGTCAAGGGAGATCGTCACAAGGCCTTTACAATGCATCCACGGTATTTGTTACACCCGCTAAGGTTTCACCGAGAAGAGTTACGCTCACATAGACCAGTCAACTCTTTCCTGCACCCTCTTGCGCCACACGACTTACGCTCACATAGACCCGTAAGTCGTACACCCAACCCATAGCCACATAGGCTTATGGCGTAGCGGGTCATCTGCACAGTGCAACTCATACTAACGGATACAAATTATTTAGCAGTCGACACCATTATAGACATGTGGTCGTCTTGTTTTACATTGGGAGGTCATCACGAGTTAAGTCCTTAGGGACCATCTCGGCGTTCATACCACATACCATCCACAAACCAACATTCCTTGGGTGCATTAGCACCCACCAACATACCATCCATCATACCATCCGCCTGGATGTGACAAGCAATTTCTTTAGGGTTTTTAAGAGGTAGGAAAAATACAACATCATAACCAATCCCATCATTTACACCCAATGATCGCCCAAAATCATGTTCATTTCAAAGATGATGAATGGGGTAGATGATACCCGATACTTAAGCAAGACTAGCATGGCGCTTAAGTATAGCCTATACTAGTATAGTTACCAAATATTTACTAGGGTGACAAGGGTGTATGGCGGTTCAATTATCAAGGGATGGTGTATTAATAATAAAGCATCAACATGGCATTTAACTACCTAGGGTATTTAACATACATTTGCATAAGGAAATAAAGCATGCAATTTGATATTTAAAAGAACATAATTTGCATAAAATGTAGGTTCAATATGATCAAAGTGTCGACTACTTGGGTCTGACTAGATGATCTTGATATTCTTGAGCTTGATCGACGTGGGTCTCAGGCTTCTCGAATTCTACGCGACGATCGTCTGAAAAGAAATAAACGAGCAATTAAATTAATTAAATAACAAAACTCATCAAATGAACCCCAAAATGAACCAAACTAGCACCAACGGAAGAGCTCGATTTTAGAAATTTTTAGAAACAAACTTCACAATTTTTGGAGCTAAAATGGGGAGAAATAAATATTTGAAACCTCTCTTTTGAATTAAAAAGAAAAAGGGAAAAGAAAATCCACAAAAAAAGAAAAAGACAAAGTGGCCCATGGTGCCTTTTCGACTGGCGCTAAACGGGCCGTGGCGCTCGCTGCGTCCGCGCGGCTTTGTGGGTGCGCCCACCATGGAAGAGAAGAAGGCGGCGAGGAGCTAGCTAGGCGAGAGAGGAGAGGAGGAGGCGGCGGCGGCGCGCACGGAAGAAGGAGGAGGGCTCGGCTCGGGAAGCGGCGATGGCGGCGGGGAGGGCGGCGGCGGCGGCGGCGGCGGCGACGACGAAGAAGAGGGCTCGGGCGCGGCGGCGACGGCGAGCGGCGCCGACGAGGAAGATGAAGCGCGGCGGTAACGATGAGTCTCGGCTCCTTTGCACGCTTTCTTGCTCGGGAAGGAGGAAGAAGAAGGGGTAGAGGAGAGGAGGGGCGCGGTTTTAAAGGCCGAGGAGGCCTTGGATCCGGGAGGCGACAGATTGGCGACGACAACAGGCGGGAGTGCGAGGCGCGCGCGGCGGGATGGATGGGGCGAGGCGCAGCGGCCGGGCGTTGACGCGGGCGGCGCGGCCGAGGCGGCGCGCACGGGAGCGCACCCGTGAAGAGGAGAGGGCGCGGCGCAGGGCATGGCGGAGGCAGGGCTAGGGTTAGGGTTAGGGTTAGGGGGGGTTTGGGGGAAGAAGAGCTCGGGCTTTCGGGGGGAATCGAATCCTTGAGCAAATTGGGCAAATTTCGAAGTTTGAAAACCTTGATTCTTGAACACACGAAGACTTTGCGAATCCGAAACTTTGGGTGTTACAGTACTACTTCATTTGTGTGCAAGCAAATTGCACCCGAAGAGGATTGCATAGTTAAGCAACAAAAATTAAGCCAAGAAATCTCTGCAAATTAAGTCTTCACCTACTACATACGTACTCACGGCCTGTACAATTATTATATATCAACTCATTTAGATGTGACGATTAATAATATAAGCAGAAAAAAATCCGTAAAGTTCAAATGTCATGTTGTCAAAAAGAAAAAAAAAAAAAGAAAAAGAAGAAGAAAAAGAAAAAGAAAAAGGAGCGGAACGTGGAGCCCTGTGTTGAGATGGACCCAAGCCCAAAATGACCAGACAACGTAGCCATGAGTGAACTTTACGACCGATCGGCAATCCTACATGCGAACGCGTGTAATCGCAAGACAACAAGGAGGCTAGCTAGCAACAGCCAACAAGGGGAACGGGAGCGATCAAAGAAACCAGATCGTCCAAGCAACCAAAGATTGCTCCATGTGAAATTATGAGAGCCAGCGGTGGTTCGTGCAATTTGATATGCCAAAATCAACGTGCGCCGTTCGCACGTTCATATCAAGTTGGTGCTTTTTAGCTCGAATTTTGTCAGTTCTCACTGCAGCACTAGTGCGAATAACTTCGAATTAAGTCCATGCATGAAATGAGAAGAGACACCAATTTTAATTGCAGCCTGCAAAGGATGGCGATTAATGGAAAATTGAATCAGTCTTGGACTCGATGGAACCAAATGACATGGCATGGGGCTCCTGCCCTTTGGAGTTTGGACGATGCAAGTTATATGCAACGATAGGTACGTAATGAACAGCTCTTCTGTTGTGGTGCGTGTTTAGGTAAGGGAGGGAATGGGACGGTTGGGGCTTTGCTGTTGAACCCGAGCCCCTTGGCTCACGGCCCGATGCGATTTCGTGTGTCCTGCTCTGCCTGCCTGCCTGCCTGCCTGCCTGCTGCTGCTCGCCTCGTGGGTTTTGTTGCGACGGGATGGAAGAGAGTGCGGTTTGGTTTGGGAGCGCATGCCCGACGCCACGCGAGCGGGCGGTACGTTGCTTGCTTGCGCGACATGGCGAGTACGTATGATAAAGAAAGATTGGGCTCTACGTAACGGATGGGAAGAAAAGAGACGTGCTCCATCTGATAAGACGCACGAATCTAACACGACAGAAAGTTTCGGACATACGAGGGTAGTCGCGGACGGCGTGAATCGGCGGAGCGGAATCGGCCGCAGAGCGTGAAAGCGAAGCGAAGACGGCCGCCGTTTCGACAAGATTTGGCGGACCGGACGCAGATGGTGAGGGCTTGTCAAGTGCAGCGCAGGCCGGGACATGTCTCGGACGAGTTCAGTTGGAGCGCATGAACGGTTTTTACATGGTTTGGGCTTATTCGGCAGGTATCAGGCCCGGTGCCCGGTACCTACCAGGCCTTTACACTTCACACTGTTTACAGCACAATCAACGGTAGCTCGCTCTCGATTGTTGATCCTATGAGTGTCTCTCGTAGACCCAAACTTATTTAGCCCACGAAGCCTGCTTAAGTGGAGCGTCCCATGAATGCCCATGAGGCCATGACGGGAGACCCACAAGAGGCTTTTTTTAAAAGACTCACATAAGAGGCTTCAGTGGGTCCCACATAGCACAAGGATCGTTTATTGGGCCGGACTGGTGTCATACGGTAGGTGCGTCCTTTGTAGCTACGTACGTGATCTGGACCAAACCCAACTAATTTTGACCATTATTTCCTACGGGCTACAGCCCAACCCGGCTTACGTACAGGTATACTCAAGTCAAGTGCAGGGGTAAAAAACGAAAGGCGCACTGAAAAGGTACAAAATAAGCCTCCATCAGATTTGCATCCTCCTCTTCCTACCCTCCGATATCCTCTCCGATGAATGATTATGACAACGCTCTTCTCCAGTTCTCCTCTGGTATCTCTGTAGTTTAGAGTGGCCATTGGAACAGGTACTCATGGACGGACCTCATATTCCCAGTGATTTTCATCTGATTCCAAAAAAAAAAAAGATTATTAGATTTACTTGATTTTTTTTAATATATCTTCACATAGGCTTGTAACGCCCAACTAATGTGAACTCTATCCATTTAGGGGACCTGTCTGCTAGAGAAACTAGATCCCTTTAGGCTTTCTATTAGAGAATCAAGATTCAAGGGCAATGCCCACAGGCAATATCCTACTATCTTAAGTTGACTTTTGCTGAAGGAAACATAAAATGAATAAGTCTATTTTATCCCCTTTAACTCTTAACTCTCGATCTGAGTCTGAAAATCACCCTTCAACCCATGACGGACCCAAAACCAAAATTTTGGGGATGCTCTCGCCTGCTTACGGCTTGTTAAATGCTAACTTATCAACCAGCGGTAGTCCATGAGCCGTCCGTCGGTAGGGAGCACCAGCCCCAACTGCCCCCTTTGAGTCCGCCCCTTTCTTCAACTACAAAACCGAACACTCTACAACCCTTAACTACCAAAAGTGGTATTGCTTGTTTCAACGATGGTTTTTGCTCCGTTGGTCGCCACATCGCCGTTTTTTCCACGTCAACAGACACATAACCAATTGGCTCCACATGGCAACCCGACCTTATCCTCTCTCTCTCTCCTGTTCAGTCCCCACATGGCTCCACCTCCCACTTGCCTTGACCGCCTCGACCCCGAGCCCCGCTGCCTGATCGGACTTCACACGGGACATTGCCATGCGGCCAGGAACTGAGGACGCATGGGCCACCATGGAAGCACAACACCGCCTTAGATCCAGTTTTGGAGAGGAGGAAGGAAGAGGAGGGGAAAAGAGAAAGATAATGAAGAGGGAGATGCCCGGATCTAATGGAGCTCAAGGAGTGTGGTGGACCGGACCGAGCTGTCACCGCGAGCTCGCGGCTGAAGTAGCACCATCATCATGTCTTCCTCTCATTGTCACCACTGTTGAAAGTATGAACATTTTTTGAATTACTTTAATCCAAAAATATGGTAGATAAATCATGAGAATTACTCTAGTCATTTTCACAAAGTAAATGAACAAGAACACTATAGCCATACTAAGATCCAGAAGGACATAAACTAGTATACCTATCTCAGTGTTCAAGTTAACAACAGATAAGAAAACTAACCAACAAATATGTGTAAGATAGACATACCCGGATCCAGTAAAAGGAGTAGCAGCAGTAGGAATTCCAGATCCAGTAGCAGCAGCAGGAGTCTTGTCGTTCGTCATGGCGTAGTGGTAGTAGTCGTGCAGTTGATGTAGACGTAGCAGAGAATCGAATGAAGAAGAAGAAGCGAGCAGTCGCGCGAACGCTCCCCAAAAACCTTATTCGTCGTCGCTCGTGCAAGCCTTCGATGACGAGGGTTCCGGAGGCCTGCTCTCCCGGTGCGACCGTACACGCGCCTCGCTGGGATGGAGATCGCCAGAGATAGCAACAAAACCAAGTGGTGTTCTGTAGTCTTCCGTGGAGAGATTTCGTATGGAGAGATCAGTCTCAGAACAAGTGCTCTGTTCATCTAAATAGCAAAAATGAAGAGGCCAGAATGGTGTTAACTGCAACCATTAGTCACTAGTAACCTACAACCATTAGTCACTAGTAACCGCAGCCATTACTCAATAGTAACCTACAACCATTAGTCACTAGTAACCGCAGCCATGCCATTACTCAAAAATAACCGCAGCCGTTATTCACTAGTAACTGCACCGTTACTGTCAGCCATTTGTTAATACCATTTACTACGAGTCGGTGCGTTTCGATTTTCGAATAGATAAAGAAAAACGCGCACGCACACGCACGGCTCGCTCGGTGAGGCAAGGCGTGACGTGGCGAGGCAAGCGAGCGAGCGCGCGCGTGTATTGGCCCTCTCCAATTCCACAAGGGGGCTACCACGTTCCACCTTTTAAAGTGGTGCAACTCTCATTCAACTCTCCATATGGGACTAAACAGTTTTAGCACGTGCACATGGGCCTTTGGGATTTTTCAGGAATTAATTAGAATTAAAGATGGGTCCCAGCCCATATTAATTCCAACAATCCCCCACCAGATCCCAAGGACACATGTCAAATGCCTTGATCCACAGTATTGTTTTGATATACTAGTGTTTTGATGGAGACCGGTTAAGGTTGAACATCCACCTAGAACAGAAGCTACACTTATCCACAACTGAACAATGGACTAAGCCTTGAATTGACAGTTTTGTGTGAATAAGTTTTACTTAAGTTCTTAACTGATACCAGGCTGTCAGGCATCCCCGCGGGTTGGAGCATATGAGTCATACTCCTGGCCTATTCATGAGCTTCCTAGAGATTACCCTATCTCATAGACTGTGACTAGCAGTCGGGCTCATATAGGTGTGTTCTTTCAAGACTGCTCTGTAGGACAGTATCTTTGCTTAAACAAGCCATAGAACACATTAAGATAAAAATCAATCTGCTATACAGATTTAGGAGAGAATTGCATCTCCAATGGAGTGGGTCTATAAAAGTACTCTCCTCTCAGTTAACCAAAAGCTTGTTTCACCAATCCTACTTCACGGGATCTCCGATCATATAAGATGGGTTACCACTATGGTATAACTCACGTGGGTCTCAAACCCATCTCCCTCGATGCATTGTCTATCACATTCGGTGATAAACCCTTTGTGAAGGGATCTGCCAGATTTTTAGCTGTTTGAATATATTCCAAAGCTATTACTCCGGAGTTTCTTATTTTTCTGACAGATTTCAGTCTTCTCTTCACATGTTTTGATGCCTTCATATTATCCTTAGAACTGTTCACTTTGACGATCACAGTTTGATTGTCACAGTTCATCAGAATAGCCGGAACCGGTTTTTCAACCACCGGCAAATCCATCAAGAGCTCACGAAGCCATTTGGCTTCAATAGTGGCATTATCTAATGCTGTGAATTCTGCTTCCATTGTTGACCTCGTTAAGATGGTCTGCATGCAAGACTTCCATGAAACAGCGTCACCTCCAAGTGTGAAGACATATCCACTTGTGGCCTTAATCTCATCAGCATCAGATATCCAGTTTGAATCGCTATAACCCTCCAGTACCCTGGGGTACCCGGTATAGTGAATGCCATAACTCATAGTACCTTTTAGATAGCGCATTACCCTCTCAAGAGCATGCCAATGATCATCTCCTGGATTAGAAACAAAACGGCTTAGTTTGCTCACAAAGAAACGAGATGTCGTGCCCGTACCGCTAGCTAAATACATTAGTGAACCAATTATCTGAGAATATCTCAATTGGTCTCTGGCTATTCTCCGATTCTTCCTAAGCAACATACTAGGATCATAAGGTGTTGGAGAGGATTTGCAGTCGCTATAACCAAAACGACTCAGAATCTTTTCCACATAATGGGATTGCAACAATGTAATCCTACCATCATCACCTCTCAACAGCTTGATGTTCAAAATAACATCAGCTACTCCCAGATCTTTCATCTCAAAATTCTGAGACAAGAAATCCTTGACCTCCTTAATCACATTAAGGTTGGTCCCAAAGACCAGTATGTCATCAACATACAGACATAGAATGACTCCCTCGCCCCCACCATAGCGATAATACACACATCTGTCAGCTTCATTCACAATAAAGCCTGCAGATGTTAAAGTTCTGTCGAACTTTTCATGCCACTGCTTAGGTGCTTGTTTAAGACCATACAAAGATTTCAACAACTTTCACACCTTTCCTTCTTGACCATCTACTACAAATCCATCTAGCTGTTCCATGTAAATTTTCTCGTCCAACTCTCCATTTAGGAAAGCCGTCTTAACATCCATCTGATGAACGAGAAGACCGTGTGAGGCAGCCAGAGATGGTAGTACTCCAATAGTGGTCAATCTAGCCACAGGTGAATAAGTATCAAAGAAATCTTCGCCTTCCTTTTGGGTATAACCCTTGGCCACAAGTCGTGCCTTGTACTTCTCGATAGTACCGTCAGGCCTAAGCTTTTTTTTGAACACCCACTTACATCCTACAGGTTTACAACCATAAGGATGCTCAGTGATTTCCCAAGTTCCACTAGAGATAATGGAATCCATTTCACTCCGGACTGCTTCCTTCCAGTATTCCGCATCTGGAGAAGCATATGCTTCAGAAATGGTACTTGGTGTATCATCCACAAGGTACATAATGAAATCAAGATCAAAAGACTTTGCAGTCCTTTGTCTTTTACTCTTCCTCAGAGTTTCATTGTCTTTCTCCTCAGGAATTTGCCCAGGGGTTTGCTCAAAATATTCTATTGGAATGGTAGGTTCAGGAGTTGTATCGGGCTCCTGACTCGATGAACTAAACATATCTTTCATCGGAAAAATATCCTCAAAGAATATAGCATCTCTGGACTCCATAATTGTACCGACATGCACGTCAGATACTCCAGATTTCGCTACTAGAAATCTATATCCAATGCTATGGTGAGCATAGCCTAGAAAGACGTAATCCACAGTTTTTGGTCCAAGCTTACGCTTTTTGGAAATTGGCACATTGATTTTCGCCAAACAACCCTAAGTGCGCAAGTATGAAAGTGATAGTCTTTTCTTCTCCCATTATTCATATGGGATTATCTCTTTATTCTTTGTGGGAACCCTGTTTAGGACATGACATGAAGTCAATATAGCCTCCCCCTACCATGCTTTGGAAAAACCCGCTGTTTCTAACATGGAGTTAACCAAATCCGTTAGAGTGCGATTCTTTCTTTCAGCAACCCCGTTTGACTGGGGTGAATAGGGAGGCGTCCTCTCATGGATTATACCATGTTCCTCACAGAATAAATTGAACTCATTAGAAAAGTACTGCGCCACGATCGGACCTAACCCTTTGATTTTCTTTTAAGTTGGTTCTCACCGCTTTATAGATTTTAAAGTAGTAAAGAGCTTCATCTTTAGTTTTCAAAAGATACACATAACAGAACCTAGTGGAGTCATCAATCAAAGTCATGAAATATCTATTACCACCTTTTGTCAACACACCATTCATCTAACATAGATCTGAATGTATGAGTTATAATGGTGTCATGTTTCTTACCTCCGCGACCTTATGAAGCTTACGAGGCTGCTTTGATTGAACACAAATTTGACACTTAGAACATTTGGCAAGAGTGAATTTCGGGATTAACTCTAAAGCAAGCAATCAGCGTCATGCAACCAAAATTTATGTGACAAAGTCGTGAATGCCAAATAGTAGTCTCATTACCACCGAAAACATGGTTCACAACATTATTACACAAATCTGAAAGAGATAGGCGAACAAGCCTCCGCACACATAACCTTTACCAACAAATTGTCCACACTTGGACATTACAAATTTATTGGACTCAAATACCGCCTAAAGCCATATCTACACGTAAGAGATCCGCTCACGAGATTCTTATTGATAGATGGCACATGATGCACGTTCTTCGCCACAATCTTTTCAAGTAAACTTCGATCGACCGTACCAACACCATGAACAATGGCATGTGACCCGCTCCCCATTAGAACGGTGAATCCCGAGTGACTGGTAAGAAGAGAACAATGAAATATCAAAGACACACATGTATATTAGCACCGTGTCTATCCACCAATCGGTTGATTGACATACGGAAAGAACAGTAGGTAAATTACCATACCCTGATGTTCCCGTCTCAGTAGTACCAACAACAACATTAGCAGACTTAGAATTCGACCCTTGCTGATTCTTCCCACCCTTGCGTTGGCTGCAATCCTTGGCCCAATGACCAGGTTCGCCACACACAAAGCAAAGGCTATCCTTTGTGTTCTTCTTCTTCTTCTTGAAGCTAGTTGTTTGTGCGGTCTTGTTCTTGCCTTTGAACTTTTGAGCTTGGCCATTCTTCTTCTGCACCACATTGGCACTAGAATGTCCCTCATTACCTCTGATGTGTGTATCTTTTGCCCTCGCCTTCTCTTCAACATCAAGAGACCCGATGAGATTTTCAACAGAAAACTCTTGTCTCTTGTGTTTCAGGGAAGTAGCAAAATTCCTCCAAGAATGAGGAAGCTTGGCAATAATGCCTCCCGCGACAAACTTGTCCGGTAACACATATTTGAAGTGTTCGAGTTCTTTGGCCATGGATTGTATCTCATGAGCCTGCTCAACTACATAACGGTTGTCAACCATTCTATAGTCATGGTATTGCTCCATGAGATACAATTCACTGCCTGCATCCGAAACCCCAAACTTGGCCTCGAGTGCATCCCACATCTCTTTCCCAGTTTTGATCACCATGTATGCATCAACTAACTTCTCACTAAGAACGCTAATCACGACACCTTTAAAAAGGTTATCAGCAGCCTCGAACGCTTGCTCCTGTTCAGGAGTAAGTGTTCCTTCAGGCTTGCCACTTGCCACATGAAAAATGTTCATGTTAGTTAGCCAAAGCACCATCTTGGTGCACCACCTCTTGTAATTCGCACCGTCGAATTCAGAGGGTTTTAGCGCAGCGGTAAAACCAGTTGACGAAAAATGCCTATAATAAGGTTTTTTGATTGTTGAAAGTATGATCATTTTACTAATTACTTTAATCCAGAAATATGGTAGATAAATCATGAGAATTACTCTAGTCATTTTCACAAAGTAAATGAACAAGAACACTATAGCCATACTAAGATCCAGAAGGACATAAACTAGTATACCTATCTCAGTGTTCAAGTTAACAACAGATAAGAAAACTAACCAACAAATATGTGTAAGATAGACATACCCGGATCCAGTAGAAGGAGTAGCAGCAGTAGGAGTTCCAGATCCAGTAGTAGCAGCAGGAGTCTTGTCATTCGTCATGGCGTAGTGGTAGTAGTCGTGCAGTTGATGTAGACGTGCGTAGAATCGAATGAAGAAGAAGCGGCGATCGCGCGAACGCCCCAAAACCTTATTCGTCGTCGCTCGTGCAAGCCTTCGATGACGAGGGTTCCGGAGGCCTGCTCTCCCGGTGCGACCGTACACGCGCCTCGCTGGGATGGAGATCGCCAGAGATAGCAACAAAACCAAGTGGTGTTCTGTAGTCTTCCGTGGAGAGATTTCGTATGGAGAGATCAGTCTCAGAACAAGTGCTCTATTCATCTAAATAGCAAAAATGAAGAGGCCAGAATGGTGTTAACTGCAACCATTAGTCACTAGTAACCTACAGCCATTAGTCACTAGTAACCGCAGCCATTACTCAATAGTAACCTACAGCCATTAGTCACTAGTAACCGCAGCCATTAGTCACTAGTAACCTGCAGCCATGCCATTACTCAAAAATAACCACAGCCATTATTTACTAGTAACTGCATCGTTACTGCCAGCCATTCGTTAATACCATTTACTGCGAGTCGGTGCATTTCGATTTTCGAATAGATAAAGAAAAACACGCACGCACCCGACACGCCTGCGTACGCGCGCAGGCACGGCACGGTTCGGCTCGGCGAGGCGAAGCAAGGCGTGGCGTGGCGTGACATGGCGAGGCGAGCGAGCGAGCGCGCGCGTGTATTGGCCCACCCCAATTCCACAAGGGGGCTACCACGTTCCACCTTTTAAAGTGGTGTAACTCCCATTCAACTCTCCATGTGGGACTATACAGTTTTAACACGTGCACATGGACCTTTGGGATTTTCCAGGAATTAATTAGAATTAAAGATGGGCTCAGCCCATATTAATTCCAACAATCCCCTACTAGATCTCAAGGACACATGTCAAATGCCTTGATCCACAGTATTGTTTTGATATACCAGTGTTTTGATGGAGACCGGTTAAGGTTGAACATCCACCTAGAACAGAAGCTACACTTATCCACAACTGCACAATGGACTAAGTCTTGAATTGACACTTTTGTGTGAATAAGTTTTACTTAAGTTCTTAACTGATACCAAGCTGCCAGGCATCCCCGCGGGTTGGAGCATATGAGTCATACTCCTGGCCTATTCATGAGCTTCCTAGAGATTACCCTATCTCATAGACTGTGACTAGCAGTCGGGCTCATATAGGTGTGTTCTTTCAAGACTACTCTGTAGGACATCATCTTTGCTTAAACAAGACAAAAATCTTATTACAGGCATTTTTCATCAACTGGTTTTGCCGCTGCGCTAAAACCCTCTGAATTTGACGGTGCGGATTACAAGAGGTGGCACACCAAGATGGTGCTTTGGCTAACTGCCATGAACGTTTTTCATATGGCAAGTGGCAAGCCTAAAGGAACACTTACTCCTGAACAGGAGCAAGCGTTCGAGGCTGCTGATAACCTTTTTAAAGGTGTCGTGATTAGCGTTCTTGGTGAGAAGTTAGTTGATGCATACATGGTGATCAAAACTGGGAAAGAGATGTGGGATGCACTCGAGGCCAAGTTTGGGGTTTTGGATGCAGGCAGTGAATTTCCAACAACCATTGGGCAACGATTGGCATCTCCCATGCTTATTATTCTTTTATGGTTACTAAAAAGAGAGGACGCGCTACGCTGCGCCCGTGTAGATAAGGAGATTTGCAAAACTGACGGCATTCTAACTACAACATCCTGGTTGTATCACATCCATGGCCGGTCATTACATTGGCATATAGGCATAGAATGTATAGTTCAGAGATTGTAGGAGGACAGAGATACCTTAAATGAAAATGTGGCAAAAGTGGTGTATTATAGACCAACAAATGTCTATTGCTATGCTCAGGACATATCAATATGTTTTTCCCTAAGCATTCACCATACTAAGCTAAAAAAAGGGAAAAGAAAAACAGATTGACATCAAAGCAAGCCAGCAAAGCATGAAATTTCTTCGGTTTTCAACAGACAAATAACAACCCTAGTGATTATAGCGATAGAAATTAACAAACAGAAATTAGTGGTAAAAAAACCCTAGAGACCTAACCGCCCAATCCTGAAATCGGTACACGAACAACTCATCTCCTATTTATTCATCTCAAGCTCTCCCGGATGACAATCCATGCAAGGTATTTATCTCAGGCTCTCTCATGGCGTGAACAGTATTTTCACGATGAACAGTGCCACGCGGGGTGAACATCAAATCGTGTATAAATAGTAATCACGCGGTGTGAAAAGTGTTTTTCGTGTGAACAGTACCCCCGCACGGGTCCTCCGCGGCCTGGCGCCACACCATCGCCGGCCCTACCTCCCATAGAGATTATGCCGCCACACGGCCGTCGCGCTTGAAGCCGACGCCGGCCGCTGCTACCGACGCGCGGATGAAGCCCTGCATGGCCACCAGCCACGCACAGTCACCGCATGGCCACCGGCCCCGCATGGGCCTCTGCCCCACGCTGTGCGCCGCTGTACCGGCCACGCAGCTCCGCGTGCCCACAACCGCGTTAACGTCGGTAGCCCGCCGCGCCACCAACCTCCCGAAGTCTGCGCATGGCCGCTCGGCGCCACTCGCATGGCTCCTCGCACACGCCGCCGCCTCGTGACGGCAGCGCGCGTTCGTGAGTGCACCTCCGCGCCTCGCGCTGTGAGCCCTCCTGACCGGGAGCCACCTCCGAGCCGAGCACCGCCCCCACACGGGTTTTCCCTTGGAGCCGCGAGGCCGACCACGCATCGCCGGAACCACCCATGAAGCGCTGCATGGCCGACGGCCCTGCCACCTCCACTACTCACACAAGGCGCCGCCACCACTAGGATACGGGTTAGGGGAAACCCTACCCCTTGCACTTTCTTGAAACGATCGCATGGGCCAGGGCGCCCGTGGGCCGGATCGAGCCCAAGAGACCGATGAAAGAAGGCCTAAGAAAAGGGTCTTGTCGTGTGAAAGAAAAAAAAGGGGTTCGGACGGTCCGAACTTTTTGGAAAGAAGGTTCGATCGGTCCGAACATTTCTCGGAAAAAGAAAGCCGAAAAAACAGGAGAGAGAATTGGAAATCCCAAAAAAATTTGCAAAAAGATCCTTGGGTTTCTCTAAAATTACGCAAATTTCTCTCAGAACTGAAAATTTTCAAATAAACCCTCAAAGTTTTGAAAATTACGAGGAAATATCCCGGTAAAGAAATTCTTGCAGAATAACCCCTTAGAAATTGAAAAATTGTGCAGAAAATTTCACAGAACTGAAATTTCGCAGTTTAGCCCCTAAAAATTGCAGAATCCACCGAAAATTCATATTCCAACAAAAAGGGCCTCGGGAATTCAAATTTTGAATCTTTTTGAGCATTTGAAGCATGTTTAACTTTGTTATTATTATTTGTATGCAATTTATGTATTGTATTTATTGTTTTGATTATCTATGATTATTTATATTACTTTTAATCACTAAAAATAGCAGTAAATCATGAAAATACATAGAAAAATACGGGATACGAACTGGAAGTTCGAAGAGAATTATGAGAATTTTGCAACCATGTTATGTAAATTACCAGCAGTAATCTTATGAACTCTTTGCATGAATATGAAGATGATTGGCATCACGGATCAGGAATTCGAAGAACTGACCCAGCATGGCCAGAATTTGTACAAAATTTGTACCAGTCTTTAACTCTGTGATAAGGTAATCACGGATGAGCAGAAGATTGAGAAGACTCTCTACCTTTCACCCGAATGCGGTGCAATCCGCACACAACTATCGTCAAGACGGGTACAAGGAGTATACCGAATTAATTAACATCATGCAAGTTACAGAAGCTCAAGATGATGTTCTAAGGAAGAAATACATCTTACAGCCGCCTAGTAGCAATGTTGGCTATGAAGCCAATGCTAGCAGCTACAAGATGATAAAGCCTCTCACGAAGGAGAGGGGCAAGAAGGGTAAGGTCGTGGGTCGTGTGTTATTGATGCTTTCCAGTCTAAGAAGAAGGACAAATGATAGCATGAGGCACAAAGGGTCCACATGACCATTAGTTGCATTAATGGATGTGGATGCCCAATAGCAGCCCCATCACCCTCCTTTGGACATCGCAGCCTTTCAACCGTAGTCGCCAAAAGGAGAAGATCACCATGGAGCGATTGAGGCGTAAGTTTTGAATACTTCGCCGATTCGATCTAGTGCACGCATTGCACTTGGATCTTTTACAATAACTTGCAGTTTGTAATTGAAGCAGAGCATTGAATTATTTTCTTTAAATAATAGTTGTAAGCTCTAGGAGAGCAAAGCATTAAATTCTTATGATGAGTCATGTGAGGCTTGTTTTCTCGTATTTATAATAGCAAGTTATGTTATAATATCTGAAGTATTTTATTTATGTGTTGCTTTTAATCACTGAAAATAGCAGTAAATCATGAAAATACATAGAAAAATACGGGATACGAACTGGAAGTTCGAAGAGAATTATGAGAATTTTGCAGCCATGTTATGTAAATTACCAGTAGTAATCTTATGAACTCTTTGCATGAATATGAAGATGATTGGCATCACGGATCAGGAATTCGAAGAACTGACCCAGCATGGCCAGAATTTGTACAAAATTTGTACCAGTCTTCAACTCTGTGATAAGGTAATCACGGATGAGCAGAAGATTGAGAAGACTCTCTACCTTTCACCCGAATGCGGTGCAATCCGCACGCAACTATCGTCAAGACGGGTACAAGGAGTATACCGAATTAATTAACATCATGCAAGTTACAGAAGCTCAAGATGATGTTCTAAGGAAGAAATACATCTTACAGCCGCCTAGTAGCAATGTTGGCCATGAAGCCAATGCTAGCAGCTACAAGATGATAAAGCATCTCACGAAGGAGAGGGGCAAGAAGGGTAAGGTCGTGGGTCGTGTGTTATTGATGCTTTCCAGTCTAAGAAGAAGGACAAATGATAGCATGAGGCACAAAGGGTCCACAGCCATTAGTTGCATTAATGGATGTGGACAGCCCAATAGCAGCCCTCATCACCCCTCCTTTGGACATCGCAGCGGCCCCAACCGTAGCTGCCCAAAAGGAGAAGATCACCATGGAGCAGATTGAGGCAGAAGTTTTTGAATACTTCACCGATTCGATCTAGTGCACGCATTGCACTTGGATCTTTTACAATAACTTGCAGTTTGTAA
Source organism: Ampelocalamus luodianensis (assembly GCA_036346255.1). Lineage (NCBI taxonomy): Eukaryota > Viridiplantae > Streptophyta > Magnoliopsida > Poales > Poaceae > Ampelocalamus > Ampelocalamus luodianensis. Next base: position 21,959,633 of record CM070621.1, read on the forward strand.
TTGAAGCAGAGCATTGAATTATTTTCTTTGAATAATAGTTGTAAGCTCTAGGAGAGCAAAGCATTAAATTCTTATGATGAGTCATGTGAGGCTTGTTTTCTCGTATTTATAATAGCAAGTTATGTTCTAATATCTGAAGTATTTTATTTATGTGTTGCTTGCTTTCTGCTGCATATTAATAAAGTATATTATATTAGAACGCGTGTGACGCCCTATGGAGGAAGTGTGCTTAGCAGATAGCGGCACAACGAATACCATCCTGAGAGAAATGAAAATTTTCAATTAATCAACAAGAATGCTGGTAGTCTTACGACAATCACATGTAGCGATACTTGTATAATAGGCTTAGGAAGGGTCCAATTATACTCCCAATAGGCACAACTTTGGTCATTGATGAAACCTTGTTGTACCTAGAATCGACTATAACTCTCAAGGATATTCGCGCTAACGGTTTCCACGCAAAAACTAAAGAAAAATATGGTAAGGAATATCTGCTCATTGCATAGCATGAAGAAAGCGCAAAAGGGTATTAGAATGACTTTCTTCATATGAATCTGGGCTATACTACACTAATATTAAGGCACCTGCAGTCTATACTGCCTTAAAAATCGTATTTAGAAGCTCTGAACTTTTCTATCTCTGCATGATAGATTATGCCACCTAAATCTTAGGATGATCATAAAAATAATTAAGAATTCACAAGGACATAATATGAATGTAAAGAATTTCCCGAATCACGAAGATTTTGTATGCCCCGCATATGCCACCGAGAAATTAATTACTAGACCTTTTGCTCTGAAAGCGAAGGATGAAATCCATGTATTCCAGGACCGTATCCAGGGAGACTTTTGCGGTCCTATATAGCCCTTGTAAGGGTCATTTAGATATTTTATGGTGCTCATCGATGCTTTCTCGGAATAATCGCACGTAAGTTTTATTATCTACGAGAAACCACACTTTTGCAAAGCTAAATCTCGCAGATAATTAAAAGTACAAATAATTTCTCTGATCATCATGCGAAGTCCATCAGAATGGACAACTATCGAACCCGGGAGCGAAGGATCCCGAATTCTCTGTGTTCAAACACCGGTCCAGGATTTCCAGTGTACACAGTCTTACAAAAAGGATATCACATTCATATCATGAAAACGTAAATGACATTAAATAAATAATTGTTTAATACAACTGAGTCTGATTACAATATCAAATAACAAATGATAAACACAGCGGAAACATATAATAGAGGTGAGCCACACGATGCGCAACAGGCAATCGTCTGGGTCAAAAGGCCTACTCGTCCGGATCCTCACCCAATATTGATTTTAAATGCATGCATAAGGTAACAAGTGAGTATGGCAGGGGTTGTTTTGCATAAACAACATTTTCAGTGTAAATAATCATAGTAATTTCTAAGGCAGTTTTATACTAAGACTAAAATCATATTTTAATATGACAATATTACAATGTGGATAACCTCCAATGGTTTAGTGAAGGATCCCCTCCTAACACTTGGCTTCCCGCCCAATTTTTCATAAGGATTAACCATCCTCAGCATTTAATAAAGCATTAAAAAAAAATTCTAACTTTAAATGGCCCTACTAGCATGTCCATGACCGCGGATGCGGCTATTCGAATAGTTTCTACTCTGTAGAGTTGGTACAACTTTACCAACACGAGGTGACATGCTCGTTATGTCGGCCAATTCACGCTTCCGTAGGCGTGTGACTGAGCAATTACTATGAGACCTTTACAATGTTCTGTCTTAGTATACTCATGCCCGCTAAGGTTTCGCCTTTGACTAACCGCCCTCCCAGCCCTCTTGCGCCAAGTGGGAATAGAACGTCTAACCGACACCCACATAATCACATGACATAAATATACTAGAACATCACAAATTAATTAGCCAAATCCTGCCCATATAAAACATGTGGTAGTTTGATATGGCATAGCAATAAGCGGCTCAAAGACCGGTCCTCAATTGTCTTGGGCGTCATTCCTACAACCCATGGGCCTTGATCTTAGCCAGATCAACCCTGTGCATAAACCTGCACCCACCATTCCGACCATTTCGCCCAAGTCCAAACCCATTTTTGATTTTATTTTGAATAAAACTCTATTTATAAATCCATGTGGTAAGACAATACCACAATGTCAAGTTTGAAACAAATTTATAGAAATTTGGTGAAAACCCTCCCAAATTCTGTAAGTGTGAACTAAGCCTGGCTAAGCATATGTTTAATTTTGGTAATATCTTGCCTATGATATCAAGGTAGTCAGATACAACATTCAAATTGGCCATACAATAACACATGGAATTAACTATATGTAAAACAGGACATTAAAATATTTATACAAACATATGCATGCGATAAAGAATTTAAAAACTGAAAATAACTTAAAATACTGGGGGCAATATGGTCAATGGTGTAACTTGCCTTCGTTGATGTCTTGGAATTCTAAATCTTCAGATTGGTCGAACTCTCCGGAGTCGTCGAATTCTAAACGCGAAAATACGATAAATTCAAATAAATTCATAAACATAGTTCAAATTAACTCCAAATTAAAATATTTTGGTTTAGTTAGCTAGATTATAATTTTATATAAATTTTGCAATTTGAATCACCCAATTTGGAGTTCATATGCAAAAGTTATGAATTTTAGAAGTTTTAAACCTAATTCTGAAATTTAATTGAATTTTCCGAATTATTTTCCTATTGAAAAATCTATTTATTGCGCAATGCTGACGCCAGCAAGGGATTTTCGGAATTTAAAAGAATTAAAATGATTTCTGACATGCGGGGCCCACGTGTCATAGACACAGCTCACGGTGGACTGATTCCACCGAGCCGAGTGGGATCCGGTGCACCTGAGGTGGCACGCACGCACACGCGTGGCGCCGAATCAACAGCCACGTGGCATGCCACGCATGTGCGAGCGCCGAGGTGGACGCCACCGTGGGCGTGCCACGTCAGCTTGACGGCGGCGACCCTCGGATGTGTACGACAACAGCGCTCGGCGGCTTTCCGGCGAGGGTGAGTGGTCGCAAGATGTAGAGGGGGATATTGCGAACATGTTGGTACCGATTTGGACGTGAATGGCCGTCGGAGTTGGCCGGCGGCGAGCGTTTGGCGGCGGAGAGGGGCTCGGGGAAGACTCCGGCGACGTGGATGGGTGCCCCGGGTAGCCTAGGCGTCGGGGATGCCGGCAGTGCACTCCACAGTGGCGCGGCGATGATGACGGCGGTGCAACTCGAAGTTTTGCCGCGGCGGCGAAAAACCCTAATCTCACAATTGCGGCGGCGCCGAAGCTTTAGAGAAGGGGTGAATGGTGGTTCTGGGATGCGGGGAGTATTGTGAACCCGGGGGTCCCTTTTATAGGGGCGGGGAGGCTCTGAGGCGGCGTGGGGAAGGTGGGGGTCATGTGGCGGTGGTTGCGGCGTTGTGGGTGAAACCGTCGCGGAGAAGAGGGGAGAACGTGGGGGAAACGCGGCGGAGGTGGACGCGGTCTCGTGCACGTACACGCGAAGATCGGAGCGGTTGGGGTTGAGCCGTTAGCGAAGCTCGGACGTGGCTTCGATGGCGGCGGCGCGACAATCTCGCGGGAGGACGACGACGAGGAGGACGATGACGTGGAGCCGTCGGATGATGATCTAGTGGACAAGGTCGCGTGCGGTGATGTGGAGGGAACCGAGCGCGTGCGGCTCGTTGGATGTTAATCCAACGGCGCGGAGGAGAGGAAGAGAGGGGGAGACGAGGGTGATTGACAGCCGTCCGATTTAAATCGGACGGTGGGGAAAAGAGAGGGAGAGAGATGCGGGGGTGTGGGCCGGTTGGGCCGTGCGGGGAGGGGGGTTTGGGCCGGATCCTTTGGGTTTCGGCCCAAACAGGGTTTTTGATTTTCTTTTGCTTTTCTATTTGTTTTAATTCTGATAATTCATTTAGGCTTTAGAAAATAGCAAAATAATTTCAAAAATTATGGAAAAATTCACAGAAATTCCCATACTTATTTTGGACTTATTAAAATTATTTACAACTTTTTGTTGGCTTTTAATTTTGCAAATAAATTTGTTTTTGACTTTAAAATATTTATAAAAAACTTTTAAAATTTCATAAAATTCCACAAAAATAAATAAACTTTTAATTTTTCTGAAATTTGAAATTTGGGTTGTTACAACAACGCTAGAGAATTTACTTCAAATGCATTTGATGATTATTGCATGAAAATAGGAATCAAAGTTAAGCATTCCGTACCGCATGTCCACACCCAGAATGGGCTAGGAGATCTTTGAAGAATTATAATTTACCAACTACATGTTGGGGACATGCAGTCCTGTACGTAACAACTCTCATCAATTTTAGACCGTCGGTATATAACATCCATTCACCTATGCAACTAGCGCAAGGGTTAGCACCGAAAATTTCTCATCTTCACAGGTTTGGTTGCAAGGTTTATATACCTATACCACCACCGCAGCGAACTGCAATGGGTCTTCTCCGAAAGTCTGGGATATACGTTGGTTTTGAGACATCATTCATAATCAGGTATCTGGACCCTATGATTGGAGATTTGCATAATGTCCGATTCGCTAATAGTATATTAGATGAGATTAGTTTCCCGTCAATAAGGGGGAGGAAATCAACCCCTTAATAAAAATATCAGGAAATAACGTGGCAAGCCACGGGAAGTTCAGAAGACAATTGAAGTCTAGAAGATAATTGAAGTCCAGAAGATAATTAGAATCCATGCATATGACCCGCGCTAGTGAAGCAAATAGAGAAGTCTAGAAGATAATTCAAGTCCAGAAGATAATTGATTTGCAAGCATTAACGAATCAATTTCCTGGCCACTTTAGTGATTTGAAGAGCATGACCAAGTCACATGTGCACACAATGCACCAGAGAGGGTTGAAATACCAATGAAAGTATCTCTAATCTCATCCTAAGGCCTCAGAAAGGACGAGAATTTCGGCCCCTTGAATCCAAAGTAACTGGGGACGTCTAGTGAAAAAGGATAAGGACTTGACACACCATCACCAAGTTCCCAGAACTGTAAGGGGGCGATTGAGACTGACACCGATGACACCTTCGTAAAAGACATACTGCATTGAACATCCCTATGAAGGGAGATATCAGCATGAATGTGTGTGCACACATCGGAGCTAAAAAACTAAAGGGACTTGCCCTCCGTAATTGAAAGGAGCGGTGTGTAAGTAGAAGCATTAGAAGAATCACCCCTTGAAGAAATAGCTATAAACTTTATGACCTGAGGAGAATCTATGAATAAGACAACAGCCAATGTCGATATTGATTTTGCAAAGAAAATTGACACAATCATCGATCTTGATCCAAAGCCTACATCGCTCGTTGAATGAAAAAAAAAAGATCAGATTGGGAAGATTGAAAAAAGACAATAGAAGCAGAATTATTATCTCGGAATAAAAAAAAGGTGTTTGGGCATGTAAGCCGTTCGCCTCCCCATGTGCACCCCGTAGGGTATAAGTGGGTATTTGTTTGAAAGATAAATGAAAATAATGAAGTAAAGCAAGGCTTGTTGTACAAGGTTTCACTCAACGTCCAGAAGTTGTTTATGAAGAAACTTATTCCCCGGTCATAGGCGGAACCACCATTTAAATATTTAATCTCAATGGCAGTAAACTTGAATTTTGAAATGATATAGATGGATGTGGTAACTGCATACCTTTATAGAATTTTAGATTCGGATATTTATATGAAGATACCTGAATGTATCCTTACCCCGAATTAAGATAGTGAAAATAGAAATCTATACAGTGTGAAACTCAGAAAGTTACTGTACAGACTTAAGCAATTAGGCAGGATATGGTATAATCGCTTGAAACGACTTTCTATACAAGAAATGCTACACGAACAATGAGAATAATCCCTATGTATTTATACGACGATCCTAGGATGGATTATGTATAATCTCAGCGTATGAAGATGATCTGGATATCATCAGAACCCTGAAGGATATTAAGGAAGCAAGCTCTTACCTCGAGTCGGAGTTCGAAATAAAATATTTGGGTAAAACCAAATATTACCTAGGCTTGCAGCTTGAGCATGCCCTTGAAGGGATATTAATGCATCAGTCAACCTACACTCAAAAGGTGTTAGAACGGTTCAGCTTTGAAATGGCATACCCTTAGAAAGCGCCAATGGTCGAGAGATCCATGCAGTAAGACAAGGACTCGTACAAACCTAAAGAGGGGGGAAGTCCTGGGACCAGAATACCCATACTTGAGCGCAGTAGGAGCACTCATGTATTTAGCAAACTGTACTAGACCGGATATTGTATTTGCCGTGAACCTGCTAGTAAGGTATAGTGCAGAACCTACCCAAAGGCATTGGCAGGGAATGAAGGGCATCTTTCGATACCTCCAAGGAAACAAAGAACTTGGTTTGTTCTACAAAAAGAGCCAAACCTGTCTATGAATGGCTATGCAGATGTCGGGTACCTATCGGACCCACATACAGTCAAGTCGCAAACATGCTATGTATTCCTATGTAGTGGAGCTGCAATTCCATAGAAATCGTCTAAGTAATGTCTTATATCGACTTCAACGAACTACTCAAAAATAATAGCACTATATGAGGCCTCACGAGAATGTGCTTAGCTTCGACGGATGATTCACCACATTCAGCAGTCATGTGGATTGAATGCCGCACAAACCCCCACTATTATCTATGAATATAATGTAGCTTATATTGCACAAGTGCAGATGGGTTTTGTGAAGAATCCTCTCACAAATCATATCAACCCTAAGTTCTTCTATGCTCATGAATTGCAAAAGATGAACGAAATTAAAGTACTGCATACTAAGTCATGTGAAAATCTAGCAGATTTATTCACTAAGCCACTTCTAGCATCTAGCTTTGAAAGGTGTATATGTGGAATTGGAATGATGAGACTTAAAGAAGTGCATAATTCAGGGGGAGAATCTTCACGAACTCATTATTGAAACTTGATCACAAAGATCGAGTACCCAAAGAATAAATCCAGAAGATTAAATGAAATTGGGTGGATTGTACTCTTTTTCTCTTGACGAGTTTTCCTGAAGTTTCTCGGTTAAGGTTTTTAACGAGGCAATTCGTGCAGCACAGCAGAACGTATTTCATGTACTCTTTTTTTAAAAAAAATTTCCACTGGATTTTTGTGGAGTTTTGACGATACATGGACATGACAGATGAGTGCCCAAGAGGAGGGGTTAAGAAACTTGGCCCAGGCTGGCAGTCCTGGCCTAAGGTGGACTCCTCTTCCCAAACTCTAGTAGGTCTCTAGACTATAAATAGGGGGTACTAGTCATTGTAAAAGGCTCATTGCTTGATGAAGGAATAAAGAGAAGTAAAAAGTACCCCTACATCTCTGTGTTCAATCTACTATTCTGTTCTTGTGTTCTTGCATTGTTCTTACAATTCTGAGTTTGTCTACAAGGTAATCGCTCGAACTGGACTTGCCAGCGACGGTTTCTCAACATTAGGATCCTGTAAATATGATTTCTAGTTATTGCCTTCTCCATACTCTTTTTTACAACACTACACCTCCAACAAACAAATGGCTAAAACAGGCTAAGGAAATGCACCTGAACAACTAAAGGCAAAATTGAATGTGTCTGAAACATAGATCATCAAAGCTCATGTCACTCCATATTGAGAGCCTTTCACTCTCTAGTTAACAACACCAGAGCTTATCCTCACACCACCCACAGGTTCAACCTACATTCCCTTCCCAAAGAATCAGTCCACATGTCCTAAGACAAAAAAAAACCTCTATACTGCCTCCATTACAAAATAGGTAGTTTTTGGCTTTCTAGTTTCCGAGGTCTACATGATAACATTTTGGCCATCGTTTTTATTATGATATGCTAGTAAATATTAAAAAAAATAATACAGTAATTGTCAGAAACTAAAGATGGAAGCACTGAAGAAAGAAAGAAAAGGCACGAAGGAAGTTTCAGTTAACTGAAGAAAACGTTTCGATGTTGACGATCCAACGGGGGAGTTTATACAAGAGGCTTTTAAAGGAAGATCAACGGCTATCGTGCACCAAGCTCTTTACTGTGCGTTCCAACATAGTAAAGATGAACTTCTGAATGTATTGTAGCTGTCAATTTCGTTTTCACTAAGAATATTCCTCCTGTAAGGGCTATAAGGCTCTAGTTGCGGATTGTGAATATTATGTTCTTATTAGCTTCTATATAGTAGAGATTAGACTCTGTAAGAACACTTTCCCTTTCCGTAAGCAGAGTTGGATTCTGGAGCTACTTTCTTCGCAATTTGCCTAAATATATGTGTGAGATCTCTGAAGATCTTGACAAGGAGTAGAGGCGAGGGAGGCGTGTGGGGGTGAGGCGAAAACGGGGAGGACGAGGGCAAGAGCGACGCGTGGGGACGGTAGGAGATGGGGAGGAGGCGAGGCAAGGGTGGCGCGTGGGGGTCGGGACGGAGACGGCGAAGGCGAGAGCGACACGCAGCGAGGGAGAAATGGGGAGGAGGTGAGGCGAGGGCACACAAGAGGGGGTGAGGTGAGGGTGGCGCTCGGGGATCGGGACAGAGAATGAGGGTGAGAGTGGCGCATGGCGCGGGAGAGATGGGAAGGACGCGAGGCAAGGGTGGCGTGTGGGGGCGGAGATGGCGAGGGCGAGGGCGAAAGCGGCGTGTGGGGCAGGAGGAGATGGGGAGGAGGCGAGGGCGACGCGTGGGGGTAGGGCGGAGACGGCGAGGGCGAGAGCGGTGCGTGGGGGCGGGAGGAGATGGGGAAGAGGTGAGGCGAGGGCGGCACGTGGGGGTGGGGTTGGAGATGGTGAGGGAGAGAGCGAGGGAAGGAGGGGAGGAGAGCGAGGGGAGGAGGCAGCGCACGGGGGTAGGGGCGGAGATGGGACGGACGGATCCGGACCGTCCATGGAAAACCTGTGATCGCACAGCTCTGCACCCGCCCGATCTCAGACGTACGATGACGATCCACGACCGACGGCCGCCGAGACGGGAACCTCGACGCCAATTCGACAAGCGAAGGGGCCTTTTCGCGAAAACAACGATGTGGGGCTCCCAGGGCCGCGGTTTCCTTCACCTATAAGAAAGAGAATATTAATAGGGATCAATAGAAGATTGCATTGAAATGCCATTTCGTTTGATATGTAAATCGATGCATTTGTTTTGTTTCTCCTTGCATGAAGCAAAGATTGGATTGAAGATCTCTTAGGGCATCTCCAATAATGAACATCTCAGTCGTTTCTTACCTGTCATGTCACTCAAAATGCTATTTGGAGGAGAGAGAATGTGAAGAGAGAGAATGTGTCATCTCTTGTATAAGAGACAAACTTGGCACAAATGGTGAGTGTATAAGGGAAGAAGTTGTGATGAAAATAAATGCTTTTATAGATAAATTATTGAAAATGTCATCTTTAAGGTTATCTGTAGATGAGTTAGAATCTTTAGAGGTAACCCTAAAAGATAAACTATTGTACATGCCTTTGTTACTGATTGTTTGCTGCCCTATTCACTATTGCGAGCGAAGCATCTCCATTGTCGCAACAGGCTAGAGAGAGAGGGGGGAGGAGGGAGAGGGCACGCAACGGGCTCTGATCTCCATCAGTGCTGCCCCTAACTGGTTGCGAGAGAGAGAGAGAGAGAGAGAGAGAGAGAGAGAGAGAGAGGGAAGGAAGATGACTGGAGTGAGCGCCCTTATTTGTACTTTATTTTACTTTTTGTTGATTTAGTAAATGTACTGTTGACCGGTGTGCCATGTAAACTCAGTTTGGACACGTACACTATGGTGGTTTTAGGCTTGGGGTGTTTTGCACTGGTTTTAACAGTTTGGGGATATCAAATATATGGTTTTGAAGTTGAAGATTGATCTCTAAACTAAGTGTGACGCCCCGTGTTATTACCCCAGGGGTAATAACACTTAAGCATACGGATTGCTATTCGTTTGCCCGGTAGAACACCGCTCCAACGAATAGTAAGCCTTACCAGGGTTAGCGCATCAGAACAATAAGATAGAAACTGTCCTTTATTCAATAGTTAGCCACGCAGGGCTAAAGTCTTACAGCACACATACTAATTTACATAGCCAAAATAAGACTAAACCCCCTTCTTGCCTGCCACACTCCACTGGCCTCCTATTCGTCCCATGAGTCAAATACGGTGTCCATCTCGCCCTGCGCCTCGTAGTAAGGATCTTCGCCTCCTGTGGTCTCATCTGTACCTGCAGTGCCTTCGCCCCACTCGGGATACTTCCCTGCTGGACTAGGGTCTACAAAGGAGAATACTAACAAGGTTGAGTACAAATGAATGTACTCAGCAAGCATTAATAGCAAAAGATGCAAAGGATGCACTATCTCTACTCTTTATCACAATTTCTAGACCATCTCACTTTAGAAAATAAATCTCGACAAACATGTGGCAAGTTTTAATTCTGAAAAACTCTACTAGTCACTCGGAGAGACGAAAGACCCCCTGTGGTTCCCGTAGACTCCAATCCTGGAGACTGGCATGAATTCATGATTTGTTTAGCATCGCGCAGCTTTGTACCACTTTGTAGCTATTCAACTCTCCGTGAACAGGTCCACCGCATTGCCTTAGATGCGGTTCGAGATCGAAATACGTAACGCTTTCTTACGTGATTAGTTTCTCCACCCATCACCTTCCGTGAGTTCGTGAGGTTGGTGTAACACCGCTATTCGGAAGCCAAGATGTCACCTAAAACATCTAACATACATCCATAATGCAAGAATTTGAATAAAATCAACTAATGATAGTATCAAAACAACCAAGACATGATGAAGGTATCCTTCCTTCACCAACTAATCTATTTATTTCAGTTCATTGATAATGAAAGTTCACACGAGATAATTCGACATCAATGTGGAGAAGGTATCCTTCCTTCACCACTTATAAATTTATTATTACAGTTCATCATTTACGAATGTAAGATAGAACTAAATTTAATCTTGAACATGAATTGATGAAGTGAACAAGTAGTGCGTGATTACTTTCTCCAAGTGAGCCAACATCACCTAAAATAAACAAACAACGCAAGAGTGAGTCCACGACTCAAAGTAAGTACAAGATAACACACATATGAACAAGTCATCATCATAAGAGAATATGAGCATACATCGAATGAAAACTTAGGAATGCATGGCATGAATGAATGTACTCAAGGATGGACTGCACACATGCTTATACCAAGATAGCGAGTGACACACCCGTCGGTGTTCAATATCATCTTTCGCATTTACTCCACATATTGATAGAACATAACCAATTCAGCATTTCGGGTATCACAAGATGTCACATCATATTCAAATAAACATTCACAATCACAAAGATTTAAAACCAACAAAGTACTTGCCTTCATGCGTTGCACGCGTTAGCGAGCAACGATGGCGCCCCCAAACCCGTGAGGCTCGCGGCCTAAACAATTAAATAACCGAAATAAGAACAACATAGAGCCCATCATGAATTAATATTCTACACTACCCTCTTGCACACCCAAAACATAGTCATAACCGAATCTGAAATTCCAGCAGAACATGGAATCCCATCAGACAGCAGCACGGTAAAGACCAAAACTAATGATCTGGGACTCCAAAGAGATGAGCCCAGATCCTACACGAGCTTAACAAATATATCTACAACTTTGTAGTTGACGAGATAACCCAATTCGGCCAAACTAAATTGCTAACTGTCAAACGAAATAGCAGAACAGAATCTGACGAGCAATTAGAACAGCAGAACTAAACGTCCATAACTTTTAAACTACAACTCCGAATTGAGTGTTCTTTAACAATCTGAAAAGGTTATGAAATTACCTACAATAACCTAGTTGGCACGACATTCAAATTTTGCCTTTAACAAAAAGTGGCACACGGGTCAAAACTAAAGATAGAAACTGACATACAATCTGGACAGACTGACCTACAATCTGACAGTCACAAAGAAAAGTGCATAACTTTTGATCTATAAATCCAAATGAGGTGTTCTTTATCAATCCTGAAAGCTAGTGATATCACCTCAACACTCCACCTTAGCTAGCTATATAGCGCCTCATCAGGATCCCCACTAACTTTTGACTCGACTATCCCCACCGAAAGCTAAGGTTCTCTAAATAACTCTAGGAGATCAAAACTTCTAATTCGGCCTCTAAGAACCCAAAACTAGCCACACAATTCCTCCATATCACTAATCCACACACTAAACATCATATAGCGGGAAACGAATTGACTTACGTGTTACGCTGATGTGAGAGGTCGGCCACTTTGCATAGTCACGTAACAAGGTAGCATTTTAGCATATTAGGGTTGTGGCTTAATCCCCTTTCTTGCCTTTAAGTGGGCTAAACGGGCCTCTAAAATGGTTGGCAAAGCTCTCTCAAAAACTGAATTTTGAACTTATTTCCATATCTAAACTTTGTTGCATTCGCTATTGAATAAATTTCGACCGAGCAAGAGTTTGTTGGTCCTTATATTATAACCATATGTAAACTATCCCCACCGGTCCCGGGTTCCCACCTCTTACCTCAACATCATCATCGCGTCTTACCTCAACATCATCATCATCGCCCCTTTTACCCTCCTAATAAGCCTCATTCTTTCCTTAATCATCTTATCTTATCTCAATCATTTTCTTTAGGTTTTGGAAAACCATTTTGATGCAATACATATAATAGTGCAAGATAGGGTATATTTTTAAAGTAACTATATTAATGTTCAAGAGGATCGCTTGCCTTCGTAGAGGTAGGAAAGGTTGGTGCCGATGAAGTTCTGGTCAGCTGCTCCGGTCTGTGCTGATTCGCCTTCTGTAGTAGATCGGCAACGAATAATAATATAAGTAAATACGTAGTTGATTTGAGTGATAATATGGATACATAAGTTAGCGACGACTACAAGCTAGCACATTTTAATTAACTAAAACATTTTCACGGTCTAAGCGAAGTTAGCACTCCCCGAAAGCCGCCCGACCGTCTAAACACACCAGCTAGTTAACCGCCACAGAAGCAAAAGATACTCAACTAATTCTAGCAGCCAACCACCGATTAACAAGAATCTACAACATTACTGAGATTAACCCGAATCCTAAATCTAAAATCCAAATCCTAAACTTAATCTTCCCTCTAATCTCTCTCTCTCTAATCTCACTCGGCCGGCCCACTCTAAGCCCACACATGCGCACGGCCTACACACACACGCACACAACACTCTCTAAGCACACACGCACACACTAAGCACACACACGCACGGCCTACACACACACGCACACAACACTCTCTAAGCACACACGCACACGCTAAGCACACACACGCCCGACACCCTCTCCCCTACACTCTCTCCCTCCCGATCCCCTTTTTCTTCTACCTCAGCGCCGCCGCTCCTCTCTCCTTGCGCCGACCCCTTGCGCCGCCTTCCCTACCAGCTCCGACCCGGCACCCGGCTCCTCTCGGCTCTCCCGACGCCGCCGACCTTCAACTCCCCCTTCTCAGTCGGCCCGACGCAGATCTGGCCTGCGCGCCGCTCCCCTAGGTTCGGCTTCGGTCTCTCCCTCCTCCCTTCTTCTTCCACCCCGCCGGCCCCTACTCGGCCCAGATCCGGCTCGGATCTGGCTCTACGCCGCCTCCCCGAGTTGCCTTTACCCCCCTCTCGGCTCTGCCCTCGGCGCGGCCGGAGACTAGCGCCGCCGCGCCTCTCCCTCTCGGCTCGGGTCTTGCTCCTCGCCGCTGGGCTCGCCGCCGCCGCCCGGCTCTACTTTCGGTCGACTTCTCCCGGCGCGGTCAGAGACCAGCGCCGCTGCTCCCTCGCCTCCCTCGGCTCGGGTCTTCCTCCCCCAGGCTACTTCTCTGGTTCCTCCTCAACCGGCGCCGCCAGGCTTGGCTGCCATCGCTGCTAGGGTTTGGGTCCGCGCAATGCAAGATCAAGAACCGAAACCCTTATCCTATTGTTCCACTGGATCTACGCTATACGCCAACTGATGAGTGCTCATATGAATGCAGGTCAGTAGAGTGGATCTGAGGATGGAGGTGCTACTGGAGGTAGAAGATGCAGCTTCAAGGTATGAGGATGCTCACCTCCAGTTCGTTCATATGTTCATTATTTTTACCTGCCGATGGAATGATGAATGGGATTGTTTTGGTTGTGCTTGTTCTGTGATGGTGACTGGTGACTGGTGAAGCTTGAGGTGGGGATGCCGGCGGTGAGTGAGGTGGTGGTACTGCCGGCCTTGGGCGATGCCGAGCTCCGGCGGCCTTCGGTTGCCTTCGGCTCTACTAGCTAGTAGTGGTTCTGGACTGGGGAGGGAATGGGGGAAATAGCTGTGGTGAAAGACTGGAGGGGGGGCAGTAAAATAGAGACTCTCGGCTGTGAATGCAGGGGGTAATTGGTCGTGCAATTGGATAGGCTTGCACTGTGCTTTGCAGAGAAAACAAACGTGGCTGCTCAGCTTTTGATAGCAGTGTGGATGAGGACGCACTGTGCTAGGGATACTGTGATGCTTGTGGGCAGCGGGAATGGTTCTAGGCACTAGTGCTACTAATCTGTTTTAGGGTTGCATGATGCAAGATGTATGAATGTAAATGATAGGCTTGACGATTCTGGATTTTGCTGGTGTAAAATGAACTACTGATGTATTATCTAATGCAACTGACAATGCACTTCTATTTATCTATTGATCAAACTGTTGTGCTGAATGACGATTGCAATGATGGAGCGAATGAATGAATGATGCAATACGCTTCGGCTAATTAGGAGCGATCTAATACTCTTGCTAACTCGCCGCTAAGAAAAGCTTAACGTTGCTAAACCCTGCTTACCGCTACGAGATTAGGTCTAAAAACACGAGCTCTCACACTAAGACAAGAGTCGAGAGGTGTGAAATGGACTTATTTCAACCTAAAACGATATATCAATTTCCCACTTTCCCCTTTCGAAGAAAAGCTACAGGCTCACATCTCCCTCGTCGGGTAGCCGTCAGTTTGCAACCACTTTCTCAGATGCTCTAGCTTGACGGCCGCGTTCACACAAGTCCCACATCCTTCTATGCTTAATCCATCCTGTTAGTTTATTTATTTGTCCAATTAAATGCTAAAATGCTACATGTTTTGCCGATTTATTTGGACGAAGACAAGCAGTCAAAGTCGTGGTGGAATTATGGAACTGCCTATTATTTATTATTTCTTTGTAACTCTTCCACAGCTTGTCAGTCAAATTTTAGATTGGGCTGCGATAGTCTCTGCTGTGTTTTGTCTGAAGGAGCCCTCCAAGAGTCCAAGGTATGCTTACTCAAGTTACATTATCCATTGATCTTCGTCAGGGGCGAAGTCAGGAAATTTAGCTGATGAGTTTAGTCATTCAGCCATAATTTTTCGTTGGGTTTATTGTCTGTTTATAAGCGTCATTTGTTATCTCTAAAGAGAATTTATACTAAACTTAGCAAGAAGTCATTGGTGTCAGCTGAACCCAATGCTTATAAGCTGGATCCGCCCCTGATCTTCATCTGCTAGTTGACTTCCTTCAAACAGACTATTGTCAAACATTCGTCAAATTTAGCACCTGAGAAGTATAAAATTGAATGTAGGAAAGCATCTATATTTCACATGATAACAAGAAGAAAAATAGATGAAAGAACAAACTCGCACTATAATTACAATGAGCCAGTAGCTGAGCATCTGCATATTTCGTTATTCCTTCAAAACCAAAAGGGTATGGACTTGCACTAGGGCTCAATGCCTAATTGAGCTCCCTCATAGGCCATTTAGCTCTCGAATACTCCATCCACTAACAGTAGTAACGAAACAACCACAAATATCTTTTGGAGGGAAACTGTTCTCTTGCACTAAATATTTGAGATGACACCCTTCTCAATCCTTCAAATCACGTAATTCGAGTATTCGACCACCCCTGCTCCATGGTCACCCCGGGCTACTGTTCCGGCCGCCGCTGCGGCGCCGCCTTCTTCCCGATCGCCTTCGCTGGGTTTCCGACGGCCGTGGTCCCGGCCGTCACGTCCCGGAGCACGACTGCGCCTGCGCCGATCTTCGCTCCGGCGCCAATGTGCACATTGCCGAGCACGCTCGCCCCGGCGCCGATGAGCACCCCCTCCCCGACCTTGGGGTGCCGGTCGCCTGACTGCTTCCCGGTGCCGCCCAGCGTCACGGCGTGCAGGATGGACACGTCGTCGCCAATGACGGCCGTCTCCCCGATGACGACGCCCGTGGCGTGGTCGAGTAGGATGCCGCTGCCAATGCGCGCCCCGGGGTGGATGTCCACACCGAACACCTCGGAGGCGCGGCTCTGGAGGAGGAGCGCCGCCGCCGTGCGGCCCTCAGACCAGAGCCCGTGCGCCGCGCGGTGGGCCTGCAGGGCGAGGAAGCCCTTGTAGTAGAGGAAGCAGTGGACCATCTTGGCACAGGCCGGGTCGCGGTCGCGCACCACGAGGAGGTCGGCGCGCGCGTTGCGGCCCGCCTCCGGGTGCGCGGCCAGCGTGCCTGCGAGGAGGTCCCGGAGCGCGTCCTGCGGCAGGGCGCCCGGGATGCAGAGCTTGGTGGCCAGGTGCGCGGCGAGGGCGGCTTCCAGCGACGGCCGCGAGAGGACAAGGTCGGCGTAGAACTTGCGGAGGAGCGGCTCTGCGTCCGCGTCGTCCTGCGCCTCGGCGCGCAGCTCGTCCCACACGTCATCGCCGCTGTCGCTCACGGCCACGCCCGCCGATGCAGCGACCACCGGGCAGTCCGTGGTGCAGTTCGGCAAGAACCGGTAGATGCTGTCGGAGAGGCGGCAGGGGAACGTCGGGTGCCACTTGTCGACGCAGGCAGCCATGTGTGCCGCGCAGAGAGAGAGGGAGGTGATGGTGTGTAACTGTGTATGCGACGCGATGGTGATGGTGTTGTGGTTGGACAAGCAACGGGTGCTCGCTTCGCGCACCTATATATACGTGTCCGTGCCTCCGTGGTGGGAGGAAGCAGGGGAAGTTTCAAAGAAGCGCGCTTGGCAACACGTACAAATGGTGCCAGAAACGAAGGCCAAGCCTTGCTGACATTTAATTTGTCTGACCACCTACTGTGCACCACGTGCCACATTTTTCCCTGCACCAAAAAGAAAATACAACTATATATCATGCATGTACCGGGATAAACCTGCTTCCAATCAATATTCACATGTACGATAAGGCGTTGTGGAGAAATAAAAACGCAAAAAAAGACGGGAGATCCGAGATCTTGAAGCAGATGATCAACAAAGATGGACACGAAAAAGGGCCTTGATCGATGGAACCCGATCATACGCCGCAAGGATATCGGTAAGGACGGTGCGCAGCGAAAGATCCGAAAGTAATTTCTTATTAGTAGGACGGGAAAAAGGTGTCACCGAAATGGCAATTCCAGACGAGCCTCAAGCCCTCAACAAGCTTAAAAAAAAAGACCCTTAGTTGCACGAAGCGACACACATGGTGGCTTAACGACACGCTGATGCGCGCAACGCCTCTAATTCCTCCGTTGTTTTGTTTCGCGCAGGCAAACAAAAACATTTCTGTTGCGAAAGGACGCTTAATTCTGTGATGGAGAAACGGCGAGGCGCACGGAACGTTTTTTTGGCGAGGATAGCACGGCAACTTGGGGCCTCCGCGCGGACCACGTCCCCCGACGTCGTTCGCGTGGCTAGCGATAGCTGCGGATTCGTGCCGCGCGCGCGGCCGTCCTCCCAGAGTCCCAGGTCGATATAGGTCTGCGCGGCGTTGCGCGGCGAACATCATACCCCGGCAAGTGGGTTCCGCGAAAACGTTGCTTAACGATGCAAGAACACAAGAACACAACAATAGATGAAAACATACGATGAGAGGATCGCAGGCTGCTTTATCGCTTTTCCAATAATGAATTGTGTATGCATGATTGGTGTCCCCACCTATATATAGTCTACGGTGGATGAGGTGCTTGCCCTTGACCTGACTCGGCCGGGCCCGGTTCCTAATACTCCCCTGGGCTCTCATCCTTCATGTTCATGCCTCGCTAAAACTCCATAAAACCCATGGAAAAATTTGGAGAAAGAGTACATGTATCATGTTCTGCTATGTCGCACTTAATTGCCTCATTAAAAACCTTAACCGAGAAACTTCAGGGAAAAACTCGTCAAGGAAAAAGAGTACAATTCACCCAATTTATTTAATCTTCAAGATTTATTCTTTGGGTACTCGACCTTCGTGATCAAGCTTTAGTAATGAGTTCGTGAAGGTTCTCCTCTGATTCTCGTGACTCTCTAGTCTTATCATTCCAATTCCACGCACGCACCTTTCAAAGCTAGATGTTGAAGTGACTTAGTGAACAAATCGCAAGATTTTCACATGACTTAGTATGCGTGACTTAATTTCGTCCATCTTTTGCATTTCATGAGCATAGAAGAATTTGGGGTTGATATGCTTTGTGAGAGGACTCTTCACATAACCCATCTGTATTTGTGCAACACAAGTCGCATTATCTTCATAGATAATAGTGGGGTTTGTGCGGTATTCAATCCACATGATCTAGCTGGATGTGGTGAATCATCCGCCGGCCAAGAGCATTCCCGCTGGCCTCGTGCGTGCTATAATTTCGAATGGTTCGTCGGTTGAAACCAAACTCGCTTAGATGATTTCCATGAAATTGCGCCCACCACAAATACATAGCCTGCTTGCGACTTAGTCAGATGCGGGTCTCAGTGTACCCAGATCTGCATAGCGACCATTGTAAGGTCCTGGTTCTTTCAGAGAACAGGCCAAGATCTTTACTTCCTTGGAGGTATCGGAAGACGCCCTTATTCCCTCGCCAATGCCTTTTTGTAGGTTCGCACTATACCTTGCTAAAAGATTCATGCGCAAAGCAATGTCCGGTCTAGTGCAGTTTGCTAAATACATGAGTGCTCCAACTGCGCTCAAGTATGGGAATTCTGGTCCCAGGACTTCCTCCCCCTCTTCTTTAGGTCTGAACGGGTCCTTGTCTTGCTGCAAGGATCTTCCGATCATTGGCACTTTTGAAGGATATGCCTTTTCAAAGCCGAACCTTTCCAACACCTTCTGAGTGTAGGTTGACTGATGTACTAAAATTCCTTCGGGTATGCTCAAGTGCAAGCCTAAGCAATATTTGGTTTTACCCAAATCTTTCATTTCAACTCCGACTCCAAGTAAGAGCTTGCTTTTTCAATATCTTCCAAAGTCCCGATGATATTCGATCATCTACATATACCGAGATTATACAGAATCCATCCCTGGGATCGCCGTATAAAAACACAGGGACAATCCTCACTGTTCGTGTAGCCTTTCTTGCGAGAGAAAGTCGCTAGGCGATTATACCACATCCTGCTCGATTGTTTCCATACAAAGGACTTTCTCGAGTTGCACACTGTATAGATTTCTGTTTGCTCTATCTTGGTTCGGTACAGGGATACCTTCAGGTACCTTCATATAAATTTCCGAATCCAAGTTCCCATAAAGGTATGCAGTTACCACATCCATCAATTTCATTTTCAAATTCAGATTTACTGCCTTCGCCAATGATGCCTCCCTTTTACTGCGGCCACTTAAATCAAACCCGACGAACATCTGCACGCCGCCCGTGGTACCTACCACACCACCCATATTCCGGCCCAAATTACTGCTTTTGCTGCAAAATAACACCTTTTTTTATATGTTTCTTCGTTCTTGGGAATTAGCTTCTGTAGTGATTCCTTGTTCTATATTATGCTGGAAAATTGGATTGAAAAGTGCTTTTGTTTGTGCTATAAAATTGGATTGCAAAACCAAATTATCCCACAAGACGAAGTTTCTAGTGCTGCGCATATGCAGGCAGGGTCGCCCTGGTTCCGGTGTTGACCGTCAGTGGCGGTTAAGTACCATGGCTTTGGGTCAAACTAATGACTTGGGATTCATTGTGCACGCTGCATACTGCAAACCACGCAGAGCTCCATGAAGGATACCGCAGAGGATTCCAGCCAAGAGGAAATGTGACGTTTGGAGTGACGAGATAATGGAAAAGTCATCGAGCTGCACTGTGCCTTGAGCTTTCTAACAGCAATAATAATATGCCAACCACATGGGCGTGAGAGCTTTCTAACGGCAATAATCTTGGACTTTTGACTAAGGTCTTCCTCAACCTCCTTGTCCTCGATAGGCAAGCAAAGAATAAAGAGGTAATCGCTTATTGGACCACTAATGAGGCGAAATCCAATGATGATGCAAGCGTATACGTGGGGAATTCAGGAAATGGATTGTACTGATGCAAGGGCATAGCAATACATTGCCAATAACATATTTGTCTCTTACAAGCTATCGTTTTGAGCACAGGTGGATCCAAGTAAAGCTCTAAGGGTGCACAAGACACCGAGTTCAATATCGTTTTATCTTATTAAAATCTATATACACATAGATGCACATCTCGTAGTATATACCTATTCACTTCGCATACATGTAGTGGTATTTATGGTGACACCTGATCGATTTTGTTTTAGATCCGCTATAAGTTTTGAGATACGTGCAGTCAAACTTTCTAAACTTTAGATATTGACGTATTTATGAATATTTAGGTTGGATACTTGAAAATGATATTAATATGTTTGTCTTAAATAATACTCTTATAATATTATAATTTATTAGGTTTTAGAAATATATTATAATATAAATTAGTGGTTAAGTTGTGTTTTGAAGACCGTATCGATGTCCAAAACATTATTATTTTATAACCGGAGGGAGTAGCTGATATATACCTCTCTCGATGGCAAAAGAATAGTTTTTCTTGAGTTTCGCATAAGATGTATCTATGGTTACATCACGCTACCTATTTATGCGATGTCTTCTTGAGATTACATGTCTATATGTGATAGTTGAGAAAAACAGTTTCTTTTGATGGTATACATATTTGTTCCTCTTGCTTGCATATGCATGTCTAGCTATAAAATTACTACCTGACATATGTATACCTAACTTGGTTACACGAGTAGTAAAAATGGGGTTTTCTTGAATTCTACGCAAGATATGTCTCTGGTTACATCATGCAACCAGTTTATGCAATGGTACTTCACCATCCGCAATTCTTATTTGGCTATTTGAGATATGTCTCTATCTGTGATACTCCACTAGTTTAGCAATTGCCAATTGCCATACAATTTTGAACTCATTGTCAGCCAAAATATCAATCCTACCAACTTAGCATCGTTCGATTATGGCATCCGGGTCCCAAAATTGCGGGGCTACAGCCGATCCAGCTCTGCGATTATTGCCGCGAACGTAACAAGTGACGCCACTGAAAGCAAACCCGGGGCTACGGTCAGATAGCTGCCGCTATAGGCTTATAGATAGTGCACTCGAAATCGAAAAGCTACTGCTGGTCACTTTTATAGAAAAAGGAAATGGAGAAATTCGGAAGGTGAGGCCAACAGACATCTGCATTATAATTTTCTGCACGCGATAGAAAGAGTGAAGTGAAAGCATCGCGCGTGCTATGGGTGTGTTTAGAAACATTCGGTTTCGGTTTTTCGTTTGAAAAAACTAGAAACCGTTCTAAGCGGCTTGTTGCCCCCCCTCACCCCACATGCTTTTTCCGAAACCGGAAACCGTTACAACATGAGAAAGCCGGAAGCTGAAATTTGCCCACGGGGAGCTCCCTGCGGCTTCCCGCAGCCCCCATTCCTACTTCGCCTATAGAGTTGAGAGGTAATTACCCAGTGTTCCACGGAACAGACCCATCCCACGGGCCTCCCCTGCCCGAACCCTAACCCTGCCACCGCCCGCCCCGCCCCACGTCCTCCTCCTTCCTCCCTCCTCCTCCCACGCCTCCTCCCTGCTCCTCTCTGCCACGTCGCCCGGCCCCCCGTCGTCCTCTCTCCTGCGTCGCCAGCCTGCCCCGTCCTCCTTCCCGCACGTGGCGCCCTCCCCTTCTCCTCCTTTCTCGAGCGCGCCGCCGCCTCTTCTCTCTCTTCTCGAGCCGCGCCGCCTCCTCCGCCAGCGACCCGACACGGCAGCCATTCCCCCGACCCCGAGCCGCCACTCCTCCCCCGCCGCCCTCCTCCTTCCCTGAGCTGCCACCGAACTCCTCCCCGGTTGCCGCCTCTGCCACCGCCGCTGCCGCCGAGACGCCCCCAACCCTAGCCGTCACTGGTTTTTCTTTTCTTTTTTTCTTATATAATTGATTTATTTATGTATTCATTGTTTATTATAATAATTATTTATTGTAATAATTATTTATGCAATAATTTTTTATTGTAACTATTATTTATTGTTAATTATGATCTATTGCGCTAATTCTGATCAATTGCGATAATTGCGTTAATTGTTGTTAATTGCGGTAGTCGTCATTAATTGCGGTCAATTGCGTTAATTGCGGTAGTTCTCGTTAATTGCAGCAGTTATCATCAATTGTGTTAGTTGTTGTCAATTGCGTTAGTTGTCATCAATTGCGTTAGTTGTCGTTAATTGACGTTAAACGACATCAAACAATCCATAGTTTGTCTCAGAGTAATTTCAAATATTTCTCATCTCAGAAGCTACAGTCAGCTTATCTAAAAGCTAGACAACCAAACACCAAACCTCTTCTGCTCAGCCGTTTAGCCCTGTAGCTCAATCGAAAACTGCTTTTCAGAAAAGTTGCAAACTGTCAAACAGGCCCTGTAGCACACGAGTTACATGGTGTTATCTGTTTCTTTTCTACTGCGGATTGGGGCTCTCGCTGTCGAAATAGTATTGTGCAGTATGTTTTTCCTACTGTCCTGAGCGATAACTGTCAGAAAAATGGACAGTGAGTGCTTTACTATTTATCATCAGTGATCTTATCTAGTATACACGCCATTGTCGCCACATATAGAAATGGGTAAAAGCATTTTAACAAGGCTCTACTTGCCGAACCCAAAATAAAATTATATATATAGTGTGATCACCTCAGCAACTTGATGGTGACATTCCTTAGTTATTCTGCATTTTTAAGAGTAGCATACACAATTTCACTGTGATGATCAAAGATAGCATCTGACTCCTCTAGTGATCAAGCAGCCGAAATAAATAAATAAGGCCAAAGCACTGAAGCCGGCAGGCAAGATCATATTGGCCACCCCAAGCATAAATTATGGATTTGCTTGTCGATCAACGACGGTGTTGACCATGTTTCGGTCGTTTTCGAATGGAGAAGGACAAAAAGAATGACACTGAAAAACAACTGTGCATGGGGTCTGGAGGCTGCTAAAGACCAACTCTTTCCCATTTTTTGAACCAGGAACACCACTTGATCCACAGGAACAACACCCGATCAATTGTTACAGAGTAAATTTCGAAACAACTACATATTTATTATACAAACTATCAAAACTACAGATTTTAGCAACTATTTCACGGAACTCCAGAGTTAAGAACACGCGTGACGCACAGCCCCGTACCACAGTCAGGAGCACAGTGCTCAACTGCACGACCCCCCTAATTTTGGTTTAATTTTCAATTATTTCTTGTTAATATCTCAAGAAAAAATATTATTCTACTATAGTCACTCTTGTGTAAGATAAAGAGTTATTCAAGCCTTTTTATCGCATTTTTACTGTAAACTTTCTCTACCTCTCTATTGATCTCTTTATTTCCCCTTTGCTTTCGTGCAACTACTATTTCTATCTCTTATTTCCCTGTGAAAGTTAACACATTCTCTCCTAATTCTTCTCCTAACTAACTTGTGATTTCCCTAAAATAATTCCGTTGGTATTCCATTCTCATCTATTTACCGTGGTATTCTTTGTGGACTAAAAAACATAATTTATATTCCCATCTCATTCTCCTTATCTCCGTCCATCGATTGGGCTCTTATGCTACATTGCTTGGTCGATGAAGTCGGTCTTTCATGCTACATCATGTCCTACAGGAGCCATATGCATCATATCAATTGGTTTGTTTAGTCCTATATCATTGCAGTCTAGAACTTCAGTTTTGTTACTAAGTTTTTAAGACCTACTATTATTGTCCTTTCTTGTATTTGTGCATCTGGTTGTTGTTCTAGCTTTCATCTATCCCTTCTAAAATCAGGAAACACGAATCTTGTTATGAAAAGCACGAGACAAAAAAGGGAACCAAAGAGCTAATTTTAGGGCCTAATCCTAAACGATTTTTTTTCTATTTTAGTAATTGAATTTTCTAAACTGTGGTGGCTAATTTTAAATTTGGCACTGGCCCCCAAATTCTCAGGTATGGCCCTGGTGGCGCATGATGTGGAAAGGCTGTAACGGGATGTGATGACAGTATAGTGGCTGCCAGGTGGACACGGTGTGTCAGACATAGATACGTGCGACGATATTTCTAAAATATGGAGTTCTGTGAAATAATTGATAAAAACATGTAGTTTTCTGGTAGTTTGTACAACAAACCTATAGTTTTATAGTTTTGCAAAATTTACTTATTGTTATATGGACTTATCTTCAAATATCTTGCAACAACGATTGAATTGTTACTAGTTCCAGGACGATTGATTCCCATTGTATGCTTTGAGGGTCTGGTTTGTAGCTGATTATTGTAGACATAATTGAGCTTTTCTTGGCTTTATAGCGTTTTCAGAGAACACGTGAAGCCCAGCATCTCGCCAGACCTGTCCAAACGAGCGGTACGACACCTGGCATGGGCTATCTAGGCGCACCCGGTTGGCCCAATAAGTTAAACTGGCAGTGTTGTGTTGATCCGTGGGCTCAGTCGCTGACTCAGGCATGATACACTAAGCTCACGGGTCGTGTCGTGTCGGTCCGGGCACGATTAGCCCGATGTGCCAGGATTGACTCGTTTAGCCTATCTGGGTCCGAAAATTTTGAAAAATCGCAAAAATTCCAAAAAAATATATATAATTCACAAATACAAATTGAAAATTTTAAAAATGAGTTATGTACCCATAAAAAGAGACAATTGTATTGAAAATATAATAATGAGCTTTATTAATATTTAGATGGCATTAAAAACTTTACCAAGTAAAAACTCAATATGAAAAACCTTGTCGAAGGGGAAAAAACAGACTATAGCTCTGCATACATCGATGTTCTAAGTGTCATTGTTTAGGTGAAGATTGTCAAACACATCCGCTAACTCTGGATTTTCTACTGAGTGTTTATCTCGTGCATCAGTTTGTTCTTAGTCTTTCACAGTTAGAAGTATATCCACAATCTCACTTGCGAGACTTGTTATCCTCTAAAATTTTCTTCTAGAAAGACTGAAATCAGACTCGGAAGAAACCATTGATACATGAACAGTTAATACATCCCGTGCTAATACGGATAGCATTGGATATGTTATCTTATGGTCATGTCATCATTGGAAAATATCGAAGTGCTCTTCCTGGTAATCAACAATATCATTGTCCAGATAGATGGATAGTTCCCTACTGCTGTGGTGAACGTTATGTCTTGCTTTAGAACTTGACATTGTAGAACCTGAACCCCTGGAGGAAGAACCTGAACCCCATATTTTGCCCCCACACAGTTGTCTTCTTACCTGTGGTGGGTGGTACTGGAGGTCACTGCAAGCAAACTCCTTAAAACTTTAGTTCCTACTTTTAATAAACATCGAAAAAGTTAGCACAGAAATATGAAAAATAGTTAGAATAATATATGCCTATAGCATCACTTAGAAGTTGGAGAACATGAGTGAATCCTCAAAGTTTAGCTCTGGGATCTAAAATAAATGCAAATGTATACAAATATGGGATATCTTTCTAATATTTCAAATATTTAGTTTTCATAGCAGTGAAAGCTTCTTGTAACACTATTTCATTTTCATGAGTCTTCAAGTGACTAGTAATTTCAATAATGTGATGCACAACTGAAGGAGATGTTGAAAAATATACTACGCATAAAGCAATAGTGGAATCATAAAAAAAAAGTTCTAAAAATGATAGTAACTTTTGAGCAACAAACCAATACTGCTCAGTTAATAGTGTATTAACGTCATGGCTGTGATAGTGCATGTGAATAAAAACAAAAATATGCTCTTATAGGGTAAAATGTTCTTAAGCATCATGTATGTATAGTTCTATTTTACTAGCATATCTAAACCAAATTTTCTTAGACATAGATTTATTGTAATGCAAAAGTTCTTATATGCTGATATTCGTTGATTAGAATGATTTATGAAAGATATTGCATCGCGGAAAGCTTTAATATACGGTTGCAACCTCTTTAAACCATATTTAACTATAAGATTAACAATATCGCGGAAAGCTTTAATATACGGTTCCAACCTCTTTAAACTATATTTAACTATAAGATTAACAATATGACAGGTGCATCGCTGATGTAGCAAGAAGGATTCAGCATATGTAGTAAATAACAAAGTGAGAATATCCATTGCCCTAGAGTTTGCGGCGGCATTGTCTAAAGTTATTACAAAAAATTTATTTGTAAGACAAAAATCTTGCACAACTTTGATAATACAGTCCGCAATATTCTCACCTGTGTGTGTTACATCAATTAGTTTAAACATTATAATTCTTTTTCTATTTCCCCGTCGTCATTAACATAATGAGCAACTACACACAACTACATTAAGATAATCCTCCCTAGCCCGACGACTTCATATGTCTGAGGTCAAAGCCACTGAAAATGTATAGGTATTAAAGAGTTCTTTTAATTTAGCATGATAATTATTATAGTATTTAACTAGATCTCTCGTTGTTGTCTATCTAAAAATAGTAGAAAATCTAGAATTATGCGCAATCCTAATGTAATTTTCAATTGCTTTACATTCACCAAAGTTTAAAGGTTGATCCTATGAAGCAATTAAACAACAAAGAGATTGACGAGCTACTTCAAGACTATAATCCCAGCTACGTACGGTACCGTTAGGGTTGTATTGCAGCTGCATCTACCACATGATCAATCCTTGTTTTGCTTTACATCTTGCAACATGTATAATCAAGTGCATTGTTCTACCTGAAGACTTTGCAGACAATTCATGATGACAATTTTTTACAAACAACACATCTTATCTAAACTTCATTTTTGTTTGGCTTGGATTTCTTATCGAAATCTGCCCAGACACCTGATGTACTGGACCTGGATCTCATTGCGTCGATGCTTGCAGACACCGAGGCACTCGTAGAGCTTAACGATGGTATTGCTTACTCTTCTGTTTGAGAGGCACAACATTCTCGAAGGACTCAAGATCATCTCGTGAAATTCCAAAACCAGTAATAGGTAAATATTGTAATTTTCCATCAAGAAAACTTTAAATAAAAAAATTACACTATTATTTATTTCACCTTTGTATAACAAATAAGAACAATAGAAATCTAAAAAAATCAGTAGTGTTACCTCTTTTCCTGACTGCAACTGGATTTTGAAATTTTGAATATTTGGAAAAATATTTCTAAATTTGCCAAATTATCACAAAAGGTATCTAAATTTTCACAAAAGAGTTCAGAGAAAAGAGTAAAGGTTGGATGGTGGCTAAATAAGGGGGTATGCTACCTATTTATAGATTTTTTTGTGTTTTTAATCTCCCCAACGGCTACAAAATTCCAAAACTTCGACCGTTAACATGCCTGACGGGTCGCGCCATGCCTAATGGGCCAACCATTGGTTAACGAGCCTAATTGTGTCTAATAGACCATGTCGTGCCGTGCCTAATGGGTTGACCATTGCATAACGGGACTAGGTGGGTCGTGCTAGACACGCTACAGTGCGTGCTGGGCTGGGCCGGTCCGCTGGGCTGAGGTCACGACCCAAGCATGACATGGTGCGTCGAGTCGTGCCGTGCCTGGTCTGGGCCAATAATGTCGTGCTTTGGGCCTATCGGGCAAGCATAACCCATTTGGATAGGTCTACAACTTGCGTCAAGGTAAACAATTGGTTTAGTTTGTCACTTAGCTAATATGACTAAGCACTACTTCCGATTCCAACTTCCAGCAAATAAGTTTGGTCCCATTTGTAGCACGGGAATTTCATCTGTTTGGCATGACTCCTACACCTAGCTTCTTAGTTGGAGTAGGTGGAGTCGTGCCAAACGG
Organism: Ampelocalamus luodianensis; assembly: GCA_036346255.1. Lineage (NCBI taxonomy): Eukaryota > Viridiplantae > Streptophyta > Magnoliopsida > Poales > Poaceae > Ampelocalamus > Ampelocalamus luodianensis. The sequence goes on from CM070621.1 coordinate 21,987,611, forward strand.
GGTAACACTACAAAATTTTTGGAGTTGGAGCACCTAGGAGCGGAACAATCCATAGTATAATTTTCGGGAGCGGGTGGAACCTTGCTCCAAGTAGGAGCAACGGGCCAACAAAGATAAATGCTCCTAGAAGTGGAGGGAAATTACCTGCAATTTGCCACTCCACTGCACCCCTGCCTAGAGGTGGCCAGATGACCCGTGCCTACTGGACTGGCCCGAAGCACGGGATTGTTGGCCTGGCTCGGGCACGACATGGCCCATACTGTAGCTGGGCTGGGCCGAAACAGCACGAGCGGGTGTGTCGTGCTTGAGTCAGCACCCCAGCCCAGCAGACCAGCTTGGCACGACACGGCCCGGAAGCACGACCAGCCTGGCAGCACAGCTGGCCCGATAGCACAGTCGGCTAGGCGACGAGGCACCGAGGAGGATGATGTTGGCCAGGAGCCGACTGGCGCCAAGGAGGATGCTGCGGACGCGGAAGAGGCCAGGAGGCGGTCAACACCGAGGAGGAGGAGGAGGAGGTCGGCCCAGCATGGCAGCCATGGAGGCACACATTTAGGAACACCGAGCATGGCCCAGCACGGCCCGACCGACCCAATTAGTCATGATTAGCTCGTTCGTTAGGCCTGATTAACAGACAGAATTTTGAACAATTTGACTGTTTTTTAGTCGTTGGGAGATTTTAAAATACCAAAAAAATAATAAAAAATCCTAAATTTTTTCTATAAATATCCACCATACCCCCCTCATTCAGCACTCATCCATTCCTCAATCTCTTCTATGAATTATGTTGTTCTAATTTATATTCCTTGTGTGATAATTTGCTAAAATTCAAAAAAATTATGCCAAATTTTTGGAAATTTGAAATCCGGTAGCAAGTCATCAAAAGAGGTACAATACTATTATATATATATATATAATGTTATACTAAGATGAAATTATTAATAGTGTAAGTGTTGATTTGTAGTTTTTGTGATGAAAAATTATAATAGTTTTGCTATTGGTGATTACAGGATTTCACCGGAGGACCTTACATCCTTTGAGAATCCTAATGGCTCAAGCCAACCACAAGACCAAGCAAGAGGAAGCCAACCACAAGAGCAAGCAGGAGGAATGCCATCATCAGGCTCTACGGCAACATCTACGTCTGTAACCACCAGCGCAATGAGATCCAGGTCGACTACATCAGGAATCTGTGAAGATTTTGATAGGACAACTAGGGAAGACACACAAGGAGCTCTGGTAAGATATGTTGTTTATAAAATTTGTAAACATAAATTGTTTGCAAAGTCTTCAGGTGGAACAGAGCACTTAATTAGACATGATGTAAGATGTAAAGCAAGGCAAGGATTGGCGACGAGACAAACACACCTTCGGTACAACCCCGATAGTACGGTACATAGCTGGGACTACAGCCCTAGGGTAGCTCGTCAATCTCTTTGTCGTCTAATTGCTTCGGAGGATTTACCTTTAAACTTTGGGGGTCAAAATCTTTTGAAAAATACATAAGGAATGTGCATAATCCTATATTTTCTACCATTTCTAGACATACCACAACTAGGGATCTGGTTAAATACTATAATGAATGTCGTGATAAATTAAAAGAACTATTTATTACATGTACGTTTTCGATGGCTTTGACCTCGGACATATGGAGTAGTCGGGCTAGGGAGGATTACCTTAGTATAGTTGCTCATTATGTGAATGATAGCTGGAAAATAGAAAAAAGAATTATGGGGTTCAATCTTATTAATGTAGCATACATATGTGAGAATATTGCGAACTGTATTATCAAAGTCATGAAAGACTTTGGTCTTACAAATAGAATATTCTCAATAACTTTAGACAATGTGTAGGATCAAGGATGACCGACTAGAGAGAGGTGAATAGAAGGTTTCTAAATATATTGTGCTCTAATTAACAATTTTAGCAAGTATGGTCCAATTAAATATTTCTAGCACAAGTCAAGAGGTAAATTCTATGTTTTCACTAAGACACCCCAAAGCTATCTCAATACTAAATACAATTTTAGCTAAAAAATTCTACACAAATAAGTAGCTAGAAATGTAAATACAGAAATGGTAAAGACGAGAGAAAACCGCAATGAAGACAATCGATGTTTTGTCATGGTATCGAAGATTTGCCAGTCTTCACTAGTCCACGTTGAGGTAAGCTCAAACGAATTGGATCGACTCCACGAGTTGATCCTAATGAACCTAAATTCCACTAAGGTTGTTCTTCCTCCACTCCGGAGATGGTGAGCACCGAACTACTCACAAATGGTGCTGGGCCTCTTCACAACCTTTTTGAAGAGATCACCGCACAATCTTCCTCCGAGCAGTCTAGGTGCCGGTAAACACCAAGAGTAATAAATCACAGCCCTTGCTTGAAGGTTATCAAGTGCCAAAAAGATCAACAAATGATGCAAATGCACTTCAATGCTCTCAACTACCTCAAAGTATGAAATATGGGCAAATAAGTAGTAGAGAGTGCACCAATGGCTCAAATGTATTCAATGAGGTCAGGGGATTCTAAGTTTGGTGCTGGTGAGGGGGTATTTATAGCCCCAACCACAAAAAATGGCCGTTTGAAGAAAATCCCTAAAAAATTCAGCAGGTGCGGTACTACCGCCATTTATTGGCCGGTACTACCTCTCCTACTGTTCAACAGTTATATGAGGTTTACTAAATGCTTCTGAACTAGCTGTTACGGTTTGGTGCGGTACCACCACTCACATGGTCCGGTACTACCTATCGATGGTAGTATCGCTTGGCTCAACCGGTACTACCAATTTCCAGAGGAGAAAAAACTCTCGAAAATATGCACTCTGGAAATAACATACTGTCAACTAGAATTCGGACCTACCGCACTGTTGTAGTACCGCACTTCATGTGCGGTTATACCACAAGGTGGTAGTACCGCAGTTATACTTGCGGTCATACCGGTTTTATTGACAAACATTTTTCAAATGCAGTTCAAGATGCATGCATGTCTTAGTTGATCAAGATGGCACAAAAATGCATCTAGCCTATAAATCCGGCCTTTCCACCAATCACCAAGATCGGTAAAAACTATAAAAGGGTTCTTGGGCTACATAATACCTTTGTCTTGAGTCATGTCGGTCTTTTGTCGTCTTTGCATGCCATTTCCATGTTGTCATCCAAAATCCAGGACTAAACCTTTAAAACATCTTAGCACACATGTTAGTCCCATAACACATTATTGTCATTAATTACCAAGATCATTTTTAGGGGCCTAGATGCTTTCACAATGCCATCGCAAACTCTATGGTAATGGATATTCTCACTGCATTGTTGAGTACATACACCGAATCCTTCTTGCTACATCAGCGATACGCTTGTCATATTATTAACCTTATAGTAAAAGTGGTTTGAAGAGGTTGGAGCCGTATATTAAAGCTTTCTGCGATGTGATATCTTTCTTGAACCATTCTAACCAATGAATAGCAGCATATAAAAACTTCTGTAGGGCAATGGGTGTAAGTCCAAGCAAATTTGGTTTGGACATGCCGGTAAGATGGAACTCTGCTTATTTGGTGCTTAAGAGTCTTTTACCATATCATAGCACTTTTTCTGTTTTTATTCAAACGCACTTTCATAGTACTAATGGTAGTGTACTATTGATTGAGCAGCATTGGTTTGCTGCTGAGAAGATACTTCAATTTTTAGAACTTTTTTATGACTCCACTGTTGCTTTGTCCATTGTGTATTATCCAACATATCCTATAATTGTGCATAGTATTCTACAGATTACTACTCAGTTGAAGATATATGAAAATGAAATAGTCTTACGAGAGGTTATTGTTGCTATGAAGACAAAATACTTGAAATATTGGAGAGAAATCTCATTCATATATGCATTTGCATTTATTTTAGATCCTATAGCTAAAATTCAAGGATTTGCTAATATTTTTGAACTTCTTGGTGATGCTACAGGCCTAGACTATTCTAACTATTTTGTAGATGTTCGTGCAAAAAAATTCGAGCTTTTTCAAATGTATGAACATAAGTCTCAGGGAGTTTGTATGCAACAACCCCCCAGTAGCATCCACCACAGTCAACAAGATAAATGTGTGGGACGAGATCTGAGGTGCAGGTTCTTCCTCCAGATCTAGGGGTTCAGATTCTACACCAACACTTCAAGCAAGGCTAATCTCCGACCCAAGGAGTGGGGAACTATCCATCTATCTAGACAACGATATGATGGATTTCAACGCAAATGGCTTCAAAATTTTGCAATGGTGACATAACCATAAGATAACATATCATGTGCTATCCATATTAGCACGTGATGTGTTAACAGTTCATGTCTCCACGGTTTCTTCTGAGTCTGTTTTCATTCTTTCTGGAAGAATATTGGAGGAGAGAAGAACACGTCTTACGACACTTAGAACATGAATGTGTTCAAAAATTTGTATCTAGAGGATGACACTTGGAACATGGATGTATGCAAAGCTATAGGTTGTACTCTTTTTCCTTTGCTAAGGTTTTCTCATGTTGAGTTTCTACTTAGCAAAGGTTTTAATGAGGCAACCATGTAAACATTAATAAAGCTATTTATAACATTTTGAATATATTTATCTCTTCATATGGGTATATAACTCATTTTTTACAATTTTATTCCTTATTTTGAAATTCTATACATTTTTCTAGATTTTTTTTACAAAATTTCAGGCTAAGATGGGCTAAACGGGCCACCTCGGCCTGTCGGGCTCAATGGGCCACCTCGATCTAAGCGGCCGGCATGCCATGTCTGGGTCGGCCCCAACCCACGGGCTGACACGACACGACTCGGATAGTACCCAGGCCATACTGTGTCGTGCCGAGCGACCCATCTTGCCATCACTACCCCTGCCCTGTGCACCCCCTTCTCACCCCTTCACACTTGTTTCTCCCGATCCCCAAATCTCGTTCCAGAGAAAACCCTAGAGAGGAGAGGAGAGGCAGTGGTGACCAGGGCAACGATTCCCTCCCTGGCGGCGACTTCTCCTTTCCCGGCGTCCTCGTCCTCTCCACGACCTCTTCTCCATCCCCAGCGTCCCCTCCTCCTCCTCTATAGTGGCCTCCTACATCATGGTCGCGCTCTTCCTTCTGCTCGTGGGTGTTCACCTGCTGGCGTCGTCGTCATGGTGGGCCAAGTTGAAGGATGACGAGGAGGCGCTCGAGAAGCTACCCATGCACAGTCGCGTCCGCAAGGGCATCATCATTGCGGGGGAAGGGTACTCGGGCGCCGACGGTGAGGTCATCAATGTCATCGGCCTCGGGGTCCAGAGAGGAAGCGCCTACTCGAGCGCCTTGTGCGCATCGCCGAGGAGGACCACGAGCGATTCTTGCTCAAGCTATGGTAAAGGATCGATAGGTGACTGAATTATTTGCTTTCCTTTGCTTTTATTTACTTATTTATTTATTGTTCTCCGAGTTCTTGCGAATTTGCCATGTTGAAAGTGCAACTAGGTTTTAAAAAAGTCAATTTGAGAGTACATTGTGTTCGGTTATACCTTTTGACTAATCTTGGACCCATATTGCACAATTTGTAGATATTTTTTTGTTTTTGTCAAGACAAGTTTTAGTTCTTTGCTAATTGGAAATTATTAAGCATAAGAATTCCAAGAAGAGAATGATGTGAGCTTTTTCCTCATCGATTTGTTTCAGAGTTGGGCTTGACTTCCCGATGATCAAAGTGCGGTATGGACACCTCAACATCGAGGCGCTGGCATATGTCGGCAACAAAGGCTTCCCGACATTCCTCAACACGTATGTTGCATGATCACTGTTTTATGTTACCATAGACTTTTCTTTGCTGTATTACCTTTAATGTTACCTCACTTATTGATATACTGCATTTGTCTTTTCTTTGCACTTGGTTTGTCTGATGAATTGATGTTCATGCAAATTTCAGGATGACATTACTCTTAGGGCCACTAGGGTCAGGGAAGACTACTCTACTTCTTGCGTTGGCAGGGAAACTAGGTTCTGATTTGAAGGTTAACTATTGTAGCTTTACCACAATGTAAACCATTTTTAGTCCTATTTGTAAAGTTAATTTAGGTGTGATATGGTAACAACCAGGTTTCAGGAAGAGTGACATACAATGGACATGAAATGGATGAGTTTGTGGCTCAAAGATCAGTTGCTTACATTTCCTAACATGACCTTCACATCCCTGAGATGACGGTACGGGAAACCCTTGCCTTCTCAGCAAGATGCCAAGGAGTTGGAACTAGATATGGTGAGCTCAAAACTGACCACATTTTGGGAGATAATTTACTTCTCTGATGGTAAAGTTGTTTGTTAAATTTCCTGATGAACTTGTCCTAGACATGCTATCTTCGTGATGTTTCTGTACTTTTTTCTGATTAGGAATATTCAGATATAACACAAGGAGTGTATTTTCAAAATAGTAGATAGCTTTGTGCACTGTCGACTAGGCCAAGATCTGAAGCTCTCAGTTGGGTAGGTGGGTGTCCTATCAATTTCTTGCATTGGAATTCCTATGTAATTGTAAGATAAGGTTGTTTGATTTGTAAGTTAGCTTCTTTTTCTATGGTTTTTGTGTATGTATTTCTTCAATTTAAGTTAGCTTCTTTTTCTATGGTTTTTGTGTATGTATTTCTTCAATTTTAGTACTTGGTTTGCTAGATTTATGTGTTCTTGTTGTTGTAGATTACTAGTAGATTTTTAGGCCTAAGAGTCCGGACCACACCAAGGTTTGGTTCTTGAGATGTTCCAATTGGACAATTGGTTCTGTTAAGCAAGCACAACATGACTGAAATCAAATTATTAAACTGATATAAGTTAAGCAATATAAAAAAAAAGAGTACAAATCACAAAACAATGGTAGTACAGTCTTTTTTACAAAGATCCTTATCATTTCTTAAGCTGAAGCTAACTTTCTAATTAAATACCTCATCAGACTGCTTCAACTTCTCGTAGGAGTGGATTCAAGAGTGAAGTTAGAGTTTGAGATGCAAAAACTTATAGCAGAGTCAAACCAAACAGGTCCTAAATTTTGCAAGGGTAAGCCTGTGGAGAGGGACTGATGCTCTGCCAGGGTAAACATGTGCTTAACCAAATAACTTCTTCAGCTTATTACGTTTTATTCTCCCTCCAGGCAAGCTTATTCGATAACTAGCTTTTTAGAACAACTAGTTTAATTGATCTAGCCACGTTGCCAATAAAAAATCCAATAAAATTTACTTGAATAATAAGCTTGAGCTCGGCCGAAAAGACCATTAGTTAGAAGAAATTAGAAAGCTTTGCCAGTTTGTTGAATCATCCCAGAAATAAGTGCAATCAGTATGAATAGAGTGTTTTCAGATGAATCAGTCGATTTTATTGGGACAAGAAACCAAAGAATACCAGATGCTGTCCGCGAATTGGTAGGTAGTATTTCTAAACCTCTAGGTCAGACAATTCTGCACCTTACAGAAATTGTAGTGTAACCAGAACATCGATATAACTTATATAAATAATCTCGTTTAACCTGCAAGATATTTCATATCTGAACATTTTTTCCTGTTACAGGCTCTACATTTGTTTTAAGTCTCAGGTAGCAAAAGGAAAAACTAGAAAGTCTGCAGAAAAGAGCATTACATGACATCAAATTTTAAAAAGCTTAGCTCCAGTGGAATCATAGCTTAACCTCGACATCCACACCGGCGGGAAGCTGGAGCTGCATCAACGAATCGATTGTTTGGGCAGTCGGATACATGATATCAATCAGTCGCTGATGCGTTCGGATCTCGAAATGGAACCTTGAATCTTTGTGCACGTGGGGAGAATTGAGCACACAATATATTCTCCGCTTGGTTGGCAGAGGAACTGGACCCATGGTCTTTGCATTGGTTGTTTTCGCAGCTTCAATGATCTGCTTGCAGGAGTCCTCGATCAATGGCACCCAGTAAGACCTCAGCTTGATTCTAATCTTCTGCTTAGGTGCCAGCTGAAAACAGAAAAATATTGACACTAAATGGTATTAGTTCTACAAAGAATATCTACTTTTGCAGGTAAACTGAAGAAACACTAAATCAAAATATGCAGTTGATTAAGGTTAATAATTAGGTAAGATAATGGTAATTACGGTAAGGAAGTTGGCAATATTGAAACGAAAGCTTAAAAACTTCATTTTCCTGTAGGATGGACATATGTGTCATACTTTTCCATGAAAGTCAACTAATAGGGCCAGAAGAATGGACACCTTAACATTATAAAGCTAACTAAACCAAATATGATAAGGTCAGGTAAAAGCCCCCTTGGAAAGAGAAAAGGTAAGCAAAGAGGTAGGAGATAGCCACTATTAGCCAACTCAAGCTGATGAGATGTATATCTATGATCAGCTCCTTCATAATATGGTTATATATTTATGAAATTCTAGAACATCCTCCGATGGCACAACGTCATCACCAGAACCATGGAGTGTCAACACCCTGCAGTTAGGGTCAATAGATATGCACGCACTCTGCATATCTGTCTTAAGACAATCCATCAGACTTCCTTTGGTTACACGGTAGATGGAATGTCTTGTTTTCTGTCCCACATCAATGAAACCATACTGATTTATCCTTTTCATATAATCATTTCCTAGTCGATCTCCAATTCCACATTTCAGATCAAATATTCCAGACATGTTAATAACACTGGATACATCTCGATACATGGATGCATAAAGGATGACCACTTTTCCTCCCTTAATGTGTTTCTCGAAATGTAGGATTACATCACGCAAATCGTCCACTTCTCTGTTGTAGTTGCCATACTGAAATGTACCTTCACTTTCTCCATTGCCAGCGAAATCAAAATGAAATACGCTAATCTTCTCTAATGTTAATGCATCAGCAAGACCCAATATGGTTCTACTTTCCTTTGATGACCTAAATCCATGGCACAACACTATAATATCCTTAGATCCAGCGTTGTGCAAAACACCAGCGAGTTTCTCTCCATAACTGTTTGTTATCACTATTTTCTCTTGTGATATACTGAAGGAATCACTAAAGGAGGAGTGCAACTGTGCACAAGGCCTCGTAACAGTTCCTTTTTCGGCAGTAACACCAAACAGCAACTGCACACAGACATGCACAGTAGACATGCTTAACAAATGGAAAACGATAAGTGAGAAAGAAAGCATATAGTGATAGGGAGTAGCCGTTGGCAGATTACTATTGAGTATTGACCTAAGGTAAAACAAAATCTGGGTCACAGAAAATGATCTCCAATTGTCCAACTCCTACGGTATTAGAAGTTAGAAACTTAGAATACAATGAAAGGAGGTTCCAAGGAAGATAAACAAATAGGTACAAATTATACCTAAAAGGGTTTATCAGTTTTTGCGATAATTCATAATTTACTTTCTCTCAGTCCCACAGACCCCAGCAAATCAATCCTTTAGACCAAGATGTAACAGAAGCTAATAGCAGAAAGAATGCCCCTGACATATCAATATAAAATCATTTGCATCTATGCCCTAACATTGGAGGAACAAAAAAAGAACAGAAGATAATCAAAACAATGGGAATAAAATGGAAAATGGAAGGCAGATGGTTAGAGACAATTCAGCAGACTAGTGACATGGAGAAACAAGAGTGAGAGGATAGGGCGTTCAACTGAGCTAAAGGGCCAAATTAAAAAATTAGTTAGACTAGAATCTTCCAAACCATTAATCGAATGTTCTTGGCAAAGCTTCATTCGTACCACCCTGTGGCCCAAAATTTGCTCAAAGACTAGGCCCCACGTGGGACAGGCACTCATGTGTAGCGGGTCGCTTGGGCTTTCGTCCCGTGGCCCAAAATTCGCTCCAAGCCCGACCCCCACGTGGGGAGGACACACATGCATAGCACGTCGCTTGGGTTTTTGTCCTTGTTTCGTCCAAAAGGATTAACCTAGAAGTGCTATGATTTATATGATAGTGTAACTCATTGTAAATTGGCAAAGTGGCACTAAGGGCTGGGGTGTTATAGAGAACCATGGTACCATAGTTGTCTCGAAAAAAGAGGTTAGCAACATTGTTTTCGCCGTTGCTTCGGTTTTTCTAGCTATGTAGAATATAAATGATCTCATATCTTCTTTTCATTAGAATAAACAATTGGGCTCATCTTTTTTCCAGTACCACCAAAAGTACCTTTGGCAATATATACCAAATTCCAAGGAAGAAAAGAACAGGAATGGACAGAAAACTTTGAAAGTGATAAAGGGAAACACAAGTAGTTAGCCCATTTTCATCCGGGAGGCATTCTAGCATTCGGTTGAACCTGGCAAACTACACCACTGTCGACCTTTAAACAACTTGCAGCATTTGCCACATATGACTTTGATCCTTTCTCCGGTTAAAAAAGGAAAGTCTTCAAGGATAGACAGCACCTCATTTCATGTACAATCTCTTAGATAGTGTGCTGGCAACTCAACGTAACTCTTAACTCCCAAACATTAAGGACATTACACTATGTAAGGTGACACTACCATATAATTCCAACATCCAAATCACACTCACACCAGCAATATTATACTACAAGTCAAACACCTTAAGGTATGTGCTGATTGCAACCTAGCCCATTGTTTGTCTGGCCAATAAACCACGAAGAGTGTACTCCACGTAATGTCACTACTCACTATGTTAAGTAGAACGCTGAATTACTTTTTAGCTCAACATGGCATTGTGAAGAGAAATATACAAGAAAATTGTCCCATCTCCAAGTGTCATACTTGCATCACTAATAGTACATACTCATGTATCATATACTGCTTTTCATTTGTTGTGGTATACAAAGCATGAAGCAATGAATGAGAAACTGATGCTAGATGCTAACAATGAAATTTTGCAATACAACCGCAGCAATGACATTACTACAATCATATATTAGACGACTGGGTAAGGTACCTGCTCCCCATCATCCCCAATCGACGACGGCGTCGGAATTCCTGTTCCCTCCGCCGCCTGAAACCACAAGCATAACAATTCTAGCAGATGTGAACTGAACAAATGCCTCCATGTAATCGCACGTCACAAAATGGGAAAGTTTGGAAACGCACATATATACTCCACTGTCTACATAACAATTCACAAGTTTTGCACTAGAAATACTCGAAAACGCATGCTAATATATCAGGCTGGCTATTCATGTACCAGAGGCGAGTCGGAGGCTTGGTCGTCGGAGAGGGTCTCGGCGGGCGGGGCTGCCGCGGCGGCGCGGGAGCGGAGCGGGGACGCGCGGAGGGAGGAGGGGAAGGAGAGGGCGGTGGGGCTAGAGCTTGCGGCAGCGCGGTGGAGGAAGAGGAGGGGGAGCTGGGAGGAGGTGGAGGTGGAGACGGCCATGGCGAGGGGGAGAAGAGGCCGGGAGGGGATGAGGGTGGAAGGAGAGCAGCGAAGAGCAAGTCCGGGAGGCGTTGGTTTTTGGAAGGCCTCTGCTTCGCTATCGTGGGTGGAGGATTATCCGGTTTGGAGGTGCTTTTTGCGTTTGAGCCCTTCGGATTTGTTAAATTGGGACTTAACATGGCAACTGTTCACTTCTTACAGCGCGAGCTGTCTGGAACTCCGGATGTTCTTTCCCTGGCCTGTATTATCATCTTCAAAGAACATTGTGAAATTGTGTTCCCTTAACTGGATTGTTGGAAACTTTTTTGAGCAGAAATCGTAAAAAATATCATGTAAAATTGAGCATAAACTTCATGCAACAAAACAGATTTTGTATAGATTGTTCATACCAGTGCTCAAATGAAAATCTATGGCATTTCATTCCACGAAACATGGTGAGAAAGAAATCAATTCACACGCTAACAAATTTGAAACTAGTAGTAAAATTTCAGCACAGAAGCTATAGTCTCGAGTAAAATTTTACAGCGTCAATATGATTCACTAGAATGGCTATAGGTAACCAAGTTTAACTCAACTAAACATCTATATTTACAAAGCAGCTTTCCTTTAATTTCGTTTTAAACATAAGCAGCTGCAACCATTCACTTCCCCTCCTTATCACGGGCATCACCACCATCCCCAGCACTCCTTTTCCCACGGGCAGCCAAAAGGCCAAACTGCATCTCATGAATCCTAGAATACGAGGACCCAGGTGCTGGCGCTGCTTGCTTAAGCTGCCACGGTACAGGCTGCCTATTGGGAGGAGATGGAAGTACCTTTGATTCATTTAACCATCGATCAGCATAAGTTGGCTTAAGTGTTATGTCTGCCTTTTCAGAATCCATTGTGCATGTTGCCTCGTTAAGGTTAATCCCACGAATGCTTGTTTCCATCTTGTCACGATCCGATTTTGGAGATGATAAGAACGGAACATTTGGCTGCCAGAATGCCTGGTTCAAATCATGGGGTTCAGGTTTTGCAGGCGGTCGACCAAGTGGACCAGTTTTCCTGTCCTCCTCCTCTTTTACAATGACCATGTGATCAGGCTCTGCAGCTTCAGAGTTTTTTTGCTTAATACTATCCAACAGCTTATCCTGGTAAAGATCTTTGCCACTCGACGAGCGCCCTGAATAGATGGTGGTCGTTGGGAAAGCTTTCTCTGGCGGAGTTGCTGGTGTGTAGTTAGGGGGGAGCAAATCATCCCAATTCTCCAACAGTTCTTTATACACTTTACGTAGAGTGACCTCTGTAAGGCCCGTCACCTTACAGATCTCTGCCTGAGTTTTGCGCTTGTCTTCGAGCTGACATGCAAGGTAGATAGCAGCAGCAGATATGCTTATGGGATTCCGCCGTGTGCAGAAGCATTTATTGACAACCACCTCGCCGATATGGGCTGCAAGTTCCTGAGGAAATGGCAGATGATATGTTAAAAGCCGAACTTGGTTTTATGCATAATGTTTCAGGTTTGCAGCCCATCTGATACCTGAGCAGATTTATTGAGCTGGAGGAGGCTGCAAAACCGAGGCATATGAACTGCTATTGAATTGCTATTAAGTGGTTGGCTCAGTTTCAGAGATTCGCCAAGTATTTTGATGTATTTTCCTATCTCTTTCTGAGGAAGATTGCTAGCAGTGGAGATTTCCTGGACATGCAGTAAACAGAAGATGAATAAGTGCTAATTGATAACAGTAGCAATACACGGAAATGCTGCACCAAGTATTTACACAACACCAATTGCATGTTCCACAGCTGACTCAACATTTGGTTCAGTTCTTTGCCCATGAAGCATGACTAATGTTGATTTGTTCGGATGAATGAAGGTATTCTCAACATGGTTAAAGTTATTCTAATTTATAATACATTCAGCACAAGTTCGCATACAGTAAAGTAATTCAAAGGCAGATACTTATCTAACTTTACCACAAAAAATGCAAATGTGTTTTTTTCCCTTTCACCAATGTTAAGAATCAAGCAAAATATAGATTGATTTGTTATCATCAATCCACATAGGTTTAAGTTAACATGATCAGATGCTCAACTAAGAAAGGGATATTGAGTAGAGTGCTTTGGCACTAAATTGACTTGGTGACTTAGGTCCGCAATTCAGTAAACTGGAAAGCAGCATATCATCCAACAACAATTCTCATCTGTTGAGTTGCTTGGAAATTGAAAGTACTAGCTGATTAGAATTGATGAACAAAATCCCCAATTTCCAAGCAAACAAATCTTGAATAACATTGTGGAAATCTCCATTTCAGAGCATACAATTGCCTGGCTAGCCCTAAATCCTAATTGCTTGGAGAAACACACGCCTACACGGCTATGCATATCTATCTCTGCACGATAGCATTTCAACAAACACATGGCGAGCATGGGCGCATCACAGACCTGCAGCGTCCTGGGCTCCTGGGCCTCGCGGATGGCTTGCACGAGCGCGGCCGTAGCCAGCGCCTCGACGCTGCGGTTCCTGAGGCACGTCGCGGAGGAGCAGTCCTTGAAGAGCTCGAAGGCGTGGTCGGCTATGTCCCGGTGCAGCCTCAGTATGGACGCGACGTCCACGATCTGGAGGTAGGCGCGGAGGCTGTCGACGGACACCATGGGCCCGGCGGGGTCCGGGGTGGAGGAGGCGGCGGAGTCGACGGCGAGCGCGCGCTCGAGCTCGGCGAGGAGGCCGGAGAAGGCAGAGGCGGAGCGGGCGAGGACGGGGTGGCGCTCGAGGGAGAAGGCCGAGAAGGCGGAGACGAAGCCGGCGGGGAGGAAGGGGTCGTCGTCGTCGTCGGGGGCGGAGGAGGGCTGGACGGTGGCGAGGTCGGGGGTGACGAGGGGGAGGGGGTGGAGTGAGGGGAGGAGGGGGAAGAAGGGGTGGGTGTGGAGGTGGCGCTCGAGGACGAGGCGCGCGCAGGAGGAGCACTCGGAGACTGCGCGGGAGAGCGGCGGCTGCGTCGTGGTGCACCGCGCCGGGCCGGACGCGCGGCAGTAGGGGCACTGCGCCGGCTGCGACATGGAGGCGGAGGTGCGCGTGCCGAGAAGCTCAGGCTTTGGGTTTGGTAATTGGTGGGCTCTTGGTCAGTGGTCTCTTCTCTCTACTCTCTTGGCTACGAATTATGGAAGACTTGAGCCGGGAAGGCTTGGAACTGGGCGGCCGACGAACTGAACAGCATGGCTTATGTTTCCTTTTCCCAATTTTTCATTCTTCGTTTCATTTCTTTCTTAAAGTGCACTTTCTTTGTTTCGTTATTATGATCCAGTTATAACTATGAGTTTTTCTTCTATTTTTCATAAAGTCAAACAGGAAACAACGGATTTGTATCCTCTTCCATTGCATTGTCGCAGCAGAGGTGAACAGGGATGTATCCACAAACAACACATGAAGCAACATAAAGTTATCAATTCATCTGGAACGCAGAAATTTCTTAGAAAACAGTTTGATTCCAACGAAAATTGAAGAAAAAAAATCCATGTTCCAAACGGAGCCTAAAGAAAGAAGAGATCAAACGAAAAAGAGCCGAGAGATCAGATGGAAGTTGCCGATTCCCATCGAGCACATAACAGCAACAACGGGAGAAGTCTATAAGCCAAGCAGTACCTAAAGCTGTCGACTCAACAAATCGCTTCAGCAGCAGCAGCATAATAACAAGGGAAGAGATCAACTTGATTCAGGTACAGAACAATACTGGTATCAATCCGCATCTGCTCGTATGCACGAGGGCGGCTTTAGTCTTCACGACATGCAAGTTATACAATGGGATCCATTCCCGTATGTTCTATCAGTAACACCTCTGATCTTGCTAAAAGGAAATACAATGTGGATATTTGCGATGACTTATTGATCATAACTAATAGTATAATCAGCAACAGAAGAAGAAAAAACAAGAGAGGCAAAACAGCTGTTAAGCTTCTAGTTCCAGGAGTGCCTTTCTACATGATAAGCTGGTCTTCTTTATAAAAGTATCTCATTTACCTGAGATGCAAAATGTTAAGTCAGCAAAATGAATAAAAACTATTTCCAACAAACATCAAGAGTTCGAGACGGTGTACTGCATGGGCATTCAGTGCTATTGATGTATATCATTTTTTCCACATGAATGATACGGAAGTGTAGGTACTGCCCAAAAGTGAAAACATAACACCATAGGGGTAACACTAACTCCTCCTGTAAGCATATTTACAAAGCAGACCCAACTCCATGTGCAAACAAATTTAGTGTAACTTCTGTAGCAATGAGAACGAGGCCATTCAAAATATGACATCACGACTTTGTTTGTAAGCATTTTCTTTACATAGGGCCAGGGTAAATGTCACAAGTTAAAACATAGCTGTGTGTGTAAGACATAGGTAAAGGTAAAGACAATTTACATGCAGTACATTCCAGGTTGTGAAAACAAACTTACCATAGTTTTGGTATTTCTTTGAGAAGTTATAGAAGGCTTTCACAATGGCGCCATATTTCATTGATTTCAGTGGTCCCATATGCCTGGACAAGAAAAAGTAGAGATTTTTCAATGGTTGAAATAGATAGTAATATTAAATTGTTCAGTCACACTTCAGGTTGAATGATCTTAGCATGTGATTGTATCAGGCTGTCGAGAATTTCAAGGCCATAAAGGCCACCCTCAACTAGATGAGTGCTGATATAGACGACATAAAAGTCATCTTGGCAGACATGGTGGTTATAGTGGCCAAACTGATTGAAAAGGAGAAGAAGAAGGAGGAGGCACGGGCAGCAGCTGCTGTGCGATCTGCGCTGCCGGAGGCATCTCTGATTTCTCCTGTGACTTCTGCATCGTCGACCTCCCTCCCTGTGGTTGCCCAAACGGTGCCCTCGCCGAGGAAGAAGACCGCTGCCCAACGACTGCCTTCTCCACGCGACCGGCCGACATCTATTGGAGCGTTGCGGACCATCTTCCATGCAATGTTCCGCCAACGCCACGACCTCTCGTCATCATAGGGTCTCCTAGGGCTTCAACCATGGCCACCACCATAGCTCGAGGACGAGCTGTCGCGAAAGGAGGGGAGTAGTGTTATGGGCCAGGGGTACTGCTCATGTATATGAACAGTACCACAGGTACTGTAGCACATAAATAGGAAGAGATTACCTTCCCAGATGAGAATATCTATTTCCTTAAATAGTTGATTAGTTTCCTTGTATAGGGATTAGGTAATTGAAAAGGTTATCTGTTAGTTAGGAAAATCATCTTTTATATTGATTCTATCCATAATTGTTAGAAGAATCCTCTATATAAGGAGGCATATTGTAATCGTTGGCATTAAGCAATGATAATACAATAGTCTAAGTCCCAATCGCCTTCATCTCCCCAATCTATAGTTTTCCCTCTCCCCTAGCAGCCACGTCACCCGGCTATCCTCCCGATGATGTTTACCCTATGATCTAAGGATCATAACAGATTGAAGCAAGATATTTTCTGCTGTACTAAATATATCCCTTTGAGAATTACTAAAATGTACTAAATAAATCCCTTTGAGGATTACTGAAATGTCTCGAAATCTAAAGAAACAATTCCTAGATAATACCACTACTTTGGGACAAAACGAACTAAACATGACCATTCACATCAATTTGGATACTTAACAGCTATTGAATTAAACTATATATGGGCTGGATGCATTTAAAAGCAAAAATGGAAAGTTTTTTATTGCAAAATTTGAGAAAGTTTGTTTGCTATAATGCCATAGGATAGGAGTAGAATAAAACTCCAATGACATTTATTTTTTAATCATAAGGTGACTGTAGGTAAGGACAAGAGTTCTTTGCATGTTATAGAGTGATAGCATGTGTCTAAGTTCAGTATGACAGGATCAATGCAAAACTGAGAACTAGGAAGAATAATATGATGGCAAAAAAACTTACATAATCTCAGTATACCGCAATCTCCATGCAGGAAAACCTAGATGGCATCTAGCAGGACCATACACAAGAAGAAGATCAGGTTCTGGTCCACCACAACCTAACAGACAAAGCAGGAACTTAAGTGCTCATCTAGAATTATAACGATATAAATGATAAAATGACTAACAAATGATAAATGGGTATATCAAATATAGCATCCATGAAAAGCTAGAAACTTTTTCAAGCATACCTACAGATTTCAACGCACTGGCCATGTCAGCTTCTGTAAATACTAACTCACTTTTGTCATTACCATATCTATCACCATTGAAGTAACTTGAGCAAAGTAAGCTGGCTGCTTTAGCAATGCCCTCCTTGCCATCAGAACCAGAAATACACTCTATCATCATCTCTCTATGACAACAGTGTAAAGCTTTGATGTTTGCACCGGCATCCTACAGGTTGCCATGGCCAAATGAAACCAAACAAGGTAACCAGCAGGAAATAGAGAACACTGTAAGACTTTAGGCAGAAAATGAAGCAATACAAAGCTCAAGTATGTAACTTACCAAAGTATCTCCTGAATTCTCATCTCTTGAGCCATTCATACCAGGTTCAAATGATTTCTTCAGCACTCCTATGGAGCAACATAGAATTTTTTCAAGAACGCGCAAGAGCTTTGCGCATCATTTCATTAAGAAGAAGAAGAGGGATACAATAACAACTCAACACAACAAGGGTCAAAAACCCAGAAAAACTAAAAATAGACAGGAAGAAAGGACCTAAAAAGAACTGACAGACACCAGGACAAAACCAAAACAAAGACAAAAACCAAAACAAAACCAAACTAAAACGACCTAAGAGGAATATCTTCCGGCAAAAGGTGCTACGGACCGATAGCCCCTGCCAAGCTCCAGAGGCTAAGCTCTACATTTCTTGTGTACTAGTTAGTATTCATGCTTCAATAAATATCAGAAGCTGAAATGTAAAAGGCAACATGGCCATTAGTTTGAATTGTTCTGCCCCTGCCCTCCAAATATTATGGCAGCCATGTATTGTTGCTTAAAGCTTCTTGATTTCTTATAACCATGTTCATTTTCGTAAAAAGAAAGATGTTATAGGTAGATAAGTGGCCGATGAAGATAACTTCAGACTGAAAACAATAGTACCTACAAATTCACTGAACTCATTGTCTTACCGTCAATGTCGTAGAGACATACATACTTCACACCAATAGTTGAGAGACAACATAAAAGCTGCTTGATCTTCACGGTGTTCTTAGCTTCTCTGCTATCTACCACGATGGCCAGGTACTTGAGTCTCTCCAATTGGAGATTACGATACTTTCGCAACAACCCAGATGAAATAAGATAGCATTCTAGATTATAAATAAGATGATAGCATAAACTGAGAAGGCTGATTGCTAAGTCAATAATGCACCAGAGCAACCCCAAAGTGCGCTTTATAATCATTGATGGCGGAGACATCTGCACATCCAGAGAGAAACAAAACTTTTAAGTTTAGTGTTCTTCCACCAGAAATGCATTAATATTTAGAGATGTATATTTCTTATTTAAAGAAACAAACAAATATCAATTTTTGTTAATCGGCTTTGAACTCTAAATCTTAATGCACTCAAATAATCTGATGACAACATGCATGTGCGCTATTGTACATTGAATGATGACAGTTGTCTCAACGGCACCATGCGCATTGCTTATGCATCTAACTCTCATTTGCCAAACAAACACATGAAAACTGAGGACATGGATAAGCATGAAACAAATAATTTGCCTGATATATTTCAGTAAATAACTTTAAGGGCTTGGATCAATCTAAAACAGGTTGCTTCAACAAGACAAGAATTATTACAAGCGAACATTGAAGCTTAACATGATTGGAATTTTTTGGTAGGGCTAAGTCAACGCTGAACTTTCAGCTAAGATCATGAAAAATATATGACTAGGTCAACAATTAAACTTTCAGCTAAGGTTATGAGAAATGTTCCAAAGAGACAACTCACAGAAATCTTCTTTATCAAGCAATTGCACTATAGAAATCAAAGAAAACTACTGCAGAAGAAGCAAAGGTATTGTTTCTGCTGTACTCTTCTTCCCCTCACTAGAACAATGCAATAACTTATCTATAACGATAGAAACTACTTACTAGTGTGTTTCTGCACGACTTATAGGTACCCACCGCTATTCACAGCAAGCATTCACTCGCAAGAATTTAGTCTCTACTTAAACCAGTCACACTCTATAAATAAGAGGGAAATAAATCTAGCGAGAGTGGCAAAACAAAGACACAAATTCACCAGCGTACATACATGTGGATGAGGCTTATTCATGAATAGGGGGATCTCATTGGCCACAAATGCCTCCCTGTACAAGAACCACAAGATTATTATTTTTCAGAAAGAAGGAAGAAGAGGACACTGTACATCCAACGAACTCTATGAACACCAAATTTAGAGAAGTTAAATTCAACTTTTCTTAGGCCATTTTTACTTTTTCTGAACAAGGAATTACAGTAACACCGTTCTAAAAATAGAAGCTATCAAATGGCACGGGGGTAATGAAAGAGAAAGAAAGACACTGCTGCAAGGAAATGGAATGATGAAATTAGAAGCAAAGGCAAGCAAACAAATCTAACATGGCCTTGGAATCCATGACAGTCGCAGCTGGAATGAGAAAGATGAGGAGACAACCGAAGCACCAAGAACCAGGTGTGCGCTATCAAATGATAGAAACCGAAATTTGTGGCCGGACTGGGCAAGGACTATAATCACACAAAGCTTATGAGGTCTGTCATATCACATCACATGTACTGACTGTGCTATTGACCTTGTTTGTTTGCTAGAGACTAGAGGCTTCACAGAACCTCTCTCCCCTTTTGCTTTCTAAGGCATATTATTCCTCATTTTTTTAAAAGCTTCAGCCATTGAGCGATAGCCACGGCATGGTTGCAGGTACTTCCTTACATTTGCACATGTAACACCAAGCACTAGTAGACTAAACTACAGCCCCAGCATCGAACGCGTGGTATTACGAATTCAAAGGCGAGTACGATAATTTAATCCATGCACATCACAATCATCTCGCGCAGTCCTCTCCAAAAGGACGGTACAGTGCAGTGCAGTAGTGCAGGTGAAGTAGACTAAACTTCAGCCCCAGCATCGAACGCGTGGTATTGCGTATTCAAAGGCGAGTACAATAATTTAATCCATGCACATCACAACCATCTCGCGCAGTTCTCTCCAAAAGAAGGACGGTACAGTGCAGTGCAGTGCAGTGCAGTAATGCGGGTGAAGTGGTTTAGGACGAAAATAAACTACTTGCGGTTCTTGCCACGCATTTCCGCAAACACCTAGCATGCGACCCACGCGCCCGCACGGCCGCACCAATAGTTTCCACGGAGTGGAGATGGGGAAGGGTGATGAGACCTGCCTGCCACCGCTCGATGCGAGCGACGCGCCGGTGCCGCGCTCAACGGCCGCATCGGCGCCAGACCGACGCGGAGGCGGAGGCGGAGGCGGCTGCTGCGGCCGGTGATAGGGAGTGGTTACGAATTCACGATCTGGACTCGCGAAGTCGTAAGGTTGAATACGGGCGACCAGATCTTATTCTTAGCTGGTAAAAAAAATGAGTTTATTTCTCGTGTAGTGAGATGATCGTCCATTTTTTAAATAAAAAAAGACGATCGTCCACTTTCAAAAAAAAAGAAAAAATTTGCTATAAGATATTGCAAATTGGCAGTCTTTGTCAATAGATATCTAAAATACTTGATTTCACCAGAACACACTGAGAAAAACTGTAATTTTTTCATAAGACACCGAGCTCTATATTTTATCATTTCCGGGTCGGAGGGAGAGAGAAAATTTTGGAAGACTCGGGTGCCCCTGACCACCCCGGTGCGATCGAACCCTAAAGGGTTGTGAACCTGACACACACATATTGATAGGGTTCTTCTCCCCCAAACTCCATCTCCCTCATAGTACTTCTCCCCCAAATCTCTCCCCGTCGCCACCTTTTGGAATTAGCTGGAGCATGTACTGCCGAGGGCTGAGGGCTATCGGAGATGAAGGCGCACAGGACTACCCGTTGAAGCCTATGCAGCTTTCATGGGTCCCCAACGGGTAAGGTTCCTCCTCATACTTTTACTTCACTTGTTATGCCGATTTAGTGTTGATTTGGTGTGTGTCGTTTAGATCTGGGTTGATGTGTGTCGATTTAGGGTTGGGATGTAATATTGCTATCTTCGTTCCATTGTAATGTGCGTAGGATAGATTCGGGATTTGCGGGATTGGCATGCAGAGTAGCTGTTCGTGTTGGTTCTTATACTGAGGTCACTGACGACGGTAGGCAAGAGTACCATGTTACCATGACATTAATTAGGTTTTAGACAGTGATACTAGTTGTTTCCTTGATTTACTGAAAGATCTCAACGATGAGGTGCCACATGGAAGCAACCAAACACTTGATGTCACCATTTGGAACAAAAACTGCAGTAGATATACTGAGGTTGCTTCTGGCTCAGCATTGCTTGATGCGTTTGACATGTACTGGAACATAAAGAGGCTCTCACTGCTTGTTAGTGTATCTGCTTCCAATGCATGTAGACAGGCAAGCACTAGCAACTTGTCTTGTGTCCAGTAGGCCACCTCCTCACAGAAGACACTGCCAACACAAGAAAGCACAGTTTGCTCAGACAATGAGCCAGGATCTTGCAAAACCTGTTGCTGCTAATGTGGACAAATGAACTCAGGATGGCCAAGAAGAGTATGTGGGTGTGGATGATGAGATGCTTCAGTACAAAGACTTGATGTCTAGTGAAGATACCTCATACCAGGATTATTGTGGCAGGGTCTGATGATGATGATTAAAGTGAGTCTTCAGTTGATGATGAGACTGGTTGTCAGTCTAATGTTCATGTAACTGACATAGAGAATCCTAACATAGACGTTGGAGTTACTTTTGAGGATGGTCAATGCTTTAAGAGGTGTAGAAGGCAATATGCAGTGCTTAATGATGTCGAACTCGCAGCTCCCTACAGTGAGGCGTCGAGGTACAGAGCACATTGCAAGGCCAAGAAGTGCAAGTAGAGCATACATGCGTCAAGACTTTAGGATGGCAAGACTTAGATGGTAAGCTTTCTTATTTTCAGAAGCTACCATGTTTTCATAGTATTCATCTTTTGTCATGTACTCATGTCTAATGTTTTCCTTTGCAGATTAAGAAGATGTCATACAAGCATCCAAGCTCTAGCCAAGTAGAGAGGAACTATATGGCTACCAATGCATAGGTCAGGGATAGGGTTATTGCAAAGTTGAGACAGGATCCTACAATTGGTGCTACAGCTCTGAAGAAGTTTTTAGAGGAGAAATTCAAAATCAACATATCTTATTATGTTGTTTGGGATGAGAGGCAAATGGCACTGGATGGGATACTACGCAGATAGGAGAACAATTTTGAACATATTTTCAGCTTCAAGGCAGAATTAAAGAGGAGATGCCTTGGTAGTATAGTAGAGATAGAGCATGAGCAGGTTAGCAACAAGATGAGGTTCAACAAAATGTTTGTTGCCCTCAAGACTTGTATTGATGGATTCCTCAATGGTTGTAGATCTTACGTAGGCATTGATTCAACTGTGCTCACTGGTAGGTGGAGGGGTCAGTTGACATTTACCACAGGGATTGATGGACACAGTTGGATGTTTCCAGTGGCTTATGGAGTCTTTGAATCAGAAAGTGCAGAGAACTGGTAGTAGTTCATGTAGAATTTGCACAGAGCCATTGGTTCACCCCGAGGCTTGGTGTATCTACAGATGCAGGTAAAGGCATTAACTCTATTGTTACTAGGATCTTCAGCAATGGGGTTGCACATAGGGAGTGTATGAGGCACCTAGTAAAAAAAATTCAAAAGAGGTTTCGTGAGGAGGTTTTCCAAAGGCATCTGTGGCCTGCCTCCAAAGCCTAAAAAAGGGCCAACTTTGATATGCACTACAAGGAAATAAAGGAGGCCTCACCTAGAGCCATGGAGTGGATTAAGGAGAACCACAAACATCTATGGGCCTGGAGCATGTTCTCTACTGCAAGTAAATGTGACTATCACAAATAACATTGCAGAGACATTCAACATCTAGGTGAGGCATGAGAAATCACTCCCTGTCATGGAGTTGATGGATAGAATCAGGCAAATGATCATGCTGAAGATGTGCACTAGGAGAAACCTTGCTAACAAGCTACAAGGATTGATAATACCCCATGTGGTCAAAGTCTTCAGTGCAAAGAGTAGAAACCTGCATTATAAAATCTTCCATAGTCATAATTTCACAGGAGAGGTTGGTGGCACCTGTAAAGACTTGACTACTTAGAAGTATATAGTTGATTTGAATGCTAAATAATACAGCTGCATGGAGTGGTAGCTCACTGGACTACCCTACACACATGCTATTTGCCTCATCTTGTTCAAGAGAAATGAAGAACTTGAGAGATATGTGCATGAATACTATAGTGTGGATAAATTCAAGGCAACATATGCAGGTTTAGTGATGCCAATGACAGACAAGCATCAGTGGCCTAGGGTTGACCTAGGATTCAGACTATAGCCACCAATACTCAAGAGGGCAACAAGAAGGCCAAGGAAAAGAAGGTACAAAGGATGTGAGGAAGGAGGTTCTAGCAAAAGGAGAACTAGGTGCAAGAGGTGTGGACAGTTTGGACTTATGATGAAGACATGCAATGAGTCTGTTGATGACCCAGATGCTCTTCAGCTCTTGAACCTACACCCCCAAAGCCAAAGAGAAAGAGTCGCAAACTAGCCAAGCAAACAATCGCTATCAAGGAATCAGATGCTCCTCCAATCCTCTATCTGGAGTTCATCAGAGCTTGGTCCACTAACAATGAGGTAAATCTTGTAAGGTTCTTACTAGTTTGAACATGTCTATACTGCATTGTAACCCTTTGTTCATCAACAGCCAAAGCAGTCCTGGGAGGCTAGGCAAGTAAATCTGAAGAGGCAACGAGGCTAGGCAGTCATGGGAGAAGAATGAAGGCTTTTGTTTAGTACAATGTTATGACATATAATCCACTGAGAATGAACCAGTGGCTTTTGTAATGACAGGAAGCGTATGTACTTTTCGAGTTTGAACCTGTAATCCAGTACTTCTGGGGTTGAACATGAATTCCTAAAGTTGAAGTAATTATGTAGTTCTTCTGGATATCTCTCATGTAATCCGGAATTTTTGGTATAGAATATATCAATGCTTAGTTTTGGTATGGTTCTGGCAGTGTTTTCGTATGGTTTTGGCATGGTTCTGGAGTGAAATTCTCAATGTGCTGCCTCTTGTATTCTCAATGTTCTGACAGTCATATACATATTGTCAGGAGGCATACATATGTATAGACTACTTGTTGTCAACATTAACATTCCAACATGTTGTCAGGACTTAGCCATTACAAGTCAAAATATTGTCAACAAAATACATCCCAAATATATATTGTTTCCTAATAATATAGTCATTTCGGCACACCATATTATCAACAAAATACAGAGTGTCATTCCTAACATTAACATCTACATCTACTTCTTAAGAGACACTACCGAGATAGCTACAAGGAGGAAGACAATCAACCAGGCAACCATCACCAGCCTCTCACCCAAGCAACGGATCTTGTTCACCATAGCCACATTGCCAGCCATCCCAAACCTTAGTCCCTTCATCTCACCATACATTCCATTCATGGAATTCCTCATCATAGTCAAAACGGGAGAAATTGCAACATGGCACCCTACATGTCAGTCATGAAATTCTTCATTTCTTCCATGGTCTCCTCGACCTCACTAATAGCCAACTTCAACTCATCCAACAGGGCTTCCATGAAGGACGTCAGCGGTGGCACTCGGGTCATAGCATCATCAGGACTTCGAATGTCAAAAGAGAGCAATTCATTATCAACCAAATAGGCTTCGTATTTATCTTTTCACATGAAAAACTTGCTATGGTTCGGGAGCTAAAAATCGACCAAAGTACAAAACTAAGAAAATGAATCTGTCAAATTCCAAGAAAAATGCTTAACCAAGTATAAACAAAACACCAAATACCGCTCATATTTTCATTCTTCGGGCACTTGAAGAACTTCTTGCCTGGATTGGAGCTCATTTGTGAGGTGCGCTCCACCACCGACGTCTGGCAAAGGAGGCACCAAGGGGAGTCTACCACTCCGCGAGTGCGCACCGGGCCTCATGCGCGCCGACGAAGACAACATGGAGATTGAACCACCCGCCATGCTCGCCGCCGAGAAAACCCAGACGCTGTCGTGGCCGGTAGGGTTTCATAGCCGGCATGATTGGCGAGAGAGAGCGAGTCCGAGTCAAGTAAGGAGCGGCCTAAATGGTCCGTCTCAGCCAATTCCAACCGAAGGGCAAAAGTGACAATTCGCAAGCTTTCTCTCTCCCCTTCGGCCCGAAAATGATAAAATATGGGGCTCGGTGTCTTACGGCAAAATTACAGCTTTTCTCAGTGTGTTCTGGTGAAACCAAGTATTTTAGGTGTTCGTTGGCAAAGACTGTCAATCTGCAATGTCCTGTAGCCAATTTTCCCAAAAAAGAAGAACTCACGCCGACTTGTGGGTCTATGCTCCGATCGAAAATTGTCTCACACTCTCCTATATCTCACGGTCGCACCCACCGTTGTGCCCCGCTCTCTCAATTAATCCCATCATGATTTCCTCCCAATTCCAACTGTCACCACTCTTCTCCCCCTCAACTCCCCACTCGACCTAGGCTCTTTGTCGCATGTTGCAGATTCGAACGTCACACAGCAGAAAGACTGCATGGGGAGGATAGTCACCAAAGCCGGGCGACGAGCGGTGGTTTGGAATTTTTTTTATTTTCACGTTCAGATGAAGGGTGATTGATGTATTAAAATGGGAGAACAAGTTATTATATTACACTTTTCTGTATGTATGCATTAGTTACTTATCTGAGTAAACCATCCAAAATTACATTTTATTAGTTTTGATGCAAATGTTATTAAAACCTTCCAACTAATAATTTTTGTGTTACATATTGTTTCACTAGAGCTATTTAGATGTTCTTTCAAGCATAGAATTCTTATTGGTACTCTTTAAACTAACTTTGCTACTGATGCACACCCAAAATAGATAAAACAATGTGATAACTAAGCCATAAACCTCGGATAACAAGTATCACTGATTTTCACCAAAATTGCTAGGTTGTTCCTATAGTATTGCAAAGCTATAGGCATCTAAAGATACAAAATGTCAACAGAAGCACTGAAGCTCCAGGCTGAGTCCAAGGGTCATGTCTTTCCTTAATTCCCCATTCACCATCTCAAGGATATTATTCTTGGAACAACATAGTTAATTGTAAGTTAGCAATACTTCTATTTGTACTGTTTAACATCTCAATGATACCGTGATTTATGGAATGACACTATAGTGTCATTCTTACTTGAACTTCTCTTACTTCTATTTGTCCTTTTCTGTGGCAAAGTTTCTATAAAATCTTAGTGATACCTTTTTCAATGAATGGGAAAACGGGTATCACGAAATATGTTGGGAGCACTATATATGTTCTCAGGTACTACATTGTCTACATTGTCATTCAATTTCTATATGTGCATTTAACCGTGGGTTTAAATGTTTAGCACAGAAAAGTGACTACGGTTTTGTGAAAGTAAAATACTAAGTATATGCTTCATGGAGGGTGAAGGAGATAAATTATAGTTACTTTTTTTATGGTAGACATATTTAAGGTACTAATTCATATGTGTTTTGCTAACAGCGAGATAAGACAAGCTGCAACAGACAGAATATGAATAACATTTTAACTAATAAAAGAATGAGTTTACCCCCGCATGCAAATTCCAACTCGTGGGTCTATGCTCCGATCGGAAACTGGCTCGCACTCTCTCATATCTCACGGTCGCACCAACCGTTGCGCCCTGCTCCCTCGATTAACCCCAGTATGATTTCCTCCCAATTCCAACAGTCACCACTCTTCTCCCTTCACCTCCCCACTCGACATAGGCTCCTTGTTGCATGTCGTAGATTTGAACATCAGACAGTGGGAAGACTGCATGGGGAGGATAGTCACTAAAGCCGGGCGACGAGCGGCGGTTTGGACTTTTTTTATTTTCACATTCAGACAAAGGATGATTGGTGTACTAAAATGAGAGGACCAGTTATTACATTACACTTTTCTGCATGTATACATCTGTTACTTATCTGCGTAAACCATCCAGAATTATATTTTATTAGTTTTGATGCAAATGTTATTAAAACCTTCCAACTAACAAGTTTTTGTGTTAACTAATAAAAGAATAAGCTTATCTTCGTGCGTAGTGGGACGATCGTCCCACCTTCAGAAAAAAAAAAACTCGTGTCGACTTGTGAGTCTATGCTCCGATCGAAAACCGCCTCGCACTCTCCCATATCTCACGGTCACACCAACCGTTGTGCCCCGCTCCCTCGATTAACCCCATAGTGATTTCTTCCCGATTCCAACTGTCACCAATCTTCTCCTCTCACCTCCCCCACTCTACCTAGGCTCCTTGTCGCACGTTGCAGATTTGAACGTCAAATAGCGGGAAGACCACGTGGGGAGGTGTCGACGATCGAGTCGCCGATCTTACGAAATAAATAGAGGAAAATAGCACGGGACTTCTAGGGAGAGAATAGGACTGCTCTTTGATTGATATAAGCTGGCTATTATAGAGGATGCCTATGACCAGGCAGTGGACTAATCCTATTTACACTGAGAGTAATATTCGCTATGCTACAATATCGGGCTTGAAACACGAATCTGATGCTAATGTCTATGCTTCAATCCGATGCAAGTTGATCCCCCTTGCTCCGTCCATGCCTCATCTTTAAATAACCCTTGAAGAGGTGGTAGTTACTTCTGGAGAAGATGTCTGTTGTGAAGCGTCACGACTGGTCGGAGCGAGATGACAGTTGATGAAGTAGCAACTGCTCTGCGTGTCTGTGAGACACTCAACCGTATGGTGGTTGTTTATCGGTGTCTAAGGATAAAAGAAACGTCGTGTGGTATAGAATACACGCATGTGTTCCATTCATCACATGGTAAGGAATATACCTGGAATCAGTTCATCCCCTTTTACGAGCAATTACCTGGTCGGAGGCTAGGTACAATACTTTGTCCGACCAGGTACCTATTTGAGTAACCTCTAGAATCTTTACGATCAGGGAGGTCGTGAGCCTTAGAAGTTACGACCATGAAACGTATGGTCTTTTATTATGTATTAAAGATAATACATAGAGATTTTAATCCTCGTCAGCTAGCCCCCGAACTTTAAATAAATAGGTCGTGTGAACACTTTTCTTCCGAGGAAGTCGTATCGGGCAGACGCTCATTTAATGCTGTGACATTTGAGGTGGTCTATATTCACTTTAAAGTTGAGAACCAGCCTTGGGAACTAAAGAGATTTTCTATCTGTTGGAGAAAAGATTTTGTCCGTTGGACTCTTGGGTAACTCCCGATTGTAGTTAGGAATCTTGAAGCTATAAAATCCCCTTTGCTGTGAGCTTTTGGGTTCTTACGCTTCTAGATTTCCCTTTTCCCTTTCTCATCTTTTGCGAGGAATCCTCTACGACCTTCTTTTCTTGTCATCAGAAATTTTCTCCGACTTTTGTTCATCTTCCCCAAAAGATCTCAATATGTCTGATTCAATCACCAAGTGGATGGCTTTTGATCTGAGTGAGAAGAAGCTTGAGGCGTTGGAGAAGATGGGAATACTTCCGAATAAGAATTTGATCAAGTGGAGGACGGCGTCCGGAGAACATTTCCCAAGCCGTGAGGAAGGGGAGATCCCTGTTTTCCTTGCTTATGTGGAGTGCGGGCTAAGATTGTCGGCGCATAAGTTCCTCTCCCAAGTCTTGGAGCGTTGTGGGGTAGAATTGGTGAACTTAGCCCCAAATTCCATTGCCAACATCAGCATTTTCGCCAATCTGTGTGAGGCGTACCTGGGAGTGCGACCAAATTTGAAGCTCTTCAGGTATTTTTACCGAATGCCAATATCGAGGAGATCCACGGTGGGTCCTGGAGAATGCGCGCTACACCTCCACGACGGGAAGGCTGACGAGTACATCCCAATGTACTCGAAATCTTCGTGGTCGTCATGAAAGAAAAGCTGGTTCTATATGACGGTTACGAATGATGATGGCCTCTACTTCGATGGTAAGAGGGTGAATGAAAATCTAAGGTGGAAGGAGGCCGCGGAGAAGACAGGGATGGTCGAAAGATGGGTAGAGGCCATCCAAGACCTAAAGAGGAAGGGCTTAACTTCTTGGCATGTGGTGAGGGATTTCACCATGTGCCAAATTAGTCCCTTGAAGCTCCGAGACCATTCCCTGTTATGGTTCATTGGTCATGATGAAGGAATCAAGGACTCTAAAGATGGTAAGTCTTGAAATTGTTCCGACCAGTATATAGTTTTGTTTTATTGGTTATCAAATAACTTCAAAAATCTCTTGTGTCTTTTTTGAAGTCCTTTCCTCTGACGAAGTCAGAGAGCGAATCAAAATGATCTGTGCAGGGGAGCCTAATGAGAAGGCTGCATTCCCCGGTATTTTGGCAATCGTCTCTAAAGAAGAGAGACTGAGGAGACTTAAGGTAGATAACCATTTTCTCTATCTATTTTATATATATATTCTCCAACCTATTACCTGATTTTGCTCTTACACACAGGCGATCGGGTTTAGGATTATTCAATCCGCTGAGGATTCTAATCCTTCCGTGGCTCCAACCGAGTCTTGCCCAGAGGCCATGGACGAAGATGGCCTTCCAGAGGTAAAAAAGAGCGTGTGTCATGAAGAATATATTTTTAGATAAGAAAATTTTCATCACCTAACTAAATTTTATATTTGACTTAGGTGGGATCGACGGAGGAAGGAGATCCTCGCTTCCTTGCTTAATGCGGGCTTTGTCCAAAGTTCCTCTCCCAAGTTAGAATTGGTGAACTTAGCCCCAAATTCCATGCCAACATCCATTTTCGCCAATCGGTCGTGCACTGGAGTACCAAATTTGAAGCTATACACCATGTGCCAAATTAGTCCCTTGAAGCTCCGAGACCATTCCTCGTTATGGTTCATGGTCATGATGAAGGAATCAAGGACTCTAAAGATGGTAAGTCTTGAAATTGTTCTCAAATAACTTCAAAATTCTTGTGTCTTTTTGAAGAACGAGAGCGAATCAAAATGATCAATTTTGGCAATCGTCTCTAAAGAAGAGAGATCGAGGAGACTTAAGGTAGATAACCATTTTCTCTATCTATTTTATATATATATTCTCCAACCTATTACCTGATTTTGCTCTTACACACAAAGGTTTTAGGATTATTCAACTTGAGGATTCTAATCCTTCCGTGGCTCCAACCGAGTCTTGCCCAGAGGCCATGGACGAAGATGGCCTTCCAGAGGTAAAAAAGAGCGTGTGTCATGAAGAATATATTTTTAGATAAGAAAATTTTCATCACCTAACTAAATTTTATATTTGACTTATGGCGACGGTCAGCAGAGCAGAGTGCTGGAAGTGGAGTGGTCGTTCAGATTCTCTCCCGGTCAATGAGACCATATCCTCTGACAAAGTGTTTAGGGGTGATGTCTCCGACCAGTTGGTCGAGGATTTCGCCTCCGAGCTCATGTTGGAGGATGTCAGGGGTACAACCAGCCCTACTAGTTCGGAACCAGTAAAATTGGCAGAGAAGAAGAGGAAGGCCAGCGCAACGGATTTTGCTCTGATGCGTTATAAGGTTAGAATCAAAAAATCGACCAGGTATATACAAACGAAGAAGTCGTGTAAATACATACCATGAATTTTTTTTGATATGTTGGAACCCTGAACTGCCTTACTTTCTTCTTGTGTAGATCTTCTAGTGTTCCGGTCGTCTCCGACCAGAACTCTCATCGATGTCTTCAATTTATGTGTATGTTAACTTTCTTATCTACTCGTGCAGAGAAAACTCAAGCACTTGAAAGAGCAGAAAAAGTTCTTGAGTTTGAGCGTGGCTAAGAGGCTGAACTTAATCGGAGTCTTGAAGACAAAGTCAAGGCTCTGAACAAGATACTTTTCAACCTGGGGTCGGGAACACAATTGCCCATTTTGAGAGACCCTGTAGGAAGATCAATTTTCTTGGCCATCAACTCAAGGACCTCAAGAATGTGATAACAACCTTTCGAGAGAACCATGCTAAGACAATGAAGGAAGCTATTGCAAATGGAGTTAGTGTTGCCTTGGTGAAACTAAAGGCTTCCGAACCCTCTATTCATCTTGGAGCTGTTGAAGAGGACTTTGACTGCTCTGAAGATGAAGCGATCAAGTTGCTCAAGGAAGTAAAGTCCATCGGAACCAAGGTTGCGGAGGAAATGGAAGTCGGATCTCCATCACACAGCGACCAATCTGGTGGTTCTAACAAGTAGATGGATGTAATATTTAGACTTTGTAAATAAAACTTTCCTTTTAACATCAATGAAGTTCTTGTTTTGTCCTATCAATGTCATTAAATACTCATATATTCCCTAGCCCCCGACTGCCTATATTAGTAGATGAACGTTACTAAAGAAGCAGTAGACCAAGAAAATGAGTAATAACTACGACCATGGTATATGTACTGATAATGTTTGTAAAAAATGATCTAGTGAACACTAGAAAATCAATTGGTCGAAACCAGTGTATGATTTCGACTAGTTTAGATCTTTTCTATAATCGAATCACTGTAAAATACCATATATAGTCGGAAGATATAACAAGACTTGCTTTGATGATAAGAAAGTATGCAAAAATAAAAATGTTAAATATCTTTGTTTATATGAATTATCCGAAACTAGTCATAATGAGCCCTAAGAACTGAATATATGTAAAAATATTTCGCGAAACGTGCTCATACTCAGGTCCGACTGGCAGCGATGATTGTAAGAAAAGGACCATCGCTAGGAAGATCCTTCCAGTGGGCAGGACCACGTGCAGAGAGGAGAGACTTCGACTAGGAGGCTTTTCGTGTCCCGACCAGTAGCCAAATAAGAGTAGAACAGAATGTTGAAATAAAGAAAGTTAATCTTCAAACTCTTGTGGAAAAACAAAATAAAACCATATAAACTGTTTGTGTTTTGCTCCTTTTACTCGTATGTTTCGTTGAGAAAAGAGTATGTGGTCGCGCGTGGGAATCATTGAAACAATGATCAATACTAGGACCGGTTTGGCGTTTGACAATCAAGTCACAACCAATGAGTAATGGAGACCCTTCTTTTTTTAAAGGGATATCGGAGAGAATGTGTGTCTTGTCCGACCAATGTAAATAATAATGATATGTGACCAAAAGTAACGGATAATAATTATAAACAATTACACTTATCTCGAAAAGGAAATGCATCTTCATTGAAATATAAAATGTAATGAATATAAAAAATTATACAAAGAACTTACGCAATTGATCAATGTTCCAAGAATTAGACAAAATTTGTCCGTCGGTCATAGCTAATCATACCGAACCTGGTCGGGTGACTTCGACCACAGTGTATGGACCTTCCCACTTGGGTGAAAGTTTGTTGCGATTTGCTTGGCTCTAAATTTTTCTAAGAACCAGATCACCTACAGTGAGACTGCAAGGTTGCAACTTGCGACTGTGGTACCTACGCATGGCTTGTTGGTAGATTGCTGATAGTATCAAGGCTTGATTTCGTCGCTCTTCAAGGAAATTGATGTCATCAAGTCGTCATTCATGCAGATCATTTTCGTTAAAACAATCAGTCCGAACAGAACCAATTTTTAGTTCTGGAGGAAGCATGGCTTCAGCCCATAAACCAAAAAGAATGGTGCTTCACCGGTCGTATGACTAGTCGTGGTACAAACGGCCCATAACACAGAAGGAAGTTCTTGTACCCAAGCTCGTGACCGTTGGATTAACAGATCGAAGACTCGTCATTTAATTCCTTGCATTATGATACCATTGACACGCTCAACTGCTCCGTTGCTCTGTAGATGAGTGACAGAAGCGTAATATATCTTGATATCTAGGTCGTCGCAGAATTCCTGAAAATTACCGCTTGAGAACTGGGTACTGTTATCCGTGATTATACGACTGGACACACCAAATTGTGTGATCACGTTTTTTGTGAGAAACCTCTTAGTAGCCTCAGTTGTTGTTTTAACAACTAGCTCGGTTTCGATCCATTTTGTGAACGTGTTAATCGTGACGAAAAAGAATTCAAAGCCCCCGAGTGCTCTTGGGAAATGTCCCAGAATGTCTAGTCCCCTGGTTGCAAAAGGTCAAGAAAGAGGAATTATTTGTAAAGCTTGGGACGGCTGATGTACTTATCGGCTATGAAACTGACATTGTACGCACTTCGTCACGAGCTCTTTTGCATCATGAAGGGCAGTTGGCCAATAGTATCATTGCCTGAAGGCTTTACCGACCAGCGTTCTGTAGGAATGATGTGCTCCACAGACTCCTCCATGAATTTCGGTTAGCAACTTAATGCCATCCGATTGAGATATGCATCTCATCAACACTCCGTGAGATCATCATTTATGCAAGGTACTTTCAATAAGAGTGTATGATTTGGCTTTTCGTGCTATACGATCAGTCTCTACATCATCTTCTGGAATGAAATCATGCTGAAGATAATTATAGATCGACGTCACCCAATCTCTACCTTGATCGTGATGGAGCCAACCATCATTGACCTGTGGAGCATCCATGTTCGCATAATCGAGGTGTACGATCTCCTTGTGAACATCTATGTCCTCGGAAGGCTCTACCACCAAGGGTGAATCGAGTTGCTCGAGAAAAACTCCGGACGGGACGGATGTCCTGGTGGAGGCCATCTGTGCCAACTGGTCTGCTAGAAAGTTTTCCTTTCTAGGAATATGTTGGATCTGAAAACCGAAGAAATGCTTTTCAAGTTTTCATACTTCCGCCAGATAAGATGACATCTTGGTACTAGAGTACTGATACTCTTTTCCTACTTGATTTGCTACTAGTTGAGAATCGTCTTTCACTAGTAATCTACGAATCCCGAGTGAACGAGCTGCTCGGAGTCCTGCCAGCAAACCTTCATACTCTGCCACATTGTTAGTAGCAGGAAAATTTAACTGAATGGCGTATTTTATGTGTTCGCCAGCAGGGGAAATCAAGACGACTCCTGCCCCCGAGCCTTTGAGCATCAAGGAACCGTCAAAGTGCATTGTCCACCCGTCATGGTGTTCGTACTCGGGCCCTTGGGTGGGTTCAGGGTTTGTCCATTCGGCAATGAAATCTGTTATTGCCTGGAACTTGATTGTTGTTCATGAGATAAAATGGAGGTCAAACGCCCTAAGCTCAACCATCCATTTTGCTATTCGTCCTGATGACTTCCTGTTTTCAAAGACTTGACCAAGGGGATACCCAGTTGGTATGACCACTTTGTGGGCCTGAAAATAATATCTTAGTTTCCTTGAAGCCATAAGGAGACCATAGAGCAATTTTTGTACCTGTGGATACCTCTTCTTTGGTCCATGTAAGACTTCGCTTACGTAATATATTGGTCGTTGGATGTTGTCACGTTCTATAACTAGCACACAACTGACTGTTTGTGGCTTTGCAGCCACGTAAATCAGCAATGTCTCTCCCGATCTTGGAGAAACTAAGATTGGGGGACTCGTAAGGTACTTTTTAAGTTCTTCGAAGGCGTCGTTTGCCTCTTTAGTCCATTCGAAACTTCTATGTTTTCGAGAAACTTAAAGAAAGGTAATATTTTTTCACATAACCGCGCTATGAAATGACTTAGTGTTGCCATGCAGCCGGTTAGTTTTTGAACATCCTTCTTTGTGGTCGGAGGGAACATCTGATCGATGGCCGAGATTTTTGCTGGGTTTGCTTCAATGCCTCTGGTCGAAACTAGAAATCCAAGAAGTTTACCAGAAGAAACTCCAAATACACACTTCTCTGGATTTAACTTAAGGTTATGGCGTCTTAAGTTATTGAAAGTCTCATGTAAATCTGGAATGTCATCGCCAGCGTTGATGCTCTTTACGACCAGATCATCAACATAGGCTTCTAGATTCTGACCTATCTGTGGACTAAAGGTTTTCTGCATTAACCTTCGGAATATTGCACCAACATTTTTTAGACCAAATGACATCTTTACATAACAGTAAGTGTCATATGGAGTAATGAAGGAAGTTTTCTCTTCATCTTCTTTACTCATATTAATCTAGTGGTACACTGAGTAAGCATCTAAAAAACTTAACAACTCACACCCGGAAGTAGACTCTACAAGTTGATCAATGCGAGGAAGGGGAAAGACATCCTTCGGACAAGTTTTATTAAGATCTGTAAAGTCAATACGCATTCGCCATTTTCCATTGGTTTTTCTAACCATTATAGGATTGACGAGTCACTCTGGGTGGTCGACCTCACGAATAAACCCAGCCTTGAAGGGCTTGTCAATCTCCGACTGGATTGCTTCCTTCCGATTAGGTGCAAAACACCTCAGCTTCTGCTTGACCGGTTTCTTGTCAGGTTGCAAAGCTAGCCTGTGTTCGATCACCTCCCTGGGGACTCGGGCATATCGGACGCCTGCCAGGAGAATACGTCCTGGTTTGCTCGGAGGAAAGAGACGAGCGACTCTTCCTATTTAATGTTAAGTCCTACTCCGACCAATATTTTGGTGTCTTCTAGAGAAGCGCTCTTGTCGAGTAGTACCTCTTTTGTCTGGTCGGAAGGTTTTGGTGCCATCTTTGGCCTCGAGTGCTTGACCTGCATGGTAGTGGTGTTAGTTTCCCTGGTCAGAAGTTCGTCGACCAGTTCTAAGCATTTCCGATCACATGCGTAAGCTATTTTTTAATCGCCTCAAACTGTGATGACGCCCTTTAGTCCTGGCATTTTCAAACTCTGATAATCGTAGTGCGTGGCTATCAGGAACTTTGCTAAAGCCGGACGACCGAGGATTGCATTATATGCGGTTTCGAAATCCACCACATTAAATGAAATCTTTTTTGTTCGGAAGTTGTTAGGCCTTCCGAACGTAACCGGTAGGGACAGGTGTCCTATCGGCTTGGCGGTAGATCCAGGGACTATACTATGGAAGGCATATTTCACAGGGTTTACCTTGGATTTGGGAATTTGCATATCTTCCAATGCTCCCGCAAATAAAATATTTAAAGAACTACCTCCATCTATTAAGACCCAATTAACCTTACAGTTATTAATAGTAGGCTCAATGACAATAGGGAACCTACTTGGCCGAATCGAAGGCATGGGGCAGTCTTCTTTGCTGAAGGAGATTATAGTCTCCGACCACCTGGATGGCTTAGCGGTGATCGAAGGTTTGGTAAGGTTGACCTCCCGCTCCATGGCTTTCAGATGACGTCTGGACTCGTACGAAAAAGATTCACCAAAGATCACATCGACATTGTGTTGAGGCTCTTGGCACTCTATTTCTTCGTCACCGTCTTTGTCCTTTTTGAAGCTTGTCTCTCCGAGTTCCTGTGTCGAGGGGAGTGGACCTTTACCTGCATAATAATCTTCCAGCTTCTTTTGCCAGGCACGGCAGTTGCGCAAGTCATGCCCTGCTTGCCGGTGAAGTGGGCACCACTTCTTGCTTTTCTTTTATTCATTGGTCGGAGCCCTTGCCTTACCAGGACCGGCATAATCTTTCTTACCCTTATCGTCAGGAACCGCGAGAACCTCCTTATCGTCAGGCTTGCGGTGTTTCTTTTTTCTTGAGAGCCTTTCTTTGCTTCTTTTCTGTTTTATCCAAGCCAGGTTGAAGGATTTTATCTTTTCGATCAGTGGCCTCGTTCCACTCAACCACTTCGCTGGCGGTCGCGTACTTGTCGGCCATGTCGAAGAGCTCGATGGTTGTTCGGGGAGGATGTATTGCTATATCCTCTGTGAACCTACGATTTCTTAGCCCTGCTTTGAAGGCTTGAATGACAGAAGATTCTGCGACATCTGGTGTTGAATTACGAACCTGGCTAAATCTTTTGATATACTGTCGGAGAGTCTCATTGGATTTTTGCCGGATTCGGTGGAGATCATCCTCCTTCCCGGGGCGGTCATACGTATCCTGAAAATTTGCAATCAGAAGGTCGCAAAGTTGCTCCCAAGTATATACTGATCCGACCGGTAGGTTAAGTAACCACGATCGGGCTAATCCTTCTAGTACCTTGGGAAGATAGTTAGCTATTATATTTTCATCACCAACAGCAGCTCTGATAGCGGTGGTGTATATCTGGATAAATTCTAAAGGATTTTGAGTCCCATTGAACTTATCCAAATTGGCCGATCGGAACCTATTTGGCCAAAGCATAGCCTAGAGCCCTGCGGAGAAGGCTCGACAACCTGTGATCGATTCATGGCGCCTTCTTTGAAAAGGTGTTGGATTGTAATCGGTCGGAGATCGGTTTCTTAAATTGGATTGCCGATGCTCCGGTGTCCTGATTCGGTCGTGGACGTTGATAGGACGCCTCCGACCATCTGCTTGGTTCAGATGATGTCGAAGATCATCAGGTTCAAGCGATTGCTCCTCTCGACGAAGTGAAGGTGAGGCTTCTTGAAACAGCCTTCTCCCCTCATGACTCCTTGGTTGGAATCGTCGAGGTGGTCTTGTATCAACTGGTCTTCAACACGACCATGCTGCCCTTTGTTGTGGGAGGAACGCTGGGATGAAGTCATGGTCTGACTTTGTGAATGCCTTCGTTCTCGGTATGCTTCCGTGCGCTGCATAGTCTGTTGAATAATTTCTGATACCTGACCTACAAGTTGGACAAAACCCGGAGTCTCTGCTAAAATAGGGTCAGAGGTATTTAAAATATCCTGAACTCGCTGCAGGTTTTATATCGTTACCGAAGGTCTTGGAATGTTTGTGGTAGGTGTTTGATGACCTGAACTTTCTCCCAACCTCCGGGTTATTCTTGCCTGGTCCCTTACTCGGGCTAGATCAGAACTAGGCGTATTAACTGATGGACGTCCCTCAGCTCTGTTACCTCCGGCATTTGGTGCTTGACCGCTCGTATCATCTCCATCATTATGTGGTGATGCGGCAACGTATGGAGGACCGTACATGACATTTTGATCCGTATCTCCGATCGCATTAACTTCGTGCCTCCAGTAGTGATCTTCCGATGAGCTTCCATCATAATTAATGGAGAGCCTTTCACCGCTTCTGCAAGAAGCTTCCACGATGGAGAGTGGTCGGTAATTAGCACTTCTTGAGGTTTTTTGATGGTCTCAGCCTGATCCGGCGGATTGCCAATCGTATATGAGCCTTATCATCCCTACTTGGTCTATGACCAGT
This sequence comes from Ampelocalamus luodianensis, assembly GCA_036346255.1. Classification (NCBI taxonomy): domain Eukaryota; kingdom Viridiplantae; phylum Streptophyta; class Magnoliopsida; order Poales; family Poaceae; genus Ampelocalamus; species Ampelocalamus luodianensis. The sequence continues at coordinate 22,026,145 of CM070621.1, forward strand.
GGGGGTTTCATCGATGCCGTTACTAGATGTTGTTTGGCTCTTGGAATTGCCAGAAGTCGTTGGTGAGTACCTGTCAACCATGATCGCATCGAGGGTACATTGATCCTCGAGTTGCGGTGTTGAATTTTCGTCACCTTTTTCGCCGGTCGAAAGGACCGGGCTTGCAGAGGTCTTTGGGTGTTCCGAACTAGTCGGAAGCACTTCCTATGAAACCGCCACTGGTCGTAGCGGTGTATCCTCATCCATCTGGTCGATTTCGCTGATATCTGCGATGGACGAGCCAGCGGAGGAGGATGATGATGATGGCATTCCGTTTTCTTGCATGGCGCGGATGCATGTGTCCATGTCGAGGTTGGAGTAGTCCGCTAGGTCGAACCAGTTCTCCTCGTCTCAACTTCTTGCCATAACCGCATGAGCGTTTATAAATGAGAAACGGACAAGGATTTGATGAGCCAGGAATTTCTTTCAGAAATCCGCGCCTTCTTACCCACGGACGGCGCCAGTTGTCGACAATCGAGTCGCCGATTTTACGAAATAAATAGAGGAAAATAGCACGGACTTCTAGGGAGAGAATATGACTGCTCTTTGATTAATATAAACTGGCTATTACAGAGGATGCCTATGACCAGGCGGTGGACTAATTCTATTTACACTGAGAGTAATGTTCGCTATGCTACAATATCGAGCTTAAAACACGAATCTGATGCTAATGTCTATGCTTCAATTCGATGCAACTTGATCCCCCTTGTTCCGTCCATGCCTCATCTTTAAATAACCCTTGAAGAGGTGACAGGTACTTCTGGAGAAGACGCCTGTTGTGAAGCGTCGCGACTAGTCGGAGCGACATGACAGTTGATGAAGTAGCAACTGCTCTGCAGTTGAGTGTCTGTGAGACACTCAACCGTATGGTGGTTGTTTATCAGTGTCTTAAGATAAAGAAACATCGCGTGGTATGGAATACACGCATGTGTTCCATTCATCACACGGTAAGGAATATACCTGGAATCAGTTCATCCCCTTTTACGAGCAGTTGCCTGGTCGAAGGCTAGGTACAGGACTTTGTCCGACCAGGTACCTATTTGAGTAACCTCTAGAAACTTTACGCCCAGGGAGGTCGTGAGCCTTAGAGGTTACGACCATGAAGACGTATGGTCTTTTATTATGTGTTAAAGATAATACATAGAGTTTTTAATCCTCGTTAGGAGGATAGTCACCAAAGCCGGGCGACGAGCGGCGGTTTGGATTTTTTTTATTTTCACGTTCAGACGAATGATGATTGGTGTACTAAAATGGGTGGACCAGTTATTACATTGCACTTTTCTGTATGTATGCATCGGTTACTTATCTGAGTAAACTATCCAGAATTACATTTTATTATTGTTGATGCAAATGTTATTAAAACCTTCCAACTAACAATTTTTATGTTACATATTGTTTCACTAGAGCTATTTACATGTTCTTTCAAGCATAGAATTCTTTTTGGTACTCTTTAAACTAACTTTGCTACTGCTGCACACCCAAAATAGATAAAGCGACATGATAACTAAGCCATAAACCTTGGATGACAACTATCACGGATTTTCACCGAAATTGCTAGGTTGTTGTGTAGTATTGCAAAGCTATAGGCCTCTAAAAATACAAAATGGCAACAGAAGCACTGAAGCTCCAGGCTGAGCCCAATGGTCATGTATTTCCTTGATTCCCTACTTACCATCTCAAGGATATTATTCTGGGAACAACATAGTTTGTTGTAAGTTATGAATACTTCTATTTGTACTATTTAAAATATCAGTGATGCCATGATTTATGGAAGGACACTGTAGTGTCATTCTCACTTGAACTTCTGTTACTTCTATTTGTCTTTTTCTGTGGGCAAAGTTTTTGTAAAATCTGAGTGATATTTTTTTCAGTGAATAGGAGAACGGGTAGCACGAAATATGTTGGGAGCACTATATATCTCGGGTATTACAGTGTTATTCAATTTCTATATGTGCATTTAACTATATGTTTAAATGTTTAGTATAGAAAAGTGGCTACGATTTTGTGAAAGTGAAATTCTAAGTAGGTGCTTTATGGAAGGTGAAGAAGATAAATTATAGTTACTTTTTTACATAAGACAAATTTAAGATACTAATTCGTATGTGTTTTGCTAATAGTGAGATGAGACAGGCTACAATAGACATAATATGAATAATATTTTATGTAAAATTTGGTTTCCCTTATAACGCACGGGCACCTACTAGTTTTGACTGTAAATAAAGAAGTGTGACATTACGTGATGGGCCTAGTCTCCGAGATGCTGCTGGTGTGGCCCATCAGCGTAGTCGGTTTGGGAGTTGGGATTTCCCAACCCGCATGGCCCATGGGCTGTCCTATTCCAGTCGCGCACTTCTCCCAAAACGGTGACCACTTACCAGTAACCAGCCAACAAAACGGTGACCACTTACGAGTAAAATCACACGAACTTACGAAAAGCACAGATGATTCGGGTTTGATTGCCGTGAAACGTTGCAAAATTGGAGCCACCGCTTTGCTGCCGAATAAGGAGAGGAGAAAGAACCTGATCTGAATACGGCCTCTGAGTGGTGTCATGTTGAGGCATTGTTGCTGTCAAGCTTTCTTCAACCCTGTAGTGCTGCTCCGATTCACATAAGCCTGTGTGGTCGTCGTGATCACGTTTTCATTCGTGTCTGCCTCAGTACTGTTGATTTCGCAATTTAGTGGACCTAGTATCCAGCCCAATAATGGATTAATTGGGTTATGAGATACCCCCTGCCTATCTTGGATTACACTATCATGCATGTACCCCACCGTAGCATTATTCTACCGTATTGATGTGTTTCTGGACTTTTAAGATGCCAACTTGTTGTACGATTTTTTTAAATTCAAAAAACGCTTCTGTTCAATGTGATAAATTATGATGGCATGCAGTCCACAAAATTTTTGAGACAGACGTGTCAAATTGGATCTAGCCCTTGCATAGTTTAAAAGTCCTCCCACCGAGTACGACATCTCGGGTGCTCCAACGGAAGACACTGAAAGGAACTTGAAGGGGACAGGCTGCTCACACTGTCACACAGTGCATATGCTTGCATTTCCTAGCAGCCTTAGACGGGAAAAAAATGTGTGACGTTATGTTCAATGACACCGAAATGACAGCATAATTGTCCTTCCACAGTTGAAAGAGCATCTTGGATTTTACATTTCTACTACAGACTGAAGACGAGGGCCGTCAGCTTGAACAGTGGTATGTAGAGAGACGAGAGACGAGAGATTGAGAGAGAGTAAAGTTGAGAGTTCTCCTTTGGTGATTTTTTTTAGCGTGTGCACATCAGACGTAGCAACTTCTCCTGCTATTCAATTCCCCGAACCAGCTGGGAACGAAAACCTTCACGCATCCAGCATACACATGCAAGCAGTAAGCAAAGCTAAATAAGTGTACCACAGTTCGTTACTCCATATCTCCCTTACAAGCTTGCAGTTTACGACTAATCAGGGGAGGCACGCGGCACACTTGATGCTCAACAATGACACAACCTTTTTCCCCTTTCTTTTCGAGAACCGATGGAAGAGAGGTTACACACGGGCAGGGGCAGGGGCAGGGCAGGAGCTAAGGTAGCACGCGCTCACGTCGCGCAGGGCGGCCAAATCCGTTTTGCCCGTCTTTCCCCTAACACCGTGCTCGCGCCCAATGACGCCGCGGCTCAGTGCAGGAGCCACTCGGTCAGGCGATCGCTGTCCGCTCCCGCTCCCGCTCAAGTCTCAACCAGAGCAACCGAAGATGTGCGGACTGATTGATCGCAACGGCTGATTGACGCAAGTGGGAGGGCGGTTCTGGTGGTGATTCTTTTTAACCCGCGCGCTCGCGCGGTAGCGCACGCGGAGTGGACGCTTATTCCGTCGATCTCCTAATCAGCTTTAGCCGCCTTTCCACGCAGGATCCGCAAAATGCCGTGATCTAATCGCTCTTAATTGCGGGCTCCGGCATTATTGGTGCGAGGCGAATTCCGTCGTACGATCGCCTTGGAAGAGTGCTAATGCCTAATGGTGACGACTCACGCGTGTCGAGCTCGATCGGTTCATGGGATCGAGAGGCAGCTGCGAGCTCATACTTTTGGGGTGATCTCCTAGCCATCATCTGCTTTTTCCTCCACTAATGATGCTGAAAAATAATTGCGCTGGATTTTATTACTGCGTATTGGGATTAGAAGGATAGGTACCATAGGCATAGCTCGTATGAATCAATGTGCGTCCTTTAGATTTGCAGGGATAACAAGATAAAGGCAGCTCTGCAATCATGTACCTTTTTTGTTTGTTTGTTTTTTAGGCCCAGTTGCAGTGGAGACACGGTTTCTTTACCGAACACCACAAGCACATACGTATATACTTATGAGCAAGGGAGCACAGATCAGCATAAGAGGCATGCATCATGATTCATATGACTGCATACATCCTAGCAAAAGGATCAGAGGACTGAAAAAAACATGATCAAATAAGCAAAAGCGCTAAGCAATCAGAACTGGCTTTCGGACGCATCTTACAGCTTTTGGAGCCGTCCGTGGCTCCATGCACTGTGCAGCATGTCACATCCGATAAACTCTGCACTCTGCAGTGTTAAAAATGATGTTGTTTCTCGGTATCCAGAGAGTCCAGATCATGGAGCTGCAAAGTATAACTTGAGCATCTCATGAGCTATTATGTCGTCATGAGCATTGCTAGAAGCCGTATTGAACTCAAGCATTCCAGTTCGATTGATCTTGATAAGCACTTGTTGCAGCATGCCAAGAAAGGCCTAGCCATGAGGCAGTCAAAAGAAAGAATGTTGAATGAACCATCTCCTTTCCCTTGCAAAAGATACATCTATCCTCTCTTTGCAAACTTTTATGCCTTAAAGTTGCCTTTATATGATTATATATCCGCAGCAAGCTACGAAAACGATCTCCAGTTTTGAGGGGCACACGGCCAAGTTCGGCACCTTATGTGCGTGTCCTGGAATATGTAGATAGCACTAGCAGATCTCTAATAAAGTTAAGGAAAAAGTCTATTTGACACCACCTATGTTAAACGACATAGTTTGGTGTGATTTAGATTTGGTAGTTAGTTTATTGAAATACTGATAATGTAATCTGCAACCACTGTATACGTTCGGTTGAACCGAACCTTTGATTGTAGATTATCCTGCAATGTTGAAGGACTTATAAATACATATAGCAGCCGTCATGTTTTGGTACGTTGAAACAAATCTTCTCTTTCCAAACTACCAAGTTTTACATGGTATCAAAACCCTAGAACTCCAACGAGATGTCTGGGTCCTTTTCTACCGTCGTCAACGCCACTGCCGGGGCAATCAGTGCCGTTGCAGTTGGCATCCTTTCCACACCATTGTTTTCTCACCTGGTCAACATCAAACTCTCACGGAAAATTATCTCCTATAGAGAGCATGAGTCGCAGCTTCTGGGATTCGTTGATGGAACCCAAGCTTGCCCAGAGAAGATGATCGCCCAGACCACCGACTCTGAGACGCCCCAGAGAAGATGATTGCCCAAACCATTGAGTCTAAGATGTCGCATATCGTCAATCCGACTACCAGTTATGACTCCAACAAAACCAACTGGTCCTTAGCACCATCCTGTCATCACTATCGCAGGAAGTGCTGGCGCAAGTTCTTTTCCTTAGGACATCCCAAGAGGTATGGACTGCCTTAGAATGCATGTTCTGCTCGTGCTCTCGTGCGAGGATCATGCAGATTCACAGGCAGCTTGTAGGTATGCGCAAGGAGTCCATCATTGAGTGCTTCAATAAGGTGAAGCACCTCACTGACACGTTGGCGTCGATCGGCAACCCTTTGTCAGATGAGGAAATCATCACGTACATGCCCTCTGGGCTCGACAATGAGTATGATTCTCTTGTCACCTCGGTTACCACCAGACTGGATGTCATCTCCCTAAATGATCTCTACGCTCACCTTATGAGCTTTGAGATGCGAATCGCCCACAACAACTCCGTTGACAATGTCTCAGACTCTTCGGCGAACCTTGTGTCTCATGATAACAAGGGGAACCGATCTAGGTATCGCAACCGTGGTCGTTGCCGCGGCAAGGGCGGACAGCAACAAGGCAATGGCGCACATCAATGCGCCAATGGAGGAAGACCTATCTGTCAAGTTTGTGGAAAACCTGGGCACGTTGCCCTCAAATGTTACCAAAGATTTGATCATTCCTATCAGGCAAAAGATGCTCGAGTGGCTGCAGCAGCAACTTCCTCATACCCCATTGACATGAACCGGTATGTGGATTCAGGTGCAATCGATCACATTACGAGTGATCTCGACAAGCTCAACATCAAGGAAAAATACTATGACAAAGAACAAGTTCAGACTGCTAGTGGGTCAGGTATGGCTATTCATCATGTTGGTCATGCGCAACTTAAAACCTCTACAATTCCATTGCATATCAATAACATTCTTCATGTTCCGCAAGAAAATAGAAATCTTCTTTCGATTTAGAAACTTGCATCTGATAACAATGCTTACCTTGAGTTTCACCCGTACTTCTTTGTTGTCAAGGACCGAACCACGAAGGAGCTTCTCTTTAAGGATAAGTGTCGAGGGGGTCTTTATCCTTTTGCGTCCAGTCTAGTGCTTCACAGTAGCACCACCTATGCCTCTGTCAAGTTGTCACCCAAGGAGTGGCACTTGCGTCTTGGGCATCAGTTCATCATGTCATCGAGACATATTTTGTGTTCAGATAGTCCCAATAAACACATTTGTAACACATGTCAGCAAGCTAAGAGTTGTTAGTTTCCTTTTCAGTCTTCCATTAGCAATTTTGTAGCACCTCTTGAATTTGTTTTCTTAGACGTATGGGGTCCCGTCACACGTCTGTAGGTGGCTACAAATACTATGTAAACAAGAATATCATAAATTTTCAAAGTGACTGGGGTGGAGAATATCATAATCTGAACTCATTTTTCAAGGAAATTGGAATATCTCATCGCATCTTATGTCCGCATACTCATCAACAAAATGGGTCGGCAGATCACAAACACAGACATGTTGTTGAAATAGGTTTAGCCCTCCAAGCACACACTTCCGTTCCTATACATTTTTGGGATCAAGCTTTCTAAACAGCTTGTTTTCTGATCAATCGTCTCCCAAGTAGAACAATCAATAACTCTACTCCTTTAGGACGATTGTTTAGTACAAGACCAGTTTACAACTTCCTTCGATTTTTTGGGTGCACAGGTTTGGGCACATGTTGGCCAAACCTATGTCCCTATAATGCTAGGAAGCTTTAGTTTCTATCTCAAAGGTGTGTGTTCCTTGGATATAGCACCACACACAAATGATACAAATGCCTCAATCCCTCCACTGGACGTGTCTATCTGTCATGGGATGTTGCCTATGATGAGTTCGTATTCCCCTTTAATTGTGCAAATTCATCGAGTCTCCACCCCCTCCACCTCTCACACAAGAGTCTGTTTTCCTATCTCATGTTCTTCCATTATCCTTTGTACCATTGTCTTCTGCCAATGACCAACAGATGTCTAGCAATACTCCTATTGTGCAGTCTGATGTGTTTGATGATGTAGGACTTCCGCATCAAGGGAGGCAATTTGGTGATGCTTCTGAAACTTCTAAAGGAGAAGTGCCTAGTCTCAGTCCTGATGGCCCTGATGCGGATGGCTCGGCCGGTGCCGCTACACACGACACTAGTATTGAGTCTGCATTGTCTCCTACATTGCAATCAAGACCACATCAGCAACGGTATCCAACGCATACATGATTACAGGGTGACATTCAAGTCCCTAAGGTGTACAATGATGGCACTATTCGGTCTGACAGTAGATTCAGAGCACTTATCAGTAGTATGGATGAATCAGTTGAGCCCACCAATCATCATGATGCTATGTGTGATCCAAGATGGAAACATGCTATGGATGTGGAGTTTGATGCACTTGTCAGGAACAAAACCTGGAGATTAGTGCCACCACAACAGAAGGCAAACATCATAGATTGCAAGTGGGTGTTCGAGGTGAAAAAGAAGGCAGATGTGAGTGTGGATCGGTTCAAGGCTCAATTAGTCGTCAAAGGTTTTAAACAACACTACGGACTAGATTATGAAGATATGTTTAGACATGTGGTTGCACGACTTAATAGTATAGAAGGAAACACATGATTCGGTCATTAATCGACTCAGGTGAGACAATCCACCAACCCATTGTGTGCATATAGCACTAATCTCAACCAACCACTCGCTCAATTCTCAACCATTTATAAATACATTTTCCTTTTTTCAGTGGTCACCTATGTTACTACACTACGGTTCAAAATATCCAAGTTCTCATAACGGCAATGTTTGTATCCTATCCATGTTTAGTTACTAAGCAGTGTATAAGCACAATCAATAGTCCATGTTCATTTAACAACGGGAGTTTTACTCAGGTACTAAATATCCTTAGGGTGACAAGGTATAATGGAGTCAATAAGCAAGGAAGAGATTCATAATAATAATCAAACTTTGGTATAGCTAAGCATCAACATTTAATATATCATTTCATATATAATAATAAGCATGAAAGTAATAATTTAAATTAAAATACTTCGTATTTGAAATGTAGATTCAACATGAGCAATGGTAAGGACTTGCCTTGCTCAAATGTGGACGCGTCTTTATCTTGACTTGAAGTAGTGACGAGGTCTTTGACAATGTTCGAATCTATTTAGCGCGAAAACAACAACTTTAAATAAATACCTACAACACAAATAAATTCAAATGAACTCCAAAAAAATGATTTTGGTATTGTTGGAAAAGATCTTGAATTTATATGAATTTAGAAACAAAAACCAATTGATTTGTATTTAACATAAGGGAGAACAAGTTCTCCCAAGTTTGACCCGAGAGAAATTCCAGAAAATTTAAAATCTTTGACAGGTGGGTCCCACTGGGATTTTATTTTATTTTTATTTAAGAAATTATACTGTGAGTGATAGGTGGGGTTCATCGGTTTTTTTTTCTTTTCTCTTTATGTTTAACGGGGAAAACCCGAGAGGCCAACAGGGGCCACAGTCCATTGGATCAGGTCCACCTAATGGTTCACAAAGGATGGGGCCCACATGTTAGAAACTAGTGGTCCACGAACTCGGTCTACACACTTTCTATACTAACCTAACGTTTTAACTTAACTTCCAATTACGTCGGGCTCACTTGTCATACTCTAACTAATTAATCATGATCTACCGGCTTAACTCTAATGACATCCACGTGGCGGCCACATCACCACACCACGTCATCTTCTCCTTAGAATAGAGGAGTGCACATGGGGGCTTCTAGGCTAGCTCGGGTGGAGCTCGCCACCGGCGAGGCATGGCGAGGCTAGCACCCAGGAGGGGCAAAATGGAATGTGGCGGCGTGTCAGGAAGTGACACCACTGTTGCTACGGGGCAACTACACTATGGGTGAGCTACCACAAGCTATGGCAACGCTAACTACGACGGCAATGTGCTAAAAGATACACGGGAGTTGCGTGGCTGCGACGGCCTGCAGTGAAGAAGACGATCGACACATCGTCGGTGCTACAGACGTCAATTCGCTACGATGACTAGCCTAGAAGGTTTACGGGAGCAAGGAACATGATATGGCACGAAGAGAGGAGGAAGGAAATCACTTGAGACAAGAAGATGAAGAAGGGGCTCGGCGATGGCACTATTTAGACGACGAGGTGAAAGGGGCTCTGGCGCTCCGATGCTCCAACTAAATAAAGAAGGGAGCATCATCAAGAGGAAGGTGAGGCGATGCCGAGGGGCATGATCTTCAAAGTCAGGCCTCACCGGGGTGGCAAGGAACGGGCAGACGCTCGGTGCTCGGCTTCTTCCCGGTGATTGGGCAAGAGAGAGGGAGTGAGTGAGGGGCAAATGACTGAGGAGGATGAGGCAACCATGGTGACACTCAGGATGGCTTTATAGCCGCGGAGAAGGGAGGCGAAGGCAGCCAAGTCGCGGCCATCTCGATGAGATATCATGATTGTGCATGAATTAAGGGGGTCGGCAACTTGCGGGTGATAGGACAAGGTCGCGGCAGGAGAGGGGTGCGCTCGAGATCTGCCATGAAGAAGCACTCAAGTGCCAGCGACGTTAATGGAGAGGAGAGAGGCAATTGGGCGAGCTGGCGCCGCGACAGAGGGAAGTGAAATAGTACCAGAGGCACTGACGGGTGGAGCCAGGGGCCGTTGGTAGCGACTCGGTGCGAGGCAGGCGGCGAGGCGGGCTAGCGCGGAGATGGGCTACGCTAGCTAGGTCGCGGGCAAAGGAGAGAAGGAAAAAAGAAAGGAGAGGCGCGGGCGCGTTAGCGGGCCAGGGAGAGAGATGGGCCGCCCGAGAGAAAGGGGAAAAGGTGGACCAGCTAAGAAGTTTTCGACCTAGGGGGGAAAAAGGGGAAAATTCTTTGACTTTTGTTTGAATTAATCTTGAGATAAATTTGAGTTGAGGATTCAAATTTAGAGGGATTTTGGCACTTGAATTTTCTTATAGATTTTTATTAATTTCATTTAGGGCAAGGATTTTGATTTGATTTTTGAAATGCAACCAAGTTTTTGTAGAGAGTTTCAATTAAACATAAAATTGAGTTGTTACACAAGTTGCCACCCTCAGTGTGGACCCCTGCCAGACACTCCACAAGCTCGTCGGAGCACCACCAGAGTTGAGCTGCGCCGCTTCCTCCTTCTGCCTCTAACAATCTACCATCTCCGACCACTTCTCGCTGAGCCATTCGCATCACGTGGTTCGTCTTGTCATGCTGAAGTCGAATCCCACCTTCTTTAACCTCCCAGTACGCTATAGGCTGCCATCGCCAAGCTCCTTCGCCTCGCCATGGCCGCCACCGTCAGCAGCGTCCTTAGCACCTCCCCGACCTTAAAATAGAACCCCGCATCCGGGAACACGCCATGCATGTGTGATTTTTTCTCGATTCCCCCATGCCCGCTTCCTTCATGCCCTACTGCCATGTCGTTGTTGCGTTTCTACATGTTCTCATCCACCTCTACGTCATATCCTAGAATGCGTCACGCACCTGTCACTGTCGTCGTTCCATCCATATAGCGCCGCTATCCCCTCTCTCTCTCTCTCTCAATGTCTCTGTCTCGCTATGCGGAAGAAGAATGTATATTGTTTTCAGTTGAAAGCAAAGGAATGAAATTGATTTTGGCAGATGAATTAGGGAGATGTGGAACACGTTTCGGCGCGAGTGGTTTTGAGGGAGACTCGTCGGAGAGGGAGATCGAGCGTGACAAGTACGATGAAGCTCGAGTAGAAGCAATGACACAATCTCCCTTAGCTTGCTCTCGGGCAGAGAGAAGAGGAGGGAGGGAAAGAGGTGTGCAGGGAGGAGAGGAGGGCATCTTGTGCTTCTTATCGTCGACCTCGGCGAAGAGAGAAGGGGATGATGAAGAAGATGTGGAGGAAGAATGTGTTTTCTTTAGGATACACTTGTCCACGTAGGTGGCAAGTAGGTGCTACATTAGCAAATTATTGTATACATGTCGAAACCACCGCCATATCTGCTTAAAACGGGAGTGAAATGGACTCAATGGGGGTAAAGTGAACGGTATTGATAGTTGAGGAGGGTCGGGGGTGTTTGATTTAGCAGTTTAGGGTTGATTTCCGAACTTTCAGAAGAGTTTAGAGGTGTCAAATGTGTTTTTTTTTTAAAGTTAATCCGCGTGAAAAAGGAATTCGTGGCAGATGCACTTTTGCTCTTTAGCCTCCATCTAGGCGGGCATCAATTGTCATCCTCGAGGTGCCCATTACATACGACACAATAAATATCAGTCTGGAGTTAATCCTGCACTCACCAATCTCTACTGGTTAAAATGCGTTCTTAGTTAAAAGGCTGATCATATCATTGTAGTTGGGACTCAGGATGCTAGTAGTACCATCCTAGCTCTCAAGCCTATCAACTTTGCAACTTTGTTGTTACACCAATCAGGCGTCCTAAACAACTGTAGCATAAAGCCGGGCACAGGTGATCCGTCAAATCGGTTAAAAATTGGAACGGTTCTATCCCCAGAGAAAATAAGTTTACCGTTCTGTCCCGCCAATCATTTCTTAATCCCCAATGGAAAGGAGGTTTACTGTGCTTGTAAAAAAAAAGAAAAGATGTTCACTATGCTTCACACAAAAGAAAAGGAAAAGAAGGTTATTGTTCTGTCCAGATCCAGCTAATCTTTACTGAATCTTTTGACTCGATCAGTGGTTCCGTCTTTCTTCCTTCCGGCTCCCATGTAATGTACAGCCGTACAGGCAATCCTCCAAGATATTTTTGATGGTGCTCTGCCCCCTGTTCTTGATCAGCAGAAAATATCAGGATATGCCTCGTTGGCGTCCTCATCACTCATCAGTCATCAGTCTACTCACGAGGAGAGAACCATGGTGAAGTAGGGCCGTGTTCTTGAGTAGATTAACTATGCACGATGATGCAAGACGATTGGCAGATGAGCAGGAGTATCGTCAGATAACAAGGTTCCTAGAGTAAGATAAGATGGTTGCTGCAGAGCTGCATGCATCCTTGGACAACCTAGGGGGGAAAGCTACACTATATTGTGGGTGGAGTAAGATGGTGGTAAGGGTGAATGGTGGTAAAGGTTAAATATCGGATAGCAAATTTAATACTCCTACTAATGGTAATGGATTCAATCTACTAGCTTTGAAAAGCTGATGCTGATAGTGAACTCGGTGACTACGTGTAAGGGAGCAACGGGTTCAGACTTAGTGGCAGGCCCAACGTATAAGGGAGCAACGGGTGCAGACTTAGTGGCAGGCCCAACGTATAAAAAAAAATCACGTCTTTGGCCCGAGACATCAGACAAGGTAGGTACGAGCTCACTAGCTAGCTACTCTTGAAGCAACAGGATAAAGAGGTAACCTAAAAATTCAGTGGAAAGATTCTGCGTTTCTGCGAGCCAATAACTGGTGCAGCTAGCTACAAGCCGATCGATCGATCGATCAGGCCGTGTTATCGCAATCTGGTGAAACCCGCTGAAAAGAACGGGAGTAAAAGCAACGGAGTAAGAGCCACGCATGCATCAGGATTGGCAAATGGACAGTACTGGGCGGGTTCGTCCATGTCCTTGCTCTGGTCGGCCGGGCGGTCGCGTCCCTTTCGCTCGGCACGGGAAGTCCGCACTACCTGACACAGCCCAGGCTAAATGCCACACACGCGTCGCTGCGCTTTCCATGGACCATTCGTCTTCTCTGTTCGCAGCCTCTTTCTTCCACCAGTTTTGAGCACGGCCGTCTCCGACCACACAGCACCGGTGATTGTCACACACACAATACCTGGCAGTACTGGGTTGAAGTATTGGACAAGTTTACTATAGCTATGGAAAGCTTCATATGTAATACATACCAGTAGCTAGGTGTTAGTTCATGTTGATGACCAAAGACTATGTGTCGGTGCCAATCACTTCGATTAATTTGCATTTGAGAAATTAAGTTGGCGATTAACCGTGATGGTAACCGGAGGGAATAAGTCGCTGGATGTCCATTGATGATCGAATGCAGCCGCTAGAGCGATCTCACAGATGGTACAACGCAGTGCAGGAACGAACAGAACGTAGCGCTACTGGGAGTCATGCATTCCATGGAGATCCGTGTGGGCAATGGGCATACGTAATTTGATCGGATTGCTGCGCACATCCTGATCACTCGGTATGGACACAATAAAGGCGTGAAGATTGCACTTGGACGTACAAGTTTGTGATGGATGGATCGATCGATGTAGCAAAGCACAACAAGAGGTCAAGAGGTGGTAGCTAGACGCCTAGGCCTAGGCTAAGGTGTGTTGTAATGTCGCAATTACATGACGGTAAGTAGGAAATCTGTAGCACGGTCTCGATCGATCTCAAGGGAAATACCGAGGAAAAAAAAACCTGTCGCACGGTCTCGGCCACATGGAAATATTGAATTAATAGTGGTAGGTGATGTACAGAGTACTAGAAGATTTTATCTCAAAAAGAAGGGGGGAGGAGAACCACCAAGTAAGATAAAGCGGCATCTTTTTATCCAAAAACCAGGGAAAAAGCTAAACTTGTAGTGGCAAACGAGCACCGGACGGCGCTCTAGACGACCTGTATATGAGATATATCGACGAGTCGGGGTAGCGCTAGCGCTGAAGGCGACGAAATAGTGGCGGCACGTGGGAGGATCAATGCTAATGTAATGGTGGTGCCGGAAGATGCAATGGTGACGATGGGTTGACGCAGTGGAACAAATGCGCGAGCGATGGCAGCCTGACGAGAAGGTTTTCTGCGCGCGGAGTGGTGAGGACCGGCGGTTGATGCTGCATGTCATCAGGCATATATGGAACGGATCAGTGGGAAGGATAATGTGGTGGGATGTGTGGACATTGAATGCACAGTAGTAAACATGCTTGTCCTAAACACCAGCTATGGAATGTGGAATATGTTGCAATGTTGCACACACACTCTCTCTCTCAATTTTAGAGCAAGGAGAACTGGTTAGAACTTATCCTATAAGGGCGTTTCGATTGTAGGGCCGGGTGAGCTTTTAACTCTACTCATCAGTCATTACCAGAGTAACCTCGATGCTTTTCCAGTTAAGCTACCCAAATTACTACACCAAACCACCAATGCTTGGATGTATAGAATGCTGCCAACTTGTTAGGGATCATCGTTTCCCTTTCAAAAATGTATATTGCAGTCTTGGAGGCTTTCTTCCATATACTACTGAGGCGCTGACCCGACGTATACCACTAAGAATTGACCGGGTCGTCGCCATGGCTTGCCGACTTGTCACCTGTCAGCAGGGCCATACGGTTGGGGATCAATACATATGCTTCACTAGGTCATTGATATGTGGCATCATGAGCTCATGACCAAAATACAATGCTCTACAGTACATCAAATTAAAAGCATGTAAAGACAATATGGTTTGGTCCTAGTCTAGGTGATGAACAATTAACACCGGTATCGAAGAGTTTGGGAAGTAAACTCTCTGTTTTGCAAAAGTTAGTCTGTTGTCAGGCTTCAGGTGATCTGACCGCCCATTGTGGGGCGGTCTGACCGGCCTGGTGGCAGTGGTGCAGGTTTGGGGAAATAAACACCAAACACTTGTGTGGGAATATTTGGGGATGTATTTACATTGGGTGCCATTGAAAATAGAATCTGGATGCGAAACTAGATAGATATTAATTGAAAAGTCCCGAGAGGGGTGTTTTCTGGTTTTGTGAAGAGGTATGACCGGTCACTCCATGGTGGTCAGACCAGTGCATGCCCTGTTACCGGTGGGCGCGGTCAGACCAGCTAGTGGTTGGCGGTTAGACCGGCATGACATCGGGGATTTGACCGGGTGTGGCAGTTCAGTGCACAGAGGGCGTGCTGAATTTTGGGTTTTGGCCAAAAGTTATGAAATTGTTGCATATGTGTTGCATGATGCATGTTTTGGCTAACGTAGGTCAAGTTACGAAGAACTTGTGTCTGGAATCGATTTCTTGGTTTATTGTTATGCCGGAAAGCTTGGAGTCAACTACGGTCAACGACGAGGACAATCGAGACTTGGTTTGGTGAAATCAAGATTCAGAATGATCAAGGATGCTGCCCGGGTGAAGTGGTTGGACTCAAACAAGGCGCAAGATGGATAAGAATGAAAAATTTGGTGCAACGGTTGCATCAAGTGGCTTGAGCCTGTGCAAGTGTTGAAACGGTCCGATAAGAGCCGGATGGGATAGACTTGATGGCATGAGGAAAATCATTGATGAACTTATGCGTGGTGAAGCATGGTATTGCTTCACAAGATTGGACCCAGTTAAGTATGGAAGGATCAAGAAGGGTATTTTGGAATCTTTACTAAATACCAGATTGGTGATCTTGAAGAAAACGTGACGCATGACGTCACAAAGGAGAAACGGTTTAGGTCATGAGGAGAATAAGATCATGAAGAGACAGATTCGGAAGCACCGTATCATCATCCATTTTGAAAAGTGTGCGTGAGTGAGAGACTCGTTTGTGTGTGGGCTTAACGAGTACGCGTTAGGGTTTCTCTCTAGACCTGGCCTCCACTATATAAGTGGTGGTGTAGAATTTGCATACCAACTAAGCACAGGAAACCCTAATTTGATATTTGGGGAAAAACGGAGAGAATAGAGGAGTCTAGAGTTTAAGAAATGTATTGAGAGAAAATTTGTGGGATTGAGTGCTCATGAGTGAGTTTTTATCCTCCATGGTGGAGTAGTTGTAAACCCTCAGTTCTTTAATATCAATCCAATCAATTTCATACAAAGATTATTTGTATCTTGTTCTTGTTTTCTTTCTTGATATTTTGGGTTCTTATGTTCTAGGAGTTTTGCCTTAGTCTTTTGTTGTGATTTAGCTTGCTAGGACTTGTGAAAGTTGATGAAAGGTCATCTTGATTATCTTTAATCAACGAGCAAGTCTTTGGATCAAGTTTTGGTTTTCACCCAATTTTGAGCCCTTTTACATTCAATCAAAAAATTCATGAAATCTTAGCTATAATCGTCTCGATCTTCGAATGGAATAGGTTTATGATGTTCTTGTTGAGCTATGTCTGGTATTCCAAGTGATTTGGACTTATAGATCAAAAGTTATATCTTTTTGTGGATCCAAAATCGTGCTGATTTTTCTATCAGCCATAGGGAACAGTCGGACCGCCCACCTCTTTGTTGGTCAAACCGGTCGAGGAGGGTTGTTGCTTTAGTTTCTTGGTTTCAGTTCAATTCTTCCGTTATGATTTTGAGATCTTGGTCTTTGTAGTTTCATATAACTATTGAAATGAAGGAGTAGAATTTGATAGGTGAATAAGTGAGCTCCCTCCGGTGGCTAACACGATCCAACGGAGCGCTGCACTTACCTTTCTCTAGCAGAATACGTAAATTCGCCGCTATAGTGAACGTGCACTTATTGCTCCAGTTTTCTTTTCTGAACAGTCACCAGCAGCTCCTTATATAAAAGATGGCCGAGGACTAGCAAGACCACACACCACCACCTCACGCAGCTAGCAGTGAGGAGCAAAGCTGGTACGCTCATTCGCTAGAGGCCTAGAGTACAAACAATAATAGAGAGCTAGCGCGAGAAAACTGAGCAAGAGGCCGTCACACCAAGACACGGCCGGGTAACTTTGCCGGGGAGCTACATCCAAATTAACACAACGAATCAGCTCCGCAGGCACCATGAGCACGGACGTCGTCCCGGTCGCCGTGGCGCCGGCGAAACGCCCTCCCATCAACAAGTACGCCTTAACATGCGCCCTTCTCGCCTCCATGAACTCCGTCCTCCTCGGTTATGGTAAGTTCGTACGTGATTGTCCACCTCTAACTACCACCATCGATCGTACGTGCATGCAAGCATGTAACCGGTTAAGATCGATACTCCATATGCTAACGACGTTCTTGATCTCTGTGTGTGTGTTCGTGTGCATGCGAGCAGATATCTCGGTGATGAGCGGCGCGCAGATATTCATGAAGGAGGACTTGAAGATCACGGACACGCAGATCGAGATCCTCGCCGGCGTCATCAACATCTACTCGCTCTTCGGCTCGCTGGCGGCGGGACTGACGTCCGACTGGCTGGGACGGCGGTACACCATGGTGCTCGCGGCCGCAATCTTCTTCACGGGCGCTGTCCTCATGGGCCTCGCCCCGACATACGCGTTCCTCATGGTCGGCCGCTTCGTGGCCGGCATCGGCGTCGGCTTCGCGCTCATGATCGCGCCCGTGTACACGGCCGAGGTGGCGCCCACCTCGGCCCGCGGCTTCCTCACCTCGTTTCCGGAGGTGTTCAACAACAGCGGCATCCTCCTCGGCTACGTCTCCAACTTCGCCTTCGCGCGCCTCCCCGTCCATCTGAGCTGGCGCGCCATGTTTCTCGTCGGCGCCGTGCCGCCCATCTTCCTCGGCATTGCGGTCCTCGCCATGCCGGAGTCTCCCAGGTGGCTTGTCATGCGGGGCCGCATCGAGGACGCGCGTCGCGTCCTCCAGAAGACCTCGGACTCGCCCGACGAGGCCGAGGAGCGACTCCTTGACATCAAGAAAGTCGTCGGCATCCCCAACGACGTGTCCGACGCCGACGACGTGGCCGCCATCGTCCTCGCGAACAAGAGCTCACACGGCGAGGGGGTGTGGAAGGAGCTGCTGATCAACCCAACCCGGCCGGTGCGCCGCATGCTCATCGCCGGGCTCGGCCTCATGTTCATCCAGCAAGCCACGGGCGTCGACTGCGTCGTTATGTACAGCCCGCGGGTGTTCGAGCAGGCCGGCATTAAGTCGAAGACCAACTCGCTGGGGGCCTCCATGGCGGTGGGCGCGTGCAAGACGTTCTTCATACCGATCTCGACGCTCCTCCTCGACCGCGTCGGCCGGAGGCCGCTGCTCCTCGCCAGCGGCGGCGGGATGGCCATCTTCCTGTTCACGCTGGCCACGTCTCTGCTCATGATGGAACGGCGCCCGGAGGGGGAGGCGACAGCGCTAGGCGCGGTGAGCATCGCGGCGATGCTGTCGTTCGTCGCGTCGTTCGCCTCGGGGCTGGGCCCCGTCGCGTGGGTGTACTGCTCGGAGATCTACCCGCTTCGGCTGCGGGCGCAGGCCGCCGCCATCGGCACGGGGCTGAACCGGATGATGAGCGGGGCCACCACCATGTCCTTCCTCTCGCTCTCCAACTCCATCACCATCGCCGGGAGTTTCTACCTCTACGCCTGCATCGCCGCCGCCGGTTGGGTGTTCATGTACTTCTTCCTGCCGGAGACCATGGGCAAGAGCTTGGAGGACACCGTGAAGCTCTTCGGCAAGGACGCGGACAACGAGGACGTCGGCCGCCATGAGCGCAAGAAGTCCACTGAGCTGAGTGCTCAACAGTGATCGAGTAAGGTATGCACGTCCGTACACATGTCGTCCGATCCGTGTGTGGTCGAAGCTGTTCCGAAAAGCTTCGACGGTATATGTTGTTTGGTGATTCTTCAGATTCTGGCCACTTAGGTTAGATTTCTAAACTTTTGGATCTCATGCACACTAGCTGTTGGCCTTAGCCAACATATGTAGGGACATTGAGCGCTTTACGGGGGAAAGGTCACTGGTATTCCACATGCGTGACGAATCCACGTAAAAAGGTCGGCGTCGCGGTTACGCAGCTCGTGACGGATCTTTTCATCCTGCAGAATTCGACCGGCGAATTCTCGATGAAAAGGTGTGAGGACTTTCGTTGGCAGCGTTGAGATCCAGGAGGCCATGCATACTCTGATCGATGTTTGGAATGTAAAATTTTGTCGAGTGTACGTGAGTACGTGTTCCCGTTCTAGTGTTACTGTGGCAGTGTAATACTGTGTGGGTAAGTAGTATATCTACTGATGTACATGCCTGTTATATATATATATATATATATACGACTGAGCCATCTGTGTCCTTGTGTGCGTGGTTCCTTGCTTAATTACATGGTTTCCTTTTTCGTTACTGTAGTGAGGCAGAAACCTACATGTTCATCGAATCGTTGTACAGCTTGGGTCTAGATCAGGAATAGTAGTTTTGATTAAAAGGAATTATGTATTAGGGTGAATGTATCGATGATAGTGCGTTATAAGGCAAAGCATTCTTGCAGTAATTTGTAAATAACATTCACCCGAAATTCAATTAATTATAAACAACATAATAATTCAGTTTCCCAAAACGTTTACGGCAGACAAGGCATGAGAACCTCCCCCCACCCACCCCCGGTTGGTAGGCAGAGAAGGCATGGGAACCTTCTCACTATTTCAGACTTTGAGGTTAAAAACACTACTTTGTAAATATCTTTATATTTCTCCCTGCGACCCTTTCTCTGTGGCAGCGGCACTCCATATGCCCTAATCTCATATTCCACTGTGCTACACACCTACACCACACACAAAGTGATCCCAAGCTGGTCGATCGCAGATCCAGAGTAACCAACCTGTTGTTCCTTCAGTTAGATGCAATATATTTTTTACGGAATAGCAGGTGAGCTACTGTACCATTGCATTAGAAGAACCTCGATGAGGGGTTACAAAAGATAATGGTGATTACTAAGGTCCATTTGGAATGCGAAGATTTCTTGCAGAAAATTGATTTGTTTCTTGCGAAATTCCTATGAAAAGAGATTACTAAAACGAAGAACAGCTTCGATGACTAAATGTGCAATATAAATGTGCCTTTTATTATACTTGTTGGTACTTCCTCAAGTACTACAAAGTGCATGCTAAATCTAACCTTGGGTTTACAAGGATATTATGAACATTTTGTTTTAAACCTAAACTGTTCACTAGGGTTGGAGAGGTAATTGAATTGCTCAATTGTTTCTAGAAGATTAATTGCGGTGCTTGCTATACTAATAGATTTCACATGAGACTTATCGGTATACATGGAGATCTGGTTGTTTTCATCCTCCCATTAGCTAAACATTGTGCATCACTTATATTGGATTTGAAATCTCTTATCATATCTAATCGACAAGACTGCTGGCAGGTTTTCATATATCTTTTGACTTTTCGCAGCTAATCTGTTCGAGTAACATTGGTTTCTTCTTAACCACATACAGGTCCCAATTTCACGTCAGCAGATGACACAAGTTATTAGACGCGTGCAAGATTGTACTGGTAGTATTATAGTTACTCCTTTCGTCTTGCTGATGAGGCACCAGGCTACTATCCTAAAAACGTGCTTATGTTATTTGAATCTTCCTAGGGCGCCATTGGATTATATATATTCGATCAGATGAACGGACCCAAAAATTTTGTACGTACCGGAATTTTATTCCCAAGTATAGTAGGTGTTCTGTTGCTCATACTATATGCTCACATGTGACGAGTTGTGCCTTGCAAATGATTGTACTTGTAGTACGATGTAATCTGCACACTTACCGAATCCAGACAGAGGCATTGTTGACTTCAAGTCTGAGCTACCAGGGCAAAACAAAAGCTCGCCAGCTGGATACTCCGGCCGGCCTGACTTGCTAGCTAGTCTTGTGTGTAACATCCAAAACTGTTGTCTCCTTTGGGAAAAAAATGTTTAGTATATATGAGTGTATATATGACTTAAGCTCTGCCGTCCTAGCAAAGGGAACAAAGGAAAAACGGTTCTTCACACTGAAGTACTGAACCTTTGTCGGACCCGGATTTCGTAATCCAGAATCCTCTGTGATAAAGCTACGCTATTCCTGGATCAAGAGATAGCGCCACAAGCACATCATTCTTGAATCATTTCATACATCGCGTAGACCAAATCATGCATTAATACAAGCATTAGAGTTCAAATAGACCACGCCGGTCGAAGTTTACAAAAGGGCCGATCGGGCCAAATGAGTTCATTACAAAATCTCGAGCACGTTAGCGGAAGCAAAGGGGTAGAGCAAGTCTCTCCACAGCAAGCGATCGGGTACTAGGTGTACGACCGATATTAGCCAAGGGCTTGATAATATAGGATGTACACGAGTACCAACGAGCCAACCAGATCGAGGCGAGACTCGCATCACTGAACTATGCTACTCTTCTTCATGTCCTTGCTCCTCGGCGTCCCGTCCCCGTAGTAGACGTAGTCTCCATGATCTGCGGTTCGGGGTTGGGGAAAGAGCGAGGATGAGCACAACTACCGTGCTCGCGAGCCAACACACAGTATGCAATATTATACATGCAAGGCTTAACAAGGATGGCTTGGGTTCATTTATTTGCACAAAGCAATATTTAAAGTACCAATATTAGAAAGTCCTATCACTTAGCATTTTGACCAATTTGCATTTTGTTATAGAGATTACTTGTGCAATATTTATAACAGTAGAGGTTACCTCCACCTCATGCTTATTTTTGATAGCGGTTACATCCACCACTTAACATCACTGGGTACATCCACCCAGGAAAACTAAAACCAGTGGTCACAATGACCCAACACATTTTATCCCGCCACAAGGTTTTATAAATGTAACTAACTCTTGTAAGTTCCCATGTCCGCTCTTGACCGTGGGCACGCTATTCGAACAGCTTATTACACTCGCAGAGGTTGTACACTTTACCCACAAGAGACAATCATTCGACATATACACATGTTTCGTAGACATGTGAGTCAAGGGAGATCGTCACAAGGCCTTTACAATGCATCCACCAAGATTTGTTACACCCGCTAAGGTTTCACCCGAGAAGAGTTACGCTCACATAGACCCACAACTCTTTCCTGCACTTCTTGCGCCACACGACTTACGCCACATAGACCGTAAGTCGTACACCCCAACCCATAGCCACATAGGCTTATGGCGTAGCGGGTCATCCGCTCGTGCAACTCATACTAACGGATACAAATTATTTAGCCGTGTCGACACCATTATAGACATGTGGTCGCATCTTGTTTTACATTGGGAGGTCATCACAGATTAAGTCCTAAGGACCATCTCAAGGTTCATACCACATACCATCCACAAACCAACATTCCTTGGGTGCATTAGCACCCACCAACATACCATCCATCATACCATCCGCCTGCATGTGATAAGCAATTCCTTTAGGTTTTTTTTTTTTTTTAAGAGGTAGGAAAAATACAACATCATAACCATCCCATCATTTACACCCAATGACCGCCCAAAATCATGTTCATTTCAAAAGATGATGAACGGGTAGATAATACCCGATACTTAAGCAAGACTAGCATGGCGCTTAAGTATAGCCTAAACTAGTATAGTTACCAAATATTTACTAGGGTGACAAATGGTGTACTGCAATTCAATTATCAAAGGATGGTGTATTAATAATAAAGCATCAACATGGCATTTAACTACCTTAGGTATTTAACATACATTTGCATAAGGGAAATAAAGCATGCAGCTTGATATTTAAAAGAGCATAATTTGCATAAAATGTAGGTTCAATATGATCAAAGTGTCGACTACTGGTCTACTGACTAGATGATCTTGATATTCTTGAGCTTGATCGAAGTGGGGTCTCGCTTCCGAACTCTACGCGATCGATCGCACTTTAAAAGAAATAAACGAGCAATTAAATTAAATAAATAACAAGTCTCATCAAATGAACTCCAAAAAGAACCAAACTAGCACCAAAAGAAAGAGCTTGATTTTAGAAATTTTTAGAAACAAACTTCACAATTTTTGGAGCTAAAATGGGAGAAAAGAATATTTGAAACCTCTTTTGAATTAAAAAGAAAAGGGAAAAGAAAATCAAAATAAAAACAAAACCGCGCCGCCCACTGTTCGCCTGCGGCACCGCTGGGCAAGCGGCCTGAGCGCACGCACGCACCCAGCAGGCTCAACGTCAAGCAAAAGAGGCGAGGGGGTGCTTTCGCTCGAGCGGAAAGAAAGAGAGAGGGCGACGGGGCTAGGGCGAGGAGGAGAGGGAGGAATGGGCGGCGGCGGCGACGGAGGAAGGAGGAGCTCGGAGGAGGCGCGGTGACGACGGCATGACAAGCGGCGGCGACGGCAGGAGGGCAGCGACGACGGGAGGAGAAGAGCACTGGGACGACGACGGCCACGGTGAGTCTCTCGGCTCCTTTGCACGCTTTCTCGCTCGGGAAGGAGGAAGAAGGGTGGTTCGGCCGAGGGCTCGGTGCTCTTATAGCCGAGGAGGACTCGATCCGGGGAAAGGGGCGAGGAGGGCACGGCCGCCGAGGCGTTGACGCCGGCGCGACGGCTTGACGGATGCGCGCGACGCAGCCGAGGCGCGCGAACCCGTGAAGAGGAGAGAACCGGAGAGGCGCGCTTTCCGGCGTTGACGCGGCGACGGGGAGAAG
Source organism: Ampelocalamus luodianensis (assembly GCA_036346255.1). Classification (NCBI taxonomy): domain Eukaryota; kingdom Viridiplantae; phylum Streptophyta; class Magnoliopsida; order Poales; family Poaceae; genus Ampelocalamus; species Ampelocalamus luodianensis. The sequence goes on from CM070621.1 coordinate 22,049,901, forward strand.
GCGCGACCACCGGATACTTTGCACGGCCGGCGAGCGGCCGAGGACCGAGGCGGAGCAGTGGCATGGCGGAGCCGCTAGGGAGGGCTAGGTTAGGGTTAGGGAGAAATGGGGAGAAGCTCGGTGCATTTGGGAATCTCAACTTGAGCATTTTGGGCAAACTTTGAAGTTTGAACATCCTTGATCTTGCACTCTTGAAGATCTTGCAAAAAGATTCGAAGATTTGGGCGTTACGCAGCCGTTCTACTACTCCATAATGGAAGCGTGAAGCCGTACTCCATTTCACGGGCGAAAATAGAAGAGCAAGGCAATTATTTCTGAAACCGCAATCATTAGCGAAGAGCCAATGGCCATGTCACCCCGCGTACCCTGAAGAACATCAGGAGTTCCATCATCATCTGTGATATTGAGCAGTCCTGAATCACTCCTACGTACACGTCTCACAGGAGCTCCGTCAATTCAGTGTCAAGTCTACGCCAAGCCTGAGCAGGCAGGCAGCCAGCCAGAATAGGAAGGAATAGCTCTAGTACTGTCCTTGGAAAATGAACTGAATCCTTCCTAGTCATGCTGATAATCGATCGCAACATTGAAATTGCACTTCACCTAATCGATTGGTGGCGGCCAGGCGAACTTTAGGAAACTATACAAGGAGACTAATCGAACAAGATGACGCATGCTTCCTGAAAATTACAGGCACCGACTTGTGCATTTTTTCCTGTAAACAATTTACCACGTCAGTTCCGAGATCTTCGCGGCACCAGGTTGCTACCGGAGCCGCGGGCCGTGGGGCGTTTGCGGTACCACGCTATGGCCCGTGGCCGTGGGGCGTTCTACCGTCCGCTTGCTATGCGAGCGCACTTGCCGATTTAACCGGCCCGCAGCGTCGGCCTAATTGCTTGGACGCATCTCACGCTCCACCTGGGCCGAGCCGGTGCACGAGTGTTTTACTCCTTTCAATTTTGTGTTAAGTGTGCTGTAAGCCTAAGGCCAGCTTTGTCTTTACCCCACATCTCTCGTAAGAACGTGGGAAAGGTTTCCCGAATAATAATAATAAAAAAAAAAACAAGGGCCATCCTTGGTTCCACAACTGGGCCACGAGGGTATTAAATTTTCGTGTAACTGCAACATCTACTGTTAAACTTTGGGCCGAAACTCCTATAATTCCTGCATAGCCTAAAAAAAAAAAGGAAAAACCCTCGGCTCTGATTCAATTCAACGAAGTGTTCTTTTTAGACTTGAACGATTGTTCCCAAAGCGTATCGTTAGTGATTCCATGGTACAATCAGAAAATGATCAGCCCTGTCACGTACACACCATTACCCCAAATCTTGTCAATTCGAATGAAGTGCTGCAAAGCATGAAGGGTCGTAATGGAAATTCTGCAGCATGCCCCACCACCACAAGAGAGTCCTCCCCCTTGTCAACGTGAAATACAAGCGACCAACTGCCTGAATAGGAGGAGATCGCAACACCAATAAATCATGCACACTATCCTCCAAGGAGGAACATTTGTAAGCATCTAAGCATTGTTCAAAAGACAAAACACTATATTTATTGCTTTGTTAAGTCAAAGTACCTATAATTGTAAGTATAGAAGGAGTTTTGCCGCATCGCTTTAGTCGTAGTGGTCAGCGGGAAAAGCTAGCGAGTCTCATCACTCTTGGTGGTTGTTTCAATCTCAGCAATTAGAAATAAAGATTTTAGAAAACTGGTTTTGGTAGGATTTTTAGGAAAAACCAGTTTTAAGTTGTTATTATGTTATTGTTGGTTTTTAGATTACCTTGTTTGGATTAGAAAAACTAAAACTAGTTTTGATTTATACTCTGTTTGGTTGAGTTAAACACCAAAATACATACAATACTGTTTAAATGTGAAACCTTTTAGCCATTGGATCAAACTCCCCCGCCATCTGTGATCCATCCGATCTCTCTGCATCAACCACTCTCTCATCACCTTGACCAGGGATACTGACTTCACAAATATATATATATATATATATATATATATATATATATATATATATATATATATATATATATATATATATATATATATATGGTACTGGTATGAGTCGTACTACACTCTCTCATATACCTCTTAAATCGTATGATGATACCTCTTTATCTACTTAAGTATACTCCAATAATGATTATAAGATACTCTAATGTGAGTTCTATGAAAAAAAAAATCGTTAAAGTCCACTTTTTATAGTAAAATTTGTATATATATTTCTTTTATATATGAAAAAGGGTATATAGTAAAAATAAAGGACTCCGATGAAAAAATTTCAATCAAATCGTATTGGAATATCTTATAATTTGTATTTAAGTATATTGAAAATGATAAAGAAGTATAATATATTCGTTTAAGTAGTATATTCGAAGTGGGAGTATGTACTCCAGTGAGTACGAACGTCATATATATATATATATATATATATATATATATATATATATATATATATATATATATATATATATATATATATATAAGAAAGTTACGAAAATAAATAAACAAAAAATTACAAAAATAGGCTATTGTCGTCATTCCAATTGGTGTCAGTAGCCTAGAATAGTGCAGAGACGGTCCTGTCGCCACATGGACCGGCACTGTCCATATCGCTATTCCAATTGGCTACATGAATTTGTACCTGTTTTTTTTTATGAAGAAGTCCATTCTACCCCATCAAGTATCGACATGCGGACACCTAACCCTCTGAACTAAAAAACCGGCTCTTTGACACCCCGAAGTTACAAAACCAGACAACCTACCCCCTCCGGCTGTTTCGTGTGGTGGTTTTGCGCACGTGGCATCCGGTCAGGCCAGTTTCGCCACGTTGGCCGTTGCGTGGGCTAGTTGAGCTGGCAGGGGTGTTTATGAGTTATTGCAACATCTTCACCTACTGGTCAACTTCGGCCGGTCCGCGTCGCCCTCCCGCCTCCTGATTCGCACAGGGAGCCCGCCCTTCATTCTCAGTGTCACCACCATCCCGTACGGTGGTGGCATCTCCATGCTCGCCGGCGCCTGCACCATCTCCACCGCAAACCTTCGGATCACGGTGGCCGCCACGGCCATCATCTACACGTACGCCATCTCCTTCCCGAGGCACGCATGCGGGCCCACGTGGAAGACGGGGTACCTCGCCGCATCCACCGCCCTCGTAGCCGCTCAGACTCCATCATCTCCATCAAGTACTCGTCGATGACTCTGATGGCCTCACGGGGCCGCCATTCGCTTCCGACGAGGGCGGTGCTGAAGAAGCTCCTGGCGGAGTCCCAGCCCGAGGGCCAGGGCGCCACCGTCAGGAGGAGCATCGGCAGGTATCAATCTATCATCGCTTCATATTCGCGTGAATTCGATTCGTTTCCTGGTCCTATTGGATCTTAGTCCATTCAGGCATGTTCTTGGAGTGGAGGAGGCCATGCTGGTTCGTTCCAGCTATTTGTAGGCTGCCCGTGAGGTGTTTGCTGAAATGCTTGCTTGTGTTTGGGTTTCATTCAGGGGGCCTTCACTCACCAGGACTTTGCAGGCCACAAGCGCGCCATCAGGGCAGGAGATGTCAAGGTCTCACTCTACTCTCTAGTTAATCAAGGAAATCATCATGCATTTCATCCGTTCAATGTTTCACGACAAAAAAATGTCATTTTTCCTATCCTAACATTGCAATTTGCAACCTCTGTTCTTCAGTGGATGATGGCAGGCCGCGACATCGTGCATTCAGAGATGACGGCAGCAGATGGGGTGCAGAAGGGTCTTCAGCTATGGACCAATCTTTCTTACAAAGACAAGATGTATGTAAAAATCTTCTTGAACAATTTCTACATGATCACTCACTCAACATTTTGTTTTTCAAATGCTCATTGTTTTTCTGCTCTCGTGATTGAGCCACGGTACCAAGAACTTCAGAGCAAGGATATAAGCCATGCTGAGAAGGACGGCGTCGAGGTCAAGATCATTGCCGGTGAGGCCTTCGGCGTGCGCTCGTCGGTCTACACCTGGACATCGACAATGTACATCGACTTAACGATGCAGCCAAGGTCCCAACTGCACTAGCCCATCCCTGAGGGCTGGAACTCCTTCGTGTACATCATCGAAGGCGAGGGTGTCTTTGGCAGGGAGAAGGCCTCTCCTGTGAGCGCCCACCACTACCTCGTGCTCGTCCCCAACGACGGCCTCAGCATTTGGAACAAGTCCGACAAGCCACTGCGGTTCGCACTGGTCGCTGGGCAGTCGCTGATGCCAGATGGGCCACCGGGAGCGGGCACACAGGCGCACACGGGCCGAGAGCGTACGGGCCGGGACCAAGCCGGCGGCGGGCACAACTAGCAACGGCAGTGGTGGCAGGAGGGAGGAAGCGCCATGAGGGAGCTTCGGCTAGGAGCAAAAATTTCCATGAAGAAATGGAGAGAGAGAGAGAGAGAGGCAACGGAGGAAAAGAGAGAAAGGAAGTAGAAGCAAAATGAATGAGGTTGGAGCTGTGTCGGTTGAGTGAATGGATAAAGGAGAGAGAAAAGATTCTATTTGTTGTGGACTCACTTACAGATGGGCCCAAGTGCTAAAGAAGCCAACTCATCTAGCCGACCTGGCGAAACCGGTCTAACCGGACGCCACATGCACAAAACCACCGCACGAAATAGCCGGAGGGGGTAGGCTGTTCGGTTTTGCAACTTCGAGGTGTTAAAGGGCCAGTTTTTTAGTTCAGGGGGTTAGGTGTCCGCATGTCGATACTTAAGGGGGTAGAATGGACTTCTTCCCTTTTTTTTTTACTATCTGCCGTGACCTCAACGTCCGCCGTGTCGATCGCCTCGAGTGGGGCGATCGGATGAGATCCCCATGGTGTTGTCCGGACTACCGATGTCTCCTTCATCCTGTGCATTCTCGTAGGGCATTTCTTTAAGGTATGCCAGACTCCCTGCAAATAGAGCACTTCTTCGTACGACACTTGGCTTCTACTTCGTCCATATCGTTTCTGATATGCCGTACCTACCGCTGACCAATCTTTCTCTTCAGCCTATCAATATCCGTAGTGCATATAAGTTGCTCTCAGGTCGGATGACCAATGAAATGGCCAACTACATCGTAACCATACAACTCTACACTCTATGTTTGCATCACCTCTTCCTTATTGAAATAATCAGAGAGGTACTGACAGGGATCCTGCACCACCGTCGAACATGCGGCCATGACATGTGAGCAGGGACTATATAGAAAAAGATGCTTGTTGCAAGTGCATACGCAACTAGCGCGGCGTAGAGTGCACTCATGGACGATCCTCTCAATGTTTGTCTCGTAACGTCCTTTATCCCTGCACAGTATCTCGAAGCAAAGCTCCCTTGTGCCTATCTTGAATGCCCGGTGCATCTCACTCTTCTTTGCTCTTCTCCTCCATGTACTTGGTGATCATGGCGGAGTGTAGTACTCTATCATTTGCCATGGAGAGTGACGTGTTATTACTTCTGTCAACAAAGCTCTTCCCTTGTGCTTAGCAACAATGGTCTTGTCGACCAAAGTCTGAAAATCAGATAAATCAATGACTGATAGCTTGTCCTGCAGCTCCTCGGACAAGCTGTCCATGAACTTCTTTTGCTTGGCAGCGCCGAAGGGCACATCTTCAGGTGCATATCTGGAGAGGTGATTGAACTCATGAAGATATTCAGTCACCGTCTTGCGTCCTTGCTTGAGCGCAATGAATTCCTTCTTCTTCAACTTCATCAATCTAGCGGGAACATGAGCCGGTCGGAAGGCAGTGCGAACTCCTCCCAAGTGATGACTCGGCCTGCGGGTTGCATTGCAAGGAAATTCTCCCACCACGAGTGTGCTATGCCCTCCAGTTGATGAGAGGCGAACAACACCTTCTCATGATCCGGGCATTGAGCAATATTCAGCTTCTGCTTGACGAGACAGAGCCAGTCTTCCACATCGAGGGGATCTTCGGATTGGGAAAAAGTCGGTGGCTGTGTGCGGAGGAATTCGGAGAGTCATCCCCGCTGTTGATGTCCACCTTCTCCTGACGATCCAGAGAAGCCAAAAGGAGCGGAGGTGTTTCGAGCGATCTGCTCGAGAATCCTCGTCTGATCCATCCGATTCTACTTAATTTGAAGGAGCACCTCGACTATGGTGGGAGGAGGCGGGAGTTCCTCTTCCTGACCAGGTTGCATACCTTGACCACTCCTGGTTCGTGCAGCCATCCTACTCCGACAAAACAGGTTAGCAACAACAACCGGATAAGATAAGAAAAGACAGAAGTAGAGAAGCAATCAACTAATGCCATATTAGTTCAACATGTGAGCATACAAATAATAAACAAGAAGTGAACTCCAAATATTTGCACAAAGGCATACGAACCAGCACAAAACTAGGCTTTATTGCGTCTAAAGACCATGGTAAAAGACTAGCTAGGGTTGCATTTGGTACTAGCCATCAATAATCCCACCTTAACCTTTCATTCTCCAATCTGAATTAAACGACATACGTCTAGTTTTTGAAAGGAGATGAGAGGGAAAACCTTTTGGCAACTCGAATATAGAGCAAGGTGAGATCAACAGGCTAAGATAGGTAAGAAATAAAATATGAGAACTTACTTAAGTTTTAAAAATAATTTGATATTTTGAAACTAAATTTTCCAAATATCCTAATGACGATCAAGCTAGGGGTTTCTACGATCAGTATAGCTCTGATACCAACTTCTGTGAGAGCCGCCGGGCGATTTAACTCAAAATACTTAACCTTTTAATTTGTCATAACATTCCGAATTAAATTTCTCCGCTCTCGGGATATTATGCACCTCCCAGAACTACGGTACACATACCCCCTCACAAAACATAGCATCAATTCCATACATAAGTTTTTATGATACCGAGTCTTTATAATTTACAACACAATAAACATACGAGTTCAGATTACACCAAAACGGTCGACCGGCCAAATAACATAATAACATCGAGTTTGCAGTGGAAGCAAAAGCCATAAGATGGCAGTAAAATAAAACCAACCGACTGCCCTTACCCACAAGGCAACCGATCGAAAACTCCGAGCTAGTCGTCAACGTTGTAGTCGTCCTCACACTGGCTCACCCCTTGGGTGTCAAGCTCCTCTGCAACATTGACAATGCAGCTGAGTATAAAGTTGTACTCGCAAAACTTACAAGCAACAGAATAGATAGATGCATTCAAGTATCAAAGGAATGTTACTACACTAGGTAATTTTTAGCATAAAGGTATTTTATTTGCAATAGAGTAATAGATTGCAAGGCAATTTAGCAAATCTATTTTTATTTGATTAAATAACAACGAGACGATAATTAGAGATATAAACAACAACCTAGAAGTGGCTGCCCACAGCCACCACAACAATAGCATGAATTACCCATTCGTACCACCCAATGTCAAGTTTTATCAAAAGTTTGAGTCTAACTCTTGCAAAACCTAATCCAGCGTATCCATAACCAAGGACGTCGTCAGGGAGGCTGACGCTAACTTGTTTGACGTGGCCAGTGAGAGCAAACTTACCAGGTGTCACCATGAAAAGGCCACGCCACTTGATGAAATTGGATGCATGTTGATCAAGGGTGATCGAGACTTGCGTTTTGATGCTAGCGACAGCAGATGCTTGTGCATGGAGTGAAGTAGTGGTGGTAGCATCGAGGTGCTTATCAGCCATGAGAGGTGGTGGGCGGAAGCAAGAGGTGGTGCGTCGCTCGGATGGCAGAACGCAAGCGTCGCTCGGCTTTCATGGTGTGCACGCGACACTCGGTGGGTAGGCACGCACTGGAGGCAGCGCGGGAAGGGCAGGGATCACGCGCTGGGAGCGACGCATGAAGGGCGGCACACACTCGGTGGGCAGGCGCACACTGGGGATGGTGCGCCCTCGGTGGGGTGGCGCGCTGGGAAGGGCGGCGCATCGCGAGGTAGGGTGTGGCGCGATGCTCAGGAGGAAGAGCGTGCACTAGGGTAGGATGTAACAACCCAAATTTCAAATTTTAGTAAGAATTAAAAGTTTATTTATTTTTGTGGAATTTTCTGAAATTTTAAAAGCTTTTTATAAATATTTTAAAGCCAAAACAAATTTATTTGCAAAATTAAAAGCCAACATAAAGTTGAAAATAATTTTATCAAGTCCAAAATAAGTATGAGAATTTCTGTGAATTTTTCCATAATTTTTGGAACTATTTTACTATTTTCTAAAGCCTAAATGAATTAACAGAATTAAATAAAATAAGAAAGTCAAAAGAAAATCTAAAACTCGATTTGGGCCAAAACCCAAATCTTCGGCCCAAAACCATCCCGCGCGCAGCCCGCACGCGGCCCACACCGCCGCACCCCCTCCTCTTTATCCACCGTTGGATCAACATCCAGCGACCGCGCCGCACACACGCGCCCCATCTCATCGTGACCGCTGGATCTTGAATCAACGGTCGGGATCTTTTGTAACCTCCGCACAATCCGAATAACATAATCAATGTGATCCGTGCGATCTTAATCTAACGGCCAGAATCACCCACCTTCTTCCACGTCGCTCTAATGATCGTGACCGTTGGATCAAAATCCAACGGCCCATTGTCGAACCCGGGAGCGAAGGATCCCGAATTCTCTGTGTTTATACACTAGTCCAGGATTTTCAGTGTACACAGTCAACAAAAGTGATAGCAAAATCATATCACGCTCTTTATTAATAATAATAACTAAGAGTTTTATTACAAATGGGCCTGAGGCCAAAAGGAAAAGAAATAACACAGCGGAAAAGTAGTAGTAGGCCACACGACTTGCCACAGGCAATCGTCTGGGGACGTAGCCTATTCGCCAAGTCCAAACCCATTTTATTTTATTTGGAGTGAAAACCTCTTAATAAGCCTTTCGTGGTAAAACAATACCACCGAATCAAATTTTAAATCAAATTGTAAAGATTTGGCTAAACCCTCCCAAATAAATGTGATCTAAGCATGGCTAAGCATATGACAAATTTTAGTAGTATTTTGCCTAAGGGTGACATGGTGTTCATATTCAATAATCAAATTGGCCATACAATGAGGATTGGAATAACTATATACAAACAGGACATTTAAACATTTATATAACATATGCATGCAATAGTAATTTAAAGATAGAAATTAAATAATTTAAAATACTGAGAACAACATGATCAATAGTGTAACTTGCCTTCGTTGAAGTATTGAAATTCTAAATCGTCGGAAGGATCTAACTCTCCAGAGTCGTCGAGGTCTATACGCGAAAATACAACAAATTCAATATTCAAATTCAAATAAATTCAAAAATATAGATCAAAATAACTCCAAATTGAAATATTTTGCTTTAGTTAGCTAGATTATAATTTTATATAAATTTTGCAATTTGAATCACTCAATTTGGAGTTCATATGCAAAAGATATGAATTTTAGAAGTTTTAACCTAAATCTGGAATTTAATTGAATTTCTTGAATTAATTTTCTACTGGAAAATCAATTATTGCGCAATGCTGACGCCAGCGATGAATTTCTGGGAATTAAAGGGATTAAATTTATTTTCCTGACGAGTGGGGCCCATGTGTCATAGACATGGTTCACGTGGACCATGCCCATGGACTGGTGGCTCGGGGGTTTGGTGCCGACGCGGCGCCACGTGAGGGGACCTGGCGACGTGGTGCATACGTGGCCCTGAGGTGGCACCGTGCTGGCGCTTGCGTAGCAAGGCCACGTAGGCCCGACGGAGGCGGGGCTCCGGTGACGGGCTCGCCGGCGCTACGCGCCACGGCGAGGGAAATGGAATAGCGCAAAATGAAGAGGAGAAGATGCTGATCGTGGTGCTCACCGAAGTTGCAAGATTGCACGGCGGAAAGATCGTCGTCGACGAGGTTTGGCGGCGGCGGCGTGCGGTCGTCGACGAAGAAGACGATCCCGCGGTCCTCCGGTGAAGTGGGTGGCGGCAGCAGCTTCGCGTTGATGCGGCGGTGATGATGGTGGGGTCGGTGAGGACGAAGGGGCTCCGACGGCGGCGGAAACGAAGAAGACCCGAAGGGTTTTGCCGGCGGGGAACCTTGAAATTAGGGCGCTACGGTGACGGAGGCGAGCTGGGGTTGGTGGCGGTGTGTTGTGGAGGATGCGGCGGTCCCAGCGCACCTATTTATAGGGTGCGGGCGTGGCCGAGCTGCCGTGGAGAGCACGAAGGTCCTCGCGGTCACAGCGGCGAGATTTTGGGGATTTAGGGCGCCGGAAGGGAAAGTGATGGCCGTGTCGGGGGCGGAGAAGATCAGGGACTTCAATGCGCGCGAGATTTCGGTGATTCGCCCGGGATTTAGCCGCGTATGGAAGGTTTTCCGATTCGTATCCATGGCCAAGGTTCAAGAAAGCGCTAGGCGCTAGGCGGGCGGTGGCCTGGGGCCTAGGGCCTAGGCGGACTAGGCGGCACCTAGGCGGTGACTAGGCGGCGGCCAGGCGGTCGGCTTGATTACAATGCAAAGAAGACGACAACAGGAATAATTTGATGAATTAAGCAAGCATCAGGCATCAAATTGAGCAAGATAGAAGGAAAATTACCTGAAGAAGCAAGACATGTGCAATTTGATGTAGTCATGTATATTATCTTTTCTCCAAGGCTCCAAGAGCTTGATGTAAACATGTATCATGTATATATTGTAATCAAATAATAATGTAAACCTGCATATTTATTCAATGATGAGTTATTTTGCTACTGTGTTGTGTGAGAAAGAATGTATGAATGATTGATGAATGAATGAAACTATGAAAGTATGAAACATATTCAGCCACACAATTCAAATACTTGACATAAAAGATAATCAAAATATCATAAGTTCATAACATGACAGTGCCAACTCCACATAGCAAGCAAAATACTAATAGAGTTTATGATGAATTGATAAGATGAGTCAATATGTCAATCAAGAGTTAGTGTCTTCGTCCTCCTCTTCCTCATAATTCTTGGTAACAACCACTTCATCTTGGTCGGACTCGAACTCAATGTCATCCTCCTCCTCATTGACATCCTCTTCGGAATCAGATGAGAAATCATCTTCATAGAGGTCTCTCACTCTTGTGCTTCTACGAGGTTGCATGGCTTCACTAGCCCCAGATGCTTCATCAATGACCTTCCATGTAAGCCCTGTACCAGCCTCAACCTCTTGATCATCATCACCACCTTCAATTATCCACCCTTGAGCTTGTGTAGCATCCGAAGCTAGAATGACATCGATGTTTTTCACATCGCTTTTCTCTTTTTTTGCTCAACAATCTTGTATTGAATTGAACATAGACTAGATTGTTGAGACGTCTCACATCTAGCTTATTTCTTCTCTTTGTGTGTATCTACGAATTGCAAAGTGGAGTGTAGTAAGTTACATAGTTAACATATTGAGAATGAGATAGTTTATGCTTTATAGTTGAGAGTTGAGACTCACCATATCAAAAGTGCTCCAATTTCTTTCACATCCAGATGAACTTGAGGTCAAGGAGATGATTCTTATGGTCATTCATTGCAAAGTAGGAACTTGATATCCAAAAGTAGACTACCATGTTGCTAGCCATTAGGAAAAGTAGAAGTAAATTAGTACAAGACAAATGATTAAATAAGTATGCATTGAGTTGAAATCATGATTGTGAGCACAAGTTTACCGGGATTAAAATTGCTTTTTTGATATCCAAGTTTGGCGGTAGGTTTCCGAAAGACCCCTTCTTGATCTTTAAACTTGTGCCAGTCCTCATTAAGCACTTGAGCTTGCATTTCATCATGACCATAATAAAATGTTTCAACACATTCAAATAGCGCATCCATGAGATTTGTATCGTGTAAGATGGTTTTATCATTGTAACTATAATGTGGATTCAGAAGGTACGCTGTCAAGTGCAATGCAGAATCAAGCCTCCCTGTCATCTTTACATCAATTGCATTCATGATCAATTTGTAGTTGTTCTCCAAATTGTTCAAAGCCTCCTTGATTCGCTTCTTTGCTTGTAGTATTTCTCCATAAACAAATGCCAAAGATGGACCATCCCCATCTACCATGCGAAGAACTTTCACCAATAGTTCAAAAACCTTCAATCAATACAAATATACAATATACAAGGTTATGACATAATAGGCAAGAATGACATAATAGAAATCACATTCACAAGGATATGATGCTTTGATATACCTTCAAACAAGTGGACACACCATTCCAAAAGGCCCTACTCATAAGTGTATTAGTTGCCGTCTTGCCTTTTTGTGTTTTAGTATGAATGCTATCCTCCCATTCCGAACTAAGTGCCATCGACCTTAATGCGTCCTTCTTCTCAATCAAACTTTGCAAAGTAAGAAAAGCCGATGCAAATCTAGTCACCCCTGGCCTTATTATATCTCTTCTCTTTGTGTGCTTTCTCATCAAGGCCAATGTTCTATGATGTGCGTAGACAAATATGGTGAATGCCTTTGCTTGATCGATTGTCTTCTTACACTTTGGCATATTCTTGACAATTGCTTATAGCATCAAGTTAATGGTGTGAGTTGCACATGAGCTCCAAAAGATATTTGGTCTCTTGTCCTTCAATAATGTCTTTGCTCCCATGTTGTTGGAAGCATTGTCCGTGACTACTTGCACAATATTTGTTGGACCTAGTTGTTCAATGCAAGTATCCAGGTACTCAAAAATGTACTCACTTGTGTGTGCAACATCCGACGCCTCCTTTGATTCTATGAAGCTTGTCCCTAATTTGCAATGCACACACACATTCATGATGCTCCTCCTCTTTTGATCAGTCCAAGCATCGGTCATAATGGAGCACCCAGTCAAAGCTCTCTCTTCTACATGTGTCTTCAACAAATCCTTTGTTCTTTCCACTTCCTCCTTCAACAACTTCTCTCGACAATCATATTGAGAAGGACCTAGAAACCCCGGTCCAAAGCGACCAATAGCCTCCAACATTTGTTTGAACTCGTCATTGTTGATGGCATTGAAAGGACACCTAAACATAAAAACATACAATACAATATGAGGCTAACAATTAAAAGTTCAACAAAATAATAGCAATCATGAGAGAATGAGAGTTGCAAACAAATTATACCATGAGCGTAAATCCATCTCACAACATATTGCTTCACCTTATGATTCCTTTCTTTCCAAAGTGCATCTTTAATATTTTGTTGCCGGGTTGTCAAAGGAATGGAAATATCAATAGGACAAGCAAACTTATCCATTGGCCCTAATGTACGAGGTGCCGAGCCTCCGACAACTTCAAGCTCTTCATCTTGATTAGGGTCATCTTCTTTTTCAATTGTCACTTCTTTTATAAACTCTTGCTCTTTTGCTTTCTTGGCCTTCTTCAATGCTTGTGAATCTTCTATAGACTTCCTACATTTCATTTGTTCTTTTTGTGTGGACTTTGGACATCTAGCAACGTTTCCTGAATATGACCAATATGTTGTTTGAGCCTATACACCCCTCCGTGAATTACCTTTTGACACAATCGACACTTCACTCTATCCAAGTTGTTTGGATCATCTAAATACCCAAATTCCCATCCTATATCTTCGGAATTCCTCTTAAGGACGATTGAACTTGTCGCACCTCCGGAAGCAACAGATGATATCTTGACAAAATGACAAATCAATAATAACTTAATACGTCATAACATACCGAGCTCAAGGAACATCAAGTAACTTCCATACAATAAGAAAGAAATTTAATCGCATGGCAGTAAATACTAAATAGGACCTCATAATGTATGCTTATTGCTTACAGCCTTACAATACCTAGGACCTCATAATGTGTGGTACTGCCTACTGTGCAAGTAACTAATATCAATTATCAAGTGCAAGTGCCAACTGCCAAGTAACTGTAATATATAGTTATATACTGATCACAGATTCACAGAATGACAGATTGACAGAAGTAGAATATCAAATTAATGATTATCAATATCAAATTATCAATACATACATTCAAATTCAATCATTCATACACTGATTGTATGCTGCTTAATTGATTGTCAATCATACATTCATAGTTTCATACACTAACCATGCAAGTAATATCGATATCAATTATCAAATTATCAATTATCAAGTAATTCAGAGTTTCAGTCTTCAGACTCAGTATATCACAGATTACCTCATTGCCAGATTCATTTGGACATTTGGTTGAGCTCAGGAAGTCATCAATCAGCACCAGACTAAACTTCACTACTTCAGACATTCAGATTTTAGAATTTCAGTCTTTAGACAATCAGACATTCAGAACTCAGAAGTCAGGAGTGATCTAAAATGCAGAATCAGTCTTTCAGACAATCAACAATCCTTTCACAGTCTTTCACCTTTGCGAAATGAACCTCAGAACCTGTCATCAAAAGCATGAAGAACATGATCACTGCACTGGTCACTGGTCAGACACATTTCTTGCTAAGAGTAAGAGCTTAATTCAAGAGAAAAAAGGAAGAACTATGGTCTGTCAGTCTGTGGATTCAAGCTATGAAGAACATGGTCATCAATTGCATGAAGATAATGGTCACTGCCTCACTGGTCACACACAATTCAGCGCCAGGCAGCAGCAGAGCAAGAGCTGCAAGACTGAGTGAGGGGGAGCTGCGGTGCTAGGTGGAGGCGTGGAGCAGAGAAGGAAGCAGGCGCCAGGCAGCACTCAGCAGCAGAGCAAGACTGAGGGGGAGCTGCGGTGCTAGGGGGAGCGAGAAGAGAGGGGACGGCGGCGGCGTGAGGGTGGAGCAGAGAAGGAAAGGGGGGCATCGGAGGAGGGGAGGGCGGCGGCGCCGGGTAACTGAGAAGAGAGGGGAGAGGGGAAGGTAGCGGTGCGGGAGGGGGAACAGAGAGCTGTGGAGCATCGCATGGGAGGGCGGCGAGGCAGGAGTAGGGGCCAGAGAGGGAAGGTCGGCGGTGGGGGAGGAGAGGGGAGGTCGGCGGTGGGGGAGGAGAGGGAAGGGGCGTATGGCATACCTCTATTCGATGGCGGACGACCGCGTTTTGGAGGCGATAACCACGATGCGGTGGCGGAGATGGAGGGCGAGCTCCAATCGACGGCGGCGAGCTCCAATCGACGGCGGTGAGCTCCAATCGGCGGCGCAAGATGGCTAGAACCGGGGCGAGCTCGACTTGGCGGCGGGGGAGGCCGAACCCTAGCGCACCGCAATGTGGTCGGCGTCGGACGGTTCCCTTCTTATCGTCCGCCTCGGCGCCGCCTCGCCTAGCGCGCGAGCCGCGGAGGACGCGGAGGACCGCCTTGCTCCTTCTCGGCGCTTGGCCCGCCTAGCTCGCCGCCTGGGATGAAAGCGCAGCGGGAATGCGACGACTAGCGCCTAGTCGGCGCCTACAAAGCGCCGAGCGTCAATTCTTGAACCCTGTCCATGGCGGCTTCGCGGCAAGAAAGGAAGGTGGAGGAAGAAGAAGGAAAGGAGGAAGACGATGGGGTACGTCCGATTTTGATCGGACGGTCGAGATTAGATGGGGTGAAACGGTAAGTGAGGATCGGGCGCAGCCGTTTGATTTTAATCGGGCGGTCACGATAGAACGAGGGGAGGTGCGAGTGAGTAGTAATGTCTCAGAGGCACACGAGCCGTTAGATTTAGATCTGACGGTCCACATGAGTGGGGTCTTCGGGGGGTTCCGAACGTCTCACGAAAGACGGTCGTTGGATTTTGATCCAACGGCTGATGAGGGTTGATGCGGGCGTGGATGCGAAAAAGAGAAGGAGAGGTGGCGACAGTGGGCCCTACTGCCGCGTGAGAGAGAGAGGCGGCGGTACGGGCGTGCGTGGTGAGCGCGTGAAATGGATCGGTAAGTGGGTTTTGGACCATTGACTGTTTGGGGATTTTCTTTTGATTTCCGATTTAAATAATTGCTGATAATTCAATTAGGCTTTAGAATATAGCAAACTAAATCCAAAAATTATGAGAAAATTCACAGAAATTCTCTGAGGCGTTTAGGATTTAACTAAAATATTTCCAACTATTATTTGGTAATAGATTTTGCAGATATAATGGTTTAGCTTTAAATTAATTAAGGAAAAGCTTTTGAAAATTCCACAAAAATCCACAACAATCAATAAACTTTATTTCCAACTGAATTTTGAAATTTGGGCTGTTACACCCATGCTCTTCGTCTTCCTCGTCGTCTTCTCCGCGCGAGTTCTTCGCTCGGCCGTCATTGCCGCCCATGCACGATCTCCAATAACGGACGCCTCCAACTGCTCCGTTCTTCGCGGGTGCGTGCACGAGACCGCGTCCACCTCCGCCGCATTTCCCCCACGTTCTCCCCTCTTCTCCGCGATGGTTTCGCCCACAACGCCGCAACCGTCGCCGCATGACCCCCACCTCCTCCACGCCGCCTCAGAGCCTCCCAGCCCCTATAAAAGGCACCACCGGTATCGCATCTACGCTCTCATCTCATCTCCCCAACTCTCTTCCCCTATCGAGCTCTACCACCGTCGTAATCGGAGTTTTAGGTATTCGCGCCGTCGCTGTTTTTTGTGGTTTTCGCCGCCGTCGACATCGCCGAGCCGTCGTGGTCTACGCCATCGTCATCACCGACACCGGAGCTACCTCGGGGACCCCTTCATCGCTCCGGCGCCATCGAACCCGTTGTCATCAACACCCGAACCTATCCGCCGCCAAAAGCTCGCCGCCGGCCAACTCCGACGACCATTCACGTCCAAATCGGTACCAACATGTTCGCATTATCCCCCTCTACATTTTGCGACCACTCACCCTCGCCGGAAAGCCGCCGAACGCTGTTGTCATACTCATCTGAGGGTCGTCGCCGTCAAGCTGACGTGGCACGTCCACGGTGGCGTCCACCTCGGCGCTCGCACGTACATGGCATCCCATGTGTCTGCTGTTTTGGCGCCACGCGTGTGCGTGCGTGCCACCTCAGGTGCACCGGATCCCACTCGGTTCGGTGGAATCAGTCCACCGTGAGCCGTGTCTATGACACGTGGGGCCCGCATGTCAGAAATCATTTTAATTCTTTTAAATTCTGAAAATCCCTCACTGGCGTTAGCATTGCGCAATAAATAGATTTTTCAGTAGAAAAATAATTTGGGAAATTCAATTAAATTTCAGAATTAGGTTTAAAACTTCTAAAATTCAAAACTTTTACATATGAACTCCAAATTGGGTGATTCAAATTGCAAAATTTATATAAAATTATAATCTAGCTAACTAAACTAAAATATTTTAATTTGGAGTTAATTTGAACTATATTTTTGAATTTATTTGAATTTGAATATTGAATTTATCGTATTTTCGCGTTTAGAATTCGACGACTCCGGAGAGTTCGACCAATCTGAAGATTTAGAATTCCAAGACATCAACGAAGGCAAGTTACACCATTGACCATATTGCCCCCAGTATTTTAAGTTATTTTCAGTTTTTAAATTCTTTATCGCATGCATATGTTTGTATAAATATTTTAATGTCCTGTTTTACATATAGTTAATTTCATGTGTTATTGTATGGCAATTTGAATGTTGTTCCTGACTACCTTGATACCATAGGCAAGATATTATCAAAAATAAACATATGCTTAGCCAGGCTTAGTTCACACTTACAGAATTTGGGAGGGTTTTCACCAAATCTCTTTCAAATTGTTTTAAACTTGATATTGTTGTATGGTCTTACCACATGGATTTATAAATAGAGTTTTATTCAAAATAAAATCAAAAATGGGTTTGGACTTGGGCGAAATGGTTGGAATGGTGGGTGCAGGTTTATGCACGGGATTGATCTGGTTAAGATTAAGGCCCATGGTTTGTAGGAATGACGCCCAAGTCAATTGAGGACCGGTCTTTGAGCCGCTTATTGCTATGCCATATCGTACTACCACATGTCCTGTATGGGCAGGATTTGGCTAATTAATTTGTGATGTTCTAGTATATTTATGTCATGTGATTATGTGGGTGTCGGTTAGACGTTTTATTCCCACTTGGCGCAAGAGGGGGCTTCCGGAGGACAGTTAGTCCAAAGGGGCGAAACCTTAGCAGGCATAGTATACTAGGACAGAACATCGTAAAGGCCTCATGGTAATTGTTCAGTCACACGCCTACGGAAGCGTGAATTGGCCGACATAACGAGCATGTCACCTCGTGTGGGTAAAGTTGTACCAACTCTGCAGAGTAGAAACTATTCGAATAGCCGCGTCCGCGGTCATGGACATGCTAGCAGGGCCACTTAAAGTTAGAATTATTTTTGGGTTTTAAATGCTTTATTAAAATGCTAAAGATGGTTAATCCTTAAGAAAAATTGGGCGGGAAGCCAAGTGTTAGGAGGGGATCCTTCACTAAATCATTGGAGGTTATCCACATTACAATATTGTCATTTTAAAATATAATTTTAGTCTTAGTATGAAACTGCCTTAGAAATTACTATGATTATTTACACTGAAAATGTTGTTTATGCAAAACAAACCCCTGCCATACTCACTTGTTACCTTATGCATGTATTTTAATTCAATATTGGGTGTAACTTGAGAGCACGGAAGTTGTGCTCATCCTTGCTGAATAAATCTTATTCAGGAGAAGACTTCTTCCCCAATGGTGAGGATCCGAACGAGTAGGCCTTTGACCCAGACGATTGTCTGTGGCGTATCGTGTGGCTCACCTCTATTATTATGTTTCCGCTGTGTTTATCATTTGTTATTTGATACTGTTGTTCAGACTCATTTGTATTAAATAATTATTTACTTAATGTCATTTATGATTTCGTGATATGAATGTGATATCCATTTTGTGAGACTGTGTACATTGGAAATCCTGGACCGGTGTTTGAACACAGAGAATTCGGGATCCTTCGCTCCCGGGTTCGACATAGGATCAATGCTCTGATACCATTAAGGCACATATAACTTCAACATAATTGTGCTCACCGTTTGCATTGATCAATTGTGAATATATAGTACAAGTTACAAGAGATAATGCATAATGGGAATGTTTATATTACAATCCAAAGATAACACAATGGGAATCTAAACCGATGCGATCTCCAATCTCCTGGGAATCTAAACCGATGCGATCTCCAATCTCCCGTGTCTACGTGATCTCCGAGCTCCACACTTACACGTACTAGCTTCAGACTCCATCTCTAGCGTATGGTGCAAGGGCTCTCGGTCTTGCCATGACCAGTGACAATAATGCATGTATAGTAACATTATTGGAGTTTTATAAAGCTCGAGTCACAAATTATCATGGATTATTTCATGGCCTTGTTACGTGACTTTTGGTTTTTTTATAAGGAGGCGAGGCCACAAGCGACAAGACAGGTCTGTCTGTGAACAACAACGCCGAAGGACAGCAGTGAGGCCTGGGACAGCCTTCGTGATTTTCTCACGCCCTGGCTGACAACAGTGCACACTACACAACGCAGGTGAATATTTCTGTTGAGGAACCGTCGTTGGCGAGTCTAGTCCGATCGATTACCTCGTAGACAATACTCAGAATCGTAAGAACAATGCAAAGCACAAGAACAGAATTAAGAGATGAACACAGAGATGTAGGGGGACTTCTTGCTTCTCTTTATTCCTTCATCAAGCGATCAATCCTTTACAATGAATAGCACCTCCTATTTATAGGCTACGACCCTGCTAGGGTTTGGGATGAGAAGCCCATCTTGGGGCAGGTCTGCCGGTCTGGGCCCGGTTTCTTAACACTCCCCCTTGGGCACTCATCCTTTATGTCCATGTCTCGTCAAAACTCCATAAAAACCCAATGAAAAAAAATTTGGAGAAAGAGTACATGATACACGTTCTGTTGTGATGCACGAATTGCCTCATTAAAAACCTTAGCCGAGAAACTTCAGGAAAACTCGTCAAGGGAAAAAGAGTACAATCCACCCAATTTCATTTAATTTCCTGGATTTATTCTTTGTGTACTCGATCTTCATGATCAAGCTTTAATAATGAGTTCTTGAAGGTTCCCCCCTGAATTCTGCGCTTCTCTAAGTCTCATCATTCCAATTCCACGTATGCACCTTTCAAAGCTAGATGCTGGAAGTGACTTAGTGAATAAATCTGCAAGATTTTCACACGACTTAGTTTGCAGTACTTTAATTTCGTTCATCTTTTGCAATCCATGAGCATAGAAGAACTTGGGGTTGATATGCTTTTGTGAGAGGATTCTTCACATAACCCATCAGCACTTGTGCAACACAAGCTGCATTATCTTCATAGATAATAGTGGGGGTTTATGCGGTATTTAATCCACATGACTGCTGGATGTGGTGAATCATCCGCCGAAGCCAAACACATTCTCGTAAGGCCTCGTACAGTAATATGATTTTCGAGTGGTTCATCGAAGTCGATACAAGACATTTCTTGGGTGTTTTTCATGGAATTACAGTTCCACCACATAGGAATACATAGCCTGTTTGCTATTTGGCTGTATGTGGGTCCTACAAGTACCCGTCATCTGCATTGCCGTTCATAGTTAGGTCTTGATTCTTTCTATAGAACAGACCAAGTTCTTTGCTTCCTTGAAGGTATCGGAAGATATCCTTCATTCCCTTCCAGTGCCTTTGGTAGGTTCTGCACTATACCTTACTAGTAGGTTCACTGTAAATGCAATGTCTGTTTTAGTACAGTTGCTAAATACATGAGTGTTCCTACTACGCTCAAGTATGGGAATTCCGGTCCCAGGACTTCCTCCCCGTCTTCTCTAGGTCTGTACGGGTCTTTGTCTTGCTGCAAAGATCTCCCAACCATTGGCACTTTCGAAGGGTATACCTTTTCAAAGTCAAATATTTCTAATACCTTCTGAGTGTAGGTTGACTGATGTACTAATATTCCTTCAGGGACATGCTCAAGCTGTAAGCCTAGGCAATATTTGGTTTTACCCAAACATTTCATTTCGAACTCCGACTCAAGGTAAGAGTTTGCTTTCTTAATATCCTTCAGGGTTCCGATGATATTCAGATCATCTTCATACACTGCGATTATACAAAATCCATCCTGGGATCATCGTATAAATACACATGATTTATTCTCATTGTTCGTGTAGCCTTTCTTGCATAGAAAGTAGCTTTAAGCGATTATACCACATTCTGTCTTATTGCTTAAGTTCGTACAATAACTTTCTGAGTTTCATACTGTACATATTTCTATTTGCTCTGTTTTGGTTCGGGACAGTAATACATTCTGGTATCTTCATATAAATGTCCGAATCCAATATTTCATAAAGGTATGCAGGTACCTCATCCATCAATTTCACTTATAACTTCAAGTTCACTGCCATTGAGATAAATGTCTAAAGGGAGTTCCGCCCATGACCGGGGAATAGGTTTCTTCATAATCATCTCCTGGACGTTCAGTGAAACCTTATGCAACAAGTCTTGCTTCTTTTCATTTCTCTTTTGAACAAATACCCATTTATGCCCTACGGGGTGCACAAGGGGAGGCGTGCGGCTTACAGGCCCAAACGACTTTCTTGTATTCGGAGAGAATAATTTAGTTTTTATTGCCTTCTTTCAATCTGATCTTTTCTTTCATTCAGCGAGCAATGTAGGCTCTGAATCAAGATTGATGATTGCGGCAAGTTTCTTTGCAAAGTAAATATCGGCATTGGCTGTTGTCATATTCAAAGATTCTCCTGAGGTCATAAAGTTTATAGCGATTTCTTCATGGGGCGATTCTTCTAATGCTTCTACTTGCTCACCGCTGCTTCCAATTGCGGGGCAAGTCCCTTTAGTTTTTCAGCTCCGATGTGTGCTCACACATCCATGCTGATGTCTCCCTTCATGGGGATGTTCAATTCTGGTATGCCTTTTCTGAAGGTTCCACACCGATGCAAGGTCTCAACTGGCCCCCCTTCTGGTTCTGGGAACTTCGGTGGTTGGCTGTGTTAAGTCCTTCTTATCCTTTTTCACCAGGCGTCCCCGGTTACTTTGGATTCGAGGGACCGGAGTTCTTGTCCTTTTATTCTGAGGCCTATAGACGGGATTATGGATACCTTCATTGGTATTTCAACCATCTCCGGTGCATTGCTTGCAGGCAAATGCTACTTGGTCACGCTCTTCAAATCACTAAAGTGGTCTGGCAGTTGATTCGCTAATATTTGCAAATCAATTATCATCTGGACTTCAATTGTCTTCTAGACTTCTTTATTTGATTTACTAGTGCGCGGGTCATATGCATAGATTTCAATTATTTTCTGGACTTCAGTTGTCTTCGGGACTTCTCTTGTCTTCTAGACTTCAATTGTCTTCTGGACTTCTCGTGGCTTACCACGTTATTTCCCGATATTTCCATCAAGGGTTGATTTCCTCCCCTAATGATGTGAAACTAATCTCATCTAATATACTATCAGCGAATCGGGCATTATGCAAATCTCCAGTCATAGGGTCCAAATCCTTGATTATGGATGTTGTCTCATAACCAACGTATATCCCAAACTTTCAGAGAAGGCCCATTGCAGTTCGCTGCGGTGGTGGTATAGGTACATAAACCTTACAATCAAACCTGCGAAGATGAGTAGTTTTCGGTGCTGACCCTTGCGCTAGTTGCATAGGTGGATGGATGTTATAGGCCGACGGTCTAAAATTGATTAGAGCTGCTGCGAGCAGGACTGCGTGTCCCCAAACTAGAGTTTGTATTTCAAATGTATAAAAGTATGAAAGTTTAAAAACTTTTGTTGTATCTCTTGATCATGCTCTTGTTTTTCTAAAAACTTGTGCACATTTTTAAACTTTTGATGTTTGTATTAAAGTTTGTGTTGAAATTTCAAACTATTAAACTTAATTTCAAATTTTTATTTGAGTTCTAGAAAAATGTATGAATAAAAGTTCCTAAAAATAATTTATTCAAATACTAGATTATTTATCTTGAATTTTAATTATTTTTACCAAATTTTTAGAAGTTATTTTGACTTCACCAAAATTCAAATCTAATCACTAATGCATATTTGAAAATAATTTAATTCTAACAAATTTTAGTATATAAAGTGTTTGAAACTATTTTTCCTAAGTACCTTGTGAACCTCAGAGTGCCCACAAAATTTTTCAGGATTTTTAGAATTTTATTTATAATTAAAAATGCCAGGTCAAACTTGTTTTGTTTTTGGTCAAAGCTAAATCCTAACCGTGACTCTGACCGAACCTAAACCCTAGCGGCCTGGCTTGACCGCACCAGCTCACTCGGACCCGAGTCCGACTCCGGCTCGAACCACCCCACCGTCCCACTCACCTCTCTCACCTCACTCTCACTTACCTGAGGGGCCCGCTAGTCAGGCCTCTTCTTCCACGCTGCTTGGCGTCCGTCGCGAGCTCTCTCGCGCTCAAGAGCGTCGTGGCAGCTCCGCCGAGCTCCGCTCGCCAGCGCCACCAAACCGCCCGCGGTTTTCTCGTGCGCCTCACCTCGGGCGCATCTTCCGCTGCTAGCCCATGCCCTGGGCAGCATTAAACGCCCGTCATCTCCCTCACCAGCTCGCCGTCACCGCTCCCGAGCGCATCAATGCCGAGTGCTCCTCCTCTTCGTGTTTCTCCGCCCGGGACCCTATAAGAACCCTTGTGCTCTCTCATTTCTTCCTTTAAACACCTAGAGCAATCCTCTCATGTCCTTGTCCATTCTTTCGAAGCATAACACCCAAGGAGAGCAATCGCCATTGCCGGCCGAGACGCCATCCTCACCATTTCCGGCAACCAGTGAAGCTCGTCCCTTCCTTTGTGCTTCATTTTACGTTCTAGCTCACCACCTTGTTTTCCCCTAAGCTCATCCGGTTTATTCTCCGCAGGAGTCATCGAATTTTGGTGTTCCTCAATTCCGGCCGTGAGCAGTCTCTTCTTCCTTATCGCCGGTGAGATGATTCTTTTTCCAATTCCTTGCTCATGCACGGTCTCCTAACCATACTTGACTTTCCCCTACCTTTCTTTTCCCATATTTTTACTCATGCTGCTCTCTCCTCGGTGACACCTTTGGCGCCGCTGCAGTCCACCGCCGTTGGCCCATCTCCGGCAACCACCTTAGCTCCGCGTCGTCCCGGTGAGTTCCTAGGTCCTTAAGGTCACTCATGCGCGCACTAGATCGTTAGTATGTTGTCGGTTTTGTGTTTTCCATTTTTGGCTGAGTGCCACCGCCGCTCCGGTCAACCTCCGACGAAGTCCCAGCTACCAGTGGGTGCGCAAGTCCTAGGAGAACCCATTTTGATCTTGATCCCGCGCCGCCATGGACCGCGCCGCCGGCGGTACGCCCGGCAAAACCTCAGCCCCGAGCACCTCTGTTGTCGGAAGCTCAGACAGTTACTGTAGCGAGTGTTTAAAATCGAATCACGGTCGTTAGGGCTAATTAATGACTCTTTTGTTCCACCGACACATGGGCCCCATGAACAGAAAGCTAGGGCATGTATTAACCTGGTTTCTTTAGAGTCGTTGACGTGTGGGCCCTCTTGACCGGTTTAGTATTGATGTAAGTTGTAAATACGTCTTCACCAAAGAAACATGTAATTTCTATATGCTTAGCTTAAGTTTACGCTTTAGTAAACAGAAAACGTCTTCTTAAAATACGCCTTCAAAGCCAGCTTCGGCCGAATCCGGTCAATGTTGACCAGGTCAACATCTTGATCTCGGGCCACCTGTCATGCGCTGTGGCTAGCTGACTGCGTGTGCAAAAAGGAATTAATGCTTTTGGAAAGTTCCGAATTGAATTACTTTTGCACTGTTAATTCTTTTAACTTGGAAAATCCATAACTAATTCAATTTTGCTCCAAATCGAATGAAACCAATTTTGTTAATTTTCATTTTTAATGTACTTTTTACCAGAATAAGTTTAAGTATGTCTCTGTTCATAAAATTTTGATAATTAATTTAATGGTGTTTTTATGTATTTCTAACTTGGAAAATTCTTAGAAAATTCTTCTTAACTCCAAATAAAATGATTTTGGTTCCTAAATTTTTCTAAAATCATTATCTAGCTACTGTGTGAATTTTGTGCATATTAGATGAGATTGAAATTTTGATTATTGTCTGTGTTATTCGTTCTTATTTGTTCTTTTTCCTCGATCGATAGATTGCGACGAATCAGGTATTTGCGAGAGTGATCCTCAGTAGCAAGAAGACTATATCCAACAAGGCAAGCAGATGTAGCATCATTTGATCATATTGCTCTTATTATTTTTAAAATCTAATATGTTGTTTGCAAATTCTACATATGCATTGCTATCTTGTTTCAAACTATTGTCGATTAGTTGGCCTATTAGATG
Source organism: Ampelocalamus luodianensis (assembly GCA_036346255.1). Lineage (NCBI taxonomy): Eukaryota > Viridiplantae > Streptophyta > Magnoliopsida > Poales > Poaceae > Ampelocalamus > Ampelocalamus luodianensis. The sequence goes on from CM070621.1 coordinate 22,075,065, forward strand.
CATTATCTGTAGGCAAATGTTTAAATCTGTACTACTGAGCCTAGGGTTATCTTGCTGTGATTTAGAGTTCATTGGATGAGCTCTTATCACTTAGTAGTTTACGAGTTAAATTGCTTAGTCATGCTTAGCTACCGGTAGAAATGTGCGGTTGTCGACTTAGTCGATAACCTTGATCGCACAAATTTATCACAACTTTATAATTCAGCATTTTGCTATATTTAATTGTAAAAACTAAAAATGAAAACAAAATGATTTCGACTTGGGCATAATGGTAAGATGGTGTGTTTTTGGGTGTGACTGGAATGGTGCCCGGGTCAATTAAGGACCGAACATCTTGTAAGTACCTGTTATCCAGGCATTTTGTGCGTGCTAACCACACTAGAGGGTATGAGACCTCTCTTGACTTAGTACTTTGGCGTGTATTGGCTCCGAGTCGCAGGAGGTTGTGGGAGGGATGGCGTTGGGACCATTGTAGTTGTCTGAAAAGCTTTACCCTAAGTGGGTAGTTGTCTTTTCAGCTTTGCAATGTAAGCGTATGGTTTTCTGGCCATACGAGCGGCTCGTAGTTAATACACAATATTGGAAATGTCTCGTAGGACTTAGCTGTGTCGGCATACCTTCGGAAGTGTGCTTATTGTGGCTTAAAGGCGATCTGAAGTGTGGATACATTGGTACACCCCTGCATGGTTAAAACTATTCGAATAGCCTCGTCCTAGGTTATGGACACGCTTGGGTAAGCTTTTCGAGAATTAGACTACAACCTTTTAATTAAAACTTGATGGGTGGTACGAATCAGAGATTCGTGCTATGTTGTGGTGGCCATTGGGTTAGTCACCTCTAGGTGGATACTTTTGTTACTTATTGTATCTCGTTGTTATTTCAACACTTAAAAGCAAATTTAACAAATTGCCTTCAATCTATTACATTATTGCAAATAAATCTTGCTTTACGCGTCCAATTAACCATATAACCATCTCCTTTGTTACAGCTTTCATGTAGCTATGTATAGGCTTGTTACTCATAAGTTTTGCGAGTACATTATTGTACTCACCTGCATTGCTTTTGTTGCAGAGGAAGAAGTGGATCCCCAAGGGATCGACTTCAGTGAGTTCTACTGCGGGGGAGGCGACTAGCTAGCGGCCCGGTCGGTTGCCTTGTGGGTTGTGTGGGAAAACCGGTTGGTTTTGTTTATAGCCATATTATTGCACTTTTGCTTCCGCTGTCACTGTTACTTTAATGTCACTTGACCAGTCGACGCTGTTGTAATAACTCTATATTATGTATGACTTTTGTTCGACTTGTTATTATGCGTGTATGGGGTTGATGCACGATTTTGTAACGGGATGTGTATACTGCATCTCTGGGAAGTATACATATCTTGAGGCTTGGTTTATTTGATTTGTGATGCTAGGGTCAATGAAAGGCTAAGCATTACAAGCCAAATAAATTGGGGTCCTCACAATAATGCTCTTCGAACTCCTGGTTCGTAATCCTGTATTTTTCTATGTATTATTCATAATTTACTGCTATTTTCAATGATTAAAAGCAATATAAACAATCACAGATAATCAAAACAGTAAATGCGATACATAAAATGCATAGAAACAACAATAACAAAGTTAAACATGCTTCAAATGCAAAAATTGATTCAAAAATTGAATTCATGAAGCCCTATTCTGCTGGAAAGAGTATTTTCGGCGATTTCTGCAATTTCCAGGGGTTAAAACACGAAATCTCAGTTCTGAGAGAAAATTCGCGTAATTTTTAAATTTCTAAGGGATTATTCTGCAAGAATATGCATAATCCTGTAAATTTCTCAATTCCAAGGGGTTTTCCGCAAAAATTCGAATTTTCCACCGTGCCCCCTTTTTTTCTTTCCCAACCAACCCCCCCTTTTTCTCTTTCTTTCACTCGGCCGGGCCCCTTTCCTTTTTTGGCCTGTTATTCAATGGGCTGGCCTGACCCAACACCCATCCCGCCTGCTCCACCTTCTTCAAATCGGGGGCTAGGGTTTCCCTAGCACCTTTGACCAGTGGCGGCGGCGCATAGACCGGTGGCGGGTGACGCCTTCGAGGTGGCGACGGGCGGGCGGAAGAAGCCGCATGCGGCGGCGGCGAGAAAGTCGCATGCGGCCGATCTGAGCGAGAGGTGTCGTCTGCGGCGCGCGCGCGGTGGCGGCCGACGACACCTGCGGGTGCGGCGAGGGGGGCGGTTGCCACTTCAAGGCGACGGCCACAGCGCGGGCGACCGGTTCGGCGGCGGCGGCTCCGGGCCGGGATGCAACGGGCGAGGCGCCCATGTGAAGCCGAGCGGCTTCGAGCCAACGGCAGCGAGGCGAGCCCATGTGAGCCGTGCGGTGGCTCGTCCGTGCAGGGGCCGGCGCATCCTCTCCCGTCCCCTTTTTTCTCTTCCTTTGCTTCGGACGACGTGAAGTCGATGGCTGCGGGTCGGTGGCCATGCGGGGCTCATCGACGGCGCGCTTCGAGGCGGCCTCCGACTGCGCGTGCGACGGTTTCATGTCGTACCCGAGCGACGGTGGCGGCTTCAGGCCGTATTTTTTTATGCAATTACTATTCACACACAGCACTGTTCACCTGTGATTACTGTTCACACGCGATCACTGTTCATCAGACGCAAATAATGTCCGCTCGCACTGTTCATCAGGACGCGGGTACTCTTCACCACACGCACTGTTCATCATGGCGCGGTTTCTGTTTATGCTATGCAATGCAGTGTGATATGAGACTGCATCGGTGGCGCGGCTTCATGCCGACATGTGCATGCTTGCCGCGTGCTAGCGGCGTGGCTCTGTCGTTGCCTCCGTGGCGATGCGTGATGGCGGACTATGCCGTCCAGTAACGTATCACGGAGGTAGTGACTGCCGCTTGCAAGCGGTGCCGTGCACATGGTGCCTTTCATGCTATTGCATCTACAACCTACGGTACAATCATCATCTACTCTTTCATGCAACCCACCGATCGGCTTGGTTGGCGATTTCAAGTCGGCTCGCGGTAGATTAGAGCGGATTTGCACCATAGGAAACCAATCTAGAAAGCAACAATTGCAGAATTGAAAGCGATCTAGAAAAACGATTCAATCTACGAGTGTCGTTCATCGACGGTTACCTTTTCGATGCGAGGAGAGTCGATCGTGCTTATAACGTGTTGAGGAATCGTTGCTGGCGAGTCCAGTCCGAGCGATTACCTCGTAGACAATACTCAAAATTGTAAGAATAATGCAAAGCACAAGAACAGAATTAAGAGATGAACACATAGATGTAGGGGGACTTCTTGCTTCTCTTTATTCCTTCATCAAGCTATCAATCCTTTACAATGAATAGCACCCTCTATTTATAGTCTACGACCCTGCTAGGGTTTGGGATGAGAAACCCACTTTGGACCTGGTCTGCCGGCCTGGGCCCGATTTCTTAACAATTTCTACCCAGCACGTAGGAGGGAAGTGGGCGGGGGCAGCCGTTGGTGGTCCCGGCAGCTAGACGAGAAAACCACCGCGCTCATGTGGTGGAGCGGGCAAAGACTCAGGAGAGGCAACAAAACGGGCCACGAGAAGGGTCAACCTGCCACACGATGACGCACAGGTTGAGCGCGTGGGCGTCTCAAGCGTGGTCGCCGGTGCATGGCATCGGAAATTGCCCACCCAGGCGGCACAGCAACTGTTGTGCGGAATAGCCGATGGAACGAACAGAAACACAAGTTACAATCGTCCACCGCCATCCGCACACCGTCCAAGTTTCCGTAGCCCCAAATTAAAGCCTGTGACGGCCGTCGTGCCTTGGTAGCTTCACGCCACGCGGTGCGATCTGAAGCCCTTCACGCTGCGCGGCAACCCCTTGTGTTAGTTTTCTCGTTTCAATCAAGCTGGGATCTGTTGTGTGCGCAAAGTACTGCCAATTGTTCTGTGATGCCCATTTTTTTCAACCCAGATGCTACTTTACCCAATCAGGTTTTACTTTTTTTAGAAATGGCAAGAGAGCTGCCATTATCCCTACTAATAAAAGATGGAGTTTATCCTCGCACAGCGGGACGATCCTCCGCAAAGCTCCTCTTGTGCAAACAACGCTTGATAGGTGGCCCTCTCAGCGCCTTTGAGCAAAAACTGCCTCGCCACCTCCCCAGTTCCGGCAACTGCCTCGCCACCTCTTCCTCCATAGCTAAACCCCGTTCCACATGACCCTTAACTATCCCTCTCTCTCTAGCACTAAATCTCATAGCGATTTCCTCCCGTTCCCAACCGCCTATTCTCACATATCAATTCACATCTTTGTCCCCCTCCCTCCCTTCTCTTCTCCCTTCGTTTCCATATTTGTGCAGTTCAATCTGCTGAGGGCGACGACGCGGCACCAGATCAGAGTTCAACGATAGTAGCTTGGGGCTCTGGTGGTGGTAGGAGGCATTGTACGAGGAGAAGGCGCAACGGATGGTGGAAGTCGCCCTACGCACAGACGCCACGCCCATGGACGCGTTCCTTCTAGCACGTTTGTGCCTACGCCCACCGCGAGTTGCGTTGTTCTGGCACTTAGTGTAGTGAGCCGAGTTGATGCTGTGCGAGGATGGACCAGGTCGTGGAGGCACAAGAGCTTGGATTGACGTCTCATCGGTCTTCGCCGACGGGCATGCCAGCTATGCCAATATCGTCCACGATCCTTTGCCTCATTGCTCTGCTACACAAAATTATCTTTTCCTAAAAATCATTCTCTTTCCTGATTTGCTTCGTCTCTTTAGGCGGTGGATGAAGAAGGAAAGATACTGAAATCCGGGAGAGTGGCCTGCAGGCTGACGTAGCCCGGGGACACATTGATAGCTTTGCGGTGATCTTGTCAGTGATACCACCTTTGCCTCTTACGCAACATAGGCCTCATCCTTCCTCATGTCGTTTCTTTTTTATTTAGGGATGTACTGCAATTGTTTCATGTGTGTGTATGTACCGATTTGGTTCTTATGCACTTTGTCATCTATCTGGTTAGTTATTTTTCTTCCTTGCTAGCATATCCTAATTTCATGTGCTTTCTTCATTTCAAGTTGATATCAGGTCCTATCCTGAAGACGTGGATCATTTGATTGGCATCATCCAAGATAAAGATATAGCGTACCATTTCGTAGGTATATAGCGATTGGTGTACATGACCACTGTTATCCATGTTTTGTTTGATCATACTTACTGTTGTTAGCTTATTCTCTTTTAATATGAAGATGATGTAAAACAGAAAATTAGGCGTGATTTTTTATAGTTTAGAAAGCTGAAGAATTTTACTGAACAGGAGAGGAAATCATATATCCTTAACCATATCTCCATGCAATCACTTGATGTCAACTATTGTTGACACAATACTAGATAGTGTAGTTAAAGAAAGAACTCTTCTCAAAGAAACCTTACTAACTCCCCCAAATGATTTTGGGGCACATCAGTCACTTAAGATGTTTCCATGCAGAAGATGAGGTAGCAAAGACCGAGGAGGACAAACTCCACAAGGCATTTAAGTTGGTTTCAACATAAGGCTTCTCCCTCTAAGTGTGTTGTATAGTCATATGAAAAGCATATTTCGAATTTGTTTACAAAATTTCTTAGCATGAATTCTGTTTTTGTTTGCACATTTTATGTCTTCGCATGTTAAAATATTCTAGCATTGGGCTGCTCAAACCTTGCCATTTGCTAGATTTAATGATTTGGTAGATTCCAGGCCTAAGAACATGGAAGGATGTTATGACCACTTGTTGCCAAGCTGCAGATGTAGAACTAAAGTTTTTTTGGGTGAAACCTCGTACATTTTGGTTTGTCATCTTTGTAACTGATATAATGATCCTTGCCCTGTTTTAAGATTATTGCTAATGGTTTTGTATGGGCTATTATGGTTAGGCATGTAACTAAATAGAACTCAGTTAAATTTGTAGGACGGTCTATTTAAATTGAAGAATACAAATATGTTTTGTTTGCTTCACAAGATGAGTACACAATGGCAAGAAGTTTGAATTTCCGTTGAAATCGTACGTGCACTCAGCTATGTACAGTTTGGGAACAAGTTTGATATGTGCATAATAATTATTGTCCATCGTACGGTTTGGAATTATGTTTGATGATATATATATATATATATATATATATATATATATATATATATATATATATATATATATATCACCCTTTTGAGATTTCGTTGCAACGTATAGGCACTTTACAGTTTCATTAAAGAGAGGCTTAAAGTGCAATAAGATCGGCCCCAAAAGGCCTGAAAAGCCGAAGAGGCCGAAAAAAAAGGGGAAGAAAAATAGTGTGGATCAGGTTTTACTATTAACAACACAAGATTTTTTTTTTTTGAAATGGAAGTACAACTCCCGGCCTCTGCACCAACTAAGGATGCACACAGCCATAATAGGCACCCAAATTCGTCTCGAAGAGGACTTGAACCTGGATGGTGGGGGTGTACAACACAAGAATTTGCACTTCCTTATACTGGAATTTTCGATCTGAAACACCAAGTACATGGATGAAGTTTGTTCATTTTCAGGCTGAAAAACTTTTCGCGTCTACTATATATAACTTACCCTGATTAAACAAGCAGATTGATTGTAAGGCCTTGCATTGTGGTACCACGAAAGCATCGTAGCTAGAGAATCTGTTTAGTACTATTTCAGTGCTCTCATGCAAACAAAATTGCATAAATCTGAAAGCAATATAGCTGAAGTGCAGTAACAACATCATGCTTTCAAAGTGAACATTAGTAATCTCAAGACATCTTATATCCCACTGCAGCGTGCCGCCCACCTCACTGCACCACCCAGCCCAAGTGGTCAACAACGCACCGACACACAAGCCACAAGACTACAGCGAGCTACCACCTCTCTGTCGTCACTGTTAGGAAACCGGGCCCGGCCAGGAGTCCGGGTCCGGGTGGGCACCTCATCCACCCTAGACTATATATAGGAGGGGGGACCCCCCCAAACCTTGTACACACAATTCATTATTGGAAGAGCAATAAAGAGAAGCCCGCAGTCTCCTCTCATACATGTGTTCATCGATTGTTCGTTCTTGTGTTCTTGCATTGTTCTTACGATTCTCTATTTGTCTACGAGGTAATCGTTCGGACTGGACTCGCCAGCGACGGTTCCTCAACACGTTATCAGCACGATCGACTCTCCTCGCATCGAAAAGGTAACCGTCGATGAACGACACTCGTAGATTGAATCGTTTTTCTAGATTGCTTTCAATTCGCAAATTTGGCTTTCTAGATTGTTTTCCTACGTGCAAATCCGCTCTAATCTACCGCGAGCCGACTTGAAGTCGCCGGCCAAGCCGATCGGTGGGTTGCATGAAAGAGTAGATGATGATTGTACCGTAGGTAGTAGATGAAATCGCATGAAAGGCATCATGTGCATGGCACCGCCTGTAAGCGGCTGTCACTACCTCCGCGACGAGACGTTACCGGTCGGCATAGTCCGCCATCACGTCTCGCCAGGAGGCAACGACAGAGCCACGCCGCCAGCACGCGCAAGCACACACATGACGGCATGAAGCCGCGCCTCCGTTGCAATCTTGTTCTGTATTACATCGCATTGCATTGCTTACATACACTGATGAACAGTGATTTGAAAAAATTTGCCTCGCCATGAAGGGCAAACCGGCCAGAGCCGCACTCGCCCCACACGGACCCCCTTCCGCGCGCCAGCGCCGCCGCCGCCGCGCCGCCGCCTCCGTCGGCCACTCTCGCAACCGCCGCCGTGCTCGAAGGTCGGGCCGCGCGCATGCATGAAGAAGAAGAGGAGGGGAGCAGGTGGCCGCCTTGTAGAGCCGGGCACCGTCACCACGGCCGCGCCGCCACCATCCCGGCCGCCGCGCGCCCGGCCGGCCGGCCGCCACCACGCCCCGACCTGGCCTTGGCGCCGCGGCCGCCCGCATGGCATTGCCGCCGCCGCGCCGCGCCGTGCCTCGCCGGCCGCCTCGGCGCCGCCGTTCCTACCCGCCGCGCCGCCGGCCGCCGCGCCAGCCGCCGCCTGGCCCTTGCCGCCGCACGCGCGCGCACCGCCGCCACGGCCGCCGCCGCGACGCTGCGCTTCTAATCCCGCCGCCGCCCAATGCGCTTGCCATTACGGGGAACAGGGGTAGGGAAACCCTACCCCATGTCCCTTTGAAGCTCCGGATGGGCCGACCTTTTGGGCCGGAAATAAATTGGGCCGGCCGGTGCAAAGAAGGAGGGCCCGGGAAAGGCTAATGGGCCAAAAGAAGGCCCGGGCAGAGTGAAAAGAAAAGAAAAAAAAAGGGCCGGCCGAAAATCGAAATTTTGCAAAAAGGCCCTCGGGATTCTGAAAAATTACGGGAAATTTTTCGCAAAAAGGGAATTTTACAGAAACCCTCTAATTATCGAAAATTGCGCAAAATTCTCTCGTAACCAAAATTTCGCGTTTTAACCCCTAGATATTGCAGATTTCGCCGAGAAAGTCATTTTCCAGCAGAAAAGTGCCTCGGGAATCCAAATTTTTGCATATTTTTGAATTTTGAAGCATATTTATTCTTGTTATTGTTATTTCTATGCATTTTATTCTCAGATTTATCGCTTTGATTATCGTAATTATTTATATTGCTTTTAATCATTGAAGATAGCGAGAAATCTTGAAAATGCGTGAAAAATACTGGAACATTATAGGAATCATTGCAACCTTTATGCACATTACAGCGAGAGAATCTTATGCACCTCTTGCATGAATATGCAGATGATGGAATTACGAACCGGGAGTTCGAGGAGCTGGCCCAGCATGGCCAGAACTATTTGACCTGGGCATCAGATGTTGAGATTGTACTGGGAGCCAAGAAGCTTCGTGTTGCTATTAGACTCGGCACCTCGCAGGACGCCGTTCCAACTGCTGAGGAAAATGATCAGGCACTTCATTTTCTCAGACACCACCTTTGCCTAACTCTCAAGAATGAGTATATGGCAGAGAAAAGCGCATCGCTTTATGGACCGCTCAAGAAGCGGTTCAAAATCGAAGTACACCATCTCGCCCGGCAGAGCAGAATGGACTCGACTACGCTTTCCGACTACAAGACCGTGGGAGTACAACTCGCTTGCACGCAATTTGTACCAATCTTCACTATGTGGTAAAGTAATCACAGATATGGAGAAGATTGAGAAAACCCTCTCTACCTTTCACCCAAATGCGGTGCAATCCGCACGCAACTACCGTCAGGATGGCTACAAGGAGTACGCCGAACTGATAGATATTATGCAAGTTGCGGAAGCTCAAGATGAGGTTCTCAGAAAGAACTACATCTCACAGCCACCTAGTAGCAAAGTTGGCCATGAAGTCAACGCTAGCAGCTACAAGGTGAAAAAGCCTCACTCAAAGCAAAGAGGCAAGAAGGGTAAGGCCATGAGTCACAAGACTAAGCAAAATGCTCAAGCCAAGAATGGCGAACGAAAGAAGCGCGATGAGAAGCCCTATGGTCAGCAAGACCAAAGCTGCTACAAATGCGGCACTTGGGGACATTGGTCACGTGTTTGTCATGAACCGCAGCACGTGATTGATGCTTTCAAGGCAAAGAAGAAGGCAAAGGACAACATGAGGCGCACCTCGCCATTGCAGGCATAGAAGATCCACAACCATTGGCTGCACCTATGGATGTGGACATCCCTGCAGCAGACCCTATCACTCCTTCTTTGGACATAACAGCGGCAGCAGCCGTAGTTGCCGAAGAAGAAAAGATAGAAGTAGACCAGATTCAGGCGGAAGTTAATTCATACTTCGCTGATTCCATCTAGTGCATGCATGGCACTTAGTTTTACAGTCATTTGCAGTTTATGTTAGCTTTTTGAATTATTGAATAAAGGTTGTAAGCTCTAGAAGAGCACTTGCAATAAATTCTTATGATGTGTCCAGCAAGATTTTTCCCGTATTAATAAAGCAAGTTTGTTTTGTTTTGAAGTATGATTTATGTGTGGATTGTTTGTTACTCCATATTAATAAATACTTTATATATCAGAACGCGTGTGGCGCCCTATGGAGGAAGTGTGCCTAGCAGATAGCGGCACAACAAATACCATACTGAGAGAGACGAAATTTTTCCAATGATCGGCAAGAATGCCGTAGTCTTACGACAATCGCTGGCAATGATATTTGTATAATAGGCTCGGGAAGAGCCACAATTATACTCCGATGGGCACGACATTGGTCATTGAAGAAGCCTTGTTGTACCGGAATCGACTAGAACTCTCTTAAGTTTTAAAGATATTCGCGCTAACGGTCTCCATGTAGAGACCAAGAAGAGTATGGTAAGGAATACCCGCCATTACAAAGCGTGAGGAGAATGGGAAAAGGGTATTAGAACGACTTCCTTCATATGAATCGGGCTATACTACACTCATATTAGGGCACTGCAGCCTATACTGTCCCGAAACATCTTTTAGAAGCTCAAACTTTTCGTCTCTCGCATGATAGATTAGGTCATCCCGGTCTTAGAATGATGAGAAATATAATTAACAATTCTCGTGGACATAATATCAATGTAAAGAATTTCCAAATCCGTAAGATTTTGTGTGCTCGCATGTGCTACGGAAATTAATTACTAGACCTTCTCCTCTCAAAGTGAAGGATGAAATCCTCGCATTCTGGACCGAATCCAGGAGATATTTGCGTCCTATTCAGCCGTCAGGCCATTTAGGTACTTTATGGTGCTCATCGATGCTTCCTCGAAATGGTCGCATGTATGCACTCGTTATCACGAGAAACCATGCTTTTGCAAAGTCGATCTCGCAGATAATTAAAATAAAGAATAATTTCCCTGATCATCATGTGAAGTCCATCAGAATGGACAACGCCGGCGAATTTACTTCAAAGGCATTTGATGATTATTGTATGGCAATGGGAATTACCGTTGAGCATTCGATACCACATGTCCACACCCAGAATGGACTAGCAGAGGCATTGATTAAAAGAATTAAATTCATTGCCCGACCGCTCTTACAGAATTGTAATTTACCAACTACATGTTGGGGACACGCAGTCCTGCACGCAGCAACTCTCATCAATTTTAGACCGTTGGCATACAACATCCACTCACCTATGCAACTAGCGCAATGGTCAACACCGAAAATCTCTCATCTTCGAAGGTTTGGTTGCAAGGTTTATGTACCTATACCACCACCGCAATAACCGCAATGGGCCCTCCAAAGTCCGGGATATACGTTGGTTATCAGACTGCATCCATAATCAGGTATCTGGACCCAATGACTAGAGATTTGCATACAGCCCGTTTCACTGATAGCATATTTGATGAGGATAGTTTCCCGTCATTAGGGGGAGGAAATCAACCTCTTGATGAAAAATGTCGGGAAATAACGTGGCAAGCCACGGGAATTAATGCACATGACCCACGCACTAGTGAAGCAGATAGAGAAGTCCGTAAGATAATAGATTTGCAAGCATTAGCGAATCAACCGCTCACCACTTTAGTGATTTGAAGAGCGTGACTAAGTCGCATGTGCTCGCACGCAATGCACCGAGAGGGTTGAAATACCAAAGAAAATAGAAGGTATCCTAATCCCGCCCGCAGGCCTCGTAATAAAAGAACGAACTCCACTCCTCGAATCCCAAGCAACCGGGACGCTGGCGAAAAAGGATAAGAAGGACTTGTCACAACCGATCACCAAGTTCCCACAAATGTAAGGGAGCCGCTTGAGACTGCACTGGTATGTAACCTTCAAAGAAAAGGCATACCGATTTGAATATTCCATGGAGGAGACATCGCATGGATGTGTGCGCACACATCGGAGCCGAAAACTAAAAGGACTTGCCCCGCAATTGAAAGCAAGGTGAACAAGTAGAAGCATTAGCGTAACCGCCCCATGAAGAAATAGCTATAAATTATGTGACCACGGGAGAATCTATGAATAGAGCAACAGCTAATATCGACATTTATTTTGCAAAGAAAATTGCCACAATCATTGATCTTGATCCAGAGCCTGCATCGCTCGCTGAATGTAAGAAAAGATCAGATTGGAAAGATTGGAAAAAGGTAATAGAAGCATAATTAATATCTCTGAATAAAATAGAGGTGTTTGGGCCTGTAAGCCGCACACCTCCCCATGTGCACCCTGTAGGGCATAAATGGGTATTTGTTCGAAGGAGAAATGAAAGAAATGAGGTTGTCAGATATAAAGCAAGGCTTGTTGCACAAGGTTTCACTCAAAGACCAGGAGTCGATTATGAAGAAACCTATTCTCCGGTCATGGGCGGAACTACCTTTAGATATTTAATCTCAATGGCAGTGAATCTGAATTTGAAAATGAAATTGATGGATGTGGTAACTGCATACCTTTATGGTAACTTGGATTCGGAAATTTATATGAAGGTACCAAGGTATCCTGCATCAACCAAGACAGAGCAAATAGAAATCTATACAAGCAGTGCAACTCGTAAAGTCACCGTATGGACCAAGCAATCGTAGGATGTGGTATAATCGCCTAAGCAACTTTCTCTCGCAAGAAAGGCTACACGCAAAGGAGGATTGTCCCCGTGTTTTTATACGGTGGTCCCGTGGATGGATTACAGATAATCTCAAGATATGTAGATGATCCGAATATCATCGGGACTTTGGAAGATATTGAAAAAGCAAGCTCTTACCTGGAGTCGGAGTTCGAAATGAAAGATTTGGGTAAAACTAAATATTGCCTAGGCTTGCAGCTTGAGCATACCCCTGAAGGGATTTTAGTACATCAGTCAACCTACATCCAGAAGGTGTTAGAAAGGTTCGGCTTTGAAAAGGCATATCCCTCAAAAGTGCCAATGATCGGGAGATCCTTGCAGCAAGACAAGGACCCGTTCAGACCTAGAGAAGAGGGGGAGGAAGTCCTGGGACCGGAATTCCCATACTTGAGCGCAGTTGGAGCACTCATGTATTTGGCAAACTGTACTAGACCGGACATTGCATTTGCAGTGAATCTTCTAGCAAGGTATAGTGCAGAACCTACCAAAAGGCATTGGCAGGGAATAAAGGACGTCTTCCGATACCTCCAAGGAAGTAAAGATCTTGGTCTGTTCTACGGAAAGAACCAGGATCTTACAATGACTGGCTATGCAGATGCTGGGTACCTGTCAGACCCGCATACAGCTAAGTCACAAACAGGCTATGTTTTTTTGTGTGGTGGAACTGCAATTTCATGGAAATCGTCTAAGCAAAGTTTGGTATCAACCTCGACGAACCACTCAGAAATTATAGCACTGTACGAGGCCGCACTGAATGCTCTTGGCTTCGGCGGATGATTCACCACATCCAGCAGTCATGTGGATTGAATACCGCACAAACCCCCACTATTATCTATGAAGATAATGCAGCTTGTGTTGCACAAGTGCAGATGGGTTATGTGAAGAGTCATCTCACAAAGCATATCAACCCCAAGTTCTTCTATGCTCATGAAATGCAAAAGATGGACGAAATTAAGGTAATGCATACTAAGTCATGTGAAAATCTTGCAGATCTATTCACTAAGTCACTTCCAGCATCTAGCTTTGAAAGGTGTGTACGTGGAATTGGAATGATGAGACTTAGAGAAGTGCAGAATTCAGGGGGGAGAATCTTCACAAACTTATTACTAAAGTTTGATCACGAAGATCGAGTACCCAAAGAGCAAATCCTGGAGATTAAATAAAATTGGGTGGATTGTACTCTTTTTCCCTTAACGAAGTTTTCTCCAAGTTTCTGTTAAGGTTTTTAATGAGGCAATTCGTGCAGCATAGCAGAACATGATTCATGTACTCTTTCTTCAAAATTTTTCCCACTGGATTTTTATGGAGTTTTAACGATACATGGACATGAAGGATGAGAGCCCAAGAGAGTGTTAGGAAACCGGGGCCGGCCAGGAGTCCGGGTCCGGGTGGGCACCTCATCCACCCTAGACTATATATAGGAGGGGGGACCCCCCCAAACCTTGTACACACAATTCATTATTGGAAGAGCAATAAAGAGAAGCCCGCAGTCTCCTCTCATACCTGTGTTCATCGATTGTTCGTTCTTGTATTGTTCTTACGATTCTCTATTTGTCTACGAGGTAATCGTTCGGACTGAACTCGCCAGCGGCGGTTCCTCAACAGGCCACGTTGCGCCCATGCACGGACACCATGCCACGGTCTCCCACGTCGCACACGCCACCCATCACCGAACCCTGACTAGTGCCTACATATGAAGCGCCGAAGGCTTCCACCACTTCGCATACGGCGCGAGGGCGGAGTAACGAAGAGTGGAGACATGGCGGTGGCGACTCCTCCGTGGCTCGTTCTGCTTCTGGCCGTCTCGGCCCCGTGGGCGTCGGCCGCGGCGCACGAGAAATGGAGGCTGAGCGGTGGGGTGGGTGGCCAAGTTATCGAGAAGGAGAGGCGGAGGGTGGTTGCGGCAAGCGAGGCCGGCACGGTTACGGCCGTGGATGTTGCCGACGAAGCGGGCACGGCGTACCGGCTGCAGTTCATCGCGATGGATCCCGGCGCGCTGTTCCTGCCCGTGCAGCTGCATGCCGACATGGTGTTCTACGTGGACAGCGGTAAGTATCATCCATACATATGTGATACGTACTTAATTTAAGAAATCTACATTGTTAGTACTTAGATGTACTTGACTAGCTATTTTCTTTGTAGAAAAAAAGTTTAGGGCACTGTGGAGTAGTTTTTTTCTAAAAGTACACTTGTTAATGTGGCTAATATTGTGATTTGTGGGGGCAGGGAGGGGTAAGGTGACTTACATAGAAGAAGGGAACAGCGAAACCGGTTCCCTCGAAGTGGAAAGAGGAGACGTCTACAACTTCGAACAGGGAACCATCCTCTACATCCAGAGCTACCCCTGCGCAAGCGCAACGAGAGAGCGTCTTCGGATTTACGCCATCTTCACTAGCGACGGCATCGACACCGATGATCCCTCGGTACAAACATATCTTTCCTCGCACAATTGACTCTCCTGCTTGCTTGTTGGCGATATGTCAATTTGTTCATTCTAGTGATGAGTATTTTGCATCCATGCAGAATCCGAAGTCGGAAGCCTATTCGAGTGTTAGTGACCTCCTGAAAGGATTTGAAGTAGAAGTTCTTCGATTGGGATTTGGGGTAAGTATACAAAGACTATAATCGTACATAACTACATATACATATGTCTTGCCATCTAGAAATTACTACATAGACTACATTAAATTGTTCGTCTTCCTAAGGCTCCTCGTGAGGTGGTGGAAGCGATCAAATCGACGCAGAGCCCACCATCGATCATACCTTACAATCCAGAGGACAAGGACGACGAGTCAAATTGGAAGGAAGACATCTTTGATGCGCTGTGGGGTGTCCGAGACCCGCACTTCCTGAACAAGAAGAAAAAGAAGGATAAGCATAAGCACAAGGACAAGAAGTCCAAGACCAAGACGTTCAACTTCTTCTCCGGTCAGCCCGACGTCGAGAACTGCTACGGGTGGAGCCGATCAATGACCAATGAAGACCTCCAGGCCCTGCAGGGATCCAACATTGGCATGTTCATGGTGAACTTGACCACGGTGAGCACATTGCACATTTCTCGCTCTTGCTGCATTTAGTAGCTTTTCAGTTCTCGTGCTAAGACAGAAAGTTTCCTCTGATCAATTTGAAGGGCGCCATGATGGGGCCTCACTGGAATCCGAAAGCGACGGAGATCGCCATTGTAACCGACGGTGAAGGGATAGTGCAGACGGTCTGCCCGAGCAGACCGTCGGGCGAGAGCAAGAGAGACCACCACGAGGGTGGTGGTGGTGATCACGGTGAAGGCATCAGGTGCAGGAACTCAGTGTTCAGAGTGAAGGAAGGCGACGTCTTCATGGTGCCGCAGTTTCACCCGATGGCGCAGATATCGTTCAATAACGACTCGTTTGTGTTCGTCGGGTTCAGCACCGACATGGGGCTTAACCACCCGCAGTTCTTGGCCGGGAGTCGGTCGGTGCTGCAGGTCATCGGCAAGGAGATACTGGCGCTGTCCCTGGGCCAGAACAACCCTACTGCCGTGGAGAGGTTGCTATCTGCGCAGCGCGACTCGACCATACTGGTGTGCACCTCGTGCGCAGAGGAGCTGGAGAAGAAGGAGGAGCAGGAGGAATGGAGACGGCGCAAGGAGGAGCAAGAGGAGGGAGGGAAGGGAAAGGGGGAGCAAGAGGAGGAAGAAAGAAGGAGAGAAGAAGAAGAGTGAAAAGAGAGGAAGAAAAGGCAAGGAAAGAACAGGAGGAGCAAGAAAGGAGGAGAGAGGAGGAAGAGAGGGCGAGGAGGGAGCAAGAGGATGAAAGAAAGCAGAGAGAGAAGGAAGAGCAAAGGAAGCGGGAGGAGGAAGAACGAACAAGGAGAGAGCAAGAGGAGGAAGAGGGCGGGGGAGGAGATGAACCGAGGAGAGAAGAGGAGGGAGGGAAAGGTGAGTAGGGGAGAACCGCGGTATCGCTCCTCAAGAATCTGAAAAAACACTACCGTGTCGGCAAGAGTGGCGTGTTCAAGAGCGCTTGAGCAGTGTTCCCGAGTCACCTCGTATGCCGTCTGCTCTACTCTTTCCACCGTATTGCCGTATAAATAATGGTGGCCTCAGTCGTGTAGAGTCGTGTAGAGGGCGAGTCTTCTTGTGTTGTTTTGTTGTGTGTCCACTGTGTGGCTGTGTTTTGCTGTAGCTGGTATATGAACTATGAAGTGCTTCAGTGCTTCGCCCTGCTTGTATTAAGTTGTGACCATGAGCTCCTACCTACTTTTACCTTTGGTGGTCCGGGTCTTCGTGCCTAAAAAGATCATAGTTGCCCATTTGCGCAAAACTCCGCAGGTTACAGCATACGGGAAACTACATCTAAGCAACCACCATGGGCTCTTAATGCCGAATGCAGTCCATCCAGCCATAGATTGCTAAGAAGGAAGACACATCAAGAAGCAAGGAACTCGATCGAAGTTGAATGCCACATAGCGTGTCCTATCAACGATCCAGTATGTCAGTAACCATCGTTGGTATTTAAGAACGCAATGGACCAAAGAACGAAAGAAAGAAAGAGGCTACAATCCACCAGGAAATAAGTTAAATCGATTTCTGTTCATGTTTCGTAGCCACCATTATGCAGCAGCCCTGATCTGTCCAGCAATGCGCGTGTACCTAAACCCACTAAACACCGGAGCACATGGCTTGGGCAGGGCAGTATTTTCCACCACGATTTAGCATCAGATGATTGATTGTATACCAAAACTGGTCCCGAAAGCTCATGACTAATACTTGCAACAGCAAATATCTGTACAAAATGTTAATCCGGGAGGTTTGACCACAATTCTTACAGGCACCATCGAAGCAACTGGATGGACAAACTACTTCACACAGGTATAGACATTCCCTTGCTTGACATGCTGTCAAGGATGTCGTTCAGCGCTTGGCACAGTCCAGCAATCTGCGAGTGTCAAGTAAGTGCAACCGAGGTTTAGCAATCGATGGATTGATTTTTCTAGTTACTAGTGGCATTACATTGCAGGTACTTGCAGAGACAGATTTGATGCCGAGGACGCGCAGGTGAGTGTAAACCACTTTTTTTACTTGTAAAGCTAAGAGGCAATGAGAAGCTAAACTAACCTGTTGGTCCCACTGCTGCAGCTCTTCAGTGTCGTCCTCAAAATGTATCACAGCTTCAACCTGTAAAACAAAAGACATGAGCGAATCTCATATCAATAACTCAAAATTATACCACAAAACAGCACATCATGATGGTAAGGTAAAATTTCAGAATTCTATGCTTGAACAGCAAATAGTGCAATGCCGAGAAAAAAAAGGAAATCGTTAAAATACCTGATCAATTGAACCCCGCATTCTATCTTCGTAAATCATTCGAGATGCTATCTTCTCAGCCTGCCAGTATATCAGTCACTAGTAGGAAGGCTCGAATTTAAATGGTTGCATACCGTATCCCAGATTCTAAGTTTGAAAGATTGAACAATACATGCCAGCTGTTTTGTACCTCATATACTGTAAAAACTACATGCAGACATAATCAAGCAAACCAGTAATTGTATTTTTAATTTTTTATACCAGTAGATACTGAAATCAGAACGAGTCAAGCCTAACATACATGTCCATCTTCTGGTTTGTGAAATTATTATGTTTCCTTTCTTGCTTCACAGCAGTTTTAAGTTTTCTTTTACAAATCAAAAGCGAACTTGGCAGGAAGACCCGATTGCTGGTAGAGTTGAGGGAAATGAAAAAAATCAACACATTTGCAAGGAAACATACCTTCCTGGGGTCAATGCCCAACAATGTTCCAAGCTCATCAAAGCTGCAGAAATAAGTCGATGGTTTGTTAGAATGAATGAATCATAATGAATCTAGAAGGAAAAAAAAAAGGGTGAATCAATTAACCTGATATTAGTGTAAAGTTTGCTGGCACTAAGGAGATTATGCTCAATCATCGCCCGGTCAAGCACAGTAGACTTATCTGGTAACAGAGCTTTCTGTTGAACAATAGAAAACTCCAGTCAAGAATATCACAAATGACAACTTAACTTGCAAGAGGGTATGAAGGTTCACTTACTTGATGCGGCCTCAACTCCTCCGCAAATGCATCAATTTCTGGTTTCCTCAAAATCCTTTCAAGAAAAACCTGAATATTTGAATAAAGTAGAAAGCCTATCAATAAAGAGAACATATGTTCCAAGATATATTGCCAGGGGAGTATTTCAACATCAGATACCTTCTGCAGTATTGGGTATATCTTCAGCTTCAAGCATCTTTCATCCTGAAAGGGGCAAACAATAATAACGTAATTTAAGCGTCATTATGATAAGTTGGATGCTATGCAAAACATAATTAAAACACTGTAGATACAACATAAGTGTTGGTTTCAACTTTCAAGCCTCATAGCAAGACAAAATAAATGTATTACATTGCTGGCATTGGACATAGTCTGAAACTGCCCACTGAAACCAGATGTTAGGATTTTTTTAATTAATTTTAACAAAATAATTACCAAAAAAAGTCTAAAAAATAACTGGACGAAAGGATGTTGATATTAGTAAATCGGTATCAAAGTGGATACTTCCACAGAACAGGGTGTTTTAGACCTTAGATGAAATTATCCAACACTCAGTTTAACAATGCCAGGTTTCCAGAATTTCAGGAGGCAATTTAATTTGTTTTACATTACATTGTTCTTTTTATTTTCAGATAACAGGAAAACTGGTAATCTGGTGAGTACCGTAATGGGGTGTTTGGTTTGGAAAACTGGACAGTGAATGGACCATCCGATCCTAGCTCCCAACCTAACCACTTGTTTGGTTTGAGGAATAGAATGGGTTGGTCCATCACCACTCCATCCTTCATAAGCACAAGGCTAATACAAAATGAGGGATTGGGTCATCCCACCTCAAATGAGGTGGTGATCCCTCAAACCAAACACCCGATAAATTGAAATTTGTTTTCACCACCAAAGGGAGAAAAGGAAACAGCCGCAAACCGCAACTCATGCTAGTTAACAACTTAACTCGGTCTGTCTAAAACTCTAAATATGTGACAGCTCTAGAAAGTTTCATGCCATTAATTGTTTCCAATTGACAAACACAGGATGGGGAGAGAGTTAAGACGATCATGATGCTAGCAGAAGTTATTGCAGCAATAAATGAAAAGAGATATTGAGATGAGCCTAAAAGGCCAATACCTTGTACAACGTAGCAAGAACACGAGAGCGTTGTGGACCAGCACCAGCCAATATCGTGCACGTCACAGCAGCGCTAAGAGCTTGCTCCAGAGCATTTTCATCAATCTCTCTGAGCATCAGTTGCAGATACCACTTGCTTAATTAATCGCACATAAACAACATGCAATATCTAAAATATGGCTAGCAAGTAGGCAATTCAAATACATGTAATATGTAAAATATTGAAATGTTGCAAGGGTGTAGAAATAGAAAATAGGCACCATCGCACCAGCAAGACAACAGATGACCATACAAGACATATTTTTTAAGAGGTAAGAATAGCAGGCAAACAGATTGCGAAAGGGGAAAAAATCTGAAACTGAATGGAGAAAGCCTTACTCATCTCCAATTTGGCGTTGTTCAATCTGAGAGATATTGTAATATCGAAGTGCAGCTTCCAAGAATCTTCGCTTTAGATCCAAAATTCTTGCATAACACACCTTGAGACAATACAAAACAGAAAGGTGAAGTAAACCTTTTGTTTTTAAAGTAGGCAAAAAATTTGTTCAATTGTTTTTGAACCAACAAACCTTGTACTGTAAGTTTAGAACTTCATGGTGACTGTTTGTGACCAAAAACGAAGCTTTGTTAATAAAAGCTTCAGCATTCACTGCATCGTCATCCTGCAAACGAAGATCTACATTAGTCCAGCCGACACTATGCAATGATGATAACAACAGCCAAAGAACAGTAACCTCCAAATAGAGTCGTGCAATCTGGACGCATTTGGATAATTTGTTCGTGTCATCAAGCATCCTGATTTAAAAAGAATGGTCAGAACTCCCATTACTCAGAGAAAACTACGTTCACATGTTTGGAGAGACAAAAGTCAGTTTCTACCTGATTCCTGAGTCCAAGTCAATCCCACTAAGCATTTGTGCTGCTTTCGACCATTGTTGTTCAGATTCATACAGTTCTGCAAGCTTCTCTCTAATCACTACTACCTGTGAATACATAACCAGCGAAGTCACAGATTAAGAACATTACACAAGTTCTCTACATAATACTAACAAAGTTCAAACACGAAGTAAACCAAAAGGAGTTAATTCAGAAACTATGAAATCTAGAGAAACTAACATTATATCAGTTATGCATGGTAGAGAAAAACCGCCCAAAATTGGCATTCTCTAGAAGACAATTTACATGCAGATACTGAAATAACAGTAACATTATCACATAAAATCACTGGACAATTTCCTTCCACATACATGAATGCATAAATTCTTCATACCTTTTTTTTCTGCATGATTATACATCAAACAGCTTTGATCTTTATGTTACTTCCAAAAAAGTAGGAATTTTGTAAAAAGAACTAAAACATTCCAGTTTTCTTTGGACTTTTATAATGGCTATTGCCTAGGAATGAACAGCTAAGACCACTGACATAATTACCATAATTGCAATCAAGAGTAACAACATTACTTCTAGCTTTACTGGGTGCTTTCAGCAGCTTCACAAAGTTCAAGCCCATCAAACAGTATAAATTGCAATTGGAACAAGAACTCTGAATCAGTAACATATATAGATATTTAGATTTCTTTAATGCAATGCATACAAGCATGGATCATGTGGCGTGAAGCAAACTATAGATATTTAGATTTCTGTAATGCAATGCATATGGGCATGGATCATGTGGCATGAAGCAAACTATAGATATTTAGATTTCTGTAATGCAATGCATATGGGCATGGATCATTATTGCCTCTACTTACAGCCACAATTATGAACTATGAAGGAACAAAAACCATGAAAAAAAATGTTACACGGAATCTGCGGGATCAAGGTTACATAAAACAAAATGATTTGTTCCAAAACTCAGCCTAGATGCATCCTAATCAATTGCACTGCCAACTTTTAATATACAGTCAGTCTCTGCATCCCCAGCAATTCAATGCTTACTAGATTGATTAATAACTCATAGTATACAAGGTCCCGGAAAATATGCCAAATTCACTAGAAGATTATATCCATAAAAGTAATTATATAAGAACACGAGTCCCTCAATGGCGGCGGCGGCGGCGGCAGCAGCAGCATGCATTGCATTTTTTCTCTCTAGTCTATAACTACCACCAATTACACAACATAAGTTAATCAAATGGACCAACAAGCTTCAGGGCATTAGTCTTTCCTGGCAATTTTACTCTTCCTCTCTGATCTCTAAATACCACCAACTTAAGTTAACTAATAAGGGCTTGTTTGGATAGGGAGGGGTTAGACCAAATCCCTTTGGATTGGAAAGGATTTTAGTTCAAATTTTCAATTCATCCAAAGGGATTAGACCTAATCCCTATCTAACCAAACAGGCCTTCAGGGAATTAACCTTCCTCTGTAATTTTCCTCTTGCTCTCTAGTCTTGAACTACCACCAAGTACTCAATATAAGTTAACCAATTGGGCTAACAAGCGTCAGTGCATTAACCTTGCCCTATAATTTCCCATTTCAGTTTGATCCAGTGCCACATACCAAAGCCCCAGACCTATAGCTTGTAATTGGCTAGCTGACCTAGCACAAGTGCTTCTTATTGGCTGACACAGCTTGTAATTGTCCTGTAATTGCATAACACGGCTGATCTATCTCCGTGGTTCCCCTAAAAAGTTTGCTAGGTATATATTATAATGCTAAAGGACATCAGCAAAAGTGCAAACATTATCCTCACTACTTGCCCCTGCTTACACAATCTAAGCTAAAACTACACGAATGAGCTAACGTGATGGTATCATCTTCACGCATTGCATACACCCTTTTAGTATCATTAGCCTCACAATCAAAATTGCCCATTCCGAAACCAACCTCACAGAAACAACAAAAAACCCTGTTACATCAGACACTCCATACATACAGGGGCAGACCTGCCATTATGGCAAGCTCTGGCATCCGCCAGAGCTTCCTCCGGTCCGGAAACCCCCCTACCCCCCCGGTCTTTCCTCCCTCCGTGCCTCCCTGGTACCACCGGCGTCGGAGAAGAGATTGGCTCCGAGCCTCCGTTCCAGCTCCGACCTTCAATCCTCCCACCCTCTTTTGCTGGGCCGAACATGGGCTGTCTTCGCGGAATCACGGCCCACCTAGCCCAATCGAGTATGCCTCACTGCCTCCATTCAAGATCCAATCCCCATTTCGGCATTTCCCAAACTCCCAACTCCCACTCTCTCTCACAACCCTAGCCCTAGGCGGCGGCGGAGGAGGAGCGCAGGCGGGGTGAGGCAGCGAGCGCGAGCGCGGCGCAGCGGCGACGGCGCGGATTGGGCGAGCGGGCAGCGACGGAGCGCGCGAGGCGAGGCCGCGAGCAACGGAGCGCAGAGCGCGCGCGAGCGCCAGCGGCGCGTGCGACATGGGCGCTCCACGATCGGTGCATGACAACGCTAGTGCAAAGGCGGGCGAAGGACACCAACGGCGCGGGCGCTCCACTCCCGAGACACACAAGACTTAGGGAGATTGATGGATAAGTCTCTGTGTTGGCTTTGCCGCCTTCAAGGACAAACATCCTTGGTAGCGGTTAGCATCTCTTTAGGGCGATCTTTGATAGAGCATCTTGGACTAGCTTTAGGACTAGCTTTAGAGGACAGAGCATCTAGGACACACATCTAGGACAGAGCATCTAGGACAGAGCATCTTAGACTAGCATATGCTTGGCATATGCTTGGTGACAGCCCTATAAATATGTATCCCCAACCCTCGAGTTGGTATGGCATTGTGAAGAGAAATATACAAGAAAAATCGCCCCATCTCCAAGTGTCATCCTCTCCATGAGAGTAAGGATCTTGCTATCACCTCAAGCAAGAGTCCAGCGACTAACAGACGCTACCGACTGCTCCAGTGCTCCCTAGCGCAGGCGGCGCTGCTGCCTGCTCCCTAGCGCTAGTGCGGCCGACGGCCAACGCCCGGTTGCACTCTGCTCCTAGACCGGCAGGGGGCGGCAGCCAGCAGTAGCAATGTCAAAATTTAACAGTAAGTACTCTGTCCAAAATCAGATACAAAAATTGTATGAATCAGATGCAAAAATTGTATGAATTAGATGATAAAGTTCTGTTATTCCAGTGATTGTGGAAGGAATAAACTCATTACGGCCTTCATACAAAAGGTCTATGCTCTAATTGGAAGGAAAAACGACTAATTGAAGCCTGATTATGAAACATTGTTTAATTTGGCTAAATTCAAGCTTCGTTTAGGCGCAGGAATTTCATAGGAATTTAGCATGAATCAGGACAATATTGGTTCCAAACAGGGCATCAATAGGTATTGGTGCGAGTTTGCTTAAGTGCATGTGTTAAATTGCACACTTTGTTATATGAATTCGCAAAATAGAAAAAAGAACATGTATGTTGCAGTTGGTAAATCAACATTATTAATCTACCAAATTATGATAATGGACAATCCATGATTTCAGTATGTGTCTCATCCTTGTCTTTTCCATGAAATATGATATGAATAATGAATTAGTTGTTAAAATTGAATTAGACAGAAAGATGTTGAAGAGATATCAATATTGAACTGTACTGCTTAATTTTGAATTATTGTTTTTTTAATTGGCTAGAAATAAATTCGAAGAGATACTTCAGCAATGTTTCTTCCCTAAGTACCGGTGCTAGTAGAACTGCCGCACAAGCATAAGCTACTGAAGCAACAACCGTCGGGGTTGTACAAGAATAGGCAGACGGCGGCATGACAACAGCAGAAACACAAGTTGAAGCCGCAACCGCCGCACAAGCACATGAAGCACGAGCCGAAGCAGCACAACCACAACAAGAAGCCAAAGGTATTAAGGAGTTCAATCCAGATCACATTGTTGTTGATCCAGGACTTTGTATTCCAATTGACGAATTTGATCCAGACATTAGATATCAAGATAGAACAACTTATTTGTCGAAGGGTCCGACTCAACCAATTGGTCATACTTTTCCTCGCAAACAATATGAAAAGGAGTTTAGGGTCTTTCGTGAAGCATGGTATAATAAATATGATTGGTTGGAATATAGTGTGGAGAAGGATGCGGTCTATTGCTTCTATTGCTTTCTTTTTAGACATGATCCCTTGGATGAAAATTTTGGTCATGATGTCTTTATAAAAGTAGGGTTTAGCACTTGGAAGAATACATACAAATCATTTCCTGATCATGTTGGTGGGGCTAATAAGATTCCGGTACCAAATATAGAGAAAGCAATACCAAGATGGGGCCGATCAAGGCGGGATGGGATCACAATCACTCAAGACCATCATTATCGTGTCGATACTTTATTTGTTGCTATTGATGCTATTACCACAGAGATGGATCATCACTTCAATGAGGTATATTTGGAGTTGCTTATATGTTTTTCTTGTCTTGATCCCAGAGATTCTCTCTCTTAAGTTCGATGTGGATAAGATTGCTCGACTTACAAAGATATATGATAATGATTTCTCCATTACTGATCGTGCGACTATAAAAGATCAACTTGAAACATTCATTCTTCATGTGCGAAAAATTGATGATTTTGTTGTTTGTCATGATCTTGGAAGTCTGACCATGAAGATGGTTGAAACTGAAAGGCATATTATATTTCTATTGGTCTACCACCTCATTGAGTTAGCATTGCTGCTACCAGTGGCAACAACATTTGTTGAAAGAGTCTTCTTGGCTATGAATATTATCAAGACCGATTTGCGCAATAAGATATCCGATGATTGGCTTAATGACTTGGTATGCTACATCGAGCAAGAGATATTCAAAGGACTTAATCGTGATGAAATTAAGAAACAGTTTCAAGGCATGAAATCTCGGAGAATGAAATTGCCTTGTTCTCCTAAACATAATTAGTGCTTTAGCGGTATGTCTTTTGACTTCTCTTTTTTCTGCATTTTTTATAATTTATGATCAACTAATCATGACACTACTAATCCATTTATTTTTGATAGGTTGCTTCTTCTATGTATTATCTTTGTTCAAATTATTATGTTCGATAACTTGGTGGTAAGTTGTTAATTAAACTTCATTAGTGAGGTATTTTTTTATGTCCTACGTTTATCTTCACTTGTTGATACTTACCATTTAATGCCATATACTCATATTGGTGTGACTGCAATATAGTTCACATATGGGTTCTTTTGTTTTGGGTAATACTCTTTGGTCCGTGTTTGCAACTACGTCATACCTAAAATTTAATCCTAGGTCTGTCACTGCATACATACTAGTCATTAGTGGGCAAAAATAAAGCATGACATTTTATACCAGTTCTACAGACTGTGCAGTACAACATACAAAAAAATATTCCAGTGCTATCTGGGAGTTAAAACAAGGGTGCGTACCTGCTCCTCGAAGGAGACCACACGAGGCTGGATCTGCGTGAGCGCGTAGTGGGCGACCTCCTTCTGAGCGTCGGGCTCCAGCTTCCCCAGCTCCTGCGCGAACGTCTGCAGCAGCTGCCGCGACACCACGAGCGGCACCTCGTCCGACACCACTGCACTCTCACCAATCCAACCATTAGACCCAAACAAAAACTAAAATATCCAGATATCTACGGTTGGGGTTTGGGTAGAGCGAGTTACTGTGGTCGAGGAAGCGCTTGGCCTGGGAGATGTCCGGCGGGGAAGAGGAGAGGACGGAGGCGAGGATGTGGCGGTACTGCTCGATCTTCTGGCGCTGGTCGGCGATCGCCGCCGCGCTCGCGAGGGCGCTGTCCATGGCTTCGTCCGCCTCCGCTGCCGCTGGTAGCCGGAGGGGTTGGAGGTTGTCGCCGGCGTCGGAGATGGAGGGGGCTAGGGTTTTGGCATTTGATCTGCGGAGAAGATGGGAGGAAAAGTTCTAGAATTGGGTTTTACGCATGAATTGGCTTGGCTATATTCGGCTGGAGAGCTACACGACGGGCCGCCTTCTCATTTGGGGCTAAAGTTTTGCTGTGTCCTTATGTCTCTACGGGCTTACATTTGTTGGACCTCGGCCTTAGTTTGTTTAGAAATCTAGCCTGCTAAAGCCCAGTTTAGATGGGCCGGTCTCGGGCCGATCATGGGCCATCCAAAGCGGACCGTATGAGCAAATATTATTTTTTCCCTTTAAAGCACTGTTAGGCCTTGTTTGGATGGGTGAAATCCCCTCCCATCAGTATTAGGGTAGATGAGGGGAAATTCTAACCGGCAGTATCAGTTGCATGACCTTCATCACCTGCTACGACTACATACTATCCCTTCCGACGATAATACCTCTCTTCTCTTCGAGGTTCCTCCTAAATCTAAATGGCAAGATCTGCAGTGGGCAACGTGGTGGCGACGGTGCTACCTGCCACGAATATGTCCGCGGGCGTGGTGCGTTGGGCAGGAGGGTAGCTGGCGACAGCGAGAACAACGAAAGTAGTTTGGGGGAGGAAAGGTACGTCGGCTATACGAAGGGTGACCGGTTGAAGCATGGAAGACGGACACACCACCAATAAGTGCGGAGTTGGTGAGGATGGAGGGAAAGTGGACGCGGCGTTGCCGATTTGGGAAGATGGGACCAACTGTGTGGACTTGATCGGGCGCCCTCTTTGTAATGTCAGAGACGATATGTGTTTTATGCTGCTGGTTGGTAGGTGTTCTCAAGAAATTGATGAAACTGCAGTCTATCTCAAATTTATACACGCAACAAACTGTGCTTAGATCTATCAGGTGTCATGGTGGACTTTCACCACCTGTAGTGTACAAGTAATAAAAAAATCCACGAGGCATAGATAGGGAGAACCAGGAAGGATGGGACTTCAAAAAGTGGAAATTTGTCTAGAATTCAATCTGGAATCCATCTTACGCCTCGCAGTACAAGCATTGCCCTGCTTTAGCAACCCTTCTTCATAGCAACACTACTACTACTATTACATGCAGCAACAGTGCCGTATTGTTCAACGACGGCCGATGCTACTGCCAACCTGCAGTTAATTCCCACTTTGGGCCGGGGTGTACCACCCTGCGCAGCAAAGAAAGAAATCCGACACACCCACCACCATTCCACCTGGTGCCGCCCCGCCCCGTCCCGCCCGCCCGCCACTCTCTGCTCACAATTTCTCGCCCCGATAAAAGCTGCACGCTTCCTTGTCCGAACGTGAAAACACATAAATGTGCATGCAGCCGTACGGCCAGGCCCAGCACTCACTTCACTCGGCACTCGGCTGCAGCAGCGAGCGATTGCTCCCATCCAATCACCCCGCGAACGAGTTTAATGCTCGCGTCTGTCTGCACGGCGCGCACATGCACCAGATCAGGAAAAACCAGCGGCCGCACCGCCCGGCCGTGGCATGGCATTGCCGCTCGCGCTCGCCACGGGATTCAACCGTCCGCCCGCCCGCGCGTGGGTCCGCCCCCGTGCGCGCACAGGTGAAAAGCGGGCGCGCTGCGCTGCCGCTGCCGCTGCGTGCGTGGGCGCAGAGAAACCGCAGGAGGCTACAGTGCCCCCGGCGCCAGCGACAGCAGGCAGGGCCTATTCTGCAAGCACAAAGGTCGTTCGATTGATCGGTGACAACCCAGACAGGGGTCGAATTCAAGTGCCCACTGCTCGCACGCACAATATCAGAAAACAGAACGAACAGTAACCATATCTCCTGCAGTGGAGAACAGTGACCATCATCGATCGCGTGATCGGACGGTGGGTCAAGATCTGCATAGCATCCAGCATCTAGTTAAGCCTCCAGTGTTAAGGAATAAGGATACGATGACGACATCTCCTTGGGATTTAAGTTCACTGCTCTTGATTGTATAGGTGGGCTTGTCAATTATTTCGTTTGCAGTACAAGTTTTGCCCAGGAAGGGTGACCATTGGTAGCGCTCGGAAAAAGGAGCGGTGATAACAATGTGCCTGCGAGCTAGGTACTACTAGGTTTTTGGTCAAGATTTGCAGTAGGGAGGTGATCAGAATAGTGAGCTGGAGTTTTTTCTTTGAAACCAGAACAGTGAGTTGGAGTTAATTGAGTTGTTGGATCGTTGGACCTCAAGTTACTGCGGGATGTTTGGCACTATCTTTGATTGGTTCGGACCGACCAATATAGCTCCTAAATTGTGCAGTCCTGCTGCCGAGCATTTCTAAGAACAGAAATAGGAGAATGACTTCAGTTTGAAAGTAATCATAGAGACGTTTTACTCAAAAAGAAGGCGGGGTAGGAGGGAAGAAGCTTTTACACCTGATTAGCAAAAAAAAGTTACAGTATCGGAACTCCTTTTCCACGGATTCCAAACGATAGTTACCGATACACGGTGAATCTCTGTGACGTCAGTGATATATACACGCGATAGCAAAAAATAGTATGAATGCATCTAATCTAATGAAACGGAGATGCTCATATCTGAATAACTTTGCACGGCATTGATCGGTCGAAGCGAAACATGTACCAAACAGCTTCGATCGGGTTTGCCTCTGGCTTCCGTTTTTATTTTCCTGACAGACGAGTGTCTCTCCTGACAGCTGGCCTACTGATTTTAATTTTGTTTTTATTTATCTAGAAATCCTGACAGTTGGGGTCTAAGTTGACGAGGATTCTTGATCAAGTCAATATTTTTCGGTTAAAATCAAAGTCTCTTGACAGCAGACCCAAGGTCGACTTTATAACGGTTATGTACCTACGATTTGGATTAAAAAAAAGTTTAATCCCTTTATTACGGCCAAACTGATCACACACCAGTTTGGGTTATGAGACAACCAGTCATGGATACCACACGATCAACTATACGGTTTTGGCTACCCTCGATCAGCAAAACTGGTTGGGGGATATGACAGTTTTTCACGTGATTAACGTGAGTGTTTTCTATGTGAATAACGTGAGAGCAGTTATTGGCGTATGTGACAACTTATGACAGTTGGCTAAGCGATATAGCGGTTCAAGACTCAACGAAGGAACGTGCTGTTGGTGATATGCCCTAGAGACGATCATAGAGATGATTGTATCACGTCTATGTTTGTGAGTTATTAAATAAATATTATTCTGTTTCTTGAGTGAATCATCAGTTATATAGATCAACGAATATGTGACTTGTTGATGAAACTGTTTAACTTATATGATATTGTTCTAAAAGTATCCCTAGTCGAATGTCACTGGTCGAAACACCAGTGACTCTACGACCAGCATATGTCTTGGTTGATGACCATGTTTCACCGATCATAGATATAGGGATATCGAATCAATAATGTAAACACATGTTAGAGAACATAGGGTTAGATAGACCCACCTTGAGACACCACTGAGATGATTATGATTTTATATGTCATTAGTTGGTCTCAAGCAATGATGATGTATAATCCTTAGACCTGATATCAGCATGGTTCCCTATATGTATAATAGCACCCTTAAGGGTTACCAAACGCTACTCATAACTAAGTAGTTATAAAAGTAGATTTCGGGTATGCTATGAAATATATGGAGGAATGTGACTGGTCGGATATGGGATTTGTCCCTCCTAACATAACAGGAGAGAAATCGAGGCCCCTCGAAGTGGTCAGATAAAGAAAGTGCATAGTCATACCACTCATGTGCGAAGAGTTCGACCACATAAGGTTATCCGATACTCGATCGAGAAAGTATTGAACATTCCATGGATGACATATATCTTACCTGGAGTTCAAATCAGATATCGTGAGACAAAGGGAGAATATACGAGTAGGTCGCTTAGTTCGATCAGTTACAGACAAGTTGTATAGAGATACAAGCTGATCGCAGACTGGTCGAATGTAATCACAGAGTGGTCGAAATTTGATCGTAAGGAGTTACGAACTAGTCGAGACTATGAACTAATCGTACACAGTCATTGACTAGACGTACTTAAGTACTGACTGGTCGTAAGGAGTTACGAACTAGTCGTACCTAAATACGGACTGGTCATGACGAGATACGAGCTGGTCATAAGTGATAAGGACCTGGTCGAAGATCATATTGCATTTAGGTTCGTCCGATATTATTTGTGCGTATTCGGGAATCGTTATGTCCTGCTAGGGACCGCTACGACTCGTGGTCGAAAAATGTTTCCGAGTCACAACCGACTACGCATAAACCTAACGGGTCACATACTTAACGGGTTGGAACAAAACGTATTCGGATAGAATCCGTCATGGGCACTATATAAAGATATGCTTGAAGCTATTGGTAGAGAGAGAGGACTTGCGAGAAACATAATTTACTCCACCGAAACCCTAGCCGTCATCTTCCTGAGAGCCCTACCGTGCGACTTGGTGCTAGTACACCGGCGTTCGGTTGTTCCTGTCCTGAACGTGTAGATACCGTAGAGGCACTGCTGCGGTTGCTGTTGCACTTGAGGATGATCCGCGTGCGATCTTCACAAGGAACGTTGGAGGTTGCTGGAGGAGACGATCGACTACGAGGACGTTGGACGATCGACTACGACCACTACATCGACGCACACTTTGTTGGACCAGACTGCTCCAACTCTTCTTCCGCTCCATTGCGCATCTGGTGGTAACGATCTGTGATCATCTACTTGCTTGGCATCCTAGTTTATGTGGTAGAAATTTTACTTTGTTGCTATCGTAGTCTACCATATCCCAACAGTGGTATCAGAGCCATCCTGCGTAGTTTTTTATCTGGATCGATCGCATATACTTGATATGTGAACCTAGTAGATTGGATTTAATACTGGTTTAGTCTGGTAACCTAGATCGATTCATATGGATGGAACGATCTAGGCACTGGTCGATAGGATCGATCGGTGTTCGACAATAGTAGATGGGCTTTTCGAGGAGGTACAAGTTAAGAGCACCAAATGATTTACTCGACTTGTTTTCGACTGTCTTGCATAATACTCCTACTGGTCGGAATTCCGCCATCGGAGTACGCCGCAGTGCGTGGTCGTATCAAGGAGGTGATCATATTGGTTCGGAATAGAGTTAATATGATTAATCCGATGATTTCCAAGGCTCGGTTACGTGAATAAGATTCTTGTCTCGGAAAATTTTTCGAGACTTCAAGCATGGTGGTCAGAGAACAGAAAGCGTGCTGATGAAGATCGACATGTTAAGGGTCATACTATTTCACAGTTTAATGTGATTATCTGTGAATGTTTGTGTTTATTTCTGTTATGCTATTTGATCATGTTTTATCATTAAATGTTTTAACATGATAGAGTAATACCTCTCAAGAAAAATTAAGTAATTTTGATGCCTTTCTAATTGTTGTGCCTATCACGATTTTGATCGTTAATTGGCAGATCTACCATAGTAGGGTGCTGTTAACTATCTTAATAAGATAGGGTGGGTGTCGGACACCCACATGCATAGTATTGGTTTTACTTAACAAGGCTATCAAAACATTTTTGGGCCTTGGAGTATAGTGTTGGTCGGATGTACATGGAGATGTCACCGATCAAACAAGAGTAATATGTGATATGATTAGCAAAGGGTTGCTTACCCTAAATCACTAGGTTTCTAGCAGTGATGCCAAAGCTCACTAGGACTTAATGATTTTTGGATCTTGAACTCACTATACGTTTGAGGGAAACATAGTTTATAGTGGGAGTATCTTTTATTATCTGTTGTTGATTAAGTTTGAATAGGTATGAACTAGTTATATAATGATACAACCAGGTTCAGACTAAGTCGTATGGAGATACGACCAGATCCAGACTAGTCGTATGGTGATACGAGCTGGTCGTAGACTGGTCGAACGTAACCACCAACATGAGTGTCTAATAGAACATCTTACATAAACATAGTGCTGAATCTTTGCATATATTTTCTGTTGTAGATCATGGCACCTACTACTTCTTCTGCACCTACCTTTAATTTATGATCTATTCTTGAAAAGGAAAGGTTGAATGGTTCAAACTTCATTGACTGGTTTCGTAATATGAGAATTGTTCTCAAACAAGAAAAGAAGGAATATATTCTAGAGGGTCCCTATCCCGATGAACCAAGTGCCGATGCACCTCGTGTTGAAAAGAATGCTTATGAGAAGCATTGCAATGACGCAGTCGATGTGCACTGCCTAATGCTTGCTACCATGAACTCTGAGCTTCAGAAGAATTATGAGACCACTGATGCTTACAATATGATTGTGAGTCTGAAGGGTATGTTTCAGGATCAAGCAAGGGCAGAGAGGTTTAACACCTCTAAGACATTGTTTTCTTGCGGGCTGTCAGAAGATAATCCGGTCAGTTCTCATGTGATCAAAATGATTGGTCTCATTGAGAGCTTGAAAAAGCTTGGTTTTCTCCTTAGTCAAGAGTTGGCTACTGATGTGATTCTCCAATCATTCCATGCAAGCTTTGAGCCTATGGGTTGGCCCGGGGCAAAAATGAAGAAAGAAAAGAGAAGAGAAGAGAAGAGAAGAGGAGGGGATGGGTTGGGCCGGCTCAGTTTTGGTGCAAACATGATTTTTGAAGTTTTTAATTTCTTTTCTGATTCCTTTATTTTTAAATTCAAATTTTAATTTATAATTATAATTTGTGATTTAAATGCAAGTATCACTTTAATTTAATTTCAAATTTCTTAACTTTAACCAGTTTGCATTTTATTAATTGATTCCACGCCTTCAGAATACGACAAAACTTCAAATAATTCACATGAAATTCAAATAGCGCTAGGGTGCATTACAATTTTTTTATTTAAAAAAAACCATATTTTCATGTTTCGGACTTTGGCTAGAAATTGTTTGGTGTTACAATGCACTAACTAACCATGACTGTGCTTGACAATTGACAGCGGGAGGAACCGTACGTACGTCGAAAAACTCTCCGGGGAGTGGTCGTTGACTCGCTTGCCAGTTGGCAGTTGCAACCTCGCTGGGGTCAATATCTCGACGGTTGGATCCAAAGGATGGCCAAAATCGCATGAAATTCACCCGGCGAAGTTAAATCCTTTGTGAGAAGAGCATCAGAAACTTCCACGAGGACCACGATGGATCTAGCTAATACGTTTTCGTTACGTCATTTATGTAACAGAACGTCGATGATTTTTCTCTTTGTATTTGACCTGTTTTGGGATGAAATCGCAAATCTAGCATTCTTCCCGACAAAATGGCACTGCTGGTGGGTAGACAGATGACATGTGTTGATTGCGGTTCTCTGGAAGCACTTGAGGGGATCTGAAGTGATCTTCAAGTCACATGAAGTGCTCCCAGAACACTTAAGGTCTTACGACGATAAGATAACAGACAGTGCGTTGGGTCACCTATCGTGATCCTAGTTAGCGACATGTCGTCTGTCACGGTAGTTTTACGTAGTAGGAGTGCTATTTTTACTATTTTATTCTTACCAGACTAGTTTTTCTATTTTGTTTTTTTTTTAAAAAAAGACTAAACGAGCAAAAACTCGAGCTTCGAATGAATCCACGATAAACAAAATGCGGCAACCAAATCGAACACTTAAAATAAACGGATGGCGACAAAGTTGGTTACTTGGTTTGCACCTAGGCGACAATTTCCACAACCGCACGTACTATGGTATAAAGAATTATATATTGTACAAAGGGACAGCAACGGTTAAGATAAGGGCTTATGGGGATAAGCTAATCGGCCGGACCCATGAGGGGTTAAGTGAGCTAAACCATTTAAGAATCCAGTGGAGTTGACTGATGGGCTGGCGGGGAGGAGGTATCAGATGATGGAACTTTTTTTATTAATTAATTATTTTTATTTTTATTTTAAAATTAACTCGCGATGTTTATTTTCAATTCTGATCTCTTTAATTAGGTTATCATCCAAGACGTGACAAAACAATACTGTCATGTCATAGAATAAATCTGTAAAATAGTATTTTTGGTCACGCTACCACCGGTAGCTTGATCAAATAACACTGTCACGCCACGGGTGATGACGTAACAAGAGATTGCCCAGATATGAACTGATGTGTTGTTTTGTCACACTATAGATGGTGTCGTGATCAAATGGATCAGAATTAAAAATGAAGGTAGCAAAGAGTTAACTTTAAAATAATTAAAAAAAGAATTAAATAATTAAAAAAACCAGATGATGCCAATTACATTAGTCAGTGGGCGTGATAATGGTAAAGGCCTGGAAGAAGAAACCCATGCTGGCTTTTTGGTAGTATCTGCCACCCCCTGTCATCTCAATCAGCTGTGTACCATGTACCGAGGGATGCGTTTTTCAAACGTACTATGAGCCACTCATGTTATAAAATTCAGGGCATGTTAGATTCGATTTGTTTTGGTTCTAATTACATGCCAGCCCAGGAAAACACTTGTAATTGCGATGAGGATCTCGTATTCTCGTCGGAGTCCGAAAATTCCCGCATTCTAAGCTCCATATGTCTCTCCAAGAGTTGTAAGTACAACACGAAACCGATTACATTATCATTCTACTACTACACATAGGCCCCGTCTAGAACACGTACAGAAAGTTCTGCAGAAATTTCTTATGAATTAGTTCAATTTCCTCGTTCCAAATGGAACCCCAATTGAATAATTTAGATTCGATGAGACCACCTTTGAAGAAAGAGACCATTTCTTAATGGTTAGCTTCAAATAAATAGTCCAATATCATCTAATGCAACTTACAACTTTTCCGGTGGGCAGTGGAGTGTGCGTGTACTATTTTACCAACTAAGTTTAATCTTGATGTACTCATTTATGCATCCATGAGTGCAACTTAGTAGAAATTTTCTACGGTCGCGATTTATCGTTAGCCTCTATTATTTTAGAGAGTTAATTCCTTATTTGTCATTGAAAGTTAACCGACTCCTGGAAATACCATCACCAAATTGCTCTGCTCGCCATTGTCACTCGTTCTCAACTTCTATCCCCTATTTGCCACTCTCGTCAATTGGCATTAAGGCAACGTTGTTCAAACATACAAAACCCATACGATATTTTCCTAAATTCCCATCTTACCCACGCGAGTTGTCGTCGTGCGGGCTCACACATCAGGTCTTCATGGGAGCAGCCAGTCACAGTCGAGCCATTCGTCTCGCCAAACCCATTCTCATTATTCTCATCTCTCCCTTACTCGAAACCCTAGAATCGACACCGGCCCCAAATTCCAGTCGATCCGAAGCTTGAGGCCACCCAAATGGAGCCATTTGAGGGGAATCTCATGGCTTGAGCAGCAAAGAAGAGCAAGAGGAGTCGGATGTGAAGACTGGAGGGAGGAGGCCAATGGCGGAACCAGCGCCATCCCCTACGAAATCTTGGGTTCTTGTGGGGTATGTGCACTCAAACATTTGAATATGCCTTATTTGTGGTTGGATTTATACTTTTTGTTGAGTTTTACCGTAAGGACACGCTTAAAGTGTAGATCTGGTTGTTACTGTGTTGGTCCACGGAATGGATCCCCGAACAGCATATTTGCTAAAAATCAGATATGCTACACACGGGAAAAAGACTAGGCAGGAGTTCAGATGCTTCAACAAAGTAGTGGATCCATTCACAGTGGACTTTGATAAATTAGTTCCTGAATTTGGGGACAAATACCCATGAGGCTGAAACCAAACTATACAAAGGCACTACTCTTATGTAGTGACCAAAAATTTAATTCCTATGAGTTTAAACCGAGATCTGGAGTTAATGTTTGACAAGTTCATTGTTAGCTAGCTATTGAGGTGTCATTCAGAATCTGTGATCCAGATGATAGTTTTGTTGGTATTATTCATCTGTTACAAAGTGAGGCAGATGGCACTCTTTGCACTAATGATGCACCATGCATTCCTGCCCTTCCTTTCCCATGTCAAGTAGGTCCTAGCCAACCCAGCAGTAGCACACATCATACTAAGAAAAATGCAAACCCTGATTCTTGTAATGTTACAAAGTTAGCTAACCCTATTACCAGCTAATGAGCATGTTGGTGTGAATGAAGAGGGTGTGTACACAAATGATAGTGACGTAGAGGAGGGCAATGGTGCTACTGCTGCAGCTGGTAATGATCTGATTATGTGTGTGAGGTTGGTGAGGAGGAGGACAACTGGGTTGGAAAGGATCATGTGCCTGAAGCCATTTCTGAGGTAGATTACGATAGAGATGACCCTCCAATGTCAATAGGCAGCATATACCCAAACATTCAACAGTTTAGGCTGACTTTAGCTAATCATGCAATTAAACACGGTTTGAATACAACACTGAGGAGAGTGACCCTGGAGAGTGAGAGTTGTCTTTGCCGCTGAAGGGTGCACTTGGAGAATTCATGCTTCTACAATGAATCAATGATTTCAAGGCCATGCACCTAATAGATTTTATGGACAAGATCAGGCGCCACATAATGATCAAGTATGCCAAGACGAAGAGGATATCAAGGAGGCTAGAAGGGCACGTTTTACCTCATATCATCAAGGAATTGAATGAAAAGAGCAAGTCAGTGACTAGTGTTTGTAAGAACGGAGCCAATAGCTCAAGTTCTGGCAGGTCAGTGAAGTCCAAGTCTGTGTCTGGATCAAACCAACCCGAGACTACATCAATGGTAATTCCACTGCTAGCTCTAGGGGAACAGACACCACCACTTGCAAGCGACAAGTGCAAAGGAAAACGCAAGGCCAACAGGAAATCCAACAAGGCTGCACTTGACAGTCCAGCAATGGGGACTAGAAGCAAAAGGAAGCTTCTTGATTAATTCTATCTCATGCGGTCTGTAAATAACTTGTCATGTGGACTATAATGATGAATTAGTCATGTGAACTGCACTGATGAATTGGTCATGTCAACTATAGTGCACTTGCCATGTGGACTGTACTGAACTTGTCATTTGGACTGTGTTAGGGCGGTTTGTGATGTGGTCATCTTCTTACTATGTTATGTGCTATGTACTGTCATGTGCTGGTGTAATGTCATGTGCTCTGTAATGTCATGCGGTCAGCAGAGATTCTCAGCCTTACCTTAGACCAGCTTTGTGCTGTCATGTGCTCTATAATGCGAACTGAAATGAACTTGTAATGTGGACTGCATCAGGTTTCTTAAACGATTGACATACATATTTCTTAAGCATCATGATTGACATAGTCTATTTTTCATACACCTACAAGAAACTAACTACTTCACAAATATGCCATCAATTACAATAATGACACACACAAACACAATCTTTTCCAGCCACTTGGTATGGTCCTATCCATGGTGTCTACCCACTAGAAATATTAGCATCCTCCAGCCTACAGGACGAAAGAAACGACATTACAGCACACACAAAAATTGACAACTAATCTTTGCTTCCTATTAGAGAAACATCCAAATCACAACAAATCAGACTAAAATTCACTTACTAAGAAATATGGACATTTGTAAAACACCTAGCCAGTATTCCCCTCGGTGTTGGTGTGGAACACATTAGCTTGCACACGGTAGTTAGGGCAATCCACCCGCCTGGCAGTGGCAAGCGCTAGGGCCCTCTGATTCAGTGAGCTTGACACCTTAGACATGACCCTCACTCGACTCAACAGGAGGACATGAGATGTGCTCAAGAAGAGATGAGATGAGATGAGAAAGAGCTCAGGCA
The DNA here is from genome assembly GCA_036346255.1 of Ampelocalamus luodianensis. NCBI lineage: Eukaryota > Viridiplantae > Streptophyta > Magnoliopsida > Poales > Poaceae > Ampelocalamus > Ampelocalamus luodianensis. Next base: position 22,113,129 of record CM070621.1, read on the forward strand.
AGCTGAAAATTGGTCCCAAGCCCTACTTATGCAAGCCAAAAAAATTTGGCGGGCAGAATGGCGCCAATAATTCCACCTCTGCGTTCATGGAAGTTCATAACACACTTGACTTAGGGGCAAACTCGACTTTTCATGCCCAAGTTCATAGCCAAGTCGCGACCAACTGATGGGAGTGGGAAATAGGGGATAGAAGTTGAGAACGAGTGACAATGGAAGGCAGAGCAATTTGGCGATGGTATTCTGGGAGCCGGCCAACTTCCAATGGTAAATAAGGAACTAACCCTATTCTAGATGTGTGCTAAAGGGACACACTCTTTTGAGAAATAAAATTGAAACTATTTTTAAAAATTGACTATATGGAATCTCCCAAAAGAAGATGGCTGTATAACATGGAGAAAAAGGATTAGATATAAGCTTTTTCAGTTTAAAATAAAAGTTGTATCTTTCACAAGTCACTTTCTGCTTTGATGTACTAATGCGAAGTGGTTACATTACTCAAATGAAAAAGTCTATTTTACAACCCTAAACTTTTCAAAAAGTCTAAAAAACAACCTTGAAGTCGAAAACCACACAGCAGAGGACCTCGAAGTTTGCAAAACAAACAAAATCCCCCATACGTGGATTCCACTCTGGTTTGGGGCCGACGTGGATGTCCACCTAGCCCCGGTGCCGACGAGGCCAAGTTTATAACACGCGGGTGTGGCCCAACTTGTTCCATTTTCCTCTACTTTGTTCCCAAGTCCCTCGCTCTCCTTTGCACTGTGCTCTGGTGGCGGCGTGGGCAAGGATACAGCGACGGACGTTGCATAGACGGCGGAGATGGGCGATTCAAGGGGGTTGATGGTTCAATAGAGCAAGGCCATCGTGGATCTACTGTAAATCCGTGAAGGTCAATGGTGCTAATTCCCTACTTGGCATGTTAGGGTTCTGGGGATTTGGGGATTTTCATATAGGGGGTAATTTCCTCGTTGCATGCATGGAGGGATGGATGTTGTGGACACTCTTCCGTTTAGATTTTACTTCAATGGCGAGTTTATACATGCTGGGAAGAAGTTGCATTACTGCGGTGGGTCGGAGGGAATGTATTATATATGACGTGACATGATGTCACTACCAGAGATTAATGGACACCTCAAGGACCACTATGATGTTGTGGAAGGGATGTTACTGCATTGGTTGTTTCTGGTGAAAGATTTGGGAGATGGGTTGAGGGTTTTGGTGGATGACAAGGTATGCTAGACAATGTCTGATTGTATTGTGGAAGATGGTGTTGTAGAAATATATGTGAAAGCACCAATAGCTCAAGAGGAGTATGAAGATGAAGCTGACAAGGAAGATAGTGACTATGAGGATGAGATTGAGGTAATGTCTACAGGAGCATAGGATGACGATGACTGCGCCATTGTTGGCTAGAAGGAAGTGAGCATTTTGACTGGAACACCAGAGCAAAAAAAGAAGCAATTAGAAGCAGTGGAGAGATTTTATAGTCCTATGAAGAGTCAAAGCAAGAGCAAGAGCAAGCAAGATGGTCAAGGTTGTGGAATAATAAAGTAGCACTGCCTGAAGTAATGCAGAACCAGCAGGATGGTGAGAGCTCAGACAGTGACTATATTCCACGCGATTATAATACATTAGAAGAAGATGAGGAAGCATTAGATATCATGAAGAAATTCAAAGAGTTCAATAAGAAGATGAAGGCTAGTAAAATAGCCAATTTTGATGATATGGTGTATGAAGGACCCTTTATACAGACAAGATGTGCAGATGGGGGACACGTAGAAGAGGAGAGAAATGATACTCCTTATGTTGACAATAGTCAAGATGATGACTCCTTTGATGAGGTAGACAGTGGAGGAGAGTTGGTGAGGAAGGAGTCCAAGTACCCTAGGTTTGACAAAAAGAGGCATGTGCCAACATTCTCCATGGGAATGAAATTTGTTGACAGGCGGTTGTTCAAAGCAGCAATCATCAAATATGGTTTGGCTCACGGGAAGTTAATCAAGTTTGTTAAAGATGAGGGTGATAGAGTAAGGGCAAAGTGTGACTGGACATGATGCCCCTGGTTTTGTTTGTTGGCAACTAACACCAGAAGTACTAGCTGGCAAATCACCAGCTTTAATGATGTGCACACATCTCCTCCAAGAAGAGACAACAAGCTTATAACTGCAGAAAGAATTGCTAACAAATATAAGAATTTGATAAGAGCAAACCCTGCATGGAGTATGCTGAGCCTGAAAGCCACAGTGGAAGAGGAAATATTTGTAGATGTTAGCATCCCGAAATGTAAGAGAGCCAAGTACATAGTGATGCAAAGGATCCTGGATTCAACCAAAGATGAATACTCTAGAGTTTTTGACTACTAGCTAAAATTGTTGAGGAGCAGCACAGTAGTGGTGAAGCATGACAATGATGTTGAGATCCCCACCTTCGTAAGAATGTACATCTGTCTTCAAGCATGCAAGAAGGGATTTATAGCTGGGTGTGGGAAGGTCATTGGACTAGATTGTTGCTTCTTCAAAGGTGCTACCAATGGTGAATTCCTTTGTGCTCTAGGAAGGGATGCAAACAACCAAATGTACCCTATAACCTCGACAGCTATGGAAAAGGAGACAAATGATAGTTGGGACTGGTTTCGTTATCTGCTTTTCAAATATCTAAAGGTTATGGATGGTGAGGGATGGGTGGTCATCTCTTATCAGCAAAAGGTGAGTGAGATTGTCAAGCTAGTCATGTCATATCATTCATATACTTCAGCACAAACAGGTTAGATGATTACATAGCCTCCTACTACTCGGTTGATGAGTTCAAGAAAACATATGACCGCAGCCTAGAGGTTGTGGTGGGTATGCATAGTTGGCCCACATTTCAAAGGCCACAGCTGCAAGCACCAAGATATATTAGGATGCCAAGCAGGCCAAAGAAAGAAAGGAAAAGAGAGCCTCATGAGAATCCCAAGGCCACAAGAGTATCAAAAGTGAGAACTATCATTAGGTGCACGTTTTGCAAAGGGACAAGCCACAACAAATCTTGTTGCTCAAAGAGGAAAGAAGTATTAGGTGCATCAGCCGGGCTATCTAATACAAGTGCAAGGGTTGTACCAAAAGATATTCCTCCTGCAACACCTAATGTGCTACTCTTGCTTCAGTAATGACCACTCCTGCAAACTGAACTAACATTGCATGTTGTCCTCAGGTAATGATGCAAGGATCACAACAGAGCTCTACAGGTGTTGGGAAGAGAAGGGCAAGCCTGCCTGCCAACTCAAAGGGCAAGAAGAAGTGCCGTGGGGGCTTTGTACTCGCAGAATTCTACCACTACAATCCAGCATGTAAGCATCTTCTAGTTTTCTGCCATTAATTGTTTTATTCAGTTATATGATTTATCTTTGTTCTTGTTTTGTTGAAGACTGGTGTGCCAAATAAAATGATCATCAAGTCGTCTGCTAAGGCCAGTGTGACAACATCAAAAGATGGTTCTGCATCTGTAAGGCTAAAGGCCAATGTCTCTACTTCACAAGCCAGTTCATGTGCCACAGTTCAACTCTCTCTGATCATGCTTCAGCTCATGTCAATGCTCAAGAGCCACCAAAGAAGAAACCTCCAAAAAAGAGGTCCACAAATCTATCGAAGCTTTTGATGTCCACCAGTGATGTGATCTACAACAAGCATTGAAAGTGTGTACCGACAATGTGTGTGTGAACTGGCAAAACTACACATACATTAAGAATGTGTTGTGTATGTGAACTTGTTAAGCTTAGGATTTCTTAAACTTATACATGTTATCAACTTGTCTGTAACCGGTTAAGCTTATGTAGTATGTGAACTTGTTAATCTTAGGATTTCTTAAATTTATGCATGTTGTCAACATGTCTGTAATCGGTTAAACTTATGCAGTATGTGAACCTATATGCTACTTTCAACTTATGCAGTATGTGAACTTGTATGCTACTTTCAACTTATGAAGTGCACTTGTTACACTCAGTTGTGCCATGTTCCATTTCAGTATGTCACTTATTCAACTTTTGTAAGATGATGCTTACAAGCAATTCAAAAAGATATTTCCATTCCAACTAACATTCAGTTTCACATAACAAAGGTACAACTTACATCAACAAATTTACAAAATTACTAGCAGAACGTCACTATCCTTTTTCTACCATTCCAGTGAATGCTACTACCAGAACATCAAGCCAACTACAACAAGGACACTACATGCAAGCACTCAGATCATCAACATTCTATCCGTTTTTACCATTTTGACCCTATCACTAAGATGAACAACTGCAGCCTCATTTTCGACCATAGTTCTCCTCAAATCAGCACACTACTCTGATTATGCAACCATAATTCTACTTAATTTAGCACACTCCTCTTCTTTGGTAGCCACAAACACACCGAGCTTGGCATGTTCATCACTACCTGAGGCCTTCGGTTCTTGATTCTCCTTCCTCAAAACCCTTACACAGTCGCGCAAATCCAACAAATTATGGTTAACAAAATTACTTGCTTTCGGATTATACCATCTCCAAAAATTGCAACCCCAACCTACACAAACACAAACACAAGCACATGCCCCAAATTGAGAAGAAAGCAAACAGACTAAACAATAACACACTTCGCCGACCACAAAAGAGGACGAATTCCACTCACCCGAGCCTTTGCACAGGTCAAGTACCTCCTTCCAGGGTTCACGTCACTCCAAGAGATCCATCTAGCTACCTTCTACCCACAATTGCAACAGACGACTCGCTCATAATCAAGCGGGTCCTCCCTGTACCGAACAGGAAATGTGTAAGTTCATTTTTCTTGCAATTTCTTATGGTTTTTTTTTGTTATAGGGTATGAATCTCTAGGCGAAACGAAATGCGGGTAGAGTAGTTGGATATCCTCCTAGGTGGAGAAATGTGTATTCTACCTTCTACATGTGATTTTTTATGTTGCAAAAAGTTCTTTAATTGTTCATAACTTAGTAAAATTAAGTCATTTAATCAATATTTTCACAAAAAGAATAAAAACAGTAATATTTACGCTAAATCAACACACAAACATGTCTTCAGAGCCCTCAAGGGCATTTCAAACATTTCATCCTTCTTCCACAGCTGAAGCAGCCAGCCAACCCAATAAAAAGCCAAACAGTCAAATGACATTTCAGGAAAAGCTACAATCATCATATACATCTGGTTTTCAGTTAGAAAGCCAAAAAGGAGTTTATGGCAAAAGTTACAGCTCTCCCAAACAGAGACTTTCTTTATGACATTGCATAGTTTTTCCTATTGCCAAAAAATGGCTCGAAGCTATTTGTTTGTTTCTGTTTATAATTTCCTTCAGATGATGTTGTATCCATTTTTACAACTGAAGTATCCTTTTCCTAAGCTCAACTTTCTGGTGGATGCAAAGTACATAGTTTTATGTTAAAACCGTGCAAAGCATACACTGTGCAACACTCACAAAAAAAGGAATCTTCCTTGGTCGGTATAAATTGCGGCCATCTGGATTAAAAATATACATAAGTGGCTATTTTTCTTGCCAAGACATGCTACATCCAGTGTGACCAAATCAAGGATAATGCTTATACGTGTACGTCTGCAGAGATTAAAAAAATCGGACGCTCTGTATGCTTATGTGACTAACTCATGCCGCTTTGCTCTGCCTCCTTCCACTTCTCGCTTTCTTCCCCCAAACACTGCCTCGAATTTGCTTCCTTGCAAACATGCAGCTGCCAACAACGGGGGTTCCTTCCATTCACACCTTCCTCCTCTTCTTTCCCCCAATCCTCTAATTCTATGTGCATGCCTCCTCTCATACTTCTTCTCATCCTCACCCCCAGGTCTCCCAAGCTCCATCTCCCTCCCCCTTCCTCTTTGGCCCGTGAGATTAGGGCGGGGTGCCGGGCGACAGTGGACGGTGAGCGAATGATCGGTGAGTGGCAGAAGGCGAGCGAAGGACTAACGGTACGGTCAGAATAAAGCATCAGGTCGACTCGCCCCTAGATCTGAGCTAATCGATGAAGCATCAGACTGACCTCCTGCTGCTGCTTTGAGCTCGGCTTCTCATTGCCATCTGCGTGCATCCTCCTTCAGTTGGTTGAATGGTTGTAGACATTTTTCTTGATTTATTGCAGCCCCTTGTTTCCATTGTTGCAGGAAGCATTTCTCGTTGTTGCAATACCAATAAGTCATAGTGTGTCGTCCAAGATTTTTGTGTATTCCAATTTTGTTGTAGATGTGTTCCCAATTTGTTGAAAGGTGGTTGCAAAATGTTGCAGTTGTTTTTTCAAGTTTTCCATGGATTTCGCGGTTGAATTGTTGCACATGTTCTTTGGAAATGTTGCAAACACTATTGTCAATAGTTGCATCTATATTTTAGAATGTTGCAATAGTGTAACTTCTTTTTTTTCTGCAATTGCATTCATTGTTTTTTACACCACCTTTCAAGCATATCTAGGTTTCTTAACGAGTAAGATGTCCATTACTACTCAAGGTTTTGTTGAATTTCTTGATAAGGCGAGATTGTAAAAAATCTTTTTCAATGTTGCCATTCATACTTTTCTAATGTTGGACATGTGTGCAAAAAATGTTGTAGACATTTGAAGGAATTGTTGAGCTTTTTTTGGGACCGTCTGATGGGAAATGCTCCCATCAGACGTCCAGCCTCTAGCAAAGCCCCAAAATCAAGCACCTTAGATCTTGCACCGCCACAAATTTGTTCAGCTAAAATGTGGCAATGCTGTTGACCTATGTTAATATTCAGGCATTATTCATGCCATGGATGTGTTAGACTCAAGCTTGTATCAAACAAGTCAAGGAACAATCCTTTTGGATGGTCATATAGCCCATATAGAACAACATCTGATGTGTTGCGTCCAGATGTGTAAGGCTACAGATAGCTGCTCCACCATCCATACCGCGAATGTTTTTTGAACAAATAAGATTTTTATAACAAATATCCATACTACGAATGTAAACAATATCTTTGCTGCTCCTATTTATTGGTGTTGGTCCACTTGCTCTCACAGTCCTCCCCCAATGACGTACGTGTTCTGTCCCTCAACTAATGCAATCCTCATCCTCATTGTTTCCCCTTCTGTATGTTTTCCCGATCATGTATCATGTAAGCTACTGTGGGAGCAACAACTGTAATCCTGTCATCTATCGTGATGTGCATCAAGGGACCAGTCTTCCTTTCATTTTATAATCTTTCAAAAGACAAAAAAAACTTGCATGCACCACAAGTTCAAAAGAAATAGGGCCTATTTGGAAAGAAGAATCAATGAGAATTTTGTAGAAAACATTTTAAATCCTGCACAAAATGCCCGCTTTATTGGCAAAGAACTGTGGCATTGGCTACTAGCAGCTCTTTTGTAGAGCACGAACACAAGTAAATCCACAATACGACAGTCAGGTATAGCACATTAGACGGACACATGCGTGAGGGTCAGAGGGTGTTTGAAAACTTGAGTTAGGCTATTCGCTTGCACCGAACGAAATCGACATTGACACCTAGATGATAAGTAGCCTTTCAGCTGACATTAGATCCCCTAGTCACAAAATTTCAGTGGAAAATGCTCCATGTACGATGAAAATGCGTGTATGACAATCTGGCCACACGCCCGGGCCACCCCCGGTCGGCTGCCCTGGCTGCGCGCTTGATCGCCCCCAACCGACCGCCTACATCTCCACCCAGCCCACGTTGCCCTGGCTGCGCGCCCACGCCGTCCCCAGTCGACCACCTGCGTCTCCACCTGGTCGACTACCCGCGTCTCCGCCCGCTCGCAGCCAAGATCATGCCTCCACCCGCCCGACCACCCCTTAGCACCTCCGCACGACTCCCTCCTCTGCACCACCCTGCCTGCCTGCCCGCCCGTGCTACTTTCGGCTGCCACGTGCGTCGTGCGTGCGACAATAAATTGTTGCCTACGATGATAAACTGTTGTGGGTATAGCACTCCCGAATTTCAGTTGAAACTTGAGAATCTTACCAGATAAATAGAGGGAAGTTTTACGCGCAAAGAGATGGGCCACGTCGCCCCGAATTTTTTCCCCGTCGGATTCGCTCTGATTTGCTTCGTGTCCGTCGATTTTCTTCTCATTTCGCTCGCCTACGTTTCTTTCTCATTCTGCACTGTTCGATTCTCTTCTGGTTTCCTTCTCCATTGTCTTATTTTTTCTGGCGGAGCACCCCCATGCACGATCTCTCTTCGCCCCGCTGGCGTTCGGCTTCGGTCTTTGTTTCCTCCGTCCACTCTCTCCTGTGCTCCTACCTTACTCTATCGCAGCTCGTCCCCTTTCCCTCCCCAGCCCCATCCCCGCCCCGGTCCCCTCTACCTCCCCCCGTGCCCCGCATCTCTGGTGGCTTCTCCGTCTTCTCACTCATCTGTGTCGGGTTGCTTCTTCCGCTGTTGGTCCTTCGGTTGTTCGTTGTTTCAGCTTTCTTCCTTCCTCTGGCTTTCTCCGTCGTCGTTCCTCCCCAAGAGGATCGGGCGCTCCCCTCCTCGGAGGTGGCCTCGCAACCCCCTCTTCCCCGTCGCCACCACCCAACCTCAGTATGGTGTTTTCCACCCCTTACCAGACCTTCCTCAATGAGGCCATGTTGGTCGATTTTTGTTGATTTTAGCTGTGAATGTGTCCAACCGTTGTTTTTCTCTAGGGATTCGTTGTTTTTGCCTCCCATTCTACTAATTTGGTTGTGGATGTGTTCAGTTGTTGTTTCAATTTGGGGATTTCTTCGGTTTGCCTCCCGTTTTACTAATACGTCTGCTTTGTTTGGGGGCAGAGCTGAGTCCTCGATGCGGCTCCATTTTGATGGTAGGAAGGCACACCACCCTTTCGTGTGATCTGAGTTTAGCTGGGATTCTCGCAATGCCGACTGGCTAGCACGTAGTCCTGTTCTCCTTCTCGATGGCTCCTTCTTGACATCACCAACCAAATCTGATACTAGCCGCTTCCTCACCGTCGTCGTCGACTACCACCTCGTCGTCTAGGACGTCGTCTCCCTCAAGGTATCCGCACAATTTCCCACCTCCTTTCTCCCCCTCGATCTTAGTGCTTGGGAATTGTAATGCAAGTTTAGGGTTTGGGCTTTTGGAGTGGTTGCTGAATCTGGGATTGGGGGTGATGTGATCTGGCGTCACTCGAATTTGAGCACTCTGACACATGGAATGTGCCTAATGTCGCCTGATCCGTAGCCTAGGGGTCAGGAGTAGGTTGTGCTTAGAGAAATTCGTAGTACATGTTGTATTGAAGAAATATTCGTACCAACTGGTATGGAAGAGTGGATAATAGGTGATTTTGTTATTTGCATGGAGGTTTAGATAGGTGTGTTTGCTTCTATAATTCTGCAAGTTGTGTTAGCTTAGCGTTTGAGTTGTTTTAGTGTGGTTATTTTGGTTTAACAAACTATGTAATTTCTCGAATACTCTTGGGTATCTCTTGGAGTCATGGAAGTCTTGTGACTCCTTTGGTACCTCACAACATTATTGAACTTGGTTGATGTATCTATATGTTTAATTTTGGATTTTGATGATCGATCAGTTGGAAATTTGAATATTAGGTTATAGCTTAGCCAATCTCTTGTTCAGCTCTTATGTACTTGTTTCAGTCTATTTTTATACAGAACTATGTTGTTGTTCATGCTTTAAACAAAACATGAGATGGTTAGATGCGGAGGTACCAATTCTGAGATGTGAACTGATCATTCAAAGAACAGACCTATTACAGGTTCTAATATACTCGCCAAATGGGAGGTGCTTGTCCAAGAATTTAGCATATGAGAGTAGACATATTAGGTGTGAAAATTGTAGCTTTTGTCACCGTGTGTTCAGTTTTCAACAGTAGGCAGCTATGATCAGGCAGTGTGGACTTTGAGCCACATGACATGGAAAACGTTCGCTAAGTTCACGCATGCAGTCTCTTTCGAAGTGTCTATTCCCATCGTTACTTGCCATCTTAGCGGATTTACTTTTTACCTATTCATTTTTCCCGATTGTAACTAAAAAAATGCCACAGGAAGTGGATGACCCATGCTAACTTAATATGTTAAGAGTTATGTCTAAGAGAAGCCTTCTCCCATAGCATGCAGGACAATGTTGCTGGTAAGATTATGATTGTCGTTTTTATACTGCTTCTCATGCCCACTTTTTTTTTTGTTCCACACGCCGACCATTGCACCTTATTTTTTGGCATTGCTTGCTTGGTCATTTCCCTTCTCAACTCACATAGGCTGCAAGCCTGCAGGGGTCCATGAAAATTGTTAAAGCAATCCCCAAAATGTTATCCTATCTAGCAAAATTGAATTAAAACATTTTATGGGACATTTTGTGGTTCTTTTGTGTATAGATTGTCTATAACAAACTTTTAAGCATAACATTTTTGATTTGTTATGCACTTTGAAACCTCTGATGTTGTATACTTATTTACCTTGGTTGTTTCTTCACATTTGTATCATATAGTTTGAGATTAGGACTGATATGTTCTTCACATTGTCAGGGCAACAACTACATTGTAGACTGTAGTTCTGTTTATGTTAACTGAGAGAAGGCAGTACTTTGCAACACCATTCTTCAGTACAAATAGTTGTAGCTTATCACTATGCATGGTTTTTTTTTAAGAATTACATTTTAGCATTTCCCTTAATTGACATTGAGTCATGTAGCTTATAGAGTATATATGTCTAGATGATCCTGTCCTTAGATGCAAAATAATTTTCCATTTACTCTCAAAAAGTTGTATAATTGCGTGAAGAAGGTTTGCATGTCTGATTTAGCCTACCTATAGATTGTACTTACAGATTACACAACGTCTTGCAGGTCAAATTGTTTGCTCCTGCTACACCGACGAAACCAGGCCATTCAGCCAAAAAAAAAGGGATTGGCTAAACCTAGGTACGTTATTTATGGTAACAAAATCACTCATTCCTGCACATTTCAGATTTTACATGCGATTTACGAACCCTAACTGTTCCCTGATGTAGTTGACCCATTAACTCAACTATATCCTCTTCTTACTGCAGTAACTTCTACGGAATCTACTGCGATCGCATAGCTTCGCTTTCCACTCGTGTTCTAAGCGCATGTGTAAATTTCTCCTGATCAGTACATACGATAGTGTTTGATTTGTATCTTTCTTTCTATTATATGGTGCTTATGTCCCTGTACAATTATACTCTTAAAACTCATCTACTTTGTGATCTCGCCTGCGCTGATAATGTCATCAATCGATTGTCATGCTGACTCTTTAGAGCATGCCTACTAATGTCGAGTGCTTTGAGTTTGGTTACTGTTTGTATGCTATAGATCTACATTTGTGAAGTGGTTAAGGAGCAGCATTTAGACTTTGTGGCCATAATTGAAACTGGTAAAAAAGAATTTGTTGTGTCTCATCTTAATCATCTTTGTGGTGGACGGGATTTTCTGTGGCATTGCTCTCCGCCACAAGGTCGGTCTGGGGGCATTCTTTTAGGGGTTGATACTCGAGTTTTCGATATTGGTTCTATTGATGCGGGTGATTTTTATGTAAAGTTCCATCTCAAAAATAGAGAGGATGATTTTCAATGGAATCTTGTGGCTGTTTACGGTGCAGCTCAAACTCAATTCAAGGAGAAATTCCTTACTGAACTTGTTCATGCCTGTAGAAAATATTTACTTCCCATTTTAATTGGGGGTGATTTTAACATTATCAGGCATGCTGGGGAAAAAAACAATGATAACTTCGAGTGTAGATGGCCGTTTTTGTTTAATGCTGTGATTAATATTTTGGATTTAAGGGAAATAGATTTATCTGGGCGACAATTTACTTGGGCTAATTCGTTAGATAATCCAACCTATGAAAAGCTGGATAGAGTTTTAATGAGTACTGATTGGGAAACTAAATTCCCTTTGGTCACAGTGCATGCTCTGGAAAGGTCTTTGTCTTATCACACACCGTTGCTTTTAAATACGAGAGCGGTCTCTTATAGAGGGAGTCAGCCTTTATTTAAATTTGAATTAGGCTGGTTGTGTAGGGAAGGGTTTAGGGAGATGGTAGCTGATGTGTGGAACAAGGAAAGTAGATGTCAGTCTGCCTTACAAAGTTGGCAAAATAAGGTTAGATCTCTTAGACAATATCTTCGAGGTTGGGCAAAAAATTGCAGTGGAACCAATAAAAAGGAAAAACTAGAACTCAATTTGATAATTGATAAGCTAGATAAAAAGCTGAGATTTTGAGATTGTCTGATGAAGACCTTTCCCTTAAAAAATTTGCTACTAGACGTTTGGCGCATATGTTAAGAGAAGAAGAAATCAAATGGTACCAAATGTCCAAAGTGAAATTTCTTCTGGAGGGAGATAGAAATACACGTTATTATCATTTGATTGCGAACGGAAAGCATAGAAGACAAAGAATTTTTCAGCTCGAACAAGAGGAGGGGATAATTCGGGGTGATGCACAATTAAAAAAAGTATATCACTAATTATTATAAAGGTCTATTTGGACCATCTGAATTTAATCATTTTTCTATGATTGATTCTTTTCGGAATGATATACCTCAAGTTTCGGATGCTGAAAACACATTTCTTACAGAACTTTTCACGGAAAAGGAGGTGAAAGATGCTATCTTTCAAATGGAACATAACAAAGCACCTGGACCAGATGGCTTCCCTGTTGAGTTTTATCAGGTGTTTTGGGAAGTCATTAAAAATGACATGATGGCAATGTTTCATGAGTTTCATACTGGTTCAATGTCTCTTTTTAGCTTGAATTTTGGGATTATTACATTGCTTCCCAAAAAAGCGGATACTAAACAAATACAACAGTATAGACCTATTTGTCTTCTAAATGTTAGTTTTAAAATTTTTACAAAAGTTGCTACTAATAGAATTATTAGGGTAGCTCAAAATGTTGTCAGATCATCCCAGTCGGCGTTCATGCAGGGGAGATTTATTCTAGATGGAGTTGTAATACTTCATGAAACAATCCATGAGTTACATAAACAAAAGTTGGACGGAATAGTTTTCAAGATTGACTTTGAGAAGGCTTATGACAAAGTAAAATGACCATTTTTATTACAAACTTTAAGAATGAAAGGCTTTTCGTCTAAATGGTGTTCTTGGGTCGAAAGTTTTATTAAGGGAGGGAGTATTGGAATAAAAGTCAACGATGATATTGGAACTTTTTTTCAAACTCAGAAGGGTCTGAGGCAAGGTGATCCTATGTCCCCAATTCTTTTTAATCTTGTTGTGGACATGCTTGCCATCTTTATCTCTAGAGCTAAAGAAAAAGGTCTTTTATCGGGAATAGTCCCCCCACTTGATTGATGATGGGTTATCAATTTTACAGTATGCTGATGACACTATTCTTTTTCTGAATAATGATTTAGAACAAGCAAAAAATCTCAAGATTATTCTTTGTATCTTTGAACAATTATCAGGTTTAAAGATTAATTTTTATAAGAATGAGATTTTTTTGTTTTGGTGCTGCCAAAGAGGTTGAATCATAATATACTCAGTTATTTGGTTGTGAAGTAGGTGTCTTTCCTTTCAGGTACTTAGGTATTCTGATTCACTTCAAAAAAAAACTAAGGAATTGTGATTGAAAAGAGGTTGAGGACAGAGTTGAAAGAAGCTTAGCTGTTGGAAAGGAAAAAATATGTTTGTTGGTGGACGTTTAGTGCTTATCAATTCGGTACTTAGTAGTTTGCCTATGTTTATGTTATCCTTTTTTGAGGTTCCTAGAGAGGTTCTCAAAAGATTAGATTTTTATCGCTCTCGCTTTTACTGGCAGAGTGACAGTCATAAACAAAAGTATAGGCTTGCTAAGTGGAGTTTAGTGTGTTCACCTAAAGAGCAGGGTGGTTTAGGCATTTCGAACTTAGACACAAAAAAATAAAAGTCTACTAGGCAAATGGTTATTTAAATTATTGAATGAAGAAGGAGTTTGACAATCTATGTTAAAAAGAAAATATTTGGGGGTGTCTTTCACAGATGGTTAATAAGCCTGGAACTTCCCATTTTTGGTCAGGTTTAATGAAAATCAAAGACCCGTTTTTTCGTTTTGGTTCATTCCAGATTAAAAATGGAATGCAAACAAGGTTTTAGGAAGATATTTGGTTAGGTGACACTCCTTTGAAAAGTCAATATCCACTCCTTTATAATGTGGTAAGAAGAAAGGATGATACAGTGGCGAATATTATGAGAACAACACCTTTAAATATTTCTTTTCGAAGACCTATTATTGGGCCTAAGCTTCATGCATGGAATGAGTTAATTTTGAGAATTGCTAATTTCCACCTGATCTCTCAACAAGACATTTTCAGGTGGAATTTGAATAAGTTTGGACTTTTTTAGTACAATCTTTCTACACGGCATTAATTGGAAGTCCTCGAGTCCCCAATAGGAGCTTTTATTGACTAATTAAAATTCCATTAAAAGTGAAAATATTCTTATGGTATCTCAAAAGAGGAGTTATTTTAACTAAAGATAATTTGCTCAAAAGAAATTGGAGAGGAAGCAAACAGTGTTGTTTTTGTATTAAAGAGGAAACAATTCAACATCTTTTTCTTGAATGTCCCTTTGCACGTCTTGCATGGTGGGCTGTTCAATGTGCATTTACTTTAACTTCTCATGTGAGTATAGCAAACATGTTTGGAAATTGGTTAACCGACATTCCAAAAATGTTAAAGTCACAAATCTTGATAGGAGCTAGTGTCTTATGTTGGTCTATCTGGTTATGTCGGAATGATGTTAGTTTTGACAAAAAGATAGTCACTAATCCCTTGCAGGTTATCTTTTTGAGTGTGCATTGGCTGAGAGACTGGGTAAATTTCAAGAAACCGGCACAGAAGGAGTCCATGTTGGTCGGAAGCGACAGGCTGGAGGTAGTAGCGAGGCAGATTTTAAGCATTCATGTGTGGCAGTTTAGTCGCGGGATTTGTAATGATTGAGGTTAATTTTCAGTTATTGTTTGCTTATAAGGCTTCAAGCCAGTTTTTAATAGCTTTGGTTACTTCGTTACTTCAAACTCTTTAATAAAATAGGTTGTGTGCATCCTTGATGCAGAGACCGAGAGAGTTTCTCTCTTCAATTATCTAAAAAAAAATATAGATGCACCCTACACAATGTACTGCACACTAATATGCCAGATCAGTGTTGCGTATGGCGTCATCCATTCTGTCATCTTCAGACATTTGAACAGTCTTGATAGCTTTTATGCTATGTATTTACATAAAGATTGTATCTTTGTATCTACATTGATTTTTCGTATCAAGGCGCGGGTATCTACATTGATTTTTCGTATCAAGGCGCGGGTAGAGCTACTGGTTCCAATATAAGCAACACAATCAAAGCGGAGAGCGACAGCTGCTTGATCCTTCCCTGTAAACAGTGTCCTTGCTTTTCCTCCTGCCCAAACCGACCTCTCTACTTGTGAGTAAAAAAAACAAGAGCCCCACAAAAATCCAAAGAATATTAGCGCCCGCGCTACACGACAAGGCGCCTGCCATGATCAGCGCCCCGCTTGACTCCACCAGCCAGATGCCCAGATGCCAATCCGCTCCCCGCCTGCCCCACGTGTACGACAGAGATCCCTCCACATCACCTTCGCCGCCGCGGTAACCTCACAGCCCGGCACACCCTTTCCTCCCGACCTAATGCACCGCTCTTTGCTCCGTAACCTCCGTTTCTTATCTCCCTTTTATACTACTCGGCTTCTGCTCCCACCCTTTCTGCTTCGCAGTTGGCTTCCCAAACAAGCAGCAAAGCAGCCGCCCCCCTTCGCCCGTCGCGTCCACGACCGGTGGTTGTCCCGGCCGATGCCGGTAGCTAGGTAGCCGCGTCCGCTTCGTCCCACCGCCCTTGCAAAGGCGCGCGCTTTTATGCTCCAGGCACCTTGCTTCTTGGACGCTAGTCGCTAGTAGTGGTGTTCGTAGTAGTAGTCGTTCCAGTCCCAGCCCCGGAAGAACTTTCCGCGAAAGCAAGATTCTGTTATGGAGGTCGAGACATCGTCCGCGACGGCCGACCGCAGCGTGTCGTCTTCCGGCCGCGGGGCGCAGCCGCCGCCGCCGCCGCCGGCGGCCCCGCCCGCGAAGAAGAAGCGTGCCCTCCCCGGCATGCCAGGTGATTAGTTGACTAGGCGTGGGCTGCGGTTAACCAAGAAGCTCGAAGCGTGCGTGCGTGTGTTGGTTTGTGGTGTCTGGTGTGATCATCGATTGTGATGGCGAGCGTTTCGTCGTGTTGCAGATCCTGAAGCGGAGGTGATCGCGCTGTCGCCCAAGACGCTGATGGCGACGAACCGGTTCGTGTGCGAGATCTGCAACAAGGGGTTCCAGAGGGACCAGAACCTGCAGCTGCACCGGCGGGGGCACAACCTGCCGTGGAAGCTGCGGCAGCGGAGCGGGAAGGAGGTGCGGAAGCGGGTGTACGTGTGCCCGGAGCCCAGCTGCGTGCACCACGACCCGTCGCGCGCGCTCGGCGACCTCACGGGGATCAAGAAGCACTTCTGCCGCAAGCACGGCGAGAAGAAGTGGAAGTGCGACAAGTGCTCCAAGAAGTACGCCGTGCAGTCCGACTGGAAGGCGCACACGAAGACCTGCGGCTCCCGCGAGTACCGCTGCGACTGCGGCACCCTCTTCTCCCGGTCCGTCCGTCCTTGCCACGAATTCTTTTCCAATCCCGTCTCTAATTTAAGCACCCGATATTGTGCTGACTGACAAAGTGATGCTGCGTCGTGCGCGCGCGCGCGCGCAGGAGGGACAGCTTCATCACCCACCGCGCCTTCTGCGACGCGCTCGCCGAGGAGAGCGCCAAGGCGCGCGCCGCGCCGCCGCCGGCCGAGAAGGACGGGAGCTCCGCCGCAGCTGGCCCGCCGCCGCCGCAGGCCCCAATACCAGCCGCACCGGCGCCACTACAACAGCCGCCGCCGCCGCCTGCTCCGGCGCCCGCGCCGCAACAGGAGAAGCATGGTAACGGCCAGACCAATTCCATTCGTCTCCTAGCTGCTCTCATCTAGTGTCTTACTACAGGCAGCTTGTTGTTTGGGGCTTGTCTTACTATGGTCAAAATCGAGCGTACTTGCAGTACTAGTTGCCTTGATGCTTGCGTTGTTTTGGAGTGTTATGGTGTTTGTAAGATTGTGTGGCCTTGTGGGGGAGATGTGAGGAAGTTTCTGCCATGGTTTTGTCGGGATCTGTGAGGGCTAAAAAATGCGTCCTTGTCCGAGAGTTAGGGGGTAGCAGTGTTAGTGTCCATGTTCTTGCACGCGCGCATCTCGAAATCCAATTATTTTTCACAAGCCTTAACTACCCACGAAAGAGATGAGATTATATAAGTCTTGGGACTTTGGGGATTGTTCTTGATTTCTTTTAGGATCTCATGTAAGTAAAGGTGCTCCTGACTAGGGCTTTTGTGTAGTGTAGTAATCCAATGGAGTGCCTTTCTTGTCTCTGCAACCTTGAATCAGATGACCGATAAAAGTATGCCCACGAACACATGAAAAGATCCCATCATGGATATCTAGCTCTCGTTGCTTTCTGCGTCTGTCTTTATTGCTCTAGCTTTTAGCACTTAACAATAATCTAGCTTGCTAGTCTTAATGTAAATCTTGCTCCGGGTTTGCTGAGACTTGGCGCTGCATGCAGAGCGGGAGACCAATGCTGCAACTGAGCCCGTTCAGTTCACGCCGCCGGCGCCACCGCCACCGGTACCTTCACAACGTCCGGTCACCGTTGCCAATGTCAGCACCAGCACGAGCAGTGTCCCGGCGACGTCGCAAAACCTCCTCGGGAGCATATTTGCACCGTCCTCGGTGGCCCAAGCACCGCAGCACCCAGCCCTCGTCAGCGGCGTTGGCCGCCCGGAGCGCGCAATGCCTGCCAAGCCCCCGTCGCTGTGCCTCGCGACCGACGCGTCGTCCTCGCTGTTCTCGGCGCCTGCAGCCGCTGACCGGCAGCAGTTCGCTCCGCCGCCACCGCTGTCCCCGTCGCCGCACATGTCCGCCACTGCGTTGCTTCAGAAGGCCGCGCAAATGGGCGCTACCTCATCGAGCTCCTCGTTCCTCCGTGGGTTGGGCCTGGACATGTCGTCATCGTCGCCGGCGGCTTCGTCGTCAGGCCAGCCGCAGCACCAAGGAGACATGCAAGTGTCAATCCCAGAGGGTTCACTGCAGCAATGGCCCCCGCGGTTAGAGCCGGGGCCAGCTCCAATGTTATCCGCCGGGCTCGGTCTCGGGTTACCATACGACTCGACCGGCGGTCCGGTGGGCTTGCCGGAGCTCATCATGGGTCAATCGTCACTGTTCAGTGCCAAACCAGCCACGTTGGACTTTCTGGGCCTTGGAATGAGCCCGACGGGCGCGTCAGCAAGCAGGGGCCTGTCCGCATTCATCCAACCCATCGGCGGTGCGGTTGGCATGGCCGGGACTGGCACCGGCGCCGCCGAGACGTTCGGTGCCGGCCGAGGCGCGCAAGCGAAGCCGTGGGAAAGGAACCCGAGTAGCTCGCCAATCCTGTAATTCTACTAGCTAGCAACAACCGGTAGCAGGTAGCAACCGCTGTGAATTGGGGAAAACGCGAAGGAAGATGAGAAGAAAATAGTAGAAGCCAGGTTACGTCCAATTAGCAGTTAGTCTCTTCCACTGTTTGTTCTCGCTGTTCTTTTGGTTCTTCAGCTTAGTGCTACGAAGTCACAAGTTCCCTTTGTTGTTCGCCATCTCGCTCTTCCCTGTCGATTGCATTTGTTCCTTCTTGTTTGCTTCCTAGTTCTTGTCATGTAGCTGCCACTGCCCGTGCATTTAAGCGCGGCATACTAGAGCAGTACATAAGTGGATAGGGGAATTAAATTTGTGCCTGGGCCGAGCTTCCAGTGGGTGATCATGAGCATTCAAGCTCCCCCCAAATGATTTTTTAGTGTCCCCATCGTCATCAGATTGGTACCATCATGCATCCCCCCTCCCCAAACCCACTATTCTTATCAATGCCACTTCTGTGGCACCAGGTACATACATGTGTTGGCGATAGCTACTTCAAATAGGTTATCTCGTTCTCCTTGCTGGTGTATTCTTTCAGGGTGTTTGGTCGCACGACTCCATCAATGGTTGACATGCTCTTGTTTAGGCCTGCGCTTCTGCTGATGCATACGATCCAGATGATTGCAGCATCCTAAATTGCATAATGTTTTGATATTTCTTTTTGGGAACATTTTGCTGGTGTCACCGGAAAGATTGCAATATCGGCCCTGCGACCGGAAACAGGACTCTTTCGTATTTGCCACTCAAATTTTTGTGTCATTGTTTTTGCCGTTACAGCCACTCAAATTTTTGTGTAATATTGTTTTTGCCATTAAAGCCAATATTTGTTAGTTTGAGATCGTTTGACTGTTATTTTCACGTCAGGTTTTTCCAAAAATCATCCAATACCCTTGTTAGCTTGTAAGCTCCACTGTTAGTGCGCTCCCAACATGCTGCCGACGAGCGCTGAGGCCAGAGGCAGGGACCGCGGTGAGGATTAACTCAGCCCACTGGTCAGACCCATATACAGAGAGAGAAACATAGGGGTGTCTACCTCGTCGTCCGTTCTGAACAGAGGAATAGAAGGAGAGAAACAGAGGAGGTTCCATGGGAGGCTTAGGTGGAGCTCGGGCACCAGCGACGACAGCAATTGGAGAGGACTAAAAATGGGTTGCGGGGGTCACGAGAGCACAAAGGTGATGGTAGCTTGGTCTGAGGAGCACGGTGGCGCGCTCGCAGTGGTTCATGGCGGTCATAGATGGGGGAGATAGGGGTGACGACGATGGGGACAACAAGAGGCAAAATGAAGGTGAGTATGAGCTTCAGTGGAGGGAGGAGAATTTACCGAAGTGGATGGTGGAGGCGGAGCAGCTACGAGGCGACTTGGCGACGAAGGCCAAGGATGGCGAGTTGAGCTCCACAGCACGGCTACACTGAAGGGGAAGGAAGCTCAAACAAGTAGTTGGGGAAGTAGAGGGAGGTTAAGGGTGCTCTAGTAGGGAGTAATTGGACCCCAGCTCACGGGAGAGGATTCCGACGGTGGCGGTGGTATTTGGTCGGAGGTGAGGACGACAGTGGCGCACGATGTTCCTGTTAATGAAACCCAAATTGGATGAGCTGGATGGAAGGGGAGGCCATGGAACACATTTGGATGCGAGCCTAAAGCGGAGGAGCTTACCGGGTTGACGGGGTGGAGAGGAGGAGGGAGTGGCCACGATGGGACCTCAGGCGCCGGACGGTAGCGTGATCGGCTACTGTTGGGAGGAGGGCCACCGGTGGGAGAAGGGGAGCGGGCGCCGTCCGATGAGGAGGGGGTGCGGCGGGAGGCAAGGCGGAGGCAGGCGACGATGGGTTGCATATGGTTGGGCGGCACTAGTGGAGAGAAAGAGAGGAAGAACAAGATGAATAGCAAGAAGGGTAAATAGGTCTTTTCATATACAATTTGACCGTCAAGGTGCCCCTTGACTCACGATAATGGCAAAAACGATACGACGGGAAAAAAATTGAGTGGCAAAAATGAAAGAAAAAATTGAGTGGCAAAAACGAAATGGTCTAATTTCTGGTGGCAAAACCGATATTGCATCTCTTTCTAGTGGTACCAACAAAGTTTTCTCTTTCTTTTTTTGCTCGGTGATTAACTTAAATTGATTCCTGGAGCCGTACGTATTAACTTTAATATGATCGCTAGACATATGGACTTTAATACGAATAGTTAGACGTATTCCTCCAATACAATATTACAGTACAATGTTGTAGAGCGAAGCGTCACGGAAGCAAATACTCTACAGCGGCAGGTCATGTTCACATGGAATATGTAACAACCCAAATTTGAACCTTTTTAAAATTTGCATGAATTTATTGATTTCAAAAACTTTTGTGCATTTCAAGAATTTCCCAGAGTCTTGCAATTTAAAATGTTAAAATAAATTCTTGCATCAAATTGAATTTATAAAAATCTACAAGTTAGTTTGTGTGCTAAACCTTCTCAGGATTTGAATTTCAAATTCAAATTCAATCCTGAAAATGCAAACTAAAATCTAATTTGTCAAATTCAATCCTAAAAATCCAAACTAAAATCTTTAAATCAATTCTCTCTCTCTCTGTCTTGCCGCATCTCTCCCGTTGGCCATGCCCTCTCCTTTTCCCATGGCCCGCCCCAGCGCGCACCTGACCCAGCGTGTCGTGCCACTCCTTTCCCCCCTCATGGCGCAAGCCGAGCAGAACGAGCCCCACAGTTGCAGCCCACCCGCTCACCCTCTCTCGCATCGCTCACTTTCGATGACAAATGGGCCTACTGGCCAGACGCACAGGAGAAACATTGTTTCTCTTCCCCGCTTGCTCTCTCACACTCGTCCTCTCTCTCTTCGTGTCGCACCCATCTGCGAGAGAAGCACTCGAGTGCATGTATTTGCCGCAACATCCTATCCGCACCAGAGCCCTATTGCTGTCGCTCTGCTCAGTTGCCGCATCGTACCCGAGCCAAGTCGACCTCCTCATCCCCTATCTCCTCCCAATTTAAGGCAAAGTTGAGTGCTTCAAATCCTTTGCGAGCCTTTCCTCTGCATTTTCCCCTATCTTTCCCTTCTTCACCTCAAGTGGAGAAGAAATCCGCCGCACAAGCCTTCTTCTCCAACTCTAGCCACCGGCGCCTGCCTGTCGATTCCAGACATTGGGATGAGTCCTCGTCTTCGTCTTCTTGCACGTTGGAACCGCCTTGACTTCCTATTCCTCATGCGTGCCTCCCCCGTGCTTGTTTCCTCACATAAAGGACAGAACATCGTCGTTGTCCGCAGAACTAGCTGGAGCACGCCTGAGTTGTCGCCGCCTCCTTCTGCGTTTTCTGGTGAGCTTTTGCCGACGCTGTCTCACGCATCTTGGTCGCCTCGACCCCATCTCTCTAATGTGCGTACTCTTCTTCCTTGTCGCGCACCAGAGCCACCGGAACGCCTCTTCGTCCCTGTCGCCGGCCCGGAGCAACCTCACCACCGCACTCGATCTCCTTTCTCGCTCGGTTTCCAGGTGAGTCCTTCTGTTCCAGTAAGCATCTTCATGTTGCAAACCCGATAGGCTAGTCAATGAACCGCCTAGTTGGTCGTAGCATAGCCTCGCCGTAGCACCACGCCACTTCTCTTGGAGCACTGAGAGCACCCTTAGCTTCGCATTAGGCCATAGATCTAATCCAAGCTCCAGTTTGTACTTAGAAGCCTCGTTGTGTAGTTGGTTCCACCTACAGTACCATCACCACTGACTTCACCGTAGTGCCGCCACCTTGGTCCATCTCCCGTCGCATCGCCACGGCCATTAGGGTCACCTTGGACCCCGCAACCCATTTTGGGGGTCGCGAGTGGTCGTCGGAATCCGCTCTGCCAGCGCTAAGCTTGGTAGAGCCCGGCCATGTCTACCTCTATTTTGGGAGGCATTTGTAACATCCCGTTTGTCTTAGAGTCTTTACCAGTTTTCAAAATAAAAAAGGAATCATTCGGTTTATTGGTTTGCTCAAGCTTAACTTGGAACTTTGGAATATTAGAGGTTTAACTTGAAATAACCAAACTTCAACTAAGTCCAGTTGGACTGTGCTCTCTGTTCGTTGGAGTTCTCTGGTGTTCTTTGGCATTTAGTTTTCCTTCTTTATTTGCTCTGTGTGCCTCTCGGCCTAGTATCTCTTTTCTAAGGACCTCCTTTGGTTCATCCTAGCTGTTAGGACCTCCTTCTTTGGATTTCCTCCGTTAGATCCTTTTATCTTTTGTTTCTTATCCGTTGAGGCCTCTCCTTGTCTGGACCTCCCTAAGTCCAGACCTCCTCGCGCCTTCCCCTCTCGAGGGCCGTGAGATCTTGTTCATATGGCCCGATTTCGAGGAGGCGTTCAGTTGGTCCGAACGTTTCCCTCATTTTGGGCCGCCCGATCTAGTTTAACGGCTAGATCGCTTGCGACCTCCGGACGGTTTGAACGTTCTTTTCATTCTGCACCGTCCGATTGAAGTCTAACAACCCTGCCCCATTGCGCCCTTCTCGCGGTCGCCTCAGACCCCCCTGTTAGATCTTGACCGTCAGGACCTACCCTTGTTAGATCTTGATCGTCAGAACATCCCCTTGTTAGACCACCTTTGCGGGTTGAGACTACCTCTTTGACTGGTTTGTTCTCCCAAGTTTGACTAACCCCACTTGTTAGTCCTATTCATTTTCTCAATTCCTCCGCCTCAAAAGCTTGTACGTATTTAATGGCTGTTGTATCACATTAAATGAGGTCACATGTGAGTTACTTTGTTTCCTCCTTTTTATAACATACCTTGTCTTATCTTTATCCTGTCTTTCACCTACCCTTTACACGTATGCCCTGAGCCCCTCAGTGTTTTCTCCGCCTCTGGCTATAAGTAGCCCGAGTGTGCCTCCCTTCATCCCCTTCTTCCTCATTTTCCCAACTTATTTGCTCTCGCCTAGACTTCTCTATGCTTGTGCCAGAAACTTCACTATCCTTTGGGTGGGACCTCCCCTCTCGCCAGGACCTCCCGCTTTCCGGTTTTTGGGTTGAATTTGTTTAAGTTCTTTTAAGTCATTTAAGTTCTTCCGCCCTGAGTTTGTCTTGTTTATTTGGTTCTTTGTGAACGTATAGGTCCCGACTTCGAAGAGGAGTACTTGGACCCAGCAGTCTCTGCCGAAGCCTCACCACTTCTCAACGAAGGCAAGTCGCAGGTCTTTGATCATGTTGAACCTAACATTTCAAAGATATATTGTTTTACCTTTACATGCATGGCTATTTTTTTAATAAGAAATGGTTTGGGCAGTAGCTATTTTTCCCTACTTGACATTAAGCCTCCTTGGATAACTGTACTCGATATGTTCACATAACCCCCTTGGACAACTTATAATAGGTATTTTAGTTGGTATTGTTTGATATTGCCAACCTGGGACCGTATGTTTATGCTTAGCCCTGCTTTAGAACCGTTGGTCTTGAGAATCATGATGTTTTCTTAATAATCTTGACTAAGTGAACTATGAAACTATGGTGAGATGCCACCGTTGAGCAACTGTGGTGAGATGCCACTGTTGTGTCGATTTTGGTGTGATGCCGCTTTTGTTAAAATTTATGGTGCCAAGACTAGGGTGATTTTTTGGCCGGGTTGAACCCAAAACTGTTTTCTCACCCGGGGAAGTGATTGTGCAGTAAAGGGGAGGTGCTATACGCACTGTGGGATGAGATTGTCTTCCCTGGGTGGTTTAAGGACTTAACTTTGTGATCCACTTATCCAGGTTTTACCGTGCAACCACAAGATGATTTTATGAGGGTGATTTGGGCCAAACAATTAGCGATGAGATGGTTCGATTCTGTTGTGGTGGAAGTGTGTGCTGATTCAGACTTGGTGCAAGAGGGGGCACGAATCTGGCGTGTGTTTACCCCGTTAGAAGCGAAACCTTAGCGGAAAGAACTGAGCTAGATCAAAGCATTGTAAAGGCCTTGTCACGCTCTCTAGACCGCTCATCTTCGGGAATGAGCAAAGGGTTCCGATGGGAACCCGACCCGCTAGAGAGGTCGTGAATTGTGGGTAAAGTTGTATACCTCTGCAGAGTGAAAAATCAATTCGAATAGCCAAGTCCTTGGTCGTGGACATTGCCTGGTGATTTTGCGTAAGGGGTAGCTTTTCAAAAAGAGGTCTTATGAACCCTAGGGTGGTCCAAGATGCTCCTGAGTTGGTGCTCTAGGGAGGTCTTGGAGTCTTATGGTGGTCTTTGGGAGCTCTGGAGTTAATGCTCTAGGGTGGTCGTGGGAGTGGTCCTGGTCGTGGGTGCGCTCAGACCTCCCACGAGTGGTCTTGGGAGTGAGTTGGTGCCCACGACCTCCTTTCAAACAAATATATTTATGTATTATTGCTTTTAACTCGAGCTTTTAATCTATTTATATTATTTCCTGTGAAATATTGCTTTTTACAACTAACCCTAAAGCTCTCATTGTCAAACCACTGCATGAATATTATGTGCATACTTATTTCCCTACGATTTGCTGAGTACATTCAACGTACTCATGGCTTTTAGCCATCTGTTTGAGCAATAACCGAAGATGATTAAGGTCAAGGGTGCCCAGACCTCTTCGAGGATGAGTTTTTTGATGACCCGACCTTCTAGGATACGTCCTCCACTCGATAGCTTGTGGACTTGTCGAATGGCCTCAAACGCTTTTGGGGGTTCCACTATAAAGTTTCCTTTTGTCGATTTTTTTGTGAGCCCTGGTTGGCAACCTCTGTAACCAACCTTGACCATAAGGTCTTTGTTATTATAAGTTATTTTGTCTGCTCCTTTTGTTGTTTAGCTGGGTGGTTGTGGTTAGAGTGGCCAAGCAGGCGTGCTGTCGGGCGGCCAGGCACTGATCTTGTAGGTCCGACCAGGCGCGGCAGGCGTGGCGAGCGGCGAAGCGGCGTGTGGGGCGGGCGGGTAAGCGCGTCGGCGGTAGGCGGCGAGGGCATCTTGGTGGCGATCTCGTGGTCGTGCTCGGCCGCCGGGCCAAACGGGCTTGTGTCGGTCCGACACGGCACGAATGGCCGATGGGCCGTGCCTGGGCCACCACCCCGGCACGTGGGTCATCCCGGCCCAGCACGAATAGTAGTTGGGCCAGAATGGGTCGTGCCGACACGGGCCCGTGCCGTGCCGGGCCGGGCCACCCGTTTGGCCAACTCTGGTTGTGGTTACACCTTAAGTGTTCTGTGCGAGCTAGCTTGCGTTTCCTGGGACTGACTTAGTGCACAGAGGCCAGACCTCCAGGAGGTCTTGGAGATCTCCTGAGAGGTCCTGGCAGACCTCCTCTCAGAATATGCTTGGTGGACCTCCCAGACCTTCGGGTGACCCTATCGGACCTCCCTAAGAGCCCCTGGGAGACCTTTCCTAGTGCATCCCTAGAGGGTCCTCACAAATGTGGTATCAGAGCTCCGGTTCGACTGTAGGACATGGCCATAGGTAGAAGGGTCGTTTTAGGCAAGTCTCAAATAGCTATTTTCTAAAATTAAACCAACCTGAAAATTTGTTTAGGGTTTCTCTCTCGTCTTGATCTATTCTGATCTCATCATGTTTTACTCTCTCTCTCTCTCCCCCTCTTCTGGATTTTTTTTTTTAGATTTAATTTGACCTCCTTATCCATGTAACCTCTATAGGACCGCTTACATAGGGTTAGGCAGGTAGTGGTCCTCTCTAGTCCCCGCATCGTTTAGTTGGGTTAGTAGGACCTCTTACTTGAGCCTTGTTGCCTTTCTTTAGCCTTCTGGCTTTTGCTGTTTGGGTTTAACCGATTTACCCCTAGTAGGATGATCCATCTTTCTCCCCTGCTCTAGCTCATCTTTGTACTATTCTATTCCTTCTTATCTATTATGTTTTCTCTCTCGTCTATTAAACTTGAGAGTTCTGTGCAGATGGTTCAAACCAGTCAATCAGCAAGTCAGGATGACCCAGCAGAACAATTGCCTCCACCACCACCTCCTCCAGCAGCCGTGGCAGACCAAGGGCTGGGACAGTTCATGGCAGCACATGCCCAGATGATGAGTTCAATGATGCAAAATATGAACCAGATAATAGCCCAGCAAAGCCAGACCACTACAGCTCTACTAGCCATGATGAGTCAAAACAGCCAAGCAATAGCTGTGCCGCCTCCTCCACCCTCTGTTTTTCCTCCATCAAGGTTATCCGAGTTCATGAAGACTCGCCCAACCACCTTCTCTAGCTCCCCTGAGCCTCTAGATGCAGATGATTGGTTGGGGTCCACAGAGAAGAAGCTTGATATTGCACGTTGTGAAGACCATGAGAAGATCTTGTTTGCTTTGCAGCAGTTGGAAGGCGCTGCCGCGGAAGGGTGGGACACCTTTTGTGCCTCTCATGTAGACCCCTAGAGGATCACGTGGGCCGAATTCTCAACAACTTTTCGCCACTCCCATGTCCCTGATGGCAAGGTTGAGATGAAGAAGAATGAGTTCTGGGACCTCAAACAAGGGAATATGTCCGTAAATGAATATCTCACCGAGTTTACACAGCTGTCCCGTTATGCCAGAGAGGATGTTGCCACTGATGATGCCTGTCAGAAGCGCTTCATGTGAGGTCTCCACCCCAGCTTGAAGGTCCAAGTTGTTGGCAATGACTACCCTGATTTTCAGCACATGGTGAACAAGGTTATGCTCATTGAGGAATCTCGCAGAGAGTTCTCCGAGATGTACAAGAGAAAGATGCCACCCTCCAGTGCTCAACAAGGACCTCCTCAGCATGCCAGAACTTTTGTGCAGCACCAACACCAGCGCCAAGTACCTTCTAGTACTTCCCGGACCCCTACCAAGACCTCTCGCCCCACTGCCCAAGGTCATCACCGCAACTTTAGCAGTAGCAGCCAGCCACTCAAGACCTCCTCCACAGCAGGAATCACATGTTTTAAGTGCCATCAAGTGGGGCACTATGCCAGCCAGTGCCCACAGAGGACAGGACAAGCCGTGGGAACCTCCAGTTTAGGACCTCCCCCAGCCCGGACCTCCCAACCAGCCGTAGGACCTCCTCAACCCAAGACCTCTCAACCTTATGGGAGAGGTCATGTAAACCATGTTGCAGTGGAAGAAGCCCAGACCTCCCCGGACGTTGTACTAGGTATGTTCCTAGTAAATTCAGTGCCAGCTGCCATTTTGTTTGATTCTGGGGCTTCCTATTCGTTTATTTCTCGGAGTTTTGCTGCCAAGCACCGGTTTGAAGTTGCAACTCTTAAAATTATCTTGTTGGTCCAATCCCCCTGTTCGGAGTTAAGCACGAACCAGGGTTGCACACAAGCTAGGTTGGTCATAGAAGGAGTAGAATTTCTAGCCAACCTCATTCTCCTAGACACCAAGTCCCTAGATGTGATCTTGGGTATGGATTGGCTTGCAGACCACTATGCAATGTTGGATTGTAGTAGCCGACGCATCTCTTTGACCAGTCCCAGTGGAGTCACAGTGAAGTTTGGGGCCTCCCTAGAAAAGCTTGATGGAACTCTAGCTTGCAGTGTTCAAGTTGTGTCTTTGGAAGATGTCCCAGTGGTTCGAGAGTTTCCAGATGTGTTTCCTAATGAGCTTCTAGGGATGCTACCAGATAGAAATTTTGAATTTGTCATAAACCTTGTCATAAACCCACTGTCATATATTTCAGATTTTTCTAGGATTTCTCTCGAGTCAAACTTTGCAGAGCTCATTCTTCCTTGTTTTAAATCACGATGATTTGATTTTGGTTTTTAAATTCATCTAAATACAAGATGTTCCCATAAATACCAAAATCATATTTTTAAGCTCATTTGAATTTTATTTGAGTTCGTGTGCATTTGTTTGAAGTCATCATTTTGCGCTTAAGTAGATTCCAACGTCGGTGGAGACTTCACCACTACTCCAGAACAAGACCAAGATCAAGTAATATTCAATGTTGGGCAAGGCAAGTCATTACAATTGATCATGTTGAACCTACTTTTTAAATGCAAACTATTTTCCTTCAAAGTATTACTGACATGCTTAATATTTTTATTAAATATTATGTTAAAGGTTGATACCTAGTTATGTCAAATGTTTATTATTACAATTCCCCTTCTTAATTGTTGATAACATTTTTATCCTGTCACCCTAGGTTAATTATTACATTAATAAATTGCTTTGGTTAAACCATAATGACTAATGGTTGTGCTTAGACACTGCATAGTGGTTGAATTGAATATGACAGAAACATTGCCATTACAAAACTTAGGATATATTGTGAATCGAAGTGTGATAGCGTGGGTTACCACTCAAAACAGGAAAATGGTAATTATAGCATGGTGGAGACTTAGACGGGTGGATCGTATGTGGTGGGTGCATTAATTGCACAAGATATGGTTTGTGGATTATCTTGCCTAAGTTGATTAAGGACCAAATCATGTGCTGCGTCTTTTGAACTGATAATCGTGCAACCACAAGTCTATTATGGCTAGACATGGCTGAATAATTTACTGAGTCGTTATGTTATTGCCATATTGTGGGTAGTCTACGATGGGTTGTTGGACCTAGGCTATTGGAGGGCGTGCCTCTGGGTATGCATCCATTGATTGTTGTGGTGGTACCAAGTCGGGATACATCTACTTCCCCAACGGTGGTTTCTTCGGAGTTAATGTATTCAAACCTCCGAAGATTGACCCATTAGATGGTGTAGTATTTTGGCCAGTTATTGTAAAAGTCTCGTTATGACCATCTCTGTCGCACGCTTAAGTTAGCGTGTCATGACCAACATTATAAGTTGATCATATTTTATGGGTAAAGTCATGACCAACATTATAAGTTGATCATATTTTGTGGGTAAAGTTGTACAATATATATATATATATATATATATATATATATATATATATATGTATAATCTATTCGAATAGCCGTCCCTCTGGTCATATGCGTGATCCAGAAAACCACACTTGTATAGTGGATTAAAATTGGGAGATGGGAACATGTTAACGTAAATGTAGGTGGATGAAACCTAATGAGTAAATGTGGGTGGATGGAAACCAATGAACAATTGTAGGTGGATGGAACCTCATGAATAGTAACAGATAGATAGAACATTATTACGTGATAGAAATTCTTAAACCTATGAATCTTTGGTTTTGAGTTAAAAAGGTTAATATGTATGTTTGGGGAAATAATTATAGTATTTGAGCATACTCATTATATATATATAGGATGTCCGTCTCGTACTCCTGAGAGTATGTACTCCCACTTTCAATATATCACTTAAATGGATAAACTATACTTCTTTATTATTTTCAGTATATTAAAATACCAATTATAAGATACTCCAATGTGACTTGCTTGAAAAAAACTAATTGGAGACCTTTATTTGTTTTTTCTATATACCATTTTTCATATATAAAAAAAGTATATACACAAATTTTGCTATAAAAGTGGACTTTAATGAAATTTTTTTATGGAACTCACTTTGAGATATCTTATAATCGTTATTGAAGTATGTTCAAATTGATAAAGAGGTATCATCATACAATTTAAATAGTATATGAGAAGTGGGGGTACGTACTCATAGGAGTACCATACCATTTTCATATATATATATATATATATATATATATATATATATATATATATATATATATATATATATATATATATATATATATATATATATATTTATTACTGAGGGCTTGCTAAGTACTTTTGTACTCATTATTGCTCAAATATATGGATTTAGATTACGGAGCTGAAGACCCAGTGTATGGATACTTTTATGCGCCCGACTATGAATAGCCCCAGTCGATTAATTGTGACAAATCATGGAAGCCTTTTTTTGTTTATTTATCTTTCGCTGCTATTACTTTCTGAACTCGTTGGCCTATCAATCTGTTAGGTAAGAACTTGGTCCTAAGGCATATTTAAGACTCCGCAATATTAAGTATTATTTTGTTTATACGCATGTATGGATATGATATTTGCCAATAATTGTACTATATGAGCTAACTACTGATCATGAGACTAGCTCGATATTCACGCATGGTCGGATGCAAATATGAGCTCAACAAATAATTGGTGGTTGGAACAGGGTTCTGTGAAATCTACATCGCAATATTATCATCGCGTGCAAGTAAGGCAGTGAAGGGGAGAGAAAAGGAGAGGAGGATTGGCCGCATCGTATGGCTCTCTTATTGCTTGGAATTATCGAATTATTATCAGTAAGTGGGAATGGAATCCTCTGCATTGCTACAGTAAATGCAGAGATGCTACAGTGCATTGGCATTATAAGCATCTCCACTGTCCAATTAAAAAATAATTACAATGACGAAGATCAATTGATATAGTAATTTTGCTACGATGTTTTCTGCTACAGTAATTTACTGCATAGTTGGCTGCTGCTGCAGTGTTTTGTAAGCACTGTTCCTACAATATCCTCTACATTTACATCCGGTCCCGAGGTAGAGCCGAGTCGGGCGTGCTTTTCGGGCGACCCAAAGCCCGGTGGCGGCGGCGCCCAAGCATGGCGGCCCGACACGTGGCGAGCCAGTGCCGGCACGCAGACGAGCGCGGCGGGCTGGCTCGAAAGCCGGCGTCGGCGGCGCGCGCGACGGCACGGTGAATCGTCGCCGCGCTCGGCGCGCGACGGCAACACGACGAGCACGGCGGCACGGTCGGCACGCCTCCACGCCGCCTTGGGAGCCGCCGGGGAGGCGGGAGGTGCGACTCGCGAGCACCAGGGGCGCGGGGCTTCGGGGAGCCTCCCACGGCCGACACGCCTCGTCGCCGCGCCTCCTCGCCTCCCGCCGCGCTGGACCAAGACGGCCAGGCCGAGCCACGAGGCAGTAGTAGAGGCCGGCCGCCGGCGGCGTCGGGGCACGGGGGATCTGGAGCGGCCTAACCGGACCACCATGGAGCACCAGAGGGAGGCGGCTCCAAATCCGCGCGCCTCCTCGCCTCCCACCTCGGCTCCTCCGCCGCGCCTCCTGGCCTCCCGCCTCGGCTCCTCCGCCGCGCCTCCTCGCCTCCCGCCGCTCCGCATCCTTCGCTCCGCTTGGAGGGAGGCTGCTGGGGTGATGGGGAGTGGGGAGGCACTGGGCCTGGCGCTGGGGGTGGGGGAGAGCTGAGAAGGGAGGCCATGAGGCGATGGGGGTGGGGTGTGGGAGGCGATGGGGAGGGCTGTGCGCCGTGGGAGAGGGGAGGCCGGGTCCGCGGGAGGTGATGGGGATTGGGGATAGGGGCCGGGGGCTGGTGGGGTGCTGGGAGAGGCCAAGAGCGAGAGGGAGCCGGGGAGGAACGGGGGCGGGTCCACGTGGCGATGGCGATCGGTGCAGTCGCTGGGGAGATGACCGTTGAGGGTCACGGCTCACGGGCACGGGGAGATGCCGAGAAAGGTGGATGGCTCACCTTTTGATACAAAGAAGATGCCAAGCAACGTTAGGAAATCAGGACTTTAGGAGTAACGTTTGGAAATTGGGAGCAACGTTCGGAACTCAAGAGTAACGTTCACGCGCAGCTGTGTCTATAAAACGAAGCTCCGTTTTCATTTATTCATTCACTCTCGGTCTCTCAGTTCACCTCATTTCTTCAATCTATCAAATCTCTCCATTTTTTAACAGTCATCTACTCTCTCCATTTAGTCACCATCTATCCATTATGTCGCTAAGAAGTCGAGCACCAAGGAGCTCCCGAGCGGTATGCTACCGAGGAGTCGAACACGAAAAGGACAAAGAGGCGACTTAGTGTAAGCTCTCGTCGTCGCTCCCCTAGTCCTCCTCCGGCTCCGACTCCCATTGATGCTCGCCAGTTGTCGCCAAGCATGGAAGACTACGGCATGGATGACCGTCATATGGACGGTACGGAGGGCTATGAGGAGTACCAGGGCGGTTCGAAGCCAATGGGGACTCCAGAGTTCTCCCCCGCGTCTACAGACGGCAACATTGGCGGGTCCGGGCGAAGGCGAATCGTTGAAAACACATGACCTGGAGCCAGGAAATCCATGACGGCCAAACGGTAGATATCGCAACATGTAATTATTGTCAAGCTAAATTAAGTGCTCGTACAGCTACAGGGACAGGGCACTTGAACCGGCACTACAAGGCATGCTTGCGCAAGATCGGGGCGCAGAGCCGAGGGGGAGGAGTACAAACGCAGCTAAACTTCGAGGCCGATGGTCCGTAAGTACTTGGGTATACAACCCGCTTTCCGCGTGAGGAAATCGCTAGATATATTGTTGCGGAAGATCAACCGATTAGGATGGGTGAAAGCCGCGCGTTCGAAAAAATGATCCAACGCGGCTTTTGCCCACAGTACCAACATGTTAGTAGGAGAACCACTACATCTGATATTTTACGAATGTATCATAAGCAACTAGCAGAGCTAAAAGAACAATTCCTACAAGTTCAGTTCTCTTTTGCTATAACTTGAGACATTTGGACATCATCACACGGAGAAGTGCCTACCTTAGTGTTGTAGCCCATTATTTAGACGATAATTACAAACTAAACAAGAGAGTCATAAGGTTTAAGCCAATTAACGAATCACACACAGGAGAGGCTATTGCTGAGCGTATACTACACGTACTTGATGATTTTAAGATAGATAATAAGATTGTTTCTATCACTCTTGATAACGCATCAGCGAACACTACTGCTATGAACACCCTCACCCCAAGATTGCAGACGTATATTGGTGGTTATGTTCTCCACCAGAGATGTGTATGCCATATCTTGAACCTTGTTGTTCAAGACGGTATGGAAGCGATTGGCGGATATTTGAACAATGTCCGCGACGCCATTCGCTACCTCACAAATTCCCCACAAGTGATAGCCAGGTTCGCGGAGTACTGCGCAGCCAATGGGAAGGAGCCAAGAAAATTCGGTCTTGACATGAAGGTGAGGTGGAACTCGACCTACATCATGTTAAAGAAGGTACAAGGGTACGAACATATTATATCTGTTTTTTGTCAATGCTAACTCTGAAAAAATGAATTGGTAGTTACCAATTCAGATTAATGATTGCTAGTCATTTTAATGAGTTTTACAACCTTTTATAAAGCAACAAAGATGTTATCTGGTGTTTATTACCCTACCTCTTGCTTAGTTATAGAATTTATTTGGTTAATTGCAGACAAGATTGCCAAATCTAGGAAGGATCCCCTTTTAAATCATGCTGTCGCACTAATGGAGACAAAATTTACTAAATATTTTGAGTCTATTTCACATGTGTATTGCTTTGCTATCATTTTCGATCCTACGAAAAAGTTGTCAGGTTTGCAGATCGGTATGGAGGGAATAGATGAATGTCTTGATCTTGATTACTCGGAAGCTTTTGCACATGTCAAAGAAGAACTTTTTCGTGTTTTCCGTATGTATTATGACAAATTCGGCAGTAGCGCGGGATCGGAGGACTCACAACAAACGCAATAAGGAAAGAAAAGCTTGACATCCCACTTGTGGAAGAAGCTAAAGGGCAAGTCCAGTTCTTCATCCTCTCAGCCTCAGGCGACCCCCAATTGGAATTCTGTCTCAGAGCTAAACTACTACCTGGAGCATGATTTTGCAAACATCGATCCTGACCTTTCCGGGGGAAAGATAGACTTGCTCGAGTGGTGGAAGAACAACAAGCGGATATTTCCTGTACTATCACATTTCGCACGGGATGTTACTCGTTGGTGCGGTGTCCACTTGTATCTTGAAACAACGTTCAGCATGGCAGGGAGAATAATTGAAGAAAGAAGATCATCCCTCACGCCTAGGATGGTGGAGGCAATCACATGCGCCAAGGATTGGGAATTAGCTAAAGAGCGGCAACAACATCAACTGGAGGATCTTGAGATCGCGCAGGCGTACGCTGACCTTGAACGCATGAACGATCTCGATATTGATGAGTAGTCAGTATGTACACATGTTGTTACTGTACTCTTTTCCTTACTCGGGGAACCCCACTCTGGGGCGTAAGGTTTTTAACGCGGCAGTAACATTGTATTTGTAAAATATTAAGAAAATTTCACCTTTTCCGAAATATTTTTGTGCCCATGTTTTTACGCAATTAATTCAATTTTAACTAGGTTTTTAATGAGGCTAGCACGACCGCACGAGAAGAATGAAGATGGCGGTCGCTGCCGCCGTCGCCGTCTCCGCCGTCAATATTTACTTAGGGCTGGGCTTGGGCTGGCACGGCACGACCCTGACACGACGGGCTTTGGGCCGTGCCTGGGCCTGACCGAATGCAAGGTGGGCCGGCACGGCACGACACGGTGATGTGACCGGACCGAGCCGACACAGCACGATGCGGCCCGAAGCACGGTGAGCCGGGCGTGCTGGCACGGCACGGCCCAATTCTCAGCTCTACCAGTAGGCGTTGAGCATTTGGCCGGCACGATCCAATTCCCACCTCTACCAGTAGGCGTTGAGCATTTGGAATCATGGCGTCGGCACTTAGGCACCTTTTGAATGGCAGCTCTCTGCTCTCGCAGTACTTGTTGGATTCTGTGATGAGGTGAGCTCTGAGGCAAACTTTTCGCTTGTGTTCGAGTGCCCAGCATGTGCAGCTGGTGTTATTGGCAGGTCGCTTTTGTACTCGGTTCCTGACTTGTGACTTGTGAGGCTGCCTTCTTTTGAGTTCTGCATCGCTGCACTGCAGGCTAGACTAGACTACAGGGTGGCCGTGGAGGCAGAGTAGTGCTGAGATTTGCCGTTCTGGAGTTTGTGTTGGTGAACTCAGGTGGTCTCCATTCTTGCAATCTTGCTTGCTTAATTTGGCTTGTTTCATTTGTTATCGCCTAGTGAGTTTTGATTAAGCAAAAGCTGCTGCATGCAGAGCTAGTTGTTCATTGTGTCTTAAACAGAAGCGAGCAGCAGTTCATTGGAAGTATGCAGTCGATGCACAAAAATGTTGGAAGATATGACATGCAGTGGGAAAAAACTTGTTTTTCCTTCAGAACTGTTCGTTCTCTTGCTATCACTGGAGCTTGATCAGGGTAAAAATGACATTGGAATAGCCGGGCTATTAGATCTATTGTTATATCCGGATTATGCTGCTGGCAGAGACAGTTGCGGTGTTTCTATGCGTCAAGAGAAATATTGTAGAGATGCATGCTAGAGTATGTTCTTCATTTAAGGGACTTCAGATGTACTTGTTGTTGCAGAATGCAGGTGGGTTAGGGTAGATCAGTCTTCCAACGTTTTCAGCTACTTTAATACTGACGAGGATTAAAACCCGTATATATTATCTTTAATATATAAAAGACTATACGTCTTCATAGTCGTAACTCCTGAGGTGCACGACCTCACTGGTCATAGAGATTCCAGATGTTACATAATAAGTACCCTGGTCGGACGAAAGCCTAAGCCAAGCTCCCGACCAGGAGAACTGCTCGTAAAAGGTATGAACTGATTCCAAGAATATTCTTTAGCGTATGACGAATGGAACACATGCATATTCCATACCATACGATGTATCTTATCCAGACACAACAACAAATAACCTCCATGCGGTTATATGTCTCATATACATATAACCGTCAAACAGTTGGTTGTTTATCAACCATCGCTTGGCTCCGACCAGACGTATCGTTTCACATCAGACGTCTTCTCTGGAAGTAACTGCCGTCTCTTCAAAGGCTATTTAAAGATGGAACCTGGACGGAGAACAGGGGAGAAGAAAAAGAAAAGAAGACAAGACATAGTCATTAGACTGAAGCACAAGCCATAGATTCGTGTGATAGGTCTGAGATAGCAAGAGAGCAAGCAGAGTTCTTGGCAAATACCTTGTAAATTCTAGTTCATATTAATAAAGAGCAGCCCCATTATTTCCTGAGATTTCCCACGTCACTTTCTCCTTTTTATTTTTGTAAGATCGACGTCTTGATCGTCGACAAATACCACCTCAATATTTTTCTATCAAGTGAAGAAGTAGAACCATTGAAAGATATAGACCCGCCATTATGTGTTAATGGAGTTTTGGTGATTAATGATAAATCTACTTGTGAGACTAACACTCTTATTGATATACATATTGTGTAGTCTTATTTGGATATAAAGGTGATAATCATAAAGGCATGCAAGTGATTAATAACAAATGCACTTGTGAGACTAACACTCCTAGTGTTATATCATGTTTAGTCTCAGCTTAGATATGAAAGCAAAAATCCAAACATGTATGTATTCATAAATAACAATCTATTTGTGAGACTAACAATTCTATTGATTATCTACTGCTTAGTCTCGTTTGGATATAAAGATGAAAACACAAGAGGTATGCATTCTAATTCTTATTATATATTATTGCATTCCTCGGATCCAAAATATAGGTTGAATTCCATCAAAAGGTTAACTTGAATATGTGCATATGTTTCCATTACACATTTGTGTATGCACACATTTAGGGGGAGTTCATTCTATATTTTGTGGTATCATTAGTATTGATCCATATTCCCTTGTCCACATATATTTGGGATCGATACGTTGAGACATATCCTTGAATATATTTAACTTGTGTAGTTAATATATTCATATGAGTATATGAGAGTATATGAGACTTGTGTAGTTCATATATGCTCATATATCCTTGAATATATTTAACTTGCGTAGTTAATATATTCATATGAGTATATACAACTTATGTAGTTTGTATACACTCATACTTGGTATATACAACTTGTGTAGTTCGTATATACTCATGGTATATATAACTTGTGTAGTTCATATATACTTGTATGTGAGCATATGAGACTTGTGTAGTTCATATATGCTCATATATCATTGAATATATTTAACTTGCGTAGTTAATATATTCATATGAGTATATACAACTTGTGTAGTTTGTATACACTCATATTTGGTATATATAACTTGTGTAGTTCATATATACTCATGACCTTGTTGTTTCATTAGTATTGATCTTTGTGATCTACTTTGAAACATAACTCTTGAGTATATATATAACTTACGTAGCTTATATATACTCATACTAATTACATTCATTTGTCTGTAATTGTGTTGGTTATCATCAATTACCAAAGAGGGAAAGATTTTGGTATCTTGTCCCAACCATTATGAGTTAATGGTATGTTGTGGTAATTAATGATAATCATATTGTGGAACTAACGTTTCTCCTTGAGTTGGATGAATAGGTTATGTTCTAGGTGGTTGAAGACTTTGGATGACATCATAAGTCGATTGTCATCAAGTCGTGATTCTTGAAGAAGAAGAAATCATCATGCGTTGATGATGTTCAAGAAAAGGATGATCATCATGCGTTGATGATATTGAAGTGGAGAGCTTGAAGTAAAGGATGCATCATGAGTTGATGTGTGTCAAGTTCAAGAAGATGAGATGATCATTGGTTGATCATCAAGTCAAGAGAAGACTCATCATGTGTTGATGGAAGTCAAGTGAAGAATGCATCATGTGTTGATGCATATCAAGACTCGGGATGGAAGATGTCATCACGTGTTGATGGACATCAAGTCGAGATCCCGAAGCAAAGGAAATCATCATGTGTTGATGATTGTCAAGTCAAGGACCCGGACTTGAAGTGAGGATGTGCGTCATCAAGCTTCAAGAAAGTGTGCAAGGCAAAGGTATGACTAGCTAGGGCTAAGGATGTGTTCCTAGTCTTTTACCGGTCTTGGTGTTTGGTTGTAGACCGGATTGCTAGTATAGGTTGTCGTACTATTAAGAGGGGTCTTGACTAGTAGTTTGAGTTAGTCATGTGTTGATAGCTCATTGTGTTTGCTCTAGCTCAACTTAACATGGTGCCTATATTTGCGAATGCGTTTTGCAAATAGTTGAGGCTCATGGTTATTCCTTGTAGTATGTGACTTGAGTTTGCAAATGTGTTTTGCAAATGGTTTAAGTCCATGTACCTTATTCCTTGTGGCTTTGATTCTAAAAGTTGGCAAATGTGTTTTGCAACTTGTTGAGAATCTCGCTTTTATCGTTGTTTGCATCGCTTGTCAATTGTGCAAATGTGTTTTGCAAATTGAGTTGAAGCGAAGTGCATTTTGTGGTTTGATTCTAAAAGTTGGCAAATGTGTTTTGCAACTTGTTGAGAATCCTGCCTACATGCCTTGTTTGCATTTCATATCTTTTGCAAATGTGTTTTGCAAATTTGAGTTGAAAAAGAAATGCAAAATTCTGAGTTGATCTCTGATGCGGTCTGACCGGCGTTGTATGGCCGGACTGACCGGACTCGCAGATAATCGCCGCGGTCAAGTTTTTCCAGAGAGCGAAGTTTTTCTGAAAATTGGATGAGCGGTCTGACCGGAGTTGTGAGTGCGGTCTGACCGGACCCCCGGGTCAAGGACCCGCGGCTTTCGAGCTGATTTTACGGTTTGGTGCGTGCGGTCGGCCGGCCGGCGATCGACCGACCATTGGTTGGCGGTCGGACGCGAGTCCCCAACGTCTAGTTTTATAGCTGTTGGAGGGGGTGCGGTCTGACCGGCCATTTGCCTGCGGTCAGAGCGGCCTTGCTGTTTTTCATCAGAATCTTCTCCCAACGGCTAGTTTTTGTGTGTGGGCTATATATACCCACCTAGGCCGTGTGAGGGGAAGGTTGATGTGCCATATACTTTCTATTGAGCTAAGAGCAAGCCCTCTACTCTTATTTGTGCATGTGTTGCACTTGTTGAGGTTTGAGAGGCAAATCCTATTGCATGTGTTGCATTAGGTGGTGGATTTGGTATCCATGAGAGTTTTGACACTTGATTGGTTCAAGTGAAAGTTGGAGACTTGTTACTCTTGGTGTTTGCCGACACCTAGACGGCGTGAAGGCGTCGTGCGTCGGTGATCTTCTCAAGTGAAGCTTGTGAGAAGACCCGAGCATTTGTGAGTGGCTTGGTGCTCGCCATCTCCGGAGTAGAGTAAGAGCAACCCTAGTGAAGCGAGGTGGTTGATACCTCGGAGGAAGGTTTAATTGGTGGAGCCGACCCAATAGGTTTGAGTTTCCCTCAACGTGGATTATGGGAGACCGGCAAGTCTCGACCACCACGGTAAAACATCGTTGTGTCACGCGTGTTTCTTGTGATTAGCTTTCATATGCTTTACATTGTGCAATTTACATTCATTATATAATTGCTTATTCATTTGTATGATTGCTATCTTGTATGTGCTTGATTAATCATATCATTAGTTGATAGCTTACAAGTCTTTGCTAAATTGCTCTATTTATTATTGACTTGTATTGTTGGTGCACTTAGTGAACTTAGTTGATTTAGGCTAAACCGAATTGATATTTAGCTTCCGCATTAGAAATCGGTTTTAGCGCATAAAAGTTTTAAAACGCCTATTCACCCCCCCTCTAGTCGGCCTAGTCGATCTTACAACCATGCATACTATCTGCACTACTTAAAAATTGGAGTTGGTATTCGTCTGTTCTCCTTCGTGCGACGTGAGTCGTTGGATCCAGCCTCCTTCGTGTGACGTGCGCCATTGGATCTTTCTCGCGCGCGCACGGTTCGTCACTCCCGGTCGAGCAGAAACCGCTCTCTGCACTCCCAATCTCCCATCACTCCCGGTCTTGTATCTCCTCCCATTGAAACCGTCACCCCACCTCCCTCTCTCGTGCGCAACCTTGTCATCTCTTCCAGATCCCAATCCCCTTCCGAGATGCCGAGATGGAGGAGGGTTTTTGTCAGAACCCAGGATTAATACCCCAGATCCTCTGTGCCTTTCTGAACTAGTCCTATGATCAGTAGCTAGTTCACACAGTAAACAAATATGGTAACAAAATCATATCACGATTTTATTAATAAACAACAGAGTTGATTACAAAGGAGGCTTATAGGCCCACAACAAAATAAACACAGCGGAAGACGAAGATGTAGTAGGGTCCAGTTCATCTGCCACAGGCAATCGACTGGGGAAGCGGCCTAGTCGTCGAGGTCCACATCGGTAGCAAAGTTCTTCTCCTCTGAAATTTGTTTGCATAAGCAAGAATGAGCACAACTTCCGTGCTCGCGAGTTACACCCGTCAAGTAACAGAATGACATGCATATGGATGTAACAAAGGATGGCTTATTGGTTTATTTGCATAAAGCAGCATTTCTTTTAAATAACGGTAGTAAGTTTCAAAGCAGTTATTTTATAACTAAAATTCTCAATTTTATAGTCAGATAACATTCACACATAATTGGTGAAGGATACCCACCTATCACATGGCTTCCTGCCCAATTCCCATCTGGATAAACCAGTTTTGAAGAAGTCTTTTTCAA
The DNA here is from genome assembly GCA_036346255.1 of Ampelocalamus luodianensis. Lineage (NCBI taxonomy): Eukaryota > Viridiplantae > Streptophyta > Magnoliopsida > Poales > Poaceae > Ampelocalamus > Ampelocalamus luodianensis. The sequence goes on from CM070621.1 coordinate 22,153,773, forward strand.
ACAAAAACCAAAGACTAACTTTGAGTAGTTCTGCTAGCATGTCCATAACCGCGGACACGGCTATTCGAATAGTTTTACACTCTGCAGAGGTTGTACAGCTTTACCCACAAGAGATAATCAACTTTCAATGTCCGCCTGACACACTTCCGAAGGTGTGCGACTAAGTGATTATCACGAGGCCTTTACAATGTTCTGTCTTAATGTATTTATGCCCGCTAAGGTTTCGCTACCATCGGACTGACTATCCTCCGGGAGCCCCCTCTTGCGCCAGATGGGTCTACTTTGTGACAAACACCCATACCAACAACATAGTACAAATGACACTAAGACATCACAAATTATTTAGCCAAGTCCCGCCCACACAGGACATGTGGTGGTACGGTAAGGCATAGCATCATGCGCTCGAAGACCGGTCCTTAACTGACTTGGGCGACTTTCCATAAAAACCCCTGGACCTTAACCCTGACCAGATTAAGCCCGTGCATAAACCTGCACCCACCAATCATCCATTTCGCCCAAATCCAAACCCATTTTTATTTTACTTTTCAAGTCATTTGTAAAACTCCCATGACACACCAATGCCAAGGGTACAATTTAAACAATAATTGATTATTGGCTGAAATTCCCCAAATGAAACAAGTTTGGTCTATACGCATGGCTAAGCAATACGTTTAAATGATCCTAGTTCATACTATCGTATCAACCAGGTTTTATCTAGGGTGTCAATGTGTTTGATTCAATATCAACATGGGTCATACAAAGGATTTAGGTATAACTATGAATTGAAAAACAGGAATTTATATTACCGAATATAAATAAGCATACAGTAATAATTTAAAAATAGAATATAAATAATTTAAAATAATGGGATCAATATGATCAAGGGTATAACTTGCCTTGCTTGATGAGGTGACGTTGTTTTTCTTAACAGATCACCTTAACAGAACGTCTGGTGTTGAGGTGACGTTGTTTTTCTTAATAGGTCACCTAGTACTCACAAGTACTATCTTCAGGTAGTCCAAGTGTATGATCACGATGATCATACAGTCAAAATCAATCCTCTTATGTTGTTCTTCAATCGGCGTTGAAATCTGACTCTCCGAAGTCGTCGAAATCTAATCGCGAAAATAATCCAAATTCAAACTAAATTCAAATAACAATTCAAATGAACTCCAAATCAAATAATTTTGGATTAAAAAGCTAGATAATAATTTTATAAAGATTTTGCAACTTGAACCACCCCAATCGGAGTTTGGATGCAAAAGATATGAATTTTAGAAGATTGGAATTACATGGAATGATAAATTAGGGTTTAAAGGAATTATTGATCAAATGAACTCAAAATTAAATAATTTTGGTGTAGATGGCTAGATCTTGATTTTATATGAATTTAGGAATTTGAAACGACGAAATCAGAGTTCGTACGAAGGAGAACGAACCCCGGGAAGTTTTGAATACCAAAAACCCTAATTTTCAGATTTTATGAATTTTTGAATTATTTTTCTAAAGAAAATTCGGTTTATTGCGCAAGATGACGTCAGCGAGTGGAAAATGATTTCCGGCCGAATTATTTTCCTAAAGGAAAATAATTCGTTTTACTGATAGGTGGGCCCCCAAGTCAATGGACTGGGTCCATGGGTGGGTCAAACGACCACGATGGACCCGGCGCATGCTACAGTGGAGACTGCCACGCGTGTGTCCACGCGGGCGTGACGAGGCCAACAGGTGGCGGCCACGACGGCAAAAATGGTGAGGTGTCGTGCGGTGGCAGTCGCGTGGCACTGCCACGGTGGCACAAGACCGGCGGTGCCACGGCCTCGGGCTCGCCGGCGATGGGGCCTCCGGCAAGCTCCGATGAGGGCAGTAAGGGGGAGAGGGGAGTGCGGGGAGTTGCGGGCGTCCGTTTTGGTCACCTGAGGATGTAGCGATGGCCGACGGCGACGTGAAGAGCGGCGGCGCGATCGGGGATGACGGCGGCGACGAGCTACCGTGGTGCTCCGGCGAAGGCGGCGCAAGCACCGGGTCGGCGGAGGCGCGGCGATGACGATGGGGGTAGCGGTGAGGTCGCGGCGGCAACGGCGGCGATGCTAGGGGCGACGGAGTACTGGCGGTCGGCGGCGACAAAATCTCGAAATCCGGCGAGATGGAGGCGAGAGGGGAGGAGTGGGTGGCGACGTCGGCTTCGGTGGAAAGAGGGGCACCTCATGCCTCCTTTTATAGGGGAGGAGGAGGCCGGAGGAGAAGATCGGCGCGGGGATCTCGGCGGCGATGGAGCGGTTCCGGCGATTGCGGCCGTGAGGGATGGAAAGATGGCCGGGAGGAGAGGCGGCAAGATCCGGGGATTTTAATGCGCGTGCGGGCACGGAGAATGGGGCGGGATTTGAGGAGCTGACGGAGCTCTCACGCGGCAAAAATGGCGGCGGCATCAGCGGCTGGAGGAGGAAGACGCGGGGGAGGAAGAAGGGCGCGAGCCGTTGGATGCCGATCCGAGGCTGCGGAGGGGTGGGGTGGCGTGGGGGACTTGGTGACCGTCCGATCCCATCGGACGGTGGGGAAGAGAGCGGGTGAGGGGGAGAGTGGAGCGGGCGAGCTGGGCCGAGCGCGGGAAGGAGATGGGTTGGGCTGAGGAGATTCGGCCCAAAGGAATAGGGATTTTAAATTGTTTTCTTAATTGATTTATTCCAGAAATTCGAAATAGCTTTGGAAAATAGCAAATTAAATCCAAAAATTCTAGAAAAATTCACAGAAATCTCTAGAGTTATTTTGGACTTAACTAAAATAGTTCCAACTTAAAGTTGGCTATAGTTTTTGCAATTAAATTTATTTTGGCTTTGAAATAATTTGGAAAAAGCTTTTAAAAACTCAGAAAATCAAAGGAAATAATTAAAATTTTATTTTTTAGATAAAACCAAATAAAGCTTCAAGAACTTCAAATAAATTTTGAATTTTGACCTTTACAACTTCAGAAATTCAAATAAAGCAATCAAACTCTGGCCAATTCTCAGAAAAACCAGTAAAATAATAATTTTATTTATTTTTATTTTGGTAACAACACTTTGGGATGTTACAGTTTTCCCCCAAGCTCCTCGCCTCATCTCCCTACACATCGACGACGACGTGAACAGAGTACACACTGTTGACAACAATGGCAGAAACCAAGGGTGACAGAGGAGCTAGTGGCGGCGGGTTTCGCTCGACAGCGACGAGGTAGCAGCAGCCAAGGGGCAAAACGAAACCCCAACGAGGAGTGGATCCTTTGGGTCGCGGTGGCGCGGCAAGGCCGGTGGCGAGGTGGCGGCAATGGCGGTGGTGGCGGAGAAGCGGCTCGGGTGTGGCGGAAACGACGAAGTGCTGGCGCTCAGGGAAAAGAAGGCACGCACGAGGTTGGCGGCGGCACGAGGAATGCTATGGGAAGCTCGGGGCGACCGAAGAATGGCTAGAGCGGCGGTGCGACGATGGCCAGAAGCAGAGAAGAAAAGGTGACGACGGCGAAAAAATGACGAGAAAGGTGGGGATCAGAGGAGGACACACGGGAACGTGGTGTGACGTGCACGGGAAAGCGAGAGAGCTCACCGGTGAGGAGACCAAGTGGCGGCGGCTCGACCGGCTTTGGAGAAGAAAAGGGTGGCGATGAGTCAGCGATGCTCCGGGGACAAGGAGGTGGGCACTGGCTATTACGCGGTGAGGCACATCCCACAGTGGCGACGACACAGGCGGAGAGGCAACAACGTCGAAGCAATCATCGGCGAAGGCTTTCGATGGTTGGCGGCGCTTCGACGGAATTTCGACAAAACAGCGACGGATATAAGGGCGGCGACTTAGGGTTTTGGAAGAGGTGGACGGGGCAGAGGATATGATGCAATTGGAGCTCTTTTATAGGCATGGGATGGAGGAGTTTGCATGGAGCCCAACGGCGGCTTCCATGTCCGGCTCGAACACGGGTGAAGCTGGCGGGAGGAGGAAGGAAAGGAGGCTTCCTTCGGTCCCTTTCGCCGTAAGACTCCACTTCGTCTTGGTTCGAGGTCGCCGTCTATTCGTCTTTCTTTCTCTGCATGATTTTATTGTGGGTGTTGTCGATTTGCCGGCAGTTCTTCTTCTTGTTCTTGCCGCGTTCTTGTTGTTTTCGTCCTTACAGTTTCTTGATTTCCTAGGCCACGTGGGGTTGTCCTACGGTTGCCAATCTACCGTGCCGCCTAGCATCTCTGACTAAAACCTTTAAATAGTACGCAGAGAGGTAGTCGTTCCTCCAGGTCAAGAGGCGCCTCATTATTCCATATAACGGACGTGATAATGGTAGTAATCACTGGAGTAGTAACCCCTCCACATCGTTTAGCAGTTACTTGTCAGAGATAATGGCACGTTGCGTGCAGTTACCCCAGAGAATAACATCATATATTAACTGCTTAGATCCCCTAATCAATTGAGTCCACTTGTCTATAGGCTCTATTGATTACGGGGTGGTCATAGGGATCGTAGAAAAACTTACGATCATGAGGTAGGCATAGAAGACCTTACGACTGGGCACTGGTCGTAGAAGAACTTACGACCAGAGGTGATCGTAGAAGAACTTACGATCATGAGGTAATCGTATAAGACCTTACGACTATAGGGGTGATCGTAGAAGGACTTACGACCACCTGGTTGGCTTCTCCTTTAAGATCATAAGGGGTATACCTAAGAACTGTATGATGGTATATTTATTCATAATAAGAATTGCAGATAAATAATAAAATGAGGATTGTTAGATCCTCGTCATCTAGCCCCCCAGTTTCAAGTGAAAGTAAGTTACTTGGGAAGTAAGTTACTTCAGCGTGTATTTCATTTGACCAGAAATATACTTGGTCAAGATTGTTAGAAATCTTACGACTACAAGGTAGTCGTAGAAAATCTTATGACTATGTGATGGTCGTAGTATGGTTATTGGAAGTAAAGCCTTTCCGACTTCGTGTTACATTTGACCAGAAATAGACTTGGTCAAGAAGATAATTTCACTTGAGATGTGAAGACAGACTCGGTTTTCTCAAACGGATAAATTCGAGAATCCCAGCCGACTCTCACAAATTTGTCCGTTGCGACGGTTCCGGAAGCGGTGACAACTGTTGAGTATCCACAGTGTTTCGTTTCAACCGTGCGGTTATAAAAACTCACCGCAGGGGTAATCTTAGGGTTCTTAACTTTTTCGCAATTGCTCCAACTGTTCATCGAGCTCTCGTGCTCTCCGCCGCCACCTGACTCGTAGTCTTTCTCAAAATCTTTCCGAGTCCAAATCCCCCTTTCCTGAGAAAAATAATTGAAGTTGTTGGGTAGCATTGGCCGTCAGGGGAGCTAGGGCAGATTCCCGTCTTCTAGGCGTACTGTAAGTGCAGCCTGTGATTGTCTGCTCATCCCTTTCTCACACTCGTACTTGAGCACTTCGGGGTAGAACTGGTGAACCTCGTTCCCAATTCCGTTACGATGCTTAGTGTATTCGTGTACTTGTGTGAGGTGTACCTGGGGATTCCAACGGACCTCGAGCTCTTCTAGTACTACTATGGTATGGGCCAACAAGCGGGAATCGCCGAAAGCTGCGGTCTGAAGCTCCACGACGGGAAGCCGAGAGAGTACATTCAGATGTTCACTCGGTCGTCATGGCCGGGGTGAAAGAAGAAGTGGTTCTACTAGAAGACCACCAACGAAGACAACATTTCCTTCGTTGGGAGTCCTACCGAGAAGAGTCCTTCCTGGGATTCGACTCCAAAGGATCTTGGACGAATTGCCCCTACATTCAAGCCATCAAGGAGGCCGGATCGCCCCCTACATTCAAGCCATCAAGGACTTGAAGGCGAAGGGGCTTACCGGATGGCACGTGGTGAAGGATTTCATCACGCGTTGCATTAGCCCTCTGAAGAAATAAGTTCCTCCCATGTGGAGATACTCGGGGGGCAACAGACCCGACTGGAGGTTGCGAGGAGGGTAAGTGAATTTCTACTTTTGGCTCTCATTTTGGTTAATCTCAAATTAGTCTGTTAAACGTCCTATCTGCTTGCGCAAATCTTCCACATGCTGAGATTGACGCTTGTGTCAAGGTCATCTGTGAGAAAGCTCCACCAAATGTGGTGGTTCCTCAAATCCTAGCAGTTTTGCCCGTAGAGGAAAAGAAGAAACACCTAAAGGTAATCGGAAACCGACTTCGTCTTTAGGCTTTTGTAGTCGTAGCAAATTTTATGACTGGGTGTGTTGTAGTAAAAAAACTTACGACTACGAACTTGTCGTAGAAAAACTTACGACCAGTTATTTCGTTTTCTGAACTTTGCAGAAAGTAGGTATAAAAGGCTGTCAAGACGACGAAGAAGTCATGTTGGTGGTCATCGGAGCTGTGGTGGAGACAGCGCAAGTCAAAGCTCCTCCAACCAAAAGGTGTCAGCTCATGAAAATCGCCGACAAGGGTGACGCGAGCTCTAGCCCTGCTGCTCCGAGCAAGCCTTTTGCGAAATTCGCTGCAGACATGGCTGCTGCGGAGAAGGCAAGGGCAGTTGAAGCAGCCGTAGCTCTTAAACACAAAGCCCCCAGGACCAAGGTACCCTTCTATTATGACAGCAAGGCTTTCGCAGTTTCTGTCTCTCATGGCTTTGTCAAGCAATTAGAAAAGGAGAACTAGAAAAGCTTCTTGTCTTTCGTAAAGGAAACTGCTGCCCTAGTAAGACCTGTGGTTGAGGGAAGTGCCGATTTAGGGGCAGCCGGAATAGATCTGGGTGGCCTGGGGGATCAGGAAGTCCAAGGAGCAGTGACTCCTGTTCAAAGCCCACGGCCAGAAGTGGTCATGGCTGACCCCATTCTTCTCCTCGAGTTCGACCAGACGTGGTCGTAGAGAAGAAGTCGAAGAAATCTTCTTTAGTGAAGGTTTCTTCTCAATTCAAAATTAAGTCCAGAACGCATAGGTATGTAAAAAGACAAAAATGTAAGAACGACATTTACCTTTTACTTTCCACCACCTGATGCATTTTCTTTTCTTTTTTTGTAATTTTAGCCCAACTCCTCCGACTTCTTGGGACGCTTCCGTCGAGAGGCCCACTGCTACTTCTCTGGTGGTCGGAGAGACATCGGTGGAGGCGATTGAAAGTCCAGAGTCTGTCCCCGTGATGGAAGAAGCTGTTATGGCTGAAATGACTACGACCACTGAGGTGGTCGTGGAGGTGGAAGCGAAGACAACGGAGGTAGCGGCGGGGGCATCTGGCCATGGCGGTGGCTCTTACGACCACCGCACCGGGAAGGAAGTCGTTGCAGATACTCTTCCTAATCCCCAAGGTGGGGCTGTCATCACTGACTTAGAAGAAGAGTATAACAACTTCTTCTCTGAATTCTTTGGCCCAGCAGATATTGTAGGGTCTTCTGCTTTCAGGTCTCGCCATCGAGTTCCTCATCCCAAAGATATTCTCAACATGGGGGGATATTTTTGACAATGAACGCCTCGAGAAGGTTTGGTGGGACCGAGTGCAGGAAATAGACGAACTGAAGGATCCCACGAGGTTGTTCTCCATGTTTGCTCGAACGAGCATGAATGTAACCTTCTCACGCTTAAACATCTATGCACGTGATTTTTTTGGCTTCTCGCTGTCTTCTTTTTTGCAGAAAGCTTTGGAGCAGATTGTCACAGTCGGTGAGTATCACCGACAAATTCTAAAGCTACGACAAGAGAAGACGGAACTCTACGAGCAGGCAGAGAGATGGTAAGCCACTACAACTCGCAGTTAACTACTCGTAAGAATTATCGTAGACAAACTTACGACTAGAAACTGGTCGTAGAATAACTTATGATCAGATAGTTGTTGTAGAAGAACTTACGACTGGGTACTGGTTGTAGAAAAGTTTACAACTGGATACTGATCGTAGAAAAGCTTATGACTGGGTACTGGTCGTAGAAATACTTACGACCAGGGGGCTATCGTAGAAGAACTTACGACTGTATGAGTGGTCATAGAATAACTTATGATCACTTGATTGGTGCTTATATCTTCTCTTAACCTTTGCAGGTTTAAAAGTGACGAAAGGACCCTAACTGATTCGCTCGACTATGAAAAAGCAAGAACGAAAAAGCTAAGAGAAGAAAAAGAGGACCTTCTGAAGAAGCTTCTGGAGGCAAACTCCGCGACTCAACAGTTGCAGGGAGAAATAAACAGTAAGTTCTAAACTTAAAACTTCTTGAAATTCTAGTCTTTATCTTTCTTAACTCCTATTCCTTTTTTAGAAAAAGACCTTGGTTGCTCACGAGATCTCCCACATTGCCAAGGATAAAGACCAAGAGATTGAGAGGCTAGACTCTCAATTAGTAGGTAAGCAATTTTCTTACCGACGACTAGTATGTTTTTCAGTCCTCTTTAAGGGTTATTTTCTTTGACCGATTTTTCTCTTTCCAGAGAACGCGGTCAAAATAAAACACCTCCAAGAGGCTTCGTCTCATACTCAAAAAGAGAAGAAGTCAACGAAGGTCAACCTTCAAGACAACATTTCGCTCTTAAACAATGTACTCGGTGGGCTGCATGCTGAGGAGGTCACTCCCCAAGAAGATCCGATAACTACCCAAACGAGTGCCATTGGGGAACAAGTCGGAACTCTGCAAGAGTTGGTGGCTACTCTGAAGGCTAATCAAGCTGACTCAATAAAGGAAGCGGTCAAAGGGGCTGTATGTTATATCTTAGCAAAACTAAAAGCTTGTGACCCCAACCTTAATCTGTAGTCAGTCAAGCCGACTTCGACTGCACTGAAATAGAAGTGGAGCGGTTGATTGAAGACATGCAGTCAGTTGGCAAGAAGGTCGCGGAGGAGATGCAAATAGGATCTCCTTCGTTAGAGTAGTTTGTAATAGGAACCAGTAAAGATAAGTTTTTTGTTGTTGTATATAATCTTCTCTTTTTCCTGCAAATCATCTCGTAGAGTAGTTAGTAACTAATAAGATAATGAATAAAAAAAGAGATTAAGACTAGATATATGTAATCCTTTCTTTTTCCTGCAAATCATCTTGTAGAGTAGTTAGTAACTCATAAGATAATGAATGGAAAAAGAAATCAAGACTAAGAATTGAAGTCATATTGACAACTTTATCTTAGCCCCCGACTATTTGCTTAGTTTATGTAGATAAACTAAGTAAATAGTGAAAAGGGGTTTCTGAAAGTAGAGAGGTTTGGCTAACTTATAGTTTTCGATCACGATCATCATGCACTGGTCGTAATAGTAGGATCGAGTCGAAGCTAGGAAGTTCTTTCTAGTGGGTAGGACCACGTGCAGAGAGGAAAGGCTTCGACTAGGTGAAGTTACCCTCTCTGACCAGATTAATCAAACCAAGAACATCAACTTGAGTTAGACAAACATCTAGAGTACCTTAGAAATTCATTCGACCTTTTCTAGTGGACTCGATAGATCTGTCCTGGTAGCAAGAGTTAGAAACAAGACGACGCTTGAAAGTTTCTTCTAGTGGGCAGGACCACGTGCAGAGAGAAAAGACTTCGACTAGATGTTGTGTCTTCCTTCGACCAATTAGAATGAACCAAGCTAACCAAAAGTAGTCGAACAAATTTAAAAGTACTCTTCTTAGAGTAATTTTCAAAACAAAGAAATAAACTAAGGTGAAAAGAGTTGGCTTAAAATCTTTCGACCATGTTTTTTGAACCCAACATCTTTGTATTGGTAGGAAAAGTTAGAAATAAGGTGACACTAGGAAGTTCCTTCTAGTGGGCAGGACCACGTGCAGAGAGGAAAGACTTCGACTAGGTGTTGTTACCATCCTTCGACTAGTGTAAAGAAAAAACTGAGCGTATAAAAAATAATCGGAAGATTATAGAAGCACTACTCAATATAAGACAATAAAGATAGAAGGAACCTGATACCTTATTGTCGGGGTGGTTTGTTACACAAAAAACTTGCGTAACTGGTCGATGTTCCAAGAGTTTGAGAGAACCTGGCCATCTTCCATTGCTAGTCATACCGAACCTGTTTGCATAACTTCGACCGCAGTAAGGACCTTCCCATTTGGGGCAAAGTTTGTTCCGATTACACTGGGATTGGATGAGTTTCAATACCAAATCACCTATAGCAAGACTGCGAGGTTGGATCTTACAATTGTAGTATCTATGCAGGGCTTGTTGGTAGACCGGTAAATGGATTAAGGCTTGATTTCTCTTCTCTTAGAGAAGGTTAATGTCATCCGCTTGAGGATGTTCCTGGACAGAGTCGTTGAAGGTTTCGACTTGTGCCGACTTGATCTTTAGTTCTGGAGGAAGCACGGCTTCGGCACCAAAAACTAGGAAAAAGGGTGTTTCACCAGTAGCCCGACTAGCAGTTGTACGAACTGCCCATAATACTGAGGGTAATTATTGTACCCAAGCCCCCGAGCGCTTGACAAGATGATCGAAGACTCGAGTTTTGATTCCCTATATTATTTGGTTGTTCGCTCTTTCAACTACCCCATTACTTTGGGGGTGGGCAACAGAAGCATAACATAACTTGGTACCAAACTCGTCGCAAAATTCTTAAAATTTAGCGCTCAAAAATTGTCTACCATTATCTGTGATTATTCAACTTGGGACTCCAAACCGAGTAATTACGTTCTCATCATGAACCATTTTGTTGCTTCTCTTGCTATCCCAGTCACATGCTCGGTTTCAATCTATTTTGTGAACGTATCAATAGCCACAAAAAAGAACTCAAAACCACATGGGGCTTTTGGTAACGGTCCTAGGATATCGAAACCCCAGGTCGCAAAAGGCCAAGATAGAGGTATTATTTGTAATGCTTGAGCTGGTTGATGTATCTGCTTGCTATAAAACTAGCATTGTATAGACTTCTGAAGCAACACATTGGCGTCGTAGAGGGCTGTTGGCCAGTAGAAACCTTGTCGAAAGGCCTTACCGACCAGCGTTCTGTAGGAAGCATAAGTTCCATAGATACCCCTATGTATGTTGTGAAGGAGGATTAATCCTTCTTTCTGTGATATACATTGCATAAGTACCCCTTGAATCCTAGGTACCTGCATCTCGTCCAGGACACTCGTAAATAGAATGTTTAACAAGCTACCACCATTAACTAGCACTCGATTTACTCGACAGTTGTTGATAGTGGGTTCGACCATGATTGAAAATCGACCTGGTCGAGTCGAAGGGATCGGGCAGTCACCCCTCTCGAAAGAGATGGTGACTTCCGACCACTTCGGCATCTTATTGACAAGAGGAGAGTCAATGGAGTTTACCTCACGTTCGACAGCCTTAAGCTGTCGCCTTGACTCGTATGCCGACGATCCCCCATAGATGTGCTCGATGGTGTGTTGCGGATCTTGAAACGACATTTCCCTCGTAAGGCTGAGACCTACAATAGAAGTGGTCGAGGTGGTGAATGATCACCTCTCCTAGGAGCTTGTTGATCGTTAGTCGTTCGATGAACCTTTTTCCGACTAGAGTTAAAGTTAGGGGAACGACGTGACCTGTAGTCACGCCGATCTCTGTGTAGTGAGTCGTTCGAACGACTGGTAGCTGACGAAGCCATACTGCTACGACTTCTGGAGTGATGTCGACGAGGATGCTCGAGTCTGAACATCGTGCTTTGAAGCCTTTGTGCGATCTCTTCGGCGAAGAGGTCATATCCTGATGCTCGATCAATCTCTCGAGTCGTGTTCTCGAGCAGGTCGTTGATCTGTTGAAGTTCCCGAGCTTCTTTCGACTGATATTTAGCGTGCCTAGGCAGAGTTCTGTGGGCTGTAATTCTTTTCTGTCAGGTCGTCTCAGGATCACCCACATCTGACCCTTGAGTGTGCTTTAATGGAGTGCGATTACGTCAAGGACTTCCCTCACGCTCATTAGAGTGTTGACCCTGCGCATCACTGAAGGTGTTCTTACCATTGACACGAGAGGGTGTAGTGTGTGATCGTTGGGGAGCATCCTCAGGTCTGTCTCTTGGAGAGACATCATTATCTGAGGGAAGGACGAAGACCTCCCGTTGATGATCTCCACCTGCACTCGATGCCTCCTCGCTTGAGGAGTAGTCGAGAGACACCATCTGACGACTTGGAGTAAACCCCTCCTGGAAGGCGAATACCGGGTTATAACCGTCTCTGTCCATAGGTGAGTCTTGCGAAGAGATGGTCGAACTCGCAGGAAAAGCATGCTTGATCCCCTCCTTTGTGGGGGCTAACTGGAGAGAGAGGACCACTAGGTGCTTGATGAAGCTCCGGAATGATGGCTTCAGAACTTGCCTCGCGAGGTCGAATTGCCTTAGGTAAACTCAAAGATTCGGAGGGACTCTCGTCATGTTGTGGGCCTGCCTTGACGCAGTCCTTGTTGTGGTCGGATTGACCCTTGCCCTCTAAGGAAACTGGCCCCTCAGTTGGACGTAGTGTTGTGGGGGGTAAGGATAGCATATTAAGATAACTGCCTTATGGTGATATCAGCCTCGTGCTTATTTCTTAATGTTGCTGATCTTCCCATCTGTAACACTAAAATGCTTTTCTAGATATTTAGTCTAAATCTCAGGGTTTATCACTTATAAGATGATTTCATAGGATTCTGGTTAAGTCAAACAATATAATGTCGTATAGAAGGCACATCGGGGGATTTCTATATTCAGATGTGTGTAGCCATGTCTCTGTGATAAGTACTAATGGGCTGATGATCTGAAATTGAATTGCTAGGCAACGCGCTGCAACTACAAAGCTACTATGAATTCAGTCCATAATAAGCTCTGAAATTTTTCATTTTGTAGTTTAGTTACTCGGGTTCGTCCAATCTTCTGAAACTTCTTTCCTTTTCAATTTATGTAATTTGACCAACAGAGAATAACTGAAATAACATTTACACCATTGCTTCTTATGAAAGTTTAACAATTATCGTATTTTTTCTAAAACTTAATAACATTTCTAAGAAGTTTATTCCTGAAGTTTCTCAAGGGTTTATATAGGCATATTCAAATTTTTTCGAGGATTTCCATTCATATCCATGAGAGGATCCCAAAGAATGTGTTTGGAATCTTGAATACTTGTAGTTATGGACAAAATGATATAACCAGTTACTTATATCAACAGAGGATGGACAAAGCCAAATGCAATAAAGTTGGTCCTAAGTATTGCAGAAAACTCTGAATTTGGGAAAGAATAATTACACAAAGTTCCTCTTATTAGAACCACAAGGCATTTTCCCTCCAATTTGCTGAAAGGCCATCAATCCAACAACCACCAGTGTATCAAAGTTGTATAATTAGTAATGAGCTTCTTTCTGTAAAATAATGTTTTATATCTTCTGCTCCAACTTGTAAATTTTGATATATGGTAGCCTTTTCAGATATGTCAGCATTTGCCCCGCTCAACTTTCCAGTTAAGTTGTATCACCCTATCTTGTACCAGACTTTATTAGTTCAGCTCTGTATAGATACAACTATCAGTCGGGCGCCATAAATGGACAAATATAGAGATGAAATAAACACCATTCATAAATCCTGTTAGCGATACCTTCTAATAAGTACCACCAAATGAGGCTACACTCAACCTCGCCGTCACCGGGCCGGTCCTGTCACCTTCGAGTGAAACCGCCTTTCCCAGGACCGACGATCCCAATTTTGTCATGAGTGAGAAGGCATGGGAACAGTGATGCAGGACTAGCGCAGCGATGAAGCCGAGGGTGCGACGCTAGCCGAGCATGACGATAAAGGCGCAATGCGAGCCACGAACAACGTGGTCTATGATTTTTTTTATCCGTAGCATCGTACGAGCATTAAACTTGAATTATAAAAAAGAGCATAGAAGTATCTCGCATAGCTTGTTTTTGTGAAAAGCTAGTAGATATGAGAAGCCTGATGATTGAACTAGCTTAGATGATATGACGCTTGTCGGTGTTTTAGAACCAATCTTACGTAAAGATTGTTTGATTCAGGGGGGTCTCCACAATTGATTACGTAGAAAGAACGATACAGAGATTTTTATACAGGTTCAGGCCTTCTCCGGAGAAAATAACAACCATAATCTTGTGTGTATTGTATTGTGTATGTTGGTTACAATCAAGGTAAAGTCCAATACTTGTGCTCCCGATTGTCCTTGCCTATCATCTCTGACTAAAATCTTTAAATAGTACGCGAACTGGTATTCGTTCCTCCAGGTCAAGAGGCGCCCCATTATTCCATATAACAGACGTAATAATGGTAGTAATCACCAGAGTAGTAACCCCTTCACGTCGCCTGGCAGTTACTTGTCAGAGATAATGGCGCGTTGCGTGCAGTTACCCCAGAGAATAACAGCGTATATTAACTGCTTAGATCCCCTAATCAATTGGGTCCACTTTTCTGTAGGCTCTGTTGATTACATGGTGGTCGTAGTTGAGTTGGTCATAGAAAAACTTACGATCATGAGATAGTCGTAGAAGACCTTACGACTGGGTACTGGTCGTAGAAGAACTTACGACCAGAGGTGATCGTAGAAGAACTTACGATCATGAGGTAGTCATAAAAGACCTTACGACTATGGGGGTGGTCGTAGAAGGACTTACGACCACCTAGTTGGCTTCCCCCTTAAGATCATAAGGGGTATACCTAAGAACTATATGACGGTATATTTACTCATAATAAGAATTATAGATAAATAATAAAATAAGGATTGTTAGATCCTCGTCAACACTCAAACACTAAGGGCTTGTTTGGTTTAGGGCCTGAGAGCTGTGCCTAAGAAAAAGTGGTGCCTGAGGGTAGCCTGAGAAGCAGATATTTTTGTCTGGTCAGGTAAGCCTCGAGATGTGATGTTTGGTTGGTGATACGTGCCTGAAGATAGAAAAAATACGTTTTCCGAATTAGGAAGCATAAAATTGAAAATATGCTTCCTTCATTCCGCATCCTTTGTTCTTCCAGCCAGCGAGGTAGGGGCGACTCGGCATCGGTGGGGACTCATCGTCGATGATCAGAGAGGTAAAAAATGGGTTGCTGCCAGCGAGGAGCTCAAGATGACGCGCTCGGGGAAGTAAATGAACATGCTGGCGAGGAGATCGACGGAGGAGGCGGCGACCGACATTGGGGAGGACGAGGTCGGTGGCGCCTCAGTGACGCTTGGATGAAGATGATGGGAGCATGACATAGAACATGGACACGCGATTCCAATGGTGATGACGGCACGAGCGGAGGACAATTGACAGTGGCAGAATGCGATGGAGATGGAGCTCGTGACAGCGGCAGCGAGTTGGTGGATTGCTGCGAGATGGAGGCGAAACTGGAGCTGGTGGCATGGGGGCTTTTGGAGAGGAGCTCGAGGTGAAGAAGATGACATGCTCCGGGAAGTAAACGAACTCACCAGCGATGAGATCAACGGAGGAGGCGGCGACCATCTTTGAGGAGGACGATGTCAGCGGTGGCTCATTGATGCTCGGACGAAGATGACCGGAGCACAATGTAGAACGCGGACACGTGATTCTAATCGTGAAGACGGAATGGGCAGAGGACGATGGACGACGACGGAATGCGACAGAGAAGAGCTCATGGCAGCAGCGGCTTGTCGCCGGATTGTAGTGAAATTTTGGCAAAACTGGGGCCGGCGGCATGGGGCTTTTGGAGAGGGGCTCGGGGCGAAGACCGTGACGCCGATGGCCGAGACAGGAACAGGAGATCAGGGTGGAGGCCGGCGGCTTGGACGAAGACATGGGGAAGATGAGCGATTGCCTGGGAGCCAAGTGTACATTTTCATAAGCTTGGGCCTGAAGTCCCTGCTTAGACCAGGCAGCCTCCCAGGGCGCCAACCAAACAGATCTCAGGCGAGCGCGGTTCAAGGTG
This sequence comes from Ampelocalamus luodianensis, assembly GCA_036346255.1. NCBI lineage: Eukaryota > Viridiplantae > Streptophyta > Magnoliopsida > Poales > Poaceae > Ampelocalamus > Ampelocalamus luodianensis. The sequence goes on from CM070621.1 coordinate 22,169,535, forward strand.
GCAACCGTACATGCCCTAACCTATCTCTCCAACCATCCAAAAAAACTCATCTCTCCATTATCATCTCATACAATGTGGTGGCTTTGTCTATAATGCGCGTGCTTGATTAGCCCCTACTACTATTATCCTCGTAGCTTTACTTGGATCGACGTGTCGTCGCCAATAGCTCAGCTCACTCTGGTCCCACTTTACAGTCCACAGCCATTCGTATGGAGCCAAGTCAAACAAGAATTTTTTTTCTCGTATTGGCGCCTTTTCGCCTCATTTTTACAGGATTGACTGTCGCCAATTTTTTTGCAAAAATAGCCCCCTACCGCACGTCCACCATGCGACAGGCGCTCCCCGCCCACCACGTGGCCCCCTACAGCACGATCGTTGTGCGATGGCGCTGCCGCACGGCCGCCCTGCGGTGGCCCCTCCGCCCGCCACGTGTCTCGGGATTAGAGCTTGTGTCAAAATTAGGGTTTAAGCCAATTAGGGTTTCTATTGTGTTCGTAGGATTTTTGAAATATAGCAAATGAGTTCAAAAAATTATAAAATTTTATGTCAATGCTCCTAATACGATGTACTTGCTTTTGTATTTTTTCCATAATTTTACTCGTTGTGATGTTTTTCTCGCAATTTCATTTAAGTATACTTTTTGTACGAATTTGTAAATATAGAAAATGAGCTCAAAAAAATTACTTTTTAAAGGCTCCTTACACAATGGACTTTATTGTGTAATGTTTGGGCAATTTTATATTTGTTATGAAATTGTCTCAAATATTAAGGATTTAGGTCTCAAAAATTTGGATTTTATGTTACGGAAATTAGGGTTTCATTATTTTGCACACAAAAGTACTCATTACACAATTAGGGTTTCCAATGAAGTTGCAATGTACGTTTTCATACAGATAATTGTCGACATTTCAAGCATTACAAAGCATAATTCGTGCATGGCGCAAGATTACACACATAACAACTAAAATACGCGTACAAATATAGCAAATCAAAATATCAATACAAATATACCAAAACATAATCACATAACACGGGATACAATATGGCTCACTCGATAGATGAGCCGGTCTGGAGATCGCGTGTCGGATCAGAGGGAGTATGGAGACCATTGAGTGGGCGCAGGTAGATCAGTAGGCCAAGTCTGGCCTGGCAGAGTCTGGTAAGCGTACCTATCATCCTGATGAGGCATGCCGACCTTGGGGCCACCTCTGAAGAATTCATCAACGACGGGCTCTATAAATTCACTCCCGGGTTGTTCGCCCCTAATGTACGATGCCCGTAACTTCGGTTGTGTGGATGAGCTCTGGCCTTGTATGTACGGGGTGCTAGCCAACCCGGAGGAACTGTGGCCTTAAACGTACGGTGGGACAGCGAACTCGGAGGAGCTCTACCCTGCGTACGCTCCAAACCCTGGCTACCATGGTCCAAACCCCGACGGCGTGTACAGTTCCCTGGTAGGAGTTGGGAGGCCCGTATCATCATCATCATCATCATCATCATCATCAACTAAAGGCTTCAAGATGGAACGATATTGGTACAAATAAACACTCTGAACGTAAACTAAGAATCTCGTACCTCCTGGACGTGCAGAGCAGATGACCAAGGGGGAGCGCTAGTTTGTGTACCATACGCTGATGGTAGAAGTGATTAATCCTGATGGATCTGCGGCGGGAGAATGAAATGATATTAGCGGAATGTAAGGCATAACCAAAAAAAGAGAACATAGATTTGTACATAACTTACCTCCCCACCGATCTGGCCCACGGATGACTGACGGGGAACGCTATGACGCCGGCCAAACTCGCTTTGTCGTGGTGACCTAGCGGGGTAGCATGCCTCCCACTTGGTGCCTTATGCGCAGGACGTCGTCCGTCGAACAACCGCAGCTCAAGTTCTTTATTATCTTCTTCGACTCCACAAATATGTACTTCAAAGTTTTCATCATCCTCGCCGGTGTTGTGTCTGGGCTGTGGATGGTGGACTCTGATACGCTTGCGATGCACTATGCCCGCTCCAACTATAGTGACATACATAACAGGTTCATTAACGAAGAGTACAAATATCACCAATGAAACAACCAGAGGTTGTAAATGTCTTATAGTGTCGTCACGCATGAAGCGCTGTGATGATCAAATGACCAACGGAGGCTCTGCTGGTGCGTTAGCTGCTACGGGCGCTCCGGTGGAGGAACGGCGAGTCTTGCGCGCGTCAGTGGTACGTACCACTCCATGTACTCACCATTCCTCCGAACGTTGTACAAACGCTGCTCATGCTGGACCCCCAAGTGAGCCCTCTCCGTCCATGTCGTAGTCTACTGTCGCTGGACTGGGCGCCAGTCCAAAATATGCCCACCCGAGCTCGATTGCTGGACCGGTGTTGTGCCGCGAGGTGTCACACAACCTCCGGTATGTGGCGCAAAAGACGGTTGATCCCCGGCTATACTGAGGCATCGGTCGAACCTCTGTGTCAACCAAAGACTCGACGACACAGACGAAGCTGGGGTAGCACCAATTGCCCTCTGTGGTTGGAAATAGTACGCAACCAAAGAGCTGAAGAAGGCAAGCAACGAGGTGCGTCCTAATGACCTCGTTAGGTGCATCCTGTGGGCAATGACTAAACTGCCTCAGCCAAGTTCGGGGGACACCATGTGCACGCTCCGGGACAGCTAGGCTGAACTGCTACTCCAGCCTGGCCTTCCAGTCAGCCCTGAAGGGCCCAGAACAAGTGGCTCAGCCCGGATCGGGTGACCGGTCAAGAACGAGACGTCATGCAGAGTGACCGTCAGCTCACCCCACCAAAAGTGGAAGGTGTGCGTCTCGGACCTCTTCCTGTCGACAAGTGCCAACAGCAGGTTGGCATCTACGGTGAACCGGCGTTCGATGGAGACCAGCCTCGCAAGGGGCAACAAGCCTGTGTCCTGGAGGATCGGGATGTAGCGATCGTTCAGCTCCCTGTAATCCCTCGCCGACCAAAGCAGCAGGGGCGCAGGGCCATCCGCGTCACCGGTGGTTCTCATCGTAGAAGTGTTCCAGAAGCGCCAATAGAGACATGGCTTGAAACACATGGAATAGACAGATTATTAGTGAGGAGATTGGTAATGACCATAAAATACTGCAAATTAAATATTACGACGAAACGAACACTACAAATTAATGTACACTAATTTAGTAGTACAAAATTAAATACAACTATTTAAATATGACTAAATTAATTAGGGCTAACTGATTATCGCGAATGGCCAGTAGTGCATGCATGAATAATTAGTTGCATGAAGAACTAGCTAGCAACTTCATTTTTTTCTTATTTTTCTATTTACTGTCATTATGAACTTTAACTATTGTCTAAAACTAATTAATTAATTATGACTAATTATTTCGTAACTAGTTAACCTCGCCTCAATAATTATACACGCTAATCCTTGTTCTTTCTCTTTCCTAACCTCACCTCAATAATTATACACATTAATCCATGTTCTTTCCCTTTCCTAAAGTCAAAATGATTTTCCTATGAAAATCTCATAACGCTAATTGCATGGAACTAACAACGTCAAACTAACTAAATGCCGACAAAATTACAACTACTTAAGTACGCATCCACTTCAAAATTCCTACGAAAAATTTCGGAACACCTATAATATGTGCGCTTAGAAAATTACAACTACTCAAGTACGCAGTTAATAAAGAATTTATGAACGACAAAAAAATCAACGGAGATACAAAATTCCTGCGAATGACAGCGATTAATAACGCTGAAATGTCCCAAAAATATAATCGACAGAGCAAGAGAGCGAGCGAAAGAGCGAGCAACTGCGAAATGAAATCGCACTCGCTCGCTCTCTAATTTATAGCCACTACGGGAGGGAATCCTCCTCCCGCGCACGCTAATTGATTTTCTCATGCATGCACATGCAGGAGACAAGAATTTGATAGGAGACAGCGATTAGATGGCGGTGACGGGACGACGAGACAACGTTTTTCGATGAAGGGGGGTGCTGGCGGGAAGGGGGCCGTGTGTGTTGGAGGGGGAGGGGACGGCGTGTGGTGGGCAGAGAGGCCAGCGCAGACCGGCCGTGCGGCAGCGCCACTGCACAGTGGTCATGCGGGAGGGCCACCGCGGCGACCGTGCGGTAGGGGGGCACGTGGTGGGCGAGGAGGGCATGTCGCATGGTAGCCATGCGGTATGAGACTATTTTTGCTTAAAAATTTTAGAAACGGTCATTGCTGTAAATACACGGCGAAAAAACACCAGTACAGCCAAAACTTCGTCAAACAAGGGCCGCGCCAGCTAGGGGGAGGCGCCGAAGTGTTCAGACTTCCCAAGTTCGCATTGTGTTTTGGAACGTGGACGTGCATATATGGTTTCAGGGCGTGCAGACGGCGAGTTAAAGTCCAAGTGGGGCACCTGCAGTCCCCGTTCTACTAGTAACAGCGTTCTAGACGTGTGACTGCGAGCTTGTGACCATTATTGGAGCAGTCAGCAGTTAGGCTTTGTGGCTAAGAGCGGAATTTGGGTCCGCCTTGCCCCCTTCTTCACACGCGGACAAGGACGGACGGTGAGCTGATCCGGGGTCCGGCGATTTCCATTTGCTGCTTAGCTCCATCAGTCGAGTCTCAGTTACTCGTCCATGGATGCAGTAACAAATGGGAGCGTGCTATTTTTGTTCAGCACTTTCTCCATTTTGCAACTTGCAAGATGCTTTCATTTTGGCCCTCCTATGGTTTACTCATGCCAGCCACGGCCTGGCATCTTTTATGTTCCTTGCTAACGTGTAAATTACTGGAGTAGTACTCCATTGGTCTATTACTGTACATGTTGGTCTTTCCAGCTTTACAATTGAGGGTTCAAAACAAAAGGCGGAAAAAAACATAGAGGCAAATATAGCACATGGTAAATTGGTAATTGCCAGTGTAACCCAGAATTTGGCGGGACCAACGCGAGTGAAAAGATAACCAGGCCCAACTTCTAACGTGCAGGCCTTGGGTCCCTACAGAATGGAGTTAGAACGCCCAGCGCGGTGCCTGTCGCCGAGCGCGCCGTGTATTCGCTCTCGAGAAGACGTCGTACTAAAACTCCTGCTTTTCCGCGAGGTCACGTAACAGGTATCTTCCGGTCGGGTTCAACGACGCGTGCCGTAGGCGTACGCACGTACTCCACACGGCGCGCTCAGATGCACGATCTCGGAACTGTACGAGTTGGTGACAATCTCATCTAGCGCCTGGCAGTCTGGCACCTACACGGGGCCGCGAGCGCGCGCGGGCGGAGGCACGAACACCCACGCCGTTTTTGGCACATTCGCAGGCGTGCGCGCACGGGCGCTCGGCTGCAGCATTCACGTGCAACCTGTGACTCCGGCCGGTCAAATGCGTCAGCTCGAAGTGAATGCCGCTTCCACGTCAGGTCGTGTAGTCGGCAGTACGTAGGAGCTAGTAAATGCCATGCAGCCCCACCACCCATCTGTCAGATTTTAAATGCCCTGTCTGACTCCGGCCGGTGTCCATGGCCACAGGCAACCTAGCTAGCGTTCGTAGGATTGTGTAGATGGATGGATGTCGATCGGCGAATTCGCCGATCGAGACGAGGGCGGTATCGTGACGGGTGTGGCCTGGTCTTCCGTGTGTGTTCAGTCGGTGCCGGATAAGGCCCGACAATGTTGACGCGCTTGCACCTTGCAACCTACCCGTGACTTGCATGTACGAAAAGCATGCGCCTGGTCATACGAGTTTTCACCATTGCAACATGTGGCGACATACGACCTGAACTTGTCTAGAACTAGCGGCCTACATCGACCGTCCATGCATGATTTGCTCGTATTCGATGCATGTGCACTGTGCACAGTTCGGAGAAGGAGGGGGGGGGAGGTGTAACGGTTCCGGTTGCGTGTCGAAACTAGCTTGTCGATCAAGTCATTTATTGCTTCCTGGTCCTTCATTACGACCGAACAAGACTCTTCTCCTAACATTCATGTTCGTGTTTAATGAGTAGAGCTCACTCCAAGCTTTCCCTTCAAAGTTGCGCATTGGAATCTCAATTTTGCGGCATCGAAACAACACCATTACATCAGATATTTAGGTACGTCAGTACGATATGGAATATCTAAAGTAGCATGCTATGTGTTGTTTGCATAATGCAAGTGCTCTTACCATCATGCGTGCTTATCCGATTAGATGCCGCGATATATTGAGATGGCAAAAGGAAGGGAAACGAAGCGGCCAGGTGAGGGGTACGTAAGCAATTGCGTTACGTTAAGAGCATGCATATGTAGGTGCACGATTGCACTGAATGCCAGAACGATAGGCGGCGCATCATTCTTTATGGAAGAAAGCAGGCAAGGTGCAAATGTATAGGTGATAGGTGTGACACCCTTTTTAATAGAGATTCGTCGGCATGCAGTTGAGGTTGAGTTCTGTGAATCAACCATCTGCGTCATTCTTGCTAGTAGGACAACTTACGTTGGAAGAACTCTCTTCCATGTGTTGAAACTTGGACCTATAAACAAGACCCAGAAGCTGGAATAGTCTTCCCGCTGTGCGGCTGCGGTCACCAGGTCCGAATTCGGAGTCCCACATCGAGTCCTCGACTGAACATGTAAGGTTCATGAGAACTCTACGTACCCTGCGTATATTATCCATCACATTATTTTACGTATAAGTTGAACAGATTTACTTTCGTACAGGGAGGATGTCGCTACAAGGAGAAAAGCCTTTCAATTATATGATTAGCTTTGGCCTTAGTTGTTTCGCCGTTGATCTTCTTGCTGTTAGTTTTTACTTAGTACTATTGTTTCTTTCTGTTGTTCTTGTCTAAGGACTTCTCTTTCCCTTCTTTTGGTAAGTTGATGTACTCTATATCTTCTAATAGTGATTGGCATAGCTCCCACCGACTGCCATTTTCTTCTAAAAAATATATATGTATATATTCTGCGTATGTGGATTATTCAGTAGGTATAAGAGGACCTCAACACTGACTGGTCAAGAAGAGGTACAAATAGTACAATCAGTGGTGTGTGTGGAACTGTGGAATGTGGATACTCGAAAGAATTAGTTATTCATTTCACCTAAAACATGATTAGATTTCAAATAATTAGCGGGGATAGCTCAGTTGGGACAGTGGCAGACTGAAGGTCGGGTGTTCGATCCACGCATGCTCACCGCATGAACGTTTTTTTATTTTCCAGCAAAAAGTACCCCTTTTTTCGAATGTAGGAGTAGAATCTTGGCCCAGCCCATAAAAGCAGACCCGACAGGCCATTGTGGGCTTTCCCATCGCCAAATGTGGCCATAGCAGCCAAAAGTCCAATTAGCGAAGGATGCGGCATTCGACGGTTTATCAAGACGAACTGACGCCAAATCCAACTGCCGACCCAAGAGCACTCCAAACGCATCTTTTCGCGGGCTTTACACCGCCACTCCGCGTGCACGCATCAACCCACCGGCACGTACAGGATAGAGCACATGGACGGAGAAGGCCGCTTCCACTGGCCATGGTTCCGACGTCGCCGTCCTCTCCAACGTAGGCGTTACGTCGAAGCGGTCCCCCGAGGCCTGCGCGTGGCGTTACCGGCCGTGGGCACCGCCAATGGCAACGAACACAACATGTATAGGTCGGCAAAGGCGATGCACCTAGAGCTCGTGCCTGTCTCTCTCCGTCGCCGGCGGCGCGGACTCCTCCAGAGAGTGGCATCGGCGGGGTGTAGGCTCGTTTATCAGCTCCTCAGCGGGATAGGTATGTTTGCGTTTTGACATCACTGTGCCACCTCTCCACACTCCACCTGTGAATTCGATCGGCATGTGTAGTGCTCTCCAGCACGGGCCAACAGTGCGGTATGTGAGGCTGCAGCATTTCGTTTTACTTGTCCTTGGGTACGCTGTACCGATAAATAGTTTGGTGAATAAGATCAATCATGTTTCAACGACTTGTACACAGCACCGATGCCGCTCTTCCAGCCGCACCCCCGACCCCCGACACCCCCCCCCCCCTGCTGCAACCTGGAACTGGAGCGCGTTTCCAAAGTCGGATTGCTTTTGAGCCAGCTTCTTTGCCCGGCACGGCAGCATGTGGTCTGCCTCCATCCTCATGATACCTCCAAAACGAGCCTCTGAACCATGATGATTTTACCATGTCCCAAATGAGCTCCTCAGCATGTGGTCTGCCTCCATCCTCATGATACCTCCAAAACGAGCCTCTGAACCATGATGATTTTACCTTGTCCCAAATGAGCTCCTCAGCATGTGGTCTGCCTCCATCCTCATGATACCTCCAAACCGAGCCGCTGAACCATGATGATTTTACCTTGTCCCAAATGAGCTCCTCAGCATGTGGTCTGCCTCCATCCACTTCATGATACCTCCAAAACGAGCCGCTGAACCATGATGGTTTAATGCGTGGCTGGGTCCCTTGCACCGTGGTAGCAACATGGGTCCCCTGAAGTGGCTACAGGTGAGAGTGGGGCCGTGCCTTTCTGAGCTAACCCAAGGCCCTGCTGGCAATGTGCCGGGCCGAGCCAGGCCGGGCAACGGCACGGCACAGAACGGAAAGTTGGGTCGTGTTCGGGCTAGCCCGAAAACAAAAGCGGCACGGCAGCAGCACAGAGTGGGAGGGACAGGCCTCAGCATGTTTATTGTAGAAATAGAAGCTCCCCTGAATTTAGCTGCTTGCTGGGGCCTGGTGGTGGAACTTGCATTTTATCCCTTGTAGTCGTTACCCGAATTTGCGCAAGTGTGTCCACACCCCCAGACTTGACAAGGAATCCATTCTTGCATTTGTCTCAATATTGGCGCCCTTAAGTTGAGCAAGTCGCTCATTCGTGACTCTAACATCTTCCTCAAGACCATTCGTACGAAGGTTCATGATGCACCGAAAATATTGTATGATTGACTTCGTACGAGAAGTATGAGATGTATCATCATCCGAAAGCTCTGTATAACCTACCATTATTAGCAAATCATAAGTATATATCCCTAACAATTACTAGGATGTGGTGGTTCAAACCACTACTACAAAACAGGCAATAGCAGACACCTCATCACAGACGGTTCCAAAGGAGCCGTGCGTGTTGAATCTTATACGCATTTCCCTTTGGAACCGCTCGGAACCGTCTCGTGATATGTCCTCATCACGAGCGGTTCTTATTACCAACCGCTTGTGATACTTCACGCACGGTTGGTAAAAGAACCGTCTCGTCATGAGGACATATCACGACACGCATATTAAGAACATGCGTAAGTATCACCGTTCGTGAACCGATGAGACAACTTATCACAGACGGTTTGTAAATAAAACCGTCTGTGAAGTATCACAGACGGTTTTAATTTTAAAGCGTCTGTGATAAGCTACTATCACAGATGGTTCTATTAAATAACCGTCTGTGATATTATTATCACATACGGTTTTATTTAGAGCCGTCTGTGATATCCAACCTCTTCTCCCGCGCGATGTGTCTCTTCACCATCGCTGCAACCGTCTCTTCGTCTCGCACGCCGACGATACATGCGTCTCTTCGTCTCACGTGCCAGTTACTCCTAATTCTTTATATAAGACGGAATAATTCACCGAATATTAAACTCCTCCCATCGCTCTTCGTCTCACGGTTTTGAGTACGTCAATCGCCAAGGTGAGCATGCAGAGCAGTCAGGCCAGCACCAAGGCGAGGAGGTCGGTGATCGCCGCTCTTTCTCACGATGTCGTCGTCGACATCGTCGGCCGTGTGGCCGCGAGCTCTCCTCGGCCATGGAGGACCTATGCACCTACGATTAACGTCGTACATCTTTATGTCTACAATATACGTGCGTACATACTACTATTTATTCTAACATCTTGAATGTATGTACGATAGTTGCAAGGCCTTGTACAAGGTGTCCAAGGAACGCGCGCGGAGGCGCGTGGCGCCGAGCGAGATGAGGCGATGAAGTGGCGGGACAACAAGCGCTACTCGCCGTCGTCAACCACTTGACCGCCGCAACCCGGGCTTGTTTCATCGTCGGCCTCGGGCTTGTCTTGCGCCCCAAGACATGCGGCGCGCCTCATGTTCCTTGAACGGGCGGCGTGGCGCGCCACAAAGCCGCGCCTCGTGCTCGGTCTCCTCCTCTACACGGCCGGCGAGGCGCGCGACGTTGGGAAGCACTACATCGGCCAGTCGAGGACGAGCCGACCGGCGGCGGGTGCGAGACGCCAAGACCAACCGGGAGTGCGGCGGTGCGAGGCTCGCCCGTGGACATGAGCGCGCGGCGTGGGGAAGAAGGCCGCCATCGGGCGGGTGTGGCGCTGTCGGAGGATGGCCACCGGCACGAGCATTGGTCGCGGTGTGGAAGGGTGGGACAACTACGCCGTCTTCTGCAGTGGACGATCGCAGATTAGGCATGAGTATACCGTTTCTTTGCAAAGGTGTTAGACTATTTGCCATAAAATTTTAGTTTTTAGGTTTCTAGAAAGGTGGTGCGGTGGACTATTTTCCAAATTAAATGAATTTTTAATGCACCAAAATATACGGTCCACAAGGACAGAGCGATTACAATTCCACGTTGACATCAAAATATACGTGCGATATATTACAAGTTCATAACACATGATGTTATGGAATAAATTAATTACAATGGAGTAATTTCTTAATTAAAATATAGTCCTTCATGATGATCGACGCGCATATAGCTAGCTTCTTCACTGGTTCTTCCTCGAGCCCGATGTCGTCTCCAAAGGAGGCAACTCGTCAAATTGATTGTATTCTTCCTCGCCCACTACATTCTCAACTCCGACAATCCTTCTTTTCCATGAAGAACTACGTGACGCTTCTTATTTGCCGGTCGGTTACATAGAAGACTTGAACAACTTGGTTAGCCAAGATTTAATGGTTCGTCTTTGTATCCGACACGATCGAGGTCCACGGTAGTGACGCCGCATTTGTCGACCTTCACATGTGGGAGATTGACCCAACGACACCAAATAGGGGATCTTGAAAAGCACGTAGTCGAGCTCCCATATCTCCTCTATTTGCCCATAGTACGAGCTCCTCACCATCGGCATCGAATGCATCTATGCGACACCGCTGCTCGGATCAGTGCTCTTCCTATCTGAGTGCCGTATAAAATGTGTACCCATTTATGTCGTATCCTTGCCATGTGACAATTGTAAATTGTGGCCCTTTTGCCAACCATAGCAACAGATCATCACTTGATGACCTCCTACCATGATTCGCACCTTTACCCATTCGTTGAACCGACGGTTGTGCTCTCGTGATCCAAACCTCCGACCGTGCGGATTACATTGGCGTACCATGTCTTTGTGCTCGTCGATGTACGGGGGCAGTTGGGTCATGTGTTGCAAGACCGTGAAATGGGCTTGAGCGCACGTATCGGATCGGGAGTGATTGATTTCCTTCCGATGGTCCCGATACCATCCAGCCTTCCCTCATGACGAGATAGAGGCACACCTATCGGTTCCACCTGAGCCATGTAGTCGACGAAGAACTCAATGACCTCTTCTGTTGCATAACCTTCGATGATGTCGCCCTCGGTCGAGATCGATTCCGTACGTAGGACTTGAGAATTCCCATATACCTCTCGAACGGGTACATATGACGTAGGAACACAGGACCACATATCTTTATCTCTTTCACAAGATGAACAATGAGATGGACCATAATGTCGAAAAATGGCGGAGGGAAATACATCTCAAGTTGACATAGAGTCGTCACCACCTCGGCCTGTAGAGCATCTAGTCCTTCGGGATCGATGACCTTCTGAGCAATTAAGTTAAAGAAATAACACAGCCTCAAGATTGCCACTCGGACCTTGTTCGGCAAGATACCCTAATTACAACAGAAGCATTTGTGTCATCAAGACATGACAATCATGAGACTTCATACCAATTAATTTCAAATCTTGCATAGAAACAAGTTTCTTAATGTTAGCGGAGTAACCAGACGGGACTTTGACACCATGCAAGCTTTGGCACAATTCATTTCTCTCGGCCTTGGACATAGTGTAGCAAGTCGGTGGAAGGTATGTTCGTCCTTTATCGGTATCTTTCGGTGCTAACTCGGTCCTTATGTTCATATCAACCAAGTCGCGTCGTGCGTTAACACCATCCTTTGTTTTGCCACTAATGTTCAGTAAGAGACCAATCAAGCTTTCACATACATTCTTCTCCACGCATGACGTCGATGCAGTTGACGAACTTCTAAGTGCTCCCAATAAGGCAAGTCCCAAAATTGACCGCTTCTTCGAGATGTTCTTCTGACGGGTTTTTAATTTACATCCCTTCCCAAGCACAACATCGATATCCTTAACCATATCATAGACCTCTTTCCCTCTAAAAGCCTTTGGAGCTGAACTGTCCTCCTTATTTCCGCCGAATTGTTTTTTCATCAGGCCAATGAACAGGGCAAGAGAAGAGTCACAGTCGAAATGCACCAGCTCCCACATAAGCTTATCCCACTCACAAAAACACTCATTCACAACACCCAAACCGAGAGCTACCACCAAAGCCAAGCCTCACAAAGCAAGCATGCATGCAAGCCAAATGACCATAAGTTGCTAGGGCAACCCACAACCAAGAACAAGGCAAGCAAAATAAACAAGCCTCCTACAGCCAACACAGAGCAAAGCTTCTCAAGCCCTCTATTCCAAAGAAGATATCGAGGCGCTAGGCGGGGGCCTCTGCTGGTCTTTGTATTTATAGGGTGAAATATCACGATGGTTCTTATTTCCAACCGCTCGTGATACGAGTATATCACGACGGTTATCCACAAATCGTCGTGTTGAACTTGCAGAGCGGCTCCATGTGGAACCGTCGTGATATACTCAATATCACGAGACGGTTAATAAGTATAATCGTCGTGATATACTCACATCACGCACGGTTCTATTAACAAACCGTCGTGATGTGAGTATATCACGACGGTTATACTTATTAACCGTCTGTGATATTGAGTATATCACAAAGGTTCCACATGGAGCCGTCGTGTCTAAGTTCAACACGCGATTAGTAATATGAACCGCTCGTGATGAGGATATTAGCACGTATGGTTCTTCATTCAACCGTGCGTGATAGCGCATCTGAGCATGTATATGCGCAAATAATTAACAAAATGAATTTTGCCCAAGAATAAATAGATGATAAAAGAGACCATATCATCACGATTTATAAAAGACCATATCATCACAGATTTATAAAAATTAAAGACCATATTTACATCACGTAAAATAGATCGCCTTATCGCTTTTACATCACGATTTATAAAAAAGGATGAGCGATCCTATCTTAGTCTTCAAATCTTCGACGCATTCTCGCCGGCCGGTGGGAGCGGATCGTGATCGCCTCACCAAACGCCCCACCTGTGACCTTGCACGCTCAATTTCCTCTTGTAGATGTTCGGACTCGTAATCAAGTCTCATATAACCTGAGGCCATCAACCCCGGTCTCCACGCCTCGGCTAGGCCGACCCGCTCTCCCGCAATGTCGAGGTCGTCCTCGACTCTCGGCTGCATCCTCGGTGCGGACCAAAGAGTTCCATAGGACAATCTCCACGACGAGGTTTACTCGTCGGATCTTTGAGAGCCTCGCCTTTGTCTGTTGGAGGAGGAGCTCCAATCGACCGATGATCGCCGTTATGGTCTCCTGTAGATCGGAGGGTCTACAACGGATTGCATTGCGAACGGACGTCTTGTTCGCAGCTTGGGCGAGTTGCGATCGAGAGGTGCGAGTACACAACCATAATGTAGGCCATGCATACCGGGACGAGAGAGAAGCCATTTGGAATTTGTGGAGAGAGGGGATGATCAAGGATCGAGGTTCGTGAGAAATCCTCCGATAAGGGTTGTCTATTTATATAAAAGAAGTAGTAAAGTCGAGCAGAGACGAAGAGACACTCGCGCGGAGATGAAGGGAATGAGATCCATAGCACGACGGCTCTATGATGGATCCGTCGTGATAAGATATCACGAGCGGCTTTATCTAAGCACCGTCGTGATATCATCAATATCACGACGGCTCTATTGAAGCACCGTCGTGATATACTATCACGCACGGTTATTTAATAGAGCCGTCAGCGATATTTATGATATCACGACGCTCTATTAAAGAACCGTCAGGATAGTATATCGCGACGGTGCTTCAATAGAGCCGTCGTGATATCATTTTTATAAAAAGCGCACCTAGGTTTTGCTCTTTACTCGTCACTTCGCCTCCGCGCCCTTAGGCTCTCGCGCTCTCTCGCTCCTCTAGGGTTCGCCTGCTCACCTCCCGGCCGAAGACCCGCGCGCCGCCCCTTCATCGACAGCCAGCGCCTCGCCTCGACGCGCAGCCTCCTCCCCCGTGTCGGCATCCTCCTCTCGCACCGCCTCCTCCCCTGCGCGCCTCCCCCCTGCGCCTCCTCCCCCCGCTGCCCTCCTCCCCTGCACCGCCTCCTCCCCGCGCCGTCCTCCTCTCGTGTCGGCCTCCTCAGGCGCCTCCTTCTCTCCCGCGTCGGCCTCCTCCCCTGCACCGGCCTCCTCCTTGCACCGTGAGTTGTTGTGCGGCATCCTCTCTGTGAGTATTCCTAAAGATAATATATGTAACAGCCCAAATTTCAATTTCCAGTTGAAAATAAAGTTTAATTATTTTATTGGATTTTTGTGGAATTTTTTAAAGCTTTTCCTTAACCAAATTAAAGCTAAAACAAAATTATGTGCAAAATCTATTATCAGATAATAGCTGGAAATATTTTTCTTAAATCCTAAATGCTCCAGAGAATTTCTGTGAATTTTCTCATAATTTTTGGAATTAAATTGCTATATTCTAAAGCCTAATTGAATTATCAGCATTTAATTAAATCAGAAATCGAAAGAAATCTCCAAAACAGTGTCTGGGCCGAAACTCAACCCAGCCCACTTCCATTTTCCGCGCGCGCCGGCCCACTCCAACCGCGCCGCCTCCTTCTCACTGACAGCGGGGCCCCACCGCCTCTCTCTTTTCTCGCCATGCCGCCGGCCGTTGGCCCACCGTTGGATTAAAATCCAACGCGGCGAAATCGCGATGCATTGAAGGTCCGAATGTTCTACTCAATCGGGACCATCAGTTCTACATCCAATGGCTCACATGCATCAGTCACTTAACGATTCACTGCACACCGCCGTGATCTATCGCGACCGTTGGATCAGGATCAAACGGCCACACCAACCCCAACTTACCGCTTCGCCAATCTAATCGCGACCGTCCGATCAGAATCGCATGGCCCACCGTCATCGTCTCTGCGTCGTCTTCCCCGCACAGCCGCAACAGTAACCGCCGCCATTAAAGCCAACACCCGAGCTTCCTCTCCGCCGTTTCCCTTCCCCACTCCCCTCGCCATCGTGCGCATTGACTACTCACATCACGCCGCCCACTTCCGGCGTTTTACCCTTTTCTTGTGCACACGATCGCCGAACGTCGCCACTACGCCGCCACGCCCAAGCACACAATCTTCACCACCCGCCTCCTGCGCCACTATAAAGGGCATGAGGTGCCCTCGCCACCAACACACCGCCACCACTTGACACCTCCTCCTTGCCTAAAGCGCTTCAATTTCAAGTTTCTTCGCCAAGCACCTCGGTTCTTCTCGTTTCCGCGCCGCCGTAGCTCCTTCGTCCTCGCTGCCGGCACCATCGGCATCACCGCACCGCGCGGCGGCCGCCACCACTCACTTCCTGAGGATCGCGGAACCCCTACTTGCCGACGACCGTCGCGCCGCCGCCAAACTCCGTCGCCGATGACCTTCCGGTCCACGCTCCGCCGCCGTTTGGTAACGGTGTGTTCGCAATTGTCCCTCTTCAATTTGCGCGCGTCCATTTAGCTCGCCGGCGTCGAACGCCGGCGAGAACACCCACCGAGCACCACCGCCTCGGGCCTACGTGGCGGCCACGTACACCATCGTGGAGCCACATCGCGCCACCTCGGCGCCAAAAGCTGCGTGGTCGCCACGTGGTGGCCACCTCACCACGCCCACCCTCCTCAAAGCCGAAAGTCCGTGGACTTGGTTCATGAGAGCGAGTCACCGACGATGGGGTCCATGTCGTCGAAAAATTAATTCATTTCTTTTAATTTCCGGAAATTCATCATTGGCGTCGATTGCGCAATAAATAGAATTTTCTTTAGAAAAATAATTCGAGAATTCAATTAAATTCAGATTTTGTATTAAACTTCTAAAATTCATATCTTTTGCATTTGAACTCCAAATTGAGTGGTTCAAATTGCAAAATTTGTCTAAAATCATAATCTAGCTAACTAAAGTAAAATATTTTAATTTGGAGTTAGTTTGATCTGAGTTTTTGATTTTATTTGAATTTGAGTTGAATTTGTCGTATTTTCACGTATAGACTTCGACGACTCCGGAGAGTTAGATCCTTCCGACGATTTAGAGTTCCAAGACTTCAACGAAGGCAAGTTACACTATTGATCATATTGTTCCTATTGTTTTAAAGTATTTATTTACTATTTACAATTTATTATTGCATGCATATGTTTATAAAAATATCCAATATCCCGATTTCGTATATAGTTGTTCCAAACTCCTTGGTATGGCCAATTTGACTATCAAACCTGAATACCTTGACACCTTAGATAAAATTTGTCAAATGCTTAGTCTTGCTTAGATAATATTTACAAATTTGGGAGAATTTAGTCAAACTTTTACAATTTAATTTAAAATGTGTTCCTGTGGTATTGTTTTATCACGAAAGGTTTATAAAGAGGTTTTTACTCTAAACAAAATGAAATGGGTTTGGACTTGGGCGAGATGGATGGATGGTGGAGTGCGAGTTCATGCACTGTCTAATCTGTTAGGATTACGACCCGTGGTTTTAAATTGGAAGTCGCCCGAGTCAGTTAAGGACCGGCCTTTGAGCGTATTTTGCTACGCCTTACCGTACCACCACATGTCCTGTATGGGCAGGATTTGGCTAAATAATCTGTAGTGTCTTAGTGTTATTTGTGCTATGTTGTATGTGTGGCGATGGTGGACATTAGTCCCACTTTGCGCAAGAGGGGCTTCCTGAGGATGGATAGTCCAAAGGTAGCGAAACCTTAGCGCATGAATACAGAGGACACCGCTTGTAACGGCCTCATGATGATTGCTTAGTCACACGCCTTCTAAGCGTGCATTGGCGTCATTAAAAGCATTTTATCTCGTGTGGGTAAAGTCAGACAACCTCTGCAGAGTGTAAAACTATTCGAATAGCGCGTCATGGTCATGGACATGCTAGCAAAGCCACTCTAAGTTAGAATTGTTTTTGGTTTATAAAATGTGTTCAACAGATGTTTTAGGATGGATAGTCCTATGGAAAAAAATTGGGTGGTTAGCCAAGTGTTAGGAGGATATCCTTCAATAATCAACTAGTGGAGGTCATCCAATATTCGTTGTCAGTTTTGTCACTATCTTTATTCGAATTATTAAAATTGGTCTTACAAAAGTATTAACAATATAATCTGAAAATGTTGTTTATGCAAAACAACCCTGCCATTACCTTTGTTTACCTTATGCATGCATTAAACTTTCTATATTGGGTGTGACTTGCGAGCACGGTAGTAGTGCTCACTCTTGCTGAATAAATCTTATTCAGGAGAAGACGTTTTCCCCGACAGTGAGGATCTTGGCGATTAGGCTGCGTCCCCAGACGATTGCCTGTGGCAAGTCGTGTGGCCTACTACTTCTACTACTCTTCCGCTGTGTTATTTCTTTTCTTTTGGCCGCCGGCCCTTTTGTAATAAACTTTGAATTATTATCAATAAACTCGTGATATGATTGTGCTATCACTTTTTGTTTAACTGTGTACACTAGAAATCCTGGACTAGTGTATGAACACAGAGAATTTGGGATCCTTCGTTCCCGGGTTCGACAATATGTGAACTGAATCTAGTACTAAAGATATGGCAAATTGATCAGTGGGCTTTGTTGACATGCTCTGTGATGAACTTTGTCTTATACTGAGATTGAATGTGATAGTTAGTTGATTCTATTGTACAAATTACTTGCTACTGTCAATTTCATATACTGTTATTTTGTTACTTTCGATTGAATGCTAGTTATCACAGACGGTTGAATGCCACTGTCAATTTGATATACTGTTAGTTCATTCTTGAGCTCTATTGTATTGACGAACCGTCTGTGATGTGACTTTGATAGTCTTTGATAATGTGAACTCAAATTGATCGGTGGGCTTTGTTCAGTTCGCTCTGTGATGAACTTTTCTCTTATCGAGATTGAATGTGATAGTTAAGATCATTTTCGTAATATGCTTGAGATCATTTGTGATTAAGCAAAGTATTGTTTAGAGCTCATAGTTTGAATTTATACTATCATATTCATTTAATGAAGAGTATAGACAATAGGATTGAGATGGCAAAGACTTGTTCTTTTGCAACTCTCATACGAGAGCACAAACTACCATCAATCCTTCTTTATATATTATACGTTTGTGCATCATTTTCGGTTAAGTTGAGTAAATGCGCTTGAATCGTCGCTAGAGCTTACGCATATTGTTTCGTGCATATATAGATAGCAAGTAAGCGACATGGCGTCCGCACCATCTTCGCCGCCGTCTGGATCTCCGAGGAAAGTGGTACGTACGCGAGATGGCAGAGGAACATCGAGAATTCCTCCGAGCCTAATGACCGCCACGAGGTCAATGCCAATGGGATCCTGTGAGTCCCCCAAAGCGTGGCGAGATTCCGAACCTTGTGCGGGATACTTGGAAGGGAACGGTCCCCATCACCACACCGTGGGACACCGTGGTCGGATGTTCTGAGAAGCCGCCAGTGGGGCGAAGTTTTAAAATCGTTCACTTTCCCACCGCACTGGCGCGCGCGTGGAACGACAGCGCGTTGCTCTCGATCGGAAGGCGTGGAGGACCTTCAAGAGCGTGCTTGTCACAAATGCGTGAACACGGTCGAACGCCCTTCACAAAGTATAAATTCTTGTCGCGGGATATATGGGACGCCTTTGTGCAAATGAAGACGACGCGAATTTCTTGAGGAAAGTACGACGCACAAGGCTCTCGGACACTCACACCCCCCACAAACTCGGCATCGCTGGCACGCGGTAAAACCGCGCAATGGGCGCGGAGGACGCCAACGAAATAAGGCCATTTGTTTGAGATCATAGACCAGCGCTCTCTCTGGTTAAGAGCGAGGGCATCGATTCGTCTTGAGCGAAATCTCTTTCATAAACCCGTGAGACCGGGATGTGGCCAACCGTGTGTAAATGTCTTGAACTACCTAGTTGTTAATAAGTCTATAACTTCATAATGTATATAATAACATGATGACCTCTTGCAGCAAGAATTGAGTTCCGCATGTTCCGAAGGCTCCTTCCAAGCAGACAGGGAGAAGGATATACTAACTACGGCCCTGGGAAACAAGGAGCACCCGGGTCGCACGAGAGGCAAAGGGGTTAACGTATCTTGGAGGGATGGATTCCCAGACGACTACTGCACGTATAGGAGCAGGAAGAGATCCAAGACCGAGTACGACACGGTGTTGGAACATGTGCTTACTTCAAAATTTGAAAGAAGAGAACGGGTGCTTACTGCAAAATTTGAAGAAAAGATAGCAAGATTGCAGGACCAAGTGAATCAACTACTACTCCTCAACAACCAGTCGCAGGCCGCCCCCGTTGTTTTGGTAGGCAGTCCTCCTCAACATCGGAGTAGCGTCGCGTCCACGCAAAATTGTGAACACGATGATGTCCAATTACCTATCGACGACATCAAGGTAATGTACATCTCTAGAATGCTCCAAAGATAGACCTATAGGACGCCTTAGCTAATTGCGTATCGTTTTGTAGGAGCCTACGCACTGCACACTCCAAGTGAGGATGGTTGGGATGTCTATTGAGGTTTGGACGGGGTGGTGTATCCATGCAATGAAGGGATAGTGCAAAGACAAGCACCAGTGTGCGCAGGTTACGCCGGGTCCGGATGGACATGGTACATGATAATTTTAGGGCCGTCCACCGAGATTCGCCCGAACGACGAAATCATAACACTAGGGATGCCCTGCAGCTTTATTCGGTGGCCAAAGAAGGACATCGCTCGACCTGCAGCGCGCCTCAACCTTCGATGACTCCACCCAAACCATCTCCACACGACCATGCCTCTCAATTCAACTTTTGAAGGACATTGTCTGGACCTGCAGATGCGCGCCTCAACTTTTGATGACTCTACCCCAACCATCTCCACACGACCATGCCTCTCCAATTCAACTTTTGAAGGACATCGTCACGGACCTGCAGATGTCGCCTCAACTTTTGATGACTCTACCCCAACCATCTCGACACGACCATGTCTCTCCAACAGACCCTCCATGATCGCACCTCAACCTTCGCCTTGAAGCCCGCCTCATCGGTTTCCGTGGAGAAGACACCGAACGAACAAAAAAGTGTGCCGCCAGACGGTTCCGAGTCATCCGACAGAGGAAGACGCGTGGCGAGCAAGTCGTTCGGACAAATCGAAATCGAAGAACATTAAGGCGCTTAGCCTCCTAACCCTAAGAAATGCTCTTTCGAAGTCCGCTTGGCGGCGAGCACGATAGCCTACGCTGGATTAGGTTTTCGAGTTTGCATAGCCGGTACTTGCGTAAGACCAAAGAGAAAGGGTGCGCGATGGAATCACCGTCGATACACGGAGGACTATTTCCTCCACGAGCCGCCCTTCATCGTGGGCTTCACGACTTATTCGACCTATTCAACCTCAAAGCCCTCGATGCCTCACTTCTACGATCTTTGGATACTGTAAGTGTGTACAATCAAGTTCTACACTCACGTACATTCACGTAATATAACAACTCATTGCTTATGTATAGATACATGATTAAAACGCGGCGATTGAAAGAAGCGGTGGGTTTCCTCGACCCACACGTGGTCTCTGAGCAAACCATCTTGGCAGACGCATCCTACGTCGAGAAATACAAAACGGCAGGATTGCTTGCTCAAAACTACGTGGACTACATAATGGTGCCCTACAACCAGAAGTAAGTGCTTCACTACTTTCTATACAAATTTCATTTGTACTTTATACGCAGTATGAACTTAGGTTTAATGACTATAGCGACATACATGAGTAGGCATCACTGGATCCTTCTAGTCATTATACCAAAGAGGAATCAGGTACTATACCTTGATTCCCTAATGAAAAAAGGCCACGACTTCATCCTTGTGCAAGAAGTACTCGATAGGTGTGCTCATTTCCTCCATACATAACTCTATTGTAGTCTTCCTTCGTTTGAAATGGCCGAGGTTAACTTTTTGGAAACATGTAGGTCGTTCATCTCCTATATTGCCGAGGGAGGGCTATACAAGGGAACGAACGCCACACTTAATCACAGACGCGATTTCCATGCGTGCTACAACACAATAATCCTATATCATACTTCATAATAATGCGTCTCGAACTGACTATACCTATATATGTAATTCTATTTTTGCAGTGCCGCCAGCTAAAAGCAGAAGAATGTGCATTCTACGTTTGCCATCATATGCAGATTCTCATGAGTGCTAGGTTGCCGGATCCCGAGGTTGGTCAATCTCGCAATAATTGCTAATTATAAATTTAAATATATATGTGTAACACTTTACTCTTGTTTGTAGGTTTTGAATATAGATTTAGATTCACTGCTCGAAAGAGATATCGGATGTTCGAGGAGGCTTTGCACCTTCATCATGATGGATATCATTGCGCCCAACGGAGAGTTTCACTACTGAACGACCTCGAAACAATTAATATATATTTGATATAGTTGTAATTCACTTTGAATAGTTGTAATTCAATGGTACACTAGCGACAATATTTGATATATGTTGGTTTGTAATTGACAATGATCACTTTGGGTTGTCCGTTGATTTATCTCGTGATGTATCTATTTTACTGCTTATTTTCGAGGGCATGGCTAGCAATTCTTGAGGCTAGCGAAATTTTTTAAAAATAGTTAGGTGAAGTAACTATCACGACGGTTTAACAATCAAACCGTCAGTGAATATGCATATCCTGCATCGTTCTATTTAATAACCGTCATGATATACACATATCTCGAGCGGTTCGTAAATAGAACCGTGCAGGATATCCTTTTCGCATGAGCGGTTCTATTTACGAACCGCTCGAGATATGTGTATATCACGACGGTTAAATAATTAGAACCGCTCGATATGTGCATATCACGACGGTTTGTAAATAGAACCGTATGTGATAATTAGATATCGCTGAGCGGTTCTTTAATAGAGCCGTGCGTGATAATTAGATAACATGACGGTTATATAATTAGAACCGTCGTGTTAGTGACTTATCACGCACGGATTTTTAACCGTCGTGATAACCACTTTATTATCACGAGACGTACAAAAACACAGACGGTTCGGAACCGTCTGTGATGTCTGTTCCGAACCGTCTGTGATGAGGCTGTGTGTAGTAGTGAAAGTCGCTCACACTCAATCCTTCTATCGAATTCTTACCAATTCTTACTAAACAAACAGGGGTGATCGGCAACGGTGATGTCAACGTATCTCCGAAGATTAGATAGAGCGATTGCTAGGTGAAGTTTAGCCTGTACGGTGTAAAAAAGGTGTAGCTGGGAAGGCTCAAATATGGTAGCAATGTATTAGCAACAATCAATTCAGCAATGCAAGTTGAATAAATGTTCAAGGTACTAGTTAATATTGTTGATCCTCGCTTAGACCAGGGAATAGCTAACAATGGAAGCAAGCACAGGAATACAAATGTAGCAGCAAAAGGTAGAAGTGCCAACAGCCCTGGAAGAGATGAATTTTTTTTGCTCTCTCCTTTTTTTCTTTCTTTTTCTTTTTTTCTCCTTTCCTTTTCTCCTTTTCTTTTCCTTTATATATCCGAACCCAACTAGGGATTCCCTTCTTGCTCAAGATGCGGCAGCAGGCGTGTTGGTACCAGATGGCTGGTGGTCGTGGCAAGAAGATGACCTAGTGGTCGCGGCAAGAAGACGGTTGCCGCAGTAGGAGCTTCGGTTGCCTTAGCAGTGAATGGTGGCAGAGTGTGTTCGTGCCACAGCAACGATTAGCAATGGCGGCAAGCGCTATGTGGTGTCCGATCAGTTGCCACGACAGGCGTTTTGGTGGCTTGCGACAAAGATCGGTGGGCAGTGACGCGGCAAGGGGGTGATGGGTGTCACGACAATAATGGCAGTGGCGCGGCAGGAGGTGATGAACTAAACACCGACCTCAGCTAAGACTAGCAACGTGACACGGCGATGCAACACAAACTTAACAATAAAAATACTGAAAAGAAAGATGTAATGGCGCAATCGGTCTTGGACAGGAAGGTGATCTAATCCTATAATTTTTTTTAGTTTTTTTTTACTTTCGGAATTAAGCAACCTAACTATGAAAGACAGTAAATTCTCACCGAGAAACCTTGAGCACTGATACCACTTGATGCAGGCAGGTACCCGATCTTTAAATGAGATTAATAAAAATCGATTTTGGTGGAGACAACTCTCGCGATCCGACTACAACCGTATGACAACGCTTGTGTCTTAGCAATCATTAAACCAACTCTGAGATGTTATTGACCTTGTTGGGAGCGCAATCAACCTGAACACGAGGTTCAATCCTTACGAGCAATCGAAGAACTAGCAAGAATAAGATGTAGGCAATCTAATATTGTGAATAAAATTGTAGTGTATATGGTATTGAAAACAAAAGTAGGATCCCGAAAGCTGTCTTGATAGGTGGTCGTCCGACACAACTGAATAACAGAAGTTTGCACAATAGCTAAACCTAAACTCAACGAAACCCGAGTTCTAGCAAAGGGAGATGGCGGCTCCTATATGGGGAGACGACCAAGGGTGGCAGCCAGGGAAGTGAACGCACACCCCTAGGGTTAAGAGTTCCATGGGCCCAAGTGGAGGTGGCACAGCACCCTTTTGACTCGGGCTCAAAAATAGACACGAAATGTTTTGGTGATTATGGCCAGCTCAGATGGAATTTGAAGATGAGGTAAGATCCGTTGGAGGTAGACTTGATAAGCTTTCAATGAAGTACAAGAACGTCCCAAAACGGAGTCCGTATGAAGAAGTTACGGCTGTTTGAACTTAGTGATGTCGTAGTAGTCCGAATTCGAATCCAGAACGAGCCTAACTGGAACTCTTGCTTGGCTCAGACCCAAAGTGACGTGGTGACCTCTATTATACCTTTCATACATGTCCATGACTCCACATTCCTCTCCTTGGTACTTTTCCATGTTCCTAAGTACAATTAAATTACTTGCATTAGGTAGCGGTCTATTCTCAGTAATATATAAACTTAGGAACGAATTCACATGGTAATTAAGTTGGTGAGCACAAGCTCAAGTGGTCCTTGTGACACTGGTTGTGGATGAGTTGTGTGTGTAGTCACGGTTGTATCCATGGTAGAGATGTCCTCATCATATTGCATAGCCAATGATAAAACCCTAAGAAAATTCGGTGTTAGTATGAAGGTAAGGTGGAACTCGACATACATCATGCTGAGGAAGGTACAAGAGTATGGACATATTATATTTTTCTTTGTAAATGCTAACTCTCAGAGTGATAAGTTGATAGTTACTAACTCAGATTGAGAAATTGCTAGTTATTTTCAAGAGTTTTTTAGACATTTTTACAAAACAACTAAGGTTCTATCCAGTATTTACTACCTTATCTATTACTTAGCTATAGATTATATTTGGCTAATTTTAGACAAGTTTGCTAAATCTAGGGGCATCCCCTTTTGTGCCATGTTGTTGCAGCAATGGAGGAAAATTTTGTTAAATATTTTGGATTCATTTCACACCTGTATTGCTTTGCTATCATTTGGATCCTACAAAAAAGTTAGCAGTTTTACAGATTGCTATGGAGGGAATAAAGAGTGCCTCGGCCTTGATTTCTCCAAAGCATTTGAACATGTCAAAAAAGAGTTTGTTCGTGTTTTCCGCTTGTACCATGACAAACTTGGTAGCAACATGATATCAGAAGCCTCATAGCAGGCGCATCAAGGCAAGACAAGCTTGACAACCCACTTGTGGAAGAAGATGAATAATATGTCTAGTTCTTCATCCTCTTAGTCTCAGACGCCCCTAAGTGGAATTCTATCTCAGAGCTGAACCACTACTCGAAGCATGATTTCACAAACCTCGATCCTGATCTATCTGGCGGGGACAAGGTGGACTTGCTCGAGTGGTCGAAGAATAATAAGTGGATATTCCCTGTGTTGTGCCATTTTGCACGGAATGTTCTACTGGTTTTGGTGTCTTCTGTCCTTTGGAAGCGACATTCAATATGGTAGAAAGAATAATTGAAGAAAGGAGATCATCCCTCATACCCAAGATGGTAGAGGCAATCACGTGCCTCAAGGACTAAGAATTGGCAAAAAAGCGACATCAACATCAACCGGAGGATCCCAAGTTCGTGCAAACGTATGCTGAACTAGAACGCATGAATGATCTCGACATTGGGGAGTAGTTAGTACGTATACATACAATTACTGTACTCTTTTCCTTACCGGGGGTAACTAACATTGGGTGTAAGGTTTTTAACGAGGCAGTAACTTTGTATATGACCCAATGATGAATAACATTTAGTTTTTTCCCTCAAATATTTGTGTGTCTATAGTCTACTGTATTATTTTTCATCATCAATTTTTGTACAATTCTTTATTTTTCTTCGTCAATTATGTATCTCTCATTTTTTTTTACGGAGTACACCTGATCTATAGAAGGTGAACACCAATGCAACCTTTTCTTTTCTTTCATATTCTTCTTTTCCCCTTTCTTTTTTTTTTTTTCTTTCGTTTTCTTGTTTTTTCCCTTTCCTTTCTTCTTTTCTGCGCTGCGGCTCTGCCTCTGTCTCCCTTCTTCTTCTATGATCCCAATCTCCCTGCTACCCTCCCTCCAAGCGGCGCCTCCCTCCCTCCAGCCGCCGCCTCCCTCCCTCCCCACACGCCGCCTCCCTTCCTCCAAGTGGCAAGGATGAGGCGACAAAGCGGCACAACGGTTGCGGTGAGGCAGGCGGAGGCGGTCGAGCCGGGTGGCAGACAAGCTACAAGCGTCGTGCCCATGCCGGCACGGCCCAACGTGCCATTGTGTTGTGTCAGGCCTGCTAGTACTGTCATCATGTTTACGCTTAGACCTGTTCATGGGCAGCCCGACTTGGTGGCTCAACCTGATTTTTCTAGGCTCAAGGTGTGCCAAGCTTGAATCAGGTCGGGCTCGAGTCTCATTTTTGGCTCGAAGGCCCAGGTCTGAAGCCCAAAAATGTTCGACACTAGAAACAAAATAATAAATATTAATAATTTTATTCCTGAAATGATTGATTATTAATATTTATTCCAAAAAAGAAATTTTGATAATAATATTTTGACCAAAAGCATTAATTTCAGCCTTTTATGGGCTTTGGACCTTGCCTATGTCAGGACTTTTAGAATCGGGCTTTTCCAGAACCAGCCCGAAGCCCGGCTCAGAACTTTAATAGGTCTATTTATGCTTCAGCACTCTCGACGTAAAGGCAGGCCGACCGGTTCTCTTCTCCATCCGCTGCTCCCATTAGAGCAACTACAATAGTCCATGCCACTTATTAGTAAGGGATGAACACATCATCATTTAGGTGATGTAGAGGAGAGATTGTGAGGGAAAAAGGTGAGCTTGTTTCTAGATTAAAAAAATAAGTAAGTTGTTGATACCAAGATGTAAGAAACAACAAAATAGCTATTGGAGACTTGCTTGTTACTTAAAAACTTATTTTGTAGGTAGAAATTAAAGTAGCGATTAAAGTCTTAGATACAAGCTTAAGAAATAATACATTGGAAGACTTGTTTCTTTTTATTAGATTAAGTACCCCTCTTCTCTTAGTAATAAACTAAAAAAATAAACTATTGTAGATGCTCTTAGACAAATGGACCACATTGGAAATGGCGGTGTACTACTGTATACTTAATAAGGTGTTCTATTCAGTGTGTCGACTAGCCCGCTCACGCAAGTTTGTCACAAAATTAAACATTACCAAAGATTGCCTTAATTCTTGAGATTTGGCAATATACGGGCACATACTCTTCAAAATTTGGCAACAAACAAAATACATATCCAATCTGATTAACGTAAATAAAATTCCGCTAACGTTAGCCTAACACCAAACAGTCCCTTGATACGAAAAAATATTTTCAAAATAGGTTCTGCACATGAATATAATAAGCTTTGCATCCCATATTTTTTCACATCTATCTAACATACTCCAATATATTGCGTATAGCTCCAGTATGTGAATTCAGAACACGGGTCGAGCATTAATTTGTACTAGTACGTACATATATGAATTAAACATACGTACTGAATTAGGTATTTACGTGAAGAGAAGTGGGCATGAAACAAAGTCGACCGGAAACAAAACGTGGTTCAAATTTCGAATTAATATTCGGCCGTTATAAACAATCTGGGCATGAACACGCTCAGGTGATCCGCATGCATGCACTAATGTCACAAGGTACGTACGTATCTTCTCGATCGGTGAGGAGTAAGGGCAACAAAATTTCTGAACTGTAGCACTTCGGTGAGTGCATTTTTTTTTTAAGATCGCACTTCAGTACAATGAGTATAAAAGAATGATTAATATATAGGAATATACTTCCCCTGCAAAACCGACTCGATTAATGTAAAGGGATATTCATCTTTAAAAAAACCTGTAAATCTGCACGCATTTTGTAATTACTTTCAGGATTTAACCAACCAAATGGTTTAACTTTGTGTCGGCAAATGGTTAGAACGGAGACGGTAAAATGCTACTATAGGTGCTAATTAACCTAGTACTACTGTCTTGTCACTCCCCGTGCGCATATTTTGGCTTGTTGAGCATAGAACATTTGCTGGATTCCGATTTTGGTCATGTTTTTTTTACCTTTGTGATTACGGAGTTTTTTTTGTTTGAGGGAGTGATTACGAAGATTTGATCGCAGGGAGCCGCATTACAAGGACATGGTGTTTTTTCTTTTCGTTTGAAAACTATATACTACAAAGATTTAATCTAAGAGTTGCCTAAATTAGTTACCTGACTTAATGACTTTTTTTACGAACGAAGAAACAACAATCAATGTGCTCTAACAAGCAAAAAGATCAGACTACTCGAGCGAAAGGAATCCAAAACTCTAGGTCAAGGAGCGCGTGAATAAAGACACTTTGAGATCTTCAAACGCTAACGCATGCACAAGGGTACTTGTCTGTAGTATGTCGTATCAAATCATATCACATCAACTGTTTACTTTCTTTCTACACAGGCCTTTTCGGCCCATTAAATGATCCCCAGATGTGAATGTTTCTTAAGAACGAAATGGAACATAATAACTTGGATAATGTTAAAAAAAACTTGGAGAATGTTGATAATTTGTGTTTGCGGAGCTGATAACGAAGCCGACAGTATACCGAGCTAGTACTACTAGACCATGGTAGAGTAATAAACCACCTTTTAAAATTCACTTTGTGGATTGAATTATTTGTTTTCTCCATATGGAATCTAGTATTGCCAGTGCATATCACATCATTTTCAGTCATATGACTTATCGTTGTCTCCGATCATGGAAGAAAAATGAAAATAAATAAAACGACAAGCACTTCAATTATCTTTCTTATCGTGTACTTGCAACCACGTTATAGGAAATCCCTCAGAAGGCAGAAGAGAATAAAATGAAGAAAAAAAAATGGAAAACAGCTGTGCTTTTGCTCGTAGATACAGTGCAGAATTTTTTTACAGAATAGAAATCCTAGAAATTTTTATGGAGCAATTCACATTCTTACAGAATTCGGAAGAAATAAATGGACTGAGATCGAGAAATAGTACAACTGAACACACTCATATCACGTCCTTTCACATCAGTGTCACCCATTTCCATATTTCAAAGAAGTAGGAGTAGCATGCAAGTAAACGAAACTTACGAAAGGAGCAATAGCCGCAAACCCAAAGAAGAGTCGTAATTTACAACATAAGTCTACGTATGTACATATAATCACATTTTACAGAACAAACAAGTGCATTTACCACTGATAAACCTACGTCTTACTGTGTTATACACTTGTACTGCTGAGACATGCAGCGCATGCTACGCTTGCAGCAGCTTGCAGGCTTGGAGATGATGGCTCCGTGGGACGGCGAGTTGGAGAAGACGGCCTCCCACACGTCGCCGAAGGCGGTGACGATGTCGCGGCGGTGGCGCTGGTCGTTGAGCGCCAAGAAGCACCGCAGCAGGCGCTCGAGGCCGTCGGCGTCGTAGATGCCGCGCCCCACCACCATCTCCGCCATGGACCGCCGGAAGTCGGCGCGGGGGTCGTCGGAACGCTTCACCACAGCGAAGCTCCCGGCCACCACCGCCTCCCCCGCGACGCCGCAGCTCCCGCTGGCTCCCGACGAGGACTCCGTCGTGGTCGACGTCATCAGCGTCTCCGCCTCGCCGGCGCCGCTGCAGCTGTACGCGTAGGACTCCTCGTCGCTGCTGAACCACCCGCTGTCGCCGGACGACCCGCTCGCCAAGGCCGCCCTCCGGTGGAGGCGGCGGCGGCGGCGAGAGCGCCGCAGACGGCGCCGCGCGTCGATCTTGAGGCGAGGCGTGTCGTCGCCGCCGGTGGCGGTCTCGATGACGTGCCAGTGTGAGCTCTTCAGCCAGCGGTAGCCTGGCGTTCCACGTGCTGGAGGGAGGTCGTCGGCTGCGTAGTCAGCAGCGCAGCCTCCGGGTCCGCAAGCTGTCTGTGGCAAAGGCCGCCGACGAGGAAGGCGGCGCGGGCAGCATGCACCGGCGGGTGGCTGGACTACCGGTGGGTGGTGGCTGGCGAGGAGGGTGGGGGTTGGGGTGACCACAGTGGCAGCGGAGGGGGAGCGGCAAAAATGGATGAGGCGCTTGGCCATGGAGGTCGGAGGAGCAAAGCAGACGGTGGGACGGTGGCTGGCCAGTGCGGTGGGGTGTAACCGTGTAAATGAGGGTGGGGTTGGAGGGTTTTATGTTGGGTAATGTGTTAAGGAATAAGGACGGGGATTGGAGCGGGAACCGACGAGGGGGTCTGGCTTAGAACTGGGTGGGAAGTGGGAACTGGGGAATGCGGAACTGGGAAGTGATCTATGATAGCGACTGTATTTGACTATTTCTAGAGTACCGTATGCATCATGCACTAGGATTTCCTGTAGTGCTACAATTATGTGGAGTGTGCTGTTGGAGACTAGTTCCGTGGCGACAATCAAGCTAATTATGCTTCAAATCCTAATAAATACTTGCCAATTTAATACTTACTTAGTATGTAAGTACCAATAAATAATACTTCATAATGAGATATCAATTTGAAAGAGGTCGTGGCCCACCTTGGCATGGCTTAAGCTCCGCCCTTGACTAGCTGTTGCTAAGAGAACGTTCATGATCCAAAAAGTGTAAAAAAATTATTGTTGACGTAGCTGATTTCATGGATATAAAGATATTTGCCTGTGTGAAGCCATTATAAGTTATTCGTGGCTAGCAAAACCAAAGGTGATCGTATGATTGCTCAATCGTCAAAACATGCATGGATGTATGAGAAGATGCAATTTCACCGTTTCTTGTGGTATTTTCGTTATGGACATATTGGGACACAAGAAAAACTAGATACTCCAGTTTTGAAGTATTTGGGTTTTTTAATAAATTATAGAGAATTTGATTTAGGATGAGGAACAAATGGTTAATTAGCTCAACTGGATAGAATAAGTGAATAACCATAGCATAAAATAGCGACAGAACAGTGATGTTTAAACTATTTAATGTGGATGTTTTAAAGGCAACTCCAACAATCAGGCCTCGGCCGTTGGTTAGCTAGCTACATCAGCCCAAATTCGAGCTGGAGGAGAGAGAAGAAAATTTGACGCTTCCTGGGAAGATGCATAATAGTTTGTCTCTTGGGGTTATCTCTAAAGATTTTAACTCATCTACATATAATTTTAAGGACAACATCTCAAACAATTTATCCATAAAATCATTCATTTTCAAGACAACTTCCCCCTTTACACACTCTTCCAATTAGAATTTTGAGTGACATGGCAGATAAGAGATGACTGAGGTGGCCACTATTGGAGGTGCCCTCATGCGATGTTCGTTGCACGCAAGCCAACGTGAAGAGACAACCTCACGCTCTGCTGGAGAGGAGTCGTCTGTTGCCCAAGCGGTTTGCGGGGCCCACGCGGTGGCGCGACCATGGTGTAGTGAAGATGATGACGACCACGCTGCGGAGCGACGGCGACTGGAGAAGCTATCAGCGGCAATGAACACAAGGGCAACCGGAGATCTCTTGATCTGGTTGGATCCAGCTAGATCCAACGCCAGCGAGCCTAATCTGGCCAGATCGACGACAGCAAACTTGTCAGGGGTCGCAGTGGTGACGAGGGAGGTAGTGGAAGTGATGGAGGAGGCTGTAGGCGGTGGTAGAGTAGGGCAGAAGACGGAGGGTGGTGTGGTGATCTGGAGACGATGCATGAAGGATAGCGTCGTGGATGGAGAAACTCGAAGGCGGTGAATTCAACAGTTGGGTTTGGACTGAAGAGGAAGAGAGGTGGGAGAGAGAGATAATTTAATACACACTAATATGTAGATCCAATGGCAGAAAAAAAATGATGTTGTATTTATTGTGTTAACCATTTCCGAGAGATAATTTGTTGAAGTAGACATCTCTAGTTCTATTGGTTAACAAGGGGGGTGCATCTAGTGCTAATGGGTAATTGAGTGCTAAGGTGCTAATGCCAACCAGGAGCATTGGATCTAAATTGAACAGCCCAGATTTATGTGCTAATCCCACCTCCAATCAATTTAACCTTTTTTCACTAAACCCCCTACTACCCCTTCATTTCACATCTCCAATCCAACCCTTCCCCCTCCCGGCTCCTGGCCTTCCTCTCACCTAGCCGAACGACCGCCGCCGCACCTCCTTGGCCCCTGGCGCTGCCCTCCTCCCCCCTC
Source organism: Ampelocalamus luodianensis (assembly GCA_036346255.1). Lineage (NCBI taxonomy): Eukaryota > Viridiplantae > Streptophyta > Magnoliopsida > Poales > Poaceae > Ampelocalamus > Ampelocalamus luodianensis. Next base: position 22,201,462 of record CM070621.1, read on the forward strand.
CCGACTGCCGCGCTTTGCCTCCCTAGCCCCTGGCGCCACCTTCCTCCCCCTCCTGGCTGCGGCGCCGTCCTCAATCCCCTTCTCCCTCGCCTCCGACCCCACCCTCCTCCTCGCCTCCATCCGCCTCCCTGCCATCGCCCTCGTAGGCCTCCTCCCACCTGCCGAAGGGGGCCTAAGGGTGCCGCGCCGCGCTGGAGGGGGCTCGGGGCCGGAGGCGAAGCCAGCGAAGGGGGCCGAGGGGGCTGCTGCTGAAAGCGAAGCCGACAAAGAGGCCCGAGGGGGCTGCTACCGAAGGGGCGGTGCATGGCATAGCCACCGCGGGCCACCGCCGAAGGGGGCCATGCCGGAGAGGAGACCGGTGCGGGGCTGGCCGAGAGGGGGAAGGAGGGCGGCGCCTGGGACCAGGGAGGGCCGCTGCCGGGATGGGGATTGAGGGCGGTGACGCCAGTGCCGGGAGGACAAGGAGGAGGAAGCCGGGAGCAGCCGACGACGGCGGCGCCATGGGGAAGCCCGAGCCAGAGAAGGCAACACCATGGGAGCTTCGCGTGGGCAAGAGGAGAGAAGGGAAAAGGGGAATAGAAAGGTGATGAGAGAATGGGGTGGGGGGTATCGCAAAACTGCATAAGTAGATTGGAGGTGGGATTAGCACCAAAATCTGAATTGTTCAATCTAGATTCAACGCTCCTGGTTAGCATTAGTACCTTTCAATTACCTATTAACACTAGATACGTCCCGTTAACAAGATAGACATATAAAAAATGAGCTGAGATGTACTACTGTACATGACATAAGACTAGCAAATGACCTCAAAGTTTCATACGTTAATACAACCAGCCAACCAACCTTGGCACTCGGGACGTCCCCAACCTTGGGGCTCTGCTGCAGAGAATCCCATGCGGCCATGCACCTGATGTTTCCATACTTCCATGCTTCTTTCAGCTGGATTCGAGCACGACAGCGTTGGGCAGCTTGTTTTCCCACCGTAACCACTGTTACCAGAAGTCTCCCGCTCATCTGCTAGCCAGTACAAGAGTCCGACTATTTCACAAATTTGTGAACGTGAATTTTAATTTGTTAATCTAGGCTTCCTGCGAGAATAGGATGATTGAAAAGTGTGCATAGTATGGAGGTACGGTCATGATTTTAGGATGATATAATCAGTAATGGTGACGAGAGTTTGTCAAAATACTCGTTTTCGGCAAATTTGAGATGCTGCCATGAGCGGCGATCAGGCCGGCCAAAAACGTGACTGTCTGAGTTTTGGTTGGGCCAAAAATACAGGGTGTACGCAATAGAGATGATTTTTCTGCACTTGGTCTCATAATTTTTGAAGCCTCGAATCAAAAAATTTATTCATTTAAATTTTCAGAGAGGGGTCGAATTGTCAGAGAGTTAGTCTGACTAAGTCCTTGCACTAGCGGTAAGACCGGCCAAGCTGGGCGGTCAAACCGACCACTGGGGGTGGTATGACCGATTTTCCATGTTCGCTGGCCGGTGAGGCGGCGATGTTCGTGGGTTAGGTCAGTTTCATGGTGTTCAACGCATGTGTTGCATGATGCATATTTTGACTAACGTGGGTCAAGTTCAAAAGAACTTGTGTCCGGGATTGATTTCTTGGTTTATTGTTGTGTAAGAGGCTTGTAGGTCAACGATGGCCAACGGTGAGGATAATCGGGACTAGGTTTAGAGAGCTGAGATCCGGAATGATTGAGGATACCGACTGAAGTCATTGGACTCAAGCATGATGCAAAATAGACAATAATGATCGAACGAAAAGTTCAGTGTGACGGGTTGCATCAAGCGGCGCGGGATCAGTGCAAGTGCCATGGTTGTTTCGGTGGGAGCCGGATGAGAGAGCCCTGCTGACATAAAGAGAACCGTTGATCAACTTACACGTGGCGAAGCATTAGATTGCTTGATGAATATTAGACTCGATCTTTGTAGAAGGATCGAGAAGAGGTATTTGGTAACATCACCCAAATACCACCTTGGTGACCTTTGGCTAAACCGCGACGCAAGATGGCGCAAGGAGAGACAATTTAGGTCAAGTAAGGATAAAGATCATGAAAAACGGATTTGGAAAGCCCGGTTCGTTATCCACTTTGAGAAGCGTGTGCGAGTGTATACCTGTTTATGTGTGGGTTTAAAGAGTGCTCGTTAGGGTCTTTTCTCTTAGGCTAGCCTCCACTATAAAAGGAGAATCTACAGATGTGGAGTACTCAAGTCCTTTTAAGAGAAAAACTCTAATTTGTGATTTGAGGATTTAGGAGTAGTTGAGGCTAGGGTTTGTGAGAGATAGATAGATTGTGTGCTCAAGTGTTGAATTTTTGTCCTCCATGGTGGAGTTGTTGTAAACAAACATCTATCTCAAATCAATCCAAGCAATATTTTTTTCGATATAAGTATCTTCTTGTTCTTGATCTCTCTTTGGTGATTTTGGGATTATAGTGATCCTTTGGTTTTTGCTGTGACCTTGCTTGTTGTGACATGTGGGAATGTATCTACCAATGAGCAAGTATTTAGATCAAAGTTTGAATCTTCTCAGTTCTTGGTTCTTTTCCCCCATCTAAGAAATTGGCAGAATCTTGGCCTCGATCTTCCTGACCGTCATTTGGAATAGATTTCTGAACTTCTTAATGAGCTATGATTGAAATTTGAGGGAATTTGGACAACCGGATCAAAAGTTGAGTCAATTTATATTTTTGAAATCCTGTTAATTTTACTGTTTATCATGCGACAGTCGACCACCCAAAGGAGAGGTCCGATCAGTTGGCCATCCACAAACCTCCTACCTTAAGAGGTCCGACCGCCCAACTCTCTTTACTTTGAGTTTTCAATGATTTTGGTTGTTGTGTCTCTGGTTTTAATTGGATTCAATACAAGACTTCGCGTGCGTGTACCTTCGATCTTCATAGCTTTTATGGTTATTAGAGTGAGAATTAAGTTGAACTGATATAAGTAAAAAGAAGTAGTGTTCCTATTCACCCTCTCTAGTCGTCATTTCGGTTCAAAAAGTAATCAAATTTTTGCATGCGATGTAAGCGTCCGTGGTTTGGGCATTAGAAACTGGTTGAATCAGCTGAAAAGGAGCCAAATTGCATCCGCCTCGCTTCCACTGTGGTGAGGACTGAGAAGTGAGAACTAGTCTTTCGATTCTCAAGCCTTTGATGTTTTGTAAAGTCCCCATGCCGGCCTTGCACTCGGAATTTTTGGCGAAATAGCATCGTTGGAAACCTTGTTTTGCGGAAATAGCCCTCTCGTAGAAATTGCAATTTGGACACCTATTTCACCGCCATTGGCCGGACTCGTTGTCGCCGCAACATGTGGCGATGTCCGCCCGCGGACCGCCTAACTTGGCTCATCTAACCCGTGGCCGGCCGGTTTTCCGACACGTCGTCAGATCCGGCCCGTGGATGACCGGACTTCGTCCACACCAGCACGTTTGGCCCATAGGCGGTTGGACCTCCTCCAAGTCAGCCACGTTCAGCCTGTGGCCGGCCAGACACCATCCATGTCAGGCACGTTCGGCCCATGGCCGATCGAACACGCCGTACCACTCGACCACCCCGTACACCCATCCTCTCAACCCTCTAATATGTCATGTCTATCACATCCTTATATAAATATGCATGGATGCATGCAAGAGAATTAGGCCGGATGACCCTTGTCCGGCCTGTGGTCGGTCGGACACGGCGCCTCTGCACGGTGGCTGGCCGAATTAGGCACTTTTCTTCCCTCCTCGCAGCTACAAATTCCAGACCCTCGCACTCTCTCATCGCTCATTCGAGACTCTCGCAATCCTGTTCTCGTTCTCGCACTCGTCGCTGAGGACATATAGAACATAATTATTATTTTTGGGTAGTATAGTTCGGAGCAGTTGTTAGGACCGTAGCACTTTTGAATAATTCCCCCACAAGGCAGGTAGTTTTTTGTCCACTACACTTGTCGTTAGTACCGTAGTCGTAGTTAATTAGTCTTACTTAGCTAGTCGCAATTAATATAGTTTTGTATTCTGAATTAAATAAGTGTTAATAATTAAGTAGGCTTTATTATTTGAGTATAAACGAGTTAGTGGTTACCAATTAGTTGAAATTAAATTATCGATTTAGTTTAGGGGCATTCACGTATTTGCCATCAGATTTGCGTGCAAGTTTTAGTTTTTACCTTATCGTTGTGAGTATGACATGTGGTCCCGACCCACGTGTCATACTCACATAAAGTGGTAAAACTAAAACTCACCCATTGCAAGAGCAAATACACAATTGTTCCTTAGTTTAGTGGCAATTAATCAATCGTAATTAGTTTATCGTTAATCGCTTTTGCATAATTAATTTAGTGTTAATCGGTTTGGCCTAATTAATTTAGCTAAAAGGAATTAGTCATAATTAGCTTAGTGTTAATCATTTGGCATAATTTATGTAGTGCAAATTAGTTAGTCATAATAAATTTAGTGGAAATTAATTACTCATAATTAATTATTAATTTAGTGGTAATTATCCAATGCATTTAGTATAGTGCCAATTAGTTAGGCATAATTAATTTAGTGCAAATTAAAAGTTATAATTAATTTTGTTGTAATTAATTATTCGTAATTAATAATTCGCCTTTGTTTGAGTCGTGGTTTATAAGTGGTAATTACATGAGTAATGCATAGCTCTAAGTATTTTTGGACAAGTACACATTTGGTGGCTAATTAATGTGGTAAGTACATTCCATGTTGGTTATATCATCGGGTTGGTGTGGCTTCAGGAAATTTCGAATATACAAAATTTGGTAGTGTTTTATGACGATGGTATCGTACAGGCTGGACTTGTCAAGATGCTAGTACAAGGTGGTCTGGGCAGAGGGGCTTGATGGGATGAATACTCACGAGCTTCAAAGCTGCATCCAGAGAGAGTTCGACACGGAGCCAACGACAAAGAAACTTGCCATCGAGGTGTGTATGGGAGCTGGTCAAGGTATATGGAATCATAACATGAATCCAGTACATGCACATTGCCTCCCATCCTGAGGCGCCATTTTTGTCAAGCCGATGGTGCACGTGAAATTCGTACATAGGGCACCAGAAAACCTCGATGATGCTAGGGCCTCATCAAGTAGGCTACCGCAAGCGGATGTTGAAGATGGTACCATGGAATGTGCTGTCTTGGAGGCAAGACTTGCGCATAATTTTGTGCAAAATAAGGGGGGCAGAATTGTGGTGGTCGGCATGCATTGACTCACGAGTATCCACCGGAGCAAACTCTTGGGATGGAGTCTGACGAGGATGCCGACTCGGGGTCGAATGGTAGCGAGGAGGACACACACCAAGCTAGTGGTCCAACTAGTGGAATTGTGTCATCGAAGGTGCCTTATATGGCATCGAGACTTGATGATATCGCTGTCCGTTCGCTTGTACTGCCGCAAGAAGAAGTGTCCCAGTGGGGGTTTAGTGCCGACACCCTCTTAGTTGAGCAGCAGTTCCTTAGCAAGGCGGTCGTATAGCAAGCTATAGCACGGTACGCCTTATCCATCAGCCGTGTGTACCGAGTGCACCAGTCCAACCTAGGACATTATGCAGTGAAGTGCGTAGTGAAAGGCTACCCTGGCAAGGTTAGCGCTCACCGTGCAAAGATCTTCGGCTCGGTCTTTACGGTCAAGGCGGTGATTGACCAATCTTGTGAAGCGAGAAGCGCAGGAGAGGACAACACTGCCAGCCGTGAGGCAGAGCGAGGGGCGTGGGAGAGAGAAGGCAAAGCGGCAGTGAGGAGCATAGAAGAGGACGGCACGGCCAGCCGCGACGCAGTGCAAGGGGTGTGGGAGAGAGGAGGCGAAGCTACAGCGGGGAGGAGGAGGAGGAGCTGGCGAGGCGGCGCGAGGGAAAGAGACGAGCGGTCGGGCGCGAGAGAGCGAGGGCGAGACAAACCTGTGGCGGCGCAAAAGGGGAGGAAGGCATGCACAAGCGGCCATAGGGCTTAGGCAGGCGGATCGCGTGGCGCGTCCCGATCGGATGGCCTGAAAATGGGCAGGCGCGATCAGACGGCGGAGACGCCACGCGCACGGGCGGAGCCAATCGAACGGTGCGGAGCTGAACAGGACACGATTTGATGACGCACCTTTTTCGGGCGACGTACATAGCGCGGTTGGGGCGCTTTCTCTCAGGAATTAAGAGTAGGTAATGATCTACTCGCCAATGAACCATGATTCTTGTCAACTCGCCTCACCATAGTTTCCTTCACCGCGCCATCGACGACGACAATCCGAACCGCCTCAGCAGCAAGTCATCTTCTCAGCTCTGCACTAGATTTTGAAATTGAGAGCCCTCGCCTTCCAATTCTCCACTTCCACTGCACGTACTAGACATTGTTGTAAATCTTCTTATGTACCGAAAACACACTGATCCGCCCTCACCAAACGCTGGTACAGAGTAATTACTACATGGAACTCGAACAACGGCACAAACACCGCGGACAAAAAAAGCGATGAGGTCGATGCATTAGTGCATCGATGAGTGGTGCTTGCGCCTAGAGTAGACTAGTGTAGTGCACACACCAACCTTACCTAAAAAAGCCGTGTCTAGAGATTGCTTCTCTGCACGAGGCGTGCGCGGCAATGGCGTTCGGGCGTTTGCCCCTTTGTGCCATGCCGCCGCTGCCCGTGGGCGCGCGTGTGACCACATGGGCGCTGACTGCTAGCCAGAGCGCCGATAGTGCGGTGTTGCCGTCGATGTGGTGTCACGCAGAGCGATCGGTGCTCAACTCGCCCGCCTCCCAAAAGCGAGTGCGTCGCGTAGGTGTGGGCGAATCAATGCAATGGTGGATCGCGCTGACGCGCATCGCGCTACGGTGGATTTGAACGGAGCAGGTAGCACACGTGCGTGCGGATGCGGTCACGGGCGGCCCCTAACCTATCTGTGTCGGATGCTGATCCTCTGAGTCTCGTCCACCGGTGGATTTGCTCAAATTATGCTAAACAACTTCTACTCCCTAAATCTGATTTAGTTTTGTCGTAAAGGTGGCCACCGGCCCCAACAATGAGGCGAAGGTCACACAGGGAGGCCCTTGAGGGCCAGAGCTGAAAGTGCGGCTAGGTACCTTCTTGAAGGGCACCAAGCATGCTTTCGAGAAGACTACAAAAAGCGCGCGAAGGCCACCCGAATGCCCATGGGGACCAAGGCCAAAAGTGTGGCTAGGTGCCCCCGAAAGACACCAGGTGTACCTTCGGTGGATCCCCCGGGGATGCTCAAAGGCCACCAGGAGGGAAGACACATTCCCCCCGAATGGTACCAAGAATACCTTCGAGGGGGGGGGCACCGAGGGGCCAAAGGCCACCAGGAGGGTCCCAAGCAAGGTAGTTAGAGTCGAGATCCCGAGTCGGATCGATTTGCTTCCGGTAGGATCGAATCGTAGAATCGGCGATTCTACAGATTAGTAAAAATACACATATTTACCATCTATACTATAAGTTTGTATGATTCTTATAAGGTTTACCACTTACTTATTATAAAAAAGGGGCAAAACACTTCTTATCACACAACAGAAAAGCATAATGGTTCTGACATGATGGGTGATATAGTTTTGAACTACAGGCGTATGATCTCTTTAGAGGTAAAACTATAATCTCGTGTGTCATGATCAGAAGGCTATAAATAGCCGTTTCCCCCTTGCAATGAAGGTGAACTTTTTTGAAGGCAATTAACATACAAACACTTCTCTTGGCATCGGTTACCCTTCTCGAAGATCCCCTTATTCCCCTCGCGGTAACCAGGGTCTCTTTTTTTTGTATTGTTTGGTCTCTTTGCCAGACAAGTTTTTATCTGAAAAGTCACTACTCCATTGTTTTGGTAGGGAAAACTTGCAGCAATGTTGGTGTTTGGATTCACATTTCATCATTGACTCTATTTCATAGAACACGTGTTCGCATTTCATCCTTGACTCGATTTACACATGCGTTGCTTCAAATTGATTTGATAGTTTCAATTCTGTTTTGTTTAGTGTTTAGGAGGGACTATGTCTATCTGAAAAGTAAACTAATTTCCCTTCAAATATGATAAAATAAACAAGTACTTCATCCGTTTTTTTTTTTTGGCACAGTTGACTTTTCAAATCAAACTTTCTAAAGTTTGACCGCCAATAAATTTAAAACTATCTAGATTGACTATATATAAATTATATCATTAGAATTGTCGTTGAAAATACTTTCATAATATTATAATTTTATTAGTATATCTTAATGTAAAAGTAATAAAAAATTATGGTTAAAATCACATCTCAAAGATCGTGAAAAATCAACTGTGTCAAGTAAAAAAGAATAGAGAGCGTAGTTTAAGATATTAATGTGGCGTAATCTACTGTTTAAAAAAAGAAGAAAAAGGAATGATTCATATTTAGTCAACGGGAGTATGTAGCAACTCTAGTCATCTTTACCCATTTGTTCGCGCTCGCTTGTCGCGTACGACGTATCGTGACGCAGGCGCGTCGCGGTCGCGGGCGGTTCTCCAAGTGGATACAGCGGGAGTCCTGCGGGTTTATGGGTGTGGTGCGTGATCGTACGTCGGGAGACGGTGTCGATCCAGATTCCATCCAGGCTGCGGCGGTGCATTCGCATGAAAGCTAGCACGACTTTACCGGATTACGAGCAGTCTGTATTTTTCGATTGGAGCGCCTGTCAATTGTAGAGTTTGGAGTTTAGCTGTCGCGTCAGTCATGATCAAGCCTGGGCGAAGCGCTTCTTCTTCTCTGATAGCATGTAAAATGGTATAAATAGCTGTTGTCTATAAGAATTGCCTCATATCACCGTAGACAAGACTCAAAGCACAATTTCATACAACGAATCGTTTTTTACTTGTCTTGGTTCGTGATACAGACTAAAGACAGCACTATAGATCATATAATCTCCATGATTCTCGTGATATACTCACTACTGCACTATTATAGACGCACATTCTCTCTCTTCATTCTCTTTCATCCACGCCAAGAAAAATTCCACGTGCGCATAAATTGACATAAACCCATTGTACATGCTCTTAGTAAAAATCCATGCAAGTTGCAACCAACTCGAGGCATGTTAATTTTTCTCAGAAAATTAGGACGGTTGACCTCGATGTGCACTTGGCTAAAAACACGAACTGAGAACGCCCAGATTCTAGTGCTACGATAGCCTTCCCCGCAAATTGCGTACAGCAATTTCCGGCTAAAACGTTCAAATTCAGAAGAGCCCTGAGCTCAAATTCAAATTTGATTTTCCCTGAGTTTGAGACTAATAAACACAGCTAAACTAGATCGTTCCTGGGCTACCGTCTACACTCTACACTAGCTTCTCGTTACAACAAAACTGTTGAATGGCCCGAACGGGCCAGAAAATTACAGCCCGACTAGGGCCTTTTGTGGCTTGATCCATGTGCCACACAATCCAACCTGCACGTCTAGCGTTTAATATGGAGTGGAAGCAGCAAGGGGAACGGAGGGGCTCCACGCTATGAAGTTCGCCTTCCGCCTTCCTATTTCTAACAAGAGTTGACTCGCCCGACTCGCATTTGATACGATTGCCTCTTCTTGTAAGCGGATGTCCTAACACGAAACAGACGATCGATTCAGCCTTTGTAGTTTAAGACGCGTGCTTGAGCTAATAATAAATCTGTGCAAATCCGGGTGGCAAATGCAGTATGACTGTCATAGACTGCGGTCTTGTTTTCCCTGTCCATCCTTGTGGTTGTGGATAGGCCGAAAAGGCAAAAAAATTAGGCTTCTCAAAAAACACTTAAGGGCATCTCCAATAGTTAGAGATAATATTATCTTTAACATATGTTATCTTATCTTTAGAGACAACATCTCCAATAAACAGTCTCTAGTACACTCTCTAACACTTATATTTTATAATTTTTCTTTAAAACGAGGCTACATGTCATCTAGAGTAAATTAATGTAGCATGTTTTGTTTCGCGTGCACGATCGTCTCTTAGGAAGAGACGACCTGTTCTCTCTCTTCTCACTCTCTCTCTCTCTCCTTCACTTCACGTAGGATTTTGTTAACGTGACATAACTAAGAAACAACAATAAATATACTATTAGAAATGGCCTAAGGAAGTCCAGACTAAAAGGGCGTGGAGTGTCTCTACCGCGCTAAAAAATGCCACCAAATATGTTTAGTGTTTAACATCTCCATCAGTGGGTCTTAACAGTAAATTTCTATCAGCTACTCCACTATACCTCACTATAACATGACACTTGCATGTGGGGCCATTATTAGTTTAATGGGCTCGGTAACGGAGTAACTCGTGGTACCTGTAGCAGGACCGGCAAAAGTGTGCATGCTGGAAACACACCTAATGATATTCACAGAACTAGGTATGCCCAGTGAAACAAATTTCGGCGAAAGGTATGGTTAGTGAAACAAATTTTGTTACAAAAAATCGAATTTGCTTGAATTTTATCCAAATTTGATCTTTTTAAAATTTTAAATCCGAAAATTTCAATTTTTTTGTTGAAAATTCCGGTTACCTGCTAGTTATCGCTAGTTCGCTACCCTCCGATTTTTTTTTCAACCGGTGATGTGAACCCTGGGTATGGCTCAGAAATCTACCACAGCACTACACAGGGAACACTACTTAAAATCACAAGAACCCAAACTATGGCATACCACAAACTCTCAAGATGCAAATTACGAAAATCAAGGCTTCGTTTGAAGCAGATGAGTGGCATCAGATAATAAGCGGAGTTGTTGGTCCACACTTCAAAGATTCAGTGTGTAGGATAAGATTGTTTTCTACATCACATGCCACCCTCTGCTCCATACTTAGGTTCATAAATTTGCAGAGGAAAAAAAACAATGCAAAGTGCGCGATTAGTCTCTAAGGCATCAGATAATAAGCGGAGATTATTAGTCCACATATGGAAATTTCCATTGAGCGTGTAGGATATAGATTTGTACATCACTTGCCGGTAGAAGTGCATAATTCGGTACTTTCAAAACCAACAGATAAGCAAAGCTGGAGAAGACAGATTTCTAAGAAAAAAATCCGATTAAACCATTTGACTCCACAGCAATAGCAAACGCTGCAAAGGGTTGGCAAGTTAACCGTGTCACTATCTGCACCCGCTTTGTCCTTTCAGATTTAGGCAAGGAACCCCATCTAAGAAGGTAAGCTAAGTGCCAACATGAAGAGAAGAAAAGCAAAATAACAAAGCATCTTCATCACAGCACCGATTGTTGGGGGATAAAATATAAAAAACGTAGGTGAAACAAAAACAAAAGAAAGAAAAGGAGAAGATCGAGCAAGAGATTTAGCTTTCCTCGGATGCCAACCAAAAGGAAGGCATGGAAACTGCAGACATATCAACACGGCATCAGATTCAGACTGCCCGTCTGCTTTGCACTCTTCATCGAGAAAGATCAAGCGACAAAACTTTAATTAAACAACCAAACGAAATATACGCAAAGCATCTACAAAGACCCGATGAAACGAAGGCAGGACGAACAGACGGCGCCGAGGAGAGCAGCTGTGGAGGGGCGGAGGCGGCCGTGCTTTGTTGGGTGGGGCGTGTATATAGAGGGAAGCGGAATTTAGGGTTTCGGCTGCTACTTGCTAGCGAAATAAACGAGATGGGCCTTTGGCCCAAAGATTACAGAGCAGGCTGGCCATTAGTGAGAGCCTACTATCAGATTGGCCTTTTATTGGAAAGATCGCGATCGCATGCCGCGAAAATGACTTGTGCAGCGCAGAAGTGTCAGTTTTCTCGCAGGACACGGCCGCAAGCCCGCAACGGACAAGCAAATCCAGGCCGCCGATGGGGGCGGCCGAGCGAGCAGACGCCGCTGCAAAAACAGCAGCCACGCGAAATTCCCAGCGCCACTCCCCGCCACAAATCCGCACCCCACCTGCTCGACCGTTCGCCGCTGCCACGCACGTGGCGACCAAAGCAAGCGAGCTTCACCATGGCCGCCGCCGGCGCACCGCCGGACCGGCCGCGCAGGTCCGACGTCGACTTCGCCGACGTCTTCGGCGGCCCGCCACGCCGCTCGTCGGGGCACGACCACCTGCGGCAGCGGCGCTCCTCGCTGGACTCGTCGTCCGGCTCCGCGTCGAGGGCGCGTAGTGGGGGAGGGAGCGGGCCCGGGGAGAGGCCCGTGTTCGGGGAGCGCACGAGCTCCGATCGGAGGAGGCAGCTCGGTGAGGAGTTCTACAGGGACATATTCCCGGGAGCGAGTCGGCTTCGCCGAGGAGGCGCCCCGCCGGGGATTGGGATGTGTTCGGCGCGCCGGCGTCGCCCGGGTCCACGAGCCGCCCGCGAATGAGGTATTTCGCTTAGTACTTAGCGAGTTTTTCAGTGAAGTGATATGCGAGGTATTGGGAAGTGATATCAAATTGGACAGCTTATGTTTACATTTCTCTGTCCCAAATTAAATCATTTATATTGATTTTACTTGTATCTACTTCTTGCAGCTTCTCCATGAAGTTCACCAGGGCGTGGATAATTCAGTGCCTACTTCTCCATCCCAGCATACATCCAATAGAAACGATGATGGAACATCTTATGCTTACAGCGTTCCATCTTCACCGAATTCATCCATGAACAGCTTTCTAGCCCAAGGGGTACCCCAACAGGATTCCAGGAAAACCCCGTTTTCATGGCATCGCTATCCCTTCCTATCCTGGTTTCATTCTCAAAGTGGAGAAAAGAAGGACACCTCTCACTGTCATTATGTCAGCTCTATGGATAGTGAATGTGAATGGACTCCTGTTAACTCGGAAAGTTTCATTGCAAGTAACAAGTTCCATTTTTCATTCTATAAGTGGGCGGGGAAAGGAGCCTTCTTGATGCTGCCAACTTCTCCACACGAAAAGGCTGGAAATATTATTGGAGTGAGGAGCTTCCCTCAAGTGGTTGTGCAAGGCATTGACCTAATTGATGAGGAAGACAGCATGTCAACCGCCACTGGTGCATCCAAGAGTCAGATTGACTACGAAGATTACAAGTCTGCCAAGGATGGCTTGTTTGAAAGAAAACATAGTACAAACTCAACAAACAAGGACGGAACTCTTCCTTTAGTGTTTGATGACTCCATGCAGGGTGATAAAGCCGAAGAAACAGGTGTCCTTTTCTTCAGAATGCCACACGCATGTCATTAATGAAGCATATTCTTAGCAGCTAATAATACTGAACCCGTCGTCTTTAAATATATTTTTTATATTTGTTGGGCATTTGCATTGGTTAGAAAGTGAAGAGTAATCTGGTCTTTATTTGTTTTTTATTCAGCTTATCTAACTTCTGTAATAGAGAAGGGCAAGACTTTTTCTTTACAATAATCTAAACTGTTATTTGTATCCTTTTAATGTAAATCTGTGAATAGATGGATTGAAACTGATGTGATTTCTCTGCAGGAACAAAACATAGCACCAATAATGCAAAGAACAATGTATCAGCAGCTAGCCCCAGTGCTCAAAGTTCTCTGTCACCTTCAGGAGAGAAAAGTCGTGGTAGCAGAGTGAAGGAAAAAGTAAAGGACTTCATCAAAATATTTAGTCCTGAGAGTTCACCGAAGCGCAAAGGAGCACCTGAAGCTCAAGATCAGACATCAAGTGGGAAAAATGGAAGCAAAGGTGACGTTGAAGATAAATTTAGCATATCCAGTTTGGAGGTCAATGAGGACGTCAAAACAGCCAAAATGAACAATCAGAATGCATTTTCCGCGGCACCTTCTCCAGTAAGTCAACTCTGAATGATCATATTACCTGGATACTTCTGTGAATACTGACCAATATCTGAATTATAAGTGTGTGAAATTTAGTTGAGTACTATCTTCAACAAGATAGGCAGTTTGACATTACACAGATTTCGTTACACAGATACACTTGTCAGATTAATCTTTAAGTTGTTTCAGATGAGTGAAGTGCAAGATAGGATGGAGAAACCGGTCCTACCAGTGGATAATGAAATGCAAACTAGAACAGGCAGATTTTCCGGAAGAAAAGAAGTTACACCTCCATCTTCTGATGGTAAATTAAGTATACCTGTGAATGAAATAAAATATTTGTTTCACTTTCTAGAAAGAACTATATCAGTAAAACCATCGCATTGTTTTTTTATTACTCCTGCAGTCTGTAAAAGCTCACGTCAGTCTTTCTTAATCTTTTGATGTTTGCTGTAAACATTTGGGGGCCTTGCTGCAAGGAGCATTAGCAATAGTCAGATTGTAGTAGTGGGATTATTGCAGAATTGTTTATTCATATTTGGTCTATAAGTCTCTCCAGAAGTTGATTTATAAGAGCGTGTTTTGTATGATTGGTGTCATCTTTTTATTATCTTGTTTTGCTTGTGTATTCCCGAGAACTCACCGAGACAAAATTTCTTGTTCTGTTTGTTAGAGTCAATCCATGCTGAAACAAAAGAAAAGGTGGGCGACACAACAGATTGTGAGGAAAGTCATGTAGAAGATCTTGACGGATGTGTGGTATGTGCAAAGTCTTTGTATAATTCAGAATTAATTATTCTAGGCTTAAACAAATACAATTGTGAATATTGGCCTGTCCATTAAACTAACCATTCTAACCCAGCTAGTTTGTCAACCAAAACTGTAACGAAACCACAAAATTGCTTCCATTAATTGGTATCCTTGGAAATTCAACGTTGGACTAGGATACTGCTAGGTAGGGATGCAATCAAAGCGGATACATGTGGATATCACTCATCCCGTATCATGTTCCATTTTTTTTATCGGAATTGAAATCGGATACGGACAGTGCCGAATACAAATACGAATGCGGATAGTCTCGGTCACGAATATAGACCGAATACATACCGAACTGAATACGGATTCTCTCGGTCACAAATATTTAGTCAAATGTTGCACGAAAATAGAAACCATATATATCGTGCATATAAAGATCAATCAACCATACTACATTTCCAAAACGCAACTATATTAGCAACTTAACAAGCAAATTTAACTACATCATACTATCACGGTGACTAGTTAAAGAAGTAGTAGCAAGTAGCAACTTATAGTGATAGCAGTACAAAAGATGTCTAAAATGTAACTAGTCAACTACATAACAAGACATATACAATATATACAAAGCCTCATGCACAAGAGTAATAACTAGTTATGGATACACGTAACGTTGATCGTAGCAAGTCCGTGGCGTCCTAGTTTTGAGTTTTTCAAAATGTTTTATTTAAAATAAGGTTTTATAACATTTTCATGATTTTCTAGAATTTAACAAAGCTTAAATAGAATTTTCAGAAATGGAAATGATTTAATATGAATAAATCAAACATCCGTTAAATTCAAAAGTATTTTATTTAAGTTCCTTATGCTCATAATTATTTTTATAAATTTTATGGAATTTTTCCAAGTTCATTTGTTATTTTTCTTGGCTTATTTGGATTTCCTGTATTTTCTAATTTTTTTTTAAAAAAATACTAGAAAGCCTCGTGTGCTGATTTCTCTCTCCGAGCCCACTGGTCTAGAGTTTACCTGGATATCTAGGATGTGTTTACGGATACTATCCGATAAATTATCCGATAGCTCGAATCCGGCTGTGATACCTCCTTCATGAATCCGCTTATGTATCCGGTTCGAATCCAAATTCCGAGAAAAAACCCGAATATCCGGTTTCACGCTCTGAATAAGATCCAAATTTATTCGGACGGTCGGAACTATTCGCCCGCTTGCACCTCGCCGCTAGGTGACTCGCACTGGTTTCCAGCCAGTTAATTACTAACCAATACGTCACTGTGAATGGGACACTATCAAAGGTTGAGGAGCAAGCCCATGACAGCATGGAACTGGCCAAAATCCATTGCTAATGACCAGTTTTTTGTTGGTTTCTGGAGCCCGCCTGATTCCATCTACTTTTCCTTTTTTTTTTTTCCTTTTTATCAAGTATTACAAAACAGTATGTTCACCCGCAGATAACACGAACACTAACCATAACCATATCAGTCATGCATATCTCAGCACGATATGGCATGAAAAGTCCTAATACCCAAACTGGCTGGTTTAACTAATAGTCTGATACTGGTCCTAAGTAAAACTAGTGGTGTTCCATTCATTGGTGCTACATTTGGACATGAGTTGCTACCGTCCAGTACAATGTTTTGAAGAAAACACAGCTCCACACCCTGTTATCCTTGCCTCTGAAAATTCAAAATGTGCAGTCTGTAAGTGCCATTTGCTGCTATATTCCGCAAATTGGCTCAGGGCCAACATGGGAAATAATGATATCAAAGATAGGAAACAATGTAAGTGATAGAGATATGTTAGAGATAGGAGTCCTTTTGTGTTTCCTTATCTACCTTTTGTATTGTCTTATCTGCATATGACATACACATTTGTACTCTATATATATTGGCTATTGAGCCTCTTCAATACATACACAATATTCATAACATGGTATCAAAACAAAGTTTAGGTTTAGGTTTACTGTAGCCGCCTCCTCTGGCCGCTGCTCGTTGCCCCCGAGAGGAGCTTCTCTGCTCCCGGGGGCGGCCAGATCCGGATCCAGCTCGACGTGTGATCTCCTGGCCCGTCCTCCCGCGCGACGTGCTCGGCGACGTCGTCCGCCGGCTGTGGTGCCCCGCCGACGGCCTTGGATTCGAGCCATTGGAGCCATGCGCCGCCTCTGCTCCGAATGCCTCGCCCAGATCCGGTCGTCCGGGGTCGTCTACTCGTGATCCGGCCATCTGGGGTCATCCGCATGAACGCCAGTCTCCGATCTCGCGCCGCTTGCCCACGGCCCGCTCTCCGGCCCATCCGGCAGTCGTCGCCGCCGGATCCGGTTATCGCCTTCATTGCCGCCTACTCCGGAGCCCGCATCGCTAGGACCAGGCCACCGCCATCTCAAGCTGCGCCGCCCCAGATCGGACCGCGCCCCCGCTCGGATCCCGCGCCGCCACGATCTGGCCGCCTTCACCTCCCTCGGGCTCCTCTTTGTCGGATCCGGTGAGCCTCGCTTACGCCGCTCGCACCCTCCTCCTCGCCTCCCTTGCTCGCCTCGCCTCTCCTCCTCGTCCTCTTCTTCCCGCGACGAGGCGGAGGGAAGGCCAGTTTTCTTGGTTTGGGGAGGAGAGGAGGAAAGAAGAATAGTTTTCATGTGCCGCTGCGCATGTGATGGCTTTGCCTCGTGCTTGCATCTAAAGGGTCCTTGGCTCCTTGCTATTCTGGCCGGCGGGCCGTCCTTGCTTGGATCGCTTGTCGCTGCGACTACGAGTGCTATCTGCGGTGCTAGCTCCGGTTACACGCACGCTAATTAATCATGCTAGTTAGCTCGCCTTTTTTATGTCGCTTCTTCCGCTGCGCCCATCCAAGTCCGTACTCACTCAATCTTTGAGTTTGTCTAAGCCGCATTTAGTCCATAAATTTATTGTCATCATAGAAGCATAGGAATTGCCTTATGCATAGCGCCGCCACTCCCTCTCTTCTTCTCGAGCCGCATGCGCATCGTAGAAGTCGTTATGATGCCGCCGCTTAGCCGCCCCAAGCTTCTAAGGTCGCCGACTTCTTCGCGCGCCGCCGCCTTGGGCTTCAATCTACGCTGTCATGCTTCCACCTATTCTTATTCGGCTTGATTTGACAACTCTCTTTATTTTTGTCGATTTCATCATCTTCGTTGTGTTGCGCAATGACTTTGCTTCCGCACTTTGTGCTTTATGGTCCGTCGCACGACAATCGATTGGGAAGAGATCTTTGTCGATATATTTTCCAAGAGCAGCATACTACGACGACATTATCAAGACTCGGACTTCGGATTTTCTATATTTTAGTGTCAACCATTTTCAAATACAATGCTATTGGATATGCTTTGCATTTGAGGGGAGTTGTTAGAGATATGTTAGAGATCGGAGTCCTTTTGTGTTTCCTTATCTACCTTTTGTATTGTCTTATCTACATATGGCATACACCTTTGTACTCTATATATATTGTCCATTGGGCCTCTTTAATACATACACAATATTCATAACAATAAGCAATCAACATGGAAACCAGAGAATAAAAATACAAGTGACCTTCTTCCTAAAAATGATAAACGTGAAAGTTGCTCATTCTGCCAGATGCATATTTTACCTCTTACCTGTTACATGCAGTTTTCTTGTTAGATTATAATATATTTGCCCAGCAGCCTAGCAAAACAATTTATGTTTCACCATCTATTTTATTTTATAAACCAGGTTGAGCATTTCTCTGAAGATCCTGTTCTTCGTAATGATGAGGAAAAAGAGCAAATAAAGGTATTATATAGAGTATGAATCCAAGCCCACAACTTGTTGCTTCTTTCCCATTACCTTTCTGTTCTATTTCTCAATTTTCTTGGTTGTTTCAATGTAGATATCTGAATCCAAAATCAGGGAATGGTCAAAGGGAAAAGAAGGAAATATTAGGTCATTGCTTTCTACACTGCAATATGTAAGTGCAAGAATATCTTTTGCATGTAATGTCATACAGTCATACTAACTCTCAATTCCCTATAGCAATGTTTCAAACCCTCATTTGGAAATTTTGTTGTCTTATCTTTTGCGTTAACCCATTTTCTTTTAAAAAGTTGTTCTCTTCTTCCTACTTCTATGATGGTGCATGCAAGATCAGTGCTATGTATATGAAGAAATATCTCTTGAATTTTGATTGTTTTCTTTATGTCTCCCTCTCTAAGATATCCTATAATAAAGGTTCTCCCCTTTTATATATATCTTTAGAGTATGACATGATGACATCAGTGCTATGTTAGTTGTTGTTATTTTTCTAACTTCTTGTGCTTTAGGTTCTATGGCCTGAGAGTGGATGGAAACCAGTACCCCTTGTTGATATAATTGAAGGAGCAGCTGTTAAGAAAGCTTATCAGAAGGCATTGTTATGTCTTCATCCAGACAAGTTGCAACAACGAGGCGCTGCCATGCATCAAAGGTATATAGCAGAAAAGGTTTTCGACATTCTACAGGTACCCTGGATTTATCCCATATACTTTTTCTGATTGACTAGGAGTTAGTTCACGGCAATTAATTGGTTAAGTTCAAGGTATAGTTGTTCAAGGTATAGTGGTATAGCAGTTAGATTTTTTAAGACTATACCAGTTCGCTTATAGGTGGACAGAGCTACTTTGAAAATGTGGTTTACCGCAGAACTGATGGTGGAGGCATGCTAAGCCCAGCTGATATCATGTAGTTTTGCCTGTGTATTGTGACCTTTTCCTTATTAGATTACTCAAATCTGTAGGTGGTCCTGAAAACCATCTTAAATGTACGTATCACAGGCTTTGAAAGCCACTAGCCAAATAATTTGAAGGATCGTACCTATCTGAATGTATTACAGGTGTTGTTTGCTCCTTGGCTTACTTCAATGCTCTAGTGTGCATTTCTAGCTAATTATGCTTCAAATCCTAATAAATACTTGCCAATTTAATACTTACTTAGTATGTAAGTACCAATAAATAATACTTCATAATGAGATATCAATTTGAAAGAGGTCGTGGCCCACCTTGGCATGGCTTAAGCTCCGCCCTTGGACTAGCTGTTGCTAAGAGAACGTTCATGATCCAAAAAGTGTAAAAAAATTATTGTTGACGTAGCTGATTTCATGGATATAAAGATATTTGCCTGTGTGAAGCCATTATAAGTTATTCGTGGCTAGCAAAACCAAAGGTGATCGTATGATTGCTCAATCGTCAAAACATGCATGGATGTATGAGAAGATGCAATTTCACCGTTTCTTGTGGTATTTTCGTTATGGACATATTGGGACACAAGAAAAACTAGATACTCCAGTTTTGAAGTATTTGGGTTTTTTAATAAATTATAGAGAATTTGATTTAGGATGAGGAACAAATGGTTAATTAGCTCAACTGGATAGAATAAGTGAATAACCATAGCATAAAATAGCGACAGAACAGTGATGTTTAAACTATTTAATGTGGATGTTTTAAAGGCAACTCCAACAATCAGGCCTCGGCCGTTGGTTAGCTAGCTACATCAGCCCAAATTGAGCTGGAGGAGAGAGAAGAAAATTTGACGCTTCCTGGGAAGATGCATAATAGTTTGTCTCTTGGGGTTATCTCTAAAGATTTTAACTCATCTACATATAATTTTAAGGACAACATCTCAAACAATTTATCCATAAAATCATTCATTTTCAAGACAACTTCCCTTTACACACTCTTCCAATTAGAATTTTGAGTGACATGGCGATAAGAGATGACCGAGGTGGCCACTATTGGAGGTGCCCTCATGCGATGTTCGTTGCACGCAAGCCAACGTGAAGAGACAACCTCACGCTCGCTGAGAGGAGTCGTCGTTGCCCAAGCGGTTTGCGGGCCCACGCGGTGGCGCGACCATGGTGTAGTGAAGATGATGACGACCACGCCGCGGAGCGACGGCGATTGGAGAAGCTATCAGCGGCAATGAACACAAGGGCAACCGGAGATCTCTTGATCTGGTTGGATCCAGCTAGATCCAACGCCAGCGAGCCTAATCTGGCCAGATCGACGACAGCAAACTTGTCAGGGGTCGCAGTGGTGACGAGGGAGGTAGTGGAAGTGATGGAGGAGGCTGTAGGCGGTGGTAGAGTAGGGCAGAAGACGGAGGGTGGTGTGGTGATCTGGAGACGATGCATGAAGGATAGCGTCGTGGATGGAGAAACTCGAAGGCGGTGAATTCAACAGTTGGGTTTGGACTGAAGAGGAAGAGAGGTGGGAGAGAGAGATAATTTAATACACACTAATATGTAGATCCAATGGCAGAAAAAAAATGATGTTGTATTTATTGTGTTAACCATTTCCGAGAGATAATTTGTTGAAGTAGACATCTCTAGTTCTATTGGTTAACAAGGGGGGTGCATCTAGTGCTAATGGGTAATTGAGTGCTAAGGTGCTAATGCCAACCAGGAGCATTGGATCTAAATTGAACAGCCCAGATTTATGTGCTAATCCCACCTCCAATCAATTTAACCTTTTTTCACTAAACCCCCTACTACCCCTTCATTTCACATCTCCAATCCAACCCTTCCTCCCGGCTCCTGGCCTTCCTCTCACCTAGCCGAACGACCGCCGCACCTCCTGGCCCCGGCGCGCGCCTCCTCCTCCCGACCGCCGCGCTTTGCCTCCCTAGCCCTCGGCGCCACCTTCCTCCCCTCCCGCTCGCGCGCGTCCTCAATCCCTTCTCCTCGCCTCAGGCCCACCTCCTCCTCGCCTCCATCCGCCTCCCCGCCATCGCCTCGCAGCCTCCTCCCACCGCCGGCGGGCCTAAGGTGCCGCGCCACCGAGAGGGCTCGGGCCGAGGCGGCTGGCTGGGGCCGAGGCGTCGCTGAAAGCGAAGCCGACAAAGAGGCCCGAGGGGGCTGCTACCGAAGGGGCGGTGCATGGCATAGCCACCGCGGGCCACCGCCGAAGGGGGCCATGCCGGAGAGGAGACCGGTGCGGGGCTGGCCGAGAGGGGGAAGGAGGGCGGCGCCTGGGACCAGGGAGGGCCGCTGCCGGGATGGGGATTGAGGGCGGTGACGCCAGGTGCCAGGGACAGCGGCGGAGGAGGAAGCCGGGAGCAGCCGACGACGGCGGCGCCATGGGGAAGCCCGAGCCAGAGAAGGCAACACCATGGGAGCTTCGCGTGGGCAAGAGGAGAGAAGGGAAAAGGGGAATAGAAAGGTGATGAGAGAATGGGGTGGGGGGTATCGCAAAACTGCATAAGTAGATTGGAGGTGGGATTAGCACCAAAATCTGAATTGTTCAATCTAGATTCAACGCTCCTGGTTAGCATTAGTACCTTTCAATTACCTATTAACACTAGATACGTCCCGTTAACAAGATAGACATATAAAAAATGAGCTGAGATGTACTACTGTACATGACATAAGACTAGCAAATGACCTCAAAGTTTCATACGTTAATACAACCAGCCAACCAACCTTGGCACTCGGGACGTCCCCAACCTTGGGGCTCTGCTGCAGAGAATCCCATGCGGCCATGCACCTTGATGTTTCCATACTTCCATGCTTCTTTCAGCTGGATTCGAGCACGACAGCGTTGGGCAGCTTGTTTTCCCACCGTAACCACTGTTACCAGAAGTCTCCCGCTCATCTGCTAGCCAGTACAAGAGTCCGACTATTTCACAAATTTGTGAACGTGAATTTTAATTTGTTAATCTAGGCTTCCTGCGAGAATAGGATGATTGAAAAGTGTGCATAGTATGGAGGTACGGTCATGATTTTAGGATGATATAATCAGTAATAGTGACGAGAGTTTGTCAAAATACTCGTTTTCGGCAAATTTGAGATGCTGCCATGAGCGCGATCAGCCGCCAAAAACGTGGATCGTCGAGTTTTGGTTGGGCCAAAATACAGGTGTACGCAATAGAGATGATTTTTACGCACTTGGTCTCATAATTTTTGAAGCCTCAAATCAAAAATTTATTCATTTAAATTTTCGAGAGAGGGTCGAATTGTCGAGAGTTAGTCGACTAAGTCCTTGCACTAGCGGTAAGACCGGCCAAGCTGGGCGGTCAAACCGACCACTGGGGGTGGTATGACCGATTTTCCATGTTCGCTGGCCGGTGAGGCGCGATGTTCGTGGGTTAGGTCGGCCATGGTGTTCAACGCATGTGTTGCATGATGCATATTTTGACTAACGTGGGTCAAGTTCAAAAGAACTTGTGTCCGGGATTGATTTCTTGGTTTATTGTTGTGTAAGAGGCTTGTAGGTCAACGATGGCCAACGGTGAGGATAATCGGGACTAGGTTTAGAGAGCTGAGATCCGGAATGATTGAGGATACCGACTGAAGTCATTGGACTCAAGCATGATGCAAAATAGACAATAATGATCGAACGAAAAGTTCAGTGTGACGGGTTGCATCAAGCGGCGCGGGATCAGTGCAAGTGCCATGGTTGTTTCGGTGGGAGCCGGATGAGAGAGCCCTGCTGACATAAAGAGAACCGTTGATCAACTTACACGTGGCGAAGCATTAGATTGCTTGATGAATATTAGACTCGATCTTTGTAGAAGGATCGAGAAGAGGTATTTGGTAACATCACCCAAATACCACCTTGGTGACCTTTGGCTAAACCGCGACGCAAGATGGCGCAAGGAGAGACAATTTAGGTCAAGTAAGGATAAAGATCATGAAAAACGGATTTGGAAAGCCCGGTTCGTTATCCACTTTGAGAAGCGTGTGCGAGTGTATACCTGTTTATGTGTGGGTTTAAAGAGTGCTCGTTAGGGTCTTTTCTCTTAGGTTAGCCTCCACTATAAAAGGAGAATCTACAGATGTGGAGTACTCAAGTCCTTTTAAGAGAAAACTCTAATTTGTGATTTGAGGATTTAGGAGTAGTTGAGGCTAGGGTTTGTGAGAGATAGATAGATTGTGTGCTCAAGTGTTGAATTTTTGTCCTCCATGGTGGAGTTGTTGTAAACAAACATCTATCTCAAATCAATCCAAGCAATATTTTTTTCGATATAAGTATCTTCTTGTTCTTGATCTCTCTTTGGTGATTTTGGGATTATAGTGATCCTTTGGTTTTTTTGTGACCTTGCTTGTTGTGACATGTGGGAATGTATCTACCAATGAGCAAGTATTTAGATCAAAGTTTGAATCTTCTCGCTTCTTGGTTCTTTTCCCCATCTAAGAAATTGGCAGAATCTTGGCCTCGATCTTCCTGACCGTCATTTGGAATAGATTTCTGAACTTCTTAATGAGCTATGATTGAAATTTGAGGGAATTTGGACAACCGGATCAAAAGTTGAGTCAATTTATATTTTTGAAATCCTGTTAATTTTACTGTTTATCATGCGACAGGTCAGACCACCCCAGTGAGAGGTCTGACTGGTTGGCCATCGGTCAAACCTCCTACCTTAAGAGGTCTGACCGCCCAACTCTCTTTACTTTGAGTTTTCAGCGATTTTGGTTGTTGTGTCTCGGGGTTTTAATTGGATTCAATACAAGACTTCCGCGGTGCGTGTACCTTCGATCTTCATAGCTTTTATGGTTATTAGAGTGAGAATTAAGTTGAATCCGATATAAGTAAAAAAGAAGTAGTGTTCCTATTCACCCTCTCTAGTCGTCATTTCGGTTCAAAAAGTAATCAAATTTTTGCATGCGATGTAAGCGTCCGTGGTTTGGGCATTAGAAACTGGTTGAATCAGCTGAAAAGGAGCCAAATTGCATCCGCCTCGCTTCCACTGTGGTGAGGACTGAGAAGTGAGAACTAGTCTTTCGATTCTGAAGCCTTTGATGTTTTGTAAAGTCCCCATGCTGGCCTTGCACTCGGAATTTTTGGCGGAAATAGCACTGTTGGAAACCTTGTTTTGCGGAAATAGCCCCTCTCGTGTAGAAATTGCAATTTGGACACCTATTTCTCACTGCCATTGGCTGGACTCGTTGTCGTCGCAACATGTGGCGATGTCTGGCCCGTGACCGGCCTAACTTGGCTCATCTAACCCGTGGCCGGCCGGTTTTCCGACACGTCGTCAGATCCGGCCCGTGGATGACCGGACTTCGTCCACACCAGCACGTTTGGCCCATAGGCGGTTGGACCTCCTCCAAGTCAGCCACGTTCAGCCTGTGGCCGGCCAGACACCATCCATGTCAGGCACGTTCGGCCCATGGCCGATCGAACACGCCGTACCACTCGACCACCCCGTACACCCATCCTCTCAACCCTCTAATATGTCATGTCTATCACATCCTTATATAAATATGCATGGATGCATGCAAGAGAATTAGGCCGGATGACCCTTGTCCTACTGCGTGTCGGCCGGACACGGCGCCTCTGCACGGTGGCTGGCCGAATTAGGCACTTTTCTTCCCTCCTCGCAGCTACAAATTCCAGACCCTCGCACTCTCTCATCGCTCATTCGAGACTCTCGCAATCCTGTTCTCGTTCTCGCACTCGTCGCTGAGGACATATAGAACATAATTATTATTTTTGGGTAGTATAGTTCGGAGCAGTTGTTAGGACCGTAGCACTTTTGAATAATTCCCCCACAAGGCAGGTAGTTTTTTGTCCACTACACTTGTCGTTAGTACCGTAGTCGTAGTTAATTAGTCTTACTTAGCTAGTCGCAATTAATATAGTTTTGTATTCTGAATTAAATAAGTGTTAATAATTAAGTAGGCTTTATTATTTGAGTATAAACGAGTTAGTGGTTACCAATTAGTTGAAATTAAATTATCGTATTTAGTTTAGGGGGCATTCACGTATTTGCCACTGTATTTGCGTGCAAGTTTTAGTTTTTACCACTGTTGTGAGTATGACATGTGGTCCCGGGACCCACGTGTCATACTCACATAAAGTGGTAAAAACTAAAACTCACCCATTGCAGTAGCAAATACACAATTGTTCCTTAGTTTAGTGGCAATTAATCAATCGTAATTAGTTTATCGTTAATCAGTTTTGCATAATTAATTTAGTGTTAATCAGTTTGGCCTAATTAATTTAGCGAAAAGGAATTAGTCATAATTAGCTTAGTGTTAATCAGTTTGGCATAATTTATGTAGTGCAAATTAGTTAGTCATAATAAATTTAGTGGAAATTAATTACTCATAATTAATTATTAATTTAGTGGTAATTATCCAGTCGTACTTAGTATAGTGCCAATTAGTTAGGCATAATTAATTTAGTGCAAATTAAAAAGTTATAATTAATTTTGTTGTAATTAATTATTCGTAATTAATAATTCGTCTTTGTTTGAGTCGTGGTTTATAAGTGGTAATTACATGAGTAATGCATAGCTCGGAAGTATTTTTTGGACAAGTACACATTTGGTGGCTAATTAATGTGTGGTAAGTACATTCCATGTTGGTTATATCATCGGGTTGGTGTGGCTTCAGGAAATTTCGAATATACAAAATTTGGTAGTGTTTTATGACGATGGTATCGTACAGGCTGGACTTGTCAAGATGCTAGTACAAGGTGGTCTGGGCAGAGGGGCTTGATGGGATGAATACTCACGAGCTTCAAAGCTGCATCCAGAGAGAGTTCGACACGGAGCCAACGACAAAGAAACTTGCCATCGAGGTGTGTATGGGAGCTGGTCAAGGTATATGGAATCATAACATGAATCCAGTACATGCACATTGCCTCCCATCCTGAGGCGCCATTTTGTCAGCCGATGGTGCACGTGAAATTGTACATAGGGCACCGAAAACCTCGATGATGCTAGGGCCTCATCATAGGCTACCGCATAGCGGATGTTGAAGATGGTACCATGGAATGTGCCGTCTTGGAGGCAAGACTTGCGCATAATTTTGTGCAAAATAAGGGCGAATTGTGGTGGTCGGCATGCATTGACTCACGAGTATCCACCGGAGCAAACTCTTGGGATGGAGTCTGACGAGGATGCCGACTCGGGGTCGAATGGTAGCGAGGAGGACACACACCAAGCTAGTGGTCCAACTAGTGGAATTGTGTCATCGAAGGTGCCTTATATGGCATCGAGACTTGATGATATCGCGTCCGTTAAACACCGCCGCAAGAAGAAGTGTCCCAGTGGGGGTTTAGTGCCGACACCCTCTTAGTTGAGCAGCAGTTCCTTAGCAAGGCGGTCGTATAGCAAGCTATAGCACGGTACGCCTTATCCATCAGCCGTGTGTACCGAGTGCACCAGTCCAACCTAGGACATTATGCAGTGAAGTGCGTAGTGAAAGGCTACCCTGGCAAGGTTAGCGCTCACCGTGCAAAGATCTTCGGCTCGGTCTTTACGGTCAAGGCGGTGATTGACCAATCTTGTGAAGCGAGAAGCGCAGGAGAGGACAACACTGCCAGCCGTGAGGCAGAGCGAGGGGCGTGGGAGAGAGAAGGCAAAGCGGCAGTGAGGAGCATAGAAGAGGACGGCACGGCCAGCCGCGACGCAGTGCAAGGGGTGTGGGAGAGAGCGGCGGCTTCTGGGGGGAGGAGGAGGAGGCGCGGCGGCGCGCGAGGAAAGAGACGAGCGGTCGGGCGCGAGAGCGAGGCGAGACAAACCTGGCGGCGCAAAAGGGGAGGAAGGCATGCACAAGCGGCCATAGGGCTTAGGCAGGCGGATCGCGTGGCGCGTCCCGATCGGATGGCCTGAAAATGGGCAGGCGCGATCAGACGGCGGAGACGCCACGCGCACGGGCGGAGCCAATCGAACGGTGCGGAGCTGAACAGGACACGATTTGATGACGCACCTTT
This sequence comes from Ampelocalamus luodianensis, assembly GCA_036346255.1. Taxonomy (NCBI): domain Eukaryota; kingdom Viridiplantae; phylum Streptophyta; class Magnoliopsida; order Poales; family Poaceae; genus Ampelocalamus; species Ampelocalamus luodianensis. The sequence goes on from CM070621.1 coordinate 22,228,570, forward strand.
TTCGGGCGACGTACATAGCGCGGTTGGGGCGCTTTCTCTCAGGAATTAAGAGTAGGTAATGATCTACTCGCTTTCAATGAACCATGATTCTTGTCAACTCTGTCTCACCATAGTTTCCTTCAGCTTCGCCAGTCAGTCGACGATAATCCGAACCGCCTCAGCAGCAAGTCATCTTCTCAGCTCTGCACTAGATTTTGAAATTGAGAGCCCTCGCCTTCCAATTCTCCACTTCCACTGCACGTACTAGACATTGTTGTAAATCTTCTTATGTACCGAAAACACACTGATCCGCCCTCACCAAACGCTGGTACAGAGTAATTACTACATGGAACTCGAACAACGGCACAAACACCGCGGACAAAAAAAGCGATGAGGTCGATGCATTAGTGCATCGATGAGTGGTGCTTTGCAGTCTAGAGTAGACTAGTGTAGTGCACACACCAACCTTACCTAAAAAGCCGTGTCTAGAGATTGCTTCTCTGCACGAGGCGTGCGCGGCAATGGCGTTCGGGCGTTTGCCCCTTTGTGCCATGCCGCCGCTGCCCGTGGGCGCGCGTGTGACCACATGGGCGCTGACTGCTAGCCAGAGCGCCGATAGTGCGGTGTTGCCGTGCTGATGTGGTGTCACGCAGAGCGGACTGGTGCTCAACTCGCTCCGCTCCCCAGCGAAAGCGAGAGTGCGTGCGTAGGTGTGGGCCGAATCAATGCAGCCGGTGACTGCGCCGATGCGCACTGCGCTACGGTGGATTTGAACGGAGCAGGTAGCACACGTGCGTGCGGATGCGGTCACGGGCGGCCCCTAACCTATCTGTGTCGGATGCTGATCCTCTGAGTCTCGTCCACCGGTGGATTTGCTCAAATTATGCTAAACAACTTCTACTCCCTAAATCTGATTTAGTTTTGTCGTAAAGGTGGCCACCGGCCCCAACAATGAGGCGAAGGTCACACAGGGAGGCCCTTGAGGGCCAGAGCTGAAAGTGCGGCTAGGTACCTTCTTGAAGGGCACCAAGCATGCTTTCGAGAAGACTACAAAAAGCGCGCGAAGGCCACCCGAATGCCCATGGGGACCAAGGCCAAAAGTGTGGCTAGGTGCCCCCGAAAGACACCAGGTGTACCTTCGGTGGATCCCCCGGGGATGCTCAAAGGCCACCAGGAGGCTCCCAAGGACTACAGACAGAAGACACATTCCCCCCGAATGGTACCAAGAATACCTTCGAGGGGGGGGCACCGAGGGGCCAAAGGCCACCAGGAGGGTCCCAAGCAAGGTAGTTAGAGTCGAGATCCCGAGTCGGATCGATTTGCTTCCGGTAGGATCGAATCGTAGAATCGGCGATTCTACAGATTAGTAAAAATACACATATTTACCATCTATACTATAAGTTTGTATGATTCTTATAAGGTTTACCACTTACTTATTATAAAAAAGGGGCAAAACACTTCTTATCACACAACAGAAAAGCATAATGGTTCTGACATGATGGGTGATATAGTTTTGAACTACAGGCGTAGGATCTCTTTAGAGGTAAAACTATAATCTCGTGTGTCATGATCAGAAGGCTATAAATAGCCGTTTCCCCCTTGCAATGAAGGTGAACTTTTTTGAAGGCAATTAACATACAAACACTTCTCTTGGCATCGGTTACCCTTCTCGAAGATCCCCTTATTCCCCTCGCGGTAACCAGGGTCTCTTTTTTTTGTATTGTTTGGTCTCTTTGCCAGACAAGTTTTTATCTGAAAAGTCACTACTCCATTGTTTTGGTAGGGAAAACTTGCAGCAATGTTGGTGTTTGGATTCACATTTCATCATTGACTCTATTTCATAGAACACGTGTTCGCATTTCATCCTTGACTCGATTTACACATGCGTTGCTTCAAATTGATTTGATAGTTTCAATTCTGTTTTGTTTAGTGTTTAGGAGGGACTATGTCTATCTGAAAAGTAAACTAATTTCCCTTCAAATATGATAAAATAAACAAGTACTTCATCCGTTCTTTTTATTTGTAGATTGACTTTTCAAATCAAACTTTCTAAAGTTTGACCGCCAATAAATTTAAAACTATCTAGATTGACTATATATAAATTATATCATTAGAATTGTCGTTGAAAATACTTTCATAATATTATAATTTTATTAGTATATCTTAATGTAAAAGTAATAAAAAATTATGGTTAAAATCGCATCTCATAGATCGTGAAAAATCAACTGTGTCAAGTAAAAAAGAATAGAGAGCGTAGTTTAAGATATTAATGTGGCGTAATCTACTGTTTAAAAAAAGAAGAAAAAGGAATGATTCATATTTAGTCAACGGGAGTATGTAGCAACTCTAGTCATCTTTACCCATTTGTTCGCGCTCGCTTGTCGCGTACGACGTATCGTGACGCAGGCGCGTCGCGGTCGCGGGCGGTTCTCCAAGTGGATACAGCGGGAGTCCTGCGGGTTTATGGGTGTGGTGCGTGATCGTACGTCGGGAGACGGTGTCGATCCAGATTCCATCCAGGCTGCGGCGGTGCATTCGCATGAAAGCTAGCACGACTTTACCGGATTACGAGCAGTCTGTATTTTTCGATTGGAGCGCCTGTCAATTGTAGAGTTTGGAGTTTAGCTGTCGCGTCAGTCATGATCAAGCCTGGGCGAAGCGCTTCTTCTTCTCTGATAGCATGTAAAATGGTATAAATAGCTGTTGTCTATAGCAATTGTCTATATCATCTGTAGACAGCACTAAAGACAGCTCATACAATGAACTGTCTTTTTACTTGTCTTGGTTCTGGTGATACAGCACTAAAGACAGCACTATAGATCATATAATCTCCATGATTCTCGTGATATACTCGACTACAGAATTATAGACGGCACATTCCTCTCTCTTCATTCTCTTTCATCCACGTCAGCAAAAAATTCCACGTGGCAGACAGCTGATATAAACCCATTGTACATGCTCTTAGTAAAAAAAATCCATGAAAGTTGCAACCAACTCGAGGCATGTTAATTTTTTCTCAGAAAAATTAGGACGGTTGACCTCGATGTGCACTTGGCTAAAAACACGAACTGAGAACGCCCAGATTCTAGTGCTACGATAGCCTTCCCCGCAAATTGCGTACAGCAATTTCCGGCTAAAACGTTCAAATTCAGAAGAGCCCTGAGCTCAAATTCAAATTTGATTTTCCCTGAGTTTGAGACTAATAAACACAGCTAAACTAGATCGTTCCTGGGCTACCGTCTACACTCTACACTAGCTTCTCGTTACAACAAAACAGGTTCGGCCCGAAACATTTGTTGAATGGCCCGAACGGGCCAGAAAATTACAGCCCGACTAGGGCCTTTTGTGGCTTGATCCATGTGCCACACAATCCAACCTGCGCGTCTAGCGTTTAATATGGAGTGGAAGCAGCAAGGGGAACGGAGGGGCTCCACGCTATGAAGTTCGCCTTCCGCCTTCCTATTTCTAACAAGAGTTGACTCGCCCGACTCGCATTTGATACGATTGCCTCTTCTTGTAAGCGGATGTCCTAACACGAAACAGACGATCGATTCAGCCTTTGTAGTTTAAGACGCGTGCTTGAGCTAATAATAAATCTGTGCAAATCCGGGTGGCAAATGCAGTATGACTGTCATAGACTGCGGTCTTGTTTTCCCTGTCCATCCTTGTGGTTGTGGATAGGCCGAAAAGGCAAAAAAATTAGCCTTCTCAAAAAACACTTAAGGGCATCTCCAATAGTTAGAGATAATATTATCTCTAACATATGTTATCTTATCTTTAGAGATAACATCTCCAATAAACAGTCTCTAGTACACTCTCTAACACTTATATTTTATAATTTTTCTTTAAAACGAGGCTACATATCATCTAGAGTAAATTAATGTAGCATGTTTTGTTTCGCGTGCACGATCGTCTCTTAGGAAGAGACGACTGTTCTCTCTCTTCTCACTCTCTCTCTCCTTCACGTAGGATTTTGTTAACGTGGCATAACTAAGAAACGACAATAAATATGCTATTGGAAATGACGAAGTCCAGACTAAAAGAGCGTGGAGTGTCTCTACCGCGCTAAAAAATGCCACCAAATATGTTTAGTGTTTAACATCTCCATCAGTGGGTCTTAACAGTAAATTTCTATCAGCTACTCCACTATACCTCACTATAACATGACACTTGCATGTGGGGCCATTATTAGTTTAATGGGCTCGGTAACGGAGTAATTCGTGGTACCGATAGCAGGACCGGCAAAAGTGTGCATGCTGGAAACACACCTAATGATATTCACAGAACTAGGTATGTCCAGTGAAACAAATTTCGGCGAAAGGTACGGTTAGTGAAACAAATTTTGGCGAAATTTCACCCGTAACAGGGCTTACCAGTGGGGGCAGTAAAACTACAAACCGGCCCGAAAATTTCTGTTTGAATGAATTTTATTACAAAAAATCAAATTTGCTTGAATTTTATCCAAATTTGATCTTTTTAAAATTTTAAATCCGAAAATTTCAATTTTTTGTTGAAAATTCCGGTTACCTGCTAGTTATCGCTACTAGGGGTGCAAGTTGGTAATGGATAATCCGAAATATCCGGCATCCGAATCCGATAAAATCCTTATATGGTATGAATTTCAGCATCCGAATACTCAATCGAATTCGAATACGATATGGATTTCAGCATCCGAATACTCAATCGAATTCGAATACGATATGGATTTCAGCATCCGAATACTTAATCGAATTCGAATATGGTAAGGCACACCCTGTCAAATTCGAATTCGAATATCCGAATATGGTAAGACACACCCTGCCAAATTCGAATTCGAATATCCGAATGATTTCCGACTTAATAACACTCGTCGGGTACTCCCAAAATAGCCAATTGCCGGTGCGGCTGTGCCATGTCTCCAGTGGACTACGTCCTCTTATGGCTCGGTGTGGTCTAGCGAGAGAGATACGCGTGCTTTCGGGGCCACTCGGTGCAGTCTGGTGCGGCCCAATAGCGCAAAGACAGACTAGTAGAGGCGCTTGTGCGTGTGTGTTGTTATTTTGGAACCTGGATGGCTGCATGTAGGAACTAACATATATTATACCCTCTTATTATGTCATCAATTAATCACCACACGGTTGGATTAGTGGTAGTACTATAATGTTGCTCTCATGAAACATTGCCTCTAATAGTTGTAGACTTGTAGTCATCTAGTGATTCGTTTTATTAGCTCTCATGATACAATTGCAATGCTCCAAAAAAATCCTTTCAATTTGTTCTAAAACATGAAAGACATTCGAATTCGATCGAATTGAGTCCAAAATCCAATTCAAATTCATATTCGGTGTACATTGGATTCGAATTCGAATTCAGTGTACATCAGATTAACATTCGAATCCGACTAAAGTTATATGAAAATGAATATAGTTTAACCAATATCCGATTCGAATTCGACCGTTTACGCCCCTAATCGCTACCCTCCGATTTTTTTTTCAACCGGTGATGTGAACCCTGGGTATGGCTCAGAAATCTACCACAGCACTGCACAGGGAACACTACTTAAAATCACAAGAACCCAAACTATGGCATACCACAAACTCTCAAGATGCAAATGACGAAAATCAAGGCTTCGTTTGAAGCAGATGAGTGGCATCAGATAATAAGCGGAGTTGTTGGTCCACACTTCAAAGATTCAGTGTGTAGGATAAGATTGTTTTCTACATCACATGCCACTCTCTGCTCCATACTTAGGTTCATAAATTTGCAGAGGAAAAAAAACAATGCAAAGTGCGCGATTAGTCTCTAAGGCATCAGATAATAAGCGGAGATTATTAGTCCACATATGGAAATTTCCATTGAGCGTGTAGGATATAGATTTGTACATCACTTGCCGGTAGAAGTGCATAATTCGGAACTCTTTCAAAACCAACAGATAAGCAAAGCTGGAGAAGACAGATTTCTAAGAAAAAAAATCCGATTAAACCATTTGACTCCACAGCAATAGCAAACGCTGCAAAGGGTTGCCAAGTTAACCGTGTCACTATCTGCACCCGCTTTGTCCTTTCAGATTTAGGCAAGGAACCCCATCTAAGAAGGTAAGCTAAGTGCCAACATGAAGAGAAGAAAAGCAAAATAATAAAGCATCTTCATCACAGCACCGATTGTTGGGGGATAAAATATAAAAAACGTAGGTGAAACAAAAACAAAAGAAAGAAAAGGAGAAGATCGAGCAAGAGATTTAGCTTTCCCTCGGATGCCAACCAAAAGGGAAGGCATGGAAACTGCAGACATATCAACACGGCATCAGATTCAGACCGCCCGTCTGCTTTGCACTCTTCATCGAGAAAGATCAAGCGACAAAACTTTAATTAAACAACCAAACGAAATATACGCAAAGCATCTACAAAGACCCGATGAAACGAAGGCAGGACGAACAGACGGCGCCGAGGAGAGCAGCTGTGGAGGGGCGGAGGCGGCCGTGCTTTGTTGGGTGGGGCGTGTATATAGAGGGAAGCGGAATTTAGGGTTTCGGCTGCTACTTGCTAGCGAAATAAACGAGATGGGCCTTTGGCCCAAAGATTACAGAGCAGGCTGGCCATTAGTGAGAGCCTACTATCAGATTGGCCTTTTATTGGAAAGATCGCGATCGCATGCCGCGAAAATGACTTGTGCAGCGCAGAAGTGTCAGTTTTCTCGCAGGACACGGCCGCAAGCCCGCAACGGACAAGCAAATCCAGGCCGCCGATGGGGGCGGCCGAGCGAGCAGACGCCGCTGCAAAAACAGCAGCCACGCGAAATTCCCAGCGCCACTCCCCGCCACAAATCCGCACCCCACCTGCTCGACCGTTCGCCGCTGCCACGCACGTGGCGACCAAAGCAAGCGAGCTTCACCATGGCCGCCGCCGGCGCACCGCCGGACCGGCCGCGCAGGTCCGACGTCGACTTCGCCGACGTCTTCGGCGGCCCGCCACGCCGCTCGTCGGGGCACGACCACCTGCGGCAGCGGCGCTCCTCGCTGGACTCGTCGTCCGGCTCCGCGTCGAGGGCGCGTAGTGGGGGAGGGAGCGGGCCCGGGGAGAGGCCCGTGTTCGGGGAGCGCACGAGCTCCGATCGGAGGAGGCAGCTCGGTGAGGAGTTCTACAGGGACATATTCCCCGGGAGCGAGTCGGCTTCGCCGAGGAGGGGCGCCCCCGCCGGGGATTGGGATGTGTTCGGCGCGCCGGCGTCGCCCGGGTCCACGAGCCGCCCGCGAATGAGGTATTTCGCTTAGTACTTAGCGAGTTTTTCAGTGAAGTGATATGCGAGGTATTGGGAAGTGATATCAAATTGGACAGCTTATGTTTACATTTCTCTGTCCCAAATTAAATCATTTATATTGATTTTACTTGTATCTACTTCTTGCAGCTTCTCCATGAAGTTCACCAGGGGCGTGGATAATTCAGTGCCTACTTCTCCATCCCGGCATACATCCAAGAGAAACGATGGTGGAACATCCTATGCTTACAGCGTTCCGTCTTCACCGAATTCATCCACGAACAGCTTTCTAGCCCAAGGGGCACCCCAACTGGATTCCAGGAAAAAACCCTTTTCATGGCATCGCTATCCCTTCCTATCCCGGTTTCGTTCTCAAAGTGGAGAAAAGAAGGACACCTCTCACTCTCATTATGTCAGTTCTATGGACAGTGAATGTGAAGGGACTCCTGTTAGCTCGGAAAGTTTCATTGCCAATAACAAGTTCCATTTTTCATTCTATAAGTGGGCGGGGAAAGGAGCCTTCTTGATGCTGCCAACTTCTCCACACGAAAAGGCTGGAAATATTATTGGAGTGAGGAGCTTCCCTCAAGTGGTTGTGCAAGGCATTGACCTAATTGATGAGGAAGACAGCATGTCAACCGCCACTGGTGCATCCAAGAGTCAGATTGACTACGAAGATTACAAGTCTGCCAAGGATGGCTTGTTTGAAAGAAAACATAGTACAAACTCAACAAACAAGGACGGAACTCTTCCTTTAGTGTTTGATGACTCCATGCAGGGTGATAAAGCCGAAGAAACAGGTGTCCTTTTCTTCAGAATGCCACACGCATGTCATTAATGAAGCATATTCTTAGCAGCTAATAATACTGAACCCGTCGTCTTTAAATATATTTTTTATATTTGTTGGGCATTTGCATTGGTTAGAAAGTGAAGAGTAATCTTGTCTTTATTTGTTTTTTATTCAGCTTATCTAACTTCTGTAATAGAAAAGGGCAAGACTTTTTCTTTACAATAATCTAAACTGTTATTTGTATCCTTTTAATGTAAATCTGTGAATAGATGGATTGAAACTGATGTGATTTCTCTGCAGGAACAAAACATAGCACCAATAATGCAAAGAACAATGTATCAGCAGCTAGCCCCAGTGCTCAAAGTTCTCTGTCACCTTCAGGAGAGAAAAGTCGTGGTAGCAGAGTGAAGGAAAAAGTAAAGGACTTCATCAAAATATTTAGTCCTGAGAGTTCACGGAAGCGCAAAGGAGCACCTGAAGCTCAAGATCAGACATCAAGTGGGAAAAATGGAAGCAAAGGTGACGTTGAAGATAAATTTAGCATATCCAGTTTGGAGGTCAATGAGGACGTCAAAACAGCCAAAATGAACAATCAGAATGCATTTTCCGCGGCACCTTCTCCAGTAAGTCAACTCTGAATGATCATATTACCTGGATACTTCTGTGAATACTGACCAATATCTGAATTATAAGTGTGTGAAATTTAGTTGAGTACTATCTTCAACAAGATAGGCAGTTTGACATTACACAGATTTCGTTACACAGATACACTTGTCAGATTAATCTTTAAGTTGTTTCAGATGAGTGAAGTGCAAGATAGGATGGAGAAACCGGTCCTACCAGTGGATAATGAAATGCAAACTAGAACAGGCAGATTTTCCGGAAGAAAAGAAGTTACACCTCCATCTTCTGATGGTAAATTAAGTATACCTGTGAATGAAATAAAATATTTGTTTCACTTTCTAGAAAGAACTATATCAGTAAAACCATCGCATTGTTTTTATTACTCCTGCAGTCTGTAAAAGCTCACGTCAGTCTTTCTTAATCTTTTGATGTTTGCTGTAAACATTTGGGGGCCTTGCTGCAAGGAGCATTAGCAATAGTCAGATTGTAGTAGTGGGATTATTGCAGAATTGTTTATTCATATTTGGTCTATAAGTCTCTCCAGAAGTTGATTTATAAGAGCGTGTTTTGTATGATTGGTGTCATCTTTTTATTATCTTGTTTTGCTTGTGTATTCCGAGAACTCACCGAGACAAAATTTCTTGTTCTGTTTGTTAGAGTCAATCCATGCTGAAACAAAAGAAAAGGTGGGCGACACAACAGATTGTGAGGAAAGTCATGTAGAAGATCTTGACGGATGTGTGGTATGTGCAAAGTCTTTGTATAATTCAGAATTAATTATTCTAGGCTTAAACAAATACAATTGTGAATATTGGCCTGTCCATTAAACTAACCATTCTAACCCAGCTAGTTTGTCAACCAAAACTGTAACGAAACCACAAAATTGCTTCCATTAATTGGTATCCTTGGAAATTCAACGTTGGACTAGGATACTGCTAGGTAGGGATGCAATCAAAGCGGATACATGTGGATATCACTCATCCCGTATCATGTTCCATTTTTTTTATCGGAATTGAAATCGGATACGGACAGTGCCGAATACAAATACGAATGCGGATAGTCTCGGTCACGAATATAGACCGAATACATACCGAACTGAATACGGATTCTCTCGGTCACAAATATTTAGTCAAATGTTGCACGAAAATAGAAACCATATATATCGTGCATATAAAGATCAATCAACCATACTACATTTCCAAAACGCAACTATATTAGCAACTTAACAAGCAAATTTAACTACATCATACTATCACGGTGACTAGTTAAAGAAGTAGTAGCAAGTAGCAACTTATAGTGATAGCAGTACAAAAGATGTCTAAAATGTAACTAGTCAACTACATAACAAGACATATACAATATATACAAAGCCTACAGACCAGTAGCAATAACTAGTTATGGATACACAGAACGTTGACTGGTAGCAAGTCCGTGGCGTCCTAGTTTTTGAGTTTTTCAAAATGTTTTATTTAAAATAAGGTTTTATAACATTTTCATGATTTTCTAGAATTTAACAAAGCTTAAATAGAATTTTCAGAAATGGAAATGATTTAATATGAATAAATCAAACATCCGTTAAATTCAAAAGTATTTTATTTAAGTTCCTTATGCTCAAAATTATTTTTATAAATTTTATGGAATTTTTCCAAGTTCATTTGTTATTTTTCTTGGCTTATTTGGATTTCCTGTATTTTCTAATTTTTTTTAAAAAAATACTAGAAAGCCTCGTGTGCTGATTTCTCTCTCCGAGCCCACTGGGTCTAGAGTTTACCGGATATCTAGGACAGTGTTTACGGATACTATCCGATAAATTATCCAGATAGCTCCGAATCCGACAGATACCTCCTTCATGAATCCGTTTATGTATCCGGTTCCGAATCCAAAATCCGAAAAAACCCCGAATATCCGGTTTCACGCTCTGAATAAGATCCAAATTTATTCGGACGGTCGGGAACTATCTGCTCCGTTTGCACCCCTGCTGCTAGGTGACTCGCACTGGTTTCCAGCCAGTTAATTACTAACCAATACGTCACTGTGAATGGGACACTATCAAAGGTTGAGGAGCAAGCCCATGACAGCATGGAACTGGCCAAAATCCATTGCTAATGACCAGTTTTTTGTTGGTTTCTGGAGCCCGCCTGATTCCATCTACTTTTCCTTTTTTTTTTTTCCTTTTTATCAAGTATTACAAAACAGTATGTTCACCCGCAGATAACACGAACACTAACCATAACCATATCAGTCATGCATATCTCAGCACGATATGGCATGAAAAGTCCTAATACCCAAACTGGCTGGTTTAACTAATAGTCTGATACTGGTCCTAAGTAAAACTAGTGGTGTTCCATTCATTGGTGCTACATTTGGACATGAGTTGCTACCGTCCAGTACAATGTTTTGAAGAAAACACAGCTCCACACCCTGTTATCCTTGCCTCTGAAAATTCAAAATGTGCAGTCTGTAAGTGCCATTTGCTGCTATATTCCATAAATTGGCTCAGGGCCAACATGGGAAATAATGATATCAAAGATAGGAAACAATGTAAGTGATAGAGATATGTTAGAGATAGGAGTCCTTTTGTGTTTCCTTATCTACCTTTTGTATTGTCTTATCTGCATATGACATACACATTTGTACTCTATATATATTGGCTATTGAGCCTCTTCAATACATACACAATATTCATAACATGGTATCAAAACAAAGTTTAGGTTTAGGTTTACTGTAGCCGCCTCCTCTGGCCGCTGCTCGTTGCCCCGAGAGAGAGCTTCTGCGCTCCGGGCGGCGGATCCGGATCGGCTCGGCGTGTGATCTCTGCCCGCCCTCGCGCGGCGTGCTCGGCGACGTCGTCCGCCGGCTGTGGTGCCCCGCCGACGGCCTTGGATTCGAGCCATTGGAGCCATGCGCCGCCTCTGCTCCGAATGCCTCGCCCAGATCCGGTCGTCCGGGGTCGTCTACTCGTGATCCGGCCATCTGGGGTCATCCGCATGAACGCCCAGGTCTCCCGATCTCCGCCAGCTCCCACGGCTCCGCCTCTCCGGCTCCATCCCGGTGCAGCGTCGTCGCCCGGATCCGAAGCCATCGCCTTCCGCTGTCGCCTACTCCGGAGCCCGCATCGCTAGGACCAGGCCACCGCCATCTCAAGCTGCGCCGCCCCAGATCGGACCGCGCCGTCCCCGCTCGGATCCCGCGCTGCCACGATCTGCTGGCCTTCACCCTCCTCGGGCCTCCTCTTTGTCGGATCCGGTGAGCCTGCTCTACGCCGCTTCAGACCCTCCTCCTCGGCCTCCCTTGCTCTGCCTCGCCTCTCCTCCCTGTCCTCTTCTTCCTGGCGACGAGGCGGAGGGGAAGGCCAGGTTTTCTTGGTTTGGGGAGGAGAGGAGGAAAGAAGAATAGTTTTCATGTGCCGCTGCGCGCATGTGATGGCTTTGCCTCTGTGCTTGCATCTAAAGGGTCCTTGGCTCCTTGCTATTCGGTCGGTGGGCTGCTGGTCCTTGCTTGGACTGCTTGCTGTTGCGACTACGAGTGCTATCTGCTGGTGCTAGCTCCGGTTACACGCTGCTGCTAGTTAGCTCGTCTTTTTTTTATGTCGTTTCTTCCGTTGCGTCCATCCAAGTCCGTACCACTCAATCTTTGAGTTTGTCTAAGCCGTGCGAGTCCATAAATTTATTGTCAGTCATAGAAGCATAGGAATTGCCTTATGCATAGCAGCAGCCGCCATTCCCGCTCTTCTTTCTGAGCCGCATGCAGATCGTAGAAGTCGTTATGATGCCGCCGCTTTCTTAGCCGCCGCCCCAAGCTTCTAAGGCTGCCGCGCTTCTTCTGCGCCGCCGCCGTCTTGGGCTTCAATCTACGCTGTCATGCTTCCACCTATTCTTATTCGGCTTGATTTGACAACTCTCTTTATTTTTGTCGATTTCATCATCTTCGTTGTGTTGCCGCAGTCGACTTTGCTTCCGCACTTTGTGCTTTATGGTCTGTCGCACGACACCGATTGGGAAGAGATCTTTTGTCGATATATTTTCCAAGAGCAGCATACTACGACGACATTATCAAGACTCGGACTTCGGATTTTCTATATTTTAGTGTCAACCATTTTCAAATACAATGCTATTGGATATGCTTTGCATTTGAGGGGAGTTGTTAGAGATATGTTAGAGATCGGAGTCCTTTTGTGTTTCCTTATCTACCTTTTGTATTGTCTTATCTACATATGGCATACACCTTTGTACTCTATATATATTGTCCATTGAGCCTCTTTAATACATACACAATATTCATAACAATAAGCAATCAACATGGAAACCAGAGAATAAAAATACAAGTGACCTTCTTCCTAAAAATGATAAACGTGAAAGTTGCTCATTCTGCCAGATGCATATTTTACCTCTTACCTGTTACATGCAGTTTTCTTGTTAGATTATAATATATTTGCCCAGCAGCCTAGCAAAACAATTTATGTTTCACCATCTATTTTATTTTATAAACCAGGTTGAGCATTTCTCTGAAGATCCTGTTCTTCGTAATGATGAGGAAAAGAGCAAATAAAGGTATTATATAGAGTATGAATCCAAGCCCACAACTTGTTGCTTCTTTCCCATTACCTTTCTGTTCTATTTCTCAATTTTCTTGGTTGTTTCAATGTAGATATCTGAATCCAAAATCAGGGAATGGTCAAAGGAAAAGAAGGAAATATTAGGTCATTGCTTTCTACACTGCAATATGTAAGTGCAAGAATATCTTTTGCATGTAATGTCATACAGTCATACTAACTCTCAATTCCCTATAGCAATGTTTCAAACCCTCATTTGGAAATTTTGTTGTCTTATCTTTTGCGTTAACCCATTTTCTTTTAAAAAGTTGTTCTCTTCTTCCTACTTCTATGATGGTGCATGCAAGATCAGTGCTATGTATATGAAGAAATATCTCTTGAATTTTGATTGTTTTCTTTATGTCTCCCTCTCTAAGATATCCTATAATAAAGGTTCTCCCCTTTTATATATATCTTTAGAGTATGACATGATGACATCAGTGCTATGTTAGTTGTTGTTATTTTTCTAACTTCTTGTGCTTTAGGTTCTATGGCCTGAGAGTGGATGGAAACCAGTACCCCTTGTTGATATAATTGAAGGAGCAGCTGTTAAGAAAGCTTATCAGAAGGCATTGTTATGTCTTCATCCAGACAAGTTGCAACAACGAGGCGCTGCCATGCATCAAAAGTATATAGCAGAAAAGGTTTTCGACATTCTACAGGTACCCTGGATTTATCCCATATACTTTTTCTGATTGACTAGGAGTTAGTTCACGGCAATTAATTGGTTAAGTTCAAGGTATAGTTGTTCAAGGTATAGTGGTATAGCAGTTAGATTTTTTAAGACTATACCAGTTCGCTTATAGGTGGACAGAGCTACTTTGAAAATGTGGTTTACCGCAGAACTGATGGTGGAGGCATGCTAAGCCCAGCTGATATCATGTAGTTTTGCCTGTGTATTGTGACCTTTTCCTTATTAGATTACTCAAATCTGTAGGTGGTCCTGAAAACCATCTTAAATGTACGTATCACAGGCTTTGAAAGCCACTAGCCAAATAATTTGAAGGATCGTACCTATCTGAATGTATTACAGGTGTTGTTTGCTCCTTGGCTTACTTCAATGCTCTAGTGTGCATTTCTAGCTGATTTTCTACTATGGAAATATCTTCTTGTTGTGAAGATGTCATGTGGGGCCAGATTTATAGCTGGCGCCACAAGGGCCCAGCCCAACCAACCGGTACCCTTTCTTTGTTTGCATGTTAGGACAATTTGAATTCGATCCTTAAGATTAGATTTGTTTAGAAAGATTGGATTGAGATCCTTCCGATCTCTTTAAATATTAAATTTAGATCTTTACAATCTCTTTATTGTAAGTCTCTATTTAAGTAAGTCTCTATTTAAAGAGGAGAATATGAAGGAATACAGCAAGCAAGATTAGAATCTCTAATCTCTCTTCACCCCGCTCTCCTCCCAGCCTACAGGCGCACGCTGGCCCCCTCTGCCCGTGCGCACCTCCCTTCTCCTCACCATGGCTCTCGGGTGCAAGCCTAGGCCGAAACCAACCACCTCTCAAACCTACCCCATACGTTCTATTCCTGAAGCACACGCCAACTTGGTATCAGAGCACACGCTTGAAACTTGGTATCAGATTCAGGCGAAGCACACGACAACTTGGTATCAGAGCACACGCCTGAAACTTGGTATCAGATTCAGGCGTTGCCCTTTCCTCCATGGCGGGCGACGACAATGCTGTGTCTGCACAACTTGTAGTGATCCTAGTGCAGATGAAGAAACTCGACACCATTGAAGACAAGCTACAGAACTTAGAGATGCTGCAGCACACACAACAACAAGCCATCACCCATCTCGAGAGCATCCAGGCGGTCACCACCATGCCCGACGACCCTCTCAGGGTTCCACGGGAGCCACCGCCGGCTGCTTCTACGGTTCTACCGAACACGCCCCTCCTCGCTACTACAAGTTGGATTTTCCGACCTTTGACGGAAAAAGTGATCCGCTTCCATGGGTCAACTAGTGCGAGCAATTCTTTCGCGGGTAGCGAACCTTGAAGAAAGAAAAAGTATGGCTCACCACCTACCACCTCATTGACGGCGCCCAACAATGGTACTATCAGCTGGAACGCGATGACATGACACCAATTTGGAGGCGCTTCACCGAGCTCGTCAATCTTCGCTTTGGCCCACCCTTGCGCAACAACCCCTTAGGGGAACTAGCGTCATGCCGGTGCACGGGTACAGTCGCCGACTACTAGGATCAGTTCCTGACATTGCTCAATCGCGCCGGCGACCTCTCCGAACTACAACAAATCCAATTGTTGACTATGGGGCTCGGTGACCCATTGCACATCGATGTCGGGCAACAATGCTCGAATAACTTGGAGGTGGCCATGAGCTTGGCTCGCGCCTATGAATTGCGTCAGCAAGTACCGGTTCCCTCGCCTCGCACCGCGGGCCGCCCTCACGCTTACCGCCCCCCGACGACATGGGCCTCCTCGGGGACGACCGCCTCTAGCACGCCCTCGACCGCGTCGTTGGTTCCTCAACCGGCCGCACGCCCGGTCGCCCCCACGGTACCAACCGGCGGCTGGTATTTCCGTCGTCTTACCGTGTCCAAGATGGAGGAACGCAAGTGTCAAGGCCTTTGCTACAACTGCAACAAGACTATGTCCTGGCATGTGCGACATGCCAACACAATAAGACGGAACACCTCCAACCCCCAGGGCTGCTGTAGTCGTTGCCAGTTCCTTCTCGCATATGGGAGGATATTGCCATGGACTTCATCGAGAGGCTTCCGCGTGTGGGTGGCAAGTTCATCATTATCACAATGGTGGACCGCCTCTCTAAGTATGCGCACTTCGTCCCTTTGGTGCAACCTTATTCGGCGGAATCAGTGGCCCGTGTCTTCTTTGTTGACATAGTGCGCCTCCACAGCATGCCATCTTCTATTATCTCTGAATAGGACCCTGTCTTCACTTCGGCTTTCTGGCGGGAACTCTTTCGGGCATCAAGTTCTCACTTGCACATGAGTTCGGCATTTCATCCGCAGTTCGATGGTCAGTCTGAGGCCGTTAACAAAGTTATCGCCATGTACCTTCAATGCATGACCAGCGATCGTCCTCGGCAATGGGTCCGCTAGTTGCCATGGGCGGAATATTGCTACAATACATGATTTCATACCACCCTTAAAGACACGTCGTTCCACGTTGTTTATGGCCGTGTGCCTCCCTCGATCCACACCTATGAAGATGGTGATGGTTGTGGATGCCACCCTTCAAAACCGCGACGATTTTCTTGCCGACGTCCAGCACCGGCTCTAGCAAGCTCAGTAGCATGACAAGCTCTATTATGATGGCAAGCATCGTCCCCTCGCCTTCAACATCAGTGATTGGGTGTGGTTACGACTTCATCACTGGTCAGTCGCTTCATTGGGAGATACACCTAAGGGTAAGCTTGCTCCCAAATACTATGGGCCATACCGTGTGGTTGCCCGGATTGACTCTGTCGCCTATCGCCTCCTCCTTCCAGCTCGCGCGAGGATTCATGATGTGTTTCATGCCGGCCTCCTCAAAAAGTTCCATGGGACTCCGCCCGATCAGCCACCCGCTCTTTCGGTCATCCTTCATGGGAAAGTGCTGCCTGTTATGAATATTGTGTGTATATTGAAGAGGCCCAATGGGCAATATATATAGGAGTACAAGAGGTGTATGCCATGTACAGATAAGGCAATACACAAGAGTCCCTATTCTATCTCTAACACATCTCTAACATATCTCTAACACCCCCCCCCCACAAATGCAAGGCGTATGCAATAGCATTGCATTTGGAAAGGGTTGACACTAAAATATGAAAAATCCAAAGTCCGAGTTTTGATAATGTCGTCGTAGCATACAGCTCTTGAAAAATATGTCGATAAAAGATCTCCTCCCATCCAAGGTCCCGCAACAAAGTCGATCACGGTAACATGACGAAGAAGATGATGACACCGACAAAAAGATAAAATTGTCAAGTCGAATAGGAATAGATAGAAGCATGACGACGCAGATCGAAACCAAGACGACAATGACGCGATGCACAAGAAGCGCAATAAAGACGCGATGCACAAGAAGC
This sequence comes from Ampelocalamus luodianensis, assembly GCA_036346255.1. Taxonomy (NCBI): domain Eukaryota; kingdom Viridiplantae; phylum Streptophyta; class Magnoliopsida; order Poales; family Poaceae; genus Ampelocalamus; species Ampelocalamus luodianensis. The sequence continues at coordinate 22,245,854 of CM070621.1, forward strand.
GTAACAAAGACGCAGAGAGCACAAGAAGCGCAATGGATGCACAGCAAAAGAAGCGCGCAATGCACAAGAAGCGCAATGAGGCGCGATCGCAAAAGAAGCGAGCGCAATGCACAAAAAGTACACCGGAGACGCAGTGCGAAAGAAGCGCAGCGGCCTTAAAAGCGGGACGACGGATCTGCAGCGGTTCGAAGAGAAGAACAACGGCTACTGCCATGCAAAAGAAATTCCTATGCTTTTGTGACAGACAAGAAATTTGTGGACTCGCATGGCTTAGACGAACTAAAGATAAAATTTTACGAACTTGGATGAACGCAACGGAAGAAACGACTCACATAAATAAAAGACGCAAAAATAGCTAGCAGCAGCAGCAGATCGCATAACTAGATGGCAAGCACATACTTGAAGTAGATACTAGCAGCAAAGCAAAGAACGACGCAAACGCATACTGCTTCCTCCCCCCAACGAAATCGACTCTTGCCAAGATAACTAACAGCAGATAGCACTAGGACGTTGGTCAAACAACAAGGACCAGCATCCCACCCAGCTTGAAGCAACATGATGGCCAGCCCATAAAAAATCTACCTCCCTCTCTCTGACATCCCATCCCCCTCTCGAAGAAAACGAGAAGAAAGAGAAACGAGACCAACTACATCACAAGCCCGAGCTCCCTCCTCGTGCCAAGAGGGGACGACGCGAGATCCGGGGCGGCGCAGCTCGGACTGAGGGCGACTTGAAGCGGCGGCGCGGCGACCACACGCGGCGTCGTTTGGGTGGAGGAGGCACAGGGAACTTGGGTCGGCGTGGAGATGACTTAATCTGTAGGCTCGGAGTCGGAGGTGCTCTGGATTCGGAGAAGGCGGAGGTTGCGTCGGATTGACGAGCTCGGGCCGCAGCAGAAGCGGTTGGTGGTCCGAGCTTCGGGCGCACACAGAGCAGATGCCCACAGAGCAAAGGCGGCTACAGATCCAGAGTCGTCGAGCAGCCGATGGAGATTCCTTCAAAGCCGGAGACGACGGCAGCGGTAGCACGAGGCAGAGGAGCTCCACTCCTCCCCGGCCGGAGACGAAGGCAACGGAGGGAGAAGGCCGCCCCCGGGAGTGAAGATGGCTCCTCCCGGGGGCAGCGGCAACGGCGGCAGCCGGAGGCTAGGAGGCAGCGACGGTAAGAGCAAACCCTAACCCTAATCTTGGCTCTGATACCATGTTATGAATATTGTGTGTATATTGAAGAGGCCCAATGGGCAATATATATAGGAGTACAAGAGGTGTATGCCATGTACAGATAAGGCAATACACAAGAGTCCCTATTCTATCTCTAACACATCTCTAACATATCTCTAACACTGCCTACACCGGCCAAAGTTGTTCGTGTTTATCTCTCTCGAGGTGTTCGTCAAATTTTAATTCACTGGCAAGGCCAACTGGCTTCGTCTGCCCCATGGGAAGATTTGGTTCCTTTCAGTAGCGTTACCCAAAATTTTAGCTCAAGGACGAGCTGTTGGCCAGGGGGGATGTCATGTGGGGCCAGGTTTACAGCCGGCGCCACAAGGGCCTGGCCCAACCAGCGGTAGCTTAGGCGCCGCATGGGTCCAGCCCAACCGGTACCCTTTATTTGCTTGCAAGTTAGGACAATTTGAATTTAATCCTTAAGATAAGATTTGTTTAAAAAGATTATATTGAGATCATTCCGATCTCTTTAAAGATTATATTGAGATCTTTACGGTCTCTTTATTGTAAGTCTCTCTATTTAAAGGGGAGAAGACGAAAGAATAAAGCAAGCAAGATTATAAATTCTTCACCCTGCTCTCCTCCCGGCCTACAGCCGCACACTACCCCCTCCCCCTCTCCTCACCACGGCTCCTGAGCACAAGCCCAGGCTGAAACCACCCACCTCACACCTACCCCATACGTTCTATTCCTGAAAAACACGACAGAAGAGCACTTTTAATTAACCAAAATAATTTACATGCTTTTTTTTTTCCTTCAGGAAGCATGGAAGGAATTCAATTCAGTTACTTTTGGATAATATTTCAAAGCTTTTATCATTGGTTTGGTTCTATCATGCGGATATGGTGCTTGCCAGTGTCCGCAGCAGTGTGTCAAAACAGCCTACGGCAGTGCCAAAATGGCGATGGATAGGCTGCCCTTATCCATGGTGAGGTATTGCCATGGAATACAAGGACATTTTTTGAAGGTATTGCGGTCCTCCAGCAGCCTGGCGAACTGCGCTAGCAATATGAACTTGCTTCGGTTTAATTGTAAGTATGAAATTGGTGCCCCGGGCAATGCTGCCCTTTGTTGTTCAAAATTTCCGATTGTAGCAATTAATTACAGTGCTTGGTTCTATTGTATTTGGAGGATTGAAGTTCTGTATATACTACCTGAAACCGGGTTCTTGCTTGAGTCTTGTAATGTTGAAATCTCCAATACCTGCGAACTTCATTTGCTCACAGATTTGAGCTCAGTGTCTTACACAAGCATCTACATGCTCAGATCCAACACAAGAACAAAATAACCTGAGAAAGCACTCTAATCGTAGTACCCATCATTCAAACAAGCATTGCGGCTTACTAAATAACCAAACAACCCCCCCCCCCCCCAAAAAAAAATATATTATGCCAATATTAAGAATCCTATATTGCTGAAGGCAGCAACGGGTGGAATTCGGACAAAATCCGAACCTTGAAAGATGACGGGACATCCAAAAGTCAAGTCCTACTTCCATGTTTACTACAATTTGTATACAAGTACAAATTTGCTATATCATCGATTGCATTCAGGGGCAGAGGTAGTGTTGGGCTACTTGGGACTGCAGACCCACCTTCGTCCGTGGGACCAGGCACCCCCACGTATAGGATCCGTAGAAATCGAGCAGCTCAACGTCCAGAGAAATAAGGAGAAGTGTGGGCAATGGACTCTTTACTGCTTACGTAATACCTTGGTGGGCCGTTGTTTTGTTGCTTGTTGGAGGCCTAATCAGTAGAAATGTTTCCTACTCTGCCGGCTGCTCACTGCTGAATAGTGCGAACCCTGGACGCACAAGCATACTTGGCGTTGGAGGCGGCTCAGCTAGGGTGTGATGGCTCGGCGAGACCGCGAGGGTGCGGCGGCATGACAATCGGCACTCCGCACTCGGCAGGCAAGCAAGCAAGGTGATTTCTATTTATTTATTTTTTTGTCAATTGTAATCGGTAAGTATCACTAGATGTATCTTTGGTATACCTGCCTCAAGTTAGATTTGACACATGAGCACCACCTCTATTTTCATCGTGGCTTCGTCACTTATTGCATTTCCATGTATTTTATGGTCCATGTACTTCGGCGTGTAGCTCAGGTTTACAGCAGAAGTTGCAAAACCCTACGTCCTTCCATGCAGTGGGCTCCCCCACCGACCGTACGTCCCGCTCCCGCCGTCGCACGAGAAGATGCTCGATCTCAATCTCTTCCGCGTGGAGAAGGGAGGCGACCCGGAGCTCATCCACGAGTCGCAGCGCAGCCGGGGCCAGCCCGTCAAGCTCATCGACGAGGTCATCGCCCCCGATACGGAGGGTGTGGTGCCAGAGCAAGAGAGCTGCTCTCATCACGCAATTAAATACCTCAGATCCTTCGAGATCGCCAAGCATTGACCCCCGGCTCTTGCCGTATGGTCGCAGTGCAGTTCGAGGTCGACAAGATCCGACAATAGCTCTGGAGAACCAGCGGGAAAATCGGCAAGCTCAAGGCTGTATGCTCGTTTCGATTTTGTTTTGCTTTGGTTATTTCGTTTGGATTTTCATGTGATGGTGTACTACGGTGCACGGACACGGCTGGAAAACAAACGAGTCCGTGTCGGACACGGCAAAGACACGGCTCCGATACGTAGGCGTGTACGGAATTAGTCCCGCAAAAAAAATTAAAATCAAAATCGGACACGTATCGAACACGTTGATATACGTATCGGACACGGCCCGGTACATTCGGCCCACTGGTAACCCAGCCCAAGCTAGCTATCTTAACCCTAAGCCCCCTTCTCCATTCACCAGATCCCCTTCGACGCTGCCCCTGACCTCCTGCTACGCCTACGCCAGCCCGAGTCCCCGAGGACCCCGACAAGGCGACGCCCGGCCGCCCCTTGCTCTGTCGCTAGCTCCGGCTGCCCCCTCCTCCGTCGCCGGCCCCGATTCCCCTTCTCCCCGTCGCCGACACCCTGCTGCTCCCCGTCCCCGACCCCCCTGCTGCTCCCCGTCCCCGACCCCGATGCTGCCCTGCTTCTTCGGGTTCTCCCCTTCGACGCTGACCCTTCAACGCCGCCCCGACGCCGCCCTGCTGCTGCTGTTCCCCGACATCGCCCTGCTACTCCTCGAGCCGCCCTGCTGCTCCCCGATGCATCCGGACTCCAGCACTCACTTCCTCCCCATCTCCTCGGCTGACGACGGTGAGTGCTTGTTTAAGATTTGAATACTCCACCAGTTTTTGTTGCAGTTTTGTACTTGTTTAAGATATGAATATTGTCCAGTTTGCGCTAAATCCCGTTGTGAATTTTGCATTTCCATTTTTTTTTGTAACTTTGTGTGTGAACTGTGAATTGGCCAATACATACTCCATCTACTTTACTGGTTTGCAAGATAATAAAATTGATGGGAGGTTTTCATTAATAATTTGCTCAAGGCATTCTGATTCTGAATGAGATGAAATAAGCCTAGAGTTAAAGAGTGTACAATTGTGAAGCTACATGTGGTATGTCCTGAACTAAACTTATGCTTTGCTACACCTTTTCCATATTGAAATGCATATGTCTGTGCAAATCTATTCTTGTTTGCACACACTTGTTTATTTGCTTCTTTTATTTCAATTCTTGATGATGTGTGTCTTCATAGTTTAGGCAGAACATTCATGTTTACCATCGTCATGCTCACGCATCAGAATTTTGCCATACAACAGAGCTCATGGTAACTAGTTTTGCTTGAACATGATTAGGAGATGGAACCGGGTGGTTCAAGTGCTGATTTACGAACTGAAGAGGCTAGGAGCCAAGGATCATCTTTGATGTGCATATTCCTATTTTACATTTTACACTTTCTGTTTGACAAATATGTAGAAAAACATTAAATAATCCATATGCATAATATATATATATATACAGCCGTGTCTCCGTGTCGCTATTTTTTAGAAAATTTCGTATCCCGTGTCCGATACGTATCGTGTCCGACACGTGTGTTACAGCCGTGTCTCCGTGTCGCTATTTTTTAGAAAATTTCGTATCCCGTGTCCGATACGTATCGTGTCCGACACGTGTGTCCGTGCATCCTAGACGGTGTATCTCGCTGTGCAGGAGGAGGATGCGACGGAGCTGATACAGAGCTCAAAGGAGATCAAGGGGAGGCTGGCGGCGAAGGAGACGGAGGTTCTGGAGGCCAAGAGCACCCTCCATGCCAATCTCGGGATGATTGGCGACCTCGTGGATGCAACCGTGCCCGTCAGCGGCGACGAGTAGTGCTGAGCCACTGAATGTGAACGCCTTGGGTTTCATGCATGGTTCTAGAGCTAATTAAGTCAAATTTGGTTTGACGAAAGACATTTGTCCTTTGTAATGCGGAAGTCGGACTACCACGGATGCGGCTCCCATATGTGCATGAATTTTAGTTGTGAATGGCAAAGGCCTGACTTTCGAGAAGAAGAAAAATAATGAGAGAGAGGAAGAACTCAATTGTCCATAACTCCATCTTAAAACTCTCGTCACATCGCACGCACCAAGTGCTCCGTATGATAGCGACGCCGGTGACGAATTTTTAACCGTATTGGCACTTTTTTCATAGTATTTTCAGGAATGGTTGTATGCCAATTATTTTTTTTTGTGCAAAATTGACCATTGTCCGTACGGCTATCGTGCGGCAACACCTGCCCACTCAACACGTTGCCCTCGCCACATGGCCACCGTGCGGTGGTGCTGCCGTACGGCCGCCGTGTGTCCCCCTCCTCGATTATCCCCGATTAGGGTTTCAGTTTCGGGTGTGTTGGTAGGATTTTTAAAACATATCAAATGAGTCCAAAAAAATATAAAATTTTATGTAGAGCCTCCCGACATAGCGTACTTGCTTATATAATTTTTTCATAATTTTATTACTTACTTGTGTAAATTTCCAACAATTTTATGCGTCCGGAATTTTTCTCACAATTTTATATAAATATACTGTTTGTACGAATTTGTAAATGTAGAAAATGAGCTCCAAAAATTATGAATTTTATTTTGAAGGCTCATCACACAGTACACTTTCAGAACACATATAAAATTATCGAAATATTACACAATCACGTCCACTGCGTGAGGAGCCTTCAAAATAAAATTCATAATTATTGGAGCTCATTTTATACATTTACAAATTCGTACAAACAATACACTTATATGAAATTGCGAGAAAAATTCCGGACGCATAAAATTATTGGAAACTTACACAAGTAAGTACACTGTGTTGAGAAGCTCCACATAAAATTTCATATTTTTTTTGACTCATTTGCTATATTTTAAAAATCTTACCAACACACCCGAAACAGAAACCCTGATCGAGGATAATCGTGGAGGGGGACACGTGGCGGGCGGGCATCAGACGCCCGCACGGCGGCGTGGCGGCAACGCCACGCACGCAGCGATCGTCGCGACGTGTTAAGCGAGCGGCGTTCTTTGCGCGGTGGTCGTGCGGATAGTGGCCAATTTTGCCAAAAAAAAATCTCGGCATAAGACCATTCTTGTAAATACGGTGCAAAAAATGTCAATACTGCCAAAAATTCCTTCGGTGACTACTATGAACTTAACTTGGCGCTTGTAATTAGGGGTGTTCATTCGATATGTTCAGTACATACTAAATACGACATGCTCAGTAAATACGGTATTGCTAATTCGGTAAATACTATATTATTTAAAAATACAGTTCGGTATCGGTAATCACGAATTTATTTCGGTACGATATCGGTAAATACCATATTTACCAAAATTGACGCGAATTGTCGAACGATACGGCGATTGTGTACTACAACCATTACTTCATATTTACTTATTTAGTCATGGATGGACTGCAAATCAATCACTTAATGAAAATATAGTACTAGTCAGTGCCTGAGTGGCGAGCTTCGGCCTTCCTTTTCCTTCTAGGAAGGAGCTTTCCATGGACCAAGTCCACATCAACGATACTGACAACGACATTAATCATCGTTGTAGCTTTAGTTGGTGTCTGTATGCATAGTTCAAAGCGGACATGTTCTTTGGTTTAGTGAGGAAATCCCTTGCTGCATCCGACGTTCCAAGACCATAGGGGCACCAATCCCCCCTCGTACTGCTGCACTGCATGGGCCGGTGCCTAGTGGGCGTTGGCGTGGCCGCGTGGACCGGTGGGAATGGTTGGGCTGGGCTGCTGCATGGATGTGGGAGCGTGGGACGATGGGAATAGATGGGCTGCCTGCAGTGCTGGACTACTGGATTATGTTACAAATTATTCGGTTTGAGCGGTTTTATCGAAAAAACCAAATCCTAGAAAACCCATATTTCTAAAAACCAAACCCAATACCGATCAAACCGAGTTGACCGGTGCAAAAGTGAACAGCCCTGCTTGTGATGCCAGCTGATTTCCTCCGTAAGTCCAAACCCAGGAGCTATTAGTGTAGACGGTGACCTAACATCTTGCTCACCGTTGGCACCCTCGATACGTCGACACTGTGGGCCGTTCTCAATCTGTTCGCACGTATAACTTGCAAGTTCTATGTTCCCATACTGTATGTTTCGGATCGACCTAAGTCGTCAGGCCGCCCGCCAGCGCCAAAGTTACCATCACCGCTGCCGTCGAAGCTTCACTTGACGGATAGGGCAGGAATTGGGTGGATGATGACTGACCAAACCATGGGCTTTGTTGCTAACCCAACCCGGCCCGTGTCGAAGCCCACGATAGCGGTTTGCCAACTGGGTTGGGCCGGGTGGTTCTGTGGGTCCATCAAAACCGTGTACACCCCTCGTCTTATACACGAATGGAGCAGCACAGAGTTTGCGGCAGTAAAACCCTCGTAGCGGTAGCACTTCCTCCCCGCCGCCGCCGCCGCGCGAGAAGATGCTCGACGTCAACCTCTTCCGCGTGGAGAAAGGCGGCGACCCGGAACTGATCCGCAAGTCGCAGCGCAGCCGCTCCGCTCCCGTAGAGCTCGTGGACGAGGTCATCGCCCTCGACGAGGCGTGGCGCCAGAGTAAGAGCTCCTCCTCCTCTCTCGAACCCCCCAAACCCCTTCCAGATCCGCGGTCCCTGACCCCCCAGGATTCCTCTCGCTGTAGGGCAGTTCGAGCTGGACAGGATCCGGCAGGAGCTCAACAAAACCAGCAAGGAGATCGGCAAGCTCAAGGCTGTACGTTCGTTTCGATTCGCTTTGCTCTGCTTTCGATTGGATTTATCGGGGTGTTTGGATTTGAATGTGATGATGGGCATGTGGCTTTGCAGCAAAAGAAGGATGCCTCGGAGCTTATACAGAGCACGGAAGAGATCAAGAGGAGGTTGGCCGTGAAGGAGACGGAGGTGCAGGAGGCCAAGACCACCCTCGATGCCAAGCTCGTCACCATTGGCAACCTTGTGCATGAATCCGTGCCCGTCAGTGACGACGAGGTGCGTAGAGAGGGGAAAGCTTAGGTTTCGTGGTTCTACAGATAATTAAGACAAGTTTGATTTGATAACTTCGTTAAGGATACGAGTTTTTCAGTTACTGGTCGTTTCTGATGCGCAAGTCATAGAACTACTAGGCTCTTATCCTCCTGTTGTTGGAATTCCTATTGCATTTTAGGGCGCTACAGTAATACAAGAAACATCATTGCATTAATTTGAGTTAGGTTGAGTTTGCCTGTAACATGCCTATTCTGGATGACTGAAATCCAGTTCTGTTCTGGAAGTGTGAACCAGACCTGCTGAATTTGATTCGACTGAACTGATATAAAGCTCAGCTCAAGTGATTTAATACTTCCTTTTTCGCAGGCAAACAATGCTATCGTACGGACATGGGGAGAGAGGAGGTTGGAAGAGAATTTGAAGAATCATGTGGATCTTTGCAAGATGCTTGACATTGTAGCTTTGGAGAAGGGTATATGCTAAAAAAAATTGGAACCCTGACATAGTTTATCCCTGAATTCCTCTATTTACCGTGTTTTGAAATTCTGAATTATCCGACCAAATAGCAGAATAGGAATTACCTTTCCTGTTTGCCTCTAAAAGCCTAATGCCCGTGTATGCACTGTCCTTTAAACTTATTGAGATCTTTCTACAATTAAAATTAACAAGTTTCTTTTTTTTCTCTCCATTGTGATAGATCAGGCTCTCTGGTTCTATTCAATGTACAAAAACCCATGGTTGCTTTTGTGTTTCATTCCTCTTGTACTAGTTTTAAGGGTACCTCTCATGCTTTGCTGACTATTCAATTTGTGCAGGTGCTGATGTGGCTGGTGGAAGGGGTTACTATTTGAAGGATGAAGGTGTTCTCCTGAATCTGGCTTTGATAAATTTTGGGCTCGCTTTCCTGAGAAAACGAGGCTTCAAGGCAATGCAAACTCCCTTTTTCATGAGAAAGGAAACTATGGCAAAATGTGCCCAGTTGGCCCAATTTGATGAAGAGCTTTACAAAGTAAGCCCAAGGAAATGTTTCCTTTATACGTATTATAGTGTTAAGCAACTGTACTTGCGTTTGTTTACATTTTTATTAATAAAAATAAACTGTGCTTTCCAAATATTTTTTTGGGGCGGTATGGCAACACATTCTGCTGTTATCGGTTTACCATTATATGCTCACAACTTTATGATAAGCATCACCCATTTTTATTGTGATTAAGATTCTGTTAAGCAGAACTGAAATGATGCATTTAGTTCTCAGGTACTAATTCGTGCTATTGAACATATCTAATATGCATAGTTTTGGGCTTCAATACTTGATCACTTGTTTGGTTCTTCTCATCCCATCGGTTACATTTAGGTTTCCCCATGATTCCAAAAAAACATTTGGTTACTGTCAATATGTTCGTTGCTCGTAATGGTTTGATTTGAATTGGATGAATGCTTCAGTAGTATTCCTTGATCCAAAATATGCTGTAAAAACAAGTTCATGACCATTTGTTGCACTTGATAGTTAACAGGTGATGGAGAGGAAAAGTATCTCATAGCTACATCCGAGCAACCACTATGTGCTTATCATCTTGGTGATCGGATTTATCCTGCTGAACTGCCAATTAGGTGGGTAACATCTAACTTTCGGTAGTTAGCCTTTTAGTTGATGTGCACTAGTAATTTGATCATAAATTATGCCCATTTAGATACGCTGGGTACTCCACCTGCTTCCGGAAAGAAGCTGGTTCACATGGGAGGGACACAGCTGGCATCTTCAGAGTCCACCAGTTTGAAAAGATTGAACAATTCTGTGTTACAAGTCCAAATGACAATGAATCATGGGAGATGCATGAGGAGATGATTAAAAATTCAGAAGATTTCTATAAGGAGGCAAGGATCGGAAGCTTTGAAAACCTTGAACACCATGTTTACATCGTTCACTGTCCTTTTTAGACGTCTAAACATTTCTTTAATGTTCGTCTTACAGATTGGCCTACCATATCAAATTGTTTCCATTGTGTCTGGTGCTCTTAATGATGCTGCAGCTAAAAAGTATGATTTGGAGGCATGGTTCCCTGCATCAAAAACCTACAGAGAGTTGGTGTCCTGTTCAAATTGCACAGATTATCAAGCAAGAAGACTTGGAATAGGCTATGGGCAGAAAAAGGTAAGATTTCGTTTCACTTGGATGCCTGTAGATGTTGCATTTCTCTGTTTCACTTTTCCCAGTGTAGATCAAATTGTCTGATCAGTTATCAGTTGTCGCCACTGATGTGATGTCTGTTCACATTGCAGAATGATGAGCAATCCAAGCAGTTTGTTCATATATTGAATTCTACGTTGACTGCTACTGAGAGGACCCTTTGCTGTATTCTGGAGAACTTTCAGAAGGAGGATGGTGTTGAGGTGCCAAAGGAATTGCAACCATACATGGGTGGAATAGACTTCCTTCCTTTCAAGCAACCTCTGGATAGCAAACAAGCTGCTGACTCCAAATCAAATAAGTCCAAATCGAAGGTATTTCAATGCCTCTCCTTCTCCCATTTTTCCAAGACAACATGCGGGTCGATAATCTGATATTTTTGGGGTCCTCACCTGACAGGGAAATTCTGCTTGAGCTGGATGTGGGATGTGCTGAAATTTCTTACCTTCAGGCACCAATGGATATGATGCATCCTTTTATTAATTTGTGGGCCGCTTGATATTTGTAGCATGATTATGATGTTACAGTTTTGGTTTTCCCATTTTGGTGTCTTGGTTACCACATTATCTGATCATGTACTTGCACACTGAGATCGCATAGGATGTCTTGCAATCTGGGATATTTGCGCTCAATTTACAAACAAAGATCTTAGTCATTTTCATGACTGTGCGTTATGCTAATCCATTGCACATAGTACTGTTATTATTGTTATTCGTTGTCTAGATCTCATTTGTATGTTGCTCCTGTTTGTTATGAACAACGATGTTCTGATCTGATGTCTATAATTCGTACTGTTTACCTGAGTAGCAAGGGTATTTCCAGGGAAAAAAACCCTATGGCTACGAGGGGGAATATAATTCACCACCGTCAGCCGACCCAGGTTTTTATTGCCTTGCCACCAAGCTGTGCTTTCTTTTCCGTTATCACCACCGCCACCGTCAATCAATGCTAGCCGGTGCCTGGTGGGTGGCGGCTAGCTGAAAGCGATTCGAAGTGGTGACTGCGGCGTGCTATTATGTTATCGTATTACGTAGGTTTATTGCTGACTTGCTACATTGACTCTAAAATTCTAACTTTTTTTTAGACGAACAATTCTTGTGTTACTGCTGTTATTGCAGGGAACTGTGTTGTAAAATACTCATATGCACTAAAATTTAAAGACTCTTTTACCCTTCTAGTCTTTACATGCAAACGTGTTACAGATTGCTACTGAACTGCTGCGTATCGGTCAGGTTAGTGCCGACTGGTGGGTGCTGTTGTCTACGCTTTTTCAGGCTTTCACTGCTCAATGTGACTGTAGCCCTTGAATTTGTTCAAGTTCTAACCTACCGGCAAGCATTCAAACTGGCCGCGGTCTTTTTCGCCCAAGCCTGAATGCATGTACTGATGTACCTCAGTTACATTTCGATTCCTTTACCCTTTTTCACTTAATAAAGTTACTGTATGATAACAAAGTTCCATGAACTTATTACTGAAATCAAAACAGGCTTAGCAATGACCACATGTGGGAATGGGATATGCGGCAAACTGAAGTGAACTGGCCGGCAACGACTAACAAGTACAACCACCTGTCGACTCTTGCTGCATTTCTACTACTGCTACTGCTATTGCTACTACGTAGAACAGGTAGAAGCCTAGAAGGTAAGATTGGTGAGGGGGCATCAAGTATTCAAGTGGTTCCCCAGATGCAAGGGACTGAGATGGCAGGACCATCAGCCATCCTTAGATGCCAGCGTTAGGTACGGGAGATTTATGATTTGTCGATTGGGCCAAGGGACCATCTGACGGTCCAGTAAATGGTAGTACTAACTGCCTTCATCAGGTCATTCAGGCCTGCATTATTACCACACTGCACTAGTTTTGCATTTTAGTCAGTACTATTAGTACAAAAGCACCTCGTAATTAAGGAGAGATTGGAGCTATAAAGGATCAAAATGCTATACTCAATAATGATAACTTGTCAAACAGAAGGATATATACACAAGAAAAGAAATGTGTTAAAATAGTAGCCAAACTTAATCTTTTACAGAGATCTGAGAAAGATGTTGTGCTGGCCACGTTCGCTTACCCAATAATGATAACTTGTCATTCGTCAACTAGATGGCATTTTCATGAAAACAATATGGTATTCAACATTTGGAGAGCACGTGTTTCTACAGAACAATTTGATATTTTCATTCTCAATGACGGGAAATCGAAGTACAGTGGGTAACAATCAACCCCACGCTAATAATTGTGTTCCTGTTCCATAAGCACCTGCACTTCCATACGAAAGTACTCTCATTTTGTGATCATCCATATCAGAGTACCCTTGCCAACATTTGTAAACAGTGCAATGAAATCCTGCTACTAGTATAACAAATTGTTCTTTTTATACTAACATTTTTCTATGAGAAGCAGCACAAAATTTTATTATTCAAGAAAACTAAATTTAATTCAGCTAGAAAAGTGATATTAATCCTGAGATTCGGACGGTATGTTGCAATTATTGTGTTTCACATGGCACTAATTAGCCAAAGATTCCAGACGGTTTCGATGCAATTTGTCTGTAAAGAAAAAATTGGACGAGCTACATAAGTCCCAAATGGCAATGACATTCGCGATGAGCTGAAGAAAAAAGAAACAATTAGTGCCAACTTGGCCAGCTCGGTCTCAAGATCTTCTACCTTCATGGATTGCTCTTAAGTTTACAACGAACGCATCATTTGGAGATCAGAATTTTTGCTCTTACATTCAATTTACTTTCTTATAAAATATGCACAAAATCTGGACAGAGAGTGAAGATAAGGAGTATGTGGCCATGAATCATCAACATGTTTTGGTTGTAAGGAGATTTATTAAGTGTCTGTTTGGAACACATGAATTTCACATGAAATAGTTTAATTGTTGCAGAATTTTTTTTAAAAAAAATCATGAGATAAATAGTTTTTTGTAAGAAAAAATACCGTGGTTTTCTTGTTCTTTTTTGAAAACTTCATCAAATCGTTTAAAATTCTGCCGGATTTATGTGTTTGAATATGCCTTAGTCAAATTTCCAACTTTAGAAAATCCTAATTAAAAAAAACTGGAGTACTACTTGAACAAAAGAGGGATTCTAACACTTTCCTGACTTATCAATATCATTCCGGTACCAGCCAGTATTTACTATTCCGCCACCTAAAACAATACATAGTAGGCATGCGTTCCGTACCAGCCTCGATACCGGTCAATACCGGCTGTACATCTCAATACCGGTCAATATCGGCCATACCGGCTTGATATCGGTCATACCTACTTCGATACCGAACAATGCTAGCCATACCGTATATTGAACTTAGTATATGTTATATTTGATCTTACTACAGTACTACTATGTATTTGGAGTAATATTACAAGTGAAATTTAATGTACATATAATTAAACATACATATACTTATAAATATATATTATTATATTAAACTCCGGAACGATACATCGATATAGGCCGGTACCAGAATGTATCATTTCAAGAGCCAAATTGATGTAACCCCGAAACGATACAAATGAGTTTCCTCCCCTGAAATCCAACCAAGCACAAACTCTCCATAGAGGCTGCTTGGGAACCGAATCCTTTGCATTGCGAGATGTGTGCACAGTAAAATAGGGCTGCTACAATGAATACTATAAGACGCTATAGCACAACATTGTAGCAAAGTACCTGATTTGACCGTGGGTTTGGTATAGCACATGTACTCTATCACTGGATCTGAACCGCTAAATTCCAATCTTACGGTTGGGAGATGATTCCAATACAGACGACGGTTCATTCTATTCATTTAGCGTCAGAGCATCTCATTCCGGTGACGTGGAGCATCTTATTCCGGCTGTCTGTCTGTCATTTCTCTCGCTAGTGACTACACGCTCCAATTAATGTACAAATAAAAGGCAGAGCTTTCAAAAAAGGGGAGAAAAGATAAAATAAAAGAGACAAAGCGATAAATTACAAAAACAGCCCCAACGGGAGGGCCCCTTCACCCCTGTTCCTCGGTGCTTTCCCCCAGCCATCACGAGACCCTCCCCGGAACCAACCAACACCATTCCACCACCCAACTGCGCCTCCCAGAATTCCTCCTCCGCCTCCTCGGATTCCTTCCCTATCTCCAGCTCCCCTCCCACGCCGCGCGCTGTGCTGCCTCGTCTTGCGCTTCTTGTCCTCGCCATTGGCCTCCGTCGTCGCCCTCCGGCCACTGGTCTCCTTTCCCCGTTCCACGGTAAGCCGTTGCTTTCTTGGCTGGCTCCAATGCAGCGAGATCTTGGCTTGGATCTGCTGCTCCATGTTTTTCTTCGGTTTCTTTGCTCGTTTGCTTGTTGGGTTGCTCGGTTCTTGATTCGGTAAAAGGAGGGCCCGGCCGACTGGGGCAGTTAGGGCTGGTTATCCATGTCACCATCGTTCGTTTCCCCCATTTGGAGCGAGCGTCACCGTGGAATTATTTGGGGGTTCAGTTCTGTTTGGTAGTACCAAACGTTGCTTTCGTAGCAATAGTGCAGCTTGTTTACTTGTACTAAAACAGTTGTTGGAGTTTAGGTGATGTATTATGGCACTGTTCTCTGAAAGCCTGAGCTCCTAGTAATGGTGTGGAGTGGTACATGAAAGCCATGATAGTACCTGCCTGGTTGGTTGCATTGTTGAAAAAAAGAGTGCTCTTTTTTTCTTTATCTCGTCGGTGTTTTCTGCTCAGAAGTAATTGCTTCAAGCAGAGACTGAAGAATCATGCTGCATTGTCCCCAACAAAATGTAGGAGAATCAATCTTTAACAGAGTGTAGAGCTAGGTTGCGGTCACTAGGTGGGACAGTGGAGTACAGATCCGATCTGTTGGTTCTCTCGTATAGTCTGCAACTTCATTAGATCTTCGTAAAAGTATGAGTGATTTGAATCTAACTAGCTACTGGTAGAAGTAGTAGCGAGAGAAAGTTCAAACCAAACTAACATTGCGGTAAGACTCAATTGCAATTGCGGTAGAAGTAGTAGCGAGAGAAAGTTCAAACCAAACTAACATTGCGGTAAGACTCAATTGGAATGGCAACTGCAGTATTGCCTTACTTGTCATATTAGTTTACTGTCCGTTGTTCCTTCTAAACTATAGCTTGCATAGACCGAAATAGTACATGTGCAAGGCCCAAGGAGAGAACTACTCAACTCTCTTCTTTGGGAAAGTTGCTGAAGAACTCTTAGCATTTTCAAGTATTTCGGAACTTTTACATTCATAGGTGCAGATAATGCGCACGCTATAGTTAACAAGCGAACTAAGACTTGGAGAGAGCATGATGAACTAATTTGCTTTCATATTTTTTTGAAGGTGCATTGCTTTAAGTATGAGGAACAATTTTTTAGTGTCCTGCATTTCTTTTACAAGTCCTTGAAATTGGAGTTAGCCTTTTCAAAACGAATCCTTTTCTGTAGGTTTTATTGTCTCATTGTTATTTATGTATAATAAAAGTTGTTAAACTACTTGAAGAAAAATATTTCAAAGTGAATGCTATCAATTCTAGCTATTTCTGAACTAGATCCTTCATGTACTGAAATCTCACTTGATTATTTGAAGGAATATGAAATTAAGGACAAAACGGCCTGGATGGAAGTCCCTCATGCCTCTACAGTTGAGCAGGAAATCGGCCATGCGTTTCTTTTTGTTTCCCAAGGTTCAGGCAGCCGGTCAATCGCCAGATGATACTCCAGTTTATCTTAATGTGTATGATTTGACACCCATGAATGGCTATATATATTGGGCAGGCCTTGGTATATTTCACTCAGGAATTGAAGGTTCTTCTCTCTGCCATATGTATCTTTTTTAGTTAGCATACAGTTTGCATGCTGGTTCATTTTCTGCAGTTTCTTCATTTCTGCTTGATTTTTAGAGCTAGTAGTTCCATAGACCCATACTGATGCTATCTAGTACTAAAATGTACTGGCTATTTCTCCTGAACTGTTTAAGAGCATTCCAAGTTGTCTGGCACATCAAAGCCAACTGTAAATCATCAATAAGCCATAGTCCATACTTTCTCCTATCAAGTTGTTACTTACACGACATGTGTTAAGAAAACAACTATTTCCTGTTAGATATGTAGATAGTGTAGGGTGTTCTTTGCATAATTGTACTTTGTACATGTTATATATTGGCCTCTTGGTCTATTGGAATGGATACAAGCATTATTCCAACATGGTATCAGAGCAAGGTTAGGGTTAGGGTTTTCTTACCGTCGCCGCCGTTATTCCCTTGCGCCTGAGACCTCCTCTCCCCTGATTCCCCTGCTCCCAAGCCGGCTTCTTCTCCGCTACACCGACCCTGCTTCAGTCTTCTCCGCCGCATCGAGCAGTCCACCACTGGATCGGTCATCCCCACGTCGGATGTCCACCTCCCTGCGCCAGATCAGTCTTCCCTGCGCCGGATCGGTCTTCCCTGCGTCGGATCTCTGCCTCCCCGCGCCGGATAGGTCTTCCCCGCGCCGGATCTCCGCCTCCTCCCTCGTTAGGTATCTTGTCTCCGTAGATCTTGGACTCTGGTGCTTCTTTTCACATGACAACAGATTCTACCCACCTCCCTTCCGTGCATTCCCTGAATTTTCATTCCACTGTTCAGACTGCAAATGGTACCTCTCTTCCTGTTATTGGCCGAGGCACCCTTTCCACTTCTTCTTTTCATATTCCTGCAGTCTCTCATGTTAATCAGCTTACTATACAGTTTATGTCGGCTGGTCAAATCACTAATCACGACTGTCGTGTTGTTCTTGAGTTTAACTCTTGTTGTGTTCAAGACCGCCGCACGGGGACTCTGTTTGGTACTGGCCCTTAGCGCCGTGATTCGCAGCGTCTTTGGGAACTCGACTGGCTTCATCTTCCTTTCGCTGTCTCCACCAGCCAGTCATCCACTATCACTACCTTTGGTCTTGCTGCGTCCTCCACTACCCCTTTCGCTCAGTGGCACCATCGTCTCGGTCATCTCTGTGGCTCGCGTCTATCATCTTTAGTCGGTCGTGGTGTTCTTGGGTCTGTTTCTGGGGACATCTCTTTACATTGTATAGGTTGCAAGCAGCTGTAGCTCCCCTATCCCTCTAGTGCTTCTATTGCTACTTGTCCTTTTGATCTTGTTCACTCTGATGTTTTGGGTTCGACTCCCTTCATTTCGAAAGGGGGTCATCGCTACTATGTGATTTTTATTGATGATTATTCTCGTCATACTTTGATCTACTTCATGTCCTCTTGCAGTCAGGTTCTCTCCATTTACCAAATGTTTGCCACCACGGTTCGCACTCAATTTGATTCGGCTATTCGTGTGTTTCGTGCCGACTCTACTGGTGAGTATCTTTCTGCTGCTTTGCATTATTTTCTCGCTGAGCAGGGCACTCTTCCCCAGTACTCTTGTCCTGGTGCTCACATTTGGTAAGCATCGTCACTTGCTTGAGACCGCTCACGCTCTCATCAACATGCAGCCTTCCACTACTCTTCAGGATTCTACTCCTGTCGAGCGTCTCATTGGTCGAACTCTAGAGTACAGTCACCTTCGCAGTTTCGGCTGTATTTGTTTCGTCCTTCTTCCACCTCGTGAGCGCACCAAGCTGACTGCTCAGTCAGTTGAGTGTGTTTTCCTTGGCTACAGTCTTGAGTATAAGGGTTATCGTTGCTATGACCCTGTTGCTCGCAAGATGAGGATTTCTCGGGATGTCACTTTTGCGAGTCGCGATCTTACTACCTTCGTTCCTCCACTGTCAGCCTAGATTCTCTTGCTGAGTGTATCTCCTTTCTGATTTTTCCTGACTCTCAGCTTTCCACCACTGTTTCGCCTCATCCTCCATCTTCTTTGCTTTCGTCTCCTCCGGCTTCACCTCTTCCCCCTTCGCCAGAGTTTCCTTCCCGCTCTATTGTTGAGATTCCACCTTTTCCCCTGCACTACTCTTGCCGTCCTCGGCCTACTTCTTCCCCTGTTGAGTCTCCGTCTTTGCTGGGCCCTGTTCCCAGTTTTCCTTCTCCGTTCTTGTTGGGTCCTGCTCCGTCTTCTCCTCCCAGATATGATCTTCGTGATCATCACACTGCCAGGCCGCCTGAGTGCTACGGCTTTGCAGCCACTGCTCTTTCTGAGCCTACGACCTACCATGAGGCTGCTGCTCACCCTGAGTGGCAGCTCGTGATGTCTGAGGAGATTGCTGCATTAGAGCGTACTGGCACTTGGGATCTTGTGCCCTTACCTGCGCGTGCCACTTCCATCACGTGCAAGTGTGTGTACAAGATCAAGACCCACTCGGATGGTTCTCGTGAGCGCTGCAAGGCTCGTCTCGTAGCGCGTGGTTTTCAGCAGGAGCATGGTCGTGACTACGATTAGAC
Source organism: Ampelocalamus luodianensis (assembly GCA_036346255.1). Classification (NCBI taxonomy): domain Eukaryota; kingdom Viridiplantae; phylum Streptophyta; class Magnoliopsida; order Poales; family Poaceae; genus Ampelocalamus; species Ampelocalamus luodianensis. The sequence goes on from CM070621.1 coordinate 22,264,989, forward strand.
TTTCGCTCCTGTTGCTCACATGACCACTGTTCGCACTCCCCTTGTTGTGGCCTCTGTTCGACAGTGGTCCATCTCTCAGTTGAACGTTAAGAATGCCTTTCTCAACGGCGAGCTGCGTGAGGAGGTCTACATGCAGCCGCTCCCTGGGTATTCTGTCTTTGATGGCATGGTGTGTCGCCTTCGTCGCTCTCTATGGGCTCAAACAAGCCCCTCGTGCTTGGTTTGACCGCTTCTCCTCTGTTGTCACTGCTGTTGGCTTCTCTGCCAGTGATTACGACCCTGCCCTCTTCGTCCACACCTCTCCTCAGGGTTGGACCCTCCTCCTTCTCTATGTGGATGATATGATCATTACTGACGATGACTCTCAGTACATTGCCTTTGTAAAGGAGCGTCTCAGTGAGCAGTTCTTGATGTCCGATTTGGGTTCTCTTCATTACTTCCTTGGGATAGAGATCACTTCTACGCCCGTGGGTTACTATCTCTCCCAGGAGAAGTACATTCAGGATATCCTTACTCGTACTTGTCTCACTGATTAGCGCGTGGTGGATACTCCGATGGAGTTTGATGTTCACCTTCGGCCTACTGATGGTGAGCCTCTTGAGGATCCCACTCACTACCGCCATCTTGTCGGGAGCCTCGTCTACTTTGGGATCGCTCTCCTTGACATCTCTCACCCGGTTCACATCCTGAGTTAGTTCGTCTTTGCTCCTACCCAGTTTCACTACACTCATCTTCTTCGTGTTCTGCGATATCTTCGCGGGACCATCACTCGTCGCCTGTTCTTTCCTCGCTCCAAATCTTTGCAGCTTCAGGCGTACTCTAATGCGACCTGGGCTAACGATCATTCTGATCGCCGGTCTCTTTCTGCCTATTGTGTTTTTCTCGGTTCCTCTTTGATTGCCTGGAAGACCAAGAAACAGACTGCAGTTTCTCGTTCGAGCGCTACGGCTAAGTTGAGAGCCATGGCGTCGTTGACAGCTGAGATCACTTGGCTTCGGTGGCTACTTGCGGATTTCGGTGTTTCCGCTTTTGTACCGACTCCTCTCTTATCAGATAGTACTGGTGCGATCAGCATTGCTCGAGATCCTGTGAAGCACGAGCTCACCAAGCACATTGGAGTGGATGCCTTGTACATGCGATCGCAGGTGCAAGACCAAGTTATTGATTTTCAGTATATGCCTTCGGAGTTCCAATTAGCAGATTTCTTCACCAAGACACAGACTAGAGTTCAGCATAGATTCTACCTTTCCAAACTCAGTTTTGTTGATTCACCATGAGTTTGCATAATTGTACCCTGTGCATGTTATATACTGGCATCTTGGCCCATTGGAATGGATACAAGCCTCATTCCAACATTCCCCCTACCTGAATTATCCCTATCTGCATAGTGGGGTTCTAGGTAATAAATTCTGCTTCTGGCCATTAGGATTTCTTGCAGTTGTAACCTGACTACTGGCATCTCCCCCATCACTACCAATAGTAATTTAGCATATCATGCTTTGGGCCTTCAGCTAGTATAGATTTTGACATTTTTGTCATATCCTATATAAGCTACATCATGTAATTCTTGCGTGCTGTCACTGGTGTGATTAGCTCATATTGCTACATTCATGTATAGCCTCTAATTATTAATTTATTTTATAGAGAAGAATATTGGATGGGGTGCTCCATGTTGGCTCTACTATTGCAAATATTATCGAATGGGTCAAACAATCTTATTCATCTATCTTGATGTTGATGGACGCTATTTATAATGGCTTAGACTTCTGCGCACAAACATCTTTCTATCCGAAATGGCTAGTTTAGAAAGATGAAATCAATTATTCCTTCTAGAAAGATCCATGGAATCACGGGTGCATCTCATAGACATGAGGTAAAGGTCTTTTAGAAATCTCTTGAGTCTGTTATTAGTACATGTTATTCTGGAAACTATCTCAGATTGATGCTTGTGATGTCTTAGTCTATGCCCATTTGGTGAAGGCTGTTATGAATATTGTGTGTATATTGAAGAGGCCCAATGGGCAATATATATAGGGTGTACAAGGTACAGATAAGGAAATATAAAAGACTCTCTATTCTATCTCTAACACCCCCTCCGCAAATGCAAGGCATATGCAATAGCATTGCATTTGAAAAGGGTTCACACTAAAATATAAAAAAAATCCAAAGTCCGAGTCTTGATAAATGTCGTCGTAGCATGCAGCTCTTGGAAAATGTCGATAAAAGATCTCCTCCCATCCGTGGTTCCACAACAGCCCATAAAACACAATATGTAGGAGCAAAGTCGACCGTGGCAACATGACGAAGAAGATGATGAAACCGACAAAAAGATAAAATTGTCAAGTCGAATAGGAATAAATAGAAGCATGACGACGCAGATCGAAGCCCAGGACGACAGCGGCGCAGTACACAAGAAGCGCAATAAAGACGCAGTGCACAAGAAGCGCAATAAAGACGCAGAGAGCACAAGAAGCACAACGGATGCACAGTGCAAAAGAAGCGCGACGCAATGCACAAGAAGCGCAACAGAGACGCAGTGCAGAAGAAGCGCGGCGCAATGCACAAAAAGTACACCGGAGACGCAGTGCGGAAGAAGCGCAGCAGCCTTAAAAGCGGGGCGACGGATCTGCAGCGGTTTGAAGAAAAGAACAGCTGCTGCTGCCATGCAAAAGACGATTCCTATGCTTCTATGACTGACAATAAATTTGTGGACTCGCATGGCCTAGACGAACTCAAAGATAGAATGATACGAACTTGGATGGACACAGCGGAAGAAAATAACACAAAGTTGGGTTAGCAGTAAAAACTAGCATACTTGAAAGGATAACTAGCTAGCAGCAAAATAGACTCAAGCACTATCCTCCAACAGCAAGCAAATAGACCAGGCCACATTGCTCATCGCATAGCAGCAGCAAGACAACTAACTCCCAACAAGCTCGGCGAGCAACCTCTCCTCAAGCTACAACCGAAGCGGCGGCGTTATGCCCAACATCCACCAAAGACCACTAGCGCGATGGGAGCAGAGGAACCGAGGCCACAACGCGGGGAGGATCTGGGCAGCGGAAGTTGAAGCAGAGGCGATGCCGAATCCGACCCAAATCTGTCCGGATCTGATCGAGAAAGACGACGGTGTCGCGGGATCCGAGCGACAGCGACGTGCAGACGAGGATGACGACCGGAGCGTCGGCGGCAAGTCGGATGTCTGCAACGACCTCGGCTGCGCGATGAAGATGAAGCACGGAGGCGCAGCAACCTCCAAGCAAGAAGCGACGCCGGCGGATCGAGGCTCGTAGGTGCGCCGTCGGGACGACGCCGGGAGCAGCGGAGCAGAGATGCGACAAGAGGCCGCGAGGATCACACCGCGCGGAACTAGAGGCGGCGGCTCGGCGAGCACCAGCGCGACGAAGACCGAAGACCGTGGCGACGAGACGCCGGTCGAGGAGCCAGCGTTACTTGACTCAGAGATCCCCGAAGAAGGAGGCCACCCCCGGGAGTGAAGAACGCTCCTCCCGGGGGCGGCGGGAGCAAAGAACGAGCGGAGGTTAGGAGGCGGCCGTCACGGTAAACCCTAAACCTAACCTTGGCTCTGATAACATGTTATGAATATTGTGTGTATATTGAAGAGGCCCAATGGGCAATATATATAGGGTGTACAAGGTACAGATAAAGAAATATAAAAGACTCCCTATTCTATCTCTAACAAAGGCAAACCCCAGTGTCGACTGGATCCAGGAAGAAGAGAACTAGGCAAGGTGAGACCGTGAGAGAGTGGTAGGAGGAGCACCAGTTTTATGAAGTCAATCTGCTGTGCCTTGTGTGTCTAGGAAGGGGAGGAGGAGCACTATCACAGTGCTGGCTGCATGTAGGAGGTTGGGCAGTGCTAGTCGTATCTGTAGGTGGAGACGAAGAAAGAGGGAAGGTGGGAAGGGAAACTTAAAAGATTGCCAAGGCCATCAACAAGGCAACACCTATCCGTTTAGTGGTTTTACCAAGTCTTGATTAATTTCACTTGTCATCCGTCACAACAGGATAATCTTTTGGGACTCAACCTAGAGGTTACGTGAGCTTACATCTCTATATATCAATGTATGCCATAATTTGTTTTAGAGACTATGAATGCTGGAGAACTCAACTGTGCAAGGTTTCCACTAGTTTCTAAAATAAATTGAAGGAGTGTAATTATGATTGTTGCATTGCTGACTCGTCCAATAGCATCTGCTTGCAAAAAGGTGCGGCAAGAATTAAGTGAGACTAGTATTTGAGTTCCCCAAAACGAAGAAAATCTGACCTGTCTTTTGTTTTGCTGTCCTCAAACAAATCTAAATGGACTCGTTTTTTTGGAATAAGATATTAGCACTGATTACTTGAATAACATTGCATTCTGGTTGCCTTTCTTTTTCATCTGCAGTTCATGGCGTTGAATACGCATTTGGAGCACACGACTATCCCACAAGTGGGGTATTTGAGGTAGAACCTCACCAATGCCCTGGTTTCGGGTTCAGGAAATCAATATTCCTTGGTACGACGTGCTTAGATCCCATCCAAGTTAGGCAGTTCATGGAGCTACAGTCAGCAAACTACAATGGAGATACTTACCATCTTATCATGAAGAACTGCAACCACTTTTGCAAGGATATGTGTTACAAATTGACTGGCAACAAAATTCCAAAATGGGTGAATAGGCTCGCCAGAATAGGTATACCTTTATGCAAGTATTAATGCTTATTATTAGTTGTTCAACAGTTCCATAAAGCAAAGTCAATTGTGATAACGATGAGTGCAGCTGAATGTGCATACTCAGAATGCATTGAGCAGTTTAACAGTTGAGTGCAGCTGAATGTGCATACTCAGAATGCATTGAGCAGTTTGACAGTTACCGCCATCATTTTTGCTCACAAATTATCATCTCCACTTTAGTTTCTAGAAATGTAGTTTACCATGTTTGTGAATATCTTTATTGATCGTTCTGTAAAGCGAAGTACTTTTGCGATCACATTATCTGCTAGTGCAACTCTTTAATCTTTACAGCAATGTGACTTGAATCCTTGATAAATAAGAAACACATTTTCCCCAAAAAATGTTAACCTGTAATAGTGCACCTGACAATTTTTGCTCACAAATTATCAGTTCCACTTTAGTTTCTAGAAATGTAGTTTACCCAAGATTGTGAATATCCTTATTGATTGTTGTGTAAAGCTAACGTACTTTTGTGATCACATCATCTGCTAGTGCAACTCTTTAATCTTTACAGCAATGTGACTTGGATCCTTGATGGGTAAGGAAGGCATTATCCCCAAAAATGTTAACCTCTAAATAGTGCACCTGACACCTGATGTGGTGGCAGCTGAATCATCTGCTAAAGACTTGGGAAGTCTCTATTTTCATTCAGGAGCACAATAAAATTTTGACATATGTATTAAACAGGTTATTGCATTCAGCACCGGGCCCACCTCAGCACACAATGAAACTGACCTTGTAGTTTTGAGACCATGGTCCATGCATTGCATTGCTGGTTGCCTGGCCCAGATTAAGTCCTACAAGAAATAGGATTCTTGTATATGTACATTAAAGTTCTTGCTTGCCGTAGCCTTTTGGTGTTTTCTCGACGTTCTTGTTATGAACTGGGAACTCATTTGTCCTTTCTCTGTAGGTGCCATTTGTAACTGCCTCCTCCCGGAATCACTCAAGATCTCCCCAGTCGGCCATGATCCGAACAGCCAACCGGAAGATTCTGAGAAAAGGCGGCTGAGAAATCCGTTGAGCTGTTTCTCGTCCATCTCGAGTCAGAAACAGTTGCCCCCGTTGCCCCCGTCTTCTCCTTTCCCCCCATCACCTGTGAAAGAGCACGGCCTTCCGCGCTGTTCATCAAGGAAATCCAGCACTGGATCACTGAGGAATAGGTAGCCTGGCCCAGGTCCCTTGTGTAACTTTTGATACCAAGTTAGGCTAATTTCGGCAGTGGCGCATTTGGAGGGCACTACCGTGCTGTCGGGGCTGTCATTTACTTCTTTTTGCTCGGTATCAATCAATCTAATGCTTGCTGTTGTTGTATATCATGTAATCCCCCATGCAACATGTTGTGAATCACCTCGAAAGATCTCATTGGGGTTGAATGAATGCCACTCAATTCTACCCACCCCTCTTCTCGTGAGTCGTGACAGAATGTATTTGTATATTAATCCACTATTCTTTCAGCTGTTCAAGCGCCCCGTCACTATTCCTGATTTTTCCCTTCTGCTTTCTGGCCATGCTGTTACATATGATTGGTGGTAAACTGCAAAAGCTCAGTTCAGCTGCAACCAGTTGCCAGGTAACTAGCTAGCTACTCTTCTGGATCTACATCTCAATCATACAAGTGCATAATTCTGCCGCGGCGGGCCCACCGCGGAGTGGACAGTTTCAGCAATATGCTGCATGCTGAAAATTCTCATGCCTGTTCCAATCCCATAGTACACCTCCAGGATGGAGGAATACCGGATAAGAATGCTCCTATGCCTCCGAGAGTAAGCTAAGCAAAAGTACCCTTGGTGTTGCTCTCTGCACCCCCCCACACTAACGGGTAAGCCACTGCACCAGGGCGGGGCGTGCCGCGCCATAAAGCGAGCGATCGCGACGGCTCGTGGAGTCGTGGTGCCTGCGTGCCGAAGGACAGCGGCGTCCGCGAGAGACGTGCGTGCGTGAGACGAGAAAAACCGACGGTTCGTGTGCGCGCGCGTTTGTTTTTTGTTCTTTGTTCGTGCGACGAACGTCCCTGTCGCGCGCGGTGGATGATTGATTAGGTTGTCGTTCGCTTCGTGCCGTGTGACGGTAGCCAGGAAAGAAAAGAGGGTAGTACAGGAGAAGGGGGGGAAAACACGCACTTTTGATCAGGTCATCTTCGCAGGCTTATCTCCACAGTCCACAGAGAAAAGCTTTAAGTGATGGCTTCGATCGCTGCTGCAATCATTAGCTGCGGACAATGCTCATAGTCTTTCCAGACGACACATCGCGCGTCTAACCGTAGGTTGCTATTACGCCTCGCTAGTTTTCAGAGCTGTACACATCAATTCCTGTGTTGCTGCTGCTAGCCGCTCAACATCAGTGGTAGTAGAGAAGAACCGATCATGGAAGATCATGTGGTACACAGAGATGATATTTTGATGTGTTGCGCGATAAAGCCCAGAACTCAGATGAAGCCCAGTTCGTTGGGCCAAGGCTGGCCAACTCCACATCAGAAGAGTAAAGACACCAGACACCAAAACATGTACATACATCTTCTGACCGTGAGAACCCCCAATATTACAACACATCATCAGTTCGGTCCATGATAACCACTTGCATGATAATCTAGATTTACTTACAAAGATTACCAATTAATAATCTACATGGCTTAGCAGGTCACTACTATACTAGTAATAGATTTTTCGTTAGGGCTTCGATTGACACTGATACTAGTAATACCAGCTACTACTGACTTACTACTGCTACTACTACTACTACGTACGTACCCTGCAATTGATTAATTAACACGAAAATAGCTAGCTAGTGATTAATCCTGCAGCTCAATTGAATTGATCGTAGACTCCTCCGAGGTAGCCGCCGGCCGCCAAGTCCATCATGTAGTTGTTGTAGGCGTAGTCGCTCATGTAGGTGAGGTCGGCCTCCTCCTCCACCCCGAACTGCCCCACCAGCGCCGGGTGGTGCGTCACCGTCGAGAACGACGACGAGCTCGGGCTGCTGACGCCGGTTGCCGTCTCCGCCGCCGTCACCATGAGCTTGCTCTTCTCCTCCTCCGCCTCCGCCAGCCTGTCCTTCAGCTTCAGCAGCTGCATATATGCACATGTTTGTAAAGGCTAAAGCAATTGGCAGCCAAGAATTCAGACGTGTATGTACTGCATGGTGGTGAGCAGAGAGCGTCAGAGCGTTATATTTGTGTGTACCTCGGTCTCGAGGTGGCAGTTCTGGAGGACGACGGCGTCGTGGGCGGCGCGGAGCTTGGCGAACTCCTCCTCCATGAGCTTGTTCTTGTGGCGGGCGCGGCGGTTCTGGAACCACACGGCGACCTGCTTGGCGTCGAGGCCCAGCTCGGCGGCGAGCTGCACCTTGCGTGGCGTCTCCAGCTTCCGCTCCTTCTTGAAGCTCATCTCCAGGAACCGCGCCTGCTTGTCGCTCAGACGCCGCTTCTTCGCCTGGTCGTCCCCTCCGCTCTCTCCCTCCGCCGCGGGCCTCGCCTTCCGCCTCCGCCGCTGCCGAGCCTTCTTCTGCTCGCCGCCAGCTGCAACGCAAGAATCAACAACACATTGCTGCATGTTAGCTAATTAATCTCTCGCACCAACACGCCAACTACACACATCTGAGCTAGCTAAGAGATCGGTGAACGCACCGGAGCCGGAGCCGGAGCCGGAGGTGACTGCCTCCGGGAAGCTCTCCGGGAAGGCGAACGAAGGGAACAGCAGCTTCTCTCCCTCCTCGCGGCTCATCTTTCAAGCAAAGTAAAGCCAAGAGCAAAAAACAAGAGCAGTTGCGTATGTGTAGACTAGCTAGTAATAATGATAAAATATTTGATCGGCCTTGATCGATGGTCTGGGCTTTGGAGCTTGGATATTTTGAGGGAGGCGCTATGCTAGTATGCTGTCTTCTTCACTGACTTGAGTCCGAGTCTGTGAGCTCGGAGCTTGGCCGGGGGGATTTATAGAGGGAGATGAGGCGAGGTGAGGTAGCACTAGCGCTAGCACTAGTAGTACTACTACTTAGGAGTTGGGACTCGATAAATTTTAGTGTGTCGAGCTGCGAGAAAGCGAGCCACACCACGACCACGGTGTGTGTGTGCGCGCGCGCTCTGAGTGTCACGTACTACGACTACTGAGTGTGCTAGCTTTGCCTGGTTAGTCGTGCTAGTTTTGGATAATGGAAAAGGAAACGGGAGTCGGTGTCTGTAAAGCGATCGAGGGAGCTTAATTGCCGTGCTTACTGGCTAACTCCTGGTTAGCAACACAGTGCCGTCTTTTGGCGACAGGGACGCACTGGCCGTTCCGGCCGGCCGGCCGGGTGGAGATCTATTTTTGTGGCGAAAACCAGTGAATTCCCTGCACTTCTTACTAGTCCTTGGGTTGGCCCGGGCTTTTCCGAGTTGGCCGGCCGTCCATGGCACGACATGACACGGGCACGAACGCTCAAGCCGTACCAAGCCTTAGGATCAGGCACGTCTGGCGACACAGCACGGCCCACTCGGGCTAGCATGGGCTGAAAAACCCAGACCAGCCTAGCGGCACGCGGCACATCAACAGATTGCTAGGGTCGATCGACACCACACTTTGCTGTGGTTGTCGTGGCCGTCGAGGAGAGGGGAGGGAGACCGCTGCCGTAGACGACGTCGCCAGCTGCCACCTCCACACATCCCCCTCTTCAATTCCGTAGCATCGGCGGTCCGCGCTCGCTGCCCCAAATCAGCCTGTATTCGGCTCGACGACGTGTCGACACATCTGCAGATCTGGGGCAACGCCGCTCCAGGCTCGAGACGCTGCCAACGGGGGAGAGAGAGAGGCCGAGAGGTGAAGGGTACAGCCGCAAAGCACTAGCACACCGCTGTCCACCTCAGATTGTCGATGCTGCTGCTCAGATCTGACCATCCAAGCCATGGCTGTAGCTGACGGGAGAGGGAGAGAGGAAGAGAGGAAGGGCAAGGGCATGAAACGTCAAGAGTGAGTGGGAGAGAGGCGGTGGAGGGCCGGGTTGTTTGGGGAAGGTGCGAACCACACCGCCTGCATGACTTCGCGAGAGGGAAAGGGACAGACACGATGCCGCTCGATTGCTAACTTGCTAGTGCTGGGAGCCTGAGAGTTGAGCCTTTAGGGAATGAGGAGGCCGAAGCCAGGGACTTGCGCATAGGGCGAAGCTGCAATGGTAGCGTGGCAACGGCTGGCGAGGCATACAAGGCAACAATCACATATCCATACTTTTGCAGTGATAGGACGGAGTAGTGGAAGAGGGCAGACCGACAGAGGAGTGGTGACTGATGAGGCAAAGAGCCAAAGAGGAAGTAAAAGTAGGCAATGGGCAAATGCAAACAGCATATGCAACATTCTTCCTCTCCATGGCTATAAAATCCCCTTCTCTCCTCGTCTCTTCACCACACAACTCAATAACAATTTCCCTACTCTCTCTAACTCTATATCGCTCATTCTCTCGATATGTTCAGCAAGAAGAAGAAGAAGAAGCCAATATGGGGGGGCAAGGTGCAAGCAAGCACGTCCCCATAGCCCCGTGGTTCTTCCGAGTAGGACAATGCCCAATTATCGATTATATTTGGCTAATGATGGAGTCATTTGCTAAATATAGAAATGATGCACTTTTTGGTCCTATTGTTGCAACGATGGAGGTAAAATTTCTTAAATATTTCGATTCTATATCACATCTCTATTGTTTTGTTACCATTTTTATTCACGCAAGAAGTTGAACGGATTTAAAACTGCTATGGAGGGAATAGGTGAGGCACTCGATCTATATTTCTCCGCCACTTTCAACTATATGAAAGCGAGATGGAGTCGTATGTTTCGTAGCAAGCGGTACGACCATCCAAGGGAAGCGTGACAGCCCACTTGTGGAAAAGGATGAAGGGCAATGAATCCAGTTCTTTGTCATCTCAGTCGTTCACAACCGTAAGATGGAATCATAATGCAGAACTCAATTACCACCTCGCCCACAACTTTGCGGCTACTGATCCTACCCTTTTGAGCTAGAAGGTCAAGCTCCTCCATGATGGAGGGACAACCATTTCGCACAGGATGTCCTAGTCATTCTGGGTCGACTGTCTCTACCGAGACGACATTCAGCATGGTCGAGATAATAATTGAAGAAAGGAGATCGTCCCTTACGCCTAAGACAGTAGAGACAATCACTTGCCTCAAGGATTGGTAGAAAGTAGATGGGCGTCAACAACATCAATAGGAGGATCTCGAGATCACGCAGGTGTAAGCCGATCTCAATATCGAGTAACTGATAGATATGCATGAAATGTAGTTAGTATACTATTTTCCTTACCGGAGTAACCCTACACTAGGGTGTAAGACTTTTAACGAGGTAGTAACAATGTATATGTAAAATATCAATAAAATTTCACCCCAAATATTTAAGTGTCCATAATTTTACGTAATTACTTGAATTTCAATATTTTCCTTCTTTCCCCCCTTTTCCCAAACAAAAAACCGACAAAATGCAGTAAACTAAAAAGTAGCATGCAATAACATGAAAGAAAATATGCAATGAAACAAAAAAGCGATAAGTATCTCCAGATCGACAATTCACTAATTCCTTTCCTCATTGTGCTTCGTGCCAAATGGTTAGTAACACCCGAACAAAAAACGACAAATTGTCTTGACAACCTCTGCTTGTATCATGGATCATGAGGAAGCTACTAGGAAGAATATTGGTGGCAAATTGCTAGGCCTTTTCTACTAAATAAAAGTTTTGTGAAAGGACTTCAAATCAGGGTAGTACGATGCTTTCCAAGGACAAAGCAGTAGCACAAAGGAGAAAAGGCAGTAACAGAAAGGAGAAAATACAGTAAAACTCCAGGTACTTCATGGATGCAGTAACACAAAGGATTAAATGCAATAAAATTCCACGTACTGCCTGAGACCGGTGACAACGAGCTCGAATCAAAGCGACATCTTTTGGAGTGGCATATATCTAATTTTCCCCTCTTATTTTTGGTTTGTCTCTCTAGCTCCACGCCTCAGCGGCAGTCGATCCGGGCGACGGCGAGCAAGCATGCGGTGACGGCGGCAGACAAGCACGACAACGACGGCGTTCGATGGTCCGAGGCAGGCAACCGTGGTGGCAGCAGCGGACAAGCGTGGCACGGTTAGCTGACCGTCGGTGGCCAAGGTATGCGTCTAGCTCTAGTACAAGTGACGTGTGCCGCACCCATGCTGGCACGGGCCGACGATGGCCTGGCATGCCATCGTGTCGTGTTGGGCCTTGTAGGGGGTTGTCCGTGCTAGCACGACACAGCCCGACAAGCTTTTTGTGCCATGCCACCGCAGCCCAACTCGTAGGACTACTTCTTACTTTCTACCGATCAGGGGCGAGCCCTATTAGGTTCATGGGTGTTTAGTTGAACACCCTTTATTTTTTGCAAAAAAAAAATCCACAATATAGTATGTGTATTACACATATAATAAGATATACTTTTAATTAGGTCAACCAGACCACAACCCCCTCTCAGCCTATCAAACCATGTCTCTCTCCAGCGTCTCACAACCTCAAACTGGCACATGTGATGGCTAGCCCATTGTCACACCATTCAAACTTTGCCCTTTGGGCATTGGACCATTCGGTCTAGCCACAAAAAGATATTCCTCTCCATCTCTCTCTCTACCCTATCAACCAACAGACAATAGTCGTCTCTCATATCTCTCCATCTCTCTCTCTCTCTCTTGATGCGGTGGCACAACCACGACGAAGCCAAACGTGACGGCAGGGCGGAGGTCGGAGGAGCAAGACCGGGCACCGGCCACCGGTCGGGCCGTTGCCGTTGGGGCACCGAGCGGGGAGGGCAACCGGGTAGCCTTGTCGGTCGGCGGTAGCGACCTGGCGCCTCGCGCAGCTCTTGACAAGAAGGCAGCGTGCCAGCACGCGGCTGCGGTACCCAAATTGCCAACAACATAGAGGTGAGTTCAATCCGAATTATCAGATCCTTAGTTCCCAAACCAGCAAAGAACAAACTCAAATGCTCAAATCAGTAATTTTGTTTGTGTTAGTTTGAATTGTGATTGGTAAATCTTGCCCTTTCTTTATTATTAGTTTGAATTGTGATTGGTAAATCTTGCCCTTTCTTTATTATTTTGTAATTTTACTAAATTATTTGAGATGTTGTCATTAGTACGAATAATTTATATTTTAATTTTTGTTATGTATATCATTATGTAAATAATATTTTTATAACTTCAAACATTCATTACGAGAATATGGGTCCGCCGCGGCTACCGATTCAGATGGCCGCTATAACACGTACGCCGTAGCTGGTGGAAAAGTAACGCAGAGAACGTTGAAACTTCAAACCTGTTGCTCGTAGCACGTAGCACACGTACGTGCACACTGTAACTTCATGCATGTGTGATGTGTAAGGGAGTGCAGGTGCGGCTAGCTAGCGCAATCATCTCGCTCCCAGTTGGGTTGAGACTTGCGAGTTTCAGACGCACAAGTTACCATCGGGGTGCATGGCTTGTCGGCTTCCGGGGTCCGGGAGACACCAACGATTGAGCACGCCTAGAAGCTCCAAACGGCTTGACGTCAACTGCATCTGCATGAATGCTTGAGCTGTACCTTTCTGAGAAAAAAAAAAAGGCAGCATGCAGAATATCCAAGGCCAAGTGTAGTAGTACAGGCTTTATAAATTGCATAAAGTATATTTGTACATGTGGACAGGACTAGGAGGTAGCACGCATGTGAAACATCTCGTTTAATTATTTGACCGGGACGTGTTCGCATGGAGATGGATGAGATGAGGAGGTTCCTTACGATCTCTTCTTTCTTGTATGTTTATGTTTGTTTGTGTAGTTTACTTCTTGCAGTTGGTCTGTCTCTATCTCTCCCTGAGTTGGGGTGTACGTACAACTCACAAAGTTTGTCTGAACAGTGCTGCTTTTCTGCGACACGATCGGCGCGTCGTCGCACGCACCGATCGATCGACGGCTACAAATTTTGAAAAACTTGCGTGCATGCTCATGCCTGCTCGTACTAAAATAATGACATGCCAATTGCCAATTCGCTACGCGGGTATTCTACTGTTCCAAGGAACGCAAGCCCTCGTGTTACATAAGAAATTGAACGTACATACTATTCCTTATCCAGGAGCATGGTCAAAGACTATTTATGGTGCAGGACCAGTAAAGTTTTGACGGGCTAACTAGACTAGCTAGTTGGAATGCAAGGACAAATTAAGTCTCCTCGATCGGTCGGCTTCAAACAGTTGGAGTGACTTAAAGAGCTCCCAGAAATTGTCTTCTCCAAAAGGCCACCTATTGGCTATGTCTAGCTCATCATTTGATTTCATCTTGCAAGCGTCTCCAGCTCGGAGACTTATACTGCTGATCTGGCATCAGAAGTTAGAAGAAATTGGCAATCAAGTCTTTCCTTCTAAGTACAAACCACCATGAGTACTATGCATATACGACTGTCTATTCATAAGTTGTTTAATTTTTTTAAAATTTAAGTCACTTGTTGTGACCATTGGATCAATATCCAAGCATATAATATTCATTGAATCAATATCCAACCATATGACACACTAATCTCTACACAAATCCAATGGTCACAACAAGTGACTTAAATTTAAGAAAATTTCAGACAACTTAAAACTAACAAAACTGTATGCATATTACTGTTGCACTTGCGTCCACACTCCACGTCCGTGCTTTTGTAACGCGCGCTGTCGTTCAAACCGCGCGCGCACTGCTACAACCATGCTTGATAAGGCGAAAAGCCACAGCACATGATGTTGCAAACTCGATCGAACCATGCACATATCGCATATATGCTTGTTGCTAATGAATCCTTCGATCGTCGTTAATTACATGATGTTCATCCCGGCCGTTTAGTAGTCTTGCCGGTTTACCGACGTGCTTGTCCGACACCTTTAACTGCACAATTATAATATCTTCATTTTCTAATTTACCTCTCCAAAATATTAAACAAGCAGGAATAATATGATGCTATAAATTGTTGGTATTTTTTCACTAAGCTTTGTGCTATAGACTTTTTATCATTTTTGTAAGCTGTAACTATCAAGTAAAATCTCATTGTCTTGTAGCTGATTTGAAGTTCTCTTTAGAAATTCTTAGTCCCCAGTTTAGTCAGCTTTTAATTAACTGTGGAGTAGCATTTATTCTGGTTGATTGACGGATTTGGACGTGGCCGGAGACATTCGCGGCGTCTGCAGGAGGTGGCAAGGGTGGTGGGCGACAACGACCTCACCTGAGGGGATGGCGGTTCTACATCGATCGATCCACTGGAGGACATTTGTTCTCTCTGAAAGATGCATGGTGTGGGCTTGTTGACCATCAACTCGGGCAACGCACCGGCCGTAAGAGGATGTACAATAAGTGTTTAAAGAGGTGTTTAGTAAGAAAAAAATATTTTTTTTCTGCAATATAAGACAAATAAGGTGCTTATTTTGTAGCATCGATACTTAATTAAGCATCGATGCTTAATATGTGCTTATGTATATAGCTATATCTAATTAATAGATAATACAACATTTAAGCACTTACAAATGAGATGCTTGCATTGGAGGTAATGACTTTTACATAGGTGTTTGATGACGTGTTTATATTCTCTCTCTTTAAACACTTGTGTATAAGCATCTTGCATTGTACATGCCCTAAGAGTGGAGGTTCTTGTTCAGAAACCGTGCATCAAGCATTGATGATCATAATACCGATCGAAACTACTCTCGGTGGGTTTAGTCTATAAACAGGACCTCCATTGTACACAGAAAGATATCGATCAACTAATAAATAGGTTCCTCCATATTGTGTCTTCATCTATTGTCTCTCATTGGAGATTGGCTTGTTTTATGCTGCGACGACTACGTTATTCAATATGTTATCAGCACTAATCGCTCTACACAGCTGAATCAATATGTCATCGGGATTTCCTCCTTTCTGATCTATAATCTCGCTATTAGATTAATCTAGTAGATTAATTGCAAATTTATAGATATGTTACACGCGAACATGAGGCAAGGCCGTGATAGCCATGATTGTCGTCCTCCTGCGCTTGCAGCCCACTCACCACCACCGTTGTGTCCTTGCATCGTGTCCGTAGACATGCTTGGTTCGTAACAACGGGGCAAGGTCGTGTACGATGCCAGGGACTTCGCCGGGTTTGAGTCACAGCATGTCAGGGAGGTGTCTATCATGCCAGCCCGTTGCTGGACCATGCTGTTGCACCAGTTGTGCGCCTCGTAGCCACGCTTGACGCGAGCCTTGCTGCCAGCCCAAACACCGAGCGTCGATCCGCTGGCCACCGAGTTGCGCATGCCGCGTGCTGCCGCGCCTATTGCACGTCGACCGCACTGGCCGCCGCGCCTCGTGCCCGTGCTCCGTGCCTGCCGCGTCGAGCCGCTGTGCCATGCCCGTGCCATGGCGACTGGGCAAGGGGAAAACCTAGCCCCACATTTTTTTCAGCCAAGCAGGCCAAGCGACACATTGGGCCGGACCAGCCCATAAATTTTCGGGAAAGGAAAAGGAAAAAAAGAAACAAAAGAAAAGGAAAAAAGGAAATCTTGAAAATTTTGTAAAAGGGTCCTCAAAAATTCTAAAAACCACTAGGAAAGGTTGTAAATAAGAAATTTTTGTGAAAACCCCCCTGGAATTTTGGAAATTAGGTGGATTTCGGTTTTTTGTATATTTTTGCAGAATAACACTTCGGGAATCCGATTTTTACGACGGATTAGTATGTTCCATGGTTATTTTATAATCTAGACCTTCGGCTTATGGTTATTTGTTATAATATTATTTATTTTTATGCAATAACCTTAAATAATCATAGAAACATGGTTTTTAGGCATACGAGCTTCCATAAAATTGTGAATCTTTTGTATTAGCACACGCTGGAAGCTTCATACCAATGGGTTTTATTTTCTCCTAGCTTTATTTGTTGGAATTGTTTTTCTATCATATCGGTAATTCTGAAAATTATTCATAGACCTCAGTAATTAGCATAAAATCATGATAATTGCTAGGAAAATTCTAGAAAATTTATAAAAATATATGCTGAATAGATGCCAAACCAATCTTTACTAATTTTGCAATATTCATGCTTTAGATTCTATTTTACCTGTAGTAAAACTGAACATTGCATGAACCGAATGTAGGAGATGTCAGACATCGCAAAGAAATAATTCATGGAGCTTACCTTGAATGGCAACAACTACCTCACCTGGTCGATGGATGCAAAGATCAACCTGAAGTCTCGATCTCTTAGAGCCGTCATCACTGAGCAAGAAGCTGATACCCCTGCCATCGCTGAGGCCACCAAGTATGCGGCCTTGCACTTCCTGAGGCACCATCTCCATGTAGACCTGAAGTCTGAATACTTAATGGAGGAGGATCCACTAGCAGTGCGAAAATCCCTAAAGGAATGCTACAACCAGCAAAGATCCGTCCTACTCCAAGAAGCACAACGAGAATGGGCTCACCTACGCTTTTAGGATTTTAAGACTGTGACAGCATATAACTCTGCCATGCACAAACTTATCTCTAAATTTAAGTTTTGTAACCAAACCGTTACGGAAGCTGATATGATAGAAAAAAAAACTTTATGCACCTTCCACCCCAACATGAAGGTACTGCAACAACAATACTGCAAT
The DNA here is from genome assembly GCA_036346255.1 of Ampelocalamus luodianensis. Lineage (NCBI taxonomy): Eukaryota > Viridiplantae > Streptophyta > Magnoliopsida > Poales > Poaceae > Ampelocalamus > Ampelocalamus luodianensis. Next base: position 22,282,342 of record CM070621.1, read on the forward strand.
GCGAAGTACTTAAAGTACTCTGAGCTGATGTACACTATGCTGAAAGTAGAGAAACATGCAGAACTCTTAATGGAAAACCATCAAATACGTTCCACTCGGACAATGGTTGTGCGTGAAGCACACACCAATGCTCAGCAGGCTAGCAAGAGCCAGGACCGCGAAAAATGTCCAAAACAAAGTGGGGGTAAATGTAAGAAGGTCAGAATGCAGAGATGTAGGGGTAAACCCCATGGTAGAGGAAAAGGCAAAGGGAAGTCATAGAAGCAAGACTCAGGCAGCAAGACTGCTCATCCTCCACAGACTTATTTCAGATGTGGTTGCACTAGCCATTGGTCACACACTTGTCGCACCCCGCAACATTTGGTGAATCTCTACATGCAATCCACTAGTAGAGTCAAGAAGACTCAGGGGAACAAAGTCAAGGCTTACTTCACCACTCAGTCCGTTTCGACTGGCCGTCTCCTAGCTAGGACGTCGAGAAGAATGATTACATTATTCTTAATGACGTGGCGTAGGGAGAGGATACCTCCATGGATCACAACGATCTTCTTCGGTCGGAGCTCCTGGACCTCCATGAGGACAACCATGACCTATATGGAGACCTGAAGTAGTCTCCTCAAATAAATTTTGCAGATCAGTTTAGGTTTAGTTCTTGGTGAACATTGGTTTATTCATGCTCATGTTGAGCTTTTATCTTTCATTATTTGCTTAGGCTGAACTTTTAGCATTGTTATTTTTCCAGATTATTCAATCCATTATTTTATTGGTCTATGCTTGCTCTAATTTTCAAACTATGTTTCCTGATGAATGATTGATTGATAATAAATCATGTTTTCAATATAGAACAACCTGGTGCAATCCAATGGCGGAAGAGGAAATCTATCTTGTATGCAGTTGCACCACTAATTCAATTTTTAGGGAAACTAAATATTTGCATACCTTAACTAAGAAAACTAGGAATATTATGACTATCGACGGAAGTGATGCTCTCATAGTCGGCACTGGAAGAGCCATCATAGTTCTTCCTATGGGTACCCGTATAACAGTCGAGGATGCTTTTTTGTATCCCGAATCTAAACATACCTTCCTCAGTTTTAAAGATATTCGTTTGAACGGATTTCACGTAGAAACCGATAATGAGAATGGTACAAAATACCTACTCATGACTAAGTCTAACGGATGCCAGAAGCAAGTGGTAAAAAAACTTTCCTCTTTCTCATCAGGATTGTACTACACACATACAAAACCTGAAGTTTATATTGCGATGAAAATAATTTTTAAACACCCAGCAATATTAAAGATTTGGCATGATTGTCTCGTCATCCTAGTTTGGGTATGATGCAAAAAGTTATTAATAATTCTGTTGGCCATAACATAAAAATCACAGGCTTTCCTAGACCCGAAGACTTCATGTGTCCTGCTTGTGCCAAAGGAAAGTTGATTATTAGATCCTCTTATCTGAAACTAAGAGATGAATAACCTAGCTTACTGGAGAGAATTCAATGTGATATTTATGAACCTATCCAACCCCTGTTAGGCCCCTTTAGATATTTTATGGTCCTGTTAAGTGTCTCTACTAGATGGTCCCGTGTTTGCCTGCTATCTACAAGGAACCACGCTTTTGCAAAGTTAATTGCCCAAACAATCAGATTAAAAGCCAATTTTTGAGATGAACGGATTAACTCTATTCAAATAGATAATGCTAGCAAGTTTACCTCAAAGGCATTCAGCGATTATTGTATGACTCTAGGCATTAAAGTAGAGCATTCAGTACAACATGTCCACACTCAAAATGGCCTCGTAGAGTCATTAATTAAGAGAATAAAATTTATTGCTAGGCCACTCTTATAGAATTGTAGGCTGCCCACCAGTTTTTGGGGCCACATAGTGCTGCATGTTGCTGCATTAATCCAACTCAGACTAACTGCATATCACCCAATTTCCCTTTTGCAATTAGTGCGTGGAAAAGAACCAAGTATTTCCCATCTGCGAAAATTCGGATGTGTTGTATACATGCCGATTTCATCACAATAGTGTACAACCATGGGCCCTCACCGGAAGTTGGGGACCTATGTAAGCTTTGAATATCTGTCAATTATTAAATACCTAGAGCATATGACAGGGGATCTGCACACGGCTCGGTACACTGATTGTATTTTTTATGAGGACAATTTCTCGGCATTAAGGGGAGGAAGGTACCACTCTAAAGAACGCTGAGAAATAGATTGGAATGTCATTGGCATTCAGTCTGTAGACCCACGCATTAAAGACTCAGAACTGAAGGTTCGGAGAATAATAGATTTATAACAAATAACTAATAACCTACCAGATGCATTTACTAATCTTAAGGGAGTGACAAAATCACAAATACCTACAGTAAATACACTGGAGAGAGTGGAAGTGTCCTAGATGGATACTTAATCCACTCACACCCTTCATGCAAAGGAGATGGGGAGACCTTCGGGTGCACAGGGCTTAATTCCGCAGAGACGTCTGCAGAAACCAAGAACCGAACAAGAGAAATCACTCCAAAAGACAGTTGAAGGAACTCAACCTGATGTTGAGAAAATCTCTAAAGTGATCCATCCTGAGGATGGCAATCCCAGTGAAACTTTGTGTGCACAATCTGACATAGGGAAATCGGAACACCCAGACTCCATCGTTGTGGGAAATCATGGGGAGCTGGAAGAAATAAATAAAGAAATTTCTACAAATTATGTGAACTCAGAATAGTCATATAAAAGAAAGACTACAATTGTTGACATATATTTTGCCTCTAAAATTGCTAAAATTCTTGAATTGAATCCAGAACCTAAGTCAATGGCAGAGTGTCAGAAACGCTTAGATTGGGTCAAATGAAAAGAAGCAATTGAGGCAGAATTGCACTCGCTAAATAAAAGAAAAGTATTTGATCTTGTTCCCTTACCTGAACACTCCCTAAAGTGTTCCCTGTAGGATCCAAATGGGGTTTCATCCGGAAGAGAAATGAGAACAACCAGGTGTAAGATATTAAGCGAGGCTTGTAGCATAAGGGTTCATGCAGAGACCCAGCATCGATTACGATGAAACCTACTCTCCCGTGATGAGTGAAACCATGTTCCGATACTTAATATCAATGGCAGCTTGCATGAATTTAACAATGCAGTTGATGGATGTAGTGACCGCATATTTATATGGGTCATTGGATACAAATATCTATATGAGAATCCCTGAAGGAGTCAAAATTATGGATCCTAATAAAACTAATCACAACATGTGTAGCGTCAAACTGCAGAGGTCACTATACGAATTAAAACAGTCAGGAAGAATGTGGTACAGCCGACTGAGTAACTTTCTTCTGAAGAAAGGTTACTCAAATAATGATGATTGTCCCTGCGTGTTTATAAAGAAGTCTCCCAGAATGGATTTTGTATCATCTCGCTTTATGTTGATAATTTGAATATCATCGGAACCGCGGAGGACATAAAGGAAGCAAATTCTTACCTTTCGACGGAGTTTGCGATGAAAGACTTGGGTAAAACCAAGTATTGCTTAGGCCTGCAGCTAGAGCACTTCCCTGAAGAAATCCTAGTACACCAGTTTACCTATGCTAAGAAGGTATTGGAGAAATTCAATATGGATAAATTTCATCCCTTAAATACCCCCATGGTAGTATGATCCCTAGATGTGGATAAAGACTCATTCATACCGAGGATGAAAAACAAAGAAGTTTTAGGACCATAAGTTTCGTACTTAAACGCTATAGAAGCACCAATGTACCTTGCAAACTGCACCAGGCTTGATATTGCATTCGCAGTCAACCTATTAACTAGACACAGTGCAACTCCGACCAGAAGGCACTGGGATGGTGTTAAGACTCTTCTCAGATACCTCCAAGGTATACAAGATCTTGGCTTATTTTACCAGAAGAATCAAGACTTGACCATGGTAGGATATACAGACGTTGGCTATCTGTCTGATCCCTACTGTGTCAAATCTCAAACTAGGTTTGTATTTCTATATGGTGGTGCAGCCATCTCTTGGAGGTCATTTAAGTAGACCTTGGTAGCTACTTCTACCAATCACTCAGAAATTATTGTATTATATGAAGCCTCGCGTGAATGTGTTCAACTCAGATAAGTGATTAGCTATATTCATAAGTCATGTGGTATTAACATCGTTGATACCCCTATGATTATCTATGAAGATAATGTTGCTTGTGTTGCACAAATGCAAATGAGTTAGTTAAAAGTAATGTCACAAAGCATATTGCCCCCAAATACTTCTATCCTCATGAACTCTAGAAGAACGGTGAGGTGAAGATCTTGCGAACTAGGTCTTGTGAAAATCTGGCTGATCTATTCACCAAGTTTCTGTCTACGTCCAGTTTCTAGCGATACGTTCGTGGTATTAGAATGAAGTGGTTTGGAGAGTTGTAGGGATCAGGGGAAGAAACCCCTGAATCATAATCTTTTAGGGTCTTGAAGTTCTACCTTAATCCTGAAGATTAATTCAGAAGGTAGAGCGGTTGCACTCTTTTTCCCTTAGTGAGTTTTTCCTAAGGATTTCTCACATAAAGGTTTTTAACTAGGCAACAATGCAATATAATATGTGGATGCAGTGCACTCTTTTCTCCAATCTATTTTTTTCCACTGAATTTTTGGGAGGAGTTTTTAACAAGACATGCACGCACTCAGGGGGGGCATGTTGAGGAACCCTAGATTAAGGGTTAATAGGTATAATACTAAAACTACTCTCGGTGGGGTTTAGTCTATAAATAGAATCTTCTTTGTACACAGAAAGAGATCGATCAATTAATAAAAAAAGTTTCTCTATATTATATCTCCATCTATTGTCTCTGAAGATGAGTTGTTTGGTTGGAAACTTGTGCCTGGAATTGGTGAATAAAAAATAGAACGTTGGATCGGAGCTGCCTGGCTCCTAGGCGCATTTTTTGAATGTCTGGCTGAGCGCTCGCCTGGCCTGGCAGCTTACGCAAGAATGCAAGAAAACAACCAGCCGAGAACCGTCAGTTTCTCTCCCGACCAAAAGCTGCCAGGTATCAAAGCAAATAAGCTCTTTTGGTCACACCACCACCCGTGGCGTGACAGTGTTGTTTGGTCACGCCACCACCAGTGGTCGTGACAATTTTGTTTTATCATATCACGAGTGGTGGTGTGATCAAAAGGATCAAAATTAGAAATAAAGTTTGCAAGGAATTAGCAATAAAAATAAATAAATAAATAGGTTAATTAATTTAAAAGAAAAGTTCACCGAACAAGTGCCCAAGACTAAAATATGTTATTAATTTGTCAATTTTTTTAAGGTGCAGCCACAAGCACACTCCCCAATGGGCATTTGAACAACAACAAGATTTGACGTCTTGAAAGGTCCCTGGCACGAAAAACATAGTGGCCAGTACTACTGCTAGCCAAGAAAGACTACCCTTGCATGTGTGTGTGAGAGAGCAGGAGAATAGGGATAGTAGCAGATATGATGCATCATTATGCATGGGAAGCGAACACAACGCACAACCGATGCCGATGCGCTTGCCTGTCTCTGCCCTGGTTGGGCGTGGGTCAGGTAGAAAGAGAGAAAGAAGATGGAAGAAGAAAGTGAGGGACTGGGGCCCACCCGCCCAACCCAAGTGGGGATGGTCTCGGAGCCAACCTCGGCTTGCCCTCGCTCTCTCGTCGCGCCCACGCGCGCACATGAGACGCATCGCACGTGTCCCGGCCTGCACGCGGCCCGGCGCCCGGGGCCGTGCGCTCGCCAGCGCGCCACGTGTCGGACGGTGACGCCCGGAAAGGGCATCTCCCAGGGCCTATCTACCCGCTGCTCTCTCCTCGTCTCTCAAATAGAAAGTTGTGGAGGACACGTACTGCACAGTTCTAGCTTGAAAAGAAAAGTTAGGACCATGTACCATCGGTCAATCAAGCGTACCTTGGCATCGAGTACACGGGTAGAGATTAGTAGTAGCCAGCAGCATTTTACTCCAATCATGGATTTTGATCTCTTTCATACTCCACTAGCTAGGGCTATTTTTGGGGCTAAGAATACTCACTGTAGCAGCAAGCTTGTGGTATTTCGGGGATATACAAAATTAGTGTGATCAAATCAAAGATCTATATATACATATCAATCAGCGACATGTGATCAAGTACACTCATATGTAACACTACCCACAGTGCGCAGTACACATCACCACCAAAAACTGGCAAACATTGTAACCATGCATATGCCTGTCCATGCATGCATGCATGGACACATATATGCGCTGTGCTAGTGCGTTGTGCTGTGGATGTTAGTAGTAACATTTACATCCAAAAGACCAAAAGCTGAAAAGCCTGCACGTCTGCCTGCGCGCCCAACAGAGCAGCAAAGCAATTGCTTTTGAGCGAAAGCGACCGCGCGCGGCCGGCCGGCCTGGCGATGGACGGCTGCACGGCACGGAGCGCAGCAGCAGCTAGCCGCCACGGCCGCACAGGACATGCGCCAGCCAAAAGCCAATTCAGCTCGCGCGAGCCGCAACTTTCGCACCTGCCCTCGGCCGTGCCCCGATCGACAGTGCGCGTACATGTACATTGCACCTGCCGAGCGGGTGCAACTTGGAATCTTGGATGCATCGCACAAGGCCGCGTCTTAATTGGATAAGCGGCCTGTAGTAGTAGTACGTACGTACGAGGCAGCAAGTGCACCAAATGGCAGTGCCCTAGCTCGCCTAGACTGGGGGCCCCCGATTGCGTGCTGCTGCCGCCGGGGCGGATCCAGGAAAAAACGTACTAAGGCTTGACTATAGCCCACATATTAAAGAGTTATGTGGGCTGAGATGGAGAGCATCGATGTCATTTGATCCCTAACCTGTACACTGTAGATCTGTCCCTAGCTGTCATTGCTTCCCTCGTATTCACTTGATCTCTTTTGTCGCCGTGGCAGTGGCAGAGCTAGGATTATGATAATGGTACGAAAGTTTAAATGAAACAAATTATATGTTTGCACTACAATCAACGTCACAAAATATTTTTTAGAGTACAATCTGATAAGATGTTCCTTCATGATTTGAAAGTGATTGATTACAACATCGTCACTAACTTATAGAGAAAAAAACTCGGGATCAATGAATGTAATTAAGCAATGGGGTTGGGTGTGAGATGCCAAACGGCTAGGGCAAATGTACGATACAATGGGAATTGGATTTGGGGATTGATCCTGAGCCAGGCTGCCAGGGAGGTGTTGACCTCGTGGCTTGGTGGGCTTTGGACAGCTAGGCCATTACACATGTTAGCTATTGGGGCTATCAGGTTCGTGGGCTGTAGGCTGCTAATGGCAAATTGAGGAAGGAGTGTATTAGTTAGTGTATACTTTGTGTATTAGAGGTGTATATACTAGTTATTTTGACAAAAATTTTGGAGGTACAATTGTACTCATGCACCTTCGTCAGCTCCGCCACCACGCCATAGCCTAGCTATTCTAGAGACTACAGGAGATCGATGGTAAGCTATATCTAGCTAGCTGAATTGTAACGTCCTATTTTTTCTGAACTTTTTTAAAAAATTTAAAATAAAAATAACCATTTTGTTTTGTTGAAATTCTAAAACTTAACTTGAGATTTTAAAAATTAAAAATAATTTAAATGACTAAATCTAACTTTAACTAATTCAAAATTTTGGTTTGAAGTTTGCTGGAGTTCTCTGGTGTTTAAAATCCCCTTTATCTGTTCGTTCCGTTCTCCCCTCGACCTCCTCAGAACCTCCCTCGAGGACCTCTTACGACCACCCTTCAGTCACGACCACTCTTGTGGTTACGACTACCTCTTTGGTTTCGACTACCTCTTTGGTTTCGACCAGTCTGTTGGTGTCGGCCGCCTCTTAGTTTTGACCAGTCTGTTGGTGTCGGCCGCCTCTTAGTTTTGACCAGTCTTTTGTTTGACTCGCCTCGCCTGTCAGCCCCCGCTTACCTTCTCTTTCCTCCCTCTGTTTCCGCAGCGATCTGCGCATTAAATGCGGTCGCCTCTGTCGCGCCTACCCCCATCCCGTCCCACTGACGTGTGCATTAAATGATGTTGTCTTCGCCCCACCGTATTTTTTCTTTCCCTTTTCACACTGCTTCATCTTACTGTTGTCTCCGTCTCGCCGTATTTTTTGTCCCTTTTCACACTGCTCCATCTTGTTGTCCGGTTCTCCTTTCTTCCTCTATAAATAGAGCACCAGGGAGCCTTTGCCCTCTTGTTTTCCCCCCTCAGCTTTCAACTCTCCCTCTCTCTCGCCCCGTTTCGCCGCGCTTCGAGTTTCACCGTCACCGACTGGAGCTCACGCCACCGCCTCTAGGGCTGCTATCAAGCTTCTCCTGCTGACGACTGAACCACCTTCCTCCTCGTCGAACCATGTGCCGTCTTCGCCTATTTAGGTGAGCATCGTGTGCACCCAACTCTCCCTCCCTCACTTTTGTTGCTGTGGTTTGCTCGAAGCACAGCGCTCCGAGTTTAAGCCTCGCGTCAATTCTTGTCCCAGAGCTCCTTGAAGTAATCTTCTCTCTCTATTTTAGTTTTGTTTCGCATGAGCCGCCGCGTTTCCTCTCCCCCGTCAGTCCCGGCTGACCCGTTCGCCGCCGTCCTCCTTCGCCTTCGGCTGCGAGTTTCCCCACCGTCGTTCGTAGTCCACCAGCCTCCTCTAGTCTCTCTCTCTCTATTCTGGTGAGTTCCTCGTACCCTGCTTTCTCTTATTCTTTTGGCCAACTTCATGTGCCCTGTTTTGCTGTTTTGTTCTTTCGACCTTGTCAAGCCGTTGAGTCTTTTTGTTCTTTCGACCGCGTCGAGCAGTCGAGTCCTTTCTTCTCTTTCGACCACTGTTGAGTAGTCGAATTCCCCTTCTCTTTCTATCACAGTTGAGTAGTCGAATTCTCCTTCTCTTTCGACTGCTATTGAGTAGTCGTATCCCTCTGGAACCTTTCCTACGACCACATTGAGTAGTCGTATCCTTCTCATATTCTTTCTACGACCACGTTGAGTAGTCGTATCCTTCCTACGACCTCGTCAAGTATTTGTATCCCTCTTCCGACCTGGTAGTCGAAGCCTTCATTCGACCACCTTCCGACCATCGGTGGCCGAATCAACCATCTGACCAGTTGAAACTTCCTTTCGACCAGGTAGTCCAAGCCTTCCGACTAGTTGGTTGAACCCTCCCTTCCGACCACCTGTATTTGGTACATTAGTATGAACTAGAACTTGTTGCAAAAACTCTGTGCTTAGTCGAAGCTTAGCTCAAAATAATTTACCTTGGAGAATTTAACCACAAATTCAACTATGGTTTAAAATGATACTATGGTATCGTCTTTACGATAGAGATTTATAAAATGGTATGACTTGTTAAGCAAAATAAAATTTTGTTTAGACTTGGGCGAAATGGATGCTTGGATAGTGCATGTCTATGCACAGGATCGACTCATTTCTATGGTCGAGGCCCAGGGTTTTATGAAAGTCGCCCAAGTCAGTTAAGAACCAGTCTTGGAGCGTATTTTGCTACACCTAATTTGCAATGTTTCACCGTGGTCGTTTCATCCGGTTGCGTGGGTGTTGTTTACGACCTACTTTTATGTATTCCCACCTGATGCAAGAGGGGGCTTGAACCCTGCGGGTTTCTATCCAAAGAGGATGAAACCTTAGCGAGGGGGACTGCGGTGGAATGACGTTTTGTAAAGGCCTTGTCACGTGCTCTAGACTACTCACCTAAGGTAGTGAGCAGTGGTATCAACGGATGTCAAACAAACTAGAGAAGTTGTGTTGTGTGGGTAAAGTTGTACACCTCTGCAGAGTGTAAAATTATTCGAATAACCGTGTCCACGGTCATGGACATGCTGGCAAAGCCACTTCAAGTTAGATTTTGGTTTTTGTTTTTAAAAAACTTCATTAAATGGTTTTAGATCTCTATCCAAATGGGTTTAGATCTCTATCCAAATTATCCTTCACCACTTGTTGATGAATGTTATCTGACTATAAAACTTGAGTTTTGGAAAATAAACTTTAGTATAGAATAACTACTGTGAAACATAGTACAAGTATTTGAAAAGAAACATGACTTTATGCAAATCAACTCTATAAGCCTTCCGTAGAGATATCCTTGCATATATTATAATATGATACTTGACGGGTGTGACTTACGAGTACGGTTGTTGTGCTCATTCTTGCTTAATTCAATTATTGAGCAGGAGAGGAATGCTACGAGGAGTCGGAGACCTTGGACGACTAGGCTACGCCCTCCAGACGATTGCCGGTGGCGAATCGTGTGGTCTACCTTGCTATTTTTGCGTCCACTGTAATCTGCTTATTGGCTTTATGCTCCTTTTGTATCAACTCTAATTATTTCAATGAAAGACGTTGTATGGTTGTGTTATCATTTCTTATTTGATTATGTACACTAGCTACTAATCTGGGACTAGTGTGGAATACACGGAGGATCCAGGATCCTTTGTTCCCAGGCCTGACAAGAGGTGGTATCAGAGCCATATCGACTGTAGGTCATAACCTAGTTAGAATGACCGTTGGAAGAAAGACTTCAAAGTTTATTTTATATAACAAGAAAAGTAATTTGTTCTTCTCTCATCTGAGTCATCTATCTATCCTTAGCTTCTCTTAGCAATTCTTTCTCACTTAATTCTCTTTTCACTATTTTATAATGTTAATTGGATCCTTTTTCCCCTAGAAAATTTCCATAGATGGTCTCACGATTAGTAACCGTGGTGTCCAGACCACAAGATCAGAAGCTGTCAAGAGGACCTCATCGTGCAAAGATCCCCGAAGACCGCGAGCACCGAGTAGAATGTTGTATAAGGCTATTAAAGTTATTTGGAAAAGCTTCTTGAGTGATCGTAAGTCTTGCTTCGACCCCCCCCCAAGTCGTAGGCTTTCTTACGGCTAGTATCTAGTCGTTTTGTTTGGGTTGTTTGTTTCGCTCTATCTCCCTTAGTTTCTCTTCTCTTTCCTAAGTCTTTGGAGATCTGGCAGATGGTGACTACTCGCAACGGCAACAGCAGCGGCAGCAGTCAGGACAGAGGGAATGTGGGTGGCCAAGAGAACTCAATTCCACCACCACCACCCCCTCCAGCTGAAGGACCCGACTGGAACCAGATGATGGCCAACCAAGCTCAGTTGATCAACCTGCTTGCCCAGTTGATCAACAACATGCAAACCTTGCAAGCAGCAGCAGCAGCTCAACCTCTAGCTTACGTTCCACCTCCTCCAAGGGCCAACATCTTAGAGTTCATAAGGATGCGTCCACCGACTTTTTCTAGAAGTGCCAAGCCAATGGAGGCTGATGATTGGCTCAGGTTAGTTGGTAGGAAACTGGATATGGTCCAGTGCATTGATCGTGAAAGAGTTCTATTTGTCTCTCACCAGCTGAATGGACCAGCATCAGAGTGGTGGGACAATTTCATCCAGTCCCACGCTAATGCTCAGACCATCTCTTGGGATGAATTCGTGCAGGCTTTCCGCTGTGCACACATCCCACCGGACATGATGTCCCTGAAGAGGAAGGAGTTCTGCACTTTGCACCAGGGCAGCCGCTCTATCAATGAGTATTTGCACAGGTTCACCAATTAGCCCCCTATGCACTAGGAGACGTGGCAATAGATGAGGCCAAGCAAGAACATTTCTTGGAAGGGCTCAACGATGATCTCTCCGTCCAACTCATTGCCCAAGCCTACACCGACTTTCAGCAGTTGGTAAGCAAGGCTATCCGCCAGGAGGGCAAGCACCTGGAGATAGAGAATCGCAAGAGAAGGCTGGCATCCCAGAAGTTCAACTCTGGGGGTTTTTCCCAAGCCCCGCACCTCTCAGCCTCAGCCACCTCAGCAAGGGAGATTCACGACCTCCTCTTCATCCAGAGCACCTTTGCCAACTCAACGTCCAGGCAACCCCGTTTATGTCACCTCTCTAGGAGGCCAGTACCAGAAAAAGGCACACGCTACCTCAATTGCAGGAGTTACCTGTTTCCGTTGCAATGAATTGGGGCACTACGCCAATAAGTGTCCAAAGAAGCAGCAGCCAGCAACTCCAACCCAACAAAATCAGGGAGTCCTAGCACTCGGCAGCACTCCAGTGGTGAAGCCGTCGGTCAAGTGCATAAAGGGACGTGTGAATCACGTCATAGCAGAAAAGCTCAGATTGTACCAGATGTGGTCCTTGGTACGTTCCTTGTCAATTCAATGCCAGCATCAGTTTTATTTGATTCAAGAGCTTCATATTCTTTTGTTTCAACTAAGTTTGTGGAAAAATATATGTTATCTATATCTCTTTTAGTTAACCCTATGTTAATCTATTCTCCGGGCCCATTATAAAAGGAGGAAGAAGAGAACTGGAGGAGAAGAGAGCTGGAGGAGAACACTATACCACCACACCCAACACTTCACCAAAGCTTGCTTCACACAATTGAGAGGAAGGAGATGTTGGGCTTGTCGGCGAACTTCTAGACGAAGATGCTGTGGAGGCGCAAGTGGCTTACCGAGAGGGCTAAACCCTACCCGGATTGTTCTATGAAGGATGCGTCAATACAACCAGAGTTTCCATACCCGTAATGTATGTGCGAAGAACCGGCTAAGATCATTCAGTCCGCACACTCGGCGACGACCGTCCGGGCGTACTACACGTGCGGGAACATCCTCGTAAGCGAGTATTGCACACATATAGATTTTTCACATCTTATGTTCCATTCCACAAAATCCTAGCTTTGGAAAGGGGCCGAATTGTAGCCTGTTGGGGACCGATTCCTCATGTTGGCATACCGAGTATCTGATATCCCAATTCGGTCATGGACATTGGTATGACGCCTTCGACCGACTGCCTGGTTTAGGTGATATCAAAGATCACCCGAGCCAAGAAGTCGCTCTTCTTGACGAGGGGCGGGGGGAGTGGCTTCATGGAAGAGCTGTCTTCCCTCGTGACTGCCTTGTCGGAATCTCTGAGGAGGTCTAGATATCGAATGATTTCCAGTTCGACCATGTCGATCCCTGCTAAGGGAATAACGTGTAGACGAAGTCAAGGTATGATTCCGTGAGTTCCTGTGTACTCTGTACATCGCATGGTCTACTGAAGGATCTTCGATACCTGCCCTGTAAGCTGAACATACCCCAGAGTCTCTGCTAAAGAAGGATCCATGTTATTTAAAATATTATGAACTCGTTGCAGGTTTGGGATTGTTACCGAGGGTCTTGAAGGATTCCTGTTGGCAGAAGGTGTTCGACGAATTGAATTCCCTTGTGACCCTCTTGTTTGTCCCGTTCGACCCATTATACGCAGTGGGGTAGAAATAGTTGAACTAGCTTATTGATGTCTACCAATTCTGTTGCCTCCGTCATCTCAGGTTGACGTTGGAATGTGTGCATCATTTCCATCAACTGGTGTTGGCGGGTTATGATGTGAAGGATCGTGTACAACATCTTGATCGATATTTCTGATTGCGTTAACCTCGTGCTTCCAACAGCAGTCTCTTGATGAGCTCCCATCGTAACTTCCACTGCTTCAGCAACGAACATCCATGACGGGGAACAATTTGAGATTAACACCTCCAGTGGGATTTGTGGTGTACTCAGCCTGATCTGACGTATTCCCGATCGTATGCTGACTTTTATCATCTTTACCTGGCCTTCGACCGGTGGCAATTTCATTGACACCGTTACCACGTGTCGGTTGGCCCCCAGAATACCTAGGAGTCGTCGGTGAACATCGGTTGCCCTTGACTGTATCGAGAGTATCCTGACCCACTGATTGTAGTGCTGAGCTTTTATCGCCATTCTTGCTGGTCGAAAAAACCGCGCTTGCAGAGGCGTTCGGATATTCTGAACTAGTCAGAACAACCGATTCCTCTAAGAGTGCCACTGATGGTGACAGTGGATCTTCTTCCATCTGGTAGATCTCGCCTGTCTTAGAGAGTGGAGAGCCCACGATGGAAGAGGATGACGACGACATCACGTCGTGTTCCATGGCGTGGATGCATGCATCCATGTTGAGTTTCGCATAGTCCGCCAAATCGAACTAGTTCTCCTCATCCTATGCCCCTGCCATGATCGCATAGGCGACAATGGAACAAAAGAAAAATGAGGATTGTTGAGCGAATAACCTTCAAGAACTCAATGCCTTCTTCCCCATGGACGGCGCCAGGTGTCGTCGATCAAGTCGCCGATCTTACAAAATAAAAATAAGGAAACTAGCTAAGAATTCTTGGATGAGAATAGAATTGCTCTTTATTGCAATAAATTGGTCTTTGCAAGGATGCCTTTGGCAATACGACAGACTAGCCTTAATTACATTGAATATATTACCTGGAGAAAGTGAATTGTCAATAGTGACATTGAATCACTTGACTACTCCTTAGACTTGCTTGTTGTGCTTCAGTTGTTCTTCAATTGTCTTCCAATCGATCCCTTTGCTATTCGTCGTTCACCTTTAAATAACTAGCGAAGAGGCGCTAGTTATTCCTGAAGAAGACACCTTTCGGAAGTGATGTGTCTGATCGGGGAGGCAGTTGTTGTTAGTAAAACACCAACTAATCGCTGGTTGGTGTCAATGGGAGACAGCTAATGCAAAAAAAAAAAAAACTTTGTCCCACAGCGAACTGTATAGTTGTTGTCAGTGACTTAAGGCTAAAAAGCATCGTGTGGTTTAAGACAAATAAGACACGCGTCTCATTCATCACACGGAAAGAATATACTTAGAATCGGATTCAAGTTCCAGTTCAAAGATTCTTCGAGTTGTCATCTGGTCGGGCAATAGGTACAGTGCCTCTCCGACCAAGGTACTCGTAAAGTAACCTCTTTCGGATTCTTACGACCATAGGGGTCGTTAACCACGGGGGTTATGACCATAAGGTCCATGTGGCCTCTAATTAAATGTTAAAATAGTATTTAGGAATTTAATTCTCGTCACGAGGACCGATCGATTTTATTCCAATCAACCTTTTTTTGGATTCCAAAAAGGCGCACATGTATCGTAGGTGTATTTCGGTTTGTTGATTTGTGCATGTTGGCGTTTCTAATGTACGTAACCAAACCCATCGCACCATGTATTTCGCAATTAAATTATGAAATCTTTCAAACTTAAATATCTTTTCCCAAATATTTTGACTATTAAATATTACGTAATATTTTCCCGAATCAATCAGTTCCACGAACAATACAATCGGGACAACAACGCGTATGGCAATCCTAAACCCAAATATTTTTCATTTCGCTCCAAAGGGGGCTATTTGTGTTATGGCGCCGCTGAACTTGCGTTCCAAATTGCGCCGCCGATCTCGCATTCTCTGTACTTCATATTTCGTTATCTTCTCCGATTTTAGATTCCGAACTACGCGAACACTTCAAGGTACTACCAAAAACTTCGTGAAATAGACTAAATCTTTAGGCGGAATTATCTAAGCATAAGTTAAAAAATAGGACCATATCACCATTCCAACTAGCGACAGTATCCCTATCGCCAGTTGAACTAGCGACATGTTCATGTCGCCAATTGAATTGGGTGAAATTGTCCTGTCGCCAGTCTAATTGGCAACAGTAACCTCTTCGCACTGTTCCAATTGGCGACAGGGATACTATCGCTAATTGGAATGGTGATAGAAAAATTTTGCCATTTTAAAAAACGATAGACACCTATTTTTTCCAAAAAAAAAACTCAACTATTTTTTAATTATCTTTTAAATTAATAATATTTTTTTTTAAAATCTAGCAATCATCTGGTCGTTGAATCAGGCAGGGAAGAAATTTGAAGGGAGTGGGTGAGGGATCGTGGTTTGGCTCTGGATCGAGGCGACGGTACGTACGCACGTACGTGTAGGTGTAGGTCGGGCCGGCGCGTACAAGTGTAGCTACGCACATGTGGCGATATCATGGCCGCGTAGCTGCTCCGGCGAATAGGCGCACTACTTCCATCGCTGTCTTCGGTCAGCTGATGAACGTACTGAGGTAGCAGTTGATTGGCTTGACTTTGGGGCAGATATCCAGCCATAGTGTTCGACAAGTGCCTACATACCTTTCTTTTTTTCCAAAAGGAAGTTAAAGTGCGTGAATGGATGTGATTCAAAAGGAAGTTAAAGTGCGTGAATAGATGTATGTGTATCGAATGATGCAGAGGTCGAGAGCCTTGTCTTTTCATTATCTAAAAAATATATAACCATCCATTGCTTCCGTTTGATCTCTTGCCACTGTCATGGTGACTGTTAATTGTTGGTACATGCATCATACTCATTGCCATGCACTGACTAGTTACCTCTTCCAATTAAAAAAGGTCTGGCTCCCAGGAGTGACTAGCTTGTGAGTTGTGACGAGGCTACACTTGCATTAGGCTACGTACATATATACTTCATACAATTAATTAAGGCACATGCTGACATGCATGACTTGAATGAAAAACACATGTTTCAATCCTAATTAAGAGCGTTACAGAAACTACACAACTTATCTCTTTTTAAGCAAGCGCGCGCGCGCGATATTTTGAATGCTTATTATGGAAATCAGTGCGTACCACAATTGGAATTCCTCATTGTTCCAGTTCTGGTTGAAGGATAAAGATGTAGACAACGGTACGTACTGTGTGTGCTCTGTGGTTGACTCTTAGCTAACAGGTACTCCTAGCTACTACCTTGAGTAGTTGTGCTCCACTGATTCTTCATGTGATATATAGTACTAGCTAGTACTATAGCTTTGTGTGTGGTTAGGCAGTACAGGGAGCAGCTGATCGGTAGGCCAAGTACGTGCTGTCCAATAAAAGGGATGTGGAAATGCATGCATATAGATATATGTACCGGCGAGGAATTTATGTGGGACTCGGATCCTCAGCCATTGGAGGCTAAATACAGACGATGAACAATTCTTTGTGCTAGGAGTGTCTCTTAACAGTTCGATCGAAGTCTAATAGGTCATGTCAAGTGCTACAATATCTGTGTTTTAGTACAAATTCGTTACCACAACAAATTGAGTAGTGTTGCACACTGTAGTAAAAAGTGTTTAGGGTTCCAAACTACTCCCTACCGCGCTCTGGAAGGGCGGTAGGCGCCCACGCCACCTGTTGCGGACCCTATGCGTGACAGACTGTCTCCAGTGTTCTCGGGCGTGGCAACTGGCGTACAACGCTCCTAAAGTGCGGTATGCTGCAGCCATGATCTTAGAGTACTGCAAGAGACATATGTGATACTATTTTTGTATTTACATATGGTGAGAGACTAGATACGCAAACCCGGATCAAAAAGAGGCCAAGTGAGCCTGCATGCACATATACTTGCATCATGTGTCTACCTTGTGCAAGCTCAATGACTACTTCAATCGGTCAGATCGTCCGTATCCTGAAGAATTATTTGGACTTTTTGGGGGTGTGGTACAAGTAATGTAATAGTAGTACTACGTTCATCTGTACAATGAGACTCCACAGATGATTAGCTTTCTTTGACAATGTTTTTTAATCGATCACTTTCTCTCCTTATAATTTATATTTAGCTCTTATAATTTATATTTAGCTGTAGTTTGTTTCAAGAAACCAATAGCATATACAATGCGAGCAAAAGGAGTCATGCATGCATGAGAGAAAATATTGGAATTCAAGATGTAAAATAAAGCACGATATGCAGCATGCATCAGCAGATCAGCTTAAACTTTACGAGTGAATCATCATATTCTCTTTCCTACGTGGTAGGACGACACGCAGAGAGAGAGAGAGAGCGAGCGAGCGAGAGATGCCATACTAGTCCAATCTAGACCACCCATACTTTCACAATCAGATTAGATTAATTAACTAACCAGATTAGATTAATTAACTAATCAGATTAATTACTTTCGCACTTTGGTCTTTACTACCTTTGAGAAAACCAAACTGCAACGTGGTATACCTAGCTTTGGAGCTATCTGGCCTGCGCTGGCCTGACCCGACCAGGGTACGCTTCGTCGGCTTTTCACGTGCAGCCAATCCATGTGGACTGTGGTTATACCAACCTCACACAACCAGACAATCAGGCCACCCCATGCTAGAGATCAGATAAGGATCATCACATTGATTATCATTATTTAGGGTACGGTAGGTTGCATGTTTAGTACCTCAACAACCATCTTATCCAAACTTCGGAGAGTTTCACATTTTCACTCAAGGATGCATCCAGCTTTTCACTTTTCATTTTGGTTCTCCATCTATATGTTTTTCCATTTTATCGAAAACTGTCCGGGAATCTACTTACCCGAGAAGCGTGTTGTGCGGTTGAAACCAAAATCGAATGGTTGGGGGGTATAGAACAAAAATTATTGCAAAAGTTTGGGATTAGATGCTGAATGTAGAGCACATTACCACACCCCCTCATCAGTGATTCCCTGTCCCATGCCTAGCTAATCTAAGCAAGCCATAGTGCTTGGCTTCCCTTTGGCATCACACATGACACACCACACACAAAGCATACCATTTGGCGATTCTATAATCAAATTTAGTACACTAGCCATTCATTGATTAGTTAAGGCTAGTAGCTTTTGCTTTGTACTTAAACTAGGGGAGCGCATGGCATTCCACTGCCATCCTTATCTCAGACACCTCCCTTTGCTGTTTCCCCATCTCCAACTTGTGGAATCCCAATGCCATTAATTAACCGATTTGATTACTAATTATCTAATCTCCGCGGCCTACTAATCTAATTAACCTAAAATAAACGTGCTTTTGATTGCGCAAGTGGTCGGGTTAAGTTGTTGTAAAGCTGTAGGCCTCTACTTTGACAAAGCGAATCCATTTGTGTATTGGAGAGATGAGATCTCCCCGGCCGCGCCCCGGATTGGGCAGCCGTCCCCCGTCGTGTGCGTTGGGGAGAAGAGGACAGCTACGTAACCAACCGGGCGCATGCACGCTAAACGGCTACTCGGTCCTCTCCTCGAAGTGCGTGTATATGCAGATTCGATCGATCTCCTCCATCGCCTTTGCGTGATCCGGCTACTAATCGCAGCTTAATTTAAGAGGGGCTAGTGTAATAATAGTATCCATGGTACTAGTACTACCGCTTCGTCGTTGCTCGCGCGTGCAGTTAATTTTGCGCCGGCCATAGCTGACTGATCGGCCAGTCAAGGTGCCTTCTTCGATTTGAGGCCAATTCGTCAAGGACATAGTCGCGACTCGCGAGTCGATCGTGACTACTGGACCAAAAAAAGTTAAAGGAGATTAGCATTAAAGCATCTATTCTTAGTTTGTTATTAAAAGGAGAGAGAGTATTCAATCTAATAAAAAGAAACAAGTCTTCCGATGGATTATTTCTTGAGTTTGTGTATAAAACTTTAATTGCTACAAATATACATGATTAATTCTTGATGATCAATAATGAAGTATAACTTTGTGGTCTATATATTTTACCTCATTTATCATATCAATAATAAAGTGGGACTGCACAAATGATCAGATGGATATTTTGCTTTAAGACAGTGGGACCCACAAAACACGTTTTTAAGTAACAAGTAAGTCTCTAATAGAGTATTTGGTTGTTTCTTAACAATTTGATAGTTTCTTCATTTAGAAACAACCTCATCTTCTCTCCTCACCTTCTCTCATTCACATCACCTAAATGCTGATGTGACAACCCCTTAATAACAGCTGACATGAACTGTTGTAGATGCTCTTAGGTTACTACTAACGATCAGCTTTGGTCGAGAGCGGGTTCTAGAACCATGCTAATTGAATCCAAAATATGTCGGTGTTCGTCGCAACAACATGCATTGATCCACGCATCATCCAGTGCTAGCTAGCTTCTTAATTAATTGGAGGTGATTAGGAAGAAGGCAGCGCTCTTAGTTACGAGGTCCTCCAGTTACAGAGCGACACGTATAAACTCGGTACTAGGAGCATTAGCATATAGTGCATTGTGGCAACAAGTGTAAACTCGATGCTTGGTTTTTAACAGCACAGCACTAATGCCAAGTTTAACCGGCCGGAATCATGGCCTGGCTTTCCTCGAAAGGTGCCAAG
Source organism: Ampelocalamus luodianensis (assembly GCA_036346255.1). Lineage (NCBI taxonomy): Eukaryota > Viridiplantae > Streptophyta > Magnoliopsida > Poales > Poaceae > Ampelocalamus > Ampelocalamus luodianensis. The sequence goes on from CM070621.1 coordinate 22,302,287, forward strand.
TTTTGTGCCACAATTTAAGGAGATGGATTGGATGGCAAGCAAAGCTTCAACTCCAAGGCAGCACACTTGGCATGTTTTAGACATGATGGTTCTGTTAAGATTGTTCTAAACTAATCCCAGTTGCATGCTAAAGCTCAACCACCAACCACAGAATTAAGCAAAGGACGGCCTCGGCTATCTAGGGTAGGGGACGTGGGAGACCTTGGAACATTCAGACAAAGGCCAAGGGCTAACGTTAATCACCACTAAACAAACTCGTTAACCTTTGCACGCTTCAGCTTCGCCCACACCACTAAGCTCACACAAGCGCCCCTCTAGCATGACATGGACACAGATTGCTGACGTGGCTGCCCTGGAGAAGCGCCACGTGGGCGGTGCCGGGCACCGACCATGTCGGCGGAGCAATGGACGCGATGCGCAGATACCGAGGCGCCCTCGAGGAGGGTGATCAATTGTTTTAGGAGGGGAAATGATGGGATTCCGAGCTTAAATATGACCCAAGTGTGAGGGTTAAACAAAGGGTTTTGTGTGTGAGGTTTAAAGAGATCACGTCCATGGCGAGGCGAAACGTGGCCATCGTGTCGAGATTAGTTTACGGGGATGTTTTAATTAGCTGTCCAATCAACCCTATTTAACGTCTGAAAGGTGGTGGAACTTTCTTTTGATTAGCTTGTTTTTTAGGGGGCTCACTTCTCTAGGGAAACTTTATCGTGTGATTTGCTATACAAGAGAGCGTGACATATGGGCTGACGCATCATAGCCATGTCAACACAACACTCTCTGTTTGTCGCAGTTTGTCTCTACGGCTCTATTACAGCTAAAGTAATACATACATTATATATCTTCTGAATTTATGTGTTAATGCATAAGAAAATGTAAAGTAAAGCATCTTTTGAGTACTTGTGTTAATAGGTATGCAAAAATCAACTGTAGAAATTCAAATGTATAAGCTAATCTTGGATTTACCGGGAAGAGAAAGGGAGATTAGTAATTTAGCATGCTAATGTACTCCGGTTTGTTCCACACCTACTCACGAAACTAATTGGCTTCCGCAAATTGTTCTTGGAATAAAGAAATTTATGACAGGTAAAATAAGATGCAAGGTTATTTTGCTGAAGAACAAAAGAGCCACCCTGAAATGGAAAACTACCAAGTGCCAACACATTGTATCTTTGTTTGTACACAGATGCCAAACACGTACATCCAGAAAACCACACCAGTACACCACGCCACTCACTTTACACCAAGGCTAATCAATGTGCATTCTACAATACTAGCAGTATGATACATCTGAGAAAGCAAACCACACCAGGCCATGCTGTCCATGCACACCACATGTACAGTCTATCAATCTATACAAATACAATATACATCACTGATCAGTGACACCACAAATGCAGTGCCAAACTGTCATGAACGCATGACTACCATAGCCAAATACCACGTAAGATCAGGTGGATCCTGAATTCTGATACAATCCAAGCTAAGCTCAGTGGTTAGCTACGCCTCCCTGATTTCTGAATCCCCTGAAGGTGAGCTCAACCTTGTTTCTACCAATGCTGGCTGGGCTCTCGCATTCTTTTCATTCGCCCTGTGCTGGCTGCAATCCTGAAACCTGAAGCAGCATGATAGATGGTCGTTAACAATCCGGGTGAACTGCATGAAGGAGTAGATTGTTGTAGGGACAACGCATTGGAAGCCTCGCCGCATCAAGTCCTAGCTTCTGATTTGGGCGTCTTGATAGGTACTTGGCGAGCATAGCGGAAACTGTTTGTAATGGGCCTGTTGTTCACAAAGCTCCAACAGTAGTTGCTGAACGATCCGGATTCATGAACTACCTACAGATAGATATGTATTGCCAATCGTAACATATTACTACCAGAAGTTGGGATCTCTAGGCTGCATATAAGCAGTTTAATTTAATCGCGGTAAAATGCAATTCTGCACACAAAAAAGCGCATTCTGCAAACCATGTGTAAAAAGAGTAAGCCCATGGGTAATCTGGTGCAAAAGACAATGGCCCATGTTGTAATATCACATTGTTCAGATTCACAAGCTCTTAAAGCGTAGAAGATATGGGCCATATGACCCACAACATAGACGAGGTCTTGAGCTTTCACTAAGTGGGTGGAAAATGACTCGGCATTTTTTTTTTTTCATTTTGAAAGAAGCTCGACTGTTGTAACATTGTGCTGCTTGCTGAATAGCAAATGAGGAATTTTTAAAATAATATTATTTTAAAAGATAATTATAAAAATAAATACTCGCCTCAAAAAATTACAAAACTAGGTCCCCAACAGGAAGATGTCGTTGGTTGAATTGGCGATAGGACCCTGTCCCCTCCCTGTGGCCGGACAACTAGCGACAGGGCGAAACCCTAAACTGGTTGGTCTGTTTGTGATTTTCATAGATTTTCAACGATACGAAATCTGTCAGACTCGCAATAACATTTTGTGATCGTCGTATGTTGTTCTAGTGCAGTGAATTTCTAGGAATTTTGCGAGGACGATTGAGGTATCAATGATTCGTAAGTAGGAAGGTAAGTGATGTTGCGATACGCTCGAATGCATACACAGTGGAGAACTCTGAAGAAATGACCTCTTGTATAACATTGCTCATGTACATGCACTGCATATTATGTAAGGAAACAAATGTGAATTTGCCATTACTATCAAAACTATGACGAATCACACTGATATTACATAACATTTAGCAAAACGTCATGACACTTAGTTTCTATCAAAACTATGATAAATCACACTGATATTACATAACATTCAGCAAAACGTCATAACGCTTGGTTTTTTACAAATCAAAATGATAATTCAGAACATTGGCAATAACATATTACAACTACTCGTGCTTTCCCGTGGCCACGACCTCAACGTCCCCCATGTGGACTGCCTCGAGTCGGGCGACCAGATGAGGTCCCTGTGGCGATGCCCGGAGTGCCGATGTCTCCTTCGTCCTAAAAATTTCTCGTGGGGACTCCCTGCAAATGGAGCACTTTTTCATACGACGTCCACCGCTTCGTCCATGTCATTCCTGATGCATCGTACCTATCGCCGACCAACGTTTTCCTTTAGCCTATCAATGTCCGCGGCCCAGATTAGTTGCTCCTAGGTCAAATGGCCAATTAAATGGCCAACCACAGTGTAACCATATATCTCTGCACTACAGGTTTGCATTACTGCCTCCTTGGTGAAATAGTCAGAGATGCACTGGCCAGAATGCTGCACCACCGTCGAACATGCGGCCATGATATAGGAGCAGGGCCTATGTAGAAGAAGGGGCTTGTTGCAAGTGCATATGCAACTACCGCGGCGTAGTGTGCACTCGTGGGTGATCCTCTCGTGGTTCGTCCCGCGGCGTCCTTTATCCATGCACATTATCTCGAAGCAAAGCGCCCCTTGTGCCTATCTTGAATGCATGATGCATCTCACCCTTCTTGCTCTTCTCCTCCATGTACTTGATGACCATGATGGAGTAGAGTACTCTGTCATTTGCCATGGCGAGCGACGTATTGTAGATTATGTCAACAAAATAGTTTATGGTACCGCAGAGAATTGTATCCACAATACCAACCGAAAGGAGACACTTTGTGCCGCGTATGACCCAGTTGTACACCTCAGCTAGATTGGTTGTCATGACACCATATCGAGCACCGCCCTTGTCATGTAGTAGCGACCACTTCTCCTTAGGCACGTGCTCAATCCAATCCGAGAAGCATTTCACCTGCGCTCCCGTCCTCCTCCTCAATCTGGGAGCATCTCTGGATAGCTGTGGCAATGCTTGAGGGCTGGGCCGCTTGGGGTGACCCTTTTTGCTGCCTCCCTTTTGTGTGTCTGAGTCCGCTCATCTAGAATCTTCTAGAGTGTTTCGAACTTCCGCTGCTGGTTCTGGTTGCACAGCTGCTTGAACAGGTTCATCAAGTTCTTGTTGTAGAACTGTTTGTAAAAGTTTGCACTAAAATGCCTCATGCACCACCTGCTCTATAGATCTGCCCACATAAGTGGTACGTTTTCTCCTTGTTGTAACTGAGTTATTACACTCAGCAGGCCCGCATGCCGATCATGTATGAGGCATACGTTTGGACGGCCCTGTACAACAGAAATCCTCAAATTCTTCAGGAACCACAACCAGCTGTCCGTGTTCTCGCTTTCAACAAAAGTGAATGCCACGGAAAAAACTTGATTGTTTCCGTCCATCGCTATTGCAGTTAGTATCTGGCTCTTGTACCTTCTAGTTAGGAATGTGCCATCGACGCACAAGATTGGATGGCAGTACCGAAATACATTGATGCATGGACCAAAGGTGAAGAATGCTCGCTGCAGTACCCTCTTATCGACCCACTTCGGATGCGTGGAATCTTGAATATCGATACGAGTGTCGGGATTCCTGTCTTGTATGACTTGGAGTAGCCCGGGAGGTTGTGGTAGGAGTCATCGAACGTACTGAATCTTGATTCCAATGACTTCTGTTTTGCCCTCCACGCCTTGGTATAGCTGATTGTGTACTGGAACTTTGCCCCAATTGCCTGAATGATGGACCGTGGCTTAAAATCTAGATTATTCATGATCTCACCTTACTTGAGGTTGGCGATAAAGCCTGATGATAGGTTCCTGTGGGACTGCACTGACTTAACGATCACACATGTGTAAGGGACGACTATAGAGCTCTTCTAGTAGGTGTTCCACTTAGGCTGAAATACGTGCACTCGCCAAGAGCATCTCTCTATGTCACACTTCATGTCGTAGGATCTTGGGGTAGACTTGACAACTCTGAATGTGCACTGCATCGACAAGGTCTAGAATTTGACCGCGTCATGCACGACTTTCTTACATTTATACATAGCTTCTTACCTGACCTCGCTCTGGTTGTACTCCCACAGCACACGGGAGCCTTCATTGACGATGAGATTGTCGAACTGATATGTGTTCCACTCGAATGGAATCGCCTGCTGGTCCATATTATCCTCGTCGTCGGACCCTTCATCTTCTAACAATGTCATGTAGTTCCGGTCTTTGAGATCCATCATTTTCGCTATGGCTTCCACCTCCTCACCCTCGTCAGTAAGACCACTAGCTTGCTTGACCGAAGGAGCTACTTTCGCAGGGTCTTCATCGACAGCATCAGTAACCCCAATAGCTTCGGCCATTGTGTGTGACGTGTTGTGGCTGGAGTCCCGACTTCTTCTTCAGCATCAGCACCCCCTTCTTGTTTAGCCGCGGATAGAGGAGTGGGCTTGGCATATGCCTGGGCTAGAAGGACTAAATTCCACCCTCCCTCCCTCGCCATGCATACATATGACTGCCATAGATTTATTCCCTTCAGCCACACTAACTCCTAATATATGGGCTGTGTTGCCCAGGGGCTAGGGATGGCAATGGGGCCCCATTCCCCATTCCCCGACGGGGAATTCATCTATTAGGGGACGGGGATACTAATATGCAAATACAATTCCCCATCGGGTGAAACGGGGATGAAGATATTCCCCTACTCCCCATCCCCGTTACCCGCTTGGGGCCCCGATAAGGCATGTAGGTCACTAGTCCAATACCGCACAACCCGATAAGGCGATAGCCAAATAATCTTGTTTGCATTCTTTACTTTTCAGATGCTAATTAATCAAAAAAACATTGTCATTTTAGTATTGCATGTGAATGTTCATACTCATTTTATAACATTATGAATCTTATTTTATCTTCTTTCGGGATCCAACTTGCGGGTATGGGTCCCCGTGGGGCCCCGATAACCCGATGGGGACGGGGACGGGGGGAGAGTAGCACCCGAGGACGGGGATGGGGATGGGGACGGGGAATTTTTCGTCTCTCGGTGATGGGGATGTTCCACCACTCCCCGACGGGGAATGGCCCCGTTGCCATCCCTACCAGGGGCAATGCAACTCAGTCTCAGATCGCACACATCACGGTTCACTTGGGATATGTGGAACAACCATCGCATCACAGCGCCCTATGTACGCTGCTTTGGTTTTGCTAGGGGCACGGTCGTTGATTGAAAATAACACAAATTAATCCCCTCGGGACCCTCCAGAATAGTCCCCTGATCATAGCAATTTTGAAATTAGCGATGTCCAACATATTTGACACACTGCACCACAAAGAACATTTTCACGATTAACCACATATCTAAAACTAGACTACTCACCGAAAAGTATTATGTACAACATATTGTACTACGTAATCGTACATCTAAAACTATGTAATCCATTCGGTTAAAAAAATTACCAGACAGGTGAGCAACTGGATGGGCAGCGCTTCGCTAGCTTCTCTCCTCCCCTCTACTCCTCTCTCTTCCCCCTTCTCTTTTTTCTGAATAAAAGTGAGTCCTATGTCGAATTTTAGGGTTTCAAGGGGTTTTTATAGGGTCAGGGCTCCCTGTCGACATTTGAACTAGCGACAGGACCCTAAACCCTAGACTGGTTGGTTTGTTTGTGATTTTCGTAGATTCTGAACGGTACGAAATATATTAGACTCGCAATAACATTTTAAAATCGTCGTATGTTGTTGTACTATAGTGAATTTCTAAAGAATTTTATAAGGACGATTGAGATATCAATGATTCGTAAGTAGGAAGGTAAGTGATATTGCGATGCGCTAGATAATTCACTCACGGTGGACAATTTTGGAGAAATTGCGTAGCGATAACAATACAACAGTTGATCCGACAAGAGGGGTTACATGGCACGCAGGCTAATGAATACATAGGACATATGGATGAAGAGGGTCGGACTACTACGTGGACCGGTGCTATATGCCCTTCCTTGCGAGCTCGACGTTGTACTCCTCGTCGACCACCTTGGCCTCGGCCGCCATTTTCCTCTTTTTCTCGCACTTCCTCTCGCGAGCCTAGCGCTCCCTGTGCCTGCACACCTCTAGATGGGCCTGCGTCTCCCGTCGGATACGCTGGTTGTGCTCTTCGGTGTAGCTCTCCTCCTCTCTCTCCTCTCACGATCCCTATTGGCATCCCACTCCTTGCAGTCAAGAGTCCACTGGTCGTGTTGGTGAATCTCTAGGTCGATTTACTTGCGGTAGCCATATAGTGGATTCGGGGACTACGGGTAGATGGGAGAGGTTGTTAGTGCGTACTTTGAAAGAGAAATGGTAGGAGAACATATTGTTACCTGTCCTTACTGGCTGCCGATAGTGGCTCGTGGCCCAATGGCAGTCGGGATAGTCGCAGGAGTATTTCGTGCAACCCCAGTAACGCATGCTCAGGCTGAGCGTGTGCTTGGACTTGAAGAACTTACATGTGTCTCTGTACCAACAGAGGGGTGGCGTCTCCCCTGGGCGGGTGTTGTGGCGAATGCCCAGTTAGCATGTTCTGGTAGGGGTTGCTGCTACAGGGGGCGGCGTCATTGTGGGGAGGTGGCCTCCTGACATGCTCCTTTTGTTCCTCCTAGGCCACATGCTCCCTTGCAAGTTCGCGGACCTCCTCCCAGTGCTTCTCTATTTGAGTGAGATTGTGTTGAAATCTGGATGCAGAAGAACCCGACATGGAAGGGTAGTACTTATATTAGCCTCGCCCAGCTGGCTTACCACTCCATGTACTCCTCATATGTCCTGGGGTCGTACAGAGCATCCTCCTAGACGAGATCGTCGTAGGCACTGATCCAAGCCTCAACCCAAGAGGACATCTTGTCCAACCAGGAGACTGTGCCACGTACTCCCTTCTAGTGTACCTGTGGACGGTAAGACAATTATTTGGTCGACACGTAACACACATTGTGTAACATCCCAAAGTGTTGTTACCAAAATAAAAATAAATAAAATTATTATTTTACTGGTTTTTCTGAGAATTTGCCAGAGTTTGATTGCTTTATTTGAATCTTGGAAGTTTTAAAAGTCAAAATTCAAAATTTATTTGAAGTTCTTGAAGCCTTCTTTGGTTTTATCTGAAAAATAAAAATTTAATTAATTTTTAGAATTTTTCTGAGTTTTTAAAAGCTTTTCCCTACTTATTTTAAAGCCAAAACAATTATTTTGCAAAATTAATAGCCAATTATAAGTTGGAACTATTTTAATTAAGTCCAAAATACCTCTGGGAATTTCTGTGAATTTTCCTAGAATTTTTAGAGTTATTTTGCTATTTTCTAAAAGCCTAAAGGAATTTCTAAATTAAATCAATTAAGAAAACAACTTAAATTCCTAAATGCCCTTGGGCCTAAACCTCCAGCCCACCCCTCCTTTCTCCCGCTTCCGGCCCAACTTGGCCCGCACGCACTCCTCACCCACCTCTTCCCACGTCCAGGTTGGATCGGACGGCTAACACACGCCCCACGCCACCGCTACCTCCACGCCATCGGATGAAGATCCAACGGCCGCAAGCCCTTCTTCTTCCCACCTCCCTTCTTCCTCGCGCCCGCGCCTCCGCCATTGCCGCGCGCGGAGGAGCTCATCACCGCCGTGATTTCCTCCCCATTTTCACGCGCAATCAAGCGCATTAAAACCCCCGTATCTCGCCGCCCTCCTCCCGGCCACCTTTCCCTCCCTCACGGCCGCAATCACCGCAACCGCCCCGAGCCGCCGCCGTCTTCCCGCGCCCGATTCCCTCCTCCCGTGCCCCTCCGCTCCTATAAAGGGAAGCACGAGGTGCGCATCCTCTCACTCATTCCGCCGCCATCACCCCCTCCTCCTTCCTCCCTCTCTATCGGCCGGATTTCGCATTTCCTCGCCACCGGCCGCGAGTTCGTTCTCCTCCGATCCCGGCGCCGACATTGCCTCCTCGCCGTCACCGTCTGCACCAACGGCATCGCCGACTCACCGTCGACCCCGTGCGCACCTCCTTGCCACTGAAGCACCACCGGAGCCAATCGACGCCGTCAACCCGAACTCCGCCGCCGGCCAAATCTCCACATTTCCGAGCAGCCGAGGTAAGCACTAAGTTCAGCGTGTCATCCTCTTCCCCCTGGTATACCTTTTGACCCTCGCCGGAGACCCTAACGTCGGCGGGGTGGTCGCCGAGCTGTCGCCGGCTTTGAGCCGATGTGGCACGTCCACGTCACCGCCACGTCATGAAACCTGGCGCCACCTCACCCATTTTTGCCTTCGTGGCCGCCACATGTTGGCCTCGTCACGCCCGCGTGGACACACACGTGGCAGTCCCCACTGTATCGTGCGCCGAGTCCACGGTAGACCGTTGACTACCCTTGGACCCAGTCCATTGACCTTGGGGCCCACCTGTCAGTGAAATGAATTATTTTCCTTTAGGAAAATAATTCGGCCGGAAATCATTTTCCGAGTGCTGACGTCATCCGATGCAATATATCGATTTTCCTTTAGAAAAATAATTCAAGAAAATCAAGAAAATCTGATTTTAGGGTTTTATTTAGATTTAAAACTTCCCGGGGTTCGTTCTCCCTCATACGAACTCCGATTTCGTCGATTCAAATTCCTAAATTCCTATAAAATCAAGATCTAGCCAACCAAACCAAAATTATTTAATTTTGGGTTCATTTGATTAATAATTCCTTTAAACCCTAATTCATTATTCCATGTAATTCCAAACTTAGAAAATTCATATCTTTTGCATTTGAACTCCAAATTGGGTGGTTCAAGTTGCAAAATCTTTATAAAATTATAATCTAGCTAACTAAATCAAAGTATTTCTAATTGGAGTTATTCTGATCTGCCTTTTTGAATTTATTTGAATTTGAGTTGGATTTGGCTTATTTCGCGATTAGATTTCGACGACTTCGGAGAATCAGATTTCGACGCCAATTGAAGAGCAACCTAAGAGGATTGATTTTGACTGTATGATCATCGTGATCGTGCACTTGGACTACCTGAAGATAGTACTTGTGAGTACTAGGTGACCTGTTAAGAAAAACAACGTCACCTCAACATCAGACGTTCTGTTAAGGTGGTCTGTTAAGAAAAACAACGTCACCCCAAACAAGGCAAGTTATACCCTTCATCATATTGATCCCATTATTTCAAATTATTTATATTCTGTTTTAAATTATTATTGCATGCTTATTTATATCAGTAATTTAAATTCATGTTTTAAATGTATAGTTATGTCTAAAATCCTTTGTATGGCCAACTTTGGTAATTGAAGCAAACATATTGTCACCATAGGTAAAACCTGGTTGATACGATAGTATGAACTAGAACGTTTTGAGAAAAATCAGGCTTAGCCATGCTTATAGACCAAACATGTTTATTTTGGGAAATTTCAGCCAGAAATAAATTGTTGTTCAAATTGTATCCATGACATCGGTATGTTATGGAAGTTTATGGCTTTGAAAAATGAAATAAATAAAAATGGTTTGGACTTGGGCATAATGGATGTTCGGTGGGTGCAAGTTTATGCACGGGCTCAATCGGGTATGGTTGAGGCCCATGGGTTTTGTTGGAAAGTTGTCCAAGTCAGTTAAGGACCGGTCTTCGAGCGCATGATGCTATGCCACTACCGTACCACCACATGTCCTCGGTATGGGGTAGTAGGACAGCTAATTAATCTGCAATGTTCCACCGTGGTCGTTCCTCGAGATGAAATGGGTAGTCATGTTACGACTTATGTTAGTCCCACCTAGCGCAAGAGGGCCCGAACCGAGGTCTTTATTCCAAAGGGTGGTGGAAACCTTAGCGAGGGTAACTATGGTGGAATGACGCTTTGTAAAGGCCTTGACACGTGCTCTAGACCGCTCACCCAAGGTAGTGAGCGGTGGCATAGATATATGCCGGACAAACTAGAGAAGTCTTGTCATGTGGGTAAAGTTGTACAACCTCTGCAGAGTGTAAAACTATTCGAATAGCCGTGTCCGCGGTTATGGACATGTTAGCAGAACTACTCAAAGTTAGACTTTGGTTTTTGTTTGAAAAAGACTTCTTCAAAACTGGTTTATCCAGATGGGAATTGGGCAGGAAGCCATGTGATAGGAGGGTATCCTTCACCAATCATGTGTGAATGTTATCTGACTATAAAATTGAGAATTTTAGTTATAAAATACCTGCTTTGGAAATTAGTACAAGTATTTAAAGAAAATGATGCTTTATGCAAATTACCTTATAAAGTCATCCTTTGTTACACCCATATATGCATGTCATTCTGTTACTTGACGGGTGTAACTTGCGAGCACGGAAGTTGTGCTCATTCTTGCTTTATGCAAATAAAATTTCAGAGGAGAAGGACTTTGCTACCGATGTGGACCTTGACGACTAGGCCGCTTCCCCAGTCGATTGCCTGTGGCAGATTAACTGGACCCTACTACTTCTTCGTCTTCCGCTGTGTTTAATTTATTGTTGGCCTGTAAGCCTCCTTTGTAATAAACTCTGTTGATTATTAATAAAGTTGTGATATGAATTTGTTACCATAATTGTTTACTGTGTGAACTAGCGACTGATCATGGGACTAGTTCAGTTATGCACAGAGGATCTGGGAGTATTAATTCCCGGGTCTGACACATTGTACGAAAGAAGTAAAGCGTGAACTTACCCATGAACGTGCGTCGGCACCCACATCCCCCCACGGGGCTGGGACCTACTGTCGCATACCAAACTGGCGCATGACTCGCTGCACCTGGTACTCCTCCACGAAGACTTCGTGCATCAAGGCCTTTTGCGTGTAACAGTACACGTAGTCTCGCATGCATAGGCTCGATAATCCTCCAGGTGTGCGCGTGTGCACCCTCTCTTGAGTGTACGGTGTCCAGATGACCTGGTCATCCATCAGCTGATCGAACATCACAACATACCCTAGGTAGGACCCTTGCGAAGTGATCGGTGTGTAGGTGACCTGTAGAATATAACAATGGAAACTTATCACCCGAAATTGTGATTACATTATGAAAAAAATAATAAATGATCATGAAACTAACCCGTCGGCGGCACCACACTGTGCCCATGGTCGGTCGGTCCACGTCGTTGTCCTCAGCGTACAAGCTGACCGTGTACGCTCCCAAGTCCAGCTGTGGTCGTCCGATCTGGAAGCACTCGAAGGATCACAACTGCAGAAGTAGAGGACATCCGGAGAGGATTTGAGCTATTCTGGGCCTGGTGGCACGCGTCGCACAGTGCGTAATGCATCGCGCACACCATGGCCGGACCCCAGGCGTAGGGCTAGATCTCGTCCGCTGGCCAGTCCGCCAGCTCACGTGCGTACCAGACGTAGTGCTTGTCGACGATGTCGCCGTGGGACCCCAGGAACATGACCCACCCGAACAGCCACAGCAGTTGGCCTCGAAGTGCCTCCTAACAATGACACCGCCTGCGTTCTCTGCCATATGCTCGGGCTGCAAGAAGACATGTACACGTCAGCAAGGTTCACAAATGAATTGATGCGAGAGGACAATAGTTACGAAGACTTACGTAGAACTGACAGATCCACCTCAACGTCACCCTGTGCAGGCTGCTGAACTCCATGTACTCGTTGCCTGGCGGCAGCACATCATGGAACCTCACCAGGAGGTCCGTGTGCCATGTGGCTGGGATGTCGTACGCTGCCATCGGGAAGGTAGTACAGGGCAACCCGGTCAAGAAGGTGATATCCTGAAGGGTCGACGCCATCTCTCCACACGAAAGGTGGAATGTGAGCGTCTCTTGCCTCCAACGATCAACCAGCGCCGCCAGTAGGACCTGGTAGTATGGAAAATGCCTAGACGTACCACCAGGACCACAGTCCTGATCGTCCTCCCACATCGCCTCCACCATCCTCACTAGTGGAAGGAGGTTTGCCGCTCTTAACCTGGGTCGAAACGATTAAGAATAAACGTGAGTCCACGCAAAATAGTTAGACCGCGATTGAGTGCATGAAGGTCAGAACTACACGTACCTCGGAACCCAGTCTAGGACTCTAGGTGCAGCCTCCATGCCCTGATGGGCGTGCGTATCTGCAACGCGCCAAGCTCAATCGGCGTCTCGCCCTCCAGGGGAGGATGGTACTGAGGCGGCTACGGTGATGCGTGTCAATTACCGGGTCAAGCAACTCGTAGTGGCCAACGTCGCCATACCTAAAAATTCAGTGCATGCATTGTAAAGACTACGAAACATGTACAAAAACCAAATTTCCTACTTTAAAAATATTTTTGGCGTTAACAGAATAATTACCACACAAAAATGTAAACCAAATTTAAGCTACTCAACAATTTAAATAGATTTGTAATAGAGTCTTCCAATTTAGAGGATATTTTTAAATATTTTCCAAGCACAAATAAAAACAATAAACAAAGTTCATAATTTTATCATTTTGCTATACACTATGTAGCAACTCCAGATTTTTCTTACAATTTTAAAATATGTCATGCTATTTTCCTAGTTTAAAATTAATTTTTGATATTAACATTATAATTACCACGCACAAATGGGAAGCTAAATAAAGCTGAGATTATTTTTTACATATTTGTAATAGGCGTCTTCCTATTTTTGCAGATTTATCCTAAATCATTCGAGTGCTATAACATTTATAACATGTGCACAACGAACTACACTATACGTGGCTCAAATGATGTAGTACATAATTTGACTACAATGATCTAATCTACTGAATTCTATGTACTTAATTCTATGCTGCTATTGCTCAAATGATGTATTCTACATAATTTGACATAATGTACAAAATTGCAAACAAATATACCTACAAGATGACCGACTGGATCTGATGCTCTATCAAACTCTCTCCTCCGCGACGAACTAGCAGAGCTTCGCTGCCTTTCTTCTCTCCTCTCTTTTTTCTGGGATTAAAATGAGTTTCGACTTATTTTTCAGGCTTTTTATACATAGGTTCATGTCGTTAGTTGAACTGGTAATAGAAACACTATTCACTTCCTATTGCGAGTTAAATTGGCAACAACTACCTATCGACAGGAAGTGAACAATGCTCCTATCGCTAGTTCAAATGGCGACATGGAGCCATTTTTGTATTTTTTGGGGGTGACTATTTATTTTTTGTAATTATCTTTTAAAATAATATTATTTTTTTAAAAAATTCAGCAAATGAGAGTGTTGAACATGGCAATGCACACTTGATAAGTTTCAAGAGAATTCTCCAGTTAGCAAGAGTTGATATTTCCTAAGAATGCTCTAGAATAAATAATTTAGCTATGCATCATGGTGAAGTAGAGAAATATCTAGAAGCTAGATATTAGGGAAGAAGAGTGTAGAGACTTGATATTTATATGTAGGGCTTTGGATGGTAGCCACCTGGCACCAATCCAACGGTCATGTAATCCTATAAATAGGGGTGCCCTCTTTCCCTTGTGCCATGAGTAGAGGTATCATATGCCACCATGCTATGGACATGAGTAGAGGTAGAGATAAGTAGCCATTAAGAACAGTGTGAGTTGTTGTACCAGAGTTCATAGTAGTAAAATAAAGAGTTGAACTCTTGTGTAAGTGCGGTCTCTCTGGTAAGCTGCATTCTTCTAGTAATTAGTGCTTTTGGATATGATTTGACATGAACGGCTCGGCCACAAAGAATCACAACGGTCTTGGCTTCAACGTGAGCGGCCCAGTCACCCGAAAGCTAATAATTAATAAAGCACTAAGTAGTACGATGGCAAGGTTGACCAACTAGAGTGTAGTTGGTGTAGCGCGTATAGGTCCTCGATAGAGTGGGTACCTGGTCCACCCCAAAATTTCACAACAGAGAGAAAACAAGATGAGTTTTGCCACTATATTTGGAAAACCCTTAAAATCTTATTCATGTTTTTTATGCATTGGGCAAACAAGATAGTTTTGAATCTTACCCATGCTTTTGCGTTCTTATTCTCCAAATGTTTATACCATTCTTTGTTAGATGCCAATTATGAATGATTGGAGTAACCAGAAAGAAAAAAAGATAGGCATAGTCTGCTAAGAAGTGCAAGAGGAAAATCATCATTTCTATGTCCTTAGAGATAAAATTAAGAAACTATTTTGATGCATTACATGCAAATAACAGAAAGAATAGCACATGGAGATCTATTACCTTCTACACTTGCTTGACATTTGTTACAACTTGTATCTTCTGCTTTGACAACGGCGTGCTTCCATTTTATCTCAACAATGGGTTTATCTTCTTTTATGTAAATTCAGACATGGATGCATAGTTGAAACCATCAAATGTCTCCCTAGTACAAGCCAATTGTGATCAGTGATGTATAGATATAATCTGAGGCGAGTTCACGAGCGCCTCTAAAATGTTTGAGGCATTTACAAGAACACCTTCAACAATTATTAAGGCATTTTTGAAGAACACCTCAAAGAGTCATAGGAGATGATTTATAAAAGGTCCTACAACGTGGTGTATATAAACAAAACTACAATTAGGGTGTGCCTACTACTATTAACACCGCAAATATTTTTTTCCAGTCAAACCAATTGGAAAACCACATTCAATATTTATCCAACCTAACAATTGCAATAATATTTGTCAATGCAAATTAACCTTTAGTTTCTACAATGAAACACAATAAATGACGCGATAGGAAGCAGCCATCGGTTCATGTTTTTGCATTTCTTAGAAGCATTCAAGTTCTATTGTTGTGGTGTCCATCTGCTTGAATGTGTCTTGGACTTGTGACCATAGTTTTCTAGCCCGTGCCTAACAAATCAAATAGCAAGTTAAAAGCAAAACATCAGCATTACAAATGGACATGAAAAGCAAGAAACCAATATTCAGTATAGTTTAATTTCAACAGAACAAATCTAGTATCAAGTGAAAAGCAAAACACAAGTATTTGGAAGTATATGGAAAGTGGGAAGTAAGAAGCAATCACTAAAGAGAAGTGTTTCTTTGTGCATACATAAGTTTTAGTTTGGGGCAGCCAAATAGTCTAGATTTTTTCAAGTATGGGGTGGCTTCCACACATGGTCTATTCTCCATTCAATAAATGGGACATATTGCCTAAAATACAGATATACTCTAGTGAAAATGATTCATCATCCCCAGCTTACCTGATATCCTTGTGTTAGAGGCTTGATCTTTTCCTCAAGTTGAGAAGCCTTCTTAGCTTCACCATCAATTCTCTTCTTCACAATTTCAAACTTCAAACTCATTTTGCCATTTCCAACAAAAATGGCAAGACCATAGGTTGTTGTAGGAAGGAAAAAGTCCATTTGACATCCCTGAACTCTTCTAAAAGTTCAAAAAACAACCCTGAACTTGAAAACCAGACACCCGACCCCCTTGAACTTTCAAAACCGGACAAATACCTCCCCCCGGCTAAACCCACCTCGGTTTTCTGCCGACGTGGCGTACGTGGACATCCAGCTGGCCCCTGTGCCGACGAGGCGGAGGGATTAATACACATAGGCGTGTCTAGGGTTTCCCTATGATAGACCTGTTCAAACGCCGGGCCGGGCCTGCAAAAGCCCGGTGATAAAACACCAAGCCTGAGCCTGGAATGAGGCCTAACTCCAATGCATTTTTAAGGCTCGAGCTCGGCCCAACACCAAAGCCCGGCCCAAAGCCCAGTTGTACATGCAGATTACAGAATTACAGATGGAATGCTAACATTCCAGGTCCATCCATGTTACCATGTGTACATACATAATTACAGATGGAATGCATGGAAGGAAAAAAATCAAGAAAGATATCAGGCAATAGAAAAATTGGAAGATGGCCAGCTTAGTCTTCCTTGATACTCAAGTCAATTTAACTCTAATACTTCTCCACAACCACATAATTCATAGTTTTAAATGTACATTGCACAACAAAAAATAGAGCCAAGTTCAAGACATTAGTTATAATGTTACATAGCCAAGTTCATAACATAGTGCACTTCACAAATTCATAACACAATGCACTTCACAAATTCATATGAATGTCCAGCTAGTGACAACTCTTGAAGACATCCATATTCCATAGTCTATATTCTAGAAGACAAGAAGTCAAGAACTCCATATGAATGTCTTACAAAAGATTGCCATCATAACACAATGCACTTCACAAATTCACCATCATACTCCTCATCTTCTCCTTCTTCATCAATACTCACGTCTGGGCTCCATGGACTTGCCATGCTTAGCACAACCACAAGGTCCACAACCACATATGGCATTTCTTCAAACATCAATACATACACAAAAAAGTTGGCATTTCTTCAAACATCAAACATTAATACCTACAGACTGGGGAAGGGAGGAGGCCGGTCGGGAGGATTGACTAAGCCTGGGAGAGCACTGCCTTGGGAGGGGGGAGCAAAGAGGGGGGAGCGCTGCCTTGGGGGGAGCACCGAGGGGGAGGGGAGGCGAGGGGAGCACCGCTCGGGAGCGCCGCTGGGAGCAGCACCGGGAAGCGAGGGGAGCACCGCTGGGGAGCATTGCATTGCTGGGAAGCACTGAGTGGGAGCACCACCTCGGGGACTGAGAGCCACGAGGGGGAGCGCAGATCGGGATCGGGAGAGCTAGGGTTGGGACTTGGGGGGAAGCCATTGTCAGCCAGTGACCTAAATGGCCTTATGGCTTATGGCCTATGGGCCTTATGGTGCATAGGTGTAGCCTGCAGTGTGGGTGGTAGTGGCTCGGGCCGGACCGGGCTTTTTTCGGGCTGAAATTTGAAGCTCGAGCCCGGCCCAAAAATAATCCCAAACTTACATGATAGGCCCAAGCCCGGGCCGAGATTAAAGCCTGGCCTAGAAAAAATGTGTTAGGCTTGGGCGTCGGTCGGGCCGCCCATGAACAGGTCTACCCTACGGTTCGACTACTTCTCCCCCAAATCCCTCGCTTCTATCTCCATTGAGGTCGGGTGGCGACGCAGGTAGGAATATGACGACGGGTGTTGGATAGACGGCGGAGATGGACGATTCGAGGGTGTTGATGGTCCAATCACGCAAGGCCATAGGGGATCTGTTGTAATATCACGTATGGCCATAGGGGATCTGTTGTAATATCGCGTAAGGTCAGTGGTGCTAAATCCCCTATTTCGCATGTTAGGGTTCAGTGCATTAGCGATTTTTGTATGCATTGCTCTTGGATTTGCTATCCCATGCACTTTTGTAAGCAGTAGGTAGCATGCACTTTTAGTTGTTTAAGCCTAGTTGATGGATTTTGAGGAAGTAGCGTTGTGTTTTACCTCGCGATTATACATGCTTTCACCGCCGCTCCACGATCCTCGCTTTTTATCCATATCTCATCTCGGGGTAGGACACTGCTTCTTCTGTATGTTGATAATATGCTCATCACTGGTGATGATTCCTTATTCATCACGTATGTGAAGAAGTATCTAAGTGAGCAGTTTTTGATGACTGATCTTGGTTCTCTTACGTACTTCCTTGGGATTGAGGTCTCTTCCACGCGTGTGGGCTACTACCTCTCTCAGCAAATGTATGTCTAGGATCTTCTTAATCGGTCTAGTTTGACTGACACTCGCACTGCTGAGACTCCTATGGAGCCATTCCTTTAACTTCGTGCCACTAATTGTAATCTTCTTGAGGATCTTACTCGATATCGCCATCTTGTTGAGAGTTTGGTGTATCTTGTGAGCACTTGTCTTGATATTGTTCATGTTGTTCATATCTTGAGTCAGTTCATGGCTCGTCCTACCTATCTTCATTACAGTCACCTTCTTCGTGTCTTCGATACTTGCGTGGGACTCTCGTCATTTGTTTTTCCCTAACTCCACCTCACTCTAGCTTTAGGCGTACTCCGATGTGACCTGGGCTAGTGATCCTTCTGATCGTCGTTCTCTTTCTGCTTACTGTGTTTTTCTTGGCTCCTCTCTGATTGCTTGGAAAATAAAGTAGACTGTAGTTTTCCATTTGAGTGCAGAGATTGAGTTGAGAGCTATGACAGCAGTGATAGCAGAGGTTACTTGGTTGAGGTGGCTACTTGCAGATTTTGGAGTGCCTGTGATGGGATCTACGACTTTTTTTGTCTGACAGTACATGTGTTATCAGTATTACCCGTGACCCAGTGAAGTATGAGCTCACCAAGCACATTGGTGTGGATGTTTGCTTTATAGTTTATACCCTCAGAGTTTCATATTGTTGATTTCTCCACAAAGCCACAGACTAGGGTACAACACTTGTATTTTCTCTCCAAACTCAATGTGTGTGATCCACTATGAGTTTGAGGGGTGTTGAAGGATTTAGACCCGCCATTATGTGTTAATGAAGTATTTTGGTGATTAATGACAAATGCACTTATGAGACTAACACTCTTATTGTTATATCATGTTTAGTCTCAGCTTGGATATAAAAGCAAAAATCCAAACAGGTATATATTCATTAATGATAAATCTATTTGTAAGACTAACAATTCTATTGATTATCTATTGCTTAGTCTCGTTTGGATATAAAGACGAAAAATACAAGAGGTATGCATTCTACTTCTTCTTATTATATCTTGTTGCATTCCTCGGATCCAAAATATAGGTTAAACTCCACCAAAAAGGTTAACTTGGATATGTGCATATGTTTCCATTATACATTTGTGTATGCACACATTTAGGGGGAGTCCATTCTGTATTTTGAAGTTTTATTAGTATTGATCCATATTCTCTTTCCACATATATTAAGGATCTTTACTTTGAAACATATCCTTGAATATATTTAACTTGTGTAGTTAGTATATTCATTTGAGTATATGAGAACATATGAAACTTGTGTAGTTCATGGATGTTCATATATCCTTGAATATATTTAACTCGCGTAGTTAATATATTCATATGAGTATATACAACTTGTGTAGTTTGTATACACTCATATTCAGTATATACAACTTGTGTGGTTCGTATATACTTGTAGTATATATAACTTGTGTAGTTTGTATATACTCATGGCCTTGTTGTTTCATTAGTATTGATCCTTGTGATCTACTTTGAAACATAACTCTTGAGTATATATATAACTTCGTGTTTATATATACTCATACCAATTACATTCAATTATTTGAAATTGTGTTGTGGGACTAACATGTGTGCTAAGATGTTTCAAGGCTTAGTCCCGGAGTTTGAGTGATGACATAAAAAGAAAATGCAAAGGTGATAAAAGATCGACATGACTCAAGACAAAGGAGTAATGCACTGCATTTCGAAAAGCTTCTGGAAGAAGTTCAGTGGAAATCGGTATGACCGCATTTGGTAAGCGGTACTACCGATGTGCGGTAGTACCGGAGTTCTTGTGGCAGAACTACCGCGTAGCGGTATGACCGCAAATATGTTGGCGGAACTACCGCAACCCGGTTGTTCTGTTTGTTAGTTGGCGGTATGTAAATTCCAGAGAAGGTGTTTTTCTGTATTTCTCGAGCCTCTGGAAATCGGTAGTACCGCATTTGAGAAACGGTACTACCAGAGAGCGGTATTACCGGATGCTAGTTGGCGGTAATACCGCACCTTCAGTAATGGCTTGTTCAAAAGCATTTATGCAGGTATATCTTGGTAATTAGTGTTAATGACATTGTGGGACTAACATTTTCCATGAGTTGGATGAATAGGTTATGTTCCAGGGTGATGAAGACTTCGGATGGCATCATGAGTTGATCGTCATCAAGTCAAGATTCAAGAAGAGGATGCATCATGTGTTGATGCATATCAAGATCTCGAAGAAGAGATGATCATGAGTTGATCATCAAGTCAAGAGAAGACTCATCATATGTTGATTGAGGTCAAGTAAAGGATGCATCATGGGTTGATGCATATCAAGACGATGACCCGGACTTGAAGTGAAGATGTGCGTCATCAACCTTCAAGAAGATGGTCAAGGCAAAGGTATGACTAGCTAAGGCTAAGGATGTGTTCCTAGTCTTTTACTGGTCTTGGTGTTTGGTTGGAAGACCGGATTGCTAGTATAGGTTGTCGTACTATTAAGAGGGGTCTTGTCTAGTAGCTTGAGTCTCATCATGTGTTGATAGCTCAATCTTGCTTGCTCTAGCTCATCGTGGCATGATGCTATTATTTGCGAATGTGTTTTGCAAATAGCCGAAGCTCGTGCATTTAATCCTTGTAACATGTGACTATGCTTTGCAAATGTGTTTTGCAAATGATTGAAGTCCATGTACCTACTCCTTGTGGCATGATCTATGTTTGCAAATGTGTTTTGCAAATGGTTAAGATTCATGTGTATTCCCTTGACATGGTCTAAGATTGCTTGTTGCTATTTCTTTGGACTTAGACCATGGTAGTGGCTCTTTTGAGTTGTGATTTTTGATTTGATCAAATGTATTTGAGATCAATCAAATAGGTGGGTTGTGTAGCCCTCTGAATAAGCTTTCAATAGAGTCCAAGATCACTCAATTCCGACATCGGAGTCAAAAGTTATGATATTTTTACCGAGTGTAAATGCATGCTGAAAATTGGGCTACAGTAGTACCGCCCTTATAACAATGGTAGTACCACGAGCAGTAGTACCCCCTTGTGAGTGCGGTACGACCGCAAAAGGCTGTAACGGCTAGTTTTTGGCTGTTTCGTCTCCAAACGGCTAGTTTTTGGTGTGGGGGCTATAAATACCCCCTTGGCCGGTTGAGAGACAATCTTTGACATCCCATTGAGTTCCTTTGAACTAAGAGCAAGCCCTCTACTCCTATTTGTGCATGTGTTGCACTTAGTGAGGTTTGAAAGGCAAATCCTATTGCATGTGTTGCATTAGGTGGTGGATTTAGTATCCACGAGAGCTTTGACACTTGATTGGTTCAAGTGAAAGTTGGGGACTTGTTACTCTTGGTGTTTGTCGACACCTAAACGGCGTGGAGGCGTCGTGGTCCGGTGATCTTCTCAAGTGAAGCTTGTGAGAAGGCCCGGTGTTTGTGAGTGGCTTAGTGCTCGCCATCTCCGGAGTGGAGTAAGAGCAACCCTAGTGGAGCGAGGTGGTTGATACCTCGGAGGAAGGCTTAATTTGTGAAGCCGACCCAATTGGTTTGGGTTTTCCTCAACGTGGATTATGGGAGACTGGCAAGTCTCCGACCACCACGGTAAAACATCGATGTGTCTTTGTGGTGTGATCTCTATTGCCTTACTATTGCATTTACATTCATTGTGTATGAATGCTTGCTTTACATTGTGCAATTTATATACCTTGTATTAAATTGCTTATTCATTGTGTATGAATGTTTGCCATGCTATGTGCTATTTACATTGCTTAAATTGAATTGCTTACAAGTCCATGCTTGATTGATTATTATCAATAGACTTGTATTGTTGGTGCACTTAGTTGAACCTAGTTGATTTAGGCTTTAATTGTGCAAAACCGTATTTGTATCAGCTTCCGCATTAAGAATCGGTTTTAGCGCATAGAAGTTTTAAAACGCCTATTCACCCCCCTCTAGTCGGCCTCCTCGATCTTACAGGTGTTAGAATATGAATCATTTTATATTTTCTTATATGTGTATGATATATTCCTTTATAATATCCCCTTGTACTCCCTATATATATTGTCCATTGGGCCTCATGAATATACATGCAATATTCATAACAGAGGTGAGGTGACAAGGCAGAGGGCTATGTTGTCCGTCGCCGATGAGGAAAGGCGAGCCTTGCTGAGTCCCATTTGCACAGGCATCGTTGCTACCCAATGCATACTCCTGGGCAAGTTGCAATCCGCGCCTACGGGCCTCAAATCTAGATGTCGTTGGATCTAGCCAGCCTCGCCCTCAACGACGGCGTCGGCGTGCTTAGCCTTAGGCTCCAGACAGCACGACAACCGTGACGGAGGAGGTGGTCGGGCGCGGAGGAGATGGCCCAGGCTCGGCGCGATAGCGACCGAGCGCGGGAAGGCCGAGCGCCCGGGGCGGCGGGGCCCGAGCGCATGGAGGCTGGCCGATTGACGTCGATGGTATCAAGGTCGCACACTCCGGCTCCTCCTCATGGATTCCTTGGTTGCGTTGTTGAGCTAAGGGAGAGAGGAATAGGGATTGGAGAGACAAAGCTTGGTGGGTTGGGTTGAGTAAATGAGTTGTCGTTGAGTTACACTGTGGGAGCAAGGACAAAGTGTCCGATTCTTTTATCCGGTATCAGATGTAAGAGGCGTATCTTTTCCCAAACACAATCATCAAGAAGTACATGTTTGGTATTATTATTTGAGATAATTCATTATTTGCCACTGCCTAAGGGTGAATTTTAGGATTTGCCACTGCATGCCACATGTCATACTCACATCAGTAGCAAATTCTAAATTACGCATGTTTAGGCAGTGACAAATAATTGAACCTTCCTTATTATTTAACCTTCCTCGTTGCCCTAACCATCAAGGGCGGATCTACACTGCACTACCCGGGTGCACAGAAACCGGGTCAAAAAACCATTGTCCTTTAGACAGTGGCGGATCCAGAACGAAAATGACCGGGGGTCCCTAGTTCCCATACATATCATATACGTTTAATTTTTTGGCTTGAAGTGTCCTCTTATCTTAGGTTAGGGTGTCCATACTATATATACATGGTTATATCTAATGTATATCTAAAGGCATGGACGGAACTACATTGAAGGACCCGATGTCACAGGACACCAGGTCAAAAAAATTCAGTAGAGATTAGTCCATATATACTATGTGTGCACCCCCTGATTTAAAAGTTGTGCACCCGTTCAGTCCAACCTCTAATCAGATGATGCATTTTGCCAATGTTTGCCGCATAAATTACTATTTAGTACATTGTTACTTCAAAATTATATTTTTAGATAATGGAAGAGAAAATCTCTCCCGACCTCTGCATCAAGGATGCACACAGCCTAACTTATTATTAAGTTTAAAGCACCGAAGTAGCCAAACAGTTTAACAAAACATGAAACCTTACAAGCAAATGATGACTAAAATTTAAACTCAATCAATACAAATCCTATAACTAGACCACCACCCATGAGCACTGAAAATTTTCTTTGCCACCACCTCCAGACGGTCGCTGACGGCCAACATAGCCTCCTTCTGGTTCGATTTCTGCATATTTGCCCAAGCCCTCAGACAATGTCCGATCAAAAAGATAACCTGCAATGGATTAGTAACCATCTTCGTATTAAAAACAATATCATTCCGGCATAACCAGATAGACCAACATAAGGCACTACCTCCCACCAAGAGCTGTGACTTTAAAACTTTTGGAATTCCGGCTAACCAATGCCAAAACATGTTTGTTATACTCAAAGGAGGTGATAGATTAAACGCACAACCGACAACCCACCAAATGAGACGCATGGGGACAAATAAAAAAAGATGTTGAATTGTTTCTTCTTTAATACAGAAACCACACTTTTTGCTTCCCCTCCAATTTCTTTTATGCAAGTTATCTTTAGTTAACACGACCCCTCTTTTAAGATACCAAAGGAAAATATGAACCTTTAAGAGGATTTTGATTAGCCAAAATAAATTCCTAAAAGGACTCGACCATTGCTAATTAGAGCCTCATAGAAAGATTTGACCGTAAACATACCAGATTTATTTAAATTCCATTTAAAGATATCCTTTTGAGAGCTTAACTGTAAATTAGCAATTCTCAAAATTAACTCATTCCAAGCATGTAATTTGGGTCCAATAATAGGTCGTCGAAAGGAGATATTCAGGGGCGACGATCTCATAATATTTGCCACAATATTCTCCTTCCTCCTTACCACATTATAAAGAATAGGATATTTATTTTTAACGGGGAATTACCTAACCAGATATCTCCCCAGAATCTAATTTGCTTTCCATTTTGAATAAGGAAAGACCCAAAACGAAGAAATTGATCTTTAATGTTCATAAGACCCGACCAAAACTGAGAAGTCCCAGGTTTTTTAACCATCTGAGAGAGACTTTTGTTACCCAAATACTTCCTAGTTATCAACGATTGCCAAACGCCGTCTTCATTCAGCAGTTTAAATAACCATTTTCCAAGTAAACTTTTATTTTTCGCGAACAGGGTCGAGGAATGCGGCGACGGATCCGGCGAGGCGGTAGATTCCGGTGACCTCGAACGACCGGAGCTGGTCGGAGATCCCCAGCGGAGAGGCGGCGACGAAGGGTTTGGGAGTCGGAGACTCGGAGTTTTGGGTTTGGGTTAGGCAGTTAGGCTTGGCCGCCTGGGGTTTAATCCGGTAGGCCCCACCGGTCGGAGAGACGGGCGGCCTGCAAAATTGGCACGCGCACACGCGTGAAACACCCGCGCGGTGGCAGAGTTGTCGCCGTCCACGGAAGCGAAGCGAGCCAACCAACCCCCGCGAAATCTTCAAACCCCACGCCACCGCCACCGCCACCGCCATGTCCATTTCGCTACTCCTCTCCTCCTCCCTCCCCTCCACGCCGCCGCCTCTCCTCCGCCGCGGGATCCGACGGAGCCCGACGCCCCTCTGCGCCTCCCTCCCGCCTCCACCCCGCCGCGTGGGCCTGACCACCGCCCGTGGCGATGGTGGCGGGAGGTGGCTCGTCGAGACGCGGCGTGCGCGGGCGGCCTCGGCGGCTGGGGTTTCAGGGGGAGGAGGCGATAGTGGGGATGACAGTGGGACGGGGATCGCCGCGGCGGCGGCGGCCACGGTGGTGCTCGCGGTGATGAACCGGGTGCTGTACAAGCTGGCGCTCGTGCCCATGAGGAATTACCCGTTCTTCCTCGCCCAAGTCACCACCTTTGGGTAATTCTGATACTTTCAACGATAACTCGGCTCAATTTTACAATTTCGTGTTTCTGCCGTGGACTACTGCGGTTTTACACTTCTATATTCTCCGAGTTCAATCGAGATGCTCGTTGGCATGTTTAACTTTATGTTTGTTTGCTTCCACTTCAGATGTGTAAAGCTTATTCATAATTCATATCAACTGAATGCATGTGAAATCTTATGTAACAACCGTATTGTTTCTTTTCCATACACGGATTTCTTCAAAGTGGTTGCATACACCTATTTCTACTAGAAATGAAATACTCACGCACTTCCTTATTTTTGCAGGTATGTTATGGTGTATTTTTCTGTTCTTTTTATAAGATATCACGCTGGTATTGTCACTAAAGAAATGCTAGCACTTCCAAAATCACGCTTCATGTTAGTCGGCTTACTAGAAGCACTAGGTGTTGCTTCAGGCATGGCTGCTGCAGGTGATGACTAATATTCCTACTTTACTTCCACAATGCAGTATTTCAAATTTATATTTTTGTAACAACTACAGTATTTGAAGTATGGTTTCTTCAGATCATAACTAAATGGAATTTTTTTTTGTTTGTTTGTCTGTCCTCACAGCTATGTTACCTGGACCATCCATTCCAGTGTTGTCTCAGGTACTATATTTTGATTTTGCCTGACAGGACTAACTGTCTCCACTGGGTCACTTATCTGTATTTTATATTATTGAAACTTTTATTGTGCAAAGTATGAACATTCTCATATATTGCTTATATCCAACCCTGAAATAAATTGGTCGTATGCATCTCATCTTTGCAATATCTGAAATTTCTCTCTCTCTCTCTCTCTCTCTCTCTATTTTCTTCTTACCATTTGGCTTCAGGTAGTTCTTTTGTTGCAATCTCAGTGCTTTTCTTAAAGCAGCATTTAGATAATCTTGCTAGCTGCAATGGTTGATTTAACATTTGTGCATGTCGATTAGTACTTTCTTTTTGGTGATGTGATGCACATTAAGTAATCACCATAATTAGACTATGAAGCTGACAAACCCAATATATAGGAAGCCTAATCAACCTTAGCCTTCCTTCTATCTTTCGTAGTGCCATACATTCTTTTGAGCTTGCAGTTATCTTGTATAAGTTCTTTGGGTATGTCTGTCCAGCTTCATGGCTGCTTTTTATGTGATCTTCCTGTGAACGCTCTTAACACAATTGTCATCTTTTTGCAGTCTTTTTTGGTCTGGCAGCTTATCTTATCTGTCCTCATTTTGGGAAGGAAATATAGAGCAAACCAAATTTTTGGATGCTTGCTTGTCACAGCCGGGGTAATTCTAGCAGTAGCAAGGTGTGTATTGGAACAGTTAGACTGCTAGTTTTGCCCACTCTTTTTTTGTACTTCACATCATGGTTCTCATAATTTGCACTAAATAGACAAATAGTTGCCTATTGTCTGTTCCATTGGACATCATGTGTATTGTGTATTGGACATGCTCACGTAAAGACCATACTACTGATAAGGTGAAAATATCGGCTGCCGACTATAATTGGAGCTCCTTAGTGCATCAGACTGGTTGTATTGTAGCTGTTAAGGGTATTTGTGGTATTCCACTAATAGTCTAGGGTTTACTCCTGTGTGTGTCCTTGTACTATATATATTATCTTTTGGGCTATTGCAATACAACTAACCATTCATATTTCCCCTCTCCCTCTCCATCTAACATGGTATTAGAGCATTAGGTTCTCTCCTAGCCTCCGCTCGTCCTCCGCTGCCGCTGCCCCTACCCCCGGAAGGAGCAATCTCCACTCCCCGGGGCGGTCTCCTTCTAGTAGTAGTCTTCTTCTTTGAATAGCAGCAGCATCACCTCCGATCTTGCCCGATCCATGCCCTGGAAGTAGAGAAGGGAAGCCCGTCGAAGAGAGGTCCAAGAACAGCGGCCGCCTCCCAACCAGATCCGGCCGTGTGTTGCCGCCTCCGGATTGACGCCCTCACGCCGGGCCCCAGAGCTTCTCACGAGCGCCTCTGCTCCCGCCGCCCCGGGTGCTCTCCCGCTAGGCCTCCCGAGCCGCTATTACTCTGGATCAGTGCCGCCACCTTGGGTGCTCTCTCGTAGGGCCTCCCGAGCTGTCGCCACCCCAGGTACTCTGCCGTCGGATCCCCTGCGCTGGACTGCCGCCCGGCGTCGTATCGCCCGGATCCAGCTGCTGTCATCCCCGGGCACTTTCATTGCGCCGCCTTCCCAGCCGCCACCGATGGGCCGCGGCACCAAGCCTCGGCGCTTGCGTCCTGTCGACCTCGGCTCTGCTCCTCGCTGCCTGCGTTACCAAGCCGGCTGGAGAGAAAAGAGAGAAGGAAACTCGGTTGGAAGGGAAGAGAGAAGCCAGAAGGAGCTCAGGTGGAGGAAGAAGAAGGGGGAGTTGGGATCTCTCTGGTCGATCTGGTTTATAACCATATCTGGCCGGAGCCGCTCCGGCTTCACCGGCTCCAGCTGCGGCTAATCCGGCTCCAGCTTCTCCTCTAGGTACAGCTGGCTTCGGCTTCTTGCAGCTTCTTCCGCTGTTAAAGAGTAGTGCAGCTAGTATATGCTGCTCTTTTGAGTTATTTTTTCCTTTGAGTCCATCCAAGTCTGTAAAACTCTATCTTTAAGTTCGTCTAAGCTTTGCGAGTCCACAAAGTTCTTGTTAGTCAGCTGATTGCTTCCTAGCCCACTCTTTCCCTTTTGCATGGCAGCAACCGCCGCTCTTCCCCCCGAGCCGTTGCAGATTGTAGAAGTCGTTATGATGTTGCCGCTTCTCTCTGAGCCGCCGCCCAAGCTTCTAAGGTTGTCGCGCTTCTTTCATACCGTGCCTCCGCCGTCTCGGGCTTCGATCTACGTTGCGATGCTTTTATCTATTCCTTTTCGGCTTGATTTGACAGTTCTCTCCATTCATATCGGTTTCATCATCTTCTTCGTCATGTTGCCGTGGTCGACCTTGCTCCCGCTTGCCTCTACTTTCTCATCCCTTGCATCTTGTGCTTTATGGGCTGTCGCACGACCCCGGATGGGAGATCTTTTGATACTCGGCATATTTTCCAAGAGCTGAACGCTACAACGACATTATGAAGACTCGGATTTCGGACTTTTCCTATTGTAGTGTTAACCCTTTCAAATGCAATGCTATTACATATGTCTTGCATTTGAGGGGGGGTGTTAAGGGTATTTGTGGTATTCCACCAATAGTCTAGGGTTTACTCCTGTGTGTGTCTTTGTACTATATATATTGTCGTTTGGGCTATTGCAATACAACTAACCATTCACATTTCCACTTTCCCTATCCATCTAACAGTTGGATGTCGAGGCAACAAGAGAATGTTTATGTGCCATTTTTTAGTTTCGACTAAGTAATTGCAATGGCACTATATTTGGTTTGGAATTAGTAGCACAAAATTTACCGATTGATACAAATTTAACTGATTTCTTGTGTATTCCAACTTCTCAGTTGCATAGTGCTAAGGAAAATTTTCAGCAGTTGTCTAACATGTAATTTTCCAGTGGCATGCTGCATGCAGCTAACTTCCACGTATTTGTATTAGCACTTCCACCTCTACTAGTAGTTAGTAAACCCTTCTATTAGTTACTTGATTGGGCATTGTAGTCAGTCACACAAGACAAGTAATGTAGGTGTGTCTGCTCTGCAGCAACGCTTACTGGTTTAGGTTCATGTACCAGTCCACCAGATACTTATTTCTGGCTGAGAGGCACGTCCAATGATACTAGCACCAGTGGTACAGGTATCCCACCAAAAGCACTATCGTGCTATTTCTGATGAGCCTAATATCTTATGATAATTGGATAAAACTCAAAAAGTTTTTGTGGTGTGATCACCTGGCCCTTCTAGATGGCTAAACTGCATAGTGGTTTGGTAGTATAGCTTCCTCACCTGATCAGCCCACAACATGTGCAGTTGGGTGTTGTAAGAAGTAAGATGTTACTTTCAGCTTTGTGTTGAGACAAAATACATAAGCTGAACCAAAAGTTTGGAAAAAAAAATGTGCAAACTGAGAACTGAGCATGACTGGGCATTAATAGGGTAATATTACAATGCATGTATGATACACACATATAATATGGATGATATGTCGATTGTGGAATATTCCTATTTTATGTTGATTGGCTTTTGAGTATTTCCTGGCCATGCTTTTACTTTATGAATGCAGTGGAGCAAATGGTGGTTCATTTCTATATGATGTCAAGTTTTTTTGGCCAGCAGTAATGATGGCTTCATCTGCATGTCAGGCTGGTGCATCCATAACCAAGGTCAAGTGTACTTACTGGTGTACCTCTGATGAAACTTTCAGTTATCCCAGCTCTAATATCTTTTTATATAATTTGACAGGAATTTGTTTTCATTGATGGTGCAAAACGCCTTGAGGTTCGTAATAATTCCATTAACAGGTAGAGAGCACTATTAAGTGATAAAAATAGGGGAGATTTGATTATTTGCCACTGTCAAAAGATGTGTAGTTCAGGATTTACCACTTATGTGTCTATGACATGTGGCTCTGGGACCCACATGTTATAGACACATGGAGTGACAAATCCTGAAATGCACATGTTTAGAGTGGCAAATAATCAAATATTCCTAAAAATAATGGTGGGAGATAATGCATGTGAAAATCTTATTCTTTACCTATTTTGGTTTTGCTATTTCAAGCAATTTCTGAGGTTAAAAGCATGATGAGTTGGTTCTTTGTGTGTTTACACAGGGAAAGCGGCCTGACATATTTGTGGTTAACTCTTTTGGGTCAGGTTTTCAGGTAAGGTTTGTAGTTATCTTCTTTTTGTTAATTGGAGGTTCAATACTCACTAGTGAAAAGAGTAATGGTGTTTGCACCACCTTGTTTGGAACTCTACAATGCTATGGAGTTTTCTCATGGTTATTGTATAATTCTTCACTACTCAGTCCGTAGAATTTTCTCCCTTTTGTTCACTTCAAATCTGCTATGTTGGACTACACAGGCTCTTTTTGTTTTCCTACTCCTTCCGTTTCTCTCTAACTTGAAAGGCATTCCATTGGCTGAGCTCCCTGCATACGTAAACCGTGGTGCTGCATGCTTTCTGAATATTGGAGGCAATCTGAACGGTGAGTTGCTGCTTGTGGTAGTATCTTTGGATGCTAAAAAAGTTGAACATTGTCTGTATACCATGTAATACTTCAAAACTGTTGTTGGTTGAAGAAAAAGCTTTTCCTGTAATCTTCCACTAACAAATATCGTTCATTTGAATTTTTTTTTTTTTTGCTTGGTGATATTGTTCAGTTATGCATTGAGTCCCCACAGACACATTGAAAGCACTTGCTAGCTATTGGAATTCAAAATGCTCAAGGTCCCAATCTTTGTCACCTTGGCCACTGATTAGTAAAAGCTTTACGTCATGATGAGAGACCATGCTGCTGTAGCCCCTATTCTCTAAAGATGTTGAAATCATGCGCTAATGGTTTAAATTTTTCAGATTGCCATGGAGCTCCTTTGTTACCACTGCTGTTCATAACTATGAACGTGGCCTTCAACATTTCTGTGCTAAATCTGGTGAAGATGTCTACTGCACTGGTTGCTTCGCTAACATCAACTCTAGCAGGTCAAATAACAGTCCGCACTCCCTCTGAATAGTTTAACAAGCACTATCATAATTCATACGTATGAGTCACAGGTTTTGGAGGTTGAGTGGAAAATGCTGACAAAGCAATAGCATAAGGCAAAGGTTCATGCCTAATAAGCAGTTAGCACCTGGCACATGCGTGCAAATACACAATTAGCTATGATTCTTCTGTTTGGCCGGCCTATATTCATTTCTAACTTTCTAACCTCTACTTCCCCTGCAGTACCTCTTTCCATATATGTCCTGTCGCTTCCTCTGCCATACATACCTGAAGGAACAATGCTAAGCACATCTTTTTTGGTTGGTGCTGGTATCTTAGTGCTTGGGTTGCTCCTATACAACCTTCCTCAAAAAACAGCTGATCAAGTGAAGACAGACTAATCTAAACCAAAGTGGCAAAGTCACATACCAGGATGACAATGTGCTTTTGATGCTCCTTGATACAAGACTGGAATTCCATTTCATTGGCAGTCAGCAGCACAAATTTGTACATTACTTCTGAAGAGTTGCTGCGCTACTGCAAGCATTCTACCTGAGAGAAACCTTTTCGGCCAGGCAGGGCCTAGTTTCAACTTATAACAAAAGAATAAGTCTAACTATCAATAACGTGAGCTGGTTTGGGGGCTCGTGTTTTGACATGTAAGCGTCTTAGTCAGCAATGAGGAAATAAATTTTTAATTTTTTTTGGGGCCACCGGTCAGCTCCTGATTTCTCTTCTTCCTCATCTTCTCTTTCTCCCTGTTGAGGAACCGTCGCTGGCGAGTCCAGTCCGAGCGATTACCTCGTAGACAAACTCAGAATCGTAAGAACAATACATGAACACAAGAACAGAATAAGAGATGGAACACAGAGATGTAGGGAGACTTCTTGCTTCTCTTTATTCCTTCATCCATCGATCAATCCTTTACAATGAATAGCACCTCCTATTTATAGGCTACGATCCTGCTAGGGTTTGGGATGGGGCGCCCACTAATGGGCCGACTGCAGGGTCAGGCCCATGGTTTCCCAACACTCCCCCTTAGGCACCCATCCTTCATGTCCATGTCTCGTTAAAACTCCATAAAAACCCAGTGGGAAAAATTTAGAGAAAGAGTACATGATACACGTTCTGCTGTGATGCACGAATTGCCTCATTAAAAACCTTAGCCGAGAAACTTCAGGAAAACTCATCAAGGGAAAAAGAGTACAATCCACCCAATTTCACTTAATCTCCTAGATTTATTCTTTGGGTACTCGATCTTCATGATCAAGCTTTAATAATGAGTTCGTGAAGGTTCTCCCCTTGAATTTTGCACTTCTCTTAAGTCTCATCATTCCAATTCACATATGCATCTTTCAAAGTTAGATGTTGTAAGTGACTTAGTGAATAAATCTGCAAGATTCTCACATGACTTAGTATGCAGTACTTTAAAAACGTTCATCTTTTGCAATTCATGATCATAGAAGAACTTGGGGTTGATATGCTTTGTGAGAGGATTCTTCACATAACCCATCTGTACTTGTGCAACACAAGCTGCATTTATCTTCATAGATAATAGTGGGGGTTAGTGCGGCATTCAATCCACATGACTGCTGGATGTGGTGAATCATCCGCCGAAGCCAAGCACATTCTCGTGAGGCCTCGTACAATGCTATTATTTCCGAGTGGTCCGTCGAAGTCGATACAAGACTCTGCTTAGATGATTTTCATGGAATTGCAGTTCCACCACACAGGAATACATAGCCTGTTTGCTATTTGGCTGTATGCGGGTCCTACAAGTACCCGTTATTTGCATTGCCATTCATAGTTAAGTCTTAGTTCTTTCTGTAGAACAGACCAAGTTCTTTGCTTACTTGGAGGTATTGAAAGATGTCCTTCATTCCCTGCCAATGTCTTTGGTAGGTTCTCATACTATACCTTGCTAATAGGTTCACGGCAAATGCAATGCAGGTCTAGTCTGATTTGTTCAATACATGAGTGTTTCTATCACACTTAAATATGGAATTCGGTCCCAGGACTTCCTCCCCTCTTTTCTAGGTTTGTATGGGTCCTTGTCTTGCAAAGATCTCCGACCATTGGCACTTTCAAAGGGTATGCCTTTCCAAAGCCGAACCTTTCCAACACCTTACGAGTGTAGGTTGGTGATGTACTAAAATTCCTTGAGGGCATGCCCAAGCGCAAACCTAGGCAATATTTGGTTTTCACCCAAATCTTTCATTTGAACTCGACTTGGTAAGAGCTTACTTTCTTAATATCCTTGAGGTTAGATGATATTGGATCATTTTCATACACCGAGATTATACAAAATCCATTCAAAATCATCGTATAAATACACAGGGTTTATTCTCATTGTTCGTGTAGCCTTTCTTGCATAGAAAGTCGCTTCAAGCGATTATACCACATTCTGCCTAATTGCTTAAGTTCGTACAATGACTTTCTGAGTTTCACACTGTACATATTTCTATTTGGTCTATCTTGGTTTGGGACATTGATACATTCAGGTATCTTCAATGTCCGAATCCAATATTTCATAAAGGTATGCTGGTACCCCATCCATCAATTTCAATTCTAACTTCAAGTTCACTGCCATTGAGATAAATGTCTAAAGGGGGTTCTGCCCATGATCGGGGAATAGGTTTCTTCATAATCATCTCCTGGATGTTCAATGAAACCTTATGCAACGAGCCTTGCTTCTTTTCATTTCTCTTTCGAACAAATATCCACTTATGCCCTACGGGGTGCACAAGGGAAGGCGTACGGCTTACAGGCCCAAACGCCCTTCTTTTATTCGAAGAGAATAATTCAGTTTCTACTGCCTTCTTTCAATCTGATTTTTCTTTCATTCAATGAGCGTCTGAGCTCGAATCAAGATTGATGATTGTGGCAAGTTTCTTTGCAAAGTATATGTCGACATTGGTGTTGTTATATTCAAAGATTCTCCAGAGTCATAAATTTTATAGCTATTTCTTCAAGGCGATTCTTCTAATACTTTTACTTGCTCACCGCTTTCTATTGCGGGCAAATCCTTTAGTTTTTCGATTCCGATGTGTGCGCACACATCCATCACGATGTCTCCTTCATGGGGATGTTCAATTCTAGTATGTCTTTTCTGAAGGTTCCATACCGATACCAGGTCTCAATTGGCTCCCCTTTTGGTTCTAGGGCACTTCGGTGATCGGCTGTGTCAAGTCCTTCTTATCCTTTTTCACCAGCGTCCCGGTTACTTGGATTCGAGGCGGAGTTCTCGCCCTTTATTCCGAGGCCTCGGGCGAGATTAGGGATACCTTCATTGGTATTTCAACCCTTTCCGGTGCATTGCTTGCAGGCAAATGCTACTTGGTCACGCTCTTCACATCAGTAAAGTGGTATGGCAGTTGATTCGCTAATATTTGCAAATCAATTATCTTCTGGACTTCAATTGTCTTCTAGACTTCAATTCAAATATCTTCTGGACTGCAATTATCTTCTAGACTTCTCTATTTGCTTCACTAGTGCGCGGGTCATATGCATAGATTTCAATTATCTTCTGGATTTCAATTGTCTTCTAGACTTCAATTATTTCCCGACATTATTATCAAGGGTTGATTTCCTCCCCCTAATGATGGGAAACTAATCTCATCTAATGTACTATCAGCGAATCGGGCATTATTCAAATCTCCAGTCATAAGGTCCAAATACTCGATTATGGATCTTTGTCTCATAACCAACGTATATCCCGGACTTTGGAGAAGACCCATTGCGATTACGCGGTGGTGGTATAGGTATATAACCCTTGCAACCAAACCTGCGAAGATGAGTAGTTTTTGGTGCTGACCCTTGCGCTAGTTGCTTAGGTGGATGGATGTTATAGGCCGACGGTCTAAAATTGATGAGAGTTCTTGCGGCGGGATGCGTGTCCCCAACACGTAGTTGGTAAATTACAATTCTTCAAAGTTACGCTAGTCCATTCGGTGCGGACATGCGGTACAAAATGCTCAATTTTAATTCCCATTTTCATGCAATAATCATCAAATGCTTTGGAGTGAGTTCTCGGCGTTGTCCATTCAATGGACTTCTCATGATGATCGGGAAAATATTTCTAGTTTAATTATCTACGAGATTGGCTTTGCAAAAGCAAGATTTCTCAGACACTAAACATAGTGCGACCATTCAGGAAGCATCGATGAGCACTATAAAATACCTCAAATTACCCTTACGGGGGCTATATAGGACCGCAAAGGTCTCCTGGATACGGTCCGAAATGCGAGGACTTCATCCTTCGCTTTGAGCAAAAGGTCTAGTAATTAATTTCCCGGTGGCATATGTGGGGCACACAAAATCTTCCTGATTCGAGAAATTCTTTATATTCATATTATGTCCCTATGAATTGTTAATTATATTTATCATCATCCTAAGACCTAGACGGCACAATCTATCATGCCAGAGATAGAAAAGTTCAGAGCTTCTAAATACGATTTTCAGGGCAGTATAGGCTGCAGGTGCCTTAATATTAGTGTAGTATAGCCCAGTTTTATATGAAGGAAGGTATTCTAATGCCATTGTTTCATTTTCTTCACGCTTTTCAATGAGCAGGTATTGCTTACCATACTCTTCTTCAGTCTCTACGTGGAAACTGTTAGCGCAAATATCCTTGAGAATTCTAGTCGATTCCGGGTACAACAAGTCTTCTTCAATGACCAAAGTTGTGCCCATTGGGAGTATAATTATGGCCCTTCCTGAGCCTATTATACAAGTATCATTTTCTTGATCGTCGTAAAGACTACCGACATTCTTGCCGATCATTGAAAAATTTCTGTTTCTCGGGATGGTATTCGTTGTGCCGCTACATGCTAAGCACACTTCCTCCATAGGCGTCACACGCGTTCTAATATA
Source organism: Ampelocalamus luodianensis (assembly GCA_036346255.1). NCBI lineage: Eukaryota > Viridiplantae > Streptophyta > Magnoliopsida > Poales > Poaceae > Ampelocalamus > Ampelocalamus luodianensis. Next base: position 22,338,226 of record CM070621.1, read on the forward strand.
ATGTACTTTATTAATATGTGCAAAGCAAACAACACATAAATAAAATACTTGAGATATCGAGCGTAACTTGCTATTATAAAGACGGAAAATAAGTCTTGTAGGACTCATAATAAGAATTTAATGCTTTGCTCTCCTAAAGCTTGCAACCATTATTCAATAATTCAAAGTTCGCTTCAATTACAAGCGCAAGTTTCTATAAAGATCCGAGTGCAATCGTGCATTGGATCTAATAAGCGAGTATTCGGAACTTACGCCAAATCGGCTCCATCGCGATCTTCTCCTCTTGGCGACTACGGTGTGGCGGCTGCGATGTCCAAAGGAGGGATGATGAAATTGCTCTTGGTCGTTCACATTCATAAGTGCGGCTAATGGATGTGGATCCTCTGTACTGCAATGGCGATGTGTGCCTCATGCTATCATTTGCCCCTTTTCTTAGGTGAAAACATCAATAATGTGCGACGCGACCTTACCCTTCTTGTTCCTCTCATTCGTGAGAGGCTTCATCACCTTGCGGTTTGCTAGCGATGGCTTCATGGCCAACATTGCTACTAGGTGGTTGCGAGATGAAGTTCTTTCTTAGAATATCATCTTGAGTTTCGCAACTTGCATGATGTCAATTAATTCGGCATACTTCATGTAGCCGTCTTGGCGATAGTTGCTTGCGGATTGCACCGCGTTCGTGAAAGGTAGAAAGTCTTCTCAATCTTACGCTCATCCGTGATTACATTACCACGAATTGAAGACTGTTATAAATTACAGCACAAATTCGACCATCTTGGGTCGGTTCTCAATTCTGATTCGTGATGCGATCATCTTCATATTCATGCAAAAGTTCAAAGGATTACTGCTGTAATCTGCATAAAATGGTTGCAAAATTCTCATAATGCTCTTGAACTCCGTGTTCGTGTTCGTATTTTTCTATGCATTTTCATCATTTCTTTGCTATTTCCGGTGATTAAAAGCAATATAAACAATCACGGATAATCAAAGCGATAAATGCGTAAATAAATCGCATAGAAATAATAATAACAAGTTAAACATACTTCAAAAGCAAAAGCGATTCAAAAATTGAATTCAGAGGCTCTTTCTGTGGAAAAGATTTTTCGCTAAAAACCGCAAGTTTCGGGGTTAAAGCGCGAAATTTCATTACGAAAAATTTGCGTGCAATTTTCATATTTTAAGGTGTTTTCCACAAAATTCTTTATTCGTGAAGAATTCAGCACAATTATGAGAACTTCAGGGTTCTTTTTGCAAAAATGCCCCCCTTTTTTTTTTCAAAAAATGCCTTCATGGGTCGGCCTGCTCGGCCCGGCTAGCCTTTCTTGAGGCCCAACAAAAAAAAACGGCCCATGTGGCCCATCCGACCGGATCAAAAGCGGGGGTTGCCCTTTAGGGTTTCCCACGCCCTTCGGCGGCGGTGGTTTTTCGGGGGCGCGACGCAGTGGCGGCGGCGCGCGCACGCGCGCGAGCCCTCGGGTGGCGGCGCGCACGCGCCGTCTGCGGCGGCGCGTACCGCGCCGTCTGCGGCAGCGGCGGCGCGCGCGCCCGCGCAGTACTGCCAGCGGCGGCGGCGGCGATCTTGGCCGGAAGCGGCGCTGCGGGCCAACGGCGCCACCCGCCCCTTCGCTCCTTTTCCTTCTTTTTCTTGGTTTCTTTCGGACGGGCGGCGCCGGCTGTGTGTCGGCCGGCGGTCGTAAACAGCGTGGCGGGCGCCGATCGTGGTGCAGTGCGGCCGAGGCGGCGCGGGATGCGCCGGGTGGTGGCACGATGGCGGCGCGGCTGCGGGCGAAGCGTCGGTGTGGCGGCGTGGCAACCAGCGCGGCGGCCGCTTCAGCGGTGGCGATGGCGGCTGCGGTGGCGGCCGCGTCGGCTTCGGCGGCCGAGTGCGGAAGGCGCCGGGCGGCGTCACGAGAGAGCCCATGCGCGGGCAAAGAAGATGGCGGCGGCGGCTCAAGCCATACGCGCCGGCAAAAATTTCAGATTCTTCGTTCATGCAATTGTATGCAATTAAATATGTAATGTAACGTAGTACAAGATTTCAACTGAGGCGCGGCTTCATGCCGTCTTGTGCGTGTTCGCCGCGTGCTAGCGGCGTGGCACTGTCGTAGCCTCCGTGGCGGTACGTGATGGCGGACTATGCCGCCGTGCGTGTCGCGAGGTAGTGACAACCGCTTGCGGCGGTGCCGTGCACATGGTGTCTTTCATGCGATTGCATATACAACCTACGGTACAATCATCATCTACTCTTTCATGCAATCCACCGATCGGCTTGGCCGGCGACTTCAAGTCGGCTCGCGGTAGATTAGAGCGGATTTGCACCGTAGAAAACCAATCTAGAAAGCCAAATTTACAGAATTGAAAGCAATCTAGAAAAACGATTCAATCTACGAGTGTCGTTCATCGACGGTTACCTTTTCGATGCGAGAAGAGTCGATCGTGCTGATAACGTGTTGAGGAACCGTCGCTGGCGAGTCCAGTCCGAGCGATTACCTCGTAGACAAACTCAGAATCGTAAGAACAATGCATGAACACAAGAACAGAATAAGAGATGGAACACAGAGATGTAGGGGGACTTCTTGCTTCTCTTTATTCCTTCATCCATCGATCAATCCTTTACAATGAATAACACCCCCTATTTATAGGCTACGGCCCTGCTAGGGTTTGGGATGGGGCGCCCACTAATGGGCCGACTGCAGGGTCAGGCCCATGATTTCCCAACACTCCCAACCCCTCCGCCATATTTACCTCATGTCCTCGTCCCCAACCCCCATTGCACCTCCACCCCCACATCCTCCTCGTTGCCAGTGCCACGCCTCCCCCCTTCTTCGACCCCACATCCTCCGCCCCCTCCTTCACCGTGGAGGCCGGGGTGAGATCGAAGATAAAGAGGGAGAGGGAGGGGTCGACGCATACATTGTGTTAGTGGTTTCCACGACCACGAGGTGAGAGGAGCCTAAGGCGGCTGCGGTGGCGAGGATGTCAGCCTCGTGGGGGGCGGCGCTGGAGGCCCATGGCACCAGCCGCTCGAAGAAGGACGCCAACGCGCTGCTCCTGTCCCAATTCTAGCCGTCGCTCTCAGCCTCCTCCCCCAACTTCGACCGTCGCTATTGAGGTGGTAGGAGAAGGAGAGAGGTGAGGGTGGTCGGGGTCGAGGGCGGCCAGGATCGCCGGTCGCCGACGACTCCATCCACCAGATCTCTCATGTCGCAGAGGAGGCGGCCGGATCCCGTCGCCATTGTCGTCCCGAACCGCGCAGGAGTTGTGGTTGCGGCAGCGCCAGGAGAGGGACCATTGGAGGGGCTCCTCCTCCGGCGACGAAGCGTCGGTGTCACTGCAAAGATAGGCAGGGCGGGGGGCAAGCGGTGGGGAGGACAGCAGCGAGGACGAGGCGGGGGCGAGGGGTCGATGTGGGGTGGCTTGTGGCTATGGCATCGAGAGAGAGGGAGGGTGGGAGATGAGTGAGAGAGGTGAGAGAGAAATGAGTGAAGAAGGGGAGGGAGAAGAAAACGAATGAAGAGGATGACAGTGGCCTTTTGCTGACTTGTACAAGAAATGAAAAAGAAAGACTTGACACATGTCAAAACCATCGTCACACATTGGTACGTGGCCTTTTGCTGACTTGTACAAGAAATGGAAGAGAAAGACTTGACACATGTCAAAACCACCGCCACACATTGGTGCCACGTAGGATTACAACCAAGGTAGAATGGCTTAAGGAGCATGTTGCTTGGTTTTGCGAGTTGAGAGGTAAAACATCCGGTTTTACAGTTGGAGTCTAAAACTTAGACTTTCGCAAGAGTTAAGGAGTTGAATGAACTTACTCCTATGCCAGTCGAGAGAGAGGGTGGGTGAGAGATGAGTGAGAGAGGTGATCAGAGAGAAATGAGTGAAGGGGAGGAAGAAGAAAACGAATGAAGAGGATAACACGTGGTCTTTTGTGGACTTGTACAAGAAATGGAAGAGAAAGGTTTGACACGTGTCAAAACCACCGCCACACATTGGTGCCATATTGGATTACAACCAGGTAAGGGGGCATGTTGCTTGGTTTTGACAGTTAAGGGAGTAAAACATCAGGTTTTGCGGTTGCAGCCTAAAACTTAGACTTTTACGAGAGTTAAGGAGTCAAATGAAGTTATTCCTGTAACAAACTCTAGGTTAATCCCGTTTGAAACATGGGCCCAAATTCCATCGGAAATTGAATTATTTCCCGTAAAACTCATGTGTTCTAAACGTGTCCTAATTGTTCTTTATCCGCTACTAACGTGATTACAAACAAAATACTGTTGACTCAAAGGCCATATTTCCTCACGAGGATTGTTTCTACTTGCACGTTAATTGCCAAAAAGAAAAGGAGAATTTTGACAAGACGGAATTCGTTGCTTCGTCCACTGTCCAAGTACAATTTGTGTCCTCTCCCTCCCTCTCTCCCCCACCCCACACATCTGCATCAACATCTGAATAATTTTTAGGATGCGAGTATACGACGTCGATGGCAAGCCAGCGAGGAGCAATAAGCGTAGCGATACATCAAAAGGATTGTAGCTACAGAACACTACACCGTTCCAGAGGAAAAAGACTAGGTTAAGAAAATCACACACATAAACGCATGATTTTTCCTTGCCGGGAAATTTTACCCCGATCGAGAGTTCCAGAATTACGGACGTCGTTGCTTATATCGCCACGCATGCTACATACAGAAGTTGTGTCATATACATGCACGAACGACAAACTCATCAGTAATCGAAGTCCATCTGCTATGTTCTGAACGCAATTAGACGCTTATAGAGTTATTAGTACTACTAAACTTGCTTCCCCCCCCAAAAAAAGAACAGGCATGTTTCTCGTGGCTCTCATCAACATCCAAGAGCCGGCCCCCGTGCAACCGCAACCTACAGAAGAAATTGCTCGTTGACTCCTACCATACATACGGTGCCGACTGTACATGAGTTGGACTCTTGGAGCTCAATTCTCTTCGGAGAGGAAGTTGGAGCTCATGAACTAATCAATCCATTGGGAACTTGGCGTTGAAAAGATTAGTTCTCTCTTATTCCTTCGTAGTAGGAAATAGAAAACGAAGGACATAGAGGGCGGTAGTGTTTGGGTGATGCAAATTAGACCCGTTCACTGTTAGGTTTAATCTTGTTGTGTAACGTTTATTTGTGTGACCATGGTGCCACGCTTGTACGGCATCGTGTGTTAGTCTTCTAGCCTGAGTGTATTAGTATGCAGAGGATAGCCCGAGTCCTGTGGTAGATGTGGAGAAAGAAGCGGGCGCAGTTAGTTGAGGCCCGCGGACGTGTGCACTTCTGGAGTTCTGCATAGGCGAGTTAGTGGCTCAATGTGTGCATGTATACGTACTAGAATAGGTCATGGAGTTAATGCATGGCGTGAGTTAATTGCGGCAGTGTGGCCGCATGCATTGTGTTAGTCGGATCTCTGATCCATGGGAATAGGAGCTAGTTAGTGGGCTGGTTTAGCCTCTGTGTGTGGCTTATTTAAGCCTGTGTAATCAGTTTGTTAAGTTGTGTTGAGCAGAAGAAAAACAAGAGAAAAGGAGACCCAACTGAGTTTGGTCTCGCCAAACAAGTTTATCTTTGCGTTTTCTTCCGGTGTTCATCTTCTTCCCGGGAAAAGAGTGTGTGGTTCCTGGGTGTATTCCCAACATTTGGTATCAGAGCGGTGCGTCAATTATGTGGAGATGTCACAAGACAGATCGAAGTCCCCTCCCCGACCTAGGATCCCAAGCGATGGGATCGATCAACCTTAGTGGCAATGAAGGCCGCAAGGACGACTCCAACGGTAGCGGCGGCCAGCAACTGGTAGTGCAGTAGGTCAAGGAGGCGGGGGTGGCAGTGCGCTACCCCATGCTCACGCGACGAACTACACCGAATGGACTCTCTTGATGAGAGTTAACCTGCAGGCTCAGGGAGTTTGGGAGGCCATCGAGCCCAACGACACGGGGTACCAACTTGACAGGATGACGTTGTCGGCCATACTCCAAGCGGTGCCACCGGAGATGTTGGTGACGCTGGCGGCGAAGGACTCTGCCAAGCTGGCGTGGGAGATCGTGCGCACGATGCGCATAGGTGTCGAGTGCGTGCGTGAGGCAAAGGCGCAGACTCTGCGCAAGGAGTTCGAGACAATCCGCATGAGTGATGGCGAGTTCTTGGACGATTTCGCCATGCGATTGACGGGCCTTGTCAACAACATCCGTACTCTTGGGGACAAGCTAGAAGAGGAGAAAGTGGTGAAAAAATTCCTTTGTGTTGTTCCCTCCGAGTACACGCAGGTGGCCATCTCAATCGAGTAACTGATCGATTTGAAGATGTTGTCCATCGAGGAGCTCACCGGACGACTAATTAAAGTCAGTGGAAGAGCGGTACGAGCTTGATGATAACGACGATAAAGGTGGCCGCCTCCTTCTCACAGAAGAGGAGTGGCTAGCGCACATGAAGAATTGCAACAGCACCAGCACGAAGAAGAGCACCTTTGACAAGGCAAAGGTGCACTGCTACAACTACCAAGAGTACAGGCACTACGCTAAGGAGTGCCGCACGCCGAAGAAGGAGGAGGCGCATTTTGTTATGGCGGATGCCGATGATGAATCGACGCTACTTTGAAGCTTGGCGAGAAGGTACTCAAAAAATAGTGACAATAAGATTAAGGGGGTGATTGTTGGGTTTAATCTTGTTGTGTAACGTTTATTTGTGTGAGCATGGTGCCATGCTTGTACGACACCGTGTGTGTGTGTGTTAGTCTTCTAGCCTGAGTGTGTTAGCGTGCAGAGGAGAGTCCGAGCCCTGTGGTAGACGTGAAGAAAGAAGTGGGCGCAGTTAGTCAAGGCCTACGGACATGTGCGTTTCTGGAGTTCTACATGGGCGAGTTAGTGGCTCAATGTGTGCATGTATATACACTAGAATAGGTCATGGAGTTAATGCATGGCATGAGTTAATTGCGGCAGTGCGGGCGCATGCATTGTGTTAGTGGGATCTCTGATCCATGGGAATAGGAGCCAGTTAATGGGCTGGTTTAGTCCTTGTGTGTGGCTTATTTAAGCCCATGTAATCAGTTTGTTAAGTTGTGTTGAGCAGAAGAAAAACAAGAGAAAAGGAGGCCCAACTGAGTTCGGTCTCGCCAAACAAGTGTATCTTTGCATTTTCTCCCCGTGTTCATCTTCCTGGGAAAAGAGTGTGTGGTTCCTGGGTGTATTCCCAACATTCATGAGTGGCCGGGCCGCAGCTCGGGCCTTGATTTCTAGCCCAAAAAAGCTGTTGAATGCAATAAAAATAGTAAAAACTATTTTTTATTCTTGAAATGAAATCAATATTGATTTTTATTTTAAAAAAGTAAAATAATTTTTATCAGAAAAATCATTTTTCGGTCCAGGCTCGAACCTACCTGTTCGAGACCGGGCTTTTCAATCCTGCCCAGCGTTTGAATAGGTAAAGATGCAATGCAAGCCAAGCAACCTCCCACGATCCAAGGGAACGGGTGGCAAGGCAAGTAAGGAAAACCACTAAGCGAGCGTGTTTTCCGAAATGAGTGCACCAAAAGCTCACATGCCTCCTCTCCTTTAGCTAGCTCGTCGCGCCGTCACTCAACACGTGTTTGGCTCGCGCGGATTGATTGGTTATTAGTGTACGTGAGGACGTGAGATCGTGTCGTCTTTGGTTGGGGTCAACACACAAGCAAGCAAAAGCGATCAACCGATCAGATGATCAGATCCATATCTCCTAGTGAATCGGTCGATGAATCTCGTTCACACCGGTGTGAATATAGTAGTACTATTGTGGTAGTACTAGTATATCTACGACGCATGCACGCTCCATGCCGCGCGCATCTCGCGAACGATAAACGCGGGTTCCGAATTTCGGTCGAAAATCGGTGATATCGGATTTACCGTGGGTGTCGGTAGGAATACAAACCAGTCCAAAAAAAATCAGTTTGGATGAATTTTGTCCAAAAAAATCGAATTCGCTTGAATTTTGCTCAAATTTGTTTTTTTAATCCAAAAAAATCAAATTTTGATTTGAAAAATTCGAACAAATTTTCTGATTTTTGTTGTACCGGTCCCCTAGTTAAAAATATTCCGATTTTGAAAACCCTAGCGTGTATCCTAGCCTAGGTACGTAGGTAGGTTGGGATGCTAGCTTAGATGGTCGTAATAAGCAGCGATGGAGATTGAGCAAAATCTCAGGAGGACCAAAGATCAAAGCAAATTATCACCAACAGGACTCGTAATTGTAGGAAGAATCTAGTCAATTAACCAAGACAAGACAACATCAATAAGATTCACAAGCACACTACTCACTACTGATTGCACGTCTTGCGCGACACACAGACTTGGCTCTCCAACCATCGATTGCGCATATGTCATCATTGCTGGGCCCAGTCGCGGCAAGCCCACGATGCACCAGCAGCAAGTGCCTCGTCTACTGCTTTTGTGCTTCGCCGCCGCCTGCCACCGCACGATTGAAGTCGTTGTCTCACTAAGTAGTATCGTAACTAGTAGCAAGCAAGCAACAGTAAGACTTCTAGATGAACATAACCTAACCAAATTGGCTAATTGTGTATTGTATACACGCAGATTTTTATTCTAAAATACTACGGAGGCCACGATCGAGGTTGGTCGAGAGTTAGAGACCAACCTCCATCCCTGTAACAAGGAGAAATCGGTCGGTTTGCTTTGTCAAGACCCAAGTGTCATGATTCCATAAGCGTTGCCATCCAAGAAGTTCCGGTGGATGAACTCGTCGGTTTTGGCTAGACCGCAGTAGTAATAAAGTTGTAGTCGGCGAGTTACCATTGATTGTCAATACGTTTTGTTGCCCAACTTCAATTGAGAGCACATGAATGCATGCTGAAGGGATATGAGTAGGTTGTACTAGTGCATAATTTAAAATTCTATAACGTAAATTAGAAAGTCATGTGAGTAAAAGATCATAGATTGTTACCACTAGACGCGCAGTGTAACGAAATAATAGTTGGAACAGTTTGGTACAACATCAAGTGCGTCGGTGTAGTGGTCATAGTCGATCGTCCAATGTCTTCGGTCGTCGATCGCCTCCTACAATAGCCTCTTGAGTTCCCTACGAAAGTCATAGATCATCCTCGATCAGCGCAGCAGCAATCGCAGCAGCATCTCTATGGTATCCACACATCCTGGGGTGGAACGTTGTACGCTGGTGTGCTAGTACCACACGCATAACAATGCCTTCAGGAGTTGGTGGCTACGGTTTCGGTGGTGCAACTCTTACGTCCAAAGCCCCGCTTCTCCCCTTATAAAGAATCGGATCATATCCAAACTAGTTTAGTTAACCCATTAAGTGTGTGACCCAGTAGGTTCATGCATAATCGGTCGTGACTCAAAAACTTCTTTCCGATCACAAGTAGGTAGTGATTCCTAGCAGGACATAGCGACTTCGAATATATATATAAAGATTATATCAAACGAACCTTGCGCAATATGATTTGTGACCATGTCCTTACCACTCACGACCAATTCGTATCTCCATACGAGCAGTTCGCATTTGGTCACGGCCAGTTCATAACATCTTACGACCAGTTCGTCGACCAGTTAGTGATCATGTACGACCAGTTCGTCGACCAGTTAGTGATCATGTACGACCAGTTCGTATCTGGTCGGACTAAATGACATGCTTGCGTATTCTCATTTTGCCTCAGGATATCTAGTCGAACTCCAGGTGAGATATTTTTCATCCATAGACTATTCAATATTTTCTTAATCTAGTAATGGATAACTTCATGTGGTCGACTCTTCGACCAATTGTGTTATGACCATGCACTTCCTTTATACGACTACATCAAAGGGTTCAGAGATATCTCTTCCGTTATGTTAGGAGGGACAAATTCCATATCTGACTAGTCACATACCTTTGCATGTTTTATAGTATACCCGAAAGTTATCTTTATAACTATCCAGATACGGAGTGGCGTTTGGTAACTCCTAAGTGTGTTGTTACATATATAGGAAACTATGCTTATCTCAGATCTAAGGATGTATACATCAGTATTGCTTAAGACTAACTGATGACACATAGAATCATAACAATCTCAATAGTGTCTCAACGTGAGTCAATCAACATCATATTCTCTAACATGTATTCACATTATTGATTTGATATCTCATATCTATGACTGATAAAACATGGTCAACAATCAATATATGTGCTGATCGATAAGTCACTAGTGTCTCGACTAGTGACACATGCCTAGGGATACTTTTAGAATGACATCATACAACTATTAAAGAGCTTCACCAATAAGTCACATACTCGCTAATATTTATAAATGATAATTCATCTAAGGAACATAATAATATTTATTCTATAATTTATAAATATAGTTGTGATATAATAATCTTCATAATTGTCTTTTAGGGCGTATCACCGACACTTGCACATAGAATCTCATCGTATTGTGCTATGCTACTTGTTGAGCTCATCTAAATGGATTAAAAAAAATAAGGTGAACGGTAAAAAAGAAAAGGCATTTTAATTATTAAAGGTAAATATGAATAGCGCTGGCGTAAAGTTAACCTAGGTCAACTATCATGTGACCATCGTGGACATGGTGACCACATGTCGGTGAACTATGCAAAGAAAGAAAATGCAGCCATGTCTAGGAAACGTCCTTTTTGTTAAGAAACCAGGCCCAAGACCGGGAGTCCTGGCCCAAGGTGGGCTCCTCATCCCAAACCCTAGCAGGGTTATATCCTATAAATAGGGGGTACTATCCATTATAAAGGTTGATCACTAGATGAAGGAATAAGAGAAGCAAGAAGTCCCCCTACATCTCTGTGTTAATCTCTTATTCTGTTCTTGTGCTTTGAATTGTTCTTCCGATTCTGAGTATTGTCTACGAGGTAATCGCTCGGACTGGACTCGCCAACGACGGTTCCTCAACACGTTATCAGCATGATCGACTCTCCTCGCATCGAAAAGGTAACCGTCGATGAACGACACTCGTAGATTGAATCGTTTTTCTAGATGCTTTCAATTCTGCAATTGTTGTTTTCTAGATTGTTTCTACGGTGCAAATTCACTCTGATCTACCGCGAGCCGACTTGAAGTCGCCAGCCAAGCTGATCGGTAGATCACATGAAAGAGTGGATGTTGATTACACGGTAAATCGTTGCATGTCTTTTTTTACATTGCATCGCATCACATATGTATCATATGAACTGGCGACCCTGTACGGCCTGCCGGCAACCCCGCACGGTTCCTCCCCAGTCATCGCATGAAGCCGGGACACCACTGGCATCCACGGCCTGGAGCCTCCGCAGCCACACGGCGCACCACCACCGTCGGCTTGAAGCCACCATCACAATGGCGCCACCCTCCCGCCAGTGCAGTCCCGCATGACACTTCCACCGCTGCACGGCCACCTCCCTCGCCGCCGTATGGCCGCCCCCTCCGGCCCTGCATGGCTGGCGCACGAGAAAAAAAAGGGGGGAGAAGGGGGAAGAAGGAAGGGGGAGAAAATGGGAGGAGGAGGATGGATGGCGCCGCCTCCGGCCGCCTCGCAGCATCACCGGCCACGCCGCATGACACCACCTCCCGCCTCCGCTTGCGATCGGCCCCGCATGGCCATCGCACCACCACACGGCCGACACCGCCCGTCTGAAAGAAATAAAGAAAAAAAAGAAACGGGGGAGGAGATGCTCCCGCGCCGCCACCTCGCGGCACCGGACCAACACGGCACCCTGCCTGCCCCGGTCGCTCCTCTTTTGTGCGCCTTGAACCGGCCGCCATGCGTCGCGCTTGGAGCTGCGCCGCCGGTAGCGCCACTCCCCACACGGGCCATGAAGGCCGGCTACGCCTAGAACCCGTCCGCCACAGGCCGCCGCCTCCCAAGTTCCCGCTTGCGCTGGCACCGACCGCCGCCCCGCAAGGCATGGTACAGCGCCACCTCCGCCTCCGCCGGCGCCGCTAAACCCGCCGCGGCACCGCCACCCGCCGCGCGCTGCCGCCCAGTCGCGCGCGCGCGCCTATGCGCGCCACGCGCATCACGTCCGAGTCGCCATGCGCCGCAGCTGGCCGCCTCCACGCCACCGGGCGCAACCGCCGAGTAGGCGCGCCGTCGTTTCGGCCAAGTAGGAGCCGGTTGCCGCCGCCACTTCAATAGGGCAAGGGAACCCTACGGGTGCATCCCTTGGAACCGGCCAAGTATTGGGCCTATCGGGCTAAGGCAAACAAAAGGCCGGGAAGGCCATTGGGCCAAAGCAATTGAACGTGCCCAATTGAAAAAGAAAAGCATGTATGGGAGTGAAAAGAAAAAGGGGAAAAAAGGGGAAATTGAAAAGGAAAAGGAGATTTTGCTTGCTTTCTACATATTAATAAAGTACATATATTAGAACATGTGTGGCGCCCTATGGAGGAAGTGTGCTTAGCATGTAGCGGCACAACGAATACCATCCTAAGAGAAATGGAAATTTTTCAGTCGATCAGCAAGAATGTTGGTAGCCTTACGACAATCGCAGGCAGCGATACCTGTATAATAGGCTCAGGAAGGTCCATAATTAGACTCCCAATGGGCACAACTTTGGTCATTAAAGAAGACTTGTTGTACCCACAATCGACTAGAACTCTCAAAGATATTTGCGCTAACAGTTTCCATGTAGAGACTGAAGAAGAGTAAGGTACAAAATACCTGCTCATTACAAAGCGTGAAGAAAGTGAAAAATAGCATTAGAATGTCTTCATTCATATGAATCTGGGCTATACTACACTAATATTAAGGCACCTGCAGCCTATACTACCTTGAAAACCGTATTTAGAAGCTCTGAACTTACCTATCTCTGGCATGATAGATTATGCCGCCTAGGTCTTAGGATAATAAGAGATATAATTAACAATTCACAGGGACATAATATGAATATAAAGAATTTTCCGAATCAGAAAGATTTTGTGTGCCCTGCATGGGCCACCGGGAAATTAATTATTAGACCTTTTGCTTTGAAAGCGAATGATGAAATCCCTGTATTCCTGGACCGTATCTAGGGCGACATTTTGCGGTCCTATATAGCCCCTGTAAGGGTCATTTTAGGTATTTTATGGTGCTCATCGATGCTTCCTCAGAATGGTTGCACATATGTTTATTGTCTACGAGAAATCACGCTTTTGCATAGCAAAATCTCGCAGATAATTAAATTAGAAATATTTTCCCTGATCATCATGAGAAGTCCACCTGAATGGACAACGCCGGAGAACTTACTCCGAAAGCATTTGATGATTATTGCATGAAAAAGGGAATTAAAGTTGAGCATTTTGTACCGCATGTCCGCACCCAGAATGGACTAGTAGAACTTTGAATAATTGTAATTTACCAACTACATGTTAGGGACACACAGTCCTGCTCGTAGCAGCTCTCATCAATTTTAGACCGTCGGCCTATAACATCCATCCACCTATGCAACTAGCGCAAGGGTCAGCACCGAAAACTACTCATCTTCGCAGGTTTGGTTGTAAGGTTTATGTACCTATACCACCACCGCAGCGAACTGCAATGGGCCTTCTCCGAAAGTCTGAGATATACGTTGGTTATGAGACAACACCTATAATCAAGTATTTAGACTCTATGACTGGAGATTTGCATAATGCCCGATTCGCTGATAGTATATTTAGATGAGATAAATTTTCCGTCATTAGGGGGAGGAAATCAACCCTTGATAAAAATGTCGGGAAATAACGTGGCAAGCCACGGGATATCCAGAAGATAATTGAAGTCTAGAAGACAATTGAAGTCCAGAAGATAATTGAAATCTATGCATATGACCCGCGCACTAGTAAAGCAAATAAAAAAGTCTAAAAGACAATTGAAGTCCAGAAGATAATTGATTTGCAAATATTAGCGAATCAACTGCCAGACCACTTTAGTAATTTGAAGAGTGTGATCAAGTAGCATTTGCCTGCAAGCAATGCACCGGAGAGGGTTAAAATACCAATGAAGGTATCCCTAATCCCGTCCAGAGGCCTCAAAATAAAAGGACGAGAACTCCGGTCCCTCGAATCCAAAGTAACCGGGGACGCCTGGTGAAAAAGATAAGAAGGACTTGACACGGTGATCACCGTTCCCAAACGAAGGAGGGCGGTTGAGATCTGGCATCGGTATGGAACCGTCAGAAAAGGCATACCAGAATTGAACATCCCCATGAAGGGAGACATCAGCATTGATGTGTGCGCACACATCGGAGCTAAAAAACTAAAGGGACTTGCCCCGCAATTGAAAGCAGCGGTGAGCAAGTAGAAGCATTAGAAGAATCGCCCCTTGAATAAATAGCTATAAACTCTGTGACATCGGGAGAATCTTTGAATATGACAACAACCAATATCGACATATACTTTGCAAAAAAAAATTGCCACAATCATCGATCTTAATCCAGAGCCTGTATCGCTCGCTGAATGTAAGGAAAGATTAGATTGAGAAGATTAGGAGAAGGCAATAGAAACTGAATTATTCTCTCCGAATAAAAGAAAGGCGTTTGGGCCTGTAAGCCGCATGCCTTCCCTTGTGCACCCCGTATGGCATAAGTGGGTATTTGTTCGAAAGAGAAATGAAAAGAAGCAAGGCTTATTGTACAAAGTTTCACCAATGTCCAATGTCTAGGAGTTTTCCCGGTCATGGGTGAAATATTGGATTGAAGACATTTATATGAAGATACCTTTATGAAATGTATCAATATTTATATGAAGATACCCGAATCAAAAAAACAAAGCAAATAGAAATATATACAGTGTGAAACTCAGAAAGTCATTGTACGAACTTAAGCAATCAGGCAGAATGTGGTATAACTGCTTGAAGCGACTTTCTATGCAAGAAAAAGGCTACACAAACAATGAGAATAATCTCTGTGTATTTATACGACGATCTCAGAATGGATTTTGTATAATCTCAGTGTATGAAAATGATCTGAATATCATTGGAACCCTGAAGGATATTAAGAAAGTAAGCTCTTACCTGAAGTCGGAGTTCAAAATGAAAGATTTGGGTGAAAACCAAATATTGCCTAGGCTTGTAGCTTGGGCATGCCCCTCAAGGGATATTAGTACATCAGTCAACCTACACTCAGAAGGTGTTAGAAAGGTTTCACTTTGAAAAGGCATACCCTTTGAAAGTGTCAATGGTTGGGAGATCTTTGCAGCAAGACAAGGACCCGTACAGACCTAGAAAAGAGGGGAAGGAAGTCCTGGGACCGGAATTCCCACACTTAAGTGTAATAGAAACAATCATGTATTGAACAAACTGTACTAGACCGGGCATTGCATTTGTCGTGAACCTATTAGCAAGGTATAGTACAGGACCTACCAAAGGCATTGGCAGGGAATGAAGGACATTTTTCGATACCTCCAAGGAAGCAAAGAATTTAGTCTGTTCTACAGAAAGAACCAAGACATAACTATGAATGACAATACAGATCACAGGTACCTGTAGGACCCGCATACAACCAAATCGCAAACAGGCTACGAACTCCTATGTGGTGGAACTGCAATTCCATGAAAATCGTCTAAGAAATATCTTGTATCGACTTCGACGAACCACTTGGAAAATCATAGCACTGTACAAGGCCTTACAAGAATGTGTTTGGCTTCAGCGGATGATTCACCATATTCAGCAGTTGTGTGGATTGAATAACGCACAAAACCCCACTATTTTCTATGAAGATAATGCAACTTGTGTTGCACAAGTACAGATGGGTTATGTGAAGAATCCTCTCACAAAGCATATCAACCCCAAGTTCTTCTATTCTCATGAATTGCAAAAGATGAACATAATCAAAGTACTGCATACTAAGTCATATGAGAATCTTGCAGATTTATTCACTAAGTCACTTCCAGCGTCTAGCTTTGAAAGATGCATACGTGAATTGGAATGATTAGACTTAGAGAGGTGTAGAATTCAGGGGGAGAACCTTCACGAACTCATTATTAAATCTTGATCATGAAGATCGAGTACACAAACAATAAATCCAGGAGATTAAATGAAATTAGGTGGATTGTACTCTTTCTCTAAAAAATTTTCACTAGGTTTTTATAGAGTTTTGATGAGACATGGACATGAAGGATGAGTGTCCAATTTTTTTCACCGGGGAGTGTTAAGATATGGACATGAAGGATGAGTGCCCAGGGGACCGTTAGTCCCCGGACTAGATCCAAGGTGGGCTCCTCATCCCAAACCCTAGCAGGGTTGCAGCCTATAAATAGGGGGTACTATCCATTGTAAAGGTTGATCGTTTGATGAAGGAATAAAGAGAAGCAAGAAGTCCCCCTACATCTCTGTGTTAATCCCTTATTATGTTCTTGTGCTTTGCATTGTTCTTACGATTCTGAGTATTGTCTACGAGGTAATCGTTCGGACTGGTCGTCGCCGATGGTTTCTCAACACTTTTCTCTGAAGATTCCTGCAAAGACCACGCCGGGTCCATTTGGTGCGGCTGGCGGTGCCGGACTGTTGGCCTGTGCTCTGCCCGTTTCCGCCTTCAGCTGTTCACACCTTTTTGTCGTAGTTATTAAAAATGAACCTGGCCATTGGTTTAACCGAAAAAACGGAACCAGTTGGTTTGCCGGCTCGGTTTGCTTCCAGGACCGTCCTAGTGGTGGTCAAATGGTCGCCCGGTCGTCAATGCACAGTTAGACCCACACGGTCCTGGCTGGGCACGGTTAGCCCAACAAGACGTGCTTGGCCTGTGTAGTCCGTTTCAGCCCTAAAAAATCTATTTTAAAAAAATTAAAAACAATCCCAAAAAGATGTGTAGAATTAAAAATATACATACAAAATTATAAAAAAGAGATAAATATATTGAAAATATAATAAAAGGATTTATTAAATATTTACATGGTTGCCCCGTTAAATCTTTTGCCAAGTAAAAAGAACATGAGAAAAAACTTAGCAAAGAAAAAATAGTACTACAGTCTATAGCTCTACATACATCTATGTTCTAAGTGTCGTTGTCTAGGTACAGATTTTCGAACACCTCTAACAAATTTGGATTATCTACTGAGTGTTATGTTCGTGCATCAACTTTGTTCTCAGTCCTTCACAGTTAGAAGTATCTCCATAATCTCACTCGTGAGACATGTTTTTCTCTCCTCTAATATTCTTCTAGAAAGACTAAAGCGGACTTGGAGAAAACCGCCAAGACATGAATAGTTAATACATCACGTGCAAATATGGATAGCACGGGATATGTTAACTTATGGCTATGCCACTATTACAAAAATTCGAAGCTTTCTGAATTGAAATACACCATATCGCTCTCCAAATAGGCGGATAGTTCTCTACTCCTTCGGTGGAAGATTGGTCTTGGTTGAGAAGGTGTCGATGTAGAACCCCTGAACCTAGAGGAAGAATCTGTACCCCAGATCTTGCCCCACAAATTTATCTTGTTACCTGTGGTGGATGGTAGTGGAGGTCATTGCAAGCAAACTCTTTGAAACTTATTTTCCTACCTTTGAAAAATATCAGTAAATCTAGAACGAATATCTACAAAATAGTTGGAATAGTCTAGGCCTGTATCATCACTAAGAAGATCAAAAACATTAACAAATCCCTAAGTTTTACTCTAAGATCTAAAATAAATGCAAATACATAGAGGAAATGGATTTCCCTCCAATATTTTAGGTATTTTTTTCAAAGCAATAATAGTCTCTTGTGAAATTATGTCATTTTTATATATTTTCAAGTGACTTGCAATTTGTAGAATACTATGCATAATTATAAGAGAGGTTGGATAATACACAGCGGATAAAGCAACAATGGCTTTATAAAAATTTCCAAAAACTAAAGTATCTTCTCAGCAACCAACCAATGCTACTCAATTAATAGTACACTACCGCAATGCTATGATAGTGTGTTTGAATAAAAACAGAAAAAAATTATCTTATATGGTAAAAGACTCCTAAGCATCAAGTAAGTAGAGTTCTATCTTACCGGCATGTCCAAACCAAATTTTCTTAGATATACACCCATTGCAACTACAAACGTTAGTTCTTATATGCTACTATTCTAATGTTAGAATTATTCAAGAAAGATATCACATTGTGGAAAGCTTTAATATATGAACCCAACTTCTTCAACCCATATTTTACTATAAGGTTAATAATATGACAAGCACATCACTTATGTAGAAAGAAGGAATCAACTGATGTATTCAACATTAGAATAAGAATATCCATTGCCTTAGAGTTTGAAGCGGTGTTGTCTAAAGCAATTGAGAATATTTTGTTTGTAAAACCAAAGTATTCTACAACTTTGATAATACAGTTTGCAATATTCTCACCCGTGTATGCTACATCAATTAATTTGAAACCTATAATTTTTTTCTCCATTTTCCAGTTGTCATTAACATATTGAGCAACTACACTATGATAAGCCTCCCTAGCCCGACCACTCCATATGTCTGATGTCAGGGCCATCGAAAATGTGCATGTACTAAATAGTTCCTTTAATTTACGACGACGTTCATTATAGTATTTAACTAGACCGCTAGTTGTTGCCTGTCTAGAAACGATAGAAAATATAGTATTATGTGTAGTCCTTATGTAAGTTTTGAAAGTTGTAGACTCCCCAAAGCCTAAAGGTAAATCCTCAGAAGCAATTAAACGGCAAAGAGATTGATGAACTACTTAGGATTGTAGTCCCAACTACATACCATACCGTTGGGGTTGTAATGCATTGCGTCTACCTCATCGTCAATCCTTGCTTAGCTTTACATCTTGCAACATGTCTAAGCAAGTGCCCCGTTCCACCTGAAGACTTTGTAGATAGTTCATGTTTACAAGTTTTACAAATGGCTCTTGTTACCTGAACTCTTTGTGCGTCTTCCTTGGTTGTCCTATCAAAATCCTTCCAGACTCCCGATGTACTCGTCCTGGATCTCTTTGCTCCGATGGTTGCTCACGAAGATGCTGACGTAGAGCCTGGTGACGTTACTCCTCCTTACCCTTCTGGTAATAACTCTAATTGGTTTGAGGGAGCGACATTCTCGAAGTATGCAATATCCTCTCGTGAAATTCCGTAATTACTAAGAGCAAAGCTATCGTAATTTTCTAAAACAAAAACAACAAAATCAAAACTTACACTATTATTTCTTTCATCTTAGCACAACAAATAATAACAACAAAAATATGCAAAAAAATTTATTGTACCTCTTTTGCTGACTTGCAATGAAATTTAATTTTTCCAAAATTTGGCATAATTTTTTTGAATTTTACCAAATTATCTCGCAAGGAATATAATTTTGCACAACAAATTTTGTAAGAGAGATTGAGAAATGGATGTGTGCAGAATGAGGGGGGTATGGTGGCTATTTATAGAAAATATTTTGGGTTTTTCTTGCTATTTTAACAACCCCCACGAAAAAAAATAGTCGATTTTTGAAAATCCGAACTTTAACTAGGCTACTCGGGCCGTAATCGGGCTAGCGTGACGTGATGAGTGTGGCCCATCGTGCTAACACAGGCCCAATGGCCATATTCATGTCGGCACAGTGTTGTGCCGGGCTAGGCACGGCCTGACGCACCTACACGAGTCCAACAGTAGTAATCGTGCCGTGTTGGCCCATCCTCTGCCTCGATCTTCACGCGATGTCTTCCTCGCCTCGAGTGCTCTGCCTCCACGCCTCCCTAGCCCCCCTTCCATGCCCTGTCATGCCAGTTCCCGGCCTCCTCCTCCACCTTTGCACCCAACCCCCTCATCCACCTCTGCGCCCGACCGCCGCCGCTCCCGGCCAAGCCTCCACAACGAGCCACATCTCCTTCCTCGCTCCGTCAAGCCTCCACCAAGCACCACCTCCTCCTCGCTCTGCCGAGCCTCCACCGAGCACCTCCTACTCCTTGGTGTCACCTCCTTCCTCGCTCCACCCAAGGCCACCTCCTTCCTCGCTCTGCTGAGCTCCACCTCCTCGGCGTTGGATGCACGCTTGATCGGGGTGTGGACCCAAGCACGGCACGGCGGCTCAGTCGTGCCGCCCTGGCCTAGCTATAGTGTGGGTCGTGTCGTGACCGGGCGGGCCAATAGTGTCGTGCTTTAGGCTAGCCCGGAAGCACAGCCCATCTGGCCACCTCTCTAGACCATCCATGCAATTGGACCGGTAAAAACAACATGAAACCGCTTGGTTTTCAAGAGAATCCGTTGAACTAGGTGATTTTTTACTCAACTGTCCGGTTGTTGTTGATCGTGTGAATACACTTACTACGCAAAGGAACGAGTTGTTGATCACGGAGGTGAGCGGGCGATGGCTCACGACGACCGGGGCGGGGGGAGAAAGAGGGGTAACGGTGCGAGAGGGGGAAAGGGGAGAAAAGGGGATGAACTAGCGCAGGCCGATGAGGGCGACTTGGGGTGGCGTCGAGAACCAAGGCGGCGATGAGAAGGGAGGAAGGGCGGCGAGTGAGTGGCGTGAGGTGAGACGGGAGCGCGAGGGGACACGCTCGTCCCTATATCGCATTGATCGCCCGATTTTATTGAACCATTCAGTACAACATAATTGGGGAATATTATCAGAATTTGTATGACCCCGTCCAGGATGAGTTGGTTCTATTCACTCAACCAAACACAAGAACGAGGGCATATTCAGAACCATCCCATACATGTATGGCTTGATTCATCGAACCAAACACACCCTTAGTGTATGCTTGAGCCAAGTGGGAATAAAGTAAAGCAACCAGATGAGTAGGGTTTCTTTTGCTCCCGACGTTCACTATTCTTGGCCGCGGCCAACTCATTCCTTTGCTCGGCGAGAGAGACGATTGATGGGGTTGCGGAGGTGGTGGTTCACCGGCTGATGGTCGTCGACCTGCGTAAAATTGTCTCGGAGCTATGCGGCAAGCCAGCGACCGAATTGCATCGATCAGTCTCCATCTTAGATAGTTATACACATCGATTCCTGATTTGCCTCTTTTGGTGGCTTTAATCGGCTCAATCCGTAACAAGTTTGACTAATAATTGTCTTCATCAATTTTTAATGGGTTCCTTTGCTTCTGTCATTCTTTCTTGATTCACATCATGTGCTTCTCTATTATTCAAGCCAAACTTTTGCTTCTTGTATAACTCCTTCAAAGATTTTCTTCATCTATGCCTACTTTTGGATGGCATTGTATTTTTTTCCTATGTAACATGTGCAAAGAGTTTTTGGCCTAAATGACATTGTTGCCGCCATTTTGTACAAAAATGGTCGTTGACGTGCCGTATTGCCAAAAATGACACCACGAATGTGCCGGTAGCCGACACGTGTATCCAATACCATGCCTCCCGTGCCCAAATTTCATCTCCACCACATATCTGGTTCTTGGACTTCCCTCCTCTCGACACATGGCCGCCTCTGCACCTCCCTAGCCCGTGTTGTCTACACCTCCCTAGCCCGAGAAAGCCTTGTCCGGCCCTTCCTAGCCTGGGCGTCTCACGTGGCCAGCGGCGCTCGCCCCTATCCCGAATGTGGCTTGACCGCATGTGTGGCGCGCGGAGACACGGCCCTGCCGGCCCCTCCCGTGGCCACGCCACATGGCCCGACTCGCTCCTCCCGCGCCCAGACCACCCCTCCCGTGGCCACGCCACGTGGCCCGGCTCCCTGCGCCCGGACTCTATGCATCCCTCTCTATCCCCCGTCTTGTCATCCCTCTTGGCATGTCCATCCATCACCGCCTATGCATTTTTCTACATGCAAGCCGCGAACGGGAGAGAATCCGATTCCTCCTGTCGCTTCGCAGTCGGCCGTGATTTGTGCATTTGGACGGCTATAAAATCTGAGTCGACTACGAGAGACTTCACTCTCTCATTCTCGCTCGCTCTGATCATTCGCAGCCTCGATCGATTTCATTTTCAAAGATGACTAATGATTGTTTCGAACAGTCATTAGCGGTGGTCTTAGTAATTTTACTCTCGTATGTTTTTTCTTTATTAACTATGTAGTTAGTTAATTTGTGTCTGTTAATTAGTTGTAGCTAATTGGTTGTAGTTAATTACATGTAATTAATTTAGTCATTATCATTTAGTCCTAATTAATTTGTGTTAGTGAATTAGTTCCAATTAATTAGGTTGTAATTAATTAGTTGTAGTTAAATTATTCTTACATAATTATTCATGGCATAGTTAATTAATTATGACGTAATTACACATAATTAGTTAGTGTTAGTTAATTAAGTAGTCATAATTAATTAGTCACAATTAATTATTCATAGCTAATTTAGTCTTAATTAATTAGTCATACTTAATTAGTTATAATTAATTTAGTCATAGTAATTAGTTCTAGTTATTAGTCGTAATTCATCTAGTGGCCTTATTTTGTCATAATTATTTTTTGGTAATTAATTTTTGTAATTAATTAGTCGTAATTAATTTAGTGGTATTTAATTCATCATAATTAATTTAGTCTTAAATAATCAAGTTGTCATTATTAAGTCATAATTATTTATTTGTAATTCATTTATGGTAATTAATTAGTCCTAATTAATCTAGTTGTATTTAATTACTAGTATTAATTTAGTCACAACTAATTTAGTCGTAATTATTTTGTTGTGATTAATTAAGTCTTAATTAATTAGTCATAATTAATCTGGTTGTAGTTTATTAGTATATATTAACACATGGCTGATAGACAAGGCGTAATATGCTATAGCTTGTTGTACGACCGCTTTGCTAGTGAAGTGCTGCTCAACTAAAAGAGTGTCAGCATCAAACCCCTAATGGGACCCTTCTTGCGGCAGTACGAGCGTCTGGATGCCACGTAAGGCACCTCCGATGACATAATTCCTCCTCACTACCATCCGAGCCCGGATGGTGTTCTCCTCGGACTCCAACCCGAGAGGATGGTTTGGTAGAAACTTGTGGCAGTCATTTCGCAAAAAATTATGTGCAATTATTCTCTCGTACACTTCCTCGAAAATAGCATATTCTGTACTACCGTCTTCAAGCTCCGCCTACGATGGCCCGCTTCCTGAGGCACCAACATCATCAACGTTTCCCGTCGCCCAGCGTACGAAATTCACGTACATTATCGGCTTCCCGTATATAGCCGCATTGGGCTGGGAAGCAATCTCCATGTACTGCCCCCATGCTACGCATCCATTCAACTTGACTAGCTCCCATATGCCCTACCCTCCCCTATTCATGCAAGTGATCCCTTCGATGATAAGTTTCTTCGTCATTGGCTCCGTGTCGAACTCCCTCTTAATGTAGTTCCTAAGCTCGTGAATATTCATCGCATCGAACCCCTCCGTACGGACCACCTTGTACTGGCATCTTGACAGGTCCAACCCATCAGGTCCACCCATACGAGACTATCGCCATAAAACACTACTAACTCTTGCATGTTCGAAATTACTTAAAGCCACAACAACTCATTTACGATACACAATATAACAAATAGGGTATGTAATTACCACTAATTTATTTACTGTACATGACTATTTATATGGGATTATTTCTTTAATTACCATTAATTAAATAGGACTAAACTAATTAATACTTATTAATTACAAGTAATCTATTACCCACTAATTACCCATGACACAAATAATTACGATATGTTACATACAAGTAAGCAATTAAATACAAGTAATTAAATATGAATAATTAATTAGCAACAAATTGATTACTTATCAATAAATTACTTATGAGTAATTCATTACATCTAAGTAATTTCCACTGAATTAATTACAATTAATTAATTAACTACATGTCATTAATTAATCATAATTAATTACGTTTATTTAATTACCACTAACTAACTAAGAGTCATTACTTACCAATAAATTAATTATGGTCACGTAAATTGAACCACTTAATTTTCACTAATGTAATTACCATTAATAAACTATGACTCAAATAATTACGATTTATTAATTGTCACTGAATAATTATCACTAAATTAATTATGACTAATTAATTACCACTAACTAATTAAGACTTAAATAATAAAGAGAAATTAATTAGGACTAATTAATTATCACTAATTAATTATCACTAATTATTTACTAATACATTAATTACGACTAAGTCAATGCCTCTTAATAATAAGCAGTAATAAACTACGACTAAATTATTTACGACTAGTTGATTAAGACTAATTAACTATGACTAGTTGATTAAGACTAATTAACTACGACTACAGTAATTACGACGAATGCAGTGGACAAAAATTTACCTTCTCTTTAGGGGACTGTTCTACTCATATGGTCCTAAGAACTTTTTTGAACAATCTTTAATCTCCAAATAATTTTTATTACTATTCTCTGTGTCCACATCGACGAACGTGAGAACGAGAATGAATGAGAGTGAGAGCGACTCTAGCATTTATAGCCACGCGAACGCAATTCCAGCAGATAGCGCAGCGACAGCAGGGGTAGTGCAAAAGTGATGGATTAGGTAGAAAGATGGGTGACGGCGGGAAATTCAGAGGCACTGCCGGGTGTGGGGCATGCGGAGGCGGGCCACGTGGCGCGGTGGCGAAGCGTGGGGGGGCTCCGCACGCCACACGTGCGGTTAAGCCGCGTCCGGGCTAGGGGCGAGCGGCGGCGGGCCACGTGGGATGTCCGGACGAGGGAGGTGCGGCCGAGCCACGTTTTTGCTAGGAAGGAGGGGACAAGGCATGTCCGGGCGCTAGGCACATGGACAAGGCATGTCCATGCGCCAGTAGAGCAGTGGTGGCCACGTGGCGGTATGAGGCTTGTCCGGGCTCCAGATGTGCGGTGGAGATTGAATCCGGACGCCAAATGCACGGTTTTGGACATGTGTTGGTTGCCGACACGTCTATGGTGCCATTTTTAGCAATACAACTACTACTTTTGTACAAAACGTCGCCAACAGTGTCACTTAGGCAAAAAAACCCATCTGCAAATAGCTAATTATCTAAACTGAATTTGTTATACTTTCCTATTCAAAAGTATAATTTGGATTAAACATATTGCTAATGTATTAAAATATCATTATTAAAAGACTGCTGGTCTAACCGATGAACCATTCGTTGGACCGGGGTGAACCGGTGAGCCGGTAGACAGTCCGGTCCATCACCGGTCCGGTTGCATTTTGTCCTTCTGAACTTAATTCAGTAGCATTTTCTTCTTAACCGGAGTACATTGTGAACTTAATTACCGTGGATTCATAAGGCTTGGAGGAACGAATATGATCCTGCATGGTAGGCTATAGATTACTACCAGTGCTCCTGTTCGACTTCTGAAGACGTCATCATCGTGCTCATAAAGGTTCACAAAGGAAAACATATATAGATGGATAAAAAGCAATTGAAGCTTGGCTATCACACACAGAAAAGAAGAAAAAAAACGGCCTCAATTTGGCTGATGCACGCATGAAGTCTGGTATTCTGTATCCGTTCGAAAGGAATGCTCAATACCTTTGGTCGTAGGATTGCATGAAAATGTGGATAATGTGGAGATGTAACTAATACTCATCTGATCCCATCTCATCTACTTTGTAGCTAGGTAGTGGAAAGTGCTGAGTTTAAACTGACCGACAAAATTCAGAAACTCCATCAATCAGTTAAAGCTAAGAAACTTACATGAATTTTAGCAGAAACTATATATAATCAATCCATCAGTAAGTGCCAAGAAACTTCCTATAACATTAGTCTTCTCTTTTCCTTTTGCCTTTTTGTTGTGACCCGACCACGCACCATGCCAAACACTCCCACTCCCACCCCCACAAATCTTTCTACACGTTCACACATAACTCTCTCTCTCTCTCTCCCCCTTGCTTGCTTGCTTTTGCTTCCCCCAGACAAACTCATCAAAGCCTCCATTGTTCCTATTTCCATCCTCCAGGAAGTGAGAAAACGAGGCATAAACACGCGCAATTGTTGTGTTACTGCTGCTCACATTCAATTGCAGTACACCACATCCACACACGCGCCAAGGCTAGAGATGGAGTGAGAAGCATTAGGTTGCTTCCGGCGACGGCCATTGCTGCCCACCCCGCCCCATCTCCCTCCTCGTCATGCGTACAAGCCATCCTCACATCACCCCCCTCATCTCTCACCTGACAGCAACAACACTCCAGAAAACCACCCCATATCCTCCCATCCATCCCCTGCATTCTTCTCCTTGCTTCCCCGAAACCTCGCGCTTTCTTGACCGCTTGGTCCGACTCAACGCGCCTTCACTGCCTGAAATAAAGGTCGCAGGTTTCTGCTTGTTTGGCCCCAATTGATCCAGTTCTTGATTTTCCTTTACTCGCGGAATTTCTTGGTTCTATTGGTTCTTGGAAGCTCGTAGGTTGCTAGGATTGTGGCCTTGCGCCAATGCTCGCTGGTTTGATCCGTCCTAGTTGCCGAGGCGTTTCTTAATTTATTGCTACTTTTTCAAAATCCAAAAAAACCTGTTCTTTTTTTGGGTCTGATTTGTGAGTGCTGCCTACCATCTTTGCTTCCGGCAATGGGGAATAGCGGCGGCGTCTGCGGCAGGACCCCCCGGCCGCCGAGCTCGGAGTCGGCGCTACCGCCCGCGGCGGCGGCGGAGGAGCTGAGCTCGTACGAGGCGGCGTGCCGGTCCGACCCGGAGCTGCGCACGTTCGACACCACGCTGCAGCGGCGCACGAGCCGCGCCATCTCGACGCTGGCGGTGGGCGTGGAGGTGCGGTCGCTGTCGCTCGACTCCCTCCACGAGGTCACGAGCTGCCTCCTCGACATGAACCAGGAGGTTGTGCGCGTCATCCTCGACTGCAAGAAGGACATCTGGAAGAGCCCCGAGCTGTTCGACCTCGTCGAGGACTACTTCGAGAGCAGCCTCCACACCCTCGATTTCTGCACCGCCCTCGACAAGTGCCTCAAGCGCGCCCGCGACTCCCAGCTCCTCCTCCACGTCGCGCTCCAGCGCTTCGATGACGAGGAGGACAACGACGCCGGCGCCCAGGAGGACGCCGCCGCCGGCGCCCCCTCCGCCCGGTACGCGCGCACGCTGCATGAGCTGCGCCAGTTCAAGGCGGCCGGGGACCCCTTCACCGACGAGTTCTTTAACGCCTTTCAGACCGTGTACCGGCAGCAGCTGGCCATGCTGGAGAAGCTGCAGCAGCGCAAGCACCGGCTTGACAAGACGGTCAAGATGATCAAGGCTTGGCGCCGGGTGTCAAGCATCATCTTCGCGACCACCTTCGCTGCCGTGCTCATCTGCTCGGTGGTCGCAGCGGCCATCGCTGCCCCGCCTGTGGCGGCGGCACTGGCTGCAGCTGCTTCGGTTCCGGTGGGGTCTATGGGGAAGTGGATTATCACGCTGCTGAAAGGGTATCAGGACGCCCTCCGTGGACAGAAGGAGGTGGTGAGCGCAATGCAGATCGGAACGTTCATTGCCATCAAGGATTTGGACAGTATCAGGGTGCTCATCAACCGGGTGGAGGTGGAGATCAGCTCGTTGATCGATTGCGTGGAGTTTGCAGAGAGGGATGAAGAGGCGATGAAGTTCGGGGTCGAGGAGATTAAGACGAAGCTGGAGGTCTTCATGAAGAGTGTTGAGGATCTTGGGGAGCAGGCAGACCGGTGTAGCCGGGATATCCGTCGAGCAAGGACCGTCGTGCTACAAAGGATCATCCGACACCCTAACTGAGGAAAAAGAGGAAGAATGGTAGGTATGGATGTGATAAGCTATAGTCGTGTACTCTTTGATGTTGTGATGTACATAAGAGATGCACCTTGTAGAAATTGTGAATGAGTCAATTTCATATAAACTGTGATTTGATTCATGGTATTTATTCTTATCGTATTTGACGATCTATTTTTTTTATAGTACTGTACAATATTGTTGTTAATGAAATTTTCCCACATGTTTTGTTTTGGTCAATTCTCGCTATATGTAATAGATTCTAAAACTCTAGGTATTTGTGAGTAGTAGTTGCGATCTGTGAGTCATGATCATGGTCTGCGCCAAGCCAGGTCATACTGATTACTGAGTTATAATTTAACTGTCATGCTATTGAATCTGGATCCGACTCCTCTGCATTAATGCAATGCAGAGGTCTGCTACAGTATTTTAATGCACAGCTCAACGCGGAGGCCTGTAGCTGCAGTTCTAATGCACGATACTAGCACCTCTCCATTGGGTCATGCACTCATGCCGAAGCAGGGGATCCATTTCCATTGAACTTGTGTTCCCACATTTCAGAGGTCCTATTTTTTTTCAAGTATATTCTCAAAGAAATGAAATGCCACTGTCTAGAAGTGTTATTGTATTCTAGAAGTGTAGGTGTTGTCTCTGTTGTTTCCCCAAGTCATCTCTACTTCTAAGTGAAGGGAATTTTTAAATTTAAGAGCTCTGCTGTATAAGATAATCACAGTGGTGTCTCCATGTCTCGCTTCTATGCAAAACAATTGATGCAATGCTAGAAAATTATAACGCTACCAAATAATAATTCATCTTTCTTCTCACTGCTCAATGTACCTTTTGGTTTATTCAATAGCCAATAGCAATATTTGTGCTCAACTGTGCACGCTTCTGACCAATTCTATACCAGTTATTTTCAATCAACTACATGTCAAGTATCTAGCTTTGATCTGTATAATTGTTTCTTCAGCACGTCGATCTTATTTATATTTTGTGATTTTCATTTAAAGACCAGATATTGTTCAATTTATTTGAACTACTACATCCCAATATATCATAACTTGTTCCTGATGTCGAGTGCACTGAGTGAAGGATGTGAGCCAGCAATTTAGCACATCAATGTGGTTGCAGTACTGACAGTTGTCATGATTTGCGACATTTATCTATTCAGCAGAGTAATAATTGCAACAACTATTAATCTGTTATTCTGAAGGACTGCAGGAGCAATTCTTTCAGAAATGATCAATATCATTGTCTACTAACCTAATCATGATAACCCTGCCTTCTCTTATGATCCCAGGAAGTTGGTCATTGTTTTGATCTTATCATTCAGACCTAATTCAAAGTTTCAAACTTCATTTGAAATGTCATGGAAGTTCACGTAGTTTAAAAGTAATTAGCTGAGCATCATTTTGCTTATTTTGATATCACCAGATTCCAGTGGTAATAAGTCATACAATATTCTTTGCATTGTGAAATTGTCAGTTTGCTGACTGATTTAGAAAGCTTTGAATTCTCGTCTTGTTTCCAACTATTTTTGCAGGAATTCGGTGATAGTGGTGCACATGAAAAGGTCTGTAGCTTAAACAAGCAAGCAAACGAAGTGATCAGTGTCCTAAAGCAACAAATAATGCTTGCAGACTTCTGTGAAGAATCACCATTAGTAACTTATTCACCTCCTGTCGAAATCTCTGTTTTTTATCAGTGTGATCGGCATGTTTTTTTTTGTTGTTGTTGATTTTAGGACTTGAATTTACTTTACTCTGGGCTACATGTATCTTTCGCGTAATAATCGCATTGAGAAAAATTGTCTGGAAGATCCGTACCTGTTATTTTCAACTCTGAAATTTATGGATACAAGTGAAACCAAAATGATGCACCCTATATTCGGAAGAAAAAGGTTAATTTGTGATTGGTTTTGATCTTTTTGTGGCTGGTGTCACTGAGGATACCGTACCTGTTATTTTCAACTCTAAAATTTCTGGTTACAAGTTGAAGCCAAAATGTGTGCATCCTATGTCGGAAGAAAAAGGCTAGTTTGTGATTAATTTTAATCTTTTTGCGGCTGGTGCACTGGTAAATTATCTCCCATCATTTTTTCCTGTTTTTTCTTTTCCTCCTCGAAGAAACTTCATCTTGCATCTGTCACTGTCACTGATATGTCCTGTGCGGAATCGGATCGGTGGACTAGAGGTGTACTGCTGTAAGATCCTGGAAGGCCCACGAAATTATCAGGGCTGTATCAGCTTCAAGGGCCCAGGTCACCGTACTCAAATAGCGTGGGCGCGGCGCCGGGCGTTGCACGGTTGCATTGCACCGCAGTACGGCAGTACCACCGCACCCCACTGGACTGCGGAAGCCGAACCGATTTGCCGTGTCGCGTCTCCCGTCGCCCACCCGCGCGCGGCGCTTCCAGTTCCCACATTCCACGATCCAAGAAGGGCTGGCTCGCAGCGGGAAGTTACAGTTGCGCAGTCGGCCTAGCCCGCGAGTCGCGTCGCGTGTTGTGCTGGGGGACTCGCTGGCCGCTGCGCCAGCGACAGGCGTAGAGGAGATAGCCGACGCGGCGATGCGCGTGCGTGAGGGCGGGTCGGGCGGCGCGGCTGAAGCTGGGCTTCGGAGAGTTAAGGTTGGCCTGGCACGCGCGCGGGTCGGCCGGAAGAGCGCCGCTGGAGCCTGGGGTTCAACACAAGTAATACTGGGCTCAATCAGATTGGCCCATTTGAATCTCTCCTAGTGTACACAAGGGTGTGTTTCTTGGGCTGGGTTACATAGCAAGGCCGAAACTCGAAACACCTCGCGACGCCATGCTACGTGCACAAGTAGGTAGGGCTAGGGCTCCCTCCATATCGAATCGCATGGCCCTAGCCTAGCCATGTTCTCCGGCCTGAACCCAAGCCAACGTGACACGGCTCTAACCCCCTAGCAGAATCCCACGTGACCTGTCAGGCACCAACGTATTAGAAGTGCGTGAAGTCGGTAGGGCTCGGTCTTTTGTTTCGGCAATTGACTGACTCCTAGGGCTTAGAGATGTTCTGTTCTACTTCTACCGGTGCCACACCATCCTCCTCCCTCTCGTGCATGTGGAGTCCGGGCAAGCCCACGCGACCTTCGAGGACGCAGAACAGAACAACGGCGTAGGGGCGCACGATGGTTCTGCCCGTTCCATGCCTCCATGTGTGCGTCTGCGGCCGCGCACGCGCGCGCGCATGTGGGCACAGGAATTCGCGACGGTACGTACGTGGCACGCACGTGCCTGCCGATATGGGCAGTACTGAACTGGCTGTGCAGCTGCAACATCCCCTGCTTGATAATTTGTCATTTGTGAGAGGAGAGGGATGGGAGATATTGAGGTCGACTTTGTGCCAATCCTAGTTCAATTTCATGCGGCAAGACGGATGATGGCAAATGAATAGCCTGATAGCCTCTCTGAATGTAAGAATCCAGGAATAATGAATGGGTTGCAGTACACTGAATGCCGGGTTGAATTAGCACTGGGGCCATTCGCTGCATCTGCATTGTTATCAAGCCAGCGCAGCCACCACCCACGACCACGAGATGTTTGATATGTGCGTACAGGTAACATGCATGTAACAAGTCTTTGCATCAGTGATATACTGTGGAAGCTGTGTGCAATGATGATGGTCAGAACGAGAATTATGGCACGCTGCCGCACCTTTATTCCAAGAGCTCAAAAGTTATCAGGATATTATCGGCTCAACTCAAACAAGACATGTGAACAGTGCTCCAGTCAGATCAAGAATTATATTTCCCTTTCCTGCACATTCGTTGAACTTTCTCTACTACCGTTTGGGAGCCGGCGTGGGCAACCATCCAATGTGATCTACGCAAAACAGAAAGCCATTACACAAAAAATACGTCTTATGATGCAAGAAATTACACCAATACAAAAACAAAAGCCTGAACTATTACTGCCTACTGCTACAAATGCATTGCTCGCGAGAGGAGAACATTTGCCCGGTCGATTCCAACCGACCAACCTTTTCAGGTATTAAAGAGATGTGCATTGCACAGTGCTGATAGCTAGCCCTGGGCATAGCAAGTCTTTCTGTGATATGCACATGCGGGCATCAGAATCAGATAATGGGATCGGAAGCAGGGAGGTTTTGATTCCGTCCATACCTCAGATCGATCAGATAAAGTTGCCACCCAGCATGATGGATGGGCTGGAAGAGTAAGACGGTTAGGCAGGTATTGCAACGCCCCTATACTCTCTCTAAGGGTATATACAGTGGTATAGACAATGGTTGTCTGTAGTATTTTTCATATCATCTATAGACAGAACTAAACGCAATCTATACAATAGGTTGTCTTTAAGTTGTCTATATATGTCCTCCATAAAATAAGACCATAAAACATGTGGATTACAGACGGCATAGATACAACAACAAAAGTGATGTTTATAAGGACCTTATGGACCATCTGTTGCATGCCAGACGGCTTCTACCTTTCTCCTCTTTCTCTCTCATCCATGTCACAAAAAATCTTACGTGGCAAGTATTATAGACGGCTGATGTCACCCCACTGTACATGCCCTAAGTCTCTATGCTCGGTGGTCATCTGCACACATTTGTGTGCCTCTTGAGTGCTCATGAGAGGATCTTGTCCGCGATTCGGTTAGGCTTGGGATTTGACACAACGCAAAAGCTAGCAGCAGCTAGATGTAACCATATTGTCCCTGGAGCACTTTACAAAATGTACTGTTCATCTCCAAAGCCTGTCCTGCACCGAATTGGATCAGCAAGTGTGATCTCAGTCAGACGGTGCGTTCCATGATTTCAGATCGACCAGTGTTTTGGTAGAAGAAACGTCGCCTATTTCCCATATTGATCGAACTGGAGAGCCAACCACCATTCGACGGCTAGCATGCATGATATGCAAATGCAATCGCTGCACGTCTGCAGCTGATCCGAGCGGCCGAGCCTGTCCATATTCGTGTGTGGGGATGGCTTTCCGGCTCCAGGGGACAGGGATTGACTTTTGTTGTTTATGTTTTAGTGCCCTATTATGAATGCAACGTTTCCCTAGGATGGAGCCAAGGGGGACAGCCATGGATGTACAATGCATTGTAAAATTGGAAGCATTGGCGGGAACGTAGCTGGATTCCCATTGCACTGTGCATGGGATGTCTGGATCCATCAATACCTTGGACTCCTGTCCTGAGAGAACAAAGCCTGCCTGCCCGCATGCATGCACCAATTAGGATTTCATTTTCATTTCCTCGGCTGTTTTTTCCTTTCTAGAATTCTGAACCAGACAATTTCAGTTCAGTTGTAATGAACCGCAAGATCAACCTAATTGTAACATGAACTTGTAGCGGTAGCACTGGTTGAATGAAAGCAACAGCAGGGACTAGCGTACGCAACAGCTTTTGTCAGTGCATGCATCAGGCCAAGCAAAGCGCTGCCTTTAGGCAGAAACTCTCCAGTCACGCATTAACCTTTTGCTGTCATAAGTTGATCCCTGCCGGGAGCAACAGCATGCAGCTACTCCAGCTGCACCATATGACAAACAAGGCGCGGTCTCACTTGAATAGTCTCCATACGGCGCTATCATATACAGCAGTAGTAAATGAGGTAAGTCAACACCAAACAGTATGCGTGCTGGTAGTATAAATACGCTCTCTGTATGCATGGCTCATGGAGTAGTAGTGCTCAGTACTAGTGTAAAGAGCGCGCAGTTATGGATGGAGCTAGCTAGCTCGATCGATCGATTTTAAGCTGCCTGCCTCTTGGACGCGGGCACCAGCTAAGCCTACGCCCTTGGCGGAGTAAATGAAGCTAGCCAATAACCGTGTCCGCGGATTCACAGACAGCGCTGCCTCCGGTACCATCTGAACTGTGCGATAAGACCAGCGGCAAGGCGCCCTTGTAAAGAGAGATTCAGACACCGCAGCTGGCTTTATCGCGCCCCCTTTCGGGAGCAACGTCAAAGATGAGCAGTCACCAAGCTAGCAGTGGTGGTTCTTACCGCATGCATTAGTCTGATCTCACTCACTTGCAGTTAGAACTAATAACAGTGTCGGAGTTCAGCAAGAACCACTTGATGAACAGGTGCAAACTAATCGAGAGCCATGCTATATATGGTATTACCACATTAATTGTTTCCTCTTGGCAATGTCGATCGGCAACAGAGAGCTAGTGAATGGAAAATGCGTAGCTAGAAATCAGGAATTTCAAAGGCAGGCAGGCACAGATCCCGGTGGCGCGGTACGACGCGAGGCGATCGATCATGACTGCTGGCACATCATCGATCATCGCCAGCATGAGCAGCTAGTACAGCCGGCTTAGCCGTTGCGTGTATCATACGCGCGATGCGAACAATCCCGCCCCATCCTTTCTGACCCAACGGGGTTGGCATCCCCAGTTGTAGAAACAGCCGCCCCTTGCATCCCTTCGGCTCCATCCAAAGCCCCTGACGCCACTGTGATATACCCTGCACATTGCCACATTAAAAACGGCGCATCCTGGTCTCGCTCGATGCCTTACTTAGCCTTAGACCATCCTGGTTCGAAAGCGACCATCCTTGGGAGCACGTACGGTACAGCACACACACTCCCACCGGGCAGGGGACCCTTTGATTCTTCTTCTTCTCCGTTGAAACTTCCTTCCTCCTTCCAATTATTTTCTTCTTCAACCCGCCCTTATCGGTAAACCGGAAAGAGGAAAATAAAAAGGAAAGAAGGAAAACAAAAGATCAGTCGCCGATGCTTTAAAGACGCACTTTATGTCACCATGTCCCCATATACATATTCCCTCAGCAACCACTAGAATCATGTGTAGTGGTCGTATGCTCTGAACTGTATTGCTCCTATCTATATATCTACCAACAAGTGGTGATATTGAAGGCACCTCCTTCATTTTAGAGGTTTAGAAAATTTTACAATAATCCTTAAATCAGAAAATAGCAAAATACCTAGAAATTATCCCATTAATCGAGAGAAAAATCTATACCACTTATTTTGGTGGGACCAGATTATAACGGTGTAAATTAATGTATATAAATAAGAAATTCTTTCATTAATAGAGAGAAAAGGAGAAAGATCTACGTCACTTATTTTGGTTGGGTCATATTATAACGGTGCTAATTAATCATATGTAAATAAGAAATCCAATCATTAATCGAGAGAAAAAAAATTCAATCATTAATCGAGAGAAAAAGGAAAGATCTATACCACTTATTTTGGTGGGATCAGATTATAACAGTGTAGATTAAGCGTATATAAATATTTGCAACTGTTACAATTGTAAAACAAATACAACTATATTTTTCAAATGAATTGGATATATATAACCAATATAAGATGTTGGACAGTCTAGCCGTACAATTGCGTAGGAAATTCTGCTAGATTATATGACGAAATAACGAAAGATGCTCACCACTTGCTGCAAAATTAGTGCCACCAGTTTATGACCCTGTGATTATACCTGTTGCATACTCCATTGATGTTGCAAAACTAGCGCCAAATGATGATGCTCTGGGCTCAGACGATCGAGAGCACGCAGTGGGATTCGTCTCGATCGGGACCGTAGGTGTAGCAAGTGGCAACACATGGTTTGAGCTTGACCGGCGGCAGTAATGGCCAGTGGCTACACAACCCTGCGCCTTGCGCCGTTTTGTTTCTTCCTGGAACCCTGCACTAAACCAAGGGACCGGCCGCAGACACAAGTACTTGCCGCGCACATGCCGTTTTTGCCGCTTTAAATAATTCTCCAGAGAGATCTTGTGCTTATGGGGGCCGGAGCAGTACGTGCCCCTGAGCCACATAATCTCACATCTCGCCATGCTAGTAGTGCTACTAGCTACTCACTCACTAAAGCCTCCCTCTCTCTCTCTCGCCA
Source organism: Ampelocalamus luodianensis (assembly GCA_036346255.1). Classification (NCBI taxonomy): domain Eukaryota; kingdom Viridiplantae; phylum Streptophyta; class Magnoliopsida; order Poales; family Poaceae; genus Ampelocalamus; species Ampelocalamus luodianensis. Next base: position 22,373,648 of record CM070621.1, read on the forward strand.
TGCTAGTAGTGCTACTAGCTATTCACTCACTAAAGCTTCTCTCTCTCTCCCCCCCAATTGGCATCTGGGGCCTCGTCCACATTGGAATACTATTTATCGCATCACTTCGTTTTGTTAGGATCAAACACGACAAAGACATGGATGGCCAGTCGCCAGGCAACAATAAAAAAATAATAAAACAAGGTAAAGAAAGAAAGAAACAGCCACGAATGAAATGTGGAAATCTCTGTTGTTTACTGTGGTACGTGTAAGCCTAAGCCAGGTTGGTCCTAAGATTATTTTGTAGTAGATGGTGATACTCTCGCTGGTTGGTTGGTGTAGGCATTGATGATACGTGCTGCTCTGAATCTTCTGTTGCAAATATCTAGAAGAGAGCAGAGAGCAGAGAGCAGAGAGCAGAGAGCAGTAGCCTGGAACGGTTGACGTCAACGTTTGCGGAGCAGAGACGGGGGATCACGGTGACAAAGCAACAAACATATGTGGTGCAAAAAGGATTTCGCATTCGCTTGTTTTTCCTCAGGTTGTTGTTTCCCACTGCATTGACAGCTAAAAAGTGGAATACTAACTGCAGCTGGGGAGGAACAGGGGCACAGAGTCATAGTGAAACACGGGGGGGGGGTGGGGGGGAGAGAGCAGAACAGAACCAGGGGGACTAATGAAAAGATCTCTTGGAGATCTGAAGACTCGCAAACACATTCTAGCTGCCCATCTCCTCTTCGCTCCCAAGAACAGAACGGAACAGAGCAGAAGCCACGAACATCCTACGGCCAGCGACAGCGAGAGCTACCCACAACCTCTTCGTCACCACCTCTTGATCTTGTCACCCCCGGTCCCCCATCTCTGCACACCTGCGAAAACACCAACCATTTTCTTTTGTAAGACTGACTATTTATAAGGCTACCCGTGTTCGTCTGATCAAGAAACAGGGCAACACGTTGGGGAGAATGCTCACTTGTCTTGTGGGCATCGGTTTGGCAGGTGCAGGGGAGTACTGCAGGTAGCCGCCCAGAGGAGTCCCATTTAAGGGAGACTAAGAAAAGGAAAATGCAAAGCAAATTAGCCGCCATAAGCACAAACGAACAACGTCAGACGTTTACCAAATGCGGCTTGACGTTGATACGCACCTTGAAGCCCGTTGTGGTGGAGAAGGCGCCGGAGAAATCAGCCGCATTGCCGATCTCCATCATCGGAGCGGCCGCGCCGCCGTAGCCATTGGCCTCAGCGGAGCTCACCGCCTGAAGATGGCAAATGCGCATCAGAAACCAAGAAGGAATGCAAGAAGAAGGAATGCAAGAAGCAGGAACGTACGAAGCGTGCCTTGGAATACTTGAAGAAGGCAGGCGAGCTGGCCGTGTCCTCGAGCAGAGACGCGACGGCAGCCATCTTGCTCTGCCGCCTGGCGGCAGGCTCCATCCGCCTGCCTCTCCTCTCCGCATGCGCATTGGCATGCGCGGCGGCGTCTTCGTCGTTGCCGGCAGAGTACTGCTGGCGTGGGCCGGAGGAGGCGTCGGAGATCATGGACAGGTCGTCCTCCTCCGCCTTCTCCGAGTAGTCGTCGCAGTGGTAGTACGGCTGCTGTGCCTTACCGTGGAACCGCGCGGTGACACAGGGGTAGGACTGATCATCCAGGTAGGTCGTCCATCCGGACTGGCAGCCGCTGCTGCACTCGGAGCTCGCCGCCGCCATCACTGCCTCCCCCTCCATTCCCACCAACATCTCTCCCTCCCTCCTCTCCTCCAACAATGCCACGCACACGCCACTCTATCTACTACCACTAACGAATTGGTCCCGAGCGAGCAGGAGCAGCAGTGTTGGTAGTCGTCTAGTAGACTAAGACTAGTAGTAGCAGAACAGGAGTGTTAGTGCAGTACTAAGTAGGAGGCGGAGGAGAGGAGGCCGGTCCCACCGGTCGTCACGGTGGAGGGCATCAATCTCGCTGACAGGTGGGGGAGGTCCACGCGGGCCCCGGCGTCGGCGAGGAAGAGGAGGAGCGGGAAGCGATCGATCGATCGATCAATCACGTGCGGTACAGCGAGGCAGCGTGTAAGTGGACGGACGGACGGGACGGACCCCCGTTGCGCGGGTGGCACTGTTACGTGGTCCGTGCGAATCCCGTGACGGGGAGCAAACGCGAGCCCCTCCGTGCCGGGCCTCGACTGACTCCTCCGTCCCTATCTATTCTCTCCTCTGGCTTCTCTTGCTCGCGGCCGTACGTCCCTACGTGCGCGGTGGCCGCTGGGCCGGGTTGGTACGCTACACGGTACAGCCGCGTGGGCGCTGCCGTTGCGTGGCTGTAGGCATGGAGTTTGGAGGGCGTTTCGGGGGCTAATTAAGCGCGCGGGGGGCGGTCGCGGTCGCGGTCGCGGCCGCCTCCCAGTTCCACAGTGCCCGGATTGTCCTGCGCCCTGCGCCGCATGGTCAATGCTGTCTCGTTTCATGTGATCCGCGCGGGCGCCGCGGGTAGATTTTGGACTGGGTGGATGGATGGCGCTCGCTGCCCGCCTAATTGGCTTGGCGTGGTGACCGGTGACGGTGGATGGATCCTAACGGAAAAAATCGTATAGGATCTGGTCTACAAATTCACTGATGTAGACTAACTCTATCATATGACACGTGTCCTTTTACGAATCTCAAAACGCACAGTCTCATAAATCACTGATGTGAATTTTCACGAATTGAATACCGAAACTAGCACGTCACGCTTTTAGATTCATGAAAGAACACGTGTCATGCAGTGGAATTGATCCACATCAATAGAGTTGTAGACCAGATCCTATAGAATTTTTTTCCTCATCAGGTCAGATGGTTTTATGAGAGATTTGTTCGTACATCCTCTACGTTTAGGGATGCGCATCCTCCGCCTTCACGTTTTGAAGGCAGAGGGGCCGTTCCCTCCATCTGGGCTATCCAATGCACAAGCGACGGTGGATGGCTCAAGGTCCCACAAGCCCCACAATCTCTCCTCACAAGAAGCGGGAAAAGAAGAACGAGCCCCCCAGTTTGCCGCCAGAGCATCTCTCTATCTCCTCATTGCTCGAGCAATGCCTGGAAGACATCAGCAACGGAGGTCCAGTGCAATCAAAGAACCCATCGCATGAAGAAACTTCGCCAGAACATCTCTCTTTCTCTGAATGTTTCTAAGTAAGGACACATAAAAAAATTTCTGCACATTTCCCTTACAATCTTGAGTGAGCAAATCTCTTTTCACAGCTGATACACACATCAAACACTCTGGTGAAACCAAAAGAACATTGACAGAACATCTCGCGCATGAACTTGTAAATATATTCCTTCATTAAGATATCCGTACAACAGAATTCAATTGAAATAAGGCATTTGTTAGACGAAATTCGCTCCATCTGGGCAGCAATTTACTGAAGGACATATACACCAAGAACCGTTGTTCAAACACACAGGAAACAACATGGACATTTTTCACAAGATTTGCCATTGGCCCTACAATAAGCAGCTGCGCATGTCGCCGGGAAGACGAGCCAAGACTACGAGGGCGAGCGACGGAGCTGCACGCCAAGCGAGGTCGACCACGGCGAGCGACGGGGTTGCGTGTGCCGCCGGGAAGACCGACCAGGTTGACAAGGGCGAGCGACGGGGCCGCGCGTAGCCGTCGGGTGATGAGGGCGCGCGCTGGAAGAGGGCCGCCATGGTTGGATCGAGGCATGGAAGGAGCTCTACAGGATTTCCATTTGGATCTGGACGAGAGCTTGGTGAACATCGTACTGCTTTGGGTGGGAATTTGGATGTGTCCATGGCGATTTCTAGACTTGATGTGCACCGTTGGATTTTATATAGATGGCCCTAGATAGAGGGAACAATACCTCTGCCTTCAAAACGAATTTTTGGCAAATACATGTTTTGAAACTATATTTGTATAAATGACTACAGAGTGCGCGTATTTGCAGAATTGGCACCGTCCGTGCGCCAACGCCAGAGCCGCCGTCACGTGCCTCTGGCCGGCCCCGCCAGCCCGCCACCGTGGCCGTAGCATGCGCCAACGGCCCTCAGCCCTCCACGTGTCCCATGTTAGGTTAGGGTTAGGGTTAGTTAGGGTTAGAGTTAGTTAGGGCTAGGGTTAGGCTGAATTGGTAAGAATTTTAAAATATAGCAAATGAGTTCAAAAAATTGAGCCTCCTCACACTGCACTTGCTTGTGTAAAAAAAATTTATAATTGTATTCGTTTGGAATTTTTATCGTTATTTCGTATAAGTGTCATGTTTGTCTCACAAAAAAATCCACAGTAAACTGTGACATGTGTTGTTTGCATAAACATATGAATGAGGCCCTCCCTCCATTTCTTGTTTCCCCAAACATCTGAATGAGGCCCCCTCTATTTGCCTTTTTTTTTCCACCAAAAGCATCAATCACTTGTCATCCCGTCACCTCCATGTCTCATTCATCAAATCTTTGTCCCCTGAAATGCATGGCTTAATTAGCGTGGGGATAAGGATTCCCCCGCAACGGCTATAAATTAGAGTGAGCGAGCGCAATTTCATTTCGTAGTCTCTTGTTCGCTCTTCCGCTCGTTCATTTCATTTCGCAGTCGCTCGCTCTCTTGCTCTATCGATTATATTTTTCGAGACATTTCAGCGTTATTAACCGTCGTCGTTCGCAGGTAGTTTGGTCATAATTTTTTATTTACAGTGTTTATTAGTTACGAAATAATTAGTAGTAATTAATTAATTAAGTAGTGTACATTAATTTGTAGTGTTAGTTTGGTCGTCAAGCCAAATCAAATAATAAGAAATGCATTCACCGAAGAACAGAGGATGCGTACTTACATAGTTGTAATTTTGCAAGTATTTACTTAGTTTAACGTTGTTAGTCGCATGTAGGAAAATGTCATGGCTTAAATTGGATATTGATCTTCTCCTAATTTTTTTTAAAAAAATTAGATGTTGAACACCTGTGCTAGAAGGAGGGAGGTTTCTGGGCAGAGTTGTGGTGCATACTTTAGGGTTTGGGCTACGTCCACTGATTGGAGTATCATGGCTTCACTATCAACAACTACGGTAAGGAAATGTGGCCCGTCAAGGTCACCGTCTACTCGAAGAGCCATCTACGAGGAGACAGACCCCACCGCTTCACGGTAGAGAGGGAGACAGACAAGCTTGGGATGCAGGATGATGCTAGGGAGGCCCATCATCCGTATGGGGTTCCACTACCGCAGTGCACGGGGATGTACCACCTTCCGCTACTTTCCCTACCGCAAGATGGGGGGAGGTCTTTAGCAAGTTCAAATCCACTGAGGGGGAGTAGGACACCATCATCACCCACACGGTGTCCTTAATCAAGGTGCAGGACGAGGCATATATGTTCATGACCAATGAGATGGAGCGAGTGTACGAGAGATTGGATGTAGAGAGAGAGCTCGCCCAACTGAAGACAGCTCAGCATCAACCTCCACCAGCTCAGGATGATTTACCTTATCGTGGAGCGACTCGGCACCCACACCACCGGACATCTTAGAGACGTACTTCACGTGATAGCCACACGCAAGAAGGTGTGTCGCACGGAGACTGCTGGTCCTTCAGTTCAGGAGATCCGCGGTCAGATTGCAACTGCCAGAGGAGAGAGTTCTTCAGACTCTTCAGTGCAGGGACGTTGGTGGCTCAATGACGACCCAGAGGACCTCGATGAGCATATGATCGAGGTGTATGTTGAGGAGGACGTCGAGGAGGAGGACCCTGACTCATGAAACCCTAATGTTGATGCTATTCTTTAATACTGCATCGCACTATAGGCTAGATAGGCTTGTACATGAACCAAATGGGAGAAATACGTGGTGTGCAGATCATATAACGATGTACCAGAGGTTACGTACATCGTTATATGATCTGTATGTCACGTATTTTCCTCAGTTGGTTCATATACAAACTTATCTAGTTTGTGGTACAATACAGTATTAAAGAATAACATCCAAATTAAACCGATAAATAAACAAAGAGTGTCCTATTTGATCGGGTTACATGTGATAATACCCCCTCCTCCAACCGATAAATAAACAAAGAGTGTCCTAGCATGTTCTAATTACATATATATTGGACTTTATATCATTGGTTGTTATTATGAGCATTGCAATAAAAGTTTTCATGTTCCATGTGCAGTGATGATATTGGATTGCCGCTGGGATGTTGTACGAGAGCGACAATCCTTCTTCCTTCCTTCAGAAGTAGGGAAAAGTATAGCATATTTAGAATATCCCACAACCAGGGTTTGGAGCGTAGGCAGGGCAGAGCTCCTCTGGGTTCGCAGTCCCACCGTATGTTCAAGGCTAGAGCACCTCCGGGTATGTGGGAACCCTGTACGTCCAAGGCCAGAGCTCATTCGCGCAACTGGATCGTTGCAGGCATCGTACCCTCAGAGTGATTTTATAGACTCCATCGTGGATGAATTCTTCGGAGGTTTCCCCCAGGTCAGCATGCCTCATCATGACGACATGTACGTCTATCAAACTCTCCTCCAGAGTCAGCCTAATGGTCAACCTCTGCCTCAACAGTCTCTGTACCCTCTCCGAACCGACACGCGCTCTCCGATGGTGGACGTATTCCACGGGTCATGCTCGGTACAAAACAAGGTCGCAGACGCAACCGCAGCAGACAGAGAGTAGTGGCTCAGACGAGTGTTCCATATAGTATCGCGCGTTATGCGATTTTATTGTTATGTACGCGTATTTTTGTTGTTATGTGTGTTGCCACATTGTATATCGACATCTCCAATGGAGTTGCAATGCAGTGTTTTTTTTATACATTCCAAGTCACATGAAATCATGAAACCCTAATTTCCGAAATATAAAATCGAAATTTTCGCGACCTAAATCCTAATTTTTTGAGACAATACCAGAATATATATAAAATTACCAAAATATTACACAATCAATTCCACTATGTGATGAGCATTCGAAATAAAATTCATAATTTTTGGAGCTCATTTTCTATATTTACAAATTCGAACAAACAGGACACTTATATAAAATAGCGATAAAAATTCTAAACGAATAAAATTATGGCAAATTTACACAAGCAAGTACACGGTGTTGGGAGACTCCACAAAAAAATTCATAATTTTTTGAACTCATTTGCTATATTTTAATATTCTTACCAATTTCAGTCTAACCCTAACCCTAACTAACCCTAACCCTAACCCTAACCTAACCTAGGACACGTGGCAGGCCGAGGGCCGTTGGCGCATGCTCACCGTGCGCTAACGGCGGACGTGGCGGGCTGGCAGGGTTGGCCGCAGGCACGTGGCGGCGGCTCCGACGTGACTGTACGCCAACGCCACGTGACAGTACGAGAGCCGTTGGCGCACCATGCGCCAACGGTGCACTCCATGGTCATTTATACAAATACGGTTTCAAAACGTGCTCTACCTACCAAAAATTCTTTCAAAACGTGATCAGAGGATGTGCATCCCTACCTTTAGGGGCACAGATCTGCGTGATGTGACGTGTATGCATGGTGCGTGCGGTGCGCCAACGGTGCACTTCATGGTCATTTATACAAATACAGTTTCAAAACGTGTTCTATCTACCAAAAAATTCTTTCAAAACGTGATCAAAGATGTGCATCCCTACCTTTAGGGGCGAGGATCTGCGTGATGTGACGTGTACGCAAGGTGCGTGCGTCCGTTGGCTATGATCGACCGCGCGAATCTGATCGGTCTTAACAGTTCTCGCTGGAGTTCAGTCTGAGCTGGGAGTGTAGCTTCATCTGAAAAAGATCTACGCTACAATGTTTAGCTTTCATGTGGCGATGTGGATGATGCAGGTCAACAGGAGCTAGCTAGTTCATGTGGTGCAACAAAGAGAGGAAGAGTAGGACTGTGAAAAAAGAAAGTGGTGACTAAGATTAGAATGCTTTGACAGTAATTATTTGTGCTGTGGACGCCTGATAGTTGAAGTACACTGTCGCTGTGTGATGGTTCGTAGATCACCTAATTGACGTCGAAGCCAAAACTTCGAATAAATCCCATTAAGCCCTCAACTTTCTCACAGTATCAGCTTAGTCCTCAAGATTTATCTTCGAGCGGATGCTCTCGATCAGGAGAAGCAAGCTAGCTTGGCAGTTTGCTATAAATACAAGCGGCCGGAAAGGCATTGTGATATTTATTTATTTATTTTGGGTGTGTGTGAAGCAGGGACGGCCAATTAATAATTTGGTCTGGGGGGCGTCCATACGCATGAGTCGCTGTTACAGAACGTTGCAATTAGAGAAAAGCGTAACAGCCAGCCTGATCGAGCAGTCACCGGCCTGATCTGAGCATCTGAGGACGGGAAAGCGAAGACGACAAATAGACAGTGCCTGCGAACAGGGAAACGAAATGGACCCTGTTTAGGATCAGGCCAGGTTTAGCATATTGATTAGGCGTTGGAAACAAGCTGCTCATGCCCAACTCAGCCGAATAGTACTAGTGCTTAACTTCAGGTCCTGTTTGGGGGATTTGTTTTCAAATAATATTTTTTAATAGAATTACAGAAATAAATGTAAGTTTAATAAAATTACTCCCTCCAATTTTATATGTTTGACGTCGTGTAACTTTAGTTTATACTCCAAAACATCATCCTTTTTGAAACGGAGGGAGTACAAAATAGGCTTACGTAGCCTTCCCAATGCCAAAATGGTCCTATCGTCATTTGGATTGGCGATAGGAGCTCTGTTGTCATGCAAACATTGTGAAATGTCTCCGACGCCATAAAACGCCAGTTGAATTGGCGAAAAATTTGAAAGTAGCAATAAATAGAAGAAAAGGAAACAGATAGACCGCAGCGTTTGAAATTGTAACAAAATACTTTAGCGATAAATCCAAGCTATTGTTTTCCAATCAAACGGGGGAGAATCACCAAGGCAAGGAACTGTGGTCCTCTTTGCCTTATTATTACTGCCCAAAGGCAAAGGGAAACAAATGAACACCTCAGGCGAAGCCTCGCACCTTCGTCTCTGTCTCCGTCATGGAATCGTCCGGCAACCATGGCGTGCCCACCATGACCAAGCACCTCAAGGTGCTGCTGCTTTCTTCCTTCCACAAGCTAGTAATTGGTGAGATCACCCGCCATTGCTACCCTGCTCAAACGCTGATACTTCGATGATGGATCGAAGTGATATATTCTACAACGCATCTCTGAAGAGCTCGCTCCGCGCTTCGATGAAGGCGATGGCGGAGACGGGATACCTCGTTCGCAAGGTCTGGAAAGTGCCATCGTCGTACCGGCCGACCTCTACGTTGTTACATTAGACAAAAAATTAAGTGGTTATATTGTTCATAATATGAAAAAAAAGAAAGCAATAAAAAGCAATATTAGCGGTAGTACATAGGCTACACATAATAATTCGACGCACGACATAACATCAATACATCGGACAACGTAACTAAAGTGGACATATGCCATCACACAGTTGTTCTACAAATCACAACGATAGCAAGCAGAACATCCATCGCAAACATATTTCAAAAAGATAAATCATCCCCATGGCTGCCACTTTCACGCCCACCATGTCAGCCTCCACGGTGCTCGCCTCGAGTGGGGCAGTTGGATGAGATTCCCGCAACGTTGTCCGGACTACCGACCTCATGGCAACAGGGACAATTCACCATTTGGAATGGTGACAGAGACATTACACACTATTTGCATGACGATAGGGCCATTTCACCATTAGAAATGACGACATAACCCTATTTTTTAATAATTTCATTAAATGACATTTATTTCTGTAATTCTATTAAAATGTATTATTAAAAAAAAACCTACATGGGAACTTTAAGGCAGCTTTAGCTTCAGAAAAGTCGGAAGCTCCCTAAATAGGCTAGCTTCTCACCAACTTATCCAGTAAGCCAAAGCCAAAGCACATGAAAAAGCTGAAGCAAGTCCCAACCAGCTTATTGAGTTTTTGCAGAAGGAGTACACCTATTTTCCACTAGAAATTCAACGTATTTATCCACAAAATGTCATTGTTTAAAACTTAAAAGGGTCCATCCATTTGATCCCAGCCCTACCTCCTCTCGACCACTCCCCTCCCCCACCCCGTTCGCCCCCTAGGTCGAGCCACCAACCCAAATCACGCCACCGCCCCAAGTTCCCTCCCTGCCGCCCGAAGCCCCTCTCTGTCTCCCCAAAACTCCGGCTCTCCCAACACCCCCACTGGCCGCCCTGACACCCCAAGGCCGAGCTGCCGCCCCAAGCTCACTCTGCGTCGTCCCAAGCCCCGTCCCCGCCTCTCCTTCTCCCCTACTCTGGCTATCCCGACGCCCCAACTCGTGTCGCCGTCCCAAGGCCCCCAGCCACCTCCCAACCGGTGCCCCCCAGCCACCTCCCAACCGGTGCCGACGCCGCCTCCAACCCCAAGGTACATCACCCCTCCGTCCTCTTGTACACTCCATTTGTTGGCTCAGATCTGACAACTAAATCAGTTTTGTTTGGCTAACTAAATAATAAAAAAACCATATCATTTCCTTTGTGTTGTTCTTATTGATTAAACATGGCAGTGGATTGGTACCATGGAGCAATTAGACATCATGAATGAATGATAGTGCTGAACCATGAATTCGCCACTTCTCTGTGTGACTTCATGGTCGTTGATTAGGTTGATTGATCCAAGCTTGACAATTTTTTCTGAGTGGATATGTTTAGATCTATACTGCGTACTGTTATTTGAAGTATTCATGTTTTTCTCAGTGAAATTTTATTAGCAAGGTATATGCACATGGTTCTCTGATTAGTTCTCCAAGGTTGTAAAAAATAGTTACATCATGCCCGTGGGATGCATAGTTCATTGGTTATATTAATTGTTCCTTGTTAATTCTTTTGAACTAACAGTAAAACATTATGATACATTAGATGAACAAAGAATTCAAGTAGCTATATACTGTTGGTTCATTGTCAAGAATTTAACAAGACTTAGGGTACTACTAGTTGTTGGATTAATTCATTTTCTTTTGGATAATTATCAAGAAGAATCGACGTAATGCAAATTCTAGTGTAATCTGTAGAGATGTTCATCCTTGTACATGTCCATGAGTCTTTTTGTACATGGGGAATTGATCATCCAAGTACTGTTCTTGTGTGGATTATCCTGATAAATGGTATGCTAAAGGCAAAAAAAAAAGTAATTCAAGACTCATTGACTGACAAAAGTATTTCGTCATATATCTAGTGTTGATTGAGCATCCTAAATTGGCAAGATTAGAGATGTAACTCCCAAAAGTTTGCTACGTTTCTCTCTTTTTTCGGTGTCTTATGCATTTTCTTATGTACATATCTGATCTTTCGTGTGTTTCTTGTTCCTATAGTTGTAGCTAAACCAATGCTTGTACACATGGAGTCAAAAGGGAGGCGATGATCTGCTTCATTTCAATTGCTCTTGTTGGCAGCATCTTGTTGTTTATATATTGTTCATTTAGCAAATACACAGGCTGCATGTGCTTTTGCGCTAAAATACTGTGCACAGATCAGGTTGAGATTACGACCATGTTACTGAATTTGTACAGGAGCCAAATGTATTGTGTGAGCATGAAAATTGTGAAATTGTGAGTCAAATTTTAGATTTGGTTGATTTATGCACATGGATTCCTGTTATACATCAATTCACTGTAAAATATTAATTGAAATGTGTACATACATATCTGCATGTGATTTTGGATGGTGCAAAATGTTGCTCAATTGTTTGAAACTTAGTACAATAAGTCGTTACAATTTGGTTAATCATAGGTTTTTTGTGTGTTTGTGTTCGTGTTTGGTTAATCACACTTTTCTTTTTGTTGGATCCAAAATGTTACAATTTGTGTGTTGGTGTGTTACAAATCTGAAAAAAGAACATGAACATATTCTCAACATGAACTACACGAATACAAGCAAACACATATGTGATTTTTGAGGTTGCAAAATGTTCCTCAATTTTTTGTAACTTAGTAAAATTAAGCCATTTAATCAATATTTCTGTAGAAGAATAAAAAACAACGATATTCACACTAAATTAGCACACAAGCATGCCTTCAGAACCCTCAAGGATATTTCAGACATTTCATCCTTCATCAGCTACTAGCTACTGCTGCTTTTCAGCTCAGAAAGCCAAAAATAGTTTTATCATAAAAGCTACTGCCCCGCGTGAATAGGACCACAATTTGTTTACACAAGCTGACTCAATTCTTCCGGAAAAGAGAATGTTGTGGTCTAGAGAAAAGACACAACAAAATGGTACTCACACATACTATGTTGTAAATAATGTACAAAAATAGAAATATGATACACGAATTTTACATGGAAAACCTTTTCGAGAAAAAAAACACGGGTGCACGAAGGTAATATTACTACATGAGGAAATGTTTACAATGAAACTTTTGTTTTTCCCTCTGTGCTACATGAATATATTTATAGTGGTACATAAAATACTCTGTGTAGAGTAAAACTATGAGTTATAGTAGAAAACAAAATTCATATCACACTACGTGTATCAGGTATATTTGAATTTGAATCTTGCGAATCTTGGAAAAAGAAGTTCGTCGTGCACCAGGACTATGTGTAGTCCTGATATTTCATAACTGCGTCAGCTGGTGTCCTAGCCATCTCATGTGTGTTCTTGCCCCATCTACACTAGCAGTAGTCTTGAAAAGACGAGAGTACCATGTCGTAGTATGAAACTTGAAGGAAGTACCACAGCAGAGCACGTAATTAATACGAACAGCATGCGTGGTTTTTGCACACCGTCCGGCCCTGTACACGGAGTAAAGCCTCTACATCTCCTAGCGGACATCAGACAGCTGGACGCGCAAAATGCCTAGATTGACCGGCACGGTTGCGCCGATGGATCGAAAGCGCGCGGCAGGGGATCGAGGGCGAAGGACGACGCATCCAACAGAGGGCCGGGCTAGCTGCCATGTACGACGTCGCTGCATGTGTGCGTGGCTGGAGGGCACGAAACAGTGTAAAAACCAGGCACATGCATGCAGGTTATATGGCTGTAGCACGCAGCGGCTGCCTGCCTGCCGGTGCTGGGCGGCTGGACCTTAACAGTTGGGCATGATTAATAGTTGTACGTACGCACGCACGCATCCATCGCCTCCGGACTACTGAGGATACATGCGTCGCTCCAGGAACACGAGGCTAGCCAGCTGCGCTCTGTTCGGGAGCATGTATTTCCACTTTTTATATACTATTTAAATTATATGATGATATTTTTTTATTTATTTAAGTATATTTTAATAATGATTATAAGATATTTTAAAGTAAGTTTTATAAAAAAAATCATTAAAATCCAATTTTTATAGCAACTAGTAAGGTGTCCGTGCGTTACAACGGAATCTCAAAAGAAATTGATACATATTAGCCCACGAGATTCTAAACCGCATAATAAATATCAATTTTCTTTCACACATATAAACAAAAACATTAACTCCGCCTATTACATCACCTGCTACTACTACTACCCACAAAATAAAATTTTGAACTCGTAGATTGTTTAACTTTGGAAATTAAAAAGGATTGTCTTGGACCTAAATAACAACAAGAAAAGGAGAGATTGAAAATAAGCAAAATTGAAGCTGCAGGAGTACTGGAGTATACATCAAAGGTATTAAAAGAGTAGCAACTGTTGGCCAATTAAATGACATTCAACGAGTGAGATATATGTAGAACTAACGAAAAGCTAAATATCAAAACTACCTGAAATTTACACTATAAATTTACACTATCAACTTTCAATGAAAATGATGAAAATAAAAGCATGGCCTTATTAGAAACGAAATAGGGAAGGATACAATTATGTTATGCGTCCTGATAATCATGAACATGACAGTGGATAAGTGTATAAGAGTAATGACTACCTCTTCAGTGATCACCTCCACCGCTTCCTCTTCTCCTCCCCTTCGGTGTCAACGGCTCCACCTCCCGATTCTTCAGCTGCGCGAGCGCTGCCTCGGCCTTACGATAGTCTCACACTAGCCTCGGCCCCTCCACTGCGTGCTCTGTCTCACCCTTGGCTCCACAATCATCTCCACCTCCCGCGACCTCTCCCTCTCCGCCGCCTCTCGCGTCATCACCTCCGGCTGCGGCTGCGGCGCCACCGCATGCTCCGCCCCGAGTCCGGCTCACAAGCGACGGATCTCGATTTTGACCACCTCAGCACCGCCACCACGGGTTGCCGAGTCGTACCCCATCTGCTTCAACAGCCTGAACCCGATGATGCTCTTTGGGATGGCCTCCGCGAGGCCGAACATGGTGCGGGCATCCTCCTCCCGCTGCGCTCTGTTTGGGGAGTATGTATTTTCACTTCTTATATACTACTTAAATTATATGATGATACCTCTTTATTTATTTGAGCATACTCTAATAATAATTATAAGATATTCTAAAGTGAGTTTCATAAAAAAAATTCATTAAAGTCCAATTTTTATAGCAAATTTTGTGTGTGTGTGTGTATATATATATATATGTATATACACACATGTATATATACGTTTATATACACATATACATACGTATATATATACATATATATGACGCCCATTTCGTACTCCTGGGAGTATGTATTAGACTTCTTTATCATTTCAGTATACTTCGATACCAATTATAAGACACTTCAATGAGATTTGATTAAAAAAAAATTCATATATATAAAAGAAGTATATACACAAATTTTGCTATAAAAAATAGATTTTAATGAAATCTTTCATGGAACTCACTTTGAGGTATCTTATAATCATTATTGAAGTATACTCAAATAGATAAAGAGGTATCATCATACTATTTAAGTAGTATATGAGAAGTGAGAGTACGTACTCCCAGGAGTACCATACCATTTTCATATATATATATATATATATATATATATATATATATATATATATATATATATATATATATATATATATATATATATATATATGTATGAAAAATACTTTCTACTCCTAGGAGTAGTTACTCCCACATCTAATATACCACCTAAAAGAACTTGACATACTCCATTACCACTTTGGGTATACTCATATACTAATTATAATATACTCCAATGTGAACCACACGAAAAATACTTTCTACTCCCGGGAGTAGTTACTCCCACCTCTAATATACCACCTCATATATATATATATATATATATATATATATATATATATATATAGGAAAATGTGTGTGCTGGCAGCCCACGCTTTCCCCTACGCGCTTAGCCAACGCACTCCTCCTGCTGATCGACAGTAAAACCCTCACGCCTGCGTCCAAAACGGAAGTAAACCCTCACGCGCACGTCAAAAACAGCAGTAAAAACCCCACACGTGCAAATGCCCCGCCTCCCGCTCGAGATCGGTAATAAAACCCGCGCGCACGTGAGGATTGTCAGTAAAAGTCTCGATTTCGCCCAATATGACAGTACCAAAGCGAATATAGGTAAAACAAAAGAAGCACCCGTACGTCACAGGTTAGACTGTAGTTGATAGTAAAGCTACTCCGGGGGGCACTGGAACGGTTGTAACAAAACTATCGGTAGACTCACGTGTACCTAGCTAATTTTACTGTCGGTTCGCTTATTGTTTATTGTCCTCTCGCCTGTTTACTATGTTCAACGAGGTTTACTGTTTTCCCCCACTGAATTACTGTAAGTGCATGAATTTTTACTATCTTGGATGTGTATATAATTACTAAAAATGTTGGCTAGTTTTACTTCATATCAAAAATGAGTTTTACTGTAAGAAACTTACCAATATAACCACTCGAACCCCCGTTCGTCCGGACAAAAAAAACCGCTCCCTCATGTCCTCCTGTGACACGAAGCAATAAAAAAAAGGCAAACGATCCTATGCGCTCCCACGTAACCAATCATAAGATCTGCCCCCACCTCCCCCTCCCCACGTTCGCCTGGTCATTGTGTCTTCTCCCCACCCCCAGCGATCTCTTCTGATGACAATGACTACTGGACGTCCACCTCGCGGGCGCATAGGAACCCAGCTCGGCGGTGCTCGTTCTCTGTCGCCAGTGCCGGTTAGATCTTCCTCCAGCGCATGCAGATTCCCCCAACATTTATTGCCATGCCCGGCGGAACGGTTGACAACCCAGGTTTTTCTACACATGTGGCTACATCGCTGGTAAACATTGTACAGCCCCCCCCCCCAACCAAGATCCTCTCCTCCACCCTTGATCATCACGCCAACCCCCACTATATCTTCGAGCAAGATCAGGACACCCGACGCCGATCGGACGTACACCCACATATATGTGTTTTACTGGTCTTTGCCCCGCCATTTTTACTACCAGTATGTCGCCCATTTATGGTGCATTGCACTTTTTGATATTTTATTGTCCTATCTAAAGTCATTTACTTGCTTTCTGATGTATATTACCATGTTTATTATGTTTTGCTAATGTCAGGACGAGGACGTCCCCGACCATATGGTGCCACAGGTCTGCATGAAGTTCGATAATGAGGGTGTTGCTTACCAGTTCTACTGTCGGTATGCGCGACATGCTGGTTTTGGCATCAGAAAAAGCAGGAGCAAAAAAACGATCAAAGAGTTCTGCTGCACTCCAGAGGGTAAACATGACTTCTACATGCCAGACAAGGAGCGTGAACATAGTAAGACCTCCAAGTGGATTGAGTGTAGGGCGTTGGTGAAGCTGCATAAGAGCCCGAAAGATGGTTCCGTGTGCATCAAGTGGGTTGTGTTGGAACACAACCATCCACTAGCTAGGACGTCGTCCTTGGTCGCGTTCATGTAGTCCACAAGAACTTTGATCCATTGTTGATGCCTTGATGGAGCTCGTCGACACCATGCAGGACGGCAGGGTCCCTCACAACGCTACGATGAATGTTTTGTCGAAGATGCATGGGGGGCGTCATAACATACCGTTCACCGCGTGTGACTTAGAAAACAGGTTTTTACTATGTCCCATTGTCTTTACTTGTATGATCGTGATGAATTACCGTGCTTCCTTATTTGCGTTATTACTGCTGCGACCGTTTTGACTTATTGTTTTCTCCATATTCTCATTTTTTACTACCATTGTTGCATGTGTTTACTATTAGTTATCATCCATTATACTGACTAAACCCAGGAAGGCTGTGAATATCACGCTAATCACACCGACGATGTGAATAAGTTGATGGCTTTCTTCAAGAAGTGTCGTACGCAGAACGACAAGTTCTACTATGACATACAGATATGTCATATTTAATTTAGGGGCATCATTAAGTCACAATTATTTATTTGTACTGAATATGTGGTAATTAATTAGTCGTAACTAATTTAGTGGTATTTAATTCATCGTAATGAATTTTGCTCACGGTCTTCAATTAATCCTGCCCGTTGTCCTTGGATGGTAGAGATGACGATACTTCCTTGATGTCTTGATGTCTTATGGTCTTCAACGTAGTGGCAAATCGTGTGGACCATCTATAGAAAGTTTTAAGGGGAAGAGGATCCATTGCATTCTTTCGTGGTCTACTTTAACACCATTCGTGCGATCCTCGTTATAACATGTATTTTTATTTAAGATTTTAGTTATTTTTTATTTTTATTCCATAAGAAGCAACAATAGAAACACAAGACTTTCAGAGCGAACGTGGTGGATTCTTTTGTGTCTCCTCTGACACTATTTGTGTTATCATCGTTATAACTTTTATTTTTATTCAATATTTTAGTTATTTTTATTAGGAGTTCGTATACTTGGAATTCGTATGGAAATCAAAGTGCAAATTTTATTTTATTTTGTACTCCGAATTTCAGTTCGTTTTTCTTGGATTTGTATCCGAAACCAATTGCTATTTTTTTCTTTAATTTTTATTCCAAATTAAGTTATTTAGGGATTTTACTTAGGCCTTATATTGAAACCAAATTTCTAATTTAATTTTATTTTTATTCTAAAATTTAGTTATTTTTATTGGATTTCATATACCAATCTAATTGGCTTATTTTTAAAATTTTATTCCGAATTATAACTATTAGAATTTGTATCAAAATCAAATTGCTAATTTTATTTTATTTTTGTTTCGATTTTTTTTGGATTTCATATACAAATATAATTGCAGATTTTTTTGTTTATTTTCATTCCGAATTATAATTATTATGGGTTTTACTTAGAAATTTGTATGAAATTTTAGTTTTATTCCAAATTTTAGTTTTATTTTACTAAACGCGGACTCTTTTATTTAGGAATTCATATGAAACCAAATTGATATTTTTGTTTTTGTTTTATTTCTAATTTCAGTTTTATTGTTCTTTATATGAACTCTTTGTTTTAATCTAGTCTGTTATAATTTGGACCCACCATGATCGACGGTGTAAATCTTTATTTTTTTCCACCGATTAACTTGAGAATTTCTGACTCTTGAGAACGAACGTGGTGGCTTCTTTTGACTATATTTTAATAAGATAATAGATAGATAGATAAATAGATAGTCAGAACGAACGTGGTGGCTTCTTTTGACTATATTTTAATAAGATAATAGATAGATATATAAATAGATAGATTCTTTCATCTATATATATATACTTCTGCTCGATCGAGATCTGTGGCCAACCATGTATTCCAAGATATTTGTTGTGCTGTAGCCTTGCTACACGAGTAAGGCGCGCGATGGTCCTGCACGCATGCAAATTGCAGCGCCGAACCGCTCGTCGTCGATTGATTACGAAGCTCATCATAGTCAGGTGGCCCTGTAGCCGTCATGCAAGATAAGTATGTTTAGAATCAGGAGGTCGGCAGCGATCGCGATTCTCCGCGAAACCTCGTGCACGTATTAGGATCTTGTTCTTTTCTCAGGGGGGTCGGCACAGGAAAGAAATTTATTTTCATATATGCATGTACGTAAGTACATTTCTTCTAGTTGCGGCACATAATGATCCATAGGTTAGGTCGTCAAATTAAGCTGGAGATGGATGCAAGCCGCATGCGTACCACTGACAAACCAATACCGTAGCTAGCAAGCAAGCAAAAAAGGGAATGCGGATTGGTGGGTGCTGGGGTCAGGTTGTCCTCGATCATGGCTTAATCATGATTCACAAATTAAACCCATCGTGCACGATCAGCATGTACTATCTATGCACGCATATTTTGGCTTACTGTTTTCAGTAACGGTTTTGCTAGTTTTAAATTGCCTGAAATTTTCTTAAATTTAAGTCACTTGTTGTGATCATTGGATTTGTGTAGAGATTGGTGTGTCATATAATTGAATATTGATCCAATGGATGTCATATGATTGGATATTGATCCAATGGTCACAACAAGTGATTTAAACTTAAAAAAATTTCAGACAACTTATGAATAGACAGTCCCTTTCAGTAAAGTGGCAGCGTGGTGTAGGTAGTATATTACTGTAGCACTTATATTTCCCTGGAAGAGGCACATGCGACGACATATTTTTATCCTGCGTGTGTACCGCTGTATCCAAGCTCTACTGTATAACATCCGATCGACAAATTAGTACTCTGCCGGAGCGAATTATATCATCCATAGATAGAATACCTGTTGGTCTCATAATACTCCGATCGAGCAACTTTCGTTGCTATACACTACTACAAGAATTTACGTTATTTGTGATGAGCTTTAGTGATGATAACATCAAACAGCAAAGTTTTATGTTGACTTGCATGTGTAATATTCCGAAAAATATCTAAAATCAATTAATGTTATCGATCGACGGACCACCACCCCACGATCGTTTTCGTGCATTTTCGTTTTCTCTCGCGTGCTTCTCGACGCTTCTTATAGTTTTGGCCATACTTACGTACGGGCGGATACGAGATATGTATGCATTCTCCGGCACGTACGGTGCGTGCATATCCACATACGTACAGACAGATCGACAAGCTAGCCCATGGTTAATAGTGCTTTGAAGGGGATACATACAAGTATAGCTGGCTCGCTGTAACGGATTCCGGGGACCATGCATATACATTTCGATCGGCGTGGGTGCTCCCTCCCGTGTCATGTCGATCGACGCTAATGGCATCCATGTGCGAGGTTTATTCCGTGATGCGATGCAGGCTGGTCTGGTTGCTGGCGCGCGCGCATGTTGTCTCCAGCTGAAATCGCACGTGGATACGCTCCCGTGCCACCGTGCACCGAGGCCGTGCCGCCCCGCCGCTCGAGCTCAATAATACGATAAATGTAAGAGGCCTCGATCGGAAAGTAAATCTGCTACAGTGCAGCCTGCGGGGTCCTTGGAGGTGGGGGCTGCAAAAACTGCGGCTACGATATATGCCGGCGATATGTATGGTGCGGCGGTATGGCCCTGGTGTTGGTCTTCGCTGGCTAGTACATGCTGCGTGGCAGGCTGGCGGCTGCAGTAGGGAAAGGGGTTCCGTGACATTGGCGGCATTGGCCCTGCGTACGCTACGTACGCCTCTGGCTCTGGGAATCCGAGCAAGCTGTGCAGCGCAGCGCTCGGCGAAAGGTCAATGGAACCGACTAAACTGAATGGAGATTTCTTGGAGGCTCCTCAGCCGGCGTACGTCCTGCAAGGTTATGATCGTAGGATCGTGCCATTCTATGATCCTACGGCAGCTGGACGACACGGGTCAGACCTTGGATCGAAATCTTTAGTATCCTGCTGGGATCGCGACACAATTGCGATTATGTCCGATCCAAATTTTAGCGCGGCTTTACTGCGACGCCGGCGCACATCAAACTCGCTGGAACCTTCAATCGCGATTTATAGACTCCTCTGACGAGCTCTCAGTCATGCCGTCCTTCATCGGAATCGAGATCGGTCAAGAAAAGGAAAAAGGCGCAGAGATTAGAGAAAGTACGACTCCACTGTAGTCCTTCGCGCCCTCTATACAGATCCGTCGCTGGATGCTTGGATGGGAGAAGAAGACGTCGCTGGATGCTGGATAGGAGAAGACAACGAGAGCAGAGGTGCTACCATGGCCTCATCAGCAGAAGATGAGAGCAGAGTAGCGTCTGGATGGGGATTAGACAGCGGTGAATCTCTACTACTTAAAAATTAGAGTTGGTGATACCGTGATAGTCCGTTCTCCCACCCTTTCACCCATATATCTCTAATGACATGTGAGTTATGTTATCAGCAAACTATCTTATCGCATCGTGTGCTCCTTACTCCTCATCTCCCAGCATCATCTGCGACGTCACCTGCGCTTTCTCCTCCTTTACGCCCTCACCTCCACCCCCACTCTTCTGCTATGCTCCACGTGCGCCTCCGCCCCCTCCCTAGTTACCGCTTTCATCGGCTGGATCTGGCCGAGCCTCACTCCCTCCTATCTGCCTCTACTCTTCTGTTTTGCTCTGCTCCACGCGCCTTGACAAATTGAGATATATTATATCTATTTTAATTGATAAATTATTACATTCATGAGATATTTCGTGGCAACGCACAAGCACTTAATTAATAGATATAAAAAATGTAAAAAATAGCGTGGATGGAATCTTATTCAGAATAAAAGATGAGAACTACTGCTACGTATGTACCTTCTTAAAAGAAGTTAAAAAAAAACTCAATTACAAGCAGTACTAGTGTATTTAGGTATATACGTATCGTATTTGTGCTTAGCAATAGTATTATTATGCTTTCCTACACAAATTTTTATGAACAACCCTTATGAAATTTATTACAGTCTTGCTACTTTTAAGTCGTCGGAATTTTTCTTAAGTTTAAGTCACTTGTTGTGACTATTGGATTTGTGTAGAGATTGATGTATCATATGATTAGATATTGATCAAATGGATAAAAAAGGTGATTTATACTTAAAGAAATTTCAGTCACCTTATAAATAGACAGTCTCAATTTATTATACTCTTTTTTTAAAAAAAAATCTAATAGAATAGTGATCCAACGATCCGGAGAAACGGGCAAACGGCACAGTTCGGTGGTGCTCGGTTCTCGGGCCGCGTGTAAAGACACCGAGTACTGATCGGTATAATGGACCGAAAGGCTACGGCCCAGTATCGCGCAGCGCGGGCCCAACAGCCAACGTTGAAAAAACAGGGGAAAAAAGCAGTTGGTGCTTGGCTACTCAAGGCGTCACCCGGGCGGGGCTGCTCGGCTACCAAACCACAGACGTTCTCTTCGCATCTCGGTGTCTCCGAAACTTCCAATCCCTCTGGGCCGCGGCCTCCCACTCCCGCTCTCCCTTCCGGCCTGGCAATCATCGCTCACCGAGCTGCCAAACCCAAACGGCGTACGCGTTTCCCGGAATCCCGAACCACCCATTCCCCCGACCGGCAGCGCCCGAATCACGACGCCCGACACGATCCCCACAGGAGCGGGCGCCGGTGTTCCACCCGAATTAGTTCCGTGCGCGCGGCTGTGCGAGACGCTCAGACGTACGACCGTTCGATCGATGATGAAATGGGATTGGCATCCCCTGACATTTCCGGGTGAACAGTATCATAACATTCCTAAGATCTAAGCCGTCGAACGAAAATCAACAGATGAGACCGAGTGCTACAGTTCTGCTACAGTGTTCATGAGCAGTACCCATGTTACAGTGTTTTCGCTACAATAGCTTGCTACAGTGTTTTCCTGCAGTACAGATCTAGATCTCGGCCGTCGATTCCCGATCCGACGGCTGTAAAATAATGTTATGGTACTGTTCACCGTGACATTGCTGTGCAATGTCAGAGGATTTGCTTCCGATGAAATGGTAAGAGCAAGTTGCAGCCTAGCACAACTTCATTTACAATAGCACTACTGCTTATGACGACAACAAAAAAGGTCGACGTGAAATATGGCGTCTCGGCGAAGATCCAAGGGAGGTGCATAGACAACATGTACTACCGGACTGGGATCGTGCGTACTAAGTAGTATGACTGTAACTTTAGCGGTAGGTTAGATCTCAACCATTCAAAATGTATCCAACGCCCAGGAATCAGACAGCCCATCTCCGTCCCCACTCCTTATCTTGGATGACTTCTTCCCCATCTATTTATTGATCTTGGCCATGGCGAGCAGAGGGGCGGCTCAACTTGTGTAGGCTTGCAACCAAGCCGATCATCCTCGCACACGACGCTTTATCATCGTACGTGCGTACGATGCACGTGGTAGTGCACAGGGCTGGTCGGAGGAGGAGAAGCCGGCGCGGGGCGAGGGTTGCCGCCACGATAGAGGGGGAGTGCGCCCGAGTTGGTGCGGCGGTGCTAGCGTCGGAGGGGAGCACACCCTCGGGGGTGGAGGCCGAGGGGGACCGCGTGTGAAGCCAGTGTTGGGTCCACCTCGCCTGGGGGGCGGGCGAGAGGGGCAACGGTGAAGGTGTCAGAGCCGGGGAGCTGGCCACGGCGAGCAGAGGGGCGGCTCAACTTGTGTAGGCTTGCAACCAAGCCGATCATCCTCGCACACGACGCTTTATCATCGTACGTGCGTACGATGCACGTGGTAGTGCACAGGGCTGGTCGGAGGAGGAGAAGCCGGCGCGGGGCGAGGGTTGCCGCCACGATAGAGGGGGAGTGCGCCCGAGTTGGTGCGGCGGTGCTAGCGTCGGAGGGGAGCACACCCTCGGGGGTGGAGGCCGAGGGGGACCGCGTGTGAAGCCAGTGTTGGGTCCACCTCGCCTGGGGGGCGGGCGAGAGGGGCAACGGTGAAGGTGTCAGAGCCGGCGAGCTGGCCACGGGCGAAGGGAGCCCGAGACAGCGTCGAAGGGCGAGGCGAGGCACCCAGTCGTGAGCGGCCCGGGGGGAGGAGCGAGGTGAGGCCAACGAGGTGGAGGCTGGAGGGGCACTTCAGGCGCGGCAAGAGGGAGTCCTGAGGTGGGCCGGGCGGAGATCTGACCGGTCAGGCCATGATCATGCGCGGGAAAGGCGGTGATTGGGTTAGGTCAAAGTCATGAGTTTTAGTGCATCTGTGTTGTATGATACATATTTTGACTAACGTGGGTCAAGTTATGAAAAACTTATACTCGGGATCAATTTCTTGGTACATTGTTGTACAGGAGGCTTGTGGGTCAATGATGGTCAAGAGTGAGGATGATCGGGACTAAACTAGGAGAGTTGAGATCCGGAACGATCAAGAATGTCAGATAAAGTCATTGGACTCAAGCATGTCGCAAGATGGACAAGGATGACCGAACGGGAAGTTCGGTGCGACGGGTTGCATCAAGTGACTCTAAGGTTGGTACAACTGTCATGGTGGTTTCGGTGAGAGCCGAATGGGAGAGACTTGCTGACAAGAAGAGAGTCGTTGATCAACCTACACGTGGTGAAGCATGGGATTTCTTCACGACGATTGTACTCAGTCTTTTGAGAAGGATCGAGAAGGGGTATTTTGGTATCTTCACCAAAATACCATCTTTGTAATTTTTGGAGAAATCGCAACGCAAGACGGCGCAAAGAGAGGTGGTTTAGGTCAAGTGGAGATGGAGTTAACAAAGAGAAGGATTTGGGAATACCGATTCGTCATCCACTTCGAGAACTATGCATGAGTGTAGACTCATTTGTGTGTGAGCTTAACAGGTGTCCGTTAGGGTTTTCTCTCTAAACCTAGTCTTCACTATAAAATAGAGAGGTCCAAATTTGGAGACTTTCATGACTTCCAAGTGTAAACTCTAATTTATGATTTAAGGGAAAGTGGAATAAAGGAGGATAGGATTTATGAGATATGGATTGATTGAGTACTCAAGTGCTGAGCTTTTATCCTCTATGGTTGAGTAACTGTAAACCAACAATCTTCTTGTTGGTGATCTAGAACCGATCTTACGTATGAATGATTATTTGGGGGGTCTCATAGGATTAGAACCATATAGAGAATTGATATAGGGAATTTATACAGGTTCATGCCTTCTCCGGATAGAATAATAACCATACTCCTATGTGGCTATATTGGATGTGCTAATTACAATCAATAAGAAGACTAATGCCTAATGTCTTCTGCTCCATATTGCCTCTCGTCTCTCTCTCCTCGTCCACTGACTTTAGCCTTTATATAGTGCATAAAAGGGCGGTAGTTCTTTCAAGCCAGGAGGCGTCTCACCGTTTCATATGATGAAGCGGTTGGTAGAAGTTGTTGTTAGAGACATAACACCGCCACGTCACGAGGCAGTTGTCGTCAGAGACAGAGAAAAGGTCGTGCGATTATTCTTGAGAATAACTGCGTATGTTAACTGCTTTGTGTATTTTACACGAGGCATAAGACTTTCTGATCGACTTGGCTCACAAGTCAGGAAGCCTTATCAATTACAAGGTTGTCGAAGCCAACCTGGTTGTAAAAGATTCTACGACTAAGTTATGGTCGTAAAAAGTCTTACAGCCATGTGACGATCGTAGAAAGGCTTACGACCACATAGCTAGGTTTCTCCTTTGTGAATGTTAAGGCTTATACTTGATATCAGTATAAGAATATAGTCACTCATAATAAGAATTACAGATAAATAGTAAATTAAGGATTATTATATCCTCGTCACTTCTCAAATCAATCCAAACAAAATTTACTCAAGTTGAGTTCCTTCTTGCTTTGCTCTCTTTGATACCTTTTTATGATTTTGCTTGTTCCTTTGAATTTTTTGGTGTTCATACTGTGATCTAGCTTGCTAGAATATGTGGAAATACATCTAAGATTATCTTGATTATCTTCCACCTATGAGCAAGTTTTTCGGTCAAAAACTGAATTTTCTTGGTTCTTTTGCCCCCTTGATCTCATCTAAGAAATTAGTGAATCATTGGTTTCGATCGTCGATTGGAATAGGTTCATAACCTTCTTAATGAGCTGCTACTGCACGCTCTCCTTTTGCCAGCTTCGAACAAAACACAACTACAATGAGCTAATCATTAGTCATTCGTTATATTACCTCTTTATAATGTATGTACTGATGTAAAATGCTTTGCACTTTGATACCTTCAGTAGCTTGGACATAAATAAGGTCTGTCATCGTAGTACAGGCTAACATTCCAACTAATTGTTTGGTATTATACGTTGCATCTACATACTGTCATCTTCGGACAAATTTGTCCAGAATTACAACTTTTGTACTATATAGTTACATAAACATGTCGTGTTAATCAACAGGTTCAATCAATTTTTGAACTTTCATCATGTGTACCTAGATCATCGTACATTTTTCCGCCTTTCAGATGTCTTCCTACTACAACCCGCTACTTAGCTAACACATATAGTCCTACAGCACACCTTTACATCAAACTTATCTATCAATGCAAACCTAATACTATATTGTTGTTTCATAGCTCCAAAAATACTCCCATATACTTACAGTTGCCTCATCAAAATCTCGTCCGCTGTAACGTTTCCTCAGCACGCCAGGGCGCGCACAGGCCTCTGGTACATAATAGTCACCGGGAACAATGACCGCCCAATTAGTCGTAGTACCGCTACAACACTCGTGGTCTGCTAAAACCAGCGCTAAAAGCTATAGACCGGTGACCATACATCACAAAAAATTTTTCACTAATCGGGCCGTTTCAGGGACACCCAATTTCCCTATATCAACGACCTCGCACACATGTCAACAACTATATATACTCAAGAAACCCAACCGTGCAAACCGCGCTCCTTCATTTCTCCCCTCAAGTCACTAACTCCGAGCCACCGCACACCAACTTGTTTGTTGTCCTAAGCCAGCTCAGATGGCTTCCACAGTAACATTGCAGAAGAAGACCACCATCCGGAGCGACGGCGTCGACGTCCATGCCGCCTTCGTATCACCAACGATGAAGTCCCCCCTCCTGGAAGGAAGAAAGGGCAGCGGCGGCGATGGAGGAGCGAAGCGTTGCCGCGAGCACAAGTACGAGCTCGTCAGCTATGACGCGCTTCCGGCCTTCCTCAAGCACAACGAGTTCATCCTCGACTACTACCGCAGTGAGTGGCCCATCAAGCAGGCGCTACTCAGCGCCTTCGCCGTCCACAATGAGACCATCAACGTCTGGACGTAAGCGTTCGTTCAGAGAACGTACAAGCCCTCCGTGTCACATAACCGAAACACGAAGTACACACTTTACTGACGAGCGTTTTCTTTTCCCCCCTGCAGGCATTTGATCGGCTTCTTCATGTTCCTCGCGCTCACCGTCTGCGCCACCACGATGGTTCCGATGGAGACCAGCGTGTCTCACTCGGCAACATCCACAGGCCTCGCCAACAACACCGGCAACCCCATGGTGCTGATGAGCTACGGCGCCAACGGAGCGGCCGTGGCAATGCAGGCGCTGCGCAACGTGTCCGTCGAACCGGAACTCGCCACAGCGGCGTTGTCGGCGAGACACCGGGTCGCGCGGTGGCCGTTCTACGCGTACCTCTGCGGCGCCATGTTCTGCCTGCTGATGAGCAGCGCGTGCCACCTGCTGGCCTGCCACTCGGAGCACGCCAGCTACGTGCTGCTCCGCCTCGACTACGCCGGCATCACCGGCCTCATCGTCACCTCCTTCTACCCGCTCGTCTACTACACCTTCCTATGCGACCCCTTCTTCCAGACGCTCTACCTTGGCTTCATCACCGTCTTCGGCGCCGCCGCGGTGGCCATCTCGCTGCTGCCGGTCTTCGAGGTGCCCGAGCTGCGTTGGGCGCGCGCCGGGTTGTTCGCGTGCATGGGCATGTCCGGCCTCGTGCCCATCGTGCACAAGTTGCTCGTGTTCGGGGCGCGCCCGGAGGCGGTGCTTACCACGGGCTACGAGATGGCCATGGGAGCGTTCTACCTGGCCGGCGTGGTGGTGTACGCCATGAGGGTGCCGGAGCGGTGGATGCCGGGACGGTTCGACCTCGCCGGGCACAGCCACCAGCTGTTCCACGTCCTCGTCATCACTGGCGCGTACGCGCACTACCTCGCCGGCCTAGTCTACTTGAGCTGGAGGGACATGGAAGGGTGCTGAGGCGGGCCTGAGGGGGTTCGAGGACGGTGCGCCAAGTTGTAGAAATTTGACCGGCTCTACTGTTCGTTGACTCGGCATTGATTTCTTTCTTTGGTTCTTGTTTAGCTGTTGTTGTATTTTACAGAAGTGAACATACATGTATCGATCACACTAACTTGTAATTTGAACAGGTCAATAAAAAGGGAAATTGGATCAACTAATTGCTGTCGACGTTTCCTTATAAACTTTCCCGATTGAATTTTATGTTTGTTTGAGTACCGCTCCCTTCAGTAAAAAAACAAGTGTCTTATTAGAATTAGCGTAGGCAAACTATTTTAATTTCGACCAACAATATCTTTAAGAATATTTAAACCATACTATATTAAATGACATAGATATATTTATCTTAAAAATACATTATATCATAATTTTATTGGATTTTACCATATATTTCAAAGAAAGTTGGTGACCAAAGTTATGATTTAAATACCGTATCAATGTCCACAACGATGGTTATGCTCTATTTGTGACTGGTGGAAGTATATGTTAAGTGCAGACATTACCATAGACATAGTTATGTAGCCATTTGTATGGTCCGATCGAGCAAGATATTTCGATCGAAATTGTATTAGGAATAGATGTTCGATAATTTGTTTAATACTCCACAAAGTTGAAACAAAAACCACTCTAGTGCTCAGTTATCATGTGTGGATACCATTTCAGCGCAGCACAGAGCACACCCTCGTTAATTGGGATGCAAATCCTCTTACTTTAAAGAAGTAATGTCACTGTGAATAGTGTTATAACATTGTTTTGTAGTTGTCGGATCGAAGATAACGGATGAAATCAAGATATGTCACCGAAGCATAAACACCACATCAAAATACTGTAGTATTAGTATTGTTCACAAACACTGTAATGATGCTATAGCAATAACTCTTATCCGTTGTTTTCATATCCGGCTGAGAATGTCACATTTTTATCCGTGATATTCTCAGTGAAATAACAGAGGATACAAATCCTTTGGGCGTGCAACAATGACAGGCGCCATCTGGGCTTTACTTTGGCGTGGACTTCTCTGAACGATACATAATAAGTCAATCGGTGCGCGCGCACCTTTTCTTTTTTTTTTGTCGCAACGAGGCGCGTGGTGCTGGTTGCGCCGGCCGGCGATCGCGAACTGGTTCGAGCCGGAGTAAGCGCTGTGTTTCGCAGTGGCGTCGTCAAAATGTCAAGATTGGGGTTCTGGATCGAGTCAATTTAGAGGCACTGCACAACTGCGAGAAGATGGAATGGGAACGTTTCAAACGCTGAAAGATTTTGGAGAGTAGAAGCAGCTCTGTGATGTTTACGTGCACTGATTAATTGTCTCTGCAGAAAATGCAAGTGCTGGCCTGCAGCAACAGTTCCAGGTGAGTGAAACGTGTGCTAATTGTCGTTCGCGTAGGGTCCATGACAATGAGAATATCAGTCGAAAATTAACTCTGCCTAAACTGATGTCGTTGTAAAACATTAGACCAGCCTACATGGCCCGCAACTCAATTGGGGTGATTTCTGGCCTGGTAGGCCCATAAACGGATAATTCGAGAAGAAAAGTAGAAGCCTACTGGCCCGTCTACTACACTACTTGGACTAGATCAATAAATCCACTCCCAGGCTTGCAGCCCAAGCCCACGGATGTATGTCCTTTGTATCCTTACCAGGGCACAAAAAACCTCACTGTCACAATCCGAACCAGCTTGTTGTAGTTTCAACTACTGGAACGAAACACCTGGTTTCTCCAGAAGATGCCCAGAATTCTACTCCCAATATACGTTTCAGACTTTCAGTTGATCAACGCTTTTCATAGCAGCAATGCTATCCTCTCCAAGTCAAGACCCCCATTTCAAGCAAATGAAGCAAGCAGCGAGCGACAGGCGCGCCAACTGAAAAAGGGGGTTTTAACTTGAGCATTAATTAATCCATTAACACTGGAAAGAAAACAAGCGGATACGTCCGCCCATAACGCACAGGATCGCGTCGTTGCAGACCGGGACCATTCGGGTAGAGCCAGAACGGGTTGTTGCACTAACGCATTCTTCCGTCCTTGCTTAGGCTCGCAATTTATTATCCCCTGTTCAAACTTTTCCTTCGCCCATGTGTTGCTCCCTGCACTGCACTGCACTGCACTGCACTCCATAGCTAGATACACTTCAAGGAGACGAAAGTGCAGAAGATGACCATTTCTCTTGTCCCACCCCCCGTTTTCCAAGGCCTTTTTGCTTGATCGATCACAAGGTTACAGTGGTGATGGGCATCGTTGCTTGAACACCAATCCATGTGCTGCTGAGCATGTGCAACAGGACAAGCGCAACGTTCCCGGCGACACGGCCATCCCAACCTACGGATTCCTGGGGAGATGTGGATGTAGCTGTGCGTGCATGTTCAGAGACATCTTCAGGCTTTCAGAGTTGCGTTGCTCGTTAACATTTTCAGGGCATGCAGGCCTCAGCTGACGACGACCTGGCGTCCCTAACGGACGCCAATTTAATATGGAGACCCAACTGCCTCCTTAAGATGAAAGCAATGTGGTAACATCCACGGGCCACCGGGAAAGAAAGATATGCGCCTCGTGCCGATCAAGGAGGAGGAGGAGATCGGATCGTCCTGGTTGGGTGCTTACTGCAAGCTCCGGTTAGAGTAGTGTTTGGTGCACGCCTGCACCGGTCAGTGACCAGAATCTGTTTCACTGAGACTGTGAGACAGCAAAGTGGTATATGAGCAGAGCTGGGGAAGCTTTCAGTGTGGATGTGTCTGGTTCATGGTCGAGTTTTTTCCAGGAGGAGGAGAGCTTTATTGATTACTCAGAGATAGCGTTAAAATCCTGAGCAATTATCTGCCCTCCACACTGCAACATGTTTTCTTGCGCTTCGCAACTTGTGCGAGCTACGACGATTGTGCTATCTCTTTGCTTTCTTAAACTGCAAACTCTGGGAGCTGGCTCGTCAGTTCATGGCCAAGTTGACTCCACTGCTGAACTAAAGTCGTGAAATGAGTCGAGCTTGATTGGCTATCTTCAGAAACTAATGAACTGCCTAGTTAAATTAAAGGCAACCAGAAAGGACTGGTTGTTCCTTAAAAAAAAAAATTAAAGGGCGTTGAATTTGGTCCCTCTCAACTTTATTTCAATGATCTAGGGCCCTAAACCTCTTACTTTTGTCATTTTCGAATCAAGTTGTTGCTGATCAATTGAAGTTTGTACTTACAAAAGTACATATGAAGTACACAAATGTATTGTACGTGTAAACCATATATGCTCTTTCAGTCCTTTGCATTGATGTGATTCCGGATTAAAACCGTATATGATCTACCATATATAACATCGACAAAATCACATGTCTGTCATCGAATAGCATGCAAATACATCAATGTTGTTATATAATCAAGATCGTGTTGCCGATGAACGAAGCTCTCAACTAATAAATAATAGATAATATATAAAAACACAAAGATGTAGTTCCAGTGTTCTTTCTTTATTGATCTCTTTGCTCGTAGATTTGTATGTACAATGAGAGCCCCTCTTTTTATATAGGAGGAGGAGGTCTCCCTTCATACATGAATAAGCAATATAGGACTAAACTAACTAATGACATTGTGAGCCGACATCCTCCTAATGGGCATGTGTTTAGGTAAAGTGTTCACACATAATCGGGCCTCGGAAACATGCCAACATACAACACTCCCCCTTAGACACTTTGCCAACGTCACATTCATACCTCATTAAAAACTTCTTCCGAAAACATAGTGGGAAAAACAATAAGAAAAAAGAGAGTATATAACTCTCATTCTTGCAATTGCACATACTGCCTCGTTAAAAACTTTCGAATAAAAAACCCATTGGGACACAACTCAAACAAAGGAAAATGAGTACAACATCTATTCATCTAATGATGAACATATATGAAGATCATATATCTCCACCTGAAGACAATAACTCTTTGTGTCTTCTCATACCAATATCACAGACAAATTTCTCAAACCTTAGTCCTAGCAAGGCCTTAGTAAAAAATCCAAAATATTCTCACTTGATTGGATTTTCTGTATTTCTATATTCCCATTTTCCTGCCGCTCATATGGGTATAAATGTTTAAAGAGTATATGTTTTGTTATATGCGTCTTGACATAGCTATTCCTTATTTGTGCAATGCAAGTTGCATTATCCTCTAGGAGTTTTATCCATATTTACACCATAAGACTCTTGAATATGGTGAATTAGTCTTCTAAGCCATATGCACTCTCGAGTTGTCTTATATAGTGCAATGATCTCAGCATGATTAGTTGATGTAGCAACAATCGATTGTTTTACAGATCTCCAAAAGATAGTTGTAGAACAACTTAGAAAGATGTATCCAGTCTGTGACTTAGCATTGTGGGGATAAGAAAGATAGCCAGCATCTGAGCAACCCTTCAACCTTATATCTTGATCCTTGGGAGAAAAGAGTCCAAGATCAGTTGTACCCCTAAGGTATATGAGGATTCCCTTAATTTGGTTACAATGCCTCTTTTGTGGGCTCAAAACTATATATTGCCAAATAATTTACTTCAAATGCAATATCAGACCTAGTATAATTGGCAATGTGTAACAATGCTCTAATAGCACTTAAATAAGGGGTTTCAAGCCCTAATATATCTTCATTCTCTCGTCTAGGTCCATATGGATCTTTCTCCACTTCTAGCGAACTAATGATCATGGGTGTACCCAATCGATGAGATTTATCAAGATAAAATCTATCCAACACTTTCATGGTGTATGTGGTCTAATGCAGAAATGTGCCTCTAGGCAAAATTTCAATCTATAACCCAATACAATATTTGGTTTCACCCAAATCTTCGTTCTCGAATTCCTATTTTTAAGTATGAGCTCGTTTCGAGAACGTCTTCTGTGTTTCTGATTATGTTCAAGTCACTAACATACACAGAGATGATGCAAAATCCATTCTTGGGTTTTTTATGAACACACACAGACATACTTCGTTGTTTATGTATCCCTTTTGTAAAAGAAATTTACTCAGTTGGTTGTACCACATACGACCTGACTGTTTCAATTCGTATAGTGACTTTTGCAACTTAACACTATACATGATGCGATGTTCATTCTCGTTCATACACGGGACTTTTAGTTCCTCTGGAATCTTCATGAAGATTTCAGAATCTAGTGACCCATATAAATTTGTAGTCACAACATCCACATGTTTCATTTTTAAATTCATTCATGCTGTCATAGCTATAAGGTATCGGAATGTTGTGCTATTCATTACAGGAGAGTAACTTTCATCGAAATCGATGCCGGGTCTCTACGTGAACCCTTGTGCTACTAATCTCACATTGTACATTATCTCACATTGTACATTACCACTTCATTATGTTCATTCATCTTTCTTATGAACACCCACTTGTGTCCAACAGGAATAACATCGTGAGGTGTCATGACTACAGGTCTAAAGACTTTCCTCTTATTTAGTGAGTTTAGTTCATTCTCGATTGATTCCTTCTATTTATCCTAATCTTGATGATTATTGCATTCCGCAATCGTCTTTGGATCTAGTTCCGATTCAATATGGAAGACAATATTTGAGATGAAGCAGCTGCTATTAGCACTTATTTGTCTATAAAAGACTTATCCTGTTTCCACATAGTTTGTGAAAAACTTTTTGTCCAATTCAATTGGAACTTTATTTAAATCTATCAACTCTCCACTATTTTCCAAAATGGTAGAATGACTGTTTCGTTGCCCTAGTGTCGGCAGGTGCGCCCCCCTTCACTAGTCACCTATCCCTATACTACAGCATGGGGCGCCTCCCCCTCTGCTCCTATATGGGGCACCACCTATCGTGTCTTCACTTGGGATGTAACGTATGTCAACCATTTCTCATTCATGTTACTTATATCAATAAAATTATGCGTGATATGGAAGTTATCATCTTTGTTTACACTGTGTATATTAGTTGTTCCTGGACTAGTGTACAATACACAGAGAATCCGAAAGAACGTCTAACGATCCTCCTACTTTCACAGTTGTTACCTCTTCTTCCCCTCCTCTTGAACCTTTGTCTGCTGATCCCACCAAATCCCCCAGAACTAGAATCAGATTTGGAGGGTGTCCTAGGATGTAGTGCACCAACAGGCTCTATCTCCCATAGAGCATTGATCATTTGATAATAATCTCTAAAGATCCTTTCTCAGAACCATTTCAAGGAAAACATTCTCTGGATGAAGATTTAGGAGAGTGTATTGAATCAGTTCATCCTTAGTCATGTTCCTCCCTAACAGTCTTAGGATGCTCACAACATGAGTGGGGTCTGCACTGTATGCGGTCACGGATTCCTAATCTTGAATCCTCATAGCTATCCACTTGTTATAGTTCACATTGGCGAGAGACTGCCTTTGAGTAATGTCAAATCTCTCAATTAGGTTATCCCAAAGTTCATTGGGGTTTTGGATAGTAACAAGCTCTTGGTTGAGGTTCGTACATAAGAGATTCTTGAAGTATACCAAAGCCCATACCCTGGCTAAAATGGTAGCATGCCCATTTGGCACAGTGCATGATGGAGGTCACGTGCAGTGAGACGCATCCTTGCCTCAACTGCCCACACTAGGTGGTTATTGAGCATACTGCCCATGTTGCTTATAGCATTGTATAACAACGTATACAATTACCATAAGGCAATGAATATGTACATCATGTAGTCAAACATGTGTTATAACAATAAAACAACTTGTATAAGTAGTAAATATCAAGTTTATGGATTTTCAATATTTTTCTACTAATTTTCTAGGAATAGAACATTTACTATACTAATAAATTAATAGAAAAACAATTTTTGGTATTTTAAATAAATAAAAAAGACTTAAATAAAAGAACCGGAAAACTTCTAATGTTTATTTGTAAAATTCCACCAAGTGGAATCCCTCATTCTTTATTCCAAAAGTTCCATGGTCCTTTTTTTTGCAAAATTTAGGTCCGGAAGGACCCAATTTTAATAAACCAATGACTTGCGCTAAATTCTGAAAAAGTTGAAGGGTTTTTTTGCAAAAGCACCAAGGCCTGTCAGATCCTATCCCACCTGGGCCTTATGGGCCAGAACCAATGACCCAAATAGGGCCTTTGTGTAGCTCGGCCAGAGTGCACGCACGCGCATGTGAAGGCGTCTGACGGTGGCCTCGATGCGTGCGACAACGAAAGCGCAAGCAGCGGCGCACATGAGCGGTGCAGCATAGTGGTAGCGATGGTTCCACTCGACGACTGCAGCGGCATCCTACGGTGGTCTTGCGTGCCTGATCGATCTCGAACCGATGCGGCGGCGGCGTACACCCGGTGCCCTACCACGTACTTGCCATAGACGATGGCGGCGGCGGCCGCCGCCGCTCCATCCTTGCCAGGGATGGCCGAGCCCCTAGCCTCGTCCACACGCGCACACAGAGGCGGTGCAACGCGAAGGCTGTCTTGGCCTGGCGTTGCCATAGAGGCTATGGTACGAGCATGGAGGCGGACGACGGCGACCATGGCGCGGAGGCATCGAGGTCGACTCACCTCGTCTCTCTTCTTCTCCGGCGGGCCGACACAAAGGCAGCGAGAACAGCGAAGTATGGTGACAGCGGCGACCATGATGCGAAGGCGTCGATTTGGCCGACGATGTGCGATGCAGAGGCAGTGCATGGCACACATCACCTGATGGCGAGGTCCTTACCCCCATGAAGCTCAACGGTGCGCGTGGAGGCAAGCGACAGCGAGCCCGATACTGGTCGATGGTGAGGAGCGGGGGCGACACCCGGTGATCGATTCACCATGGTGGGCGCGCACGCAAAGGCCTGCTGTCATTGCCTAGAGAGTACGCGGAGGAGTACCCTGTCGGACATCGGGCTTTGAATACCCGAAGCCCTCGTGTGTACCGTAATGGTCCCATACTCCCATGATTAGTGGCTAGTACACAAATCCATAACATTAATATTCACATCAATACATTATACATACAACATGAAATAACTATAGGACATAAACTTGAGCATTTACGTGACAAGTACTTATTACACGATCGAACGACCAAATTAAAGCATAAGTAGCAAGTTAAACAGCGGAAGCTTAGCGAATAAACTCAAAAGGTCTAGCGGTGTGCTCATCCATACCCTTAGGCAACCGACAAGGACAAGACCCTAGCAAGACTCGTCCTTGTACCTTCCGGTACCGGGAACGAAGAAAGCATCATCCAGAATCGGCTCATCCTCATACTTTAATCAACAATTTAAGCAAGATTGAGTACATTTTGTACTCAGCAAGACTTGTAGTGTATCACAACATAATTATAAATGCAAGGCTGACAATGGATGAGGCTCTATTCTATGAGTTATTTTTAGCATTAAGCAAGTTTTATTTGCAATAACAATACGTAATAATTTGCAGTGGAAATTTTAAAGGGCAGTTGACAGATATCGAAATAACCAGTATGTAACTCAATAATAGCAAAATCATAACCCTCCTCAACTATTATAAATATTTCATTCTCAACCATAGACATGGCACACACATAGACCAACCATCCCAACATTTTGCAAAAACCGTTTTTGCAAAATTAGAGACTATACCCGATGCGACCGCACTTAGCACGCTCATGACTGTGAGCACGGTTATTTAAATAGATTTACACTCTGCAAAGGTGTACAACTTTACCCACAGTATATGATGTCTCTAGTTTGTTCGACATCTGTCGATACCACCACGCGCAATATGATAGTATGTAGTAGAGTTCATAACGAAGACTTTACATCATCTACACCTAACCTTGCACTAGCCCGGCGAATGAAAACTCTCACTCCACCCGTGTACACCCCCGTATTAGTGAGGCATTCACCGTTGTGTTAGCAAGCTTCGTCCCAGACACCGTGGTGAAGGGAAGGGACTATTCAAGGGAGCCCCTTTGAGCAAACCCGGATATGCTCGTACTTCTGCAGCCTACCAATATGCAAGGCTAGCCCCAAATGACTTAATTAGCTAAGACCATCCCATACCGACACATGTGGTTGTACGCTTAGGCTTAGATTATTCAGTCCTTAATCGACCCGGGCGAAGATCTTCCCCTATCTATTTATGAGATACACATGTCACACTTCTCAGTTTATAATATAACTCGCCCACGTCAAAAATTAAGTTTTTTATTTCCATTTTTATACAAAATAATAGACATAAACACCATTTGGTCTAAAATTTCAAAATCTCCCAAATCCAGACACACATTTTCATCAATTATTCCATTTTAGCGAAACTAGAGCCCGGCTAAGTATATATTCGATATTTCGAGTAAAAATGCCAAAATTGGCATCATTCATTGTCTAAACCATGACCTAAAGGCTACAACAGTAAGGATATCAACATATGAAGGAGGATCATGTATTCAATAGAAATTTAACTAAAGTTATCCCCAAACTAGCCATTTAGCTAAACATACACACATGCATAATAGATTTTCCAAAATAAAATAGAATAATTGAAATAATGGGATCAATATGGTCAAAGAAGGTGCTTGCCTTGCTCTGGTATCTCTGAGTATGAGGGTGATGAATCGTCAAGGAGTTCGTTCGCGTTTCCGACGTCTATTCGAAAGAGCCAAAAACAAATCACAAATACTAAAATAAATTCAACAGCAACAAAATCTAAATATTTTCTGCATATCCAGACATAGCATGATTTTACAGGAATTCATAAAAAATATTCATTCAATTTGGAATTTATATGCAAAAGTTATTAACATTTCAATTTTGCTCAATTTCAAGCATCCAGAAATAATAAAAAGGGTGACATCGAAAGCGTATTTTCTTAAATTTACACTTTTCAACAGAGAAAGCACATTTCCCTTATACTTAAGATGGCTTTTCTATTTTTTCAAAAATCATTTTATTACATGTGGGCTCTACATGTCAATCTCTCGGTTTTTTATATTTGATTTTATTTCTCAAAACTATGATGGCCCCATATGTCATAGATTCATTAAATATTAACTAAATGATTAAACCTATTTTTTATTTAAATCCACTGAAGCGTGGGTGAAAGCATCTAGGTTTCTAAAAATGATTTTGACAATTAATGACAACAATGTGTTAAGCGACTAACATGTGTGCTAAGATGTTTTAAAAGCTTAGTCCTGGATTATGGATGACAACATGAAAATAGCAATGCAAAGACGATAAAGGATTGACGTGCCACAAGGCAAAGATATTTTGTAGCCTAAGGACCCTTTTATAGTTTTTACTGGTCTAGGTGTTTGGTGGAAAGACCAGATTTATAGGCTAGACGTCGTACTATAAAGAGGGATTGTGGCTAGTAGCTTGAAATCTTGTGATGTGCTACATTGATCAACTAAGAGTCATGCATTGCATTTAGAATAGTATCTGCAAAAAGATCAGTAAAAATGGTACGACTGCATATGAGAAGCGGTAGTACGGCAGTGCGGTTGGGATGATTTCTAGTTGGTGGTATGTTATTTCTAGATAGCATGTTTTTGGGCTTTTTTCCTCTTATGGAAAACAGTAGTTCCGATTGAGCCAAGAGGTACTACCGCACGCACCGACCCTTGTGAGTGTGGAAGTACCACACCAGGCCGTAACAACTAGTTCAAAAGTATTTAATGCACCCCTTGTGACCGTTGAATAGTAGGTTTGGTAGTACCGGTCGATTAATGACGGTAGTACCGCACCTACTGATTTTTTAGGGGATCTTCTTCAAACGATCGAATTTGTGGTTGAGGGCATAAATACCCCCTCACCAGAACCAAGCTCAAAACCCTTGAGCTCGTTGGATACCCGTGAGCTATTGGAGCACTCTCTATTGCCCATTTTGAGTTAGTCGAGAGCATTGAAGTGCAATTGCATCATTTGTTGATCTTTTGGCACTTGATAACTTTCAAGCAAGGGCTGTGATTTATTACTCTAGGTGCTTGCCGACACCTAGACGGCTTAGAAGAAGTTTGTGCGAGGATCTCTTCAAGAATGTTATGAAGAGGCCTAGCACCGGAGTGAGCGGTTCGGTGCTCGCCATCTCCGGAGTGGAGGAAGAGCAACCCAAGTGGAATTGAGGTTCATTAGGGTTAATTTGTGGAGCTGTTCCAATTTGTTTGGGCTTACCTCAACGTGGACTAGTGAAGACCGGTAGGTCTTCGATACCATGGGAAAAACATCGATTATCTTTATTGTGGTTTTCTCTCTCATCTTTACTATTTGTGTATTTACATTTCTAGCTATTTATTTGTGTAGAATTGCTTAGCTAAAATTGTATTTAGTATTGGCATAGCCTTGGGGGTGACTTTGTGATCTTATAATTTATCTCTTGACTTGTGCTAGAATTCTCTAATTAGACCATACTTGTTAATATTGTTAATTAGAGGACAAGATTATTAGAAACCTCCTATTCACCCCCATCTAGTCGGTCATCCTTGATCCTACAGTGGGGTCCACTTGTCAACCTCTCAGTTTTAAAATGTGTTTTAAAATAGAAAATGGTATGTGGGCCCCGCATGTCACTGACTCATTTACTAAACATGTTTTAAATTATATTTTCAATTAGTTTTACAGTTAGCCCCACATGTCATCGAATTATTCTACTTAACCACTGTCATTAGTGTTAAGCAAATCTTAATCACGAGTGGGGCACACTGTCAGCTAGAGAAAGAAGGAGAGAAGCAGAGCTGTGCACGGCCGAAGGCAATGGCGTGCTCGCCGGTGGCGAATGGCGCGATGAGTGGCGACGTTGAGTGGCGGAATAGACAGAGGATAGCATGGTGAAGCTATGGGTGGTGGTGGGAAAAAAGGAGATGGCCGGAGGCGGCGAGGAGCGGAGGAAGCTCTCGGGTCTGTGATGGACTTTGCGTAGGAGGCATTCTTCGTGCTAAAGAAGTGGCGCACTAGACTCAGTGAGTCCAAGCGGTGCTAACGGGTAGGGTGTGAGGACCTAGGGTAACTGGAAGCGAGCCGAGGACATGCAGCCGTGATGATGCCATGGGTGGCTATGGGGAAAATGGCACAACCTACTTGCCCTTGGCAAATTGAAGTGCACATAAGGTTCAGACGCTCATCACAATCACGAAGGTGAAGATGATGAGGTCAGAGATGTGCTGGAGCAGCTTGTCGACGGCGAGCAGCTGTGGCGTAGAGGGGCCCCTTGGTGAAGGTGCTTTACGTTGATGGAGATGCTACAAGAAGATGCGCATCAGCTCGGGGGCCTGCTGGAGATTGTAATGGATGAAGGAATAGACCGGGAACTCGCCGGGTTGGTGGAGATCGATGGAAATGGCAGTGGTGGCCGGAAGTGGGGAAAAGGGTGGAAGAACTTGATTCTTTGCGAGATAGCCTGCGTTAAGTGAAGGGATTGGATCACTAAGGCATGGAACAGACTGTGACGCAATTGGGTTGAGCTCAAACTCACTGAAATGATAGGAGTACGGTGACTTGGATCAGGTGCATGCCGGAGTTAAACAAGAAAGTAGTGCGATTGCACTACAGGGTTCCCGGGGCTACATCGAGCAAAAGAGAAGGATGAGTGAAGCTCAAGGATCATAGTGACGCGTGTGTCGTGGAAGAAGGAGCTCACTAGAGCAGCAATGGTGCGAGGGCATGCTCACCAGCGTCGAGAACGACGCACACATTCCCGAGAAACCAAGGAGCAATAAACTCATGCTTGCACAAAAATGGAGTAGGGGCGAGCTGAGGAAGACGACGATGCAGTCGAGCTTTAAGTACAAAGGATAATTGAGCGAGAATGACGAGAATTTGGCGGTGACACGAGAAAATGGTGGCAGGGATGGCTTTCGTGTGACAGGACAGGGAGTTGGCCCTGGCAGGGTGATGCGGAGCATAGTGCAAAGGCAACGGGGGCAGTTGAGCTCAAAACGGTGGGCGGCGACGCAATCTGTGGGCGAGCAGCGTAGCGAGCGCAAGCGTGTTGGCGCGCGAAGGCGAAGCGAGGTGGACGAAGACATCTTACGGGTGGGTCCAGCATGTTAGTGAGTGCGAGGAGAGGGGCTACGAGGTTGGCTGGCTCGTGCGCAAGGATTTGGGACGCACTGGGTTTTGGCCCAATAGGCCAGTAGGAGATTTGAAATTGGTTTGAAATTTTCTAAAAAGGCTGAGAGTTTGACTAATTTCTAAAAATAGCAAACTGGCTCCAAAAATTATATTTTTTTGTGGAGGCTCATGACATAGTTTAGTTTATTGTGTAATTTTTCCAAATTTTTATGTGTTATGCATTTTATAAAAAATTCTTCTAAGCTTCTACTTATATGCAAATGCAACAATTGATTTATGAACAAAATTAAAAAATATGCTAAAAATTCTATTCCCACATTTATACATAGTACAAATTTCCCATGGTGATTTTTTGGGATTGTCGTAGGGGCGACCCACTGACCCCCACGGCTCGGCAAGCACCACAAGGTCCTCCCCCGAAGGTGGCAAGAGGGGCCTCGAAGGGGGTCTGAAGGCTGCGATAGGGTCCCCAAAGGGGGCCCAAAGTCTATGAGAGGGGCCCTAAAGATGGCCTGAAGACGACAGAGGGTGCCCTCGCCCCCCCTCCCCCCGCTCCGGAGCCGCCTCGCAAGGTGCGAAGGGAGGAAAAGGCAGATGGACTGATTGTACCGACTGGGTAAACCAAGACCAAGGAGATCCATCGTGAGCCAGAGGCTATGCGTAGGGGTAGGAAAAGCCACTGCAACCCCTACGAACACAGTACTCATTTAGGGATAGATTTGTAATCTCATGTACCCTATCGGAAGGCTATAAATGGCCACCTACCCCATGTAATAAGACAGGCCCTGATTTCTTGGACAATTAACACACTTACTCCTAACATCCTATCCCCTCTTCGAGGATCCCTTGGTCTCTCGCATAAACACCGGGGGTCCCTTTTTTCTACTGTCTAGCCTTTCTTGCTACGACAGTTGGCGCCATTTGTGGGGTCCGGCAGGAAGGTCACAAAGCACAGCTTCGAGGCAGCATGGCCCCTCGGAAGAACACACCTAAGGTCTCTATAGTCAAATAAGTCATTGCGGCTACGACCTCGAGTACCTTGAGGGCCAAGCGAAGCAGGACCTCCACGGTAGCGGTGGCCACCGCCCAGGCCACGGAGGAAGAGGCCAATAACTCCACTCAGGGAAACATCGTCAGGAGCGACACCCACCACCAAGCATCCTCCCGGAACCACCTGTGGGGCCACCGCACAGGCGATGCGTAACCCGAGAAGCCTACGGCCCTCCAAACAGAGCTAGCGCACTGCGGTCGAGAGATGCTGAGCCTTCGACAACTAGCAGAGGTAGCCCTCGCAGTCCTGCCCCGACCCGTGACCCTCGCACAAGCGCAAACCACCAAGCAAGGGAAGTTGCCCCCGTAGGCACCCACAATCACACCCCGACTTTGCTACTCAGGGGGGACCCTAACTCCCTGTTGACTGCGGGACTGGAGGCCGCCCGTTGGCCGCAAGGCTTCAAAATGCCAGACGTCACGCTCTTCGAAGGGTGCACGGATCCCTCGATGTTCCTTCGGGTGTATGAAACCACCATTGAGGCGGCCGGGGGAGACGACACCACCAAAGCAAAAAAGTGTCACCCTCGCTCTCAGGTGTGTGGCGCTGACTTGGTTCTTCACCATCCTCCCCGATCCACATATGCCTGGGAGCAATTGCGGGACCTCAAACACAACAACTTCCAGGGCAATTACACCGAGCCAAAGGACGTGGGGCACCTGTTCGCAGTAAAGCAAGCCCTGGGCAAGTCCCTTCGCGGTTTCTTCAAAACATTCGTAGAGGTAAAATGCCAAGTGTAGGGGGTCAATGAAACCACTATCATAAATGCAGCCACATGCGGGCTTCAGAAGGGCCCCCTATCGGAGTGATTGGCTCGCAAACCTCTCTGCATGGTGGCGGAGCTGTTCGACAAGATGGAGGAATACGCCCGAGCAGAGGAGGACAACAACTGGAGAGCAAAGCTGCGGCCCCCGTGGCCTCGACACGAGCACCAAGTGGGCCACCTGGAAAATAAGGAACCGCGGCCACCACATCGGGGACATCCACCAAGCAGTGAATCAACAACTACCGGCAAAATGGTCAGAATGTCTACCACGTGGACGGTAGCCCACCCCCGAGGGGAGAGGCGAGGAGGCCGCTGTCGCGGGCATAACGGCGGCAGACAACTAGACACCCGCACCAGAGCCGAAGGCCATCAGCTGTTTTGTGATCTCTATGGCGAGGGATCATACACAACAAGGGAATGCCATACCATCACGGCCATGCAGACTACATAAACCACGCCCAA
Source organism: Ampelocalamus luodianensis (assembly GCA_036346255.1). NCBI lineage: Eukaryota > Viridiplantae > Streptophyta > Magnoliopsida > Poales > Poaceae > Ampelocalamus > Ampelocalamus luodianensis. The sequence continues at coordinate 22,416,713 of CM070621.1, forward strand.
CAGTCGGATAAGTGCGAAGACAGACGGGGAGCGGCCAACCAACTACCCACCCCACCACCGAGGCCCGCATAGAAGGAGGCCGCGAGGACCACCAGCAAAGGATCATAATTATGATCGCAGTAGGATCCTCACTCGGCATAACCTCAAAGAGGCAACGACGTGACGTACCCCACCTCCAACCCACCACGGTACGCCGAAATACCAATCTCCTTCGGCCTCGAGGATGCTATAGGCCGATACTTCCCCCATCAGGACCCCCTCGTCATCTCCACCAGCATAGCGGATTTCAATGTCCGACGCGTTCTTTTAGACGGAGGAAGCTTCGCCGACCTGTTGTTCGTAGACGCCTTCGACAAAATGGTGATCCCTTGGGATCGCCTGTCACCCCCGGGTATACCCCTAGTGGGCTTTGAGGGTAGGCCCGTAACAGCCCTAGGGCAAATTGACCTGGCCGCCACCTTCGGTGACGACTTCGCCTCACGGCCGGAGGTCGTCATGTTCGACATTATCAAGATGTTGTACCAGTACAATGTCATCCTCAGCCGGGCCACACTCAACACCTTCAGCGCGATAGCACATCACAATTACCTTTGCATGAAGATCCCCACACCAGAGGGCATAATCACGGTGTGAGGAGACCAGGACCTTGCCAGGTAAACACAGCTAGAGGCACTTTCACCAGCACGACATGTCCACATCGTCGAAACAAATAAGAACAAGCAGGGAAACACCTCTTGGGCCAAATAGGCGCCGAAGGCTAAGACGGAGAGACAACTCTGAAGGATCCCTCTATGGGAAGCCTCCCCAGAGAGGACGGTGGCCCTCAAGGCAGAGCTCCCAGCAGAAGCTTCCGAAGCCATCCTCGAATACTTCACAACAATGTGGACGTCTTCGCATGGGGTCCGAAGGACATCCCTGGGGTAGTTCGGGGAACCATTGAGCATCGCCTAGCCATCCGAAGCGACGCGTCCATGAAAAAGCAGAAACTATGGTGCATGTCCACGGAGCGGTTGGAAGGAGCAAAGGAGATAGCCAAGCTGCTCAGGCAGCGTCATCTATGAAATTAAACACTCTGAATGGCTAGCCAACCCCGTGTTGGTGCAAAAAGCACCGGCAAAGGGTGCATGTGTGTCGACTTCACTGACCTCAACAAAGCATCCCTGAAGGACGACTTCCCCTTGCCTCGCATCGACCAGCTGGTGGACGCCACTTCGGGCTGCGAGCTCATGAGCTTCCTGGATGCCTACTCTAGGTATCATCAGATATTCATGGCCAAGGATGATGAACCAAAAACAGCCTTCATTACCCCCATCGGCACATACTGTTTCACCCGCATGCCCTTTGGCCTGAAGAACGCGGGAGCCACTTTCACCCACCTCATCATGAAAGTATTAGCAGGACAACTTGACTGCAACATCGAAGCATACGTCGATGACATAGTGGTTAAAAGCAGGTTTGCAAGCTCCCACATAGAAGACCTGCAAGAAATCTTCGCCAATCTCCAGGCACAAGGGATCAAACTTAACCCCAAGGAATGCACCTTCGGGGTAAAGGAGGGCAAGCTCCTAGGATTCATCGTGTCTGAGAGGGGTATTGAGGCCAACCCCGATAAAATAAGGCCATCCAAGAAATGGAGTCCCCTTGAAGCGCCCGAGAGGTGCAAAGACTTACGAGCCTATGATTTCAGCCTTGCCCTTCTTCAGAACCCTCTGGGGAGCGGAACCGATCTAGTGGACAGACGAATGTCAAAAGGCGTTCAAAGAACTCAAGCAATACCTCGCCCAGCTACCAAGCCTAGCCAGCCCGAAGCAAGAAGCGGACCTCTTACTGTACCTCGTCGCCTCTTCGTCGGGAGTGAGTGCAGTCCTCATCCAAGAAAGTGGCGGACAACGGCCGATGTATTATGTTTCGGAGGCCCTTCATGGGGCCATGATTCGATATACGGAGTTGGAAAAACTAGCATATGCCCTGCTCATGGCCTTACGCAAGCTCTGGCATTATTTCCTAGCACACACCATCACGGTACTGACGTCCTATCCGCTAGCATTGATGCTACGAAACAAGGACGCCTTGGGTCGAGTAGGCAAGTGGGCAGCCGAGCTGGCGTCCTTTTACATCACCTTCGTAGCGTGAACGGCTATCAAATCACAGGCTCTGCCCGACTTCGTCGCTGAGTAGACCCCGCATGTTGAAGAGCAACCACCAGCTAGGATAGAGCCCCCATGGACAATGTACACCGACGGCTCTTGGTGCACCGCTGGAGCTGGCGCGGATATGAAGCGCTATTGTTGGGCCTCTGCAAAGCAAAGGCACTAGGAGCAAAGCACATAATCATCAAAAGTGACTCTCGCCTCATGGCAGGGCACTTTGATAAGTCATTCATGGTGAGGGATCATGAAATTGCCAGATATCTAGCCGCGATATGGGTAGCAGCGAAGCACTTCCTCGCCATCACTATCCAAAGAATCCCGAGGGGCAACAACGAGGCAGCAGACAAACTTGCAAAGATGGCCAGCTCCGATGAGCACCTTTCGCCCGAAGTCTTCTACGAGATACTAAAGGCCCCTACGGTTGTGCCTAAAGCACAAGGGGCCATGCACCTCATGCTCCATATTGACAGGGCCGACTGGCAAGATATCATCATCAAGTACCTCTTAGGCAAAGAGCTCGAAGATACGATCGAAGCTAAGTGAATCTGGCATCGAGCTAGAAACTACCACATGATCAACGGGCAGCTGTACAAGGGGGTGTCTGTGCTCCTTTCTTATGATGTGTGTCCCAAAAGGAGGGCCAATCCCTCCTAAGGGACATCCACGAGGGACTATGCGACGCACATCAAGCGCCCCCGGGGCCTTGTGACAAGAACCTTCCGCCAAGGTTTCTGCTAGCCAATGGCGCTCTGGGACGCCCAACACCTCATCCAACGCTGCCAATGTTGCCAGTCGGCCAGTCGAAATATGAGAGCACCAGCAGTCCCACTGCAAACTCTGCCTCCCATCTGGCCCTTCGCATGCTAGGGGATAGATATCATTGGCCTGTTCCCGGCGGCCAAGAGCAATCTCCGCTTTGCCTTCGTCGCCATTGAGTATTTTCTCTAGATGGGTCGAAGCCGAGCCAGTCGCCAAAATCACGGCCGCAACGGCACAGTGGTTTATATGGAAGAACATCATTTGTCGGTACGGGGTCCGGACGACATCGTCACGAACAATGGCACCCAATTTGAATCAGTGGCATTCCGCACATCCTGCTAAGGCCTAGGAATAGCAATATGCTTCGCATCCGTCAAACACCCCGAGTCCAATGGGGTGGTCGAGTGGGCCAATGGCAAGTTGCTGGCAAGACTGACAAAATGACTTGTGGGCCTGCCAAGGGACATTGTCCCGAGGAACTCCAAAAATCCCTACGGCCACTCCGGACATCACCAACAAGGGCCCCGAGCTTCTCCCCGTTCGAACTCCTCTTCGGCAACGAGGCCATGACCCCAAGGGAACAAGCTGCCAAATCCCTCCGAGCAACAGAAGATGGCGATCCCGCAAGCAGGGAGATCTCCCTCGACCTCCTCGAAGAAAATCGTGTACATGCCATATCAACCATGCCCAAGTACAGCGAAGGCGTCGCCCAGGCATACAATAGAAAGGTCAAGATTCGCCCCCTGACACTGGGCAACATGGTCCTCAAGCGAGCTGCGAATCCAGCAACCATGGGCAAGCTAGAGTCCAAATGGAACGGGCCATACATCATCACCTACAGCACAAGGGCAGGTTCCTACTACATCACGACACCGGAGGGACAACAACTAGACCACACATAGAATGCTAAAAGCCTTTGCAAATTCTACCATTCGAAAAATGTAAAAAGCCGACTGCGCCTGGACAATCGCCACTGACTGTCCTTCAAACGGCAGAGGCATGTACAAAAGCAAATATATGATCCTTTGGGCATCTCGTCCCCGTCTAATAAAACAAGCAACAGGGGACACCGATGCCCCAAACCGCAAGCAGAAACAAGGGCGCCTCGCACAAAAGGCCCCGACACTCAACACCTGACCCCAAGTGCCGGGGGGCGTACCGGCGGGGAACGATGCTAAGGCTTCGCCTCCCCCTTGCAAAATAGGGCTCCCCGAAGCCCTATCTAAAGAAATATGGGGGACGACGCTAGGCTTCGCCTCCCAAAAAAAATAAGGGCTCCTCGGAGCCCTATCTAAAGAAATATGGGGGACGGCGCTAGGCTTCGCCTCCCTCTCGTAAAAAAATAAGGGCTCCCTGGAGCCCTATCTAAAGACATATGGGGGACGACGCTAGGTTTCACCTCCCCTTCGCAAAAAATAGAGCTCTTCGAAGCTCTATTTAAAGAAATATTGGGGACGGTGCTAGGTTTCGCCTCCTCCTCGCAAAAAATAGGGCTCTCCGGAGCCATATCTAAAGAAAAATGGGGACGACGCTAGGCTTCGCCTCCCCTCGCAAAATAGGGTTCCCCGAAGCCCTGTATAAAGAAATATGGGGGACAACGCTAGGCTTCGCCCCCCCCCCCCTCAAAAATAGGGCTCCCCGAAGCCCTATCTAAAGAAATATGGAGGATGGTGCTAGGCTTCGCCTACCCCTCATAAAAAATTAGGGTTCCCCAGAGCCCTATCTAAAGAAATATGGGGGACGACGTCGCACGCTACCCACGTCCAATCGGATCCTAAGTAATCAGGGATGGTGATTTGCCCCACCCGACCAGCCAGACCAATCCCGCGATGGGCTAATGCGAAGTCAACAAAAGCTAGGCTCGCGGCTGATAACTAGCCTAGCTACGGTTGTTAGTACTTCCCCATTGGTAAAACATGAGTGGATGTTAGCAAAGAACATACTTTATTCATCGCAACTTCGACTTACATGAGGTACAAGTTACACAAAGTACATGTTACACAGAGTACAATTTACAGCAGGCGCAAGTTACAGGAGGCACACAGGGCCACAGGGGGGACCCGGCCCAATAAAAAACACAACATAACAAAGGATAAACCACACTAGGCACAGGGTCATAACAAAGTGTTATGGTACAAAATCCCACACCTCCGAGCGTAGCACCCACTCGAGCAGCTCCTCATCGGATGGCCTGGTAGCCATGAATTTCAGGTACTCCCTCTCCACGCTCCAATCATCCACTAGAACAGGTGACCCCTCGTAGGAGTCCACCGCAGACGAAGCTGCACATCCGACGAGCGAAGATGAAGGGTCCCCGGCCTGGGTTGCAGGTCCTCGACGTGCCCAAAAAGCCTGTATCTCATCGCGGGCCCTTGCAGCCTTGTGCTCGCGGTGACGCCAAAACTTTTCCATGGAACCATTCGGATTCGCCAATTTCTAGCGCTGCCATTTAGCGCCATGACATACATCACCCCGATAGCACAACTGCAGAGGCCACACAGACAGAAGACTGCGCTCATCCTTTGGCCCCTGGGGAGGGATAGTAACCTTAGTCAATCGCCCTTCGAAAGGGCGGGGCCCTCATCGCGCGGTGTGTCGGCACAAGAGCAGCTCTCCCTACGAACACCACAAAGCTAGGGAATAAAACACAATGCACAAGAAATAACCAGCACGCAGGGACAACTTAGCTTGTGAAACCTTTTCATTAAAAAGTGAGGTCATTACAAAAACATGCCAAACCTCTCACCCTAAACATCTTCGCTACATAAGCCCCGGAGGGAAGGAAAAAGCAGGAGGGCAGAGCCTACAAAATAGTATCTAGGTGCAAGAATCTAAAGGTTGGGGGTTGCTGCAAGCGAGCGGAGGGTCACACCTTGTCTCCGTGGGTGGCCCCCGCTCACTGGCCTTCGGATCTTCCACCAACCCCTTCCCCTTCACCGCCTGGGCCTGGACCGCCCGGAGGGACTCCATCACGGCCTCGTGACCACATGGCCCCCAGAAGTCTTGGAGGAGGACGTTGCTCGCCCTCTGCATCCGATGGTGGGCGGCGGCAACCTCTTCGGCAGATGCCACAGCCACAGAGCGTGTAGCGAGGGCATCCATGTGAGCGTAGCCCACCTTGTCGAGGGAGAAAAGGGTCGTTATCCAGGCCACCTTCTTGCAGTGGTCGTCGTACGCGTGAGCTAAGGGAAGACACACCTCCCCAGCGTGTCGTAGGCGCCCTAGGGTGATGTCCATCTCCACCGAGCTATGACGCTTCGGAGGGGGCACGCCGCCAAGGTCCACCAGGGCACCCTCGACGGACTCCATCGCCGCCCACGTCGTGAGCGCAATGGAGCTCGACAGCTCTCGCTCTGCCTCGACCTCCTCCTCGAGAACTACCCGAACCCCCTGCAACGCCCGCACATCACCCTGGAGGCTGGTATGCCCCTCCTCGAGCTCCACTACCTGAGCCTCCAGGGCCTTCACCTTGTCTGCAAGGGCATCGTGCTCGACACTCAGGGCCTCGCTCCGGGCGTGCTTAGTGTCAACCCGCTTTTGGATTCCTACAAAGCCTTGCGCAACGTCCGCGTCATAGCATTAGGGTCTGCATAGGCAACTAGGTGTTAAAAAATGGCCGGGGGGGGAGAAGATGAGGGAACGAAGGCCAACCTTCGCGGTGCTCACCTCCACAAAATCGGAACATGTCCTTTAGGGACATCCTCCGAAAAAGTTCCCTTACATTGGTAGGAGCAGTGAACCGCGCAATCTCCTCACAAACCCTACGGTGCCAACGCTAACCTTAAAGTCATTAGGGCAAAGTGTGCCCAAGTCCGCAGTGCCCATGGCAACCGGAGCGACGGCTGGCGAAGGTGCCACCTCGAAGCTCACCGAGGTGGAACTACCACCACTGGATCTACCCCCGGTCGCTGACAGCTACACCGCAAACATCCAAGGTAGAATGGCACGATAGCTCCAAGCAAGACAAGGCACTGGTGTCCTCAGCACCACCCGCACAAACATGCGATGGAGTGCTATCGTCGGAGGACTCCTCAATAGGCAACCTCTCTATGTGGAACGGGCTCGCCACCTCATCAGCCTTCGCCAGGGCGTGCTCGCACACCTCCGGCACCTCGACCCTTGCAGGGGCAGACTCACACCCAACCGAGGAGGGGCTGACTGATCAGGACTTCCCCACCTGCTCTGGGGTCCCCCGCGCCACCCTCTTCGCTGGCCGCACCACTGCATCCTCCCCAGTGCGGAAGGGTCCGCCCGTCGCTAGAAGGACCAACGACGCACAAAGGCATCGCCGCAATAGGGCTGGTCTCCAACACCTCGGGATGTGGGTGCACTTCTTCTTCACCTCGACAGGGTCCAAACGCTTTGACAGGTGGAATGGCGCATCCGCGTAAGCCCGATTCAGGCGGGACTCCCTTACGACCAGCTGGTGCTTCGCATGATCCGCACCTGTGTAGGGGCTCAGGAGCTTCTCCGCAACACGCACGGCTTTGGAGAGGGGCAAAACTGATAGGTTGGCAGCCACAGGATAAAGAACCGGGGGGGTGACCTCCTATTTATACTCATCCGGACTGCAACCAAACAAAACGGGGGGAGCTGAAGGGTCACGGCCCAATCATCACATGGCACGTGGCACCAAAACAATAGAACCTGCCAACGCTATTATATCACGCGGCACCCAACCACTGCATGAGCTACTCGAAGGGGCACCATCAACGCAAACCAGCACCATTATGGCGCACCACCAAAACCACTACACACGGTACCCCAGGAGGCGTCTACATCAACCCCCACATCGGAAGCGGCTCCTGAGACTCCAACCCCTGCATCAGAGGAGGAGCCTATTAAACTCACGCTTCGCCAGGCCGAAGGGGACAGTGTGACTGGACCCTCCAGGAGAAGGGCGCGGTTTCAACCATGGCGAAGCACGACCTCGACCGCGAGGGGCTTGTCATAGGGGTGGCCCATCGGCCCCCATGGCTCGGCAAGCACCACAAAGGCCCTCCCCCAAAGGGGGCTCAAAGGCGACAGAGGGGCCCGTGACCCCGGAGCCGCCTCGCAAGGTGCGAAGAGAGGAAAAGGCAGATGGACCGGGTGTACCGACTGGGTAAACTAGGACCAAGGAGATCCACCGTGTGCCAGAGGCTATGCGTAGGGGTAGGAAAAGCCACTGCATCCCCTACGAACACAGTACTCCTTTAGGGATAGAATTGTAATATCGTGTACCCTATCAGAAAGCTATAAATAGCCACCTCCACTATGTAATAAGACAGACCCCGATTTTTGGGACAATTAATACACTTACTCCTGACATCTGATCCCCTCTTTAAGGGTCCCTCGGTCCCTCGCATAGACACCGGGGGTCTCTTTTTATACTATTTAGCCTTTCTTGCCACGACAGGGATGTTACATACCGAACCAATCTTGGTGGAGTCTGGCGGCGCGTGCACGGAGGCGCACGACTGGTCAGCTCGGTTGGCTTGCGGCGCCCGGTTGATGGTGGTGACGACACGTACGCGGAGGTGTCCGGTCGGCTGCCCAGCGGGATCGACGACAATGAAGAGTAGAATAAAAACTAATCTACTAAAAAAACATTACCGCTAGAATTGAAAACTTAGATTAAACAATGTACCAGGAAGCCTTGGCTTAGAGTGTTATCATGTTGATAACGTGTTTTATAATTGAGGACATGTTACCGATGAACGAAGCTCTCAACTCACGAGTAATAAACAATATACAATAACACAAGAATGTAGACCGAGTCTTCTTTCTTTATTGATCTTTTTGCCCGTAGTCTTTGTGTACTATGAGAGCTCTGTGCCCCCTTTATATAGGAGAAGGAGGTTTTCCTTTAATGCATAAATAAATAATATGAGACTAAACTAACTAATGAGTCTTGTTGGCCAATAATCCCCTAACGAGTCTTTGTTTAGATAAAGTGTTCACGCATAATCGGATGATATACAACATGTATAAGCCCTTTCCATTCATTTCGCATATCACACTAATTTTTGCCGGATCACGGTTCTTGATTAATTTCCCGATTTCACAATGGTCACCGATAGAAGGAAATCCCATAAATCCGCCACGTATCACGTGCCCTTCGCTGTATATAACCAGCCGAGACTATGCAGCTACCGTGCTACGGCGGCCATCGGCACGAGCTATATTCTTCTGTCACCAACCACCCTATAAAACGCTCGCGACTACCACCAGGCACCAGCGACGGTCACTTGCCCGGCCGCCTGTCTCAGCACAAGAACAAAGAGGGCGCAAGAAACGCAACTGCGCGTGCGCGGCGGCGTATATGGGCAACTGCCAGGCAGCGGAGGCGGCGACGGTGGTGATCCAGCACCCGGGCGGCGGCCGCACGGAGCGCGCGTACTGGGCGCTGTCGGCGGGGACCGTCATGGCGGCCAACCCGGGCCACTACGTCGCTGCCGTGATCACCTCGCCGCCCACAGCCTCCTCGGGCGCTGCGGCGCCGCCCGTGAAGCACCTCAAGCTGCTCCGCCCCGACGACACGCTCCTGCTCGGCCGCGTCTACCGCCTCGTCAGCTTCGAAGGTACGCGCGTGCCGCCGTGCCTTGCGCCCGTGCCGCGCGGCTGCTCTTGTTGCGTTGCTTTTCACCTAACGTTTGCGGCATTTGTTGCCGCCCGTACTTGTTGGCCGTGTTAGGCCGGCCGGTAGGTAGAGATGAGAATGAGATGAGATGCTCGCATGCTATTGCTATTGCTAGCATACGGATAAAGATGAGGTGCTCTAGATGTCGCCGTTTCTTCTCTCCTACGATTGGCCTACGATTCGTCTCCAATTTTTTCCATGTCGCTTTTGCTGCTAAATGAATAAGTTTTGCTCCAATGGGTTTGTCGCGTGTGAGCAGAGGTGCTGAGAGAGTTCGCATCGAAGCGGCAAGTCAAGCTTAGCCGGGTTACAATCAAGGCCAAGGAGGAGGAGGCGAAGCCGGCCCATCCTCGCCGCCGGCGTGGCAGCAGCAGCGGAGTCGTGCCCGGGGAGTCCCACCGGTCACTCGCAAAGGTACGTTACTCCTCGTAGCGGGCAACGCGCCCAAAACGTTTTTTTTCCCTTGTTACGATTTTTTTTCTCGCTTGCACGTACACGGAGCCATCCCAAACAGCCATCTTGCCAAGTCTTTCGTGGTCTGTTCAGTCGCCATCGAATCATGGATCGATCGCATCTAAAATTTTGACGAACTGCCAATCGTCATCAATTTCCAAACTAGTTAAGCCCCCGAAACGGCCGTGTCAACCACTCTGCACGGGCACGCCGCACGCGTTCATTCATCGCACTTGTGTTTCCATCCATCCAGGTCATGCGCCAGTCGGACGAGCCGGAGCCTGCAGGCACGTCCTCCGTGCCGAATCCGCCGGAAAACGACCACGCCGACGCGGCGTCCGAGCCCGGCGACTGCGACCTGGAGGCGCTGCTGCCGCACGGCGTGGTGCTCGGCAGGCGGGTCAGCCGGCAATGGAGGCCCGCGCTGCAGAGCATCGCGGAAGGGTGAGGCTGACGGTGAGCTTGCAAAGGCGAAGCGTGTTTTCCGGTTGGCGATCGAGCAGCTGAGCACAGTGTAGTAAAGTAGTAATGCAGGGCAGGCAGCTACGTACTGCTTAATCTGCATGGTTACTGGGTGTGTCGTGGGCAGCGTGTGTAAAATAAGTTAGTGCCTTTGTGGATATCTTCCGGATGCCTAGTAGTACAATGGATCGATGGGTGTAACGTGACAGGTTAATTATATTGCGCTCTTAAATCCGTGTCTATATATTTTGATCACCCCTACCTAAGGACTTTCACGGACGAAGCGATGATTTGATGTAAGCATCAGATCCAGAATGGCCCATGTTTTTCACCAAAGGCACGTACGCGTAGTCGTCATCCAAGCGCCATATCTAATGTAAGTACCAAGTACAGTACACGTATCATTGATACATACATGTGACTAGAATGTACAAGATCATGCACGACGTTTCTGTATATAAACGATCGAAATTTCCATTTCTGAGCTGAAGTCTATGAATGCCAGATAGTCTTTGTCAATTGGCACGTCCGGTGCGCAAGCACTGACTGGCGCTAAAAACTAATACCTCTGCGCATCATTGTCCCCGTAACTGCTCAAGCTTTGGGGTTTTGTGGGAGGCGAGATCAAGCCTCCGCTCTTAAATATCAGGAATCAGGAAGCACGGTGTACTCCCGGAGTCCCGGTGGCATCTGATTAGCGCCGGTCCAAGCTGTGAGCACGCACACATGCACGCACCATAGACTTTCTTCCCTCAACGAACCGACGAGGCACTCGTGCAACGCGAGCTTGGCTCGTCGGCTGGCCGGAGGGCAGCGAATACACACGCAACACAGCAGCGATGCGCACGGAGATCTCCACAGGGAATATCTCCGGTCGCTGGACCGAGCTCTGGAAAAGCATAGGAGGGTGCTCAGGGTTTCGTCAGTCTTTCAGAGGATGGAATCGAGGGGTGGATTGAAGAATGGATCGATGCGTGTGGGAGATGGGTTGCACTGACCTGACCTGACCTGACCTGACCTGGCTCGAGGGTATGACCGGCGATTTGATTACCCTGCGGCTGGGAGTATCTAGCTCACTGTAGCACGCGTGTAGCGCTGGCTCGCGCCTTTTGCGACAAGAAAAGTGCCTGCAGAGTGCAGAATCCTCAGCTGGCACATGGATGGATAGATAGCTCCCAGAGGCAAAATTCCTGGCGACCATACACGAGCTTCGGCAAAAGATTCTCCTAGTAACCTGACGGATCTCCCGCACGTCCAGACTCCAGACTGGTGGTACTACTACTAGGCTAGCTGCTAGTAGGCTCGATTTGTTTTCCTATGGGCATTGCTATGTGCGATTCACTAGCCGGTCTAGAGCAGGCAGGCAGTCTGATGGCTGATCGGTAGTGAAAAAAAATGCTGTGTCTTGATTAATGCAACGAGTTCAGTTGACGGATACATAAACCGTGCATTGTCTTGACCATACGTGCTGTTCGTGTGTAAGAAGCCTCTTGTTCTCCAGCTCATGCTTCCATTAAAGAATTTATTTATTTATTTATTAATAATATTTTAAACTTAATCTATCACTAACTTTATTTTAATTCTAACCCTTTAGTCACGTCACTGTCATTGCCATGGCCAAAGCTATCACGCAAGCCCCCGTCCGCCCGTATGGCATGATAGGTCTGCTTTGTCACGCCAATGCGTGTGACGTGACAGTGCTGGCTATGTTTTGAAGGTCTTCTCGCTTCTGGTGTCAAATCCTATCACACTAGGGCTCCTGATGTGACAATACCAGACTGTTACGCCAGTGCTTATGGCGCGACAGTATCTCTTTCTACAGAAAACAACAACATATATGCATATATCCATTCAATCATTTCATTCAACAGGATAGACAACCTAGAAGCATCTATGCATATTCATCCATTCATCACTTTATTCAATCATATATCCATTCAATCATCCATTCAACAAGAAAGAGAATCTAGAAGCATATATGCATATATTCATTCATCCATTACTCTAATCAATCATATATCCATTCATTACATCACTTGCCCTTTTGGTGTAGACCCGTTCCCGATATGAACCTATAAGCTGAATGTTCGCCGTGCGTGCCCTTGATGACGTTGACTGAACTAATATCTGTGTGATCACGGCGTTTACGGTGTGGAGGCGTGGCTTGAGTCGGCTGCGTTGGCGGTAAGTGCACCAACAAGGTCTGAGAGGACCATCTTGTCGGGCAACCTGGGCGTCCATGTTGTCGTCGTCTCTTCATCGTCTCGTGCGGCTGAAGTGGATGTCGTCGCTCGGGATGACGTAGCACGTGATGAGCCACTCCGAGCCGGGGCAGGTTGAACAATATCTCCCGCCGTGGTGCAGTTCATCTTAGTCGCCGTTCGCCACATCGGCAAACCATCTGCAAGGGACAAAAAATAATATAAGAATCTGGCAGTGAATAAAATCTATAACTACAGATTACAGAGTGATAAAATCTATAGTAGGTTTGAAACAGAAAGGCCTCTTTTGTCAACTTGTGTTTACTACATTTATAAAAGGAAAACTGCATTGTCAACTTGTTCTAGTTTAACAACAAGAGAAGAAAAGAAACCATGTCCAATGTATAATTCATCTATCTGTTGCTCAAACATACAAGTATACTTGTACTGCAGCATACTATTTCCCTCTTTCGCTTTCCTGGCAATACATTTGTCTTCTTACCAACTGGATTAAATCATGTAGACCCTTCTGTTTGAAGACCCACATTATCTGGCCAACTATAAGAAGGAACTAACTAATCTGCATTGTTAACATTTGATTTCTATTTTTGCCTGTTGTTGAAAGCTAAAGAGTTGCTGCTGTCTACATTTTCCCGGGATCCTGCTTTCCTTGTTTTCAGGTGAGCGTCTCGTTTCTGCTTTACCAAGTATGCAGTATGCGACAATTTTATAATGCTTCTAGGATCAAGTGCCTGGTTCTGCCGATGCATGAATCACATTCTCACTTGAATTGATAGTAAAAAACACAACTAGCAGCTGTGATACCTAAACAAAGCTCCTCATGCGTTGGAAGCTCGTTGTATTATGTCTGAAATATCCTTTCGATATGGCACTAGGCCCTTGTACTTTCCCGTTGTACTATGTCTGAAATATTATTTTGATATGACACTAGGCCTTAATGCGAGCCATTGATGATGAACTTGAAGTAACTGTAAGGGCATATGAATTGCGTTCACACTATGAGCGAGAAATGCAAGAGTAAGTCTCAGTTTTCCTGTGTTGATATCATATAGAGCTTGGGTTTCTAATGCTTTTGTTTGTTAGTGACTATTGAAAAATTGTACCTTAGTAGGTTCAGTACTGTAAGTGTCTTCTGCGTTAGATTTGCATCTATGTTACAGGGATTTTTCTTCTTCTTAAAACAGGAGAGCGACAATATCCAAGGAAATAGCAAAGCTAAAGGAGTGTCCTCACTCCTCAGGCTGTCTCCTAGCGCTAGAAAATACAAATTTGCTTCAACCAGAAAATAAGATGCCTGGTGGATCAAGGAATCTCCGAATCCAAAATTAGGTGCATAATTTTGGTTGAAAAAAACTTGCAAAGGCATATGCTAGTTAATCTAAAAATGCATAAAAAGTGTTTCTTTGAAATTATTGGTTGACAAGGTTATTCATTCCACTCTCACATTGGGCGGTTAAAACAGTGATTCTTTGAAATTACATAGAAAAAATATCCAACCTATACCATTGAGAATTACATTTCACCTAAATCAACAATGTATGCACACGTTCAACTACCAATCCATAGTAATGCAATCCAATTCACTCCAACATGCGAACAATCAATCAAATTCCTCTCAAAATACCAATTTGGCCAAAACCCCAATTCAACAAAAGTAACCAATTTCATCATAATAAATGGAGGGAATGGGTAGGCTTACTTCGGGGGATGATCTCCACGGTTTTAGAATTTCGAAACAGATCAAAATCGCCAGATTTTGGGAGGAGGGAGGCGGGGAGGAGAGAAGGCGCTTGGGAAGGAGAGGGTTAGTTTGGGGGGAAAATGAAGAACTGGATTGACCGCTGGCACTAAGTCGACTCTGTCATGCCATGCGTGTTGGCGTAGCAAGGCAGGTCTGTCACACCATGCGTGAGGCGTGACAAGTGCCACGTAAGTCCTCCACGCTGGCACAGCGTGCAGACGGGGGCTTTCGTGGCAGCTTTGGCCACGCCGAGGACAGTGGCGTGAGAGAGTTGTTTTGCCACACCACGAGTCTAGGTATAACCAAAGGGGTCAAAATTGAAAATAAAGTTCACGGTTAAGTTTAAAATATTATTAAAAAAAAAATAAATAAATTCTCCATTAAATGCCCAACACATGTAGGAGTTCAAATCCAATTTTATTACAGCACCCTCAAGGAAAAAAAAATGAAAGGCTTTCAATTTTTTTTCTTGAAACACCTATAAATTCTCTGTTGCGTTGTCTTGCTGCCGAGAATAGCCCATAGCTAGTCTCTTGTTCTATTAATGAATGCAACGGTGGCGCAATGTTCTCCGAAAAAAATTGGCCTATTGACTTTGGTCAACCCTAGGGTAGGGGTGGATAATGAGCTAGCTCGACTCGACTTGTTAAGCAAATGAGCAAAAATGTCTGCTCGGCTCGACTCGTTATGAACTCGCGAGTTGACTCATTTAGTTCGTTTGGCTTGGGACCGCAAGAGAGTGTCAGGCGGAAAGCGAAGGAGAGGGCGCCGGGCGCAGGCCAGACGTTATGTTGATCGGATAGAGTTGCGGTTTGTTGGGCTGAGTTGGTAGGCTTAGGTTGAGCCTGTTCTAGTTGGGCTATTAGGCTTATTGGTAAATGAGCTTAACGAGTTGCTTGCGAGTTAGCTCAAACTCGGCTTGTTAAAATAACAAGCTGGTATATCGTGTATGACTCGAGTTGAGCCGAGCTGACTCGTGAGTTTTGAGTTTTTTTTTTCTATTTTTACCCTAGGGCAACCCCTCCTCTCCCTTCTCGTCTTCCGAATCCGATCTCCTGTACAATACTACAATCCCAAGTCCAATTTTTTTCCTTTTCATTTTTTTCGCTGCATGAAGGAAGGATGAGCTACTACAGTCCTCACGCCAATGTCGGTGTCGCCCGCCACAAGGCGAGACGTGCCAATCATCGTCTTCGTTTGTCAGTTGTCATATGTCACCTAGTTGTTAAATTACAGATTTCCATGTTCTCTCGTGAGCGCCATGCTTGTCTGGTCGATTGTTTTCATCACGCAAACGGATTATCGTTGACCTGCAGCATTTGACGCTTCAAATTATAAAACTGTGGCCGACACTTTTTGTGTCAATTATTTTTACGTTCTTTTCTAAAGATGTCGTTTGTGATGACTTGTGAGTGATAATGGATTAGGGTACCCGATGGACGCGTACCGGCGTACGGGAAGTGCGGCGTCGATAAGATTAAGCACCACCACCACTGCCCGCCGCCGCCGATGGGGTACCCGGCGCATCCGTACGCGCAGCCGCCTCCGCCGCACAGGAACGAGGGCCCGTCCGTCGCTCAAGGATGGTACGTACGTACTGCCATCGTCTATATGATCAGGATTCAGGACCGACGGACAATTTCGAAACCGTGATCGGAATCAGATGGTCTAGATTAAGTATGGTCAAGAAAGGTCAGAATAACAATAGTAGCTAGGCCTGTTCACTTTGCGGGCCACAGGAAGATACCGAAACAAACAACGGTCATGCTGTTGAGCCATCGACACGTCCCAAGCTGTCATACATAGACTATATGTAGAAGCAAAATGATAGACCTGAATATAGTGACCGCAGTGCCTACCAAATAGACGACATTAATTAGCAACGTGCCCTGATCAACGTACATTAACGCGAATGCCAACTGTTAACTATTACTATTCGGATAGCATGGACCTTTTTCTTTGTTGAAAGAGCTAGTTTATACAGGGAGAGCCACTACGTCTGAATAACATGTAGCCATGGACCATGGTTATAAAGTTTTAAGTTTTTTGGGGACTGAAAGTCTGAAACTGATGGACTACATCTGTACTATAGCACCGTGCTTCTCTATTCCTTTTTTTTTTGGTGATGCTTCTCTGCTCATATTATGCTAACGCTTTTCCTCTGTTTTTTTTTTCTTTCCTATTGCCATCTGCCAGTCTCGCAGCCCTTTGTTGCTGCTGCCTCCTGGACGCGTGCTTCTAACATGGAATGCGACCAAAGTTCCTCTATTTCACCGCTAGCTGAGTGCTGTGTTGCAACGGTTTTCAAATAAACATAATATAAATTATTAATTTAGAAAATCATTATTCATAAGGTAATTAATTATCCTACAAATGAAAGTTAATACATAATTTGCGTCTAATTAACGAGCCACATATAATCTTATCACAAGTCACAAACACAAATAATTTAATTATCCACAGAAGATCATTGAAGTAACTTATACATTTATACGTATCTAGATATCCACAAAAGATCCTACCAACTCAAAAGGTGGGGAAGAGAGTTAGTAACGGCAGACTCACCACCGCCACCAAATTCTTTTTGGAGTTTGCTAAACAACACTCGTGCTTTGTGTGTTTGCAAGCACTCGTTTTTCTGTCCATGGGATGATGTTGTGCGATCCACTACGTGCATGTGTACATCCGGACACAAAAAATGCGTAAAAATCCGGACCTAGTAAAAGTCTAAACATTGTTCTTCTTTGGACACTTAGTCTCTTTGTGTCTCCTCTTTGGTTCTCCATTTCTCTGCCTTGCTCTCTGTTTCTCATTCCACACAGAGGAAAGAGAGGGAGGCTGAGTGATAGTGGGGAAGGATTCAACAGAGAGATCCGTGTTTTTTCTTCAACAAGGTACGAATAGGTACTGTGCTTTTGGTTTCGATTGTTTCTCCGTCGTTGGACCGGTGTTTGATTTGAGTTCAGATAGAGTCACAACATTTTTGAAGGTGTGGGAGCGACAATTTAGTTTTTCTTTTATCGGATGGGGGTGTCGAATCGTTTTATGTGATTTGGTCTTGATTTGTGTTTTTTTTTGCTCGACTTGTGTTTGTGTTCGATTTGTGCTCAGGATAGCTAGTGTTGTGAGACCGGGAGGTGTGGGGAGCAGATATGTATGTTTTTTTTTGTCTAACCCGAGCTGTGATTTGGTCTCATTTTGTGTTTATTCTCGATGTAATGGTTTGACTTTGAACTCATGTTTTCTAGGGTTTTTTATTTGTGTTTCGATTTGAACTTCCTAAGGTAATTGATAAACGAGTTTGTTTATGATGCAGTATCTTCTGGGAGTCTTTTCAGTTGAAACTTGAAAGGTTGGTATGCAGATATGTATTGTCCTTTACGCCATTTACCAAGCATCAAGACATGATGGCAAAGAAAATGGTGATCCAAATGAGTCCTTTGATGGCTACATAGGAATGATGAGTACGTCGGGCAACAACGACCGCCATTGATGTCTTCTTTGCACCGAGAGTTCAAAGCGTAAGTAATTATCTGAGTCGATACATCTAATCTAACTAAAACATTGTATACATTTCAAAGTGCAGATTGAATCTAATATTATATCTCTTCAGTACATTGGTGACGTGTGCCTCTTCAAACACTTCCAAGCGACTCAAATTCAAAGCTGTACTGAATATGGATGCGCTAAGCAAGGAAAATTTGCTCAGCAGAGGCGAGACTATAAGAAGAAAAAGCGATGGAAAGCGAGCGACAAGCGTACCTACTCTTGCCCAAGAAGAAAATGTTGATCCTATGCTTGTGCCACCATGCGGCACATTGACGTCGAGTTTGAAAGTGCTTTATTCGAGCCTACAAACCGAGATTACGATGATGAAGGTGGGTTTTACACATCATTCACTCATGTAGTTCCTTTATAGCGGATATATATTGATGGTCAATACTTAAAAATGTCAATGTTTGTTGCGAGTTTTCCTTCCAATTAACATAAAAAATGCCACTGGTACTGGCGGTTGTAAATGCTTTTTAATAAAGAGCTTAACAGAGTCAAGTGGAACAACCTAGATGTCTAACGATACTACATTGAAGCGCCTAAACCCTCTGCGAATATTCACGGACAGAAAGGAACTGTTGCATCGGGTGAGCACATACATATGGTCGATAGACGATATAGAGTGTTTAGAGTAAGTATTTTTCATATTAATGGCATAATATACTACTACTACTAATAATACTAAAAGATGTGATCAACTAATACGTTCATGGTCCTTGTTTTTTTAGCAAAGAATGGGTCCAAAGCACCGGACCATACCCAGATGCAGACGCAATATATATTTGCTTTTATTTTTTGTGGTCCCATATAATTTCAAATTTATATTTTATTTTGTGGTTTTTTTTACCTTCACATTTGTAGTATGAAGGAAATTAGTGTTCTACATTAAAAGTGGTTAATGCAATGCAAAAGTTAATTTACTTGCAATTTTTACATATTATAATATATGTAAACAAATATATTAATCACATATAAAAATGCTATCATCTCTACTATAAAGGCACCAGTACTAAATTTCCCTCTGACTACACCAATCTCTCACCCACGTGATCATGAGTTCTCCTACATGCACCAAAAAGCGCACCGAGATAAAACACACCTTTGAAACAAGCGCACTGCATCAACTCTAACCTCTCCTTCCTCTTACTCACTCAAATCCAACGTCAATTCTTTGGATCAAACCTCATCAATCATGGTCTCTTCCTCTACCCAACTCCTCCACTCCTCCTCTACCCCAACTCCTCGACTCCTCCTCCGTCTCTCCCCACCCACATCTCTAGCGCGCCGTCGCTCATTTCCGCCGCGCCGCCTTAACCCGCGCCGCCTTGCGCCGCCGCCACTAACCGCGCCCGCCACGCCCGCAAGCGCCGCCGCCGCCAACGCCGCCGCCAACCAGCGCCGCCAACCGCCGCCGTGCCGCGCGCCATCCATCCGACCAAACGCACAACCAACCCGATCGCCCGCCACCGCCAACGCCCGAGCCGCGCCGCGCTCGGTCGCCGCCAGTCGTGCCCAAGCGCGCCGCCAAGCCAGAACCTCGTGGATCGTGAGGTTAATTAGCGCGATTACTACTTTTTGTAAATAATTTAATTACTATTTCATTATCGTATTTTCATCCGAGATGCTATTCAATGTACTAAGCAATACGTAGTTTATAGGAGCTCAAGCGATTTTTACGACTTTGCCAAAAACATGAGGTCATGCCATCTATCTTCTTCATAAGCAAATATGCCAATTACATTTTTTTGGCAATAGTTGGTTAAATACGATTCATGCTAATTGGTCAAAAGTCATAATTCAAGGGTTCTAGAGTCTTTTCAGTTGAAACTTGAAAGGTTGAGTGTCTGATTACACTCTTTCAGTGAATGGGAGCCAGAAACTGCCATGACATTCAAATAAACTTCATTCAAATACCAACTGCTAACAAATGTAGTTGTCTAGGTGTCATGATTAACTTTAATGTCTTGATTGATTTGTGATTGTTTGTTTACATTGGAGAATTTTATAAATATGTATATATTATAGGTGTCAAATTGTATCGGAGGAGTTCCTTCTGTTTTGGTTGAACATGCTATTGTTTGAACATAGGGTTGTTGTATTGCAGTTTACGTGAGATCTACCATGGGGGAGAGGAGAGAAACCCGCGTTGCATTTAGCGACATATCAAACAACATCGATCGGTATGTTCCTTGACATCGCACTGGTCGGTTACGGAATTGTTTTGCGAAATTGTGACATGCATTCTATATCATAGCGAAGGGACATCACCAGCGGATGATGAGTTCATAAAGAGGAAGAGAGGAATAGAAAACAACGTGAATACCAGCACGCAAAAGGGCAAGAAAGCGTTGAACAAAGAGAAGAGCGGAATACAAAACAACGTGAATACTGCAAGGAATAAAACATTGACATCATCAACGGCGCTTGCTCATGGTAATCCTTATCGGTTCTGTATACTATTCTTTGTTTAAGCATCACAAAGAGTAACTCCTTTATTTTTATCATCATATTTTTTTCATCATATGAAGTACATACGGAATCCGGTTGCACGGATGTTAAAATGACGAGATGTCGTGGAGGACAATCACCACAGATTGTCCTTTACGCCATTTACCAAGCATCAAGACATGATGGCAAAGAAAATGGTGATCCAAATGAGTCCTTTGATCGGCTACATAGGAATGATGAGTACGTCGGCAACAACGACCGCCATTGATGTCTTCTTTGCACACCGAGAGTTCAAGCGATAAGTAATTATCTGAGTCGATACATCTAATCTAACTAAAACATTGTATACATTTCAAAGTGCAGATTGAATCTAATATTATATCTCTTACGTACATTGGTGACGGTGCCTCTTCAAACACTTCCAAGCGACTCAAATTCAAGCTGGTACACGAATATGGATGCGCGTAAGCAAGGAAAATTTGCTACAACAGAGGCGAGACTATAAGAAGAAAAAGCGATGGAAACGAAAGCGCAAGCGTGCCTACTCTTGCCCAAGAAGAAAATGTTGATCCTATGCTTGTGCCACCATAAAGACACATTGACGTCGAGTTTGAAAGTGCTTTATTCGAGCCTACAAACCAGATTACGATGATGAAGGTGGGTTTTACATCATCATTCACTCTCGTAGTTCCTTTATAGCGGATATATATTGATGGTCAATACTTAAAAATGTCAATGTTTGTTGCGAGTTTTCCTTCAATTAACATAAAAAATGCCACAGTACTGGCGATTGTAAATGCTAAAATATTTGAGGTACATGTACTCGATTCAATGGGACTAGAACTATGGGACCGTCTGGACCTCAAAACTACGGTGAGTAATTATGCCTTTTTGACATATTTTCTTATTAACTTATTATTAATCTGAAACGATACATAATTATCACAATGTAAAAGGACTAGAAAGATGATTAAATTTGTATTGGAACATAATAAAGAGCTTAGGAGTCAAGTGGAACAACCTAGATGTTTCAACATGGCCTCTTATTGAGAAGATCCAAGAGCGAATGCAAGCAGATGGGTACATGTCATGCGACTTGTATTTTACAAAGCGATTATGTTTGATTTTACATACTTAGCAACTCGTGAGATTTTTAATTATTAATGTACAGGACATCATGCGATGTTTTGTCCCCTACATGTAAGATAGAAGAGTTTGGGTATCTCACATGGGCTTGTTCGTTTTTAGCACATATTTTTTCAGAGTATGTTTGCCGTGCCCCGTGTGTTTGCCTTGCCCAGGTCCAAAGCACCACCAAAAAAACCACTGACTTATTATGGGCTGGAGAAACCATCTAACATAAACCCATTAATAGCCCACGGCTCGGACAAATTACCGGGTATCAGTCCATAGATTTTTTTTGGGTGATAAAAAAAAGAAGCACAACTTTTAGATGGAGAGATGTAATAATCGAACGGCTCAAAATCTGAGTGTTCCATGACAAAATAGTACTCACATGCTCCCTACACACCTCCGACACGAACAAGGGCAGGAAGAGATTGGGCCACGGAAGGGACGAAGCCCATTCCGTGTTTCCGTTAGTCCTCGGCATGGCCCATTTAGCTGAACGGGCCATCGAATCTCCAAACTAGCACCCAAAGTACCCAGATGGTCCTCTCCGCATCGCATCCGTCCATCCACTCGAGCGCCCCTGCCAACCGCACGATCGAACCCTGGAACCCTCGAGCCACCAGTATATAACCACCCCTCGCCTAGATAGGGTTTCCTCCGCGCCCACCCAGCCCCGACACCTCAGAACCCACCCGAGGCAGCGCCGCCACTCCCACTCCGCCAGCTACAGGAGCAGCGGCCATGGCGGTCGGCAAGAACAAGCGCATCTCCAAGGGCAAGAAGGGCGGGAAGAAGAAGATGTGAGCGCCCCCACCACCTATCCTCTCTTCCTTTGCGAGATCCAAGATTTGTCCTTTTATTTTCTTTCTTTTTGCGTTTGGGTACTGATGCGGTTCTGGGTTTCTTGGTGTTTTTGCAGCGTGGATCCGTTCGCCAAGAAGGACTGGTATGACATCAAGGCCCCTTCGGTGTTCAGCGTGCGCAACGTCGGGAAGACGCTTGTGTCCAGGACACAGGGTACAAGGGTATGTGCTTTTCTTGCTCGCCTATGCGGGAGTTCTCTTATTTGTTTCGTGTTAATGATGCGCCGTTTAGTCGTTTCTTTGTGCGCGTAGGCATGTAGATTGTGATGCGGTCGGTTTGACATGTGATGAATTCGACCAGTCAGTAGTATATTTGTTGTGCTTGTGTGGTGTGCTTATACATGAGTGCAGTATATGAAAGGGTTGATCTATGCATGGTATATAAAGGGTTAAGAGAACAAGCGAAGGAATGATGCAGTAACATTTTAATGCCATCGGTTTAGAACTTTAGATTAGACATGTCTCTTGTTCTGCACCCCTGATAAAGTGATAATAGATGACTGTAGAAATGAGCTGGTTATATAGAATGAATCAATCTTGTTCTTTGGTTGGTCTGGTTGTACACCACAATTGTTTTGCTTTATCAAAGTCCAAATATTGTTGTTGGATTCCAAGAGGTTCTCTTTTTATGCTATAGTCCAATTGTGCTTCTGCACATAATGTGCCTTGGGCCTTACAGTGTTTAATTCCCGCTGATTATGCTTTGTTTAGTTCGTTTTTTCAGTAATGCATAGTCTTCTAATAAAGATTAAACACTGAAAGAGTAAACTCTTGTCCTAGATTCCTGCATCGCAAAGGTTATAGGCTTTTGCCACTAGTGTTGCAACTGCGATGTATAGGGATAGATACGTAGTTGTGGACCTATCATTGAAGTTTATCACACTTGACTTGTAGGCCTCCCTTTTCCTTTTTAGATTCATCAGGTCTTGCAATCTTTATTCGTTCGCTCTGTAGTATCAGTGCTTATGGTATTATTTGCTGATTCTCAATACTTCTTTTTTGTTTTAGATTGCTTCTGAGGGTCTTAAGCACAGAGTTTTTGAGGTATCCTTAGCTGATCTTCAGAATGATGAGGATCAGGCTTACAGGAAGATCAGACTTCGTGCAGAGGACGTGCAAGGAAAGAATGTGCTCACAAACTTCTGGGTAATGATCTCTTCTTCATTGCACAGAGTTACTGCTGTTAGGTCACATTTTACGGTGTTAACCAGTTCTTCCTCATGATAGGGCATGGATTTCACCACTGACAAGCTCAGGTCCTTGGTGAGGAAGTGGCAGACTCTCATCGAGGCTCATGTTGATGTTAAGACCACTGATAACTACATGCTCCGTCTGTTCTGCATTGGCTTCACCAAGAGACGCCCCAACCAAGTGAAGCGCACTTGCTACGCTCAAGCCAGCCAAATCAGACAGGTAAATTAGTTCTCTTTGCTCTTATAATCGTTGTATGCCACAATTATGGACCTGCTTTACTATATTAGCACTGTGTTCTGCGTGTAGATTCGTCGCAAGATGGTTGAGATTATGGCCAACCAGTCTTCAACCTGTGACTTGAAAGAGCTGGTATCAAAGTTCATTCCTGAAGTCATTGGCAAGGAGATTGAGAAGGCGACATCAAGCATTTACCCCCTCCAGAATGTGTTTATCCGCAAGGTGAAGATCCTGAAGGCCCCAAAATTCGACCTGGGGAAGCTCATGGAGGTAATTGTCACATCAGCAGATTGGCTACTTGTTATTATGGAACTTACTTGATGTGAACTGACATTCTAATGTGGCTTGTGGCTCATTCCAGGTGCATGGTGACTATAAGGAGGATGTTGGTGTGAAGATGGAGAGGCCTGCCGAAGGAGATGAGGCCATGGCAGGGCAGGAGGTTGTTGCTGCCGAGTAGAGATAGCGCCTATCACTTATTTTGCTGCTTTATGTTTTAGAAGATATATGTACCACCAATCTAGGTGGGTGTCATGAACTCCCTAGTCAGTTTTGATGGCTGATTTCCTGAATACTTTGCCGAGATTCCTAGCCGATGGTGCACTTGATGTCGGATGAAAAATGAAGAATGTTTCCAAGGCAATATGCTTTGTTTTTGTTTGTTCTGGATAGCGGTTGGTTTAAACTACATTTTGAGTTAATTCGGTCATAAGCATGCTTTTGTTTGGTTGTCTGAGAGTATATGCTCTGGTGATGTGAGGTTTCTTGGCAATGTTCCATTGGAGCTCCCATCTTTTTGCCTAATTGCATCAGGTTGCATCTTGGCTTGGAAAGCTAGCTGTAGTCAGAGTCGTATTACTGCCATGTTCCTGCACCTCAATAGGGTCGGGATCTTGCAGCTTACCCGGCAAATTTCAAGTGATAATTTTCTATCTGCACTCGCATGTACGTTTAGCGTCCTGGCGCCCGCCTGTCTAGCGCTGTTGGGATCGGGGTGGTGTTCGTATGCCTGCTAGGCATGGAAGGTGTCTAAATCGAACGCCTAGGAGCAAGCGAGCAGTCTCCGCGGTCGAGCCGGCTCTCACTCGGCCTTCGCTTTCGCTGTCGGAAGAACAGGGATGAGGAGGAAGAGAAGCGTATTTTATGGTTCTACATTTTTCTCATTCGCAATTTTTTTTACATTTACACCACATCTACAAACTTGTCTGGCCAGCTCCAGACACTATTTTTTCTTAGTTATAGAATCCATGGCATCAAACAAAGTCTCATCTTATCTAGCTTTTTCTAAAATTGATATAGTTTGATTTAATATTATTTTATTTACAAAAGTGGGAGCTAAAGCGAAATCTAATTTTATTTAAACTTGATTCATTTCGATGTTTAACAAATTAATGAATGTAATTAGAATAATTTTGAATCGAGCCAACGAGTCCCAGTCCTAGTTTTTTTCCCACACCTTTATGGAAGTAATTGGGTTAGGTACCATATGTGAGTAACATCCAGCATCTAAAAAATGAAGGTGATGCACATCACTTTTATTTTTGCTACTTATATCGGAGAGACGAGAGCACCCTGAGAGAAGATACAAATTTCTACAAGAAAACCTGCTATGTGGCTATGGGTTCCTAATGCAGCATGACGGGGAGTTGCTCGGAGAAGTCCTGAATCGGTGATAATTCTCGGAGCTCGTATGCTGCCTGGAAACAATCGGCAGCCTCAAGCAGTGATCCTTCAGATTTCAAGACGAGTCCAAGCCCCAACCAGGCTTGATGGCTTGTAGGCTCTAAGCGGAGGGCGTTGCGCAGGAAAGTTCTTGCAATCGACAATGATTTCCCTCCAAGATTTCTTAGAATCCCGGCCATAGAAACCATGCTAGGGACATAGTCTGGATTGATGGAGAGGGAGAATGAGAATGCCGTCAGGGCTTCTTGGTGCAAGGCTTGAGCCTCCAATAGAAGGCCTGCAATGGTACCAGTCATGTTAGCAGTTCTGACAATTATAAGCCTGGAGTGAACAATAGTAAGCGTAGCGGTTGATCGATAATGCAACGGTAGTTACCCGTAAATTTGCAAACTACACGCCTACAACAGTACTGACCATGGCAAAAGCTGAAGATGATAGCATATAAATCCAACGTTTTTTTTTCAAGTTCTTAATTTTGCACAGAAATGGTTTACTAGTTTGATCATGGAATCAGCTTTCAACACAAGTCTGACAAAAACAAATACTTGCGCCATCAATAGGCATGTAACATGTAAATCTGACGGCAGCTGACAAAAAAACTGGTGTTCATAGTTTGATAGATTGAAGCCTGTGTATTGGCACCTAGTGGAGTAATTTTGGTAAAACTGTCTGTGTCATGAGGTCCTTTTGGAGGGTGGTAAGGTTTAGATGTTAAACTTGTGTTGAATAGGTGTTTAGATGTTAGCTGTATTTGATGGACTTGTCAGGCATTTCCTGTTTACTGTTGCCAAAGCTGGTTGGCTCTGGTCGGACGTGAGAACTTCAAAGCTTTCTAATAAAGCCAGGGTAAAAGCCTTTTGTCTAAAAAATAGGCTCGTAACTTATTACATCGATGATAAGCATCAGTAAAATAATACCAGACAAAAAATAGCAGAGTCAAGTAGTTGAGTATATTTACCTCGGACATGCCAGCACTTGGGAGAAAAGAAATTGATGGATTTGGCTTTGTCAAGACAGATGTTTGAGTCGCGCCATGCTTCAAGCTTTGTGTATATTGATGCCAAATCTAACCATGCTTCCATCTCTAACTTCTGTAGGGATTTAACCTGTGAAGGCCAAGCGGATATTGAAGAAACAATAAGAAGAACATAATCATGAGTCCCAAAAAGAAGTGTTAAAGGGGCCGTACCTTGTCATAAAGGGTCAATTTCCAGACTTCCTTCTTTGCTTGAATGATTGCAAGCAAAACCCTAAAAGATTCCACTGCAGACTTGAATTGTCCACGGGAGGCCTGAATTTGTGCTTTTAACTTCAAAATACCCATCTGATCCTCTTTCTCAGCCTCATCTATTGCAATATCCACTACTGCTTCGGCTTCTTGTAAATTCTGTTGTGCAGACAACACAAGAACTAACAATTTCCAGGCACTAACTGAACTTCCTGTCACCATCTCCAGACATTCTGTTGCACTTTCAACAGCTGCATTCAGTTTACGCTGCATTGCATTTTCCCAAGCAAGGCTATACATTATTTCAGGATTATACTTTGCCATTGCAGCAGCATCCTGCAGCAGCCTGAGTGCATCATCTTGTAATCTCATTTTTTCTGAGTGAGAAGTGGAGGACCTAGCAAAAGGTCCATAACAAACACCAAGAAAATGGTTTACAACACTGATAAAATGCATATCATGACTTTTGAAAGACTTCATGGCTTTATTTGCAAATTTTATTCCTTCAGAAGCATGCTTTGGGTTCTTACAGCACAGTTTGGCTCCTAAAAGAAGAGATGGGATATGAGGTTTTCCCTTCTGTTCTAATACACGAAAACCATTCCTTATAATGTTTAAGGCACTATCATCCATGCCAGCTGCACTATAGCAAAGTGCAAGAATATACCATCTTTCTGATCTGCTATAGGTTCCAGGCAACAACATTTCTAGATGGCTGGCCAAGACTTCATAATGCCCCGATAATGACAGCGCATACATCAAATGGTTCACAAGGTCAGGATCCCACTTTATTTCTTGGAGGGCTAGCTTTCTTGTAAGTATGAGCAACAACAAAATTGTTTCCTCCATGTTGTTCCCAGGGGTTACTGGGTTCTGTTGTTGATTGAATTCTTGAGGAAACTTCACTTCAACACCACAATACAGCAGAGTCACTGCTAAGTCTTTTTGTAAGTTGGCAGACCTTTGAAAATCCAAATTCCATGGCTTTGCAAGAGCTCTCCGATATGCAATGATAGCCTCCTCAAAACAACCACTTCTCATCCATAACTTAGGAAGATATTCTAGTGCTGAGTGGAACATCTCTATCAGCTTACACTCTTCAGAAGTACCTTCAGGAACACCATATGGCCATGCAGACTCTACAATGTCTATGATGATTCTGCATTCTTCTGCAGCATCTGCCATGTCAAGATAACATAAGTCTAAATGAAATTTGGATTGGATGTGACAGAGCTCTTCCAGATGCAGAAAGTATCAATATAAAGATAACCCCTTTTTAATTAGCACAACAGTGTGGATTTGTCCAATACGTATGTTTCAGTTTCTGTTTAATCTTAAAATACTAGGAAACTAAACCCATGTACATTAGAACAGTGTTTTTGCCAAGCTTCTGGATCCAAATTTCTGATGACGATGCTTAAGTATAAAACAAGAGAACACATAGAAAGAAAAATTCAGTTAGTACCTGTCACTCTACCAAGACCTTCCAAAGACTTTGCTTTAAGCAATATGGCCTCTATAAGCAAACTTACAGAATGCATTGACATATGCATTAGCATTCCATTCACTTGTGAGGCTTTCCTTCTTGAGGAACGTGGAGGTCTAGGCTTTACACTTTCAGCAATAGCACTGGTCATTCGCGGTTTCAGGCTTGTTATATCAATTCCCTGAAGAACTTGCAATGCTGCATCAAAGTTTCCTCTCTGATGTTCCAGTCTACCTAGCAATGCCCGGGCCTCCTGTGACATAACCAAATAAATCTAACAGTGAGCAAATTAGCAAAATGGTCTATCTTCCTTGAAGAGAGAAGGGTTCAACCAAACCTCATAATTTAGTGACTGGGTCTCTCTTAGGTCTGATTCCACTTCATTTACTTGGCTATCATCAAGTGTTGCTTCTCGACTTCCTATCCTCGAAGAAGAACCATTTGCTGAGAAATCCCGTGTTGCAAGAGATTCTGGTGATCGAGGCAGCTCTTCAAACTTGGATTGGTCCCTGCTGCAAGTGCATAACATAATCGCAGACATTTTCTGCTGCTCGGATAATTTCAATTAATTTATATAAACAATGTAAGCCCTCTCTTAGGATCTTCCCTCGGGGCCAATGGTATTAACCATTCATCAAGTAGATTACAGAACCTGGCAAGGAAAAATGGAAGGTGCTCAGTGCACATTTTAACAATCTTACACTAACTAAGCAAATAATTCACATAAGCAGACATATAGTTATGTTAGTAACAAATGATAGTAGCACATAAAGACAAGGTATATATAAACAGCCAACACCGATACCAAATCTGAGTGAGGGCAGGCTCAGCAGTTCTCTAGTAGGCTAGTACTAAAGATTAAAATAGCATCCGAACAAATTTTTTTCTCAAGTAAACTTGATGTCTAAGATAAAATAAGCAACTGTACGGCTTAATGCTAACAACTTGTTGAAGCTAATAGTAAGGTTGGTCGAAAGTTTCAGGCACAAAACAATAATACATAACTGGAAATAATATACCAAACAGGTGAACACCAAGGCGATTTCCTACTAAAGCAGCCAAGGCAATTGGAAGTTTGAAACACACATGCTTCAGGAAGACAATGGCCAATGTGGTCTCACCTTAAGATCGCAAGTCCAAAACCTCATCTCCTACATATATTATCATCTTCAGCAAGAACATAGCAACACAAATTCCTACTGGCAACTGCAGCATCGACTAAGCAGTAATACATTGGTTGCCCAAGTTCCAATCAACCTTACCACAGAAGGCAAAAAAAACCTCACAAACAAGATATCTCCACAAACAATTGCATGGCACCACAAAATCCACTGTTCCTGCTTCAGGAAACAGCACTGCTTCACGAAACCAGAATTCTGGCATTCCTCCCCAATTCCAAAGAAAGGCAGGTAGGATTCTATAACAAGATTGACGTCGAAAACCTCACTGCTTAGATAGGAGGACAACCAACATAGTAGTACAGCCAAATTAAACCAGTATAAACACTAACAACAAATTAAATTACCAACTGAAGCCACAAAATACAGAGAACATCATGCCCGTCCTTAGTTACCTAGTTCATGAAACAACTAGTTCTCACATGCAACCTACGTATTTGAAACAATGCACCACAAACAAAGCTTCATCCAAGAAACCCACCTTGGAGAAAGAAACTCAAGAAGGCACTACCAATCCCAACACTATCACACACCATAAACAACCCCCCGCCCGCACACCGTAAAACACAAGAAACGGCGACAGAACCCCACCTCGAAAGCACCTCACAGCGAAACAAAAAACGGAGCCGCCGAGGCGGCGCATCAAGCAGGTGGCGCGGGTGGAACGGAACAAGCTCGCACCAGCAGAGATACAGATGGAGGAGGAGAAGGAGAGGCGGCCCGTACCATGGAGTGGGCGTGGCGGGAAGGATCCTATGTCTCGCAGCCAGTTGGAGCCGAGAGCAGAGGAATGGGGGGATTAGAGAATGATGGGGATATGAGAGCAGATCTCTTGCGCTGCGCTGCATCGAGATTCGAGATTCGAGAAGGAGAGCTCTGTCCCAGGAAGGGAAGGGAAGGGAAGGGAAGGGTACTTTTCTTCAACCTTTTGTTTTTTACTATTTTGCCCCCATGCTTTTCACTGGAGTTACTCGTCAGTACACCAGCCTGGCATGCCCTCCAAAGTCCAAACTGACTGTTCGAGGTACAACTGTACTGGTAGCACAAATGCAGAATTTTACTGAGAAATCTAGGTAAAGCTGTGTAAATCTTCGTTCTGCTGATTGGAACGCTTGCAAACATTTGGAACGTCGGATTCTCAGAGTAACAAACCCCACATCTAATTTCAGCGAAATCCCCACGATGCAAGTGTGGTTTAATTTAATGTGCTGTATCATTTTGTTTCTGAATTTGGAGTTCTGCCCACGCTAGGTACAAAAAGTTTGGTGGCTTTACTAATGAATCGGATCAAAGGACAGACGTATTTACTCGCCTCCTTTGTGCACCGCTGCCATGGGAGAAAGAAGTGCAGAGCAGGGGGGCCTGCCTTGTTGACAAAAGAAAAGGAAAGAAGCTGGGCATGGCAGTCCAGTCTGCCATGATTCCAGCTCCAAGAACTAGGACGGCTAGCCTTTGACATTTTGGATCCCTTCCAGATTTGCCTCGCTGCTGCCGCTCACTGGAATCAAATAAATCTATTCCAGTGTGAGGGGGCAGTGATTTTTACTGGCTCACCTCACCTCATCATGCGATCACACTGCAGCTGCAATCTTGGCATGTTGTTTAGTACGTGTTAATCACCACTCTGCAAGTCATGTGACCTTTTGTTCGCCCCGAAAGTTGCTGATCATGGACACATGCCCATTGCTAACCTACATGCTCCAAAGAAGAGAGGAATCCTATGTGCAGCTATTGCCGAGTGCAAAACATGTGTCCTCTTGGGTTGTTGGGGGCCGGTAACTGAGGAAATATCTAGGAGTGTGCGTCCCCTTCTCATTAGGATGATTTTAGGGTACTGCTTGGTTATAAATGGTGAGAGCTAAGCACAGGGTGTCATTGCAAGGCATTAGTTTGATAACTTTGATTCCCCTTGATTGAGTGCCCATCATCATAATAAAACCAGACAGCAACGTACGAGCATATAAAGATGGCTACTGAAGCGGCACGGTGTACCGCGCGCAAGGCTAGCAGGCTGCCATCAACTCCTGGAGGTACCGGCACATGCATTGTTGACCTGCTTTTGCCAGAGCGCACATACGTAGGGTACAACCGACCCTTTCCCTATTCACACATGCACCATTAGAACATGGAACAACCCCTTTCGATACCTTTTTTCTCAGTAAAGAAAGAGCACAGGGAAAAGGGACACTTGCGTCCAGGAGTTACCGGCTCATTTGGTTTCTTTTGGAGAAGAAATAACTGGTCTAATTCTCTGTTAAAAATGATAAAAATGGTACCCATACAACACTTCTCGTGCGTGACCTGCTATGCTCCGAGTGCATGTCAAGAACGTGTCTGCCCGCGGTGGTCACGTACGCATGTCATCCTGCCACAGACTGAGAACATGACAGGTGGTCTGCCACGCACTGGATTGTGATAGGGGGTGCTACGGACTAGGAGCGCAGTAGAGAACACGTATCGCTTACCTAACCTACAACATTGCCATTTTTGTTATTTCAATCATGGAGGGTTACATTTGCTAGTTCGTTTCAAAAAAAGACTAAATGAGCCACAAACTCCAACCAGAAGGCCAAAGGACAAGCATAGAGTAGCATCACAGTTTTTTTTAGACGGCACAAGGCAGACGGGCACACACAACGCACACCTCACATGCACACACACGTGCATATCCTCTGTTACACACACTAGGAGTTTTGTGGAGACACTAGAGCCTCACGTAGTATAGGCACACGCTTTTCCACTGAACACACACGAATATATACTCTAAATAAATTGATAAGCACGCGCGCTGAATAGAGTTCGAACACGGGTGGGCTTTGGGCACAACAGCCACTCTTGCCAACATCACAGTTTGATTGATTGTAAGTTGTAACTGAGGTGAAGAATACATACATTGGACAGGGGCAGCACACATTCTCAAGAGAAGTGCTGTGCTAGACCGTTAGTTTTTCAGATAAAATTTGGCAAGTACTGTAGAGCTGCTAATGCAGCACCATCAGAAGATTACTCAGGTGACAAACTCTTTTTGCTGCTCGGGTGGCCTCGCAGCAACTGTCTGGTGATCGGAAATTAATTGTCGTTTCAAGCTATGGGCCAGCCCAGTACATCAATCCCTCGTGGATCAGTCACCAAAAAAAGGCTAAAGAACAATTAACAAAGTCTGCCCATGTATGTAAGCTCCCTAACAAAAATATTCCAAGGAAATTACAGGCCTTCCTTTCGGTCGAAGATAGCCAGTAGGCTAACAAAACTGTTGTATTCTCTGAGCTCAACTGCGAGACGCTGATATCAAATGTGAAAACAATATTTTACTTATTGTCCAGAGATGAAAGATGTAATACTTGGACATTTCCTTCCGAAGCAGCAGGAACTTGAGCTTCATAAATAAGTACACAATGCAGGTGAGGACTTCAGGCTTTATTCCTGCTATAACCTAACCTTCTTTGCCTTTATCCGCTTTGCAGCCATGTAACTATGTAAGTCACAGCAGCAGAAAGAGTGTACCTAATAACAGCAGAACACAGGAAGTGGTCATAAGACGCCAACAAGGAAATAACATCCACAACTATACCATCAAAGAAACAATGAAGTATCTAATTATCATCTGAATGCATTATTGAAAATGGGAAATTTAGCCCGTGCATTACTGTATGCCATTTGTCAGCTGATCACATGTTGTGCATATAGACCGAGCACCTTCAAGACTCAAAATGAGTTCAGGAGATGAGGCACGACAGCCCTCCGGCCTCTGCTGAAACAGCCCAGCCCAGTAGATAACCGGTTCAGAGAGTACAGGGGATGAACCCCATGTTATGTGTTCCTCCCCCGGAGTCTTACTCCCTTGCATATATTCTCTGATTTCTGCAACTCAATTTGTCCTACAGTAATTCCAATTAATGGACCTATCTTAGATCCTAGCGTTTCAGTCAGAATGTAGATAGTGAAAACAACACGTAATTATGTGGCAGCACACCAGTATAGTGATATCAATGCACTACCACGGGCTATTGTAAAGGGAAAAAAGGCAATTGCCAAACGATGTAAGGTGGATTTATCCAAGAAAAGCTTATCGCTCGAATATAGCAACATACCCATTCATCATTCGAGTATAAGATGTTCACACGTTACTACTAATTTAGTTTCACAGCTCTTAGAAGCAAGATGTTTAGATCCACAATGGATGAGCAGTTCAAGTAAGAAAAGAAATAGAAAACGACTTTCCTATGTTCAGCACAAATATGACTGGAAAGAAGATGTCAGCTATCATGGTTTGGCAGTGATGAACTGTCAGACTTAAAGTCAACCATAACAGCAATAGATTTGTAGCTGAAATAAACTTAAAAAGAAACTAGCAGGGTGGCCCGTGCAAGATTTGTTTCAAAGTTTGTATAAATGCTCGAGAATATATTTATGTATCTTGCAAGCTATTTAGACCTTTAAGATATTTTAAACATTGAAAATAATAATAAAAGCTTGAATGAAATTACAATATGAGAAACGTAATTGAAGTATGTGTTTTGATGAAAGAAAATCATTGAGCATAATAAGTTGTTAGAGTTTTTAGAAACTAACCACTCTCCATCATGCAAAGATCATATAACTGTATGCCCCTATTCTTACTCTGCTAGTTATTTTTTTCCAAATTGTATACATGCACATGTAACTCTATTTAATCTAAAATAATACATTGATTATATGTGTGGCAAATTATCTTATTAGTTTACTTACGCATACACCAATACACCATAGGTGACCTACCTTAAACTTATCTTCTCTTACACGCCGGTTGCCCCACCAATGTCGGTCCTCTTCTTCGACGTTGGCCAACTCAATGTTGTGGTTTCCTCACTAACCACGACGACCTCTCATCTTCCCTAATACGCGATTTGTGTTGTACTTTTTCCTTTTTCTTCCACTATTCTTGTGGGTTGAGCCCTTGTGGCCTGTGTGCCGTGTACCCCGCTTTCAATGAATAAAGTGTGATTGTTGCAATAAAGGAATTCCCTTCCGTTCTTTGCGAAGGGTGGACAAAACTTTGTGTCGTCCCCCATATTCTTTTGGATAGGTCTACGAGGAGCCCTATTTGCTTTGTGAGGGGGGACGAAGCCTCGCGCCGTCCCCCTATTCTTTTAGATAGGGCTCCGGGGATCCCTATTTGCTTTGCGAGGGGGAGGCGAAGCCTCGCACCGTCCCCTCTTTTCTTTTAGATAGGGCTTCGGGGAGTCCTATTTGCTTTGCAAGGGGGAGGCGAAGCCTCGCGCTGCCCCTATTCTTTTAGATAGGGCTCCGGGGAGCCTTATTTGCTTTGCGAGGAGGAGGCGAAGCCTCGCGCTGTCACCCCTATTCTTTTAGATAGGGCTCCGGGGAGCCCTATTTGTTTTGCGAGGGGGAGGCGAAGCCTCGTGCCATCCCCCCTTTTCTTTGTTATACCCTCATGCCTTCGGGGGGGGGCACCGGTGTGCACCAGGGCCGAAGGCCATGCGCGGTGTCTCTTTTTATACACTCGTGCCTTCGGGGGGCATCGGTGTGCACGGGCCGAAGGCCATACACGGTGTCTTTTTTATACACTCGTGCCTTTAGGGGACATCGATGTGCACCGGGGCCAAAGGCCATGCGTGTTATCTCCTTTTATACACTCGTGCCTTCGGGGGGCATCGGCGTGTCACCGGGCCGAAGGCCATGCGCGGTGTCTTTTTTTATACACTCGTGCCTTTGAGGGGCATCGGTGTGCACCGAGACCGAAGGTCATGCGTAGTGTATTTTTTATACACTCGTGCCTTCGGGGGGCATCGGTGTTGCGAGAGAGGTGGTTTATGTTCATTGTGCGGGTACAAAACGCCCAAAAGTAGCCTTACCTATGCTCTTTTTACAAGCCCCCCCCCGTTTGATAGGGTGTGGCTACTATCCGGTCGCAGCCGGGGTTTGTACAATGCGGTTCCTAGAGATAGAATTTACAGAGGCTTTTTGCATTCCACGTGTGGTCGAGTTGCTGGCCCTTCGGGGTGGCGATGTAGTAGGAACCCGCTCTTGTGCTTCGGGTAATGATGTAGGGGCCCTCCCATTTGGACTCCAGCTTGCCAACTGTTGTGGGGTTGGCCACTCGTTTGAGGACCATGTCCCATTGCGCGAGGGGGCGGGCCCTGACTTTTTTGTTGTATGCCCTTGCGACTCCTGCTACGTACCTCGCCATACTTGATATGACCTTCATACGGTGCTCCTCGATTAGGTCGACGGAGGTTTATCGGCCTGTGGGGTTGGCGGCTTGACTTGCTCGGAGGGATTTCGTCGTGAGCTCTCCCGGGGTCATTGCCTCGTCTTCGAAGAGGAGTTTGAACGAAGAGAAGCCTGTGGCCTTGGTTGGTGATGTTCGGAGGACCCACAAGGCCTTCTGGAGCTCTTCAGGCCATAGTCCCTTCGGCAAGCTCACAAGGCGCTTGTTGAGGCCTGCCAATAGGTTGTCGTTGGCTCTTTCGACTGCCCCGTTGGACTTGGGGTGTCCTACGGATGCAAAGCATATAATTGTTCCTAGGCCTTGGCAAAATGTTTTGAAGGCCATTGAGTCGAACTGGGTGCCATTGTTGGTGACGATGTCGTGTGGCACCCCGTACATGCAAATAATGTTCCTCCATACGAACCGCTGAGCTGCTTCTGATGTTATCTTGGGGACTAGCTCAGCTTCCACCCATCTAGAGAAGTATTCAATGGCGACAAAAGCGGCGCGCAGTTGCCCTTGCTGCTGGGAAGGGGTCGATAATGTCGAGCCCCCAACGCGCGAAGGGCCAGACCGGGGGCAAGGGCTGCAGTGGGACTGCTGGTGCTTTTGGGTTGTGGCTAGCCCATTGACACCCTTGGCAATGCTGGACGAGGTCCTGGGCGTCTCGTAGCGTCGTTGGTCAATAGAGGCCCTGGCGGAAGGCCCTTGCCATGAGGCTTCGCGGGGCCTGGTGGGCTCCGCAGCCCCTCGTGGATCTCCCTCAAGCGGTGTTGGCCTTCTTGCTGGGAAATGCATCGTAGGAAGGGGGCGCAAACACCCCCCCCCCTTGTACAGCTCGCCTCCAATGAGGCGGTAATTCCTGGCCTGGTGCCTGAGCCGCTTTGCCTCGACCGGGTCGTCGGGTTCTCCACCTGTGAGGTACCCGATGATCATGTCTCACCAGTCCGTCACGTCGACGAGCATTACAGGGTGCGCAGCCCCTTGTGCTTCTTGCTCTGCCTTGCTTATTTCGGTTCAGCCCCTTGTGCTCTGGGTGGAGCCCCTAGTGCTTCGGGCGGAGCCCTTTACGCTACAGGTGCGACGGAGGGGGTAGCCAGCACCTCGTAGAATACTTCCGGCGGGAGATGGTCGTCAGAGTTTGCCATCTTTGCGAGTTGGTCGGCCGCCTCGTTGGTGCTTCTTGGGACCACCTGGACGGTGATGCCCAGGAAGTGTTTGGCGATGGCGTGCACTACCGCCAAGTATCTGGTCATTTCAGGGTCCCTGGTCACAAATATTTTGTCCAAGTGTCCTGCCATGAGGCGGGAATCACTTTTTACTATGACATGCTTGGCCCCCAATGCCTTTGCCTTGCGGAGGCTCAGAAGTAGGGCCTCGTACTCTGAGGCATTGTTCATGGTGGGGAAGTTGAGGCACGCTGCGTGTGATATGCTCCGACCATCCGGGGGGACAAGAATGGCTGCCGCGCCCGCTCCCGTGGCGCACCAGGACCCGTCAGTGTATAGTGTCCACGACGTCTCGACGACGCTTGCAAGTTGCCCTTCCGCTTGCGGGGTCCACTTGGCGACGAAGTCGACCAAGGATTGGAATTTGATGGTAGTGCATGGAGCGAAGATTATGTCGAAAGGTGCAAGCTCCGCGCCCCACTTGCCAACGCGCCCTGAGGCCTCCCTGTTTCGCAGCATGAGGGCCAACGCGTAGGACGTTGGGACCGTGATGGCGTGCGCTAGGAAGTAGTGTCGAAGCATATGCCAACTTCTCTAATTCCGTGTACCTGACCTTGGCCCCCTGGAGGGCTTCTAATACATAGTACACGGAGCGCTACCCGTCATCCTCCTGGACGAGGACCGCACTCACTGCGGAAGAGGAGGCGGCGAGGTATAAGATGAGCTGTGTGTCGGGCTTCGGGCTGGTGAGGCTTGGGAGTTGGGCGAGGTACTGTTTGAGTTCTTGAAATGCTACCTGGCAGTCTTCCGTCCATCAAAATGGCTCTACGCCCAGGAGGGTCTTGAAGAAGGGTAAGGCTCGTTCCGCCGAGTGAGATAGAAATTTGGCAAAGGTTTCCTGCAGGTCCCACGGGTGAGAGTCTGCGAGCTTGCTTTTGACCACTATGTCGTCGACGTATGCTTCGACGTTCCAGCCGAGTTGCCCTGCCAGGACTTTTGTAATGAGTCGAGTAAATGTTGCTCCTGTATTCTTCAAGCCGAAGGGCATGCGATGGTAACAATAGGTGCCAATGGGTGTAATGAAGGCAGTTTTGGCTTCGTCCTCCTTGGCCATGAATATCTGGTGGTACCCGGAGTAGGCGTCCAGGAAGCTCATCAGCTCGCATCCCGACATAGCATCCACCAGTTGGTCGATGCGTGGTAGAGGGAAGTCATCCTTCGGGCATGCCTTATTCAGGTCGGTGAAGTAGACGCACATGCGCCACTTATCGATGCTTTTTTGAACCAGGACGGGGTTGGCTAACCATTCAAAATGCTTGACCTCGTGAATGACCCCTGCTTTTAGGAGCTTGGCGATTTCCTTCTTGGCCGCTTCGAGGCGCTCGGGCGTCATGCGCCACAACTTTTGCTTCCTGGGAGTTGCATCTCCTCGGATGGCCGGGCGGTGCTCGATTGTTTCCCAAGCGATTCTCGAGATGTCCTCCGGGCTCCATGCGAAGATGTCAGCATTGTTGCGGAGGACCTGGAGGATGTCGCTGTACTCCTCCGCTTGGAGTTCGGCCCTAGGGCCACCGTTTTCTCTAGGGAGGAGTTCCTGAGGGGAACTCTTCGCAGCTGCCCCTCCGGCTTGGCCTTTGGGGACCATTTGCCAGTGGGGCCCGCTAGGTGCCTCCATGTTGGCGTCGATGGCATGAACGTGTCGGGTAAATGAGCCCAACTCTAGTTCGGTTCGGCGGGCCAGGTCTTGGTTCGCTCGTATCGTGATGACGCCTCCTGGGGCGGGGATCTTCATGCACATATAATTGTGGTGGTCTATCACGCCAAAAGCGTTCAGCGTGGCTCGCCGAGGATGGCATTGTATTGGTAGGGCATTTGGACCACATCGAAGGTTATGGTCTCTGTACGGGATACAAGGTCATCGCCGAACGTGACAGTCAGGGCAATCTAGCCCAAGGCCGTCACGGGCTGCCCCCGAAGCCTACAAGTGGTATGCCCGGCGGGGACAGATGATCCCTGAGGATCATCATTTTGTCAAAGGCCTCCGCGAATAGGAGGTCCGCTGAGCTCCCTCCATCTATGAGGATGCGCCTGACCTCGTAGCTGGCTACATTGGCGGAGATGACGAGGAGGTGTTGGTGGGGGAAGTAGATTTCCCGTGCATCTTCAGGGCCGAAGGTGATGGGCACTTCAGCGTATCGAGGTGGGCGGGAGGCAGGCTGCGTGGCGACGTGGTGGATTTGTCGTGCGTACGCGCGCCACTCCCTCTTGGATGTTATGCCTAGCGAGGATCCTCCTGTGATCATGTTTATGACCCTCTGGTGATGCTCGCCATAGCCCCCTTCTATGTGTGGTCTCGGTGGTGGGGCAGGTAGCTGATTGCCCGCACCCCTTCTTTCATTGTGCTCGGGTGGTTGCTAGTCGCGGTGTATGTAGTCCTGCATGGCTACGATGGTACGATAGTCTGCTGTTGTGTGTGAGCGGGGTGCCTCACAGTACAGCGGGGTGCCTCCGGCTCCACCTCGGGCGTTTGGGTGCCGCCTGCCATGGCGCCCGTGCCCTCTTCCTCGACCGCGACTTGCTCGACCGCCTCGCTTGCCCTGTTGCCCACTTCGGGGGTTTGACCTTCGTCCACATAGTAGATGTTTCGGCCTTTTTGGCGGAAGTTGTTGGTGCGCGTTTTGTTGGTGGCTGGGGTGGGTGGTTGCTCTTCTTTAGGCGGCTTGCTCGATGATGCTGCCGTTGTGGCGGAAGGTGCGACCTCCCCCCTTCAGCTGCTGTTTTCCTCCGCTCGGGCGTACTTTTCTATTTTGTCAAAGAGTTTCGCGATCGTACGGATTGGCTTGCGGGCCAATCTCTCTGACAAAGGGCCTTTTTGAAGTCCGCAGGTTGCTGCATTTTATGATGGTGGTCTCGTTGACCCCTTTTACTTGGCACTTCACCTCTGCGAATTTCCTGAAAAAAATTGCGGAGGGACTCGCCCGGGGCTTGCTTGACTGCGGACAAGTGTCCTGCGTCCTTCGGCTCGATGTAATTTCACAGGAAGTTGTTGCGTATGAGGTCACGCAATTGTTCCCAGTGCATATATGGACCGGGGAATGGTAAAGAACCATGTTAAAGCTATGCCTTTGAGGGCGAGTGTGTCACTCTTCGCCTTGGTTGTGTCATCCCCGCTACTTCCACCGTTGTTTCGTACACGCGGAGGAACTCTGAGGGGTCTGTGCAGCCTTCGAAAGGTGTAATCTCCGGCATCTTGAAGCCTTTCGGCCAGCGTGCTGCTTCAAGCCCAGCGCTCAATGGGGAGTTGGGCTCTCCCCGGAGTAGCAGGGGCTGGGTTGGGTTGTCTGGGATCACAATGGCCTCGGTGTCGGTGTTTTGCGCGGTGAGCGCTGGTTGGGCGGTGGCCGTGAGGGTACCCCCCGCCGGTTGCTGGAGGCTGAGCATCTCCCGCCATATGTCCACCAGCTCCCACTGAAGGGCCTCGTAGGCTTCACGAGCCACGCCCACGGTCCCCGCGGGTTGGTTGTTCGGGAGGGATGCTTCGGTAGGCGGGGCATCGCCTCTCACAATGCCCCCATGCGTGGAGTTGTGGGCTTCCTCTTCTGCGGCCCGGGCGGCGGCGGCCGCAGCTGTGGTCTTGCTCCGCTTGGCCCTCGGGGTGCTTGGAGCCACGGCCGCTGCTGCTGCCTCGGTTGTTGAGACTTTGGATGTGGCCCTTCGGGGGGCCATTGGTTCCCTTGTGTTTGTGGCTTTCCTGCCGAAACACTACGGATGGTGCCAACTGTCGTAGTGAGAAGACTAAACAGTAGAAAGAGGGGACCCTTAGCGTCTAAGAGAGGCTGAAGGGTCCTCGAAAAAGGGTCTCGATTACTGGAAAGTAAATCTGTGTATATTGCCCAAAAATTGTTCCTTGACTATTACATAGGGGAGGGGCTATTTATAGCCTCCCTGCAGGGCACCTAAGTTTACATTTATACCCCTAAGAAGGTACTGCAGCCGTAGGGGCTGCAGGGGCTTTTACGTGCCCTACGCGTAGCCTTCAGCGCACGACGGATCTTCCTGAACTTAGTCTACCCGGGAGCACCTAGTCCACCAGTCCTGTTACTCTTGTGCCCCCGCAGAGATGACCCCGCAAGGCCCTTCGGTGGCCTCTTCGGAGGGTCTTCGGAATCCCTCTGGAGGGTATTCGGGGCCCTTCGGATGGGTCTTCGGGACACCTCCGGAGGGTCTTCGGGGCCCCTTTGGGTAGGTTTCTGGGGAGACCTCTGGGAGAGTTTTTGTGCTTCACCGGGTCGTAGGGCCGGTGGGGTGTCTCTACGACAAACTCCGAATCTTTCATTTGATTATTTTGAAATAAATTTTTAAAAATGCCAAAAATTAAGATGTTACAGAAGACAAGGTAGAAATGTCCAAAGTGGCATATATGCTATTAGCTCTTCAACTATGTGAAAAATAATCTATTACAACGAACATAATGGCAAATGATTGAAACCACACCAATGGTTGGGCAAATTATCAATTTTCCCGAATACAATTGCATCCAACAATAATTTACCTGCTGGTCTCAGTGGACCGAGGGATCAACGGAGTGATCACATAATACCCATACTCCGTCACACCCGAGATGCTCCGGGAGCGAGGTCCGACGAACACCGAATTCTCATCATCGAAATCGCCCTCGCACACGATCTTCCGGAACTCCAGCGCGGCCGGATCATGCATGGCAGCAGACGTTAACACATCGTTCCACGCTATGGGCTCCATCTCCAGCCTCTGCATCCTGTAATCCAGCATCTCTATCTGAGATTCAACAAGAGACAACACAGGAGTGAGGTCTTGTTCGCTAAGCATGGGGGAGTAAGGAGTGGATGCGCGCGCGTGCTGTGACCTTCTCTTGCCTCCGGAAGAGCTGCCATGTGCCGAGGCTGAAGGTGATGGCGCCGGGGGCAAAGAGGAAGAGCTTGGACCATGCGCTCGCCTCCTTCCCTGCCCTTGCTCGTGGAAACCAACCTGATTAGAATGCAGCGGCGACTTGATTCGCATATGTTTTGCAAGACATTTCGCAAGCCGGTAGGGGTAGGGACCTGGGGGTGGCGGTGTGGCGGCGGAAGGATGAGGAGGAGGTGGCGGCGGAGGTGGCTGGGACGCGTGGGAAGTGGAGGGCCGGGAGGGGAGGAGGCGGTGCCCGCCGCCGCGCAGCCGGAGGCGGAGGGGTTTGGAGAGCGACGCCGCCATCTTTTGCCTCCATGGTTGTGGGCTGGCGGAGATGGGTTTGTACTTTGGACTAAGGTGGACGGTGGACCGGGGAAGTTTGCCTCAATGGCATTGTTGGCCCGTATTAGCAAATACGGCTGTTGGCACGTTGTAATCCCAAAAGTAATAATATGAATATGCCGACAGTCGACATATATCCTTCACCGTTCCCTCCGTATCCGCGTTCTCATCCACCCGCGCCTAGACGGCTTCCATGCCACCATGTCGCCCGTGCCACTCCCCCGCGCCCGGACAAGCGCCAGTCGTGCCTCTAGGCCACGGACGCACGCCACCTAGCCGCGCCCCTCCCTTGGCCCGGCACCCCTCCTTTGGCCCGGACGCGCGTCAGCCGCACACCCTGACCCGGACAAGCGCCAAGTGCCCGCTGTCGTGCCCTGGAGGCACGACATTGCGCGCGGCAGTGCCCTAGGGCACGGTCCTGCCGCATTAGTTAATTGATTGGATTGAGTATTGTTTGTTCCATTGATCTTGCCTCATTTCAAAGAGTATTGTTATTCACTTTCGTGCACCACTTATGTGACCCTAAGGTTTTAATTGTAATGGAAGATAGTAGGTTCTAAAACACTCATTTTTCACGTCTAAACTT
Organism: Ampelocalamus luodianensis; assembly: GCA_036346255.1. NCBI lineage: Eukaryota > Viridiplantae > Streptophyta > Magnoliopsida > Poales > Poaceae > Ampelocalamus > Ampelocalamus luodianensis. The sequence goes on from CM070621.1 coordinate 22,459,359, forward strand.
GATTGGACTGAGAATGCGGATGGTGCATGCTATCTTAACATAGGAATGGAAGAAATTCTCGCTTGTCACAACATTGCTAGTGTGCCATGTGCTACGTGCTATCTAGTCGTCACTTGGGTTTATTCAACTCAGCTCAACCATTCGCATCTAGCTAGTACTAGATCCATGTACTTCTTCGCAGGTTCGAAATTACGAGCTTGCATGTTTCAGATGCTGACATGATTCATCTCAACTTTTTCCCAGGAGGTGCATGACCGAGCTTGAGAGTGATGCTGTTGTCGAAGTAGGAGAGATGCCCTTTTACCTCCACAAGGTTAGTAGTAGTCTTTGCTCTAAATCACCGTTCCATCATTATTACATTGCACCGGCCTTACTTATCTTACTGACCCGATCGCGTTGATGGGACTAATGGTGCGCCACTACTGTTCTTGTCGGGCCAGTTCCCGCTGCTGAGCCGGAGCGGCGTGCTGCAGCGGATGATCAGCGAGTACCAGCAACCGGCCGACGGCGGCGGCGGCATGCGCACGCTGCAGCTGGACGACATCCCGGGTGGCGCCAAGGCGTTCGAGCTGGCGGCTAGGTTCTGCTACGACGTCAAGATCGAGCTCAACGCGCTCAATGTGGTGTGCCTCCGCTGCGCCGCCGAGTACATCCGCATGACGGACGACTACGCCGAGGGCAACCTCATCACGCAGGCCGAGTCCTTCCTCGCCGACGTGCTCGCCAACTGGAAGGACTCCATCAAGGCGCTCGAGACCTGCGAGGGCGTCCTCCCCACCGCCGAGGACCGCCACATCGTCTCCCGCTGCATCACCGCGTTCGCCTCCAAGGCCTGCGCCTCCTCCGCCGCCGCCTGGCCCCAGACAGCCGCGCCGGCCAAGAACGCCAGCCTCGACAGGGACGCGCTGTGGAACGCCATCGGCTCGGGGGACACGCCGCGTGGCGCCGCCTCGGCGGCGGCGTCCGGGATGGACTGGTGGTACGAGGACGTGTCGTTCCTGAGCCTGCCCATGTTCAAGCGGCTGATCCAGGCGATGGAGGGGAAGAGCATGCGCGCCGAGAGCATCGCCGGCGCCATCATGTTCTACGCGGAGCGGTTCCTCCCGGACCTGAAGCGCAACACCAGCTTCAGCAACGCCAGCTTCGCTGCCGACTTCGGTGGCGCCAGCACCGGCAGCCGCAACGTCACCCCGCGCGCCGCCAACTTCTCCGCGCCGTCCGAGAGCGACCAGAGGTACTTCCTGGAGGAGATCGTGGCGCTGCTGCCGACCAAGAAGGGCGTCGCCTCCACCAAGTTCCTGCTCGGGATGCTCCGCACGGCGATGCTCCTCCACACCAGCCCGCTGTGGCGGGAGAACCTGGAGCGGCGGATCGGCGCGCAGCTCGAGGACGCCTCGCTGGACGACCTGCTCGTGCCCAACCTCGGGTACACCGTCAAGACGCTGTACGACATCGACTGCGTGCAGAGGATACTGGACTACTTCATGTCGTCGACAGACGGTATCGGGACGGGGTACACGTCGCCGGCGGTGGTGGAGGAGGGCAGCTTGGGGGGTGCCCCAGGCCGGGATGCCGTCCGCCCTGTTGCCGATCACCATGGTGACCAAGCTCATGGGCGGGTACCTCGTGGAGGTGGCATCGGACACCAACCTGAAGTTGCCCAAGTTCCAGGCGCTCGCCTGAATGATTGGTCTGTGCTAATCACGATGCTGCCCTGCCCTTCGTGGGTTTTGCATTTTATTTTCGATCGCCATGAAACCTCGAGAGCACCTACTGGCAGTGGCAGTTCGATTTGATCGAGCTGGTTTGACGATGAGGAAGAGCCGTTGCTGTTGAGGAACGTGATGCACTTACCTAATGAGGGAGGGACCGTGCCCTGGGGCCTCTGCCGCGCGCAATGCCATGCATGGTAGCGGGCACCTGGCGCTTGTCCGGGCCAGGGGCGTGCGGCAGGCGCGAGTCTGAGCCAGGGGGAGCGGCGTGGCCAGGTGGCGCGCGTTTAGTTGTCTGGAGGTATGGTGGGCGCTTGTCTAGGCGCGGGGGAGCAGCATGGGCGACGTGGTTGCACGGCAACTGTCCGGGTGCAAGGGGAGTGGTGGAGAACGTGTCCGAATTGTAGAGGACACACGTCGGTCGTTGGCATATGTATAGTGTTATTTTTGACAATATGACACGCTGATGGTTAGATTTACTAAAATGGGGCCAACAGTGCTATTTAGATCAAAAAAAAAAAACAAAAACCCCGTGGACCGGAGGAGGCAAGAACAACTGATTAGCTTTTTTCTATTTTTTTCAAGTGGATTATATTTTGGAAAAAAAATGTTATTCCTTATGTCTAAAAAGTTTTTATCTTTTTAGTTTTCCTGATTTATATTTAAATATGTTTATTCAAATCAAAATTTTAGTTTAGCCTTTTGAGGCCCACTTGAAAGTACAATTCTCACAGGAATTTAGTAGGAAACCAATGTCGCTCTAAAATTCCTACGGAGTACCAAAAATGTTGAAGACTTCCACTAATAAAGTGGACAGAATTGTTGATTAATAAATCACTTAGCAGACAAAACTGGAAGCGAGAACTTCAGCTATCAAATACTAGATTCAATTTCCACCAACCTTTTTCTTGTGAATCTCACAGTTGTCGAATGATACAATAAAATCATGGACACTTGGTATCCTTAGATTTGTCGAATGATACATTTACGGCTCTTTTTTTTTTGCCTCAACAGCTCACGTTCAATTGCTTGCAGCATCAACATTTTATCAAATTCACAAAGAAATGCACAAACCACACAGATTCAAATTCACCGAGCAGGTATGCAACACGAGGATGAAGCCTCTTGTAAATTGTAACTGAGCACACGCGTGCACAATACCAGATGCAGTCTACCAACATATTGCCAAAGCAGGTTACAAAATTATGAACATAACCTCCCTGATCAAGACCTCGCATAATTTACATCCCCAATGCTACGCGACATGCAAAAAGAGAGAATCTGGAGCACTTCAAAAGCTACATATTTAGATCAATTTTTCTTTTTCGAGTGCTTCACGAGCCAGTCGATGACGGAGTCAATGTTGGTCGAGTTCTTGCATGATATCATGAAGCAGGCCACTTCTCGGTCAGTGATTGTCTTTAGGCCCCTGCCATGTAGCATATGATTTGTCAAATAGAGGCTTATAGATGAGTAAATCTTATCAGTTTGTAGTAGCTTTGAGTGTACTTACATCACTTCTGTGAAGCTTTGCTTAGGGAAAGCTTCAGGCTTGTCAATTTTGTTGCCAATGACTAGTAGTGGGATACCAGTCAAAGATGCTTTGCTCAGAAGGTCATGGAGCTCACTTTTGGCAATGGCCATGTTTTCTCGATCTGCTGCATCAACAACATACCTGCACAAACACAACAATTTAGGGATCACAACAATACAGCAATTTCGTTTTCTATGGTTTGTTGTATCAGTTATAACCATCAGCAAATATTATAGACCAAGTTTCGAGAAAAAAGTCAATCAAGTTGTTACACAGCTAGCTATCACAAAACATACAACTAGTGTGAATAAATCAGAATAGTAAACCGTCCAGCTTGCACAACCTTCAGCACATGCATTAAGCAAAATGGCAGAAAGTCAGAAACAAATACACAAGGCACCATCATTATCTACAATACAACAAAATAACAGAAAGTCAGAACAAATAAAAAGGCATCATCATTATCTAGAATAACTAATACACTCACACTGATCCTTGCAACGAAGACAACTACGACATAAAAGCTAAAGAAAAAAGTACAAGAAACTTACAATAAACCTTTTTCGCAAAATAAGAAGCCTTTATACAACAGTATAGTTGAGAAATGAAGAGATTAAACTCAAAACCATAAGATTTGGGCAAGTTTCATGGTTCACCCAAACTGTTCAGGGTCAACTTTAAAAGCAGCGAATGCCCATAAAATATGATACTACTCTGGGTCTAGGCTGTCTAGCAGTTTGATTGACCAACTGTTTCTAATGGATACGTAGCAGTGCATTTGCCTATACTTCAATAAGGATAAAATTAAATCAAAATGATATGAACACGATCTAATAAAATGATTGAATGTGCAACAAGCCAACAACTAAGCATGACAGCTGGTGAGTATAATGCTATTTTTGCTGCAAATGCATCAAATTAGACAAGAAAGACACGTACACAATTGCAGAAACTGCACGACAGTATCTTTCCCACATGCTCCGGAATCTTGGCTGGCCTCCAAGATCCCACAATTTTATTGTGACACTTCCTTTGGTCACCTTTCTCATATTGAATCCTACAGTAGGAATCATGTCCTCGCTAAAGCCTCCTGTCTGCAGAATACATGGTAATCGATGAGAAATCGTCATATTTCAGTAAGTGAATAACGCCAAAAAAAAACCCAATACTTACAGCAATGACATTGACAAGCGACGTTTTCCCGGCATTTTGGAGCCCTATCAAGGAAAGTTCCATCTCTTGCTTGAAAAAGAGGCTACAGATGCACCCAAAAAAAATGATTCAAGCTCCATCAAACAAAAATTAATTCACATTCACTCGTATTTTTTCTTTGAAGTTGGAACACATGTCAAAGTAGTGCTCCACCACCAAATGAGCGCATGTGCAAGACATCCTTTGAATGCAAGCTCCTTTGTTTTTTTTATGTATATCTAAACCAAAGCTAGTAGGTAGAAATGAAATAGATCGTAGCCTACTGGCAACTCTTTTCCATACCAATGATTGAAATTCAAGAAAATCATTATGAACCTTGGTCTAATTCTACGATCCAAGAACTTACTAGTGCAGATAGATTCTTTCTTCAGGGCGAGATAGAATCCATGCGAGTGCAAGATAACAACAAACACTTTGCATGATAACGAGAAAGAAAAATGCCAAACATGACAACACCACACATGACGCATTATTAGAACAGAATTGATCAATGCCTTTTAACTAAACTAATCTTTACGAATTGCATGATCCTTTGTCTCCCCTATGTATGGACGATTTTATTGGCACGTTGGATTCTCAATACTTTGATAGACGTGTCCGAGTAATACTTTGATTAGCATGTTCGATCAATACTATGGTTACTATTTCGTTTCATAGAGAGGTAAAGCTCCAAAATTTTGAACTTTACCCGATGGAGGTGAACAACCAAAAGAACCCAATTTTCCTATGACCATGTCGCAGTAGGTAAAAGAAACACCAGCATCTATTAACAAACGATCGGCCATGTCACATTTCCTACAGCTCGAAACCTTCTTTCTATCAACACAAGATAATATTCTTCATAACTATCATAACATTACACTTCCCCACCCGCTGCAAGCCCGCGCGCAACATCCGATTCATCACGAGAAGCTAGTCCCAAACCAACCCGAGACCTCCCAGATCTCCCACCCACCCACCCCCGCACCCGCCCCGCAATGCATAGGAGGATCAAAACTCAAGAAACTGAATCCGCTCACACGCAAACAAACAAACATCGCATATATAAACACAAGTCCGTACCTGCGGAGCCAGTTGAGGAAGGCCTCCCAGAAACCCATGGCGCCCGCTAGCTCCCCCTCTCCCTCCTCTCCAAGAAGAAGAGGAGACTCGGGTGGTCGCGGGGAGGCGGAGGACGGGGGTGGGAGGAGGAGGGGATTGGGGCGTGGACGGGAGGGGAGCTTCTTCTTTGTGAGGCGGCGGAGGAGGAGGATGATTTCGCGTTTACAGGGAGGCGGCGAGGATTGAAGAAGAGAGAAGAGAGAGGGTATTATTGGCGTCCACCAATCATACGGCCTCGCGTGGCTGACTGTTCTCTGTTTTGATTTTTTATCTTTGTCTATATCTTTACTAATATTAAAAACAGAATTTATCCTTTGCAGCGGACATCGCCCCACCCTCCCGGCCTCCCCTACTCCTCTTCGACATGCCCCTCACGAAAAACCACCCCAGCCTCACCCACGCCACCGAAACTGACGACGGCATCGTCCCACTAGGCCACGACTCCTCTCTCGATCTCTCCTAAATTTTAGCAACTCCTTGCGCTCCACCTTACTCCCCTCGTGTATGCACCAATTTCGTTCGCATTGCTCTTGCCTCTTTGAATCCATTGAACCTTTCCTTTGCTTCGTCCTCACTCCTCAATTCCCCTTTCACACATTACATCACCGTTGCAATCCCGTTGCCCCATACGGTCGTCGCCCTCGCGCCCCTCCTTAGCCCGCATGCGTCGTCGCCCCCTTTATGCCCTGCCTGCATCGCCAACCCTCATGTGCGAACCGTCGCCGCCCTCGATCCCCTTCTCCGCACCTCCCGGGCGCCGCCCTCGTGCCCCTGCTCTGCCCCACTCGTGTCACCATCTCTCCTCTACGAGCGCCACCCACTTGCGCTCTGCATCGCCGCACCCTACCCTGTGTTGGGGTAAGGTAGGAGGTGGGTTGGAGGGGAGGGATGGCCGGCTATTTGGGCGCAACGATGATAGGTGCGAAGGTGCGAGGATAGGACTGCACAGCGCGACGATAGCGAGCACGTGGTTGGGGAGGGATGTGCAGCAGGCGACGACGCAAGGGGACTGTGGCGCTAAAGCGTTGGGATGAGAGTGAGAGAGAGAAGGGAGGGGGGCAGGAGGAGGGAGGGAGTAGAAGAGGGAGGATAGATGGAGCTGGAGGCGATGTCCACCCACCGACAGGGGTGACGGTTGTGGCACAAGCAGAGGAAGGCATCGACATCGAGAGCACGGGAGAGAGAGGCAGGGGAGAGGAAAAGAAAGGAGGTTGTTTTTCTTAATTGTCCAGTTGTTCTACTGCGTGATGCATTTGTAGCTTGGTGGTGGTCCTTTTGGGAGATTATTTGGTTGTCCTCTTGGGTTGTTGTGTTGCATCAGATTTGTGGTCTTGCCATGCTTGATAAAATGCCTAAACTAGTTGAACCAATTTAAAAGCTTGGTTTTCCTGCGTAGGCAGCCCTAGCAGGAGGACATCTCTTATTTTTCCTACGTAACTAACAAATATCTTTTCATGTTATTAGGTTTGGATTGCAGTTGAGGCCCCGATGAAATGTTTTCTTTTGGATTTTTCTAATCTCCTGTTTTGATATGTATTACTTTCAACATTCAATGTTGTGTACTGAAATAATGTTACATTCCTATTGTTTGCCATTTATTTCCTTGGGGGAAATCCCTAACGCCATGACGTGTTGAATTTCTAGGATAGTTGATCACTCATCATCCTCTCCGCGAAATGTTTCATATTGGCACAAAATTAGAGAGATGCGGGAGGGTAAGTATCCTTGATTCCTTTTGCTTTCTCTGAGTGGTTCTAAGCTACATATGTTATGCAAAACAAGTTGACGATTGAGTAAGGTTTTAGTACTTTATGCTTGCAGTTCAGCATAACTTGCATATATAGCACAATTTCCCCCCTGAAGTTGTTGTTTTAGTTAGTAGAAAATGTGGAATTAGTTTTCGGAAAGTAAATGTCTATGGTACAAAAAAAATAGTCGTGGTTCCTCGTGTTTGGGTTCTTGGACGATTGATTGTTCTATCGCCTCATGTTTGTGTTCTTGGAAAAGGAAAATTGGCAAGAATATGTTCAATGTTTGTTCATTGCCTACAACTTATAAATATTAGTACAAAGACTAGTGTCATGATTTTTGATCTAAATTATATCTTGTATGCTTATTTGGATCTACATAATAATATAACCATTACTTTGTTGTTTTGTACTGCTAAGCCATCGTGAAGGTCTATTTTAAGTATGGACGCTACCATTTTTACCCATTTATTTTTTGCCAGTTATATTTTCGTTGTGCAAAGACTGTGGCTTTATGGTCTTTTATGAAAAGGGAGTAGATGTTTTGTAGATCAAATTTACCTTATCAAAACCATGAAGATTATTTCTCATATGCAGATCCTAATAAGTTCTGTGTAAGTGACAATAACATGACATCTAAGTAACAATGCTTTACACTTTGTTCGATTTCAAATATCAAAATCTTCTCTTACTAGGGCTATTGGATTGAGTATTAGTTAGTGGACAAGCTCAACAGATCAAGCAACTAAATATCTATCCCTCAGTACTCTTGACAAGAAGCAGGATATCCATAATTCCATATGCAAGCACCCCTCGCAAGCTGAATTTATGTATCACATTCCAGGATTATAAAATAAAAGTTCAAACTTGAATGTAAGGACAAATATTCACCACGACGTATGAGCCTTCTATTTTATCTTCTAAATTCGCGCAACTCGTTGTTGAGACAAATGTTTTACGATATGTTTATTTGAGATTCATTGCAACGCATGGGTACTCAACTAATGCTATATATACTAGTTGCATGCCCACGCGTTGCTACAGATAAAAGGCGTATATTGAAAGGTTATACAAATTTGTGAAATGCATAATTAACCAATTAGCAGATAGGCAAAAAGGTTGCATCAGGTGTTGTGCTAATTGGAAGGTATGATTATATAAATCATCAACAAATATGGTACAATTATGAAAATATGGCAAATACATTATCACGTTTACTGGTGGTGGCAATCAAACGCACAGAGTATTCATTTCTATATCACTGAACAAATTCTGTTGTTGAAGGCCTTGCTAGCAACCGCTGATATTTGAGTCATGGACATCGTTTTCTTTCACCAGCTTGTGTTCAAGGCCTTTTAATTTCCTATACAGCTCTCGGCTGCCACAAGCATCCTTTGAACTGCTCGCACACATGTCGAACCCGGGAGCGAAGGATCCTGAATTCTCTGTGTTCATACACCGGTTCAGGATTTCCAGTGTACACAGTCTCACAAAATGAATATCACATTCATATCACAAAATCGTAAATACATTAAGTAATTAAATGTTTAATACAAATGAGTCTGAACAACAATATCAAATATTAAATGATAAACACAACGGAAACATAATAATAGAGGTGAGTCACACGATGCGCCACAGGCAATCGTCTGGGTCAAAAGGCCTACTCGTCTGGATCCTCACCGTCGGGGAAGAAGTCTTCCCCTGAATAAGATTTATTCAGCAAGAGTGAGCACAACTTCCGTGCTCGCAAGCTACACCCAATATTGAATGAAAATGCATGCATAAGGTAATAAGTGAGTATGGCAGGAGTTGTTTTGCATAAACAACATTTTCAGTTTAAATAATCATAGTAATTTCTAAGGCAGTTTTATACTATGACTAAAATCATATTTTAAAATGACAACATTATAATATGGATAACCTCCAATGATTAAGTGAAGGATCCTCTCCCAACACTTGGCTCCCCGCCCAATTTTTCATAAGGATTAATCATCCTCAACATTTAATAAAGTATTTAAAACCAAAAACAATTCTAACTTTAAGTAGCCCTGCTAGCATGTCCATGATCATGACGCGCTTATTCGAATAGTTTCTACTCTGCAGAGTTGGTACAACTTTACCCACACGAGGTGACATGCTCGTTATGTCGGCCAATACACGCTTCCGTAGGCGTGTGACTGAGCAATTACCATGAGGCCTTTAAAATGTCCTGTCCTAGTGTACTCATGCCCGCTAAGGTTTCGCCCCTTTGGACTAACCGTCCTCCGGAAGCCCCCTCTTGCGCCAAGTGGGAATAAAAGTCTAATCGACACCCACATAATCAACTTGACATAAATACACTAGAACATCACAAATTAATTAGCCAAATCCTGCCCATACAGGACATGTGGTAGTACGGTAAGGCATAGCATTAAGCGGCTCAAAGACCGGTCCTCAATTGACTTGAGCGTCATTCCTACAAACCATGAGCCTTAATCTTAACCAGATCAATACCGTGCATAAACCCACCCACCATTCCGACCATTTCGCCCAAGTCCAAACCCATTTTTAAATTTCATTTTGAATAAAACTCTCTTTATAAATACTTGTGATAAAACAATACCACAATGTCAAGTTGGAAACAAATTTATAAGAAATTTGGTTAAACTCTTCCAAATTCTTTAAGTGTGAACTAAGCCTGGCTAAGCATATGTCTAGTTTTGATAATATTTTGTCTATGGTATTAAGGTAGTCAAGTACAATATTCAAATCGACCATACAATAAATCATGGGAGTAACTATATATAAAACATGATATTAAAATATTCATACAAACATATGCATGCATTAAATAATTTAAAAGCTGAAAGTAACTTAAAATACTGGGGGCAATATGGTCAATGGTGTAACTTGCCTTCGTTGATATCTTGGAATTCTAGGTCTTCAGATTGGTCGAACTCTCCGGAGTCGTCGAAGTTTAAACGCGAAAATACGACAATTTCAATATTTAAATTCAAATAAATTCAAAAATATAGATCAAAATAACTCCAAATTGAAATATTTTGGTTTAGTTAGCTATATTATAATTTTATATAAATTTTGCAACTTGAATCACCCAATTTGGAGTTCAGATGCAAAAGTTATGAATTTTAGAAGTTTTAAACCTAAATATGGAATTTAATTGAATTTCCGAATTATTTTTCTACTGAAAAACCTATTTATTGCGCAATGCTGACACCAGCGAGGAATTTTCGGAATTTAAAAGAATTAAAAAAAATCTGACAAGTGGGCCCCAAGTGTCGGTGGCTCGGCTCACGGTAGACTAGGTCTACCGAGCCGAGTGGGGCTTGGTGCTCCTGAGGTGGCACGCACGCACACGCGTGGCGCTGACGCGGCGCCACGCGGCTCGCTTTGTCGCGTGGCGCACGCAGTGGCGGCGTGTGGCGATGCCACGGCGGCGCGCGCACGGCGCGCGGATCAAGGTCGCCGGCGCTACGATGTGCGGCGGTGTCCGGCGGGGTTACCAAAAGGAAGAGGGGAGGGCGGCGATCACGATGCTCACCACAGCAACCGGAGCAAGTGAGGTGGTGGCCGGCGACGAGGATGAAGGCGGCGGCGACGTCGGTCTGTCGGCGGAATAGGGGCTCCGGAACCTTCTGGTCGACGGGAAGGGACGCACCAGGTTCGCGAGGAGGCGGCGAAGACGAAGGTGGCGTCGGCGAGGGGCGTGGACGACGGCGACGAGATTGGCGGCGAAAACTTGCAGCCTGGCGGCGACGAAACCTCATATTGCGACGAGCTCGCGACGGGAGAGGGGGAGTGAGTGGGGGCGTCGGGTTGAGTGAAGGGAGGGGCGTCCGGGGCTCCCTTTTATAGGGCGAGAGGTGGCCGGGAGAGGCGGGGCGACGTGGGAGCGTGCGGCAGCGGTTACGGCGCGTGGGCGAACCGACCGCGAAGAGAGGGGGAGAAGGTGGGGAGTGAGGGCGGTTGGACGTGGCGGAGCCGTTGCGCACGTCCTCGCGTGAAGAGGGGGAGGAAAACGTGGCGGGGATCGAGCTTCCGTGCGGGCGCTAATGGCGGCGGCGACTCGGTCGCGCGAGGAAGGAGGCGAGGGAGAAGAAGACGCGTGGGCGTCGAATCTTGATCCGACGGTGCGGAGTTGGCGTGGGGCGGTGATGGTCGTTTGATCGCAATCAAACAACGTGGGTGAGAAGAAGTGAAGGAAGGCGCGTGGGTTTTTGGTGTCCGTCCGATGTAGATCGGACGGTGGGAGAGAGAGGGTGATTGCGCGGGAGGAATGGGCCGAGCGGGCCGCGCGCGGGGATGATTTTTGGGCCGAGGCTTTTAGGTTTCGGCCCAAAGCTATTTTTGATTTTTCTTTTGCTTTTCTATTTGTTTAATTTCTGATAATTCATTTAGGCTTTAGAAAATAGTAAAATAGTTCCAAAAATTATAGAAAATTTCACAGAAAATCCCATACTTATTTTGGACTTAATAAAATTATTTCCAACTTTATGTTGGCCTTTAATTTTGCAAATAAATTTGTTTTGACTTGAAAATAATTATAAAAGCTTTTAAAAATTCCAGAAAAATCCAAAAAAGTAAATAAATTTTAATTTTTACTGAAATTTGAAATTTGGGTTGTTACAACACATCACACCAATAAATATTTCATTAAATGCTTTCAGTAATAGGTAATGTTAGCTTACTTTGGTCAAACTTCATGAGTTAATGAATTAATGTCATGCTAGCTTTTTATCATTTGTATCGTTTCAATCCAAATTGGAAGCAGATGCACAATCATTGCAGGAGCCAATGAAATTAATAATTTATAAATTTTCACAACAAGTCTTTTGAGAGTTAACCCGACTGAATACGGACGCATGAAAGTATCTAAGCCCTCAGAATTGATTTTGGTAATTAATATCAACATTATATTAAGGGACTAACGTGTGCTAAGATGTGTTAAAGGTTAAGTCTCAATGATTGATTGATAACAAGGCTAGTGGAAATGCGATTGTGATGAAAGATCAACATGGATAAAGACAAACGTATTGTATAGCCTAAGGACTTTTTATAGTTTTTTTTTCAGACTCGGTGTTTGGAGAAAAGACTGGGTTTATAGGATAAATACCGTATTATAAAGAGGGATTATGGCTAGTAGCTTGAGAAACTTTTTTTTTGTTCCATAATGATCAATTAGGATTTATGCATTGTTTTGTTTCGAGCTTCTGGAAAATTGTTTTGAAAAACGGTATGACCGCGAGTGATATGTGGTACTACCGCAGGTCGGTAGTACCGATATTTACATGGTGGTACGTATTTTCCAGATAGCATTTTTTAAGTATTTTATATCCTCTCTGAAAATTGGAACGACTGCATTTTAGCTACGGTACTATCGCAGGTCGGTAGTACTGATATTTATATGGCGGTACGTAAATTATAGAGAGAGTGTTTTGGGAGTTTTGATCTCCCTTGAGAATTGGTATGACCACATGATTTGAGCGGTACTACCGGAGTACGATAGTACCGATATTTTATTGGCGGTACGCTTTTTTCAAAGAAGGTGTTTTTCTGAGATTTCTTGAATTTTGGAAAACAGTAATTCCGTTCTAGCCGAGCGGTACTACCGTGCTGCGGTAGTACCGATTTCTAGTTGGCGGTAGTACCGTAACTTTATTTTGTAACGACTAGTTCAGATCATTAAATGCCACTGTTCTAACCGTTATATCGAAAATCGGTAGTACCGGGTTCCAACGGCGGTACCACCGCATATCCTGATTTTTTTTAGAAAAATGATTGTAACGGCTAGATTTATTGGTGAGGGGTATAAATACCCCCCACCTGCCTTCTAACAGAAACCCTTGAGACCATTGAGCATTATACTCTTGCATTGAACTCTCTTAAGCTCATATACACTCTTCAACTACTTGTTTGCATTGATTGCTTAATCTTGAGGTAGTTGAGAGCATTGAAGTGCATTGATTCATTAGTTGATCATTTAAGCACTTTTAGTTCCTCAAGCAAAACTCGCAATCTATTCCTCTTGGTGCTTGCTGGCACCTAGATGGCTTGGAGGAAGAATTTTGCGCGATGAGCTCTTCAAGGAGATTGTGAGAAGCCTCGACAAGATTGTGATTGGTGTTGTGCTCACCAACTCGAGAGTGGAGGAAGAGCAAATCAAGTGATCGAGGGTTGAGGCTTAATTCGTGGAGCCGGCTTGATTCATTCAAGTTTCCTCAACGTGGACTAGTGAAGACCGACAAGTCTTCGATACCACGGGAAAAACTTCATTGTCTTCTTTGTGGTTTATTCTTGTCTTTACTACTTCTGTATTTACATTTCTAACAATTTACTTGTGTAGAATTGCCTAGCTAGATTTGTATCTAGTTTTGACATAAGTTCATATTTGTCTTAAAAAGTTTAGTGGTTCTTTCGTTACTTTTATGCTAGAAAGCTTTATAAAAAAAAGTTTGTTTAAAATTATTAGTTAGTCGAAAAGTTTTAAAAACTTCCTATTCACCCAACTCTAGTCGGTTATCCTTGATCTTACAACGTACCACATACCCACACAGAGAACTAAAGACAAGGAGGAGGGCGCATCTCATCGTAAGCCTGCTAGTTGCACCTACCTTTGGTTTGCTGTGTCTGCTCTGCGCGCGCCTCTAACTGGCCACGCCGGCCCTCGGCTTGTTGTGCTTGCGTCGCACATGACCTTCGCCTTCAGCCAACCATACCTACGTCGCATGTCCCTCGCCCTCGGCTTGCCCGCTGGCGACGTCGTGCGGCCGTGCCGCTCCCTCCTGACCGCCGCATGCTTCCAGCCATTGTGAGAAAGGAGAACGAGAGTGGGATTAGATGTCGAGGAGATGTGAGAGCAATCAGATAATAAAATAATGAGCAAGACATTTCATCGGGCGACTCGTGGGTAGTGAAACAATGAGTTATCGGGCTGATTTGGGGCAATGAGCCTAGAGCTTCGTAGAGCCTGCCAACTTCATAACAGCAAGGACGAAGGAGCTCGAGCTCATTTATAAAGTACGGGAAGCAACCGCGACGGTGCGGGTCGAGGAATGACGTGAGGGTGGTGAGCATTGCGGCACGATGCTTTGATGGCTATGGCAAACATGACACTGAGGGTAGATGGTGTACACGAGGGCGATGTTGGGGTGGGGCGATAGACAGAGGAATCACGACGGGAGGGTCTAGCACACGGGGAAATCGCCATGGGAGAGATGATGGAGAAGGCGTGGGGGTGCGTGAGATAAGGGTCCAGAAGTCGGCGAAAAGGGTGAGAAGAGGTGGAGCTGCGCGGGGATAGAAAGGGCGGACGTGCACTGGTCCCACCTATTGGTGCGGATGGGTTGTGAGAGGGAAAGAAAAAGAAGAACACATCACTTATCATCACTAGAGTTTTTTTAAGTAGTAAAGATAAAAATATGTATTGTTGTTGCCCCAACCAACCGTGAGTCCCGTTCCATTCCGGTATTTGCTCCTTTACAACGGGATTCCAACTTGGAGTAGTTGTCGATGGTCTCTCTCTCTCTTGTTATGGCCATCTGGGCCAATAGCTGTACAAGTTTTGCTGTTGCAGGTATGGACAAACAGGATGAAGCTTCGAACCTTTTTGCAAGGGTAAGTGGGCCTGATCAAATGGCATAGCCTGATCATGGGCTTACTACTTGTTGGATGCGAGGCCGGACTTCACCACTGGATCAGATATCACTGATGTAGACAAGTATACATCGGATCTTGCTCTGAGAATTGCGGATCCAAAACAATGGGTTTTCTATGATTGTATCAATCTTTCTCATTCTGACGGGGTTAAAATAATTACTACCTACTGGGCAATATGGGCAACGAGGCGCAAGGCTCTCCATGAAGGCGAGTTCCAGAGCCCTTTTGCCACGGATGGTTTAATTTGGTAAATCGCCTTCTTGCTGACTTGGAGATAGCACAAGGATTGCAATAGAAGAATGTGAAAGGAAACAACACAGAGCAAGAACAGAAGGCGCTGGATTCCTCCCTCACATGGTACTGTTAAGTTGAATGATGATTCTTCTGTGTCCCGCGAGTCTACAAATGGTGTAGCTGCAGTTGTGTGCTTGGATGACAGGAGCAAGTTCATAGCTGACAGTGCCCATGTTGTTCCTGGTATCACGGATCGGGAGATGCTAGAGGCGATGGCATGTAATGAGGCATTGACGCTTGTTGAAGATTGTGGTGTTAAGAAGATGTGTATGGCTTCGGACTGTTTGAGCGTCATCAACAATATTCAGGCAATGCCGCGTTGTGCTTATACGATGATTCTTCGAGACATCGCGTTGTGCTTATACGATGATTCTTCGAGACATCAAGGAGAAGTCTGTTTCTTTTGATAGTGCGCAATTTGTGCACGAAGGTAGGGATTCAAATGTCGAGGCTCATAATTTAGTTCATTTTGCTTGCGCTCTTGGGGAAGAACGGCATGTGTGGCTGGTCTCCCCTCCTGTTATGTTGTTGGATGTTTCTCTGAAGGCTGATGAATAAAATCCCCTACCTTCGTCTAAAAAAAAGATGTCACTTGTTGGCAGATTGGGAATACTATTTAGAATTTCCTTGTGCTCAGCTGCTCTCATGTCTAGAGAGAGAGAGAGAAGAATCTAAGGAATTGCTCGAGGGTGTCATCAGCGTCGATGGAAGCAGCTCTTGCCACCGTGTCCGACCTCAACACAAGTTAGAGCACGTCAAGACGTACGCTGCCCAAAGTCTTCGGGCAAACGAACATAGCATGTATGTCGTCTACAAGAACTCGGAAGCAGCGCAGTAGCGGAGACCCTATCGGAACTTGCCGAGAGGATTGTACCGCACGGATTACGACTACAACTCCCGGCACGGTTAGGGATCCGGCAGGACAGGACAGGACAGCACGTATGCACAAATAACATTTCGCCTCCGTCCCGGTCGGCCCGTTCGCGTCACAACCAGAGGCACGCGCGAAATCCCGCAGCAGCGCGAGCGACCGCGACCGCGAACGTACAGGGTACAGTCCGTCCTCGTAACAACGACGATCGACGACGGTGTTTAGCGGCCACGACTTCCACACAAGGGTGAAGGGCCACGACTACCGACTGTTCCTGGCGGTGTTCGACGTGCTCGAGCGGGCGCAGCTGCGCCCCGGGCACCAGGACTTGGAGGAGGACCTGCGCATCTTGCTGCGCAACCACCCAGACCTGCTCGCCGACGCCGATGCCTTGTTCCGCCCGTGGCACCCGCACGCACGGTACGAGATGGAGTTGGGGCTCGAGCATTTCTGTTTACGTGTGAATTAGCAATTCTAGCTTTGTCTCCACGTTAAATGCGAAAATGATACTACGGAGCCGGCGGCGGATGATGCGTCGCCGAGTCCGTGCGCCAGAGGACCGAAGCCCTCGTCCATGCGCCTGGGGCACGGTCCTGCTGATTCAGCGTGCCAGAGGCACATAGCACCCTGATCCGTGTGCCAGGGGCACAAACGCTTCCTATGCCGTGTGTCAGGGCCCGGTCTCCGCATGTGCTATGCGCATGTGGGAATCCGATTCCCTTCGTATTCTCTCTCACCCTGTCACTCTTTTACCTATCCCGCGTATGCGAAAAATGGCATGGCGCGTCGTCGTGGGAGGGAATCCGTCGCTTTGCGGTTGGCCGAACTCGTTCGTTCGCACGGTTAGACGAGCTTCTTTGTTACACCAAATCGAATGACCAAAATCTATCTAAGTTAGATCTAACAATGGGAGAAAGTGTACGATGGGAGCTTCACATCGTACGTCTAGATGCTAATCACTCCCTTTAAATGGACATCACGAGTCGCAACCACTTTTCCACGATTATTTCTTACAAGAAAACCCCAACCTCCAGAATGAGAAACATCAATATTCATCGTATTAAATCAAGAAGCGTAATCGTCCTTTCAAAACCAGAAGCACCCATTTCGTACCTGAGTGTTGTGTCAAGGTTTGAAGAGGGGATCTGGATCCTCTGCCATGCTGTAGGGAATCACCGTGTAAACAACAATTTTAGTCTGTGCGAATAGTGCTCGGCAATAGCACTACAACGAAGCACGCAGAAACAATGAAATGTCTACTGTAGCAGAATTCACTGTATCAATTTTAATGTGTCTTGGATACTGTAACACTTAATCTAATCCGACAGTGAAGAATGAGTGAATATGTATCACTGTGCTTCCTGAAGAGGCGCTTCGTGCGTGGAGCATTGCCTAAGAAAGATTGTGTTATCATTCACACCATGTGCACCAACCACTTCGTTTTGAAAGTGGATGAGATGGATGATAAGTTGACATGTCATGCTCGATGAAGTTTTGCGGTATTCTTTGCGTGAACACAAATACTATGCCTTGAGTGATCGGAATACAATCTTGCGCGTCGAGAAAATTATATTTGTTTTGATTACATGCTTGTGTATAGTTGTGGTGGTTGTTATCGAAGCTTACGTAGATATTTATATCTGCAAGAATTGATGCTGTCTTAAAGAGACAACAGACCAAACCTCGAGGTTAATAATACTTACTCCATTTGACATTCCGGAATGGACGGGCACTCCTGCCTATTTCCATTGCAAAGGTTACATGATTCAAAACCCCTTTATACCGCATGTAAAACTTTGTTTAGTTTGTGGCTCCGTGCATTCAACAATATGCCACACTTATCAGATGGCTCTACGATGCTCTTACAACATGTATAGAACCCCCAAAAATATCAATAAAAACAATCAAGCCATACATATTTATCAATAATATAGCGAAAAGAAGAAAATATACTCTTACTGTTACACCACTCATGCAACACGTATTATTATAACATAATTTGAAGCAAGATTTGGCACATACGACTAAAAGTTCTAGTATATCACAAAAAAATGATGTTCCATTTCCAACGAACACAATTCGTTTTCTCGTTTAAACAAAAAACAAAAAAGACGCAAATCAATTAGATCGGCTTTAATCCTTCTTCAACCACAAGAGAGAAGAGCAATAAAACAGGGACACATAAAGCACGGCGGCCACCTGCCGCAGAAGACCATCATCCCCTACCCTACTCCTACCCCAACCGCAGGCACGCCCGCCGCACACAGCACAGGTGTCCGGTGCCCCTCCAATCTGCCACACCCACGCACCCACCATTAATGTGACGGGCGACCTTTCCAGAACGACTCCGCAGTTCACTGTCCGTGAGGGAACCGAACCGAACCAAACCACTCGTCGCGTTTCTCCGCTACAATTTGCAGCGGCAGGGGACATTGCCAGCCGCTCAAGCCAAGCCAGCCCCCATAATCTCCCTGGGGTTGGATCACAGCTAGGCTAATCACTTAATCAGAGTGTCAGGCCTCCCTCCCCATCATTTGCCGAGATCTCAACAGCTCCAGCCCATGGTGAGCTTCGCTGATTTTTAATTAGTGGCTGGGAAGATTGTTCTACTGCTAGTAGGTACCTCAGTACCTACCTGATGGGATTGGGTTTAGTTTAGCCTTTAATTTGTCTTCTTTAGTGCTCTGGATCAACCTGCCACGGTGAGCTCCCCCCCTCCCTTTTCCTTTTCTTTTCATTTTTTGGGTGTGTGGAGTGAGTGAGTAGGTTCTTGGGAGAATTCTGTGGTCTTGGTGCAAATCTATGTCCATGCTGTTTTGCTGGATTCTTAATACACTTCTCCAGTTTGGGTTGCTCCAATTGGGTTCCTTGTTGATGCATGCTTTGTATCACGGGGAGGGGAGCGGGTTTTCACTTGCTCGTTTCTTTTACAAGCTCGCTGAAATCGGCCTATGATGTGCAAAATTTTCGAGCCTATGCGGCGCTAATTGGGGAAATGAAATCTGGGGCCAGTGAATTGTCGGAATTAACCTTATTCTTTTCTGGAGAATTTCCATTTTGGATGCTGCACTTGTGTGGCTTTCTTTTTTTGAGACGAATTGTGTGATTTTTTTTTTTGACATAGAAACGAGACTGTTCGTTACAGAAAATTCTATATTCTAAGCAATGTTGCTTTTACAGTCTAATTTGTGCAGTGTTCCAGCTGAACTTTCTTTTTACTGCAGCGCATATCAATCGGAGTAGAGGCAGCATGGGTGCGAGGAGCAAGCAGCCAAAAGCGTTAGTTTTCCGCTGCTATGCCGCGAGCCATCGTTCCCTAACTCTGGTAGTGTGTAGTCTGGCTGCATTGGTTATCGTTGTGAATTTCCATCTACTTATCATTCATAAGGAGGATGGGAACACCACGGTACACGAGATCCATCGATCGATTGTGAGGGAGCTGGAGGAGGTCGAGGAGGAAAAGTTCCGGGTATCGCCTCCCCGGAGCCGGAGGAATCCCCGGGCTGTGCGGCGCAAGGGGGAGCAGAAGCCACCTTCTGTGGTGGATGAGTTCTTGGACGAGTCTTCTGCGGTACATGCTATGTTCTTCCCGGAACGGAAGATGGCTATGGATCCAGTCAATGGTGGGAATGACAGCATGTACTTCTACTACCCAGGGAGAGTTTGGCTTGACACTGATGGCCATCCAATCCAAGCTCATGGAGGCGGTGTACTGTATGACGAGAAAACCAAGACCTATTTCTGGTATGGAGAGAATAAGGATGGCAAAACGTACAAATCTCACAGTAAGGGAGCTGATCGGGTAAGTCAAATTGTTCTGATACTTTGAATTTTGGCATCATTTATGTGTTGAAGAGCTTCTGATTTGGTAGAATAATCACAGAACATACATTATTCCCTTGGTTAGAATGTACTATCTAAATTTAGAGTCAGGCATAGCAGAGAAATTTATTACCTTCACCGTTCATTTTTTTAAGTCAGATAATATATATAGAAATGGAATTGATTGAGCCGCTTTAGTAAGCCTTGCACATGAGCGTAACAGGTGCAAGTAGGCTTAATAGTGTAGTGAAAGTGTAAATAAAAATGATGGAAAATCATCAAGGATCGTTTTGGCATCATTATACTAGTCCATGTCTTGCTGCAATATTAAGGAATCATGTCAATGGATGGTCCTATATGCATAATACTAAGCTTATTTTCTCTAAATATGCTTGTAAGGATTTCAGCACCTGTGGAGTAGTGTGTGCTAATGCATGCATATAATTTTCCTGACCTTTTAGATTCTGTCGGTGAGGCCCAGTTGCTAGGGGACATGTTGGAAGTAATGTTATGTTGGGAAGGTAAGGAAGTTGCCTGGGTTGCATCAAGGCAGGTCACTAGGAATGCAGTTTAATATGTAAATTGTAGAGATGAAGAATAGATAAAATCTTCGACAACTTTATTATATGATTATGGTTTAAACTTTTTAGTCTAATGCTCTACTCTTGCATGAAAAATAATTTATGTTCTTTCCTATTTACTTTGTTTGAATACTTTTAGTATAATAGTATGTCTAGTTATTTCAGTTACAGTATCAGCAGATTTAGGTGGAAGTTTGCATGATAGCGAAAACTAAATGATAAGTCAGGCAGTCAGCCATATGATGCCCCTATTCCCAGAGTATTGGGATTTGGGACGTAGTCATGGAAGAAGCAACATGGTAGGCTTTTCACTAAGTTAGGAGAAGAAGAAAAAATTGCTTAGGAAGTTTACCGTGATTATAGTTCTTTCATTTAGTTAATGCAAATTGACTGCAATAGTGCCACAACATCTGATATTATCAGCTAATCAGCTTGATAGGAAATATGACACTGGATTTCAAAAATGGAGAAAAAGCCTGGTTCTGATGTAGTGTGAGGCATTTCTTAGTTCATTAAGGATTCCCTAGGTAGAGTTTTACTTGGCTGTCCTGTGCAATGAGAGCACTGACACTGGATTGACCATGGGAGCCAGCAGAGTTTTCTATGTTTCCCAGTAAGCAAAATGCACCACTATGTGGTCATACACATGTATCTTGCTTCTGACATTCAGAAGTTTGTGATATTCAGCAGTGGAACTTACTAGTTATGTTTTCATTTGTGGCTAGCTTGCTATATACTCCAATTCTATTCTGTAGAATTTCTATATCTCCCTATTTGTCATTCCTAACCAAAACTATTTTCCAGATTGACATTGTTGGAGTAAGTTGTTATTCTTCGAAGGACCTGTGGGCATGGACCAATGAAGGAGTCGTGCTCCGTGGCGAGGAAAAGAATGTGACACATGACCTCCACAAATCCAATGTCCTGGAGAGGCCTAAGGTGATATATAATGATCGGACTGGCAAATACGTGATGTGGATGCACATAGATGATACTAACTACACCAAAGCGTCAGTTGGCGTGGCCATCAGTGACTCCCCAACAGGCCCATTCACTTACCTCTACAGCAAGCGCCCACATGACTGTGAAAGTAGAGACATGACCATATTCAAGGATGACGATGGGAAGGCCTACCTGATATATTCTTCCGAGGACAACAGTGAGCTCCACATTGGTCAGTTAACTGATGACTACCTTGATGTCACCGATAATATGCGAAGGCTTCTCATTGCACAGCATCGAGAAGCTCCTGCGCTCTTCAAGCACGATGGCACCTACTACATGATAACCTCTGGTTGCACAAGCTGGGCACCGAACACTGCGCTGGCTCACGCGGCCACAGTAATCATGGGACCTTGGGAGACACTGGGGAATCCTTGCGTGGGAGGGAATGAGATCTTCAGATCAACAACGTTCTTCTCCCAGAGCACGTTCGTGCTGCCACTTCCAGGGCTACCAGGTTCATTCATCTTCATGGCCGACCGGTGGAACCCATCCGAGCTGAGAGATTCGCGATTCGTGTGGCTGCCTCTGACAATAGGTGGACTAGCTGATGAGGCTGCAGATTACAGCTTCATGTTCCCTCTCTGGTCCCGGGTGTCAATTTACTGGCACAAACGGTGGCGGCTCCCTGAGGGGTGGAGAGATTCTTGAAAACTTCTCGAGGACTGAAATTCCTACACATTGTTTACATTGACAGATATCGAATCATTGACATTTGACATATTGGGCTGTATTGTATAGGTCAGGTGTAGATGGTAGAGTTGTAAATGTGCAGCCTTTTAAGTTTGTTCTTAAATCACATAATAAGTTGTGCCTTGTGGCCGAGGTGTGGTGTTGATCCTAGTTTTTTCAGAATAATTTGAGTTTGTTCTCAAATCACATAATAGGTTGTGCCTTGTGGCCGAGGTGTGATGTTGATCCTAGTTTTTTCAGAATAACTAGTAGGGTACCCGTGTGTTACGACGAAATCCTATATTTTGAATTGAACAATTTTCATATTGTGTGAAGTGTATGTACAAAACTAGAGCGGGAGTTGTACTATTGGCCTGCTGCGCGGGAGTAAACTCTTTTTATTAGTTAAGATTCAGATGTTGGCTTCACCTTCATTATCGATCTTTAGCTTGTGATGTGATATGAATTCGCGTTGATATGAGATTGGTTCAGTGTCTTCTGAATGTGGGCAATCTGCTGCACAAGCACAAACATATTTATTCTGTATACGATCCGAGATGCATCCCTTGTGCATTATGCTGTTCAATTCTGTCATGTGAGCTGTAGATATGATCAGCAAAACCAGCAAGGCAAGGGATTATTATCTCCTACAGAATCAATGCTGCTACATGAGTCAGTACATTTTGCCAAACAATGTCTGCTCGTGCAGAAGTATGGCAGGATAAGAACGAGTTTTTTTAGAGGATAAGAACGAGTTTGGAACTTGCGATAGCATGACACCGTCAGTTTCACGATTCCCTAATCCAGAATTCTGTTGCTGGTGGGATCCGTGAGACGGCTGAGACCCGATTAACTCCGTGGTTTGTAAACTTGAGGAGGTAAATGACGGGATTACGTACGCAATTAACAACTCCGTACAAATTGATGTATGAACTATTGAATGCTTCAGCACATTATGTTGTTGTATATGGTTTCTCCATCTGAATAGAGTAATTTCCCAACCGGATTTCATTACCAAGGGGAATTAACACACAAAATAATGTCATAGCTATTTCAGAACCTGATTCGTTTAAGAAGGAATTCACTATTTCAGAATATGCAATATTCTCCTTTAAGAATTTGACAGTAACAAGTTCCCAATTCACAAACAAATTCAGGACCATGCTTCCATTCATACAATCTGAATAATTTAACAAACCATTTGACAAACACAACCACATGCAGTAGCTGAACCATCTGAATAGAGTAATTTCACAGCCGGATTTCTTTACCAAGGGAAATTCATGTTCATTCTGTAAAGACATGTCTTGTTCATGATAGTATGGATCATGATTACTTCTAGAGACTGGTCCTCTCCTTATTTCAATGGCCTTACATGTTAGATAAACTATGAATCTATTTTTATTCACATTCTTAATTTTGTCAGTTAACACATCACCTTTTGTAACCGCAGTGATTCTGGATCAAAGCCATCATCAGAATAGTTATCTCTCAGAACTATGGCTTTTGTTAGTTTTTAATCTTGTTGCACGTATGTGTTGCACGTATTTGCATGTTGTAGGAGTGCATGCATTAGCGGTGAAGTTAGTTTGTTCAGGAATAAGGCTATCTTGCATGTAGAAGGCATTGTGCGCATGCAGGAAATGGTCCAGGTTTGCATTGGTCATGGACGTGCACCGGCTAGTTAGTGCTTTGCATGCACATAGATGCATTAGTTAGTTGATTAGGGAGTCCATGTATGAGTTGTAGGCGCTGAGCTAGTCACATTCGTGATCCAGTTATTGCGGCTAGTGGCGCACGTCGTAACGAGCTCATTAGCTCATGTGTCTTTAAGTACCAGCTCTGTAATCAGTTTGCTTAAGTTGAATAGGAACAAAACGACACAAGTCGAGTTGTGTCTCCGGTGTTCCCTGTGTTTCATCTTCATAGAGCTTAGTAGTACAAGAGAATAAAAGTTCTCTCCGTCGTACTCGAGTGTAGCTCCAGAGTGTTCTCTCGTGTTAGTTGTGTCCACGGGATAGCGTTGAGTATCAAGTGAGTGCTCAAACCCAACAGCTTTCAAACCAAAATTAAAGATGCAAATGATTCGGTTCTCTTATATATTACAGACAGTCACTTAAACAATCCTTCTATCCGATATGGTGTCCTCAGTTTCACCGGAAAGCATTCTGGACTTGGCTCAACATAGGGGGTCCTCAAATAAGAAAAACCACACAACAGTTCCATCTTTATATCACTCATTGTTGTTTTCACAACTCTCAGAATTCTTTGACCTGAACACAGTTACCAAATCTTGACCATGCAAAGGATGCAACTTGTTATTCAGATTTCCTAATACTTCATTTCACATAGTTACAACCTGAATGTAAATGAGAAAATAGCAACAGGGGCTGGAACATGATACTCTTTTTTTTTTATACATAAAAGCAATGAATTGCTATTTATTTTATTCAGATCAGGATACATGTCAATTTACAGAAACATGGGCGGGACAAAACTCATCCATTCTCATTCATGGGCAATATGCTACAAGTTACAAGCTACAACCAAACAATACAAGCTACAACCAAACAATCCATGCAATCTATATACACAGGTCATACAATCAAACAATCACATTCATGGGTGCTTTGAAGTCTCGCAATGCTTCTTCATCTGCACCCATACAATCTGCACCCGAATCATAATTTCACAAAAAGAACCAAATAAGGCATTGATGAAGAAGGAGGCGTGGGCGGGTGGCGGCACTGATGGAGGAGGAGGAGAAGGAGGCGCCAATGTATGTTGCTGGAGCAGCGGCGGACAGGACCAGCAGGCGCAACACCTTTCCCTAACCCTAGTTCGGTTAGGGGGCAGGGGATGGAAGTGTGGTCGTCGGGGCGAGCAGCGGCGGGAAGGGGTGTCGGAGCGACTACGTGGAGTAGGTCGACACGGTGAAGGGGTGGCAGCGGCAAAGCGTGGTCGTCGGGGGGGGGGGGGATGTCGAAGCGGCTACGTGGATCCGGTCGGCGGTGGTGGCCGACGCGGTGGAGGGACGGGCATGGTCGTCGGGGCGAGCGGCGGTGGGGAGGCGCCCGAGCCATAGCGGTGCATTGCCCTTCCCTTACCCTAGCGCAGGGAGGAGTCGAAGGTCGAGGGGATTGACGGGGGATAGGGTTGAGCACTCGCACAGGCAAATTGCAAAAGAGCGTTAAGTGTGACATGGGACAGGGAGCGCGTCCGCCTCGATCTTGTTCATCATTTTAGATCCAACGATATGAGCGAGTATGTCCATATATTCATCAATATGATCATATGCACCTGATATGCTGCCTTATCTGCATGCAGGCTTCCTTAAACACGTCTCCTGTATCCAGCGAGGTAACAACCAGAAACGGGTCGGAGTCCACCACAGGTCTCCCGCTGTTTTCCCATCCATTCAGTTTACTTCGCAACATCTGTCCATCCGTTTTATATTCGACGGCTCAGATCTGACCGCAAGAATCCACGGGGCGAGGGAGACCCGCACCCGTCGAAGCAAGCGACCATCCTTTCAAAAATCTTCCGCGTTTTACGTGTTTTTCCCTTTTTATTTTTACCGCTATAATAACTTCTCAACAAACTCCGGCTCCAATACAGACACCCAGTTGCTTCCCTCCTTCCAGTTCGTTGGGGTGCTCGCGATCTCGCGGCGATCGAAACCATGGGAGGGATTCGCGCGGCCGCCAAGGCCGCCGTGATCGGCGGCTACCGCTCCGCCGCCGCCGTCCGCCGCGCCATCCTGCCGTCCTCGTCGTCCGCCTCCTCGGCCGCCGACAGCCGCCAAGCGTCCACCTTCGCGGTGGACGGCTGGGTCATCCCGGACCGCGAGGTGTTCGGCCCCGTTCCCACCCACGAGGAGGCCATGGCCGCCACGCTCGACCTCGGGGACGCCTTCGAGATGTGCGTAACGCGATCTCACTTGCCTTTTGCTCTCTTCAAGTTTTTTTCCCGGCCGTCGTCTCTGCTCGTGTGATATTCCCATCAGCATGGATAGAATAGCTTTCCTTAATTTTTTTTTTTTGAGAAATAACTAGGAGGACCTAGTCATTTTTTTCTCTTAAGAAGATTTTTTTTTTCCCGGGATTTCTCCTCCGGAACCAACCGGGCACCAGTGCCGAGTCCCGGACTCGAATTCTGGTGGGTTGAGCAGCCCCTACTGCCACAAACTCACTTCCCATAGCTTTCCTTAATTTGAAGAGCTACGTTTTGTGTAGTTTAGTGCGATGTAGTAATATATTGGATCATAGGCACGGAAAGTTGCAAATTGATGCAGATGCTAGTTTAGTCGTTAGGCAATGGCATCCAACGGATGATAAAGTTTTGTTGCATCTTTCGATGAACAACAGATTGTTATTTGTCGCACAGTGGTAGACTGGCATTATTAGGGATCAAGTTATTTCTGAAAGTTGCCACAATTTGTTTGGAAAAGACTTGCCTTTCGGCTGTCCTATCATGTTTATTTTAGACATGTTTAATGTTTTTCTGCAATGTTCCTGTCGCAAAGTGTTCAAAAGAGTTGTGTTTGAGTGGTGCCATGAGAATTTTGTTATACTGACCATCATGGTCATGCTTTTAAGGGGTTCCATTGTATGTTTCAGAAACAAATGAATGTCAAAATATATACAGGAAGGATGCCTGACATAAATTTTAACATTATCTCAGCGAATCGTGTAAAGTAGTCCAAACCATACGATTAGATTCTATTTCAAATAAATATTTGGTTTTTTGGGTACTTTGATTAGTTTTTCTTCTACCTTTAGCTTTTATGCCCTTTTACTCTTGTGGCAATTGCTCTGTATACTTTGCTGTTTTAGAACAGATTGATGACTCATTTTCATGTAAACAGTGCTAAGGTTGAACCTCATGTTTCTCACCTGGATATTTCCAAGGCGCAACTCTCACCTAGTGACCTTGATGGTCCTACAAAGGTTGCTCAAGACACTGCACTTCCGAATCTTGTTCGCTCGGAAACATCTCAGGATCTTGTTCATTTGGAAACATCTAAGCATGAAGATAACTACGAAAATTTACTTGTTTCATCTGGAGCTCCTGTACGTGTTGTACAAGCATTCACAATGCTAAAGGAGATCCCTGAAGCTCAGGTACTTCCCTCTAACTTTGTATTACAAATGTGAAGATTCAAGACAAAAGTTATTCCCAAGTTTTGCTTCTGGAAGCCAGGACCGTTCTTTTCATGTCTTCTATTAGCATAAAAATAATGAATACAATATCTTGGTGAAATCTCAACCCATCTCATTCTTTAAATTTCATATTCAACTTGAATTGACAGTAAGCACAAGCCTGTTTTATTTATTGGTAAAATTGGCTACAGGACACTCAACTTTTGCGCTCTTAGCTAATAAACACCCAAAAATCGTGTCTTAGTCAAAAGACACTAAAAATTGTGGTTATTTCCCGTTAGACACTCCTCTCATTAAAATAATATCTCCGACTTATTAGGAGCAATAAACTTTGTAAAATAACCTCAATGCCCTCAATGCAAAGTGCCTGGCTCGGTCGCTCGGTCTGATTCAACCGTCTATAGTGCCTGGCAGCACAGTAATGCACATTGACGCTAATCAAGGGAGGCGGTGACACGAGCTCGCCAACGACGAAGGAGGGGCAGGGGATCATGAAAAATAGTAAAAATGTAATTCCAGGGTCATGAAGAGTTTGTTGGTGGCGGCGGAGGCCAAAGTGGTTCAACGGAGCATTGCCAGCGGCGAGGGATAGAGGCGACGATGCTACGATATTTGCACAAGGAGCGGGAGAAAGCAAAGAAGGGGAGCGGCGGGTGGCGGGAGTGGAGGAGATGAGGGGTGGCGGTTGTGGCGAGCGCATGTAGCCTCATCAGCATCGGAGCCGGTGCGAGCGTTCGACACCGGCTGCTCGAGTACGGTGGCTCGGCCGAGATCACCATGGCCGCAGGTTACGTCGTGACGATGTACGCGGGCGTAATCCTGAGCCCCTTGATGGGTTGTGACGGCGGCGAGAGGAGGAAGTAGGGCATGGGACGTGGTGAGGAGGAGGTGAGGGGGAGACGGCACGAAGAGGGGAGGTGGCAGCGGCTGTGGCGAGGGGGAGGCGGTGATAACAGGACCCACGTGAAGAGGGGGGAGTCAGCACGACAACGGCGGCCGGAGGTGGCTAGATTTGGTGGCCCACAGCCGGATCCATGCTAGTTCAGCTGGGGAGGAAGAGAAGAGGAGAGAAGAGGAAGAAGAAGGCCGAAGGGCAAAATGGACATTTCACATGACTTCTCTCTCCTCTTCCACTAAAAAATAATATAATAATCGTCTCAATATCTTACAATGAATAGACACAATTTTAGTGTCTTTTTGCAAAGAGACGATTTTTAGATGTCCATCAGCTAAGGGTGCAAAAATTAAGTATCCTATGGCTAATTTTGCCTTTATTTAACCATTTTACCTTAAGTACCAACTTCTACTTTCATGTCTGAGTATGAAGGGAACATCTATTCGGCTATTCCCTTAGAGTATGTGCTATAATTTTACATGATTTTAAAGCTGAAAAACCTTGAGCACAAATAACATATTCCTTAAGTACCTACAAAAACTCCACCTATTCATAGAGTATCTGTCCCTATTTTATGTTAGTTTGGACCTTGGGTGCAAAAACTTATTCCCCAAATATTCCCATTCTACTGCATGCATAGATTCTACTTCTCCATTTTAAATTCTTTTCTCTTTGTAGACTTATATAGTTTTATTTATAGCAAATCGTTTTATTGACAACCTTTGGGTTGCAGGACGTTGTTGCCTCGCTTGCTTCTGATAAGAATGTTTGGGACGCTGTGCTGAAGAATGAAAAAGTTATGCAGTTTTACAAGACAAGTAAGCATTAACCTAGTCGTCAACATTGCTCAGTCATCTATCTAATTCAGTAATATTTCCATAAGACAACTTGTTTGAGAACTGGACTTGCCAAAGCTCAGTTGGCAAGGAGGGACGTTGGGCCCTCGCTCGCTGGAGGCCTGAGCGAACCATCGGGTCCTCGCCCGTCCCGCGTTCGACGTTGCTCGATGCGCGCGCCTCACCATTTTCCTTTAATGCAGCCAGAAAATGGCTACTAAAAAAATAAGACAACTTGTTTATGCAACTTACCTCTTTCAGAGCTCAGTGGATCTTCGAGTGTTACCGAAGATGAAGTTGAGGATAGTGACGCAGAAAGCGTGCAAAACAGCAGTGAGCTCTCGCCAAGCGCTGGAGAAGCATTCAAGGACTACGTGGATAGAATGAAGACGTTGGTGTCCGAGATGGTGACGAACCTTTCAAGCATCATGCAAGACCTCATTGCAACCTCGAACGAGGGCCAGACCAAGGGGAAGTTGAAGACTTTGATCATGAATTCCAAAAATGATTTTGCAAATGCCCCGTCGGCCTTTGTGCTCTTGGCTATTGCGTCGATTATAGTAGTTTTGCTGAAGCGTGCGTAGGTCGAGTAAAAATAAATTAACTGGTAGGGCGGTTGTTTGGTACTTGAGACATCGGTTTTGTTGCAACAATTTGAGCCAGATAGGACTTCATTTTTTCTTAGTTCAACAAATGGTTGACCTGTGCATATGGGTCAAAAATAAGTCACTGCAAGGGTTTATCTTGTGATTAGGTTCACGTGGGTGAACATGTTTTTGCAAGATGAATAATATGATAAGTTAATTTGTCACTGCAATTGCTTTTACATATAGGTCTAACTATATATGGCTAGATACATGTCACTATCCATCTCATGCATTTTAGATTATACACGTCACTTTCTATAGCATGCATTTTACCACTTACAATGGTAAGTGTGATTCTGCCAAAACTGTACGCTCCGGTGGCGTATGCACCTCTTTGCAAGACAGCGCCGTTAACACGTTGCCCTAACTTTGTATGCGAAGACTAGCATTTGTTGTTGCATTTCTTCAGATCGCATCATTGCACTCAGGAGGCGCAGGACGCAATTCTGGTTCAGTAAATATGCTACACTGATCGAAATGAAGGTACGAAACTGCAATGTGTTTCATTGCCAGGGTAAACTAGGCATATAAAGCAACCGTGCGGGTAACCTGGAAAGATGAATGTATCAGTACAACATGCCACGAACAACAGTAAGCACAGCTGTTAGTACGGCTCTTGGCGCAAAAAAACATTGGGCTTCCACTTTAGGATTTTCTAAGTTTTCTCTGTAATGATCCATACATAGACTGACGGAAGCATGAACTCCAGTTATTGAACCAGTCTTTCAAAGTTCCCAGTTCTCCCTCTTAACAGCTCAGCCTGCAGCAAAAGAACAAGGTATAAGCTGAAAAAACTCTCATATTCAGGTCAAATCTGCATATAGTGCGAAACAAAGACAAATGCTAACTAGTAACTACTGTAACTATATTGAAACTAAAGGAAAGGCTTTTTTGCTCTTACAGAAGAAACAAACCACTAATGATATGGACCTCGATTGAGTAAAGCACTACAGAAACTCAAAGCAGAAGTTTAGTAATACCTCTTTGCTGCAGCAACAGCAATCCTAGCAGATTGGATCACGCAAACTTTAAACCTGGTTTGTCAGCATCAATATCAAACAAGTTTGAATCAGAGCTTACAGGGAACACTATCAATTGTGGACCTTGAGCATTCTGGACAGTTAATACATCATAAAATGAATGGACATGCCAAGATGTTCCAAAGTCTCCACCAGCTGTTTCTTCTGAGATGCAAGAGGAAATTCACATACATAAGGCATCTACCATCCAGAGAAATCTTTAAATTCTACACTAGAAGCATTCACTTTTCTCTTCTTGCTTGAATCATCTGCTGCAGCGGCATTTCCAGCCACATCAGCAGAGCCAGCTGTCCGAGCTTTTAGATACTTGCCAACTCCACCACCAGCACTTGTTGAACCAGCGACACCAGTTCCTGGGTTGCTATACCATGATCCCACCTTATCCTGAATTAATGCAAATGAATGTTAAAACCATCGGAGATAAGTAAACGCAAATGATTGTGAAGCAACATTACATAATCATCATCCCTTTTCGTCTCCTCTTCTTCCTTTGCCTTTTCTTCTTCTTCATCTGGTTCCGTGTAAGGATTCACGAATAGACTGACTTTTAGTATCTTTATTTCCTCCTGTAAATAAAGGCAGAAATAGGAATACCACATTCAGAAAAGTTTTGCGTACACTCAAGAAACAATTATGCATGAGAACTCAGTAGTAGTCAGTACAACAATCAAAGCTAAAGAAATATGAAACATAATGCTTAAAAAACAATATTGCAATTGTGCCAAAGTTAACGGACCGATATTTCATAGCCACAAAATATTGTTTGCAAGAAAATACATGATACTGTCATGCTTAAAACTAAAAGTTAAAAATGAGGACGGAGGAAAAAGATAAATCGTACTAACCAATGGCCGGTCGTCATCATCAACAGGCACCTTTTCCATAGTTGAAAGTGTGGTCAAACCACCGACCACCATACCAAATACTGTGTGCTTGAAATTTAAATGTGGTGCAGACTTGTACAAAATGAAAAATTGGGATCCGTTGGTATGAGGGCCAGAATTTGCCATACTAACTACACCTCTTCCTGAATGTAGCAGCTTTGAATTCACTTCATCCTTGAAAGGTTTACCCCATATGGACTCCCCTCCACTTCCTGTGCCAGTTGGATCACCTCCTTGAATCATGAAGTTTCTGTAAAAAACGGATGATTAAACGGACACGATTATTTATGGCCATAAGCCCATAAGTGCATGTAAAGAAAGAGTGGGGAGAAAGGACTAGTGCAATCAGAACATACTTAATGCTACGATGGAAGATAAGACCATTGTAGTAACCATTTTCACAATGTGTGAGGAAATTTTCACATGTCCGAGGAGTTATATCACAATGAAGCTCCAAATTCAAATCACCATGGGTGGTATGCAGTTGAACATATCCTTTCTTTTTTGGATTCTTTTCAACTTTAACATACTCAAATTCATTTTTGGTAACAGGATCATAGGCAGTCGATGTGAAAGAACGTGAAGCTGCTCCAGTAGTGTAACGACTTTTAACCTGAAATCATTGAATTATCTCTATAAGACAACGCCCATTGCACAGGTAACACAAGGCCTACATAAGACATGAAGATGAGATGACAGTATACCAATTTAGCATTTACAGGAGCTCGATCCCCTGCCATGTGCATAGCAATTCTAGCAGCGGTTTTCTCAGCAGGAGCAGCTTTTGCGGCTGCTGCACTCCTACCATGAACAGAAGCAGAAGCAGCATCCACAATACTGAAAGGTTGATGAGGTTTAGGTTCTTTGCCTGAATTTGAGTCATCCTTCTCCTTTTTTGCTAAAATTGCAGCGAACGCGGCAGCTCTTTCCTTTTGAGCTTTCTGCCCTCCACCGCCATGTAAAAAAGCTAGCTTTCCTTTTTCTGTCCCAAGTTCCCTTATCATTTGCTTAAGATCACCGGAAATATTTATGTTGTAGGTTGGATCATCTTTCATTCGCTGCAACTCTGCACAACAGTCAGACAATCAGACTATGTAAGTAAAGCTGTCTTGAAAAAAGAGACAATGTATGTTAAATAGGAAACAGCTGACACGCAATAAGTAACAGGGAAAGAGGGAGCATAGTCGAACCTTCATCCTCAAGTTTGAAGCCTTTTTTGACATGATCAAATTCCCCAAGGACCTTGCTATCAAGCGCATTTGGATTCTACCAAAGTTCAAAAGGTGATCATAATTAGGCTAAGGCGCTAAATGTCAATAAGAAAATGAGCGATGGGCTACCTGAATTGTTATCAAGTCATTTCGAGTAAAGGGCTCATCAGTTAGCAACTCTTTCCAATTCTTTGGCTTAATGTTAAGTTCGTGGATTGCCTACATTTATAAAGCAATAACCCGTGAGCTAAGAAGATACCATAACACCAGATTGAACACTTGAAAAAGCTCACTAAAGGTTAAAACCCACCTCATAACAGAAGACATTCCCGGTAGTCTTTACAGCAACTATATGCGTGAATTCTGTAAAAACTTTATTCAAAACAGGACACTGGAACTCTCCTGCACAAAAAGAGCACATATTTAATATATGAGACAGAACAAGAACACACATATCCTAACATCAATAATTTACTATTGTTCTAGCAGTTCCATTTGGTTCAAGATACATTGACATTTTCATGCCATTGGTTTTAACTCACCGTCTGAGTTCTTATGGAACGTGAGAGGAATTAGATCCTCCTGTTTGAGCGGTGCTCCGGTTACCGGATGCTTCCCGAACTTCTTAATATACGGGATTATGCTCCTACATTCAGAAGCAGCACCCTTAGAATCCCAACCTTCTCAGCTATTCCACGAAGAAGTTATCCAAAGAAGCACAATGAACTTTAGCCCACTTACATTAAATCAAAGACGCTTCCATCGGCCGTACACACTGGATCCTCAAATGGCACAAACGTGAGCCTAAACCACCCAATGAAATAATAATTATTGGCTAAATAAGAGGAATTAATTTTAGTTACTAATCAACCGCTAAACTGAGCTCATTTTAAATAATCTAAAGGTTAAATATCATCAAGAACTGATGAACTTGAGCACAAAGAACATACAAGGCTAACTGCTTTAACTAGTAACATATCAACTAAAAGATCCACAGAACGCACAGAAATTAATTTCATGCCCTAAAGAAGAAACCCTATATGCTCAAGCTCCCCCAAAACCTGAATCAGGATCCTAAATTACTAAGACTCTAAGAGAATAGATAGAAGCAGGCAAATCTTCCTTCCGGCTAGTGCCAGAACAGGAGAGGAAGGGAAAGGTAGGTAGTTACGCGCAGCAGTAGAAGGGGAGGCGCTTGAATGGTGCGGCGGCCTCCTTCTGCTTGGCGCCGCCCCACTCCGTCGCCCACTCCGTACGCGTTATGAACATCCGGTCCTTGCTGTGCTGCTTCTTCCCCATATCGGCCGAACCTGCAAGCGCGCTTCTCTAGAAGGTGGTGGTGGTGCTTCCCTACTGGGTGATTGGGTTTCGCCGGCGGCGAGGTGGGATGAGAGATTTGACGACGGGAAGTGTTCGGATCGGTTGGGTCGGGAAAGAGAAGGAAGAGGCGGCCGCCGCTGGGTAGGTCCGAAACAGTTTCCGCTCAGCCCAGCCCACTAATACAGCCCACCGTAGGCCCAAAAATAGAGCGCAAGTGGGCACGAAGCGCACCGGCCGAGCGAACAGAGTCGACACGATTCGAGTAGCGCAAAATGGGGGGTGGCGGCGGGAGCCGGACGGCGAGCGGCGGCGGTGGGAGCAGCAGCGACGATGACGGGGACGCATCGTGGAAGGCGGCCATCGAATCCATCGCCGCCGAGGGATTCGGCGTCCCGTTATCCAACGGCGCGGCGAAGGTCGCCTCTGGCAGCGGCGGCGGCGAGGCCAACCACGGCGTGGAGCCGTCGCCGCAGGAAGGGAAGGAGAAAGCTCCTAGGCTTAAGCTGTACCAGATCAAGGTATCTTTGTTTGCTCGTTTCTCTTTGCTCTATGCTGGTTAGTTACATCGGGTACAAATTTTAGTTTCTGTTGTTCTTATTGTTTTTGAACTAGGGGTGCTAGCCTGCTACTACTCACTTCATGCTTACCAAGAGTTTATTGATTGGCAAAGTTAATAGATATCTCGGTGATTACTATGGCGTTATGTTCAATTGTGCTAATTCAGCGTTACTAGGATTAGGATGTAGGCAGCATTGAAGCACCTGTCTTTAAGCTGTTCTTACAGCTTTGCAGCGTACTTTAATCGTTCTGTGAAGGAACCAGAACTACTGTCTGCTTAACCAGTCATTGGGAGTTGATGCTGCTAGAACAACAACATCAACAACAACAATGGAATAGATAGATAAATAGACAATACATAATCTAGCACCATTATGAATGATATGGTTCCTCTTAGTATCAAAACGCTTTTTTTTTTGTGCATTGCCATTCCAAGCTGTAGTAATAGTAATTCTGCAATTGGAGCTTTTGATGGTTTTTTTATACCTGTACAAAAAACATGCATAGCAAAGAAGATAAAGAATAATAGTTGATAAGTAGGAAGCCAAAAAGACAACACAACAACACAATGTTTGATTCGTATGGAAAAAAAACAAGGTGATTTGTGAATTTTATCTCATCATCAGCTGATCGTTGTGCTGACTGGTTATGAGGTGTTTGGTTTGAAGGACGGGATGGTGAATTGACCATCCGATCCTAACTCCGAACCTAAGCCACTTGTTTGGTTTGAGGAATGGAATGTGTTGGTCCATCACCACCTTATCCCTCACAAGCATAAGTAGTACAAAACGAGGGATGGTGTCATCCCACCAAATTTATGGGATGATCCCATGATGGATCAATCCATCCTAGAATGAGGTGATCCCTCAAACTAAACACCTCATTAGTGGATCAATTGTTAGCTCAGTTCAAAAGTCACGCATGTTCTTGGTAGTTGAACTCGTGAATTCCACTCACTGTATGGTATACATTTATATTCTGTTCAATTCAACTGCATGATTCTTTTCCATATATGTGATGCGTAGTAGAGCCATAACCAAAGTTTCAAACTGGCATGCGGCAAACCTAACAATCAACTGGAAAATGCTGGCACAATATTGTGGTGGACGCAGAGATGAAATTCTGTAACAGTAGTATAACCATTTCAGCTTGACAGACTTACCTGCAACTACATGCTTTGTTTTTTGATTTTTCTTTGCCCTTCACCCAGCTGTGCTTCTGTCCGTATCCTTTGCTTTGTGTTTAGGTAATCATACTATGTTATACATTGTGATTGTGCAAGCTTCAAATGGTTTGTTTCAGGTAAGAAATATGTTGGACGATATGTTAGAGAAAAACCTCGAAATAGTCAGAACTCCTTGCTTGAACATGGCTGACCCTATGGAAACAGATGGAGGGATAAAATTATTTAAAAAAGCACCACCCGGCATCAGAATGGATGCCATGGGTAAGTGACAAAGAAGATTATTTTCAGCAATCTCAATGGATAAATTCTTTCGTGGTGGCAAAACATACTCAGATGTAATTTATATTTCCAGATAAATACCATGTGCAACTCAAGAGACCAAGGATTCTGCCTGGGCCAGTGGTTGATGAAAAATCGAAGAAGGTTAGATAGCCCTTCTTGCAGTAATTATATCCCTGCTTGGAGTTTTTAGTCGTAGCTTTTACTGATCTTACTGCGCCCCCGGTTTCAGTTCAGGCATATGCTTCAGTCTGTTGTTGTCGATGGTAATGACATACTTGTCTCCGCAAAGGAAGCATCCGAAAGATCATTGGCTAGATTGGAAGCAAGAGAAGCTGCAGCAAAAGCAGCAGCCAAGAGGGAGGAAGAAAGGGTGAGAGAATTGAAGAAGGTCAGGGGAGAGAAATGGCTTCCTTCTATTGCTAGACAAATGAAGGTAAACAAATGCATATTGTGATTCATTCTTCTATTGCTTGATATTTGAATGACTAGATAAACGATGCGAGCACACATTGTATTGCTGTCCTTTTTTGCCTAGTGCAGGAAGAAAAAGCTTGGGAGCAACGCAAGTGATCGCGTATCATATCTGTAGGTCTGCATACGCTAACTCTGATGCCACTTTTATGGAGTTATGGGGATGCCCTTTCTCGGATGCGCCAATGCTACGAACTATTACCCCATTTGGCGATGATAAGAGGATCAATAGATAGAATGCCGTACTAACGATTTGGTTCTAATCGAGAGAATGTAGCTCTCGATATCAGCGTTCCTTTTCATGGATTTTTTGTAGCAAAATTTGTAATGTTCCAGGATTGTGATATGCAAGTAACATGCTTTCTTTGAAAATTCGTCACAGAGCAAATCATACTTGTGCGGTTGTGCCAAGCAGGTTCCGCCTCGCACAACTGGGCTTGAAACCTTCCATGTGAGACGTATCTAGTGCGAGCCAAGATTTCCATGTTTATTTAGGGGTGGGAATGGAGCGGATCGGTTTGACCCTGAAACTGACCCTTGTGTCCAGAGTCTCAGTTCTGATTAATGGTTTGACCCCTGTGGCATCCCTCCCCTGATCCATTGGAACCTTTGGATCATGTGGTTTGACCCTGCTGTTGCTTGCTAGGGGGGTGGGGGCAGTGCAACGAACGAACAAGCTTCATGCTTGCATGAGCATAGCATCGTCGTTTTCAGGTTTTACACATCACGTCTAAGAAAGCAATTGGTGGTCATCGCAGCAGCATCGGCGGCAATGGCGATGGCCAGAATTATAGTACAGATCTTCGGAATTGGAGTTCCTGATTAAATACGGAATTTAAAAGGAAAAATAAAGCATATAGTATGTTGTTGGTATGGATCAACAAGTCACCACTACATGCAGATGCAGTATGCAGATGCAGTACTACACTTGGAGATCGAGTCGAGCAGAGGTAGAAGCATGCACTAGGAAAGGTAGCAGCAGCTACGAGTCTTTCTGCGTAATACCCATGCAGCGTGAAATTCCAGTAAGATGGCGTAGTCTTCGCCGGAGTTCCCCTACGTTGGAGATGGGGGATCGGTGCAGTGATTAGGGTCGAACCTTTTGGACCTATGGACCAACATGTTTATGAACTTTTTGTCCCTAATTGCTTTTGGGCCGAACCTCTAGCCCATCTTAATGGAATTTGTGAAGCGAGTCGGTAATCCAATGGGTCGATGTGAACCACTCCACCCCTATGTTTATTTGGTACTCAGACCAAAGCTGGTATGATTGCACGTCCTCTCTAGCTATAATCTGGCGTAACTCGTCCACAAGCAGACCACCAAGTAGAAAACATGGACAAGTAGAAGGAATGGGAGAAAATCCGCAAGCTTTTGAAGGATGGTGTCTCCCATGAGACCACCGCCGCTATCATGCCGCTAGTCGAGAGCCTTTCGCACACCAAACTTTTCCGAATCGTGGATCTCGAGGAAGCCGCCGTAGTACGCCCAACGATCTGGTCCACCGCGACCGCCTCCTATGCTCAGGCGAACGCGGAAGGACCCCGATAGGTGGCACCCCTATCTTTGGTGTAGGGGCGCGCAAGTCGTCAAATCAACCGATGAGTGGACCATTGGGCGGCGCTATTGGTGCTTTGCCCAAACTACGCCGTTGATCGCAACAACATGCATCCGTAATGAAACCGTATTTCATGGTACAATGCTTTTTTTATTCCGACAACGGTAACGAACTCTCTTTACCCACCGCATCCTCGCCACCACTATGCGACTTCCGGCGGTGGATCGACGACAAGATCCACCTCTACGACATGTGGTCGTTGCTTAGACGGAAGAGCTGGGCCAGGAGCACATCGAGACTGTGGGCGCCTCAAAGAGTTGAAAACCGAGGCAGGCCGAGCAAGGTAGCGCGCGACGTGCAACAGCGAGGAGCGAGGCGTGAGCATGCGAGGCAACGGAGGCCGAGAGGGAGCGAAAGAGGCCATCGCGGCGAGAGCCAAGGCGCAAGGCGAGGAGTACAACGCCGAGTGGGGCGCAAGGTAAATGGCCACGTTCACTCGATGAGTTCTACCTATTCCTCCACATGTCCCATGTATTTCAATTTCCCTAAAGGTATGCGTGTCCTGTCTCGGTTCGTTGTCCTGCGTGCCATGTAATCCCCTTGTCCGATGAAATGTCGTGTGGTTATCGTTGCGTCATTTCCCCAAAGTTGTCCAACAGAGTTGTGCAGAGATTCCCGAACGCATTGTAATATCACCTGCCTTGCTACATACGAATCATTAATCCCTCAATCGTCCTCCAAAAAATCTTGCAACAATGCACAACAACAAATAGCCGGCGCAACAAGTTGCATAAATTAATCCCTGTCACCAGTTGAACCGCTAGTTGCTGATTCACCTATGTATCGCCAGTTCAACTAGCGACAGGAAGGTATCGCCAGTTCAACTAGCGATAGGAAGGTATCGCCGATTAAACTGGCGACAGGCTCTGACCTCTACAAAACCCTCTTGCAACCGTCGATATTCCACACAGGACTCAGTCTTACTCAACAAAAAAAAACAAGGACACAACAGAGAGGACGAGGAGAAAAGCTAGCTTCGTCAAGTTGCCCACCCCTCGGGTAATTTTCTTAACAGAACGGATTACATGATTCTTGATGTGTTGTTACGTAGTTAAGTCCGTTTTACATACTTTTTTGGTGGGATATTTAGTTGCACATATGTAGTTCATCGTGTAAATGTTCTTCACACTGCAGTACGTCAAATATGTCCGACGTCGTCAATTTCAAAATTTCCTAACAAGTCACCACTACATGCAGATGCAGTATGCAGATGCAGTACTACACTTGGAGATCGAGTCGAGCAGAGGTAGAAGCATGCACTAGGAAAGGTAGCAGCAGCTACGAGTCTTTCTGCGTAATACCCATGCAGCGTGAAATTCCAGTAAGATGGCGTAGTCTTCGCCGGAGTTCCCTACGTTGGAGATGGGGATCGGTGCAGTGATTAGGGTCGAACCTTTTGGACCTATGGACCAACATGTTTATGAACTTTTTGTCCCTAATTGCTTTTGGGCCGAACCTCTAGCCCATCTTAATGGAATTTGTGAAGCGAGTCGGTAATCCAATGGGTCGATGTGAACCACTCCACCCCTATGTTTATTTGGTACTCAGACCAAAGCTGGTATGATTGCACTAATTGCATACGCGTAAGACTTTGGAAAAAAAAAGGTGCCGAACTGCCAATTCGGCCGATAGGCCGCAGCCAGCCAACCGCACCTGAGTTCCAGGTTCCAACGTGCCACAATCCTAAAACCCAACTCCTCCGCCACTGGGCCGCGGGCAGCCCACGCTGAGGTCTCTCTTCCACACCATTTCTCCGCTTCCCTCTCTTCTTTCTTTACCCTTGCCGCGCCGTCACGAACACCGCCACCTCCCTCCCCATGGACACCCCTCCTTCCACCTCCGCCGCAGCCGCGTCCGACCCCGACTCCGCCCTCGTCTCGGCCGTGGCGGACGCGCTCGTCTCGGCGTCCCGCCTTCCCACCCCACCGCCCATCTCTACCCTCCTTGCCCCCTACCTCCCGCGCCTCAACGCTGCCCACCACCCGCGCGTGCTCTCCCTCGCCGCCTCCAGCCCGGGGCTCGCCTCGCCAGACCCGATCTTCGCGTACCGCCGCCTCCTCTCGCCGCCCTCCTGCCTCCCCTCCCTCCTCCCGCTCCTCCCCGTCCTCCCCTACCGTCACCTCCTCCCGCTCCTTCTCTCCTTCGTCCCGCTCGACCCGCTCCGCCACCTCCACCGCCACCTCCTCGCGCACCTCCCCTCGATCCCGCTCGCCGACGCCGCGCTCTCCGCCTACGCGCGCCTCCGTCTCCCCCTGTCCCCCACCTCGCCGCCCAGCTCCTCCACTCCCTCCGCCGCCGCGGCCGCGTCCGCCCCTCCCTCCAGGCTGCCAACGCCGTCCTCTCCGCCCTCGCGCGCAGCCCCTCCACCTCGCCGCAGGCCTCCCTCGACGCCTTCCGCTCCCTCGTCGCTCTCCGCCTCCACCCCAACCACTACACCTTCAACCTCCTCGTCCACACCCACTGCTCCAAGGGCACCCTCGCCGACGCCCTCGCCACGCTCTCAACCATGCAGGGCTTCGGTCTCTCCCCCGACGCCGTCACCTACAACACGCTCCTCAACGCGCACTGCCGGAAGGGCATGCTAGGCGAGGCGCGCGCGCTGCTAGGGAGGATGAAGAGGGAGGGGATCGCGCCCACGCGGGCGACGTACAACACCCTCGTGTCCGCGTACGCGAGGCTCGGGTGGATTAAGCAGGCTACCAAGGTCGTGGAGGCCATGACGGCGTTCGGGTTTGAGCCCGACCTGTGGACGTACAATGTGCTTGCCGCAGGGCTGTGCCAGGCGGGGAAGGTGGACGAGGCATTTAGGCTGAAGGATGAGATGGAGCGGCTCGGCATGGTGTTGCCTGATGTAGTGACCTACAATACGCTTGCTGATGCGTGCTTCAAGTGGCGGTGCTCGTCTGATGCATTAAGGCTGCTTGAGGAAATGTGTGAGAAGGGGGTGAAGGCGACTTTGGTCACACACAACATTGTTGTAAAGGGGCTTTGCAAGGAGGGGGAATTGGAGGAGGCATTGGGCCGTTTAGAGAAGATGGCAGAGGAGGGGTTGGCACCAGACGTTATCACATACAATACATTGATTGATGCATACTGCAAAGCTGGCAATGTTGCGAAAGCATTTGCATTGATGGATGAGATGGTGGGAAGGGGACTCAAAATGGACACCTTCACACTTAACACCGTGTTGTATAACCTATGCAAGGAGAACCGTTATGAAGAGGCCGAGGAACTCTTGCATTCACCACCGCAACGGGGTTTCATGCCTGATGAAGTCAGCTATGGTACAGTGATGGCGGCCTACTTCAAGGAGTATAATCCGGAGCCTGCTCTGTGTCTGTGGGATGAGATGATTGAGAGGAAGTTGACGCCAAGCACTTCGACTTACAACACATTGATCAAGGGTCTTTGTAGGATGGGGAGGTTGAAAGAGGCGATTGATAAGTTGAATGAGCTCATGGAAAAGGGGTTGGTACCAGGTGACACCACATACAATATCATCATTCATGCCTACTGCAAGGAGGGGGACTTGGAGAACGCCTTCCAATTCCACAACAAGATGGTGGAGAATTCCTTTAAGCCGGATGTTGTTACCTGCAACACTTTGATGAATGGGCTGTGTTTGCATGGCAAGCTTGACAAAGCATTGAAGCTCTTTGAGTCATGGGTAGAGAAAGGGAAGAAGGTTGATGTTATCACGTATAACACCCTAATTCAAGCTATGTGCAAAGATGGGGATGTCGATACTGCTTTGTGTTTCTTTGCTGACATGGAGGTCAGGGGATTGCAGCCTGATGCATTTACTTACAATGTTGTGTTATCTGCACTATCTGAAGCAGGGAGATCAGAAGAAGCACAGAATATGCTGCATAAGTTAACTGACAGTGGAAAATTATCTCAAAGCTTTGCTTCTCCTCTGGTGAAGCCTTCTTCTGTGGAGGAAGCAGAGACAGGGAAGGAGCATGAGGGTGAACCTGAGGCAGAAGCTGGTGGAAATGCACAAGACTGTGCTCTGGACACCTACACAAAACGCCTAAATGAGCTATGCACCGGTGGGCAATTGAAAGAAGCTAAGGCCATTTTGGATGAGATGATGCAAAATGGAATGTCTGTCGACAGTTCAACGTATATAACTTTGATGGAAGGGCTTATCAAGAGACAGAAAAGGCTAACACATGCAGCTGGGTAGTACAATCTGTAGATTTTTGCTGCCTTAGGATGTGGCATCATCCAGGTTTTAACTCTGGCAAACTTAAGAGTGCTTGACAACTCAGAGGAGCATGATGGACTGCAAAGGAGTAGGTATGTTATCTGGTTCTTTTTCACCATTAAAATCTTTATTACTTGTCATTTTCAGTACCAAGTAAATCCATTTTCACAATAAGAAGAATGCTAGCAACAATTTAAATCATTGTTTTTTCTTGGCTCCTGGTAAAATAGTTAAGTTTCTAAATTCCCTCCAAAGTAAAATAGATGAGCTTCTACGGCAAAAGCATGCATTATGTGCCAGCTCTGGATCATTACCTGATAGATTATAAGTTTCTAATCATCCACATTCAGCAAAATAAAAAAAAAGAATTGAAAAACATTGTTGACAGTATTTACTAGTAAAACAGAGTAGCTTCTCTCATTTTGTAAAGTCAGTCTTGACAATACTTCCCAGCTTGAACTAATCTATATGTTTTATTGGCCTTGTAAAACATCATTTTGGCATGATCAGGCCTTAGTGAACTTCTCTGCTGGAACTGTTCCTTGTCTTTCCTTGTTAAAGCCTACCATGATCGAACTTAGTACTTACAGCACACATAACTTTGTTGGCCATCCATTATTTATCTTCAAGAATACTTTTCTTTCTCCTGGTGTGAGCCTGCCAAGATTGAACCAGTGTTAATACATTTTGCTCTATATCCTTGCTAAGAAAATAGAATTGCCCATCGAAACATAGCTTTAGCCATTTCTTTGTTACACGTCTTCATAACATTGAATATTTTGTAAACCAAATATAATAATAAAGCTAAGTTTTTTTGCCATCATCACTTTTCCTTTTCTGCCATCAGCGAGGGCGACACCAGATTGCCAGCTTTTCTATAATTCTATCATGGGAATATCAAGAACATACTCAATAGCTCCAGCTGATGCAAATAAGACATCTAATATAGATCACAAATATATGTGTTTTGAGACCATCAGTTATGTTTTTTTGTTTCTATTTACTTTATTTAAGTGATTCATTCACTTTGGCTTTGTCAATTGGTTTTATTTGGGGGGATTTGATCATATGCCACTACCAAAGATTGGTAATTGATTATTTGCCACTCATGGGTGGATGACATGTGGCCCCGGGGCCCAGATGTCATCCACACATGCAGTGGCAAATCATCAAATCCACTCTTTTGGAGTGGCAAATAATCAATTTTCCCTTTTATTTGAGTTTTTTTTATTATCCATATACTGCTATCGCTTTGTGATATGGGACATATAGCAAGGGTCGGAAACCCGTTCCCGGAACCTTTCCTGCTCCCTGGCCGGTACCGGTAACCGGCCGGTTACCGGTCAAACCGGGTTTTATTAGGACAAAATTCACTCAAATTTGATTAAAAATCATCCGAAATTCAAAATCTGAAATTTGAATTTGCAAAACCGGCCGGGATTTGGGATCCCACCACCCCACCGGTAAGCGGTTACCGGCCAGGATTTTGATCCCTGACATATAGTACCTTTCCCCGAATAATTAGCTGCATTTTCCACATTACATATCATACTTTTGGGTGAACGTAGAACACATTGCTGTACCTATTTGGCCTTCAGTGGCACATTAACGCTGCCTTATGGGTTCAACAAGGTCTGAGCTCCGAGATTGTTT
Source organism: Ampelocalamus luodianensis (assembly GCA_036346255.1). Taxonomy (NCBI): domain Eukaryota; kingdom Viridiplantae; phylum Streptophyta; class Magnoliopsida; order Poales; family Poaceae; genus Ampelocalamus; species Ampelocalamus luodianensis. The sequence goes on from CM070621.1 coordinate 22,503,540, forward strand.
TTCCTGCTTAACTGAAGTTGGTTTGTTTCTTCTTTTTATTCATAATATGTAACATTTTCCATTCATTTTAAATTGCTCATACTAATTTCTGTTTTCCATTTTTTTACCAATATCCCTGCCCACTGATCTTAATACAAACTTGATTCCCTATTAGTTCCTGAACTTCTATATTTAGACTTAAAAAGGACTTATTTAGCCACTATAATGTATCTTTGTCTATCTTCTGCAGTTGGCAATTCAATTGAAAGGTAGGGAATGTTTTTTCCAGAAGCTTGGTGGCAAGCAACCTTTTAGTCTTAATGCTGCCTTCAGGGGAATGTTTTCTTGAAGTGTGCTGCATGACTCGTGGGGCCATTCACCCGTTTTGGTTAGGACTCCGTCTTAGTCTCTGAATGCATATATACTAACTCCATACCCCTTGCTGTGTGTAACACTGTTTATTGAAATACTGCTTTAGGTGCATATAGAATGCTGATTCTTCGCAGTTGAGATGAAAATTTACACTTATTTTTGTTTGTTACTGACCTGAAAGTTTGCAATAACCAGCTTATAGTAAATTAATTGTTCAATGTGATGGCCTATTCACAATTCGTTGGTTTCTTGGCTGGTAATTTATACATAATTGACGTAAACGGAGTTGGTCCCATTATGCACTGAGCACTGTTGTATGCTGAACAGCATGTTTGGTGGTATTGCTGATTGCAAACATGCTTTTTTTCTGATACTTAAGCAAAGCAAAAGTGATGTGAATCGTGGCATGGTATTGTTACAAGTTACAACCATTTTCTGAATGATGTTGACTCTTGAATGAACTTGAGTTATGTAGGCAGAAATGAGAGTTACTGTTTCTTCGATCCTTGGTCCAGTTTTTTGTGTTAGCACCAGAATATTTGCACTGCAATGTGACATGTCCACCTACTTAGTTGCATTCTGAATTAACATTGAGAGAATATGTACGGAATCAGTATATCTGCTGTTTTTTTCCCTCCACTTAGCAGATTTCAGTCTGCAATCAGATGTTCTGATGTTGTTATCTTGTTGCTTGGAAGAAAATTGCATTGTTGTCAGCATCGAATGTTAACATGCAAGAATTCCCCTCTAGAAAACTCCGAGAATTGCAGGGTGGAAAAAATATTTGGAATTGCTCAAACTTAATAAAAGCATCGTATTTTTTTTATCCTATCATGTTCATACCTAAACAAGGATGAATAGTTTGTTACATAGAAAGATGAGTTAACCTTTTCTATTCCTTATGAAGAAAGAAGCCACGCATAGGACACTGCCGTCTCCATCCCTACGCCGGCTTTGTTGGTCACTCACGCACGATCCATGCATAAGATTCCTCCTGTCAGCTGCTGCTCATCTCCTGTATGTTCCTTTGGTCCTGCCCTGATGGCCGGTTCCCTGCTAAGTTTACTACTACACTGTGAGTATTTCAATTCGCCTGCCAATCTGCCATTGCTGAGTGGTGAGTGGTGACTCCATGGTGCGGTGGGGTGAGGGCTATGTATATATACAAGTACAAAGACTTCTTTGTTTCTGTGTTCTGGGACTCTTGGTTATTATTTCTGCATTCTTCTCGTCAATGCGAGAAGCAATGGCTACCATGATGTGACTTCGAACTTCGAAGCTTCAGCTCTGATGGTTTTAGACGACCACTATATATTATCAGGTCGCCATTGCCGAGTGCCTTGAGGTAAGCGTTGTCATCTTTGCTAATCTTATGGGAAGAGATCATCCTGTTTATGGCTTTATGCTGCATACTGCTCTTCCATTAGCATGAACAAAATGTTGTTTACTTCCATTTTGGAAAGAGAACCTTTTGGTTTGGTGCTTAGAAAGAGAACCTTAGATTTGGTGCTTTTCTTACTCGCTCTTGACTAACTATTGAGGAAAGAGATTCTCCGTGAAGAATATATACTGTTTGGTGAAAACGAAAAGATAATGTAAGAAAAATAATTCCAGACCAACAAATATCTACAGTAAGTACTTTCTCTTCCATTTGTGATGAAACATCACGCTAAGTATATATGTTTACCCAAGTAACGAAGGGCAAAGAGAGGAGGAAATTACCTTTTTCACTTCTTTGCCCTCGAAGGAACGGTAACGATGGACAGCAACAGCAAGGACATTCATTTCTTGATTGCTGGTGTCTTCTATATTCACATGAAGTTTCGGCCTTTTGTCTGTGTGCCCAAAATATTTTGATACCGAGTCACGAGTTTAGCTTGTGACGTACTCCGGCGCCAGGGGAAAAAAAAACTAGTCGTATAAGTTAAAACCGCAGCTCCAGCTGAATTTGACCAGACATTCACATGAGGAGATACATGGCACGGGCAAGGAAAGCTTGTGAGGCTCATCTTCGACTTTGGTATATACGGCCACTGCATGTTGGGGGAACCAGAATCTGTCAAGATTTCTGCTTCCCCACATGCATGCAAGTTCCGAAAAGTTTTTTTTTTTTTTAACTCCACATGAACTCTCTAGAGTCTTAACTCCTCCGACTTCCCAGAGACGGCACCTGTAGGCGGTAGGCCTCCAGTTCACATGCAGCGATGGACATTTTTGCGAACACATGCAGCCATGGACATACCACAAGCATCACAACGACCATGTCTTGTGTTTCACCTCGGTTCAGCAAGCCTAGTGATGAGGATTGAGTAATCCATAATTAATGGCTTATTGTCAATAGTAGTTGTGGGACAAGACTTAGTCAATTAGCTCCCACAAGTACCCTTGGTCGAGAAGAATATGCTCAGACCGTCTTGGGCATCGACCATCCTCTGGTTGGTGGTGCCCACGATAAAATATATGGGCCCGAACCGTCCGACCGGGTAGCATGTCTACCTTTACTAACTATGTGCGGTTGATCAAGGAAGCATGCGTCCCGCTGACATAATTGCATCTCATCGCCTCTGTCTCTGACAATAACTACACGACAACCGCACTAGGGGAATGTCTCGCTGACGACAACCGCTACACACGTGCGGATGGCTAGAACCGTTGAGGCGTCTCTTCACAGGTGCCAACTGCCACCCCTTCGACGCTATTTAAGGAGAACATCAGATGACGAGAGAAAAAGAGACATCGCTCAACTGGAGCCTTAGTCGCGTATTGTTCATCCTAAATAATGTGCACCTCATTGTAACTCTCATTTAATATAAGAACACAAGAGTAACGTTGTTATTTTCTCCAGAGAAAACCCAAATTCGTCTAAACACTCTGTCTCTCTGGTGTGATGCCTTGTCGTATCTTCCATATTTACTTCATAAGATCGATATTCATCGACACTTCTAAATCTAGGATTTAACCAATGCACCCGTGCAGATGGAATACATTGCATGCGTCTGGCAAGTCACACTTCGTAGGCACTATGTAATATATTATGAAAAGGTAAGTGTCTTGTGTGGGCGATCGATCGCCGAGTCAAAATCCCAGCACGCACTCTTTCACGCTTGCTTGGCAAGCTCTCCCGTGCGGAGTGGGTGAGCACAACCAACAAGCAAATGCAACGGATATATCCTACGGTTAGTTAATTGCAGTGGTGTTTGTCTTGCCCTCCCCTATAAATTGGAGGCCACACAAAGATCATTGCTTGCATGGTGCAAATGTTTAGCTCTCCACACAACGAAGCAGTAAAACGTAGGACAAGATCCTCTATCTACTTGTACCAACAAATTCTTTGGTTTCTGCAGGGTAATACATGTGATGTTATCTGAGCTCTCGGTTTCTTTGTAGATTACCAATTATCATTGCCAGGAAACGTTTTAGAAAGAAGGTTAATTGCATTTTGATGCTTACTGCAGAATACAGAGAGACTATGAAGGTTGATCTGATGGAGAAGCTGGTGTTCTTGTTCGTATGGATTGCTCTCCTGGAAGGTAATATATATATAGTAGGCTTTAACTGGTTCATGTCGCTTAATGGAGTGCTAGCTAATGCAGCACCAGCAAGAGGTTTTCAATTAACTGATCCCTGCATATAGCTGCAGTATATATATATAGCTGATTATTTGTCTGCATGCAGCAGGTTGCACGGTGACATCTCTTCCTTACGATTATTCGGCGAGCATCGAGGCAGGTTCCTAGCTCCCCTATATATTACTCCTCTGTTGCTCAACTCGTGCGTGTGTATAGTAATGATAGTATACAACTATAAGGCCCTATAAAAACTTCGCCGGCGTCCGGCATTTCTACTTATTAACTTTTAGCAGATGACGCCTATATGGGCTCGGATTATCACGGGGCGCACAGCGTAATTGTCGATCGCACGCAATGCGTTTCCGCTGCGAGCTGGCATGGAGTTTCTTTCTTAATTTTCTAGTACGTACATTATATGCTTTTCAGTACCATGCACGATAGCGGCCGGGCGGCGCTGTGCGTATCGTGTAGACGTGTTATATAAGCCAGCTCGACAAAAATTGTATGCATCATGCATTTTTAGACTTTTTTTTTTGACGTAAATGCATTTTTAGACTCATCTGCACGAGCATAGTTTTTCTTTGCTGATATCATTAGGTCTGTACAGCAAAGCAAAGCATCTGTTTGTTTCCAAGATCAAAGGAACATGACTTCATGCGTGCCTTCGTTTAGGATGCCGAATAGATATGAAACTTGTACGAAGTGGCATCGATTTTCCTATCTCCAATCGATTAGTTTATGCAGAAACGATCGATCTCTCCGGTCACGTCATAGCTGAGAGGAAATAATTAACCACCAACTCACACTGTTACATCGGTCGACTTGTACGTTAACATTGTGACATGGATCGCCGCGAACTGTATCAAACTTGCACTGTTACATCGGTCGAGGTGACGTTCGTGTGCATGATGCAGTGCTTGCCGGAGCCGCTTGAACCTCAGTACGGGGGTGGCATCGTCCGCAACGCCGATTTCAGCGCCGGCCTCCAGGGCTGGTCGGCGTTCGGGTACGGCCGCGTCGCCGAGGCCGCTTCCGCGACGGGCAACAGGTTCGCCGTCGCGGGGAACCGGACGCGGCCGTACCAGAGCGTCAGCCAGAAGGTGTACCTGCAGAACGACACGCGCTACACTCTGTCCGGTCCGATCCAATAACAGATCGACTCGTCCATTGCGTTTGGTTTGTACTAATTTGAAAAGACACTGAAAGCTAGCTCCGGTGCGCGCGCGTACAGCGTGGTTGCAGGTGAGCGAAGGGATCGCCGACGTGCGGGTGGTCGTCAAGACTGCCGATGACTTCGTTCACGCCGGCGGGGTGGTCGCCAAGGCCGGGTGCTGGTCCATGCTCAAGGGCGGGCTCACCGCCGCGTCCGCCGGACGTGCCGAGCTCTACTTCGAGGTACAGGAAAAAAAAACTTCGTTAACTAGTTAATGGAAAGTGGAAACGAGCAAATTTTGCACAAGATAGCTGAAGAAATTCTTGCAACTAACGTGTGTCACGTACGTACGTGCACACAGAGCAACGCGACGGTGGACATATGGGTGGACAGCGTCTCGCTGAAGCCGTTCTCCAAGGACGAGTGGACCGCGCACCGCGCCGAGTCGGCCGACAGCGCGCGCAAGAAGACGGTGAGGCTTCAGGCAACGGACTCCGCCGGGAACCCGCTGCAGGGCGCCGAGGTGTCCGTCGAGACCATCCGCAACGGCTTCCCTCTCGGTGCGGCCATGAGCCGCGAGATCCTGACCAACCCGGCGTACCAGACCTGGTTCACTTCCCGCTTCACGGTGACCACCTTCGAGAACGAGATGAAGTGGTACAGCACCGAGCCGGCGCCGGGCCGCGAGGACTACTCGGTGCCGGACGCCATGCTGGAGCTCGCGGCGCAGCACAACATCGGCGTGCGCGGGCACAACGTGTTCTGGGACGACCCGAAGCAGCAGCCGCAGTGGGTGCAGTCGCTCCCCTACCCTCAGCTGCTGTCCGCGGCGTCGCGGCGGATCCGATCCGTGGTGTCGCGGTACGCCGGGAAGCTCATCGCGTGGGACGTGGTGAACGAGAACTTGCACTTCTCCTTCTTCGAGCGGCAGTTCGGGTGGGACGCGTCCACCGCGTTCTACGCCGCGGCGCGGCTGCTGGACGCCGGGTCGGCGCTCATGTTCATGAACGACTACAACACGCTGGAGCAGCCCGGCGACATGGCGGCGCTGCCGGGCAGGTACATGCAGCGGCTGACCCAGATCACCAGTGGCTACCCGGAGAACGACGCCGGCATGGCCATCGGCCTCGAGGGCCACTTCACCGTGCCCAACATCCCCTACATGCGCTCCACCCTCGACACGCTCGCGCAGGCCGGCGTCCCCGTCTGGCTCACCGAGGTCGACGTCGCCCCCGGCCCGTCGCAGGCGTATTACCTGGAGGAGGTGCTGCGGGAGGCGTACGCGCACCCGGCGGTGCAGGGGATCATCCTGTGGGCGGCGTGGCGGCCGCAGGGGTGCTACGTCATGTGCCTCACCGACAGCAACTTCAAGAACCTGCCGCAGGGAGAGGTGGTGGACCGGCTCATCGCCGAGTGGACGACGGCGCCGCAGGCCGGCACGACGGACGCGCAGGGGTACTTCCAGGCCGACCTCGCCCACGGCGAGTACAAGGTCATCGTCAGCCACCCGTCGCTCAACACCTCGGTCTCGCAGAGCGTCAAGGTCGAGCTGGGCTCAGGGAATAACTACTTCATTCAGGTCTAAGCTGGATTTGCTTTGCTAGGTGTAATGCAAGATTATTTCCAGATCATAGTATATTAGTATTCATACCTGTTAAGCCATCTGTTGTGTCAAGGAGATCATACTAGCTTAGACATTCATGTATCAATTTTACACCTTGAACATAGCAGTGGAAGGCAACTACACAATGGAAGAAATGCCATTTTTTATTCTAATTTGTTCAAAAGTGAATTATTCCATGCTTTAGATTATCACCATCCATTGGCTTTGGCTTAAGGTCAATATTAGCTGCGGCCACTTTGATACTCAATTGTTCTCACTCACTCGCAGTTCTTTTTGTTAAGATGAGCGGCAAATCCTTTCCCTCTTTTATAACTCATGATTCTTTCTTCATTGAGATGATATCAGCTCAACACTCAACTCATGATTCTGACTTCTACTTTAGTAAGCTGATTACATCCGGACACAAACAAGCGAAATCACGAATGAAACACAGACAAAACAGAAGGCTAAACGAATTCTGTCGTGTGCACAGCACATCCAAAGTTCCAAACTGAGTAGATATTCTACTGAAGACATTGCATCGCCACAATATGTTCTGGACTTAAACTGTCTATAATTCTATATAGAATCCATTGCATAGGCATGCCATTGTAATCTTACTATATCTGAATGAACTGTAGCAAACGGAGGTTACATTATACTGTAAGGGTATTGACGTGGATATTGTTACAAAAATCCAATGCTTCAACTAAAAAGTTCAAAGGGGAAAAAGTACAGCACAGACAACAGCCTACACTCTCCTACATCACCTGATTAAACAGGAAATGAGATGAATAACAAATGAACTCTTCGATCCTACCAACTTTATGAAGGCTGGTGTCATCAAGCTTCAACAAAGCCAAACTTGCCAAGCACAGCTGTTGTTTCCTCCCTTGAACTGCAAATTTGTATTTGGTGTCAAAGATTCCATCTAAACATTGTGTTAAAAACAGCTCCATCTCTCAATTCGATCTGAGAGATTTAATCAAAGCTTTGATTAATTGAAATTACTATTACTGCAATTACCTTCCATCTCTCAATATCTTGTAAACTCCTGGTGTTATTAGGTCAACAATTGTTGAACCAGCACGTCCAGAAGGAAGTATGCCACCATCAAAGACATATGAACAATGTGGCCATAGATCCTCAAAATCTTTGACGCTGGCACTGCTAGGCTGCCCGCTTAAGTTGGCGCTTGTAAGTGCAAGTGCACTTCCAGAACCACGAGCAATGGCTCGTATGAAATCCAAATTTGGCACACGAACCCCAATGTTGTCCAAACAAGGATTAAATGATCTCTCCAGTATACTGTTTTCACCTAAATGTTAATGGATAAAGATTATATTCAACACCTCAGGCTTCTTAACAAAGATGCTAGAAAAACTATGAAACACAGTGTGGAATCCTCACCTCGTTTTAGAACAACAGTGACAGGCCCAGGAAGTAGACTATCAAGCAAGCCACGGGGTAAGTGATCCACTACTGCAAACCGTGATATATCTGGGACATCAGCAACACAGATTGCCAGAGGGCGTGTTTGTATGCGTCCTTTGATCTCATATATACGATTTACTGCATCTGCAGAACTGTCATGAAGAGCCTTGTTAAAAACAAATCAGTGGATGAATGCAGCTAATTGAAAGAGACAGAAAACCCCCAAACTAAAGTCTTAGCTTAAACAGATGGAATGGTACTTCTAACTCTGGATGAAAGCAATGTTCAAAAGTAGCTAATGAATGTTTCTGAAATGTTGTTGATTTTTTCATCACGTGACTAATTTAGATATGGGTACAGATTCATCATAACTTGGTTCGGAGTTATTCATGAAAACAATTTTGGATTTGCTGTGATATACAATCTCACTGCATCATTGTGGCAAGTTCTAATTTGTAGTCAACATGAAAACAGCAGGGCAAAAGAAGGCAAGGAACACATTAGAACTCTTAGCACAAAAGGGAAATTAAGAAAACACTAACCATGCATCACAAGCAAACCCGTATATTGTATCAGTGGGTACTGCAATCACTTGCCCCCTGTTGATTGCATCGATTGCTTTCATGACATGATCTTTCGTTGCTGGGAGAATGTGTTCTGCCATGGCTTCCATTCTGTGTGCCATGTTTTCTGATACCCTAACTGAGCAGGACACTACAGACTTTGTCTCATGTAGAGAAGATAATCTGCTGACCCTAACAAAGCTGAACAAAACAAGTGTCAGTACATGATGTAGTAATCACTAATCAGAATGAGGACTCCGTAACACTTGAATAAAAGAAACACAGTTCTCCTGTGTGCTAAAAAAAAGATTTCCATGAAAATGAACAATTTATTTAACAAGTGCGATAAAAAAGATTCCCATGAATGATGAATAATTTATATAGTAACCCCTAAAAAAATAGTAAGTCTCAAGCAACCGTGCTAATTTGAATGCCTCACTCATTGTGGTAACATAAATATGATAAATTTGGAGAATTAAGGGTGAAATTTGTGTATGTCCCCAATTTCCTCCTTACCGTGATTTTTTAATTCTCTAGCAAACCAAGAAAACAATACTAAAGCTCCCAATTTCCTCGTGATTAAAGAAAATACAGAATCTTATTGTACAGATACTGTAGTATCAATATGAAGTCAGTACGGGGATAATAAGCTCAATCGGCATAAGATCCTACGTGTGAACTTCCTTACAGTCTATATTCAGTGATAATCCAAAATTTTAGTTAAGAGCAAAACACAATAAGTTGTAGAGAAGAAAACAGTACTTGCTAATTGCTATCGATTACGTCAAAAAAAAATTGCTATAGCATCCGGATAAAAAGAATAGAAGGAATGCAACATTTCATATTCCTATTTGTGTTGATAATCGAAAGAAGAGCAGGAAAAACTAGCAGTTATTGATGAGCTCATACGAGTACCGTGACCGTGAGCACCAGCAGAACAACCCATACTAGCATGACAAACCCAAATTCGGCGTGTTTATACAAGGAAAGATTTAGGAATCTTTAAGCATATCAAACATAAATCGAACAAGGCTAAAAAGCTCTTAGGAAGTTCTTGGCAAACGAGGGCACAAAATCTCCCCACAAATTAGGGAGCAAGCAAGCAAGAATCGGAGAAAGAAAGAGATGATAATACCTCTCAGCCAGGGGTTGCCTGGTGAGGGGACGAACCAGCGGGAGCCTCTCCCCAGCCGCCTTCGCGCACGCCTTCATCTCCCCCCTCCTCTTCTTCCTCCTCCCGCCGCTGCCGCGGCGCAAGAAACGAACAGCCGAACAGGAGGAGACTAGGAGGATAGTCAAAACAAATTTATTTCCGAAACGAGTAAGGGAATTCGAGACTCTGACATCTGGGCCCAGCGCGCGTTCCTGGGTTCCGGCTTCGGAGGGCCTCACGGAGAGGCCCCTCTCCCCACCGTCCGATCATCCTTCACCCCTCTCACACTGTTTACGGATGGACGGAGATGCCGAGGGCCTCACGTGAGGCACTAGAATTTTTTTCCGGCTTCCGGGAGCTCCGTGAAGTCTGAGCTGGGGGACTGTTCCGCGAGGAGGCACAAAGAGAGAGGGGCTATTGTGCAAAAGCTCCCTTCGCGCTAGGGTTTAAGCTTTTGGAAGAGCGAGAGTGCCGCAGCCGCCGCCGGCGACGAGGACGAGCTGAGATGGCGGAGGCGTCCGTCAGGTACCTCCGTGACGGCCGCCTCGAAGGCGAGCACGCGCCGGCGCTGGCCGTGGAAGGTTCCCTTCAGTGCTGCCCGCTCGCGGCGCGCGCCATGCTCCACGTCGCGGCCGCCGTCGCCTCCCATGCCGCCGCAGGGAAGGCGCAGGCCAGGTATTATTAGCCCCTTCCCGGTACGGTGCTTTGGATTGTGTCAGCTTGGCCTCGTTTGGCTAATGACGTAACAGGCTTGGTTGCGAACTTGTGGTGGTGCAGGGGACTTGTGGTTGTGGGGTTCGATCGGAGCCCGGAGGTGTACCTGGATTCCATGGGGCGCGGCGGCCTTGATTCAAATGCTTTAGATCGATGGTATCATCTCACAGAACTGAAAAAAAAAACTGAGCTCAGCAGAACCGACATTTGAGCAGAATTGGCACCTTATAATCTGAGCTGAATTGCGAAATCAGAGCTTGTTTTCTGTTAACATGTTCTACTGCATATCCAACATAGCTTCTTAATGCAGACCAAAGTTGGCTCCTATATTAATTAACTCTGGGCCTGCTTATGCATTTGCATTCATTGGTAATTTTGATTGCCTATTTGTGTTGTTGAGTGAACATAACCTTAAATTGTTGGTATCTCGAATGTACCAAATAAGACTTGGTAGAATTTTATTGGTAAAGCAAGTACCAACTGGAACTATGGGGCCGCTATTTAAAGAAATTATAAGCTGATAAATGGTAGTACAATCTCTTTTGCAAATATAGAATTTTGAATAGTCTAATTTGGCACCTCACCTCATGATGAAATGCTTGAGCTAACAGTATTATTCATATTGTCACATGGCTTGCTAGTTTAGAATGTCTTACTGATGGTAGAATCTACATGAATGTGCAATAAGTTTTGGAATTTTTACATTGTTCCAACAGTGTTCGGATATTGGATTGCTATTCAGACCCACTTGGATGGAAGCAGAAGATTCGAAGTCAGCAACACCAGGAGGACAGTGGAAATCAGTGCCCAACAAACAAAGAGAACATCGCAATTTTCAGAAGTGTGAAGGATGTTGATAAGTTGATGTGCTCTGTTATTGGTCTTGGACGAGGTATAATCCACCATAGAACCTTTTTAACTTGCTAGTTTTCCTTTCTTATGATCTTGAAGCTTATGCTACACTTGCATATGCTACGGATATCAGGGTTTGAAGGAGAAGGCAAAACCTGTTTTTCTGTTGCTATTGACTCAGTAAGTCCCTTTCTTAAAACTTGTTTTATCTGTGCAAAGCTTACTTGGGTGCAAATTTAATTCAACAATTTTGTTTTTCCTAGAAATTGGGTCCCTATTGTGTTAACTGCTTAACTGTAATACTGTCAAAGTTTGATTCCCATATTGCTAGTTATGTTCTTCTGTTATAATTTGGCATTGGCATTGTTTATGGAACTGTCTAGATTAGTCTAGGAAAATAAAGTTAAGCTTGTGTTTTCCAGAAGTATGTGCCAAAATTGAATATCACATCTTAGTCTTGTAGTTTAGTGTTTTCTCTATTGAAGTTTAGTCATTGTTCAGCAGGTTGTAATTTCAGTAGAATTGGATAGTATTGAGACTGTCATGTGGGGCCTGACCTATTCACGGCTTAAGAGGGAAACCGGTCCAACCGGTGGGTCGACCGGTCGAACCGGTTAGCACAGACGGGCAAAGATCAAAACCGACACGGCAAGCACTTCTCCGGCTATTTCGGATACATGAGGATTAATTCTATAATTAGTTAGAAGAGATAAGTTAGGATATCCCATCAGGATATTATAGGTTCCTAGATAAGTCCCTTCAGGACACTTAGCAATTTAGGAAGATGATTCATATTCGGGAATGATTGTGTTAAGAGTTTGTATTAGCTTAGACAGGTCCTGCATCCACCATATAAAGATGCTATGTACTCTCTTTTGCAATCAAGGAAGAAAATCAGAAAAAAAAAATCAGAAAACCCACCTTTCTCTCCCTCTCTCTTGCGGGCGGCAATCCTGCCTTGGCCACGCGGCAGCAGCCATCACGGCTCCCTTGCCGTGCCGTCGAGGTCCAGGACCACGTCCCGTTACTGCTCACAACTATCCCCTTCGATCCAATCCCCTCTCCAACAATCTGGTTCGTGACAGAGACTATCAATCAAAGCATTATATCATTTTACTCTCCAGCTGTTTAAAGTTAACACTTCATTCACAACTATTCCACCATTTGTATTTTATTATTTTAACTTATAAGTTGACATTGTTTATTATTTGAAGCAAAACCATCTTTGCATTCTTTATTATAAAAAAAGTCTTCACACTTTCACAATATTCTTTTAGTTTATGTTGATGATTAACAGCAAAATTCTTATGATATTTCAGATTAGCTATATGTTAAGGTATGCTTCAGTGTCATCAATTTCAAGCTTTCTCAGTAATCTTCGAAGCCATGGTAATTGTTTTTCTTCTATTCTATTTCCCATTTGTGATATGGAGTGGAACATGCATGGTAGCTGTAAAAGAATTTCCACATTTATATTAGTGATATAGCATAAATCGTATGTTTTATTTATCTTGCAGTGTTGATGCATTACATTTTATATCTACTGAGAGACCATACTTGTACTTATGGTGAGCAACAGATGTCTAAAGGAATTGTAATATCAGTAGGGTTCATTCTTGTGCTCCAAAAGGTTTTCTATTATTTATTGCAACAATCATTGTTCAACCAATTCTTACAATGTTAATATGTGTTGTCCTCAAATTGCAGATCAAATATCATCAATCTTTTGGCTAATGCATTCGGACCTCCATGAACCCAAGTTTTCCCGAGCTTTTGAATGTCTTTCTACCATGGTTGCTTGTGTTGAGCCAGAGGTTGTAGATTCCGTATATGGAGAAGAAAGTCTGGGGAACATTTCTTTCCTTGAGCAAAATTATTCTAAAGCAAAGTTCCATGTGCGCCTGAAACGACGGAATGGACGGGTTAAGCATCTTGTAAGGCTCCTGGTCACTTCAATACTCAAACTTTTCTAAATACCACACTGTGAAGAATTTGGATTGATACTTGATCCTGTCCCTACCTGTGCAGTATGAGGACTTGCATGTTGAGGGGAATGGTGTAAAATTTGTTTCTGCTCCATCTGTAAGTACAGAAGTGAACCAAAGTTTATTGCCCAAGGTTAGGTCCTACATTTCTACCTCAATATAAATAGTCTTGGCCACCACTTACCTTTGTGGTTGTTTTGAAATGTTGGTTGTGAATTTTGATGTGTTGGTTCAACAGGTTCAGTTCAATCTTGAACTGTCAGAAAAGGAGCGCAGTGACAGGGCAAATGTCGTTCTTCCTTTTGAACATCAAGGTACTTCTCATTTACCAGAAGTTAGTATTAATGTTAGGGCTCATCAGTTACACTCTTATTGCCGGAAATGCACTGATGATGGTCCACAGCTAATTTTTGCACCTTAATCTCAGGAAAGGGCGAGCCTATTCGTATATACGATGGACGGCGATCTTTCCCTGAGGCTCAACAAGATTCCAACTTAACTGCATCTGCTCTCCTGGATGAAACAAAAGCTCCTAAATCTGCAACTGCAAAGGGTGAAATTCATTACATTCGTGATTCTGATGATGAACAACCTGACTCAGATGAAGACCCAGATGACGATTTGGATATTTGAGTTCTACCCACAGTATGAGCTCTTTACCTTTGTATGCGGCGCGCATGGATCATACTGAAGGTAACCCGTAGCCCCACTCAGAACGGTAATCTTGAGTAGGTTATATACCGACAATAGTGTTTTTGAGACTAGAATGAGTAGGCATGGCTTTTGTCCGTTGACAGTAAGACTGCTATCCTTTTGTGCTTAGTAGTTAGTGATACACTGTACTGAATTGTACGCGGATGCGTTCAGTTCTCCAAAATGTTGCAAAGTTGTTGGACAAATGCAAACAAGCTACAAATTTTACATTATTGGAACAGTTAATTTGGAACTTGAAAGTACCCAGGAAAATTTGTTAGGAGAATATAATACATGAGTATATTTTAACAGACCAGCTTCAAGCCTTCGGCACAGGCAGTGATCGCATTATAACCCGCACAATCCGCAATGCAAGGCCGAGTCTCTTCTTCTCGGCCGTCTTATTGGAACAATCCAATGCAATTAGCCTAGAAACTATATCAGAAAATAGCACTACAAAAATGGTACTAGCTAAGTCAGTTATGCCTTGACGGTGGCCTCTGCCTTGGAGTCCAGGTCCACCGTCTGCACGACGGCGGACTTGAGCGACGAGTGCTTCACGGTGACATTGTACTCGCCGTGGAAGAGCTCGGCCTCGAAGACGCCCTTGGCGTCGGTCTTGGCGTCCTTGGGCACCGCCTTCCACTCCGCGATGAGCTTGTCGACGACATCGCCGACGGGGAGGTTCTTGAACTTGTTGTCCGTGAGGCACATCACGTAGCACCCCTTGGCGTGCCAGGCGCCCCAGAGGACTAAGCCCGCGCACCGAGATGTTGTGCTTGTGCGCCAGCTCCAGCATCTTGTCGGCGACCCGGTAGTCCTCCTGGTTGTGGTGGAACTCCGTGCTGTACCACTTCATCTCGTTCTCCATCGTCGCCACCGTGAACCGCGACGTGAACCACTTCTCGTACTCGGGCATGTCCAGGATCTCCTTGGTCATGGCGTTGCCCACCGGGAACCCCTTCGCCACCCGCTCCAGGGACAGCTCCGCCTCCGGCAGCGGCTTGCCGCCGGCGTCCTGGACGGTGATCTTCACCTTCTTCTTGCGCTCCTGCGTGCACCGGTCCCAACCATGCATTTCAGATTGATCTGCCCGCGTCAATGCTAGCTATGGATTCTGTGTCTTTCTTTGGCATTCAGTGTCGGCGTCGAATGGAAATCACCTTGGTGATGGATTCAGTGCGGTGAGACGTCCATTCCTCGAAGGTGAAGGGCTGCAGCGCCATGCTATCCGCCATCACCTCCGCGGTTACGTTGGTCTGCAGTTTTGCACATAAACTTTCATGAGTGGAACAGTGCTATACATGCATGTCGTGATGCTGTCCCATGCGTGGTTTGAGGTTTGAACTACCTCAAAGAAGAGATCACCCTTGCCAGCCGAGGAGGAGGTGGCGCCACCCTTGAGCATAGTCCAGCATCCGGACTGGGCCACGATCACGCCGGCGGTGTTGAACTTGCCGTCGGGGGTCACGAGGACGGCCCTGATGTCGCCGGTCCCCTTGGAGAACTGCAGCCAAGCTGGGCACAAACGTACGTTTGTTTAGCTACCTAGCTTTGTACCTCGTCTCCTCGACTCCTGATTATGCAGTGACCGATCACAACAACATCGAGGGAGGAATCGGTCGGTGTTACCGGAGAGGGCGTAGTGGGTGTCCTTCTTGAGCTCGACCTTGAGCACGGAGCCCTTCACCGGGGCGCTCTTGCTCTTCGCCATTAGGAGCTTCTTGCCGCCGGGAGCAGCCGAGGCCCCGGCCTCGGCGCCGCCGCTGATGATGCCGCCACCGTACAGAGGTTTCGGCGGCTCCTTCACGCACTGCAGGCACCGGAGTCACAGAGCTGGACTGGTCAGTCAGTCCATGGCTCCGTGCTCAGGGAATGCGTACATGAAAGAATAGATGCATCTATGGATGGTGTATCGTGTACACAATGCAAAGTGAGAAGAATGCGCTGCTTGCCTCAATGTTTGCTGAATAGTCATATGGAACAGATGTAACCAAGCATCCTGCGTCGGGAAGAGACGGTTATGCATTAGCATCTTGATCGTATGTACTCAAACGCCCATCAATTGTACAATACGTAAAACTAATTTTGGTGGATTAGTAAAATTCCCTCAAGTCTAAATTAAAGTTTCAAATAGAAACTGAAAGATCAGAGCTACCAGTCATGTAGCATGTGCAGAATTAACGTATCTTAGTTCGCAATTTGAGATTTGTAAGTCTAGCTTGTAATTAAGTTGATTAGAGATTCTTTTTCTTAGTCACATAACGTACGTAAAATCAAGATGTATTGATTCATATACTCTGACTTAGCAGTACATAAATCTCTAAGTCAAATAGTAACACATTCCTCCCGCAAAAAAATAGTAACACATTCATATTGTCTGCATTTTGAAAATTCCAAATTGAAACTAATTGGAGCAACTACTAACCTTCAAAGAGGACAACAGCCAAGAAAAAGACCAACTTCCCTGTGAAAACCTTCATATTTCTTTTATCACTAGCTACAATTGATCTGTGTGTCAGAAGTCATAACTTCAGAATTCTGTTTATATAGCTACGAGAGGAGAGAACATTGGAGGAGCACTAAGTTATATTTAGTATAGCGTTTTATCCAGAATTGATTGTAATAAAAAGAGATAAAAATAGGAGGAAGGCAGTTGCACATGTAGGGAGGTAATTAATCCATATTATTTAGTGCCTAAAAAACTCCATGCTTGCATTTGAGCAAGTAGTCAGCTTAACCCCCCATCATTTCTATTTCTCAATACTACGTAACACATCTGTTGTGGGTTACCCCATCAATGAGACATCCATTGCCATTTTTCGAACTGCAGGAACTTTTTTTTTTTGACAAAGGAAGATCTCTCTGCTTTTATAGAAAGCAAGTAAACTGTTTTTATAACCAACCGTAACACAAACTGGGGTTACCAGTTGACAACAAAAGCACAAACTCTACTACCAAGTCAGATTACAAGATTCATGCATCAATCAACTACAAGAGCAACTCCTTGATCAGCAACCGCGGGAACTTTGATGTGCCATATATGCAAAATTCCCATTTCTCAAGTACATCGGCGCAATTGCTGAAATAGAAAGTGAAAGGATTGATTTTCATAATTTTTCGAAGCAAGAGGATATGACATTCTTCTTCTTCTTTTTAGAAGCAAGAGGAAATGTAGCTTGGTTCAATGTTACATATTTATCAAGAAATGTAGCAAAAAGGTGTCATTCATTTGATAATTGGTAATTGATGTGTCTGGCCTTTGGTGCCTCTATTAGGCATTAGCTGCTCACGTTCTGCTTTGACACGTACGGTGCATCTCCAAGCCATTTCTGTGTGATCGAGGTCGACACGAATGACACACACAAAGTAGTACGCATAAAGAAGAACAAATCTTATTCCTTTAATATGAACATAATATCAATCGCCACTCCAGGAATGAGAATCCAATCTCATGGCCGGGCGCTTATGACACACAAACTTACAACAACTACAATACTGTAAATCAACAATCAAGCACATGCAAATATCAATCTTCCTAGAAGCTAGCTGGGCGCTTATGACACACAAACTTACAACAACTACAATACTGTAAATCAACAATCATGCACATGCAAATATCAATCTTCCTAGAAGCCAGCTAGACGTGTATGGTGTACTCGTTGTCGGACTCCTTATCGACGCTCAGGCTCTGCGCGACGGTGGAGTTCGCTGCCTGGTGGGTGACGGTGACCTTGTAGTCCCCGTGGAACAGCTCGGCCTCGTAGTAGCCGTCGGCATCGGCCACGCCGACGTGCGACCTCGTCCTCCACTCCCCGATGAGCTTGTCGACGACGTCGCCGACAGGGAGGTTCTTGAATCCGTTGTCCGTGAGGCACATTACGTAGCAGCCCTTCTGGTGCCACGCCGTCCAGAGGATGATGCCGTGCACGGCCGGGTGCGCGTACACCTCCCTGAGCACCTGCTCGAGGTGGAGCGCCTGGCCCGGCCCCGGCGCGACGTCGACCTCGGTGAGCCAGATGGGCACGTTGGCCTTGGCCATGGCGTCGAGCGCGGCGCGGACGTAGGGGATGTTGGGCTGCGCGCCGAAGTGGCCCTCGAGGCCGATGGCCAACCTGGCAGCGTTGCCGTTGCCCGGGAACGCCTTGATCTGCCAAAACTTTTGGAGGTACTTGCGCGGCAGCACGGCGCTGTCGCCGGGCTGCTCCAGCGTGTTGAAGTCGTTCATGAACATGAGCGCGCCGCCGTCCATCTGGTGCGCCTTCCGGTAGAACGCCGCCGACGCCTCCCACCCGAACTTGTCCTCGAAGAAGTTGAAGTGAACGTTCTCGTTCACCACGTCCCAAGCGATCACCTGCCCGGCGTACCGCGACATCACCGACTTGATGCGCTTCGCCGTGGCTTGCCGGAGCTGCGCGCCGTCGAGGGACGCCACCCACCCAATCTGCGTCTTGGGGTCATCCCAGAAGATGTTGTGCCCGCGCACGGCGATGCCGTGGCTCTTGGCGAACCGGAGCATCGCGTCCGGCACCGAGTAGTCCTCGCGTCCGGGCAACGGCTCGGTGCTGTACCACTTCATCTCGTTCTCGAAGGTGGTCACCGTGAACCGGGAGGTGAACCACCGCTGGTACGCCGGGTTGGTCAGGATCTCCTTGCTCATGGCCGAGCCCAGCGGGAAGCCGCTCCGGACGTGCTCGATGTTCATCCTCGCGCCCGGCACGGGGTTGCCGGCCGAGTCCCTGGCCCGGAGCCGCACCATCTTCTTGCGCGTCTTGTTGATGGACGCGTCCCGGTGGGAGCCCCATTCTTCCCTGGAGAACGGCTGCAGCGAGACGTTGTCCACCCATATGTCCACTGTCGCATTGCTCTGCAAATACGTACGTAATAGCAAACAAGTTGTTACAAAAACAGAGCACATACATGATCAATCTTTTACCAAGATTCACTAAGTTTTGTTTACCTCGAAGTAGAGTTCTGCCGGCCCGGAGGCGGCGGCGGTGAGCCCACCTTTGAGAATGGACCAGCACCCGGACCCCGCGTCGACACCGCCGGCGTGGATGAAGTCGTCGGCCGTCTTCACGACAGCCCTGACGTCGGCGCTCCCATCACTAACCTGCAACCAAGCTGCACGCGACCGAAGACGAACCAGCAGTGAGCTACCGTTCCGATCATTTCTGAACATGGCAAAAGAAGTTACAGAAGTACACTGTTTGTTGGATCAGACCGGACAGAGTGTAGTGCGTGTCGTTCTGCAGGTACACCTTCTGGCTGACGCTCTGGTACGGCAGCGTCCGGTTCCTCGCCACGGCGTACCTATTCCCCGTCGCCGACGCGCCTTCGGCGACGCTGCCGTACCCGAAAACCGACCAGCCCTGGAGGCCGGCGTTGAAGTCCGGGTTGCGGATGATGCCGCCTCCGTAGTGAGGCTCCAGCGGCTCAGGCAAGCACTGCATTCACGTTTACCGACAGTAACAATAGATTTCGACGGTAGTAAAGTCAAAGTGTACTGTAATCCAGACATAAAAGATGCATTGTTCACATCCATAGGAAATGTAAAAACTGTAGTTCGTCTTCAGCAATGCACCGGGGAAATTGTGTTTCTACTGGGCCTATTTTTGGGCCGACGAATCAACCAATTTCTTTGTGGTCTCCAAGTAGTGAAATACTGGTAGTTTGACCATTGAATCCAACGGTGGTTTACACTTTACAGCGTAGTAAATTTACCGTCAAAACTATCGGCCCTGTCAAGATCTCAGTAAAAGGCACTAAAAGTTGTGTGCGGTTCGGAACTAACCGTCGACCAAACTATCAGACTCGAGACTAGTACGCACATGCCAGGTTTTGTTCGGTACGGTGTCACTCATGCCAAAGCAAGGTCTTCCATTTGAGTACAAGCTGAAGCAGGTAGTACAAGAATATTGTTTGACTTACCTGCAAAAGTCCAAGTGATTGCAGGTAAGTCAAAACAATATTCTAACTGCGCGCCCAACATAAGACCAAGTAAAGAAAACTCACAAAAAAGAGTTTCTTCGTGTCTGAATAAACAACGATAAAAACCTAATGGTTTCTCCAAAAGTTTTTTTTTTTTGGAACGGGGTTCTCCAAAAGTTTTTTTTTTTTAAAAAAAAACGGGGTTCTCCAAAAGAAATTGCAAAAACTTGGTAGTAATTGATTTAGGCCCTTGTTTGGAAGCACTTGACTTTCCTCTCCTGGCCTGGACAGTTCCACACATACAGAGAGCTAGCTAGGTAGTAGTAATATATATATTCACCAACCAACCAGGAAAAAGGTTATCTTAAAGCTAAGTAAGCGCATGATTTGTGCAATAAGACCCGAGTGGAGTGGGGCATGCAATGTGTGGCAGACACGGGGGTACACCGTACATGTACACGCCCTCTCCTGTCTGGCGTTCGCCGAAAAGCTAGCCATATGCCCCAACTCTGATTTTGACCGTCGATCCTGAGCTCCTCCTTTGCCATGAAGACGTGTTCACAATAATCAGCAAATATATATATGTGCGAACAAGTTGCAGTTCACAATAATTCGGTTATGCATTTGGAGGCCAACCTATTTTATCCAGGGCTCATCTTGACTAGTAGTAGTTCGTAGTTAGGCTTGCTGCAACAAGATTAATTAAGATCAGTCGGTTGGTCAGATTGGGTCAGAACGATCGGGCGTGTGTGGTTCGGTATATATGCAGCTAGCTTCTTCTTTTTTCCCTGTTGCAATTGGTCCGGGTTTTGTAAGATCTTTGGAGAGGAAATAAATTATATAGGTGAGGCCCTCCTCTTCTACCGTTGGATCTCTCCCACCGTCTTCCCTCTCTCTCCCAATAGATGGCAGATGGGGATCCTCGTTGAGATCCACCGCAGAAGATTTATTTCCCTCTGAAGAGGCTTTTGGTGGTGTGATATTTTATGCATGTTTCCCCACGGCTTTAACTGTGCGAAAACTATGAATTCTTCGTCTTCTTCTTCCGCCTATTTGTTTGGTCCGTTTGCACCATGCCTGCCCATGTCGTCCCATCTGATCAAAAGAGCTAGACTATTGTGCCTGAATATTAGTACTAAATGGAAAATGAAGTCCAAATCTTCCCACTGTAAGTTCATATAAATTATCGATCACTAAATATATGCGACCTACGTACGCAATATGCACACGTGTCTCTCGATCGTCACTAGTGTGCAGTGGACTCAGGCCGGCAAGATCACACAAGGCAAGAAAAATATTCTTGTACATGTACGTAGCTAGTGCATGGCCCACGCCGCCCGCCCACGTATTTGTCACTTGCCAGTACCAAATCAGCTACCGTGCGCAATCTAGGTCTCTCAATGGAGAGTTTCATGCCATGCGCACATATCATATGAAATGAAATGAAACTCGAACTCAATGGAGAGTTTCATTCTACGGGCATTTAATTTCATGACTCGAGAGGAGTTGGTATTAGCATTTCATCTAGATGAAACTCATTTCTCCTTTCTCTTCTTAAATACACTGTCATGTCATCTAAAATGCCTATATGGCAACACATTTAATGAGAATGAAACTCTAATGAAACTCCCACTGAGACTGGTCTAACAACGGCCTGTGCATGTTGACTGCGCATACATGAAAAGGCATGTCCAAAATGCGATCTTTAATTTATCGCTAGTACGCGTGTCTGACTCGAGCAAAGCAACTAAACTATAACCGGCCGGCCGGGCGAGTGAGAACCTGTGCGTGTTAGTTAATTGGTTTGCAACATGCAGCACTGAGCAGGGGTAAATGGGTTACTGTGCGAGCAGCAGGTGTCATGCATGCACCACTCTTTCAGCGCTATGATTAATTCATGTATACGACATGTTGTACTGCGACTGCGATGCAATACGAAATTGATGTCTGATGGTTGATGGACCGATGGACAACACTTCATAATCACTAGCTCGTTGCCGCGAGCTAGGGCATGCGAAATACTTATATATATATATATATATAGTGTTTAAAGAAAGAGAATATGACCACGTTATCAAGTACTTATGTAAAAATTATTTTCTCCAATGCAAGTATCTCTTTTGTAGGTTTTTATATGATTGTATTATCTATTAATTATATATAGTTATATACATAAGCATCTCTTAGGTACCGGTGTCTAATCAAACATCGATGCTACAAAATAAACACCTTATCTGTCCTGCATAATAAGAAAAAATAGTTTTTCTTTACTAAGCACTTCTTTAAACACCTGTATTGTACATGCTCTTAGCGCGTGGTGTTGTTGACAATTTGGTAAGTCTCGGCGAGCAAGTCGCAGGCGTACCATGATGCATGGATTCGGGGTCACAGGTTACAGGCACTCTCTCTCACCTTATTTGATGAGAGAGAGAGAGAGCTCGTGCATACCTCAGAGCTTGACGAGTAGTCATAAGGAAGCGATTGCACCATGCGAGCAGCTGGAGAAAGGAAGAGAAGGAACCTCCGTCATTAGCACGCTTCTTTAACTAATGACATGATTGATCAGAGTGAGCTAAACCATTAGACTTAGAATATGGCTTTACCATTCAACAGGGCAACCCAAACCAACAAGAACACAGCTGATCTCTCCATCGAGACCTTCATTATCTCTCTCTCTCTCTCTACTGAGGAAGGCGCGATGGTTCGAAGAGGATAGAGGGAGGGAAACAATGGCGAGAGCTATCCAGGCTAAGCTAAGCTAATTGCACCGTGCATGCCGTGGCCTCTGCGTGGGCTCCTACTTATAGGCGCGCGACGGCGCGAGGGAGTTAGCTAGATGGAGACTGTAGCGCATATGTATGTAAGTCCCCGCGCGCTCTCGTCGCGTACGTTAATTGCTTCCTTGTTAGTTATGTTCAAACGGAGAAGGACTAGTCGTCTGCCGTGCGTGGGGTGGTGCTCAATTTGCTACAGCCTACGGCTACCACCTGGTGGCGCGCCCTCCACACTAATTCTAACCCGCTTGCGTTTTTTACTAGCTCCATACATGCTGTCTCCCTCCACTGATCTCTAGCTCACCATTCCATGCCGCGAGCTGATTCCTAGCTAGCTAGGTGTTCGATTCGAAACATTTGGTTTGAAGAACATGGCATTGGTTAATTCATTTTATCTTCAGAGGTGGATAATTGCACGTGCATATATGATTTATGTCGATCATCCGTGAGTTAATGTGATTATTACTAGCCTACGCAGATCGATTAGCACCTTAACTCTTAATTTGCCTTTGAATTATTTTTCTTCAGTTTTCCTTTTACTGGAATGTATATATTATTAAGGAACCATCGCTAGCGAGTTCAGTCCAATCAATCATCTTGTAGGAGAAGAAGAATCGCACATACAAAATACATAAAATAAAATAAACACAGAGATGGGGAACTACTGCTTTCTCTCTCTTTATTTCTCTTCTCTGTCAAAAGCACGTACAATGATTGGGAGTCCTCTCCTATAAATAGACTAGAGATGGATGAGGAGTCCATCATGGGCCAGGCCCGCACGACCCAGGCCTAGGTTTCCCAATACTTCCCCTTGGGCACTCATCTGACATGTTCATGCCTCGTCAAAACTCCATAAAAACCCAGTGAAAATATTTTGGAGAAAGAGTACATGATACACGCTTTGCTGTATTGCACAAATTGCCTCATTAAAAACCTTAGCTGAAAAACTTCAGAAAAACTCGAAAAGGAGTACAATTGACCCAATTTCATTTAATCTCTAGAATTTATTCTTTGGAAACTCGATCTTCGTAATCAAGTTTCAATAATGAGTTCGTGGAGATTCCCTCCCTGAATTCTGCACTTCTTTAAGTCCCATCATTATAATTCTACATATGCATCTTTCAAAGCTAGACGCTGGAAGTGACTTAGTGAGTAAATCTGTAAGATTTTCACATGACTTAGAATACAGTACTTTAATTTCGTCTATTTTTTTTTGCAATTTATGAGCATAGAAGAGCTTGTGGGTTCATATGCTTTGTGAGATGACTCTTCACATAACTCATCTGCACTTGTACAACACAAGCTGTGTTATCTTCATAGATAATGGCGGGAGTTTACGCGGTATTTAATCCACACGACTGCTAGATGTGGTGAATCATCCATCGAAGCCAAGCACATTCTCGTGAGACCTCGTATAGTGCTATGATTTTTGAGTAGTTCATCGAAGTCGATATGTACAAAACTTTGCTTAGACGATTTCTATGAAAATGCAGTTCCACTACACAGGAATACATAGCATGTTTGTGACTTATTTGTATGCGGGTCCGATAGGTACCCGGCATTTGCATAGCTAGTCATAGTCAGGTCTTGGTTTTTTCTATAGAACAGACCAAGGTCTTTGCTTCTTTGGAGGTATCAGAAGATGTCCTTTATCCTCTGTCAATATCTTTTAGTAGGTTCTACACTATACCTTACTAATAGGTTTACGGCAAATGTAATGTCCGATCTAGTACAGTTTGCTAAATACATGAGTGCTCCTATTACACTTAAGTATGGAAATTTCGGTCTCAAGACTTCCTCCCCCTCTTCTCTAGGTCTGTACGAATCCTTGTCTTACTGCAAAGATCTCTTGACTATCAGCACTTTCGAAGGGTATGCATTTCCAAAGCCGAATCTTTCTAACACCTTTTGAGTGTAGGCTGACTGATGCACTAATATCCCTTCAGGGACATGCTCAAGCTACAAGCTTAGGTAATATTTGGTTTTAACCAAATCTTTCATTTCGAACTTCGACTTCAGGTAAGTGCTTGCTTCCTTAATATCTTCCCATGTTCCGATGATATTAAGATCATCTACATATACTGAGATTATACAAAATCTATTCTGGGATCACCGTATAAATACACAGGGACAATCCTTATTGTTCGTGTAGCCTTTCTTATATAGAAAGTCGCTAAGTGATTATACCACATCCTATCTGATTGTTTAAGTATGTACAGTGATTTCTGAGTTTTACACTGTACAGATTTCAATTTGCTATATCTTGGTTCGGGACAGGTATACCTTCAGATACCTTTGTATAAATGTCCGAATTTAAATTTTTATAAAGGTATGTAGTTAACATATCTATCAATTTCATTTCTAAATTCAACTTCATTGCCATTGAGGTTAAATATCTAAAGGTAACTCCGCCCATGATTGGGAAATAGGTTTCTTCATAATCAACTCCTGGACGTTGAGTAAAATATTGTGCAACGAGTCTTGCTTTATATCTTACAACGTCATTATTTTTATTTCTCTTTCGAACAAATACTTAGTTATGCCCTACGGGGTGCACATGGGGAGGCGTGCTGCTTATAGATCTAAACACCTCTCTTTTATTCAGAGATAATAATTTAGTTTCTATTCATTTTTCCAAGCTTCCCAATCTGATCTTTTCTTACATTCAGCGAGCGATGCAGGCTTTGGATCAAGATCGATGATTGTGTTAATTTTCTTTGCAAAATAAATGTTGATATTGGTTGTTGTCCTATTTATAGATTCTCCCGTGATCACATAGTTTATAGCTATTTCTTCCTGGCGATTCTTCTAGTGCTTCTACTTGCTCACCGTTGCTTCCAATTACAGGGGCAAGTCTCTTTAGTTTTCAGCTCCGATATGTGCGCACACATCACTCTGGTTTCACCCTCCGTAGGAATGTTCAAATCCGGCATGCCTTTTTCTAAAGGTGTCATACTGGTGTCAGATCTCAACTGGATCCCCTTCTGGTTCTGAGGAACTTTGGTGAATGGCTGTGTCAAGTCCTTCTTATCCTTTTCACCAGACGTCCCTAGCTACTTGGGATTCAAGGGGTCAGAGTTCTTGTCCTTTTATTCCGAGGCCTCTGGACAGGATTAGAGGTACCTTCAACTTTCTTCGGTATTTTAACCCTCTCCGGTGCATTGCGTGCAAATACATGCGACTTGGTGATGCTCTTCAAATCACTAAAGTGGTTAGGAGTTGATTTGCTAATGCTTGCAAACCAATGATCTTCTGGACTTCTCTATTGACTTCACTAGTGCGTGGGTCATGTGCATGAATTCTCGTGACTTGCCACGTTATTTTCTGATTTTTTTCATCAAGGGGTTGATTTTCTCCCCTAATGGCGAGAAACTATCCTCATCAAATATGTTATCAACGAAGTGGGCAGTATGCAAATCTCCAGTCATAGGGTCCAAATAGCTGAATATGGATGATGTCTCATAACCAATGTATATCCTAAACTTTCGGAGATGACCCATTGCAGTACACTGTGGTGGGGGTATAGGTACATAAATCTTGCACCCAAATTTGCGAAGATGATAAATTTTCGGTGCTGACACTTACGTTAGTTGTATAGGTGAATGGATGTTTATGCCAATGGTCTAAAATTGACAAGAGTTACTGCGTGCAAGACTGCGTGTCCCCAACATATAGTTGGTAAATTACAATTCTACAAAAGTGGTCGGGCAATAAATTTAATCATTTTAATTAATACCTCTACTAATCCATTCTGGGTGTGGACATGTGGTACGGAATGCTCAACTTTAATTCTCATTGACATGCAATAATCATCAAATGTCTTCGAAGTAAATTCTCAAACGTTGTCCTTCTCATGGACTTCATATGATGATTAGTGAAATTATTTAAATTTTAATTATCTGTGAGGTTGGCTTTGCAAAAGCATAGTTTCTCGTAGATAATAAACATACATGCAACCATTTCAAGAAAGTATCGATGAGCACCATAAAATATCTAAATGTCTCTAACAGGGGCTATATAGGACCTCAAATGTCTCGCTGGATACGTTCCAGGAATGTAGGGACTTCATCCTTCACTTTCAGAGAGGAAGGTCTAGTAATTAATTTCCCGATGGCACATGCGGGACACACAAAATCTTCCTGATTCAGGAAATTTTTTACATCGATATTATGTCTCTGTGAATTATTAATTATATTTTTCATCATTCTAAGACTTGGGTGACCTAATCTATCGTGCCAGAGACAAAAAAGTTCAAAACTTCTAAATATAGTTTTCAAGACAGTATAGGCTGCGGGTGTCTTAATATTAGTGTAGCATAGCCTAGTATCAAATGAAGAAAATCGTTCTAATATCCTTTTTTCCACTTTATTTAAGCTTTGTAATGAGCAGGTATTTCTTACCATACACTTCTTCGGTCTCTACGTGAAAACCGTTAGCGCGAATATCCTTGAAACTTAGGAGAGTTCTAGTCGACTCTAGGTACAACAAGACTTCTTTAATGACCAAAGTTGTGCTCATCGGGAGTATAATTGTGACCCTTTCTAACCCTATAAGACTACCAGCATTCTTACTGATCGAATGAAAGAATTCCGTCTCTCTTAAGATGGTATTAGTTATGCCGCTATCAGCTAAGCACACTTCCTCCAAAGGGCGTCACACGGGTTCTAATATAAAGTATTTTATTAATATGTAGTAGGAAGTAATCAACACATAAATAAAATACTTTAAATATCAGAACATATCATGCTATTATTAACTGAATAAATGAATGAATTAAATAATATCATCCAACCATCACGAGAAAAAAAATCGTTTAAAGCTCTACACGAGCATATAACCATCATCCATGCGAAAGTATAACTTATTCCACACACAAAATAAATGACATTTAAAGTCTAAGTGCATTCTATACATTAGACTGAGTCCACTAAGAAGTTAGAGACTCCAGCTGCTATCTTCTCATGAGCGACATGCTCTTCTTGGGAAATCATGGCTGCGGCTGCTACAATATCAAGGGGGGTGCTGCTGTAAGAGTGGAGTCTACCTCCATCGATGCAAGTAGCTGCTGTGAGTCCTCCCTCTCAACGAAGGCAAAGTGGGTTTCATGCTGCCCTTTGCCGCCCCTTCTTCTGTTTGGCCTTAAAAGCGTCGATGACTTGTTGCGATTCTGCACAGATCCGCGACCAGTGCTCCCACTTACCACACTTGTAGCAGGTTTGGTCCTATTGATCATAGGACTTGTCGTTCTGCTTTGGCTTGTTGGCCTTCCTTTTCCTATGGAGCATTGACTTGCCTTTCTGGGCTGCGGCCTTACCCTTCCTTCCCCTTTTCTTCATTATAGGCTTCCGCACCTTGAAGCTCCTAGCGTTGGCCTCATGGCCAATGGAGCTCCCAGGTGGTTGGGCGATGAAATTCTTGCAGAGAACGTCATCCTGAGCCTTCGCAACCTGCATAATATCAATCAATTCGGCATACTCCTTGTAACCGTCTTGACGATAGTTGTGTGTAGACTGCACTGCATTGGGGTAGAAGGTGGAGAGGATCTTCTCAATCTTCTGCTCATCAGTGACTTGCCTACCATAGAGTTGAAGATTGGTATAGATCCTGTGCAGAGCAGAATTGTACTCCCCAACCGTCTTGAAGTCAGCAAATCTTAGTCGGTTCCATTCCTGCTCTTCATGAGGAAGAACAGTGTACTTTAGCTTCTCGAACCACTTCTTTAGTGCAGTCCACAAGGCTAGCACACTCTTCTCTGCCATGTACTCATTCTTGAATGTGAGGCAGAGCCACGCCTGAGAAAGTGAAGTGCCTGGTCATTTTTCTCAGGGGTAGGTTTGGCATCCTTCGATGCACCAATCCCAATAGCAGCACGGTGCTTCTTGGCTCTAAGTACAATCTCAACGTCGAAAGCCCAAGTCAAGTAGTTTTGGTCGTACTAGGCCAGCTCCTCAAACTCCCAGTTCGTGATGCCTGTCATCTAGATGTGCATGCAAGAAATACATAAATTTACTACAGGTAAAATGCATGAAATAAATTGGATAATAGTACAAATACTCTCATAATGTTCTAGAATTTTTTACGTATTTTTTCAAAATTTTACAACTGATTTCAATGATAAAAGGCAATTTAAGCAATTACGATTAATCAAAACAGCAAAATAAATACAGAAAAGCATAGAAAATAATAACAATAGTGCTAAACATGCTTCAAATGTTAAAAATGATTCAAAATTTGAATTTATGAGGCCCTTTTCTGCTAGAATATAAATTTTCAGTGAATTCTACAATTTTCAGTGGATAAACCGCTAATTTTTAGTTTTGAGAAAATTTTCTGCGTAATTTTTCAAATTGCAAGGGCTTATTTGCAAAAATTCAGAATTTTCCTTTCCCTTCCTTTTTCCTTTTCTTTTCCCAGGATTTCCTTAGGTCAGACACATTCGGCCCATTTGGTCGGGTCAGAAAAGGGGTGGGGTTTTAGGGTCCCCCTTGCCCCTGTTCACAAAGGCGGCGACACGGGCGTTACGTGTGGAGGGTGCACGCGCGGGAGCTGGCGGCGCTGTGAGCGCGGCTGGCGAGTGCGCGGCGGGCGGCCGACGGCATGTGGCAGCGCGCACGGGCTCAGCAACACCGCGACGGCGCGACGACCAAAGAGGTCGGCGGCGAAAACGCTGCGTGGAGGCGGCTTCGAGCCGTCACTTGCACGGGCGGTCCGCTTCGAGCAGCGCGCGGCGCCAGCGGTTTTGGGCGATGGTGCGCCGCGCGGCGCGGTGGAGCAACGCGGAGGCCGCTTTAGTTCGTCACTTGCACGGGGGCGGTGTTGGCTTCGGGACGGCGGGCGTGTGTAGCAGCGTGGCTTCGGGCTGGCGGTGTGCACGGGCGGCTTCACGCCTCGCGTGGGAGGCGAGCTCGCATGCATGCGAGCACCGGCGGCAGCGCGCGGGGCCGTGTGCAGGCGGCGAGCCCTTGCGGGGCCGAGTGAGGCAGCGTGGCCGCGCCGTGTGCTAGTTTCATTTTTCTCTCTCTGTCAGCTTGGCCTACGACTCCAAGTCAAGTAGCGGTAGATTAGAGCGGATTTGCACCGTAAAAAAAAACTAGAAAATGAACTAGAAGATACGATTCAATCTACGAGTTGTGCTTCGACGATTACATTTCGATCCAAGTAAAGGAGGCTTAGAGGTAGGCTGGAGTCGATCGTGCTGATAACGTGTTGAGGATCCGTCGCTGTCGAGTTCAATCTGATCGATCACCTGGTAGGAGAAGAAGAATCGCACATACAGAGTACGGAAAATAAAATGAACAGAGAGATGGAGAACTCCTTTCTTTTTCTTTATTTATCTTTTATGTCTAAAGTACGTATAATAATTGGAGATTCCCTCCTATAAATAGACTAAATATGAATAAGAAGCCCACTATTAGTCACGCCTGCGCGGCCGAGGCCAGGTTTCCCAACATGTATTTCCAAATCTTGGACATCGAAACCTTCGTGTTCATTTACTACATGTGGATCGAACTGGTGGTGGTTGTCAAAACAAACTCTGCGACCATGGTTACTTGCAACGGTTGCTGATGGGCGCAAGAGTTACAGGCTATCACGCATGTACGAACCGTTAGGCACGCCATACCACGAGGCAATGGCGCCCGCCGAGTGGCTCTCGATAGTCTCGGTCGGCCGCGCCGACCGGCCCGCGCGTGTGGAGGGAGTGGAGTGTCGTGGAGGCAACGAGGCGGTTGTGAGGCGCAACTGCAAGCAATAAATTCTGCACACACACATATGCACCGATTACCGAGTAAGATTCAGGAGGCATTTGCTTCTGGCATTAGTCGTTCACGTCTTGTTGATTGATTAACTCTTACAATTTCGTCAACAAACACTGTTCCGAAATCGACATCCTCCCTTTCGTGCGATTTATCGATCAGCTTGGCCTACGACTCCAAGTCGGCTAGCGGTAGATTAGAGCGGATTTACACCGTAAAAAAACTAGGAAATGAACTAGAAGATGTGATTCAATCTACGAGTTGTGCTTCGACAATTACCTTTCGATCCAAATAAAGGAGGCTTAGAGGTAGGCTGGAGTCGATCGTGCTGATAACGTGTTGAGGAACCGTCGCTGTCGAGTTCAATCCGATTGATCATCTGGTAGGAGAAGAAGAATCGCACATACAGGTACGGAAAATAAAATGAACAGAGAGATGGGGGAACTCCTTTCTTTTTTTATTTATCTTTTATGTCAAAAGCACGTACAATAATTAAAAATCTCCTCCTATAAATAGACTAAATATGAATGAGAAATTCACTATGAGTCAGGCCTGCACGGCCAAGACCAGGTTTCCCAACATGTATTTCCAAATCTTGGACATCGAAACCTTCGTGTTCAGTTACCACATGTGGATCGAATTGGTGGTGGTTATCAAAACAAACTCTGCGACCATGGTTACTTGCAACGGTTGCTGATGGGCACAAGAGTTACTGGCCATCACGCATGTACGAACCGTCAGACACACCATACCACGAGGCAATGGCGCCCACCGAGTGGCTCTCGATCGTCTCGGCCGGCCGCGCCGACCGGCCCGCGCGTGTGGAGGGAGTGGAGTGTCGTGGAGGCAACGAGGCGGATGTGAGGCGCAACTGCAAGCAATAAATTCTGCACACACACATATGCACCGATTACCGAGTAAGATTCAGGAGGCATTTGCTTCTGGCATTAGTCGTTCACGTCTTGTTGATTGATTAACTCTTACAATTTCGTCAACAAATACTGTTCCGAAATACAATTTCGTCAACAAACACTGTTCCACATTTTCGGGTTTTTTTTTGTTCTTTATGTTGTTTGTTCAACTCAATCACCAGATCTTGTTGATTAAATTTTAACCCTGCATTGCATAGAAAGCACAAAATATTATTGTATGAGTTGTTGTCTATAACAAATATTTTTTCATGTCATAATGTAGGATCGTTAATAGTAATCAGAGGGGGATAAATTATTGTAATCCGCAATGAATTTTTTTTCCTCAAATCTACTGTCTATTTATCTAACCTATCAATATAGTGAGAACACAGAAACAAAAGAAATTATTTTTCCTGGTACTATAGCAAACTTCACATATAATGTAGCAACCAGTGCGGTATACTGTTCCTATATCACATGCTACTGTAGCAGATTGAAAATTGAAGACGTCACTTTCCACTCTCTATTCCAAGTCTTTAAAATCCTTGGACTTTTAGGCAGTACATGCAGAAGAGAGATAGCTAGCCGGCCTACGCACTGAATGTATTGTGAATCAAAAGCTTCTTGATTTGCATTGCCAGCGTTCTTCTCTCTCCTGAAAAACAATGTTGCTGCTTGATTTCACCGAGAACCAAAGGACTCACGTCGCATGTACGGCCGCAAGCACAGTGCCGCCGCTAGCAGGACACAGCCACGTCCAGAAAAACAAGCTGTTGGTAGCTTGGCGCATGCATTAGAGAGCGATGGACGGGACAGCAATCAACAAGCAGCGCGATTATTGGATTAACTCACGCACCATCAAAAACCACGGCCACAGCAGGAACACATCTTGCTTCACGTCTTGCTCGGCCTAAACAACATGTAAGTCCCGCATACACAAAAGCCCCGGCCGCCACCTGCTCCTTCTGCAAGACCGTGTGCCCTAATCCCTCAAGCCGTCGGCTCCTTATACCTTCCAGCTTTGTCATTAATCACCTATGTATGGTCCACTAAAGTTATAGGCCATAATACGTGGACTTTTATACCAAATTACAAAACTAATTTTGGACACTCCAAAATTGTTACATGGCGTAGCCTCCGGACCGCACCTCCGTAGCTCTAACACGCATCATCCATATTTGATCTTCACGCACCCCAACTCGAGTCCGACCATCTCCTCCAGTATCCTCGACCCTCTAGACCATGATTTCGCACCAAGTCATCTCCCAGTCACCGCTGTAGACTACGATTGCCTCCGAGTTACCTACACGTGGGTTTTTATACCAAATTACAAAACTAATTTTGGACACCCCAAAATTGTCACATGGCGTAACCTCCGGACCGCGCCTCCGTAGCTCTAACACACATCATTTATTTTTGATCTCCACGCGCCCTAACTCGAGCCCGACCGTCTCCTCCAGCATCCTCGACCTCTAGACCATGATTTCGCACCAGACCATCTCTCGGTCACCGCCGTAGACCACGATTGCATCCGAGTTATCTGCACATGCAAAGACCAAAACACCATCTTTTTCTAGCACAAGTTCTTCCTAACTTGACTGACATAAGTCCACACACACCGCATACCTCAAATAACATTAGTACATAACATTGTCAATTATTCATCAACTAAAATATATTAGGCTTGGCTATATGATCTAAGCACAGAATTAAAAACTTGTGGGGTCCTATAGAGACAAACTTAAGAGACAATTTATTATAGAAATTATCTTTGATTTTATATCTGTATAATATAAATGAGTATATAAACAGCCGTCATCTCTATTATTATAGATGCTCTTACCGCCCTGCCTATCCGGTGAAGACAGAAAGAGAAAGGGACAAGTAACTCGGGAGAAAACCTGCATTTTTGTCTTATCTTCTGACAAATCTTCAGACGAAAATCACACGAGCGCCCAGAGACGTTGTATGCTCATATAGTCATATGCGTGAAGTGCGATGCCCGGTTGCACGCAACCGGCTGTTCGATCGGCACACGGAGACAGAGGCAGGCAACTCGTGCGCGACCGCGCCTGCCGCCCGAGCGGATAAGCCTTGTCATGATGCCATGCCAGGGACCCCTTCGGTTGACACGCGGTGTTGGACACGGCAAGGAGACGGGCGGGCGGGCGCTGCTCTTGCTGTTTGCGTTGCGTGGTTACCGCGTGCTCTTCTCCAGTCTCGTGGCCGGGGACGCCGTGCCGTGCGAGGCGCACGCGCCGACGCGGTACGTGTGTGGGTGGGAGCACAGCAGCGGGGAAATAAATTATCTGGGCCGATCAGAACAAGCATGTCTTGTACACTTGTCCTACTTGTTCAGCGGGGAAATAAATTATCTGTTTTCGTGGCTTGTTCATGCGGGCGAACAGGAGTTCGAATTGGGTTGCCCTACATGTAGTGCAGATGTGGTTCCGTGCCGTTGTGAAATCTTGGACGAAGGCGCCACCACGTCAATCGATCACCGGCTCAGTTACACATTGCGCACGTAACGGCCACATGACTGCGCATTTTCTATTTACCGCTACTGCTGCTTGGATTCGTTCGTGCCTTTCATGGCTCTGCGTTCGTTTTCTACAGCCGAGACCGTTAAGTTCGGTACGAGCGTTGAAGGAAAGCAACCGGGCAGGCAACCTTCAAACCGGGTCCGAGACTTCCAACCAGTCGACAAGGCCGAAATTGAAATGGCACGATTGCAAATGTCCTTCAGCTATCACTAGCACGTTTGACCCAGATGTGTCGCACGTGACAGTAGGAGCTTCGAGTAGACGACTGTCTATAACCGCACACCGATTGGCCCGTACAGTATAGCACAACTTTATAAAATTTTGATTTTAAAATTTATATTTTGCATTTTAAATTTGAATTTGAGATATTTGATTATATATTTAATTAGCAAATTTTATTTTGAGATCTCCCTTCTTATATGTGAAAGAGAGGATTGAGAGGTAGGTGCATCACATATCAACCTTTGAATTAAACGTAGTGCTATCTATTTTTTATCCCTTTCAAATTAATATATCTCTAAACTAACTATTTAATCTAAGTCTTTAAAATTAGGATCCACCAAACTAAAGGTTAATGCGTATCTATAAGATAATCGTCGAATCTAACCTTCCTAACCTCATGTTGTGGCACCACCGGAGCCGCCATCATCAATCCTGTGATCGCCTCCCATTGTCCTACAGAGCCTTCCCTACCGCACTGCACTGTCATCCGCTAGCCAAAATCTATGGTTGCACACTCAGGAAGTCAAAAACCTAATTAGAGCATACATCTCGAGGTATGTTCGACTAATTTTTGGGAAAACAAGCCAGCTGCTCGGTAGCAATTCTAAGAATTTTTTTTTATGCATGGTAGTTATGGCAATACACAGGGGCGGAGCTGGACCTCGGGCTGTTATGGCAATAGCCCGAGACGTAGGATTAAAAATCTATAAAAAAAACAGTAGCAATTTATGCATCTATAAAAAAACAGTAGCAATTTATGCATGCATGTTGTGTTCGACCCAAAAACAGACGGTCCGGTTTGGACCGTGGCCTGCTCCGCCCTTAAGCATACATATACATACACTTGTTTGTTTCTGTTAGTTAGGTAACTTGGGCTGGACTTGGTGTAATGTGATTTATGCCCCAACCTCACCAGTCACCACCACCCATATTTTTGTTGAGGAACCGTCGCTGGCGAGTTCAGTCCGAACGATTACCTCGTAGGCAAACTCATAATCATAAGAACAATGCAAGAACAGTCAATAATAAAATAGTAGATTGAACCCTATAGATATAAGGAGACTTCTTACTTCTCTTTATTGCTCTTTTTTTTTTGAGGAAACGGCGGAAATACCGCTATTGCATTAAAGAGAGGGAGATGTACAAAAAGGTTACAAAGAGAAAATAAAACAACCAAAAAAAGAAAGCCGAACAAAAATAGAGAAAAAAGTTGCCGCATCTAAGCCGGCAACCTATGCCGCTTAAGTTTGTACTATATTCTGAGTTTCATTCCCGCCCGACAGGCAGGCTTGAAGCTTGGTCGCCCCACTGAGCGCCCACGCCCAGGCTTCCTCCTTGATAGTGGCCAGCAATCCGATCGGTGCCACAATATGATACTGAAAATTCTTCTATTCCTTTCCTTCCAGATGTGATGAGGACATCACTCCTTCCGATACACGCACTACACAAAATCCTCCAGATCCAATTGCTAAACTACAAGGTCCTATGATAAGAGCTCGTGCACGTCACTTAAATTATGAGGTGAGCTCGTTTCTAGGTGCTAATAATTTATCTATGCAGAATGGTATACTACCTAATAATTGTGATCTTTTGTTACTTAGGAATAATGGGAAGGATCCATCAAGTCCTAGTTCCCAAGGTCTACGACCAGGTCTACAAGCTATACGACCAGACCTGCCGGCGCTACGACCAAGTCTCAAGCTCTTCGACCAGATTCGCCAGCGCTACGACCAGACCTGCCAGCACTACGACCAGGTCTCAAGCTCTACGACCAGTCATTAGGTGCTACGACACCGTTTGTCAGCACAACGACCAGGTCTCAAGCTCTACGATCAGTCATTAGGTGCTACGACACAGTTTGCCAGTGCTACGACTAGACCTGCCAACACTACGACTAGGTCTCTAGCTCTACGACCAGTCAATAGGTGCTGCGACACCGTTTTGGGACTAATTGGGCCTTGTAAGCGTGTCGGGATCAAAGCCTAGGTTGTGTACGCCTCTTCCCATGGCCGCACAACCCTAGGTCAACCTCCTCACACCCCCCTATATATATACAACAGCCGCCATAGTTTAGAGTCGGGTTTTTCTTAGATTATTCTGCCACTTGCAGTTTCGCCGTATTACGGTTTGAGGAACCCACTTTATTGATCTTCATTCATATTCATAATACAATTTAGATTGCATCTTTCTTGTTCTTGTGAGTTGCTTCGATTGCTTGCAGGAACAATAACCCTCGTGGTAAGGTCGATCGTGTGCAAGCTGTCGGGACCAAAAAATGCAATTCTGGATCCTCTATGTATTCTGCACTAGTCCAGGATCACACTAGTGCACACAGCGGTAACATAGGTGAATATCAATCCACACAAGCGAAATATAACATAAACGAGTAGTTTGAGTAACAACTTAAAGTTTTGACCTTAAGGTCGGGTTACAACTTATTGCCACGCAGGCTAACACTAAAGAAGTACTGCGTGGAACGAAAATAAACTCGCAAACTCCAATCAGCACACCACAGGCAACCGACTGGGATCGATGACCTAGCGATCAACCTTCTTCCACAAACTCCTCCTCGAAAGCAGGCGAAGACTCCTCCACTTCTGTAGGTTTGGGCGCAAGTTTTACAACAAGCGTGAGTACACAACCGTACTCGCAAATCATACCACAAAATGCAATATATAGATGCAGGCTTATTCCAAAGAAATGGCTTATGTGGTTATTTTGCAGAAATGCAACATTTGCAATTAAATACAAGTAATAGATTGAAAGCGTAATTTAAAACAAATAAGCAATATTAATTTAACAGTTGTTTCCACAAAGACACACAGCTAAACTGATTGATTCACACACCATATGATTGAGATCATACGACTCCCAATCCCACATTTTATGAACATTACCCTCATGTGAAATCCCGGCGTTGTCCATGACCGAGGACGCGGCTATTCGAATAGATTGATTAACACTCTGCAGAGGTTTGTACACTTTACCCACACGATACAACTAGTGTAGCTAGCACTAATCGTAACAAAACAGTTCGCAACCGTCTCAACATTGACGTTCTTATTCACACATCCTATATCACAAAGCTTAACCTATCCACGAACCCCAATGTTGAAACTCAGAACCTACTAAGTTAGGCCTGTTACGGACATGCGGTCGTCTGTAAGATAGCTCGATTCAATGGCGCACGAAGTTAAGTCCTTAATTGACCAAGGCAAGACTTCCAGCTTTTCTAACTAAACCACACAGATGAATCCTAATCACAAAGCCACCAGTTCACACAAGATATCCACCACTTGCCTCGGTCTAAATCTTTTACCACCCAGTTGGTTTAGTGCAACACATGCCATCACGAGTAATAGCACACAGACACACGCTTTATCACACAGTTCCATAATCACTTAGTCAATTTCATAATTGCACTCACATGAGATGATGACTCGTAGCATGGCTAAGCAATTCTAGTCGGTCTAACCAACCATGTTGGCAATATGTTAATACCAACTAAATAATAAACCAATCTAGGCGACAAAAGATTAAGGTATACAAATAGGCAAGGTGAACATAACGATTTGGATCAATAACTAGCCCAAAAGCGATTAAACACATAATTAAAGTAAATGCAATAATTCAACACAATATAATTTGGGAAAACAGGATTCAATATGATCAAAGGTATGACTTGCCTTGGAATAGGTCTATGTACTGGTCTTGAACTTGGTTGAAGCCTTCTTCGACGAAAACCCCAAGTATCGACGTCTCACGCACAAACAAGCAAAACAACCAAAACAAATAAATAACAAAGGCAAAACAAACTCCAAAAAATTAAATAAAAATAATAATTAGGTAGATCTCGAATTTAGACAAATTTAGAAATTTGAATGGGCTCAATCGGAGTTAGGATGCAAAAGTTATGGCCTTTGGAAGATTGAAAATACATAAAATCTTTGAAAATCAGTATTTCATGAATTTCAATTATTTTCCTAAAGGAAAATCAGATTATTGCGCATAGCGACGTCGTGGAGGAATTTCGGAAAAGAAATAATAAAGAAATTTCGACATGTGGGACCCACATGCGGAGGCTAGGCTCACGGTGGACTAGGTCCACCGAGCCTCGACTTCGGTCCGATGATCGCGCGTGGCGCACACGTGGGCGCCGACCGGGCGCCACTGGCGCGCCACGCGGCGTGCGGCCGACGCACCGACGTGGATGACGACAAGGCGGCGGCGGCTCACGGGCCGTCTGCGGCAGCGGCGGCGCCCGGCGAGGTCCGATGGTACCGATTGAAGCCCTTGTTATCGCGAACGATGGTGCACTCACGAGCGGCGAGGCACCGGAGATGGCCGCGGCGAGGTTGGCGGCGGAGGGCCGGCTTTGTCGGACGGATTTCCGGCGAGGTTTTGGCGACAGCGAAGGGTCCTAAGGTAGCCCTGGCGTCACTGATCTCGGTGGTGCACTCGGCGACGACGCGGCGACACCGACGGCGGCGAAAAAGGCGAAGAACAGAACGGCGGCGAAAACCCTAGAACTCGGATTGCGGCGGCGCTAGGTCTTAAGTGGTGCAATGGATTGAGGGGTTCTGGTGTGGACGTCAATGCGATCCCGGGGGGGCTAGGGAGGCGTGCGGCGATGAACCCTAAAAAGAGTCCGAGACGGTTGCGAGAGAAATTGGAGATAGAAACGAAAACAAGATCTGATTTTGATCCGAGAAGATGCGGGGAGATTAGGGATAAGATTCTACGCGTTTTCTAGAAAGGTTTTATTTGGAAACGTGTCTTGTCGGACGGAGCTTGGGCTCGGAAGCATGGCGGCGCGGCGGCGGCGCGCGGAAGAAACCGAGACGGAGGCGACGACCTCGGCGGGCCCGCTGTCGGCGAGTGGCGGCGGCGCGCGCGCCGATTTGATCTGGCGCCTTATCTTGATCCAACGGTCCACAATCAAAGAAACATTCGGACCGTCGTTACCTCACGCGCATCCAGCCGTCCATGCTTGATCCAACGGAGTGAGTGAGCGGGCGCGGAGAGAGAGAGGGCGACAGCGGGTCCACATCGATGGGAGGCGCTGCACAGCGGCACTGGCTGGCGGGTCAAGTGCGCGCTGGAATAGGAGTTGGGCGGAGAGATTCGCCCAAGAAGATTTCTGAGATTTTAATAGATTTTCTATTTTAGAAAATACCGAAATTCAAATAGGCAATAGAAAATAGCAAATGAACTCGGAAAAATTCTAGAAAAATCTAGAAAATATATCTGAGCACATAGAACCCAAATAAAATAGTTTTGGCTATTGTTCATGTTGGGATTATTCACATTAAATATTTTTTATTATAAAGTCCAATATTAAGCTTTTGAATTAAAAACAAATAAAATCCAAATGGTGAATTTTTTCCCTACTAACTATTTAAAAGATTTTTAAGCTCAGAAAATTGGGATGTTACACAAGCGTGGTCGGTAACGACAGTCGTGCAGGTGTAGCGAATTGCGAGGTGACGATCTGCTGGTCGAAAACCTCAAAGCGTCAACGTCCTCATGACAAAATCAATCGAACCTATCGGAAGATCGAGCTGCTGTAGTCATCAAGATGTGCCACAGAGTAAGAAGGATTAGAGAAGTTTGGCCTTTTCTGCAGGTACCATCGCCAGAATAAAAGTATCGATCCACCAGTCCACCATCCACAACCGTGGTGTGCATCGTGAAGGTAACAAATTTTGCCGTCCAGCCCAAGTAGCCGATATCCGAGTGTCTAGCATACGAACAATCTACTCATAGTCAGTTGTTTGTACATAGAGGACACCAGTGATTATTTTGCATATGGCGAGCCATTATGACATCGGCTGTTGGGAGTCGGTGTTGCACGAGGATCCACACAAAGATTTTACATTTTTGATGTGCCCAAATGCGCTAGAAAAGTTTTTGAAAAGGCGCCTCTATCGCTCCACAGAATTGCATCTCATATGCTGATTTGGCTGAGTAGTTTCCTAAAGTTGTCCACTTCCAAGTTATGTCGTTTGGCATGTCTTGGATGAGTGAGACCCGGCGGACCAAGGTATATATCTTTACAAAGTCTGGAAGCAGGTAAATGTCGATTTTTTCTCTTAGATCCGCTATCCATCTTCCTTTGCAGATTGCGTCATGCACCGTTCGGTTTTTGCGAGCTGCTATATGAAAGAGTTTCGGCGCCAGCTCTTGAAAGGACCTCGGTCCAAGCCATTTATCTTTCCAGAAGTTCGCTTTATCACCCTTTCCGATGCTTATTGTTGTGGATGCACGGAAGAGTTGATGGCCTTTCTCATTTGTCGGGAGCGGCATTCCGTTCCATTGCTTTTCCGGCGTTTTCCATTGATGCCAAAGCCATCAGAGACGAAGAGCACGGCTAAACCGCTCAAGGCATAGGATCCCTAGGCCACCAAACTTTTTTGGACGATATACTGTGCGCCAGTTCACCCAGCATTTTCCACCGACGCAGATGTCGTCATCGGTCCAGAACCAGGCTCTTCGCCTTTTGTCTATTTGCTTTATTATCCAGACCGGTAACTCAGTGGTTGTTAGGTGGTACGTTGGTATGGCTGTGATAACCGCGTTTACTACCACTAACCTTCCTGCCCGGGATAGCATGTTCCTCTTGTACCCGTTCAGCCTAGCGTGCATTTTGTCAAGTAGTGGTTGAAACAACACCTTCCCCGCCTTGCGGTGGGTGAGCGGTAGTCCAAGATAGGTACAAGGCAGTTGCAGTCGAGTAGCGGAAAGTTTTCCAGAATCTCATCCAATTGCAGTGAATGACATTGGATAGGTATGACAACACTTTTTGAAATGTTTATGATGAGCCTTGTTACCTCTCCGAAAACCCATAGGAGTTCCTTAAGATTATTCACGTCCTCCTTATTTGGCGATAAGAAAATCATTGCATCATCAGCGTAAACAGACAATCTTGCCTTCATGAACCTCCCATTAAGAGGCGTCAGCCATCCATGCTGATCTGCCAGGTCAAGGATATAGTGTAGGGCATCAATTGCCAGGATGAATAGAAAAGGTGAGAGGCAATCTCCCTATCGTACCCCACACTGATGCCTTATATGCGACCCCTGCATGCCATTCAGTACAATCCTGGAGGTTAACGTGCTAAGCAACATAGCAATCCATGCTCTCCATCGACCTCCAAACCCCCTATGATGCAGCATGTCTAGTATATAGGGCCATGCAATGGAGTCGAAGGCCTTGGCAATATCAAGCTTCAGAAGTAGCATAGGAACTTGGAACGGTGGTAACTTCTAGCGATGTTTTGGACGTACATGAAGTTGTCCTGTATGGCCCGTTTTTGATAAACGCACTCTGGCTTTCCAAAATCAAAGCATCCATATATTTGGAGAGCCTAAGGGAAAGTAGTTTAGATCAAATCTTGATAATGCTGTGGATCAAGCTAATTGGTCGGAACTCTGAAATTTCGGTTGTTTGGCCCTTTTTCGGTAGAAGTATTATGTTTGCTGTATTGATTTTCTGGAAATGCAGGTTGTTCAAGGCATACACTTTCTGAAAGACCGCTAGGATAGTTTCTTTGATTGTTTCCCAACTTGCTTTGAAAAAACTTCCAGTGAATCCATCTGGCCCAGGGGCCTTGTCCACTGGTAGGTCGTCGATAGCCAACTTAATTTCCTGTTCAGTGAAAGGCTGCTCAAGGTCGGCAGCGGCGCTGGCTGGCAGAAGTTTTAGCCGAAGGTAGTCCCAGCGGAAAGTTTGGGTTGCCGGCTTTGCAGTCCCTAGGAGCTCAGTGTAATATTTGGCTAGCACCTCCTCTTTTTCAGCATGCAGTGTGAAGCTACCGCCCTCATGCGTCAAAGTGTGAATAAAACTTTCTCCTTCTTCTTGAATTAGCTTTGAAGTGGAAGAATTTCGTGTTTGCATCTCCTAACCGTAACCAATCCAGCTGAGTGCTTCCATTTCATTCGTTGAATGGCTGCCAGTCCCAGGATTCTTAATTTTAGTACTGCTCGAAGGTCATGCTCGACTTGGGAAAGAGCACGATGTTCTTGCGCTTTATCTAGGCGAAGAACCACCTCAAGTGCCAAATGCATTTGTAATTTGAGATCTCCAATTTGCAATCTACTCCAAGCCTTTAGTGCCCTGGCTGTTTTTTGCATTTTGGCCATCAACCTTTTAATAGGGTCAGTCTCGGAGATCGGCTGAGACCACGCCCCTTGAACCACCTCATTGTAACCAGTCATTATTGGCCAATAATTTTCAAAAGAAAAGCGTCTAGTCGGTTGCACATGTACTTCCCCCGAGATTAGCAGAGGACAATGGTGTGAGATTGAGGAGGAGAGGGATCGTAAGTGATGATCTGAATAAGCAAGTTCCCACTGCATATTACAGAATACCTTATCGATCCCTTCCAGAGTTGGGTTGCGTTGTCCATTGGACCAGGTGAATTGCCGATCCTGAATGCGGATCTCTTTTAACTCGCAATAATTAAGTGCAGAACGGAAACGCCCCATCAAACTTCGGTTCAAATTCAGGTTGTTCTTATTTGAAGCTCTATAAATGAGGTTGAAATCCCCCAAAATGAGCCATGGTCCATCAATCATGTCATGAATCAGCTTTAACTCTTCTAAGAAAGCTTGTTTATACTGATCTTCATGTGGCCCATAGACAGCTGTTAACGACCAGGGGGGGCTCCGTCAAGTCCTCCTACAATTTCCATTGCAAGGCTGGGTGAGATCGTGTCAAGCTTTGTTTCCTGTAAACAAAGAATAGAGCATGTCGTGTCTGCCACCAATCGACGAACTACCTGCCTCCTTGTTGGAGCATTTAAACCTTTTACAATGATTAACACCTCATATTTATAGTCTAGAGACCCTACTAGGGTTTGAATGGGGCGCCCACCTATGGACCGGCTACTGGGCCAAGCCCATGATTTTCCAACAATTTTATGTCAGTTCAGCTTTTCTCCTTTTCTTCCAA
Source organism: Ampelocalamus luodianensis (assembly GCA_036346255.1). NCBI lineage: Eukaryota > Viridiplantae > Streptophyta > Magnoliopsida > Poales > Poaceae > Ampelocalamus > Ampelocalamus luodianensis. Next base: position 22,546,697 of record CM070621.1, read on the forward strand.
GAAGGAGAAAAAGTGGTCAGAACCCAGAAAGAAATTCAGAGCATGAATGCCAAGACTTGAAACTTCAGAGAATCAGACGTCAGAGCGGCTGAATGGGGAGCCCACTAATCACTGGGGTGATCAGGCAAAGGCATGGCGACTTTGCAAGTGATCATACTGTCCAATGAATTGAATCATTCTTCCAGGCTCGGTCAAATTAAGATCAAGATCAAGATCAGGTGCTGGTCGGCTACACTGACACCGGATGTGAGGCGCTCGTTTCTGACTGCTTTGCGCCTCGTTGTCTGACTGCTCTCACTGCTTTGATGCTCATGATTATTACACTATAGTTGATGATATCAGAAAAAAGGATTTGTACACTTGGAAAAACAGTACCAACAAGATCACAGAAGATATCGATGCTCCAAATGTGATATGAATACAACAGTCACCAAGGAGTGGGGGCTATCTTTTCTGTGTTAAAAAAAAGACTCTTTTTTTCTATTTTCAAATGTGATCCATTACATTTGATTGAAAAACTAACAGCAGGTCTTTAAATTCATAGTAAATTCATAGTAAATCTGTGTGTCAGAAGTCATTCCTTAATAATTCTGTTTATATAGCTACGGGAGGAGATAACATCGGAGGAGCACTAAGTTATATTTAGTGTAGCGTTTTATCAAGAATTAATTGTAATAAAAAGAGATAAAAATAGGAGGAAGGTAGTTGCACATGTAGGGAGGTAATTAATCCATATTATTCAGTGCCTAAAAAACTCCATGCTTGCATTTGAGCAAGTAGTCAGCTTAACCCCCCATCATTTCTATTTCTCAATACTACGTAACACATCTGTTGTGGGTTACCCCATCAATGAGACATCCATTGCCATTTTTCGAACTGCAGGAACTTTTTTTTTTTGACAAAGGAAGATCTCCCTACTTTTATAGAAAGCAAGTAAACTGTTTTTACAACCAACCGTAACACAAACTAGGATTACCAGTTGACAACAAAAGCACAAACTCTACTACCAAGTCAGATTACAAGATTCATACATCAATCAACTACAAGAGCAACTCCTTGATCAGCAACCGCGGGAACTTCGATGTGCCATATATGCAAAATTCCCATTTCTCAAGTACATCGGCGCAATTGCTGAAATAGAAAGTGAAAGAATTGATTTCCATAATTTTTGGAAGCAAGAGGAGATGACATTCTTCTTTTTTTAGAAGCAAGAGGAAATGTATCTTGGTTCAATGTTACATATTTGATAATTGGTAATTGATGTGTCTGGCCTTTGGTGCCTCTATTAGGCATTAGCTGCTCACGTTCTGCTTTGACACGTACGGTGCATCTCCAAGCCATTTCTGTGTGATCGAGGTCGACACGAATGACACACACAAAGTAGTATGCATAAAGAAGAACAAATCTTATTCCTTTAATATGAACATAATATCAATCGCCGCTCCAGGAATGAGAATCCAATCTCATGGCCGGGCGCTTATGACACACAAACTTACAACAACTACAATACTGTAAATCAACAATCAAGCACATGCAAATATCAATCTTCCTAGAAGCTAGCTGGGCGCTTATGACACACAAACTTACAACAACTACAATACTGTAAATCAACAATCATGCACATGCAAATATCAATCTTCCTAGAAGCCAGCTAGACGTGTATGGTGTACTCGTTGTCGGACTCCTTATCGACGCTCAGGCTCTGCGCGACGGTGGAGTTCGCTGCCTGGTGGGTGACGGTGACCTTGTAGTCCCCGTGGAACAGCTCGGCCTCGTAGTAGCCGTCGGCATCGGCCACGCCGACGTGCGACCTCGTCCTCCACTCCCGATGAGCTTGTCGACGACGTCGCCGACAGGGAGGTTCTTGAATCCGTTGTCCGTGAGGCACATTACGTAGCAGCCCTTCTGGTGCCACGCCGTCCAGAGGATGATGCCGTGCACGGCCGGGTGCGCGTACACCTCCCTGAGCACCTGCTCGAGGTGGAGCGCCTGGCCAGGCCCCGGCGCGACGTCGACCTCGGTGAGCCAGATGGGCACGTTGGCCTTGGCCATGGCGTCGAGCGCGGCGCGGACGTAGGGGATGTTGGGCTGCGCGCCGAAGTGGCCCTCGAGGCCGATGGCCAACCTGGCAGCGTTGCCGTTGCCCGGGAACGCCTTGATCTGCCAAAACTTTTGGAGGTACTTGCGCGGCAGCACGGCGCTGTCGCCGGGCTGCTCCAGCGTGTTGAAGTCGTTCATGAACATGAGCGCGCCGCCGTCCATCTGGTGCGCCTTCCGGTAGAACGCCGCCGACGCCTCCCACCCGAACTTGTCCTCGAAGAAGTTGAAGTGCACGTTCTCGTTCACCACGTCCCAAGCGATCACCTGCCCGGCGTACCGCGACATCACCGACTTGATGCGCTTCGCCGTGGCTTGCCGGAGCTGCGCGCCGTCGAGGGACGCCACCCACCCAATCTGCGTCTTGGGGTCATCCCAGAAGATGTTGTGCCCGCGCACGGCGATGCCGTGGCTCTTGGCGAACCGGAGCATCGCGTCCGGCACCGAGTAGTCCTCGCGTCCGGGGATCGGCTCGGTGCTGTACCACTTCATCTCGTTCTCGAAGGTGGTCACCGTGAACCGGGAGGTGAACCACCGCTGGTACGCGGGGTTGGTCAGGATCTCCTTGCTCATGGCCGAGCCCAGCGGGAAGCCGCTCCGGACGTGCTCGATGTTCATCCTCGCGCCCGGCACGGGGTTGCCGGCCGAGTCCCTGGCCCGGAGCCGCACCATCTTCTTGCGCGTCTTGTTGATGGACGCGTCCCGGTGGGAGCCCCATTCTTCCCTGGAGAACGGCTGCAGCGAGACGTTGTCCACCCATATGTCCACTGTCGCATTGCTCTGCAAATACGTACGTAACAGCAAACAAGTTGTTACAAAAACACAGCACATAAATGATCAATCTTTTACCAATATTCACTAAGTTTTGTTTACCTCGAAGTAGAGTTCTGCCGGCCCGGAGGCGGCGGCGGTGAGCCCACCTTTGAGAATGGACCAGCACCCGGACCCCGCGTCGACACCGCCGGCGTGGATGAAGTCGTCGGCCGTCTTCACGACAGCCCTGACGTCGGCGCTCCCATCACTAACCTGCAACCAAGCTGCACGCGACCGAAGACGAACCAGCAGTGAGCTACCGTTCCGATCATTTCTGAACATGGCAAAGAAGTTACAGAAGTACACTGTTTGTTGGATCAGACCGGACAGAGTGTAGTGCGTGTCGTTCTGCAGGTACACCTTCTGGCTGACGCTCTGGTACGGCAGCGTCCGGTTCCTCGCCACGGCGTACCTATTCCCCGTCGCCGACGCGCCTTCGGCGACGCTGCCGTACCCGAAAACCGACCAGCCCTGGAGGCCGGCGTTGAAGTCCGGGTTGCGGATGATGCCGCCTCCGTAGTGAGGCTCCAGCGGCTCAGGCAAGCACTGCATTCACGTTTACCGACAGTAACAATAGATTTCGACGGTAGTAAAGTCAAAGTGTACTGTAATCCAGACATAAAAGATGCATTGTTCACATCCATAGGAAATGTAAAAACTGTAGTTCGTCTTCAGCAATGCACCGGGGAAATTGTGTTTCTACTGGGCCTATTTTTGGGCCGACGAATCAACCAATTTCTTTGTGGTCTCCAAGTAGTGAAATACTGGTAGTTTGACCATTGAATCCAACGGTGGTTTACACTTTAGGGTGTGTTTGGTTGGCGGAATCCTTCGAGGATTACTAGGAATCTTTTAGTAATTCTATGAGATTATCTTATTTGGTAAAAATCCAAGAATATGAGTCAGGAATCTAAGATTCCATTGGGAAACAGATTGACATCAATTCCAGGAATCTGTTTCCCGTTGAAAAGGGTGTTTATCTTAGATTACTAAGGAAAGGAATCTTGTTATTGCGTTTTTATCATATGCTTTTGATTCATCATAGTCAAATTTTGAACTTTCAGAATTCAAAATCCAAATTATGATTTATTTTAATATTAGAATATCTAACTTATGGAATTTAAAAATTATTTTTTTTGAAAATATGAATTTTGAAACCAAAATATCAAAATTTTGAATCCTAAATTTTGGAATCTTAAATTCAGACAATTTAAATTTTAAAATTCAAAATCTCAAGGTTGGGTTTCAAAAATCTATTTTTTTTCTTTCAAATTTTGAATTCTAGATTTTAGATATTCAAATTTCGAGAATTAAATTTTATAAATCCAAATTTTGAAAGTTTCAATTTTGAGTTTTAGAATTTCAAATACTAAGAATTTAAACTCCAAAACTCAAAATTTAAAATTTAAATTTTCAAAATCCAATATTTGAACTTTTGAATCATAAAAAATTAAATTCAAAATGTTGGAATTTTAAATTGTAAAATTCAAAAATTTATAGATGTTAACCTTTCTGGTTTGAAACTATGATAAAGACTAATATGTAGTTTCTTTCAAATCAACCAAACGTTAGAATCTTAGATTACTGGTAATGTGTTTCCCAGTAATCAGATTGAGAGAAATATTAGATTACCAAGGAATATGAGATTACATATACCAAACGCGTAGTAAATTTACCGTCAAAACTATCGGCCCTGTCAAGATCTCAGTAAAAGGCACTAAAAGTTGTGTGCGGTTCGGAACTAACCGTCGACCAAACTATCAGACTCAGACTAGTACGCACATGCCAGGTTTTGTTCGGTACGGCGTCACTCATGCCAAAGCAAGGTCTTCCATTTGAGTACAAGCTGAAGCAGGTAGTACAAGAATATTGTTTGACCTACCTGCAAAGGTCCAAGTGATTGCATATTGTTTCTGGTGCTATAGTCGACTACAGGATTGTAAACAACATCTTTCTCTCTTCATTCTCTTTCATCCACATCAGCAAAAATCTTATGTAACAGAGGTTATAGATAGCTGACATCAGCCCATTATACATACTCAGAGTGAGAACTTGTGCGTGTTAGTTAATTGGTTTTGCAACATGCAGCACTAAGCAGGGGTAAATGGGTTACTGTGCGAGCAGCAGGTGTCATGCGCCACTCTTTCAGCGCTATGATTAATTCATGTATACGACATGTAGCACTGCGACTGCAATGCAATACGAAATTGATGTCTGATGGACCGATGGACAACACTCCATAATCACTAGCTCATTGCCGCGAGCTAGGGCATGTAAAATGAGAAATACTTATATATAAGTGTTTAAAGGAAAAGAATATAGCCACGTCATAAAGTACCTATGTAAAAGACATTTTCTCCAATGCAAGTATCTCTTTTGTAGGTATTTATATGATTGTATTATATATTAATTATATATAGTTATATACATAAGCATCTCTTAAGTACCGGTGTCTAATCAAACATCGATGCTACAAAATAAACACCTTATCTGTCCTGCGTGATAAGAAAAATCAGTTTTTCTTTACTAAGCATTTGTTTAAACACCTGCATTGTACATGCTCTTAGCGCGTGGTGCTGTTGACAATTTGGTAAGCCTCGGCGAGCATGTCGCAGGCGTACCATGATGCATGGATTCAGGGTCACAGGTTAGAGGCACTCTCTCTCACCTTATTTGATGAGAGAGAGAGAGAGCTCGTGCATACCTCAGAGCTTGACGAGTAGTCGTAAGGAAGCGATTGCACCATGCGAGCAGCTGGAGAAAGGAAGAGAAGGAACCTCGGTCATTAGCACGCTTCTTCAACTAATGACATGGTTGATCAGAGTGAGCTAAACCAGAAGACTTAAAATATGGCTTTACCATTCAACAGGGCAACCCAAACCAACAAGAACACAGCTGATCTCTCCATCGAGACCTTCATTATCTCTCTCTCTCTCTCTCTACTGAGGAAGGCGCGATGGTTCGAAGAGGATAGAGGGAGGGAAACAATGGCGAGAGCTATCCAGGCTAGGCTAAGCTAATTGCACCGTGCATGCCGTGGCCTCTGCGTGGGCGCCTACTTATAGGCGTGCGACGGCGCGAGGGAGTTAGCTAGATGGTGACTGTAGCGCATATGCACGTAACTCCCCGCGCGCTCTCGTCGCGTACGTTATGTAAGTTCCCGCGCGCTCCATTTGCTACAGCCTACGGCTACCACCTGGTGGCGCCCTCCACACTAATTCTAACCCGCTTGCGTTTTACTAGCTCCATACATGCTGTCTCCTCCACTGATCTCTAGCTCACCATTCCATGCCGCGAGCTCGTCGCGTCCAAATCGATCAATCATCTTGTAGGAGAAGAAGAATCGCACATACAGTACTGAGAAAATAAAATAAACACAGAGATAGGAACTACTCCTTCTTTCTCGCTCTTTATTTCTCTTCTCTGTCAAAAGCACGCACAATGATTGGAAGTCCTCTTCTATAAATATACTAGAGATGGATGATGAATCCACAATAGGCCACGTTAATTGCTTCCTTGTTAGTTATGTTCAAACGGAGAAGGACTAGTCGTCTGCCGTGCGTGGTCTTATTGTTTAAGTCTCATAATGATTTTATGAGTTTTACACTATACATATTTCTATTTGCTATATCTTGGTTCAGACAGGATACCTTCACAAAAATGGTGGTGCTCAATTTGCTACAGCCTACGGCTACCACCTAGTGGCTACCACCTACGGCTCTCAAGATGGTATTCGTTGTGCCGCTATCAGCTAAGCACACTTCTTCCATAGGACGTCACACACGTTCTAATATAAAGTATTTTATTAATATGTAGTAGGAAGCAATCAACACATAAATAAAATACTTCAAATATCAGAACATATCATGTTATTATTAACTGAATAAATGAACAAATTAAATAATATTATACAACCATCACGAGAAACAAATCGTTTAAAGCTCTACACGAGCATATAACCATCATCCATGCGAAAGTATAACTTATTCCACACACAAAATAAATAACATTTAAAGTCTAAGTGCATTCTGTGGATTAGACTGAGTCCACTAAGAAGTTAGAGACTCCAGCTTCTATCTTCTCGGGAGCGACATGCTCTTCTTGGGAAATCATGGCTGCGGCTGCTGTAATATCAAGGGGGTGCTGTTGTAAGAGTAGAGTCCACCTCCATCGATGCAGGTAGCTGCTGTGAGTCCTCCCTCTCAGCGGAGGCAAAGTGGGTTTCATGCTGCCCTTTGCCGCCCCTTCTTCTGTTTGACCTTAGAAGCGTCGATGACTTGTTGTGGTTCTACACAGATCCGCGACCAGTGCTCCCACTTGCCACACTTGTAGTAGGTTTGGTCTTGTTGACCATAGGGCTTGTCGTTCTGCTTTAGCTTGTTGGCCTTCCTTTTCCTGTGGAGCATTGACTTACCTTTCTGGGTTGCGGCCTTGCCCTTCCTTCCTCTTTTCTTCATTATAGGCTTCCGCATCTTGAAGCCTTCCAGCGTTGGCCTCATGGCCAGTGGAGCTCCTAGGTGATTGGGCGATGAAATTCTTGCAGAGAACGTCATCCTGAGCCTCCGCAACCTGCATAATGTCAATCAATTCGGCATACTCCTTGTAACCGTCTTGATGATAGTTGCGCGTAGACTGCACTGCATTGGGGTGGAAGGTGGAGAGGATCTTCTCAGTCTTCTGCTCATCTGTGACTTGCCTACCATAGAGTTGAAGATTGGTATAGATCCTGTGCAGGAGCATAATTGTACTCCCCAACCGTCTTAAAGTCAGCAAATCTTAGTCGGTTCCATTCCTGCTCTGCATGAGGAAGAATGGTGTACTTTAGCTTCTCGAACCACTTCTTTAGTGCAGTCCATTAGGCTAGCGCGTTCTTCTCTGCAATGTACTCATTCTTGAATGTGAGGCAGAGCCACACTTGAGAAAAGTGAAGTGTCTGATCATTTTTCTCAGGGGTGGGTTTGGCTTCCTTCGATGCACCAATCCCAATAGCAGCGCAGAGCTTTTTGGCTCTAAGTACAATCTCAACGTCAGAAACCCAAGTCAAGTAGTTTTGGCCGTACTGGGCCAGCTCCTCGAACTCCCAGTTCGTGATGTCTGTCATCTAGATGTGCATGCAAGAAATACATAAATTTACTGCAGGTAAAATGCATGAAATAAATTGGATAATAGTACAAATACTCTCATAATAGTACAAATAAATTGGATAATTTTCTACGCATTTTTTCCCATAATTTTACAACTAATTTCAGTGATCAAAGTCAATTTAAGCAATTACGATTAATCAAAACAGCAAAATAAATATAGAAAAGCAAAGAAAATAATAACAATAGTGCTAAACATGCTTCAAATGTTAAAAATGATTTGAAATTTGATTTTTGAGGCCCTTTTCTACTGGAATATGAATTTTCAATGAATTCTGCCATTTCTAGGGGCTAAACCGCTAATTTTTAGTTCTGAGAAAAATTTTCACGTAATTTTTCAAATTGTGAGGGATTATTTGCAAAAATTCAGAATTTTCCTTTTCCCTTCCTTTTTTCTTTTCTTTTCCCGGGATTTCCCTAGGCCAGACCCATTCGACCCATTCAGTCGGGTCAGAAAAGGGGTGGGGGTTTTAGGATCCCCCCTTGCCCCTGTTCACAAAGGCGGCGACATGGGCGTTACGTGTGGAGGGTGCACGCGCGTGAGCCGGCGGCGCTGCGGGCGTGGCTAGCGAGTGCGCGACGGGCGACCGACGGCATGTGGAAGCGCGCACGGGCTCGGCAACACCGCGACGGTGCGGTGACTAGCGAGGCGGCGGCGAAAACGCGGCGTGGAGGCGGCTTCGAGCTATCACTTGCATGGTGCGGTGCCGGCTTCGAGACGGCAGGCACGCGGAGCAACGCGGTTTCGGACCAATGGTGCACACGGGCGGCTGTAGTGGAGCAACACGGAGGCCGCTTCAGGTCGTCACTTGCACGGGCGGCGTTGGCTTCAGGACGGCGGGCGCGTGTAGCAGCGTGGCTTCGGGACAGCGGGCACGTGTAGCAGCGTGGCTTCGGGACGGCGGGCGCGTATAGCAGCGTGGCTTCGGGGTGGCGGTGTGCACGGGCGGCTTCGCGCTTCGGGTGGGAGGCGAGCTCGCATGCGTGCGAGCGCCGGCGGCAGCGCGAGGCCGTGTGTAGGCGGCGCTCCCGTGCGGGGACCGAGTGAGGCAATGTGGCGCGCCGTGCGCCAGTTCCTTTTTTCTCTCTCTATTCATCTAATCTACAGTGCAATCGACATCCTCCCTTTCGTGCGATTTACCGATCAGCTTGGCCTACGACTCCAAGTCGGCTAGCGGTAGATTAGAGCGGATTTACACCGTAAAAAAAACTAGAAAATGAACTAGAAGATGCGATTCAATCTACGAGTTGTGCTTCGACAATTACCTTTCGATCCAAATAAAGGAGGCTTAGAGGTAGGCTGGAGTCGATCGTGCTGATAACGTGTTGAGGAACCGTCGCTGTCGAGTTCAATCCGATTGATCATCTGGTAGGAGAAGAAGAATCGCACATACAGGTACGGAAAATAAAATGAACAGAGAGATGGGGGAACTCCTTTCTTTTTTTATTTATCTTTTATGTCAAAAGCACGTACAATAATTAAAAATCTCCTCCTATAAATAGACTAAATATGAATGAGAAATTCACTATGAGTCAGGCCTGCACGGCCAAGACTAGGTTTCCCAATATGTATTTCCAAATCTTGGACATCGAAACCTTCGTGTTCAGTTACTACATGTGGATCGAACTGGTGGTGGTTATGTTATCAAAACAAACTCTGCGACCATGGTTACTTGCAACGGTTGCTGATGGGCACAAGAGTTACTGGCCATCACGCATGTACGAACCGTTAGACACACCATACCACGAGGCAATGGCGCCCACCGAGTGGCTCTCGATCGTCTCGGCCGGCCGCGCCGACCGGCCCGCGCGTGTGGAGGGAGTGGAGTGTCGTGGAGGCAACGAGGCGGATGTGAGGCGCAACTGCAAGCAATAAATTCTGCACACACACATATGCACCGATTACCGAGTAAGATTCATGAGGCATTTGCTTCTGGCATTAGTCGTTCACGTCTTGTTGATTGATTAACTCTTACAATTTCGTCAACAAACACTGTCCCACATTTTCGGTTTTTCTTTTTTGTTCTTTATGTTGTTTGTTCAACTCAATCACCAGATCTTGTTGATTAAATTTTAACCCTGCATTGCATAGAAAGCACAAAATATTATTGTATGAGTTGTTGTCTATAACAAATATTTTTTCATGTCATAATGTAGGATCGTTAATAGTAATCAGAGGGGGATGAATTATTGTAATCCGCAATGAAAGTTTTTCCTCAAATCTACTGTCTATTTATCTAACCTATCAATATAGTGAGAGCACAGAAACAAAAGAAATTATTTTTCCTGGTACTATAGCAAACTTCACAGGTAATGTAGCAACCAGTGCGGTGTACTGTTCCTGTATCACGTGCTACTGTAGCAGATTAAAAATCGAAGACGTCGCTTTCCACTCTCTATTCCAAGTCTTTAAAATCCTTGGACTTTTAGGCAGTACATGCAGAAGAGAGATAGCTAGCCGGCCTACGCACTGAATGTATTGTGAATCAAAAGCTTCTTGATTTGCATTGCCAGCGTTCTTCTCTCTCCTGAAAAACAATGTTGCTGCTTGATTTCACCGAGAACCAAAGAACTCATGTCGCATGTACGGCCGCAAGCACAGTGCAGCCGCTAGTAAGACACAACCACGTCCAGAAAAACAAGCTGCCGCTAGCTTGGCGCATGCAGTAGAGAGCGATGGACGGGACAACAATCAACAAGCAGCGCGATTATTGGATTAACTCACGCACCATCAAAAACCACGGCCACAGCAGGAACACATCTTGCTCGGCCTAAACAGCATGCAAGTCCCGCATACATAAAAGCCCCGGCTACCGCCTGCTCCTTTTGCAAGACCGTGTCTAATACGTGGGTTTTTATACCAAATTACAAAACTAATTTTGGACACTCTAAAATTGTCACATGGCGTAACCTCCGGACCGCGCCTCCGTAGCTCTAACACACATCATTTATTTTTGATCTCCACGCGCCCTAACTCGAGCCCGACCGTCTCCTCCAGCATCCTCGACCCTCTAGACCATGATTTCGCACCAGACCATCTCTCGGTCACCGCCGTAGACCACGATTGCATCCGAGTTATCTGCACATGCAAAGATCAAAACACCATCTTTTTCTGGCACAAGTTCTTCCTAACTTGACCGACATAAGTCCACACACACCGCATACCTCAAATAACATTAGTACCTAACATTGTCAATTATTCATCAACTAAAATATATTAGGCTTGGCCATATGATCTAAGCACAGAATTAAAAACTTGTGGGGTCCTATAGAGACAAACTTAAGAGACAATTTATTATAGAAATTATCTTTGATTTTATATCTGTATAATATAAATGAGTATATAGACAGTAATCATCTCTATTATTATAGATGCTCTTACCGCCCTGCCTATCCGGTGAAGACAGAAAGAGAAAGGGACAAGTAACTCGGGAGAAAACCTGCATTTTTGTCTTGTCTTCTGACAAATCTTCGACGAAAATCACACGAGCGCCCGAGACGTTGTATGCTCATATAGTCATATGCGTGAAGTGCGATGCCGGTTGCACGCAACCGCGCTCGATCGGCACACGGAGACGAGAGCACGAGCAACTCGTGCGCGACCGCGCCTGCCGCCCGAGCGGATAAGCCTTGTCATGATGCCATGCCAGGGACCCCTTCGGTTGACACGCGCGTGCGACACGCGGTGTTGGACACGGCAAGGAGACGGACGGGCGGGGCGGGCGGGCGGGCGTCCGCTGCTCTTGCTGTTTGCGTTGCGTGGTTACTGCGTGCTCTTCTCCAGTCTCGTGGCCGGGGATGCCGTGCCGTGCGAGGCGCACGCGCCGACGCGGTACGTGTGTGGGTGGGAGCACAGCAGCGGGGAAATAAATTATCTGAGGCCCGGCCTCCGCGCATTCCACCGTCAGTACGCACTGTAGTAGGCCAGTGGATACTTTGGAGGGGGAGATCCAACGGTGAAGGTCTTCCTCGTAGAATTTATTTTCAGCAGTGGAGCACAAATCTTCAGACGAAAATCACACTCTATGTGGTCATGCCAGTCTGTAAACAGTGGTCGATCCTGAACGAAAATGATTGGGTCTCTGAGACAAAATGAACCACGTTCGGTTGGGCTTTGATTTGAAGCGTCTTCTCATGTTAGGATATGGGTGCCCACATTACATACACATGGTTGTATCCGAAGAAAAACGATTTTTGATCCCGGTGTCCTGCACACCAAGCGAACAAAACTCACTCTGCCTTCGTGCAGTTCACAAATATTCTACTAAACCAGAAAAAAAAAGTAATAAAATTTGATCAGAACAAGCATGTCTTGTACACTTGTCCTACTTGGCTTGTCAGTTTCGTGGCTTGTTCGTGCGGGCGAACAGGAGTTCGAATTGGGTTGCCCTACATGTAGTGCAGATGTGCTTCCGTGCCGTTGTGAAATCTTGGACGAAGGCGCCACCACGTCAATCGATCGCCGTCTCGGTTACACATTGCGCACGTAACGGCCACATGACTGCGCATTTTTTATTTACTGCTACTGCTGCTTGGATTCGTTCGCGCCTTTCGTGGCTCTGCGTTCGTTTTCTACAGCCGAGACCGTTAAGTTCGGTACGAGCGTTGAAGGAAAGCAACCGGGCAGGCAACCTTCAAACCGGGTCCGAGACTTCCAACCAGTCGACAAGGCCGAAGTTGAAATGGCACGATTGCAAATGTCCTTCAGCTATCCCTAGCACGTTTGACCCAGATGTATCGCACGTGACAGTAGGAGCTTCGAGTAGACGACTGTCTATAACCGCACACCGATTGGCCTGCGCAGTTGCGCGGTTTGGTACAGTATAGCACAATTTTATAAAAATTTTATTTAAAATTTTTATTTTGCATTTTAAATTTGAATTTGAGATATTTGATTATATATTTAATTAGCAAATTTTATTTTGAGATCTCTCTTCTTATGTGTGAAAGAGAGGATTGAGAGGTAGGTACATCGCATATCAACTTTTGAATTAAACGTAGTGCTATCTTTTTTTTCCTTTCAAATTAATATATCTCTAAACCAATTATTTAATCTAAATCTTTAAAATTAGAATCCACCAAATTAAAGGTTAATGTGTTAGATCTTTTTCAAGTCAATGTATCTCCGAGACAATCGTCGAATCTAACCTTCCTAACCTCCTGTTGTGGCGCCACCGGAGCCGCCGCCATCAATCCCGTGATCGCCTCCCATTGTCCTACAACGCCTTCCCTACCGCACTGCGCTGTCATCCGCTAGCCAAAATCTATGATTGCACACTCGGGAAGCCAAAAACCTAATTAGAGCATACATCTCGAGATATGTTCGACTAATTTTTGGGAAAACAAGCCAGCTGCTCGGTAGCAATTCTAAGAAATCTTTTTTTTAATGCATGGTAGTGCTCAAGTCGAAGCCTAACCAATTCCAATCCACTCGTTGGATGACCATGCTCGGGCGAGGTCGGAGTCAAGTCGAACTCGAACTCGACAAGCTTGGGTTCGATCGCCACTACCCTAACTGCCTAACTGGAATGACAGATCTTGGAATTGACCTTGCAGGATTAGAATGTTAATTGCCTCGTCCATTGGAGCAAACCACACGCAGTCTGCATTAAATTCCGCCCTGTGCAGTGTAATCGCTCCCGATTTTCACGTAACGTTTAGCGTGATCTGCGATTAGCCCGGCAAATTTTCTTCCGATGCATGCACGGTCACGGGCGAGAGCATGCTTTACTCACCTGTTAGTGCGGATTGAGCCAAAAAAATGTTACGTCAATCGAATCGAATTCTTTTTTGTTCTTTGGCTTGCGACTTTGACCAAGCAAGGCAGGCAGCGATCGACGGCGTAGAACAGCTCCTTGGTTGACTTGGATAGTTCTCTGCGTTGTTTACAGCCGCTAGATTTTTTTCGTAGACATAACACCGCCGTCTACGTTATAGCAGTACATGCCATTCGTGTATACCAACTTAAAAGCTAGAATTCAAAGGAAAGGAAAGAGCTAGAGCGGCATACAAGGGCGGAGTTGGACCTCGGGCTGTTAGGACAATGGTCCGAAACGTAGAATTAAAAACCTATAAAAAACAGTAGCAATTTATGCATCTATAAAAAAACAATAGCAATTTATGCATGCATATTATGTTTAACCCAAAAACATACGATCTGGTTTGGACCTTGGCTAGCTCCGCCCCTAAGCATACATATACATACGCTTGTTTGTTTCTGTTAGTTAGGTAACTTGGGCTGGACTTGGCGTAATGTGATTTGTGCCCCAACCTCACCAGTCACCACCACCCATATTTTTGTTGAGGAACCGTCACTGACGAGACTAGTCTGAACGATTACCTCGTAAGCAAACTCAGAATCGTAAGAACAATACAAGAACAGTCAAGAACAGTCAGAATGGACCGGCTACTGGACCAGGCCCATGGTTTTCTAACAATTTTATGTCAGTTCTGCTTTTCTTTTCCAAGCAGGAGAAAAAGTGGTCAGAACCCAGAAAGAAATTCAGAGCATGAATGCCAAGACTTGGAACTTCAGAGAATCAGACGTCAGAGCGGCTGAATGGGGAGCCCACTAATCACTGGGGTGATCAGGCAAAGGCATGGCGACTTTGCAAGTGATCATACTGTCCAATGAATTGAATCATTCTTCCAGGCTCGGTCAAATTAAGATCAAGATCAAGATCAGGTGCTGGTCGGCTACACTGACACCGGATGTGAGTGCTCTCACTGCTTCAATGCTCATGATTATTACACTATAGTTGATGATATCAGAAAAAAGGATTTGTACACTTGGAAAAACAGTACCAACAAGATCACAGAAGATATCGATGCTCCAAATGTGATATGAATACAACAGTCACCAAGGAGTGGGGGCTATCTTTTCTGTGTTAAAAAAAAGGACTCTTTTTTCTATTTTCAAATGTGATCCATTACATTTGATTGAAAAACTAACAGCAGGTCTTTAAATTCATAGTAAATTTGTGGAGGGAAATAACACAACATAACGTATGGAGGGTGCTACAGATTTTCCTCAGAAATTTAATTCCAAGTAGAAACAAGTACTGCTTAAATTGCACAGTTTATTCGTACTTCTTAGAGGCCCAGTAATCAAATTATACATTACTAAGAATCAACACAACTCATGCACCCTTTTAACAAAAATGCGCAAGTGGAGTCAATAAATTACAGTTATACTAGCGCAATACACAGGAACCGAGTAACCTACGCCAATAAAACGAATGGATCTGCATCTCTTTCTGAATGAAAGACAACTTTCGTTGCTTGCATAGTGATGCCTCTTATTCTGGACCAAATGGATCATGCTTGTGTCCACGAGTTATGGACACACAAGAATCAGACCAATCTTCTCAAATATATGCTAAGCCTGCAAATATCCGTTCTCTTCAAGGTAGCATAGAACTTGCTTGGTCATTGCTTTGGGTGAAGGGCATTCCCCATCTTTCATCTTGATTACTATCTGTATAAGGCCAAAAAGACCGATTCAGCTTTGTTAAGCAAATGGTTAAATTTGCTTTTAGGGGTTGAGGCCTTAAGGTTAATTGCTAAATGATGAGCCATATAGCACACCAAAATTGTTGTCTTCAGTAAATGAGCAATTCAGATTTAACCTATAAATGCAACATGTATCTCAGGTTCAAAAAAGAAAAAGGAAATAAAACACTCTTATTTTCTCCAGCGTAGATCAAACTAGACAGAGCTCACAAATCAGAAGTGTCCATTGCATCCCATATTGCATTAGCACATAGTTAAATAGCAATGGTTGCTCGTCATCTATGATGGGTGCATTAACATATGAAAACTCCAACTGTTGTTCAATTTTAACCTTTTTACATCTTGCCATTTCCTCACTGAATGATGATCACTGGAGTTAATAGTGACAGATATACACACATAAAAACATGAAGATGCGAACAGGAAAGGAATAAATGTTCTATATTTCTATGGCATGAGCATACAAAGAATGTGCTTATTCGTACTAAACAGTAGCAGCTCACAGAGTGACAGCAGTAAACCACTTATTCAGTAGTAAGGGCTATCTGTAATTCACTTCCAGTTACTGTATGGAATTGTAGGTTGTGCCCAAGTAGGAAGGCAAGGTATGATCCGTAGGCTCACCTCACTATTCACCGGTGGTTCGTATGGATCATCAATTCCAGTGAAACCTGTTTGTCAAAAGGCAATG
This sequence comes from Ampelocalamus luodianensis, assembly GCA_036346255.1. Taxonomy (NCBI): domain Eukaryota; kingdom Viridiplantae; phylum Streptophyta; class Magnoliopsida; order Poales; family Poaceae; genus Ampelocalamus; species Ampelocalamus luodianensis. The sequence continues at coordinate 22,562,951 of CM070621.1, forward strand.
TGTAAAGTAAAAATATACACCCTCGTACTTACAGCATGCAAGCTCTTTTGATAGACATTGAATGCGTTAAACATGAAATTTAATGTCTAAAAAAGGTTCAAAGGTTGTCCGCACCTTTAATCTTTCCTGAGCGCGCAAGCTTGTATAGACCTTTAGGATCACGAGCTTCACAAATTTCTAGTGGCAAATCCATAAATACCTAGAAAGTTTGTGTGTTGTTAGATGATTAAAAGCTTGTGTGTAGTTAGATGATTAACACTAACAAGGCTTTAAAAAAATCATAAGATAACCATACTTCAATAAATCTAGAATCCGGAAGTAGAGCACGGCATGCATCACGGTCTCTCCTGTATGGAGATATCAAACTAGCAATGCATATGATACCAGCATCCGCAAAAAGCTTTGCCACTTCTCCTGCACAAAAAATCTGAAATGTAGTGAAACCGTTTCTAATGCATGGTCATATTTTTTTTCAGAACTTACCAACCCTGCGTATATTTTCTGCACGGTCTTCTGCCTTGAAACTTAGATCTCGATTTAGGCCATGTCTGAGGTTGTCACCATCAAGGACATATGTGAGGTGGCCTCTGCAATGCAACTCCCGACTCAGTGCACATGCAAGAGTACTTTTCCCTGGCATATGAAAAGATGGTAGGTCCTCATGATGGCTTCCTTATGTTAATTTCCTTATGTGTTGGATGCTTTTGCAGCTACAAGAGAATTAAGAGATCCCTAGATGTGGTTCATGGTCCTCCAAAATAAGCTGAAAGATGCACATCTTTTGCAACATGGAAAGATAGGAAAACAACTTACGGGCTAACTCAGAACCAGAGTCTAGAAAAAGACCTAGTTTCGTATGGAAAATTAAATCGCATTCACCAGATAATATGGTGTTAATCACTATCCACCAACCATCGTCTAGCAGAGGGAAATGCTAAAAGACAACGAAAATGGTTTTCTGAACTTAGTAGAAGCAAGATGAGGCTAAGTCTATTTCCTGTACTGATGCCAATAAAGAACACATGCCAGTCACATTACTGATTAAGAAGGTGGTAACTAAGCAGTCCAACAACCTGTGACAACTGACAAATTATTGTGTAAACTGCGCAAACTACATTTTGTGTAATACATAGTCATCAAGATGTCAGCTTCCTATAGAGCGGACACTGATATGAGCATAATAACTCACATAAGCCTATGAGTGCTCATAGCCTATGAGCCTATGAAAGAAGTGTCTAGATTGTATCATTGTTCAAATCTCAAATTGATTTGGTTCAACATAACCAGATATATCATCAGATGGAAAGGAAATGGCTGATTTAAATTAAAAGAGAACATCTCTAAACTTTCATGAACCCATTGATCAAGGTTGAACACTCAAATTAAATGACCAATTATTATGTTTTAGCACTAACAAATCAACTGGAAGAGTTATCACAACAATAGCAGACAGAAATCACTTTTGACAAAAACAAATGGCAACCATATCATAGAAACTTGACCAAGAAAGTGAAAAGGTAATCACCTGGGTGTAAATAAAGAGAGTAATACACGGAAAACATACCTGAACCACTGAGTCCTGTGATCCATATGACACATCCTTTTTGCCCCAGTAAATTCTGTCTCTCATGTTGTCCAATTGGGCAATTATGCCATAGAATATTGGTTGATTTACCCATGTTTGACATCACAGGCTTCTCTCGCACTGATGATGGGTACCAAGAAATGGTTAGTGCAACGCTGTTCCTGTCGTTGAGTAAATTCATTTGCAGTATAGTACAACAATAAAAAAGGAGACATGACCAAAGCATGTATTTTTTGAATTTTTCCTTTCCCATTATTAGATATACAAAAAGTAAAGATCTACTCAGATTATTTGCTAAATACACACACAAATAAGCTGAGTTCTATTTCTCCATGCTCCAGAAACAACACTAGAAGCAAAGCACTTTTACGACTTTCTCTACTTATCGACTTCTTGTAGCCAATGACAGCTATCAACCAAACAAGTTTTATTCTCTTTATCCTAAATTTCTAACATGGTGCGCGAGTCGTGAACTACTAAGTAAATAAGCCTCTACTTGCACTTCAACCAAACAACTCACACTTCAAGCTTATTTGAAATAATCACCACTCTCATGCCCGGTCCCCATACAGTCAACTGTAAGTAAATAAGCCTCTACAACATAGCCAATTCTACTGTTAGTTGTCTATCTTGTACACCATGTAGATGATTCAAATCAATCAGATGGAAAGAGAAACTTCATCTTCTCTACCATGACTTCAATCAGCACCCTCCACGACCCAATCACTGCCACGAGTAGAACGATTATACAGAGTTCCTTCATTCCCTCGACCAAAACTAAAAAGTCCAACCACATCGCGGTCAAGTGTCATTATCCTAAATAATGTCTAATCGCTAAACTTGTCATTATCCTCAACATCCTCAATCATACTACGTTTTATCGCATCCTAATTGGGACACCGCAAAGGTTACTAAGGAAACAGCAAGTGGATAGGATACGATAAACACCACGCCTAGAGCCACCCGGGCTGAGACACTGAGACACTGGCCCCAGAGCCAACCCAACTACCGAGCCCTCAATGGGAGACCAGGCGACGAACCTGGGCTGCGCGAGGCGTCCCCGTGGTGCTGCTCCATCCCGCTTCCTGCGCCGCAACCTCCCAATGCCGCCGCGGCCGTTCGCACACGCACCACGTCCCTCCCCGCCTTCGCCGCCGCCGGTGCCGAGGGCGACGCCCGCAGAAGCGGAGGCGGCGGGATCGAGAGCGAGGACATGGGTCAGGAGCGGGGCATTGCCGGACTAGGGAGCGAACGCGCCTTGGATCTCGAGAGGAGGGAAAGGTGCTTATTGCGGCTGCGGCGGTAGGTGGGCGACCGGGCGCTGGCGAGACGGATGAGTAGGACGGTGGAATCGTGAGGAATTGCCGCTGGCTCCCGAGTTGTTTTGGGGAGTCGAGTAGGGTGGAGGTGGAGCCAAGAACAGCAGAGCGTGGGCGTGTGGGACGCGTGCGTGAGCTGCGAGCCTGCGACGACCAGGGCCAGGGTGTGTTGGGACGAGTGTATTAGATGGTACTGGCCGTGAGGTCCGGGATATGAATTGGTTCATGTGTTTGGTTGGATGAATAGAATCAAATCGTTCGAGACGAGGTGATTCAAGTTTAAAAATATTCTTCAAATATTCTGAACCATCTCATTCACCAAAATCGGCCGAATCACGCCGTCCAGGCTCGTCCGACTCTGTGCGCTCACCTCCAGTTCTTGACGTGCCTTGTCGAGCCGCCCCGCCGCCTTCGTCCCAACGCTTCGACTGTGTCCCCTCCGCCCCATGTTCGCGGCCTCCTTCCTCCTTACCTCACTCCCCTTCTTCCTCATGCGTGCAAGTCATAGAGCGCCCGAACCCGCCGTGCCACACCGCCACCCCGGTGAGCTCCGGTCGTCCCCTCCATGCGCACTAGTACCACCTGAGTCCCCTCCGCCCCACGGGTATCATCTCCTGCCCTTCCCCACTCAGAATCGCCTAGAACGGCCACGCCTCCGTCACGCTCTCTGTGCTGGGCGGTGCCTTTGTGCCAACGCTCCGGCCAACCCGGAGGTTCTCCCCCACGGCTGACCGCGTCATGTCGTGTTCCAAACACCACAAGTGTTTCCCCTAGTCAATTTTGGGATTCCCCCATGAGATCTCACGGTGCGATCATCTTCTCTCGCTCCGACCGAAAACCATCGCCGCCGCCACCGCTTCCACTTCGGTGAGCTTCCCTCTAAATCCCTTCACTAGGAGCATCCCCTCACCTCCTCCAACCTCATCCTACCACTCACTCCAGCCCTCCCACTTCCACAGCATCGCTGCCGTGTGAGCTCATTCGCGCTGCCTCGGGTCCTCATTGTCGGGCCGCCTCGGTCCATTCCCATCTCCACCAACCGGTCGGGCAAGCTCCCCATCACTCATAGATGCTTGTGTGTGCACTAACTTCCCCGTTTAGCCACCAGTTAACTGCCATCGCCGTCGACACGCATGCCGCAGCCGCCGCTGCGCGCGTGCGCCCCATCACCCCGAGCTGCGACGTAGCCTCCCCTGGCTCTGTCATCCCTCCCGCAACCCATGTTTGATGTCAACGTAGACTCCCCGCCGTCCCAGCGCCGGCGAGCACGCCTTGTTGCCGCCGTGCCCCTCCTCTGTTCTTCTCTTTTCTTTGTTGCGTGTGTAGATGACAGGTGGGCCCCTTTGTTGTTAGAAGTAGGTAATTTCACTGGGACAGGTGTGTGGAGATGACAGGTGGGCCTCTTTGTTCATATCATTCAAGCAACCAAACAAAATCGTGTATCATATCATTCCACCAACTAAACACACTACTGGTGACATCCTATCCAGGATCGCTCCATCCATCCTGTACCATCTCATTCTATTCACACTGGTTCATCCAACCAAACGCACCCTAAGTCGTTGAGGGGGAAATGCGTAGTGCCACGTGGGCAAGCACCTTTGCAATGTTCAAGTTTTGCCATGATCAACCCCATTCAAATTTCAAAGTATGATTTGAATTTGCAAAACAGGAATCCAAACCAAAAGCTCAACGCCAAAACAGAGACCTCAGACCGGCACTAGAGTGAGTATGTTCACTTCATTTTTTTTTAAAAAAAGAAAAAACTATTAAAGGATACAACGTTGGAAGTTGATCCAAAGATATAGCAGCTTACCGTTGGATCCCCAGATCTGTTGATGTCCACCACAATTTTATCCACTCCACCCTTGAGACTCATATGAACCAACCACTTTCCTCTTTCTCTCTCTCTTCTCTCTCTCTCTCTCTCTCTCTCTCTGCGCCATGCCCTTTTCTGTTAAGCCACCTTGCAGCGGCGGCAGGGAGCGAGAGCCGAGCACGATGGTGGTGGGCAGGAGCATGCGCGGTGTCAGCCGTCCAATGGAATCATCCAAGCCTATGCACTTTCTATCCCTCTCTGTGTTCTCGTTCCTTCTTCTCCATACTATTCCCCTCCCCCAAATAGAATCCACCAGCTCTCATTCCTCCCCAATCCTTACCTCAATCGGCCCTGATCTCCTCCATCAATCTGCTTGGGGAGCGACGTCGCACGAGTGTTGAGCGGCGAGTGGCAACGGGTGGGTATGGACAAGATGTTGCATGTAGGCTATAGTGACTAGGCGCAGCGGGGTGGCACTTAGGCGCTGCATGCGACAAGCAATAGACAGAGTAGCATGCTCCACCACCACAATGACATGGAGGTCCGCAACCAAGCTCATCCTAATCCTCATCACTGGGTGAGTTCCAATTCGCGCTCAGGTCCATGATCTTCAAGTTTGAAAAATGATATTAATTATTTTTCTTTGAAATATGTACTGAGTTGTTGACTTTTTGGTTAAAACTTGTGAAACTTTATGAAACACGAATGAATTTTTGCTTGAAATTATGTGAAAAACACTCTAAATTTTGAAACTTGCATGAATTTTGATTTGAAACTTAAATCATTCATGAAACTTATCGAAACTCGCTGAAACATCGCATTTTCAAACTCAAAACTATTTGAAACATACTAAAACATGGCATTTGAAACTTGAAATTTATTGAAACTTCGCTAAAACTTGGGTCTTTGAACTTGAAACACGCTGAAACCTTCTGAAATCTTGGACTTCAAATTTGTTGAAATCTATCGAAACTTGCAACTTGAAATCTAAAACTCGCTAAAACGTATGAAACATATATTATGCAAAGGAAAAAAAGTCTATTTTCAACCTTCAACTATAGCCGGAGTCCTAATTCCAACCCCCAACTTCATAATCGTGTAAAACACAACCCTTAACAATTAAAACCATCTAAAGCGCAACCCTAACCCATTCGAGGGTGGTTTTGCACCGACATGGCACATGCATGTCCAATTTTTGCTTACGTGGTGCCACATGTCTGCCACACCATCCATCTTCTTTCCCTCCATCTTTTTCTTCTCTCTCCCTCCCCTACTCTCTTTCCACTCCCATCCATATTGGGATTTTTTTCTAAATAATATTATTTTAATTACTAATTACAAAAATAAATAGTAAAAAAAATTCAAAAATGGCATATTATCACCATTTCATCTAGCAACTGGTGCCACGTGGACGACGACAACCCCTTGTTGTTATTTTATATGGCGACACGGGGGCGAATACCTTGTCGCCAATTGAAATGACTACAAGGCCCAGATATAAAACCTGACTTTCGCCCCCCTCCCAACCTCATTCCAGCCGAGAGCAAAAGAGGGGAGGAAGAGAAGAGGGAGGGAAAGGAGAGAGGACAAGAGGAAAAGTGCGCGGCGAAGTCCTGCCGGTTCGTCGTGGAGGAGAGAGAGAAAGAGAAGCAGATCACGTCGTCTACCTCGTAGGTAAATTTTTTTGCAACTTTGTAATTTAATTCAAAACACTGGTAGGTTAGCAAATAAAACTAGTTAGCAAATAAAACTAGTGACTGAGAATTGATTTCATTAAATCATTTTAGTTGTAGTGTATCTGTTTTAGTTTAGATAATTTTTATACGGGCAATAATTTAGAAACATGAAAAACAGCAAGGTAACTCTAAAAATTCTGTAAAAATTCTAGAGTAGTTAAATAGGGTGTATAGAACCTAATTAAAATATTACTAGCTTCAATTATATTCTTATTTTTGCACAGCAAATATTCTGTAAATACCGAGAATACATTTTAAACTAGGAAAATAGCAAGATAGCTCTAAAATTTTCATAGAAATTCCAGAGTAGCTAAATAGGGTGTGTTGAGCCTGATTAAAATATTCCCACCTTCTGACGAGGATTAAAATCTCTATATATTATCTTTAATACATAATAAAAGACCATACGTTTTCATGGTCGTAACCCCTAAGTATCACGACCTCACTGGTCGTAAGAATTCCAGAGGTTACACAATGGGTACTCTGGTCGGACAAGGTCATGTGCCTAGCCTCCGACCAGTTAAACTGCTCATAAAAGGTATGAACTAATATACAGAACTAATTCTATGTATATTCCATGCCGTGTGACGAATGGAACACATGCGTATATTCCATACCACACGACGTCCCTTTATCCTAAGACACTAATGAATAATCACCATACGATTAAGTGTCTCACAGACATGCAACCGCTGAACAGTTGATACTCCATCAATCGTCACCTCGCTCCAACCAGTCGCGACGCTTCACAACAGACGTCTTCTCCAGAAGTAACTGCCACCTCTTCAAGGGTTATTTAAAGATAGAGCATGGACGGAGCGGAGGGAGGCCGCATCGGATTAAAACATAGACATTAGCATCAGATTCATGTTTTAAGCCCGATATTGTAGCATATCAAGCATTGTTCTCAGTGTAAACAGGATTAGTCCACTACCTAGTCATAATGCATCCTCTGTAAAATCCAGTTCATATTAATAAAAGAGCAGTCCTATTCTCTCCCCAAAAATCCATGTTATTCTCCTCTATTCATATCGTAAGATCGACGTCTCGATCGTCGACAGCTGGCACCGTCCGTGGGGAGCAAGGCGCGGATTTTTGGAAGAAGTTCTTTGCTCATCAAGTCTTTGTCCATTTCCCACTTGTAATCGCTCATGCGGTTATGGCAGGAAGTTGGGACGAGGCAAACTGGTTCAACCTGGCGGACTACTCCAACCTCGACATGGACGCATGCATACGCGCCATGCAAGAAAACGGAGTCTCATCATCCTCCTCCTCCTCCGCTGGTTCGCCCATAGCAGATATCAGCGAAATCGACCGGATAGATGAGGATACACCGTTACGACCAGTGGAGGTTTCAGAGGAAGTGCTTCCGACCAGTTCGGAACACCTAAAGACCTCTGCAAGCTCGGTCTTTTCGATCGACAAAAAAGGTGAAAAAATTCAACACCGCAATTCGAGGATCAATGTACCCTTGATGCGATCATGGTTGACAGGTACTCACCGGCGGCTTCTGATAATTCCAGGAGCCAACCGACATCTGGTGACGGTGTCGATGAAACCCCCACTGGTCATAAACCAAGTGGGGATGATAAGGCTCAGTATACGATCGGCAATCCGCCGGATCGATGCGAGACCATTACAAAACCTCGAAAACCGACATCGACCATTCTCCGTCATGGAAGCTTCTCGCAGAAGCGCTGAAAGGCTCTCCATCGATTACGATGGAAGCTCATCGGAAGATCACTGCTGGAGGCACGAGGTCAACGCGATCGAAGATACAGATCAAAATACCGTGTACGACCCTCCATATGTTACCTCATCACCACATAATGATAGAGATGGTACGAGCGGTCAAGCACCAAATGCTAGAGGTAATAGAACTGATGGATGTCCATCAGTTAATTCGCCTTGTTTTGCCCCAGCCCATGTAAGGGACCATGCAAGACCAACTAGAAGGTCGGGGGGAAGTTCAGGCCATCAGACACCTTCTTCTGGCAGAAATCCTCCGAGACCTTCGGTAACGGTACAAAACCTACAGCGAGTTCGAGATATTTTAAATACTTCTGACCATGTCTTAGCAGAGACTTCGGGTTTTGTCCAACTTGTAGGTCAGGTATTAGAAATTATCCAACAGACCATGCAGCGCACAGAAGCATATCGAGAACGAAGGCATTCACAAAGTCAGACCATGACTTCATCCCAGCATTCCTCCCGCGGCAGAGGCCAACATGGTCGTGCTGAAGAACAGTTGATACCAAGACCACTTCGACAATTCCGACCAAGAAGTCATGAGGGGAGAAGGCTATTCCAAGAAACCTCACATTCACTTCGTTAAGAGGAGCAATCGATTGGACCTGGTGATCTTCGACATCACCTTAATCAAGCAAGCAGTCAGAGGGGTCCTATCAATATCCACGACTGAATCGGGACACCAGAGCACCGGCAATCCAATTTAAGAAACCGGTCTCCAACCGATTATAATCCGACACCTTTCCACAGAAAGCGCCATGAAACTATCACAGGTTGTCGAGCCTTCTCTGCAGGCTCCAAGCTATGCGATGGCCAAATAGGTTCCGACCGACCAATCTGTATAAGTTCAATGGGACTCAAAATCCTTTAGAATTTCTCCAGATATACAACACCACCATCAGAGCCGCTGGTGGTGATGAAAATGTAATGGCTAACCATCTTCCCACGGTATTAGAAGGATCAGCCCGGTTGTGGTTACTCAATCTGCCGGTCGGATCAGTGTATACTTGGGAGCAACTTTACGACCTTTTGATTGCAAATTTCCAGGGTACGTACGACCGCCCTAGGAAGGAGGACGATCTCCATCGAATCCGGCAAAAATCCAATGAGACTCTCCGACAGTATATCAAAAAATTTAGCCAGATTCGTAATTCAATACCAAAAGTTGCAGAATCTTTTGTCATTCAAGCCTTCAAAAGCAGGATTAAGAAATCATAGGTTTACGGAGGATTTAGCAATACATCCTCCGCGAAAAACTATCGAGCTCTTCGATATGGCCGATAAGTACGCAACCGCCAGAAAGCGGTTGAGTGGAACGAGACCATTGATCGAAAAGACAAAATCCCCCAACCTGGCTTAGATAAGACATAAAAGAAGCAAAGGAAAGCTCTCAAGAAAAAGAGACACCGCAAACCCGATGATAAGGAGGTTCTTGCGGTTCCTGAAAAATTCACTAAGGAAAGAAAGGTTATGCTAGTCGTGGTAAGGCAAAGGTCCCGACTAACGAATACAAGAAAAATAAGAAGTGGTGTCCACTTCACCGGCAAGCAGGACATGACTTGCGCAACTGCAGCGTGCCTAGCAAAAGAAGCTGGAAGATTATTATGCAGGTAAAGGTCCACTCCCCTCAATATAGGAACTCGGAGAGACAAGCTCCAAGAAGGACAAAGACGGTGATGAAGAAATGGAGTACCAAGAGCCTCAACACACTGTCGACGTAATTTTTGGTGGATCTTCTTCGTACGAGTCCAGACGTCATATGAAAGCCATGGAGCGGGAGGTCAACCTTACCGAACCTTCGATCGTCGTTAAACCATCAAGGTGGTCAGAGACGATAAGCTCCTTCAGCAAAGAAGACTACCACATTCCTTCGACTCGACCAGGTAGGTTCCCTATTGTCGTTGAGCCTACTATTAATAACTGTAAGGTTAATCGGGTCTTGATAGATGGGGGTAGTTATTTAAATATTTTATTTGCGGGCGCATTGGAAGACATGCAAATTTCCAAATCCAAGGTAAAAGCCGTGAAATATGCCTTCCATGGCATAGTTCTTGGATCTACCGCTAAGCCTATAGGGCATCTGCCCCTGCTAGTTACGTTCGGAAGGCCTGACAACTTCTGAACATAAAAGATTTCATTTGATGTGGTGGATTTCGAAACCGCATATAATGCAATCCTTGGTCATCCGGCCTTAGCAAATTTCCTGATAGCCACACATTACGGTTATCAGAGTTTGAAAATACCGGGACCAAAAGGTGTCATCACAGTTTGAGGCGATCAAAAAATAGCTTATGCATGTGATCGAAAATGCTTGGAACTGGTCGACGAACTTCCGACCAGGGAAACTAACACCACTAACATGCAGGTCAAGCACTCGAGGCCAAATATGGCACCAAAACCTTCCGACTAGACAAAAGAAGTACTACTCGACAAAAGCGCTTCTCCAGAGGGCGCCAAAATACTGGTCGAAGCAAGACTCAACCTTAAATAGAAAGAGTCGCTCGTCTCCTTCCTCCGAGCAAACCAAGACGTATTTACCTAGCAGGCATCCGATACGCCCAGAGTCCCCAGGGAGGTGATCGAGCACAGGCTAGCTTTGCAGCCTAACAAGAAACCGGTCAAGCAGAAACTAAGGCGTTTTGCACCTGACCGGAAGGAAGCAATCCAGTCGGGGATTGACAATCTTCTCAAGGCTGGGCTCATTCGTGAGGTCGACCACCCAGAGTGGCTCGTCAATCCTGTAATGGTTAAAAAAGCCAATGGAAAATGGTGAATGTGTATTGACTTTACAAATCTTAATAAAGCTTGTCCGAATGATGACTTCCCCTTCCTCGCATTGATCAACTTGTATACTCTACTTCCGGGTGTGAGTTGTTAAGTTTTTTAGATGCTTACTCAGGGTACCACCAGATTAATATGAGTAAAGAAGATGAAGAGGAAACTTCCTTTATTACTCTATATGACACTTACTGTTATGTAAAGATGCCATTTGGTCTAAAAAATGCTGGTGCAATATTCCAAAGGTTGATGTAGAAAACCATTAGTTCACAGATAGGTCAGAATCTAGAAGTCTATGTTGATGATCTGGTCGTAAAGAGCATCAACGCTAGCGATCATATTCCAGATTTACATGAGATTTTCAATAACTTAAGATGCCATAACCTTAAGTTAAATTCAGAGAAGTGTGTGTTCGGAGTTTCTTCTAGGAAGCTTCTTGGATTCCTGGTTTTGGTCAGAGGCATTGAACCAAACCCAGCAAAAATTGCGGCTATCGATTAGATGCGCCCTCCGACCACAAAGAAGGAAGTTCAAAAACTAACCGGCTGTATAGCAACGCTCAGTCGTTTCATAGCACAGTTAGGTGCAAAAGGACTACATTTCTTTAAGTTTCTCCGGAAGCATGGAAGTTTCGAATGGATTAAAGAGGCAAACGACGCATTCGAAGAAATTAAAAAGTACATTACGAGTCCCCCAATCTTAGTTTCTCCAAGATCGGGAGAGACAATGCTGATTTACGTGGCTGCAACGCCACAAACAGTCAGTGGTGTGCTGGTCGTAGAACGTGACAATGTCCAATGACCAATATATTACGTAAGCGAAGTCTTACATGGACAAAAAGAAAGGTATCCACAGGTACAAAAATTGCTCTATAGTCTCCTTATGGCTTCAAGGAAACTAAGGTATTATTTTTAGGTCCACAAGGTGGTCGTACCAACTGGGTATCCCCTTGGTCAAGTTTTTGGAAACAGGGAGTCATCAGGACGAATAACAAAATGAGTGGTTGAGCTTGGGGCGTTTAACCTCCATTTCATCTCACGAACATCAATCAAGTCCCAGGCAATAGTAGAATTCATTGTCGAATGGACAAACCCTGAACCCACCTAAGAGCCCGAGTACGAACACCACAATGAGTGGACAATGTACTTTGACGGTTCCTTGATGCTCAAAGGCTCGGGGGCTGGAGTCGTCTTGATTTTCCCTACTGGCGAACACATAAAATACGCCATTCAGTTAAACTTTCCTGCTACTAACAATGTGGCAGAATATGAAGGTTTGCTGGCAGGACTTCGAGCTGCTCGTTTGTTTGGAATTCGCAAATTACTAGTGAAAGACGATTCTCAACTAGTAACGAATCAAGTAGGGAAAGAGTATCAGTGCTCTAGTATCAAGATGTCATCACATCTGGCGGAAGTACGGAAACTCGAAAAGCATTTCTTCGATTTTCAGATCCAACATATTCCTAGAAAAGAAAATTTTCTGGCAGACCAGTTGGCACATATGGCTTCTACCAGGACATCCGTCCCGCCCAGAGTTTTTCTCGAGCAACTCGATACACCCTTGGTGGTCGAGCCTTTCGAGGACATAGATGTCCGTCAGAGATCACACATCTCGATTCTGCGAACATGGATGCTGCACAAGTCGATGATGGTTAGCACCATCACGATCACGGAAGAGATTGGATGACATCGATCTACAATTATCTTCAGCATAACCTCATTCCAGAAGATGATGTAGAGACTGATCGTATAGCACAAAAAGCCAAATCATACACTCTTATTGAAAGTATCTTGTATAAGCGAGGATCTCACGGAGTGTTGATGAGATGCATATCTCAACCGGATAGCATTAAGTTGCTAACTGAAATTCATGGAGGAGTCTGTGGAGCACATCATTCATACAGAACGCTGGTCGGTAAAGCCTTTAAACAAGGATACTACTGGCCAACTGCCCTTCATGATGCAAAAGAGCTCGTGACGAAGTGCGTACAATGTCAGTTTCATAGTCGACAAGTACATCAGTCGTTTCAAGCTTTGTAAATAATTCCTCTTTCTTGGCCTTTTGCAACCTAGGAACTAGACATTTTGGGACCTTTCTCAAGAGCACCCGGGGGCTTTGAATTCTTTTTTTGTCATGATTGACACGTTCACTAAATGGATCGAAGCCGAGCCAGTTGTCAAAACGACAACTAAGGCTGCCAAGAGGTTTCTCACAAAAAACGTGATCACACGATTTGGTGTGCCTAGTCGTATAATCACGGATAACGGTACCCAGTTCTCAAGCAGTAATTTCCAGGAATTCTGTGACGACCTAGGTATCAAGATACATTACGCTTCCGTCGCTCATCCGTAGAGCAATGGAGCAGTTGAGCACGCCAATGGTATCATAATGCAAGTAATCAAACGACGAGTTTTCGACCAGTTAATTGCACGGCCAGGGGCTTGGGTTCAAGAACTTCCTTCTGTGTTATGGGCCGTTCGTACCATGACTAGTCGTGCGACCGGTGAAACACCATTCTTTCTAGTTTATGGGGCTGAAGCCATGCTTCAGAATGTTCCCAAATTTCAATTTCAAGAAAATTTAAAAGTTTATTTATGTTTGTGGTTTTTCCCGAATTTTCAAAAGCTTTTTATAAATATTTTAAAGCTAAAACAAATTTATTTGCAAAATTAAAAGCCAACAAATAGTTGAAAATAATTTTATTAAGTCCGAATGAGTGTGGAATTTCGTGAATTTTTCCATAATTTTTGGAAGTATTTTGCTATTTTCTAAAGCTATTATGATTTATCGAATTAAAACTAATAGAAAAGCAAAGAAAATCTCTAAACATGTTTGGGCGAAACCCAAAGGCTCGGCCCAAACTCACCTCACATGCCCGCATGCACCAAATTCGCCGTGACTCTCTCACCTCCTCATCCACCGTGGGATCTTAATCCAACGCACGCGCCAAGCACACGCACCCTTCCGATCTCCACCGCCGATCGTGCACCGACGGTCCGATCTTGTTTAACCACCGCGACGGTCCGAATATCTCAACAACGTGAGCCGCGATCGTGATCTAACGGCGAGATCCTCGCATCGCCGAGACCTAAACTCCTCGATCCAAATCCTACGGCTGAGATTTCTCCACGCTCTTCTACTCATTCGCCCCAATCGTTGAATCAAAATCCAACGCCCACGACCTTCGCCTCACCGCCGTCTTCGCTCGCAACGCCGCCGCCGCCATTTTCGGCCGCTTCCCGAGCTCCACTAACGGGTGTTTCCAATCGCCCGACTTCCCGCGACGCGCGCATCGAGACCATGTCCACCTCCGCGCTTCCCACATTCACCCCTCTTCTCCGCTGCGCCCCACGACGCCGCAACCGCCGCCGCACGATCTCCACCACCTCCACGCCGCCTCGAGCCCCTAGCCCCTATAAAAGGCACCTCCGGATCGCATCTTCGCCTCATCTCATCTCCCCAACTCTCGCCTCCGAGCTATAGCGCCGCAGAATCCGAGTTCTAGGTTTTCCGCGCCGTTCTTGCTTTCGGTGATTTCGCGCCGACAACGCCGCCGAGCCGCCGTGGATCGCGCCATCGCCATCACCATCACCGGCTACCTCGTGGACCCTTCGCTGCTCCGAGCGCCACCGAACTCCGTTGTCGCCAACACCAAACCCGCCACCGCCAAAGCTCGCCACGGCCAACTCCGACGACCATTCACGCCCAAAACAGCACCATCGTGATCGACATTTCTACATTTTGCGACCACCCACCCTCGCCGGAGCCGATCGCCGTTGTCGGCCGCGCTCGACACGGTTGCCGCCGTTGCCGACGTGGCCGCTACCGTGGTGCCATCTGGCGCCATCTCTGCAAAGATGACCCATGTGGCGCCAAGTCGCAGACACGCGCAAGACGCACACGCACGACACACGTGCGTGTCGCCTCTTCCAAGGTTCGTGGACTTGGTCCACATGGGCCGAGTCACCGATCGACTCATGGGGCCCACTGTCCGTAATTCTTTTTAAAATCTTTTATTTCCGAAATCACGTAGTGACGTAATCATTGCGCAATAAATGGATTTTCATGGAAAATAATTCGAAATTCAATAAAATTTCAGATTTAGATATAAATTTCAAAAATTCATAACTTTTGCCTATGAACTCCAAATTGAGTGATTCAAATTGCAAAATTTATATAAAATTATAATCTAGCTAACTAAACCAAAATATTTCAGTTTGGAGTTAATTTGAGCTATGTTTTTGAATTTATTTGAATTTGCATGTTGAATTTGTCGATTTTCACAGATAGAATTCGACGACTCGAGAGTTCGATCAATCAAGATTTAGAATTCAAGGCATCGAACAAGGCAAGTTACACCATTGACCATATTGCCCTATTATTTTAAGTTATTTTCAGTTTTAAATTCCTTATGCATGCATTTAAATTCAATATTGGGTGTGACTTGCAGAGCACTAGTAGTAGTGCTCACTCTTCTCGAATAAATCTTATTCGGAGAAGACTGCTATCTTGACGTGAGGACCTGACGAGTAGGCCTTCCGACCAACGATTGCCTGTGGCGCATCGTGTGGCTCCCATCGTTATGTTATTTCACTGTTTATCATTTGACATTTGATATTATTATTTCGATTTATTTGTATTAAATAGCTTATTTATTTAATGCCATTTACGCTTTAGTGATATGGATGTGATATTCATTTTTGTGAGACTGTACACTGAAATCTCGGATGGTGTTTGAACACAGAGAATTCGGATCCTTCGCTCCCGTTCGACAAAAGTGGTATCGAGCCATATCGATCAGAGGTCGTGGCCCACTGTAGAATTGGTAAAACCATTAAGGACTATTTTTCAAAAATTTACAAACTATTTAATTGTCTTCCGTAGTCTTACTCTTCCTTTCTCTATTAAAAGATTTCTAAACTCTTGTCCTTTCTAAAAATTTTAGATGGCCGAGAGATCGACCAGTATCTCCCATGGAGTCTACGCTGGAGAATGGGCGGATATCCTATGGAAGATGATGCAAAGATTCGAGTTTCACGAAGAGACCCACATACCAAGGATACAAGTATATCGTGGGACAAACAGGAGCGCTGGAGAGTGGAGGTCATCCTCTACTCTAACTTAGCGCCGGATACATCCTTCCACATCTTCGACGCCCAATGCGTCGGGAGACTTTCGAGGACGGCATCCAAGATACGGCAAGAGAAGCCGTACGCCGACTTCGCTACACCTACGACGCCTATTTTCGGGATACTGCATTCCAGTACTATCCCATGCACATCCTCACTCGACTAGGCAAAGGCCTTCACCGATCGAGAATGAGGATATGCCGAGATCACCCACCAGTGGAGCTAGCCAAGGCGATGGATTACGCCTATGGCAACACCGGACGAAGTAGATCTCGCTCGGGAGGCTAGAGGCCGCAGAGGAGAGGTCAAGGCGCAGGTTTAATTGGCTCTGCACAAAAGGGCCAAGGCAACACCGCAACTCCCAGACTACACCCCATCCACCCCATAGATGTTTTACTTCCACCATTTTAGATGTTTGCTTTCCCCTAGTTATTCGATTAGCTGCGAATTATGAGCTACTAACCTTTTGTGGTAGCCATAATCAAATGAATAAAATAAAGAAATACTTTGAAAAAGAAATTTGGATTCTTTGTCTTGTTTTGGTGTGCTTTTGGGCTAATATAAATTTACTTCCCCTTAGTGCAACCTTTTCTTCTCTTTCCTAAGTCTTTGGAAAATTCAAGCAGATGGTGAACACCATACAGAAATGGCAAGATCGAGGTCGAACAACGGAAATACCGACCATCAGGAGCAGCATGTTCAGCAACCTCCCCCACCACCAGCAGCAGGACCAGATTGGCAACAGATGATGGCCAATCAAACTCACCTTATTGAATTGTTGGCTCAGTCGCTCAACAACGCTCAGAACAACCAGGCAACAGCAGCTACCGCCGCAACTCAGGCACCGGCACACCTTTCTCAGCGCGTGACCATGTCGGAGTTCATGCGTATGCGTCCTCCGACATTCTCCAGCAGCACCGAGCCGATGGATGCTGACGATTGGCTTCGTGCCATCGGAAAGAAACTGGACATTGCGCAATGCACAGATCGCGAGAGGGTCCTGTTCGCAACTCATCAGCTCAACGGACCGGCCTCAGAATGGTGGGACAATTTCTGCATCTCCCACGCCAATGCCCAGGCCATCTCGTGGGACGAGTTTGTGAGAGCCTTCCGTCATGCCCACATCCCTGCCGGCATGATGACACTGAAGAAGAAGGAGTTTCATGCACTCCGCCAAGGCAATCGCTCGGTGAGCGAGTATCTCCACCGTTTCAACCAGCTAGCTCGCTATGCCCCGGCTGATGTGGCCCGAGATGAAGAACGGCAAGAAAGGTTCCTGGAGGGACTCAACGACGATATCTCCGTCCAACTCATCTCCCAGAACTTCACCGACTTCCAACAGGTGGACAAGGCGATCCGCCAGAGGCCAAGCATCACGAGATGGAGAACCGCAGCGGAGGATGGCCGCCCGTGTTCAACGCAGAGGCTTCCCAAGCCTCGTTTCATTCACCCGCGACCACCGCAGCTGGGAAGTTCCGCCTTCCACGCCCGAGCCCCGTGCGTAATCGGCGCCCCAACACCTCCAACTTCGCAGCGCATCAACCGAGGACAATTTCAGCAGAAGAGCTCGCCTCACCGCAGAGTGACTGCTTCCACCGCAATGAAACAGCCACTATGCCAACAGATACCCAAGAAGCGGCGGCGTGGCGTCTTCCAAGCCAAGACCAGAGTCACAAACATCGGCGTGATCGCAGCCGTCGGGCGCTTCATCAAGGGACGTGTGAACCACGTCACGGCCGAGGAAGCCCAGGCAGCACCGGATGTTGTGCTTGGTATGTTTCTTGTCAATTCAATACCAGCTTCAGTGCTATTTGATTCCGGAGCTTCGCATTCTTTCGTGTCAAATAAATTTGTGGGCAAATATGGGTTACCAATATCTTCCTTAGCAAATCCCATGATAATCCATTCCCGGGCTCGTAAATGAGAACTAGCTCTTTATGCCCGAACCTCACCCTTGAAATATCCTAGTATCCTTCCTAGCGCACTTGATAGTCTTGCATTCCCAAGGTCCGGACGTTATTCTTGGAATGGATCGTTAGCCAAGAATCATGGACAAATAGACTGTGCAATAGGTCTATCACTCACAAATGGAGAAGGAATTTCATTGAGTTCAAACCCAAGACCTGCACCAATGGAAGTTCTATCCTCACCAGCATGAAGGAAGTGAAACTTGAAGACATACCTGTAGTCCGAGAATATGCTGATGTCTTTCCTGATGAATTACCTGGCATGCCACCGGATCGGGACGTCATGTTCTTAATTGATTTAGTCCCGTGGACGGCTCAATATCGGCGACCTATAGAATGCCGGCTAATGAGTTAGCGGAATTGAAGAAACAGATTGAAGAATCTGCGGCGAGGTTACATCCGACCCATTCATCACCTTGGGAGCACGGTCTTTGTTAAATCAAGAAAAAGGACAATAGCATGAGAATGTGTGTTGATTACGATCACTCAATGAGGTGACGATCAAGAACAAATATCCTTTACCGGGATAGATGATCTGCTCGATCACCGAAGGAGCAAGTGTCTTCGAAGATTGATTTGAGATCGTGCTATCACCAACTAAAGATCGGACACGTAAGATATTCAAGACGACTTTCACCACGGATATGGATCATGCGAGTTTACTGATGATGTCATTCGGTTTGACGAACGCCCGCTTATTTCATGAATATGATGAACAAAGTGTTCATGGAATTCTGGATAAGTTTGTGGTTGTTTTCATCGATGACATTCTCATCTACTCGAAGGATGAAGAAGAACACGAGAAGCATATCAGATGATATCGACAAGCTCGAGAACATCGACTTTATGCTAAATTCAAAGAAAAGTGAATTTTGGCTAAGTCAAGTGGCATTCCTTGGACATATTGTGTCAAGAGGAGGAATTGCGTAGATCCCGCCAAGGTTGAAGCAAAGTCGATTGGAAGCAACCGGGATATCACCGGTGAGAAGTTTCCTTGGACTAGCGGGTTATTACCGCAGTTCATTGAAAATTTCTCTAAGATTGCAAGACCCATGACTCAACTTCAAGAAGGAGAAGAAATTTGATTAGACGGATGCCCGTGAAGAAAGTTTTCAAGACACAAGAGGAGATTGGTCTCAAGACTGTGTTAGTTTTACCTCGATATCCATAAAGATTTCGAGATCTTCTGCGACGCATCCCGCAAGGTCTCGGATGCGATTGATGCAGGAAGGCAAGGTAGTAGCGTATGCATCCAGCGATTGAGGCCACATGAAGGGAATTATCCAACCCATGATCCGAGTTAGCAATGATTGTGCATGCCTTGAAGATCCGGCATTATCTCATTGGTAACCGCGTGAGATTTTCACGGATCACAAGAGTTTGAAGTATATATTCACACAGATGTAATTAAACCTTCTGCAGAGAAGATGGTTAGAGTTGATAAAAGATTATGATCTTGGAATTCATTACCACCTGTGCAAAGCAAATGTAGTGGCGGATGCCCCGAGCGAAGGCCTATTGCAATACCATGATGGTGCGAAGGAACAAATTTTAACTACATGAAGAATTGAAGCGTCTAAACTTGGAGATTGTCACCAAGGTTGTGTAAATGCTTTGAAGTACAACCGACTCTTCAAAGTCGATCGAGAAAAACAACTAGAAGATGATGACATCAAGGAGATCAAGAATAATATGCGAAGAGGCAAGGCTCCGTGATTCACGAAGATGAACAAGGAACTGCGTGGTTTGGGAACCGCATTTGTGTACCTAACCAGCAGGAGTTAAAACAATCAATTCGAAGGAGGCTCATGAAACGCCTTACTCCATTCACCCCGGCACCAAGATGTACCAGATCCGAAGGAGGAATATCGTGGTCAAAGATGAAGCGAGAAATTGCCGAGTTCGTCGCCTACCGTGATGTGTGTCGCCGAGTTAAGCGCAACATCGAGACCACCGATTGTCATGACCACTACCAATTCCGAATGGAAGTGGGAAGAGATTGGCATGGACTTCATCACCGGACTTCCTAGGACCCAATCAGATATGATTCTATCCGGGTGATAGTTGATCGGTTGACCAAAGTAGCTCACTTTATTCCGCCAAGACTACATACGAAGCGACCGGCCAAGGAGTTATATGTGGCTAGGATTGTTTGTCTACACGGTACCCAAGAAGATCGTGTCCGCAGAGGTTCTCGCCATCAAGATTCCGCAGAGTCCGCATGAAGCCTTAGGCACCGGACTCAACTCAGTCATGACCTATCATCCTCGCATGCATGGTCGACGAACGCACCAATCGAGTCTTCAAGATATGCTCCGAGCCCGTGCCTCGAATTTGGAGAAAGTTGGGACAAGAATTTGCCATATGCACTTCTCGATAACAATAGCTATCAAGCTAGTTTGCAAATGGCTCCTTTTGAAGCATTGTATGGCAGAAAATGCAGAACTCCACTTCTGTGGGATGAAGTAGGAGAGCATCAGCTCTTTGGACCTGAGATAATCAAAGAGGCAGAAAGTAAGGTCAAAGCTATAAGGGAACATCTGAAAGTGGCACAAACCCGACAAAAGAGTTATGCTGATAACCGTCGGAGGGATTTAAACTTTGAGGTAGGAGACTTGGTCTATCTTAGAGTCACTCCACTCAGAGGAGTAAGAAGATTCCAAACAAAAGAAAAACTCGCACCCAGATTTGTGGGGCCATACAAAATTCTAGCCAAAAGAGGTGAAGTGGCATATCGCCTGAGCTACGTAAGCCTTGTCACCGTGTACGATGTCTTCCATGTATCCCGCTGAGGAAATGCTTGCAAGCGCCGAAGACCATACCTTCTGGAAAGTTTCGATCTTCGAGAAGATCTCACCTCGTGGAGCGACCAATCAAGATTCGGATGTCGCAGAGCGAGTCACCGTGGCGAATCATCGATCATACAAGGTACAAAGGAGTCATCACCCGAAAGTGAAGCCACATGGGAAAAGAAGAAGACCTCAAGACCAACTATCCCGATCTCTTTCGACAAATCTGAATCTCGGTCGAGATTCCCTTAAGGGGTAGGTTTGTAATGCTTGACCAAATTTCAATTTCAGTAAAATTTAAAAGTTTATTTATGTTTGTGGTTTTTCCGAATTTTCGTAAGCTTTTATAAATATTTTAAAGCTAAAACAAATTTATTTGCAAAATTAAAAGCCAACAAATAGTTGGAAATAATTTTATTAAGTCGAGAATGAGTGTGGAATTTCGTGAATTTTTCCATAATTTTGGAAGTATTTTGCTATTTTCTAAAGCTATTATGATTTATCGAATTAAAACTAATAGAAAAGCAAAAGAAAATCTCTAAACAGTGTTTGGGCCGAAACCCAAAGGCTCCGGCCCAAACTCACCCCCATGCACCCGCACCACCAGTGTCGCACCTCTCTCACCTCCTCATCCACCGTGGGATCTTAATCCAACGCACGCGCCAAGCACACGCACCCCTTCCGATCTCCACCGCTCGATCGTGCACCGACGGTCAGGATCTTGTTTAACCACCGCACGGTCCGAATATCCTCAACAACGTGAGCCGTGCGATCGTGATCTAACGGCGAGATCCTCGTACCGCCTCGGAGACCTAAACTCCTCGATCCAAATCCTAAGGAAAGATTTCCTCCACGCTCTTCTACTCATCTAGCCCCAACCGTTGAATCAAAATCCAACGGCCCGACCTTCGTCTACCTCTCTTCGTCTCCGCGCGCAACGCCGCCGCTCGCCATTTTCGCCGCTCCCGAGCTCCACTAACGGGTGTTTCCAATCGCCCGACTTCGCGACGTCGCGCGCGAGACCATGTCCACCTCCGCCGCTTCCCCATTCACCCCTCTTCTCCGCGCGGCCCCACGACGCGCAATCGCCGCCGCACGATCTCCACCACCTCCCACGCCGCCTCGAGCCCCTAGCCCCTATAAAAGGCACCTCGGGATCGCATCTTCGCCTCATCTCATCTCCCCAACTCTCGCCTCCAGAGCTATAGCGCCGTCGTAATCCGAAGTTCTAGGTTTTCCGCCGCCGTTCTTTGCTCCGGTGATTTCGCCACGACAACGCTGCCGAGCCGTCGTGGATCGCGCCATCGCCATCACCATCACCGGCTACCTCGGGGACCCTTCGCTGCGTCCGAGCGCCACCGAACTCCGTTGTCGCCAACACCAAACCCGCCACCGCCAAAGCTCGCCACGGTCAACTCCGACGACCATTCACGCCCAAAACAGCACCATCGTGATCGCACATTTCTACATTTTGCGACCACCCACCCGCCGAGAGCCGATCGCCGTTGTCGGCGCGCGGCGACGGCTGCCGCCGTCAGCCGACGTGGCCGCTCACTGGTGCCATCTGGCGCCATCTCAAGCGGACAACCCATGTGGCGCCAAGTCGCAAGCCACACGCGCGACGCACACGCCGCACGGCCACGTGTCGACCCTTCCAAGGTTCGGGACTTGGTCCACATGGGCCAGTCACGATCGACTCATGGGGCCCACTGCCGTAATTCTTTTAAAATCTTTTATTTCCCGAAATATCAGAGTCGACGTAATCATTGCGCAATAAATGGATTTTCAGTAGGAAAATAATTCGAAATTCAATAAAATTTCAGATTTAGATATAAACTTCAAAATTCATAACTTTGCATATGAACTCCAAATTGAGTGATTCAAATTGCAAAATTTATATAAAATTATAATCTAGCTAACTAAACCAAAATATTTCAGTTTGGAGTTAATTTGAGCTATGTTTTGAATTTATTTGAATTTGCATATTGAATTTGTCGATTTTCGCGATAGAATTCGACGACTCCGAGAGTTCGATCAATCTGAAGATTTAGAATTCCAAGGCATCGAACAAGGCAAGTTACACCATTGACCATATTGCCCCTATTATTTTAAGTTATTTTCAGTTTTTAAATTCCTTATGCATGCATTTAAATTCAATATTGGGTGTGACTTGCGAGCACGGTAGTAGTGCTCACTCTTGCTGAATAAATCTTATTCAGAGAAGATGCTATCTTGACGTGAGGACCCTGACGAGTAGGCCTTTCCGACCTGCACGATTGCCGTGGCGCATCGTGTGGCTCCCACTATTATGTTATTTCTGCTGTGTTTATCATTTGACATTTGATATTATTATTTCAGACTTATTTGTATTAAACAGTTATTTATTTAATGCCATTTACGTTTTCGTGATATGGATGTGATATTCATTTTTGTGAGACTGTACACTGAAATCTGGGACCGTGTTTGAACACGAGAATTCGGATCCTTCGCTCCTGGTTTGACACTTCCTCCGTAACTAAAAATTGGTTCTGCTCGGACTGATTGTTTTAACGAAAACGATCAGCATGAACGACGACTTGATGACATCAATTTCCTTGAAGAGCGACGGAATCAAGCCTTGATACGATCAGCAATCCACCAACAAGCCATGCACAGGCACCACAGTCGTAAGGTGCAACCTCGCAGCCTCGCTGTAGGTGATCTGGTTCTCAGAAAAATTCAGAGGCAAGCAAATCGCGACAAACTTTCACCCAAGTGGGAAGGTCCATACACTGTGGTCGAAGTCACCCGATCAGGTTCGGTACGATTAGCTGTGTCGGATGGGCAAGTTTTGTCTAATTCTTGGAACATTGATCAATTACGTAAGTTCTTTGTATAATTTCTTATATTCATTTCATATTTCAATGAAGATGCATTCCCTTTTCAAGATAAATGTAATTGTTTATAGCTATTATCCGTTACTTGTGGTCACATATCATTATTGTTGTCGGGACCCCGGGTATACAACCCTAGGACCCTCTGTGCATTCCGAACTAGTCCCATGATTAGTAACTAGCTCGCACAGTTACAACAAAGATGTAATCATAACCATACAACCAAATAACGATGAAGCGGACAAATTAATATTACTTAGTAGCAAAAGGACCTTATGGTCAAATCTTACAGAGTGCGCCTCACAGGGCTTAGCAACAAAAGACGATTTGCAGCGGAAACAAAATATCTCGTGGAGGCCATTCGACATGCCCACAGGCAATCGAGTGGAGGACACAACCTAGTTCGCAAAGTCTTCAAGATACTCCTCTTCATAATACTCTGAGTTCCCTGGTTCTTCTGTGGGGATTAATCACACAGGGCGCAAGCCGTGAGTACTTTGAATGTACTCAGCAAGTCATAGGGAAATGTATGCAATTATTATTCATGCGAGGCTAAACAAAGATAGCTTTATGGCTATTTTGCGGAAAGCAATATTGACAGTAAATACAATAAGTAGATTGAAAGCGCAATTTAAAAGATTAGTACATAAGTAATTCAGTTCTTTGAAACAACTAGAGATCTTCCCAACCATTCCATCTAAACCATCAAATTCCACCATTTTAATGAAAACATCAACCCACTTGCGTGAAATCTCCGGGCATGTCCGTAATCGGGGACACGACTATTCGAATAGTTTTTACACTCTGCAGAGGTTGTACAGCTTTACCCACAAGAGATAATTGACTTATAATGTCCGTCTGACACACTGCCGAAGGTGTGCGACTAAGTCATTATCACAAGGATTTTACAAAGCTCGTTTTGATTCGGTTCTGCTCGCTAAGGATTCGCTTCTAACGGGTCTTACTCTCGCCAGATTCATGCCCCCTCTTGCGTCGTTCTCAACCAAAACAGGACCGACTCAAAGCATTGCTAATTAGTTGGTCAGGTCCACCCCATCCTGGGCATGTGGTTGCACGGTATGACCCAGATCAATGGTTCAAGGTTAAGTCCTTAGTTGGCTGCTCAGGCGAGACTAATCAACGTTCCAATGTGCGTTACGGTACCCACACTTACCACCGCCTACTCGCTCGAGTATAAAACATTTTTCATTCAACCCGGCCAAATACCACCCTAGCCTTGGAACAACATCTTTTAACAATAGTGGCCGCGCCACGATTCTATAATTCATTTAGTCATGTTTATTCATACGAGCATGTGATCATGAGTCCCGATATACAACTATAGCATGACTAAGCATAATACGATACCCGTGTTGGTAATTTATCAATGTCCAACTAAAATAAATCCTCCTAAGATGTCCAAGGGTTCATGTCATTCAAGGATAAATATTGATAGTAATTTATCAAGGAGGCATACATTAATTAGGCAATTATCTACTCCTCAAGCCATTTAATATAAACATAGCAATGCATGTTTATAACAAACAATATAGTTTTGTAAAATGGGTTCAATATGATCAAAGATCTATGACATGCCTTGCTCAATATTCTGATAGCACCGGTCCTGTTCTTACTCAAGTTTCCGATAATTATCCTGATAAACCCCAATATTCTGATAATCCTCACCATGTTCTTATCCTGTCACGGATCGCTGTCCCAATGTAACTTCAAGTTCTAATTATGCAAAATACGATCGAACCCAAGAACATCTGAAAGCATTGAAATGAAATCCAATAAATCCAAATACAACGAACAAAAGGAAATACTTCAAGCAAAATGAGGTAGATCCAACAGGGAGAGAGAGAATGTCTACAGGAACATTCCTCGACGGTTACCTAGATAGGAGATATTACCTGGTTAGGTAATACTCTCATATCTGCTTTCGGGTCAAGAAGGGTTCTGCTACTGAGAACGAAAAGCGATGGGTGAAAGCTAGGGTTTAGACGATATTGATCGGTGGTTGATAAGGGACTGAGTTTGGCCTACAGAGATGGCCAAATAACCTATGCCATCACTGGAGGACCGAGAGGACACTACACTTGAGGTCGGTCAAACAACCAGTAGGAGAATCGTTGATGGTGATGTTGTTTTCCTTAACGGCCACCTAGTACTCACAAACACTCTTTCCAGGCATTCTATGTATACATCCACGATGATCATACAGTCAAAATCAATCCTCTTGAGTTAAACTATATCCCTCGCCAATCAGCCTACTAACTAACCTTTAATAGATGACATACTTCAATTATTTACTGATGGTCACAAGTCTTCCAACTGGACAAAAGATCTCCTAACCCGACTAGCCTTCGTATCATACCGACAAACACATGTCTGCCTTATACACTGGTAGTTAGCCAACCTCCTCGAATACTATGTTAAGGATGCATTATCTATGAATCCTCCAAGCAATTGATTTAGTCCTCACAATTACTCCTTAATTTATCTACTGAATGTTATTGCAAGCAACCATAATCTGTCATCTGATCATCTAACCTAGTCACCACAAATTAGCCACCGAAAGATGTTATATGAAAATATAATTTGCGAATGCTAACTAGAATCTTCAGCACATAATTACCTTTTCGACTGCTTAACAAAACCACTACTGCTAATCATCCGAAAATACAACCTGACAAAAGGTTATCTAAATACTATATATCCTGCAATCTTGCAATCCTTGCTAACAACATAATCCAATCGAACTACTGGCAATCAAACTCTAATGAAGCACTAACCTTAGCTCAAAGCTTACTGTGAGCTAATTACTTATGAACACACGCCCAGAGGATTCAGAGGAACAGGGGAGTAGAGAGGGGGTGCGAGCGGTAGGGAGGCGGTGGTGGTGCCGGCGGGTGGTGGCGTGGGGAGGCCGGCGAGGGGTCAGAACGGGTTCCCGTGGGGACAAGGACCCCGTGGGCGGAGGTGGCGCGCCAGAGAGGGGTGGGCGCGACGGCGGCAAGGCCCATGGCGGCGGCGGGCGCACAGGCGTGGAGGCGTGGTCAAAGCGGCGGCGCGGCGGCGGAGTTAGCGCGCGCATGGGCTGCGCGTGGCTGCAGGGAGGACGCCAAGCCGGTTGGGGAGGTCGGAGGCGGCCTGAGGTGGCGTGGCAGCGGTGGCCGGCAATGGCGAAGGAGGGGTGGCGACGGCGGACACCCACAGCGGCGGGGAAGAAGGAGGGAGGTGGGGAACAACATCCTCGCGTCGCGGGGCATCTCGTGACGAGGTCGGCCGAGCGAGGCGCTCACCGGAGCGGTGGTGCGGTGGCGAGGCGGAGCGGCCAAGGCGGGAGCTCCAGCTTCGGCTCGGTAGAGAGGAAGGGATGGGGGAAGGGGAAGAATGGAGGTGGCCGGGGGTTCTTATAGGCGGCCAAGGGAGTGGAGATGAGAGCTGCTGAGGGCTCGGCGTGCACGTGGTGACAGAGGAGCAGCGAGCGGCGCGCGTCGCGCGAGGCAGCGGCGGGTAGGGCGTCGCGCGTGCGTGAAGCGCATGCGGCGTTGTCAGGCGGCGGTGTTAGGGAGTGGGCGAGATCAGGTGAGGCCGGCGGGATTCGCGCGGGTGGCGCACGACCGGCAGGGGCGCTGTACGCGCGAGGAAGAAGGGGGCGAGGGGAAGAAGGCTGACGGGTGGGGGCCCTTGGGCAAAGAGAGAGGAGAAGGAGCGGGGCGAACGGGTTGCCGCGCGGAAACAGGCCGGCGAGGCTGGGCCGAGAGATTCGACCCGAGGGAGGAAAAGGGATTTTTAAAAGGATTTTTATTTAAGAAAATACCATAAAGCTAAAACCTTTTAAAAATAGCTATTGAAGCCCAAAAATTCTAGGAAAATGCACAGAAATCCCTTAGATTATTTAGAACTTAATAAAAAAAATACTTTTAACTATACTTAGTTTTTAGTTTTTGCAAACAAAATAGAATTTGGCTTTAGGGCAAAGGAAAAACCAAATTCTAAAATCTAGAAAAGCAATCAAACTCAAATAAACCAACTTTTGATTTAATTGAAGTTGGATTTACTCACATTAAAGTGTTTTTAATTTGCAAAATTTAAATTTAAGCTTTAACAATTCAATAAAATCAATTGGTTATTTTTATTTTGAAAATTTTCAAAAAAAACATGAAAATTGGGGTGTTACAATTGTTTACATTGGTCGGAGAAGACACTCATTCTCTTCGATATCCTTTAAAAAAACACCAAGAGGGGTCTCCACTACTCATTGTTTGTGACTTGATTGTCAAACTACGAGTAAAAGGAGCAATACGCAGACAATTTAGATGGTTTTGTTTTTTCTCAAGAATTCGAAGATTAACTTTCTTTATTTCAACATTCTATTCTACTCTTGTTTGGCTACTGGTCGGGACACGGAAAGCCTCCTAGTCGAAGTCTCTCCTCTCTGCACGTGGTCCTGCCCACTAGAAGGAGCTTCCTAGCGACGGTCCTTTTCTTACAATCCTCGCAGCTAGTCGGACTTGAGCATGAGCACATTTCGTGAAATATTTTACAAATCTTCAAGTCTTGGAATTTATTACGACCAATATCGAATAATTTATATAAACAAAGATACTTATCGATTTCTTTTTTTCTTTGCATACATTTTTTGCATACTTTCTTATCATCAAAGCAAGTCTTGTTATATCTTTCGATTATATATGGTATCTCACAGTGATCCGATAATGAACAAGATCTAAACTAGTCGAAATCATATATTGGTTCCGACCGCATGATTTCCTAGTGTCCTCTAGATCATTTTTTACAAACATTATCAGCACATATACCATGGTCGTAGTTGTTACTCATTTTCTTGGTCTACTATTTTTTTAGTAACGTTCATCTACTAATATAAGCAGTCAGGGGCTAGGGAATATATGAGAAATTAGTGACATTGATAAGACAAAACAAGAACTTTGTTGATGATAAAAGGTAAATTTTATTTACAAAGTCTAAATATTACATCCATCTACTTGCTAGAACCACCAGACTGGTCGCTGCGTAATGGAGATTTGACTTCCATTTCCTCCGTAACTTTTTCTCCGAGAGGCCTTACTTCCTCGAGAAATTTGGTTGCTTCATCTTCGGAGCAGTCGAAGTCTTCTTCAACAGCTCCAAGACGAACAAAGGGGTCGGAAGCCTTTAGTTTCGCCAAGGTAACACTAACTTCATTCGCAATAGCTTCCTTCATCGTCCTGGCATGGTTCTCTCGAAAGATTGTTATCACTTTCTTGAGTTCCTCGAGTTTATGGCCAAGAAAATTGATTCACTCTGCAGGGTCTCTTAAAATGGGCAATTGCGTTCTCGACCCCAGGTCGAAGAGCAACTTGTTCAGAGTCTTGACTTTGTCTTCAAAACTCCGATCGAGTTCAGCCCCTTGGCCATGCTCAAACTCAAGAGCTTTTTCTGCTCTTTCAAGTGCTTGGGTTTTCTCTGCACAAGTAGATAAAAAAGTTAACATACACATTAAATTAGAGACATGATATACTAGTCAAGTCTACGACTAGTTACCTTTGATTTTCTTCTCGCAAAAGTCGAAAACATTCTTTTGCCTGGTCATCGCGTGCACGATCGACCGGTCCTTGTTCTGATTTTCTTCTTTAAGCTTTAATATCATGGCTTCTTTAGCCACGATCTCTTCCTTAATTTTGTCCAAATCTATCATATACGATAAGGAGATAAAATTGATTTACAGAAGAGGAACAGGATAATAAAGTGTAAGAAGACAAGGTAAAGAGAAAAGTTCGTACTTTTCAATTCGGAGTGTTTTTGCATCAGGGTTTTTTTCATTGGGTCAGTCCTCCGACCACAGCGTAATTTTCGACCATATGCTACAAAAGTAAGTCCCTTTCTTTATTAAGTTTTCAAACAAACTTTAGAGAAAGAGTTATGAAGATGGTCGTAAAGTACTCACCCGAATTGTCACGTTATTGTATTCGGCAAAAATTGTATCTAGACCCATCTCGATTTGACGGTCCGATATCTTTCCTCAGGCTTCGTCAAGTTCCTTATCCTAGATAAATCGGGAGAAAACGGGAACTTGTTAGCCTGAGAAGTGTTACCAATGGGAGGTAGAACCTCTTGAGGATCTCCGGGGATGACTACCTCCGGAGACGGAGTGAGAATCACTAGTAGATCCTGAATAGATGTTGGCACTGATGTCTGCTTGGGGGCTTCCTTAGCCATTTCGTTCTCAGCGGCCTTTGTCTGAGGAACGTTCTAGTCAGGAATTTCCACGACCACCTCGTCCTTAGGAACTGTTTCCTGAGGAATGTTTTGGTCGAGACGACCGAAACACCAGAAGACCTTTACAAGAAGGAAGCAAGAAAGTTCAAGGTTTTGACATATTAAAAATATCCAAGGAATGTATTTATATGGCTTCTTCATTCATACATACCTGGTCGATTTTTTTGTTCTAACCTTATAAAGTATCGGAGCAAAATCCGTTGTGCTGGCCTTCCTTTTCTTTTCAACCGATTTCACCGATTCTGGACCGGTAGGGTTGGTTAGATCCCTCACATCCACTAATCGGAAATCAGAAGCAATGTTCTCGACCAGTTGGTTGAGAATAAGATTCTTAGTCATCGGATCAGTAGGTGTGGATTCATCGGCCTCTGAAATAGTAGTTTCAGTAGCAACTGACAGGTCTTTAGCGATCTTACTGGAGTGCGCGACAACCGCCTAAATAAGCCATCAAAGTTAGTTAGGCGACGAAAAATCATTTATCACAAATATACATTCATGTTCGGTTACCTACCTCTATAAGGCTAACATCCTGTGTGGTCGTAGGGATGGTCGGATCATCAATCGGCTCACAACTTTGAGTGACCTCATTGATCCTCAACCCAACCGACTACACATCAAAGATGATTTATGGTACACCAATCAGAAAAAGTATATATAGCAAAAGAAAAAAAAACATAGTTGACAGTCTTACTTTAAGCCTCTCAGTCCTCTCTTTGGCGGAAACAACCGCTAGGATCCGAGGGAAACTAACCTTGTCGCCAAGCTCTCCGGCACAGATCATTTTGATCTGGCTTCTAATCTCATCAGAAGATAAAACTGTAAGGGTGAACAAGAGACTTAAGTGATCAACTAATATAGGCAAACTGGTCGGAATCATTCAGAACTTACCCTCTTTGGAGTCTTTGGTCGCATCATCACGACCAATATACCAGAGCATCGGGTATGCTCGGGCCTTCAAAGGACTAATCCGGCGCATGAAAAAATCCTTCACTACGTGCCAGAATGTTAAACCCTTGATAATAAGAAGCTTGATAGCTTTGGCCCATCTTTCTAATTCTCCTTCCTTCTTCGCGGGGAAGCGCCAACTCGAATTCTCGATCGCCTTCTTACCAGAATAATAAAGGCAATCTTTCTTAGTGACCGTCATGTAGAAGCAACTTTTCTTCCATGACGACCACGAAGATTTTGAGTACATGGGAATGTAGACTAATGAATAACCACCATACGGTTAAGTGTCTCACAGACATGCAACCGCTGAACGGTTGATACTCCATCAACCGTCACCTCGCTCCGACCAGTCGCGACGCTTCACAACAGATGTCTTCTCCAGAAGTAACTGTCACCTCTTCAATGGCTATTTAAAGATGGAGCATGGACGGAGCAGAGGGAGGCCGCATCGGATTAAAATATAGACATTAGCATTAGATTCATATTTTAACCCCGATATTGTAGCATAGCAAGCATTGTTCTTAGTGTAAAAGGATTAGTCCACCACCTAGCCATAAGGCATCCTCTGTAAAATCCAGTTCATATTAATAAAAGAGCAGTCTCATTCTCTCCCTAGAAATTCCGTGTTATTCTCCTCTATTCATATCGTAAGATCGACGTCTCGATCGTCGACACCTTTATTTATGTTCTCATTTTTGCACGATAAATATTATGTAAATTTTGAGCATACATTTTAAACTAGAAAAATAGCAAGGTAACTCTAAAAATTATGTAAAAATTCGATAGTAGCTAAATAGGGTGTGTAGAGCCTAATTAAAATATTCCTAATTTATTTTATGTTCTCATTTTTTGCACGATAAATATTTTGTTTATACTGAGATAATATTTAAAATATTGTCCATCTTAAATTTCAGGTATGGCAGCCTCAGGAGACGCTACGTAGTAACCGTACGAGCTGCTTGATCCAGCCGTTGACGTGACTCACTATAGTCGCCTCAATACCATCCTTCTGTAGGAGAGCGAGCAGGAGCAACCCATTGAGCTTGGCGCGTTGCGGCTGCACGTGCCTATGAGGGGCATGAAGGGTGGACCCACGTTGGGTTCCCTGGTACGTATAGTTCTGACCTTCTTGTAATTAATTTTGGTCTAACTTGTGTGGGTGAACTCAGGTATGTTCTTAATCCTTTCACACGGGTTGAGAGTGACAGGCTTGCTTCCACTAGCTAGGATGGTGGAGACAACGTGGGAGGACATTGCCGCCAAGGTGTCTACGTCGAAGCGGTTTTCATACGATCGATGCCTCCAAGCGGCACTGGTTGACCGGTGGAGGTCGGAGACGCATACGTTCCACCTTCCATGCGGGGAGATGATGCGGATGCTTCAGGACGTGGGCTACCTACCGGGTTGCCCTGCATGGGCTTCCCTATGGCAGCGTACGACACCTCAGACATGTGGCGCATGGATATCCTCGGGAGGTTCCAGGGGCTTCTGCCAGCTAACGTCGGCTATAGGGAGTTCTCCAGTACGTACAGGCCGATGCTAAGGTGGATCAACCAGTTCGACACAAGTATTTATAACTCTTGTATTTCTGCTTCATTTCCTTTGTTCAACTTAGTAATGTGTCTCTGTCTTCTTGCTGCCGGCTGCCCTGGGACTGGATACACCCAAGTACACAGTGAGGAGGTACTTCGAGGTGTACTTGTTGTGGCTCTTCGATAGGTTATGTTCCTATGGTCCCATGGTGACAGCGTAGACAAGCACATGATCTGCTACGCATGGGAGCTAGCGGATGTGGAGGTGGACATGATCTTGTCATACGCCTAGGGCCCGGCGGTGCTGTGCGCAATGTACCGTGGCCTATGCAGCGCATGCCACCGGGTTCAGGAGAGCTCCATCCTTTCCGAATGCCCGCTGCTTCTTCAGCTGTGATCCTTCGAGTGTTTCCATATCGAATGACCACAACTAGACCTAGGAGCCTACACCGATGCGATGTATGCGGCCAACGACCTCGTGGACTGGCCAACCATGGGTACAGTGTGGTGTCACCGACGGATATGTTTTTTGAACCTTTAGTCATTTTTGTAATTTAATTTGATTGCATGCGCTAGGTTTTTGTTGTTCTATTCCACAGGTCACCTTCACTCCTATCACTATGCACACGTCCTACCCAGACTACATTGTGATGTTTGATCAGTTGACGGATGGCTGCATCATCTAGATGTCGTATAGTGCCAACAGGGTGTCATCACGCTCACCCTAAGGCTTGTCCAACCAGTGCACGTGAGACTAGCAATACTAGTACACGCAAAAGTTCTTGGTGCACGACATCTTCATGGAGTGGTACCATGTGCACTAGGTGATGCACTAGTTCAGTCTACGTCAGGAGTTCCCAGTGCACTGGGGGTCGAGGGTGCCGCCGAACGTTCATGGGTAAGTTCATATTTTATTTCTACCAAAGCCTTTCCCTTACGGACTTACAAATTTATCATTTCATCTTCTACAGGTACACCAAGAAGGAAGTAGCTGGTATGACTTCCTGGATTGAGAATATGGCCTGTTGGGTTGAGCAATGGCTCCACGCCTTGATGGACATGCATCGAGAGGCTGCTCCCTACGACACTGGGACATACGAGGAGTACATAAAGTGGTACTCCACTCGGACGAGGGTTCGTTGCGTCAGGGTCATGGACGACCCACCATGCCACAAGGCCACGACGACTGACACGTACCCCACCTAGTCGGACTCCACATTCCATCGCGCAGTACGTATTGAACTGTCTATACTTCTTATTTCATACGCATATTTTGTATTTCTAACTTGCTAATTATATGTACATAACGATCTCGCATGGGAGATGCACAAGTTGGCGAATTTCATGCATAGTCTGATGATCGGGGAGCGCTAAAGCACAGCGAGGCAAGAGATCAGAGAGGCCTTGGACCGGATGCTAGAAGTGACGAGGAGAGCCATCCAGCTTATGTCGTGTTGTAGGCTGAGGGACATGGTAGACCCACAGCTGTAGGCCGAGGGACGGGGGTGAGCCACGGTGTGTCACGCCCCACGGCTCCTCACCCGGACGTGGTGGGCGGGTCCTTGTGGCACCATGCCGAGAGTACCCCAACGCCAGCTCAGTTCGTAGGTACACCTCAAACACTTACATCTGATTGTTAATTTCGAACTCAACTAGTTACTAACGTCATTTTCTTCTGGTAGGTCCTCGGTACTATCCATTTCAAATGGCAACAGGTCCCCTGTTCACTGTTTGCAGTGTGCGACAGGTAGGGGTGTCAACGGATTGAATACGAATCGAATAGTGGTCTTTCCGTATTTGTATTTTCTAAATGAATACAAATATGAATTCTAATATTGTTGAATACAAATACGAATCAAATGTTGTAACAAATACGAATTGAATACCTACTCGATTCGGTTGGATTTGGATATCATCATAACTTATGTAATTGCAAGATATTTATCACACTTTATCATCGTATATAGCACATCTAATCATTCTAGTTTATCTATTTCACCTAAAAACATGATTTCATATTAAACTAAAAATACTCATCCAACTAATTAGCCATACTACAGTAAAATATGTATATTGTTTTATCGAATTCAAATACAAAAACAAATAGTGCGGATAAAATAACATTTTTGATGGCAAAATTCATATCGTATTCGTATCCATATTTTTATGCGAATACGAATACGAATAGGGGGAAATTGCTAATCGATGAGAAGATTTAAACCATATTCGCTGCCAACCGAAATCATATGGCGGGTAATTCAGATTCGATTGACACCCCTTGCGACAGGATGCCATTTTTGTAAATATTTTTTACTATTAAATTTAGTAATTATTAATTAAAACAATATTATTTTTGAAAAAAAATCTCCATATCGGTGACCAAATTTTTTTAAAATAATATTATTTAAAAAATACAAAAAATAAATAGTTGATTTTTTCTACAAAACTAGGCTACTATCTTCATTTGAAATGGCAAAATATTCCTATCGCCATTCCAAATGATGACAGTAGCCCAAGCACCAGTGACAGGGAAGAGAATAGTGCAGGGAGGTCCCTGTTACTAGTACCCTATTTTTTTACTATCTATTTTTGACCTTATATTTTGTGGACAAATCACAGTGATATTGGAAAACATTCATCACAACGTTATTACATTTTTTGTCGACAAACCACAACGATATTACAGAACATTCAGCACAAAGTCATCACATGTTTTGTCAACAAATCACACTGATATTATAAAACATTCACCACAACGTCATCACCGAGTTTTTCGACAAATCAAAATGAGATTACAAAGGCAGCGAGCACCACATATTTCAACAAGACGAACCTTTCCCATGGTCGCAACCTCAACGTCTGCCCTATCCACCGCCTCGAGTGGCATTTCTCATAGTGCATTTCTTGAAGGTGTGCCCAGACTCCCCGCAAATAGAGCACTTCTTTGTACGATGCCCGGCTTCTGCTTCGTCCATGTTGTTCCTGATACAACATACCTATCGCCAACCAACATTTCCCCTCAATCTTTCAATGTTCGCAGCCTAGATAAGCTACCCCCAGGTTGGATGGTCAGTGAAATGGCCAACCATGTCGTAACCATACAGTTTTGCACTCCAGGTATGCATCATCTGCTCCTTGTTGGAATAATAAGAGATGTACTGGTCGGGATGCTACGCCACCGTCAAACAAGCGGCCATGATATTTGAGCATAGCCTATGCAAAAGAAGAGACTTGTTGCAAGTGCATATGCAACTAGCACGGCGTAGCGTGCACTCGTGGGTGATCCTCTCACGGTTCATTCCACGGTGTCCTTTATCCCTGCACAGTATCTCGAAGTAAAGCTCCCTTGTGCCCATTTTGAATGCTAGGTGCATCTCACCATTCTTGCACTTATCTTCCATGTATTTGGTGACCATGGCAGAGTACAGTACTTTGTCATTTGTCATGGCGAGTGACGCGTTCTTGCTTCTGTCAATAGAGTAATTTGTGGTAATACAGAGAATTGCCTCTACAATACCAACCAAAGCGAGGCACCTGACATCACGCATGACCCAATTGTACACCTCGACTAGATTGGTTATTATGACATCATATCGAGCACCACCCCTGTCATGTAGCAGCGATCACTTCTCCTTAGGCTCGTGCTCAATCTAGTCCGAGAAGTATTTCACCTATGCCCCTGTCTTCCTCGCCACACTAGGACCATCTATAGGTAGCTGTGGCAATGCTTCGGGGACCTGGTCAGTGCTTGTAGCGGCCTTTTTGCAGCCTCCTTTCTGTGCGTTTGGGTCCGCTCAACCAGAATCTTCTAGAGTGCGTCAAACTTTCACTACTGGTTCTGGTTACATAGCCACTTGAACATGTTCATCAAGTCCTTGTTGTGGAAATACTTGTAGAAGTTTGCACCCTAGTACCTCACGCACCACTTGCTCTGCAGATCCACCCATGGAAGTGGTTCGTTCTCCCCTTGTTGTAGCTGGGTTATTGCACTCAGCAGGCCCGCATGCCGATCATGTATGACACATACGTTAGGACATCCATGTACAACAAAACTCCTCAAATTCCTCAGGAACCACAACCAGCTATCCGTGTTCCCACTTTCAACAAATACGAATGCCACTGGAAGAACTTGATTGTTCTCGTCCATCGCTATTGTAGTCAGTATCTGGCCCTTGTACTTTCTAGTCAGGAATATGCCATCCACACATAAGATTGAACGGCAGTGCCGAAATGCATTGATGCATGGACCAAAGACGAATAATGCTCACGTTAGTACCCTCTTATTACCTCACTTCGGATGCGTTGAATCTTGAATGTCAACACAAGCGCCGGGATTCTTGTCTTGTATGACTCGGAGTTGGCCAGGGAGGTTGTGGTAGGAGTTATCGAACGTACCGAACTTTGATTTCAATGCTTTCTGTTTTGCCCTCCAAGCCTTGGCATAGCTGATTATGTACTGAAATCTTGCCTCAATCGCCTGAATGATGGGTCGTGGCTCAAAATCTAGATTGTCTACGATCTCACCGTACATGATGTTCACGATGAAGCCTGATGACAGGTTCTTGTGGGACTACACTGACTCGACAACAACACATGTGTGAGGGACCACTATAAAGCATTTGAAAGTATCTAGGCCATCTGAGTTGATTTTGGTAATTAATGCCAACATTATGTTAAGAGACTAACATGTGTGTTAAAATGTGTTAAAGGTTAAAGTCTCGATGATTGTTTGATGACAAGGCTATTGGAAATGCATATGTGACGAAAGATCAACATGGATAGAGACAAAGATATTTGTATAGCCTAAGTACTCTTTATAGTTTTTACCAGTCTCGGTATTTGGAGAAAAGGCTGGGTCCGTACTATAAAGAGGGGTCATGGCTAGTAGCTTGAAAAACTAATTTTGTGCCATAATGATCAACTAGGATTCATGCATTGCCTTGATTTAAGCTTCGAAAAATATTTTTGAAAAACGGTATGACCGCAAGTAATCTACGGTACTACCGCAGGTCGGTAGTACCGATATTACCATGTCGGTACATATTTTCCAGAGAGCATGTGTTTAAGTGTTTTCGATCCTCTCTGAAAATCGAACGACCGCATTTCAACTTCGGTACTACCGTAGGTCGGTAGTACCGATACCGTAGGTCGGTAGTACCGATACATATATGGCGGTACGTAAATTACAAAGAGAGTGTTTTGGGAGTTTTGATCTCCATTGAGAATCGATATGACCGTATGATCTGAGCGATACTACCGGAGTGCGGTAGTACCAATATTTTATTGGCGGTATGTTTTTTCTAGAGAAGGTGTTTTTTTGGGTTTCTTGATCTCTGCAAAACGGTAGTTCTTGATCTCTGCAAAATGGTAGTTTCATTTCGGAGTGCGATAGTACCGATTTCAACTTTATTTTGTAACGGCTAGTTCAGAGCATTAAATGCCACTGTTTCGACCGTTATACGAAAAATCAGTAGTACCAGGTTTCAACGGCGGTACTACCGCAAATCCTGATTTTTTTCAAGAAAGTTGTTGTAGCGGCTAGATTTTGTGGTGAGGGATATAAATACACCCCACCTGCACCAAGCTCTCAACTTCTGAGACATATTGAATACACTTGAGTTTTGGTGCTCTCTTCTACTCATTTGCATTGAATTCACATTTTGACGTAGTTGAGAGCTATTAAGTGCATCGCATCATTAGTTGATCATCTTAGGTACTTGATAGTCTTCAAACGAGCGCTACGACTTGTTACTCTTGGTGCTTGCCGGCACCTATACGGCTTGAAGAAGAAGTTGCACGGTGATCACTTCAAGGAAGTTTGTGAAGTGACCCGGCAAGGGATTGTAATTGGTGTCGTGCTCACCAACTCCGGAGTGAAGGAAGAGCAACTCTAGTGATCGAGGACTGAGGCTTAATTCATGGAGCCATCTTGATTCGTTCAAGCTTACTCAACGTGGACTAGTGAAGACCGGCAAGTCTTCGACACCACGAAAAAAATATTTGTCTTTATTGTGGTTTATTCTTGTATTTACTACTTTCACATTTACATTCCTAGCAATTTAATTGTATAAAAGTGCCTAGCTATAATTGTATCGAGTTTAGACATAGTTCATAATTGTCTTGAATAGTTTAGTAGTTTCTTCTCTACTTTTGTGTTAGGAAGCTTTATTAAGACAATCTTGTTTAAAATTGTTAATTAGTCAAAAGGTTTTAAAACCTCCTATTCACCATCCCTCTAGTCGGTTATCCTTGATCCTACAACATTTCCAGTAGGTGTCCACTTAGGCTGAAATGCATGTACTCGCCAAGGGTGTCCCTCTATGTCGCACTTCACATCGTAGCATCTTGGGGTTAGACTTGACGACTGTGAGTGTACGCTGCACCGACATGACCTAGAATTTGATCGTCTCTTGCATGGTCTCCTTGCATTTGTACATAGCTCCTTGCCTGACCTCGCTCTGGTTGTACTCCCATAGCACGCGAGAGCCTTCGTTAACAACGAGGTTGTCAAACTGATATGTGTTCCACTCGGATGGAACTGCCTGTTGTTCCATAGTACCCTCATCATCAGATCCTCTATCTTTTGACAACACCATATAGTCCTGGTCTTAGAGATACATCCTTTGGACTAGGGCTTCCAGCTTCTCACCCTCGTTAGTAAGCCAATTAGCTTGCCTAACTGAAGAAGCTCCTTCTGTAGGGTCTTCATTGACAACATCAACAACTTCGAGATATTTGGCCATTGTGTGTGCCATGCTGTGGCGGGAGTCCCCGACTTCTTCTTTGGCAACATCACCCCCTTCTTGTTCACCCGCCATGCAGGAGTTGGCTTGGCATATGCCTGGGTCAGAAAGACCAAAT
This sequence comes from Ampelocalamus luodianensis, assembly GCA_036346255.1. Classification (NCBI taxonomy): domain Eukaryota; kingdom Viridiplantae; phylum Streptophyta; class Magnoliopsida; order Poales; family Poaceae; genus Ampelocalamus; species Ampelocalamus luodianensis. The sequence goes on from CM070621.1 coordinate 22,602,321, forward strand.
CCCACTATTCCTCCCTCGTCCTACGTACAAATGACTGCCATGATCTTGTTGCCTTGAGCTACACTAACTCCCAATATATGCCTCATGGTGCTCGGTTGGTAAGACAACTCAATTTCAGTTCATAAACAGCATAGTCCAAATCGAATGTGTGGAATAATCACCATATCACAGTGCCCCATGTACGCTGCTCTGGCCTTGTTAGGGTCACAATCACCGGTTGGAAATAACGCAAATCAATCCCCTCGAGACCCTCAAGAATAGTCCCCTGACCTAAGTAAATTTTGGAGTTTGTGGCATCCGACATATTTGACGTACTACACGGTAAACAAGATTGCCACGATTAACTACATATCTAAAACTAAACTTTCACCAAAAAGGATTATGCACAACATACTACACTACATAACCGTATGTCTAAAACTATGTAATCTATTCGGTTAAAAAAATTACTTGAAATGTGGACGACCGAACGGGCAGCGTTTCGTTAGTTTCTCTCCTTCCCTCTACTCCTCTCTGCTCCTCTCCATTCCCTTCCCCCCTTTTCTCTTTTTCCTGAATAAAAGTGAGTTACTCTAAAATTTTGGAGTCTTTTATAGGGTAGATTGTGCCACCATTTGAAATGACGACAGAAACTTGAGGAATCCCTGTCGCCATTTGAAATGATGGTTTTTCTAAATTTTAATATTAAAAAAATTAGAAATACATGTCGTCAGTCGTCATTTTTAACTGTCGATAGGAACCCGGTCACTAGTGCCTAGGCTACTTTCACCATTTGGAACGATGATAGGAATATTTGGCCATTTCAAATGAAAATAGTAGTCTAACTTTGTAAAAAAATTAACTATTTATTTTTATAATTTTCTTTTTAAATAATATTGTTTTAAAAATCACTGTGATGAACCGACCAGCACGTCCTTACCCTCCCCCGTCCATGGCGAACATCACATCCTCCCCCTCCCAAGTCTCATCCATGGAAACCACTACATCCCCATCTCTAACTGCCCTCTCTCCTCCACCCGAACCCGACCCCCAAATCCTTCCACCCCGAGGCCGACTGTGAGTTCCCGGAGGCGGTCGCGGAGGACGGAGCGCCTCCTCCGCTCCCCCCACTCCGAGGTATCCGCTCGCCACGCCGGTCCCACCCAGCCGCCCCCGCCATCAGCCGCGCTCTTCTCCGTCGACGACTGCCCTGCAAGTAGTCGGTCCGAGTGAGAGTCGTGGTGCTCCCTCGCCCGCGTCGCTGGCCCCGAGCAGAGCGCACGCCGTCCGCAGAGCAGAGCGCATGCGCAGCGCTCATGCGCGAGCCAAGCGCCGGCCGCGCCGCCACCCGTAGTCATCGGCCTCGGGCAGCAGCCCTGGAGGCACCCGGCCGAGATCGACCACGTCCGCTGCTGTATCCCCTTTCTCCTACCTTGCTGCTAGCTTTTGTTGCGAGCTCGAAAAGCTTCTTGCTACCTTTTTACTTCGCAAAGTAGTTTAATTTCAACTCCTTGCTATAAACAGGTCTGTACATGTATGATAACGACTTGCAATTAGCATATGCCTGGGCTTTTGGCTAATCACACACGAGCCACGAGCTTAGTTGTACTAGCTGCTGCCGCGGGGGGACGCCCAGCGCTGCCTCTTACACTCGTTGCCTCGAACTTGCATCGATGCCTGATCACCGCTAGTAGACGAGGTAGCATACAGAGGTGACGAGATTTGGAATAGTTCGGGGCATGGCAAAGACAGCAATGGCGGGCGTCGAAGTTGAGCAAGCCGATCGGTGGCCGCCCGCCCGCGATTTCTTCCTCATCCGCTGCTTCTTCCTTCTGGCTGCGGCTCGCATCCCTGAAGCCCCTGCCAGGCAGCCATGGCTGCTCTCTCTCTCTCTGTGCGTCCCTCTGTGCGTGTGTTTTGAAAGGACGACGTGGATGTTGATGTGAATGCACACGTGGATACCATGTCAGCATGCCACATCAGTTAAAACCATGACGGTTTTGACATCTTACGCTAGAAGTTTTGACACTTTGGTTGTTTTGACATTATGCAAATTTGGAAAGAAAGAAATACAAGGTTGTTTCAAAACAAAGCTAGTTCAGTTCAAATTGTTGGGACAATTCGGAGCGAAGACCTCATTTGGTGCTCAACTAGTGCCGAAGACTTGAAGAACTGACTATTGTAATGTTTCTCTATTGTTTCTGGTGCTTGGTTTAGACCAAACCGTTTTTCTCTTTTTTTGCAGAGTTTTTCTCTTTTTTTGCAGAGTTTTATCTACGTTGTACTGACTCCTTCCTTATAATGGAAATATGTGCAAAGCTTTTGGCGGTTTAAGATGAGGGGGTGTTTTGAATGATTTTAAGATTTCAAGATTGCAAAGTGGGCGGTTTTGAAGTCACGGGTTGAAATTCGAACTCCAGTAACAATGGTTGAAATTCATACTCCAGCAATAGTTGAAGGTTAAAAAATTGTTTTTTTTCCCTTATACAAATGAAACCATGTTAAACTCTATGAAACTACTGTACCATTAAAAATGCATTTCAACAGTACAGCTGGGAGATCGTTTGGCACAGCAACTGCTGTGGCAGTACGGTAGTAACTCTCGGCTTCTAATTAGCACTTGAAGAAAGGTGAGTGGAAATACTACTCACACAATCACACGTTTGCTTTCGAAATAAATAACGAACTATCCTTGTCCCTCCCTATTTAATTAGTCCCTGATATTTTCCATCTTCAACTGAATATTGGACTCTTGTCCTGAGCAAATCACTTCAACATGATATATATAGACATAATAAATGAGCTTCAAACAAGCAGTAAACCTCAACGAGCGGTAAAATCAATCAACACCGCATGAAAATCACATGTAGCTTCTGCAACTACTGCGAAAGCTACTCAGGTACTCACAGTAGGACGAGAGCTTGACTCTAAAGAAACAAGCAGCATACATCTATCAATGACTAGATGCTTTCATCAACAAAACGGATGGACAAAATTCTGTAAAAGGCCCATCGGATCCTGCCCACAGAGCACCAAAACCTTGAGAAATTAACAAAACAAGTCTGCGGAACAAATTATTGGCCGTAACTTGGTTAAAACAACCAAAGAATTCGAAATTTGACAGCCATCAACCGCTGATGATGTGATCAGGGCTTGAGTGCGAGTGCCAGGCCAAACTTGGGGGATCTGTCCAAGGCCTTGGTGTCGAATTCACCAGAGATTGTCAAGAATGATTTTGGTTTAACCTCACGCTGGAGAAGAGCAGCAAGCTTTCCAGTGTTGTTGAGCCTTGCCTTCACGGCTGTCTGAGGGTCGACTGTATACAAACCACCAACGGTGAGTGTGTTCTCGTTTGTTGAGAGCCTCCGGGTTAATTCAGCCACAGCCGAAGCCTTCTGCTTCTCATCAAGGTGATACAGACCTGACACTTTAATGGTGTCACCTTTGTCGGCCCTGTACATGTTGGTGTAACGTATCAATCTTAGCATTCTGCCTTAAAAAAATAGCATTCCAACCTCGAAGTCAAGACAAATCACAATAAAGTACGGACTTACAGAATGAATGCAGCATGATAGTCTGGCTTGGCTACACCTACCCCAGCACTGTACTTGGTAAATTTCCCTGTAACAGTATCAAAACCAGCTTCTGCACCAAACACAAGTCCTTGAGCGCCTACTGTCCCAGAAAATTCAACCACAGGAGAGGGCTTCATGCTAACAGCAGTAGCAAAACTTGCACTCTCGTGAAAGTATTGCACCTCCACCTGTTAAGAAGAATTCAGCTCATGGACTGATTTCAATTCAACAACCATAAATTGACGCAAGATGAAATTACCTTTCCAGAATTGTAGTCAGGCAGCTTGACAGACGTCACAAGCTTTGTGGATGGCAGGACTTCCAACACAGTCAAGGTAGTAGAGATCTGCAGAAATCATATAAATGTGTTACAACTAGCAAAAGGCTACAAAAAGGAAACTGAGCGTTCCAAATCACTAACGTTTGATTCTGTATCCACTTTAACATCAACAAGAGTATTCTTGTACTTGTAAACTGAACTGACATCAAGAGAATAAAGCCCTCCTTTCTTCACAGCCGTTGATGTGAGGCCCTGAAAAATCAAGAACAAAATCCATGACATGCAGATTCATAAAGGGCAAATGAGCATATAAAATAAGTTCAGATAACAGAGACAGTACACCAGTATTATTATTGCAAGTAACAGCAATATACAGGTGACTAAAAATCGTACAAAGAAGAATGATAAATGAATATATCTTATTCTAACTTGAACAACCAAAATGAAAAGCTCTCACATTGGTCGAAGCTATGATCATTCATTGTATAACAATGATAGATGAGCGCATGTGCAAATAAACCACATAATCAACACATTTCCAAATGCAAATGCTAAATACAATGCTTGATGTAGCTTCAATAAGTTACAGGGTGGTTCAATCACATGCACATCTAGTTTATATTTTCAAAATTGAAGATGAAAATCAATTTGCATGTTCACTTATCAATCTTTTTTTAAGGCATGTAAACAAAAAATCATTGTTTGTATAGTGTCTACAAGGAGAATGGACTATTGCTGGCCGGTTGAAAATTGATTTACCCTAATATTACAGGTGATGGATAAGTCTCTGTGTCGGCTTTCTGTGTCGGCTTTTGTGTCGCTTTTTGCTTTTGTAAAGGCAAGCATCCCACTGCACCTGCTCTGATACCAAATGATGAATAAGTCTCTGTACTGTAGTCTTTGTGGCATCTTGGACTAGCACCTTGGACTAACTTTAGGACTAGCTTTAGCATCTTAGAGGACAGCATCTAGGACAGGCTGTTAGCATCTTAGACTAGCATCTTGGCATATGCTTGGCTGAGTAGCAGCCTATAAATATGTATACCCAACCCCTCAGGTTGGCATGGCATTGTGAAGAGAAATAAACCAAGAAAAATTTGCCCCATCTCCAAGTGTCATCCTCTCCATGAGAGTAAGGATCTTGCTATCACCAAGAGCAAGAGTCCAGCGTGTAACAAGTGGTATCAGAGCTATACTATCCTGTAGCCTGAGCATCTCCTGCTCATCTCCTTCTCCGGCCTCGCAGCCCGACCGTGCAGCGGCAGCTCCGGCATCCCGCGCCACCTCTCCGAGACGGCGGCTCTTGAGCGCGCCTCTCTCGCAACACCCCGATGGCGCGCCATCTCCACGCAACACGCCTCAGCATGCGCCATGTCCGCAGCGCGCGCGGCAAGCGCGGCGGCGCGATCCTCTGCGCTCGAGCATCGCGGCGTCGGCGACGAGCGGAGCTCGCCCTTTTGCAAAGCAGCCTGCTAGCGAGCGGCGACCCGGCAAAGACCGAAGCAACTGGGCGCCGTGAGTCATGGCGCCGAGGTCGGGCCCTAGCCACCGGCAGCCAGGCAGCGCTAGGTTCGGGATCGGCGCCATGACTCACGGCGGAGCTCGGCGGCAGTGAGTCACGGCGGCGATAAGACTAGCAAAGGTATAAATGTGCGTTTTGCGAAAAATAAATTGCAAATGGTGGCGGCGGCGCGGCGAGCGTCGAGTCGAGGAGGTCTCGCGGCGGCGTCGGTGAGTTCCATTTCGGCGACGATAAGCGTCGACGCGACCTCGACCGGCTGGCGAGGAGCCACAACGAGCGGCGGCGCGATGGCGCGATGGGCGCCGCGACGCCCACGAGCTTAGCGGCGCGGCTGGTGGCGCTCGCGGTCGCGCCGCGCGGTGGCGCTCTGGAGGAGGCGCGCTGGCGGTGGCGCTCTGGAAGAGGCGCGCGCGACAACGGCGGCAGACAGTCGATAGAGCGCGGCCTTCACGAGCGGCGTGGCTCTCTCCCGACCGTGCACCGTGGTTACCACGGGTTCCAGTGTTGTCGGGGCCGCCGCCCGGCGGTGGTGGCCTACCTCACCAAGGCCAACTACGCCGAGTAGGCCGCGGTGATGAAGGCGAGGCTCAGTGCGGCACATGGGAGGCGGTCCGTGACGGCGACGCCGACTACAACCGGGATCGACGGCGCTGATGCCTCATCGCCGCATCCCCGCCGAGATGCGCTTCGCCACCAACAAGCGGATCGCCAAAGAGGCTTGGGACGCCATCGCCGCAAAGACGCGGCAGGCGGCATCGCGCGCAAGTCCACACCGCAGCACTTCGCACGCGAGCGGGAGAACATGGCCTTCAAGCGGTGAGGACGTCGATGACTTTGCTCTCGTCTCAACACTCGCTGCGGCCGTGCGATTGGCGATGACACCTACGGCGAGAGAGAGTGGAAGCTCTTTGTTGCATCCCCGAGAAGTACAAGCGGATGGCTCGCTCGATCCGGTCTCTGCTGGACCTCTCCACGATGTCGATCGAGGAGGCGATAGGTCGCCTCAAAGTCGCCGACGATGATGAGCCACGGCGTCTCTCGGGACCCGTCACCATTGGCGGAAGCTCCTCCTCACTCGGGAGCGGTGGTCACGGCCAGTGGCGAGGAAGAAGGGAGCCTTCGTCCACGACGGCGCGCCACAGCGTGGCAAGCGCGGCAAGCGCGCAAAGACGCCAGCAGCGGCGCGAGGCGTCGCGAGGTGATGACCGTGTGGGCGCCAGCATGGCGCGGCAAGCAAGAACCGCGCGGGACGACTCTTGCTACAATCTGCGCAAGCTCGGTCACCGGGCCAAGGATTGTCGATACCACGACGCGGCCGAGCCCACGTCGCACGAGCGGAGGAGGAGCGAAATGGCTGCTTCATTGCTCGGCGAGCATCGAACTACCTCCGCGGCACCGCGCAACGGCTCTCTCCACCTTGACGAGCCAAAAGCACACGCCTCCTCCGATGCGATTCGCAACGACAAGACTGACGGGTGGTGCCTCGACACCGACGCCACCCATCACATGACCGGTCGACGGGAGTTCTTCGCCGAGCTTGACTCTAGCGTCCGAGGCTCCGTCAAGTTTGGGGACGCCTCCGGCGTGAAGGGCGTCGGCTCCGTCATCTTCACCACCGATCGGGATGGTTCAACTTTCCCACAAGACGACGCACAAGACTTAGGGGGAGAATGATGAATAAGTCTCTGTACTGTGGTCTTTGTGGCATCTTGGACTAGCACCTTGGACTAGCTTTAGCATCTTAGAGGACAGCATCTAGGACAGACTGTTAGCATCTTAGACTAGCATCTTGGCATATGCTTGGCTGAGTAGCAGCCTATAAATATGTATACCCAACCCCTCAGGTTGGCATAGCATTGTGAAGAGAAATAAACCAAGAAAAATTTGCCTCATCTCCAAGTGTCATTCTCTCCATGAGAGTAAGGATCTTGCTATCACCAAGAGCAAGAGTCCAGCGTGTAACAACAGGATGACCTATTTGCATTAATTTGTTCTCTAGACTTAATTACTCGAAAGTAACAAAAAAAAAACTAAAAAGTCAACCTTTTCAATTTAACAAACGTTTCATGCTCAAGGGAAGACAGCTTTTGTGATAGACTGGTTGCTCAGTCCAGCTAATTATCAATTGTTGAAATAATCAGAATGACCATGTAGTTTATTAAATTATTGATATAATAAAAACATCAAAATTCAAAAATCAGTAATGTCACATGCTAATATGCCACGAGAGGGGAATGGGTATTGGTAGTATGGCATGGTAAGCACGTCTTACCCTAAATAAAACATTTCAGTCATCAGAACTGACATATATTTGAAGGACATGCTAGTGAATTAATATACTCTTGCACAAATGAACACACCAATTGCACAGCTGCAATTGCATCTTATTTTGTTACTCAATACATCCAACTAGTGATTATAACTTTATCCTAGAAGAAACCTTCGACTACAGCTAGTGTCCTTCCAAATAGCAATTGAACAAATCAAGTTTTAAACCAAAAAAAGACAGAAAACATAAGCACGTTGTGTATAACTGTTAAATTCAACAATTGGATATATCAATTGCCAGGTGTCAACACACAATGCTCTTAACATTTTCATGCCAGAACCGTCTTTGTATTGGTCAGATACTGACACAGACGAGAGTTTGGCAAGTGTGATAACCAACGATAGATTGAGGAGTGCAAACGGACTGCAGAAATCATACGTGGTAGAAACAAACGAACTAATCATAAGGTCGTATTTCACATGCAATATTTTCGAAAGGACTGTTTCAGAGCAATGATGAAAGTGTCTTAACTATGACCTAAACAAACTTAATGTGTTATCCAATCTCTCAAATTATAGAAAACAGTGTGTTTCTCCTTTGTCTCAAATTATAGAAAACAATCTGTATTTCTCCTATCTCTCCAATCATAGCCAGAGTCTGTGTTTCTCCTATTTCTCCAATCATAGCAAACTCACTCCTCTGGCAGATAGTGGAAGGGCTAACGAACGGCCACCAAGATTTCATGTCACAAACTAAGCATATATATATTTCGTAAGCCTTCATCATTCTCAAAACCCCATTGGCAGCCAGCAGTACTAGTAAGACAGCACAGCGCACAAAGAAAGTAGAGACAACAAAAGCACCGAAACTAGCAAGTCAAAAACCAACTCTATTGCTTCAGACACTTGCATAATCTTTCATAAAAAAGGACAGAATATGATCCTGGCAACAAAGGAACCAACAACAAACTACTCCAACTCCAGCATCTCAACCACTCTCGCTAAGTACAAGGCCCCCCTATAGCGCAAGTAGAATTCGATGGTATTGTTCCCCGATCAACTTTGTCCAATAAGTAACTACATTGCTCTACAAGGTTATGACAAAATCCCGTTTCCCGTCAGGCTACCACACAGCTAACACATTCCAAACACGGCGTCCATTCGCATACAACACACTAAGTTACTAACGACACGCGGATGCAGCAACCACGGAAATTCCAAGCAATAGAACAACTCGAGAAACCCAAAAACCCAAACAGAAACAACAAACAAGCCACATCTGGCATGCGTTCCACAAGGCAGCATAGCAAGGTTAAAACACAGCCAGAGTCGTAACTAGATCGAAGGCTCGCAGGCGCAAACAAGCGAAGACGAGTTCAACACCATCAAATCACACGAGCTCGGTGGGATCGGAGGAATTGTTCCTCACCACTCCGGAGGAGCTGACGGTGGAGATGGTCAGCTTCTGGTCGTAGGTGTAGTCCTTCGTCAGCAGATCTGCAGATCACAAAACCCCAAACGAAAAAGACCAAACAAATTAGAGTGAGGGGAGAGAGAGAGAGAGAGAGAGAGCGGAGGAGGAGGAGGTACCCTTGGCCTTCTTGCCGATGTCGGAGAAGAGGCCGGGTCCCTTCATGGCCATGGTGGGGAAGGGGAGGGGAGGGAGGCGGCCGCCGAAGACGACGAAAAAGGAGGGGTCTGAGATGCCCACCAAGCTTCGTTCCGCCACAGGTGGTGTGTCTCGTGTGTGTGGGGGGCACTGGGGCGACACACAGGACAGCACGAGCAGAGGGAGGAACTAAGGAGGGATTGGTCTCAATTGCAGCCTACAGTACACGGCACAGCACGATCCTGCCTGCGTTAGCTTAGGAACAGTGATTCTTCTTACGAGCACGCACGTATCTCGAAGATGTACAACGGGAGACAAAATTTCGCCGACGACCAAACCTTGACAAACTTCTGAAAATATTTTTAAAAACACACACACACACGCGCGAGAACAATAGAAAAGGTCGAAATTGACGAGTTTCAAAAGTCAGGAGAGCTCCATGCTTCCACCAAGCATCCTCAAATCCTGGACGGCTGGAAATTTTAAAAAATAAAACGAGCAGCGCAACTCATGTGCTGCACCTAGCCACTAGTCCACCACACATGATCTCCACCAGTTGCCATGGCAGCTCCACGCATCACACGCAGCACCATAACGTTTCCACCACCATAACACACCAACCCACCGACACAGCAACACAGAACTTGACGAGTAATCAAACAAAGAGCAAAGAGGTTACAACCAGAGTTCGACGGAAAACAATCTAGATGGGCAATGCGAAGGTATTATCTGATCATTGCAAGTCTGAGATAATTATCTCATATACAGTACCGAATGGCGAACCTTTTCGGTTGCTACCTATGAGTTTTTTCTCTCTTTTGGCACTGTTTTGTGTCAAATTAGCAAATCTAACCTTTTCTGTCACGAAATGCCAAAATATCACTGTAGACATACCTGTAGACATGTCGATAGGCGAAATATGTCATCTACTGCGCCCCTGTCGTGTGGCACCTGCCTGCGTGCCCTTAGGCCCCTGCAACCTCCTACCACACGCCCGAGGCCCTTCAGGCGCCTACCACGCGCTCCTAGGCCCACGGTCATGTCACTACCCCTGCACCACGGTCACTCAATGTCCGCCGCCTCTTGCACCCCGAGTGCCCTGCAGGCACGATGTCACGTGCCCTCCTAGCCCCTCAAACCGCACCACCTCACGTTGATTTCGTCCTGGGAATTAAAAATCTCTTATAAGTTAATTGCACCCACGCTATTGTCACAAGTGTAGTATTTGCGCAACCAATTTATTTCAAAAAAAAGAACAAAATAGAAAATAATTTAGGAATTAAATATAAAAGATGAGATATCAACTGCAATAGTAAGACTTCCTAATGTCGGTGCAAATTGCATCCAGGTTGGTTACATGCATTTGTTTGTCCCGCTACTTATACGGTACAAACGATAACATGTATGAATCATTATACTGATCTACATGTAGAATACATATACGCCTTTTTGAAATCGAAAAAACTAGTAGATCAAAAAGAAGTCATTCTTGAGGGTCCATAGGTGCTTTTCCCTTGTCTCCTGGGGACCTGTGGGCGCGGCCAATCCAGAAGCTGGGGTCTCCGCCACTGCGGCCAATACCGAGTCGCGAACCTTTCCAGTTGCTGCCCATCCACAAAAGCTGGGGTTTTCGCCACTGCGTTAACAGCAAAATTGTGTTTCCATGTCTGAAGGGAAACACCACAATGGCTGAAATCACATGTCCAGATTTTAAAGCTTGACTGGAACTATATCGCTAGTTACAGTATAATGTAAGGCTGATCGTTAAGGTTTTGATTTTGATGAGATGGTAAAAGTAACAGACGGAAGAGAGGTCAGATCCGGAGATCTTCGATGTCTGACAGAAGGGTGGCACCACCGGCTGATCTTTCATCAGGGAGGCTAACCACCAGTTGGCCACAAGCACCAGCTATGTCTTGACCCATCTGCTGGCGAACAGTGGTTCTGATGCTGTAGGTGCCTCTTAGGACCTTCTGGAACTTCTTCACATTCTGGTCGCTGCTTATCTTGAAATTGCTTGACGAGCCAATTGGATTGAATGGTATCAGGTTAACAACCTGTTAGTGATTAAGAGAACAGAGTGACGATTCTATTTCAATTCGCGGGCATCAGGATGAAGATATTAAGAAATATTGTAAAGCACTTAAAAACTCATCATAGTCATAGACGCTTGCTGACTAAAAACAAAAATGATTTGAAGCACACATTCAGAGCACATGCAGTTCAGATGGTTGCCAGTAGTTTTGCCAAAAAGAAAAGACAACCTCAAGTAGACAAATTAAAGATGTTAGTGTGAACTCAAGGTACCTGAAGGAAATTTGGTGTATCAGACTAACTAAACACAGAGGTCACTCACAAACAAATAAGTAAAATAAAAACAAACACAGAGGTCAACTTCAAACAAATAGGCAATCATTGAACAATAAGACCACTGGTAGCAATACGAGTGGGTGGAATGATGAATATCCAGATGACTGTCAATATTTTTAGAGCAGATACAAGAAATAATTATAAAAATATAATCAGGAAGTCAAGATAAAATGTAGTAATGCAACAGAAAGTATCTCACCACTTTAACTGTTTCCAGTAGTTTACCAAGCTGGTGGGCATGCTGTTCCTGATCGTTAACTCCATCAAGCATGATGTACTCAATAAAGATTGTCTGCTTGCTGTGATGGAAAATGGAAATGTTCATCAAAACTCTTTATTCTAATATTTGACACTGATAAGCGATGGCATTTTTGTAATCTTATCTCCCATTTTGATAGGATTGTAGCGCATTCATTAGCTTTTCTAAAGGAAAGGCTCGGGCAGCAGGCATTATCTGACAACGTATGTCTTGGTCGGGAGCATGCAATGGCACAGCTAAATTGATATTCGGAATATCATCGTTGAGTTTGTTGATGGCGTGAATAATTCCAACCTGCAGTACATGACATAATATTAAGATTCAAATTGGCATTTAAAATGGTTGCTCCAATCCTAAATGAAATTCAATCTTTCAGCTGCTTCAATCATAAACAAAACTCAATAGTTCAGCAAAATATTAGCAGGAATTACACCATGATGGACCATATAGACACACACACACCACCCCATAATCACAAAGATAATATAAGCCAAAAGTATGCTTAACACATAAGAATCTAAGCCAAGTATGCTTAACACATGAGTATAAATTAACATAAAGTTAATCAGCATGGCAAAGTTTTCACCAGACAGCACGATAAGGACCGTGCTATACTGCAATACAAGTCTAGCATGTAATTGCTCAGTACCATTACAAAAATCATCAAGTTGGAAAATATCATCCGATGTGTCACTGACATTTGGCCTTGGTCCCCATATGTCATCCTCACATTGGATGGTCTTTTCCAATTTATGCCTCTTTGCAATGGCACTAAGCAAATTTTCTCAAGGAGTAAAGACTAGGATCAACTTCAATAATGGGTGGGAACAAAAAGAAATGCATGTCTTAAGAACCACATAATCATAAAAGATTTAAAAGAACGTCATGTTATATGTTATTACCCAAATATTCATTATTCATATAGCCACTCAAAATAAAAAGGAAAAGAGCCCATCCTTCGAATAGCCAAATGATCTTTGCATAACTGAAGAGACATCTTTGACATATTTTTCCAGTATGTGGTTTTGTTGTGGACTCGTTTGTCTGTCAAACGTATCAACGCCGGCGTCCTAAGGTTGTAACTAATCTGGAGACCAACTCAGACTCCACGGCGACAAGCTGAATACGTCTCGGCAATGCGATGAAGGCTACAGAGTGCTCTGTTTCGGTCCGGCTACAGCGTCTCGGCAATACTTGGAGTTAGGTTCTATCACCAGCAGTTATTCTATAGATAGATTGATTTGATTAGGCAATTGTAATCAAGTTATAGATAGTTTATATCTTCAGAAAGTTTTGTTAGGAAGGGACTCCTGATATAAAGGTTCCCGGCTATAGTTTGAGAAGGCAATAAAGAAATTATTTAGTTTAATCTTTGCAATTCAGAGCCATGCATATGGTTGGACAAACCACTCACGACGAGAGGGCGAATTGTCTATCTTGCATTACCACCGGAGATTAGCCATATCAGGTTTATCATGGAAAAGGGGTGATGCAAGGTCATTCAGAAGTTATTTAGAGTTTTATTAAATGTTAACTACTAACACAAGATAGCCTTCCAAGTCCAACAATCATCTCAAGAACGACACTTCAACATGCAGAGGAGCCAGTTATGCAGTTATGCTTACAGTAGATACAGTAATTCTCTTCGATGAAAGTTGAAAGGGAGATCTTGTCAAGACTTGGATTGCTTCAACCAAAGCAGTATAGTTGTTTAATGGCTCCCCCATTCCCTGCATATTACAGCAGAGCAAAACCATAAATAAAACTCCTGTGGACACCGAGAAGAAATTGCTTAACAGAGACAAAATTGACATCATTATCCACCAATGTTCTTACTAATGACATAGCACAACTACTGAATTGGAATAATAGTTCGTTTATACAGATAATAATTTAAACTTGCACAAATGTTTACCAACCCATGCATATGTACTATGCAGCGTAGTAATTTTGTAGTTTACTTATGAAAAGAGGGTACCTAACACATAGTATGGAATAAAAAAATAAATCCTATCTACCCTAATAAAGATTAAAGGAACAACTCGTACAGCAAGCCAGAACTTTGCCAATAGAAGCAATAAAACCTAGCAAAATCAGTAAGAAATAACAAAAAAAAGTTACAGAAGTAATACTTGAGAAGTGTAGCATGGCTTTGCCTTGTCCAATATGTGAATTTCGACAATATAAAGCACACAGAAAAGGAATAACAATGGAACCAAGCAACAACTGTGTCAGGTTTGAATGATGAAAACATAGAGAGAGAATTCTAAAAGTTGCATTATATGCACATTTCAGTGAGCATGATTTTCTTCTGAAAAGAAATCTTTGGTAACTCCCAACAACTTGAACTATTAAAATTACCATGAAAACAACATTTCGAATTTGAGAATAACGGGACACATGGACCAATTGCTCCACAATTTCTCCAGAAGACAGATTGCTTTTGAAACCCATGGTTCCAGTAGCACAGAATCTACAGCCCATCTTGCACCCTACCTGTGTTATATTGTAGGCAAAGTCAATACCAGTAATCAGAAAGTCACAAGCTTACCAAGGATCACATTCACACTACACTGTTGCACATAAAGTTACCAAAAGGTTGTCAGAACCAGCAGCAATACTGGCAATAAGTTTTAAGCCATTAGAAACAAGTTTTCTGATCTTACTAAAGCAATCATCCAATATGGAAGGTAAATATATATACCTGTGATGACACACACAGGGTTGAACGCACTCCTCCAGGGCGAGGCTTCCCATCATACTTCCCCAGTCGTGTATCATATCGCATGACCACTGCTTCTACAGAATTCCTATTCTAGGGACACAAAATTTAAAGTGTGATAACTGTAAGTCAATGTTCTACAATGTAGACGTTAGAATAAACTGACAACAACAATTAAAAGGTAATTCACAAGAAAAGATTAACCAAGTTCAAGTCAAATTGACAGTGGTGATAAAATGGTACTTTAACATGCATGCAAAGCTGCAAACTAACATTACAGAGTTCAATTTGTGATTGTGTTAAAATTCGAATAATAAGCTAACTAATACAGCACATGCTGCCATAACTCATAAGTAATAACACATACAGTGAGGCATTCAAGCTTTACATCAAGAGTAAATGGCTTATCTAGAAGGGAAAAAACACATGCTAACATATTACCGCATAAGGCACTAATAATAGTTTCTCCACAAATTTCCTCAACCACAATTACATTGGTGGCTATTCACACTACTACAAAAAGACTAATATTGGACGTCTCATCACAGACGGTTGACCAAAACCGTCTGTATTAAATACAATCACAGACGGTTTTGGTTTAGTGACCGTCTGTGTTACTAGCTGCGCTAAAAATTGTCTATGAAGAAGTAATATCATAGACGGTTCATATTGAAAACCGTCTGTGAAGTATCATAGATGGTTCTGAACAAGAACCGTTTGTATTAATACTTCACAGACGGTTTCATACAAAAACCGTCTGTGAAGTCTGTGATTCGCAACACAGGAGGGCAAAAAATTTTGAACGCGTGCGCGGGAGGCAAAATGTTTTGGCGTTGTCCTTATATATTATAACCACCCCAGCCTTGTCTTCCACCAGTCTCTCACTCTCTCCTCCCCACGCTGAGCTCCGGCAACCACCCTCGATTCCCCGTCGCGGTTCGGCGAGGAGACACAGCCGACAACGACGAGGAGGGATGCGGAGGAGCTCCTTGTCTGCTGCAGGAGGTAGCTAGACTACCAGAAGGTACGTGTACATCCCTAAAACATACACAATTTGTTGGTTGTTTGTTGTAAAAAAAATGATCTTAATTTTGTGTTACCTAAGGTCGGAGCGCCGCCAGAGGTTTTCAGTTGCCTCTCCTTACCGACGAGCTTGAGTCGAACTCGGACGACATGCAAGAACAGCTTATGATATGCTGGTGAGGTACAGAGAGGAGCTCACAAGACCAATCCAAGAAGCCGATGAGTTCTTCAGGAGCTTGGAGGCACAAATGGTTTCTAGCTAGTTTAATTTTGTAACTTTATTCTTTTTTCCCATTCGGAAGGGACGTTGTGAATCATTTTGATTTCCCTTTCCTATAATGTGTTTGCCAGTCTGTGATAATCACTTATCACGTTTGCCAGTCTGTGATAATTACTTATCACAGACGGTTCTTGTTCATAACCGTCTGTGATGACCTCATATCATTACTGACCCATAAACTCAGACGGCTCACGAAACCGTCTGTGATGTTGTTTTTGAACAGTCTGTGAAGACCTTTTCTGTAATAGTGTCATACTTCACCCGGTGCACTCAAATCAAATAGCACAGTTCTTAGATATTTGCTTCACTAAGTGCACTCAAATCAAACAACACAGTTTTTAGTAATCGGTGTTGAACTGAAGTTCCTAGGTCAGAATCAATACATTTTGATTCAGTACGAGGAAGTCTTTATCTTAGTAACATGTATGAACCTATGTAATAAGCTTGAGACCATTTAGACATTTATTGTTGTAGAGCCTCTTTGAGGGCAACGACTTCATTGTGTCCTACACACTATTTGGGGCTTATTAATGCAGCGGAAAGCCTCAAATCTATAAACCAGAAAGATATAGTAAAGAGAAGAGGTAACTCAATGAATTGCCCCTAGTTACGGTTCAATCTAGGGTTGAGTGGAAGACTAGACAGGATGCACTATCTCGACCACACATATAGGATAGCAAGGGAACTGAAATATTATTATTGTAGCCTGTCCAACAACTCAATAATGGCAATGTATTTATAAAACTTAGAGAAAATTGCAGTGTAGGTCCTTGAACTTGCGAGGTGGTGCCACTTAGCTCCCTAAACTTGCATTTTACTTTCTCACCTTAGCTCTCGAGCTTGCGTTCGCGGTTCGTCGGATATGAACTTATGAGGTTATGCCACTTAGCTCTCGCGTCTTCGCCGGAGCTTGCATATTTATAGGGCTAACAGTATCGCCGGTTCGTCGATATGATGCGGCGACTTCATCCTCCGAGTCCGGTGGACTCGTGGTCGCCGATGACCGCCATTCAACCTTGTGTTCATCGTCCCGTGGAAGGTCATCACGCCAACAAAGCGAATTCTTCGAGCGAGAACACGCGATCGTTCGGCGTCGCCGTGCCGGTTGCCTCCCGTATGTGCGTACAGAGCCTCACTTCCATCACGCGCGCCCGCTCGGCGTGGTTGGCCTTGGTGAGTAGGCTGCGTCTCTGCGCCGGGCCGTCCGGCCGCCGCGTGCTCGGCGGCGAACGCTCCACCGTCGCAGCTTGCTGCCGCCTCTGAGCGAGGAGATGCCCTTACCTTCACTTGTTAGTCGTCGGACTCTTACTATTGGTGATAGCAAGATCCTTACTCTCATGGAGAGAAGTACATTCCCAATGCCAAAGCGGGGGGATACAATACTTCTCTCACTCTGTGATTCGTCGCTAGTCCTTAGCCTTTCTCGTGCTAGCAAATCTTTGCGGCCAAATAGATTTCGTGCAAGGTGGGTAGCTTCTGCTCTGGCATTGGGAATATACTTCTCTCTATCTCACGGCCGACTCGGAGGAGGCGAAGGCGAGGGCGATGACAAGCCGCGACGGTGGAGCTCCAGCGAAGACGTGAGCACGGTGCGTTCCCGAGCCCGAAAAATCCGTTTTTGTCGGCGTGAGGTGAAGGGGACAATGAATACGGTCGGAATAGGGCGGCAACAAGTTCACCGAACTCGGAGGGGACAAAGTCGCCTGCATCGCATCTGACAAATTCCGCTTCAACATAAGTTCAGGGAGCTAAGTCGCACAACCTCGCAAGTTCAGAGGGGTGAGAAAGTAAAATACAAGTTTAGAGAGTTAAGTGGCACAACCACGCAGGTTCAGGAGGCTGAGAAAGTAAAATGCAAGTTCAGTGAGCTAAGTAGCACAACCTCGCGAGTTCAGAGACCTACAGTACAATTTCCTCTAAAACTTATTAGAAAATTAGAGTACAAATCCTAAATCCTAACAAAGGAAGACAACACATATACAACTTGACATGTACATTTTGTAGCTGACTTGCCACCGAGCCAAATAGAAAAGGAGATAACAAAGGAAAGCAATTAGGAAAGGCTACTGCATGAAGATTCAACCTAGGTAAAGGACGCAGCAGGTCACCAAACGAATCAAACCATGCTAATTATACTTGTCGTTTGCAAATATTAGTAAATAATAACTACCCATTGGTTGCTTTAATCAATGACCCATTTTAACGAGTCCGTTGGTGCTACCATATCGAGCAGATCAACGCCAGGTAGCCTACCCTGTTTTCCAGATATAGCATAGCTAGACCAGCTGCATCACTTATGAACTGTAGGTTGTCAACCACTAAACGAATCTTATATCTGCATGCTACTATGCCTAATTCCACGGTTCCAATATAAGAATACCGGTGGTTTTTTTGTTTGTTTACAAATTAAATATGATGGGAGAATTCTGAGATAATCATTAACTTCCATATACATAGGGAAACTATGTAAAAGCACCAAACTGAAACTGCACACAAAACCAAAGGTTGGTTTCTAATGTCTAGTTTACCAGAGACACTCATGGAGAATTCATTCCCTAACAGAATGCTCAAGAGGCATGCCAATTGTGCATGTATAAATGAGACATTTGATCCATAATATGTACATACACTCACACGGAATGAGATCAAGAGAGCAAACTTACAAGGCTCACAATCGCCCAGAGCAAACCGCCTAAATGCATTGATATTATGAAGGTAAAATCACATGCAAATGTGCGGGCAAACAGTGGGGATATAACCAGGAAAGCCATAACATTATCCGAACTCCGCCAAACCCCAAAATCATCAGTAGCTCCTACACGCTTACTGCTTACACCACCGTAATCGCAACCCACAACATCCCCAAATTTGATCCTGCGCAAGTTTGCATAATCTAGACAAATCACCTGGAGGCGAATGAGGAGCTTGGTGGTGGAGCGGTCCTTGGAGTCCGCCGCGGCGGTGAGCGTCGACGTGGTCGGCCGGAACTTCTTCCGGAGGAGCGCGTACGCCGCCGCCGGGAGCGACGGGACGCCGTCCAGGTCGCTGCACCTAGGGTTCTGCAAGACGTACCTATGCACGCAGAAAGAACCACCCCAAGTAGATACGAGGTTAAAAAAAACTCAAACATGGAGAGGGAGACGGGAGTGATTGTGACGTGCGCGTAGGGTTCTAGGGGTTAGAGACTCGTACTTCCAGATGAGAGGGATGAAGTGAGGGGAGATGCCGGCAGCCGCGAACACCGTGCGGACGTAGGCCTTGTCGAACACGGAGCGGCGCGACGGCGGCGGCGACGAAGACGACGCCATTGGGATTCGGGAGGGGGGAGCAGCGGCGGAGCCGGAGTAAAATTTAGGGGTGCTAAACGATAATTGGACAGTTCCCGCTTGTCTGCCCGCCGCGCGCTGCCAACCTGTCCCGCCGGTTGCCGCGTTGCACACGAGTGTGTGCCACGCAGTGTTGTCACTTGTCAGGTTACCACTGCACCTTATGCCCGCGCAAGTCGCCCAGCACGTCTAAATCCATGCTCACACGCCGATCACTGGAGTTCATTTGACATGGAAAAAGTGCCTCCAAGAACTAAAGATATACATAATGTAGATATCGGTCTTGAATCTAAATAAATCCAATACATCATAAAAACTATCACCGGAGTATACAACAACGAGCCAATTGCACCCATCATCCATATAAGGTTCTTTGCCAATCAAGTTCTTGATCGATACGAGAAGCAGCAGAGAATTGTAGTACAGATTATTTCCTCGCAGGACAATCCACCAATTCTTCTTTTTGAGAACATGCAGAAGAGGTCCACCAATTCTTTTTGGATTTGTGCAAACGCTATGGACTAGCCTCCTGCTCATTGAAATACTAGCAACTGTGAGGTCAAGAGACCAATAACAAACAAATTTGGTGAACTTGGACTTCAAAGGGGTTTATATATATAACCTGGCACTGCGTACAACAAGAGCAGATGAGATGGAGAACACAGTCATCTAGACTGCTATCAGTACCCTGTAAGCACACAAAAAAGGTCAGTTATTGTTTATATGTGGCTAAAGCAAAATGATATAACAAGATTCAGAAAAGTCCAAGGTTGTTTGTATGTGGCTAACACTAGGGGCAACCACATATGGCCTCATTGTTTGTGGATGCCTGGACCTTTAATTTTTTTATGAAGATGAGTGCTTGATCTAGTGAGTTCATCTGGAACATTTGAGTATTGCTTCATGAGCTTGTCAACTTTTTAGAAGGGGTTAAAAAGGGTAGACATAGGTTAGGATTGCATTATAACAGAAAGATTTTAGGTGTACTGTAACCTAACCTCTATGCAAATTTTTGGACAAATAGTTATCTCTAGAATGCAAATTTGATTACAGAGCCTCACTGCAAGCCCATATTTTTTTAATCAGTCAATTGCAATTAAATGCAAATTGATTACAGCAGCCCTCAAAGGACAAAGCCTTAAGCAATGTTCAATCCAGCTCTAACAAGTTCACAGGAGCACACAATTTGGCAAGAAATACATAGGACAAGACTACCTAAGACTTCTGATAACAACTGTCCCATGGAAGAAAACATTTGAGGTGTCCATATCATTTTTCAGCATAAACTACACACAGCACAAATCGCACAAACATGGAAGAAAACCAAGAAATTGCTGGATCTCAAGAGATTGCTGGATCTCAAGACTAAATGATTGACTCATTTGATGTATAGTGCATCTCAAGAAATTGCTGGATCTGCATCTCAAATTACTAGTTCTTATCATACAAGATGGAAACATATACAAATGTTAACCACCCAGTAAGGACACATAAACATTACAGTCGAATCTAACTGATTTGTACAGAAGTTTCAAGCTTTCTAGATTGCTGAACACAACAAGATCTCGATTACCCAATAGGACATGGTTAAGTTGCCTCATAAACCCCATATGTACCTAGCGATACTATGCGATCGAGGAGGGAAGATAGATCAAAAGCCTAAGCAGATGAACACTGCAAAGTTACATCCGAAAATACAATCACATGAAGCCTAAAATAGATAAATTTGATGGGTTTTGGTCGGTTGGCCCAGAATAACTAACACTTAACTTGATGCACCCTATGCAAGAAAATTCCAACCCAATTTTTTTTTTGTTCTTATTCCACTCCAAAGCAACTAAGCTTCAAGCCATAACACACGATTAATAGGGGATGCTATCGATGGGGGTGGGAATCACAGTAAAATAGATAAATTTGATGGGCATATGCACCCTCCCCAAATCATTTTTTTGTTCTTATTCCAATCAAGCCATAATACACGGGATGTTGTCGCTTTTAGCCCCTGTTGGGTCCACCCCTGAGAGGGAGGGAAGGGAAAGCGGCGGGAGTGGGAGGTTGAGATGTATGCCTCCAGTGGTGGGTGTTTTTTTTTTGCCTAATTAGTATTTTTGGACATACAATGACAAGAATGTCCCCCTCCCAGCATAATTTGCAAAAGTAGCGCCTGATACTGTCAGTGGGTGGGACGGATGGCTCCCGTGCCGTCACGTTAGCTAATATGCGCCACCCATGAACGGACTCCATCGTCCGTCCTGCCCACGCTCGGACACGCATGCATGGCTGCTGTCCGTCCGAGGGACGCATGGATTTGCCTCGTCCGTAGCGTCGTCAGTCGGAGAAGGATGTGTGTTACGATCCCAGGCGTCCATCTGTGGGATGGACGGCGTCCGTCCGCGGGAAGGATGGCAGTGTCTTTGTTTGGTGCACATAAGATACAGTATGTCTAAGTCTGAGGTGTTTCCCCGCTTTGTTTGGTGCATGGGATGTGACTCCCTCTTCGTCCCCTCAGCATGCGGATGAGAAAAAGCTTGATACACAGACAAGATCCATCCCACACGCGGCCGGACGCGCCGAAAGCACACCAAAAGCGCCCTCATGTCATGTCCATCGTCCTCATGTCTTGTCCGTCATATTTGCCCCCCGCATGCATGCATGCAGTCCCCCACGCACATTTCCCTTACAACGGACCGCGCTCTCATCCTTGCTATAAATGCGGTGTTGCAAGCTTACTCTCACTCATTTTCGCTCGTGCTCTCTCGCAGTTTTGGTTTTTCATTTCGCAAAGGATTAAGTGTTGTTTAGAGCCGTCATTAGCGGTCATATCAACATGTAATTTTATGTATTTTCTTTATTAAATGTGTAGTTAGCTAATTAGTTAGTTAGTCATAATTAATTGCTTGTAGTTATTTAGGCATAATTAATTTACTCCCCATCATTTAGGCATTATTAAATTTGTGTTCTTAGTTAGTTGCGATAAATTAGGTCATAATGAATTAGTCGTTGTTATATTAATCGTCCGTATTTTTCCGTGGTCTAGTTGAGTGGTGTTGATTGCATTAGTCCAAAATAAGTGGTTAAATCTACATGACTATAATTAATTTATTGGTATTTAACGACTTGTAGTTAGTTAGTGGTAACTAATTACTCGTAAATAATTTATTGGTAGGTAATTAAATTGTATACAGAGAAACATGATGGTGTTTCATGATTTACAGGTCAATGAAGACAATAAGCAAGGGATCTTTTTCTAGAACAGTATATATAGATGTCATCCTATTGGAACTAATCATCTACAGTACCCGGAGGATCAATCTGCCTCTGCGCATTGATCATGCACAAGATATGGGCAGAACGTGCAAAATGGCACAACAGAGACCCAGCAGCCATTGGTAGAATACGTGGCCCTCCTTACTTTCTACATTTGTATGGAAATGTTAAAATAAAGGAAAACAGTAAGCAGTATGTACAACACAATTTAGCCAAATCAAAACATGAAATTTTATCATAGTATTGGTACCTTCCGTATATAGTTTGGAACATGGTCTTCCAAGTAAGCGTGAATCTTATGTTGAATATTTACCTAAAAACAATGCTAGGTTGTATACTTAGCTGTCTTGTGTGCAAAGAATCGGGTTGTTGTTGTTGCTTACATGTCATGTTTGTTATATTGTGTACTGTAAATCGGGTTGCTGTTGCTTTAGGTAATTTCAAACATGCAAGACTTGGTAGTGTTTTATGACAATGATCTCATACGGGCTAAACCCGATGGGTTGAACCTGTCGAGATACCAGTACAAGGTGATCTGGGCAGAGGGGCTTGGAGCGATGAATATTTACAAGCTTCGGAACTGCATCCGGAGAGAGTTCGACACTAAGGCAACGACGAAGAGACTTGCCATCGAAGCGATCACCTATACAAGTAGGGGAGGGTAGGGCGTGTGAGAGCTCCTAAAGGTGAATAGAAGCGTAACATGGGTCTAGTACATGCAGATTGCTTCCCAACTTGAGATGGCGATATACGGGAAGCCGATGGTGTACGTGAAATTTGTACACAGGCCATCGGGAGACCGTGATGATGCTAGTGCCTCTGGGAAGTGGGAAACTGCGGGTGGAGGTTGAAGATGGTAACACGGAATCTACTGCTTTGGAGGAAGTCCATGAGAGAAGAGTTACGCATAACTTTGTGCAAAATAAGGGGGTGGGACTCTGATGGTCGGGCCACGTTGACTGCCACAAGTATCTACCTGACCAACCTTTGGGGTTCAAGTCCGATGAGAATGCCGATCAAGGCTCGGATGGTAGCGAGGAAGACGCACCCCAGGGGGGCGCTCCTACCGGTGGAATTGTGTCTTCGGAGGTTCCGTACATGGCATCCAGACTTAATGATATGGCAGTGCGATCGTTCATACTGCCGCAAGAAGAAGGATCCCAGCGGAGGTTTGATGTTGACACCCTCTTAGTTAGGCAACACTTCCCTAACAAGTCGACCATGCAACAAGATATAACACGGTACGCCTTGTTCATTAGCTGTGTATACCGGGTGTACCGGTCTAACCCATAACATTACTCAGTGAAATGCGTAGTGGAAGGTTGCCCTAGCAAGGTTAGCGCCCATTGAGTAAAGATTTTCGGCTCAATCTTCTCGGTCAAGGCAGTCGACTATACTTGCGAGCTTAGCGAGCCCCTGCGGCAACATCGAAATGTGACTTCCGCATATGTAGCAAGCTTCATCAGTCACCTAGTTGCAGATGACGTGTCCATCTCCCCCAAGGTGCTGTTGTCAGAAGTCGTCAATCTAGTTGGTTATCCAGTCAGCTATAGTGAGATTCGACAAACGAAGCAGGAGGTTATTGAATCCATATACGGAGATATACGAAGAGGCGTACAACCTTTGTGCCGAGAATGCTACACCAAATTGCTGAATCAAATCCCGGCACGTACATAAACAAGCTTTGAAAGTAAAGATGCTAATGAAGGGCCCAGCTGCTTCATACTGGATTGGGTGTTCTGTGCTTTTGCCTAGGCCATTGAGGGCTTCAAGTTCTGTCGTCCTTGATTCATTTTGAAAAGAAAATCGAAACTACGAGAGAGGGCGAGCGAAAACGACTGCGAGCGAAGAGTCTCATTCGCAGCTCCGCATTTTATAGCTAGGATGTCAAAGCGGGATTACGGGAGGGAAGAATTGCGCGGGAGCAACATTTGGACACGATGGGACGGGACAGAGATGGGACACAAGGATGGGACACAAAGTTGGACGGGACACAAAGCTTCCTGGACGGGACACAAAGTTTGGTACATAGGGGTAAGAAAGAAGAGTAGTAGAAGACACATGATACCGTTTGTATGTTCCATTGATTCTTAGCTGACACTGTCACACACATGCGTGCGCGTATAGCCTCATGCCTAATCCATGAGAGGTCAAACAGCCAAAAGGGGGAGAGAAAAAGAGGCGAAAGAGCACGTCCGTCCCAGGGACGGACGGAGGGGCCAACACATCCGTCCATCGGACGGACCGATTGGACGGACAAACGTCCGTCAACAGACGGACGAGAGGATCCGTCCATTGGAAGGACAAGCGACGACGTGGTAGTGGATCCGTCCGTTCGACGAACGGACGACTGGTGACGTGGCAGCGGATCGGGATTCTGTTCCTCTATGGGACGGACGAGGGAGCGCCGTTCGTGAGAGGGGCGGACGAGGCCCATGTGGCGGCACGGCAGCCATCTGTGCCACCTAGGGACGGATGTGATCGTTATTTTTGCAAAAAAAAAAAAAAAACGCGGCAAGGGTGCCATTTTTTGCTAATTGAGCTCCAAACAGTGTTATTTCCGCAAAATTTTCTAGCAGTGGTGGATTTTGGGTTTGAGGGAGAATTGCTTCGAAATGAAATGGCAGCCCGGTAACAATACGCGGGTGGATTTTGGGGTTTGAGGGAGAGTTGCTTCGAAATGAAATGGCGGCCTGGTAATAATATGGATTGGTTGCTGTGATAACTGGTAAGTGGTAACCAGAGCCCGTTTTTCTTCTACGGAGTTGGTAACCGCCTAACCGGAGTCGAGAGGAGTTTTATGTTCTGCCCTATCAGCCGTACTATTAATAATGAAATAATTTAGCGCGCAAAATAATATAATGATATGTTTGGTGTGCTTACCACACAATTTTGTAAGGTTATATTCGGGTAATCTTTGACCTGTAAAGTTACATGTGGAGCAAAACAGAATAGCATTTTATCTATATTTTAATTGATGTCTTCCACACGGATCCGAATGCAGAGGAGGCAAGTTAGAGAAGAACCGTGCCAAATAACGAGGGTGAACTGCAGACCACTGCAGTAAAAAGTATTGTGCATTGGCCAGCTATGTTATTCTATTTTGCTCGCTGTATTGTGCAGCACTGTGATGAACTAATGCAGACCGATACTGTTTCATATTGTAGTAGCATTGCATATGCTGCTATGGACTGCTAAGAATCATGCAAAGTTATGCCATTGTGCTTCTTTGCCTTCAATATGAGTCGGAGGATCCACATCTCTCCCATTAACATGAACCAAGACCTTTTTTTTCCCCTCACTAGTGATATCTTTTTCTAAATTGCAATTGCGATGAAATTCTAGTAATTTTCCCGAAATAAAGTGCCATCCATGGGGCTAAGTTCACTCGCAAAAGCAGCCGGCAGCGATAACCCCCCAGAAGAAAAATGTGCTCGAAGTCTCGAACACACGAGAAATGCGTCTGGGAGCACAAAATGAGTGACTAGAATTCCTTCACGATAAAGCTCAGTTAAGACGTTCACAATGGTGTATTGCGTAACAATGAATTGCTTAAAGCTAGAACGGAACTAGGGAGCTGCAATTTTTCTTTTCTGCGAGCTACGTATCAGTAATGCTTAAATGCAAATGTCCAAACAAGCAGAAAAATTCTGACAACCAATTTGATCCTACTTTTCAAAATATTGTACCAAATACAAATTCCATACGAATTTAACATGTTAAAAGAGCATTTCAGCCTTCAAAAACATTTTAAGGGGAGGCAAATTGTTTACTCGTCTTTGCTCCACGGATCCTACATGAAGTAAACTGAGTATCCGGTAGAGGAAGAAAACATTTTCAATCTAAAAGAATTGCTAGATAAGACGCCAAAATTCAGCAGCATGCAATATCAAGGTAGATAGTTGACATTCGGCACCAATGAAACCAAGTACATGACAACACAAAAGGTAACTACAGCGCCAACAATGCTTCAACTTCTGCAATCTGCTCTTCTTCAGTCTTCGGAGATGGGCTCCTGTTAGTCTGATCATAAAGGTCATGCTTCCATTTTTCTTCTTGATCACCAGCAGCCTGATACATGCTGTTTCTCCCACCATATGGGTTGTTAAACCTGTCTCCGCCCCTTCCTCCTCTGCCAGCAAAACGCCCCCTTGAATCATAGCCATCTCTCTGGCCAGCACTCCTTTGGTCAGAGAATCCCCTCCTGGTACCTCGATCATCTGGCCTTATGAATCCCCGGGTGTGATAATTTCTCCTTTCTTCTCCCATTGAAGAGGTTGGCCCAGGTTGATCAGGTTTACGTGATCTTGAATCCAGTTCTGTAACAGCAGGAGCAGATTCTTGCCCCTCCAGTGGCATTCCCATCTCCTTAAATGCTGGCCTCCTTTTGGCAAGGGGTGCTTCTTCTTCCTCCAACTGAAAAAATCCATCATGCTTCCATGTAGAATCACCATCATTCTGTCGTTGAGCCCGCTCAACCTTTTGCTGCAAACTGTGTTCCTCAGACTCGTGTTTATCTCCATCGCCAAGATGTTCCTTTTGGTCCCTTTGTCTTCCATAGTCTTAAAAACAACAACAATAAGTTAACCTAAATGAAGGGATGGAGAAATAAATAAGTGCAGAAAGAAAGAACTGAGAAGGCAGCTCACCACTTGCTTGGCGGTCATAGCCTTGGCCACCTTGCCCAGCATTGCCACGTTCACCGTGCTGTACATACAAGCATAGGTAGCCTAACATTGTTAAATACAGTGGGCACCTGAAGGTATGTGTCATAAAAGAAGTCCCACTACATCACGAGAAATATATTACTTATGCATGATGAGTTGATGACAAAATATGCTTTAGCACAACCCAACGTTCTCACTGCATATATACCTAGTTCGCCAACAGTCCGAGCAAACAACATGAACATGACAACCAATGTAAATGTACAAAAATAAAAGACCTGGAAGCCATTACAAGAAAATACATTCTCCTTGCTCACTATCTATGAGTTGTAGAAGGAAGAAGATCATCACAAGATCTGTGTACTTTAATACAACAAGAGCAGTTATAATCTAAACTACAACAAAAAGAAACTTAATTTGATTTTAGATTGAAAATCCTTAGGAAAGAACATCTAGAGCCTTCGCTCAACCAAGCTGAATCACAAAACCATCAAAATGTGTAAATTTGTATCTCATAGGGAGGCATAGCTGGCAGTCCATGGATCTAACTAATATGTACACTCGTCTCCAATAGACGAAAAATATACCATTGAAATAGGACAACAATACACTGCTACATACTGACAAACACAGGACGTAACCTGCAACATATAACATAGGATAACAGATGGAATGTAATGTATATTGAACTGTTGAAACAAAATGAACTTGTGGGATGCAATTTAAGTCAACTGGCTCTCTTGTGACTTTGTATTTTCTAGATAGGATAAAAGATAGACATTCTATAATGAGAACCAGCATAAGAATTGGCGGTTATTGCTCCAGTACATGCAAACAGTTCTTCAGGCCGTGATATTCTAAGTAGCTACTAAGCACACTGTTAATAGCTATCAAACCACTGGAAGCAAAGAACATAAACCATTGGTGGCAATCCCTTTTCGTACATGGAGAAAAGACAAGAACCTGAAAGAAAGATCGAGGCCGCCAAGCCTCCCTGGACTCAGCAAACCGTTTGGTTCCTCTAGGAGATCTCTCATGCCTCGCGGGAGCGTCGTTTTTTGCATCGCTCACCGACTTCCCCTCCGCACGCAGAGGATCATCGCGCTGTGCAGCATCTTTCCTATTCCTCTTCTCATCATGGTCATTTGCCTTGGCAATTTCTTCCGCTCGGCTGCCATACTGAGCTCTACGACTTCTATCTGATTCACGCCTCCTCTCATCTCTCCTCCTCCTTGGGCTACCAAATGGAATTTCGGCGAGGGTTAATAGGAGATCAAATTGCGTTGTATTGCAAGTATGAAAATCAAATAGGAAATTGCAGGACCTAGGAATCAACAACCCCCCAAGTTCCCTTATACGAACCTAAATCCATTCAGATCGAGGAAACGATGGGATTGCGGCGTATTGGTTGGTACCTGGGATCGTCCCGCCGCGATCTCGATGAGGAGTGGGGTCTCCTCCCGTGCGAGTCGCGCCCCTCGCGCCGAGACGCCTCGTGCGGCTCCCTCGTCGTCATCGTCGTCTTCTCCCCAGTTCGCTTCAGCGGCCGAACTTTGTGCTAGGGTTTCTAACTGGAACCGGAAGCTGTGGACACGAGCTCGACTAGACCATACGGGCTACGGCATACGCTGCGAGTCGGTCCGGTCATGGCCAGCTTTAAGATTCGTGTTGGTCGGACGCGGCAGAAAACTATACGACGCGTGGCTTGGGCACATCACACTCATCAAACGAGGCTGCCTGCCTACGCTCTGAGCAAAACCCAGAACCCTAGCCTCCCTCCGCTCTCGCACTCCCATGGAGCCGGTTGCCGCGACCCGCGGCGCGGCGAGGAAGCGGCGGCGGAGCCAATCTCCGCCTCCCTCCGGAGAGGGACCGAGCGAGACCAAGTTCGCCAGGCCTCGCTTCGACAGCGGCGGCGGCGGCGGCGGCGGCGCGAGGGGTGGCTGGGAAAACCTCGACCTCGTCCTCTCCCTCCAGGGCAAGGAGCTCTCGCTCGAAAGGTCATCCCCGTACTGCTCCTGCTTGCAATTTGATGCAGCTTAGCTCTCATGTAACTATACGAGTAGGAATTAGTCGGCAATTCCCATGCTTCGGGTTTGATTGTTTAGCCGGCTCGATCAATGTGGATTTCCATTTGATTGTTTAGCCGGCTCGGTCAATGTGGATTTGGAAGTGCTTGTTTGCTGCTGTAAGTAACTGTACCAGGACATTTATCTGATTTAGCCCAGATAGGGTCTTAAGAGATGTAGTTTCATCTTAGCTGTGTGCTTCATGTGGACTCGATGTTGCTAGCTGTTTACATGTCCACTGATTGGATCGATGTTAGCATATTAATCTAGGAAAACAGTTGCATTAATTTAGGTCATATGGTGGTTTCTGTAATTAATTTCTGGACTTTCATAAGCAGTAAGGCAGAAACTGAGCATATTCTGTGTATGCAGTATTTTTTTATGACCCAAATCCCGAATAGGGTCAGTTTGGTTTATATTAAAGTACATATTTCAGTGCCTTTTTAATTAGTGACAGAACACGTTTGTTAAATCCTGTCTAGATCAACATTATTATGCTCTTGCTGTTTGGATTCTTGACAATTATATATTGTTAAATCATGCAGAAAGATTGAACTAGCCTACAAATTTCTAACTACAGAGTTAGATCAATCAAGCTATGGCCATAGTGCGGACAACATTCAGTTATTACGTATGGTGTCATTTATTGGTAACTGGGTTCAGTCTATCTTAATTTTGCCTGAGAATAGTAAGAAAATGTCAGAGCCTTTTGATCCCGTGCTGGATTATAGATGCTGGGTTATTTTGAGAGTTTGCATTGAAAAGAAGCCATCCATCTCAATTTCCCCGAACTTACTTAAATCACTTGGTCATGTTGCAAAGGATGGTTTGAGCAGAGTTGATACTGGTGCTTCATGTGATGACAATGAATCTTTTGAGCTCTTCGAACGAGTTTTAGACTGCATATCCTTTCTTTTCTCCTCGAATACAAGAGCCTTCTTCAATGCAAGCTTGGATGTGTGGGCTTCTAGTGCCATCGAGGTTATCAATCTTGCCCAGAAGGTTTCACTTAATGAGGAGAATGGCTGTCCTGTTCTTCGGAATCTTGGAAATTGTCTGCTTGAGCAATTTTCAAACTTTTTGAGATTTTATGCAAATCCTAAGAATATTTTCCGTGCTTTTCTTGATAGGATTCTTGACCCTCTGTTGGAATTGTTGGTTTTACTTAATTCACAAGGAAATTCCATTGAGAAAAAACAGTTAGGAACCGCATTGATTGTTGAAGAAATTTTGTCAAATGGACTGTTTCATCCCCAGCATCTTAGTGGATATTTTGGCCTCAAGAATTTGAATAAAGCATCTACTACTAAGGATGTCAAAGGAAGCTACCATAGGCATCTATTTGAGCGATTCAAAGGAATAAAAGCAGAAAACAAGGCTGTATTGCTGGCGGGGCTTGGCTACTTGTTTCAGTTGTTTGTTAGTAGAGCTAGAAATCGAAGAACATCTTTAGCACCGAGGGGAACGGCCTTTAATAGCTTGCAAAAAAGTATCGAGGGCTCTGAAGAACCCCAGCATCATAGAGAATCACCTTTTGAAGTGTTTATGCAGTTTATGGAACCCTTGGTATTAGAGTGTAAGTCATATTCACGAAAGGACTTTTCTAATTTAGGAGCTACAAGGCTTGTAGAAATTCATTGCATGCTGAAGTCCATTAACGAGATATTGACAACACTTATTGAAGAGAAAATCTATGTACCTACAGAGGACACATTAGAAGGATCTTACTTCAAGTTCTTGCAAGACATTTACGGGGTCTTAATCTCAATGGCTGAAAAAATGTACGAATTCTGGGTGTCAGCTGTGCATTTAGAAGATGCAAGCATTAAGAAGATGCTACCTTTAGTGTTTGTTGAGATTGTTGTTGCAGTTGATCATTTTTTAGAAATTGAATACAAGGTCATGGGGGGTGACCTTGTGAAATTATGGTTAATGATATTTGCTTTCTCTGCTATTAATGCATCTTCCAAGGACATCAGACCCTGCTTCCTACTAGCCTCAAGGATTTTAAGGCTTGCATCCCAAGTGATTTATACATTCAGTGAGCTTCGTCAGGTTGGTTATGTACTTTTTCAGCAGTTATTTTCTGCAGTTTCCTCGCTTCATTATTTCAGAAGATTGACAAACACGCAATGGATAATTTTTACTGGGTTTTTTCATGTGCTTCTTACATTGTGCTTCTGTGCTCTTCTATTGCCTACCTCAATGTTTATATTTGCAATATCTGAATATTTTGCAGACTACCATGACCATTGGGTTGGTTGTTTGATTTTCAATCTGATGCTTTCTCTCCCTTGGTTCATCATGTAGGTTTCCCACTCCATTTTTAGGCTATGTGATGCTGTTAGAACATTCAGAGCTGCTGTTGATCCTGATGTGGTAGTGGGCTCTTTTTCTGTGACTTCTTTATCCTCACATAAATGTTTGGAATCACTGGCAACATTGTTGAGCTCCCAAACATTGAGGGATGCTATCTGTACTTCAATAAACTCAATGCCAGAAGGACAGTCTAGTCGGTGCATAGAGCAGCTAACACTAGATCTAACAGATACGTTGAAATGGATGAAAACTTATGGCTTCGAGGATGTTGATTTGGAATCACAGGGAGAGTCCCCCTCCCCCTCGATTGCCAGGAAGTCATTTTTCGATGAGAAAGCTGAACTTTTAGGAAGGCACTTATCTGAACTATACTCAAATGTGCTTGACTCAATAACTGTGACCGCTTCAAATGGTACACTGGTAGGAAAGTCTGTTGAAAGGTTGGTCGATGCCATCCGACAGAACTTAAGCCATTTGGTGAGAAATGAATCAAATAATTCAAGTGAGTTCATTTACTCAGTTATAGGAAAACATCTCTCTAACAAACAACATGCCAACTGGCAGAAGATCCCAAGTTTGTCCTGGATTTTTGTCTTCTTCTTTCGCATATATATATCATGTAGAAGTTTGTATCGACAATCTATTGTGCTCATGCCTCCAGATTTAGCAATAGAAGCAGCAGAATCAGTGGGGAATTTGTTCATTGTATGCCATGGAAAGGAATGGACCAATACAGCCAATATTCTCGCGGAAGGCTACTTTGCTTGGATCGTCGAAAGTTCAAGCTCTCTTTTGGATGTTACCGAGATTTTATCACAATCTCTTTCAAGAAACAGTTCTGGTTTTGCTCTGCTTGTTTACACCCTTCATGTGATGGCTCTGCAGAGACTCAATGACCTTAACAGGCAGATTAATGCATTTGATTTTTGGCTTGAAGACGATACACAGCAATTTGATAAGGGGGATAGAGGAAACACCGAGTTATTAAAGGAGTCTTGCTGTGTCGAGGCTGCTCGACTTACTAGTTTTATGATGAGCTATGTGAGGCTATTATCTTCAGGAGAAAATGGTCCTTTTTGGCGTTATGAGATTAGTGCTTCTTGGAATTTAAGTCTATGCTCTTTAGATGAAGGTTCTTTTCCTGTTGCAACTTGGTGGCTTCTGTGTGAAAACATTGATATTTGGAGCTCTCATGCATCTAAGAAGGATTTAAAGAACCTCTTTTCTAATCTGATAAAATTTTCTTTTGTTCAAAAGAGGTCATGCAAAGATGAGGAGAATAGTGGCAGTCAATCTTCAGACAGAGAAATAACTTTGCATAATATTTCAGTGGAGCTCCTTTGTGATACTATTATTTATGATCGAAAGGTATCTATCATCCTAATCAAGGATCAAAATCTCGGCGGTTACTGGAAAAACCTGCGGGGATCGGGATCCAAAAAACTGGCTGAAAATTTTCAAATTTAAATTTAAATTCAAAATACCGGCGGTTACATCCCCAATTCAAATTTTAGTATTCGAATTTTCACCGGTTTTTCCGGTTACCGTTACCGGCCACCAGGCGGTTTTCCCTCCGGTTCCGAGATTTTGATCCTTGGTCCTAATCCTTCCGTAAAAAAAGGATTGTTATTCAGTAATTTATCAAGTATGCTGACAATATTACTCTGATGTTATGACGATCAGTGTTTGTTTTATAGTTATAGGTTTTGATAGTTTCTTTCGTATGCCTTTCCTAATTTCTTGGTCTAATTTGGAATGAATGTATTACTTCCTAGGTGCTGCTGAAGAATTTGGCATCAAGTTTTTGCCATGCTCTGAAGAAATCGGTATCTTCTTTTGTCACCAACGCAAATGAAGATAATGCCTTGTTGGATTCCTCGCCTGATTTCGTGGAGATATTAAATAAACTGGAAAATGAGAAGTTCGGTACAGATTCTGATGCTACCCATGCACATGGCATGGATAAACACTGGATCTGTGAGAATTTACTTAATTTTCTGAGTGCAGTTCCTGGATTTCATGCAAACTCCAAGTCATTCTTCCGTCTTACAACTTATATTTTCCATCTAGAAAGGCAAGTGTGCACTGTGTTCCTTTTTCCATATGTACTAATTATGACACCTATGCTTTGCACAATCGTACTAACATTAAGAGTATAAATCTGCATGCTCCCTCCATTCTCAAATACTAAGCACTTTTGACCCAAAAAATTGTTCACAAATACTCGTCACTTCCGTAGCCCATAGGCATAGTTTTCTAGTTATGCTCATTTACTATACCTATCTCCTTGGCTTTACCTCGTTGTTTGGTCTTGTGACTGTAATTGGAGGGCACAAGTGCCAAATATGTGAGAACAAAGGGTGCATTGTTTTTACGAGGATCTTTACTCTGTTGATAGTTGAACTTTCACGTCATAATGAAAACCTAGTTAACATAGTCGTTGATCTGTACGACTTCAGAATTTTTCAGTTTATATTTTCTTTGGGTTATTTCTAGTGCGTTCGATGTTTTGACTCGTTTGATATTAGGGATCTCTAGTATCTGTTCATTTTTTTTCTGTGTATTCAGTGTTTATACTACTTTTCATATGAGTATACGACAACATGTGGTGGTGAACTATGTGCCACCTAGTTAACCCTACAGGCTACAGCTTTCCTGGGAATCTGGGTTGTCAGCAATTTTGGGGGAAATACGTGCTAACATGACATTTATTATATTCAATGTTAACATTCTGATTAGCTTGTCGCTGATGATTCCTCAATTTCCTTTCATGCAGACTCCTGTTATTTGCATTGCTAAGCCGTCGTTATGAATCCTGTAATCCCGTGGAGCTACTTTGTTTGTTTATATGCTGTCGGAGGGCAATGAAAAATCTTGTCTTGAAATTTGTCAAAGAATACCCAGAGTCAAAGCAACACTCAGCATTTTCCAAACTTTTTGGTAACTCATATTCTCTGATTTGGCTTTTGAGATCTGTTCAGGAGATTGTTAGTTCGTCACACGTAATATTTGAAGAGCTCACTGATCAGATGAAAAATACCATATTCTCCTTGGTAGATAATACATCCGAAATATTTTTTACTCTAGCGAACATGAATTCTGTATTTTGCTTGTTGGGTCCCAAGAAACAAGTCACCCTGAATCGTAGTCCTATTGAAAGCAATACTTCAGAACATGATGGCCAGACATTTGATATACTAGAAAATTCAGCCTTGGAGTATGTCAAAACTATGGCTGAATTTTTAGAGAAGACAACAACCGGCATACCTGTAACTGTAAAGGATAGCAAGTGTGTTATCAAATTAGAGAACTGTTATAACACTGTATCCTGGGATAGATTATTATGCACCATGTCTTGCATAGGAGGATTCTTGTGGGGTCTTATTTCAGCATTAGAAAGCACATTCAAAGATTATCTAGCAAGCCCAGAGGAAACAAAAGTGATACTTCAGTATGCCTCCAGATTTAGCGGGTATATTGCTAAATTCGAGACCTTTGTAGATATTTGCCTGCATGTCTTGTTTAGGGAGAAAAATAATTGTGGGTCTGTTGATCTAATCTCTGTTCGTCTTCCACAAGAGCTGGACTGTGAGAACGGTTTTCTGAATATTGGTGCAGTCATGGATGAATGGACTAAGCATCAATTAAAGGATAATGAATTTCATTCAAATGGTGTACCCAATATTTCAAGTGAAAGTCGTGGTTTTGACCTGTCTAATATACAACCTATGAAAAGATTTCTTTTGGAAAACCTGTTAAATGGTGAAGGTCCATTCGTAGCATTTACTTTGAGCGAGTTGTATAATGTATCTGCTGCTATTGTCAAGCTGAAGGGCACCCTATCCTTCCCAAGCAATATTTCTAGACAGACATGCAGTCCTTTCCGACAACTTTCATTGGGTCCAATGGTCGGGACAGCTTACATCGCTCTACAGAAAATAGCAGACATGTCTAATTGGCCAGACATGTTTTCTCTTGTATGGATTGACGGAATATTAAGGTATCTTGAAACTTTAGGAAGCTTTTTTACATTGCCTGAACTCAACATGTCAAAAGAATTGTATGGTCAGACAGTAAATGCCCATTTGAGGGCTATTGGAAAATGCATTTTACTTCAAGGAAAGAACGCAACTCTGCCTACCCATGAGATTGGATCAAGTACAAAAACACTTAATTTGCAGAATTTATCTGGTTATGTTGTTACTAAAGATGTCATCAATAGGCAGAATAGATTAAATTCATTGAAATCAAGACTTAGATTGTCACTGAGAAAATTTGTCAATGGTGCATCGAACATGCATCTAAATGCAACTCTACAAGTCATTGAAAGAGCATTGGTTGGAGTGAATCAATATAGCCATTCAATATATGAAGTAAACACTGGAAATTCTAATGGTGGGACAGTTTCTTCTGATGTTGCCGGTGGGATTGACTGCCTCTATCTGGTTCTTGAATCTGTGCCAGGTTAGCAGCCCAAATTTTCTATCTGATATTCTTTGTGATGCAATTATAATTATATTTGCAGGAAGGTGATATTAATCCACTGCTTCTAAGATGGATGTTAAATCAGGTTCTTCAAAGATGTCAGTAATTTACTAAATCTTTAACAGCGTGGTATGCATGAAAACTAGACTACTCGCCTAACAATAATAAGTGAATATATCAGGTATAAGCATCATGTTATTGGCATGCAAAAAATTTAAGTAGGTCTTGAATTATTAGGACTTTGGATTAGTCATTGATAGTTTGGGAAACAATTGACATCTCTTTTGTTTACATAATAAGTAAAATACTATTTTGGAGGAATGCTTGATCCACGTTCTTATCATATTTTGGCTCCTCTTTTGGTTATGTGATATTGGCTTAAAAATTGGTTCTTGTCAGTACCACATGGTGCAGAGTAATTGAATATACTTTGTGTCGTGTAATGTTTTGTAGCACAGCATTACATGAACAGATGTGATGCTGTATTGTAGTGGTAGAGCACTTTGGTGCATGAGGTCATGGGCTCAAATCCCCATATATACTCCTTAAAACAAATATGTGCAGTTCCTCCTGTGTATTATAAAAAAAGTTACTGTATAAAGGTGTTTTTTCCAGTGTTATCTTAACCACAATCCCTGGCATCGGCATTGTGCGGTTCACATCTTGTTTCATGGCTAGATATCTCTGCAGAAAGGCTTCTTTGAATACAAGTTTTTTTAACCGATTTTCAACTCATATTGCAGGAAATAAGCGTGTTTTTAAGAGAACTGTCCCAGGCCTAGTTGGTGCTTTATTCAACATTGTTTTACACCTTCAAAGTCCACTTATTTTCTACATAGATAAGCTGCCCCCTCGATATCCTGATTTTCATCCAGATGCTGGAGCCATTGTTCTAATGTGTGTTGAGGTTATCACAGCATTTGTGGGGAGACATTCTTTTCAAATTGATGCATGCCATGTATCCCAGTGCCTGCATGTTCCTGTGACACTTTTCAAGGGCTTCAAACATCTTCTTGCCTGTCGGAGTATATCCCATTCTTCAGCAAAATATTGCAACCAAAGTGTAGGACAACTTGCAGATAGTAATGATTATATACTTGATAGACAATTTTCAGTTGACATGTATGCTGCATGTTGCAAATTGTTATGCACTACTCTTCGGCACCAACAGCGGTAAAGATTCCTTTCTCGTCTTTTCTTTCTGTGATTTTATGTTCTTTAAGTTTGGTATTTATATTATTGTTTTTCTCTAGAGAGGTTGGACGATGTGTGGCTATCCTGGAAGATTCAGTAAACATACTTCTTAGTTGTTTGGAGTCTGCAGATTCCAAGATGGTTAGCATGGCAGGATATTTTGCTTGGAACATGGAGGAGGCAATAAAATGTGCTTCCTTTTTTAGAAGGATTTACGAAGAGGTTAGTGATGATTGTATTTTGTTATTTGAAATATGTATATATATTATCTCGCTTTGATATTATGCCATGTCTGGATATATTGTTGGACAGTGCTGTGGATCTAGTTCACTTTTGCACTACGGGTTTATTCATTGCCAAGGGTTTATGGTATCCTTAACACACCTTTCCAGAAGCTGGTTCATTGCTAAAAGCAGGCTTTTAAGGAACCATTTGCTGCAACACAGGATATTGCAGTTTGGCTTTCACCAAAAAAAAAAAGTAAAAATCTTAAGTGGCACTTCAAGGAAATGATCATGTCATTCAGCCATGCATATTTGAGGTTCATATGCCAATAAAACGTATATGCTAATTCTCTACTTTTTTGTGGACCATGTAGATGCGTCAGCAAAGGGAAATCCTAGGAAAGCACTCAATGCACTTTCTTGCTGGTTACATTTGCATGTTTTCTGGACAGGGTCCATTTCAGACAGGCATAACACGGTGTGTTCTTCTCCCCTAATGAATATCTTCTATTTGTGCTTTGGTCTCAGCAATCTTACCCTTCTTACATGGCAGAGAAATTGATGAGGGCTTGAGACCTGGGGTGTACTCCCTAATTGATATCTGCGAGGAAAGTGATTTTCAACAGCTCCACACATATCTGGGTGGTCCGTAACTCCTCATCCTTTTTATGAACAATTGTAACTACTATAAATACAAATCTGACTCCCAAGATAATTCTTTCGTTCTTTGGCTTTGCAGAGGGCCCATGCCGAACCACTCTTGCTAATCTGGTGCATGACTATAAATTACACTTCCAGTATCAGGGCAAAATCTAGTTTAGCTTGCTAAAGATTTTTTGGAACACTTGGTGTTTATCCTGCTTAGTCCGGATATGGAATCCATGAAGCATCATCTTCTGCATGATCTTGGGTTCAGGCTGGACTAATATGGCTCAATGGCTATGCACCAAACTTTTGAGCAACCAGAGAGAGTTTGGTTGTTATTGAAGGTTTTTCAATCGACCTTTTTCAAACTGGAGCCAAACAAACAGGAGATCGGTTCTAATTTCTTTGTTGTCATTTTGCAGATTAAGGCTCATAAAATCAACCTGCTGGTATTTGTAACAGATGAAAAGGAACAAATCAAATTGTTCATACTTCATAGTAAATCCCCTCAAATTAACTTGGTTATCTCGAGCACATTTCAGTGGCTCATATTTCGGGGTAATGTCTAACAAACTTGTCCTAGATTAATTTAGTACTATTCAGGCCATACTCTATAAGATTAAATTTCTTTTCACCAAAGGTGCTAACAATGATAAAGCCATAAAGGTAATACGATGGTTATAATTTGCTTGCATATGATTATTTTACTCACTCAGGACTTTACTGATCAAAGCATTATAAATTTATGATGCAAAAAGAGGTCACAGTTTCCCAAAAGGATATGTTTAGATGTGCGATAGAAAGTTGGGGGAGTTCTCCTGGTGCTCCTCTAAATTAACCAAATTCACAAGTATTTATGGTGCAAACCAGTATCATATTTATCCTTCAGAAGCTTACTAAAGTGGTTTGTCTGCCCTAATAACAAGATTGTATCCCTCTTTTTGGTTTTCCCTTTTCTTTTAATATTTTCCTCTCCCACACCCACACGAGCTGGTTGCTATCACCCATCGTCTCTACTGCCACTGCCATGGCTATTGTTGCCATCGTCCACTTTATTGCTGTGGCCTGTGGGTCATTGCCGGTGCATGTTGCAGACCCTAGTAGGGTCGCAGCTAACAGGGGGAAACGGGGAATACAACAAAAAGAAATTCGGGAGCATTAATCTTAAAATTTTCATCCAGATCGCTTTAGGACCACTATCCCTGAATCAGGGATCAGTGTTAAGACTTTTAGTGTAGCTAGTTACCAAGAATCCTGATCGCTCATGTACACATTTGTGCAATCCTGTTTATAATACCACTCTTGTTGGAATGGACCTCGATGATTAGTGAGACAAGCGCAAGTAAGGATATTTTGAATGTACTTATCCTGTGATAGGTAGTAGTCTTTAGGCGTAGAAGTGACCTCAATCTCAAAAAAGTAACAAAGAGGACCCAAATCAGACATCAAGAATCGTTCACTGAGACGCTCCTTCATAAATGTAATGTATTGAGAGTCATCTTCAGTAATGATCATATCATCCGTATAAATGAGTGTCCGATCGCGAGGAGAGGTGTACAAAGAGAGCAGGGTCGTGATCACTGGTGGAGAAGTGGCGGCATTGACAACAGAAGATAAACGGTCAAACCAAGCACGAGGTGCTTGTTTGAGCCTATAAAGAGAGTGACGAAGGCGACAAACTATATCATCAGAACAGAATACCTAAGGGGTGGTTGCATGTAGACCTCCTTATGCAGCTCGCTATTGAAAAGTGCATTCTTAACGTCCCGCTGAGAGATGAGCTACTGTCGAACAGAGGCCACAACTAGGAGAGTGTGAATAGTGGTCATGTGGGCGATAGGAGTGAAGGTCTCATCGTAGTCATGACTATACTCCTGCTGAAAACCACGCGCCACAAGATGAGTTTTGTAGCGCTCAAGGGAACTATTTGAGCTGGTCTTGATCTTGTACACCCACTTGCATGTGATAGGAGTGACATGCAGGTAAGGACACAAGATCTCAAGTGCTAGTACGCTTTAAAGCAAAAATCTCCTCAGACACCGCGAGTTGCCACTCAGGGCGAGCATCAGTCTCATGGTAGGTCGTAGGCTCAGAAAGAGCAGCGACTGCAAAGCTGTAGCGCTCAAGAGGCCTGATAGTGTGACAATCACGAAGATCATATCTGGGATGATCACGAATACCATATCTAGGAGAAGGCGGAGCAGGACCTAGCAAGGATGGAGGAGAGCTAGGAATAGGGCCTAGCAAAGACAAGCTTAACTGGAGAAGGAGTAGGCCAATGACGATGAGAGTAGTGCAAGGGAAAATGTGGAATCTCAACAAAGGAGCTGGAAGAAAACTTCGGCGGAGAGGGGACAGATGGAGCCGAAGGAGAGAGAAGTGAAGAAGGTGGAGGTGAAAACGAAATAGAAGTGGAAAGCTGAGGGTCGGAAAAATCAGAAAGGAAATCGACTCAATAAGAGAATATGAACTGGCAGTAGGAGAACAAGGGTAGTAAGGTCGGGACTCATCAAAGGTAATATCCCGAGAAATCCTCATTCAGCGAGCAACAGGGTCATAGCAGCGACAACCCTTATGCTCAAGACTGTAGCCAAGAAACACACACTCAACTGACTGAGCAGTCAGCTTGGTGCACTCGCGAGGTGGATGAATGACGAAACAGATACAACTGAAACAACGAAGGTGATTGTACTCCAGAGCTTGACTGTAGACACTCGACAAGAGTAGAACCCTGAAGAGCAGTGGAAGGTTGCATGTTGATGAGGAAAACAACAGTGGAGACAGCCTTAGCCCAGAAGTGAGGTGAAACAAAATAGGCAAGCGGGAATACCGGGGATGAATACTGGGGAAGAGTACTCTACTCAGCGAGAAAGCGATGCAAAGCAGTAGACAACTACTCGCCAGCAGAGTCATTACGAAAGACACGAATGGCCGAATCAAATGAGTGCGAACCATGGTGGCGAACATCAGGTAAATAGAGAGATCTCTGACTGCGAGAGGACATGAAGTAGATCCAAGTATGACGAGAATAATCATCAATAAAGATCACATAGTGTCGATGACCCCTTTGCGAAACGAAAGGGTCCAGACCCCCAAACATCGGAGTGAACAAGATCAAAAGGACGTGTGAAACAAAATCACTAGAGGGATAGGGGAGCTGCAGCTGCTTGCTAAGCTTGCAGCCCATACAATATAAAGAGGTGTCCCCAGAAACAGATCCAAGAACACCATGACCTGCTAGTGACGATAGACACGATCCGTAGAGATGACCCAAACGATGGTGCCACTGAGCGAAGGAAGTAGTAGAGGACGCAACAAAACCAGATGCAGTGGTAGTAGCTGACTGGTTGGTGCAGACAACGGAAAGAAGATACAGCCAGTAGAGCTCCTAAAGACGCTGTGAATCACTGCACTGAGGGTCAGTACCAAGCAGAGTCCTCGTGTGGCGGTCCAGGACACAACAAGGGTCAGACTCAAGAACAACACGACAGTCGTGATCAGTGATCTGACCAGTCGACATAAGCTGCATAGTAAGCTGAGAAACATGAGAGACCGCAAGAACATGAAAAGAGGAAGTGGAAAGGGTGCCTCGGCCTGCAACAGGAAGAGTGGTACCATCTACATTCTAAACAGTGGAAGGAAGAACTGTAGGACTCACAGAAGTGAGATGGGTAGAATCTGGTGTCATGTGAAAGGAAGCATTAGAGTCTAAGATCCACGAAGACAAAATACTTGACGAGGGAGGAGGCGAGACGAGGAAGACTGTTGAGAAGCAAGAGCCAAATGAGCAGAACCCGAGAAGTTCGATGACGAGCCGACACCAAGGCGCTGGAGAAGGGAAAGGAGCTGATGCCTGGCGTCACCGGATGAGCCCTGGCGAGAGGCGCCAGCTCCTAAGTAGGAGGAACCTCCGGAGCCCTTTGGGGGACGTCCACCTCGGCGACCTTGGTCCCTCCTCCGCTTGTAGTAGTCTTGATACATGTGGTCGTCACGCTGACAATAGGTGCAATAGACCCGTAGTAGAGGCAGCAACCACTGGTGCCTCGAGAGCTGGAGGGACCATGGTCGGAGCTGAAGGAGTAGTCGCTAAAGCAAACAAGACAGCTTGCATCTAAGCCTCGCCACGATGACAGAGTTTCCTCAGCACAAACACCCGTGAGAGTCTCCACCAAGGTCGGGCGCGGGTAGCGAGTCAGGAGCTGAGCACACACGGTCTCGAACTCAGGTCGGAGACGTGTTAGAAAGTCACAGAGACGGTGATTCTCCTGGTGAATACGGAGCCGCACACAAGGACAGGTCTGGCAGACATCCGAACCCAGAGAGTCGAGCTGACGCCACACCTCAGCCATCTGCTGGTAGAAGTCGTCCACGGTGGCATCGAGTTGCTGAAGGGAATGCGTCTGGTGCACGACAGAGAGGTACATAGCATCACTCGTCGGCTGCTAGTGAGCTCGGAGGCGCTCCCACATCAACTGCGTCGTCGGCAACTCCGCCACATCCATGGAGATGGCCACGGACATGCTACCACCAGGATGGCGGTAGCATGAGTTTCGGCATCTTGCCATCTTTCGTAGGCGTGTAGCTTTAACTGGTAGAGCTTCAGGGCCTCCTCTAGTGCAGTATTGGCGACCTTCTGAGCAACCTGATCCGCACCAATAGGAAGAGTTTGCAGAACTGGTGGCGTAGGACGAGGCGGACAGGGGCGCTCGATGGTGAGATGACCCCAGAGACGCTGGCTGTTGAGGTGAATCTTTAGGTGAGCAGTCTACTCCTGGAATTTCGTGCCATCAAACCGAGGGGAGAGGAATAGCGAAGGAGCCGCTAACAGTAGCCATCCGAGCAAAGGGATGATTTGGAGTCAGCTGCAATGGCCCAAGGTCGGGGTGGCCCGGACGTTGGGATCCGGAGCCGGAGTGGTCGGAGGTGGCGGCGTCAACTGAAGCCTCCTCGGGTGGAACCGGGTGCAAAGCAAAGGAGTCGCGTCAGGCTCGGAGCAGGGGCCAGCTGGAGCGGCGGCGGGTGAGAGCTCTGGTGGCGCGCGCGAGGGCGGTGACCATGCTTATTAAGTCATCGACTGGTCGACAAGTCGGTGGAGTAGAGGCGACTTGGTCCGACAACTCAACTTGCCAGGTTCCCAGCTTGCCGCCGCCGCCCATCGTCGCCCTCGGTCGTAGCTCCTAGTCAGCGCCGCCCTTTGTCTCCCTCGGCGGGAGCTGAAGCTCCTAGCTCGCCGACGGCGGAGATGGAGGCGACATGGATCCGGTGTCGGGGAATTGGAGGCGAGCTCGATGTGGCCGGAGATCGTCGCCCTCGGCTGCAGCTCCTAGCTGGTGCCGCTCTTCGTCTCCCTCGGTGGGAGCTGAAGCTCCCAGCTCGCCGACTACGGAGGTGGAGGCGACGTGGATCCGGCGTCGAGGAGGTGGAGGCGAGCTCGATGTGGCCGCGGCGAGCTCCCTGCCGCTGTCGCCATCACCCTCCTCTGCTCCCTCTCCCTCCCTGTCGCCGTTGCCATCGCTCTCCTCTGCTCCCTCTCCTTATGGCTGTGTTGTGGTGTGCTGTGTGGTGTGATGGATGTGTGTGTGGCTGTGGTGTGATGTGCCGTGTGTGTGTGTGTGTGCTGTGTGATGTGATGTGTTGTGCGCGCGCTATGCTGTGTGCTAACTGTGTGTTGTGTTGTTTGTGTGTTGTATGTACCATATGAACAGTACCTTTCGACTAGTCGGCGACTAGTCAGTTGGCAAGTCAGTCACTAGAAGGGTAGTATCGACTTACCGACTTAATAACCTTGGCGGCGGCTCTCAAGGCTTCTAATCCGGCGACAGGCGGCCCGGATTCGACGTCAGAACCTAGATCCGGCGGCGAGGGCTCACGGATCCAGCAACGGGTGTGGAGCAGGGGCTTCAGAGCAGGGTGCGCCAAGAGGAGCTCGGCGTGGGTACAGTGGCGGTCAAGTGGGAAATCCTAACCCTAGCTCTGATACCATGTTAGAATGAACCTTAATCTATTTTAATGGATCAAAAGGCCGATATATCATGTACATGGTAGACAATATGCAAAGTGCACCCTAAGCTATATACATATCTAACAGTTGTCTTACACCCAAAGCTGCCAAACTTAGCATCTCCAATGTGTAATTTAGCTGGTACCAAGGGAGGAGAGAGATGGCATGGAATCAGCACCACACATTGAAGCACACGGTACCAAGAAAAAGATTTCTGGAACCAACACTAGCGCTGGTACCGGAACCAAGCCAATAAACAATTTGATGGGCTCACTTGTTAGCATCGCTTGCCGACACAGCGAGCTGCGCACCACCGGGCCTTGGCACGCCGTCCTCCGTCGTCGGTTGCGTGCCACCACGCCCTGGCACGCCGTCCTCCTTCGTCGGCCGACTGAGGTCGCCGCCACGCCGCCACGCCAAGAGGAGGCG
This sequence comes from Ampelocalamus luodianensis, assembly GCA_036346255.1. Lineage (NCBI taxonomy): Eukaryota > Viridiplantae > Streptophyta > Magnoliopsida > Poales > Poaceae > Ampelocalamus > Ampelocalamus luodianensis. The sequence goes on from CM070621.1 coordinate 22,646,834, forward strand.
TCACCTTGGCTGGTGCTGCCATGCTACCATGTCGCCGTTAGGTTGAGGAGGACACCGCCAAATTGAGGACGAGGAAAATGCCGTTGAGCCGAGAAGGACAACGTTGGATCAAGGCCTCACGCTGACACCGTCGCCGCCACGTTCACAACGGCCCTCTGCCTTCACATCCGCTGGTACTCCCCGTCCGCCGCTACCATGAAATCGTCCTTGCCGCCTCAGGATCGTCACCGCCATGCTCGCGCGCCTCCTCCGGATCCGATGGTGGAGATGGTTGTTGTGGTAGATAAAGGGGATGGAGATGCTGTCGAGTTGGAAGAGGGGACGGAGAGGAGCATGTAGACCACGCCGACGACGGTAGAGGTCGCCGGAGACGGCGGAATCGGCGGTGGTAGTGGTAAGTCCGGTGAGAGGAGAGAGAACGGTAGAGATGATGAGAGGGGAAGGGTGTGGGTGGGTGAGGAGAGGTTGAGGGAAACTTTTTTTAGTTTAATCATTGTGGGCCCCACCTTTTGGAGAAGAAATGAGGTGAGAGAAAAATGTAGACTTAGCACTTATATGATGTGATAGTGATATAACATGTCTTAGCACTGGAATAGATACCTCACGTTGTGATGCTACATGCTCCTCCGATATGAGTCGTGGTCAATGTCACTTCGGCCACGAGAGAATATCTGAGGTGATAGGAGGGGATAAGGGAACCACGGATGGTGTGATGTACTACATGGTGGGGCATGCGGGGGAATTAGGTGGATGCGGCAACAAGATAGCCGAGAGGGACCAAAAGCTGGGCGCACACACGCACACAGTAGCCACTATCATTGGATAAAAAGGCTGGCTTGGCCACAGGGATGAATCAGATTCCCACGATGTGTTATCCATCTCTTTGGTCATGACTGGACACTTCCAACCTGATCCACATGTGCGTATGCGCCACACTGTGCTTCGGGTATCTCAGATTTTCATTCCCTATTGATTTTTGCTCAAGGTCTATGTGATGGAAATGGTCTCTTTGTACTGCTGTTCACAATATAAACACATGCGTTTCACCTCATATAATTTGGACATGAAAGCTTTTAGTAAGAATCAACAAGGAATTGGCCGACTTCTCATGATTGATTTATTATCTAAACATAACGCTGATCATTCATTTCTCCATGTATGGCCCATGCTGGAAACGCACATATAGTTTGAATTGCACTGGAAAGGGTTTTGGTGGCATTTTTGTTAGTGGAATCCACTTTTCTGTTGTATACTTGTATGTTAAGTATATTGGCTGTTCATCTAGAACTTGAGGTCTGAAGGCATGATTTAAAATTATTTTTCCCCCCTTGAGTTGTGGGTTCTAACCAAAACGCATCTTTACAAAAGACAAGGCATGGGTGAAGTTTCTCATCCATTGAACAATGGTTGCAGGGTAGTCGCATCAGCCTGGGGGTAAAGTGCCTTGCTTCCCACTAAAAAAAGAGCAGATTTATTAGTCAACCCTGCGCCAACAAGTTGACCCAAATATTTCCATGCTCATCCCAATCCAATCTTTCAGGATTTCCTCACCCATCGTCGTGTGCACAAGCTGGTTTTCTTTCCTCTTGCTTTTTTCCCATCAAGATATGGTGCTTGATTTGTTAGTTCCAGATTGTCTTCAAGCCATCGTGAGGCTTAGCTCCAATCAACATCCTTTACATAGGATGCACAAAAAAGGGCTAAGACTTCTTGGAGGCTCTCTCTCTTTTCATTGCCTTGCTGCTGACTTTTTTGGTCCTCCAATCAGCACTACTAGTTGCAAAGCTCTACCTCCAGTTAGCGTTCGGCCACGTGTCCCAAAGTCCAGCAAAAAAGATAAAGCTGGCGTATCGCGTGTTCCATGCACGATGCAATCTCTAATGCATCTAGATTATACTGGGGCATCCGCATCATTTGCATGGCATTCCTGGGGTTAGTGAGCCGAAGCATAAATCCAAGACCCACGTCTTTGCACAGGAGATTGGAAACCAATGTCATCGAAGTGTCTTGGTGAGTTGGATTTCACTCCTTGATCTCAGCCAGACAGCTACACTACAAGTAACCAACTATTCTCTCATATACGAGTATAGGTCAACAATTTTCTAAGAAAAAAAGAGTTGTAAAAACACATGTAGAGATAAGGTATGTTTGAATGACTGTATGGACCATGCCAAGTCACAAGGTAAATCACACATTTTGCGACGACCATACCAGATGTCACGAGTTAGGCAGAGGCCGACAAGAAAATGTGTCTTTTTTTCTGGTGGGGGATCAGGATGTTAAGAAAAATGTGGTGTGGTACACTACGGCTATAACTACGAACTAAACGGTGGCGACAGAAGGTTAAGCCTGCTTAACTTCAGCAACACAAGGCTTGTACCCATGTCAGCGTCCCAGTCTCTTACCGAGGAAATGCCAATTTACCACCGGCGAGGAAGAAACCATCTGGTACACCATTGGTCGCACAAAAGGTACCGTGCCATTGCCGACTTGCCATCTGCCGACCATCGCCGATCCATTCATCGGCCGTCGCGACCATCCACATCCCATCAATTCTTCGTGTCCTTGCACGGGCAGTTCCAATCCGGCGACCGCGTTGCAAGGCTCCCAGAGGAGATGGCACGCACGATTGGGCTCGGTACAACAGAGGGCCCCTATGCCGCGGTAGCTTGCCTCGACGCATTGCACAGCGGAGTACAAGGTAAGTAGACATGGGGGACCTGAAGTTGCCACAGGGAACTGAACGAGCGGTAGTGGATGGCAAGGTGGATCGATAAGCCTGGCCGTATTTTCCGGCGATTTGGTGACAATGATAAAGTGATATTTGTCGACGGTGGGAACGAGGGAATTTTCCCCCCCTAGGCTACTGTAGTAACTGAACGGCTTCACATCTCCTAACGTGGACAAAGAATATCACCAAAATGTGATTGGAAGATAAATTCCTTCCTATAGGCTTGTGACAGTGTGTTGATAAGGATGTCCCTAATGCCGACACCTCACCAACCACAGCAACAAAGCAGGCTTAACATTATTAATTAGGAGACTCCAAACAACTGCCTACCAGTGTAGTGTGGGGCTTCGTTTGGTCATCTTTGGTGTGCTTGAATTGTATACTTTTTGAGTTGTGGACCTTTATCTGAACATATATCGGTATGGAGGGAAAAGGGCAATTGCTACACCCACACAACATCTTGCACCTTCTAGTCTTTTTTAATTTCTTATCGAAACTTTATCGACCAAATTTTGCTGGTACAATTCAAGGAATATCTTTTATATATATTTATGAGTACTTTTATTAACAAAAAGTAAGCAAATCCTTAATTTATGCTAAGAAAAAAAACACTGAACAACAGGATCAAGTTTTGTATTGTAGAAGAAACTGACTGTACTAGTAATGTGAGAGTTCTTAACAAAGGTACCGGCATGAGCTTATTCCAAATTCTTTTGCTACATTATGATAAGATAAAGTTGAAATAGGTAGCTGTAGTGCTCTACGATTTTTAGAAGGAGCGGAGCAAATTGGGTCTTTGCAACAGTAATGGGTAACATCAGCTAAGAAAGAATCAAATCATAGGTGACTCGGATGAAAATAACTATCTTATCCTAGGACCATCCTGCTTTAGTTTTTCCCCCCTTTGCTGTTGTACCTTCCACTCTTCCAGTAGTTGTTCTCTTTGATGAGAGAGATGGATGGGGCATTTTCGTGAACACAATAGTTTTCAAATCTATTCTACCTTGGTTAGAGTTTCTTTATCAAGGAATACATCATTTGCCAGTTTTTGATCTTTCTACATACAGCCGTCCATTAAAATATAGATTCCAGAGCAGAAATCAATGTTTCACAAGTCCAGGGAAAGAACTCTGTACTTTCTGAGGTACCATAAGTCGTTTAGTGCTACTGAGTTGCTTTCACAAGAATTTTCTTTCAGATAACACGAGGCTGGTAGGGTCGCCACATTCACCTGTCATTTAGCTCTTTAGCCTCTTGATTTTTGTGGCGGGTGATTGATACTATTTTGGAAATGTTAACATAATTAACTGGTAGTGATTCTACTGAAAATTCTTGTGGAGAAAATTGCCTCGTGTCCCCACAAGATCATATGAATGATAAATAAACCCTGATAATGTTACAACGTTACAGCCCATGGAAACCTTCTTTACAATGTTATATACCTAACTTATTAGTTGACTGCCAATTAGGGGCGGAGCCAGAATTTGAGCATGAGGCCAAGCCAAGTAGACATCAATGGTCGTAGAAAATTTAAATCTAACTATTGCTTTTCTGCAAGTAAGATAACATGCTTATCAAAATATAGAAACACGTGTTTAGAAAATACAAAAGAAAATTATATGTCTAACTTTGACATGAAAAACTACATCTCTGCCAACTTGAACTTAGCAAGCAGGCCTCGACATTCTTTATAATCTGTATCCGCTCCAGTTACAAAAGAGCGGCATTTTGTGATATGTGCAACCAAACTTTCTAAATTTTGGTTATCGACATCTTTCCGTCTACAGATTGGGGGCATGAAAATAATATGTATAGATTTGTCTTAAACAAATACTTTCATGATATTGTAACGATTTTATTAGGTTTTATAACTATATTACAATAAAAGTTTGTAGTCAAAATCGTGTTTTGGGACCATGTTGATGCCCAAAACATTACTCATTTGTGATAGGAGGAGCATATATATATATATATATATATATATATATATATATATATATATATATATATATATATATATATATATATGCATCATATGATGCATCATTCCTAATTTGCATTCTAAATATACCACGGACTCGATACAAGAGAGTAAAGCACGGATGGAAACAGACGACCCTATTGCTTTCGGTTAGGTTATTTTAGCATAAATGATTCGGTGGTGATTCCATAATTCTAAAAAAATAGTTCAATTACTGGGCCTGGACCTCATCCTTTACCGGGCATGTACGTTAATGTTTCTCAGTAGGAAATTGGCAAATCCAATTGGAGAGAGTCCAATGTAGTACTTTTGAAGCTTAATAGGTCATTAGCATTCAGTACTAGGTCCACCCCCCGGTGCGGCGCCAATTGTCACCCGTGCCAGCACTGCCCTCCTTGTGTGTCGACGTTTGCTACCGCCTCCTACAACAACTATTGGCACCAAGGATGGCTCGATGACGCCCGCCTTCTCAGTTGTCACCGACGCCAACCCAAAACCTAACTGGACTCCCGACGCCCTTGAAGCCTTTCCGCTGTGGCGGCCACAAACCCAACGCACTACCGGACACAGCTGATTTGCCGAGTGCAAAAAGATTTGCCGAGTGCCAAATAGCGGGCACTCGGTAAAGAGATATTTTGCCGAGTGCGACACTTGGCAAAGAACACCACTCGGCAAATCCAGCTTTGCCGAGTGCCATGCACTCAGCAACGTATAACACTCGGTACATGCAACCTTTGCCGAGTGTCCGCACTCGCAAAGGCGGCCGAGGTAACGGCCCTCGCCGACGTCAAATTTTGCCGAGCGCCGCGCTTGGCACTCGGTAAATAAATCTTTGCCGAGTGTCGCCCGTGTGGCACTCGGCAAAGATCTTTAGCTGAAGTGCGCCGCGCTCGCACTTCGGCAAACATATTTTTTTATTTTGCCTCAAATTTTTTTTATTACTCTGATTGTACTCTATGTTAGATTTGATACATTTTGTGGCTTTTTGTTATACTTAGTTAATTTATTTCATTTACTATAATTATTTCGAAAATACAAATTTGAATCGCACGCGCATCGAATAATGGAATTTAATGATTCAAAAAATGATAGTCATGTTATTGAGTGTAGTGTGAGGCGTATCGAACGGACCGAAATTTGACATCTTGTTGTGAAACATGATCGTGAACTTGCAGCGAAGTGTTTTAAATTCTATAAAAGCAAACAAAGTCCTAAATTATGAAACTTGTGGAGATGTCATGATATCATATGTGGAGGCTGTGATAAAATTTTGAGAAGGTTTCATGCACGTTGTCACGTACGATGCTTTCAAACCAGGACATCTCCAGCTGGGATATAAGTATCACATGTGGAGATGTCCTGGTTTGAAAGCATCGTACGTGACAACATGCACGAAACCTTCTCAAATTTTTATCACAGCCTCCACATATGATATCATGACATCTCCACAAGTTTCATAATTTTCGGACTTTGTTTGCTTTTTATAGAATTTAAAACACTTCGCCAAGAAGTTCACTGGTCATGTTTCACAACAAGATGTCCAAATTTCGGTCCGTTCTGATACTACCTCACACTACACTCAATAACATGACTATCATTTTTTGAATCATTAAATTCCATTATTCGATGCACATGCGCTCAAATTTGCATTTTCCAAATAATTATAGTAAATGAAATAAATTAACTAAGTATAACAAAAGCCACAAAATGTATCAAATCCTAACATAGAGTACCTGCATCTAGTAGGCTGCAAAAAAATTGAGGCCAAAATAAAAAAATATGTTTGCCGAGTGCCAAGGCACCCAGACTCTAAGAAAGCTGGTCTTCTTGCCGAGTGCCACATGCACGACACTGCAAAGATGGGGAGATGTCCTGGTTTGTAAAAAAATGGAGGCAAAAATTAATTTTTTTTTAAAAATCCTCTTGCCGAGTGCGGATCGTGGCACTCGGCAAAGAAATTAAAAAATTAAAAACAAAATTGTTTGCCGAGTGCCGATCGCGCACTCGGCAAACCTTCGACACTTATTATTATTTGCTGCAGACGACACACCCCGCACACACGCACACACCTGCCGCCGCCGCGCTTCGCTTCGCTTCGCCGCCGCGCGCGCCGCCTCCAGACGCCCGCCTGTCAGACGCCGCCACGCGCCACAAGCCGCCGCCGCCGCCAGCGCGCCACAGCCGGAGGAGGAGGAGGAGGCCGCGTGAAGTTCGACCGACGGACCAAGAGCGCTGAGCACTGGAGGAAGGCGAGGCCGACACCCGCAAACTCCACCCTCATCGACGAAGTTCATCCCCACCATCGAGGCGAAACGGATCTGCTACACCCATCCGGAGAGGCTTCAAGTACAATTAATATTGCACGCTTTGCATCTTACGGATACAAACATGCATGTTCAACGACACATGTGCTCGATAGTTGCATGCGTGCTCACATTACATCAAACAATTAGCAAAAGAGTGAACTTTCAAAAGATTCGATTTGGACGAGTCGAGGAAGAGAGATAGGTATTGATCTCATCACTAAGCGCCTTGACGAACTCATGTTATAGGTTAATATCGCTTAAAATTCCTTGTTTTGATAAAACTTTTGAGTTGTAGTCGTTTCAATTTGATGACTGGCTTAATATATATATCAATCATGCGTAGCAATTTAGCATGATGTATGCACACTAACGTTATATATTGCTCCACATAAAACTATATATGTCGTGTATTTTATTCTTGTCTGTTTCTCTGTATGAATACTAAAGTATGCATTCATATGCACTTGCATTTGTGCACGATACCGTATAAATATTGATAAAGGTTGTCTTCAAGTAATTGCTTCTCCTAATTGGCATAAGTTTATTGTGCATTGAAAACGAGAGATTGAGACAAAGACAATGCCATCAAAGGTCCACGCCATGCAGATGCACGCAACATCGCATCAAAGGAAGTATAAACTTTGAAAGGACTTGTGATATGAACTGGTTTTCTTCTAATCTTTTTAGATCCAATTATTTTTTTTCGAATTTCCGTCCATAATAATTCATATATTTGTGTGTGTGTGTAGGCTAGTCATTATATGTGCAAGAATAATCGATGGATAATTAATGCCGATTACGGTGTAGTTGTGGTTGTGGTTGTATATGTGGTTGTCGCCATCGTGTCGTTGTTTTTTGCAGTTTTGGAAACCTCACGTGCAGGGGAGGTTCGCGATTTTTTTAAATGACAGATTTTGTTCCATTTTGCGAGAAGAGCCCGCCGAGTCGAAGTCGGAGTTCCCGCCGCCGCGTCTCCTCTCTCACATGCCGCCTTCATCGCACCGACCCGCCACGGCCCGCTAGCCCGACTCCACCGCCACCCTAGGTATAACCCCTCTTTTTGTATCATGGTCGAGATCACGAGATGCAATTGATGGTTACATTACTCGCGATACAAATGTTAGAGGATGGATGACCGTCATTGGATGTACACGGTCGAGAAGTCGAGTGATTACACCACGAATGGATGAACAAGACCGATGCTTTCTTGAACTGCATTTGGCAAGGTCGCTAAAGGACATTGTCTAGTTTTGTGTCCTCGCAAAGAAATGTGAAAACAGGAGAAGGGTAAACAAGGTGGACATGGGTAAACATCTTTTGAAGAATGGATTTACGGCGGACTACACCCGGCGGGTCCACCATGGTGAAGCCCATCGATGAGAGAGGAGGTGGTGAGACCACGCGCCGAGGCTTATGATGCCGATGCCGAGGTAGCGACATGTTAGATGACTTTCACCAAGGACGGTTCGATGAGGGACGTGAGAAGGAGGAGATGGAGGCACCGCACGCGTGCGTTCTACGACATGATGGACTCGCACGAAACCCTTCACGATCGGTCAACGGTGTCTCAAGTGGATGCCATTGGACGCTTAATGGGGTTGAAGTCCGAGTTAAACCTCGAGTCGAGAAGGCTTCGATAAGATGTTGACCGTGATTGGCACCCGCCTCGGAGGGCCACATTCTCGCCAAAGAGCATGTACGAGTCACGAAACTCCTTCGTGCACTTAAGATGTCGTATGAGCAGATACATGCTTGTTCAAGGGGTGCGCCCTATTTAGGAAAGAACACAAGGATGCAAAGTACATGTCAGTGTAAATCCTCCGTGTACTGGAGGTAGACTCGTGATGGCCGGAAGAGGCGACTTACGATCCCGTGAAAATCCTACGGTACCTTCCGTTCCTACCGAGGATCCAACAACTATACATGACCGAGGAATCTATGAAATGATGACATGGCACAAAATGGCAAACGGTACAATCCTAACAAGATGGTACATCCATCCGATGGTGAAGCATGGACCGCTTGATGACAAACATCGTGAGAAAGCGGATGAGGCTCGCAATGTACGTGTCGCGGCCGGCAACAGATGGGTTCAATCTTATGGACCGATGGCTGCCCCATACACATGTTGGCCCGTGTTCGTTATCCCCTCAATCTCCCCGGCGTCTCCTTTCAACGACATAACGTATTCTTGTCGTTGATAATTCCTGACACCGGGAGTAATATGGGTGTGTTCATGGAGCCCGTGTTTGATGAATTGGTCCGCTTGGGACGAAGGGGTATGGACATACGATCGAGCTACAAAGACAAGCTTCAAAATGCACGCTTGGTACCACTACTCCTGCATGACTTCCGCAGATGGGTTATTCTCGCTGGTGTGTTCACTCGAAGTTCCCATGCCCAATATGCAAGGAAGGTGTGAGGTTCCATTGGTTGCACAAGGGTGGCAAGTACTCATCGTTCGACAGACATCGCCAATTCCTCCTCTTGACCATCCATTCGGACAAGACATGGAGAACTTTACGAAAGATGTCGTGTGATGCACCACTGCACCGCGGATTATGATCGTGCCGAGGTTCATGCTCACATAGATGCTCGTGCCCAATCAAGAAGGTGGTTTTGTGGGATATGGTGAGAAACATATGTGGACTCATAAGTCGGGCTTGACGAGGCTCCCTATTTCGATGACCGTCTTCGCCACATAACATTGATGTAATGCACATCGAAAGAATGTCGCCGAGGCACTTTGGGCAACACTCATGAACACCGAAAGTCTAAGGACAACCCTAAGGCTAGAGTGGACTGCAACGTTATGCGATAGACCAAATCAAGAGATGCACCTCCTAGTCGCGGCAAGACATGGAGAAGGCTTCAGCCGATTTCGTCTTGAAAAAGGACCAAAGGAGGGAAGTACTTGAATGGATCCAGACGCTAATGTTCCCGATGGGTATGCAGCGAATCAAGAGGGGAGTGAACTTAGGCACTCGCGAATCAACGGGATGAAGAGTCGTGACTACCACATATGGATTGAGCGGCTTCTTCCGCGATGGTTCGAGGCTATGTCCCCGAGCATGTCGGCAAGTGCCGCAGAGTTGAGCTATTTCTTCCGTCGACTTTGTGCCAAGGAGCTATCTCGGACCGTCATTGATGACTTGGAAAAAGTGGCACCCGTGTTGCTCGTAAGTTGGAGAAGATCTTTCCACCGCTTTTCTTAGCGATGCAAAGATTTGATTGTGCACCTCCGTATGAGGCACGTATGGGGCCCGTGCAGCAGTTGGTGCTATCCAATCGAGAGATGTCGAAGACTCTTCGGAAAAATGTAGAAATAAAGCCAAAATTGAGGCTTCCATTGCGAGGCATACATTCGGAGGAGGTGTCAAACTTCACGAGAAATACTACACCGAGAACCTTCCTAGCGTTCATAATCCACCCCTCGTTACAATGCCGGCAAAATGAATCGAACCTCACCTTTTCCAAGGGCAACTCGGGCGCAAGTGCATCGACCACTAAGCAATTGAAAATGAAGAGTGGCGCAGATCATGCTATATGTGTTGACCAACCTTGTCGAGGTGCAACTGCTTCATTGGTAAGTTCTCAACGAACTTGTTTCAATACGCCAAATCACTCCTTGTTTCTTCGTCCAACCCCTTGTTTCTCGTTGGTACGGGAATTTCTTCGTTAATCGGCATGAATCAAGGGATCCTACCGCAGAAACCGATACACTTCTTTCACAGTGCGGGACCAGGAGCCCGATTTCATTTCTTGGTTCAAACGTAAGTACTTGTCCAATTTAGCTCGTGCCTTAGTTCGACATTCCAAGTTGATCGTGACGTTCAATAATATAACGATCTATCCCGCTTGAGCTTGCGAGCCCAAACCGATGCGTCTATAAGTGACGAGTTGAGACAGGTTGCAAACGGCTGTGTCGTTAGGGTCAAGTCATTTACCGGTTATGACGTGAATGGATATCGTTTTCACACAGCAAGCTACGAGCAGAGTCGGCCCAATCGAAAAACCACAAACAACGGAGTTTTTACGCCCGGCACTGATGGCCTCAACTATTATGGAAGAATTGAAGAAATCTACGAACTTCCATTTTATGGTTCCAAACCTCTTAATCCTGTCATATTCAAATGCTGCTGGTTTCATCCTGGAGTAACGAGACGAACCCCTAATCTTGGGCTAGTCGAGATTCGACAGGATTCCGTCTATCCAGGAAAAGATGTCTACATTGTGGCTCAACAGGCCGTCCAGGTTTATTATACGCCATACGCGTGCCAAGACAAAGAGCATCTTAAGGGTTGGGCTATTGTGCACAAGGTATCGCCACACGGTAAACTACTCGTCCAAAACGATGAAGATTACAACTTCAACCCAAACACATATGATGGAGAGTTCTTTCAAGAAGAGGGCTACAAGGAGGTTTGAGATAGACTTAACCGAAGCGATAGGAATGGAAGTAGACAATGAAAGGGTTGATGACGAGGACGCTGGAGACGAGGTGCGAAATGTGAAGGACTTACAAATGCTTGAGCGATTACGTTTAGGCAATGACAATGAAGACAACATTCCTCCTTCTGGATAGTGTTGATGATTTGGACAATGTTGATAGTGATGACGAGACCTATGATCCAACTAATCCCAATCATGAAGATTATTTCTAATACATGTAATCTCGTGTTTTTGTAATTATGTTTTGTTCATTTTGCATCTATTTCTAATACATGTATTACTATGTTTTTGTAATTATGTTATGTTCATTTTGCATCTATTTCTAATTACGTCCCGCTTATTCTTTTTAATTGCGGTGAGTGAACAAAGATGGCGGGAACCGTCGTAACGTGTCCTCGCTTACCGCAGACCACGCACCGCGGAGGAGGAGGCGGAGGGTCTGGACAGAGAAGGAGGAAGAGGACCGCCGCCGCAGAGGGGGCCGCTCCTCCCACGCCGCGCGAGGAGGTGCCGAGGAGGAGGTGGCGCCCGTGGGCGAGTTGGACGAGGAGCCGGTTCTGGCAGACGGGCGAGGAGGAGGCGGGACGAGGACGACGACGAGGCGGTAGGCACGGGTTTCGCTTCCTCCTCTGCGCTCTTGGTGTCTACTTGCGAGGTCCCGCGAGCCTCCTCGAGTTCCGCATCCTCACCGACGCTGCAGCTGATTCGCCCGAAGGGCAAAAAGTAAGTAACTTTAGATGTTGTCACCAATACTTCATATGATATGTTGAAAAAAGAGAAACTAATAATTTTTCTTAATCACTTGTGCAGAACCGGTGGTTGTGTCGGTGGCGGCGCACGCCCGCCAATGGCATCCTCGGTCTTCGTGCGGCAGCAACACTACCCCGCATTGTCACGCACGGAAGACGAGCCGCCTACTCGCTTGACCACTCACGCCGCCGCCCCGATGCGAGTACCCCAACAAGGCGCGGGTGAAGGCGGAGTTTTGGGTAAGTCTCTCGCACAACATTGCTCAATACATCGCATTCATTGGACTTTTCTTGAAATAATGAATGGATACATCGCGCTTAAATGCGCACTTATTTCGATGCGATGAGGATTTGAGGCCGAGGCGGACGGTGGCTACCAAAGCACGTAAAAAACTCATCACCGACATGCATCACGAGGCGCGATCCAGCCATCGTAACCTACCACGGTCGGCTTGGAGAGAAGGTCACCAAGAAAGACGCAAGAAACATGACGCCGACCGGGACCGCACTTGAGGTAGATGAAGAACATTAATATTGATTCGCTTTGATATTAAGTACGTTTAATTTGATCTTCTTATATGTCAAATACTTGATGACGTGTAGATGATTCCTGGTGGTGCCAATCGTATCCCGAGTCTTTGGCGATGATCGTGGACAAGTGGTTCACGAGGAGTATCTCCGGATGCACGATGATGCCCGGACCGCTGCTTGATGATGCAAGGTCCAAAGACACCATCAAGGCAACCGCAACCTCTCCGCATACAAACAAGCATGGGTACACGATTCATTTATCTATTGTGACGCTCAATTCGCTCGATTTCTAATTATCTTGTCGTCTTTCTCGCAATCGGCGTCACATAGTGGCCACCTTGCTCGGACTTCCGGGCATGGTGTATGGCCCACAAGGGTAAGGCGACGTCCGACGCCTCCTTCAACTCGTGGACCGCCCGAGGCGTATACGAACCCGGCGTCCCACACCGCATCGCGAGTACACGTCGGCGGCAAGGTCGGTCCATGGGCGGACCATGATCCGAGCACCCGTGACTTTGATGGAGAGATCGCCATGAGGGTGGGACAAGGCAAGAAGCATGGCGGTTTGGCTTGGCGGCGGCCTCATCGACACGGCCTCTACCCATCTCTCCCCGATCCGAGCACGAGCACGAGCGAGAGCCCGCCATACGCCCGCGGCATCCGTTGCCAAAGACCGTCAACGCGACTGAGGTTATTCTGCTTTACTCGTCGTACATTGATCTTTACACACCTTTATTAGCTTTGTATTCTTTGAAACATTGGAGTGAAATATTGCAGTCTTACTGAACAAGAAATGAGGCAACGCCGAGCCGAGGCCGAGCAAGAGAGGATGTCGGCCCACCGAGGCCGAGCGGCCGAGCGGCAGCCCGACGCAGAGGTCGGCGGACATTACGGAGTTCCTACAAGGTCTTGGGCAACATACGGGCTTCACAGGCAACCGGGTGCTTTGCTCCACCTCCGCCTCCGCGTCCTGCAGCTGCAGCTACTCCTGTGAGCATGAAAGTTTTTTGCTTTCGCTTGTGCTTTGCTTGTATGACCTCTACCTTCCTAGATTAGGTATCTAATGTAATCTTGTCTCACATGCAATCTCTTCTCCTTTGTGCGGCCTCAATCGGCGGGTTCGAATAATCCACCTCATGCGCCCGAATGATGGAGATTTTCCTTCACCACGATGCAGATGGCCACCTTCGAGATGAATGATAGTTGTATTTTTATTTGTTGTTCACTTGGTGATGGACTTGTGATATACTTATGATGCACTTGTCGACTGTGATGAACTTATGGATTTGTTTGGATGGACTTGAGCACTTATTGTTATATATGTGATGGATGTGATAAATATGTGATGGATGAGATATATATGTGATGGATGTGATATATATGTGATGGATCGATATATATTTGGATGGATTTGTTTGTCGTGATGGAATGTAAAAATAAATAAAAATGCGTTTTAGTCGGTTTGCGAGTGCAACACACGGCAAAGGTCCTTTGCCGAGTGCCATGGTCATGACACTCGGCAAAGCTGGAATGTGGCACCAAATCCAGTTTTCGGCTTTGCCGAAAGTGCCATGACCATGGCACTCGGCAAGATTTTTTTTAAAAATTAAAACTTGCCGAGTGCCAAACACTGCGGCGCTACGGCAAAGAATTTTCATTTTTTTGTTAAAACGCTGTCGAGTGCCATCATTCCGACTCTCGGCAAAGACATTTTCAAAAAAAGTAAAAATATTTGCCGAAGTCTTGCCACGGGTTGGCACTCGACAAAGCGGCCGTCAACGTGGGCGTACGTGTGAATCGGTCCTTTTCTTTGCCGAGTCCGACTCGGACTCGGTAAAGCCTTGCCGAGTGCCCGAAAATACACTCGGCAAAGGTCGCTGTCGATAAATTTTTTCCGAGTGCCCTTTGCCGAGTGTCGACTTCGGCAAAGCCTTTGCCGAGTGTAAAGGAGCCTTGCCTAGTGTCCGAGGCACTCGGCAAAGTGTCTGAGTCCGGTAGTGACGGTGGCGGTCGGATGCACCCATGCCTTCAACCATAAAAATTAGATCTAGGGCCAGAAATGAACATAGTATATATATATCCTCATTTCAAGCATAGGAACGTGTAAGAATTTTGCACAAAACAATGCAATTTCGCTAAAATTCCACGAAGAATCATTCACTCCAAATGTGGCTACAACTGTGTGTGTGACACGAGCATTGTGACGTCCGGTGGTGATGGGAGAGCTAACCAGGCAGGGTCAGCTCATAGAACCCAAACAAGTAGGGACGCAAACATAACAGATAATTTTTGTCCAACCAATCGATCGAAGCCTCGAAGGTTTATGGAGTGGATACGGAAGGGAGAAATGGGTATCTGGCACTATTTATGTCCGACTCTCTCCGAGAAAAATACGGAATATAATACAAGATTAGCGATATTCGTCCGTATCCGCTCTAATTGCACTCACTACAAGAAAAACTTAACGTAGATGCACTTTTCTAGATGTGTTTTTCAATTTGTCTCTAAATTTAGGAGTTTCATAGTCTATAGGTGCAAACAATATAGATAATTTCTGCCGGACCGGCCGAAGATTTGCGTAGCGAATACGGAATAAAGAAATGAACATCCATTATTATATGTGTCTGACTCTTAACTCAAAAAAAAATGTAGCGAATACGGAATAAAGAAATGGACATCTATTATTATATGTGTCTGACTCTTAACTCAAAAACAATAATAATAGAATACAAGATAAACACAGCCTGCCGCTCCGATTATACTCTTCACATAAGCCACAAGAGGCCTATCAATATGCATTGCCCAGTTGCCCAACACATCACCTTTGCATGTAACTACGGTGATGTACATGGTTATCCATCGTAAAACAAAGCATGCGTATGCATGCATTGTTATTAATTACCAGGTCTATTTGTACTTTTGTGCTGGTTGCAATTAAGTACGATCGATCGATCTACGTGTAGCTTTCATTCAACAGATGTAGATAAAAAGCTTGTAGGCCCGGAGTATATGGTGTATGTGGAGCACCATGCATTGCGCATGTTGGCGCCTATATCGCGATGGGATCTCTCTCTCTCTCTCCGATCGATTCGGACGGCACGCCAAAAGTTAATCGCATTGCACTTCGCTGAGTCGTATATTAATGTTCTCCGTCCATAACGAGTAAAATTTCGACGGCGGCAACCGACGCATGTATTTGTACTATTCCACATGCCCGCCAAACGTAGCTTGTCCGGAGCGAAAGAATTCTGTAGATAGAAATTCCACGGGGTTACGGCCAGGACGAGCTCAGAAGTTCTTATCCGTTAGCGCCAAGGCACAGTGCTTTTCTAGACGTACAATGGAAATGGATCACGCGTACCAAAGCTACAGTAGTTGGAGCATGTCAGAGTCGGAGAGAAACCATGGCACATGCTCGATAGCCTGCCTGCGGTCAGGCTGTCCCGTTCGGCAAGATGCGAAAAACCTGGGATTCGGTGTCCTAGCTCAAGCTTGACCTGATTTTGACCTTGATCCGACTTGTCTCCCCAGCTTAACCCAAGCATGATTCAGGCGAAGCCGAGCTACAGCCATGAGCGCAGTAATTTCGCAAGAAAATAGCGTAAAGTTTCCCACGTTCCAGACAGGGTCTCAGGTATTCCGGTGCGGTGCACGAAAGAAATTGCGGCCTCGAGGTTCCACTGAATCAGATTAGTATCGTGAGGATCGGGCCTGCGCTCCGTTGAAGTTTCGCTCGATGGACCGCGGTTCGGTTGGTTGAAGTTTCGCCCAATGAGCCGCGCAAGGCCCTCGTGGTCGTGGGGAGGGTTCACGCCGGCAGGACGCACGCACCACCTGCTAGCTGCCGTGCGCGCGTGGGCCAAAGGCAGCTGGTTACTTTAGCCTTTAGGTAAGCCTCGCCCTTTCCGTTTCGCGTGGCTTGACTGCTTGTGATAAGCACTAGCAAGTTGTAACAACGCAAAGCCGTTGGGCGAGCACAGAAGAAGAAGAAGACCGGTCTTGAGTTGTGAGTTTTGTCCTCACGCGAGCGCACCGTGCACCACTAGTTCAGATTCCGGAGAAGATGCGGTAAAAGAAGCAGCAATTGACAGGAGCGAAAAAGCATCGTGTATGAGAATGATGGACTCTTCTTATCGTGTGATCTGTATCAGTATCTGTTGATTGGGGTACAAGGTACGAGCCGCCGTTCGTGTCTCATGACTGTTCGGTTTGTAACTCGGATGGTCAAACCAAACTGTTTATGTTGGTTTTATTTGTATCAATATCAGAAATTATGAGCTGCCATCCTTCTTCGATGATAATTTGGTCTAGAATAGATTGAGGTGGACAATAAGATCGCAATCATTTGGGAATATGCTCTGAATTTCCTGGACGCCTTGATCGACAGTGACGATTTCTCTATCAAATTTATCCATATGTAACTACCCAATGCCATTGTTTGTCTCAAAAAAACTAATTTTTCTACTAACCTTGACCTAGTACTAAAAATTACAGTGGTGCACAGTTCCTCTTATGCAGTTGATCAAGGAGAAGACAGTGATGTTTCAAGCTCCACGGTGAGTCGAAATACTAAATTGTTACAGTAACATGTTTGGCAGAGAAGAGACTGGGTAGTCACAGAAAAACCAAAGCAATATGTACCAAAAACTATAAAATTTTAGGTGCCTCACCTTTTTATCTGCTGTGCCCTGGATAATTGGGCATCACTCAAGCCTACCTAAACAAAACAAAACAAACTTCCTAATCACCCACATCTGCAAGCCTACAAACACCACACCAAACCAAAGAAACCAAGAAAGAAGCAGAGAGAAAGGGGAATAAAGCAGAGGGGGGAGGTAGAGAGAGAGAGAGAGAGAGAGATCAAAGCTAGTAGTAGTACAACAAAGCAAGAAAGGGAGCAAAGCTTGTAGAGAGACCATCATCTCCCATGGCCGCTGCAACTAGTATATAAGAGCGGCACGCCTCTGCTTCCAAACCCGGCATCCCAGTCTCATGCTTCGATCCACGCATCCACCCAGTCCCACCGGCGCCACCGGCGGCTCGTCCCCGGCCTCCAGCTCCGAGAAGAAGATGGTCGGCGGTGGCGGCGGGGCGCCGCGCGGAGCGAAGCTCCTGCAGATCCTGAACGTGCGGGTGGTTGGCTGCGGCGAGCGGGTGGTGGTGCTGTCGCACGGCTTCGGGACGGACCAGTCGGCGTGGAGTCGCGTGCTGCCGTACCTCACGCGCGAGCACCGCGTCGTTCTCTACGACCTCGTCTGCGCCGGCAGCGTCAACCCGGACCACTTCGACTTCCGCCGCTACGACAACCTCGACGCCTACGTGGACGACCTCCTCGCCATCCTCGACGCGCTCCGCATCCCGCGCTGCGCCTTCGTTGGTCACTCCGTCTCCGCCATGATCGGCATCCTCGCCTCCATCCGCCGCCCCGAGCTCTTCGCCAAGCTCGTCCTCATCGGCGCCTCTCCCAGGTAACTAACAACTAACACCGATCAAACCAAATTACAAATCAGAGCGAGCAGGTTCAATCACACGTCAGTTAGTCCTTCCTTGTGTTGCAAACTAATCGAAGCAAGAAAAAAAACGATGGACCGGAGCAGGTTCTTGAACGACAGCGACTACCACGGCGGGTTCGAGCTGGAGGAGATACAGCAGGTGTTCGACGCGATGGCGGCGAATTACTCGGCGTGGGCGACGGGGTACGCGCCGCTGGCCGTGGGCGCGGACGTGCCGGCGGCGGTGCAGGAGTTCAGCCGGACTCTGTTCAACATGCGCCCCGACATCTCCCTCCACGTCTGCCAGACCGTGTTCAAGACCGACCTCCGCGGCGTGCTGGGCATGGTGCAGGCCCCCTGCGTCGTCGTGCAGACCACCCGCGACGTCTCCGTCCCGGCCTCCGTCGCCGCCTACCTCAGGGCCCACCTCGGCGGCCGCACCACCGTCGAGTTCCTGCAGACGGAGGGCCACCTCCCCCACCTCAGCGCCCCCAGCCTGCTCGCCCAGGTGCTACGCCGCGCCCTCGCCCGGTATTAGAAAACATCGTACGTACGTGCAGTGCTCCAGTAAAAAAAAGAAGAAGTTTGCTGGTAATTATCTGTTACTAGTTCGTACGGTCAGGTAGTATGTTTTTACCGTCTCGATTTTACTCCTCGCAAGGCAAAAAAAATGGCGCGACCTGTGCTGTTGCTGCGCGCGCCAAGAGTGTGCTGTAGCACTAGAACTCAATTTTTACCGTACCTTTACGAGTTTTACTCCCCTTGCACAAGGATAGAAATTTGTCCTTTTTTCGCTGCCATGCTCTGCGCTGATGGACGGATCGTGGACCTTCTCGTGCCACGTGGCAAGAACAGGGGGCATCGAGAGTTCCGAGACAGTGCACGAGTTTGTTTCCTTCCTCCTATCGTGTTTCTTCCAAGTTCCATCTGGAAGAGCAAGGCCGCAGTACACCTTTACTACTGTTGAGGAACCGTCATGGCGATCAGTCAAATTCGCCGACACTCGTGAGACAAGCGTAGAATCGTAAGAACAATGCATGAACAACAAAGCGAGAATAAGAGATGAACACGAGAGATATAGGGACTTCTTGCTTCTCTTTATTCCTTCATCCATCGATCAATCCTTACAATGAATAGCACCCTATTTATAGGCTACGACCTGCTAGGGTTTGGGATGGGCGCCCACTAATGGGCCGATGCAGGTCGTGCCCATGGTTTCCAACACTCCCTTGGGCACCCATCCTTCATATCCATGTCTCGTCAAAACTCCATAAAACCCAGGTGGGAAAAATTTAGAAAGAGTACATGATACACGTTACAGTACGCATTTAATTGCCTCATTAAAACCTTGGCGAGAAACTTCAGAAAACTCGTCAAGGAAAAAGAGTACAATCCACCCAATTTCATTTAATCTCCTGGATTTATTCTTTGGGTACTCGATCTTCATGATCAAGCTTTAATAATGAGTTCGTGAAGGTTCTCCCCCTGAATTCTACACTTCTCTAAGTCTCATCATTCCAATTCACATATGCATCTTTCAAAGTTAGACGCTGGAAATGACTTAGTGAATAAATCAGCAAGATTCTCACATGACTTAGTATGCAGTACTTTAAATACGTTCATCTTTTGCAATTCATGAGCATAGAAGAACTTGGGGTTGATATGCTTTATGAGAGGATTCTTCACATAACCCATCTGTACTTGTGCAACACAAGCTGCATTTATCTTTATAGATAATAGTGGGGTTAGTGCGACATTCAATCCACATGATCTTTGGATGTGGTGAATCATCCGCCGGCCAAGCACATTCTCGTGAGGCCTCGTGTAGTGATATTGTTTCCGAGTGGTTCGTGAAATCGGTACAAGACTCGCTTAGATGATTTTTATGGAATTACGCCACCACATAGGAATACATAGCATGTTTGCTATTTGGCTGTATACGGGTCCTACAAGTACCCGTTATCTGCATTGTCATTCATAGTTAAGTCTTTGTTCTTTCTGTAGAACAGACCAAGTTCTTTGTTTCGTTAGAGGTATTGGAAGATGTCCTCCATTCCCTGCCAATGCCTTTGGTAGGTTTTGCACTATACCTTGCTAGTAGGTTCCCGGCAAATACAATGTCCGGTCTAGTACAGTTTGTTCAATACATGAGTGTTTCTATCACACTTAAGTATGGGAATTCCGGTCCCAGGACTTCCTCCCCCTCTTTTCTAGGTTTGTACGGGTCCTTGTCTTGCTGCAAAGATCTCCCGACCATTGGCATTTTCAAAGGGTATGCCTTTCCAAAGCCGAACATTTCCAACACCTTCGAGTGTAGGTTGGTGATGTACTAAAATTCCTTCAGGGCATGCCCAAGTCAGCAGCGTAGGCAATATTTGGTTTTCTCCCAAATCTTTCATTTCAACTCGACTTGGTAAGAGCTTACTTTCTTAATATCCTTCAGGGTTCCGATGATATTCAGATCATTTTCATACACTGAGATTATACAAAATCCATTCGGAATCATCGTATAAATACACGGGTTTATTCTCATTGTTCGTGTAGCCTTTCTTGCATAGAAAGTCGCCTGCGATTATACCACATTCTACTTTGATTACTTAAGTTCGTATAATGACTTTCTCGAGTTTCACACTGCATATTTCTATTTGCTCTGTTTTGATTCGGAACGTTGATACATTGTATCTTCATATAAATGTCCGAATCCAATATTTCATAAAGGTATCTTTGGTACCCGTCCATCAATTTCACTTCTAACTTCAAGTTCACGCCATTGAGATAAATGTCTAAAAGGGAGTTCCGCCATGACCGGGAATAGGTTTCTTCATAATCATCTTACGGATGTCGGTGAAACCTTGTTCAACGAGCATTGCTTCTTTTCATTTCTCTTTGAACAAATACCCACTTATGCCCTACGAGGTGTACAAGGGAGACGATGCGCTTCGTGCCCAAACACCTTTCTTTTATTCGGAGAGAATAATTCAATTTCTATTGCCTTCTTCCAATCGATCTTTTCTTTCATTTATCGAGCGATGCACGAGCTCTGGATCAAGATTGATGATTGTGGCAAGTTTCTTTGCAAAGTAAGTGTCGACATTGGTCGTTGTAATATTCAAAGGTTCTCCAAGTCATAAATTTTTATAACTTATTTCTTCAAGGCGATTCTTTTAATGCTTCTACTTGCTCACCGCGCTTCATTGGGCAAGTCCTTTAGTTTTTCTCGATGTGTGCGCACACATCCATGCTTGATGTCTCCTTCATGGGGATGTTCAATTCGTATGTCTTTTGAAGGTTCCATACGGATGCCGGTCTCAGCGGCTACCCTTCCAGTTAGGGCACTTTGGTGATCGGTGTGTCAAGTCCTTCTTATCCTTTTCACTAGCGTCCCTGTTGCTTCGGATTCGAGGGACCGGAGTTCTCGCCCTTTATTACGAGGCCTCGGGCGAGATTAGGATACCTTCAATGGTATTTCAACCCTCTCGGTGCATTGCTTGCGAGCAAATGCTACTTATTCACGCTCTTCAAATCACTAAAGTAGTCGCGATTGATTCGCTAATACTTGCAAATCAATTATCTTACGGACTTCAATTGTCTTCTAGACTTCAATTCAATTATCTTACGATGCAAATATCTTACGGACTTCTCTATTTGCTTCACTAGTGCGCGGATCATATGCATAGATTTCAGTTGTCTTCTAGACTTCAATTATTTCCTAACATTATCATCAAGGGTTGATTTCCTCCCCAATGACGGAAACTAACCTCATCTAATGTACTATCAATGAATGGGCATTATACAAATCTCGATCATATGGTCCAAATACTTGATTATGGATCCTGTCTCATAACCAACGTATATCCCAGACTTTCGGAGAAAACCCATTTCAGTTCGCTGCGGTGGTGGTATAGGTATATAACCCTTGCAACCAAACCTGCGAAGATGAGGAGTTTTCGATCGACCCTTGCGCTAGTTGCATAATTGGATGGATGTTATAGGCGACGGTCTAAAATTGATGAGAGCCGCTCTGGCGGATGCGTGTCCCCAACATATAGTTGGTAAATTACAATTCTTCAAAGTTACGCTAGTCCATTCGGGTGTGGATATGCGATGCAGAATGCTCAACTTTTAATTCCCATTTTCATGCAATAATCATCAAATGCTTCCGAAGTAAATTCTCCGGCGTTGTCCATTCAGGTGGACTTCATATGATGATCAGGGAAAATATTTCTAATTTAATTATCTGCGAGATTTAGCTATGCAGAAGCTTGATTTCTCGTAGACAATAAACATACGTGCGACCATTTCGAGGAAGCATTGATGAGCACTATAAAATACCTAATTGACCCTTACAGGGGCTGTATAGGACCGCAAAAAGTCTCCCTGGATACGGTCCAGGAATGCAGGGACTTTATCCTTCGCTTTCATAGCAAAAGGTCTAATAATTAATTTCCCGGTGGCACATGCGGGGCACACAAAATCTTCCTGATTCGAGAAATTCTTAACATTCATATCATGTCCCTGTGAATTGTTAATTATATTTCTCATCATCCTAAGACCTAGACGGCACAATCTATCATGCCAGAGATAGAAAAGTTCAGAGCTTCTAAATACGGTTTTCAGGACAGTATAGGCTGTAGGTGCCTTAATATTAGTGTAGTATAGCCCAATTTCATATGAAGGAAGATATTCTAATGCTATTTTTCACTTTCTTCACGCTTTGTAATGAGCAGGTATTCCGTACCATACTCTTCTTCAGTCTCTACATGGAAACTGTTAGCGCAAATATCCTTGAGAGTTCTAGTCGATTCTGGGTACAACAAGTCTTCTTCAATGACCAAAGTTGTGCCCGTTGGAAGTATAATTATGGCCCTTCCTGAGCCTATTATACAAGTATCGCTTGTCACGATTGTCGTAAGACTACCAAAGATTCTTCTTTGATTGACTAGAAAAATTTGCTTTCTCTCGGGATGGTATTCGTTGTGCGCTACATGCTAAGCACACTTCCTCATAGGGCGCCACACGCGTTCTAATATAATGTACTTTATTAATATGTAGCGAAAGCAAGCAACACATAAATAAAATACTTGGATATCGAGCGTAACTTTGCTATTATAAAGACGGAAAATAAGCCTTGCAGGACTCATAATAAGAATTTAATGCTTTTGCTCTTCTAGAGCTTGCAACCATTATTCAATAATTCAAAATTTACGCTTCAATTACAAACGCAAGTTTCTATAAAAGGTCAGAGTGCAATGCGTGACCGGATCTAATAGGCAAAGTATTCGAACTTCGCCTAAATCGGCTCCATGCGCGATCTTCTTCTCTTGGCGACTCTGGTGTGGCGCTGCAATGTCCAAAGGAGGGATGATGGGGTACGCTCTTTGGTCGTTCACATTCATAAGTGCGACTAATGGATGTGGATCCTCTGTGCACTGCAATGGCGGGTATGCCTCATGCTATCATTTGCCCTTCTTCTTAGACCGAAAACATCAATAATGTGCGACCTTACGACCTTACCCTTCTTGTTCCTCTCATTCGTGAGAGGCTTTATTACCTTGTAGCTAGCTAGCGGGCTTCATGGCCAACATTGCTACTAGGTGGTTGCGAGATGAAGTTCTTTCTTAGAATATCATCTTGAGTTTCTGCAACTTGCATGATGTCAATTAATTCGGCATACTTCATGTAGCCGTCTTGACGATAGTTGCGTGCGGATTGCACCGCGTTTGGGTGAAAGGTAGAGAGTCTTCTTGATCTTCTGCTCATCTGTGATTACATTACCACAGAATTGAAGACTAATACAAATTCTATACAAATTCTGGCCATACTGGGTCAGTTCTTCGAACTCCTGGTTCGTGATGCCAATCATTTTATATTCATGCAAATAGTTCAAATGATTACTGCGGGTAATAAAATGGTTGCAAAATTCTCATAATGCTATTCGAACTTCCGGTTCGTGATCCCGTATTTTTCTATGTATTTTTTATGATTTACTGCTATTTTCAGTGATTAAAAGCAATATAAGCAATCACAGATAATCAAAACAGTAAATACAATAAATAAATTGCATAGAAATAACAATAACAAAGTTAAACATGCTTCAAATGCAAAATCTGATTCAAAAAAATGAGTTCCTGAGACCCTTTTCTTCTGGAAAAAATATTTTCGGTGAATTCAGCAATTTTCGGGAGTTAACACGCAAAATTTCAGTACAGAGAAAATTTTGTGCGTAATTTTCTGAATTTCTAGGGGGGGGTTTTACAAAAATTCCTTATTCGCGAAAAAACTCAGAATTTTCAGAATTCCGAAGGTTTTATTTACAAATTTTCAGCTCTAAGAAAATTGTGCCTAATTTCAGTGAAATCCAAGGACTTATTTGTAAAATCTGAAATTAGCTTTTCTTCCCTTTTTTTTTTCTTTCTCCGTACGGGCCTTTATTCCTTTGCATTCACGTTGCATTAGCTTGGGCTCATTGCTTTCTTTCGGCCCATATGGCCTTTGCCTTCACGTGCTAGGAAAATCAGTGCCACATGCGGCGGCGCTACGTGCATGCGCACACGCGGAGGCTGCGCTAGGTGCGCCCGCGTGGAGGCTGGGGGCGGCGCATGCAGGCGGCCGGCGGCGAGCGGGCACGGAGGCATGGCCAGCGCGTTTGGTAAGGTGGCGGCTTCCAGCGCGCGGTGGTGATTACTGGGTTTCACGCGTGTGCCCATAGATGCGGCTTTGGGCAATGGCACATGGCTGGGTGGCGCATGGCGAGCGACGGCGAGCGGGCGCCGGCCGCGCGTGCGTGCTCGATGCGCGCGTGCAGCGCTTCGATGGGTTCGCGTCGGCTTTGGGCATGGCAATACGCACAGGGCCGTGCGGGGCTGCTGCAAGCGAACGCAGGGCTCTGGGCTGATGGCGGTGCACAAGGCGCTCAGTGGCGGTTTGGCTACAGTACAGCGCGGCTGCGGGCAGCGCAGGCGCCATGGCGCCGTGTGTGGGCGGCATGCAGGCCGGTGGTGGCGCGGCTTGCGCGCGCGCGCGGCGCGATGGCGCGCGTGCAAACTTTTTCATCTTATTTAATGTTCATGTAATGTCTGTTCATCTATCGATGCAATGTATAATGTAAACGTAGTACAAGATTACAACGAGGCGCGGCTTCATGCCGTCTTGTGTGCTCACCGCGTACTAGCGTGTGTGCCACCGTCGTTGCCTCCGTGGCGATGCGTGATGGCGGACTATGCCGGCCGTAACGTATCGCGAGGTAGTGACGATCGCTTGCGGTGATGCGTGCACATGGTGCCTTTCATGCGATTGCATATACAACCTACGGTACAATCATCATCTACTCTTTCATGCAATCCACCGATCGGCTTGGCGGCGACTTCAAGTCGGCTCGCGGTAGATTAGAGCGGATTTGCACCGTGAAAACCAATCTAGAAAGCAACAATTGCAAAATTGGCGATCTAAAAACGATTCAATCTACGAGTGTCGTTCATCGACGGTTACCTTTTCGATCGCGAGGAGAGTCGATCGTCGCGATAACGTGTTGAGGAACCGTCGTTGCGAGTCGGTCAGCGATTACCTCGTGACAAGCGTAGAATCGTAAGAACAATGCATGAACAACAAGAACGAATAAGAGATAGAACACGAGAGATATAGGGGACTTCTTGCTTCTCTTTATTCCTTCATCCATCGATCAATCTTTACTGATGAATAGCACTTTATTTATGCGCTCGACCTCTAGGGTTTGGGATGGGCGCCACTAATGGGCCGATTGCGCAGGTCGGCCATGGTTTCCCAACAACTACTACTAGTAGTAGTTACGGCGGTGAGATTGTTGATATCATTGTGCTGATGCTGTCGGTATCGTTATTTTAGTGCATAATTGCGTTTTGATAAGTGCAGGGGAAGGAAAGTTCTCTGCTCCTAGTAGCTAAGTTAATCCATGGCAGATCGTTGCCCACGACATGGTATGGCCCATCTTATCGTCATTTAACGCCGATAATGAAGTTGACCGTGCCATCAAACCGCGCCCTAAGCCTAGAGAAATCAAGAAATGGCCAGCCGTACCAAACTAGCCAACCTATAGCTCTGGTGCCCCCAGTGGCGACTCGTACTGGCTACGAGTACTAGTTGCTGGTAGGGATCGTCCTTGTCACGTACTGTAACGAGAGCCATGCTCTTTGCGTTACTACAGCTCTGAACTCTGCTTGGCGGACATGACTGTAGCTATATTATGTGATTTATTTATCTATCCCAAAAATCTAAGCTATCCTTTTTTCTACTTGATTGTTTCTGAGATCAAGTTTGTGCTGCTCTTAAATATTTGTGTGAGACGAGTTATGCTACTATGATTTGGGATGCCTATCTTAGCTTAGCCTTTGGATTTATGTGCGAGTGGGTGTGCCCCCACTTGAGGTAACGTGCCGATCCGTGTGATGCTTTAGCTTTTGATACGGTAGTTGCGCTAACGCTGTTGCTAGCTCAAGCCCAACCAGAACCTAAACCAAAAATGTACGGAGTACTTGTTTCCATTGGCTTTGGGTGGGCATTAATCAATGTTAAACAATAATAGTCGCCCGACTATTGCCACTGGCCCTTCACAATTCACATTTGCATATTCTAATACGCAAACTAATGCACTCGCAGAGCTTTCCGCTAAGGCTAGTCTCAGTGGGAGTTTCATTCTCATTAAATGTGTTGCATTTGCATTTTAGATGGCGTGGCTGTATTTAAGAGAGAGAGAAATGGGTTTCATCTAGATGAAACTCTCTTGCTGCAAATACTCCTCCGAGTCGTGAAATTAAATGTCATGAAATCAGAGAATGAAACTCTCCATTGAGAGTGGGTATTTCATTCGAGTTTCATTTCATTTATATGACATGTGATCTTGAAACAACGTCGTAAACTCTCCATCGAGACTCACTAACGAAAGAACCGAACCAAGTCCAATCGAGCCGTGATCCCTTGCGGTTTCAGCTAAGAGCCAAATAGCGCCACCTTTTCGCCAAGCTCCTCCACTCCCGTGGCGACTGATCACACGCATGAGCGCGCGCCCGCTCAAAATCATGCGCAAATCTCGAATCAGACGAGACAAAACGGCTTAATTAGCTTGTTCTTGGGAATATATAGCAGAGAAAAGAATACACACACAAAAAGGGGAAGAAAAAAAAAAGAGAAAGAAATGAGAGCAGGATTCCGTCCGTGGGGAGTGCAGAAGCGGAAAAGGAAAGATGAGATTTGGGTGGGGGCATGGAGCGATTTGGTGCCTATATGGTAAGGTTCCTTCTTATTTTTTTTAGGGGCCCGCCCCAGTTTTAGAATTGAAGGAATCCGGATTCCGGAATGCGATAAGATGGGGCCCCGGGGGTGGAGAAGTCGCGTCGTACCGCGTAGCCTTATCCTTCTCGGGAGCGGAGAAGCGCTGCGTTGCGTTGCGTTGCGTTGCCTTCCGACGTGTCCCCTGCGCTCGTCGCGCTACAATGTCCAACACTGTTTGAGCACGGCGGAAAGGCTGTGCACCGCAGGCGCGGGACGGGGAGGCACCGGCGGACGGGCCTGTGGGCTGTGGCTGGTGCTCTTTCCTAGGCCTAGGGTGAGGCGATATACGATGGATGGGTGACCTACCCTTGTCTTGTCGACTGGTACGGTCGAGTTGCCACATAAACAGGATCCCAGATTTTTCTTGGAAGGCGTGAGACAAAAACTAACACCGCTCCTCGTGTTAGAGCGAACAAAGGCTTTTGAGGGGATGTACGTATGTATGGGATGCTAAGCAGAGTGCATCGATTAATTAACAGGCTTGTAAACTGAGCTGTTCAGTCAACGTGAGAGTTTTTTCTAAGCAAACATGGCCCAAAGGCCATTAACCCTCTATTGATATGAAAGTAGTACAACTATCCATTGAGTTACAAAAGGGACTCTGCGAAGAAAACAAATTGTAGAATAGACCCTGAAACTCAATGAGAAGGACTAGAACGAAATTAAAAATTACATTTATGTCTTTGTGCTGCTTCTGGTGACGCCGACAATGCGTGAAGAGCTTCAGTCGCCAGAACCTTGTGCTACTTCAGTTGACCAAAAACGCTAACTACGAGGTTATATGTTACGACTGTGGTACTTTTTTTTATAGCTTGCTAGCAAATTACCGATTATATTGAGTCTTTGTTTCATCTTTTTTTAAGAAAATTGATATCGTCGATTTGTCATTTTGTATAATTATTTTCGCTATAATAATCGGTTCGAGCAGAGTCAATTTTTACTTCAGGAGGAAGCATAACTTTAGCATCGTAAACTAGAAAAAAAAGGGTGTCCCCAGTTGTATGACTGGTCGTGATCTGAACAACCTATAATACAGAGGGGAGTTATAGCTCTTGACCGTTTTATTAACTGGTCAAATACGAGGCGTTTTATTCCTTATATTAATATACCATTAGCTCGCTCTACTGCCCTGTTACTTTGTGGGTAAGCTACAGAAGCGTAATGTATTTTGATACCTAGATCTTTGCAAAATTTCTGCTCGAGAACTGGGTATCGTTATCTGTGATTATACGAGTTGGTATACTAAATCGCGTGTTCATATTTTTTTATGATGAACTTCTTGGTGACTTCAGTTGTGAATTTAACAATTGGCTTAGCTTTGATACATTTTGTGAATGTATCAGTTATAACAAAAAAGAATTCAAAACCCCCGGGTGATTTTAGGAAATGTCCAGAATGTCTAGTCCTTATGCAAAAGGCTAAGAAAGAAGTATTGTTTGCAAAGCTTGTACCGGCTGATGTACTTGTCGGCTGTGAAACTGATATTGTACACACTTTGTCAAAAGATTTTTTTGCATCACGGAGGGCAGTTAGCCAATAGTATCCTTTCTTAAAACCTTTACCGACGAGAATTCTGTAAGAATGATACGCTTCACATACTCCTCCATGTATATCGGATAGTAATTTAATACCATCCATTTGAGATATGTATCTCATCAACACTCCGTGAGCTACCCGTTTGTAAAGGGTGCATTTGATCAGAGTGTATGATTTGACTTTTCGAGCTGTATGATCAGTCTCCACGTCATCTTCAAGAAGTCTGTCATGCTAAAGATAATCGTAGATTGACGTCATCCAATCGCTACTGGGATCGATCTGTACGACCTCCAGTGGAGCATATTTGTCTTCGGAATGCTCGACTACCGAGGATGTATCGAGTTGCTCGAAAAAACTCTGGATGGGATAGGTGATCTTGAGGAAGCCATCCGTGCCATCTGGTTTGTTAAAAAGTTGTTTTTTATAGGAATATGTTGGATTTGGAAACCAAAGAAGTGCTTTTCGAGTTTTCGTACTTCCGCGAGATAGGATGATATCTTGGGACCTAAGCATTGATATTGTTTTCCAACTTGATTCACTACTAGCTGAGAATCGCCTTTCACTAGTAATCTACTAATCCCGGGTGCTTTGGCTGCTCAGAGTCTTGCTAGTAAACCTTCATATTCTACCGCGTTATTTGTAGCAGAAAAGTTTAACTGAATGACGTACTTAATGTGTTCTCCAGTAAGAGATATCAGGACAATTCTAGCCCTCGAGCCTTTGACCATCAAGGAACTGTCAAAGTACATGGTTCATTGATGTGACCATGCCACATACGCATACGACCACAGCTCCCAAGATTGAGCAAAAGGTGAATTCATTCCCTTAGCTTTAATTTGTTTTAAATGAGACTACGATGCTACTTAATGATGAAAATGTATATTTGTATAGCTATACAAGAAGGAATACATCAACGCTACACGTTCGTAGTTGGGGTCCACCTAAAGGGAAGTAGACCCGCACATCAAGACCAAGTCCACATCTTCCCCAACACTTCCTCAGGGTTACTGTCAGGACCCGGGATTAACAACCCAAATCCTCTATGCATTTCTGAACTAGTCCCATGACCAGTAGCTAGTTCACACAGTAAACAAATATGGTAACAAATTCATATCACAACTTTATTAATAAACTCATAGTTTATTACAAAAGAGGCTTACAAGCCAACAATAAATAACACAGCGGAAGACGAAGAAGAAGTAGTGGAGTCCAGCTGATCTGCCACATGCAATCGACTGGGGAAGCGGCCTAGTCGTCGAGATTCACACTAGTAGCAAAATCCTTCTCCTCTGAAATTTTATTTGCATAAAGCAAGTATGAGCACAACTTCCGTGCTCGCAAGTTACACCCGTCAAATAACAAAATGACATGCATACATGGATGTAACAAAAGGATGGCTTATAGGTTGATTTGCATAAAGCAATATTTTATTTAAATACTTGTACTAAGTTCAAAAGCAGATATTCTATAACTACAAATCATTTTATAAATTCTCAGTTTTATAGTTAGATAACATTCACACATGAATGGTGAAGGATACCCTCCTATCACATGGCTTCCTGCCCAATTCCTATTTGGATAAACCAGTTTTGAAGAAATCTTTTCAAACAAAACCAAGGTCTAACTTTGAGTGGCTTTGCTAGCATGTCCATAACCGTAAATACGGCTATTCGAATAGTTTTACACTCTGCAGAGGTTGTACAGCTTTACCCACAAGACACGACCTCTCTAATTTGTTTGGCATCCGTCGATACCACCGCTCACTACCTTAGGTAAGCAGTCTAGAGCATGTGTCAAGGCCTTTACAATGCGTCATTCCATCGTAGTTGCCCCTCGCTAAGGTTTCGCCACCCCTTTTGGAATAAAGACCTCCGGGTTCGGGCCCCCTCTTGCGCTAGGTGGGACTAACATAAGTCGTAACATGACTACCTATTGCATCTGTAGGGAACGACTACGATGGAACATTGCAAATTAATTAGCCAGGTCCTACTCCCCACACTGAGGACATGTGGTGGTACGGTGGTAGCTTAGCAAGATGCGGCTCGAAGACCGATCATTAATTGACCTGGGCGACATCCATTAGAGTCCTGGGCCTCAACCTACCCAGTTGAGCCTGTGCATAAACCTGCACCCTCAAGACAACCAATTCGCCCAAATTCAAACCCATTTTCATTTTATTTTCCAAGTAAAAGTATTTTATAAACCTTCTATGGTAAAACAATACCATAGATCCAATTTAAATCAAATTTGAAAATTTTGGTTGAAAGCTTCCCAAATACAAGATTAGATCTAAGCATGGGCTAAGCATATAATTAATTTTAGTATCATTTTGTCTAATGGTGACAAGATATTCACGTTCAACATTCAAATTGGTCATACAAGGAAAATTGGAATAACTAGGCAATTAAAACAGGTGATTAAAATAATTATATAAACATAAGCATGCAGTAATAATTTAAAACAGAATATAAATAATTTGAGATAATGGGATCAATATGATCAAGAGTATAACTTGCCTTGCTTGATGAGGTGATGTTGTTTTCCTTAACAGATCACCTGGTATTGAGGTGGTGTTGTTTTTCTTAATAGGTCACCTAGTACTCACAAGTACTTTCTTCAGGTAGGCCAAGTGTACAATCACAATGATTATACAGTCAAAATCAATCCTCTTATGAGCTCTTCAAACGGCGTCGAAATCTGACTCAACGAAGTCGTCGAAATCTACTCGCGAAATAAGCCAAATTCAATTAAAATTCAAATAACAATTCAAATGAATTCCAAATTAAAATATTTTGGTTTAGTTAGCTAGATCTTGAATTTAGATAAATTTTAAAATTTGAATCACCCAAATCGGAGTTCGGATGCAAAAGATATGAGTTTTGGAAGTGTGAAAATACATAAAATGATAGAATTAGGGTTTTTCTGAATTTTGGAAATTATTTTTCTAAAGAAAAATGGCTTTATTGCGCAATGATGACATCAGCAGCTGATTTTTGGAATTTAAAAGAATTAAAAGAATTTCTGACACGTGGGTCCCACGTGTCATAGACACAGCTCACGGTGGACGAGTTCCACCGAGCCAAGAGGGAGTCGGTGCGGTGGACTGGCCTCGCGGGCATGCCACGTGGGTGGACACGCGAGCGGGGAGGTGACGTGGCGCTGACCTGGCGCCAAGGTGGCAACCACGTGGCGGCCACGTCGGTGCCGAACGGGGGCGATGCTCGGGTCCCAAGGAACCGGCGAACGGCGGCGTCCCGTCGGCGACGAGGGGTACCGGAAGAAAGAGGGGACTCCACTGATCACGGTGCTCACCTCGGTGGGGCTAGGGTACAAAAGATTCGCCGACGGTGAGCGAAGAAGCGGCGGCGAGGGAGCTCCGGCGGCGGCGGTGTCGGTGCCGGAATCGAAGAAAGAAGCGCTCGCGACCGGGATCCTTCAATCGCGAAATACAACGAAAAGGAGAGGAGAGAGGAGGAGTGAGTGTTGGGGATGGGATGTGGGATGAGAGGGGCGCACCATGCCTCCTTTTATAGGGACGGAGGAGGCCGGAGGCGTGAGATCGGGCGCGGAGGTCACGGCGGTGATTTTTGGGTTCCGGCGATTGCGCACGCGGAGGAGGGTAAACGGCCGGAGATGGGGCGACGTGATAAGGTGAAGTTAATGTGCGCAACCGTGTGGAGAAAGGGGCGGAAATCGCGGCGGAGATGGAGCTCCGTGCGCGCGGTAATGGCGGCCGCGTGTGGGCGCGTGAGGAAGAAGAAGGCGAGGTGGAAGAAAAGAGGTGGGCTGTCGATTTTTGATCCGACGGTGCAAAGGAGGAGGGTGACGTGGGGCGTGGTGGCCGTTGGATTTAGATCCAACGGTCCTCGTTGGTTAAGATGTTCGGTCGCCCGAACGTTACACGGAGATCTGATCGTTGAGTCCCGATCCAACGGGTGACACGGATTGAAGCGCGTGGGGTTTTCTTGGCCGTCCGATTCAAATCGGACGATGGAGGAGAGAGAGGGAAAGGGGTGCGGTGCGTGCGGGCCGAGTGGGAAGTGGGCCGCGGGAGGAGATGGGTTGGGCTGAAGAGATTTGGCCCAAAAAGGGGTTTTGGGTTTTTAAATGCTTTTGCAATTTAATTTTTCTTATTAATTCATTTTGGCTTTAGAAAATAGCAAATTAAATTAAAAAATTATGAGAAAATTCACAGAAATTCTCTGAGGCATTTTGGACTTAATAAAAATAGTTCCAATATAAAGTTGTTTTTTTATTTATTTTTGAACAGTAATTATTTTTGTTTTAAAGATAAATAGTAAAAAGCTTTTAAAATTCTAGAAAATTCCAGAAATTACTTGAAATTTTATTTTTCACTTTAAATCCAATAAAAACACATAAAATTCAATAAATTTTATTTTTGACTTTTTAAATCTAGGAAATTTAAGAAATTCAAGAAAACACTATTGAAACTCAGAAAATCCAATAAAAGAATAAATTTATTAGTTTTTATTTTGGTAACAACACTTTGGGATGTTACAGTTACCACATCACTTTTTGTACAAGTTAAGTAAGAGTTCAAGTTGGACCTCTTCTGAAATACAATTCGGTCTCAGGAGATAGCCCTGATTTCAAACGAGCATAACTTTCAAATATAAACTCCGTTTAAGGTCCACGAGTACTTGATTGAGAGCTTATTTGGTCCTCTTTCTAATGGATCTGGCCCCACCTTCAAATTCATTCTATGTGTGCCGTAATTATCAAAAGAAGCAGCTGCGACGCCTGTTTGAGCCAAATTGGGTCTTGTAATGCTTGGGCCCAAGGGAAGGCGCCACCCTAGGCTGCCCATACTGTTCATGTATGAACAGTACCATGAATAGTACCATCCTCTTAGACCTTAGCTATGTGCGGCTCCTCCTCCCCTATTTAAGGATGCCGCACCTTTCTAGTTTTTTTCTGATTTTGTTGAGTTAGAAGTTAGCTACAATGCAACTTCGTTCTCCCCGATTTAAGGAGGTCGCAAATCCTTTTGAGGTATTTCTTTAGGGTTTAAACTTTCAAGAGTTCGTTCTCTTGCATACGAACTCCAAATTTGATGATTCAATTTTTTTAAATTCATATAAAATCAAGATCTAGCCAACTAAACCAAAATTATTTAATTTGAATTTGAATTTATCTGTATTTATTTGAGTTTAGTTTATTTTTACGTATAGAGTTCGTTGATTCCGAGGGTCTTGAGTTACTTGAAGAAGAAGAATTTGAGCAAGACAAGTTATACCATTGAACATGTTGATCCTATTATTTTAAATTACTTAATTATGTTTTAAATTATTATTGCATGCATATTTCTATTCAATTATTTTAAATTCTTGATTTAAATTCCTAGTTACTCTATTTTCTTTGTATGGCCAATATTGATATTTGAATAGTCATTTCCTTGTCACTATAGTTAAAATAAAATAATTTATAAAAAATTATATGCTTAGACAATGCTTAGATCAAAATTTTGAATTTGAGAAGTTTAGCCAAATTATTCAAATTTGATTCAAATTGAGTTTATGGTATGGTCTTACCATAGAAGTTTTAGAAATTGCTTTTACTCTTGACAAATAAATAAAAATGGTTTGGACTTGGGCGATTTGGACCGTTGGTGGGTACAAGTTTATGCACGGGCTCAATTCATTGAATGGTTGAGGCCGATAGGTTATTTTAAAAGTCGTCTAGTCATATAAGAACCGGTCTGCAAGATGCAGGATTGTTAAGCCAAACTCGTACCACTACAAGTGTGGAGTGGGACAGGCTTGTCTAATTAATCTATATTATTTCACCGTAGTTATGTCATTCAGAGGTGTAAGTGTCGTGAAGACTTACTGTTAATACTCATATGGTGCAAAAGGGGGTTATCGTTTGGTACGAAGCCTTCGGTAACGAAACCTTAGCAGGCATAATTACTTTGAAATAATATAGGGTAAAGGCCCCGTGATAGTTGCTTAGTCGCACGCATTCGGAAGCATGTTTTGGCTGATATTTAAAGCAACCTATCTCTTGTGGGTAAAGCTGTACAAACTCTGTAGAGTAATGATCTATTTGAATAGCCACATCCGCGGTCATGGACATACTGAGCAAAACCTTTCGTGGATTAGACTTGGTTTTGTTTTAAAATAAATTTCAAACTCAGATGTTTTTGGATGTTTCATCCAATTGGGAAATTTAGGAAGAATGCTTGGTGCAAGTGGGTTAGTCCTTCACCATTAATGTATGAATGTTTATCCTATACTTGAGAATTGATGATTAAAAATAACATTTTGACTTCTAGTTATAGATTAAAAATTGCCTTAAAACTTAGTAAGAATATTTAAACCTGAAAATGTTGTTTTTTGCAAAAGAACCCTACAAGCCTCATTTGGTTAAACATGCATGCATTATATTTTGTTATTTGGTATAACTTGTGAGCACGGTTGTTTGTGCTCACTCTTGCTGAATAAATTATTCAGGTGAAGAATATTATCAAGATGATGAGGATCAGAACGACTAGGCTACACCCTTAGACGATTGCCTGTGGCGAATCATGTGGCCTACCTATTTATTTTGCTTCCGTTGTGTCTATCATTTGGTCTTGTGCCCAAATTGTAATAAACTCTGAATAATATTCAATAACGACGTGATATGATTTTGCCATCACTTTTGTTTGACTGTGTATACTAGCTATTCCTGGACTAGTATATGAAACAAAGAGAATCCGGGATCCTTTGTTCCCGGGTTCGACTGTTTTGCGAGGGTAACATTCCTCGTGCTCCATTTGTTGACGTAGATTCCTCTAAGGAAGTGGTGAACGACCACCTCTTTTAGGAGTCCGTTGATCACCAGTTGTTGGAGGGTTTCTTCTTCGACCCGCATCATGGTCGGGAGATCGATGTGGTTGTAGTAGAACTTACGATCATAATATGGTAGTAGGATGACCTACGATCATATAGGGTGGTCGTAGAATAGCTAACAACCATTTGGTACTTATAATCTCATCATTGATAATGAGGGGTACCTTTGAAGGTAGTATAAAGACAATATTGTCTATAACAAATATTACAGATAAATAGTTTAACTAAATGAGCATTATTAAGTCCTCATCTCATATGATCGTATCGTTTAATCAAATATATAATGTAGTTCGACAGTGATATTCTTTTGAAATTGCTTTAAAGAACTTTATTTAATAAAATATAGTCTAAATAAAAGATATGTTTTTTTTTATAAAAACAATAATATAAAGGAATGTACCAAGGGTGAAAATTTACATTTAGAAGGACATATACTGGAAAGTATTTATATTTAATTACTAGCATCGGTAGAATCGGGTAGAGTAGTACGAAAGTTTGTATTATGATCGTACATTTTTTTAGAATCATAAAAGTATTACGATAAATTAAGATCCAACGTAGAATCGAATCAGTCCGGTAATCCAGGATCGTAAAATATTAAGATTCTAACACTCGAATCGAGATTCCGACGTAATACATGCCCCCCCCCCCCACCATGTAATAAGCTACTAAAATGGAAAGTTAATTAAGATGTAGTGCTATCTAGTGCTACGTACCCCCAAGTGTTTTCTCGTTTACAAAGTACT
This sequence comes from Ampelocalamus luodianensis, assembly GCA_036346255.1. Lineage (NCBI taxonomy): Eukaryota > Viridiplantae > Streptophyta > Magnoliopsida > Poales > Poaceae > Ampelocalamus > Ampelocalamus luodianensis. Next base: position 22,683,515 of record CM070621.1, read on the forward strand.
CATCGAGCCTAACTGCCTAAACTTCTTCGATATGGTAGTGCATTCTTGGGAAGAGTTGGATGGATCATGGATCGAGATATGTTTTGTTGCTAGAAATTTTGGAGAGCATGGAGTGTGGCTTTTATTAATCACGGGCCCGGGAGCAAATTGACCATTTATTCTTACACGGCATGTTTTGTGCACGTTAGGGCTAACTAAATTCACGGATCATGTATTGCATTAGCAATCAAGCTAGGGCGTTTGTGGACTGAGTCTGACGTCCAAATCACGACTCATGAGGCCGAGTTGAGGTCACTGCGACGAATGGCATATTTGAATTGTAATCACGGCTTACACTGAACTTGTGAGGCTTGCAAGTTATGAGCGTCGTTATTTTGTCCCAGTTGCTGTGTGTGACTGTGAACTCTACACACCGTGCCTGACCGTGCGCGCGGCTGAAGAAAAAAACACTGGCAAACAGCGCGGCCTGGATGACCGTCACCCAGGCCACCGTGCAAGGAGGGGCGTCGGCCGAGCCGCACAACCCGCAGTCGCGTGGCCCAATGGTTCTGAGCTCTGACGTGCCGAAACGCCGGGACCCAGTAGGTGTTGCGCGGGCCCACGCAGGATTTTTGACACGCGATGATCACGAAACAAGCGGGACTTTGAGCGGAGGGACGGCTCGGCAAACCTTGCACGGCCTGCAGGGGACGAGTTCCGGTGGAACCTAGAGAGACCGCGCCACGGGGTGCGTAGGCTCGACCCAATCCAGCGCACAAGTGTTACACATGTTTACAGGGGCATTTCAGCGAAAAGTACTTTTAGTAACTACTAACTCCACATGTTTATACGAACTTATAGTTCATTCTTCGCGAAAATTTTTGTCGTGTCAAACTAATTCCGAAATTAGTCTCTTTTTTTTTTTTTTTAAAAAAGAAGCTCCTGAGTACGTTCACATACCCATGTCTTGCGAAGTTGCGCTATCAATCTAGCTTTTTAAAGGCTGTCCTCCAAAATATGAGGCAGGCTATGGGCATTTGGGCCCATTGTCATTTCGAGGAATGGTATTAGGGCCGGAGAAAATAGTAATGAAAGGTCGGACCCAGCGCATGCAGCCCAGCTGCCCAGGGTACTCGTGGCCCAGCGGCGAGGTCAAATGCGCTGCGGCAACGGAAACGGAAACGGTGCGGCTTGCCGGATGTGGCGGCCCAACGTGCGGATGGTGCGGAGCACACGCACCGATCGTGGTCGCGGCGATGTTTCCCGTTCCCCGCGGAGAAGACGCGGCGTATGTTCGCTATCGCCCTCTTGACTTGACCCCCAGTCTTTCCACTGTACATTTGTACGTACTAGTTCCAAAAGGAAATGGGGAGGGTTTGCCTCACTTGCCTCCGGGTAACGGCATGTATAGTAAGATGATATCAGTCTTTTATAATTCATGTCACCTAAGATTTTTATATGATATGAACGAGAGATGGAGGAGAGACGCAGAAGACGTTACAGACGGTCTATAAGACCCTTATAAATATCATTTTTGTTGTTGTACTTGTGCCGTTTGTAACATATATGTTTTGTGATCTCGTTTTGTACCAGTCATATATAAACAACTCAATGGGTTGTTTTTAGCTTTGTATTTAGATGATATGGAATGTATTACATGCAACTATCGCCTATACCACTTTAATCACTATACGTGCCCTAATGCAGGCCACTTTAAAGCAACTCTCTTCTTGTAGTACGACAACATGCTAAGTTGATAACATGTCGTTGCCAACATCGCGTCTCGGACTATATTTTGTAGCCTCTCCACATTGTTGTTTTTTCTTCTTCTAACATCTCCTAAGAAAGGTCCTTTTCTTCGGCGGTTGCACGTTACGTGGACGCGTTTTATGCCGTAAACCAATGGGGGTCGTGCATCGTGGGGCCATGTTCAATAATCGTTAGGCTCTGAATTTCCTGGTTTTGTTTACCGAATATCACGATCCAGCCCACTCCTTGGTAGCCCGGCCCGGGCGCAGACATGCAGCGGAAGAAGACTCGGTTCGTTTGACCCCTCAACTTCCGGTCCGTTCCCAGGAGCGAAGGAAGGAGGAGCTGCCATGGCATTGCCACTCGCTTAATTTCCATCTCGTCGCTTCTCCTCCTCCTCCTCCTCCTCCTCGCATCCGTCTCCGGTCCCCGCGCGGGATCCTAAAAAAACTTGCCGAAACCACGCACAACTTCCATGAAATTAAGCACTTCCCGCACAAAAAACTTCCATGAAAGTGTCACCGCTCGGCGTGCCCGAGTCGCCCCCACGTACTCACGCGCCAACCACGGTCCGTCCCACGCGGTTCTTCCAGGAAAATGCCGGCGTGAGGATCGTACTATATAGGTAGGCGGAGTTGGTGGGGGGGAAATCGAAGGGGTTGGTTGGTTCTTCGAGAGGAGAGGAGAAGAGAGGGTAAAGATGGAGAGTTACCTGAACGAGAACTTTGGGGGCGTCAAGGCCAAGCACTCGTCGGACGAGGCGCTGGGCCGATGGCGCAAGGTCGTCGGCGTCGTCAAGAACCCCAAGCGCCGCTTCCGCTTCACCGCCAACCTCGACAAGCGCTCCGAGGCCGCCGCCATGAAGCGGTCCAACCAGGTACGTGTACCGCCTCCCTTGTCAAGAGGGTCCTGACATCCCTGCTCTTCATGTGTTCCCGTTCCACGATGCGTTTCTTGTTCCTGCAATTGTTCGTTAATTCGGTTGGAGAACAGAGAGACTAGATTGGAACGGCATTAGGCAGATAGATACGCGATGAATTTGCCCTTTCAGTTCCCTTTCATATCTTGGATCGGCTTCGTGCTTTGCCAATGTCAGCGTTTTCGTTCACTTTTCTTGGCATACATAGGAAGCGCAGATTGTACATGCGAAGGTGTAGAATTGCAGATTGCAACATCTCAAATTGTCAAGTATAAAGTCCTTATCGGGCTATCAGGCCTTCCTTGTACTCTTTTTACATAAAAAAAAATACTATTGGACTATGAAAGTAAACACCTGAGATGCTATAGGAAAAGTAAAGGTATTGCTCTGTAATTTACTTTTACTAATTGTTAACCACTTTGTTTAGAGTGAATGTGACATCATACCCAGCCGTTCTCTTTTACTCAACGTTTTACGGTATCAGAGACTGTCTGTTACTTTTTATAATTTTATATTAAAATATACTAATAAAAATATAATATTATAAAAATATTTTTAACGATAAATCTAATGATATAATTTTTATATAGCCAATCTAGATAATTTTAAACCTATTGGCATTCAAACTTTAGAAAGTTTGACGTAGGAAGCATCACTTTCAATAATGCACACATGTAAAGTTAAAAAATACTGATTTTCGACAAAATTCAAATAGGCCAATCTTTTTTTAATTAAAACTCCTGTATGTCTATATTAATCAAACTTGCCGAATTTGAACTTTCCATATTTATGCATACTGTGGCAACTTATCCAGTGATTGCTGTAGAGGCTAGAGCCTTCATCAATTTCTGCCAAGTAGATACACATGTAAAAAGCGCAGCATTAGTGCAGCGTGGAAGCTCCTGCAGCAATTGGTTTTTTTTTTTAATAAAAAAATCAACGTTTTGGAGTACTTTACTCAACAACAAACTTCTTTTTTTGACTTTTCTGGCCACGGCTGCAGCATTTTTAAGTAGGGATTGTCTGTTTGTACTGTGACTACAATTTTCTGAAGTATAAGTTAATTTTTTAATCTATTGAATAAACATCCAATCATATAACACATCAATCTCTATGCAGATCTAATGGTTACAAAAATTGACTTAGATTAAGAAAATTTCAGGTTAAATCCTTTTTAAATATCTGGATTCTGGTGTGGTTTGCACTGTTGGAACTGTTAAGTTCTTCGAGCAATGGAAGCTTAGCTCTCCTGTGAATATAAACCAACAAACTCATCCTGAAAAAAAACAGCAAAATAAAAAAAATACCAGTATATCATTAGATACCACTAGTCCACTATCATCTAGGGGTGAAAACGGATCGGATAGTTTCCGACCGATCCGGACAAAAACGGATTCGGAATGTCTCGGATCGGATTTTTCTCGGATAATTTTCGGATCGGAAACGAATTCGGATTTTTTTGCCGGAAACGAATACGGTAGGCATGCTATCCGACGGATACGGAAACGAATACGGATTATCCGGATAAGATGGAGTCCGGGTATCCGGATTTCGGCCCAAAAGAGGATTTCAACCCAAAAGAGAAAAGGGGATTTTAATTGATTTTCGAATTTCAGAAAATGCAACAAATCAAATAGTATTTTAAAAAATAGCAAATAGAGTTCAAAAAGCCTAAAAAAAATCACAGAAATTCATTGAATTATTTTTAACTTAATAAAATTAATTCCAACTTAAAGTTGCTTTTTATTTTTGAATATAAATTATTTTAAATTTCTAAAAATAGGAAAAACCTTTTTAAAACCCAGAAAATTCAATAAATTAATTTTAAAAAATCACTTTAAATCCAATAAAATCCCAAAAAACTCAATAAATTTTATTTTTTACATTAAAAACTAGGAAATTAAATAATTTACTTTATTTTATTATTTTATTCCTTTTTAACCAGGAAAACTCTTTTAAATCTCAGAAAATTCAATAAAATAATAACTTTATTAATTTTATTTTTGGTAACATACTTTGGGATGTTACAGTCATTTGCGTATAGATTAACCATCCAGTCTAATCGATGTTAATGTGAACTAAATTTTATGTATACGATGAACTAAGTGTGAATGCATAATGACTTTGTGAGTTATGACTTATGAGCTAAATATGGTAAACTAAGTGTTATATTTGTGATGAACTAGTTAATGTAACTTGCTAGTGCCAATGTTATGTGTGGTTGCTGAAAATATGAACAATTCATAAATGTTTACATCAAATAAATTAGTTATATGTTTACGTTAATTTCTGGCATACAATTTAAGGGGTTTTCATGTTCCGAAAAATATCTGTGACCGTATTTGTTTCGATTCGTATTCGCTCCGTATTCGTATTCGATACTATTTGTATTTGTATTCGTATTCGGATCCGAAAAAAATATGAAAATAAATATGGCAAAACCATTATCCGTCCATTTCCGATCCGTTTTCACCCCTACTATCATCTCTCTCTGAAGCTTTCTGTCTTTTAAAGCGTATTGAAGTGCCAAAGCAGATGCTTTTATGCAATTTTGAGCTGTAAGCAAGCTGGGAACGATTGTTGTTATTGAGACTTACTTGCACTTTATACCTATTTCAGGAGAAGCTGCGTGTGGCTGTGCTTGTTTCAAAGGCTGCACTTCAGTTCATCCACGGTACGATACCAGAGCATCCCAGAATTAACTATTTCCTTCTCGATCTCGATCTTACCACCAACACATTTCCTCAGGTCTTGCTCCCCAGAGCGAGTACACAGTCCCTGACGACGCCAAGGCGGCAGGCTTTGGCATCTGTGCCGAGGAGCTGAGCTCGATCGTCGAAAGCCACGACCTCAAGAAACTAAAATCACATGGCGGCGTCGACGGCCTCACATCGAAGCTGTCCACCTCAGTGTCTGACGGCCTCCCCAAGTCCAGGCGCAAGCTGGCGACCAGGCAGGAGGTCTTCGGCGTCAACAAGTTCGCCGAGACGGAGGCCCGCAGCTTCTGGGTCTTCGTCTGGGAGGCGCTCCAGGACATGACGCTCATGATCCTTGCAGCATGCGCGTTCTTCTCGCTCGTCGTCGGCATTGCCACAGAGGGGTGGCCCAAGGGCGCGCACGACGGCCTCGGCATTGTGGCCAGCATTCTTCTGGTTGTGTTTGTCACTGCGACAAGCGACTACCGGCAGTCGCTGCAGTTCAAGGACCTTGACAAGGAGAAAAAGAAGATCACGGTGCAGGTCACCCGGAGAGGGTACCGGCAGAAGCTCTCGATATATGATCTTCTCGTGGGTGACATTGTGCACCTCTCCATTGGTGATCAAGTGCCCGCTGATGGTTTGTTCGTATCGGGGTTCTCGCTGCTGATCAATGAATCGAGCCTGACTGGAGAGAGCGAGCCGGTTGCTGTCAATGCCGAGAGCCCGTTCCTACTGTCAGGGACTAAAGTCCAGGACGGTTCTTGCAAGATGCTTATCACGACGGTTGGCATGAGGACTCAATGGGGTAAACTGATGGCAACTCTTAGTGAAGGTGGTGATGACGAGACGCCATTGCAGGTCAAGCTGAACGGTGTTGCCACCATCATTGGTAAAATAGGCCTCATCTTTGCAGTCGTCACATTTGCGGTGCTCACTGAAGGCCTGTTCCGGCGCAAGATCATGGACGGCTCGTACTTGAGTTGGACTGGAGATGATGCATTGGAGCTGCTCGAGTTCTTTGCAATTGCTGTTACTATTGTCGTCGTAGCGGTTCCCGAAGGCTTGCCACTCGCCGTGACCCTGAGCCTTGCATTTGCCATGAAGAAGATGATGAACGACAAGGCGCTCGTCAGACACCTTGCAGCCTGTGAGACCATGGGCTCAGCAACCTCCATTTGCAGCGACAAAACCGGCACGCTCACGACGAACCACATGACCGTTGTCAAGGCCTGCATCTGTGGCAAAATCAAAGAATTGGATAGTTCTTCAGAGACTAAGAGCTTGTTCTCTGAGCTGCAGGATTCTGTCATGACAGTGCTCTTGCAGTCCATATTTAACAACACTGGCGGCGACGTTGTCTTGAACAAGGATGGTAAACGCGAAATACTGGGCACACCAACCGAGACAGCAATTCTAGAGTTCGGCCTGTCACTCGGCGGAGACTTTCAGGCGGTGCGCAAAGCGAGTACACTCGTCAAAGTCGAGCCATTCAACTCAGCGAAGAAGAGAATGGGAGTAGTCATCCAGCTCCCAGGGGGAGCATTGCGTGCTCACTGCAAAGGTGCATCAGAGATCATACTGGCATCTTGCAGCAAGTACCTGAACGATGAAGGCAATGTCGTCCCCCTCGATGATGCAACTGTTGATCACTTGAAGGCCACGATCGATAGCTTTGCAAACGAGGCACTTCGTACTCTGTGTCTCGCCTACATCGAAGTCAATGACAGGTTCTCGGCCAATGATCAGATTCCTGAAGATGGGTACACCTGCATTGGTATTGTGGGGATTAAAGACCCAGTGCGTCCCGGTGTCAAGGAATCAGTTGCCATCTGCAGGTCGGCAGGCATTACTGTCAGGATGGTCACAGGTGACAACATCAATACAGCAAAGGCAATTGCCCGGGAATGCGGCATTCTGACTGAAGGTGGTCTTGCCATTGAAGGCCCAGACTTTAGAACCAAGAGCGCAGAAGAGTTGAATGAATTGATACCAAAAATACAGGTAAGTTCGTTGCATTTACTGGAGCACTTTCCTTGCTTATCCTTTCTGAATATCATTTGTCAACGTGCTCTGATTGCATGTATCAGGTAATGGCTAGATCTTCGCCACTTGACAAACACACCTTGGTGAAGCATCTTCGGACTACGTTTGATGAAGTTGTTGCGGTGACTGGCGACGGGACAAATGATGCACCTGCACTTCATGAGGCTGATATCGGACTTGCAATGGGCATCGCTGGAACTGAGGTAAATTTCCATAAAGCTAATTGTTAGGACTTATTTACATGGGAAACTAACTAGTCATGTCATTTCAATGAACAAAATATTACAAATATTCATCTAGGTAACTCACTATGGCTGATATTAAGTATATAGGTATGCATTTGCCAGCTAAATCTGTCAGCATCATTTTTGATCTTTTATTCTTTGACATCATCGCAGCATCTCCAAGAGTTTCTCATTCAATTTCGTATTATCTCAAGTTCCTTCATTATTTAATCCTAATTTGACTCATTTTAAACATCTGCTTGAAGGTGGCAAAAGAGAGTGCCGATGTCATTATTCTTGATGACAACTTCTCCACTATTGTCACTGTTGCTAAATGGGGTCGGTCAGTGTACATCAACATTCAGAAGTTTGTGCAGTTTCAGCTGACAGTCAATGTGGTTGCTCTCATTGTGAACTTCTCCTCAGCTTGCTTGACAGGTACATATGAAATTCTGATGCTTTTAGATTCTAGTCTGTAAAAGGATATAGTACGAAGGTCAAATGTAATGTTATATAGTGAACTTTATATTGGTTCATTTATGACGTTACCTCTACTGCTGCGCATACTCATCCAATCAACTTTTCTAATTATCCCTTACCATATTCTGACTCCCTATCATGACTATTGCTGCTGATTACTTCAACTAATGTAAATTGTAACATAAACCTGCCCTTTAAGAGTTGAACAAATATTTAAAATAAGGTTGATTTGAACGTTCTTATACTAATGTCATATTTTAAATTTCCTAGTTTTGATTCATAACCTAGTTCTCAGTTCTCACTATTCTTGTACTTCTGCTTGGTAATTCAGGGAGTGCTCCTCTTACTGCTGTGCAATTGCTCTGGGTCAATATGATCATGGACACACTAGGAGCACTGGCATTGGCCACAGAACCTCCAAACAATGAACTGATGAAGAGAGCTCCTGTTGGAAGGAAAGGGAACTTCATTAGCAACATTATGTGGAGGAACATCCTGGGGCAGGCCTTCTACCAATTCCTTGTAATTTGGTATCTGCAGACTGAAGGGAAGTGGCTATTTGGAATCAAGGGTGACAATTCCGATCTAGTCTTGAACACACTGATCTTCAATTGCTTTGTGTTCTGCCAGGTAATTTGGAAGTGCTTGCTAAATCCACTTTGATGACTGACAAATTCTCTAGGCTACATTTGGATATGTTTTCTGTTTGTTTCTCCAATGATGTCATCTGTTTGTCAACTAGATCATGGTTTCAGCAAAAGATAATAAAAAAAACAGCATTTAAGATTACTTGCTGGAAAGAACTTATTATATTTCAAGAAAATTTGGGGAATAATTCTCTAGAATCCTTACTAACAGAACTAGAATGTAGTGCTTCCACTGTAAAAATCTGTCAAAGTATGATTATTTGACAGTCAATAAGTCTGACAACCTCATCACCAAATAAAGATAAAAGAAAAATTCAGAGCAAATTTTGTCAATGATAGTGCGTGTAAGTCCACTAAAATTTTCTTTGTTTTGCAGGTGTTCAATGAGGTGAGCTCAAGAGAGATGGAGAGGATAAACGTATTTGAAGGCATTTTAAACAACAATGTGTTCATCGCCGTCCTCACTAGCACTGTCATATTCCAGTTCATAATAGTACAGTTCCTCGGTGATTTCGCGAACACTACCCCTCTCACATTTAAGCAGTGGATTACCTGCATTTTCATCGGCTTCATCGGCATGCCTATCGCTGCTGTCGTCAAGCTGGTCCCAATCGGTTCTAAGTAGGAATCCATAACTAATTTCAGTCAGAAACTGAAGTCAGGTAGCAGTGACTACAGGCTGATGACGCCAATGCAGTTTTGGGCATTGCCATTCGCATAAGAAAGTTTTCTTTACACTGCAACACATTTGTAATCTCTGCCCTGTTCTCTTGCATTTGATCCGTAGGATGAGCCAAGATTATGGGCTTGATTCTTAAAAAGTGTTTAATAGACTCCTGTAGCTTTCTTTCCCGTGGTTTCCCACGTGTTCTTTCCTTGGAATGTTGAAGCTTGGAACTGTACATGGCTGGCTTGATAAGTTTGCACCAACCTGAGGTACTGGAGACATCTGTTTGATGCTACACCTTTGACAAAGTGTTTGGATTGACTTGTGTAAGGTTCTTTTCCTCGTTGCCATCCTGATGTTTTTTGTGGTCATTCTGGAAGTGTAGCAAAGTTACTGGCAATAAAAAATCAATGAACTCTATTTGTCGGGGAAACTGCTATATTTATCCTTTTCCCGTGTGATTATGCTCCGATTATATCACTAAAATGTGCTGCTTTGGATGTGAACTATCACTTGTTTTGCTGCATCTGCTAGCTTGGTTGGGGTGGGTATAAATCTGAATGCCGCAGCATTTCCGATTTGCCAAGAAAATGCCTCGCTAGCTTCCAAGATCAAAGAGCGTCATATGTAACTTTGACCAGGAATCTGTTGCGATCCAAATGCCAGCACCAGCAGGTACACCAAGGAACAGTAGTATGTACTTGTGCATAGGCCTGGCAGTTGACTTGTTTTGGGATCCAAGGCTTATCTTGACACATAACAATTGACACAAGCAGCTTGCTTCCATCACTACTGTCACCAGTGCCAATACAAAATGTTTTTGACCAGTCAAGGCACTGACTAAGAAATTAAGCATGTTACTACTAGGCTACACTACAATATACTTCCTGGCTTGCAAGAAGCAGAAAGCATTGGGAATAAAATTCCAACAGCGTCAGCCAGTAGCGCTGCCCTGTGAACTATTTTTTACCTGCTGCCAGGCACGAGACAGCCCAACAAGACAGTACACCAAAATTTTTACCAGGTCATGTCTCCCTCTCACTCAGCTTTTGACTGCATGGGCCAGGACTAAAGAAATGCAGTGCCAAGGCCATCCACAGCCATCTGATCATACATGGCGAGGGGTTTCTTTGGTCAAGATCGACACACACAAACACAGCTCTGGTACTTCAGACATTTCACAGGAACACACTGTTCTTGAAGGCAGTGAAGAAAGAGGGAAAGAACAGAAGCAGATCCACTCATTGCTGCCTCAGATCAAAATACCTCATAAAAGAAGCTCAGCAGCTGGTGAGAGGAAGCTGAAGAGGACCTCTCTTGGCCTATTTCACCTGTCCTACCCTGTCCAAGTAATTTTGCATTGCATGATACGAATACAGTGAGTTAAAAGAAGGCAATGTTGCAGCTCTCGTGCGAGAGAGAGAAACAAGCAGTGTCAGTCACCTCCAAGAACAGCAAGCCATTGTTGCAAATAGCAAAGCAGGTGATTTGATGACACGGCACAAAGGCAACATCAGAAAGGCAGCAAAGCGAGGAGCAATAACCATTTCTTTCATCTACAAATAACAATAAACAACTCCCAACTACCCCTGCTCAGCAATTGCACACGGACTATCAGGGCTTTAGACCTGTCAAGAGCATACGAAAAGGAGATAGCATATCCTGGAAAGACGGTGGTTTGGTTCTAATCTAACCGATGAATAGTTGGTATTGGTGTCGAGGTGTCCGGGGAGTGAACTCTCACGTTTGTAAATTGTTGGATTGCTGTCAAACATCTGGCTGTCTGATCGGCAATGGAGACTAGTCAAACCGGCGGTGCAAGATTGTGCCAAATGGACACCAAACACTTATATGAGAGTGTTTGGGGATGTGTTTGCATCAGATGCCATTGAAAATAGGAACTGACGCGAAACTAGATATAGATTAACTGAAAAGTTTAGATATGAGTGTTTTCTGGTCTTGGAAAGCGGTCGACTGGCCACTACACGGCTGTTGTAAGTTTAGCTCTATTAATTTGGTTTCAGTGATTAATGAAAATCTATATGTGAGACTAGTATATATATATATTTTTTGATATGCTATTGTTTAGTCTTATTTGTATAGAAAGATAAAAAAAATCTTTGAAGGTATGTATTCGATGTCATATTTTTATATCTTGTTGCTTTACTCGGATTAAAATATAGGTTGAACTCCACCAAAAATCTAAGTTAGATATATGCATATTGTTTCAACTCATATATCTATGTATGCACACATTTAGGGGCCACTCTAGTATTGATCTATTTATTCCATCCACTTATATTGATGATCTCTGTTTTAAATGCATCCTTGAATATATTAAACCTTTGTGGTTGAAATATACTCATGTTAATTTAAATTCAATTATTTTGCAACCGGATTGTCATCGATCGCCAAAAAAAGGGAAGATTGAAGAACCTAGACACATCATTATGAGTTAATGGAGTTTTTAGGTAATTAATGACAAGCATTTTGTGAAACTAATATTTTCCATGAGTTGGTGAAATATGTCGAGCCCTGTGATGATGAAAACTTTGGATGACTCCATGTATTGAAAGTCACCAAGTCAAGTGATTGGCGTTATGTGTTGATGCTCAAGTCAAGAACCCGATCTTGGAGAGAATATATGAGTCATTGAGTGAAAGCTCTAAGTGGATGCACAAGGCAAATGTATAACTAGCGTAGGCTAAAGGTGTGTTCCTAGTCTTTTACTGGTCTCGGTGTTTGGTTGGAAGACCGGATTGGTAGTATAAATTGTCATACTATTAAGAGGGATTTTGCCTTGTAGCTTGAGTCTCATTATGTGTTGATAGCTCAATCCTACTCACTCTAACTCTTCTAGGCATGATGTTATTGTTTATGAATGTGTTTTATAAATAGTTGAAGCTCATATATTTACTCTTTGTAGCATAAGACTATAATTTGTAAATATGTTTTGCAAATGGCTGAAGTCTATACACATACTCATTGTGGCATGATACTAAAGTTTACAAATTGTTGAATATCAAGCATCCTTCCTTGGCATGATCTAATATTGCTCGTTGCTCTTTTTCTTTGACTTAGACCATGTGTTAGCTCTTTAGAGTTATGCTTCTTGATTTGACAAAATATGTTTGATATCAATCAAATAAATGGTTTGTGTAGTCCTCTGAATAAGCTTTTTATAGAGCCTAAGATCACTCAATTCCGACATCGGAGTAAAATATTATGACTATTTTTCCGAGAGTCGGTAGTGCTAAAAAGTAAGGCCGATCTAACCGCTCAAGCCGTTTTGACCAGTCCTGTGAGGGCGGTCTGACCAAGAATGTGTCTAATGGCTGGTTTATAGCCGTTGGAATATGAGATCGGTTTGACCGGTCGTTAGTTGGCGGTCTGACCAGTCTCTTACTGAAATTTGTCTTTTTTTGGGCCAAACGGCTAGTTTTTTATGTGTAGACTATAAATACCTACTATGGCCAGTTGAGAGGTAACTCTTGGCATCTCATTTGACTCTCTTGATCTAGTGTAAGCTTCAACTCTCAATTGCGCATGTGTTGCACCTTATGAGCAAGGAGAGAGATCTCTAGTTACATATGTTGCATCTAGAGGTAGATTGTGTATCTACTTGTGCATGTGTTATGCTTCGTGGGAGTCAAGCGAGCGGTTTGGCCTATTACTCTTGGTGTTTGCCGACACTTAGATGGCATTGAAACGTTGTGATCCGATGATCTTCTCAAAAAGTTTGTGAGAAGGTTCGGCGTGTTGTGAAGGTTGTAGCTCACTTACTCGGAGGGGGAAAGAGATGCCACTAGTGGATTAAGGTGTTTGGCTTAATTCGTGGAGCAGGTCCAATTCGTTTAGGCTTACCTTAACCTGGATTAAGAGAGACCGACAAGTCTCCAAACTCCACAGGAAAAAAATCGAGCGTCATTGTGTTTTGCTTTCTCGTGCTTTATATTCTTGCAATTACATTTGTAAAATTAAATTGTTTGCTTGTCACATTAGGATTGCAAACCTTGTCATAGAGCTAGCTTGTTCTGAACTTAGTTGAGACTAGTTGATTTAGGCTTTAATTGTGCAAAATCGATTTGATTTACACTTCCGCATATAAAGTTGCCTATTCAGCCCCCTCTAGTCAGTCTCCTCGACCTTACAACAGTCAGACCGATCCCCTCTTATCGGGGCGCGAGTCAGACCGGCCTGGTGGCGGTGGTCTGACTAGCCATGGTGATTTCAGTGTAGTGAGTTGTGTTAAATTTTGTGCATTGGCCAAGTCATGGGCTTAGTTCATATGTGTTGCATGATGCAAGTTTTGGCTAACGTGGGTTAAGTTGCGAAGAACTTGTATCCGAAATCGATTTCTTGGTCTATTATTGTGCAGGGAAGTTTAGAGTCAACTACGGTCAACAACGAGGATGATAAGGACTTAGTTTGGTGAAATCAAGTTCCAAAATGATCAAAGATGCTGGATGAGGTGGTTGGTCTCAAGCAAGGCATAAGATGGACAAGAACAACAAGAACGAAAAGCTTTGGTGCAACGGGTTGCATCAAGTAGCTTGAGCCGGTGCAAGTGTTGAGGTGGTTCAATGGGAGCTGGATGAGAGAGACTTGCCGACATAAAGAAAGTTATTGATGAACCTACGCATGGCAAAACATGGAATTGATTCACAAGATTGGACTTAGTTAAGGATGGAAGGATCAAGAATAGTTATTTTGGTATTTTCACCAAAATACTGGGTTGGTGACCTTGGAGAAACCGTGGCGTGTGACGACGCAAAGGAGAAGCAGTTTAGGTCATAAGGGGGACAAGATCACGAAGAGATAGATTCAGGAGCGCTGGATCGCCATTTACTTTGAGAAGCATGCGTAAGTGTGAGACTTATTTGCATGTAGGCTTAACGGAACGGGTGCCTGTTAGGATTTTTCTCTAGACTTAGGCTCCACTATATAAAAGGTGGTGCAAAATTTGCACACCAACCAAGCCTAAATACCATAATTTGAGATTTGAGGAAAGTTGAGAGAATAAATAAAGCTAAGGTTTGAGAGATGCATTGTGAGAAAAATTGTGTGACTGAGTGCTCATGAGTGAGCTTTTGACCTCCATGGTCGAGCGTCTAATCTAGCCTTCTAGGACTTGTGAAAGTTAATCTAAAACCATCTTGATCATCTTTCATCCACGGGCAGTCTTTGTATCAGTTTAGGTTTTCACCCCGTTTTGAGCGCTCTTACTCTAAATTAAGAAATTCATAGAACCTTAGCTATGATCGTTTCGATCTTCGATTGGAATAGGTTCTTAACTTTCTTATTGAGCTATGCCGGAAATCTCAAGAAACTGAATCTCTAGATCAAAAGTTAAGTTATTTTGTGTATCCAAAGTCATATTGTTTTTTATCAGCACTGAGGGAGTGGTCAGATCGCCCATTACTTCGCGGACAGACCAACCGAGCAGTGTTGAAGTTTGATTTTCTTGGTTTCAACTCTATTTTTCCACTGTGATTTCGAGCAGTGTTGAAGTTTGATTTTCTTGGTTTCAACTCTATTTTTCCATTGTGATTTTGAGACGTAGATCTTCGTAGTTTCACATAGCTATTGGAGTGAAGAGATAGTAGAATGAAAAAGTAAGCTACTGTTCACCCCTCTAGTCTCCAACACCCTAGGTATGGATTATGGAACAGTGCTGTTTGGCAACATCTAAACAACATGATAATGGGCCAAAATAGCATGACTCAACAGAGAGGAACAAATAATCATATGAATATCCAGTTAAGTATCTGCTACTCATGGAGTGACAGGCTATTAACCAAAAAAAGACACACTAGGAGGATATAGGCTAGCTGGTACAGTATTCACAAAAAAAATGACTCCCCACTCCTACTTATGCTTCACTCATTTCACTTCAGTGACGAGGACTTTCTCACTTTGAGCAAGAGCTCTTTTCAGTTTTTAGCCCTTTTCAACTCTCTTTTTAATCCCCTCTTTTACACGACCTTTTGAGCTTGGGAAAGATCTCCTCAAAACCAAAATCTTTCCAATGCTAACTTAATAATCAGCTGTAACAATTGCACAATCAGACGAATCAAATCTTGCCCCCCCATTTGGCCACCCCTGGAAAACACTGCTGAAACAGAAGAAAATGGTGAAATGAACTAGAATGCAGAGCTGGACTCCAACCAACATCCTGTCCAGCTGCAGCTCCTACTGGCGCTGAGGTGAATGCAACCTCTTCCTCTTATTGTCCGGGGTTGCCGCCGAGGTGGTGGCATTATTGGCGCCCATGGAGCTCTCCGAGCTCGCAATGTGGGCGACAGAGACACTGGAGGAAGCCACCTCCCTTGATTGCATGGACCTGTCCTCTTGAATCATCACGCTGTAGCAGGAATACACATGCCCCTGCCAGAGAACAATAGCGCCGCATTTACTCATCATTGCCCTTTCCACCAACAGCTTTCCCAAAGGGATCGCAACAACAGAGCGGGAGGACTTACGGTGTCTAATTGCTGCCATGATGAGCCCAAGATCACCTTGAGCTCGTCTAGGTTAGGAGATGCTGTCTCCTTGTTGCGTGCGACAAGGATTGATGCTAGAGCAATGGTCGACGGCTGGTACTCTATTGAGTTCATCACTGCAAATGGACACGAGAAAGATTGAGTTTTCGTGGTCCAATTCGGTGGAGCCGAAGCAGAGGAGGGATAAATGATAGACCTTCGATCGAGGCGAAGATGCACTGTACGGCACGCAGGATGATCGCCTTGCGCTCGTCGTGCCGGAACCTCGCCGCGAAGCAGCTCAAGTACGAGAACGGGGTCCCGGTGATCATCTGCCACTTGAGTGTGCCCAGGACGAGGAGCTCCATCCGCAGGATGGACACGCTGTCGAAGTCGTACTTGTCCAGCTGGAACTCGGGCAGCCGCGGCGCCCGGCGCTCCTCCACCTTCGCCGCCAGCGAGAGGCACGCCACCGAGAGGAGCTGCAGGGCCCACTCTTTGCCCCTCTGAACCCCACCAAAAACGGCAATGCGGAGTCAGGCATTACATTAAACACTCGACAACGCAAGACAACAACAAGAGGGCGGTGCGGGGTCATCATTACATCGACTCGCCGGTGCGCCAAGAACCGATCGAGATATGTCACCGCGACGTACGCCGTCTTCCCGCTGAACCGGAACCTCGCGTTCGTCTGCAAACACACAAAAAAAAAAACATAAAAAAAGATCCGATCTTTGCAAAAACTTGGGACAGGCGAAAGGGAAAAAGAACGCGCGAACGACCTTAACAATCCAGCCGACGCACCCGGCGCGCGCGGCCTTCATCCACTCCTCCATCTCCTCCCCCAGCGCGCCGCCGCCGCCGCCGCCGCCGGAGGCGGCAGCGCCTTCCTTGGACAGCATCAGCGCGACGTAGTCCTCGTCCCGATCCAAGAGCAGCAGGTGGTCGTCGCCGGCAACGGAGAAGTCGGCGTCGCCGCCGCCGCCATCGTCGGCGTCGGCGAAGAGGTCGTTGCCGTCCTCCCGGCAGATGAGGGTGGAGGTGGGCGTGGCGGGAGCGGGAGCGGGGGTGGAGGCGGCGGCGTCCCCCATGGCGGCGTCAAAGCCCGTGCATGCGATGCGCGGAGAAACGCGAAGAAAAAGGAAAGAAAAAAAAGATCTAGTGGGAGCAAGAGGGCGGAGGAAAAGCAGGCATGCGGGTGAGTTGGGCGGGCGGAACAGAAAAGGATTCCCTCCTCCCTCCCTCTCCCCACCCGCGCGCGGTGAAAGCCGAAAGGGGAGGGAAATGTGCGTGGGGAAACGAGAGATGAGAGATGGATTGGAGAGAGAAATGGGAACTGGGAGGGAAGTTGAGCTGTTGGGGCGTGGGCGTGGGCGTGGTGGCGTGGCCGCGTGGGTTGGAATGGATGGATGCGTGCGGGGGTTCGCGCGAGTGGAGAGTGGAGAAAGGGTTTAGTAGACGACGACGAGTGGCGTGGCCTCTGCCGCCTTGCCTGCTTTGCCCCGCTGGCCTGTGCGCTTGCGGGGAGCCGTGCTATGCTGTGCTATGCTATATACGTACCTGCCTACTGATGGCGACGCTCGTGTCACTCACCGGCTCCCGTCTTGGTGCACGTACGCATGGCTGTAGCCTGTATGTACTCCGTTCCGGTATTCGTATGAAGTAAAAGCAGCCTGAAAATCGTAATCCTGTATTCGAGTGTCGGGCTATGGTTTTTCGAGTTGGTTTGTTTTTAGATTTTGATATCTGTCTCTCCGCTCCGGTCATGCATTGTGAGTGACATACATCTGGCACCCACTCGTTTGCTTGTTGGATGCATTATCAATTATTTTTCTAGGATTTAATTCTGTAACTCATTGCGTTAACCAAATATTTTGCCGCGTACATCGCGAGTGTGATCTTTAATAATTCATTTGGAGGATAGGAGTGTAAAGATCATGATTCTCATCTTACTAGATTTGTCTAGCATATATACGTTAGAAGGTGTGAATTTGATCATAAAGAAGTCAAAGCATTAATCTTTGCCAAAATTGGCTTGCAACACAGATTTCCCGGCAATTCATGTTCATCACAACCATTTAATAAGCAGGTTTAAATTAGCACAAAGGCCTCTAGAGAAGATCTTCTCCGAGGCGCTCTGGCTGAATGGGTGGTTTCACCTCCAAATGCTACTTAAAAACCCTGTTGGCACGAGTCTTCAAAAATAGACAGAGTAAATTTACTTTGCACCATCTTTTCTTAATAAAGTTTCACTTTGTATCACCATTTGCAATTCTTCTCACTTAACACCACAATTTCTTAACTTTTGTTTCACTTTGCGCTAGGATGAGGTGTTGAGTCCGCGCGGTGGTGAGCTCTTCCTCCGAATTGAGTATGTCACCTTCCTTGATTCCTCGCTCGCAAGCCGTCACCGTCACCTCTACCTTGTCCTGTCTGCCGCCTGTCGCGAAGGCGCGACCGTGTGTCTCCATTGATGCCACCACCACCCATATCCTCCACTTTGTTCCCTCTCACTATTTTTCGGGTCGCCGTCATCTCGCCGGTTGTGTCTTGCCGCCAACAAGCTTCATGGAGGAGCTGGTGTAGCTCCTCTGTTTCCCTCTCACTGATAGGGTGTTCTCCTGGTGTAAAGTGAAACAAAAGGTACGAAAAGGTGATGTTAAGTGAGAAAATTTGCAAAGGATGGTGCAAAGTGGAACTTTGGTAAGAAATGGTGATGTATAGTGAAATTTATTTATTTATTTATTAAAAAACTGTTGGTACTGGCCATTGCTCGGAAATGCCAAGCTGGCCATCCCACTGTGATAGTAGTAAAAATGAAGTCATGAAAATGTTATATGACAGTGTGCAGTCCAATGTTACAAAAATACTAGGAAAACTATAAATAACGAGGTGCAGTATAATCTTGGACTTGGAGGACCACCGTCCAATGTCCAGCGACCAAGATGCCATTGCGTGCATGCCAAATATTGCCTGAGTAGTAGAACTTGCGGTGGTTGCAGATTTGATTGTGGTTACCACCTAGGACCCCTTGCATTTCAGTCGCTCTAAATTATATACACTTGTTGGTGTACAATCTCTAAGATTTGGTCCAAGATTATCGTAAGAGCATGATTTTGACTATATACACTTGTTGGTGTACAATCTCTAAGATTTGGTCCAAGATTATCGTAAGAGCATGATTTTGACTTACGCAAGCAAAAGCAATCCGCAACTTGAAACAAGATCACACACTATAGTAGAGACGGCCCACCGCTCCCAATAACTCGATGAAGAGCCAAAAGAATTAGTCCATTTGGCATTCGCTAAGGGGGAAGGACGTCACGTTGATGCCTTGGTCAATCGGTCCACCCCTCAACTTTTGTCCTAAGGGGTTATAGGATCAAAGATAACCGATTAGAGGGGGTCAATATACGATTTAAAAAAATTGGCTAAAAATATATTTTGCCAAATTAGGCTTATGAAATACAAGTTCACAAATTAAAACCTAAATACTCTAGGGTTATCTAAGTGCACTACACTAACAAGATAAGCTAAACAATTTAGACAAGATAAACAAGTAGCTTATAAGAGTAAATGAACAAAGTAAAGAGCGAGAGAATAAACCACACTAAGGAGACAGACGATGTTTTCCCGTGGTCTCGGAGACTTGCCGGTCTCCACTAATCCACGTTGACGAAGCTTGATCAACTCAAGCCAGTTTTACACAAGCACTTTCCTTGATCACTAATGGTAGCTCTTCTCCACTCCAGATAGGCGAGCTTCAACTTTCACAAATGCTCGAGTCTTCTCACAATCTTCTTTGAGAAGATCACCGACGTAACTTCGAACCGTTTAGGAGACGACAATCTCCAAGAGTAATAGACCAATGATTCTTTGCTTGAAGATGCTCAAGTGCCACAAAGATCAAAACTCCAATCAAAGCTCTCGGAAAAACCTCAACAATATTTGCAAGATTATTTTAATGCTCTCAAAGAGTGGAAGAATAAGCAAATGACTCAAGAGTATTCAATGAGGTTCATCAAAGTTCACTTGCTGTAGTGGGTGAAGTATTTATAGCCTCCATCCACTGTACTAGCCATTAGAGCACGAAACCTTGAAAAATCAGCAAGTCCGATCAGACCGTCGGTATGTGGCAATCAATCCGGGCTGAGAAATAACGGTCGACTGCTCTGCATTTAATGCACAAAACTATCCGTTATGGCATGTTCGGTCAGACCGCCATTAGAGGTCCGGTAAGACCGGACTCAAGAAATCCTAACCAGAGAAAAAATATGCTACTGGAAAAGATTGACCGCTTTGACAGACCGGGGGGTGCGGTCAGTCGGGGTTACACCTGCGGTCAGTCCGGCTTTAAAAATAGTAGTAAGACACAAAAAGATCACTCTTTGGAAAAAAAGATGAATGGGTCTCTCGACCCAGAGGTTCGGTCAGTCTGGACCTATGCCGGCGGTTAGTCTGGCCTAAAGATTTAAAGCAAACCACGAAAAACTCCCTTCTTTGGAAAAAGCTGATCGTGACACTCGACCCGGATGTCCGGTTAGTCCGGACTAATACCTGCGGTTAGTCGGCCATTGAAAACGCGAAAAGGAGCTCACTGGAAAAGGCTGACCGCGAAGTTGATCCGATTTTCGATTAGTTCGGCCTATCAATTGCGGTCAGTCCGGCCATGAAAATAAAACACATATAAATTAAGGCCACACAATTTCAAATGAAATTGAAATTTAAACCAAGAAAGATTGAGCATGTGTGGCATCATTTGCTTTCAATCTACTAGTCATTTGATCCCTCTTCATAGTACGGTTTCCTATTCTAACAATCCGATCTTTTATTCTACATTCTTCTAGACCGATAAAACTATGAAAAATGTCCTATTGACTAAATACCTTTGTCTTGAGCTAGATGAGATCCTTTAGCGCTCTTTCAACTTTATCTGAAAATGATCCTTTTGACTTCTTAACAAAAACAAGTTAGTACAAGACACATGATTGTCTATAATTACCAAAACACTACAAATGGGATCTAGATTCTTCAGGGGTCCCCGCCCAATGGGGAAGGACAAAGGCGTAGGTCGAGGCCCCACGATGGACCAAGGAAGGTCACGTGGTAAACATCGCCTACCGGAGTCCATCGTGTATCGAAGGTACCGTCGAATGAGGAAAAGACGATGAAACCCCTATAGTCGTAGGACCTTTATATGGGCACTATTGTAATGTCCTAGCTCCTAACTTGTAATGCTATAATAGGCCCTCTTGCGTATCAAGCAGGGGAGGATTTTGGTGAATTTAACACAAATAAAGATATCGTTCATCCCACTGTGTTATTCCCCACACTTCAGGGACCTCCAGACCCCTACCCCCGTCGCAGCAGGTAGTGGCCCAAGGTCCTCTGTTTTCTACTATTTGGTTTGTAACCATAATTATTGGTATCATCCGTGGAGACCGGCAGAGAAGCAGCATCGCGATGGTACCTAGAAGGAATAAAGCGTCCAAGGTCTCGACCACCGAAGCGGCCATCGCGGGCACAAAGCCTAAAATACCCCGAGCGAAGGGAAGCAAGACGCCTACAGTCACCGAGGCAGCCACAGCGCAGCAGCTACTCTCGAGGCAAACTCTGCCCACGGGGAGATCATTGGAGAGGACGGATGGGGAGCGTGAACCAAAGCATCGCTACCTGGGGGACACCACACAGAGCACCCTCTACCCGCAAACTCAGGTGCGAACAGGGAAGCCTATGAGGCCATGCAAAGGAGCTGACAGACCTTCACCAAGAACTGCAGAGCTTGCGATAGCATAGTCCCATCGCGCTACCTCCAATAGCGGCATCCTCAGTCGTCCCGCTCGCGACGGCCTAGCCACTCGCAGCAAGACCAGAAAAAATCTTCCTAGGAGACCCGAGCTCCCGCTAATCACGAGCCTCAAAGCTGCACGGTGGCTCGAAGACTTCAAAATGCCTAACATAAAAAACTATGGGGGGGACAACAAGTCCTTGGAATTCCTTTGGGTGTATGAGATAGCCATTGAGGCAATCGGAGGGGACAACATGCACCACCAAGGCAAAAAGTATCACCCTCGCTCTCACGGGGGGTGGCATTGACATGATTCTTAGCCCCCCTAAGCGATCCATATATGCATGGGACCAGCTTCGGAACCAACTCTACAATAACTTTCAAGGCAACTACATGGAGCTGAAAGATGAGGGGCATCTATTTGCCGGGAGGCAGGGGCCAAACGAGTCTCTACGATGCTTCTTTAAGAGGTTTGCATAAGTCAAGTACCGCTGAAGGGCATCACCGATAGTACCATCATGGAGTACGAGACGTTCGTGGCCATGGTGTGCAAGGCAACCACCTCGGCAAAGGCAGACCGATAGTCGCAAAACGAGGTGGAGGGCAGCCCGCAGCCTATGCTAGCAACGATCGCCCAAACAGCTCGAGGCAGAGGGGACAACAAGGTGACCATGGTGGACAAGGCCGTGGCCAGGACACAAAGCATGGCACCAATATAACAGCACAATGGTGCGAGTTGCACGGTGAAGGGTCCCACCCTAGCAAAGAATGCCGCACTATTGCGGCCATGAGGGATTACATGAACAAGGGGCTGATCCGCGATCTAGGGGAAGACCAGCGTCATGATAATCCATGGCTCCCGGCACATCAGTAGTTGTGCATCGAAGACCCCAAAGGGAATCATGCCCGAAGGGCCATCAGCACCATAACTGAGTGTTCCTCCCTGGATCTGGTATCCAAGAGCTAGCGATGCGCCTACACTCGCCAAGTTCACCATGTCGCATCCTACCCCGCCAACATACTCGCAAAATACTTTGCAGTGCTCATCTCCTTCGACTCCGAAGACGCAAAGGGGCTATTCTTCCCACACCAAGACCCTCTTGTCATTTCAGCGCCCATTGTGGACTTTGAAGTGAATCGCATACTGGTACACGGGGGAAGCTCTATTGATGTACTCTTCGTCGAGGCATTCAACAAAATGATGATCCCTCAAAGAAGGCTATCACCCCCGGGCATTCCCAAGGCTTCGGAGGCAAGCTGGTGGCCACCCTCGGCCAAATAGACATATCGGTCATATTCAGGGAAGGCCCTTCAGCTTGAACAAAAAACATCATGTTCGGCATCGTCGACATTCCTTGCTCGAGGGCGTTGTCTTCCTTTAGGGCGGAAGTACCACTAGGCGAGAGGGGAGCCATTGAGTGCACCCCGAGCTTCGTGGGGGCGCCCTATCCTCCACCAGCCCAGTTGCACCTCTCGACCCCGACGCGCCAGTAGCAACCACCCACAAAGGCACGGCGGAAATAGGCTCCAGCGACTCGTCATCCACATGACGTTAGTGTTTCTTCTTCCTCCTCTCGTCGTCGGGTTCCTTGCACTCGAATAGCCTTACATCGCGCCCGGAGCACACCCAATTCACATGAGGACCGCACACAATGTTCTCCCACTTACCGTGCTCCTCTACTGTGTAAGATCCCATAAACTCCTTCGCCACCCGAGGTCTGCGGTACTACCGAACAGCCAACGACGGTAGTACCGCTCCAACAGAGAAAAATTGATATTATCATGCTCCTTTACTTCAGTCCTGTTCTACCTTGTCCTAAAATTGCTTTCTCTTGTCTTAGCAAAAATGCCTCGCAACCCTACTCTTTCCTCTTCATCAAAAGGAAAAGCGAAAATTGAATATCTATCTGAAGATGAGTTTGAAGAAGAAGTGACTGACAATGATACTAGTGATGAGGACTACTTGCCACATCGAACCCATTTCGTTGTTAAGGATGAAAGGAAGATAAAAGGTGAAAAGTATACAACCTTGAGGCACTTCCCAAAAATGCAACCGAAGCATTCTTCCATACAAAGTTCCAAAAGGATGTCTTTTATCATGTCTATGGCAGAAAAAACTTCACAAATCATCAATATATAACATGGAGTTATCTCAATCAGAACCCTTTCTTCAATGGACTTCATTATTCATTTCACTGAGTGAATTGGACAACTTTGTGACTTTAAAGTGCGACTATGACGCTAGAACCATCATGCAATTTTATGCCATAGTTCATGTCTCTCAAGAATTTGATTCTCTCACCTGGATGACCGCCTCACAATAACTCAGTGCTTCAAAGGCAAATTGCCACGAATCATGGCTCATCCCTACAACTAGGAGTATGAAGGTACATCTTGAGGAGCCTTGGGATTTGACTCAAATCGATGAACTATATGATGCCACTCAACACTTTGTGCATAGAAAAGCAATGGAACTACTACATATGCCTAGCATCATAAACAAGATATTAAGAGCAACATTCTTTCCCAGAGGTGACAACAATGATGAGGTGCATCGCAAGGCTTGGGATATTATCTATCACATTTTGAAAGGCACCAAGTTTGATATTGTCGACTTTATCATAACTAATATTACTTTTTCAAAAAGGGGTACGGAGGATACTATTTACTATGCTCCCTACATTATGAAGCTGATTCGAGACAAGTTTGGTTTTTACATTGCCAGTGACACAGCTCATGCGGAATACAGACCAATCATCACCCCTCCTTCTTCCTAAAGGTTGTCAGGATTAACCGTTTTTGTACTTGATGCCAAAGGGGGAGAGATCAAAGGGGAGCAAGAGGAGATCAAGGAGAAATGGAATATGAAGCTGCTCGTCAAAATACTTTTATGTTATCTTATATTATACTATCTATTTGGACTATTTGGACTCTTGGTTGTAAGTGTGTAATAGTCTAGTCTATTTTGAACTTATGAAGCTCTTTGACTCTAGTGTTATGCTACATTACTATCGTTGTTTATGTTATCAAGGTTTATGATTAAGTATATTTGTCATGATTGTGTTATCTTTTTTATGCTTCACATGATTAATCTTACATGTTTTCTCATATTCAATAAATAAAAGAAACTCCGTCAAAATTTCCAAAAATCCACATATGTGCATGAAAATCACTTCATAAATTAGTATGCACATATTTAGGGGGGTTTGTTTATTTGATTGATTGACTTTGAAAGCAACTAATTCTTTATCCACTTTAAACTCATATCAAGAATCATTTGCAAGTCAAAAGTCAAAACAAGAATATACAACTTGTTTCAAACGTGTTGTATATTCAAACCCTTCAAATCCATTTATATTTCATAGGTTGTCATCAATTACCCAAAAGGGGGAGATTGAAAGCATCTAGGCTCCTAAAAATGATTTTGCTAATTAATGACAACAATGTGTTAGAGGACTAATATGTGTGCTAAGATATTTTAAAGACTTAGTCCCAGAGTTTGAATGACGACATGAAAATGACAATGCAAAGATGATAAAAGATTGATGTGGCTCAAGACAAAGGTATCATGAAACCTAAGGACCATTTTATAGTTTTTTCTGGTCTTGGTGTTCGGTGAAAAGATCGGATTTATAAGCTAGATGTCGTACTATAAAGGGGAATCATGGCTGGTAGCTTGAGGATTTATTTTGTGCCATCTTGATCAACTAAGAGTCATGCATTACATTTAGAACAACTTCTGGAAAAAGATTTTCAGTAAAAACAGTATGACCGCCATCAGGAGCGGTACAACTGTAGAGCAGTAGTACCTATTTCTAGTTGGCGGTACGTTATTTCCAGAGAACATGTTTTGGGAGTTTTTTCTTCCCTGAAAATCAGTAGTATCGGAAGAGCCGAGCGGTACTACCACCATGCGGTAGTACCGCACAAGCCTGTCTGGCTAGTTCAGAAGCGTTAAATGAACAAAAGACGACCGTTAAATAGTAGGTGCAGTAGTACCGGCCAATCAATGGCGGGAGTACCACACCCGCTGAATCTTTTTGGGATTTGCTTCAAACTATCGAATTTATGGTTGGGGGCTATAAATACTCCCTCACCAACACCAAGCTCAGAGACCTAATTGAATACATTTGAGCCTTTGGTGCACTCTTCGCTACTCATTTGCTCATATTTCTCACTTTGAGGTAGTTGAGAGCATTCAAGTACATGTGCATCTTTAGTTGATCTCTTTGGCACTTGATTATCTTCAAGCAAGCATTGTGATTTGTTACTCTTGATGTTTGCCAGCACCTAGACCGCTTGGAGGAAGATTGTGTGGTGATCTCTTCAAGAAGGCCGTGAAGAGGCCCGGCACCGATTGTGAGTGGTTTGGTGCTCACCATCTCTGGAGAGGACGAAGAGCAACCCCAAGAGAATCGAGGTGTTGGTTCAAGTTGTAAATCGGTCCAATTCATTTGAACTTACCTCAACGTGAACTAGTGAAGACCAGCAAGTCTTCGATACCACGAGAAAACATCGATTGTCTTCCTTGCGGTTTTCTCTTTTGTCTTCACTATTTTCACATTTATATTTCTAGCTATTTTTGTGTAGAATTGCTTAGCTAGAATTGTATTTAGTATTGACATATCCTTGGGGTGTCTTAGTGCAAACTTGGTATATATCTCTTGAGTTGTGCTAAATTTTTTTAAATTAGATCATACTTGATAAAATTGTTAATTAAAGCACAAAATTTTTAGAACCCTACTATTCACCCCCTCTAGTCGGTCATCCTTGATCCTACAACATTGTGGAGAAATGCGAACAACCTCCCATTCCCTTCCGTGGCAAGCTACCACATCACCCACTTGAAGATGCCCAAGCGGGCGATGGAGTTAGGCATCAACTGGGCAAGCTCCGCTTGGTATATCCCCAACACCTCCGCCACAAAAGGCACCGAGGGGATGCGAAGTCCTACATTGAAGAATGTGGAGAAGAACACAATCTCATCGCTGCACGAAGTGGGCGTTATCTTCGAGCCACGGGACCAGACGATCCCATGTTCGAAAGCTGCCCCTTGAAGATGAGGGTTGCGAGAATCATGTCTGTCACCTCCGATCGCCCGAGCTCGCGAGAATAAGACACCTCCTCCGCAGTTTTGGCCGCACCCTTGCCCTATTTAGTCATGACGAACCAAGCGAAGCGCACCCGAGGAACGTAGCAAAAAGCACATGCACACACCAAGTTAACAAAGAAAGCAAAAGCAACAGGACACTAAGGACTCGTGAGCAAAGAAAAAAACACATCACGACCCCTCTTTATATAGGGTAATGACACCGAGTGGGTATACCAATTGACGAAAGCCGATCCAACCACAACGCGACACATGCCCCACTACGCCACACAAACTGGCACGACCCCACCCACGACCGTCTATAGCACACGGGACAAGGAGCGCAATAGCGCCCTTTTCAAAATTTAAAAAGACGAGCGTGAAAACCACACTGCGCCTCTTCAATTTCTAAAACCGCTGCACCAAAAACCTGCGCGAAGCCAACCTTTGCATACGGGTTTGGGGACTTCGCCAGGCCGAAGGGGGCGGAGTGCCTAAAGCCATCACGATCGAAAAGGGTGCGATTTTGACCAAGGTGAAGCAAGCTCTCAACTGCGAGGACTCCTATTGTAGGGTAGCCCACTGCCCCCAATGGTTCAGCGAAGATCCAAAGGAATTAGCCCATTCAACATATACGAAAGGGGAAGGACGCCACCTCGATGCCTTTGCCAATCAGCTCACCCCTCGACCTTTACTCGAATGGGTCCCCGGCCTGAAGGGGGTCTTTAGGCAAAGGGAGAGGTCGAAGCCCCACGATGGACCAAGGAAGGCAACGTGGTGGACATCACCCATGGGAGTTCACCGTGCACCCACTACTATAGAAAAAGTCTTTACAGACGGTTCAAAAACATCATCACAGACGGTTTGTACATAAAATTGCCTATGATATATGATGTATCACAGAGCATATGTATTGCAACATCCCAATTTTTAGGACTTTTTGGAAATTTTCAAATATAAAAATAACCATTCGGTTTTGTTGAATTTCTAAAGCTTAACTTGAAATTTTGAAAGTTAAAACAATTTAATATGAATTAATCAAACATCAACTAATTCAAAATTTGATTTGTCTTGAGTTTATTGGAGCTCTCTGGTATTTGGAGTTCCCTTTCCCTGTCTATTCTGTTTTTCCATCGGCCCGTTCCTCCTCTCGTCGTCGGTCGCTCCACCTCTCTGTTTTCTCTTGGTTTCGACCAGCTGTTGGTTTCAACCAGCCTATGGTATTGACCAGCCTTTGGTTTCAACCAGTCTTTAGGTTTCGACCAGCTGTTGGTTTTGACCAATCTTCTGGTTTTGACTAGCTCTTGGTTTCGACTAGCCTTCGGTTTCAACCAGCCTGTTGGTCTCGACTGGTCTTTCAGTTTTGACCAGTCTGTTGGTCTCGCCCGGTCTTTGGGTTTTGACCAGCTCTTGGTCTCGACAAGCCATTCGGTCTCGACCAGCCTCTCGGTCTCGACCACCCTCTTGGTTTCGATCACCCTCCGGTTTGACTAGCCCCGCCTGTTAGGATCCTCCTCGCCTTGTCATCATCACGACTGTCGCAAATGTCCTCGGGCAATTAAATGCCATCAGCACATTTAATTGCCCGTCCTCCATCGTGCCTCCCCTATCCCGCCCCCCTTTTCCCCAGCAACATGTGCATTAAATGTCATTGTTTTGCATTAAATGTTGTTCCCTCCCCTGGCCACCTTTGTCTCCACTGCGAATCCCGTCCCCCTTTTCCCCAGTGACGTGCACTTAAATGCGTTGTTTCGCATTAAATGATTTTGTCTTCACCCACCGTGTTTTTCCTCCCCTTTTCATACCGCTCCATCTTGTTGTCCGGTTCTCCTTCCTTCCTCTATAAATAAAGCACCAGAGAGTCCTTCTACCCTATTGTTTTCCCCTCTACTTTCCAACTCTTCCTCTTCCTCTTGCCTCATTTCACTGTGCTTCGAGTTTCGCCGCCGGCTGGAGCTCGCGCCACCGCCTCTAGCGTCGCTGTCAAGTTTCTCCTACCGATGGTTGAACCACCTTCCTCCTTGAGTTCCGCCGCCGTCGTTGATTCTCCAGCGACATCGTCCACTCCGTTGAGTTTGCCTCACGACGTTCTACACTATGCTCCCTTCCTTTTATCCAAAGCATTGCCGGTTCGTCGGAGCCCCGTGCGTGGCCAACCGCATACACCGCCGTGAATCCCGCTCGCACTCCTCATCAACCGTGTGCCGCTTTCGCCTATTTAGGTGAGCACCACGTGTACCCAACTCTCCCTCTCTCGCTCTTGTTGCTCTGGTTTACCCGAAGCCCCGAGCTCCAAGTTCAAGCTGCCACACACCTCCTCTCGATCCCCGCCGCGCCAGCGCAGCCCCCTCTTCTAACCGCGTCATTTGTGTTCCAGAGTTCCTTGAAGAAACCCCCCACTCTGGTTCAGTCGTGTTTCGCAGGAGCCACTGTTTTTCCGCTTCTCCTCCAATCCCGACTGGCCCCCTTCATCGTCCTCCTCCTTCGCCTTCGACTGCGAGCTTCTGTGCCATCCTCAACCTACTCACCACTGAAGAGTTCGCTAGAGCGCCTACGCCACCTTCCCCAGCCCCTCCAGACCCTCTCTCTGTCCTGGTGAGTTTCCCATGCCCTGTTCTCCTTCTTTCTTCTTTCGACCGCGTTAAGCAGTCGAAATCTTTCTTTCTTCTTTCAACCGTGTCGAGTAGTTGAATCTTTCTTTCTTCGGACGACCACGTTGAGTAGTCGTATTCTCTTTGTATCATTCTTACGACCACGTTGAGTAGTTGTATTCTCTTTGTATCATTCTTACGACCACGTTGAGTAGTCGTACCCTTCTCATATTCCTCCTACGACCACATTGAGTAGTCGTATCATTCTTGGGACCTGGTAGTCGAACCCTTCATTCGATCACCTTTCAACCAGTCGAAACTTTCTTTTGACCCGGTAGTCCAAGCCTTCCGACCAGTTGGTCGAACCTCCCTCTGACCAGTCGAACCTCTTTCGACTAGATCGTTGAACCTCCCTTCAACCAGCTAAACCTCCTTCTACCTCACGATTTCCAAACTTTCGAGAACTCGTTCTCTTTCGTTCGAGCTCCGATCAGAGTGATTCAAATTTCTATCTTCTTCTAAATTCAGTACCTTTCTTTTGGTTCTAGTTTGGTTCTTTTTGGATTTTATTTGGATTTGTTGTATTTATTTGGCTCTTTTCGCATGTGTAGATCCCAACGTTTCGGGAGAATTCTTGAAGCCGACAACCGAAAACCAGTCAAAGACTTCAACTGAAGCATCTCAACACTTCAACGAAGATTCTAGCTTCTCTGAAGAATTCCTGGAACCGTCTACCGAAGCAGCTGAAGCCTTCAACGAAGGCAAGTCGTAGATATTTGATCATGTCGTACTCAGTTTTCAAAA
Organism: Ampelocalamus luodianensis; assembly: GCA_036346255.1. Taxonomy (NCBI): domain Eukaryota; kingdom Viridiplantae; phylum Streptophyta; class Magnoliopsida; order Poales; family Poaceae; genus Ampelocalamus; species Ampelocalamus luodianensis. The sequence continues at coordinate 22,713,676 of CM070621.1, forward strand.
TTATATTGTTTTATATCAACATGCATGGCTAGTTGTATAAAAATAGTTTAGAAATTAGCTAAATACCTACTTGACAGTATAACACCTTGAATATTTGCGATCGACATGTTCACATGTACCCTTGGACACCATAGGTTGGGTATTCTTAGTTGGACATTATTGTGATACCAACATGGGTGTGTATTATGCTTAGTCATGCTTTAGTTATGCGATGTCTGTAGGAACCTGGGATTAACACCCCAGATCTTCTGTGCATAACTGAACTAGTCCCATGATTAGTGGCTAGCTCACACAGTAAACAAGTGTGATAACACAACCATAAACGCTAAAATTTATTAAATGACAACAGAGTTGATTACAAGATAGCCTTACAGGGCAACATTAAATAAACACAGCGGAAGACGATGAAGAAGTAGTAGGGTCCAGCAATCTACCACAGGCAATCGACTGGGGTAGCGGCCTAGTCGTCATGATCCACACCTGAAGCGAAACTCTTCTCCTCTGAAATTTTGTTTGCATAAAGCAAGAATGAGCACAACTTCCGTGCTCGCAAGTTACACCTGTCAAATAATAGAATGATATGCATACATGGATGTAACAATAAAAAGGCTTATAGGGTTATTTGTGCAAAAAACAGCACTTGACATTAAATACCATACTAAGTTCAAAAGCTCAGATTTTATAAAATCTAAAATTAACTTTGAATTGATAAAGATAGTGCAGGCACCAACCTAACACCAATATAAACACAGGCACCAACCCGGAGCTTCAACCCATAGCTTTTCTCATGGACACCCGTCCATGTCAAACTATTTTACAAAAAAATATTTTGAAATCGAAGTCTAACTTTGAGTGGCTTTGCCAGCATGTCCATGACCGTGGACACGGCTATTCGAATAGTTTTATACTCTGCAGAGGTTGTACAACTTTACCCACAAGAGATAATCAACTTTTAATGTCCGTCTGACACACTTCCGAAGGTGTGCGACTAAGTGATCATCACGAGGCCTTTACAATGCATCATTCCACCATAGTCCTCCCTCGCTAAGGTTTCGCCCCCTTTAGACTACCCGTCATGAGTTCAGGCCCTCTTGCGCAGTGAGACTAACAAAAGTCATGAAAGACTACCCACGCATCACAGAAGCGACCATGATGGAACTTTGCAAATTATTGGCGAGTCACGCCCATACAGGACATGTGGTAGTCTGATGTGGCTTAGCAAGATGCGGCTCGAAGACCAGTCCTTAAGCGGCTGGGCGACAACCAACGAACCACGGGCCTCAACCTACCGGTTGAGTCCGTGCATAAACTTGCACCCACGGACAACCATTTCGCCAAGTCCAAACCATCATTTTATTTTATTTATCAAGCATTTGTAAAACTCCCATGACACACCAATGCCAAAGGTATAATTTAAACAACATTTGAATTTTGGCTGAAATTCCCCAAATGAAACATATGTGATCTATAAGCATGGCTAAGCACAATATTTTTCAAATGATCCTAGTCCATACTATTGTATCAACTGGGTTTTTATCTAGGGTGATAATATGTTTGCTTTAATTACCAAAGTTGGCCATACAAAGGATTTTAGGCATAACTATAAATTTAAAAATAGGAATTTAAATTACTGAATATAAATAAGCATGCAGTAATAATTTGAAACAGAAATTAAATAATTTTAAATAATGGGTGCAAATATGATCAAGAATGTAACTTGCCTCGTTTGAGGTGGAGCGAGATCAACCGTCATCGAGGTGATGTTGTTTTTCTTAACAGTCACCTAGTACTCACAAGCACTTTCTCGAGGTAGTCTATGTGTACAATCACGATGATCATACAGTCAAAATCAATCCTCTTATGTGCTCTTCAACGGTGTCGAAATCTGACTCTCCAAAGTCGTCGAAATCTATACGCGATTATAAGCCAAATTCAAACTAAATTCAAATAAGATTCAAATTAACTCCAAATTGAATAACTTTAGTTTAGATAGCTAGATCTTGAATTTAGATAAATTTAGAAATTTGAATGGGCTCAATCGGAGTTTGGATGCAAAAGATATGAGCTTTCGAAGTTTGAAATTTACATGAAATGATAGATTTAGGGTTTAAAGGAAATTGTGGTCAAATGAACTCAAAATTAAATAATTTTGATTTAGTTAGCTAGATAATGATTTTATACAAATTTTGAAATTTGAAACACCCAATTTGGAGCTAGGATTCAAAAGATATGAATTTTTGAAGTTTAAATCTATTTAAAACCTAATTTCAGGGATTTATTAGATTTTCCTGATTGATTTTTCTAAAGGAAAAATCAATTTATCGCGCAAGGTGACGTCAGCAGCTGATTTTTTGGAATTTTAAGGAATTAAAATTATTTCTGACACATGGGTCCCAAGTGTCATTGACATGGTGTATGGTGGACTGGGTCTGTGGATAATTGAATCTGGTGGAGGTGGGCCGCACCATGTGTGTGCTGACGAGGCTGCCACAGAGGCGACACGCGGGTGACACATGGGCACAAAGGGTTACGTGGCGCTGACACGGAGGATGAGGTGGCATGCCACATCAGCCGGCGACAACAGAGCGTCGACGAGGTTTCTGGATCGGCCGACAACGGCGAGCGGTTGCGTGGCACCGGCGGCGAGTGCGCGTGTTAGACAGAGGGCGATATTGTGGACTAGAAGATGTACTCACTGGTGGACGAGACCCACCATAGTGGCCGACGGCGAGGTGGAAGCGGCGCGCGATCTTTGGCGAAGGTGAAGTAGCGACTCAGGATCCTCGGCCAAGTGAAGCGCGCACAGGTTCGCGGCAGCGCGCGGTGTGCCGTAGAGGTGGACGATGGGGCCGGAGAGGGCTTGCCGGTGGCGTAACCGGCGGTGGAAGGGGTGAGGGTCGTCGACGAGGATTTGCAAAATCCGGCGAAACGAGGAAGTGAGAGGAGGAGTGGGTTGAGGGGTTGGAATGAGTGAGGAATAGGGCTCTCGGGGCTCCCCTTTATAGGCATGGAGGGGCACGGGAGAGGGGGATCGTGCGCGCGGGTCCTTCGGCGGCCATGGCGCGATCCGGCGAACGTGGGTGTGATGAGGGGGAAAAACGGCCGGGAGGAGAGCGGTGGAGGTCGTGGGTTTGAATGCGCGTAATCCCACGCAAAATGGGGGCAAAATTATCGGTGGAGGTGGAGCTCCCTTGGGGGCTAATGGTGGGCGGTTTCGGCGTGGCTGAGAAAGAAGAAGGGTGGGGAAGATGGCCCTGACGAGTGGGCCCGAGCGGAGAGAGTGGTGGATGATAGGTGGGGCCGGGGCGGTGAGAGAGAGAGAGAGAGAGGAAGTAGGCGGGCCAAATGGGCCGAGGGCGCGGTGAAGAGGAGGCGGGAGGAGTTTCTACCAATAGATTTTCTGGATTTTTAAATGATTTAGCATTTTAAATAACTCGGTTAATTCATTTTGGCTTTAGAAAATAGCAAAATAACTCCAAAAATTATAGAAAAAAATTCACAGAAATTCCCATACTTATTTTGGACTTAATAAAATTATTTCCAACTTAAAGTTGGCTTTTAATTTTGCAAATAAATTATTTTAGCTTTAAAATATTTAGGAAAAAGCTTTTAAAATTTCCAAAAAATCGCAGAAAATAACTTAATTTTTATTTTTCAATTTAAACCAAGTAAACTTCAAGAACTTCAAATAAATTTTCAATTTTGAATTTTTTTAAAAACTCCAGAAATTCAAATAAAGAAATGAAACTCTATCAAATTCAGAAAATCCAATAAAACATTAACTTTATTTTATTTTTATTTTGGAACATAACCTTAGGATGTTACAATGTCTCTCGATCACATATTCAATTATGATAATTTTTTGAAATTTTTGACTAAACGACAATGCTAACTATGGTTACGTCCTACAGTCGATATGGCTCTGATACCACCTCTTGTCGGACCCCGGGTATACAACCCCAGGACCCTCTGTGCATTCCGAACTAGTCCCATGATCAGTAGCTAGCTTGCATAGTTACAACAAAGATGTAATCATAACCATACAACCAAATAACGATGAAGCGGACAAATTAATATTACTTAGTAGCAAAAGGACCTTATGGTCAAGTCTTACAGAGTGCCACGCAGAGCTTAACAACAAAAGATAACTTATAGCGGAACCAAAATATCTCGTGCAGACCATTCGACATGCCCATAGGCAATCGAGTGGAGGACGCGACCTAGTTCGCAAAGTCTTCCATATACTCCTCTTCATAATACTATGAGTTCCCTGGTTCTTATGTGGTGATTAATCACACAGGGCGCAAGCCGTGAGTACTTTGAATGTACTTAGCAAGTCATAGGAAAATGGATGCAATTATTATTCAAAGCTTAGCTAATTAATTGGCCAGGTCTATCCCAGTCTAGACATGTGGTTGCACGGTATGACCCAGATCAATGGTTCAAGGTTAAGTCCTTAGTTGGCTGCTCAGGCGAGACTAATCCACGTTTCAAAGTGCGTTACGGCACCCACACTCACCACCACCCACGCGCCTGAGCATAAAACATTTTTGGTTGAACCCGGCCAAAGACCACCCTAGCCTTGGCACAACATCTTTTAATAAAAGTGGCCGCACCACGATTCCATAATTCATTTAATCATGTTTATCCATACGAGCATGTGATCATGAGTGCCGACGTACAACTATAGCATGACTAAGCATATTACGATACCCATGTTGGTAATTTATCAATGTCCAACTAAAATAAACCCTCCTAAGGTGACCAAGGGCTCATGTCATTCAAGAATACATGTCGATAGCAATTTATCAAGGAGGCATACATTAATTAAGCAATTATCTACTCCCGAAACCATTTAATATAAAACTAGTAATGCATGTTTATAACAAACAATATAGTTTTGTAAAATAGGTTCAATATGATCAAAGATCTATGACTTTCCTTCGTTGAAGAGTTGAGGTGCTTCGGTTGTCGGGTCCGAGAAATCTTCCAAACGCCGGTATCTACACGTTCGAAAAGAACTAAATAAATAAAACAACTCGAAATAAATTCCAAATAAATACCAAATCAGCACTAACAGCAAAAGGAGGATTTTAGATGAATTTAGAAATTTGAATCACTCGAATCGGAGTTCGAATGAAGAAATTACGACCTCGGAAGTTGGAAAAACACATGAAATGAAGAAATTAGGGGTTTTCCAGATTTCTTGATTTATTTTTGCAAAAGAAAAGACAAATATGAGTCGGCTGACATCATCAGAGGGAATTTCGGCCGAAGGAAAAAGAGAAAAGATATTATGACGAGTAGGGCCCACTCGTCATAGAGGTGGTGCATGTGAATTGGGTTCACAGAGCTTTGGAAAAGAGAGGGGGTTTTGGAGTGCCACGTGGGCACTTAGGTGGACTGCCATGTAGGCAAAAAAGGGGGAGGTGGCGCTTTGTGGCGCGGACACCATGTGGGCTGCCACGTCAGACTGGAGCGGCGGCGCGCTCGGCCCAAGGGTCGCCGGCGATTGGTTGGGCGGCGGCCAGCGGCGAAGACACCAACGCGAAGAGGGAGGCGCGGCGAACACGGTGCTCACGGTCTAGAGGACGCGGTGCAAAGGTATGGCCGGCGGCGAGGACGAAGAGCGGCGGCGATGGCGGGTGAACGCAGCGGCGGCGCTCCGGAGGGTTTCCGGGGTCGGGGAGGTGAGCACGAGGTGCCCCTCGGTGCGGCGATGCCGAAGGTGAGGTCCGCGGTGCCAGAGGAGGCTCGACGGCGACGGCGGGTGTGGCGGAGCGAAGCTCGACGGCGACGGGTCGAGCTCAAAATATGGCCGAGCTAGGGCGAGGGAGAGAAGGGAAACAGGGGAAAATGGGAGAGGAGGGGGAGGCGCATCCCGTGCTTGATTTTATAGGACTCGGGGAGGCCCGGAGGAGGAGGAGGAGGAGGAGGGTTCTCGGCCGACAATGGCGGACGGCGGGGGCGGCTTGTCCACGCGGAGAAGGGGGAAAAGCGGGGCGCACGGGTGCAGCGAGGCGGGGATGGGCGACGCGAGGTTGGCGGCGGGGTAGGTGGCTAGGGAAGGTGAGGAGGGCGGCGGGTGTCGACGAGATTCACGGCGCAAAACCGCGCACGCTCGCAAGGGCGCAGCGCTGGCTCGGCGAAGAAGAAGGCGAGGAGGGAGAAGGCGCCTGACAGGTGGGGCCGCCAGTCAGCGAGAGCGAGGGAGGTGTGCACGGTGCGAAGGCGAGTCGTCCGATTTCGATCGGACGGTTCAAAAAGAACGGGCGTTCGGACCTCCGAATCGTGCGACGCTGTCGGCGCCCCGGGTATGCAACCCTAGGACCCTTGGGCCGAGCTAGTCCCATGAGCAGTACCTAGCTCGCACAGTTACAACAAAGATGTAATCATAACCATACAACAAATTAACGATGAAGTGGACAAATTAATATTAATAGCAGCAAAAGACCTTATGGTCAAGTCTTACAGAGTTGCCACGCAGGCTCAACACCAAAAGGTAACTTGCAGCGGAAACAAAATATCTCGTGGTGACCACACGACATGCCCACAGGCAATCGAGTGGAGGACGCGACCTAGTTCGCAAAGTCTTCGGGATACTCCTCTTCATGAAACTTGGGGTTCCCTGGTTCTTCTATGGGGATTAATCACACAGGGCGTAAGCCGTGAGTACTTTGAATGTACTAAGCAAGTCATAGGGAACAGTATACAATTATTATTCATGCTAGGTTCGACAAGGATAGCGTTATGTTTACTTTTGCAGAAAGCAACATTTAACAGTAAATACCACCATTTAACATTTAACAGCTTTAAAACATTTGACAAGTATTTCAGTTCTTTGAAACAACTAGAGATCATCCCAACCATTCCATCCAAACCATCAATCCCACCATTTTAAGAAAACATCTACCCCTTGCATGAAATCTCCGGGCATGTCCATAACCGGGGACACGACGATTCGAATAGTTATTATACACTCTGCAGAGGTTGTACAGCTTTACCCACAAGACACGACTTCTCTAGTTTATTTGGCATCCGTCGATACCACTGCTCACTACCTTGGGTAAGCGGTCTAGAGCACGTGACAAGGCCTTTACAAAGTTCTACTTTGACTCGGTTCTACTCGCTAAGGATTCGCCATTACGGGCCCCCTATTGCACCATTCTCAACCCAAACAGAACTGAATCAAAACATAGCTAATTAGTCAGCCAGGTCTATCCTAGTCTAGACATGTGGTTGCACGATATGACCCAGATCAATGGTTCAAGGTTAAGTCCTTAGTTGGCTGCTGAGGCGAGACTAATCCACGTCCCGATGTGCGTTACAGCACCCACACTTACCACCGCCCACTCACCCAAGCATAAAACATTTTTGGTTCAACCCGGCCAAAGACCACACTAGCCTTGGCACAACATCTTTTAACAAAAGTGACCGCGCCACGATACGAGCATGTGATCATGAGTCCCGACGTACAACTATAGCAGGGCTAAGCATAATACGACACCCGGGTTGGTAATTTATCAATGTGCAACTAATATAAACCCTCCTAAGGTGTCCAAGGGTTCATGTCATTCAAGGGTACATGTCATTTGCAATTTATCAAGGAGGCATACATCAAGTAGGCAATTATCTACTCCCGAAACAATTTAATATATAAACTAGCAATGTATGTTTATATAAAACAATATAGTTTTATAAAGATGGGCTCAATATGATCAAAGGTCTATGACTTGCCTTCATGGAAGAGTTGAGGCGCTTCGGTCGTCGGATCCGAGAAGTCTTCCAAAAGCTCGTTTCTACACGTGCGAAAAGAGCAAAATAAATAAAACAACTCCAAATAAATTCCAAATAAGTACCAAACTAGTACTAACAGCAAGAGGGGGATTTTAGATGAATTTAGAAATTTGAATAACTCGAATCGGAGTTCGAACGAAGAAGTTATGGCCTTCCGAAGTTGGAAAACACATAAAATGCTGAAAATCAATATTTATGGAATTACTGGAATTATTGTTCTAAAGGAATTTCGAATTAATGCGCTAGCTGACGTCAGCGAGGGGGGATTTGATTTCCGGTCGAATTATTTTCCAACGGAAAAACACGAAAAAACCACGCTGTGTGCCGACGGCAACCACGCGGCAGCGGTGTGGCGCCTCGGTGGCGCGGCGTGGCGACCATGTCGGACCGACGGCGGCGCGCTCGGCGGCGCTTCGCCGCATGCGCGGCGAGGGCCGAGATGGCTCGCGGTGAGCTCGTTGCTCACCGCTTGACGCACGCGCGAAGAGGCGGCGTCGGCGATTTAAGAAGGCGAGCGCGGCGGCGGTGCGACGGCCGAAGTCTCTGGGTCGGGATGCGCGCCCGAGGTGGCCCTCGGTGAGGCGATGCCGATGACGGGATCCGAGGCGGCAGAGGAGAAGAGGTGGCGGCGCAAACGGCGGGGAGGTGGAGCTCGGCCGGCGGCGAGGAAATGCGAAAAGGGGGCGAAGGAGGGCGAGAGAGGGGGAGTGAGGAGAGGGGAAAGAGAGAGGGGAAGGAGGCGGTCCCGGGGCTCGCTTAAATAGGGTACGAGGGGCCCCGGAGGAGGAGGAAGGGGAGGATGGTGTCGGGCAGCAATGGCGGCGACGGCAAAGGCGACGTGAGGAAAAGGGGCAACGGGACGGGGAATGGTGGCGGCAGTGGGCGCGGCGGCGGCGGCGAGGAAACGGGAAGCCAGCGAGAAGACGCGGAGGTGACGGGGTCGGTAGAAATCACGGCGGGGTGCTGCGCATGGCCACGCGGAGAGAGGGGGTCCGTAGGTGGACGATGCCGCGGGGACGAAGGGCGAGGGCCGTCCGATCCATATCGGACGGTGGGAGGTGGAGGGAGGCGTGGCGGAGGCGGGCCGTCCGATTCGACGGACGGCATGCGGGAGGAGAACGCGCGCGCGTGAGCGGCCGGGAAGTGGGCTGCGCGGGAGAAAAGAAGTGGGCCGAAGGAAGGATTCGACCCAAAGAGGTTAAGGGAATTTTAAATGGATTTCCAATTAAAGAAATCCTGAAAAAGCAAAAAGACTTTTAGAAAATAGTTAATAGAGTCTAAAAATTCCAAGAAAATTCACAGAAGTCCCTTGAATTATTTAGAACTTAATAAAAATACTTTTAGCTATGCTTTAGTTTTTAATTTTGCAACCAAAATAGATTTTGGCTTCAAACAAAAAGGAAAAACCAAATTAAAATCCACAAAATGCAATAAAAGCTTAAAATCCAAATAAAATCCAAGAAACTCCAATAAACTAACTTTTTGGTTTGATTGAAGTTGGATTAACTCAGTTTAAAAGGTTTTTGATTCTAAATTTCAATTTAAGCTTTTGCAATTTAATTAAACCAAATGGTTTCTTTTTAGGGTTTGGAAAATCTTCAAAAAGACTCCGAGATAAACCAGAAGACAAATAAAACAACTTTTATTTAGTTGGAGTTGGATTTACTCACATTAAATTGTTTTTGATTTATGAAATTTAGCTTAAACTTTAACAAAACAGGAAAACAAATGGTTATTTTTATTTTGAAAATGTTCAAAAACTCAGGAAATTTGGGATGTTACAAACGCGATCTGAGCCGTTGGATTGAGATCGGGCGGCCCACATTCGGGAGAGGTGCGGAGGTTTGGGAGCCGTCCGGTTTTGATCGGACGGTGCCCGAGGGAGGAAGGCGCGGGCGCACGCGGGAGTGGGCCGGAGCGGGTTGCGGGAGGAGGGGAGGGGAAATGGGCCGAGAGGGAATTCACCCCAAAAGCCTTTAGGGGATTTTAAAAGGATTTTTGATTAAACAAATCCCAAAAAGAGCAAAAAGACTTTTAGAAATTAGCTAATAAAGTCCAAAAATTCTAGGGAAATTCATAAAGTCCCTTGAATTATTCAGAACTTAATAAAAATACTTTTAACTATACTTTAGTTTTTAGTTTTGCAAACAAAATAGATTTTGACCTAAAACAAAAGGAAAAACCAATTCTAAAATCCAGAAAAAAGCAAGAAAAGACTTAAAATCCAAATAAAATCCAGAACACTCAAATAAACCATTTTTTGATTTAATTGAAGTTGTATTAACTCAATTTGAATAGTTTTTTATTTCTAAATTTCAATTTAAGCTTTTAGAACTTCAATAAAATCAACTGGTTATTTTTATTTTGAAAATTTTCAAAAACTCTGCAAATTAGGGATGTTACAGCCCTCTTTAGGGAATCAATGTATATTACCTTATTGCATTTTGGTATAATTAGAAATAAAATCCAATTGAACCTACACAGGTATGTCACCATGGTCATTAAACCTAAGTTCGTGTTGCTTATAAATTACAAATCAACAAGTATAGCCACTAGTGCAGCACTTACTCCTGGTTGTAGGGCAAAAGTATGAATTCCTTGTCACGGTGAGCCAGCAATGACTCCGTGATGTAATCCTCGATGAATTTTGCATTATCCTTGATGTTTTGCATGGAGACCAAGTATCGGCTTCAGAAACCATGTATCTCTCCCTCTCCCTCTCCCTCTCCTCTCTCTCTCTATATATATACAAAAGCAAGGAGTTATATATAACATTTATCGGTATTACACGAACATTGACCGTGATTGTACACACTTACAGCGTCCAGCATCGCATGAGTGAGGCATCGAGGGCGTTGAAGTTGAAAAGGAAGAACAAGCCCTCGAAGGTCACCATAAAGACACAGTCTTGAAGCACATGGTTAAGATGATCCTTCTTGAACTTGATGTTGATACCCGAGCGCCATTGTCTATCTGTCTTGTTGGCCTGTTCCATGTACCATATATGCAATCTCGTGTAAGCCATTCCTAGGGTAGGGTCGCACTCTACCGTCTCATCCAACGACTCAACTAGCATAATTTTTTGGGCCAACGACGAGAAGGGGATATCAGAACCGGAGTCGATCGTCTTCGATTTGCCCTTGTCGCCTCGCTTTTTAGAGGTCGACTTCACGAGGGTCGATCAGCATGAGTTATAGATGCATCTAATGCACCGGGCCCTTGCCGCATCGGTGCAGGTAACTCTGCTATAGGTAGCTCTGGTGCAAGTAAATCTGGTGCAGGTAGCTCCTGTGGACTTTGCACCATTGCAAGACATTCCTGTGAAGTTGACACCTGAGCAGGTAGCTCTAGGTAAATGTCCCCAATGGGCCACTGGATGAAAGTTCCAATGGCTTGCCCTAGAGTCACGACCTCGTCGTTTGGGGGTATCTGCAGCGGGACGACCTCAAAATTGGCTTGAACTCCGTCCACATTCACTTTTACAAAACCAGGCGATGGATTTACATCGTGCACCAAGGCCACCGACACCGAATGGATACGCCTGGCCCCAAGCAGCATCCAGGGCAATGGTGCCATGTCTCACTTGGAGCTCGCACTTCGTAGCGACCTACATAACGATACAAAATTACTTCTTCCAACAGGCCTATCAATAGATCAAGCATTGCAGAGATAATAATTATTATCGTGATGTCAACGACAGGAAATCTGTCGTTGCTTTCAGGCCAGGTAGGGTTGGACACGCAGCTACTATGACGGTTGGGGGGCTGGCTAGCACAGTAGGGGTGGGGACTTACAACTAATTTCTCATAAGCTTGTCCTCAAGTCTCTCTATCTGCTGTTGCGTCTCATCTCTAACGCGATCAGTGATCTCATCTCTGAGGGATTTACGAATCTCCTCTCGTAGCCGTGCATCGCGCTCGTCTTTGGCTCTCTTCCTACTCTAGTACGCTTCAGAGTACTCTGGGAATTCCTGTTTCCATGGAATATAAACACCTTGGCCTCTCATGTGACCTGGGTGCTCATTGTTTCTCAGGGTCACGGAGAGTATATCTCTCTCCCTGACTGCCTGGAATGAACCTTGGGAAGATTGTGCACTCAACGCTTCGTGCAATAGCCCGACATGTTATTTGAGTTCCTATGAAGTTGTAGAGTAATTACAAACTAGGTAGTTCAATATCTTATCAGGCGCTTGGACACTTCCTCGTCTGTGGGGTTTGGAAAGGAGATGGCCCACGAAGACACAGTAGATGATCTCGCTCTTATCCTATTTTGGGTGCGCTCATTAGGTATCCCGGCAAATGGTGGTGATGAGGATCTAATAATCCTCATTTTTTCTATTTATCTGTAATTAGTATTATGGGTAAATATAACATCACACGGCTATTAAATATACCCCTTATAATTGTAAGGGAGAAGCCAATCAGGTGGTCGTAAGTTCTTCTACGACCACCCCTATAGTCGTAAGTCCTTCTACGACTACCATATGATCGTAAGTTCTTTTACGATCACCTCTGGTCGTAAGTCCTTCTATGACCAGTAACCAGTCGTAAGGTTTTCTACGATTATTCCCTGGTCATAAGTCCTTCTATGACGAGATCTGTCACGATTTCCTCATAGTTAATTGGGTCTACTCGCATGTAGGCCCAATTAACTACGAGATCTGAGCAGTCAATATACGCAGCTATTCTCTGGAGTAACTGCATGTAACGCACCATTATCTCTGATTGATAACCGTCAATCAACGCGGGGAGGTTACTACTCCGGTGATTACTACCATTATTACGAAATAATGGGGCGCCTCTTGACCTAGAACAACTACCTCTGCACGTACTATAAAAAGACTTCAGTCAGAGAGAAATGGAGAAAGGCGGATTGAGACGCAATCAGTAGTAGTATAAGCTCAAGTCTTTCCACTGATTGTAACCAGGATACACAATACAATACATAGAGGAGTAGAGCTGTTATTCTCTGTAGAGAAGGCCTGAACCTGTATAAAAATTCCTGTGTCTTTTCTGTCTGCGTGATCAATTGTGGAGACCCTCCGAATCAAATAATCTTTACGTAAGATCGGTTCTAAAACACCGACAGGTGGGGAGACATCAAAATGGATTGCATGGTCATCCTGCTCCCATCATTATCGAATTTTACGCATACCCAGCGGTGCCGAGTCGCTCCTTCAACCATTGGTTGAACTGACTGTTGTGTTGTCTCGTGATCCAAACATCCGGCCGCTCTGGATTCTATTGCCGAAGCACGTCCTTGGTAGGTCGATATACGGGCACACTTCAGTCATGTGTTGCAAGACCGTGAAATGACCTATCGGTTCGACCTTGAAGGATCGCGGAAAGGCTACGATAGCACAGACAAAATTTTTACCGCGCAACTAAGGAACCACCGCAAGTAATAGATCACGAGATTACCACTAGACGCGCCGACTCGTAGCGAAAGTAGAGTCGATGTAGCGAGTTGAAGCAGTCGTAGTCGTACTTGCCGCGCGCCTTCTCCTCCTACTCTGATGAACGTCGTGAGTTGCGGATCGTCCTAGTGTTGATGCTTCGCAACAATACCTCCAAGGTATCCATACGTACGGGGCAGGGACACCACGCGCAGGAGTGCTAGCGCCGGCGGCGTGGTTGAGGAGAGCGTGGCTATTAGGGTTTCGGGATTTATTCCAGAAAGATTGATCGATCACAATCCCCATGCCACCGCCCCTCTATATAAATAGGCATCCATAATGGGTCCCAAACAGGAGGCCCATTAGGAACTCGTGGCCTATAAGAATTCGGATCTCCATCCAAATCAAATTCTAGCCCTTTAAGTGTGTGACCCTATAGGTTCGTGTGTAATCGGTTGTGACTCGGAAACTCTTTCCCGATCACAAGACGTCAGCGGTACCTAGCAGCACATAATGATTTCCGAACACACAGAATATATCGGACGAACCTTAATGCAATATGATCTGCGACCAGGTCCTTATCACTTATGACCAGCTCGTACTTAGTCACGACCAATTCATAATTAGTTACAACCAGTTCGTAACTCTTTACGACCAGTTAGTACCTAACTACGACCAGTTTGCAACTCCTTACGACTAGTTGGTGATTATGTTCGAGTAGTCTTCAACTAGGTCGCATCTCCATACGACTTGACCGATCGACTTCGGAACTTAACGACACGCTTGTGTATTCTCCCTTTGCCTCACGACATCCGGTTGAACTCCGGTGAGATAACATGTCATCCATGGACTGCTCAAAACTTTCGATCAAGTGTCGAATAACTTCATGTGGTCGACACTTCGACCACTAGTGGCATGGCCATGCACTTTCTTTATTTGACCACAATGAGGGGCCCAGACATCTCTCTGTTATGTTAGAAGGGCAAATCCATATCCGACCAGTCACATTCCTCCGCATGTTTCATAGCATACCCAAAGCTACCTTTATAACTACCGATTCACGAGAGTAGCGTTTGGTAACCCCTAAGAGTGCCATTACATATGTAGGAAACCATGCTGATCTCAGGTCTAAGGATTATACATCATCATTGCTTGAGACCAACTAATGACACATAGAATCATAACAATCTCAATAGTGTCTCAAGGTGGGTCTTATCCAACACCATGTTCTCTAACATGTGTCCATATTATTGATTTGATATCTCTATATCTATGACCTGTGAAACATAGTCATCAACCAATACATATGCTAGTCTATTCATATGTGTCCTCATATGTTTCCGACCAGGGAACGTTTAAGAATAATTATCGTAGAAATACAGAGTTTCACAATCAAGTCACATACTTGATGATAAATATTAACGATATAATTCTAGAAACAAGATAACACATTATCCAATGTTATGAACATAATGTAATATAATCATCTCTATGATTGCCTCTAGGGCATATTTCCAACAGACTTGAGCCATATAATTGACGCAGAACTTAATGATCTCTTCAGTTGCATAACCTTCGATAATGCTGCCCTCTGGCCGGGATCAATTATGTGCATAGGACTTGAGAATTCCCATGAACCTCTTGAATGGGTACATGCTACGTATGAATACGAGCCCACACGTCTTTATCTCCCTCACAATGTGAACAATGAGTTGGACTATGATATTGAAAAATAACGGAGAGAAATACATCTCAAGATGATATAGAGTGATCACCACCTCGTCCTGTAGAGTATCTAGTCCTTCGGGATCGATGACCTTCTGGGAAATTGTGTTAAAGAAATAACGCAACCTCATGATTGTCTCTCGGACCTTGATTAGTAAAATATTTCTAATTACAACAGGGAGCATCTATGTCATTAGCACATGACAATCATGAGACTTCATGCCAATTAACTTCAAATCTTTCATCGAAAGAAGTTTCTTCATGTTGGCGGAGTAACCGAACAGAATTTTCACACCATCCAAGCACTGACACAGTTCAGTTCTCTCGGCCTTGGACAGAGTATAATAAGCAGGGGGGAGGTACGTTCATCCATTATCATTTTTTGTCGGTGCTAACTCAGGTCTGATGTCCATATCAACCAAGTCAAGCCATGCGTTGACACCATCCTTTGTTTTATCATGAATATTTAGTAAGAGACCAATCAAGCTATCACATACATTCTTCTCTACGTGCATGACGTCGATGCAGTGATGAACTTCTAGGTGCTCCCAATAAGGTAAGTCCCAAAATATTGATCTCTTCTTTCAGATGTTCTTCTCATGAGTCCTCGATTTATGTCCCTTTCTGAGTACAACATCTAAATCCTTAACCATATCATAGACCACTTTTATGCTTAAATATCTTGGAGTTGAACTGTCATCCTTCTCTCCGTCGAATTGTTTCTTTATCCTACGGTATGGGTGAGCCCTCTGAAGGAACTTACGGTGATGCATGTATACGGTTTTGTGCGAGTGCTTCAGCCACACACTCTTGGTATCATCTAAGAAGTGAGTACAAGCTTTGGCCCTTTTTGTACTCTAGCCCGATAGGTTAGCAAGGGCAGAATAATCATTTATGGCGCAGAACAACAAAAAGCGTAAAGTGAAGTTTTCTTATTTGTACGCATCCCATACCTGTACCCCTTCGATCCACAATATTTTTAGATCTTCCATCATTGATGCTATGTATACATCAATATCATTTCCAGGTTGCTTCGGCCCTTGGATAAGTATTGACAGCAAAATATACTTTAGCTTCATACACAACCAAGGAGGAGGATTGTAGATACAGAGAGTCACGGGCCATGTGCTATGTTGGCTACTCATGTTACCGAAAGGATTCATTCCATCTGTACTCAATCCAAATCTTATATTCCTCGGTTCCGCAAAGAAGTCTGCAAATCTCCTATCGATGTTTCTCCACTGGGCAGAATCAGTATGGTGTCTTAGTTTTCCATCATTTTTACGCTCCTCCGAGTGCCAATGTAGCAGTTTTTCCTTCTTTAGATTAGTAAAAAACCGCTTCAAATGTAGAATTACATGAAGATACCACGCCACCTTAGTAGGAGGTCATTTTTTCACCTCGATTCCCTAGTCGTCATCTCATTGACTCTTACGCTTATATCAGGATGCATTGCACACCGAACATACATGCATGTTTATATACTCTTTACGATAGAGGATACAGTCGTTCGGATATGCATGTATTCTTTCTACTTCTATTCCCAATGGACAAATAAACTTCTTGACTTTGTAGGTGGTTTTGGGCAACTCGTTTCCCTCCAGAAGCATGTCTGCTAAGAGACCTAACAGCGTTGTGAAACTTTTATCGGACCAAATGTTGTTTGCCTTCAATTTCAGTAGTTCAAGCATGGATGACAACCTTGTATATTCCGGCTTGCAACCTGGGAACAAAGGTTTTTCCAAGTCCTCCATCAAGCCCCATAATTTAACATACTCTCTCTCGTCATAGTTCCCTTCTGCATCGCGAAGCATCTGATCCAGATTATCATCGTGCAGCCTATACAAATCGGAACCACAATCGATATCATCCGGCGACATATCGTTGACTTCCTTAGCGATGTCGTTATTACTTCCTTTCTGTATAATCTGCTCTTCACCGTGACTGGTCCAACATGTATACTCCTTTTTGAAACCCCTTCGAATCAAGTATGCTTCGATCTGCGCTCGGTTCTTAAACATCTTCAGATTCTCGCAGTCGATGCATGGACAATACATATATTCCACCCCTTATTGAACATATCCTCCTCGGCACTTGTAAAGCAGACACGCCATTAATGTACTCTTCACTCACATGGTTGTCTGCGTACATCCAACTTCAGTCCATCTACGCGACGTATATAACAAAATTTAGTGTTAAATATTGAATTAATTAATTAGTATACTAAATATGCAACTTTTGATATGCCATTTGAAATATGTATTTCTACTGAACTGAAAAAACAACAATACATTACAATAGGAGTGCAGTAATATGTGTGTAACCAATGGCAACACCAATAAAATCCAAACTTCGGTCATGCACCCTAGTGTCAGGTTGTGATCATCACAAACACATTATAGACAGCCCACCCAACTTCTACAAATTAATTACTAGCCACAGATAGTCAAGAACAAATGGATCTACAATCACACTTTCCAAATCTGTTATCTCCTTTCACCAAATCGCCTCAAAGCCCCACCTCCTCAAAGCAGTAGCAACCTATGTGAGAACAGAGCTGAAATTTAAGAGAGATTTGTGAGGTCGGTTCTGCAAATTATCACAGACGGTTTTTAATACAAACCGTTTGTGATGAGAACGGGAAGACACAGACGGTTCATGTTGAAAACGGTTTTGAACAAGAACCGTCTGTGATACTACTAAATATTATAGACGGGTCTTGTTTAACAGACGTTTTCAACATGAACCGTCTGTGATATTACCTCTTCACATATGGTTTTTAGCGCACCCGATAATACGAGCGATCGTTAAACTAAAACCGCTCGTGGTCAGATTAATCTGAGCGGTTTTGGTAAACCGTTTATGATGAGGTATCTAGTATTAGCTTTTTTTAGTAGTGACCGAAGCTACCGGCAAACGAAGAAAAGATCATGATCATGAAGCCCCTATAGTCTTAAAGCCTTTATAGAGGGTATTGTTGTAATCTCCTACCTTTTGATTTGTAATGTTATAAATAGACTCTTGTGTGTCAAGCACGGGGGATTTTTGGTGAATTTGACACAAATAAAGATAGCATTCGTCCCTATATTCCCCACAATTCAGGATCTTGAGACTGCGAGGGTAGAGACTCCTACCACTCGCAGCGAGCAGTGACCCCAAGGTACTCTGTTTTGTACTGCTTGGTTTATAGAACAACACCCAGGAAGGAGAAACCATCCAAGTGTACTAACGTACTACAGTAGTATCTCTCGATCGATCAGATCCTACCCAACATCTCGTCGTGGACCTATGGTTAAATTAATTGCTAGAGAAACGGAAAGCACAACTGTAGTAGTTGCTGCAGAGACTTGCAATCGTGCAGTCAGTGTAATAATCTGGTGACTGCTCAGTAATGAATCGGTCCAAGCATCAAAATCATACAGATTGGCAAATTTAGTATATGCATCCTGTGACCATCTTGTCAGTAACTAGGGACCATTGGTGTGTCCTCGCTTTCTTTTCTTCTTGTTGGTGTAAAGCCTATCCTAGTGCAGCTAGTGTACATGCTGGTACGTTGTAAAAAGGTTCGTAGGCTGTCCAATGTTGAACCTGCATAACAGAATATTTAGCTCTGAATTCTGATTAGTCGATCCCCATAATATCTATACTTCAGTTCAGATGCTTGTTAAACTTCCGAAGATGTAACCAGTGATCTATCTACCTACTGCAGTTGATAGCGCCAATCAACTGCGCGCAGAGTTGAGGTCAGAAACCGACTAGTCAAGTAGCACAGGAGCAGCGTGCAGGCATGCACCACCAAGTCAATCCTCCATCAATTGCACTCCAATGATGCAAAAATATTAATGCAACCAGCCAGCAACGCCATGCAAACCTGCAAGGTTTGGTTGGTCATTGGATCTTGCGTCGACGTTGTACAACAACACGGCCTTAACTTAACGCTTGGCTACTTCACTCGCTTGATCCATTCTGCACGTGATGGAAGACCTCTCGATTTCTCCTAGCTGCTCTGGTGTCGCGTAGATCAGCAGTAATGGTGCATGCATCTATGGCACGCATGTCGTTGGATTGGAAATCAACGCTCCAGATCAACCATCCCGAAGGAAAAGCTCCAGATCAACCGTCGATCGTTCGATCACACGTACGGCTCCTAATTTCTACCGTGCTGATTGTGCTAGTACGACTGAATGCAGCGGATCACGCCCCAACCAGTCCGAACAAACCGCCAAACACATGAGCAGCTAAAGGACAACTCTCCAAGGTCTGTCCATGCTGCGCTGCGCTGCGCAGATGTACTACGTACCACTGTACCAGTATTGCCTTTTGGCCACTCACCTCTTAGTTGTAACTTCTTGTATGCGGAGTTTTTTTTCTCTTCCATATTTGCCATTTTTTTAGGAATTAGCAAATATAACCCTCTCTTTGTGGAAATGGCAAAAATAACACCACATTTGATTAGGCAGTGATACATCTCCCGTTATGCGCTCTTGGACCACTGCAGCTTCTTGCCGTTAACCTAGAGCCCTATAGGTCACATGTCGCGCACCCGAACCATCTCGCCCTCCTACCACTCACCCGGTTAGCAGCAGACAACCTGACGCTAACTCGGAGCACCGGACACCGGCTGCCGCTTGTGCTGTGCACCCGGTCCAGTCACCCATCAAGTCGTCGTGTCCCGTCATCCCCCTGTCGCTCACCCGGTTAGTAGCAGGCGACCTACCGCTAACCCGAAGCACTGGACTGGTTACCACGCGTGCCGCGCGCCCGATCCATTCGGCCATCACTTCTTCGTGTCCCCTCGCCGTCCCTCGCGTCGCGTCGCTCTCCCTGCTACTAACCCACAGTGTGGGTGGTAGCTGTCGTGCGCCATTGCTCAACGTAGATGGGCAGAGAGGAGTAGTGAGAGAGATAGAGTGTGATGCAACGAGAATTTATGATTTTGCTGCCAATTTAAGAGAATTTGGAGCGGTGTTTAGTCGTTGTATTAATTGGTAAAGTTCTAGATCAAGCGAAGATTTTCGAGAAAAGGTAATTTTTTCGCATGCATGTTGCATATTAATTATGTCATTAGTGTTTGATTAGCCTTTTGACAATGTTATGGTTGCTTAAACATGGTCATTGATGGTTATGTCATTTTTTGACGCGCCTAATTAGGAAGATAGTCGCCATTAATTTACTAGTATGTTAACTAGCCACCGATTAGGTAACATAATTAGATAAGGACTCACAAAGTGTGGTTGCTTTCGCGATGCAGGAAAATGTACATGAAATAGTGCAAATTATTTCGATGAATGTCTAAAAATAAAATTTTTAACACATATTGTGTACAAATAATGTTGTAGTGCGTATGAAAAAAATTTATATTAAATGTTGCGAATGTCACTACTACAAAATAGGTCATACTGGACGCCTCATCACAGACGGTTCCAAAGGAGACGTCTGTGTTGAACTTATACAGACGGTTCCTTTTGGAACCGTCTGTGATAGTGCCTCATCACAGACGGTTCTTATTACCAATCACAGACGGTTCATAATAAGAACCGTATGTGATAGTGCCTCATCACAGACGGCTCCTTCTACCAACCGTCGTGATACTTCACTGACGGTTGGTAGAAGGAGCCGCGTGATGAGACACCTCATCACGAGCAGTTAGTATAACGAACCGTCTATGATACTTCACAGACGGTTCGTGAAACCAATCGTCAGTGATAAGTACCTCATCACAGACAGTTCGGATTAACAACCGTCTGTGATTTTGATTTTACCATGACTTAGAATTTTTCTTACTCTCTGATTTTACCATGACTTAAAATTCTAAGCCATAGTAAAAATTCTAAGTTATGGTAAAATCAAAATCACAGACGGTTGTTAATCCCAACCGTCTGTGATGAGGTACTTATCACAGAAGGTTCGTATTAAGAACCGTCTGTGATGAGTTACTTATCACAGACGGTTCGTGATACGAACCGTCTCACGAACCGTCTGTGATTTGTCATCATAGACGGTTTTTGTATGAAACCGTCTGTAATTCGCAGCGCGGGAATTTGAAAATTTTGAACGCGTGCGCGGGAGGCAAAATATGTCCTTATATATTATGGTCGACCTCCTCTGGCGCTCGCCTCGCACTCCAGCCTCCGGTCCTCCTCTGGGCTCGGTCCTCCTTGCTCCGCAGCCTCCTCCGAGCTCCGGTGCGTAGCCGCCTCTGGTACTCCGCAGCTCCCGGCCCCGCTACACCTCCAGGCTCCGGTCCTCCCTTGCTCCCGCAGTCCCCAACCTTCGACGTGGTCTTCCTCCCCAACAGCTGAGAGTCGACGCCGACACCAACGCTGACCTCCTCTAGTCCTCCTCTGACGCCGACGCCGTGCTCCTCCAGTCCTCCTCCGACGTCGATGTCTCTGGTATATGAGGTTTTGTTGGTACTTTTGTATATGAGGTTCTATTAGATTCAGATCCAGATTTGTTTGTATGAGCTTGTGGTACTTATGTTAGATTCATATCCAGATTTCTGTTAGATTCTCCTCCAGATTCTACTTCTGTTGGTACTTGTATATGATCGAGTGTTGCGCGTATCCATGAATCCATGGCTTGAGAAATTTATTGGGAGGCTTAGGAGTTGGGAATCCATGTATGTGTATCAATGAATCTATGTTTGGGAGGCTTCGGAAATGGCAATGTATGTGTATGAGTGTATCCATGAAATGGCAATATTTTTTTTCCAATAAAAAAAGCTATCATAGACGGTTCGGAACAAGAGCCGTCTGTGATAGCTGTTTTCACAGACGCTCTTGTTCCGAACCGTCAGGATAGCTTTATCACAGAAGACTCAAAAACCGTCTGTGATAACCGCCTGTTATCACAGACGTACTTTTACACAGACGGTTGGAAACCGTCTGTGATGACGGTTCCGAACCGTCTGTGATGAGGCTTTCTGTAGTAGTGTGTGTTTAGCATGATTATTGGCTATGTAGGAAAACTATTTAAATATGATCATTGATGGTTATGGTATTTTTGGACTGGCGTGATTAGGAAAATAGTCATCATTAATTTACTAGTATGTTAACTAGGCACTGATTGGGTAGGTAATTGTCTAGTTGCTTTGGCGATGTAAGAAAATGTAGATTAAATAGTGCAAGCTATTTAGGTAATTGTCTACAAATAAAATGTTTAGCACATATTGTGTACAAATAATTGTGTGTTGCATATATTAAAAAAATTGGTAAATGTGGCGAACATGTTTAGGAAGATTAGTGGCTATATCGAAAAAAATATGTAAACAAGGCCATTAATGGTTATGGTATTTTTTGACATGTGTGATAAGAAAATAGTCGTCATTAATTTACTAGCGTGTTAATTAGCCAATGATTAGGTAACGTAATTATGTTAGGATTAGCAAAGTTTAGTTGCTTTGGCAATGTATGAAAATGTAGATTAAGTAGTGCAAACTACTCACGTGATTGTCTAGAAATAAATTGTTTAGCACATATTGTGTGCAAATAGTGTTGTATTGCGTATGGAAAAAAATTGGTAAATGTTGTGCATATGTTTAGCAAGATTATTGGCTATGTAGGAAAAATATATATGTGCATTGCTGGGTAGCAAGTTTAATTTGTAGGTAGTAAAAATGGTGAATTGCTGGAAACATCGATATTAAGTGTATTAAGTTTTTTTGGTCGTAGGTAATGTCCAACATGTAAGACTTACTTGTGTTTTTAGGTGACGGTGTCGTATGGGGTGGATCGGGTGGGTTGAACATGCCAAGATGCCAGTGTAAGGTCATACGGGCGAAGGGCCTGAATGAGATGGGTATTGACGAGCTAAGGAGCTGCATTCGGAGAGAATTCAACACGGAGACAACAAGGAATAAGCTTGTCATCGAGGCGGTAACCTACACGAATAGGTGAGGTCAACGCAAGGCGTATGGGAGTTACACAAGGTGAAGGATAGCGTTGCATGGGGCCAGTACATAGAGATTGCTACAAATCCCAAGGCGATAGCATACGGGAGATCGATGGTGTATGTGTAGTTCGTACAAAGGGTGTCGTCAAACATTAATGAGGCTGGTGCCAGTGGGAGCGGGGAAGTGCGGGCGGTTGGTGATGATGGGTGCACGTAATGTGTTGATTTGGAGGAAAACTTCGATAGAAGTCTTGCAGATAATTTTGTTGAAAATGAGAGGGTGTGAGAATGGTGGTCGGGCCCGTATTGGCTGCCATGCGTTTCTACCAAACCAGTTGGATGAGTTGGAATCCGATGAGGACGCAAACCCAGGCTCGGAAAGAGGACACACCTAAGGATGTAGGGGGTGCTGGTTCGGTGGGCGGAATTGTGTTAACGGAGGTGGCTTACGTGTCACCAAGAATAGATGAACTTGCAATGCAGTCACTTGTATTGCCACAGGACCATGAGTCCCAATAGGGGTTTGATGATGGCACCCTGTTAGTTGGACAACAGCTCCCAAACAAAATTGGTCAGAGTCAGCTTACTGGAGCACCTCATCCCACTCAACAATCTCCCTACATTCTTTTCATGGAGACGCGCTCATCGGACTGGTTGAAGTACCCTACGAGTCAAATTGCACACAAGACCAGACCACACACACAGAGAGCACAGGGTGGCTCAGACGAGTGATCCAGATTGTATCAAGTAATGTAGCATTGTACTTCTTTGTATCGTGCAAGTACTCAATTTGTATCACTCCGTATGTACTTAGATTGTATCCAATATCTAGGTTGTATGTTGTTTTAAGCAATATGTATGAACTTTCCATCTTTTGCATATTATTTGTATCGCGCATGAAGTTAGTGGACCCAACCTTCCCAAACTGAAGAGACAATACCAATACATCCCACATTTGCAGACTAAAATGATCACACCATGTCGTGCCACCTTTTCGGACTGAAATGACAACCCGCACTAGTTTTTCTTAGTGAATAGTCATCACTCATCAGTTATCCCACCTTTTTATACTGAAATGACCACACCACATCGTGCCACCTTTTAAGATTAAAATGGCAACCCACACCAGCTTTTCTCAGTGAATAGTCATCACACCAATCATCCCACCTTTTCGGACCAAAATGACCACATCATACCATGCCACCTTCTTAGACTAAAATCACAACTCTCACACCACCTTTTCTTTGTGAATAGACATCACTCACCAGTCATCCCACCATTTCAGACCGAATTGACCATACCATGCCATACCACTTTTTCAGACAGAAATGACAAACCACACCAGCTTTTCTCAGTGAATAGACATCACACACCAGTCATCCCACCTTTTCGGATTGAAATAGCCACACCATGTCATGCGACCTTTTAGACTAAAATGATAACTCGCACTAGCTTTTCTCTGTGAATAAACATCACTCACAAGCCATCCCACCTATTCAAATCGAATTAACCACGCCATGCCATACCTCATTTTCAGACTGAAATGACAAACCACACCAGCTTTTCTGAGTGAATAGACATCACTCACCAGTCATCCCACCTTTTTAGACCAAATTGACCACACCATATCATGCCACCTTTTTAGACTAAAATGACAAGCCGAACGAGTTTTTCTCAGTGAGTAGACATCACTCACCGGACATCCCACCTTTTTGGACCTAATTAACCAACCACGCCATGCCATCTTTTCATATTGAAATGACAACTCGTGCCAGTTTTCCTCATTGAGTAGACATCACTCAACAGTCATTCCACCTTTTCGGACTGAATTGACCACAATATGCCATGTCACCTTTTTAGACTGAAATGACAAGCCACACGAGCTTTTCTGAATCAGTAGACATCACCCACTAGCCATCCCATATTTTCAGACCGAATTGACCAAGTATGCCATACCACCTTTTTGGACTGAAATGACAACCCGCACGAGCTTTTCTCGGTGAATAGAGACCACTCACTAGCTTAGCTGTGTCAAAAGATTCCTTTGCATATGTGAGTTCACTACCATTTGCCATAATTTACCTCCTCAACACTACACCCTAGCTACTTATAAAATTGGGGTACAATCCACCACTATAGCCAACACTCCACTCGAACTAATTTCGTAAAATAGAGAAAAAGGAGGGAGAAGAGAGGTAGAGGAGATCAGTCTATTGGTCTTGGAGATGTCAGGATACAGGGAGATGATGTGGAAGGCAGGAACCTACCTGGATTATTCTTGCAGGGATGCACCTGTACCACCAGAGTTTTCATGCCCGCAATATGAGTGTAGTAACCCGACACATATTATTCAATCCACACACCTGAAGACCACCGCCTAGGCGTACTACACGTGGGGGATATCCGCGTAAGAGAATCTTACACACATCGATTTTTTATATTGTACGTTGCATTTCACATATTGCTAACCTCATCCATGCATAATGGCAGCAGCCGACGCATTGCTACTTCTTCCAATGGATCAACGATCCATATAAGTACGACAAGGCATTCATTCAGCAGAAGTACATGCAACTACGTGGTGGCGCCCGAAGACTTTATCCGTTGGAAACCTCACTCAGCCAAGAGCAGGGGAGACAAGGCAAAGGCAGCGATGGCCCCTGCGGAACTGAAGTGGTGGTGGAAGACCAAAAGGGCCCTTGCTGAGGACGCCTGGACGAGGGCCCGGGCCGAGCGTCGCGTAGACAAATGAAAGGCAAACATGGTCCCCGATGCTCCTATTGAGCGGGTGGTTACTTCGGACTGGGATACGCCTGCGAAGTTCCTGGAAGCCGAGTACCGGGTTGCTCTCGCGAAAGCCTATGTCCGTAGTGCTACAGGAGACAAGGGAAAGGCATCGATGGGCCCAGATGCATAGGAAGTATGCCCGCAAGTCTGACTACTTTCCGATCCCCTAGTTTTTTCGATTGATTCTAAAAGGCGCACATGTATC
Source organism: Ampelocalamus luodianensis (assembly GCA_036346255.1). Lineage (NCBI taxonomy): Eukaryota > Viridiplantae > Streptophyta > Magnoliopsida > Poales > Poaceae > Ampelocalamus > Ampelocalamus luodianensis. Next base: position 22,739,478 of record CM070621.1, read on the forward strand.
TAACGTGTAGATCGAGTTGATGATTCGTGTATGTTGTCATTTGTATCATAGGAGTAGCAAGATAAACATATGTACGTAACCAAACTCTGTGTGCCATGTAATTCACACTTACATTATAAATTCTTTTTCTCAGAGTTGAAATATCATCTTTAAATTTTAATTCCCTAATTATTCTCTATTTAATATTTTGTTCTATTTTAAAAAAATAACCAGCTGTGGGAACACTACACTCGGTAACAAACAATGCGGGTCCATTGAGCCCTAAATCCCTACCATGACAAACAAGAATGTGTGGTGCACGGGGTGCACGACAACAAGGTGCAGTGCACCCAGTGCGCGGTAGCAAAGCGCAGCGCGCGATAGGGAAAGACGCGACACGGTAAAGCGACCGGTGATTGGACCGGGCACGTGGCACTCGAGACGGACCACGTCCAGTGCTCCGAGTTAGAGACAGGTCACCTACTGCTAACGCTGCGCGACAGGGGGTTGAGGCAGTTCTATTATGTGGCACGCGGCCTACAGTGCTTCGGGTTAGCGGCAGGAAGTTGCAGCGGTTCGTATGGGTGGCGTTTGGGGCGGTGCCCCTGGTGCATAGGCACCCCCAAAAAAACTGCAATTTTTTACCTAGGTATCATTAGTATCATAGCATGGACTAATGCACATTAATAAGAGTCAAAAACTCATCAAATTTGTTGCTTGGGCTGGCCAAATTTCACCCCCATTGCCCCACCAAGAACCAATCCATTTTTTCAGCCCACCAACCAACCAGGTCAAGCCAATCCTTGACTTCCAGTTATCCATCTAGCCTCCAGGCTCTAGCCGGCCCTCAACTATCTAAGCTTTCAGTTCACAGAGGCATGCAGCCAGGCACCGCACCCCAACAAGTAGGCGTCAGGCGACCTGGGCGTCGCACGCCCGCACAACACAAAGCGAGTAGGAGCAGAAACCCTACCGTCAATTCGGCCGTCAGGTGAGCTGGGCGTTGCAGCCGGTAGCCGTGCAGGGGAGCTGGGAGCTCAGGTGAAGTCCCATACTCACTCCCATAGTCCCATTTACATTTAAATTTAGGGATTGGATTTGGGCGTTTAGCCAATTAGGGATTGAAAAATTGAATGTTTTCTGTGATTTGTATATGTAGGGCAAGTTGAATTCTTGAAATGAAAAGGAATAGAGATATCATTTCTTTCTTTAGAGATGGCAAGGTAGTCAAGCCAAAATCTGTTGAAGTGAAAACTACTCAAACTCAAGGAGTAGGAGGAACTGAAGCAAGTAGAATTAGAAATGAAGTGGCTTTGGTTGTGGCTTTTTCAATTCTATCTATAAATGCACCATCTCAATCTTAACCCTAACCGCAAAGTGAAGCACAAGCAACCAGCAATGATAGTGATGAATTGGGTTATGATGTTGAGCTTCTTCCACATTGTCGACGATTGAGTCGCCGATCTTACGAAAATAAAACAGAGAAAAATGACACGGGATTCTTGGGATAGAATGAAACTGCTCTTTATTGATATGAACTGACTATTACAGGGGGTGCTTGTGACCAGACGGTGGACTAATCCTAATTACACTAAGCGTAATGCTTGCTATACTAATGTTTTAGATGAAATCCAATCGTCTATTGATCTTCTCAATTTGGATTCGCTTCCCCTTTTTCTTCTGTCGTTTGCATCCTCCTTTAAGTAGTTGACGAAGTGGTGGCAGTTACTCCTGGAGAAGACGCATGTTGAGAAGCGTCGCGACTGGTTGGAGCGAGACAGTGGTTGATGAAGTATCAACCGTCACACGGTTGAATATCTGAGAGATACTTAACCGTGTGGTAGTTATTGTTAGTGTCTTAGGATCACGTATTGTCACGTGGTATGGAATATACACATGTTCCATTCATCATACGGTAAGGAATATAACTAAAGTTAGATCTGGATATCAGTTCATAACTTTTACGAGCAGCTATCTGGTCGGAGACTAGGTGCAGGACCTTGCCCGATCAGGGTACCCAGTTTGTAACATCTGGAATCCTTAGGATCAGGGAGGTCGTTAGCCTTAGGGGTTACGACCATGAAGACGTATGGTCTTTTATTATGTATTAAAGGAATACATAGGGGTTTTAATCCTCGTCACACATGATCCCAACAAAAGGATACCTATCACGAGCTATGCTATCAATGATCGAGATACGGTTCGGAGAGGGTTTATTCTTAAAGGCCCATGCCAACCTTGTCAACATGATTTCCCCGTAAGGGAAATATCAGGTAAAATGCACCGCTTCAATGTTAGTTGGTTTGATAAGTACAATTGGATTGAATATAGTGTCGAGAAGGATGCTGTATTTTACTTTGTCTATTATTTGTTCAAGGAGAAAATTGTAGGAGGCGATAATTTTGCTAAAGGAGGATTTAGAAATTGGAATAGGTATGACTCAATTGACAAGCATGTGGGTAGTATAAGAAGCGTTGAAAGAGTATTTTCGGCGATAAATCTTGTGAAGAACAAGTTGAGAAATAGTATGGACGATCAAGTATTGAATGATTGTTTAGTCGCCTTTATAGAGCGAGATATCTTCTCGAAGGTTAGTGATGGTGATATAAACAAGTGTTTTCAAGGAAGGAGATCGTGTCGTGTGGTATTGTGATTTTCATTTGCTATTTAGGACTCTTTTGTTCATGTAAGATTTTATTTGAACTATTTGTATTGCACTATTAACTAATTTCAAACTCTTTTGTGTAATTGTGTTGAACTTGTGAAATTACTTATGTGTTGTACAACATTTTTTTTTTATCCTTGAAGTGTGCACAACCATTGCTAAACTCCTGGCTCCGCCATTGCCGGTCCGGGAATGCGGAATATGACACGTGTAGCTTATCTAACCAAACGTAGTGCTATTTTTGCTATTTCGGCGGAAAGGATGTTATGTTTGCTAATTCCTCTAAAAACAGGTCAAATGAGAGAAAAACACAAAAACTCGCTGTATATGCACGAAACAGATCTCGTCGGGGGCATGCGTGCATCACGGCCAAAACGAGACTAGCTGGCTAGGCCTCGATCGGGTACCGGCGTGTACTAGCATCTAGCGAGAAGCGACCTGCCAGCCACTTTGGGGGAAAACGAGCGAGCGATAGATCGGATTCACGAGATCACTGGGCGGTGGGCGCTGCGCAGCGAGCTACGTACGTACGAGCGCGCGCGGGCGTACGACGTCGCCAATCGATCGCGTGGCTGGCCGGCCGCGGCAGGCACGACCTCACTACGTACGTGACGCGACGCGTCTCGGCCCCGAGTTTCTTTGTCGTGGACTCGTGGGCGGTGCCAGTGCGTGCGTGATTCCGAAGAATATTCAGAGGGTTACACGACACGACGCATGGGTGGCTTAGCTGCATTTGTACACGACGCATGGGTGGCTTAGCTGCATTTGTGCGTGGTTTGATCCCGATGCGGCGTTTTCCGCGTACGAATGGGTATTATAAGCGAGTAGATCGACTAGGGGGTGCATGCAATGTGCCAATGTCAGTTTGTGAGTTGTGACTCGACGTGCGAACAGTATCACGATCGGCTGGGGAGATTTTTGAGGTTTTGCGGGGAGTATTCAAGTTTTCGGCCGGATTTGAACGAACAATATTGCTGCTGGCTTGAACAGGTACAGCCTTGCATGAGCCTAATTTAATTTTAGCAGAAATCCAATGCTTAGTAATTTAAGCATAAATGTTTATCCAAGTCCTAGTCGATCAAATGTGAGGATCTTAATTAGATGAGACGACAGTTGGCACCCAAAGAAAGAGCTGCCAGTTAAGTGGCAACCGTGAACGTGACAGGGGTCGATGGACCTTGCTCTATGACTATACGGCTATACGCTTGTTGCGGGGAATTCAAAAGCACTGTTGTCAATGCCCCAGCTCGATCCCATCTAGTCGCAACAGACATCTAATTACGTGATTCCCATCATTTTTGTTTGTGCATCTGCAATGGGGAAAACGCAACGATCTACTTCCTTGCCTTTCCTCAAACAGTAGGCCCATGTAAGGGCAAGGCCCATCGAGCGAAAGTGTACCATGCGTATATGCAACGCAGGTTACCCAGCTGCTAACCTTCGCTGAACAAAATGCCGAATTCGATACAGGCGCGATTCTTCTCCGAGTACGTACAGGCACAAGTCGTGTGCGTGCGATGGTTGTACTGGTAGTACATCCCAAGTAGTCAAACGAATCGACCTGTTCCGCTGCTCGATCGGTTGTACGTACGCTTGCACGTGAAGCGAAGCAGCTGCTCGTGTAGTGTAGAAGCTAGTAACTGGCAAAAGATACGTAGCCCGTATGCGTCGCGAGATATATATCCTGTGCTCCACAGATGTTTCTTGCAGGGAATGTCAAAACGTTTGTTGATGTCGTACCGTGTTTTACTCGTTAGGGAGTACGTTCTTGGCTTCTTGTCAGTGCGTTGTCATATAGTGCGCACTTGAGGCACATGCAGATAGGAGTACAGTGTACTGTCTCCGCATGAGCTGCCCACTGTACCTGCACGAGGAGGAAATGTACACGCATGTTAAGACTGTTTGTAGCAATCTGTCTCTGCGTGGCTTAATGGATTGTGATTCTTGTGGTTTAGTCTTCAGATTACGCAGATCAGTATACATCACGCCACCACGTTCCTGGGCGAGAGGTTGGCGAGTCTGGACCGGTCCACTTTTATCTGGTTTTTGGTAATGGGTAGGGTGGGCTGGGCTTTGTGTCCAGATCTTTTTAGCAGTGCAGTGCAGATTGTTCTTGCACATTATGTACCTTTCCCATTAAAAGCCTCGGCACCAGAAAGCCCAGAAGATCGAAAATACTGTTGCTACTTAGTATACTGAAGTACTGTGCCATTCCTGTGCCTGTGCTGACTGGACTGGGGTTAGTTTTGCCGTCTGAGGAGCTGCCAATAACGATGATAGAGAACTTCACACCGTTTAGCTAGGCCCAGAAATGGTCCCTCGAAGCACTCGGGCGGAAAAATAACAACAAAAAGGCTACAGCATCACCCAAGTATATATGCCTGTACTTTAGCATCCAACCGTCTCCTAAACACATCCGACCCAAGCACAAGGCTTTTAAACGCGAGGACCAGCAGACAGTGACTTGGCATCTAGCCCCGAGGCTCTACACACACGCGCGCACTGGTGTCAGAGTGTCAGGTTGGTCTTGGATCAAGTATTGAATGCGTGGATTTCCGCGCCAGCGACGTAGCATCCAGCACGATCGATGCAGCTGCAATCCTGCATGCATGCTTGCTCGAGTTGCAGTGCACTGGCTGCCACGTTTGTGTCAGTCAGGCTTTGTTTGCTCTGTGGAGTACAGGCCAAAGCACACCTGATCACCGGCATCTCTGCACTGTACATATACTACTCCTTTTGGGCCTACCGCGACGCGTGGTTTGGCATGTAGCGCGCGTCGGTAGCGAGGATGCAAGATTTAAGCCCCACAAACTAACCCGCGTCGGCTAATTCAGTGGAGCACTTGCTCTGTTTTCTTCCCTGTACTAGTTCAGGAAAGATGAGGCATAGCATTGCTCCTCTGAACAGAACGTCACCAAGTGTGTACACAGAGCACAGAGGTGTGTGCCGCCATTGGACAAAATAAAAGGCAGCAATGAGGCGCGCGCGGCGGCACCAAGAGGATGACCGTCGGCCACATCCGGGACTAGCCTGCCAAAATTCATGGACCAACAAAATTCCGGATAAAAAGATAAGGTTTAGATCGATCGATGGTCCCGGTAATTCAGCCAGGCAGGAAAACACGCTCGACAGCTGTTCACTCACGCCAAATAATTTGTTTAGCTCCATTTAAAAAAAAAGAAGATTGTTTCGGAGAGCAGCCATCCCATCCAGTCTCGGAGAGCGCTTGTTGAGGAACCGTCGCTGGCGAGTCCAGTCCGAGCGATTACCTCGTAGATAATAACCAGAATCGTAAGAATAATGCAAGAACGCAAGAACAATCAAGAACAAAATAAGAGATTGAACACAGAGATGTAGAGGGTTTCTTGCTTCTCTTTATTCCTTCAACCATCGATCAATCCTTTACAATGAATAGTACCCCCTATTTATAGGCTACGACCCTGCTAGGGTTTGGGATGGGGTGCCCACTAATGGGCCGATCTGCAGGTCGTGCCCATGGTTTCCCAACACTCCCTTGGGCACCCATCCTTCATGTCCATGTTTCACAAACTCCATAAAAACCAAAGGAAAAATTTAGAGAAAGAGTACATGAATCATGTTCTACTATGCTGCACGAATTGCCTCATTAAAAACCTTAACCGAGAAACTTCAGGAAAACTCGTCAAGAGAAAAAGAGTACAATTCACTCAATTTCATTTAATCTTCAGGATTTGCTCTTTGGGTACTCGATCTTCGTGATCAAGCTTTAGTAATGAGTTTGTGAAGATTCTCCCACTGAATTCTGCACTTCTCTAAGTCTCATCATTCCAATTCCACATATGCACCTTTCAAAGCTAGATGCTAGAAGTGACTTAGTGAACAAATCTGCAAGATTTTCACATGACTTAGTATGCAGTACCTTAATTTCGTCCATCTTTTGCATTTCATGAGCATAGAAGAACTTAGGATTGATATGCTTTGTGAGAGGACTCTTCACATAACCCATCTGCACTTGTGCAACACAAGCTGCATTATCTTCATAGATAATAGTGGGGGTTTGTGCGGTATTCAATCCACATGACTGCTGGATGTGGTGAATCATCCGCCGAAGCCAAGTACATTCTCGTGAGGCCTCGTATAATGTTATTATTTCCGGGTGGTTCGTCGAAGTCGATACAAGACTCTGCTTAGACGATTTCCATGGAATTGTTGTTCCACCACATAGGAATACATAGCTTGTTCGCTATTTGGCTGTATGCGGGTCCTACAGGTACCCGTTATCTGCATTGCTATTCATAGTTAAGTCTTAGTTCTTTCTGTAGAACAGACCAAGTTCTTTGCTTCCTTGGAGGTATCGGAAGTTATCCTTTATTCCCTGCCAATGCCTTTGGTAGGTTCTGCACTATACCTTGCTAATAGGTTCCCGACAAATATAATGTCCGGTTTAGTACAGCTTGTTCAATACATGAATGCTTCTATTGCATTTCAATGTGGGAATTCCGGTCCCAGGATTTACTCCCCCTCTTTTCTAGGTCTTTACGGGTCTTTGTCTTGCTGCAAGGATCTCCCGACCATTGGCACTTTCAAAGAGTATGCCTTTTCAAAGTCAAACTTTTCTAACACCTTCTGAGTGTAGGTTGACTGATGTACTAATATCCCTTCAGGGGCATGCCCAAGCTGTAAGCCTAGGCAATATTTGGTTTTCACCCAAATCTTTCATTTCGAACTCCGACTCCAGGTAAGAGCTTGCTATTCTAATATCCTTCAGGGTTCCAATGATATTCAGATCATCTTCATACTCTAAGATTATACAAAATCCATTCTGGGATCGTTGTATAAATACACGAGATTATTCTCATTTGTTCATGTAGCATTTCTTGTATAGAAAGTTGCTTCAAGCGATTATACCACATTCTGCCTGATTGCTTAAGTTCGTATAATGACTTTCTGAGTCTCACACTGTACATATTTCTATTTGCTCTGTTTTGGTTCGGAACAAGGATACATTCAAGTATCTTCATATAAATGTCCGAATCCAATATTTCATAAAGGTATGCAGGTACCCCATCCATCAATTTCATTTCTAACTTCAAGTTCACTGCCAGTGAGATAAATGTCTAAAGGGAGTTCCACCCATGATCGGGGAATAGGTTTCTTCATAATCATCTTCTGGATGTTCAATGAAACCTTATACAACGAGCCTTTCTTCTTTTTATTTCTCTTTCGAACAAATATCCACTTATGCCCTACGGGGTGCACAAGGGGAGGCGTGTGTCTTACAGGCCCAAACGTCCTTCTTTTATTCGGAGAAAATAATTCAGTTTCTATTGCCTTCTTTCAATCTGATCTTTTCTTTCATTCAGCGAGCGATGCAGGCTCTGAATCAAGATTGATGATTGTGGCAAGTTTCTTTGCAAAGTATATGTCGACATTGGCTGTTGTCATATTCAAAGATTCTCCCGAGGTCATAAAGTTTATAGCTATTTCTTCAAGGGGCGATTCTTCTAATGCTTCTACTTGCTCACCGCTGCTTTCAATGGCAGGGCAAATCCCTTTAGTTTTTCAGCTCCGATGTGTGCGCACACATCCATGCTGATGTCTCCCTTCATGGGGATGTTCAATTCGTATGCCTTTTCGAAGGTTCCATACGGTGCAGTCTCAACCGCTCCCTTCTAGTTCGGGGCACTTTGATCGGTCGTGTCAAGTCCTTCTTATCCTTTTTCACCAGCGCCCCTGCTACTTCGGATTCGAGGGACCGGAGTTCTCGCCCTTTGTTCCGAGGCCTCGGGCGGATTAGGATACCTTCAATGGTATTTCAACCTCTCCGTGCATTGCTTGCGTGCAAATGCTACTTATTCACGCTCTTCAAATCACTAAAGTAGTCCGCGCTTGATTCGCTAATACTTGCAAATCAATTATCTTCTGGACTTCAATTGTCTTCTAGACTTCAAATCAATTATCTTCTGGACTGCAATTATCTTCTGGACTTCTCTATTTGTTTCACTAGTGCTCGGGTCATATGCATAGATTTCAATTATCTTCTCGACTTCAAATGTCTTCTAGACTTCAATTATTTCCCGACATTATTATCAAGGGTTGATTTCCTCCCCCTAATAACGGAAACTAATCTCATCTAATGTACTATCAGCGAATCGGGCATTATTCAAATCTCCAGTCATATGGTCCAAATACTTGATTATGGATGCTGTCTCATAACCAACGTATATCCCAGATTTTCGGAGAAGACTCATTGCAGTTCGCTGCGGTGGTGGTATAGGTATATAACCCTTGCAACCAAACCTGCGAAGATGAGAAATTTTCGATGCTGACCCTTACGCTAGTTGCATAGGTTGATGGATGTTATAGGCCGACGGTCTAAAGTTGATGAGAGTTGCTGCGAGCAGGACTGGTGTCCCCAACACGTAGTTGGTAAATTACAATTATTTAAAGTTCTGCTAGTCCATTCTGGGTACGGACATGCGGTACAAAATGCTCAATTTTAATTCCCATTTTCATGCAATAATCATCAAATGCTTTCGGAGTGAGTTCTCCGGCGTTGTCCATTCAGGTGGACTTCTCATGATGATCAGGGAAAATATTTCTAATTTAATTATCTACGAGATTGGCTTTGCAAAAGCATGATTTCTCGTAGACAATAAACATAAGTGCGACCATTCCGAGGAAGCATCGATGAACACCATAAAATACCTAAATAACCCTTACAAGGGTTGTATAGGACCGCAAATGTCTCCCTGGATACGGTCCAGGAATGCAAGGACTTCATCCTTCGCTTTCAGAGCAAAAGTCTAATAATTAATTCCCGGTGGCACATGCAGGGCACACAAAATCTTCATATTATGTCCCTGTGAATTGTTAATTATATCTCTCATCATCCTAAGACCTAGGCGGAAAATCTATCATGCCAGAGATAGATAAGTTTAGAGCTTCTAAATACGGTTTTTAAGGCAGTATACGCTGCAGGTGCCTTAATATTATTGTAGTATAGCCCAGTTTCATACGGAGGAAGATATTCTGATGCTATATTTCATTTTTTTTCACGCTTTGTAATGAGCAGGTATTCTGTACCATACTTTTCTTCAGTATCTACACGAAAACTGTTAGCGCAAATATCCTTGAGAGTTCTAGTCGATTCTGGGTACAACAAGTCTTCTTCAATGACCAAAGTTGTGCCCATTGGGAGTATAATTGTGGCCCTTCCTGAGCCTATTATACAAGTCTCGCTGCCTGCGATTGTCGTAAGACTACCAGCATTCTTGCTGATCGACTGGAATTTTTTTTATTTCTCTCAGGATGGTATTCGTTGTGCCGCTACCTGCTAAGCACACTTCCTCCATAGGGTGCTACATGTGTTCTAATATAATGTATTTTATAAATATGTAGCAGAAAGTAAGCAACACATAAATAAAATACTTCATATATCAGAACGTGACTTGCTATTATAAAGACGGGAAAATAAGTCTTGCAGGACTCATAATAAGAATTTAATACTTTGCTCTCCTAGAGCTTGCAACCATTATTCAATAATTCAAAATTCTGCTTCAATTACAAACTGCAAGTTTTATAAAAGGTCCGAGTGCAATGCGCGCACTAGATCAAATAGGTGACGTATTCAGGAACGTCTGCCTAAATCGGCTCCATGCGCGATCTTCCCCTTAGGCAGCTACGGCTGTGGCCGCTGCGATGTCCAAAGGAGGGATGATGGGGCTGCTACTGGGCTGTCCACATTCATAAGTGCAACTAATGGATGTGGATTCTCTGTGCCTGCAATGGCGAGGTGTGCCTCATGCTATCATTTGTCATTCTTCTTAGACTGGAAAACATTAATAACGTGTGACCCACAACCTTACCCTTCTTGCCCCTCTCCTTCGTGAGAGGTTTTCTCACCTTTGTAGCTACTAGTAGGGCTTCATGGCCAACATTGCTACTAGGTGACTATGAGATGTAGTTCTTCCTTAGAACATCATCTTATACTTCCGCAACTTGCATAATGTCAATTAATTCGGCATACTACTTGTAACCGTATTGACGATAGTTGCGTGCGGATTGCATCGCATTTGGGGTGAAAGGTAGAGAGTATTCTCCATCTTCTGCTCATCTGTGATTACATTATCACAGAGTTGAAGACTGATACAAATTTTATACAAAATCTGGCCATGTTGGGTCAGTTCTTTGATCTACTGGTTCGTGATGCCAGTTATATTTATATTCATGCAAAAAAATTTCAAAGGATTACTGCCAGTAATCTACATAAAATGGTTGCAAAATTCTCATAATGCTCATCGAACTCTAGGTTCGTATTCCCGTATTTTTCTATGCATTTTTCATGATTTACTGCTATTTTCAATGATTAAAAGCAATATAAATAATTACATATAATCAAAACAGTAAATACAGAAATAAATTGCATAGAAATAACAATAACAAGTATAAATATGCTTCAAAGTTCAAAATTATGCAAAAATTTGGTTTCCCGAAACCCTTTTCTGCTGGAAAAGTTACTTTTCGCGTAAATCGCAAGTTTCGTGGGCTAAACCCAAGAACTCGCTACAGAGAAATTGCGTGTAATTTTCAGTAATTCCGAGGGTTTTTTTTTTGTAAAATTCCTTATTCACGAAAGTTTCTCGTGATTTCCAGAATCCGAGGGGTTTTTCCGCAAAGATTCCTTCCCCTGGCCGACCCCCCGCCAGGCCTTGCTTGGCCCAGTTCGCACCGGCCCATCGGGCCTGCCCCAGCTTGCATTAAGGACCGGGAGCTAGGGTTTCCCTAGCTCCCGTGAGTGCTTGTGGCGGTGGCTCCATGGGGTGACGCAGCGCGCGCCGGCGGCGGCCCATGGCGGCGGGCAAGGTGCCGCATGGCGGCGGCGGCGGCGTTCGCCGGCGATTCGCGGCGTTCAGCCGGCGGCGGCGGCGCCGCGGCGGCCGGCTCGGCGGGCGCGGCGACCGACTCGGTGCAGCGGCGGCGCGCCGCGCCGTGCAGTAAGTGGCGGCGCGCCCGCGCGGTGCCATAAAGCGGAGGAGGCGGCCGCCATGAGTGCGGCGAGGCGGCGCCGGGCGGCGGCGGCGGGTGCGCGGCCGAGGCGCGGCGCCGCGGGTATCGCCGTGCGCTCGACGGCGGCGGCGCTTCAAGGCCCGGCTTCGGCGGTTCCGAGCGGAAGCCGAGGCGGCTACTCCGAGTGAGCGACCGCAAACGACGCCCGGCTGCTCCGCTACGGGCGAGAGCGGCGGCGGCGGCTCCGAGTGGGCGCAAGGAGGAGGCGGCGGCGCTTCAAGACCCGCGCCTCTTTTTTTTTCTCTTCTTCCCGGCCGTGCTGTGATGTGATGGCCGTGCGGGGCGGCCGCAGCGAGGCCGCGGCGGCGAGCGGGCTTCGGGCGGCGGAGGTGGCGCGCGCGCGCCTTCAAGGCGACGGCGGCGGCGCGCGCCGCCACGGCGCGCGACCGCACTTCATGGCGGCGGTAATTTTTATTTATTAAATTGCTACTCATCCATGCGTGTATGCGATGCAATGTGGTGTAATACGAGATTGCAACGGGGCGCGCGGCTTCATGCCTACATGTGCATGCTTGCCGCGTGCTGGCGGCGTGGCTCGTCGTTGCCTCCGTGGCGATACGTGATGGCGGACTATGCCGACCGTAACGTCGCGAGGTAGTGACGACCACTTGCAAAGCGTGCCACGCACATGGTGTCTTCCATGCGATTGCATATACTACTTACGGTACAATCATCATCTACTCTTTCATGCAATCCACCGATCGGCTTGGCCGGCGACTTCAAGTCGGCTTGCGGTAGATTAGAGCGGATTTGCACCGTATAAAACCAATATAGAAAGCCAAATTTGCAGAATTGAAAGCAATCTAGAAAAACGATTCAATCTATGAGTGTCGTTCATCGACGGTTACCTTTCCGATGCGAGGAGAGTCGATCGTGCTGATAACGTGTTGAGGAACCGTCGCTGGCGAGTCCAGTCCGAGCGATTACCTCGTAGACAATAACCAGAATCGTAAGAACAATGCAAGAACGCAAGAACAATCAAGAACAGAATAAGAGATTGAACACAGAGATGTAGGAGATTTCTTGCTTCTCTTTATTCCTTCAACCATCGATCAATCTTTTACAATGAATAACACTCCCTATTTATAGGCTATGACCCTATTAGTGTTTGGGATGAGATGCCCACTAATGGGCCGACTACAGGTCAGACCTATAGTTTCCCAACATACCCATCCCATTCCCATCGCGTCACTGCCAGCTTAAAGTATTCTTCATTTGTCCTTGGACATCATCAGTGGCCAGGCAGCCGCCGCAGTATAAAAACGGGATTAACCGGGCCTACGTGTCTCTCGTAGCTTAATCAACATGCAGATTTAGGCGTCCGAGAGAGAGGCGGGCCTACCCCTTTACACGCGCGACTAATTCTGCACCCGATGGCCCGGAGAGCACGGGACCGCCACGTAGCAGTGGGACAGTATATTGCCGTACAGATTAGCCCGAGGTTTCAACGGCATTCGTTCAATCACGCACTGCATCTGCATGTATCGGAAATGGAAAGAAGCAAATATGTACAGGTGTGCGTGGTGCGTAGTGGCTGCGTGATGGAGCGAGCGGCAAGGCTAAACCAGAGCACCGGCCGTCGTCCCGTAGCCGTAGCGGCGTAGCTGAGAGAGCAGACGGCGCGCTGCGCTCCGGGATCGGGCCGCTTTCCACGTGATATGAATATATGATACGAGCCGAAGCAGATGCTTTACGTGCGAATTATAGAAATCCACATGCCGACTTAAAGCGGACCAGACCATACACGTGGGGCCCAACACCAGAACAGATGTACGTGATGATTCATTGCATACCCACAGCAGGAGGCATCAGGCACGCATATATCCCCACCGTCAAACGCTTTCGACTAAAGCTAAGAGAGCACTAAGAAAGCAAACCCGAGCAAAGCAAGGTATTTCAAGATCCCAGCCCAGCTAGAGGGAATGGGGCGAATGATACATGAGAAAGTGCCAGAGGTTTTGTAAAGAGGGGAAAAGAAACAGCACAAAGGCAGCAGGGCGGCATCCAACGACACATGCATTACTTTTGATGTAACACTAATAACACCGCTCTCTTTTGATCATGGTGCAGCCACTTCAAGCTCTTGCTTCAGCGACGGTGCAAATGTACGTGCGAGCCAATGCGTCTGCAGCACTGTCCAAACGGTTGCTAGTATGCGGCAGTGCGTGCAACACCAGTTGCCACCGCGGCGCCGGCGCGCAAGAAATCTGGCTCCACGGCTGCCTCCACGGTAGTACGGTTCTCGACTTCACATCGCATCGCAACACGGTGCATGTACATGTTGCGAGATTGTTGTTCCCAACCTGTAATCACAGACACCTGCAGAAAAAAAGGGGCCTCTCAGACTCAGTCAAACAAGCTAAATTAATTAAGCCAAATACTGATATGTTAATCAGCAAGACCCTCGCAAAAAAAAAAAATCAGCAAGGCCCCTCGCAATAAATAAATAAATAAATAAAACAAGGCTCACATGGTCATACAATCACAGATAGTACTCGTTTATGCAGAATACAGACCCCATGATGGATATTTTAGCCAGCAAAACGTACCATTGTTCATATTGAGCTTGTTTGTACGCAAAGTATCGGGTTCCAGTTCATCATGTGTTTAGTGTGGAATATTTTCTTCCCTGCACTATGTACCAACCTGCCATAAGCCATATTTTAACCCATTCCAATTCTCCAAATGCAAACACGAAATCCCCATTCCGATCTAAGTTTTAAAGAGTACCAGTTGTATAATAGTATCCAAATTTACCAAAGGAAAAAAGGTTATGCACTAATTGGATCTACGTGTTCTTTCATAAGTGGGAACCTAAAGCTGAGAAGCAAAGAAAAGGAAAGGAAAAATAAAAGCGAGGGGGGAAAGAGGAAAAAGAAGCAAACGGAAAGCAGATTCCCATGCCACGTGTGAGGGAGACCGTTGATCTCCACACCGATGGCATATGGCACTACTCCGAAAAAAAAAAAAAAAAAATGGCGGCTGCCTCTCTCCTTCGCACTGTCTCCCCATCTCTTTCTCTCACTCTAGAAAGCAGAAACTGCAGCAGTGCAGCTGCTCATTTTAATTTTTCTTCCCCTTCAGCTTGCACCGCCAATGCCTCCCGCCATCACGCTGCTCCTCGCGCTCCCGACGCTGTTTCTGTGCAGTCGTTTCTCACCGGCCGCGTCCAGTGATGTCGGTGGCGCGCGGCGGGTGCTGCACCAGCCGCTCTTCCCCATTGAGTGGACGCCGCCTCCACCTTCTCCGAACTTTACTTCCGACCCCAGCCCTCCGGCGTCGCCTGACGGACCTCCCGGCGACTTCTTCCCTCCGACACCGCCCACGCCCGCTGCTGGTGGTGGTGATGCTACGACGTCCTCCCCCACCACCGTAGCCGCCGACGTCTCCAACACCCCGCCCGGCCCCGCTGCTGGCCGCCACGGAGGCGGTCCCACGAAGGCGACCATAGTCGCGGCTGGGGCGGCCGCGGCTGTCGCGGTGGCGCTGCTCGGCTTCGCCTGCGCGTTCCTCGTAACCGGCCGCGCCCG
The DNA here is from genome assembly GCA_036346255.1 of Ampelocalamus luodianensis. NCBI lineage: Eukaryota > Viridiplantae > Streptophyta > Magnoliopsida > Poales > Poaceae > Ampelocalamus > Ampelocalamus luodianensis. The sequence goes on from CM070621.1 coordinate 22,754,700, forward strand.
CCGCCGCGGCGATTCGCAGAAGCTACTCGGCCCCGACCGCGGGCCGGCGCACCAACGCGGAGGCCCCTCCGCCACTGACTTCCTCTACGTCGGCACGGTGGAGCCCACCACCCCCGCGCACCAACACCACGGGCCCACCACCGCCGATCTCGTTGGGTCCCCGTACCGCAAGCTGCGAAGCGAGCGCCCGCGGCGCGGGGTGAGCCGCGACGAGGCCACAGACCACCCGAGCCCGGAGCTCCGGCCGCTCCCGCCGCTGCGGCGCGCGACCACGCTGGGCTCCTCCGACGAGGATGCGTACTACACGCCGAGGCAGCGCTCGGGGGGCTCCGGCGGCGGGGCGGGCGGCGAAGCGTGGAGCGAGGCGAGCGCGTCCAGCCCACCCACCACCACCACGGCCTCCCGCCGCAGCCTCCCCAGCCTCACCAGCGACTTCTTCCCCCCAGTCGCGGCCATCGCCGCACCACCCCCGCCCCCTGCGCGTTCCCGCCGCACGCCCCCGCGCACGCGCTTCTCCACCGGCCCCGCCCCCGACATCAAACAGGTTATCTCGCCGTCCCCGCGGCTGGTGCAACCCTCCAACCCACCTCCGCCTCCTCCCCCACCACCACCGCCGAAGTCTAACGCAGCTCCAAAACCTCCTCCTCCACCGCCACCGATGCCGTCAATTAATAACATCACAAAACCGGCGCAGCCGTCGTCCGGACCGACATCGAGGCGCCGGTTGCTCAAGCCGTTGCCGCCGGAAGGGCCCCGCATTGCCATGCCGATGCCGATCACAGCGGCGACGACGGTGGATAACAACGGGAGCACGTCGATATGGGCAGGGGACGACGAAGCCGATGGTCACTTGGGCAGCGGGGAGCCGCGGCCGAAGCTGAAGCCGCTGCACTGGGACAAGGTGCGGGCGACCTCCGACCGCGCCATGGTCTGGGACCAGCTGAAGTCAAGCTCGTTCCAGTTGAGACTTGGTTCATACTAAATGCGTGATTGTTGTAGGTTGGTTTCTGAATTATGCGTGATGTTGAGGCGTTCCTTCCAGGTTGGATGAGGACATGATCGAGGCGTTGTTCATGAACAACTCGACGCCAGCGGCGCCGCCGAGGGTGGTCGGGAGGAAAGCCGGCGTGCCGCCGTTCCGGCAGGAGGAGAGGGTGCTCGATCCCAAGAAAGCGCAGAATATTGCCATCCTGCTTCGCGCGTTGAATGTTACGCGTGAGGAGGTCTCGGATGCGCTGTTGGATGGTGAGTGTTAGTACATCGCTGCTTGTGCGACTGACAATTTTGCGTACTTGGATGAAATTATCAGCACATTTTTCTTGCTAACAGTAAATCCTTGACCTGATTTGATATCCATTATATTGAACCATCTTCTACTATTCTCTAACTCAAAAAAGATGTTTTTGTGCAAATTTTAAATTGGATTAGTTGTGTTTGATCGTTATTAGCCATTTAGCATAAAGATGCTTTGGTAGGACGTTCTTTTCAAATTTTGTGACTCGTGTTTTTGCTTTCAATGAGATTTTGTTTTTGGAGCTTGGTGGGCATGCCCGTTCAATAGTGACAGGTACTTAAGAAGTGTTGAATTAACAGAAAATTCTGATTCTTGATAATAAGACCTCAACAGAAATCACAACGACTTGAAATCTTTAAGGGGAGAAGATGGCTCGACCAATCTTTTTCTAGCAGGAAGGTTGTGAGCATCCTTATGAAACAAACACCCATCAATTGTTACGCTGAACTTCTTTTTTCCTTTCTGCTATTATAGAGGGTGGTATCACTTATCTGAATGTTGACAATGAGGGATAAAGTTACCTGGAAAATATTGCTTATCTAGACTTGTGTCTGTTTTCTCAGTTCACATTACGGAAACTGAAGTTGATGTGTTTGGTGAATCCCAATTTGCCTTAAGCCATTAGTGTTGTTCTCATATTCCATCTTGATCATTAAGCTACTACTCTCTCCGTTCTTTTTTACTTGACACAGTTGACTTTTTACGATCTTTGAGTTGTGACTTTGACCATAAATTTTTATAACTTTTACATTAAAATATACTAATAAAATTATAATATTATGAAAGTATTTTCAATGACAATTCTAATGATATAATTTTCATATAGCCAATTTAGATAGTTTTAAACCTATATAAAGTTTGACCGTGAAAAGTCTACTGTGTCAAGTAAAAAAGAACGGAGTGAGTATTATCATAGCAATTCATCTTTCCAAACAGTTATAATTCGTCTGAATCAAACTCTTTCCCAGAACCACCCTCTGTATTTACTAAAAGAAAACGGTCACTATACATAATATTCTAATGTTTTTTCACTGGGGCGTACTACTGTTTTGTATAGAGTATCTCTATACAAGAGAGAGCACTGACTATAAGTTATTTCTACTGTACTTTTGAACAGGCAATGCTGAATGTTTGGGGACTGAACTTTTGGAAACGTTAGTCAAGATGGCACCTACTAAAGAGGAAGAACTCAAACTACGAGACTACAACAGTGACTTATCGAAGCTTGGTTCTGCAGAACGCTTTCTCAAAGCCGTGTTGGATATACCTTTTGCCTTCAAAAGAGTTGATGCTATGCTATACCGAGCCAATTTTGAGACTGAGATAAATTACCTAAGGAAATCTTTTGAAACACTAGAGGTATGCTAAATATTTAATCCGTACTGCATAAATCTGTTTACCATGAAAATTCAATTTTCGTCCTTTTTGAGTGCTATAAACTGCTGGTCCTAAGTTGCTGTCATTCCTGCCCCCATTCTCGTTCATGTGCCCTTACTACCATACCATTATTGGCTTGGGTACCAATCCCCATTTTCAGCTATTTCACTTATAGTTAGTTGTCATTTCTTCACATGTTTTCAGGCAGCTTGTGAGGATCTTAGAGGCAGTAGGTTATTCCTAAAACTTCTTGAAGCAGTGCTGAGAACCGGGAACAGGATGAATGTTGGCACAAACCGGGGTGAGGCAAAAGCCTTCAAGCTTGATACTCTCCTAAAACTCGCAGATGTGAAGGGCGCCGATGGTAAAACCACGCTTCTGCATTTTGTTGTCCAAGAAATGATTCGATCAGAAGATGCAAAATCTGAAAAACAAAGTGTCATGATTACTAGCTCTAAAGATGAGCAGTTTCGTAAGCAAGGCCTTAAAGTTGTGTCTGGGCTGAGCAGCGAGCTAGGAAACGTCAAGAAAGCAGCTACCATGGACTCTGACGTTCTGCATGGTTATGTCAATAAGCTCGAAACGGGTCTTGAAAAGATCAAGTCGGTCTTGCAGCTCGAGAGGCAATGCACGCAAGGCCAGAGATTCTTTATGACAATGCAAGGCTTTCTGAAGGAAGCTGAAAAGGAGATCCAGCGAGTCCGAGGTGAGGAGAAGAGGTCTCTGGGGAGAGTAAAAGACATCACTGAGTATTTCCACGGTGACGCCGCGAAAGAGGAAGCACACCCTCTGAGGATTTTCATGGTGGTGAGGGACTTCCTCTCGACGTTGGATCATGTCTGCAAGGAGGTTGGTCGGATGCAGCAGGACAGAACCGTCGTCGGGTCGGCTAGGTCATTCCGTATTTCAGCAACGACCTCATTGCCAGTTCTAAGCCTGTACGGTCAACGAAGGGAGAACAACTCCGACGATGATAGTTCATCGTCATAGGACAGGGAGATCAAGGAACAGACTGAATTTTGGAATGAACATAGCCACATGAACTTTGACAGCTTTAGCAGCTGCAGCAAATGTTACTATGACAATGACAACGAAACACATATTTAATCTTGGGAAGACCAAGGTTAGGAGATCAGGGTGTATACGTTTGGATTATGTGGGATTTTTTCTGTACAAAAGAAGAATAATTATAACAAGTTATTTCTCTTTTTGTTGGGTAATCAGCAAAACTGAGGCTTAAAAAAGAGACTCGCTTCAGTAATATCTTGCAGTTTCTTGGTAGATGGTGCACTTTCGTTATGTAATTATGCTCTAGTTGCGGACTAGTAGTATAACCTGGAAATCATTTCCAGATGGTAAATTTTGGTCTGTGCCCGTAATCTGGAAATAATTTGTAACTAATTTATTTTTAAAATAGCTTGTCTGGGACAAACAGCAAATCTGTCATCTTCAGATCATACCTTAGTGGATGAATGCTTTATATCACTACAAAAGTACTACTACATAGCACATCCATCCTTCCAGATATCTGCAAAGCAAAATAAAGGTATTTTTTCGAATAATAGAATAAATGTAAATAAAAAGGAGCTATCACTATGTTTGTGATAACTGTAACTGTAAAGGTCAGTCAAGCGAAAGGATGGGCAAGAACAACTACCAGCAAAGCCACCATCACGATCTGCTCTATTGCCAGCAGCAGCCTTCTTCATCGCTGTCGCCGCTTTTCCTCTGCACAGGTGATGAGTGATCACTTGAGCATGCCGTCTTTGCGTAGAGGTAAAGAAAGCATGGGGGCAGCATAGCTACGGAGAAAGTATCCCTCTAACCTTTTTCTCAGGCGAATGAATGATTCCAAGCTTCATGAATTCCTCTCCTGTTCGTGTCTGTAGATGAAGTGAACCGCTACATGTGAGAAAGGCAAACAAGGAAGAATGTCACTCTGCAGAAAAGAGAAGCAATGAGCAGCGGGAGAAAGACGACATAATGAAGGGTTGTTGGGTCCATAGTGGCGGCATGATTACCCTCGAGTGTCGAGTTCATAGTTCTCTTTTGAGTTGTATCAGTCGGAGTAATGGATTGGAGGGGTAAGGGGTTTATATGATAAATCTCATTCCTAAAAAATAATATGATGCAAGCGCAAGTATAGCAGTCTGATTGCGCGGAATATAATAGCAGAAGATGTTCACGTCTTTTACCGAAATATCGCAATAGCACCGTGCTATTACTTCTCTTAACCATTATGTCGCGGAAAATAGCGCTTTGGATTGATCAGTGTACCATAGCAGGAATTGCTAAATGGTATTCCTACTATTTTGTTCGGTGGTACTCGACTTTCGTGACTATCCATGCAGTTTGAGATTTGTGTTCTGACATTTTAATCAATCGGGCGTGCAACTGCAACTGCAGTTTCAGGCATACCCACACCAGTAAAGTAAAACCCATTTGTAGTGTGAAACCGGTTATGTTTGAACACTATTTACATCGAATCCCACGCCTAGCTGTCTCATCTATTTACTGCAGTTTTTTTAATAATATTATTTTAATTAATAATTATAAAATTAAATAGTCAATTTTTTTGACACAAATGGCCTTCTGACGCTATTTCAAACGGCAACAGAAGACTGTCGCCAGATAAAATAGCGACATATGCTTTGTCGCCACTACAAATAGTGAACAAGAAATTTGTCGCCAATTGAACTAGCGATAGGCTCATGTCACCATTTCATTTGGCGACAAGAGCCAGTCACCAGTTCAATTAGCGACATGTTCCTTTTACAATTAAAGTAAATTTACAATTGATATATCTATAATTGTCCGCGGTACCGATAATTTTTGAAAAGATAAGAAAATACAAGGTAGAGAAAAATTTATGAGTTTCGATGTGACCAAATATATTTGGAATGTGTTTTAGGCGGTACAATATAAAAATAGCTTCCTTCGGCGGCACAATATCGAAAATAGCCCTGTTCGTAATGCAATATTATAAATAGCCTCCTTCGGCAATGTAATGTCGAAAATAACCCCGTTTGACGACACAATATTATTAATAGCCTCCTTTACGGTGCAATATCGAAAATAATGACACAATATGAAAAATGTGCGACGTACTTTGCGAACAGGGTGTAGTCATTTGACGTACGAAAAGGCCAGAACTAGGGTGGTATGAGGTGTCGCAATGCTGACTCCCTCATACGGTTATATGTACATACAACAAGAATAAATAGTATCGAAACATGAGAATACGCCACGACATAAGCTGGATAGTTCGCCACATCCATTCTAGGAACCGGTCCATGAACTCGTGAATCTCCAACGTCGTCATGTTGAAGCGCTCCCGAGTGTCTGAGCACACACGAGGTCACCATCTCATGCATCTCCCATGCAATATCGTTCGGTACACAGAATTAGCAAGATAGAAGTCGAAAACATGCATAGGATATAAGAAGTATGGACCCGTTCAATATGCGTCATGCAATGAAATGTGGAGTCTGACTAGGTGGGATACGTGTCGGTCGTCCACGACCTTGACGACAACGAACCCTCATCCGAGTGGAGTACCACTCGATGTAATGGCGCAGGGTGTTGTCGCCGTCCACGTGCCACCTATCGCCATTTCATCTGGCGACAGACACCTGTCGCCAGATGAAATGACGATCGTAGGCTATTTGTGCAAATTTTTTACTATTTAATTTTGTAATTATTAATTAAAATAATGTTAATTAAAAATTCTTTACTGCACGATGGTGGACTGGTGGTAGTATGGGGATTTTTATTATTAATTAATCTATATTTTTAATTTAGTTGTATTACTAATCATTCATCAACTTTATTTTCAAATCGCCCTTTTGGCCATGCTATCACCCGTGGCGTGGTAATACAACACTACCACACCATAAGGTAAGTTTAATTAAATAGCACTTCTTGTCACGCCACTGGTGGTGACGTGACTAAACAACATTGTCACACCACCGATGGTAGAGTGATAGGATTTGACCACGCCATAGTGTTAGCGTGACAATATTATTTTTAAAGATATTTACAAAAATAAATAGTCGTTTAAAAAAATTACAAAAATCTATCTCTGCCGCTAGCTGAATCGGCGACAGAACTATCGCCAGATTCAATCGGCGGCAGGACCCTCGCCCCGCCTCGCCGCCGCTGAGATTGAATCGCCAGTTGAACTGGCGACAAGATTGAATCGCCGCTGAACTGCGATTCATTCCCAACCCTAATCGGTTCCGATTTTCCTATTTCACTTAGGCGCTTTGTGATTTTCATAAATTTTAAACGGTGCAAATCATTAGACTCGTAATAACATTTTATCATCATCGATGTTGTTGTACCACGGTTAATTTTCGGAGAATTTAGTGAGGACGTTTGAGGTATGAACGATTCGTAAAAAGGAAGATAAGTGATATTGCCATTCGCTCGGGAATTCATACACTCTGGTATTACAGAACTTGCAGAAGAACGTCATAACACTTAACTAAAATAATAATTGACAACATTGATAATAATATTTTTGTCGTGGTCGCGACGTCAACGTCTCCCATGTGGACTGCCTCTAGTCGGGGCACCATACATCTCTCCACTCCATGTTTGCATCACCGCCTCCTTGGTGAAATAGTGAGAGAGGTATCGACCGAGATGTCGCGCCACCGTCGAACAAAGCGCCATGACATGGGAGCAGGGCCTATGCAGAAGAAGGGGCTTGTTACAAGTGTATACGTAACTATCGCGGTGTAGCGTGCACTCATGGGTGATCCTCTCGCGGTTAGTCCCGCGACGCCCTTTATCCCTGCACATTATCTCGAAGCGAAACTCCCTCGTGCCCATCTTGAATGCCCGGTGCATCTCACCCTTCTTGCTCTTCTCCTCCATGTATGCGGTGATCATGATGGAGTAGAGTACTCTGTCATTTGCCATGGCGAGCGACGCATTGCTGCATCTGTTAACAAAGTAGTTTGTGGTACTGCGGAGAATTGCCTCTACAATACCAACCAAAGGGAGGCACCTAGCGCCGCGCATCACCCAATTGTAGACCTCAGCTAGGTTGGTTGTCATGATACCATATCGAGCACCACCCCTGTCATGTAGCAGCGACCACTTCTCCTTAGGCTCGTGCTCAATCCAGTCTGAGAAGCATTTGACCTGTGCCCCTGTCTTCCTCATGACACTAGGAGCGTCTGGGTAGTGTGGCAATGCTTGGGGCCTGGTGGCGCTTGGGCGGCCCTTCGATGCCTCCTTCTCGTGGGTTTGGGTCCGGCCGTCCGAATCTTCCGAGTGTGTCGAACTTACGTTGCCGGTTCGGTTGCACAGCGCTGAACATGTTCATCAAGTCCTTGTTGCGAATCGCTTATAGAAGTTTGCACCCAAGTGCCTCATGCACCACCGCCTGTAGATCCGGCCATGGAAGTGGAACGTTTCTCTCGTCAGAAGCCGTGTTATTGCACGCAGCAGTTCGCGCGCTGGGTCATTATGAGACATACGTTGGGACGGTCTGCACAACGTAAATCCTCACATTCTTCAGAACCACGCCCCGATCCGTGTTCTCGCTTTCAACGAAAGCGAATGCCACGGAAGAACTTGATTGTTTCCGTCCGTCGCTATTGCGGTCGATTCGCCCTTGTACCGCCAACGAGAATGTGCCATTGATACACAATATTGGACGACAAAGGTTTAATGCATTGATGCATGTACCAAACGCGAAGAATGCTCGTAGTACCCTCTTATTAGGCCACTTGGATGCGTGGCGTCTTGAATGTCGACATGAGTGCCGGATTCCTGTCTTGTATGACTCGGAGTTGCCCGTGGAGGTTGTGGTAGGAATCTCGAACGTCCCGAACCTTGATTCCAATGCCTTCTGCTTTGCCCTCCAAGCCTTGGCATAGTGATAGTGTATCGAACCTTGCCTCAATGGCCGAATGATGGATCGTGGCTCAAAATCTAGGTTATCCACGATCTCACCGTACATGAGATTGGCGATGAAGCCCGATGACGTTCGGTGGATCCGCGTTGACTCGGCCGACGACGCATGTGTGAGGGACCACTATGGAGCACTTCCGAGGGTGTCCCACTTGGGTGAAATACGCACGCGCGCAAGGGCATCCTCTATGCCGCACTTCACGTCGTAGCATCTTGGGGTAGACTTGACGACGGTGAATGTGCGTCGAACCGACAATGCCCGGTTTGACCGCATCTTGCACGGCCTCCTTGCATTTGTACGTAGCTCCTAGTTTGACTCGCTCGTCGCACTCCCATGGTACATGGGAGCCTTCGTTGACGCACGAGGTTCTCGAATCGCTATGTGTTCTACTCGATGGAACCGCCACCGTCCGCATCATCGCCGTCATCGTAACCTTCATCTTCTGGACAATACCATGTAGTCTTGGTCTTGAGCTCCATCATTTCCACCGTGTCTTCCGATCCTCCCCTCGTCGCCGCAAGCCCACTAGCTGCTCTCATCAATGAGGTAACTCGGCGTAGTCTTCATCGACGACATCACCAACCTCTTGCCCTTACGCCATTTGCGCGCCCCGAGTCACCTAGTTCTTCCCTGTCGCAAGTCCTACTTGTTCCGACGCGATGCCGGAGTGGGTTTAGCATACGCTGAACCGTATGACCAATTTCCATCCCCTCTCCTCGCCATGCGCATATATGACCGCCATGAATTTGTTCCTTTAGTTGTACTAACTCCCAATACGTGGGCTATCCCCGCCCGAAGCGAGGCACTCAATGTCGATCGTAGACATCACGGTCCACTTGGGCGTGTGGAACAACCACCGCATCACAGCTCCTATTATGCGTTGCTCGTGTCTTGGTAGGGCACATCCGCGGATGAAATAACTCAAATCAATTCCTCGGGACCCTCCATAATAGTCCTCCGCCGTAGTAAATTTTGAAATTGACGACGTTGGACATATTTGATGTCTTTGCGATCACGAAGAACATTTACACGATGAACTAAATATCCCACCAAAAAGTATGTAAAATGACTTCACTACGTGAATAAAGACATCAAGAATCATGTAATCCGCTCATTAAGAAAATTACCCGAGGGTGGGCGATCGATCGACACGCTTCGCTACCTTTTCTCCTCCTCCTCTCGGTTGTGTCCTTCTATTTTTTGTTGAGTAAGACTGAGTGCTGTGTGGAATTTCGACGGTTGCAAGAGGGTTTTGTAGAGGTCAGGGCTTGTCGCCAGTTTAATCGGCGATACCTTCCCGTCGCCAGTTGAACTGGTGATACCTTCCTGTCGCCAGTTGAACTGGTGACAGGGATTAATTTATGCAACTTGGTCGGCCGCTATTTGTTGTTGTGCATTGTTCGAAGATTTTTTGGAGGACGATTGAGGGATTACTGATTCGTATGTACCAAGGCAGGTGATATTACAATGCGTTCGGGAATCTGTGCACAACTCCGTTGGGGAAATGACGCAACGATAACCACAGGACATTTCATCCGACAAGGGGATTACATGGAACGTAGAACAACGAAACTAGGACGGTACACGCAAACCTAGGACGGTACCGACAGGGCTTCGCCGCAATTTCTTCTCTCCCTCTCCAACTCTCTCTTGTTTTTTTCTGGAATTAAAATGAATTCTGGATTGATTTTTCGGGGATTTTATAGTTCGCTTTCGCCGCCGGTTGAATCGCGACAGAACCTATCGCCATTCAATCGGCGATAGTTACCTATCGCCGCTTCAATCGCGGCGACAGAAATCGTGCAACTTCCCCGCCGCGCTCAATTCAAGCGATAGGTACCGCCCACACGTGAGTGGCGATTAGAACCCTGCCGCCATTGAATCTGGCGACAGAGATACATTTTTGTAATTTTTTAAAACGACTATTTATTTTTGTAAATATCTTTAAAAATAATATTATTTTTTAAAAAAATCGTTCTTTTGCCACGCCACGAGTAGTGGTGTGGCCAGAAGAGTTGTAATTGGAAATAAAGTTAGTCAATAGATTAATAATAAAAATAAAATTAAAAATTTTGTTAATTAATAAAAAAAGTTATAGTATGGGAAATGAGGAGGAGAGAGAGAGAGAGGGCTTTTCATCTACTTCCCCTTATTAATCCGAGAGAGGGGAGAGAGAGATTGAGTCTGGGAGAGAAGTAATTCAAGAGGAAGGGGGTAGAGCGGGAGATTTCACTCGATCTCATCAAGAACAAACGTTGGAGAAAGTGAGAGGGGATACAGAGCAGAAGGTGAAGATTTTTTAGTTTTCACGTGTTGGTTTTTCTACATAAGCCGTAGATTTGAGTTTGATTTGTATTCGGATGTGTGGTCTTGTATGTTGCTGTTTAGTTTTGGCTTTTTCAGGAGTTTTTATCCGACGACTAACTGATTTTTCGAGGGTAAATGATTTTTGAGTTGTATGTGCACGATTTTTGTTGTTGTTGTGTGGATACCTTTTATCGACTCATAAGCGATCGTAGGGTTTGATTTTTCTAAATTAGCGCTTGATTTTCATTGTTATTTTTCTGATATGTACAGGTTTTGGCTTCGTTGAGCGAGATAGAGGATCATTACTGATCATCAAAACAAGGTGTGGTGTATTCCCAGATCTAATGCATACAATTTTCTTAGTGATACACACAAGTCCAGTTAGGAATTTCATAAAATCTATAAATGCGATTGTTTTCTAATTTCAAACATTTGTGATGTTTATTCTAATCTGTCACATTTTGTGTTAGTGGTACGACTAAGTCCATTAAGTAAGATCCCCTTCTATTTTGTGCATGCACCAATTTGGTTTAGAGGGGAGCAGTTCTTTTTTTAAAAAAAATATCATTCAATTTCATGTCATAGAATAAACATGTGCAAAGGTAAAAGAAGGCATTTGAGTGAAAAATTGTCAACCAACTTTGTTGGCTAGCAGTGGGAATACCTTTTTGCCTGAAGATGCCTTATAGTGCCATAGCGATCTCTAAAGCTCAATAGCTAACCTCTAAAGTACAACGAGCATATGTTTTAGTAATACACATACGGGGACTGACCTAGGAGACAATCATCAATTATTGTGTTGTGTGAGCTTACTAATAAATTGGTGCATAGCCTATTATGTACCTTTGGGTTGATCTTGGAGCTAGCCAGACTTGTGTAGAACTATTCCCGCTTATTTTACTTGCTTACTGTGTTAAGCAGTTGTGTCCTAAGTCTACTAGCTACTCATTTTAAGACTGTCTTTAAGACTGGAATTTGGCTTTGTAATTAAAGGACTAGGTACTATTTTTTCACTAGACCAAAAGTGTGTCTCTAATTGTGTAAATCATCGGTGTATACAATATGTATCAATTAGTGTATTTAGATATAGGTAGTCTTTTCCATCAACATATAGTAATTAGCTTGCTTTTGTTTTTTAGACAATTCATTCAATGATAGGAGGGGCAAGAAGGTTAGGGAGTTCTAGTAGGAGGGGTTCACCTCCACCTATATATGGAAACAAAAACCGGCGGTAACTGGCCGGTTACTGCCGGTAACCGGATTTACCGGTGGGTATCGGGAAATGAAATCTCGGCCGATTTTCTCAAGTTTTTAAAATTAAAATTCTGATTTTTGAATTTTGAATTGTTTTTAATCAAATTCGAGCGAATTTCAACCGAAAATTTTTCAAGATTTCCGTAACCGCCGTAGAATCGTTCGCCCCGGCGGATTTTGTCCAGCACTGGTTTTAAATCCCTACCTCCACCTATTCAGCATGTTGTTGACAATGACGACGATGACTACTACATCGACACTACCAGCGGCGTTGGCCTTTACTTGAGTGTGTCCGATAACAAAAGGAGCATGAATTTGTACAGTTATACTCCCCAATTTGTGTTACCGAGCACTGTTTCCTTTTCATTGTTGATATCATCGACCGAAAATTTGTATTGTTCGATTCAGCGTATGAGGGCATTCCCCTATTCCAAGTAGCTATGAGAAATCACATTGTGAGTAGCTAATTTTGTTTACAATATAGATTTCCAGTTTTTGTACATGTCATTACCTTTCTTATTTTGTAAGATGTCTTTTTTTTTGTTGTAGCTTTTCTTTTTCTTTCAAAAAGGTCACCTATTTTCCTACATGCTCAGGATGCTAATTTCAAAACATCCTGGGAGGAGCATGTAACTAGATTGTATATCCTCCGATCCCTCACCAGACTTCTACATGAGCTAAATACCCTATGCCCTTTTTTACGTGCTATAGGTACTAAAAATACAAAACTCAAATTATGTAAAATTTGTATTATATGTATGTAAATGATATATGTGAACCCTTTTCTCTCATACCCGTAGACTGTAATATTTGCTGCTGCTGGTGGTGGTGGTGTTGTAAGCTAAGCTAGGAAGGTTAAGTTAATTAAATTAAGCTAATGTGGATGTGTACAATTAATGGATGTGGATGACGATGATTTGAGGATTTGTCCAAGCGTGCCCTACCAAGGTTGACTCTATGCTTGATAACGACCATGTGTAATTGAGATGGTGTGCTAATCAGTCGTGTGTTGGTATTGACTTGCCCTCTAATCTCTACTATCCCATTACAGCGTGTCTGCTTTGCTTGCATTTTGGGTGGGTATTTGTGGTGTAGTGGGATTTTGTAACATCTCAAAATTTTGGCTTTTTTCAAAAATTTAAATTTAAATTAATTAATTCAAATTTGTGGATTTTAAATTGAAGTTTTGCATATATTTTCAGTAATACTCCATTTTGAGTTTTGTCGTTCATCGCCAAACAAGTTTATGCAAAATATATCCTCAAGATTTCATCAACATAATTTGCAATGTGAATTATTACAGCGGACTTACAACATCAATACAACCTCCGGAATAAATTACAGTATGAATTCATTGCAAGCGAAATGAAAACGTTAATTCAAACTCGAAATTGATTTAAAAAATCCTTTACATCATACCAGATTATAAATTACAACTTTAAGTACATTACAAAAGAAAATAATAAATATTGCACGTTGCCAAAACTTTTTTTTTCGTATTACCGACTTATCAGCCGCTAAAAAGACCGTGGAATAGTGCAGAGAGCATCCCCTCACAAAACCCCTTCCTCAGTCAAAGCCAACCCAAGCCCCCTCATTTCCAAGCCTCAGCCGAAAGCTTCTCCCCCAAAAGCCCTATCCCTCGCAAAGCAAACACCCACTGCCATTCACAGACCACATTCTCGTAACCTTCACAACGAAAGCAGAGCAAAACCAACCCAGACCATCCCATTTCATCCCTCGCCCAAGAAGAGCAAGCAAGCAAAAGCAACCCACAAAGCATAGAGCCAACAGAGGGCACCAACATGGCCACATGATCGGCGGCACTCCCACTGCCATTTCCATTCCCAACCCAACAAGGTAAACCCACCTTTCTTATTGCCCACTCGAACCCCCACCTTATGAACTCAACCATGTACAGAGGTCATGCACACTAACAAAATTATCAGAGAGCAAGGGAGGGAAGGGGTAGAGAGAGTCGGAGAAAGAAGAGCGGGGGCGGCGATGGTGCTAATGCGAGGAGCACGCGTCGTGGCTGACACGATGGTCCTAGTGTGCAGGTACTTTGTTGGCTTTTTTTTTTCATACGTACGGGTGAATCGATCTTCCCGCTGCACAAGTAAATTCATTTTTTTTTATTAGTTAAGAATTACATCGGAATCCGGATTAGTGCAGGCCCGACTCAGCCACCTACCCGGTCCACGATGATATCAGGCCGGATTCTAGCATCCCGCCTGCGCCGAATGCGAGAGGCCTCCTGTTCCAAGTTCCAACGCTATTAGTCTCTCACTCTCTCTTCCTGTCTCCACTCGCCGGATGCCCTAGCCGCCACCGCACACGGTAAGAGGCTCGCCCTCTCTTCTGCATCTTCGTTTTCGCTCTCGACTCATATTTTCATTGTATATTGTGTCTGGTTGATTTTCAGGTTTCGTTTCCCCTCCCCGCGCGATATGCAGTTTTAATCTCCAGTCCGTAAAAGTGAAACCCAACACCGACAGAGGATGGGTTTATTTCTGATTTGTTAATTGCTACCCGAAAGTAAAACCTTCGATGTATATAGGTTCAAACCAGGTTGATTTTGTTGTTCAATTTCAATCGGAAACAATAAAGGTTGGTTTTGTTGTTCAATTTGAACCGGAAACAGTAAGGGTTGACTTTATTGTTCAAATTGAATCGGAAACAATAATTGAGCAAATAAAACTCCTAGTTCGAATCGGATCGGAGGCCAGGGTCGGGCGCACCTTTTATAAATAACAACAAACATCACGTTTGTCGCATATTTGCTTCATAGCGCTGCAGGTGTAAAAGGCCCGTCAGATATCCATGGAGCCCAATAATGTCCAACTCCAAAGCCATGTAAGTTTCTTAGTTATCCTTTTTGTTTAGTATCTTCTTTCCTTTGTTATTTTCTACACCATGATTCTTTTTTAAAAAATACTGTTGCCAATTGTCCAACAGAATTAACACATTTTGTTTCCTTTTGTGTTACGAGACACCGTTTTTTATGGCAAAATCTATCGCGCCCTAAGGCCTTCTTTCGCTAGAATTCAAATTATAGGTTTTATGAAAAACTACTCCCGCCTGTTTCACTAAACTCAAAAAATAAATGTAGAATAACTGAAAGTTTGTTTTTGCCAAAATAATGTCTTCACTAAATGATCCTAACCGAATAACAACTTAAAATTAGTATCGCTAATACTAACATAAAAATGAGTTTTAGCCAAACCTATTAACAAAATCTGAGATACAAACGGCCATAGAATATAATATCCAGAACAGTGGGATGGTTTTCAATAATGTTAAAAAATTATAGTAATATGGTGAATAAGATGTCATATATAATATTCAGAACAACTGTCATATATAAATCTCATGGTGCATAAGATGTTTACTGAAAATTAATAGAAACACTTGCTTGGAACACGTGTCAAAATAAATTTGCTTTATTTCACTTTGTTTAAAAAATATAGAAAGCTGTTAAAACATTTCTAAAAGGCGAAAGCAATAGAATATTTTTTTTTTTGCCACAACGTAAAATGACATAAACCAGAATGAACGGCTAGAGCCTACAGTAACACTGAATATCCCATGATATTTGCTAAACCGTGCAATCTAACCTGTGAACTGTAGTTTATGTATTGTACAATGTTTCTAAAACTGCTGGAATATTTCAGTTTGCGCTGAATGTAATATTAGCATACTTATGGCCTGTTTGGAAGAGGGGGGTTGTTCTAGGAATTTGAACTAAATCCTAAGGATTTGGATCCAAATCCCCCCCCCCCCCCCCAAAACAGGCCCTTACAGTAATAATTTTATTAGTAAGACTGAAATCCTAATTTGAACATATAATAAAAGCACTAGAAATTTGTTTTGGGCACCGGCATATGATGTATATCATTGTAACTAAACCCCATGCCTATTTTAAGTATGTAGCTATGACATTTTCTTTATAATTTGTAGAAGTTATAACCTTTACAGTAAAACTATTTTGCCCTATTTCTCGATTAAGGCATATAAGGTTCTTATGGGCCAACAACAATGTCATGCTTTGTTTGCTTGGATTTGGAAATCTTCATGCCAGTCCCGCCACAAAGTCTTTTTCTAGTTATTTATTAAAAAATCGCCTGAACACCAGAAACCTGCTTAGGAGGAAACAATGTTCTTTGCAAAGCTATCTCTGTGTTCTGTATAGTCACCAAGCAGAGGAAACTTTGCACCACCTGTTTTTCGGGTGTGATTTTGCACAAGCTTGTTGGGATTTGCTCTGCCCTGCCAGGCAAGTTGGATTGTCAACTTTTGAAGCTTTGGAGTTCATTAAAGGGGTTCTCAATTTGCCGTTCAGTATGAAAATAATCATTATTGCCTACTGGAGTATTTGGATTATTAGGAATAACAAAATAATCCAAAATGTATATCCTTCAGTGGCTGGTTGGAAGGCTCGGTTCAAAGCAGACTTCGCTATGGTTATCCATCGTGCGAAGAAGAATATTTTCCGCAAATTCAAGAATGGCTAGATAATATCTTCTGATTTTTTATCCTTGTACATCCTTTTCGCTTTTCTTCTTGTAACTAATTTAACTCCTTTATAACTTTTTTAATATATTTACGGTAGGACCATCTTGGTCTTACTGTTTTATTGTAAAAAAAAACTATTTGGCCCTTGTAATACCACCTGTAAAATGATGCAAACCTCAGAATCTGGGTATTCCAATTAAAATGTCATCTCTGTGCAGGATCAAGACAGATTGAGCCAATTGACAGATGATATCTTACTCTCCATCTTGGAAAGAGTTAACATACGCACAGTTTTAAGGACCAGCATCCTGTCGACACGGTGGAGGAACCTCCCTTTGTTGCTCTCTCACCTTGACTTAGAATTTGATGACTTCATCTGCACAAATCACACCACAGTGGACGAACACATATTGGTAAATGAGGCAATGACAGCTCTAATAAAATTGATGAGCAACTTATTGGCTCCCCCTGAAAGAGAATATACAATCACAAGGTTGAGCCTTAGGTTCTGCTTGTTCATTGATTGGATGACATCAGTAGATTACTTGTGTGACATCCGCAATCTAGTTTGCAATGCTATTGATAGTGGTAAAGTGAAGAGCGTGGAGTTTGAGATCGTGACTGAGAAGTGCAGTTTGGATTATGATACTGAAGATATGCTAGTGAATGCGAAGATCCTGGTGTGCTTTTTTGATACATCTCCTAGCTTGTCTCGTTGCCTCACAAAACTCTCTCTGTATAGTGCGAGATTTTCTGAACCAGAAATGCATCGACTTCTAATTAGCTGCGAGCAACTGCAGCATCTAATCCTCACCAAATGCGAAACCTGGGATGAATCAATACTCAGGGTGGATATGCCAACCTCAAAGCTCTGCCTTCTTGAACTCCATTGGTGCGATTTTGAGAGGGTTGAGTTGCTCTGCCTTCCAAAACTAGTGCAACTACACTGTGAGTCTTGGACCTGCCTGAATGCCCCCTTATCTTTTGATTTAGTTCCTGCCTTGAGGAACTACGCCTTGTTTGTGCTGCGACATGTGTTCAGCCAGGATTCAAGTTGACTGATCTTCTACGTGACACTGCAAACATTCAGGCTCTTACTTTGGATTTTCAAGGAGAGAAGGTAAGCATTTTAGTGTATGCACCATCGTCATTATTATCATTATGGTGGTGTTGTTGGTCATATTTTTCTATGCAATTTTTGTATAAATTCTAAAAGCAGTTTTGTCTATACGATGAGATATAGATGACAGCTGCTATGTTTATCTAATTTTAAGCACTTAATCTATGCTCTTGCATTATTTATTTAGAGTAGCATTGAAGTACTATCATCACTATGAGGGTTATTGTTACAAAATGTTTGACCTGATTAAGTAATTATGGCACATACAAATCATTCCCCATGAATTTTGCCCCAGATTTGGATTACACCGGAAGGAAAAGAACTCTGCACCCCCTTCAATAAGTTATCGAAGTTATTTCTACATGGCGTCTATGTGGAATTTGATCTCTTATGGACACTGATTCTCCTTGAAGCCGCACCATTGGCCAAGATCTTTGGTGTCAAGGTACCTGGCTGCGTTTCCTATCCTTACGTGCTTTTTGTAGGGCAAATTACATCGGAATGTTTTTATGCGTTTTCATTTCATTTTCATTTTTCATGGTGTGTTCTGAGCTAATGTTCTTTGTGTGCAAGCCAAACTCTTGCTATGACAAGTGCAAATGATGCATAATAATAAATTTTGGTCATGGTGACGCAGGTATGGAAGCATGCTTGTGACGAGGATACCGATAGCAGAAGAACATATTCTGAAAGAACAAATGATTCGTGGGATGCCAAGAAGTTTGATGGCGCTACACGTTTTTTGCAATTAAAAGAGCTCGAATTTGGGGGCTTCAAGCCGGTAATGGAGCATCTGGATTTTATAAGGGTTGTCATGGAGTGCGCTCCCAACTTGGAGGCCGTTGTTTTGGAGGACAGAGAAACCTGCGAAGACTGTGAAGCACTGGACACCCCAACTTGTTCTTCAATACAATCCTTGTTTCCGAAGAACAAGGATGAGAAGGACATCATAGTGGAGCGACTTAGAGATGGGACCTCCCGCCATGTTCAAGTAATTTTCCGGTGATGGAAACAAGATTGTACAGATCATGCATTCGAAAAAAAAAAGAAGAAGTGAGATTATGCATCTATTTTTTTAGAGAAAAGATTATGCATCAAAAAAATTTAGAGAAAAGATTATGCGTCTGATTTTTTGTTAGAGAAAAGATTATACATCTAATAGATTTTGTAATTTAGTCTTGTATGGGAGATCATGCACCTTTCTAATTGTTGTGTTGTTCGTTCATGGAACTTAAATTTATAGAAGTGGACCGTGAGCTGCTCCTGTGTTCCAATCGGCAAGAAACTGTCGCATTCCGCTGGCTGCTTGCATGGTTGCATTCCTGTCCCTCCTACTGGGCCCTGTTAGGCCCTAAGGACTGAGGACCACAGCTATAGGCAAACTAACTGGGCCAGCCCGCAAGGCCACAGCAAATCGCTAGTTAGCTAACGGGGAGCCCCTTATGGCCTTGTCCTATCCACTGCTTCATGCGATGTGAAGCAATTTTTCGCCCGCACGGTTTGGGCCGCGGCACAAATCGCCCAGGCCCACGCAGGGATTTCGAGACGAAAGATTCTTTTGTGTTGCTAAATTCGATGGGCTATGTCTTGTAAACCGAGAATTCAATTTACGATCTTACAGAATAATTGTTTTTCTTAAATGCTAAAATCTCAATAGAAAGATACGATGGATTGAAGTAAATACACTATTTGGTAGAATCAAGTAGAATCTTATATTCTATGATTCGATCCTAGAATTCGATCTTATCGGAGCATCTCCAATCCGATTGAGATATCGATTCAGACAAACTTGCCTTGAGTAGATGACTTTCAAATGAAACCGAGATGGATTACGCGTCCAATGAATCCATTGAGGTGTCCAAGGCGTTCAAGACACTTCCCATCAGCCCAGAGATGGAGATCATTTCGGTTTCAGAGTTTGAGTCGTGCAACACACCGTGAAGACATCCAACTCAGGTCCAGTCGCAGCCAAGTTGAAGCCGACGTCAAGTCGTCGACGTTATTTTTTAGTCGGTTTAATTGATTATGTTAAAAAAACCGGTTGAGACCTCCTCTACAAAACCGGTACGTAATTATTTCGTGTGAATGTCCTTTTTTTAGAGGAAATGGGCAGCATTTTATTTAGGTCACCCGATCATTACTTCGGATCAGCTCCGGAACCTCATTACACTAAACCGAACCGACACAACACAATGCTCGGAGGACTTAGGGAGGACATGTTCCGTCTCATTACGTTCAATATCGGTGCTTTGCTACAAATTAAAAAAAATCATAGTCTCATCATGTCGGGTTGTCAGCCATCATTGTGCTCCGCTCACTGAATCAACGGACGCCAAAAAAGATAAGTAGGACGGTCAATCACAAACTCTAATTTTTAAATAGTAGAAATATAAATAGAAGAAACAGAAGCAGAAGCATTGACCGACATCTCGATATCCTTATCAGTCCCAGTGTCAGATCCGTCCTCAGTCGTCGACTTCAGTTTATGAATAAGGGATAAACAAGATGAAGCAACGATCACCTTCCGGAAGCCAGATTCAAAAGCCAGATTTATAAAGTATTTGAGTGTTTTGCTTTTCGAAAGCACTCGAATTTTCAACTGTCCGATTTACTTAGTCAGATTTCCGGACATACGCACTAATTAGGCTCTCAATACCTTTCCCACTCACCCCATTTCTCTGTTGCCTATTCCGAACAGATTCCAAAATGGGTCTAGAATGCTTACCAGGTTGCACACTTGCACCTGAGTATTACTTAGAAAAATCCTTACTTCCTTTTCTGTTGTATACGTTTAGGAAGTCGCGTCTCTTGAGTTTGAGTAGTCCATGTGTCACACCGCCACCTCCTACGACGGCCATGGCGGCGGCGGACACAGCGAAGACTAGTCAAAGGCGTGAAAGAGATAAGAGTAGTGGCCTAGTGAGACTGGGTGTGCTGAGTTGCACGAGACATGGAGTGTGCTAGTACCCGGAATGCATCCTTCGCATTAAAAATGTCGATATAGAGGACATACAACGCCGTGTATTAGAAGGTGATCTCCATATTTGATCTAAAAAACAATGGTTAAGAGCAATAGCTACAATTACAGCTACAGTGTTTTTCTGCTGCAGTAAATATTTCGGTCACACAGTGACCATCCGCGTTACAATAAGGATCCACGAGTGCCGTGGTGTGTCTGCTCAGCTGCGTGAGTAGAACGGGTGCATCGCCCAGAGGGTCCACCTGTCAGTGTGTGTGGCCTGTGTTTGAAGAGCTGATGTTCTAGAATACGTTCGAAGCAAGAAAGAAATGGAATCGATCTAGTTCTCTCATCCCCTTTCTTCTTTTCCAATCCCAATTTCTCTGTGATTTACGGTCCGATTCTATCCAAAAAATTGTGCGCCAGATCGCCTGTGATCTTCCAGCGTGAGCCGATGCCTAAATAAGGCCATGACTAGCGCCAAGTGCCAACGCAATTTGGGCAAGCGGCCCACGGCTCACTCGCATCAAGTCGACAGCGAATCCGTCCACCCATGTCCCGCGCACTATGCGCCCCAGTCCCACCGATCACAACTCGTATTACATCGAATCGGTGGAGCGCGACGGCGGCGTGGTTGTGGTGGGCCGATCGACTGGCCGCGGGCAGGAGGCGCGGCAAACGGCTGTCGAACGTCAGCACTCAGCAGAGCACACATCTCACATCTTTGATCTGTTAGAATGATCTCACGCATTTGGCCCAACGACCAAATACAACTCCTTGACCGCGCCCTGATCGGGGGCGCCCAGCCCAATTGGCTGGTGGGCCCCTGTCGCCAGCGCCATATAAAAGAGAGGTGGGGGCCGGGGCGGCACGTACGACGAGGTTCACCGTGCCGCCACAAACCCCACCTACAACCCTAACCGATCTGAGGGCTTGGCGCTGAGCGACGGGAAGCACCACCGCGGTCTTCTTCACCGGATCCGGAGCCGCCGCCACGTCTTCATCTTCCCCGATTCACCACCACCGCCATGGCCGGCTCCTCCAGCGCTTCGGACGGTACCTCTCCCTCTCCTCTATTCTCTCCCTCTGATGTCCCCCCCCCCAGTGCAAAGAATAGAGAGACTAACAATGGTATCAGAGCCATAAAAGAAGGGAGCGAGCTCTTACCGGTTGCGCCGTCGGGTTGCCGCGCTGGCTGGTAGCCGCGCCGCCGGGTTGCCGCTCCACGGAGCCCGTCGTCGCCGCCGCGACGGGAGCCCGCGCTTCCGCCGACCGTGAGCCCCGCCTCGCGCGGACTGCCGCCGCCGCCGGTTTTTTGCTGCGCGGACGCCGCACCGAGGCCGGCTTTTCTCTCTCGCGCGCTGCCGCCGCTGGCTTTTTTGCTGCTGGACGCCGCACCGAGCCGTCCGTCGCCGCCGCCCGATCCGCGCAACTCCGCCTCTCGCCGCTTCGCCCTGGGACCGGCCGCGCCGCCGCTGGCGCCGCCGGCGGCGGTCGCGCCGCGCCGCTCCCTCGGCGGTAGCCGCCTCACCCCGTCGCGCCGCGTGCTCGATCCGTTTTCGGGAAAGGAGCCGCGCTTCTAGGGTTTAAGGGCGGGGTTGCTCGGCCGTCCGACGACGGACGGCCGAGATCGGCGAGGGCGCGCGCAGCCGAAGGCTGTGAAGGTTTTGGGCGCGTGGAGAGAGAAAAGGCCGGTTGGCGCAAATGGGCCAAATTGGCTAAATGCACAGAAAATCCGAGGAAAAGAGTTTTAATGTTTTTTCAGAAGCTTTTATATGTGAATTTGATTGAAATTTGATCCAAAATCTCTGTAAATTTTTGCACCAACGTGTTAATTTTTTTCCAGAGATTAAAAGTTTACAGTATATTGCTTCGAATAATGAATTATTTTAGAATAATTACGGCTTCATTGCAAAGTTAATATTGATTGTTTTTTCATTATTAAATTCGAACCAACGGAGAATTTAATTTTGGAAAATAGAGATAATTTTCAGATAATTATGGTATTGTTATTTTCTGACCAACGTTGATAATAACAGTATTGTAATTTTTAATTGATGTTTTTATGCGTTATTTCTATTTCTGCCCAACGGTGATGTAGATTTAATACATAGATAAAATTATTTTAAATTGTATGTCATATTTTTGACCAACGTTGGAAATAAGACATATGATTTTAATGTTACGTTCTCACTTTATTTGAAACTTTTCAGGCGGATACAACTTGATGAGTTGTATCAGAGAGATCCCCACTCTCAAAGGAGATAATTATGGAGAGTGGAAGAAAAAGATAGACTTAGCATTTATCTTGGCTGAGGTGGACTGGGTCCTCACTACAGCACGTCCCACTGAGCCTATGGCACCAGTGAGGGATCAAAATGAGGATGATACTGCCTGGAAGAAAAGACAGAGGGACCATGCTCCCTTACAGATGTCTTATGACCTTGAACATAAGAAATGGACCACAGCCAACAAGAAATGTTTGGTGTGATAAAGAACACGATTGAGCTCGCAATTGTGGGCTCAATCGCAGAGTGTGACACACATCACGAGTACCTTGAGAAAATAAAGAGTCGCCATCGGGCTCTTCAAAGACATATGCTACACACTGATTAAGCGACTTGTGAAAGGTACTCAGCGGTGGCATAAGAGAGCACATACTAAGGATGAGCAACTTGGCATCCAAGCTTAAACCAATGGATTTGGCTCTCAAGGATGAGTTCCTTATTCACTTGATTTTTGCTTCCTTGCTTTAAAAGTTTGACACATTTGTTGTCAACTACAATATGCACCAGAAATGGGACTTAGAAAAATGCATAGCTATGTGTGTGCAAGAGGAGGAAAGATTTAAATCCTCACATGGTGGTTCTATCAACTATGTGAAGGACAACAAGAAAGGAACTTCAACAAGAACTTCTCCTCAAAGAACAAGGGAAAAGCCTCTGCTCATCACCTCAACAGAATAAGTTTGCGAGAAAAGGATCATGCCTTCATTGCAAGAAAAAGGGACATTACAAGAAAGATTGTCCCATTTCTTGAAAATGATTATGTCAAAGAAAGGTGAGGACATTATTACCTTCATAAATGAGTCCTTGTATGTACAATATTCAAAATCTACTTGGTGGATTGATTCAGTGCAACTGCTCATGTTGCCAATAATATGCTGAGGATTCCGCTCGACGAGGAATACGCAAAGAAAAGAAAGATGCATTAAAGTCGCAAATGGAGTCCAAGCTGAAGTTGAAGTCGTTGGCGATCTTTCATTAGAGCTTGTTGATGGCTTCACTCTTTTACTTAGAGATGTTCTTTATGTTCCTCTTTACGAGGAATTTGATTAGTGTTTCGTGTTTGGACAATGATGGTTATGATTGTCATTTTGGAAATGGCAAGTGTGAAATAATGTTTAATAAAGAATGTGTTGGTCTTGCCATCTTACAAAATGAGCTTTATTTGTTATCATTATGTGATGATGTGAATGTTGTATGCGATAATGGGAACGTCGCGTGCGAGAAAGTAAATGAATCCTCGTCTACGAATTTAAATAGAAACGAAGAGAACTCTAGATGCGTCGTCGAAATTATGGCAATCGTCGTTTAGGCCATATTTGAGGGAGAATAGAAAGACTAGTTAAGAATGATATTCTTCCTCCATTAGAGTTCTCAGACTTAGAACAATGCAGAGACTGCATTAAAGGAAAATACGTAAAGAAAATTAAGAAAGACGCCAAAAGAAGCACATGAATTCTACAAATTATTCACACAGACATTTGTGGTCCTTTTCCGTGAAAAGTGTGGATGGATATGACTGTTCATAACATTCACGGATGATTACTCCGTTATGGATATATTTATCCAATCAAAGAAAGAAATGAAGCCTTGGATAAATTGAAGATATTTAAGGTCAAGTTGAAAACCAACACGATTTAAAGATTAAGATAGTCCGATCGACCGTGGGGAGTACTACGGTCGACATACCCCATATGGACAAGTTCTGGACCTTTGCAAGGTTTTTACAGAAAATGGTATAGTATTCCAAAGATTCTACACCGCGAACCTCAAAGAAAATGGAGTAGTGAAAGACGCAACCGCACTCGATGGATATGGTGCAAGTATGATGAGCTATTCCACACTTCCATTGAGTCTATGGATGGAGCGTTGAAAACCGCCATTCATATTCTCAACAGAGTGCCTAGTAAGTCGATGCCCAAAACACCGCACGAGTTGTGGGACAGAAAGAGTTCCTCACTAAACCACTTACGTGTTTGGGGAGTCTCACTGAGGCTAAAGTATTTAACCCAAACCTTGGGAAGCTTGATCCCAAAATGAAGTTGCCATTTCATTGGCTACCTGAAAAGTCAAAAGGTTTTCGCTTCTACCGTCGACGGATATACAAAGTTTGTAGAAACGAGACACGCTGTCTTCTTAGAGGATGAAATGATGAGAGGAAGTATGGTAGCTCGTGAGATTGACCTTGAAGAGAAGCGGTGTATGCGCCCACTCGATGATTCAAGAGCCATTCTTCACACTACCTCATCGTCATTGCACCGACGGTGCAAGACATCGTGGTGCCAAGACTGTTATTGTTCCTCCGTGGCAACAATAAATGAGAATGAGGAACCTGTTCTTCAGATCCTATAGAACCCATTGCCACGATGATGAGGAGCAACAGCAACCTCAAACAGT
Organism: Ampelocalamus luodianensis; assembly: GCA_036346255.1. Lineage (NCBI taxonomy): Eukaryota > Viridiplantae > Streptophyta > Magnoliopsida > Poales > Poaceae > Ampelocalamus > Ampelocalamus luodianensis. The sequence goes on from CM070621.1 coordinate 22,780,134, forward strand.
AAAATGTACCAAATGAGGAGGCCCTGAGGAGGTCACAAAGAGTAAGAAGATCACTATTTCGATGATTATCAGATTTATCATACAGAGGAATTTCAAATGGAGGATGATCCCACCTCATTTGAAGAAGCCATGAGAAGCTTAAAATTCCTCAAAATGGCTTGAGGCCATGGAAGAGGAGATGAGGTCCATGAAGACTAATAAAGTCGGAACTTGGAAATTATTCCTAAAGGAGCCAAAACAAGAGGTCAGAAATGGGTCTACAAGACAAAGCTTGACTCCCAAGGGAATATAGAAAGATACAAAGCGCGACTTGTGGCAAAAGGTTTTACGCAAAGAGAAGGGATTGATTACAATGAGACCTTTTCTCCGCCTCATGTAAAGATTCCTTCGAATCATAATGGCATTAGTAGCACATTATGATTTAGAGTTACATCGATGGATGTAAAGACGACGTTTCTAAATGGGGATTTGGAGGAAAATGTTTACATGGCACAACCGAAAGGTTTTGTCGTGGAAGGAAATGAAAGAATGGGATGCCGCCTAAAGAAATCAATTTATGGGTTAAAGCAAGCTTCAAGACAAAGTGGTACTTGAAGTTTGACAAGATAATAAGAAAATTTGGGTTTAAAGTGAATGTAGAGGACAACCGTGTTTATGCAAAGTTTAAAGATGGAAAGTTTATCTTCCTAATCCTGTATGTGGATGATATCCTACTAGCTAGTAGTGATGTCATCACATCGAGACTAAGAAGTTTTGTCCTCAAACTTTGATATGAAAGATCTTGGTGAAGCTTCGTTCTAGGATCAAATTCACCAATGTAAACAAGGGGATATTGGGATCACACAAAAGGCATACATAGAGAAAGTCTTAAAGAAATTTAGTATGCATAAATGTAGTCCTTCACCGCACCTATAGTCAAGGGCGACGGATATGGGGATTTTCAATGCCCCAGAACCAAGATCGAGCTCGATCAAATGAAATCGGTTCCATATGCTTCACCGTCGGAAGCTTGCGTGATGCTCAAGTGTGTACGCATACGACTTAGCGCTTGTTACCGGGTTACTTGGCGATTCCGAGCAATCTCGAATAGATCATTGGAAATTGATAAAGAAAGTCTTGCGTTATTTGCAAGGAACAAAAGGCCTCATGATGACATACGTAAGATCGATTCACTCCATATAGTGGGGTATACAGATTCGATTTTGCGGAGATGATAGAAAGTCTACATCCGGATATGTGTTCACTCTCATTTGGAGGAGCTATATCGTGGAAAAGCTCAAAGCAAACCGTCACTACATCGCCCACAATGTATGCCGAGTTTGTAGCATGTTATGAGGCTACGGGCGTGAATCGGCAAAGAAGTTCATACCGGTTTAAAAGTGGTTGACGACATCAATAGACCACTTAAGTTGTATCGCGATAATGAACCCGCAGAACGTATGCCCACAACAATAAGTCAAGTGGTGTCTTGCTAAACACATTGACATAAAGTATTATGTTGTGAAAGATAAAGTTCGGGATCAAATTATAAGTCTTGAGCATATAAGTACGCAAAGATGCTAGCGGATCCGCTTACTAAAAGCTTACCACCCAACGTGTTCGAGAGAACATGTAGCGGCATGGGTTTAAGGAAAGCCTATGATTCTGGACTAAAAGAAGGCCCAAAAGATTAAAGTATCTATTTGAGCAGTAGAAGTGTATTGTAGCCGTTGAATCTATCGCGATTGACCGTGACGATGAGACATGTTCTATGCACTAATCTATGATGGAATGAGTAAAGTCAAAAGTAATTAAAGTTAAAGTATAGTTTGAGATCAAGGGGGAGAATGTTAGAATGATCTCACGCATTTGGCCCAACGACCAAATACAACTCCTTGATCACGCCGATCGGGCGCCCACCAATTGGTGGTGGGCCTCGCCGCCGCCATATAAAAGAGAGGTGGGGGCCGGGGCGGCACGTACGACGAGGTTCACCGTGCCGCCACAAACCCCACCTACAACCCTAACCGATCTGAGGGCTTGGCGCTGAGCGACGGGAAGCACCACCGCGGTCTTCTTCACCGGATCCGGAGCCGCCGCCACGTCTTCATCTTCCCCGATTCACCACCACCGCCATGGCCGGCTCCTCCAGCGCTTCGGACGGTACCTCTCCCTCTCCTCTATTCTCTCCCTCTGATGTCCCCCCCCCCCCCAGTGCAAAGAATAGAGAGACTAACATGATCTTCCCCAGCAGGTATTAGTTCCAGAAGCAAAATGAGATATAGCAGTAAGTTCCAGAAGCTCCATGAGATAGAACGGCACATAGATAGAAGCCGCCGTCAATTAGTTACATCATAAGGTCCTTAAGACGATTCAAATCTTTTAAAAACATTTAGTAGCTTCTAACGATTGACACTCACATCACAGGCCTAGGTACTTTTGACGACTGACATTCACATTCTTCTTCACAATCAACACTCTTTGCGTTACATCACCTGAAGAATAACACAAGCAAATAGTAAAACATCTCGTATGCAAATTCTCATGCTTGTATAGGAGAATTTTTTTAATTATTTCATCTTTTTTATTTTTATTTTAAAGTTAACCCATCGCGACTTTTATTTTCAATTCTGATTCTTTTGACAATGTTGTTTTGTCATGATGACATGACCAAAAGGGTCAGATTTGGAAATAAATGTCGTAAGGGGTTAACTTTAAAATAAAAATAAAAAAGGATTAATTAATTAAAAAAAGTTCTGTATAGGAGAACTCGATATTAACTGTGAAAATACAACAAAAAAGAAGGGAAAAGAATCAAAACTGATGCGAGTAAAGTTTATCAGATGCAGGGAAATAAGATATGCAAAGTCCATGAATATACAGTAATGAAGCTGTAGACAAACTTTAGAATAATATCTATCTATCCACTTAATAGATCTACACCCAATTAACAAATCCAATTAATAGGCAATGCATCACCACGAGTATAATATAACCCCTTGTTTTAATGGAACATGGTATAATATTCATACTGTCCTATGTCAAGAATTGACTTCAAAAAGGAAATTCTTTCGATACAACCATTTCCTTCTCAACTCAGCAACTTAAAGTAAGCAATTAAAAGCATTCAAGAAGACAAATTGGAACAATGAGTCATGAGTGCATACCACATTATCAAGAATACAGCAAAGCAAGTAAGTGCTACATTGCAACTGACCAAATACAGAGAAAAAAAAGCGTACAATGAAATCAGTGGGACTTGTAGGTAGTCGCCGGGGCGGCGGTGGTGGTGGTCACGGTCGCCGGGGCGGTGGTGGTGGCGGGCGCGGACGCCAGGGCTGTGGCGGTGGGCGTGGTGCGGGCCTTAGTGTAGGCGGAGAGCTTGTCGCGGGCTACCTCCTCGATCTTCTGCGCCCGGGCGGCATCTCTGAGAGCTTTGGCTGGTGAGATGGCGCTCTCACCCTTGGTGCGCTCCTCGTCCTCATCACCGAGCCCGATCGCCATCTTACTCTTGTCCTGGTCTTGGTAACCCTTCCGATGAGTCTTCCCGAACGATGCTCTAAAATAACAGAGAGGTGTTAGTAAGAAGTTCACGGGGCGGCCGGATCGACCGCCGCCGGCCGCCGGCCGTCGGCCCCAAAACCAATCTAGGCTCAGCACCGCCCGCCTCCACCGTCCCGGAAACCCAACTATTCCCGGAACCCGCATTACCACCGACCCCGAATCGCCGTCCCCAAAACCTATCTAGGCTCCCGGATCATCGGCGGCGGCACCGGCACCGCCCCCGAAACCCAACAGCTACCGGACTACCACAGCCCCCGAAACGCCGTCCCCAAAATCTATCTAGGCTCCCGTATCAGCGGCGGCGGCCCAGCTACCTCCACCACCCCCGAAACCCAACGACTCATGGATTACCACCGACCCTTAAACCCAGCGACTAAGGATGAGGAAAAAAAATCGTACCGGCGGATCATGATGCGGAGGATGGAGGGCGACGGCTCGTCGCGGCGGAAGATTTTTTTGCGGCGGAGGTCAGGGTTTTTGGGAGCGCCTTGGAGAGAGCAGTAAGGTGTGACCGTGTGAGGTGAGGGATCGTCTTATATATATAGGCTGGGAAATGGGATGGGCTGCGGGCCCGTCAGAATCTGGACGCAGCTACACCGTCCAATGAACATATGACGGTATAGGTAGCAGCCATCCTACACGCCCCGTGACAGTCGTCGACCTCCGCGCTCGCTCGTGAAAGCTCGTCGCCGACCTCTGCGCACGCCCATGAAAGCTCGCCGTCTTCCTTCGAGCGCGTTGCGTACTTGGGTGAAGCCTGGTCGACTTCCTCCGATGAATCTTCCACCACCTCTGATCCAAATCTGTTGGGTTGATCTCACGGCTAACGACTTCCGAAAGATACGGGAGTCATGGCTCTCTACGCGTCCTGATCGGGGGCACAACCAACAGTATAGTTTTCGGTTCCGTTCACCAGCGCAAAACAAAAAGCGATTAAGGGGGCTCGGCAGGTTATGAATACGAGTTGTTCTTGGCTACCAAAACCCCACACAAAAGCCCGATCGAGTGAGAGCGCTAAGGTGGACGAAGACCGTGTTAAATATATAAGCACATGTAGGTTCAATTTATTTCATAAATTAATCATGATATCATGCACGCAAAAAAACAGAACCATCACAGGCATAACAGATCTAGACATGTCAACCAGGAAACTGAACATGAACAGATCTAAAATGGAGAACATAACTGTTACGTACCGATGATTCTGTTCTGATCGATTTGTCGATGTTGACACTGCAGGCACGGTGTGGATGACACGAAGTCGATGACGATTCGCCGAAGCCGAACGTCGAGGAAGACGAGCCAGAGCTACAGCAAGCAGTCGCGCAGAGCGCTTCCCAAAAACCCTATTCGCCCTCTCCCGGTGCAGAACTTCGAAGGCGACGGTTCCGGAGACCTGCTCTCCCGAACGGCAGTGCACGCCGGCGGACGGGACGGAGTAGACTACGTTGGACGGCGCAGTACAATGGAGAAGGCGTAAACCCTAGATTGTTTTGCCTACTGCTATATGGAGGTGGCGATTCAGTATTTATAGAAGAATCAGGACGTGTGATCAAGACGCCTGCACGTTCTCCATAACTCGTAACCGAAACGGATTAGTCTCGTAACCGATCCGGATTCACCGCCACACAAAACAACAAAAGATAAAACCGCAAAAGGAAACCGCGTCTGCGCAAGCACCTGACGCCGATTTTGGCGGACCATTCACGCAGGTGCCGTGCGCCCGCGCCACCCGCCCGACCCGGCGAGGCGAGGCGAGCGAGCGCGCGTGTGATCCTCTAGTTCTCTTCCACACATGCCTCAAGTGACTAGGAGTGCACCATCCCTTTTAAGGTGGTCTTACTCTCCTAGAACTAGCAATATGGTACTAAAGTTCACATGCAACCTTCCTTTGCATGAGTGGGCCTTTGAGATTTAATTTAGGAATTATTCTTATTGTATGGGCTTGGCCCACATAATCCAACAATCCCCCACCAGATCTCAAAGTCCCACAGAGATTTGCCTCAATTCCAATGTCTTGCTTTATATATCGGTGTTTGATGGAGACCGATTAAGGTTGAACATCCACCTAGAACTCAAGCTACACTTACTCAAAACTTGAACAATGGACTATGCCTTGAATTGCAAGTTTGGTGCAAGCAAGCTTCACTTAAAGACTTAACTGATACTAGGCCGCTAGTAGGCTACCCCTCGGTTGGAGCGTATAAGTCAGACTCCTTGGTCTCTTCATGAGCTTAGTAGAAGATTTTCCCAAAATCTTCATAGATGCGACTAACGATCGGGCTCATATAGGTGTGTTCTTTCAAGAACGTTCTGCAGGATAACGTCTTCGCTTCTGAAAGCCAATGGAACACATTAAGGCCTTAACCAACCTGCCTTGTAGTTTTTGAGAGTATTGCATCTTCACATAGAGAGGGTTGAAATTACTCTCCTTCCAGCTTAACTAATGGCTTGTTTTTCTAGATCCTAATTCACGGATCTCCGATCACATAGGTTGGGTTACTACCATAGATAACTCACATGGGTCTCATACCCATCTCCTTCGATGCACTATCTATCACATTTCGTGATAGTCCCTTTGTGAAGGGATCTGCCAGGTTTTTATCTGTTTGGATGTAATCCAAGGTTATAACTCGGAGTTTCTCAATTTCTGATGCACTTCAATCGTCTCTTGACATGCCTAGACGATTTCATATTATCCTTAGAACTGTTCACTTTAGCGATAACGGTTTGATTATCACAGTTCATAAGGATAGCTGGCACTGGCTTTTCCACCGTAGGTAGATCCATCAATAGATCCCGTAGCCATTCTGCCTCAACAATAGCAGTGTCTAGTGCCGCAAGTTCTGCTTCCATGGTTGACCTCGTCAAAATGGTCTGTTTGCAAAACCTCTATGAAACAGCACCACCACCAATAGTGAAAGCATATCCACTAGTGGCTTTGATCTCATCAGCATCAGAGATCCAGTTGGAATCACTATAACCCTCCAGCACCGACGGGTACCCAGTATAGTGAAGTCCAAAGTTCGAGGTGCCTTTCAGATAGCGCAACACTCGTTCAAGCGCCTTCCAGTGATCATCTCCTGGGTTAGATATAAACCGGCTCAACTTGCTCACAGCAAAGGAGATGTCTGGCCTTGTTGCACTAGCTAGGTACATAAGTGAGCTAATTATCTGAGAGTATTCCAGCTGATTCCTAGCAATTTTCTTATTCTTACGAAGTAACACGCTAGGATCATAAGGTGTTGGAGAAGGCTTGCTATCAGAAAAACCAAAACGGCTCAAGACATTTTCCACATAATGAGATTGCAAAAGTGTAATCCTGTGAGGACCCCAGTTTATTTGGCTTGTAATGCTTAACCAACCACCTGGTCCTAGCATCACAAACCAAATAAACTAAGCCTCGAGACATACATACTTCCCAGAACTGCAGTATGCACATCTCTTCACAAAATTATGCATCAACTCCATTCTAAACATAGAGTCCAAACATCACGATACAAAACAGTAAACAACATAGTAGAGTTATTACAACAGAGGCCGACCGGCCAAATTACAACAGATAACTAAATAAACAGCGGAAACAAAAGTGCCATAAGATGGCTATAAACAAAGCCAATCAGTGTGCCTTAGCCCACAAGGCAACCAACCGGACCGTCAAGCTAGTCGTCCTAGAACCCGCACATCTCACAGAAGTAAGGCCCTTGGGGCTCACCTACCTCCTCTGCAACAGAAATATTAAGCAAAGCATATGAGTACAAAAAATTGTTTTTGTACTCGCAAGACTGACGTGTGGACTAGCAGACCTATGCATAACTACATGCAGGCTTATTTGAGTGGGGTTGTATGGCTCAATTTAGCACAAAGCAATCTTTATTTGCAATAATGTAATACATTTAAAAGCAAGTTGACAATTCATTTTTGATGTTGAAATAATCATGAGTAAAGATAGATACAAGTAACCACCTGGAAGTGACTATCCCAATAGTCACCACAACATAGCACGAATCCCTGATTCGTACCACCCGTCAAGTTTTAGTTAAAAGGTTGTAGTCTAACTCTTCAAAAGCTTACCCAAGCGTGTCCATAACCTAGGGCGAGGCTATTCGAATAGTTTTAACCTGCAGGGTGTACCATCGCACCCACACCTCGATCGCTTTAAGCCAAAACACACTTCCGAAGGTATGCTGGCACGGCTAAGTCCTACGAGACGCTTTCCTATATTGTGTAATAACTACGAGCCACTCGTATGGATAGAAATCCATACGCTTACATGGTAAAGCCGAAAAGACAACTACCCACAAAGGGTAAAGCTTTTCGGACAACTACCATGCTCCCAACACCATCCCTCCTGCGACCTCCTACGACTCGGAGCCAAAACACGCCAAAGTACTAAGTCAAGAGAGGTCTCATATACTCTAGTGTGGTTAGCACGCAAGAATGCCTGGATAACAAACAATCACAAGATGTTCGGTCCTTAATTGACCTGGGCACCATTCCAGTCACACCCAGAAGCACACCATCTTACCATTGTGCCCAAATACAAATCATTTTATTTTCATTTTTAGTTTTTACAATTAAGCATAGCAAAAATGCTGAAACAAAAAGTTATAATATTTAGTGTGATCAAGGTTACCGACTAAGTCGATAACCGCCCATTTCTACCGATACTAAGCATGTCTAAGTAGTTGAATCCGTATCTACTAAGTGACAAGAGATCATCCAACGATCTCCAATCACAGCAAATAACCTAGGCTCAGGTAGTAGAGGAATATCATTTGCCTACAGATTATGCAACTAAAAGGGCCCACTAACCATATTTTAACACAAAATAGCAATGCATACATACAAGTTGCAAATAAAATATTAGTTTGAAAATAAAAGGGATTAACATGATCAAACTGCTTGCACAGATGTTGTTGCTCAATATGTTCTGGAGGCTCACTCTCGATAATACCGCAAATATCGCAACGATCGATTAAGCAAAACAAGCAAATAAGAATAAATAACACCGACAAAACTCAAACTTCAAATTAATCTAAATAAGCCAAATTTCACACAGCAACCTAAACATGAATTTACAAAATTTTAGAAACAGAGAACAATATATTTGGAGTTATGAAGAATTTTCTAAGTTTAACAAAAACACAACATACAGTTAATTACTTAACAAATTTTCATGAACAGAAACAGTTAATATATAGTTAGTCAAAATGAAATTTTCTGAATGAACAGAAAGACATATGCTTTTCTAAGACTTATTTACAATAAATAGAACACTAAAAAAGGGTGAAATTTTTACAAATAGTACATTTAAAATTTCACTTGATTTGGATAAAAATTGAATTAGATATGAATTTTCTAAGTTTAATTGATTTAACGAACAACGTAAAACATTTGAAATATCAAAGTGCTTAAAATACTTCTTCTACGCACGCAGAGCCCCAGACCATCGACAGAGGGACCGCGCGAGCGCGACGGTCGACCTTACCGGATCGCGCATAAGGTGACGTCGGCGTATTCTATGAATACGTCTTTGACATATCAACACGTAATTCTAACTTATACTCACAGAGAGATATGTTTCCTAAAAGGAAAACGTGCTAATAAGTTTACACAAACACTAAACCGACATATGGGCCCGCATGCCATGGACTCGGAGGATAAAACAAAATAAAATTGCTACGATTAGAGCTTAAGTCGGTGATTAGACCTTAGATGATTAGCACTAAAGAAGAGTTCCCACCTTACGCCGCGGCGGCTCGGCGGGATCCGGAGAATGGCCGAGGCTGGAGGATCGGGATGGTTCGCTGGACTGCACCGTGGCTCCTCGAACTTCACCAAACCTCGCGGCGACGCGAGGCGACACGGGACCTCGAGATGGGCTCGCGGTGGCGAGCGGAGGCGGAAGAAGACACGGCTCGCGCGAGATGGCGCTACGACGACGAGAGGCTTCGAAAGTTGCGCCACGCTCGCCTTGACCCGTGAGCAATAAGCACAAGATGAAGTCGAAGAAGAAGGTCCGAGGCGGCGTGAATCACCACGGCGCGAACACCGAGGTCGGAGAAGAAACACCCGCACGACCTCCACGATGCACCAAAGCGACAATGATCCCACCTTAAGTCTCGGAGGAGGAATGTGATCACAAGGATCAAGTGACGAGGCTAGAGACTCACCGAGAACTAGCAAGCATCGCGGGACCGCCGCAACCGGAGATGGAGACGAAGATATTGCCCCAACGATCCATCGAATGCCAAGGACCCGGTTGGGCAAAATGGAGGCGGCGTCGGCGTGGATCACGGTGGTGTGGTTGCGGGCTCAAGGCGGCGCTAACACGGCGGCGCTACTCGCGCTTCTTCTCGGCCGGAACCAAGAAATGGGCGAGGTGATAGAGTGAAGGAAACGAGGAATGGGTGGTGCGGTGAGATGATGAAGCTCGCGACACTCCACGAGAGGACACGCGGGCAAATAGGTGGCGGCGACGAGTGCGTGGCACACATGCGATCGCCAGTGCGCTCGGTGAGACGCGGAGAAGACGAGGCGATCATCGACAAGGGGACCCACTTGTCGGACGGTGACTCACAAAGCGGTGCGGTTAGGTGCGGTTCAAAGATTTGATCGAATCGATCAAGAAGAGGGATCGTCGATCTAAATGGACGGTCGAGATCCATGGGTGCATTCGGACAGTCGATTAGATGGCGTGTGTGGATCGTGCGATTCACATCGGACGGTCAACGATCGGGCTCGGGCGGTGCTTTTAGTTGACGCGACCGAGTCAAGTGATGCGAGTCGGACTCGAGCCCGAGTCGGTCCGAGCCCGAGGAACGATGTTTCTGATTTGAGGTTTTAAAAGGTGAGAGAGTTTGGAGAATTTTTAAAGGTAGCTACTGAGCTCCAAAATTTCAAAATTTTTATGGTAGGTACTTGAGACAGAGAACAACCTTGAATAAATTTTCCAGGAACTTTTATGCAATGAAAAGTTCTACAGAAAATTCACAAGCATGTTGACCCAAAGTTTGACCAGATTTTCAACTAGTTTGACTTGGCCATTTGAAATAGCAAATAAAATCTAAAATTTGTGGAATAATTCAGGAGGTAGATAGGATGATCCAGATGATAGGAAAAATACTTTCAGAGGATGATCACAAGTTTGAAAGCTAAGAACTTTGTGACAATAACTTCCAATCACAAGAATTCAATTGTAGAAAATGGAATTTCAAAGACAAATTTTCAAACAAAAATTCCAAATTATTTGATGAGACAGCAAAAGTTTTAATTTCTCCTCAAAATTTTACATTTGAAATACAAACCCTAGGTTAGGGCATTACAATGAGATTGCAAATGTAATCCCATCCTCACCTCTAACCAATTTAATGTTTAGAATAACATCAGCCACTCCCAGATCTTTCATATCAAAATTTTGAGACAAGAATAATTTAACCTCATTTATCACATTGATGTTTGTCCCAAAAATCAGGATGTCATCCACATACAAGTAGAGAATAACTCCTCACCCCACCATAGCGATAGTATACACATTTATCCGCCTCATTGACAAAAAGCTGCGATGTCGTTGTTCTATCGAACTTTTCATGCCACTTTGCAGGGGCTTGTTTTAGACCATACAAAGATTTCAACAGCTTTAACACCTTGCCTTCTTGACCTTCTACTACAAATCCATCAGTTTGTTCCATGTAAATTTCCTCATCCACTCTCCGTTAAGAAAAGTCATCTTAACGTCCATTTGATGAACGAGAAGACCATGTGAGGCAGCCAAAGCAAGTAGTACTCGAATTGTGGTCGGTCTAGCAACAGTGAGTAAGTGTCAAAGAAATCTTCGCCTTCTTTCTCGAGTATAGCCCTTGGCAACAAGCCGAGCCTTGTACTTTTCAATAGTACCATCATGCCTAAGCTTCTTTTGAACACCCACTTGTATCCTACTGTGTTTGCACCCATAAGGTCTATCTGTCGGCTCCAGTTGCATTAGCGATAATGTAATCCATTTCACTACTGACAGCCTCCTTCCAAAGAGTCCTGCATCGGGATGCATATGCTTCTAAATAGACTTGGGAGTGTCGTCCACAAGGTACATAGTGAAATCATCACCAAAGGATTTGGTTATCCTTTGTCTCTTGCTCCTTCTAGGAGCTCCACCGTCATCCTCCTCATTGACAAGTTCATGTGTATGTTCAAAAGGTTCTGTGGTGTGATTGAACTAGGAATTATTTCGTAAGATTGGCTAGTAGTGTTATGTGTATCCTTCATTGGAAAGATATTTTCAAAGAACGTTGCATCTCGAGACTCCATAATTGTACCAACATGCATGTCGTACCTCGCTTTAACTATCAAAATCTATAGGCAATGCTATGATTAGCATATCCCGAAAGACACAATCCACGCCTTAGATCCAAGCTTGCGTTTCTTAGTTATTGGCACATTGACTTTCGCCAAGCACCCCCATGTACGCAAGTAAGAAAGTGATGGTTTTCTCCCAATCCATACCTCGTATGGTGTTTTGTCCTTATTTTTGTTAGGAACTCTATTTAATACATGATTAGACGTTAGCAAAGCCTCCCCCACCATGCCTTAGGTAAACCCACAGTGTCTAACATAGCATTCACCAAGTCAGTCAACGTGCGGTTTTTCCTTTCGGCAATCCCATTTGACTCGGGGGGAATAAGGAGGCGTCCTCTCATGTATAATGCCATGTTCCTCACAAAATAAGTCAAATTCGTTTGAGAAATACTCTCCACCACGATCTGACCTAAGTCTTTTTATCTTTCTGTTTAACTGGTTTTCAACTTCTGCCTTATAGATTCTAAAATAGTCTAAAGCCTCGTCTTTCGTTTTCAATAAATACACATAACAGAATCTAGTTGCATCATCAATCAATGTCATGAAATATCGTTTTCCACCCTTCGTTAACATGCCATTCATCTCAGAAAGATCTGAATGCACGAGTTCTAGTGGTGCCAAATTTCTCTCCTCGGCAGCCTTGTGAGGCTTACGAGGTTGCTTTGATTGCACACAGCTATGACATTTAGAACCTTTGGTGATGGAAACGTTAGGAATTAAATTCATACTGGAAAGCCGAGACATTAAACCAAAATTAATATGACATAGACGTGAGTGCCAAACGTTAGCCTCATCATCCACACTGCCACAAATATGGTTCACGCTTTATTGCAAAATCGAAGGGAAAAGCGGAACAAGCCTCCGCACTCATAGCCTTTACCAATGAAATGTCCATGTTTAGAAACGACTACTTTATTAGACTCAAATACCAACTTAAGCCCATCTCTACATAAGCGGGAGCCACTAACGAGATTCTTGTCTATAGAAGGGACATGCGCACGTTCTTCACCGCACGATCTTTCCCGAACTAAACTTGGATCTCTGTGCCAACACCATGAACGTAGCATGTGACCCATTACCCATTAGGACGGAGGAATCGGGCGACGATAAGAGGAAAATAACGAAATATCAGCACACACATGTACATTAGCTCTATATCAATCCACCAATTTGTAGATTGACTAAGCGAAAGAACGATGAGGTAAATTACCATACCAGTCCCATCTCCGGTCTTGCCAATGGTCACATTGATGGACTTAGAAGTCCGTCCCACAGTGCTTTCTTTCCTTTGCGTTGTGGGCACTTCTTGGCCATGTGACCAGGCTCACCGCACACAAAGCAAGTTCTATCATTCTGATTGTTGTTGTTCTTCTTTTTCTTGAAGTTGGTTGTCTGTTGGACTTTGACAAATTTCCCTTTGTTCTTGCTTGAGGGTTTCTGTACCACATTGACACTAGACTGCCCTCCATCACCCTTGGACACAGTGTCCTTTTCCCGAGCTTTCTCCTCAATTTCAAGAGACCCAATCAGACTCTCAACAGAGTACTCTTGTCTCTTGTGTTTGAGTGCTGTTCCGAAATTCCTCCATGAAGAAGGTAATTTCGCAATAATACATCCAGCCACAAACTTGTCGGGTAAGGCACACTTGAGTTCGAGTTCCTTGCCAATGGGTGTATCTCATGAGCTCGATCTACTCTGAGCGGTTAACAACCATCTTGTAGTCATAAAATTGCTCCATGACATACATGTCATTCTTGGCATCGATAGCACCGTATTTGGAATTCAATGCATCCCATAACTCCTTTATGTCTCATCATGTGCATATACACCTCGCATGCAGACGATCGGCAAGAACACTAAGAATGCATCCAACAAAGAGAGTAGTGGCGGTCTCGAATTCTTTCTACTTTTCAAATCAAGAACACCTTCAGCTTGCCATTACTAACCTGAATACATTCATAGCGATAAGCCACGAGTGACCCCGATCGCCATCTCTTAAAGTGCACACCGAGAACTTCTCCGCCTCGGTCTGCATCGGCAAATCTAGCCATAGTAAGACCACGATTGCCTATAATAAGGTTTTGGATTGTTAAATATATAAGCACATGTAGGTTCAATTTATTCTATAAATTAATCATGACATCATGCAAAATAAACGAACCATCATAGGCATAATGATCTAGACATGTCAACCAGACATCGAACATGAACAGATCTAAAGCGGAGAACATAATCGCATGCATCGATGATTCTGCTACGATCGGTTTGTCGATGTTGACCTGCGCAGCACGGTGTGGATGACACGAAGTCGATGGCGATTTGCGAAGCCGAACGTCGAGGAAGACGAGCGAGCTACGACAGCGATGCGCGAGCGCTTCCAAAACCTTATTCGCCTCTCCGGTGCGAACTTCAAGGCGATGGTTCCGAGACTGCTTTCCGAACGGCGGTGCACGCCGGGCGGGGCGGAGTAGACTACGTTGGGCGGCGCAGACAATGGAGGAGGCGAAAACCTAGATTGTTTTGATTCACCGTATGGAGGCGGCGATTCAGTATTTATGGAAAAATCAGGACGTGTGATCAAGACGCCTGCACGTTCTCCATAACTCGTAACCGAAACGGATTAGTCGCATAACCGATCCGGATTCACCGCCACACAAAACAGCAAAAGATAAAACCGCAAAAGGAAACCGCGTCTGCGCAAGCACCTGACGCCGATTTTGGCGGACCATTCACGCAGGTGCCGTGCGCCCGACCCGCCCGGCCCCGCCCGGCGAGGCGAGGCGAGCGAGCGCGCGCGTGTGATCCTCTAGTTCTCTCCCACACATGCCTCAAGTGACTAGGAGTGCACCATCCCTTTTAAGGTGGTCTTACTCTCCTAGAACTAGCAATATGGTACTAAAGTTCACATGCAACCTCCCTTTGCATGAGTGGGCCTTTGAGATTTAATTTAGGAATTATTCTTATTGTATGGGCTTGACCCACATAATCCAACAGACCGAACACCGCCGGCCTCGTCCACGACTACCTCTACGGCGACCGACGCCTGCACCGACCCCTCTTCACCTCCCGGCCGCTACACTAACTCATCTACCTCCCTCATAGCCTCTTCAGGTTCGGGTAAGCCCTAACGCTTCCGCTCTAAGTTTTAGCCTAGGTGTTCAAGAGTATGAGCTAGGGTTTATGCTATTCGATCACGATTAGTCTTAGATTAAGACCTACATTTTGGTATCAAAGCGACCTAGTCTCGGTTTTGAACCCTTTTAGCCCCAAACCGAACTTGAACTTGCTTGGATCTATTGATTAAGGGTTCGGATCTAAGGATAAGTGTTCGGATCTACTGTTTTATGGCTCGTTCTTAGCATTTAGAAGGAGGGGACTTCGATTTGGGAAACCCTAAGAGATCCCGAGCCACCTTACCCAAATCAGATCCTCCCGAAGATCTTTTTCCCCAAAATCAAAACCCTAAGAAATGATGCGGCGGAAATCTTACCTTTTGGAGATCGCTGGTTTTCTTCTCCGTCACGGGCACCCCCGTAGCTCCATTCGACAGCGCTGCGAGCAACCGCACGCGCGCACCGGCGAAGAGGGCTGCGAAGGCGCCGCCCTTTTGGTCGCGCCGCCTCAAGCCGTCGCTCCGTGCTATCGGACGCGCGACACCGCCGTTGCCGTTGCTCGGCGCGTGAGCCTCAAGCCGTCGCCGACGCCGCCTCGCGCGTGAGTGTCGCTGAAGCTCCCGTGTTTTTCGCGAGGAGGAGGAGAAAAATGAGATTAGGGTTAGGGTTTTTTCATTTTTTATGCGGCTCGTGATCTCGCCTCGTCTGTCCAATTAGATCCGACGGTCGTCAATAGCAGGCCGGCGAGAGGTTTTGGGCCGAGCGTTTTTTCGGCCGTCCGATCTAATCGGATGGCGCCTATGGATTCCGAGCCGGCAGAGGAAGTTTGGGCCGCGCGCGCGCGTTTTGGGCCGCGCCCGTGAGCTTGGGCCGTTTCTTTTTTAGCGCCGAAAACAGTGTTTTTTCTTTTTATTGTTATCATTTTTAGTGCTTTTTCTTTTATGATTAAGTCTTAATGCACTGTTTTAATTATTGTTTTTGTTGCCCAATTATGATATATCATGAATAATGTATTATTGCCCAATATTATGCTTAGTCTCTGGTTAAAATTGAACCAACGAGATATTTTAATTAGAGAATTTCATGTTTTATCATTATGGCATTATGTATATGCATGTGATTATATTCTGACCAACGTTGATTATAATCATGTGTTGTCATATTAATTAATTAGTTCTTTTTCATTTTCTGCCCAACGGTGATGTAAATTAGAACTATAGCTTTTGTGTGTTATTAATCAGACCAACGTAGGATTAATTGCATGCAACATTTACTTATGTTATTTCTAATTTTGTCCTGTCTTTTGGTATTCTACAATAAATGCATCAAATGTCGCTGCCACAATCGACAACATTGAACAGCTTACGGGGAGCAATTTTCCCACCTGAAAAGAAAGGATCCATGTTGTCCTTGGGGTTTTAGATCTCGATTATGCTTTAAGGGTGCCAGCTCCCATTCCCCCCACCGAAGGTGAGGAGAATTATGATGATAAAAAGAAAGTTTATGAAACTAATGCTGAGAAATGGGAGCGGTCCAACCGTCTATCACTTATGATTATGAAGACCTCCATTTCAGTCGGGATCAGGGGAGCAATCCCCGATTCCGAAAATGCTAAAGAGTATCTAGCTTCAGTAGAGGAGAAATTTAAAGGCTCCACAAAAGTTTACGCCAGTATTCTAATTCAGAGGCTCTTGACAACTAAGTATGATGGATCCGGCAGTATTAGAGAACACATAATGATGATGACTGATATGGCCGAAAAACTTAAGGGGGTGGACATGGAGATTTCGATGGTTTCTAGTCCATTTCATCATGACTTCTCTTCCTTCGAATATACACTTTTAAGATCAATTATAATACTCGAGAAGAAAAGTGGAACATGAGCGATTTAATCGCCATGTGTGTCGAGAGGAGGAAAGAATAAGGACGGAAAAAGAGATCTTGCACTTCAAGTTGGTGGCTCCAATAAAATGAAGTTCCAAGGGACTTCAAATCTAAGAAGAAGTCGACGTTCTCCCCAATGCCGATAAGTCGGGCCTAAAGTGCACAATGCACCTAAACCTATGTGGCTCATTGAGCACCTAAAGGGTGAATGTCATTTCATAGCGATCAGTGGCACTTTCAAAAGGACGTGTCGGATTCCTAAAGTGACTGCAAAAAGGGTAATGATACAATAACTTTTGTTGATGAAACTCTTTATGCTAATTTTTCCATTAATTCCTGGTGGATTGACTCAGGTGCAACTGTGCACGTTACTAATTCTTTACAGGGATTCCTTACCGCGAGAACCCTAAGAAAGGGGGAGCGAAGCCTTAGAGTCGCGGATGGAAAGGAAGCCGAAGTGGATTCAATAGGATAAATTACATTAGTTTTAGACAACGGCTTCTCGCTTCGTCTCAATAATGTAGTTTATGTTCCTTCTATTCGGAGGAATTTGATTTCAGTTTCTTTGTTGGACGATGAAGGTTTTAAATGTATTTTTGGTGACAATAAATGTGTTATTACGTTTAATTTTAATGATATTGGTCTTGCTTTTAGACGAGACAAACTCTATATGCTTTCCCTTAATGAATCTTCTGTATCCTTGAATGTGTGTGATGCTAAGTGTAAAAAGAATAATGGGACTTCTTCGAAATTGTGGCACTGTCGTTTAGGCCACATTTCGAAGGGGAGAATGGAGCGTCTCATTAAGAAAGAGATTCTCCATCCATTAGATTTCTCTGATTCAGACCACTGCATTAATTGCATTAAAGAAAAATATGTGAAACAAATAAAGAAGGGAGCTACTCGCAGCACAGGACTCTTAGAATTAATTCATACTGATATTTGTGGTCCTTTTCCTGTGATATCAGTGGATGGTTTTGATTCTTTTATCACATTCACTGATGATTTCTCCCGTTATGGTTATATCTTTCCCATTAAAGACCGATCTGAGTCACTCGATAAATTTAAGATATTTAAGGCTGAAGTTGAAAATCAGCACAACTTAAGAATTAAAGTGGTAAGATCGGATCGTGGGGGAGAATATTATGGAAGACATGCCCCTTATGGACAAATTCCTGGTCTTTTCGCTAAGTTCCTTCAGGAAAATGGCATTGTTGCCCAGTATTCTATGCCAGGTGAACCTCAGCAGAATGGAGTAGTTGAGAGACGCAACCGTACACTTATGGATATGGTACGGAGCATGCTTAGTCACTCTAGTTTACCAATTAGTTTGTGGATGGAAGCACTAAAGATAGTTGCACATATTCTTAATCGGGTTCCCAGTAAATCAGTGCCTAAAACACCTTATGAATTATGGATTGGGAGAAAACCGAGTATGAAATATTTACGAGTGTGGGGCTGTCATGCTGAAGCTAAGATATTTAATCCACATATTGGGAAATTAGACCCTAAAACAATAAGTTGTCATTTTATTGGGTACCCTGAAAGATCCAAAGGGTATCGGTTTTACGGCCCTGAAAGGACAACTAAGTTTGTAGAAACAAGGCATGCTGTGTTCTTAGAGAATAATGAGGAGCTGGAGCCAAGGAAAATAGATCTTGAGGAGAAGCGGGTTTATGTTTCTTCACCGCTTATCCCAGAGACTTTTATTCCTGTGCCTCAGGTGGTTGCACCTACAGTAGAAAATACTGTTGTTGCACCTGCTGTTGAGGTCTCTGAAATTCCTAATGTTGTACCTAATGATGAGCCTCAGCAGTCTCCTGTAATAACTAATGAACCTATTAGAAGATCACAGCGGGAGAGAAGATCGGCCATCCCAAATGATTATGTTGTATATATGAATGAGGATATTAATGATATAGGGAAGGCAGATGATCCCACCTCTTACATGGAGGCCATGATGAGTGAGCATTCTCCTAAGTGGCTTGATGTCATGAAGGATGAACTGAAGTCTATGAGCACTAATGATGTATGGGACCTAGTAGAAATTCCTGACGGAGTCAAAACAGTAGGCTGTAAATGGGTCTACAAAACCAAACATGACTCTAAGGGAAATATCGAAAGGTTCAAAGTAAGGCTTGTGGCAAAAGGCTTCTCACAAAGAGAGGGGATTGATTATAATGATACCTTTTCTCCTGTCTCAACTAAAGATTCATTCAGAATCGTTATGGCACTCGTAGCTCATTATGATTTAGAGGTGCATCAGATGGATGTTAAAACGACATTTCTTAATGGCGACTTGCAAGAAAACGTTTACATGGCTCAACCGGAAGGTTTTGTCATAGAAGGCAAGGAGCATTTGGGATGTCAATCTATTGTTAAGGGCGATAAGTTTGGGACGTTTCAATGTCCAAGGAACCAATATGAAATTGATCAGATGAAGTCGGTTCCTTATACTTCAGCTGTCGGAAGCATTATGTATGCTCAAGTATGTACACGCCCTGATTTAGCTTTTGTAACCGGGATGCTTGGCGATATCGCTTAAATCCGGACCGACTCATGGAAGGTCATTAAGAAAGTCTTGTGCTATATGCAAGCTACTAAACATTTCATGCTCACATATAAGAATTCGATAACCTTGAAGTTGTTGGTTATTGATTCATTTTTATGGATGTGTTGATACTAAGAAATCCACGTCAGGTTATATCTTCACACTCGCTCAAGGAGCTATCTCGTGGAAAAGCTCCAAACAAACCCTTACGGCATCTTCAACGATGCAAGCTGAGTTTGTGACATGTTATGAGGCTACCGGGCAGGCTGTATGGCTTAAGAACTTTATCCCAGGACTTAGAGTGGTAGACAGCATCTCTAAACCACTCACCTTATACTGCGATAATGAACCCGCAGTCTTTTATGCGAGTAACAACAAGTCAAGTGGTGCTGCCAAACACATTGACATTAAGTATCATGTTGTGAAAGATAGAATCCAGGATCAAACCATTAGTATCAAGCATATTAGTACTAAGTCAATGCTTGCGGATCCGCTTACTAAAGGCTTACCATCCAATATCTTTCGTGATCATGTTGCCGGCATGGGTTTATTGGAAAGCCTTTGATTCTGGATAAAAGGACCCTAAAGTAAACCAACTCCCATTAAGCATAATGTATATCCATTTTAAGATAAGATAGTACACTATAGGTACTAAGGTTGTATGGCACTTCATTGGCCATGCGACGCATTATCTTGGTATGCTGTTTTATTGAGAATGGGCTTATGATGTTAGCCTTACGATCAAAGGGGAGAATGTTGGGTTGATCTCATGGCTAACGACTTCCGAAAGACACGGGAGTCATGGCTCTCTACGCGTCCTGATCGGGGGCGCAACCAACCGCATGGTTTTCGGTCCCGTTCACCAGCGCAAAACAAAAAGCGATTAAAGGGGCTCGGCAGGTTATGAATACAGAGTTGTTCTTGGCTACCAAAACCCCACACAAAAGCCCGATCGAGTGAGAGCGCTAAGGTGGACGAAGACCGAACACCGCCGGCCTCGTCCACGACTACCTCTACGGTGACCGACGCCTCTGCACCTCCCGGCCGCTACACTGACTCATCTACCTCCCTCATGGCCTCTTCAGGTTCGGGTAAGCCCTAACACTTCCGCTCTAAGTTTCAGTCTAGGTGTTCAAGAGTATGAGCTAAGGTTTATGCTATTAGATCACAATTAGTCTTAGATTAAGACCTACAAAATCATGTAAGGAGGAGGAGGAGGATACACAAAAATATCCCATGTATGTTGGTTCAAGTTGTTTCGAACGTAGTTGGGTTCCTAGCATGCTGGTAATTGGAAGCTTCAAAGTTAATTTGCTGCGGTGAAAGCTACGTGTTTGATGTAATGCCAAGCCGGATTTGTAGGTTGTAATGCCAAGCCAGTTTCGTTTGGGTTTTCATGTTTCGAATAAGTTTGACATGAAACACAACATGCTTGGAACATGTACGACTTACAAATTTTGACAAGTTTGAAGCAAGTTTATATTGATCGAAATTCATGGAGGTTTCAGGCTAGTCTCATTTGGGTTCATTGTTTCAAGAAACTTTCAAGTAAGTTTCACACGCTTTAAATTTTGAGATAACAAACACAACGCGTAACCTTTGGAAAACAAGTTTCATGTTTCAACCATTTTTCAAGTAAGTGACATTGACCAACCCGGATTAGTTTCATATGGGTTTATTGTTTCAAGGAGTTTAATCTAAGTCTGACAAATAATTCAAATTTTGAGACATGAAGCACCACACCCAACCATTGGAACAAGAAAAAAGTTTCATATTTTGGTCAAGTTTGAACTGAGTTTCAAGTAAGTTCCATCAACCAACACGAATGGAGGTTTCATATTTTAGGCTAGTTTTGTTTGGGTTTCATGTTTTAAGCAAGTATCCAAAAAACCTTAAACCAAGACGAAGCTAGATGCTATACACATACGAAATTCATTGAAAATAGGATAATAACTGCTTTCACTTGAACCACTGAAACTCACTTGAACCATGAAACATGCACTACACACCAACCATTGGAACATGAAACTTAACCTTGAGAACAGAAATTAGATACAAGCCGCATGTCGAGTGAATTTTCAAACCAGTACAAAATATTTCCTTCACAAATTAGATCTAAATCTCACTAAACTTTCCAGTACAAAAATGTAGATCAAATCACGAGTACAATAATGTTTCCTAAGCATAGTTTGATATGTCGAGCAATGATAGGTCAATCACTAGTGCTGCAGTGCAAGAATGTCCCCATTTTAAATATGCAAATACAACTTTTCGAATAGAGATCTTTGTGAATGCCATCCTGCGAAACAGAGCAAAAATACATGTGACTCCTGTTACAGCTCAGCTCAACTGAATTTCCAACATTTTTCGGCAGTACATGAAACTAGCAAGACTACTGCAGTGAATCTTATTATGTTTGTACCTCTTTTTTTTTTTTTATTAAGGTGTCCAAAGCTTCTCGGAAGCTCGGGAGGACATTACTGTGGTGTTATAAGATGACATTCCTTACACAACCATGAGATATGTGAGCATTAACTACATTATAACTAAATGAACAAGCAAAGCTAGCCCGTAGCCCTATATAGATTCAATGCCTTTTTGTTGGTGATACATAGCAATTCTACAGACCCATCAGCGATAGAAATTTAGATGACTTAACATGGCATCAGCTATTGACCCTCCACATGTCATCCAGGGTAAGAGTTCATCTTGATATGCATAATTGTTATGTCATTGGAATTTCGACCAGAGGATCACACAACATCTAGCCACCCACTTCTAGATGAAAGTACCAGAGGATCATCATTTGGTCAATTTGGCACAAAAGAATCCAAAACAAGGAATTTCAACCCCACCTCATCAAGCGGCCCCGGGGGAGAGTCTCACGCAAAGAATTTCCTTCCGTGCCAGAGTAACACACGCATGCGTGTGGAAACAGTATCAAGCGAGTGCGTCACGAGTTTATGGCTAAAATGAAACCGTGGTGCGATGAATATCAAAAATAGTTCTTCTATGAACAAATTAGCAAAAATAATATCCGTATCATGCTCAAAAGCGACGATAGGCTACGTGACGGAAATTGGCAGGCCACCTGTTACGTGTCCAGTTTGTGGCCTTAGAACAATGTCATTTAGGCCCCCAAAAACTCCTTCTTGAGCTTCATGATTCGTGCGAGTCTAATCGTAGGCAAACAACTATCCCGTCAGATGATGCGTGGACCTTATACCGGCAGTTAGTATTTCACATTTAATTAAAAAAAATCTAAAAGAAATTAAAGAGAGAAGTGCGACATGCAAACAGCAACACAGAAAATTCGTCTTAATTTCATATTCTGTTTTGGACAATACAAGCGATTAGCTTTGAGAGTGCTTCATGGCATCATATGAGCTAAATGGAACAAGAGGTATACAAACTGTCATGGACTCGGCAAGCATGCGAGTTGGGCTGATATGCATCACGGGAAGTTGCGGTCATTGGATTGGATGGTGGCCAGACCCAAGAAATTGGGATCGTGTGCACTACAGAAGGAGCAGAACGACCTGGAGGAAGGCATGAAAGAACAGAAAAGAAACAACGGCCTCTTACTCCTTGCTCCTCCTCTCAGGCTTCTCCCTCCCTGTTCTATTCTTCCTTCCAAAATGTTCTAAAGCCTGTATCTTATTCTTCCCTTCCTCAATTCCACCTCAATTATATCCAAATACTACTGTGAGTTGTATCTAGTACTTGAGCCATATGACAATATGGTATCAGAGCCTCCCGCTCCGCTCTCTGCTTGTGCTCAAGAGGCCATGGCGACCACAGAGACGCACGACGCAAGGGTGCAGTAGATGTTGCAGCAGCTCCTCGCCAGGAGGGAAGCAGCATCGGCGAAGCTCTCCACCCACCTTAGCACCAGGGCGCCCACCACTTGACACAGGTGCCCGGCCATGACAACGGTAACCGGAGCTCCACAACCACGTCGTCGTTGAAGAAGGCCGCACCAACACTTGTTCCAGTGCCAGCCGCATCCCCATCTACGCCTGTGCCGACGGCAAATGCCACCATCAACACAACAGACGCCAACCTTGTCAGTGCACGTCAGGTGTTTGAGGAAATGTCGGGCCACCAGGAGGCGAACATCGTACGTGTTCTTCATGTCACAGTGCGCCATGTGCTCTATTCGATGACTGAAGAGGTGCTGCACCAAGTCTTCGATGCTTATGGGGCAGAGCAGGTGGTGGTGCTCGAGAGGGCAGACCATGTTGAGGCGCTCGTTCGGTTCCAATCAAGGCCGCGACGCGGAGTGAGCTCGAGTTGTCACCCATGGGCGCTGCATCTACAACGGCTGCTGCTGGCTGGACGTCCAGTGCATGCAATCGACCCCAATGACAGCGTTGTGGCGACGCCCACCACGTGTTCGACGTTGGGACCGAGCCATGAACCGATGTGCCGATGGCTGCGACTACCCCAGTGGTGGTAGTAGTCACAACCTCGACCACCTCAGCGGCCGCGACAATGACTTCCCTTGCCACTAGAGCTTGAGAAGCCCCACGTTAAGAGCTCAAGGAACCGGCTCCCAAGGCAACATCGGAGGAACCGAAGAAAACGGTCCAGGAGTTGTGCGAGAAGATACTCGCCACACTGAACCGCAGGATCGAGGGCAGCCTTGATACAAACCTCGACACCACCTCCAATGCCGTTGAGCATGCTGGCCACTCTGTAGTCTCCTCGCCGACGCGGACTACCAACGTCAAGCTGAGCGACATCATCGTCTCTAGCCCCGCACCACCGGTTGCCGCTGATTCAGTGCATGACCGCCCAGAGGACTCCGATGATCACAAGGTGTTCGAGCAAATATTAGACAAGAGTACGGTGGTACTCTGGCCACCATCAATGAAGATGACCGAGCGACAACCATGTACGCCACCTGTGCAAGTGGAGGTCGTGGGAGAAGGTGCTGAGTTACGGTTGACACCACAGCTAGCGTTCATCTGCTATCAATGTGACTTGCAGTCGAAGCAGCCATGGCCACCGTCACCCTTCCATGTTGAGCAGCAGAAGTGTGGTTGAGGCCACATTCAATTCAAGTCGAGCATCCACAGTGCATTACTGCTGCTACCACCGTGGCCACCACCTACACAAACACAACTGATCAAGGAGCTGCTAGTTGAGAATTCTTTTAACCTGTATAAGTTGGCAGTGGTAGGGAATTCAGAAATGTTGTTGGTTGCACAGGGTTCACTGGGCTTCAACTTGGGGCCAAGTTATTTCTTGTGCAAGCATTCTCATGGAAGGATATATATAGCTGGTCATTGCACAGCCAGGGGGTGCCTTCGGATTGCACATGCTGTGTTTCCGTTCTTGTGCATTACAATTCTTGTTGATGGCCTGTTTACATCTAGAGTCAAGGAGCAGCAAATAATGTGGGATCCCGGCGATTATACTGTTCAATTTGCAAAATTTGAAAACTCAAGGTTTTGTGTTTGTGTCGACAAGAAGATGAACTATGCGGCTATTCTTCCGTGGTTTAGCAAGTGGGCACGATTCAAGTCAAGGAGCACAGATTTGGCCGCAACTGAAATAGCAACGCTAAATTCATTTGGTGAGCACTAAAAAAATTCCTTGTTACATTACAACTCTAAAATTGCACATGGCCAATTTATTCATGGAGAATTTGTCAAAACCTATTGCTATACTATGGTGTTTTTGCTCTTTGGTACCATTTCATGTGGAGTCGAGGCAGAGCAGGAGTTGTCTGTAACTTCTTCATTATGAAGGAAAATTGGTTATCTATAAAAATGAGGAAGTTAATGGCTGTTATTGGTCTAGTGGTCAGACTGGTAAGGACTTCACAATGTGGGCATTCATGGTTCAGAATTGCAGGAAGCTTCTCAGTGTTTATTCCTATAAATTCCTGACAATTGCTCAATCTCTAACTCCGGACAACAAGTTGAATCAGGGAAATGCGATTATTGAGCAGTTGAAGGAGGCAATTACAAGAATTGCATCCTTGTGTGGCAGGTATTGCAAGGAGTGTATAAATTGGTGGCCACTGCCTTCCCAAATAATTGTGATTGAGGGGTGTGTCTAGTTCCATTGCGGATGTTTGAACTGAAACCATGGCCTCCACCTGAACAAAGGAGAATTGGGACAGTCAATCCATTGGCAAGCACTGAAGAAATGCTCTTTGCCATCTCTCGATATCACTACTCAGGTCATTTTATTGTATATTCTAATTCTAATGTTGTGTTGCTTATGAGTATAAGATTTGGGTATATTGAAAATTTGGTGGAGAATTGGAAGTCTTCGTGTAGAGAATCTACAACAATCCATGAGACCCTTCATATCAAAATTTTCAGTGAGAAAGCATGAGCAGTTGTAATTGATTGCTGAACCTGTTCAATTTAAGTATGGCAAGGATGCTACAAGAAATGCTCCTTACATGAAAGGAAGTGCTGGTATGCAACTATGTGAGATCATGGCTGTGTGGCCTGCTCCAGATTGCCTTTGTAGAGCAAACAATGCTACAATCCCTCTTGCTGAAAGTATGAAAGATGTGAGGGATGAGTACAATATCAACAAGACTACTAATTCCAAGACAGATGTGATGTATTTAGTGAAACTATCTCTTGTGGCTACTCTACCCGATTGTGATATGGTTATGATGTTAGATCGGTTATATCACTTGTCTATTGGAATGAGGAGGCTCTAATTCCATGCACCAAGCTGAATCTGAGAAATGCAAATGTTGAGCAATGGAGGGAAGGTATCGTCCTCAGTTCTTCTAGTTCTTTTACCCAACAACATTTTTGCAGATTCATCCCCATAAGAATGGCGATGGTTAAAATGGTGAGTGGCAAGTGTTGCAATCAGTGGATGGATTGGAGTACACCATTGCAAGTATACATGCTCCACCTTCAAAGCAACAAACTTCCAAAATATGGGAGTCAAGAGGCGTCTCATTTTAAGTGTAAGGGATATCTTTATATAGAGAAGCTGCCTGTTGAGTTGCTTGATCCTTACGTGACACACGATACACTGAAGATGATGCTCATAAGGTGCTGATTGGCATTTTCTTCAATTCCACGGAAGCATCTTGGTTGCTGTCAGGAGCTGCTTTAGGCATCGTATACATTCTTCATGATGATGGAATCGTGCCTACTCTCTCAACTTCACTCCTCACCAAGGATAGGCAATGGCCATGGGATCCCGGTGTCTCTGAAGTCCCTGGGTGGTTTCACTTGTTGCACGACGTCAGCTTGAGGACAAACCGAAATTTAAGGAGTGAGGAATGTCATAAACTTGGCAAGCATTCGAGTTGTGCTGATATGCATCACGGGCAGTTGCAGTCATTGGATTGGATGGTGGCCAGGCCCAAGAAATTGGGATCGTGTGCACTTCATAAGGAGCAGAACGACCTAGAGGAAGGCATGAAATAACAGAAAAGAAACAACGGCCTCTTACTCCTCCTTGCTCCTCCTCTCAGGCTTCTCCCTCCCTAGTTCTATTCTTCCTTCCAGAACGTTATAAAGCTTGTATCTTATTCTTCCCTTCTCCAATTCCACCTCAATTGTATCCAAATACTACAATGAGTTGTATCTAGTACTTGAGGCATGTGACACAAACTTAGCCGAGTACCTCAAAAAAATTGTCAAATTTACATGTTCCCGCCTTTCAACGATGATGATACCAGAAACTAAGGGCTTGTTTGGTTAGTGCCCTGGATTCCATGCCTAGGAAAAGATGGTGCCCGGAGGTAACCTAAAAAATAGATAATTTTTGTCTAACCAGGTAAACCCAAAGATAAGTTGTTTAATTAGAAGTATTGATGAACCCGAAGGTCCGATTTGTTGACCCGATCTTTCGATGAGAACGATAAGTCTGGTAGGTGTCGCTCAACTCTCATGATCCTGGCTACGAACACGTAAGGCTCGAAACCACGTAATCGCTGAACTGATTGACAAGTCGTTATCAACCGTGCACGAATACCCGATTGACCTGACCACGAAGGTCGATTCCTGCATACACCGAAGAAGCACGCAAGAACAAGATAGTAAGCAATCTAAAATTGCAAATAGGATTGAAATATTTAATTGAGTTGAAATTCTGAAGCGGTATTATGGTTGGTCTAGTCGACACAAGTCAATACATAAAGTTGCTATGAAGCTAACTTTTAACTAAACAAAATCCAAGAAAAACTAGAGGGGTGCGGCCTCCTTATATAGGGGAGGGGGAGCCGCACATCTAATAGAACCAGTGGGGCGGTACTAAATTTGTGGGTTACTGTTCATGTGAACAGTAACACACCCTCCAGGTGGTCCGTCGGCAGATGGACCGAGTTCAGGATGATTACAAGGCCCAGCTTGGCCCAAACAAGTGATATGACGTCTTCTTTTGATGATTACGATCAGTCCAGAAGGAATTTGAAGGTGAGGCCAGATCCGTTGGAAAGAGGACGAAATAAGCTTTCAATCAAGTACTCGTGGACCTCCAACGGACTCTGTCTGTGAAAGTTATGTCCGTTTGAAGTTGGTGCTGTCAGGCTGATTTTGAATTGATCTGACCAAAACGTATCCAGCTTGGCACATGCAGTAGCTCCATGGCATGTAGACGTAGCACCATGGCATATAGACGTAGCACCATGGCATGTAGACGTAGCTCGATCCCATTGGGTAATATGGTCTTGCATTAGCTGAAAGTTCTATTGGCGAAGATGTTATTGAAGTAGAGGATGCAGTGCAGCAGGTCGAAGCAGTGGTTGCATCCTTAGGTTTGATGTCCTCATCAAGTATGTACCTGAAATTGGTGAATAAAAAATAGAACGTTAGATCAAAGCTATGAATGGTGGATCAGAGCAGCCTGGGAGGCCTGTGTAACATCCCAGCCCAACACTGAGCCTAGAATGCCACTAAATTACCTTTTCAACAAAAAAAATCTTTAACACACTAAAAAAAAATTCAGCAACCAATGCATTAATAAACCCATCTGCGGGTCACAATAGAAAATGAATAAAGACCTGTCAAGCATGAATAAATAAGCGAGGGAAACATAACAAGATAATAAGTCTAAAACAGCACCAAATAGACTAGTGCAAAACATTCATATAAGATTATTCAATATCTAACATGTTCTAAAAAGTAGTCCGTCAATAATAAAAATAGTTCTCATGGCAAATAATCATGTGTCTGAAATATGATACTATCTCATGTGCGCTAGTCCCTCTCAATCGTGATGCCCTCAACGATCACCTAAAACAACAAAAGAGCAAGGGTGAGTCCACGACTCAGCAAATACCACGACTCAGCAAATACATCAATATACAACGAACAAGGACAAATCAATAGTATTCAATAACTTCATTATCATCACATGTTCTTCTATTAATATTCTCATGCCATGCTCTTCTCTTTATTTTCACACACATTCATCTCATATCTCAATACAACTCTATTCTACATGTCCACATGCACTTCTTTCGCGTATACCGATATAACATGAGTGAACGCTCGCGACAACGTTCACTCTCAAGCCCGCTCCTCCTCGAGGATCAGGGACCTCCTCCACTCCTATGGAGGTGTGATCAATCATGATCACCTGCTCATATGCAAAGATGCTTATGAATGCAAAAATGCATAATTTCATCATATTCATCCCATCCAATTTTCCTCATGTTCGTCAACAAGATATAGTCATACTATTCCATTGCTTGCAATTAAATAGAAATAAAAACACAACAATAATGGTAATGGACGATAAAGAAATACAGAGATCAATTATTGATCGGTGTCTACCATGCACTTGCCTTTACTAGTTGCGACGCACGGTTTGGCTAGAAGATGGCAACAAGCACAACGTCTCTCCTACATTAAACACTCAAATTTCAAAACAAGCTATAGCATCACAAGAACAATTAATTGGCATCACTCCTACACGTCCCCCAAATTCACAACGCTTGCCCAATACTGAACAATCACCCCTTGCCGTCCTGGAACTAAAAAGGGGGTAACTTTTGACTCACAAGTCCGATCATGGCAAACCACCCAATTCTGGAATCTACACAAAATTCTCCACATTTTCTTAGATTACCATGACTTCTAATTAAATAATCTAACCCTTTGTTTTTATTCCAGAAGACCGAGTTGTCATCTTCTGGACAGCGAACTTTACTAAATTCATAACTTCAAAATTACTCGTCCGCTCGATATGATTAAATACTCTATAGAAAGATATTGAAATTATCTATAATTAACTAATAGATGATATTACCAAAATTTGTCATTAAGGTACCTGAATAAATTGTACAATAGAATAACAGACTAACCAATCTACTGTTCGATATCCCCCTGACTAGAAACATGCTAATAAAATATGCAGCACTAACTAGCTAGTGGCTCACCTTTACTATTTAAACATGCATGCATGTATACAATACTACAGCCAAACTAGTTAACTATTAATTAGCATTATTTAATTACTCTCTCCCCCCTACCAATCCAATTAATGAAGCATTAGCAGCCCTATTAAATTATTCACTATCAAATTAATCTCTCTCTTCCCAACTAATCCAACTAAATATTCACATGCAGCAAACCAGCCGATGCATACATCTTTTCTAGTCGTATCACTAGCAGCCTATGGCATAAAATTCATCTCTCATTAACTAATCTTTGTAGTACACCAATAACTAGTCACGGAATAAGACACAACTAATTAACTACTCATGCTTTACCTACGTATGAATAGCAGCAGCGACTCAATTGGTAGGACGTGCCGGCCGGCTGAACAGGAGATGCAGTAGCTGGCCAAACCAACAGTCGAAGGCCCCCCACGCGCTCGGGTTGCACCGCGAGCCAAAGGCCAAAGCGGGGCAGGCGGCTTCACGCGGCGGCTCAAGTGGGCAGGCTCAAGCGGGCAGGCGGCCACGCGCTGGCGAACGCATGCACACGGGCAGGCGCAAGCGGGCACAGGCAATGTGCGGCGGCCGAACAGCAATGGCAATGCCTCCACGCGCCGGCGATAGCAGAACAAAACACTGGCAGCGCACGGGAAAAAAATAAATCGTGGGCTAGGGTTTTATTTCTGGACTCCTCTGCCCTCACGATTCTTTTATCCTGGTACAAACTAACTCTTTCCTAAAAAAACTCCAAAATAATTTGATTTTTTATGTATCCTTTTTCGTCTAATTACGCATGACCCCAAAAGAGTTATTTTCAGAATATTACAGCCTGGCTCCTAGGCGCTTGATTTTCACACCTACGCCTGGCACCTCTCACCTGGGCCTACAACGATGCAGGTTGACATCCAAACAAGCTGCCGGCAGCCTCCAGGGTCTCTCCTGGCTAGGCAAAAAGCTACCAGGCCTCAAAGCAAACAAGCCCTAAAGCCCTGTCATCCCTTGCATATGCTTCTTCATCGCCCTGTCTCTCCGGTAATGATTCCGGCCACCTCTCCTTCCGCCCCCTCCACGAGGGGATGGCCCCCCTCGAGCGAAACCTCGTGCTGCGTCAGGATCTTCACTGTCCTCTGCTGGATGGTCTTGGTTCCTACCCCCTCTTCTTGCACCACGGCCAAAACCTTGCTGGCCATTAGAGTTCTCGTTTGCCTCTGGCGGGTAGCCGTGACTCCTGCTCCCTCTTTTTCCACCACGGCCAAAAGAGTTCTCGTTCTCCTCTGGAGGGTTGCCGTCATCCCAGCCACCTCTTCCGCCTCGACCACGGGGATTTGAGCCTCCTCTGCTGATGTTGTTTGCACCATCACCCTCCTCTTCCTCCACATCTCTATGTTGCCTGTTGGGAACTCCAATAGGTACATTTCCACCACAGCCAAGACCATGGATCGTCTCTTTTTGAACATGGCTCATGACTGCCGCTTCTCAAGCACTTGATACAGCAACTGAACCAGCAACCTTGTAGCTGTAGTTCTTCCCGTCCTTAACATAAAACTGGGGCTTCTTCTGTGAAGCCCATCGTGGGGCCATGTGAGGAAGTCTCAGCATCATTGGCGCCATCAGTTTCCTCATAACTTGATTCTACCACGCTGAAGCCAATATCATCAAATGAGTCGTCATACTCATCCTCGTATTCATACTGGGATTCAAGGACAGCTGACCTAACAGTATCCTTAGCATTTTGGGAGTCTAAAGTTGCGGAGTCAGGCAAATCATCATTGGTCTTCCTTGTAAATCTACCTTGTGGGACAGATGATACAGATGAGGATGGACCCTGCAAACCTGATGAAACTGAAGAGGATGGGGCATCTTCAACAAAACGATGCATCTCAGTATCAAGTATCAACTATATTGGGTTTATTCATAATCTGAGGCACAGTCTCCACTAGTATGCCTTTGCCTTTATCTTTTCTAACAGTAGGTGCAGGTCTTTGCTGCGGCATCTCTTGTAATGAAGTATCCAAAGCTAGAAGATCTTGATGAAGTGTTCCGTCTAATATCCTTTGGATAACTTCCTCAGGGTTCTGGTTGTAAGCTTCCAAGCAAGTGGCAAGGAAACCCTTCCCATAATCAGGAAAAAGGTCCCTTATCTGACTAATCTTGGACTCAGTGATCGCAGTTTCCTCATCCTTTTGTTGTGGTTCAACACCATGGGAAGATACTGGCAAATCAGGTACACTATTCCAAGAAGTGATAGTGGATCCACACAAACGTGATATGAACTGGAATTGCTCATCGTCCATGTATATCCACCCTGTTAAAGATTGGGAGGAACACATAGAATACATCAAATCATCAATATAAGTTTTTTAGCATGAAAATGAATTGTACGATACAATAAAATGATTCTGAGGAATAAGGAAATGCCCCATGTAGATTAATGGAATGATGCTGTCAGTTTTGTAAATTCTTTACATGACAGAATCTATACGAAACCAAAACGAGTGCTGTATTATGAAGTTAACAACTGTACCAAGATGATAGGAACACAAATAGAAGTATTACAGCATTCAAATAGTAGGGAAATATTATTGGTGCATTAAATGGGGGGAAGAACAGTAGAAGCCATTAGAAAGTCGTAAGCATGAAAAAATCCTACAGGATGGTGATTCCAACAGGCTAAAACAGCATTTCCTTTTAACATCAATTCCAGTCTTCCATATTCTGCCATTGATTTGAGAGCATTCTACTGTCTCAAACTGGAACTCCTAAGCTTCTAAGAAACAACACTACAAAATATAAGCCTATTAACTGTGTAAACTCACTCAGAGATTGTGAGAGCAGGCATTGTAACAGTGTGCCAACAGGATAAACAAATTTAGTACATATATGTAGAAAGTCGCTATATGAGGCACTAAAACCTTATGATGACTTCTACAAATAAAGCTACTTGATCCTATGCAATTTGCAAAAGAAAAAACTGAGATAAGATATATTGATTGACATAACAACAGCAGGGGGACACTAAGGTTGTGTGAAACTTTACAAATATGACAAGCAGCTAAGTAAGCATTTCATTGAGAATTTTGATCATGTACCTTTGTTCCGAATATTGCCAATCTGGCTTATCAACTGAAATCCCTTTTCAAGAGCTTGGAGGAATGTCTTTCCAGGGTTCTCTTGAGAAGAGTAAGTGGCTTCTCGATTGATATCCTTGAGTGTTTGAACTAAGATGTCTCCTCTGATCATAGAGTCTTCGACTTTGGCTGGAAACATCTTTGTAGAAGCTTGAGCATCATACTCCTTAAGTTGATCATTTAAATAGCAGAACTCCAATAATCTCCAACCAAATCTAACAGTTCTCTTTGACAGCATCCTTATACCAAGAACTATGTCACTAAGTATAATGTCGGATGAAGTCTCTCCATTGCTTAAGGACCTGGACATAACTTGAAACCCCTGAAGCAATGATGGTAACAATAAATCGTACAATCTTGAAAGGGTGTTCAGTAATTCCTCAACTCCATAGCTGCAAATCAAGTAGTAGATAAGCACCAATGCCAAGTCGGGAAACAGGCAACAATCTTTGGGATGAATGAGTAGAAGCTTACCTCGTTTCAAAAGAAGTACAGAACAATAAAGCAGCAGGTTGATAAGCATCAACAAAGGCATCCAGAGTGACAATTGCATCATTTACAAAATCCAACACCTGAGGGAAATTGACTTTTAAGACAATGTAGAAAAATCAGGCAAAAGGACAGCAGACATATCAGAAACTATCCAGTATAGATAAAACTTGCCTCCGAGAAATCTTTCTGAAGTTGGGTATATCCATTATCATCCGGCCCAAGTGAAGTGAGCACCTATATATGGTCAAGTAATGTTTATGCATAATTCTCTAAGATCTATCATAAACTGTTATCAGATGGCATATTTTGAAATATGCCACTTGAGAATTTGTTGTTTTGAAATATGCCACTTTTGAGTTTTTTCTTTGAAATATGCCACTTTTGAGTTTTTTCTTAAAAGTCAATTTCCCTCAGGTAATGAGGAGTTTTTTCTTTGAAATATTTTGAAATGCATGATTGATTCTTTAGCTATCGTAGGTCCTCAGCGTATAATCATACTAAGCAAATAATATATTCAATTTGAACATTTTTGAAAAAAACGAAAATATAAACCATTAAACGTCATTGTCACCAACTTCTATTCTGCTGATGCATGGTTGAAACAGCTAACAGACCAAGCTAGCAACATAACAGGAATGCTAAAAGGAACAGTGAACAGAGTATTTGAAAGAAAGATTGATATAGCAACATGGAAAAAAAACTATTATGTAAGAGATTATGAACTTATATATATCATATTGAGCTGGCAACATATGGCACTACAAAAAGACCCAAAACCAATATGACTATGTGTTGCACTTGCACAGAAAAAGTAGAATGAGAAGGCCCAGCCGTTCAGGAAACAGGAGACACTTCGCACTTTAAGAAAGTGGTCCGGTAGGTGAAAATTGGAAAATATGGCCACCCATTCAGGCATTCACAGCACCAGTGAAACACATACTAAATTATTATTGGTCATAAATCAGGAGTAAATTCATTGATAGGGTAAATGAACCAGTGTTCACGAAATCGGCCTAGATGGCACCGGATGGCTGCCGCGACTTGGGGCAAAGTCGGATGCCTAGGCGGTCCAAGGCATGGCGGCGGTGGGCGGATCGCGGCGGCCGCCTTGGCAGCTTAGGCGGGATGGGGCGGGGGAGGCGATCCAAGGCGGCCGAAAAAAAGTGATTTGAGGAGGGTTTTGAGGCCGCGCACCTGTGTTGTCGCCGCCGATTCCAGCTCACCAGCGCCGAATAGGCCTCCCCGCCGCTCGATTTGGCCTCCCCCGGCTTCCCTCCGCCCTCCGGCTACCCTCTGCTCCCCTCCACCACCGGATTTTGTATCCCCGTTGCCACTCTATGCTGATGGGAGGGGGTAACATCGGGAAGGAGATGAGGCGGCGGCGGGATGGGAGAGGGGAGAGAGCGAGAGCGAGGAAGGCAGTGCGGCATCGCAGAGAGAGAGAGAGAGAAAGACAGAGAGAGAGAGAGAGAGAGAGAGAGGCGAGGAGTGCAGTGCGGCATCGCAGAGAGAGAGAGAGAGGCGTATGCGGAGGAGGGCAGGACAAGGAGGATAAGGCCGGACAGAATCACGTGCAGTGCAGGGCAGCAACAGTGATGGGCTCATAGGCTGAACTGGACCAGCCGGACAGTTAAGTCTTTTTCTTCACTTCCTTCTCCTATCTCGCCCCCTCCTGCTGATTCTGTTTCGCTGCCTAGACGGGTTAGACGCTAGGCGGTCACCCTCCTTCCGCCTAGCGCCTTTTAGAATAGTGAAATGAACAAACTGAAATCCTTTTACAAACAACGCGAATGCACTTCTCCAAAAACTTGATTTGAAGAAAACTACGTGAGCTAAAGGAAATATCAGTAGTTCTACCATACCCACATATCATTTCACCAGACTAAAGCATACAAACAGAGATTATCAAACAATCCTCTAGATGTTGCTTCCAAAATCCAAATAAATGAAGAGACTCCTATAGATGGCATGCACCGATAAACAGGTTGGTAAAAATCACAAAAATGACCTGTAATGACTTCATGCACCTCTCTTGCATTGTGTGGAAAATGCCCAGGAAGTGAGGAAGAACAATATTAATGCCATCCAGAACATTAGGCTGCACATTGATAGCATTTGTAACCTGGAGATACAGAAAGTATGCACTCTTTAGTCTTTATTAACCAAAGCGTTAGTACTTCATACTAATGAAAAGAAAAAGGTTAGTTGAGACTGTAGGAATGAAATAGAATTCACATTTAATTTAGCATCCATGTGCAAAAAGAAAGAAAGAAAGAAAGAAAACAACAACAAAAATGCTTTAGGAACTAACCAGTGAACTTGTCAACTTGCCATTGTCATGCCCATAAATAGCACATATATCCAACAACTTTGGCAGATCAAGCAATCTTCTCTCCTGCAGAAGGGCTACAAGGGAGCAATGTGAATACAGTATAATTAAACAGGGCTACAAGGGAGCAATGTGAATACAGTATAATTAAACCAATGATTCCACTCCATTCTGCACTAAACTCAGTAAATGCACATGATGATCAAATAAGTAGTCCTAATCTCACTGTTAAGGATATAAGGGTATTAGTGGTATTTCCCATTGTATTAGGGTTTAGACTTGTATCTCTTTGTACGCTATATATATTGTCCATTGAGCCTCTGAATATATACACACAATATTCATAACATGGTATCAGAGCCGAGTTAGGTTTAGGGCATACTGTAGCCGCCGTTGCCTCTAGGCTCTCGCCGTTCTCCGCTGCTGCTGCCCCCGGGAGGAGCTTCTTCGCTCCCGGGGGTGGCCTGCTCGACGGCGCCTCGCTGCGGGTCTCGCACGGCCGGCGCTACGGCCTACCTCGACCCGCTCTGCCCCGACAGACGTGACGCCTCGGCTCTCCTAGATCGGGCCGCCTCCTCCAGCTCTGCTTCAACGCGATAAGGAAGCCAGCAATCTTGGCGTCAACGGCAGGACTCCCAGGACCTCCCCCAGATGGGCGACGCGCCGCCATCGACCTGCTCGTCTTCATCACCACCGGATCCAGTGGAGCCCAGCGCCACTGCTGCCTCTCCTGCTCTTCCTCGCTGGATCCAGCCGCCCTCACACCGGTGATGCCGGATACGGACGTCCCTGTCGCCAGATCCAGCGCATCTCGTCGCCTCGATCCGGAGTCACCCCTGCCGCCCTCGTGCTCTGCTCGGTGCGACTCTTCCAGCGCCAACTTGAGCTAATTCATATGCCACCCTATTTTAA
This sequence comes from Ampelocalamus luodianensis, assembly GCA_036346255.1. NCBI lineage: Eukaryota > Viridiplantae > Streptophyta > Magnoliopsida > Poales > Poaceae > Ampelocalamus > Ampelocalamus luodianensis. The sequence continues at coordinate 22,816,816 of CM070621.1, forward strand.
TCTCTCTTTGCCTTTACGAATTGGACTTCATCACAGGAGGAAAGCAATTCTTGGATGTCACGAATTCGCCTATTTATTGATAGAGAAGAATATTCTCCCGAGAATTTCATGCGATGATTAATGGTTTAAACCTTGGGACCTAAGAACATCTATAATAGTTTATTTCTTAGTTTGTTACTAAGAGTAGAGAGAAAGAGTACTTAATATAATAAAAAGAAATAAGTCTTCCAATAGATTGTTTTTTGAGTTTGTGTCTACTTTAATTACTACAAGTGTGCATGATTCTTGATGATCAATAATGAAATAGAACTTTGTGGCCTACATGTTTTGACTCATTTATCATATCAATAATGAAGTTGGGCTGCACAAGTGATCTGGTGGATATTTTACTTTGAGACAATAGGACCCACAAAACTTGTTTTTGTAAGTAACAAATAAATCTCCAATAGAGTATTTGGTTGTTTTTTTGTGTCATGGTAATAACAATTTGCTGGTTTCTTCGTCTAGAAACAACATCATCTTCTCTCCTCCACATCACCTAAATGCTGATGTGACAATCTTTTATTAACAAGTGATGTGGACTGTTGTAGATGCTATAACTCTATGAAGCAAAGTCAAAGTTCCTACATAATTGCCAAACATTGGATGGATTATGAGTATCTCCAATTCACGTAATGTGTATCTAGTATCTCTTAACTCTAGAATATTTGCATACGGAGGTAATCAACATGGGTGGTTAGATATCCATTTGAGGTGAATAATACCCCTTTAGGTATTATTGACCTTGCATGTTGAGCGTGCTGGTTGGAGAGTAAAAATAGGATGGGTGACCGCTTAGGAACGCATCCGAGAGACCGATTGTAGATGTACTGTAGCTAAGGTACCGTAAACGGTGTTGTAGCTGTGTACTGTAGATGATACTGTGGCTGATTTCATTAATTGAAATTTGGAAAGATAAGCACCCCTTTAATAAAAATAAAAAAAAACTTCAGATTGATGCTATTTCTACCCGGGAACCCAATGGCTTTTTGTTGATTTTTTTTTTCGAAAAGCTCCGGATCTAATACCGTATAGAAGTATTTTATGAGTTGATAGATGGTGATCGCACTTTGATGCTTAAAAAGGCCGATGCTTTTGTGATATTTTCCAAAATTGAGCCCGAACACCTTGCTAGAAGGCCAACCGGTTGGTCTATAGAAACAAAATAAATAATAAACCGACCAATAAGTACACTATCAAAAGCCAGGTTTCGATCCTGGGACCTGTGGGTTATAGGCCCACCAAGCTTCCGCTGCGCCACTCTGATTTTGTAGTCCAACCTCTCACTGATATTATATTTGAAGGCAGTAATTATGGGTGACATAGAAGATTAATAACAACTTCTCCCTCCTCGATTCTTTAGATGATAATGTAATTCATCCACTGATCACTCCCAAGTCCCGAGCTTCACATAGTAATGTAGACAAATTGATAACTTTTTTTCGACTGTCTAGTGAGTAGTAAGTGCGTTCAGGATGTAGAGTAGTAGTCAATGCTATCTCGCAGGGATTTCACAGAAGCAAAGCAAAACACTCCGAGTAAAGCGAAAAGAATATAGAACAATGATACAGTGCTCTGGCAGGTTAAACATTTGATATGGTAACCAAAGAATCAGATCTTCAGATCACACTGCTAAGTGCTATCGAGTAACTAACAAACTTTACAAAAATCATGTGTACTCACACACTTAAGTTTCCAAAGCGTCTGGGAACTACTAGCTCTACAGCAAACTTATCTCAATATATAGAAATTTCAGATTAAACATAAACGCGAAAAGGAAAAACTGATTCTGGTGGACAATAGTCAGATTCAAGATTCAATTGTGCAGTTTGGATAACTCTTAGAGCGTGCTAACATCTGGAGTTGAGACCAAATTTCTGCACTTTAAAACCATCATTGTGAAAATTTAAAAGCAGTGGTCACCCAAGCTATGATGGTAGAAAATTGCGATGGAGAATATAACAGCCATCTATCTAGCTCTTCAGCTGAACTCGTGTCCCCATGTAATATCTTATTGCAAATTCACAGTAAACTTTCTATGGTTCCCGTTCTTCGTTTTCCTGAGTTGATTCCCCAGCTTTCTCCGGTTGCCTTTCTTTCTTGCGCTGCATTAATTATTATAGAACTGGTTAGAAGAGGCAGGCAGCATAGCAGTACAGTCATTTGATAATTGCATCTAAATGTAGAAGACAGAAAGTGGAGTATATAAGCAACACAAACATAAGAAGCAATTTATTTGAAAAGAAGCATCTAATGGAGTCAGTTCATACAAGCACAGAGTTAAAAGGGGAGGGAGTAGGTGTCCGTTTATCAAATCTGCAATTAATTCTGAAAGTGTCAACATACATATGTGCATATAGGTTTGAGATTAGCCCAATTTAAATGAAGAATAGTTGCTCGAAACTAGCTACTTTAGCTCAATCCTGAGGTGCAACTGTTTTATGAAAGCATGCTACTTCTGCCAGCATCTCCTTTTGGTCTTTAGACATGCATGATAAATTGCTTGAACAGTAGAAGAGGATGCAAGCTCTAGAATGTTTAGTAAGAATAAATTGTGTTTTTCACATGAGCGGTTCTCAGCAAAGACTGCTATTTTGTCTGTCATTTGTTCAACCTAAAATAGAGGGATTAAGATATCTAGACAATAGGGAAACCAGTAAAGACTACCATTTGCAAATAACAGGGAAACTTAACACTTTCAGCAGTATGATAAATTAAGTTCCTCTTATCTTTCCAAATTCCTCGTTCTTTTACCTATTATTTTCTGCACTATATCTTTTAGTTTTCAACAAAATATCATTGGTTGGCTTAACACTAGAATGATGCTGAGCTCAACAGCTCTGACTGAAAGGTCAGACTCAGAGCAGTGGCACAAACAGTGTATCCATTCCAAATCATTTGCATGTAGGTGAGCAATGTACCTTTGGAACAAGCCCTTCTGCAGACATCAGCTCATATAATTTGCGCATAATTGTTTCTTCTTCTACCTGCGTAAAATGATAGCAACAAATTACTATCTAAAAATATTACCCCAAGGTGCACTCTCAACACAAAAGATTATACTATCTAAGGCTCACCTGAAGTTTATGCAACTCATGTGACATTGCTCGGTATGTTTCCATTAGGGCATGATTTTGCTTGTCCAAATGCCTGCAGATCCCTTTTATGTTACATAATGAATTGAAATGATGATTAATTTAATGCTAAAGAATAGTAAAGAAATTCTACTTGGACATTTCAGCTGAATGCTTTGGTTCCATTATCACCAAAAAAAACTTGATACTGCTTCCTGCAAATTACATGGTCTATTAGACAATCATTTCAAATCAAGTTAGACATGGTCTATTAGACAAACATTTCAAATCAAGCTAGAAATGTACCTCCATCTGTTCATCTGTTGTACAATTATCAAATATACTAATGCCATGTAATACGTTCTTTGTGTTATCTAATAACAATCACACTGAATCAAGCTAGCAGACTGTCCATTGTTGCAGATATTTTACAGCTCAATTGAGATTTGGGAGAAACATGACTATGCAAAGAAAGGAAGTATTTCAATTTTTCGATTAACAAGTGATCAAATGACCAATAAAATTAGAGCTAGTGTTGTGTTAATGCCAATTCAACCACAAAGATTTGGCAAGTGTATTTTCTAGTGACATACAGGACAAACAACCATTTTTTATATAAAAAAAACAAAGAATTGACTGTGAAGTTGAACAAGACTGAAGAAATTGAAAATTTTCTTAGCCACGCCACTATAGTTTGATGTGCCAAAGAAATTCTAGTATTAAGTAAACAAAGCGATTCAAGTGTTAAGTAGAAGTAAAATTACGCCCAAATTCCTCAGTTAGGAATTACGTCCAAATTCCTCAGTTAGGAAGACTTTATCGGATTAAATTGTTGTCTGCACAACACATAAAACTTGCTACTTGAACTACACTGATTTAATGATGAAACATGGATGGAGCTTCACATCTCACATGAACAGCAACCAACGACAACATGGATAAATCGATTATCTCACTTTAACCATACCTACAGCAGTGGAACTACAAATTGAGGTTGGCCATGGCCAACATATGACACTATGACAGACTCAAAGTAGTACCAAATTGTATCGCTCAATGTAGCGTACCATGCTACCACTCAGCCACAACCCCTCGAGTCAGTAATCATCAATAAATTACATATTCGCCTAGCAACTATACAACATAAACTCCAGCAATCCCACACTTACAAGTTACATCCTAAGGGAGCAATTCTTTCCCCCTTTTTTTATAAAGGCATTTTCCTAAGGGAGCAATTCTCACATGATCTTATCGAATTCCCTTGGAATTTAACGACCTCATCATGACACAGTCCATTATAGGGGGCTAAAATGTTATTAAAACTTAGGGACAGGTCAACTCAACCTCCGACATGTGACGACCAAAAAAACAAATGCTTAGGTCCTAACAAATTCCCTCACCGGCTTCAGAAATCGAGCCTTTGCAGCAACAGGTATCCATAGTGGCGGTCCAATCAGGTGATTCAACACTAACAATATCACATAATAGAAAGCAAACTCTGCGACTACAAGACCTAGCAATTACCTTCACGAGGATATCCGAGCCGAACCCTTCACTGCTCCGACCACCACGGTGGCGAAATCCGGCTGCACAGATCCGTCGTACAGATCTCCAGTCAGTTCTAGGCTTCTAGCGCGTAGTACAACACCCTCCTGGGTCCTGACATCCGCCCACCCCTCGCGTGGCGAGCTCGCTGGACTCGAGCTCGGCGCCGAGCGGCAGCGTTGCGATGGCCGGCGAGCGAGCGAGGAAGCGCCACCGGCCGATGGCCGCTCTTAGCCGGGAATAAACCAAGCGGCGCGAAGACCGCGCCGCACGAGGGATGGGCTGAGTGGAAGGAGGCGTAGATTTATTTTATCGGCCAAAGTATAACAAGCTAGGGGGAGAAAGCGGGGAATCGGGAACGGAGGAGGAGGCGTTGCGATGAGCCGGCGAGGAGCAGGGAAACGCCACCGGTCGGTTAAGGCGTGGTGGTTGGTCGCTCTTGAGTGATTTTTGTAAAGTTTGTTAGTTACTCGGTAGCACTTAGGGTGAATAAACCAGCACTGCAGAGAGTTGGGCTGTGGTTCGAGTAGGTTGGGCTTGAGATAGTTGAGTCATAGAGGAGCTAGGGCGCTGAGAGATTTGGTCCGCACGAGGGATGGGCTGAGGCCAATGATACGGGAAAAAATTCTAGGAACTGGTTCACAATTCATCATTGTAGATTTATTTTATCGTGTGATATGTATTTTTTTTACAAATTTCAAAGTATAACTTTCTCACATCCAAAGTATAACAAGACTGATGGTAGAGTCAAATACACTGATGGCGAGCAAAGAATACGGCTTCTACAAGGAGTACAAGGTGGACCATCGCAGTCCTCTGCGAACTCTGCTATGCGTGGACGCGGAGAATTCCAGCACAGCTTTCAGAGAGGCCGCGGACGTGGCCGTGGCATTGGTGGCCGTGGCAGCAACAATTATACATCAAGTCGCTCAAGCTATGGTGAAGATACTCGTCCTAAATGCCAGCTCTGCAAGAAGAGAGGACACACGGTTGAAACCTGAGTTAAGTATAGCTTTCTCACATCCAATGGAGAACCATGCACTGTAGAAGAAGCTTTGAAAGATAAAATTGGAAAGAGGCTATGGATGTGGAGTACATGGCACTAAAAAATAACAATACATGGCATTTGGTTCCTCCTAAGAATGGAATGAACTTGATTGACTGCAAATGGGTCTATAAAATTAAAAGGAAGGCTGATGACAGTATAGATAGGTACAAAGCTCGTTTAGTTGCAAAAGGTTTTAAACAAAGATATGGGATTGATTATGAAGATACTTTTAGTCCTGTTGTTAAGGCAGCATCTATTAGAATTGTTTTGTCCATTGCTATTTCACAAGGCTGGAGCCTGCAAATGGGTCTATAAAATTAAAAGGAAGGCTCAACTTGATGTACAAAATGATGTTTCTTCATGGTGTCCTTGAGGAAGATGTGTATATGAAGCAACCTCCTGGGTATGAAGAAAAGACACATAAGGACTATGTTTGTAAACTGGACAAATCCTTGTATGGTCTTAAACAGGCGCCAAGAGCATGGTACTCAGACTCAGTGAAAACTGCAAAAGCTTGGTTTTACTCCTCCAAAGCTGATACATCCTTGTTCTTTTATAGGAAAGGAAGTATTGTTATCTTCATGCTTATTTATGTTGATGATATAATTGTTGCTAGTTCAAATCCTGATGCTACTGCAGCCCTACTTGACAATAGCCCTACTTGACAATTTGAGATCTGAGTTTCCTCTAAAAGACTTGGGGGAGCTACATTACTTTCTGGGTATTGAGGTCAGGAAAGTACAGGATGGAATCCTTCTAACTCAAGAAAAGTATACTGCAGATTTGCTGAAGAAAGTGCAGATGTATAACTGCAAACCAGCAAATACTCCTATGTCGGTAAATGATAAGTTAACAGCACAAGGAGAAAAACTTGGGACAGAAGACAGCACCAGGTACAGAAGTGTTGTTGGGACATTGCAATATTTGACATTAACAAGACCTGATATCTCCTTCTCAGTGAATAAAGTCTGTCAATACTTGCATGCTCCAACTATTTTGCACTGGGTGGCAGTCAAAAGAATCTTAAGATATCTAAAGAATACTCTAGGTGTTGGACTGAAGATAAGTGCATCGTCATCCATGCTTGTCTCAGCTTTCTCAGATGCAGATTGGGCTGGCTGTTTAGATGATCGAAGATCGACCGGAGGTTTTGCTGTTTTTCTAGGAAAGAATCTTGTCTCATGGAGTGCACGAAAGCAAGCAACGGTGTCAAGATCTAGCACGGAAGCTGAGTATAAGGCAGTAGCTAATGCTACAGCTGAAATTATGTGGGTGCAAACCCTTCTCAAGGAACTTGGTATAAACAGTCCATCTGTAGCAAAGTTGTGGTGTGATAACATTGGTGCAATGTATCTCTCAGCTAATCCAGTCTTCCATGCCCGTACAAAACACATTGAGGTGGACTATCATTTTGTTCGAGAAAGAGTCAAGAATAAGCTACTGGATATTGAGTTTGTATCTTCAGGTGATCAAGTTGCAGATGGATTCACCAAGCCACTTCCAATAACACAGCTTGAAAAGTTCCAGTACAATCTCAACTTAGATAAGTTGTGATTGAGGGGGAATGTTAGAGATTGAGCCGTGATTGAGTCTATCTCCTATATTTGGAAACTGATCCTAGAGATAGACTCAATCTCCTATTTTTAGTATCTGTTCTAAATATGTAATCTGAGCCGTGAAGAAAGGGGCAGATCTGGTTATGAATAGAAAGTATAGATTAGCTCAATGTAATAGATAGAAAGGAAACCAGACCTGCTATTCTTCACGGCTCCTCTCCTCTGTAATCTTTCGGGTGTTCTCCACCCTATATAAACACGAAGGGATCGGCAGGGATCCTTACGGCCAATAGAGCTTTTATCACATTGACTACTACTCTACATCCTGAACGCACTTACTACTCACTAGACAGTCGAAAAAAAGTTATCAATTTGTCTACATTACTATGTGAAGCTCGGGACTTGGGAGTGATCAGTGGATGAATTACATTATCATCTAAAGAATCGAGGAGGGAGAAGTTGGTATTAATCTTCTATGTGAACAGCGGGAAATGGGTCTAGGCACTTGTGCTACTAATTTGCTTTAAGGCTACCTGATGCAAGCTGTACTAATGTAATGATGCCAATGCTTCTAGATTTTATTGATGTGATGACGCTAATGCTTCTCGATTTTATGGGTGTAAAATGAACTACTGATGTACTATCTAATGCAATTGCTGATTTGTTGTCTAATGCAATTGATAATGCATTCTATTTATCTACTTGATCAAACTGCTGTGCTGAATGACGAGAGTGTAAGAATGATGTGATATGCTTGAATGCGATTGCATGCATGACGCGACATGCTTCAGCTAATTAGGGACGGTCTAATACTATCGTTTACTCGCCACTAAGAAAAGATTAACCGCCGCTAAACCCCGATTACCGCTATGAGGTTAGGCCTAAAACACGGCTCTCACATCCTACCCCACTTAGAAACAAACTTCGCCCCCGAAGTTAGAAACTCGCTTGACCAGGTTGGGGGGGTGGACTTCGCGCATTTCTTCCTCCTTTTCTCCTGTAGCTTCTCACACAGAGCGATTCTTCGATAGCACCTTGCAGAAGCAGATCATCCTGTTCCTTAACTGTCGGTCTTCTGTCACTAGAGTTTTCACAGGCGCTCTTCGTAGGTCAAATCATCTTGCAAGGTTATGTTGAGATTGGTAATACGCTGCGAGGGTTCTCTTAGATATCTTTGAAGTTGAGAGACATAAAATGCGTCATGAATCAGCCACAGCGGGGTTGGTAACTCCAGTTTATATGCTAGGGTGCCTTTACGCTTAGGATCCAAAAGGGTCCCACGTAACGCGGACTTAGCTTCCCTTTTAGTCCAAATCTGCGTGCTCCCCGCATAGGTGATATCTTTAGGTACACTTAATCTCCAACTTCGGACTGGAGGTCTTTCCTGTGCTTATAAGCATAGTTCCTTTGCCTGCTCTGGGAAATCTTGAGGCGTTCTCAAATTAGTTGAATCTTTCTCTGACTTTATATCAACAGATTGGTGATCTACACTTTCTGCCGTAGAGAGCTTCGTACGGGGCCATTTGAAGGCTAGACTGATAGCTGTTATTGTGTGCAAACTCTGCTAGGGTTAGACATTTTTCCCATGATTCTCTAAAGTTTAGCACACATGCTCTTAGCATAACTTCTAGGATTTGATTCACTCATTTAGTCTGCCCATCAGTTTGCAGATGATAGGTCGTGCTGAAGTTGACGATGGTGCCCAAAGCAGTATGTAAGCTTTTTCTAGCAACCATATACAAACACTCATCCTCTATCTGATGTGATGTTCTTCGGTGCTCCGTGTAGAGTAACTATTCTTTCGATATAAATCTCAGCGAGTTTATTCGTCGAGTATTTTTTATTAGTTGCAATGAAATGGGCTGATTTGGAAGACGATCCATGATAGCCCAAATGGCATACTTCTTTTTGGATAGTGAGAGGAAAATTTGTTATGAAGTCCATACAGATATCCTCCCATTTTCATTCAGGTATTTCCAGTCCTGCTGGATGTTGGTGTTAGGCTTTGATCTTTTGGCAGGGGTCGCATTGGCCTACATATTCTGCTATGGCCCGCTTCATGCTTGGCTCCCAAAAAGTTTCCTTCAAGTCTCGATACATTTTCGCACATGCCTGGATGCGTAGTGTACTGAGTATTATGAGCTTCACGTAGGAGGGTCTCCTTACTTTGTGGTTGGTCCGGGACTCAAATTCTAGCTTGTCGCTCCAAAACTCCGAGTCGTCTATCTGGAACTCAGAGGGTTGGTCTGACTTGATGCGTTGGATTTCTTCGATGATTAAAGGATCTGGGGGTTGATGTTTCTGGATTTGATAATTTGGAGGTTGGGATGGAATACCATAGCGGCAATGGATGGGTAACGGTATAAGGGTGACTTGAAGGTAAGTTACTAACTTATGAGGAGGTCAATCTGCAAACTGGGAGTGTTGCTTAGTGGCAGACGATGGCATGGCCCGTGCCACCTTGAGTGTTTTGTAGCTGCGCAAAGCAGGATGTCGCTTGAAGCCCGCTTTCTAATTGACTTGGGCTGCTTCCAGCAAAACCTGATCTTAATCATATTAACAAATTGATCATGTGCATCAATTCTCATTATTCACATATTCATTTAGCCCAAGTCTAAACCAACTTTTACTTGTCTTCCGAGTTAAATCAATTGCTAAGATTTCTATGGTCCAAACAATACCATAGCCTCCTTTAAATTGCAATGGAACCTTTAGCTAACTTCCCCAATTTCAATCTTGTTGCCACTGCTAAGATCAGTAGACCAAGCTTCTATATTAGAATCATACTTTTCAAGTCCATCTATTTTGCCAATTTATCTACTACATCATTGCTTATGTTAGTCCTCCGACAACTATGACTCCATTAAGCACTATTATTCGATTTAACTCTACTGATTTCTTCAATTCTTTATAATCCAAGTTATGCACCCAAATTCCAATTATAACTTACCATATTACTCCAATCCTCCTATATTCATTTTCTAAATCCGATCAGATTATTAATACTAGATCTCCCACGATCACTAGCGATATATCTAAATCCCATTCCATTATACAATTAAATCCAACAAATCCGACATAACCAAGTTATCCAATTAATTCCACAGAGTTTACTCATATGTTAAGATTACACTAGTTCACCAAAAAAATTTAACCTCAGGTATTGGTATGAAAATCCAACCGTTTCGCCTTTAAATCACTGCCTTTACTGGATCAACTCCTCAGTACTAACTCTCTAATAGCTACTAAAATCCATTTAAATCTGCCAAAATGTGTTTATATAATCAGATCAAGATTTTTTTTTCTATATTCCAACAAAGATATACTGTTATAATCCAACCTTAACATATTCCAGTATCCAACAAGAGTATTTCTATAATCCATCGATATTATATTTCTAATAATCCAATCATGATATAATCATATGATCCGATAATTAATGAACTTCAATAAGCCAACTCCAATGATTATGTAATCCCGCAATCCAATTTTCAACAATAATCTATCCCATAATCCAATATCCCTGACTCCCGTAGTCCCACAAATTCATTCCTATGATCCAATAGCCCACATTTATTTATATTCCCAATAATAATCCAATTGCTTAGTAATCATGTACTTCTATTAATCCAATGTCCCTCAATCCAATATTTACAGCAATCTATTTTCATAATTCAACCTTTATTAGGGCAATATCCACTAATCCAATAACAAAAGATGGTTATGATCCGACATTCAGTACCCAACAATCATCTATTTCTACGATTCCACATCCAACCATTCATTTATCTAGTACCCAATAATAATTTACTTCTATGATCAATATCCCACCACGATGTGTTTCTAATAATCCAATATCCGTAATCGTGTAATCCTTTAATTCGATATTCAACAATCGAGCTATCCCTTTGCCAGGTAGCGATCTCTATACTCTGCACGACTAGGAGCTATTGTGGCAGGCTGCTGCTGGATTATGGATCTCTAGAAGGATGGATTGAAAGTTCTGAGCCCGAGTGGTCTATATCAAGGTGGTGGTTGTTGTGGCATGCTTGGACAAGATCCATAGGTAGGTGGTGGATGGGGATGGCTGGCTGCTGGTGTTGTGGTTGTTCTGGATTGGCCAGGCGCTGTCTCGTTGAGGTCTGTTGATGGATTTTCCGTTGATGTGCCCCGCGGCAATCGTCCAAATCTTATTTCTAAATCTTGATCGCCGTGTCTTCATCCTTCCGCATGGAGATGGATGGTCCAGTACTTCTTGGTGTGCTTGAGTTATATTTTGAAGCCCTTGATCGTGCTACTAGAAAAGGTGATAAATTGCAGTCCAAGCTCCGAAGAGATACAAGATTTAACCCCACTAGGTCATTGTGTAATTGAAGGGCTTGTAGTGAGTTTGACAGGTGGAGAGAGTGGGTGCTTGGGTGTTTCTTGGTGGGGCCTCCATTGTACTTGGCTAACATGGGTGTGAATAAGAATGATTCGAGACTGATGGCAGATTATACTTATAACCAGAAGGATTGTCGAGCACTTCCTGTCTCAGGATGTCGAAATGTGAAACAGGAGATGTATCAATACTCTCCCCATTATTTCCCGTCATGGTTTCACAGTTCTCACTTACCGATGAATTCACCGCACTACTATCATAGGAATCCTAACCCCTCGTAGTTATTTGGATCAAAAGGTATCGATTCTTCAACAACAGGCAACTCCACACTACTATCGGTGCTCTTTAGTGGGAAGCCCAGAAAATGCACCGGATTTAAAAACCGCCAAAGCTCAATTTGGTCCACTGAGTGTTGGAAATTGCAAATGGTCACGAATTAAAATTGTTGTGTTATCCTCGGCTAACTTGATGACCTTTAACTCGTCGTTACGCAAACTTAGATCCTGCAGGTTTGTTGCTGGTGACGATACATCCACCTTAGACTCATCAGCTTTATCCTCTGTGTGATAATGCTGCTGAGCCAGCTAGGTACTCGGGTTCTGCAATAATCCACCTTGGTATTCAGAATTACCTTCGTGATGCTCCAGGTGTCTCTCAGGAGTATTTACTGATCTTCATTATAGTTAAGCGGTTTTCGCCTGAATTGAGAATTTTCAAGTGAGTTAGCCACATCAGTAAACTGTATAGATAACTGTGGTGGTTCCCCGTATAACAGTGGGTCACCAGAAGTCTTAGGAAGGAATGATTGATTTCCTAACGGTGGCTCATCCTGTGGAGACCAATCATTATTGTTGCTGACTAGCTGCATTGGTGGGCGCGGTGGTAATCCTGGAATCATGACAGTAGCTGTTGTTGGTGCTTGGATGGGTGGAGGCTTAGTTGAAAGCGCCTTGGAGTTCCTTACAACAGCTTACCCTTATTCCACCATCTTTCGCTTGTGATAAGTTGGTGGTGGTTGGATGACTGCTCTAGCCACAGTGGTAGGGCAAGGTTGGAGAGAATCGTCCAAACTAACTCCGCGCTTTGGTGGAGAGGTGGTAGGTGCTATTCGGGCCAGCAAGGCTTCCAAGAAACGGTTGTGACTTTCTTGTGCTTCCCTTCTGGAACTTTCTAGGTATTTGATTACCTCCTCCAATATTCCTGCAGAGTCTGTTGCTCCAGTGGTTGACAGATGACTGGCTTCGGAGATTGTGGTAATTATGGGTTGGCCCGGTGTTGTCTTCTGAATATGCACCGATGAGTTTTTCTGTTGACGGATCTTGTGGTGGAAATCCTGATGGTAGTCCCCAATCTTCGTTCCTTGCTTTCCTTGTCCTTCCATTCTATGGGGGAGGTGTTGAGAACGTGGTTGTGTTTCTTGTTGTATGTGTAACAAGTTTTATCTTGAGGAACCTTTTTGTTGGTTATACGAATTTCTTACTTCTTTAGCAGTGATTTGTAGTAAGGAAGAGGGTATTATATTTATCTGACAGAAATTAACCCGGGGTGAGTTGTACTATGACATACACACTGTAAGCAAATAACACCAAGAAACAAGGAGATGCAAAAAGGTCCAAGTCCTATTCTACCTGAGTCTCTCGTGCTCAGTCACGCTTGAGATCCCGTTCTCAAGACCGCCCAAACCACGTGTTTGGGACCGCTCAGAGCTTGCCTCTGAGTGCGACCTACACTACCCTGGATCCACGTGCCCAGATACGCTTGAGATCTCGTTCTCAAGACCGCCCAAACCACGTGTTTGGGACCGCTCAGGGCTCATTCCTGAGTACGCCGAGATTTCGTTCTGGTGCGCCGAGCTACTGCCGAGTGCCACGGACCACTCGTCCGGGAAAACTGAAGTGCAGAAAGGGGGATAAGACCTCTTTTCACACCGTCAGCCATTATCTTTGTTCTCTTTAAGTAGTTACTGATTTACTGAGGAGGCTGACGTGTCACTTTGGTTATAAGAATGAAAGGATAAGGAAGCTAATGGGTATGGTCGAGACTTATCCAGAGACTGGAAAAGTAGGTCCATACCAGAGTTCTACTGCAAGCCTCTACCCTCGGCGTGCCACTTATGATCTTATATTGATACCCCAACACCTATAGCCTCAAACCTTCTATCTTAGATCGAATTGCTAGCCTGACAGATTACTCAGCGAAAGTTAGCAACACGAGCCCTATGACGGAACACACGCTTCCCCCGCACTCTCTCGATCGGAAGACTAATCCTAAACCTCCTGCAAAGGAAAGGTTCTACGTTAGTAGGTTGTCACTTTAAGGAAGATGAGGTTTTTAACATAATACTTTTGAAACGGGATAGGAATAGAAATTGATATGGGGATGAGGGTTAATAAGGTAATTAGTGCAATATTGCAGGCGAGAAAAGCACACCTAAGTTCTTGCTACAGTTTCTATGTTATTAGCGTGGCCCGAACCTATTGCTCTGATACCATCTGTAACGCCCATGTGATTAACCCGAAGGTAATCACACTTAAGCATACGGATTACTATTCGTTTGCCCGGTAAAACACCGCTCCAACGAATAGTAAACCTTACCAGAGTTAGCGCATCAGAACAATAAGATAGAAACTGTCCTTTATTCAACAGTTAGCCACGCAGGGCTAAAGTCTTACAGTACATACTTAATTTACATAGCCAAAATGAGACTCTTCCCCCTCTTGCCTGCCAAACTCAACTGGCCTCCTAGTCGTCCCACGAGTCAAATACGGTGTCCACCTCGCCCTGCTCCTCATAGTAATGTTCCTCGCCTCCTGCGGCCTCATCTGTACCTGCACTGCCTTCGCCCCACTCGGGATAATTCCCTGCTAGACTAAGGTCTACAAGGGAGAATACTAACAAGGTTGAGTACAAATGAATGTACTCAGCAAGCATTAATAGCAACAGATGCACAGGATGCACTATCTCTACTCATTATCACAATTTCTAAATCATCTCACTTTAGAAAGTAGATCTTAACAAAAGTGGCAAGTTTTAATACTGAAAAAAAAACTCTACTAGTCACTCGGAGAGACGATAGACCCCCTGTGATTCCCGTAGACTCCAATCCTGGAGACTGGCATGAATTCATGATTTGTTTAGCACTGCGCAGGCTTTGTACCACTTTACCCATAGCTATTCTGAACTCTCTGAAAACAGGGATCACCGCATTGCCTTAGATGCGGACTCAAGATCAGAATACAGAACGTTTTCCAGGTTACGTGAATTAATTTCTCCACCCATTACTGTTCGTCGGTGTCCTGAGCGCACCCAGTCCTCCACCGAGTTCCAGCAAGGTTGGTTGAGGCGCTCATCCCGCACCCAACACTCCACCTTAGCGCTATAGCGCCTTGGATTCCCCACTTCCGGTCTCTCCTCACGGTTCTGGGGTCGTCCATTACACACACACTCACACCAATTACTTACCCAATGTGGAGAGCATAGTCACGTAACAAGGTAGCATTTTCTGCCCGCCGAAACGGGAAAATGGTTGGTACTAGATTTACGACATCTGACCGAGTAAGAGTTTTGTTGGTCCTTATATTATAACCATATGCAAAGGGGTCCCACTTCCTGCCTCATCTCATCCCTGCCAGGGCCCCCTTTACCAACCATAATAGTAATAATCCCTTTCATAATCATCTCAATCATTCTCAATCATTCTCATCTCAGTCATTACTTAGGTTTTAAGAAACAGTTTTTGATGCAATACTTGTAGTAGTGCAAGATAGGTTTTATTTTAAAGTTAACTAGATTTATGTTCAAGAGGGTCGCTTGCCTTCGAGGAAGTAGGAAAGGTCGGTGCTGACGAAACCCTGATCAGTTGTTCCCACCGGTGCTGGTTCGTCTTCTGTAGCAATCGGCAACACGAGTAATAATATAAGTAGATACGTATTTGATTTGAGCGATAACAGTAAT
The DNA here is from genome assembly GCA_036346255.1 of Ampelocalamus luodianensis. Lineage (NCBI taxonomy): Eukaryota > Viridiplantae > Streptophyta > Magnoliopsida > Poales > Poaceae > Ampelocalamus > Ampelocalamus luodianensis. The sequence goes on from CM070621.1 coordinate 22,832,413, forward strand.
ACATAAGTTAGTGACGACTGCCAGTTAGCACAATTTTAATTAACTAAAACATTTTCGAGATCTAGACGAAGTTAGCACTCCCCTCAAGTCACCCGACTGCCTACACACACCAACTAGCTACTAGCAACAGAAGAAAAACTACACAACCTACTCTAGCAGCAAACCACAGAAACAACAGAAATCTACCACTTAACTGAGATTGCCGAAACCTAAATCTATAGCCCTAATCTAGACCTAATCTACAGCTCTAATCCTAACCCTAATCACCCCTAATCTCCCTCTCTCTCTCCTACTACCTCACTCGGCCGGTTCCTTCCCAACCCAACTCTAAGCACACACGCACACAACACTCACTCCCGATCCCCTTCTTCCCTCTGCTTCAAGGCGCCGCCGCCTTGCTCTTCTCGCGCCGGCCCCAGCGCCGCCGCTGCTCACTCCCTCTCCTCTCCTCTCCTTCCTCTCTAGCCCCAAGCGCCGCCGCTGCTCACTCCCTCTCCTCTCGGCTCCCCCTACACCGCCGCCCTCTAGCGCCGCCCTCCACCGTCGGCTCGGTCTCTCCCTCGCTCCAGCTCCTGGCGCCGCTCCCAGCGCCGCTACCGGCCCCGGCTCCTCCCGACTCAGATCCGATCGCCTCCTCCTCATCCGGCGCGGCCAGAGGCCGGCGCCGCCGCGTGCTCTACTCGTCTCGGCTCGGGTCCCTCACCCGGCGCGTAGATCTACCGGCCCAGGGTGAATGCAGGTCAATGGGGTGGAGATCTGGAGATGGGAAGGGCTACTGGAGGTATGAACACGCTCACCTTAAGCTCAAAATGTAGATGCTCTTACCTGCTGAGGGGAGATGGGGTGGGACTGTTTTGGGTGTGCTTGTGTTGCGGGGATGACTGCCGATGGTTGGTGTGGGGATGCCGGCGGTGAGCAGAGCGGTGCCGCCGGCCTTGACGGCGCCGAGCTCCTTGTTGCCCTGGCGACGCCAAGCTTCTGGCGCCTTCGGTCTCCCTGGCTTGCTCTAGTGTTGCCTCTGGACTGTGAGAAGGAAATGGATGGGGATAAGAATGGAGGGGCTGGGCAAGGGTTAAAGTATGCAGCTCGGTTGCAAGAGGATAAGAATGCACGGTTGAAAAGGATGATGTTGCGCTGTGCACTTTGCAGGGTTTAAACGAGGCTGCGAAATAGATATGGAGGTACTGTGGTAGTGATACACTGTGATGCTTGTGAACAGCGGGAAATGAGTCTAGGCACCTGCTACTAATTTGCTTTAAGGCTATCTGATGCAAGCTGTACTAATGTAATGATACCAATGCTTCTAGATTTTATTGATGTGATGACGCTAATGCTTCTCGATTTTATGGGTGTAAAATGAACTACTGATGTACTATCTAATGCAATTTTGTCGATGTGACAATGATTTGTTGTCTAATGCAATTGATAATGCATTCTATTTATCTACTTGATCAAAAAACTATTTGAGGTCATCAATGTCATGAATGAATGAGCCACTGTAAGAATGATGTGATATGCTTGAATGCGATTGCATGCATGATATAAAAGTAACATTATATGTTAATGTTAAAATAAAAGGCGCGACATGCTTCACTAATTAGGTGACGGTCTAATACTATCGTTTGTACTCGCCACTAAGAAAAGATTAACTATCTAATGCGCTAAACCCTACTTACCGCTACGAGTTAGGCCTAATGACGCGACATGCTTCACGGGGTCTCTCACGGATGGTCACTGTAATGTACAGAGAAAATAATCTTTTGAAGAAAAATGCATAGTCATGAAAAAGTACCCATATCCTCTTGAAGTATAATTGGAACTTTGCAAGTGCCAACCTTGATTTGGAGCTGCAAGAACTTGACGCATTGAACTGCTGCTTCGAGCATTGTGCTGACGTCCACCTGAAAATCACGTCTTCCATCCATTAGAACATCATCTTTTCCTAGATATTTCTACCAATTTTGTTTCGGTCAGATGATTTTAGTAACTTGCCTTGGTTCCATTAGGGACAAGGTTCTGCAGAATCCTTAGCCGCTCATTGATCCGTTCTCTTCTTTTCTGTTGTACCAAAAGCAGAACAAACTTCAGATTCAGAACAGCAACAGGTAAGTACTCAAACTATGCGACAGCATTGTAATTGCTGACAGTTCTAGTTACCCTGGCATACAGGCTTTGTGGATCGATGGCCGCCCCGCGTCCAGCCCTCGCCTTCGCACCGCGCTCACCTCCCGACGACAACTTCTTGGACGCGGAGCTCACGTTGCTGCACGCGGTCATCTCCAGCGAGTCATCGTCTGATAGGTAGTTGCTCGAGCTCTGCACATTGCCGTCGCCGTTGCTCTCCTCCTCGTTGCCTCGGCTACACGCGCCCTTCTGCGCCTTCTTGGACGGCCCATTCTCACCCTTCTTCCGCACCTGCATCAGACAGACCCCCACATATATCGTCAGGTATCTTAATCTGATTCACTAAAGATAAATATGTTGCTATCCTTTGATTGTGAGTTCATGAGACTTACTGTCGTTGCGATGGAGCGCGCTTTCTTCCTTGGAATGGTGTCCGTGGTGCTCTCGTCCTTCTGATCCCCAAACTTCCTCTTGCACACCGACGTCTTGCCGGCGCCGTCCTGGTCCTCAAACTCGAGGTTCAGATCAACCACGAAGCTCGGATCGGCCATCTGCTCCTCCGGCACGAAGAAGTCACCAGCCATCGTGCTACTATGATAGTACCCATGGTAGTAGCTTGCATCAGATTCGTTGCGTTGCTGCATGTAGTATGGTGCTGAACTGTAGTACTGGTCAGCCTCATGGCCAGGCCAGTACATGGACGGTGGCGCCGGCTGCTTCTGCTGCTCCTGCTCATTGCCGAAGTACTGCACCCCGAGCAGCTGCGCCATCGCCTCGGAGTCCTCCACGGCGACTGACGGATCAAACGAGTGCCAGTTCGCCTCGGAGGACTCCATCTTTTGGTACTAGACGCTAATGGCTAAGTAGTATCTTGTAGTTGTCAGTATTTATAGTACTAGTACTACTCTTAGTTTTCGGTTCAGAAAGGGAATGTTCGCGCGTACAAGTCTGAGTCTGACCATTGCCCTTTCAACACCAGCTTGGTGCATTGTTTAACACGAAGCACTTTGGGGAAATTCATTCCAGTTGGAGATGCTAGACAGCTAATCGAGACCGCTAAAATTCGCGCAACGATGGAATAGAAGAATGAGGAGCGAAATGCAGATAAAATACACGATTTCGTCCGTGGGCCGATAGGGACGGATGCAATGAGTGAGCATAATAGTACATACGAATAATCGGAGTAAATAAGCCCATGACTAGTGTTGCATATTCGAGGTTGCGTTGCCAACGAACGAAACTCTTAACTCTCAAATAATAAATAATAGATAAGAACACAATGATATAGTCATATTCTTCTCTCTTTATTAATCTATATACAATACTCCCTTTGACACTTTGCCAACGTCATGTTTATGCCTCATTAAAAACTTTTTCGGAAATTCAATAGAAAAAACGGTAAGAATAAAAGAGTACATAGCTAGTGTTCTTGCCATCGCACATACTGGCTCATTAAAAACATTCGAATGAGAAAACCCATCGAGACAAAACTCAAACAAAAAAAAGAGTACAACATCTATTCATCTAATGATGAATATATATGAAAAATCATATATCTCCCCTAAAGACAACAACTCTTTGTATCTTCTTATACCAATACTACAGATAAGTTTTTCAAAACTTGGTCCTGGCAAGGCCTTAGTAAACAAATCCGCAAGATTATCACTTGATTGGATTTTCTGTATTTCTATATTCCCATTTTTCTACTGCAAATATGGGTATAAATATTTAGAGAGTATATGTTTTGTCATATGCGTCTTGACATAGCTATTTTTTATTTGTGAATTGCAAGCTGCATTATTCTCATGGAGGACTGTAGAAGTTTTATCCACCAATACACCACAAGTCTCTTTGATATGCTGAATTAGTCTTCTAAACTATATTCACTCTCGAGTTGTCTTATATAATGCAATGATATCAACATTATTAGTTGACGTAGCAAAAATCGATTATTTTACAGACATGCAAATGAACTGGAAATACTTTATTTATTTCATGAACTAAAGATTACAAGAAGTAATTTAAATTCCCAATAGTAATATTGCCGACTAATTTAGGATTGGCAATTTTTGGTTTTCAATTTAGTAACACCATCCAAAACACACAATGAATTAACTTCTAAATTTAAGGGGATATACATTTCATAGTATTTACTCTAATCTTCCCTTGGGCGAACAATATCATCCTCATGAAGATAAACTTATCATTCAATTTGAGGGAAACATTCATAATTAAGACTAGTCACTTCTTTTATTGATATGTCAAGATCACTAAGAGACCATCGGGGAATATATTTGTCAATCTCCCTTGACACTTCATCATTTGATACTACACTTGTATCACTTTGGTGGGTATCATCTTCCTTTGACAAGAAAGTCACAAGTTCTTCAAGTGATGAATCCACCCTTGTCATCTTGTGGAATGCATCCACCAGGTGCTTGGGGACTTTGGACCTACTAGTGGTATGTCCATAGCAATCACACCTGAGCCATTTGACACTTAAGTCTCTGACAATTGTAACCTCCTTCTCAGGAGTCTTTCGGTTATATTTTTATTTTTCCCCTTTCCACGGAGCGGAGTAGTGTCCATTCGAACACCTAATTTCTTGTCTTTTCCTCTTTTCTTCCCTTGTCTTGAAAGTTTCACTTTCATTACTGGAAATTATGGTTCGAGATCAAAGATGTTGAGCTTCGTCCATCTCGACTTTCCAAAATCCGTCCACAGAAGCTCCCACATCCCCGGTGGGTCATTCTTGTATATGAACAAATCCTGTAATCTCCAATGTAGTGTATGAAAGAGGTACTCCTGAGCCATCTTCTTTGGAACATCAGTTCTTCTAGCACCCCTGGAGATGGCTTATCTGAGTACATGGAAGTCGATGTAACCTACGGCATCCTCTCGCCATGTTGGATAATTACTGCCATTAGGCTCCAATAGGCAAAAGTGTCTCTTGATCATCTTGCCTACACCTTGTAAAGAAACCATGGACAATTACCATAAAGGTAATGATTAGGTACATCATGTGTTGCCTAGACGGTGGTTGCCGGCAATGCGTACGCGTAGGCGCACTGTCGGACGTCCCATCAGCAGCGATCATCAAAGGTACGCAAAGGCGTACCCGAACTAATCTCGGTGGAGTCCGGCGACATGTGCACGGAGGCACAAGACCGATCGAGGTGCCTGGTTGGCGGTGGCGCCAGCACGCCAGCGTGTACGAGGAGGCGTACGGCCGGTGCCGCTCGGGGAAAGCTCGGTCGGTGCACACGCGGAGGCGTGCGCTAGGCTGGCCGGTGGGATCAACGACAATGAACAATATAATAAAAATTAATCTACTAAAAGAACGTTACTACTAGAATTAAAAACTTAGATCAAAGTAATGTACCAGAAAGCCTTATCTTAGAGAGTTATCATGCTGAAAACTTGTTGTATAATCGAGGTCATGATACTGACAAACGAAACTCTCAACTTAGATATAATAAACAATAGACAAAAACACAGAGACATAGTTACAACCTTATCTCTTTATTGATCTCTTTCCTTGTAGGTTTATGTGTATAATGAGAGCCCCCTGTTATCCTTTATATAGGAGGAGGTCTTCCTTCATACATGAATAAGTAATGTAGGACTAAACTAACTAATGAGCCTTATGGGCCGACAACCTCATAATGGTTATTTGTTTGGGTAAAGTGTCCACACATAACCGGACATCGGAAACGGACCGATACTCAATTAGTTGAGTAATGTACAGGGGTTGTCTTATATTTACTACTTAAAAAGAATGTAGTGGTGATGATGGTGGTGGTACGTTCTCCACTCCCATCTCCCTTTCAAGCCTCCCTAAAAATCTATAACAAATACAGAAAAAACAATACACCAACAAACAAATTATATCTCCCTAAAAATCCTATAACAAGAAAAAGACATAAAAAAACAATGAAGTTGTTCCGCAAAGCTGAGGGCGTGGGCCGGGCAAGCCGATCCTAATGACGCCGACTCGACGTGCTAGAGGTAATATGTTTTTGTTATCTGGACATTCAGCTACTATGAGTGATTTGTATTGGATTCTCAACTTGACAAAACGAGGAACTCGGATGGTAGGACTGTAGTTAGCAATAAAGAAAAAAATATGGTTGTGAAAGAGTTGGCAAGATCGTGGGGAAGAGTTTCCTGTCATTATAATTTCACAAGGAAAAGAAAATTTGTTGCTTCATATCGTTGATTCTGATCTTTGCCCCCACCCCATGGGGACTTCATAACTAACACATTATTTGTGTGTTTTTAGTTTTTTGGCTTAAGTTTGAGGGAGGGAGACAAAACCTGGGCATTAGTGCTCGTGATTAGTAAAAGATTTGAATTAGTTTAGTTTCATTCGTGTGAGTGTGTTTGTAGGTCTACTAAATCATGTCAATAATGCATTGCTGATCTATTCTCTTGCCGGCAATAATCAGTAGTACAACTTTGGAGCATGGTTAGAAGCAAACAATATTACGTCGTAACTTCTTGGAAAGCCGTTCTTTTTCACACATTGCTCTAACTAATATGTACAGAACAATAATACTTGAGCATCACAAAGTGCATTTCCCCCATTGTACTCGTCTGAGCTTGGAACTTGAATTAGTCGGGGCTTTACCTAGTTTCTGCCAAAAAAAAATGTGTTTTCCTTCTTGCGAACTTTAGCTGTCAGATCTAAAAGGTGATCACATGTGTATTTATTTTAACAAATCTTGTACTTCATACATATGCCTTTCTCGTTCAGCAAATCTGTACTTCGTCACCATTTGTTAGCGGTTGAGTTTTTTTTTTTCTACAATTTTCAGTAGGTCCTGAGCCAATTATCAAGAGACAGCTGCTTTAGCAAGTAAGCATTGCATCCAATCTCGTGATAATTAATTTGTTAAAGAGAGTTGGACAATAGTCTCAAACGAGAGAGAGAGAGAGAGAGAGGAGAAGGCCGCATCAGATATCATCAAACTAAAGCCACGTTATAGCCACGTCCAACAACCAAAAGAAACAAGTACAGAGAAGATTGAAGCCATATATTTGGTGTACTTTGCAACAATATTCTTGTGTAGCGCAGAAAAATATCCACTTTGCACAGTTGCACTTGCACGTACGCGTATCCTGTCTGTAGGTTACGACCTGCAGAGAAGCTAGCGTAGGCAGGTTTCTGAACTTACACGCGTTATCACACAATGGAAGATTACGTACATATATATCTCTCAGAAACTTTTAGTACTGCACGGAATGCCGACAAGACAAACAGCTGTGTATCGTACTGTATGTTGTGCGGAGGTTAAAGACTAGGAGCAGGGGATCTTGTTAGTCTACCGGCGATCGGGCGTGGTAGTGACGGAAACAACCGTAGGAGCAAGTCGGGGTGGCTGTTCCGGGTCTCTCGGGCGAACCCACCCCACCCCCCCTCCCCGGCCAGCCCTCCGGCCACCCCGACCAAGCCGACGAAGCCGCCATCGCCTTGTGCTCTTGCCGAAGCGGCCCGCAAGGCTCAACTCCACCCCACCAGTCCCCTCCTCACGCTCTCTGTTCCCCGTTTCCAAATCCATCCCAAAATCCACCCCAAATCCAGAGCTGGCTGCAGCCAGTGGCGTCGACCGCCGAGGCGGCGAGGCACCACCGCGCCAGTGCGCCACCGAGGAGAGGAGGGAGCTGGGGTAGGGGAGCTACCGTGTCGGGCGAGGAGGGAGTTGGGGCGGGGGAGTCACCGCTGCGCTGACAGTAGCCGGAGCCCGGAGTAGGTCGAGGCAGGGAGCCGGGTGCTGGCCGGGGTAGCACCGAGCCGGAGGAGGCCAAATATGGCCATATGGGGCGGGGGAGCCGGAGGAGGCGAGGAGGAGGACGACTGGGTGGGGAGCCGGAGGAGGGCTGGAGGTGAGGAGAGGGAGCCGGAGGAGCCGAGGAGGCATCGAGCGGTCAGTGGAGGAGGCCTCTGACCTGGAGTCCTGGATTGGGGTGCTGGCCGCTGGTAGTAGTAGGCGTATCTGTCCTATGTGACTGAGGTGGAGCGAGGTGAGAGGAGGAAAGGAAGTAAGGAACCAAGCCACCGAGGGGACCGATTGCTAACTGCTGGGATATGTGCCTGAGGATTGAGGAAGTCTGAACTGTAAAGATTGAAGCCTCAAGAACTAAAGATTGATGAGCTTTGCTGATTGCTGGCTACTCAATCTATGAGGAATGTGGTATATAGAATATAGCATTAGAATTTACTCAATTAGTCAATTAACAATTTGCTAGAATATAGTGTAGCATTGTGGTAATGTGGTATATAGTGCATCGTCCACTCAGATCCAAGACTCCGAGGCAGGCATGCCGCAGGCCGTCGCACTAGCACCGAGTCAGGTGAGCCACTCAGGTCTGAGAGTCTAAGGCTATGTGACAGACTTATTTTGAGCATTGTTTTGAATTTAGATCTCCTAATTCCTAGAGTACAATTTTAGTAAATTTTGATTTCTTGTAGGAATTCTATAAGAAAATGAAATCAATACAATTTGAACGTATTTGACATCATTAGTTATATTGACTATTGAATCACACTGTGCCTCGGTATTTTTTACACTCCAAGTTCGCCCTGGGTAAATTGAATTCCTCGTTCTGCCATTGGGGCGTGGTACACCTCTGTTGCAAATACACAAACTTTTCGATCACTACACATATGCATGATACGCGTTCATGTAATTCAGTTGATCTACACCCTTGATTCTGCATCCATCAGTACATGGCGTCAGGGGGTTAGGCAGCGCACGGGGCCGTCCGGCACGGCCTCGACCGGCCCTAGCTTCCGACTTCACACTTGAACGCCGTCACGCCACGTGGGAGGCTAGTAGCCCGCGTGAGAGGCTAGTAGCGGGGGCGAAGGTAGCTAGTGTGCCCAGTATACACGAACACCCCATATTTTTTTTTTGAAAATTATGTGCATACCTTTGCTAGCTCTATGTTTCATTGAATTTGGACTTTATTGCAATTTGATAATACTTAAAGGAGTTAGATACAAATTGTATTTTATGTCATCTCCTCAGATTTCGTAAACAGCCTACAACGTTTTCTATGGAGGAAGTCCACTTTGTTTGGGGTACGCAAAACTGAACACAAATCCTTTCTTGGAACTGAACATGTTGTTCATTTGGGGTGTCGCTGAACAGAATTGATGCTCTACAGATTTGGGCCCTCATGGTGATAGGGCGGAGTATGGCTCGGACGCGCGAAGGACAACAAAATGATGGTGCGGGGCATAGGGGAAGTGCTGGTGGCGGAGAATGGACGTAGGAGGACACGTGAACAATGACAGCTTCATGGTGGAGGCTGATCTATGATTTCCACTCCGCATCTTTCATGGTGCAATTGAGGTGGAGCGTGCATGAGGGGAGCAAGAAAGACACTCGGCTGAGGGGATTTTTTTTTTTGCATAATTTCGCACCAATGGGCGGGGACTTTCTATAAAACTAGCGTTTAAGTGGTGGGGGGACGTCTACCCCAATCTGGACCATTCGGCATGAATTCGATGCTCTAAATTGTTTTTTTTTTCTTCAGATTTTCATCATTTAACCGTTTTCACCTAAGATGTCGCCCTATGTGATGGTAGGAAAGTACTTTATTTATTTAGTTCTTAGGAACTACTTTATTTTCTAACTAAAAAATCAAGTGTCTGATTCTCTATCTGTTTGCGTCGTTGTAACCATCACGACGAGTATAATGATTCAAAACTAATATTATGTATTTTTACTAACAATTTTTGAAGTTATATGTGACGTAAATAGGTCATACTAAGTATATATGTACTAAAAACCGTACATGTTTCTCGAGTGGTAGGGTATGCGAACTATAATGTGGGCCATGTGGCATACTAATAAAAAAAATCATGGAATGACTATACATTTTTAATGACATGTTGATATATATTTAAATTTTGTTTATCAATATTAGTATTTGTTGTCGTTATCACCCATATAATAAGTTGTTTTCACAACTAATTGTGTAAAGTAACCAATTAATTGGAAATAAAGCCCAAATAAGTATATAGGAATGTTAAGCACGATATGAATACAATATTCATAATGCATGGTGTCGATATTTTACTATCGATATTATGACATAAATGCTGGGGACATGACACTCGAGATCACACAAGAAGAGATAGAAGCTTTTTTAGACATGTCCAGTTCTTCTCTAGAGAGAGTAATAACCTTACTTTTGTGTTCTTGTATTGAATAAGTTTACAGAATGAAACAAGCCACCGAGATTAAGTCTAATGGCTTCAGTGTGTGTTGAATCTCTCAGATCCTCTTCTTTGTCTGCCAGTACTACTTCTTATATAACCTTCTCCCCAGGAGCGCCTCGACTTCCTACTCCGCCTCGGCCTCTCCACCGATGCCCTCTCCTCGTACCCACTCCTCCACCTAGGGGTCACGCATGCCTGCCTTGCTGCCTTCATCGACGCTTGGAGAGTGGGGAGGTAGAGGTTGAGGCCATGGGCGGTGGGGGATTGGGGATGGGGAGGCAGAGGTGGAGGCCGTGGGCACCACGGGCGGTGGGGGACTGGGGATGGGGGCAAAGGTGGAGTGGAAGCCGTGGGCCGCGGGGATGGTGGGGGAGGCAGAAGCGAAGGGCAGAGGTGGAGCAGTGGAGGCTGTCAACAGCGGGGGCGATGGGGTATTGGGGATGGGGAGCAGAGGTGGAGGCTGTGGGTGGTGGGGGAATGGGGATGGGGAGGCAGAGGTGGAGTGGAGGCCGTGAGCGCTAGGGACGGTGGGGGAGTGGGGATGGGGAGGCAAAGGCGAAGGGCAGAGCCGCAGAGATGGAGCCATGGAGGCCGTCGACATTGGGGAAGTGGGGAAGCAGATGTGAAGGGTGGACCGACAAAGGTGGAGGTCATGTGTTGGGGGAGTGGGGACTGGGGAGGCAGAGGCGATGGGCAGAGGTAGAGGCTGTGGGCGGTAGGGGTGGTGGGGACTGGGGATGGGGATTGGGAAGGTTGGTTGACAAGCCGAGTGGGGAGGCAGAGGTAATCGATGATAAGACTTGCTACAGTCGTACTCGTAGAGAAGCAACGGTTGGGGAGGACTTGGCTGCACACTCGGCAATAGCCGTATGCCCATTCTGGTGACAAGACAGACCAGAGAAAGAAGGTAACGGGCAAAAGCAAAGGCAAGGCAACGGGCGGAAGCAAGATTCTTCCTCCCGTGCCTATAAAACCGAACTCATTTGCTCATTTCTTTACTACCGAAGCACAACTTCTCTTCTCTGATTCTCTCTTTGCTCATGACTTCACCACCGACCGAAGCACAACTTCTCTTCTCTGATTCTCTCTTTGCTCATGACTTCACCACCGACCGAAGCACAACTTCTCTTCTCTGATTCTCTCTTTGCTCTACTCAATAGAAAGCTTGGTAGTGGTGTCAGGTATGCTACTGAGGAGTTGAAGCACGAAGACAGTGGAGGGAGCGGCCACACTTGATAGCGCTGTGATATCGAGGAGTCGCGGCATGAAAGCAGCAGTGGGGTGCAGCCGCAGACACTCCCACCGTCGCTCCCATCGATGCTCGTCAGCTCTCCCCACACATGGGAGAGCACGGCATGGAGGACCGTCATATGGACGGACGCAGTCCGAAGCCGATGAGGATGCCAAACTTCTCTCCCCCGTCAACATGGTAGAAAGAATAATTGAAGAAAGAAAATCATCCCTCACGCAAGATGGTGGAGCCAATCACTTGCGTCAAGGGGAATTGACAAAAGAGCGATATCAGCATCAACTGGAGGATTCCGAGATCGTGCAGGTGTACACTGATCTGGAACGCATGAACGATCTCGACATTGGGGAGCAGTTAGTATGTATACATGTAGTTACTGTACTCTTTTTCTTACCAGGGGTATCTCACACTAGGTGCAAGGTTTTTAACGAGATAGTAGCTATGGATCTGTACCCAATAATGAATAAAATTTAGTACATTTTTCTCAAATATCTATGTGTCTATAGTTTACTGATTATTTTCTATCATCGAAGTAGAAGGTGAACACTGCAACCTTTTCCCTTTTTTTTTTCTTCCCATCCTCGTCTCACCTCACTAGTTCGCTATCACTCACTCGTATCAAGCATTCATGCTTAAACTCCTCTTCTTTGGTTCTTCCCCAATCCCCATTCCTCATTCCCCAAGCAGAAGGAGGAGGAGGCCTCGGCTCCGGCTCCAGCTCTAGCTCCGGCCCTGCCCAATCCCCAATCTCCAATCCCCATTCCCCATTCCCCAAGCAGAAGAGGAGGAGGACCCGGCGGCGACGACGCGGTGACAAGAAGAAGGCAGCGGCAACAAGAAGAAAGAGGCGCCCCCCGCGGTGGTGGCGACAAGAAGAAGGAGGCAGCCCCGGCGGCGGAGCAACCCATCGTCTTCATGGGCGGCGACAAGAAGGACAAGGGTGTCGGGCCCACCATTGTCTTCATCTTCCTAGGCGACGGCGGCCGTCGTCTTCCTGGGCGACGCAATGGCCCTCGGCCCGTTGTGCCCTGGGCCATGTCTGGGCATCGCCGCCGGAGACGACTCGTGCTGGCACGGCACGACACAGCACAACACAACACGGCAAGGTGGCTGCACCGGGCCGGCACAGCCTGACATGACTCAGAGCTCGTCTTGCCCGGCACGGCACGACCCGATTCCCAGGTCTACTCCCGTGTGCCCAGGGTTGGTGCGAATGGCCCGCGGACGACTCGTGAGCCCGCCAGGACGTGGTGCATGCCACAATGAGATCGGGCTTTTGGGCTAATACACGGCGTAAGGGACAGTCACCGAGTCACTTCTTTGGAGGCATCACTTCTTTGGAGGCACCACCGCACCAAGCCCCATGGTGCTAGTCCCTACTCCGGTACTGTCGCGAGGCATGCATGACTCGCAACTTGATGAGGCCAAGCCCGTAGGTTGGGGATTTTCACTGACCGGTCACTTGCCGAATCGATCAACACATCTCTACTACTGAGAAATCATTTGCATTACAACTCCCGAGAACGCCATTCCTTTTTGCCGAAGAGGGCAGATGCGGCTGCCATGAAGGACTTCCGGCCTATCAATCTGGTCCGTAGCTTTGCGAAGCTCTTTTCGAAGCTATTGTCGATCCGGCTTGCATGGAAGCTAAGCAGCTTGGTCCCAATTTCTCAGAATACATTTATCAAGGGGAGGTGCATCCAAGAAAGCTGCCTTCTTGTGCGGCAAATGGCGAAGTTGCTCCATCAGCGGGAAAAACCGTCTCCTAAACACAGCATGACAAGTTGACAACCATAGCAGAAGCAGCAGGAAGTGGCTACACTACACGTGCTTCAGCAACGAAGCTCAATTTCAGATGAATCTCTAGCCGTTTATCGTTAGTTGCCAATAACAAGCAGAGATGTATTAAGCTCAACCTGTAACTTGCAATTTTTCATCAGGTATGAACTAGCTTTGATTTCTCATCAGGTACAGATAAGAAAGAGAGGAAGTATAGCACAAAAATTACATATACATGTCAATGAATCAGCATATAGCAATTAGCAACAGTCAAGTAGATGTATAACTCATGTAACTAAAAACCACACCTCACTCCCTGTGTGCTAAAAAAGGGATTAAAGAATACAACAAGGGTACAGAACCTTTGAATCTGCAGGAAAGTAATACGGTAAAAGCCATCAAGACTGAAAATTTGCACAATACCTACTGATGCTCCTCCATTAAGTTTTCAACAAAATTACGCTGTGCTAAACGATAATTGAGAATTCCCGTGGTTGCTATACATGCCCTGCAGTAATATAAAAAATTTCCATGTGAATTATTACGAATTCCAACCCCTAAAAGAAAGAAGATAATTATCAAACTGGAACCATGGGCAAATTACATATTTCCATGGATACCACCAAAAGAAACATGGGAATTTGTATAATTTTAGACCAAATGCCCAAAAGGCTAAGCTTTTTGGGCCCAAAATGGGAATTTGTATATGCCATCACAAATTCACAACTACCTCACATTTGGGTCTGCCATTAAATTTTGTTTATTTTTGTATTTGCCATCCAAAGGAACAACCACTGTTGCCATATGCCACTGTTGACAGGCTAAGCTGGTGGTCATCATTACCGATTATGATCATTGACTGCAAAAGTTCATAATGCTGATATGGGCTATCACTAATATGGTAGAATCGAGTTAATATACACATGCCAAGTACACTAAATAAATAAGGAATTCGCAGCACGGATTGCTCGTGGCCAATAAGCAGCGGTCCACTCAAAATTGATGCATGCCAATTGCTTATTTTAGCTGAATGAATGGCACTAAGAAATCAGATTCAAAGGTTATCCTACATTTGCAAGAAATCAGAATTGGGATCACTGTTAACGAGTAAAAATAAGCTACATTACAAATCTGCATGAAGAAACCCAGCCGTTTGGGGGCGGCTGCGCGCCTCTGCCTCAGCCTCCGAGCCGAGGCCTCTCCTGCTGCCGTCACGCGGTTGCGCCCATTTGGCGCCGCATCTGCCTCCGGTTGACAGTCTCCGGCGCCGGTCGCCGCCTCCGCTTGCTGGTCTGGTCACCCATCGCCGCCGAGCCGTGAAGCGAGACTGCCTCTCGAAGGCAAAAGGTTGCTCTCCATCGAGTTTGGGCTCACATCGAATTAAGCCCAACCGCTAGCGCGGCCTAAAGCGCACACGGCCCAAAGCGAAACAACGCAAACCGCCTTTGACCTTTTCCTGCCACGGCCTCTCCCAATTCCGGCCTCGCGACCTCGCGAGTCGTAAACTCCCAAACCGTGAGCCCCCTTCCGTCTCGTCGGGGCCACCGCGCCACGCCCCGCCGACCGCCGAGGCCGAGCCGTGACCTGCTTCTTCGTCCGCTGCCGCGGGTCGGGAGATGGGCGTGCACGGGCTGTGGGAGCTGCTGGCCCCGGTGGGGCGGCGGGTGTCGGTGGAGACCCTGGCGGGGAAGCGGCTGGCGGTGGACGCGAGCATCTGGATGGTGCAGTTCATGCGGGCGATGCGGGACGACAAGGGCGACATGATCCGCGACGCCCACCTCCTCGGCTTTCTTCGCCGCATCTGCAAGCTCCTCTTCCTCCGCGCCCGCCCCGTCTTCGTCTTCGACGGCGCCACCCCGGCCCTCAAGCGCCGCACCCTCGCCGCCCGCCGCCGCCACCGTGACGCCGCCCAGGCCAAGGTCCGCAAGACCGCCGAGAAGCTCCTGCTCTCCCACGTAAGGCACCTCTCCCCCCCCCCTCTGCATGCGTGCGTGCGTAATTTAGGTATCCCCCACCGTTGATGATGCTGGTGATGGTAGATTTTGAGGGAAATTAACCGCTATTCCGAATCGTGCAATACATATTGACTAGTGGTGGACGCAGTATTTGCACAACACACCCTATTTCGATCTTAGTACAAAAGAACTTAGTATGCTTTGATCATGTGAACAAGACGATGCTCTACTGGGGTCCATGTACTACTTTTGGAGGATGTTTCCTTGCATTTCTAAGCATAAATGTGTGATTCAACTTGTGTTTCTTTTAATAGCATGGTTAACTAAGTTAATTCAGCATTTGCCAGAAGTTAAGGGGCAATTTATATCACCGACTTCCTTCCTATTCGCCTCCAACCCCGGAGACAATCCTATTACAAGGTTGATCTGTAATGCAGAAAGTGACTTATCTTTAAAGTATAGTAGGCATAATGGAGAGTTGTTTTGGCCTATAAAAATTATTGGTGAGGGTATACTTTACTTGCAGTAAGTTTCTGTTTTAACCTTTTAAGTTTCTTTTTTTTTGACGTAAAACAGGAGGGGAAGCACCCCTACTGTAAATATATTAAAAAAAGGATAATGTACAAGACAAAAGGTAAGAATATACACACTGACACAAGCTCTACTTTAACCTAAATCTCTCAACCAAACAAGAAAACTCTCTTTCGAGAAGGTTTGACCCTATGGATAACCAGGGCAAAAGCCTCTCTAAACCTTTTAAGTTTCTTGTCCTGGATAGCCCGACAATCCTATCACAAGGTTGATCTGTAATGCAGAAAGCAACTTATCTTGAAAGTGCAGTAGGCATAATGGAGAGTCGTTTTGGCCTATAAAATTTATTGCTGAGGGTATACTTTACTTGCAGGAAGTTTCTATTTAAACCCTTCTAGTTTCTTGTCATGGATAGTCCATCATCAATTCATGATGAGTGTGCCTTTTCTTCCTATCAAAACATATTGTTCAATGATTATTATTTTAGCAACAGTATGTCAGTTTTTAGGTGTACTAGTCTTGTAAGTTTGTTGAGCATGGCAAGATCAAGATATTGATGGTTTTGAACCTGTGGTTGTCAGCTCAAGGTGAGGAAGCTTGAAGAGTTGGCAGCACAAATCAAAAGTGACAGAGTTAAGCATGATGCTAAGGGCAAGCAAGTTGAGAGCAGTAGAGGAGAAGAAACCGAGAAAACAAATGGAGATCAAAACCAAAATGATGATGGTGAGAACAGTGGAGGAACTGTTGCATCAATCAACCAGGAAAAACTGGATGAACTGTGAGTGCCTTCCTGTAATTTCCACATCTTTCTTACTGGTTAAGGTCACTAATTTGATATTTCCATTGCATGTGTTAAGGTTGGCCGCGTCACTTGCTGCAGAGGAGGCAGATTTGACTGACAAAGGGAAACACCATTCTGCAAGTGTTCCATTGCAAGAAGGAGCTGGCATTGATGAGGATGATGACGACGATGACGGAGAGATGATCTTCGTAAGTGCCTGGCTTTTATTTCTTGGTCGAACATACTGTCCCATCTAAGTCAATGAACTATCCTCTTTTATTGGCTTTCTTGTTCTTGTATTTTACAAAAGAGTATAGTCTATTTTTTATGGTACATTGATTGTTTGCTGCATTTGTTAGTGTGTTTAAAAGATACTTGATTTTCTGTTGCAATTGCAGCCTATGACAACTGGTGACATTGACCCTGCAGTATTAGCTTCGCTCCCTCCATCAATGCAGTTGGATCTTCTTGTTCAGGTAAAGAGGCCAAATTAGTGGTTCTTTTGTTTGTCCTTGATACCTTCATCTGCATATGTTTACAAACTAATGAGGGAGATAAATTCTTTCTTTTTTGTGTTCTCTTTAGATGAGGGAGAGGGTGATGGCTGAAAACAGGCAGAAGTACCAGAAAATAAAAAAGGTACTATACTTACTTTTGGATTATCTGCATGGTTAAATATATCATTAATGTTGCTACATTTTAACTATAAAATGTAGTGTATTGTAATTCTAGGAGCCGCTGTCTCCTTTAGTAAATTATTTGTTTTGGATGGCTAACAGTCCTTGCACCCCTTTATATGATTTTACAGAACTTGTGCCAGTTTTAGTAATGAAAGGGTGGCATATATGGTCTTATAATGCCTTGTCTCCTTGCAGGAACCTGCAAAATTTTCAGAGCTTCAAATACAGTCCTATCTGAAAACGGTTGCTTTCCGTAAAGAGATAGATGAAGTTCAGAGATGTGCTGCAGGTAAGGGTGTTGGAGGCGTCCAGACATCGAAAATAGCATCAGAAGCTAACAGAGAGTTCATTTTCTCTTCATCATTCACCGGCGATAAACAGTAAGTGATGTGTTACTTTGTGTCTTTGGATGTGTGCATCAATTAAAGTGTATATAAACATCACATTCCGGGGCTGGCCATTTCGAAATTTCCAATTCCTACAAATATCTGTTTGTGATATTCCATTGTAATATCAGTTAGTTGATTATAATTTCTTCTCTATATCAGGACTTTGGCGCAAAGAGGTCGTAAGGAGCAGATTGCTGATTCTGTTAAATCAAAAAAGGTCATTAGTTCCGCTGTCTTCAAATCCAACTCCACAAGTAGTTCTAGAACAATTAAGCCTCATAACAGTGAATCTTTGAGGGATTTTGGGCCTGATGTTGAGACTTATCGTGATGAGAGAGGGCGGATTAGAGTAAGTAGGGTAAGAGCAATGGGAATTCGTATGACTCGTGATATTCAAAGGAACTTGGATTTTATCAAAGAGCATGAGCAGGTCAAAAGTAGGCGACAAACCAATGTAGGCAAAGGATCAACTAGCAACGATGAGCCCCCAGATTTTCCTGAACATCTTTTTGAAAGTAATGGACTACAGATTTCTCTCGGGCTTAGTGAAGATTTTGCTGAAACTCTCAATGACAACCATAACTCATCATCACTAGCAGGAGGATCTGGTAACATTTCTGAGAGTTCCTGTCATGGAAGCAAAGAAACAATAGAGATATCTTTTGTGGATGATCAAACTGAAGTGAAAGATAATGATGACCAGATATTTTTGCATTTAGTTTCTGGAAGTTCATCCAACTTATTTGCTGACGATGATTGTTTGGCCAAAAAACCAGCAGATTCTGATGACTCTGAGTGCATTTGGGAAGAAGGTGTTATTGAAAGAGAAACACTTCCTGTGAAAATTGATGAGAAGGACCATCAACCATCTCTGCCGAATGACTACTGTACCGATGATGAGGTGGAATGGGAGGAAGGTGGTTGTGATGTTCCTGGAGTTCCTTCCAGTAGTGAAAATAATCAATGTAAACTACCAAAAGGGGATCTGGAAGAAGAAGCTCTCATACAGGAAGCAATAAGGAGAAGTTTAGAGGATTTTGAGAAGCAGGAATCTGAAACTGTGATCCATGAAGATTCACAATCATCTGTTGAAAATAAATCTTTGCAATCCAATGATGATGTTCCTAAACCATCTGGATCTCCAGGCAAAACTCATTCCCATTGTGAAGCTGCTCTTGTGAAAGAGACTGTTGAAGAAATTGGAATAGAAATCAATGCTGATGAGAATGATGTAATGCATGACCCTGGAGTGCCTGAAGCTGATAGAGAAGAAAATGAAAACCGAGTTCAACTGGAGAATAATGATGGACAGGCTGATATGAACAAAGCCTATTCTCTGGATTTTCTTCCTCCATGTAATATTTCCACCAGTACTTTTGCTGCAAAACCATCCAACAGCTCAAAAGTTCAGGACAGTGATGCGATGGTATATACAACCAGAACTCTTGAAGGGCCCAAGGATGACAGTGACAAAAATTTCAAGCATAACAGAACAGATTCTAATAATTCAAAATACAACACTGATGATGCTTCTATTGGAGAATCCTCCAAATCACCCCAAAAGGATCTATTGATGGATGAACTGGTAGTTGATACTGCCATACACAAAGAAAATCTTACCCAGGGGATATGGACTTTTCCACTTCTGAGATAAACTATACAAAGTTGAGTGACAATGGTGATAACCATAGCATGTCAGCAGCTAATCTAGAAAAGGAAATATCTCTTCTTAGACAAGAACAGATAGATCTAGGTAATGAAAGGCGAAAGCTTGAAAGTCATGCTGAGTCTGTCAGCAGTGAGATGTTTGCTGAATGTCAGGTTTGCTACAATCCCTTTTTCTCCCATCTGAATTACTTAAGATTCTTGAGGTGGGGTTTATCTCTGAATTGAGGTCCATTGAAACGAGAAATAACAGTAAATGATTTAGTTTACTAGTACAAATCACTAACTTTGATACCTTTGCATGAGACAGGAGTTGCTCCAAATGTTTGGCTTGCCGTATATAATTGCACCCATGGAAGCTGAAGCTCAGTGTGCATACATGGAAATGAATAACCTTGTTGATGGAGTTGTTACTGATGATTCAGATGTGTTCCTGTTTGGAGCAAGGAATGTTTACAAGAACATATTTGATGATAGGAAGTATGTGGAAACATACTTTATGAAGGTTTGTCCTCTTTCTGCATCTTGTTTTACTTCTCTTTTCATTTTTTTTCTAGCTGAAGCAATAAGGGAAGTATACATGTTCTTTTTCAGTTGGTGATGTAATTTGTTTTCAGGACATTGAGTCTGAGCTTGGGCTAACAAGAGAACAATTAATACGTATGGCTATGCTCCTTGGGAGTGACTACACTGAAGGAATTAGGTAATATATGCTAGCAGGAATCTGTCTCGTATTTTTGTTAGATCTTAAAACAGTTTTGCAAATGTACATTATTTCTTAGTGACAATTGTCTAATGTCTTGCAAGCTAACAATTTGATGGCAATTGCATCTATTAAAATGAAATCAAAATTTCATTTGTTTAGTTGTATTGTTGGATATTCTTATGTAAGAAGTGCAGCTCAAATTTTCTTATCCAAAAATTGAGTGCTAGTTTTGTTTTCTAGGAAAGGGTTGCCATATTTTTGTTCTGTAAGTAATTGCATTTCGAAAGCCTGTCTAAATTTCAATTTACAAAACTTTGTAGTTTAGTCATTACGTTTTAGTTTTAACATTTTCAAGTCAAGCTTATTTAGCTTATGATGAATTAAATAAATTTTGCGGCAATAGCAGTTTACTGGATTGTCTTTTTTATTTTCATGATACTTACTGTTTTGTAAATAACTAAATAAGCCAGCTGTGATGCAACATTTCATCTAGTCAATTTGTTCTGGTTTGTCCTGCTTATTATTTTATATACTAATACTGGTGCTGCAGTGGTATTGGCATCGTGAATGCTATTGAAGTTATGCATGCATTTCCTGAGGAAGATGGACTCCAGAAGTTCAGAGAATGGATTGAGTCACCGGACCCAACAATATTGGGGAAGCTTGACATGGAAACCGGTAGCAGCTCAAACAAAAGGGAACCTGATGGAAATAATTCACATGGAAAGGGAAATAACCAGGAACCTGAATCTGTTGAAGGTTCTTATGATAAACAATCTTCTAATGAGACCCAACAGATCAAGGAAATATTTATGAGTAAGCATGTAAGTATGTTTTCTTTTAGGGAACATCTTGTGTACTGCTGTAATTGTTTGAGTATGTTAGATAAGTGCTGTACTAATATTTATTCTGTACTTGTTATTCTTTATTTATATATCAGAGGAATGTGAGTAAGAACTGGCATATTCCTTCAACTTTTCCCAGTGAGTTAGTAAAAAATGCATACATTTCTCCACAAGTTGACGAATCAGCAGAACCTTTCTCCTGGGGAAGACCAGATTCAGGCTTACTACGCAAGTAAGTTGTCTTGAAGAGAGACCTAATTTTTCTATGAATACAAATAAGCGATCGAACATATCATCCTGTGCATTACGTTCCTTTCCCTGCATTTTTTAAGATCAAATCATTTGTAAGGGGAGCAGTGTTTTTCTTGCTGGTATTTCTCTCAGTTTATTGACAATATACTGTCTGACATACTGGCAATCAGGCCTTAGCAGCTCGAATATCTAAACTATGCCCATATGCCAGCTTAGTATGCTGGTTGTGCTCACAAACTGTTAGGGAAAAGTACCCTGAGTAAATTCATAATTGCAAGCAGAGCATTTTCTTTTCTTTTAGCTCTCTGAGATTTACAATCAATTCATTTTTATAATGCGGAATGCCTATTTTCTCCCTTTTGAGAAATGATGTTTTTATTGGCTCAAAAATCTTAAAGATGTCATTTGTTTGATTTTATAACTCATCCATTGTTCATCATTATCCATTTGAAAGTAGTATTGGCCTTGTGTGTGCGCTCGTGGGCATGTGTGGATACAGTTGACTAAAGTACTTATATATCAGCATTAGCATTATGGTTATTCTCTTGGCAAAATAACTGGAATGATGCTTATACTATGTGCTTCTTGTACTCTTTATGTAACATCATGTTTTGACTGTTTGGTTCTAATAGAAGGTATATTTGAGGTAAGAAGGTTTATCTAATAAAATTGAACCAGCGATTAATTCAAATGGTGTTTTTGTTTCAAGACCATTATGCCCATTCAGAAGTCAACATGGAAATAATGTTAAGTTTCCTGTGCAAGATTAATTTTATTTGTACAGCACTATGCACAGTGCAAGTAAACTGAAGTTATGTACTACTAAAAATTTTAAAGTCTTGCACTGGAGAGCAGTGAGGAATGGAAGCTAATGTGTAGATTGTAGTTTTCTTGTATTTTATACTGACATCTTGTTCATGAGCTTTATATTCCACAAGGGGATCTGTGTGGTTTTTTTCTTCAAAAAGCAAGAATAATGAATCGATGATATTGAAAAGTATACAGGCCCTATTTCTTCTGCATCTTTGGTGCAACAAATGAAGATCTAATGTTGAGCTGCTTCAGGTTATGTTGGGAAAGGTTTGGGTGGAGCAAGGAGAAAGCTGATGAACTGCTAATTCCTGTTTTGAGAGAGTATAATAAGCACGAGGTACTACTCTAGCAAATTATCAGTTATATCTACTGCATTCTAGGATGATATGATGTTATGGATATGGAATGTCTATGCATAATGTTTAGTTCTGAAATTTACTTGCTGCCATGTTATTTCAGAAGAATGTCACCAAAGTTTGAAAAGAAAACTGTACAAACATGAAGTATTAACATGTTAGCATTTCACCCTTATGTTTTGTAATTTTGGGTCTGCTGGTAGTGGTTTAGACCTTGTTTTGCAACATTGCCATTTAGACATTTGTCAATTAAAAAATTCAGGTGTTTGGGAATTCATTGCCTTTCATCTTATCTGTTATAGCATTTAGGAAATCTCTGCCTTTTCAAAATAGAATAGTTATGGTCTTATGTGCTTCGAATTCATAGCTAAGAGTAGGACGGTTTAACTGGAATGAGGGTGATCCAAGGTCCAAAGCAAAACATCGGTAATTGGTTATTTAAAATTCTTGCATTTTAATGTGAAATGTTTTTACTCACATACAGACTCAGCTGCGCATGGAGGCATTTTATTCATTCAACGAGAGGTTTGCAAAAATTCGTAGCAAGAGGATTAAGAAAGCTATCAAGGGTATTACAGGGAAAAGCTTCGCAGAAACGGATGATCTTGATCAGGATAGTCCCAGTACTAGTGATACCACCAAGAAGAAAGGGACAAGCTCCTCTAGTGGTGCCAGAGCTAGAGGGAAAAGGAACAACAATGCTGGACCCAGAAACATGGGAAGTCAAGAAGATCATAAAATTGCTGATCCTGATAGCATTGCAGATATGGATGAACTTACGAAAGGAAATAGCAATGCCAGTAAGAAAAAAATTGCAAGCCCCTCTGGTCATTCTAGAGGAAGAGGACGGAGAAGGATGGATGTTGGACATGAGACAACAGGAAGTCAGGAAGATTCTGAAGTCAAAATTTCTACTTTAGTTTCAGATGAGGATTCGCATGAAAAACATACCAACAACTACAACTCAACAGGATCGGCATTACGTAGAGTAAGTTCCCCTCGTTGTTTTGTGCCTTTTCTATTATATGGTGCTTATCTCGTGTTTCTAAGTGTAGTCTTTAACACTGCTGCACTGTGCACCTGAAAACTTTTGTCATGGACTATCTTGTATCATGATTGTGTGATGCAAACTCTCTAAAAGTTGTTGACATCAGATTTCCTTGCATACTAAAGTTATAGTTCAGTGTTGCCAGATTTTTGGAATGTTTCAGTTTCTCAGTGTTTGTTCAGATTTTTGGTATTTCTTACTATCACGCTTTACAATGAGGGAGCTATAGAGAGTATCTGTACTGGAATATTGCCAACTAATGCTAAGTGCATGGAAAATGTGAAACTTATCCAATATTCATGTTGATCCATAGAAAATGTTATAAAAAAACTGTTTTGGCCTAGAAAAACCAGTTACCATTTGTTATTGGCTGGTTACATCTGTTTTAGTCCTCTGCTTGCAGTCACAAATGTGTGTTTCTTTGAGAATCAGAATTGGTGTGTGGATGCCTTTCTTCTTTTCTCCATATGAAGAGCAGCAATATTTGCATTAGAAACAAGACTCATTATATCTGCACGCTGATGTTGTTTCTGCAGTCAAATAGGAAGCGGAAACAGGTAACATATGTGGAAGATGGTCATGAAGCTGATGACAATGATGTTCCCATGCACCAAATTGATGAAAATGACCAAAGCCAAGCTGCTGCGGAGGGGGACATGCCTGGACAAGAGACACAATCTAATCTGGTCCATCAGGATACAACTGAACTGAATAGCGATCAGATGCATACAGATCCAGGCATTGCTGGAGATATGAATGAAGATCCCTCGAGCTTTGAGTTATACGAGGATCATCAGATGGATTCTGCACCGAAAGACTACCTTTTCACTGGAGGTGGATTTTGTATGGAAGGGGGTGACGAACAAGATACAGCAGGTGATCGATCTGGTGCAGAAATGGAGAATGGAAAATGTGATGCCTGTGAGGATATCGGTGGGGTTTCAGACAGTGGTAAAAGTATGAGCTTGACGACGACTGGAGAGTGTACAGAGAATGCGAGTATGGAAGCCCGAGGTGCATCATCTTCATCGCGGAGTCGTAATGCCAAGCGTGGTTTAAGTGCCATGCCTACGCTTACAAAGCGTAGGAGAAAATCATGACATATTTACAAAGCGTAGGAGAAAATCATTTTGTTCAGCAATCCTGTAGATCATGCGGTTGCTACACTGTTTTGTAGGTCGGTTCGTGATCGTTTTGCTAGCTACAGGCTTACAGACATCATAGGCATCCATGTATATTCGTTGCGGCAAACATTCAGATCTGTACATCATACTTCTGTTGTTCTATTCCCACGATCGTTTAACTGCAAGGCAAAAGTCATATTTGGTGCTGGCGTCAGCAAAGCAGTTTTTCTAGGGGCACTGCATATTTGCCACACCACTATTTGCTCAATTGCTAAAATGCCACATGATGTCTTCCTGACGTGTGGTTCTAGCATTTTGGCAATTGCACATGAACTTAATGGCAAATCTTCAATAATCCTTTTTTTATCCCCTAGACCCCTACTTTTTCGGAACATGCAATATTTTCCAGTCCCACTGAGGCATTGACTAATACTTAGGTGCACTGCAAGGGGATCCTCCAATCAATAATGCGGCATAAAATGTTTCACTATCATCTTTAAATAGCACAAAACTACAAGTTCTGCATTCGCACTAGAACTCCGGACATTAAAAAAAACACGTCTAGACATCAATTCCTTTGTAATCTATACGTTTGTTTAGGAATACAGGAATTTCATATAATTTGGTAGAAATTTTACAAGGAATTTCTACGTGGTATGGGGAAAATCTCGTGTTTCAAATAGGAGTTTGAGATGATTTCGATAGGACAACCAAGGAAGATGTACAAGGAGCTCTTGTAAAATATGTTGTTTGTAAAATTTATAAGCATGAATTGTCTGCATAGTCTTTAAGTGGAATAACGCACTTGCTTAGACATGCAGTAAAATGTAAAATAAGGCAAGGATTAGCGATGAGACAGACACAACTTCATTACAACCCTGACGGTACGGTACATAGCTGGGACTACAATAATGAGGTAGCTTGTCAATCTCTTTGTCGTTTAATTGTTCGGATGATTTACCTTTAAACTTCAAGGAGTCAAAATATTTTGAAAATTACTTAAGGACCGCGAATAATCCTAGATTTTCTACCATTTCTAGATAGAGCACAACTAGGGATCTAGTTAAATACTATAATGAATATCGTGATAAATTAAAAGAACTATTTAGTACATGTATGTTTTCAGTGGTTTTGACCTTGGACATATGGAGTGGTCGGACAAGGAAGGATTATCTTAGTGTAGTTGCTCATTATGTTAATGACATCTGAGAAATAGGAAAAAGAATTATATGGTTCAAACTTATTGATGTAGCACACACGGTTGATAATATTGTATACTGTATTATCAAAATAGTGGAAGACTTTGGTCTTACAAACAAAATATTGTCAATAACTTTGGACAATGTCGTCGTAAACTATAGGGCAATAGATAGTTTCACTCCATTGTTGAGTACATACGTTGAATTCTTCTTGCTACATCAGGGATGCGCTTGTCATATTATTAACCTTATAGTAAAGGATTAATCCCTATATGCCACTGATAAACTACACGATTCTTTATATATCAATAAACTACATAATTTTTTATATGTCACTCATTGTGAAACTAACATGTGGGCCTCGGACCCACATGCCAGTGAGGCATCAGTGGCATATAAGGAACAAACGAAGTTATTCAGTGGCACCCTATAGTAAAATACGGGTTGAAGAGGTTGGATCTATACGTTAAAGCTCTCCGCGATGCGATATCTTTTTTAAATCATTCTAACCAACGAATTGCAGCATATAAGAACTTCTACAGTGCAATGGGTGTACGTCCAAGAAAATTTGGTTTGGACATGTTGGTAAGATGAAACTCTACTTACTTGATGCTTAAGAGCCTTTTACTATATAAGAATACTTTTTCTGTTTTTATTCAAACACACTTTCATAGCCCTAATGGTAGTGAACTACTGACTGAGAAGTATTGATTTGTTGCTTAGAAGATACTTTAGTTTTTGGACATTTTGTTATGACTCCACTGTTACTTTATCCGTTGTGCATTATCTAACATCTCCTATAATTATGGATAATATTCTACATATTGCTAGTCATTTGAAGACACACGAAAATAAAATAGTTTTAGGAGATCTTAGAGTTAAAATTCAAGGATTTGCTAATGTTATTGAAGTTCTTAGTGATGCTATATGTCTAGATTATTCTAACTATTTCACAGGTACTTATGCTAATTTTTTAAAGATTTTTCAAATGTACGAACATAAGTTTCAGGGAGTTCGCTTACAACAACCTCCAGTAGCACCCATCGCAGTCAACAAGATAGATGTGTGTGTTGGGGGGGGGGGATCTGATATGCATGTTCTTCCTCTAGGTCCAGGGGTTCAGATTCTACACCGCCACCTTAAGCAAGACCAATTTCCCACCCAAGGAGTGGGGAGCTATCCGCATATCTGAACAACAATATGGTGGATTTCAACGCAAATGACTTCAAAATTTTGCAATGGTGGCATAACCACAAGATAATGCTATGCATATTAGCACGTGATGTGTTAACTATTCATGTCTTCACGGTTTCCCCCGAGTCTGCTTTCAGTCTTTATAGAAGAATATTAGATGAGAGAAAAACATGTCTCACAAGTGGGATGAGGCAGATACTTCTAATTGTGAAGAATTTGGAACAAGCTGATGCACAAACATAACACTATGTAGATAATCCAGAGTTGGTGGATGTGTTTGAAAATATGTACCTAGACAACGACACTTAGAACATAGATGTATGCAGAACTATATGTTGTACTTCTTTTTCTTTGCCAAGGTTTTCTCATGTTAAATTTTTACTTGGCAAAGGTTTTAACGAGGTAGCCATGTAAATATTAATAAAACTCTTTATTACATTTTGAATATATTTGTCTCTTTTTATGGGTATAGAACATATTTTTTACAATTTTAATCCTTATTTTTAAAATTCTATACATTTTTCTAGATTTTCTAATTTTTTAAAAACTTTCGTGATGAGATGGGCTACACGGGCCAACTCGACGCGTCGGACTAAACATGTCCAGACCGGCTCTGCACGAACCGATAGGCCAACATCCCTTGCCTGAATCGGTACTTTGGTCCACGAGTCAGCATGACACAACCGATTAGTTAGGCTGACCGTGCTGGTTCTAATGGTGCCCGGGCCGGCACGGGCTCGGAGCGGGCGGCTCATCCCGCCACCACTATCCGTATGTCTGATGCAGTTTGCTGTCTTTTTTTGAAGCACGACCACGAGTCCCAGTGGTTTCGGAATCGTTAGAAGTCTGCGCTGCTGCCTGTGGCACGGCAGCGTCGCGGCGCGGACTCCAGCCCGGCCCGATCAACTAGCCCTCCGCGTCCCGTCGCCGTCGCGTTTCCACCAATCCACCATCCCCGTCTTGCGTTCCGACGACTCGGACGGATTCCCAGCTGTTCTGAGAACGACCTCGGCTGGCCGAAGCTTCGGCGTCGCGTCTCAAGGGTGGTTCCAGTTCGCGGAGGCGGTTTGGTCGACTGGTAGTGGGAGAGCCGTGCGCCCGCGCCGTGGAGCCGTGGAGGCAGTGTTGTGTTGGTGAACTGGCTGGTACATCTCTTGGGAGCCAGAAGTATGGCGCTCTGTCAGATCCCGACTGTATCAAATCCGAAAAGAACGAAATGGATTCAGATGGTTCTGCCAAATAGTTCGGAAACGATAACAGGGGAAAGTAGCTAGGGTTCTAAGGGTTCTACGCTCGTTCTAAGAATGCTAAGGATATGCTTTTTCATCTTGCTTTCATTCCACGCATCCAAGGCTTAAATACCCGGTTTAACTGAAGTTTTACAGTGTAGTGAAATAAGCAAAGTTTACTGAAGTAAAAGAAAAAGTCTGAAAGAAGAACGACAGAACATGACAATCGTGTGGTCTAAACCATCGTAAGCCTCCCTTGCCGTTAGATTTAACTTCCCTTTCCTCAACGCATCTGGACCATCGATGTGCAATAAGTGAAGTCGTCCAAGCGTTCTTTTTCTGCGCCGTTTTCCTCACGAGCTGATTTAACTGAATTTAGGATATGACAATGCCCCTTTCTTGAGACTGACCTTGCCCTCAAGGTCTGAAATTTGGAAAAGCCTTTTGAATGAACGAAACATCTTCCCAGGACGCATCCTCTGGAGTCAAGTTTTGCCAATGGATCAACCACTGAGCTATCACTGAGTCTCTGCGAGGAACTATCCTTCGGTTGATAACAGCCAGCGGTTCAGTTCTGAGCTTGCCATCAGGACCAACAAGAGGTACGTTGGGTAAAGGAACAGCATGATCACCCACATGTCTCTTCAATTGACTCACATGGAATACTGGATGTATTTCGGCAGTGTCAGGTAATAACAATTTGTAAGCACGATTGCCAATCTTCTAAAGAATCTTGAATGGGCCATAATATTTGGATCTTAGCTTAAGGGATCCTCTTAATCCAAAAGCATTTTGCCTATATGGTTGTATCTTCAGATACACCATCTCACCTTCTTGGAGCTGCCGCTCGGATCTCAACTTATCAGCAAAGAATTTAATTCGGTTCTGAGCCATGAGTAGGTTTTCCTTGATTCGGTTCATCATCTCCTCTTTCTTCTCAATAGTGGTTCTGGCATCTTCGGAGATATCACCAGGAATGGATGTTTCCCCGATTTGTGGTGGACAATATCCATATAGTGCTTGGAAGGGTGTGGTCTTCAAAGAAGTGTGGTAGGTGGTGTTATACCACCATTCTGCAGCAGGTAACCATGTATACCATTCCCTGGGTTCTTGAAATACCATGCTTCTGAGATAAGCTTCCAAGCATTGATTTACTCTCTCAGTTTGGCCATCTGATTGAGGGTGATATGATGTGCTAAATCTCAATGAAACCTTGAGAGTTTTGAATATTTCTTGAAATAGATTACTTGTAAACACCCTGTCTCTCACAAGTGACAATAGTCATGGCATGCCATGCGCTTTGTAAATATTATCCATGAATAATCGACCACTTGTTGGATCAGTATAGGGTGAGCTAAAGCAACAAAGTGGGAATATTTAGTCAATCTATCCACTACTACCAAGATGACATCCTTTCCCTTGGATTTAGGCAGTCCTTCTATGAAATCCATGGAGATATGAGTCCATGCTAGGTCAGGGATTTCCAATGGATCCAATAAACCAGGTGGATGTACCTTCTCAGTCTTGTTTAACTGACATACTGGACATTCTGCTACTAGCATATCTACTTGTTTTTTAAGCTTTGGCCAATAGAATAGCTTCTTCACCCTCTGATAAGAAGCTCTCATCCCAGAATGCCCTCCTACCGCAGATGCATGAAGGTTGTGTATTAGTTTGGTTCTGATTCCTCCCTGGGGTTCTGATTCCTCCCTGGTCTCCTACATAGATTCTATTATTATATCTGATGAGACCTCCATTTATAGTGTATCCTTGATCATGAGAATCACTCGAATGAATCTTCTCCATCATTGCTGAAAAACCGGAATCCCCCAAGTAACTTTCTTTAACCTCTTCTATCCATTCAGGAATTATCACCACCATTGGAGCACATATAAAATCTGGGTTGTTAGCAACCTGTTTTCCTTCTATTACATCTCTCCTTGAAAGTGCATCAGCAACCAAGTTCTCTTTCCCCTTCTTATACTCAATTTGATAGTCAAACTCAAGTAATTTCAGTAGCAACTTATGCTGAATTCCCTTTGTTAGCCTTTGGGTGGCCATATATTTCAAGCTTTGCTGATCTGTTTTAATTACCAATGGGTTTCCCAGCAGATAATGTCTCCATTTCTTAAGAGCTTCCAAAATTGCTAAAGCCTCCTTCTCATAAATTGATTTACCATTTGCCTTTGGACCTAAAGTCTTGTTTGTAGTAAGCAATTGGCCTACCTCTTGCATCAACACAAAGACCAATCCCGATCCCCACATGCATCGGTTTCCAGTACAAAAGGCTTCTCAAAATTGGGCAAAGCTAATACAGGACATGTAGTCATTTTCTCCTTCAATCTGTCAAAGGCCTCATATTGTGTGGCACCCCATTGAAAAGCATCCTTTTTTAGCATATCATGCAAAGGCCTGCATATTCTCCCATAATCCTTCACAAAACGTCTGTAGTATCCCGTTAAACCCAGGAATCCCCTCAACTTAGATATACTGGTAGGTTGAGGCCACTTGATTACATCTGCTATCTTGTTTGGATTTGTGGAAACCCCTTCAGCTGATATAACATGACCCAAGTATTCAATTCTATCAGTAGCAAAGGTACATTTACTTAACTTGGCAACTAGTCGGTTACTCCTCAACTGCTCAAAACGCATTCAAGTGTTCTTGATGTTCTTCGCCCCTGTCAGTAAATAAGTATATCATCAAAAACACCAACACAAACTTCCTCAAGTATTCAGCAAATATGTTGTTCATTAACGATTGGAATGTAGCAGGAGCATTAGTCAATCCGAATGGCATTAACGATTGGAATGTAGCAGGAGCATTAGTCAATCCGAATGGCATCACCTTGTATTCGTAGTGACCCATATGTGTTTTAAAAGCTGTTTTGGAAATGTCTTCTTCTCTCATTCTAATCTGATGGTACCCTGATCTCAGATCTAATTTAGAGAACACCACTGCTCAATGTAATTCATCCAACAAATCTTCTATAATAGGCATAGGAAACTTGTTCTTAACTGTTTTGGCATTTAATTGTCGATAATCTACACACATTCTCCAACTCCCATCTTTTTTTCTTACCATTACAGCCGGTGATGAGTATGGACTCATACTAGGCCGAATCTCATCAGCTTCTAGCAATTCCTGAATGATTCTCTCCATCGATTCCTTCTGATAATGTGGGACTCGGTAGGGTCTGAGATTTGGTGGTTCAGCTCCACTTCTCAATACAATGCTATGATCACACTCCCTTTTTGGAGGCAACCCCTTGTGTTCTTGGAATACATCAGCAAATTGGAACAACAATTCTTCTACCTTTACCCCGAGAAGTCTCTCTTTGCTTGCCTCAATCATCCCAATCTGTTGTACTTGAATCACATAACCCATTATCTTCTTACTAATCATTTTCAGTAACCCTTCATTGCTGATACTGATTCTGGAACATGGTATGGTGTAATCTCTGAAAGTAATCAGATTTCCCTCCTTGGAAATAGTGAGTATTCTCTTCTTGAGATCCAATCCAATGGGGCTATAATCATATATCCAATCTGCTCCCAATATCACATCATAACTTTTGAGCTTCAGTAGTTGGAAAGAATTCCTGAAGTTGGTTCCTTGGATTTGATAAGTAATGGGTTGAACCATTGCCTCAGTCACTAGTTCACCTCCTCCTGCTACCCTGACCCTTTTGGTAGGTGTAGATATCAGAGAACTTTCACTTCTCAATGCAAAATCAAAACTCATAAAAGTATGGGTACTGCCACTATCAACTAGAGCGACAGCTCTCTTTCCATTGAGTTGTATGATCAGGGAGAAAGTAGTGGATCCAGTGGTACCATCTGCTGCATGGGTGGAAATCTGCATCAACTGTTCCCTAGTTTCCTCTCTCTCAGGGCTCCCAGGAGCAGTTTCTTCTTCCCCTTCGGGCACCTCATTTGCTTCTGGGTCATCTTCCATCCCCTCCTTTTCATCAAGCTCTTGCAATATATGGATGGTCCTGCCTACTTTGCACCTATGCTGTTTGTGCCAAGGTTCCTTACAATACCAGCAGGTTTGTTCCTTCTTTGCTCCCATGGGTATATGATTCTTCTCCAAATTGTTTCTGCCTGTAACTCCCTTCTGATCATTCACCTTAGAGTTCTCATTTGGTTTACTAATAAATCTCCCCCTATTGAAGTTTCCTGATGAAGCATTTTTCCTAGCCAGTGCTGCCTTCTCATATGTCTTTGCATACCAGTAAGCATCTATCATTCCTTGTGGCTTTTGGCTGCATACATCATGCTTGATTTCACCCCTTAATCCTCCAATAAAACAACTCATCAAAAATGATTCATGTAAGTAGGGGTGGTCCCTTTTTACTAGCTCCACACACTCCTCGAATTTGTCGATGTAACTAGGAACAGTCAACCCGAATTGTCGGATATTCAGTAGCTGTTCCACTGCCTCATGTGCACTGGCAGCTGAGAATCTATCCATGGACATTGAACATAACTGTGGCCAAGTGAGTAGCTGCCAAGGAATACCTACATTCTTCAACCAAGTAGCTGCTCTGCCTTGGAAATGAGCTGTTGCCAAATTAACCCATTGATCTCCTGGAGTTCCTGAGATTTCAAAAAACTTCTCACACTGTTTCAACCAGTTCAACACATCATCACCTGTGAACAGAGGAATTTCCAGTCTTGGTCCTTTTATGATGGCTTCCGCGTATGCTGAATTTCCCAACGCATTCCCCACATACATGTTTCTCTGGGTATCAAACATTTGAACTCCTGGATAGTGACCCATATCTTCTCCTCTCAACCCAGCCATCACTGTGGTCGCTCCATTCCTCCAGTGGTTACCATCCTGCACATGACCTCCATACACATCAACAGGATTTTGAGTCCTCTCTTGATGAACTCGAGTATTTCCTTGATGCATCTCATATTGTCTAGGACTGAGTACTGAGGTTCTCACCGCAGCAGTGTACAGAGGACCAGTGTAGTTCCCTTGCCTATTCGGTTCTATGAAAAAGGCAGATGGTGGCATACACCCGGTAACTCCCCCCTTACTACTGCTACCTGTCATCATTCCCACCGAAAAAGCTGGATAAGGACCAGTTTGTGTTACCAGGTTGCTGAAGATTTGACCTCCTGAGTTAACCTTGCCTTTCTCCATTGCTGTCCTCTTTTCAGTCAGTTCTTGTTCTTCTTGTTGGGACATCCTCCATGGTGGAGCGCCCCAAGAGTTCAAGAGATTCTTGATTTCTTCCACATCAGTACTTAACGACTTAAGTTCCAAGATCTCACCTTTCAAGGCCGCAATCTCGATCTTGCATCTAAGTTTCCTTCCTCCTCCACTGCACTCCGTGAGATCGTGTCTTCGCCATCTCCTTGCTCCCAGTCCACGATCTAATCGGTTTTGGGATTTTACGAGGAAATCGATTGATTTCACTCAACCATTACCGATTCGATCCCTTCTCCAAGAATCGAGCTAAGCTCTGATACCTTTGTCAGATCCCGACTGTATCAAATCCGAAAAGAACGAAATGGATTCAGATGGTTCTGCCAAATAGTTCAGAAACGATAACAGGGGAAAGTAGCTAGGGTTCTAAGGGTTCTACGCTCGTTCTAAGAATGCTAAGGATATGCTTTTTCATCTTGCTTTCATTCCACGCATCCAAGGCTTAAATACCCGGTTTAACTGAAGTTTTACAGTGTAGTGAAATAAGCAAAGTTTACTGAAGTAAAAGAAAAAGTCTGAAAGAAGAACGACAGAACATGACAATCGTGTGGTCTAAACCATCGTAAGCCTCCCTTGCCGTTAGATTTAACTTCCTTTCCTCAACGCATCTGGACCATCGATGTGCAATAAGTGAAGTCGTCCAAGCGTTCTTTTTCTGCGCCGTTTTCCTCACGAGCTGATTTAACTGAATTTAGGATCTGACACGCTCGGCACTCGCCTCCTCCTTGGCCTAGCGCTGCTTGCCGCGCTACTCGCCGTCCTCCTCCAGCTCTACCCGCCTCAGGAAGCCGGTGTGTTCTCTATTTGTTTTGCCCCAAATCAATTTTGCACTGCCTAGAATTTGATACATCTTAAGCGTATGAGCTAGAGCTCGCGTGTTGTCTAATCTACGGAAGCTGCATTGACTCTTGCAACCAATTGAGACCCGGAATTTACAGTAACCTTCCTTATTAGTTAGACGTGTCCATGTGCTAAGACCTTGATCTATAGCATATCTGTGGTATACTACAATTTGCAACTTAGATGAATTTTGTAGTGAAAACAGAGGGATGCTAACTGTGTAATGGACTTTTAATCACGGCTTCTCCGAGTTATAGCTTTATGATTTAAGAAACATTGCCATTTTTTAGCTCTGTAACTTCCTGAGGTTGTAACACCCTTATCTCTTCTCACATCTGCTACAATGTGCAGAGGTTGTGGACAGTGGAGGACTTGTCGATATACAACGGAACGGGTGAGGGGTTGCCCATACTACTTGGGATTTTGGGGTATTCACACTTCTCTCTCGTATATCTTTATTTCTCTTGCATATTTTTACTATCGTAGAAGCTGGGGTCTTTCAAGTGGCAAGCCATGTTCAAAGTTTCCCCCCCTGTTGTTCACAGGTTATGATACCTTAGTTTGTCGTTTCAATATAAAAGAAGTTCAATCTGTTTGGTTGTGAATGTGAATTCAAATATACCTACACATTGTTTAAGTTTTATGCATGGTGGATTCACTTAATTCCATTATCTTGTCTTGGTCATTCAACTGCTTGGCCATTACCTTCCTTTTGTTTGGTAATGCAGCTCAGTGTTTGATGTCACAAAAGGAAGGTCAAATTATGGTCCTGGAGGAGGTTATCATCACTTTGCCGGCAGGTTACCATCTTATACTTGGAATTCTATTGTTGTAAACTGTATGTATAAGATTGTAGCTGTTTGTGTGGCACTTCTACAGCAGTAGTGTATTTTCGTGTTATGTTCTTGTTCTGGAGTCTGGACGTAAATAATGTATGCACAATCTCTTGCTAGAAACTTGAGGAGGTTCTACTTCTGTGAGGTCAATAGATTCCAAAATGTCATAACAGGCCTGAAAGCACTATTTGAATTGTTTGTGTCCTACAATTCATTTTCACTAGGAGTATGAAATAAGTTATTCAACTTTTGGCCCACTCTAGGATAATTTTAAAATTTTGACAAACTTCAACAACAACAACAACAAAATCTTTGGTCCCAAACAAATTAGGGTAGACTAGGAATGAAACCTCCTCAAGATCAAAGAGACGAGAGCCTTACAAATAAAATAAAATAATAATGAAAAAAACCTACAAGGCTAAAATCCTAAACCGTACATTTTTCCATATGAGCCGAGAGTCTAAAACACAACCCCTAAACCTTCTTATGGTTCTGGTACGTGGATCGCTAACTTCCATACGCTCCTATCTAAAGATAATTCTTTAGCTACATTCCAATCCCTCAAATCTCTTTTAATTGCTTCCTCCAACGTTAGTCTTGGTCGACCTCTGTCTCTTCTTACGTTTTCAGTACGTCTTAAAATTCCACTATGTACCGGTGCCTCAGAAGGTCTCCGTTGGAGATGTCCAAACCATCTCAAACCATGTTGGACAAGTTTCTCTTCAATTGGTGCTACTCCCATCCTATCACGTATATCTTCATTGCGGATTCGATCTCGCTTTGTATGGCCACATATCCACCGCAGCATCCTCATCTCCGCTACACTCATCTTTTGTATATGTTGTCTTTTAGTCGCCCAACATTCTACTCCATATAGCATCACAGGTTTGATCGCCGTCCTATAGAACTTAACCTTTAACTTTTGAGGGATTTTTTTGTCATACAGGACACCCGATGTTTGGAGCCATTTCACCCAATCCGCTCTAATCCTGTGGCTCACGTCTTCATCAATCTCTCCAACAAACTTCAAAGAGCATATTTTATTTTCCTTGAATTTTTTCACATGCTAATATTAAAACAGCATTTCCATAACAGGGATGCATCACGAGCATTTGTTTCTGGAAATTTTACAGGTAAGGTTGTCCATATGATTGCTAGTTAGTTACATTTAGTAAATCAGTTAGGTAAACATGAATTGATGTTAGCAGTATTTAGCTAAATTTCAGGACCTCCTTGATCTTCATCTAATTTACGATATAATCATTTGGAACCGCAAGCAGCGTAAAATATTCTTCTGTTTGATGTTTATTTAGTGCTAGCAAAACATCAACAGTTCATGCGACTACATAAGGGGCAGGGGAAACAGCAATAGAAAGCACATTTGTATATCAGCTATTTTATAGAGGTACAGGTGATGATGAAGCAACTTTGTCATATCAGTGGAATTACTTTGTTATCAGGGTCAAATTGCATATTTAGTTCTGCATTAGCCCCATTGTTGAATCAACCACTACTACACACAGCCTCATCACGCACGGTTCGAGCAGTCATCACGCATTCGCCGAACCGCTCCGTGTTTTTATACGTCGTGATAAGTCGCGGTTATCACGCACGGTTAAACATCCGTCGTGATAAGTCACAAATACGACGGTTCTAATTATAAAACCGTCTGTGATATCTAATTATCACGCACGGCTCTATTCAAGAACCGTCGTTATAGACGCATATCACGCATTTGGCTCTATTTACGAACCGTCTATGATATACACATATCCTGCACGGTTATCATTATAAAACCGTCGTGATATACACATATCCCGCATTCGTTCGTAAATAGAACCGTCGTGATAAAAGGATATCTCGACGGTTATATTTACGAACCGTCGGGATACGTGTATATCACGCACGGTTATATAATAGAGCCGTGCGGGATTATACATATCACGCATTTGGTTTGATTGATAAACCGTCTGTGATAGTTATTTCAAGATAACTATTTTTTAAAAAATTTCGGCTAGCCTCAGGATTGCTAGCCATGCCCTCTGAAAATAAGCAGGCAGAAAATAGATACATCACAGATATCAATCGTTGACAACCCAAAGTGATCATTGTCATACAAACGAACATATATCAAATACAACAAACATTGTAATATCAACTCGTTCGAAAATATTGTCATACAACCCAAAGTGACAACCCAAAGTTTACCATTGAATCACAACTATTCAAAGTGAATTTCAACTATATCAAATATATTAATTGTTTCAAGGTCGTTCGTAGAGTGAAACTCTCCGTTGGCGCAATGATATCCGTCGTGATGAAGGTGCAGAGCCTCCCTCGAACATCCGAGATCTCTTTCTGAACGAGTGAATCTAAATCTATATTCAAAACCTACAAACAAGAGTAAAGTGTTACACATATATATTTAAATTTATAATTAGCAATTATTGCGAGATTGACCAACCTCTGGATCCGCAACCTAGCACTCATGAGAATCGCATATGATGGCAAACGAGAATGCACATTCTTCTCGCTTTTCTTGGCGGCAATCAAAAAATAGAATTACATATATAGGTATAGTCGGTTCGAGACGCATTATTACGAAGTATGATATAGGATTATTGTGTTGTAGCACGCACTGAAATCGCGTCCCGTGATTAAGTGTGGCGTTCGTTCCTTGTATAGCCCTCCTCGGCAATATAGGAGATGAACGACCTACATGTTTCCAAAAAGTTAACCTCGGCCATTTCAAACGAAGGAAGACTACAATAGAGTTATGTATGGAGGAAATGAGCACACACATCGACTACTTCTTGCACAAGGGTGAAGTCGTGACCTTTTTCATTAGGGAATCAAGGTATAGTACCGATTCCTCTTTGGTATAATGACTAGAAGGATCCAGTGATGCCTACTCATGTATGTCGCTATAGTCATTAAACCTAAGTTCATCTCATATAAAGTACAAATGAAATTTGTATAGCAAGTAGTGAAGCACTTACTTCTGGTTGTAGGGCACCATTATGTAGTCCACGTAGTTTTGAGCAAGCAATCCTGCCGTTATGTATTTCTCGACGTAGGATGTGTCTGCCAAGATGGTTTGCTCGAGACCACGTGTGGGTCGAGAAACCACCGGTTCTTTCAATCGCCGCGCTTTAATCATGTATCTATACATAAGCAATGAGTTGTTATATTATGTGAATGTGCGTGAATGTAGAACTTGATTGTACACACTTACGATGTCCAAAGATCGTAGAAGTGAGGCATCGAGGGCTTTGAGGTTGAATAGGTCGAACAAGTCGTCGAAGCCCACGATGAAGGGGGCCGGCTCGTGGAGGAAATAGTCCTCCGTGTATCTGACGGTGATTCCATCAGCGCACCCTTTCTCTTTGGTCTTCTTCAAGTACCACTATGCAAACTCGACAACCTAATCCAGCGTAGGCTATCATCGTGCTCGCCGCCAACGGACTTCAAAGAGTATTTCTTAGGGTTAGGAGGCTAAGCGCCTTAATGTTCTTCGATTTCGATTTGTCTGAACGACTTGCGCGCTGCGTCTTCCTCCGTCGACGCGACTCGAACCGATACGCGACACGCTTTTTGTTCGTTCGGTGTCTTCTCCACGGGAACCGATGAGGCGGGCTCAAGGCGAAGGTTGAGGTGCGATCATGGAGGGTCTGTTGAGAGACATGGTCGTGTCGAGGTGGTTGGGGTAGAGTCATCAAAGGTTGAGGCGGCGCTGCAGGTCGGGACGATGTCCTTCAAAAGTTGAATTGGAGGGGCATGGTCGTGTGGAGATGGTTGGGGTGGAGTCATCGAAGGTTGAGGCGCACCGCAGGTCGAGCGATGTCCTTCTTTGGCCACCGAATAAAGCATGCATGGCATCCTCTAGTGTTATGATTTCGTTGTTCGGCGAATCTCCAGTAGGACGGCCCTAAAATTATCATGTACCATGTCCACTGACCGGTGTAACCTGCGCCACACGGGCACCGTCTTTGTACTATCCCTTCATTGCATGGATACACCACCCCCGCCAACCTCAATAGACATCCCAACCATCCTCACTTGGAGTGTGCGGTCGTCGGCTCTACAAAACGATACGCAATTAGCTAAGGCGCCCTATAGGTCTATCTTTGGAGCATTCCGAGATGTACATTACCTTGATGTCGCCGATAGGTAATTGGACATCATCGTGTTCACAATTTTGCGTGGACGCGACGCTACTCGATGTTGAGGAGGATCGCCTACCAAAACAACGGGCGGCTCGCGATCGGTTGTTGAGGAGTAGTAGTTGATTCACTTGGTCCGCAATCTTGCTATCTTTTCTTCAAATTTTGCGAGAAGCACCGTTCTCTTCCTTCAAATTTTGAAGTAAGCACATGTTCCAACACCGTGTCGTACTCGGCCTTGGATCTCTTCCTGCTCCTATACGCGATGAGTCGTGCGGGAATCCATCCTCCAAGATCGTTAACCCCTTTGCCTCGCGTGCGACCCGGTGCTCCTTGTTTCGGGGCGTAGTTAGTATATCCTTCTCCCGCTCGCTTGGAAGGAGCCTTGGAACATGCGGAACTCAATTCTTCTTGCAAGAGGTCATCATGTTATTATATACATTATGAAGTTATAGACTTATTAACAACTAGGTAGTTCAAGACATTTACCACACGGTTGGCCACATCCCGTCTCTGCGGGTTTGTGAAGATTTACCAAGACGTAATCGATGCCCTCGCTCTTAACCGGAGAGAGAGCGCTGCGTCCGATCTCGCAAATGGCCTTGTTTCGTTCGCGTCCTCCGCGCCCATTGCGCGGTTTTACCCGCGTACCAGATACCGAGTTTGTGGGGTGAGTGTTAAGTGTCCGAGAGCCTTGTGCGCCGCACTTTCCTCAAGAAATTCGGCGTCGTCTTCATTTGCACAAAGGCGCCCCATATATCCCGCGACAAGAATTTATACGCCGTGAAGGGCGTTCGACCGTGTTCACGCACCTTGTGACAAGCACGCTCTGAAGGTCCTCCACGCCTTCCGATCGAGAGCAACGCTGTTGCTCCACGCGCGCCAGTCTGCGGTCGGGAAAGTGAACGATTTTAAAACTTCGTCCCACACCGGCTTCTCCGAACATCCGGCCACGTTGTCCCACTCGGTGTGGTGATGGGGACCTGCCCTTCCAAGTATCCCGCACAAGGTTCGAATCTCGCGCTTGCTTGGGGACTCACGGATCCCATTGGCATTGACCTCCGTGGCGCTCATTATGCCCGGAGGAATTCTCGATGTTCCTCGCCATCTCGCGTCACGTACCACTTTCCTCGAGATCCGACGGCGGCGAAGATGGTGCGGGCGCCATGTCGCTTACTTGCTATCTATATATGCACGAAGCAATATGCGTAAGCTCTAATCGACCAGATTCAAGCGGTTACTCAACTTAACCGAAAATGATGCACAAACGTATAATATATAAAGAAGGATTGATGGTAGTTTGTGCTCGGATGAGAGTTGCAAAAGAACAAGTCTTTGCCATCTCAATCCTATTGTCTATACTCTTCATTAAATGAATATGATAGTATAAATTCAAACTATTAGCTCTAAACAATACTTTGCTTAATCACAAATGATCTCAATCATTATCAAAATGATCTCTTAACTATCACATTCAATCTCAGTATAAGAGAAAAGTTCATCACAGAGCGAACTAGAACAAAGCCCACTGATCAATTTCAGTTCACATTATCAAAGACTATCAAAGTCACATCACAGAGGGTTCGTCAATACAATAGAGCTCATGAATGAACTAACAGTATATCAAATTGACGGATGCATTCAACCGTCTGTGATAACTAGCATTCAACCGAAAGTAACAAATTAACGGTATATGAAATTGTGATGAGTAAGTAATTTGTACAATAGAGCTCAAGAATCAACTAACTATCACATTCAATCTCAGTATAAGACAGAGTTCATCACAGAGCATGTCAACAAAGCCCACTGATCAATTTGCGAGATCTTTAGGAATACTCACAGAGGATGCCGCACAACAACTCACGGTGCAAGGAGGAGGCGGTGCGGGGAGGAGGCCGACGCGGAGGAGGGAGAGGCGGGGAGGAGGCCGACACGGGGAGGAGGACGGCGCGGGGAGGAGGCCGGTGCGAGAGGGAGGAGGCCGACACGGGAGGAGGCGGCGCAGGAGGAGGCCGACACGGGAGGAGGCCGCGTCGGCCGGTGAGGCGCCGCGTCGATGAAGGGGCGGCGCGCGGGTCTTCGGCCGGGAGGTGAACAGGCGAACCCTAGAGGAGCCGAGAGCGCGCGAGAGCCTAAGGGCGCGGAGACGAAGTGACGAGTAAAGAGCAAAACCCTAGGTGCGCCTTTTGATAAAGAATATCACGACGGCTCTATTAATGAACTGCTCGAGATATCTCAATATCATGACGGCTCTATTGAAGCACCGTGCGTGATAATATCATGACGGTTTGCTAAAGAACCGTCGAGATATCCTCAATATCATGACGGTAATGGAACCGTGCAGATATTGAGAGATATCTCGACGATTCTTAAACAAACCGTCAGGATATTATCGACGGTGCTTCAATAGAGCCGTCTGTGATATTGAGGATATCTCGACGGTTCATTAATAGAGCCGTCTGATAATATATCACGACGGATCCATTATAGAGCCGTGCGTGCTATGGATCTCATTCCCTTCATCTCCGCGCGAGTGTCTCTTCGTCTCTGCTCCACTTTTATATAAATAGACAACCCTTATCAAAGGGATTTCACGAAGCTCCTTGATCATCCTCTCTCTCCACAAATTCCAAATGGCTTCCTCTCGTCCCGTATCTCGGCCTACATTTTGGTTGTGTACTCGCACCTCTCGATCGCAACTCGCCCAAGCTGCGAACAAGGCGTCCGTTCGCAATGCAATCCGTTGTAGACCCTCCCATCTACGGAGACCATAACGGCGCTCATCGGTCGATTGGAGCTCCTCCTCCAGAACCGGTGCGAGGCTCTCCAAAGATCCGGCGAGTAAACCTCGTCGTGGAGATTGTCCTATGGAACTCTTTGGTCCGCACCGAGGATGCAGCCTAGAGAGTCGAGGACGACATCGACATTGCAGGAGAGCGGGTCCGCCTAGCCGAGACTGTGGAGACCAGGGTTGATGGCCTCTGGGCTATATGGGACTTGATTACGGAGTCCGAACATCTACAAGAGGAAATTGAGCGTGCAAGGTCACAGGTGGAGGCGTTTGGTGAGACAGTCGGTGATCCCGCTCCCACTGAAGCCGACGAGAATGCGTACGAAGATTTGAAGACTAAGATAGGATCGCTCATCCTTTTTTTATCGTCTGTGATGTAAAAACGATAAGGCCAGTCTATTGTCTGTCTGTGATGTAAATATGGTCTTTTTGTCTGTGATGATATGGTCTTTTTTATCGTCTGTGATGATATGGTCTTTTTTATCATCTAATTATTACTGGGCAAATCCGTACGCTATCACAGACGGTTGAATAAAGAACCGTCTGTGATAATATACTCATCACGACGGTTCCTCTCACTAACCGCTGCGTGTTGACCATCACGACGGCTCCATGTGGAACCGTCGTGATATCTCCATATCACGACGGTTAATAAGTATAACCGTCGCGATATTGAGTATATCACGACGGTTCCACATGGAGCCGTCTATGAAAGTTCAACACAGACGGTTTGTGTAGAACCGCTCGTGATATACTCAATCACTGCATTTGGTTGGAAATAAGAACCGTCTATGATATTTCACCCCTATAAATATAAAGACTGGCAGAGGCCCCCTTAGCGCCTCGATCTCTTCTTTGGAATAGAGGGGCTTGAGAAGCTTTTGCTCTGTGTTGGCTGTAGGAGGCTTGTTTATTTGGCTTGCCTTGTTCTTGGTTGTGGGTTGCCCTAGCAACTTATGGTCATTTGGCTTGCATGCATGCTTGCTTTGTGAGGCTTTGGTGGTAGCTCTCGGTTTGGGTGTTGTGAATGAGTGTTTTTGTGAGTGGGATAAGTGGTGTATT
Organism: Ampelocalamus luodianensis; assembly: GCA_036346255.1. Taxonomy (NCBI): domain Eukaryota; kingdom Viridiplantae; phylum Streptophyta; class Magnoliopsida; order Poales; family Poaceae; genus Ampelocalamus; species Ampelocalamus luodianensis. The sequence goes on from CM070621.1 coordinate 22,875,477, forward strand.
TCGATCGTGGCTCTCTTGCCCTGCTTCATTGGCACGAAGGAGAAGGACGTTGAGGAATCTCATGATATTAGGAATTTTCGCGTGAGCTCCGAGGGTAACTATCTTTAACTCTTTATATTTGCTTAATAGGAGGAGTAACGTATTTGCGATTAATAGGAGGAGTAACGTATTTGCAGTTTATTAATATAATTTAACACTACTAATTGTTACATGTAGCGTAGATGGACCGAATCGATGTACAGTGCGAACTGTGAGTGAAGAGTACATTAATGGCGTGATTGCTTTTAAAAGAGCGCGGAGCAGGATATCTTGAATAAGGGATAGAATTTATGTCTTGTCCATGCATTGATTGCGATAATCAAGATTTTTAACAACCCGCGCAGATCGTAGGGCACTTGATTCGGGTTTCAAAAAGGGTATACATGTTGGACCATCACGGTGAAGAGCAGATTATACAGAAGTTAATAATGATGACATCGACGCAGGAAGTCAACGATATGCCGGATGTGGATCGTGTTTTTGATGACGATAGGTCGTGCGATGACAATCGGATCGGATGCTACGCGATGCGAAGGAAACTACGATGAGAGAGAGTTTGTAAATTCGGCGCTTAATGGAGGACTCGGGAAACCTTTGTTCCTCGGCCGCAAGCCGAATACACAAGATTGTCAACCGTGATTTGAATCGCTGAAATTGAAGGCGAGCAATGGTTGGTCCGACAAGAGTTTCACGGCGTTGTTAGGTCTCCTAGCGGACATTCTTCCGAGGGAAACGTGTTGCCCGGCACCACCTACCAAGCCAAGAAGGTTCTTTGTCCATTGGGAATGGAAGTAGAAAGAATACATGCATGTCCGAACGATTGTATCTGTATCGTAAAGAGTATGCAGACTTGCATGTATGTCCGATGTGCAAAGCATCCCGATACAAGCGTAAGAATACTACTAAGGTGAAGCAAGGACCTCCTGCTAAGGTGTTGTGGTATCTGCCTGTGATCCCACGTTTGAAGCGTTTATTTGCGAACCGAAAGGAGGCAAGATTGCTGCGTTGGCACTCGGAGGAGCGTAAGAAAGATGGAAAACTAAGACACCCTGCTGATTCTGCCCAGTGGAGAAACTTCGATCGGACCTTCAAAGAGTTCGGTGCGGAACCGAGGAACATAAGGTTAGGGTTGAGTACAGATGGAATGAATCCTTTCGGTAACATGAGCAGCCGACATAGCACCTGGCCCGTGAATCTATGTATGTACAACCTTCCTCCTTGGCTGTGTATGAAGCGGAAGTACATTTTGATGTCACTACTTATCCAAGGGCCGAAGCAACCTGGGAACGATATTGATGTGTACCTAGCACCATTACTGGATGATCTTGTGACACTGTGGAACGAAGGGGTACAAGTATGGGATGCGTACAAACGAGAGAACTTCTCTTTACGCGTCATGTTGTTCTACACTATCAATGATTTTCCTGCCCTTGGTAACTGTCGGGCTTGATCGAAAGGAGCCAAAGCCTGTCCGCACTGCTTAGATGCTACGGAGAGTGTATGGCTGAACAACTCGCGCAAAACTGTGTATATGCGTCACCGTAGGTTCCTTCCCAGGAGTCACCCATACCGCAAGATGAAAAAACAATTCGACGGAAATAAGGAGGACAGCTTCGGCTCAAGGGCTTTTAGAGGAAAGAGGTCTATGATATGGTTAAGGATATCCATGTTGTGCTTGGGAAGGGATGTAAATTAAAACCCGTCGAGAAGAACATCGGAAGAAGCGGTCAATTTTTGGGACTTGCCTTATTGGGAGCACTTAGAAGTTCGTCAACGCATCGACGTCATGCACGTGGAGAAGAATGTATGTGAAAGCTTGATTGGTCTCTTCTTGAACATTAGTGGCAAAACAAAGGATGGTGTTAACGCATCGCGCGACTTGGTTGATATGAACATAAGGACCGAGTTAGCACGAAAGAGACCGATAAGGACGAACATACCTTCCACCGACTTGCTACACTATGTCCAAGGCCGAGAGAAATGAATTGTGCCAAAGCTTGCATGGTGTCAAAGTCCGCTGGTTACTCGCTAACATTAAGAAACTTGTTTCTATGCAAGATTTGAAATTAATTGGTATGAAGTCTCATGATTGTCATGTCTTGATGACACAAATGCTTCTGTTGCAATTAGGGGTATCTTGCCGAACAAGGTCCGAGTGGCAATCTTGAGGTGTGTTATTTCTTCAACTTAATTGCTCGAAGGTCATCGATCCCGAAGGACTAGATGCTCTGAAAGCCGAGGTGGTGACGACTCTATGTCAACTTGAGATGTATTTCCCTCCGTCATTTTCGATATTATGGTCCATCTCATTGTTCATCTTGTGAAAGAGATAAAGATATGCGGTCCGTGTTCCTCGTCATATGTACCCGTTCGAGAGGTATATGGGAATTCTCAAGTCCTACGTGCGGAATCGATCTCGACCGAGGCGACATCATCGAAGGTTATGCTACCAAGAGGTCATTGAGTTCTGCGTCGACTACATGGCTCAGGTGGAACCGATAGGTGTGCCTCTATCTCGTCATGAGGGAAGGCTGGATGGTATCGGGACCATCGGAAGGAAATCAATCACTCCCGATCTGGATACGTACGCTCAAGCCCATTTCACGGTCTTGCAACACATGACCCAACTGTCCCCGTACATCGACGAGCACAAAGACATGGTACGCCAACAGAATCCAGACCGGTCGGAGGTTTGGATCACGAGAGAGCACAACCGTCGGTTCAACGAATGGGTAAAGGTGCGAATCATGACTGGGAGGTCATCAAGTGATGATACGCTGCTATGGTTGGCAAAGGGCCACAATTTACAATTGTCACATGGCAAGGATCGACATAAATGGGTACACATTTTATAAGGCAGCTCAGATAGGAAGAGCATGATCCGAATCTGCGGTGTCCGCATAGATGCATTCAGTACCGATGGGCTGAGGAGCTCGTACTATGGGCAAATAGAGGAGATATGGGAGCTCGACTACGTGCTTTTCAAGATCCCCCTATTTCGGTGCCGTTGGGTCCATCTCCCACATGTGAAGGTCGACAAGTACGGCGTCACTACCGTGGACCTCGATCGTGTCGGATACAAAGACGAACCATTCGTACTGGCTAACCAAGTTGTTCAAGTCTTCTATATAACCGACCCGGCAAATAAGAAGCGTCACGTAGTTCTTCATGGAAAAAGAAGGATTGTCGGAGTTGAGAATGTAGTGGACGAGGAAGAATACAATCAATTTGACGAGTTGCCTCCTTTCGGAGACGGCATCAGGCTCGAGGAAGAACCCAGCGAGGAAGCTAGCTATATGCGCGTCGATCATCGTGAAGGACTATATTTTAATTAAGAAATTACTCCATTGTAATTAATTTATTCCATAACATCATGTGTTATGAACTTGTAATATGTCGTACGTATATTTTGATGTCAACGTGGAATTGTAATCGCTCCTGTCCTTGTGGACCGTATATTTTGGTGCATTAAAAATTCATTTCATTTGGAAAATAGTCCAGCTGCACCACCTTTCTAGAAACCTAAAAAACTAAAATTTTATGGCAAATAGTCTAACACCTTTGCAAAGAAACCGTATACTCATGCCTAATCTGCGATCGTCATCGTAGAAGACGACGTAGTCGTCCCACCCTTCCACACCGCAGCCAATGCTCGTGCACCGGTGGCCATCCTCCGACAGCGCCCACACCCGGCCCAGTGGCCCGGCCTTCTTCCCCCACGCCGCGGCCTGGACCATGTCCGCGGCGAGCCTCTGCACCGCCGCACTCCGGTTGGTCTTGGCCGCTCGCACCGCCGCCGGTCGGCTCGTCCTCGACCGGCTGATGTAGTGCTTCCCAACGTCGCGCGTCTCGTCGGTGTAGAGGAGGAGACCGAGCACGTGGGCCGCGCCTTGTGGCGACCATGGCCGCCGTTCAAGGAACATGAGGCCGCATGTCTTGGGGCGCGAAGACAAGCGAGGCCGACGATGAAACAAGCCCGGGTTGCGGCGGCGGCCGTGGTTGACGACGGCGAGTAGCGCTCGTTGTCTGCCACTTCACCGCCTCCTCTCGCTCGGCGCCACGCGCCTCCCACGGCGCGTTCCTTGACACCTTGTACAAGGCCTTACAACTATACGCACATACATTCAAGATGTTAGAATAAATAGTAGTATGTACGTCGTATATTGTAGACATAAAGATGTACGTCGTTAATCGTAGGTGCATAGGTCCTCCATGGGTGAGGAGAGCTCGTGGCCACGGCGGCCGACGATGTCGGCGACGACATCGTGAGAAAGAGCGCGATCACCGACCTCCTCGCCTTGGTGCCGCTTTGCCGCTCTGCATGCTAACCTTGGCGATTGACGTACTCAAAACCGTGAGACGAAGAGCGATGGGAGGAGTTTAATCTTCGGTGATTATTCCGTCTTATATCAAGAATTAGGAGTAATCGCACGTGAGGCGAAGAGACGCATGTATCGTCGGCGCGAGACGAAGAGACGGTTGTCGCGATGGTGAAGAGACACATCGCGCGGGAGCGATATCACGAGCGACTCTATATAGGAACCGCCTGTGATAATAATATCACCGACGGTTATTTAATAGAGCCGCTCGTGATACTAGTATATTACGAGCGGTTCTCAAATTGAACCGTGCAGCGATAAGGCGTCCTCATCACAGAGCGGTTCATATTACCAACCGTCGCGATACTTCCTGACGGTTGGTAATATGAACCGCTCGTGATATGTCCTCATCGCGACGGGTCATATTACGAACCGTGCGTGAAGTATCACAAGCGGTTGGTAATAAGAACCGCTCAGTGATGAGGACATATCACGAGCGGTTCCCGAGCGATTCCAAAGGGAACCGTCGTATAAGATTCAACACGACGGCTCCTTTGGAACCGTCTGTGATGAGGTGTCTGCTATTGCCTGTTTTGTAGTAGTGAACGTTCTTACCGATACTTTGCCTCTTCAAGAACTAATACTTGGTTGAAATGTCTAGCACACTGTCCTGTCAATTTCCTGGAAAACTGCTGAAGGGGGTTGCAGTTACTACTTTTTGCATTAGGTGTGGGAATAAAAAGAGATGAAAATAAGTTGTGTATTGGGTTAATGTATTTTATTTAGCATCTTTTATATTTGACACGTGGATCCAAGCTGGAAAGAAAAAGAGCCTGGATCAGTAGTTAAATTAAATTTTTGTTCATAAAATTAGCAGGGAGGTTTATGTTACAATCCCACTTGATATCATTGATGAACACCAATACAAGAACTAGCTTACCAATCCAAACACAGGTTACAAGCACTAGGAGATACAATCTGGGAGAATTGGAGGCAGGGAGAGGGCAAAGCAATTAGACTGGGAATTAGAGAAAAGGAGTTTGGGGAAGTGGAAATACGAGAAGAAGAACTGGGAGCGGCAGGGAGGAAGAGGGAAAGAAGCAAGAGAGTTCTGGTTCTTTGTTCTTCGATAATGCCTTCCATCGCTCTCGCCTGCCCCTTTGTAGACCAACTGGATCCCCTCCCCTCTTGCCTCCTAGGCCGTGGGCCCACGACTAAGCCCACAGCTAGGCCGGTCTGTGACAGTTTAGTTAAGACATAAGAGTAGGTACACTAGATCAGGGTTTGGGTAACCGGCCGAAAATTGGGATTTTCGGTTCTAAATTGGTTTCGGATGAATTTTGCCCAATATAAAAGAAATTTGTAACCATATCTAAGCACATGGGTGCATGCGGCCTGGTGGTAATGTTCATAGCCTAAAAGAAGGCCTGTCTTCCGGTCTTGGGTTCAAACCCTTAGAACTGCACTTTTTTTTTTTTTCCGTTTTAACTTCGAAAATTTCAAATTTTGATTTGAAAATTTTGGCCAAAATTTTCGGCCAAACCGGTCCTACTGGTGACCCCCAGTAAATTTTTAAAGCGGTTACCAAAACCCTACACTAGATCAAGAATAAATAAAATGAGGTTGGTCAGGCCCCTATGTGATGAGGGGGGGTACAATGATATTGTTATAGGTAACTTAGAATCTTTGTTTTCCTTGTTAAAGTTCTTGCCAACTAGGTAAATTTCAGCTTCTCACAGCAATTGACAGCATGGGATATGCTTTCACATTGTTCCTTTTTAATATGTTTAATTTTACTGGGGGTAGTTGATATGTAAATTCTTCAAAATTAAAGCACAACCATCATGGCGACAGAAGGTCGTATGGATTTACGAAACAATAACCTCTTTTGTGATTCAACAGGTGATGGGTTGACAGATTCTTTACAGGGCTTATCTACCATGGAGGTACAAGAACACACTACGCATGGTTTATTTATATTCATAATTCTTGTACAACATATCAATTCTCTGATGCTTAACAGAAATTGTTAGAGAGGACTATAGTTAAGAAGTCTAGGGGTAAACATATTGTTAACTTCAATTATAATATGTTGTTTGGCCTCTTGCTCCAAGTCTTCTGCAAAGTCCTAGTTGACATATTACTTGATCAACATACCAATTACCCATCTTTTTCTTATGTGAAAGTTCATAGTAATTAAACCTTTCTTATGTAGTTATGTGCTTCTTGCTTGCATGGACATAGGTGCGAACATGTGTACAAAATATTTGCGCTGACACAATAAATCGCTAACACCGTCAAAGATATGAAAAGGTCACCCGTCACCTCAATCTTGGTATCATGTATATTTTATGAAGTCCTGATGGAAACCAGCAACTTAATGTAAACATCCATATTTATTTTGGAGGTGTTTCTTACATATGCATACTTTTGTAGCTTAATATCATGTACAAAGTTTTCATTTTTCTCTTTTCTTGTTGCTGAATTGTTCAATATTTAGGTTTGTAACTTCCTTTCAGGTAAATAGCATTGTGGACTGGAGGAAATTTTACTTTGAGCGATACATGTGAGCTTCTTTCTTTATTGGTTGATCAAAGTTACTTTCTTTTCATATGATTTCTTTCTGAATATGAGGAATTTATTTAAAAGGGCATCTTCATGTTATTTTTCCTTTCGCTCTGGTCAACAATAAAGCATCAGAGATTCATATGATCTCTCTATTCTGTTCAATGTTTGAATGTTTGTAATGTTTTCAAATCCGTTACTTATTTGGTATTGTTGATGTTATAACTTATATGCATATCCCCTCCAAAAAAAAATATATAATGTAGATGCATATGCCATGTGAAACATGTTAAAAGTTATTGTGGAAGTAGTTGGTCATGTAATAAAAGCTTTACTTGGTTGATGCCTTGAGGGTATACCTGTAGTGTAGTAATATTCCAACGTGTAATGCAGATTTGCTGGTAAAATTATTGGACGCTACTACGACAGTCAAGACAATCCTACAAAATTTCTGAAGGGTGTAGAGGTAAAGGCAAAAAGAGGTGCCCAGCTTCTTGAGAAGCAGAAGAGTGAGGAAGCGAAAATACCCAACTGCAATTCAAAATGGAGCCAGCAAGAGGGTGGAGTAGTAAGTACCTTATTGCTGCTGTTCCCAGTTTATCTTGTTTTTTCTTAAAATACCTCATGAATTTACTGATTGAACTAAACTTCATCTTACCAAGTTTGGAATTCACACACCAAAAAATATTCTGACCTGCACTCTACAAACATTGTATTACCGCTTGGTAGGGCAATAGGGTACTATTTAGGATTTATCGTGCCTCTGGTGGGCTATAACCTTCCCAAGCACCCATTTTGATTTTTCGGGTTGGTTGTGATGATTCTTGGCAGTCGCCAAGAATAAGCTGGCAACAAATTAAGTTATGGAGCAATATATTTCGATTAAAAAAACATAAGATACAACCGTATTAATGAGTCGTCGAATAAAAAAGGCATTAATGAGAATCAGCAGTAACTTTGTGTAACTTGTGGAGATTGCTCCCAAACCCAGTGCCTATGGGCTACTGTCTAGCGTCTACTGATATTTTCCTTCACTTTTCTCGTCCTTGCTTAGACCTACTGTAGGAATCATATCTATGGTGGGTGCTTGGCAGTGGTATTCCAGCCACATGTGATGAATAGTAGCGCTGGTACTCCTGTCACCCTCTGAGGTAGCAGCAATATGTACATATGGCTTTCCTGGGGGCGTGTTAGTCCCATAAATTCGATATAAGAAACAAATTTTGGCCAGAATTTGTTAGTGCGTGAAGCATTTCTGCGTAACTGATATATTGAGTTGGACTAAAATGTGTCTATTTTGAGGAGGTTACTCCACAACAAAGTCTGAACAAAGCAGTTTAAATAACACATTTTGCTTAATATGACCATTTCTATGAAAGCCTTCATAAGATTGTACTACTTGTGTTAGGTTTGGTGCGAAACAGGCTATCCAAGATTAGTCAGGAGGCCGGGTGAAAGAGCTCTCACCGGACAAGTTAGCCAATGGTGTGCCTGTTTCCAGCAAGAGGAGCTCGACAAGCCAGGGCAAGTGGTGTACGAAGGGTGTGATCATCTGTCTAATTCTTGCAAAGTGAAGTAGAATGTACACCTGTCTTCCGTTGTTCATATGCAATTGTCCCTGGCTACTCATTGCAAGACTACTAACAGCAATCAGATTCAAAAAGCACCAGCCATACATCATGATCATCTGTGCTGCGAGAAGTGGGCCGATACGTTCAGAATATCTAATGCAATCGTCTGGCTTCTGAAGTGAAGATACGCAATTGATTGGTAGACTACGTGCAATGCAATCAAGTCGTATGATGGAAATGCCCTACTGCCATGCTTTATTCATGTAGCGCAAGGAATGCAGAGGCGGTCCATGATGCTCCCAGCTGAGCTGCCATGGGGCCTTGGCTATCGACTGATCGACGCTATCTTCACGATGCAGTCAAGGGATACAGTTCAGTCCCCCGTCCTATTTCTTCATGATACATGCACCTCAACGAGACTGCCGAGCTTAGTTAGACCGATACATGCCGTGACTGAGATAATCTGTCACAGATTTGGCTCGCTTGAGCTAATAAATCGTCAAACAAAACCAAGCTACCTCGTGAATTTTAGCTCAATTTCGAACTCCTCGAGGATTAGAAACGAGGTCATCATGACCGCAAGTGTGCAACGTTGAGTGATTGCCATTGCCCCTCCGAGACCAGTTGGCTTTTTTAAGCTAGTCTTTGCATGGTAATTTGTTTGTTATTGTTGGGTTTTGATTTTTTTAAGCTTTTAACTGTTGATGATGTAATGACTATGTATATCCCTAGTTGATAAAGAGATCGATAGCTATACTTTAATTATCTAAAATAACATACTAACCAGAGCCTGGCATGCTCACTGTAGTCACTGTTCTGTTGTCTCTCTCCCATACACCCCAAGCTGTCGTCACCCCATTAGCGCTGGGCTCTGGTCCGCGGGCCCTACCAAGCACCCTGTCTCGTTATTGCAGGTGCCAGGTGGTGGTAGGTACTTGTCCACCGAATTATTCACCTGGGGTGTGCATCTGCATCACCGCATTTCATTGCGTCGATTATCTCCGAGCAAGAAGGGAAGGGCGGGCTCAAGGGCATGCATGGATGATCACGCCACGGGCAGAGCATGGCAGAGCTTGCATTCCCCATGGCATGATGGATACATGGCGTTCGCCGGTGCGGCTGCACTGCACCCTGCGAGCGATCATTTCATCTCGCCCGTCTGCCTTTCCTTCCCTCATCACAACACAGAGATTTGTTTTTTTATTTGTGTGTGTGTGTCCCCCTAAGCTATGATGCGTCGTGATGAACTATACCAGGATGTGATGTGATGATTCTTCGCATCTCAGAAAACTCCCATCCCGACGCTCCTCTCTCTGGGTACTGAGGTGTTGTTTGCTTAGCTGGGGAGAAAAAAATGGCACTGGTCTGTCCGACACTGGGCTGCCTGTGTTGTGTGTGCATGATTCTCCCGTGCAAGAAAACATATGCATATACGAGTATGGTTTTACCACATATGTATGCATGCAAGCATGCGCTATCCTCGCTGGTAAAATATTTCGAGATTCGTGCAACTTTTTGGACCTCATTTTCTATATTAGAAAATTCCTACCAACAGTATAATTAAATAAATTTTAGAAAAAAAAATTATAATTGATAAAATTCTGAAAAAATTACACAATCAAGTACACTATGCCGGGAGGCTCCACAAAAATTTTATCATTTTTTGAGCTCATATTCTATATTTAGAAATTCCTGCAAAAATACATCTAAATGGTTTTTTGGAAAAGTTGCTACAGTGCTACAGTACCAACATGCTGCGGTACTAGACGACAGCAGCTTGCTGCTGCCGTACGGCGGCGCAGCAGGCGCGTTCCTGCGGTCCGGGAGCGCAACACGCGGGTCCGGGGGGCTAGATTTGGAATTTCGAAGGTAAGAGGGTTAGATTTGGAATTACGGTGGTCTAGAGGGCTAATAGTGTCCAAAACTCAAATATGTATATCTATACGTATTGTGTATCGTATGCATAGCATTGAAATCCTCCCGTTCTCTCTCTCCTCTCTCGTTCACTCCCATCTCTCTCTCCCAGCGTACGGCGGCGAGATCGAGCGGATCCGGCCAAGGGTGAATCCAACGGGGAGGTTTCGTTAGGCTCGATCCTACCCTCCGCTAACAGCCATGGAAGAACGGAGGGAGGAATAAGCGAATAACACAGGACAGAGGAGGAGAAAGAAGAATAGAGAACACATGGCAGCATTTGGGCCTTTAACGAAGCCCGAAAGGCAAGCCCACAAGGCCCAACAAAGGCTTTACCCTTACATCCACCCCACGTCCCCACTCGCCAGGCTCCCCACCAGCCCACCCGATTGAAACAAGCCCCAAGATCAAGAGGAATGAGAGGATAATGCGCTACGCACATGAGGAATCGTGAAGCCATGAGAAACCCTAGGTGAGGTGGCGACGCAAAGCGACACGACTCAGGAGTCAGGCGCACAGAGAAGCCAGGATGGTGGCACACCGAGCGCGGAGAAGCTGGATGGAGGGGGGCTCCCGATGGCCACCTAGCCATGGCCGGCGTTGCGTCACTGTGGGCCTAGGGTCTATGGAATTGCGTATTTTGGTCGGGCTGCGGGGTTGGCCTTGCCAGTTGGGGCAACAGGCAACAACTAGCAAGATTCATATATGTGCCAAGCCGCCAATTGGTATATATTCGTTAATCTTTACTCTTGACTTTGGTTGGTGTTGTATAGTAATATAAGTTGTATTTTGTGTAGTGATGATCGAAGAAATTGGTATTTGGTAATTGTCTAATCGATATTTTTTTACGAAGTGATGAAATTTACAATTTGTCATACCAGAGAAACGAACTTTGCGTAACTATTTCACAAGCAATTCAAGTAGTACTACTCCAACCGATGATCGCTACTCACTAGAAGCATATTTATATGTTTTGGGGATGCACTTCATTAGTGTGGTACCTTCATTATATTTCTCCTTTTTGCTTTTCTTCTCTTCTATTCATGTATGAATTTGGATTACACAAGAATGTAAGACTATGTTTGTCACAATTTAGCTTAGTCCTTTTGAGTCTACCATCTATTTTGATCCTGACTTCGCCATTGGATCTGTCCGTCCCCGGGCGCGGCGCTGGATCCGGCCATCGCCATTGTCTTCCTCTCCGGATTCCCTGAGCGCGACGCAAGAGGGCAGCGAGGTGAATGGTCTGGCCGTCCCTCGCACAGTGTCGCCGGATTCGGCCGTCCCCAGCCACTTCCCCAGCCCCAATGACGGTGGACGCGTCGCTCACTCTGGCACTTGCTAGTGTTGTACGGCGGCGAGATCGAGCGGATCTGGCCGTCCCCGGTCGGGCGTGGTGCCGCCAGATCTGGCCGCCCTTGTCTTCTTCCTCTCTGTCTTCCACGGGCGCGGCACCACCTCCACAACATCGTTATCCTCATCTCCCTCGCCTCTCACTCTCTCTCTCTCTCTCCGTCTAAGATCCGTACGGGGTCTTCCCCTCCAGTGCCATTGTCGCCCACCGTCGTCCACTATTCGCCGCTCCACACCGGCGCCGAGGGAGACGCCGCCCTCTAGATCCGACCGGTCCGGTCTAGATCAGGACGGCAGGGCCACTGGTCGCCACCCATCATCGTCCATTGTCCACCACTAGTCCTCGTCCTCATCGCCACCTCCACCACCGCGACCCACCGGCTCCTCGGCTCCGCGTCGTTCGCTACAGGTCCATGTTCTTGATTTTTCTTTGGGGAATTTTTTATCTTGATTTTTCTGATGATGGCAAAAGTGTTTTGCAATTTCTCTTACAATTTTTCTTGCATTTCTTGAAGGTGGGAAATGAAAATGAACCACATTTTCTTGGAAACAAAAAATGGACAAAAATGCAATTCCTCTTGTGTTTTCTGTTGTGATTCCAATTTTGTTAATGTTTTCCATTGTTTCTTGAAGGGAAAAAAATGTTCGCAATTGAAGGAGTGTTGGTGCTCAAATTCTTCATTTCCTTTTAATTTTTGCTTGAAATTAGACTAAGATAGGAGGAGCTGTCGGTTGGTTCTTGAAGTTTTGTGATGAATCCATGCAGATGGTGGAAGTTGTGTGACAAATTTATGGGAAAAATTCTCGATCCGCGAAAATTGTCTGAAATTTGAAAGAAAAATATTTAAAGTTTGACGAGAAAATGCACCTACCAAAAAAAAAGAATAGAAAAATGGTAAAAAATGTGAATGAAAAATGAGAACAAATGGCATAAGAGAAAAATGCTTCTATTTTGTTTTGTCCAAGTGAGATATATGGCATAATATTATTCCATTTTCATCCGAAAGGGCATTTTTATTCTATGGTATAATATTATTCAATTTTCATCCGAAAGGGCGTTTTTATTCTATGGCACAATATTATTCCATTTTCATCCGAAAGGACGTTTTGATTCTATTTCTCAATTCCACTCCATCTAGATCTAAGAAAGAACCCGATGTAATGAAATTCCACTAGTATACAAAAAAAGAGGAATATATACAAGGTCTCAAAACCTCGTTATAGAATTTTTGCTTCAAATAAAAAGAAATATCATATGGAGTCAGCAAATGAAATAGAGTCATCGAATGAAGAAGATTCATTAACAACTCAATTTACATATCAAAAATGAAAAAAATTTAGAACAAGAAAGCATTGCCTTCTTTCCTATATACATTGTGTTGGTAGTGGAACTCTATCTAAATTTAGAGAAAGTAAGGGCTTTATACATGTAATACACACATATAGATACTGACATAGCAAACAATTAATCACATAACCCATATCATAATATAGGTTCTTTATTCTTTTTTAGAATGAAATTTGGAATGATTATGAAATTTTAAAATTCTGATTTTTTTAGAATTATTGTGAATCCATTCCAATTGAATATTGAACAATCAAATCCTTCACATCATAGTTTTAGGGTTAAAAGTGTGGAAAGTATTTGCAGCACTATCGTCCTCGAATAGAGAGTTTTCTACGATCGCCCCATGAATAGCGCATAGCAAAGCCGCGTGCCCATGCCTAATACTTTGGCAAATCCCATTATATGAATTGGGTTCAATGTCCAAATATGAAATCCTTGGAAAAAGAGGATGAATCAAAATATCACTGCTACCTCAAAACTCGTTTCAAAGATCCAACCAGATTGCCCCAGTGAATAAATAAGGAATACGGGAACAAAAACATCGATTGTAGCAGAGAATGAAATTGTATTATAAGGCCGCAATTAAATAGACCTAGCAAGTTCAAATTTACATAACATGAATCCTATTAGTGCAAAATTGTTTGAAATTTGAAAGAAAAATCTTTAAAGTTTGATAGGAAAATGAACCAACCAGAAAAATGAATAGAAAAATTGTAAAAAAACTGAACAAAAATATTCAAAACTTGACAAAAAAATTATCTGAAAAAATGTTTAAGATTTGACGAAAAAATGGAAAAAATGAACAGAAAAATGCTCAATGTTTGAAAAAAATGAACTGAAACCATGTTCACAAACATTTTTGAAACTTTAATAGAAAAATGCTCAAACTCTTGAACCATAAACATGATCATAAAAATGCTCAAAACTTGAACGAAAACTGGAGCAAACACATGTTCACAATTTTTCCCTCCCTCAAAAACATTTCAAACTCACCCCTCCAACTCATTCTCCCTCCAATTGTCACTCAAATACAAGAATTATTTTTAACACTATATGGTCGTGTATTCCTCTCCCCACCGCGTGAATCTTAGATCATTTCAATGGTGAGGATAATGCATGCGACCACATGTATATACTTGTGTTGATTTTTTGATGCATATACTCACGGTTGTTCCAAAATTTCAATGCACACTTCTCAGATTCAGGCAGCGCATGATGGGATTCGGATTCTCTCCGTGGAAGAAAAGCAAGGCACCATGTTGGCATTATTTGTCCTCTGTGACCCATCTTGCATTGAAAAATCAATGCTTGGGTTGGGAGTGGTTTGGAATAAAGCTAAAGCCATGTTTTTATTTTTTAAAAGAAAAAACTAAAACCCTGTTTGCAACATAGGAATTTTCTCTTTCTAAAAACTACAGGAATTGGAATGTTTCATGTAAACTTCCCGCGAAATTTCTATGAAATTCTTAAGTTCGCAATGGGGTCTAATTGTATAAGATGTTTGCACATTATAATTTATGATATAGATGTCACAATATGCGATTTCCAAAGGGGCCCTGTTTGGAACGCCATAATTTTTCTAAAAACACGTGAAAACTTAATTTCTTGCAAAAAATTATGAAATTCATTAGTTCTTAATAGGGTTTGATTGTACAATATGTTTGCACATTAGAATTTCTCGTATAGATCCGACGATATGCAATTTTAGATGGGCTCTATAAGTAGAAAATCGCTTACAATAGAGATGATTTTCAATTCTATAGCCCACACAAAAAATTATGAGTTATAATTGTGCAATGGACCCTGCAATCTCAAGTTCTAGCTCCACCATCGCTTATAGGGGTGTCAACGGATCGAATACGAATCAAATAGTGGTATTCACACATTCACATTCGTATTTTTGTAAGTGAATACGAATCTGAATTTGAATATGCTCGAATATGAATATGAATTGAATGTTGTAATAAATACATATACAAATAGAATACCTACTTAATTCGGCGGATACGAATATCCTACGACATAATGAAATTTAACAAAAAGAGTTTGTTGACATTGGTTTTATAGTAATATTATGCACCTTTTTCTCTGGTTTATCACATAATCATTGATCATTAGTACTTGTGCCAAAATGAACATACCAACTTTAGCTAAAAAGAGCTCGCAAAGAACTTTATTTGGGTGTGTGCCAAAATGAACAACATCGAATACCAAATTGGAGTCCACCATGACAATGGCCTCGTCGAGACAATCGAAATGCATATATAATATGCTCAATTTGGAAGTTAGATGCAGAAGATACGCAGTTGTTAGCCGCTGATATGTGCACATAATCCGAATATTGTCAGTATTCGATTCGACACCTATTTGGCATACCATATTCATATTTGTATTCGGCAAAAAAAATCTAGATACTATCCGGATTTGTATTCATTTTACAATACGAATGCATTTTTACTTACCACATTTGCTACCATCCGAATATGGATACCGGATAAAACGTATTATTCGGATTCGTTTGACACCCCTAATTGCTTACCATCAAACTCCAATGAAAATTCCAAATTCAAATGAAACTATCCAATTGACTCGCGCAATTGCATGTTTTATTGTAGTATACATTTATGCAATTCCAAATTTCAAAATCTATATTTTGTAATCTAAATTTGAATTTGGGATATTTGATTTCATATTTAATTAGCATTTTTTTTAGATCTCTCTCCTTATCTGTGAAAGGGAGGATTGAGAGATGGGTCCATTGAGGAAGAAATTTACACACTCAATCTTTGGATTAAGCGTAGTGTTACCTATTTCTTTTCTTTCAAATTAATATAACTTTAAATCAGCGGTTGAACCAAAGCCTTTAAAATTATGGTCCACCAAATTAAGGGTTAGATATTTTTATATCTTTTTCAAATTAATATATCTCTAAGACAACTATCGAATATGAGCCTTTAAACGTAGGGTCCACCAATTTAATGGTCTGAATTTTTTATTTTTAGAATTTCTAATATATTTCTCTTTTTTTCTTAGCGGTTGAAAAATGCTTGCTATCTTTTTTAAACTTGTAGGCAGGGTGGCTACAACTTTAATTAAGAGGAGAAAGTTTTGGACTAAAACAGTTTATAAAATGCTTGGTATCGACTTTTAATAGATAATAGATTCGTTCATTCTTTTTTTAGTTTTAGCATAAGATTAAAAAAAAAAAACTTCCAATGGCATACTCTTAAAAAGCTGGTCCCGGATCCTGCCGTAGGATTAGAATGTGGAGACATGATTGATGTTGCGGGGATCAAACACGTACGAGCTAATGATGCTCGTTACGACCCACCACCAAACCATGGCCGATCGACCCAGTGCTAGCACTAGCAACAGTATGGGAAAAGCGGGGTTTAATTACGAGCTTGCCCTTGCCTCCCAAACCCCAAGACCCGTAGCTAGACTAGAAATACCAATGGGAAGCACCGTAGCGGAGCCACGAAATGGTGTTCGGCGTATGACTTTTTCACTATGCGTGCGTGTACCCTGTCTTCCTCCTGTGCTACTGTAATTCCTCCTCCGCCTCTGTTTGCGTGCGAGTGGATGGAGAGAGAAACAAACGATCGAAAAGAAGGAAAGTACAGGATGGGTATAGTGTGCTGCTGCTGCTGCCTCGAGTTCACCTACGGAACGTACGTACGGGAAAAGGGCAAGAAGGTGTTGGATGTGTGTGTGAGAGAGAGAGGACTCAAGAGGAGAGAAAGAGATGCAGCACAGAGAGAGCGAGCGAGCAGTAGGGAAGAGAGAGAGAGAGAGAGAGAGCAGCTGTGCTTCGTGAAGCACAACATCATAATAGGTTGTCGCGGTCAGAGCAGGCAAGGCACGCCTCAAAAGAACCGCGCCTGAAACTATCATGAGCTTAGACCAGCAGACGCGCGCGCAGTAAATACGGACTCGCATCGCATGCAACCCCCGTCCCTATCCGAGCTCTCCTACGCGTTCTTCTTGACCTCACCTCGGTCTCTCTCTACATATGCATGCAGCCATGCACCCATCCGCTTCGTATGCCACTCCTAATGGCTAATAATGCTTACACCTAATCTACTCCTACTTTTTTGTGTGTGTAGATTATAGGCCAAAGGAAAACCATGCGTGATGGGTTTAGGTACATCTAACCTAGCTAGATGGAGACGGGTGTGAGCGATCAGTGAGACAGTGACGCAAGTTAGGCGCAAGGCTGCCATCTTTTAAAGGTGGCCGTTTAGTGACTAAGCTAGTGTGTGTGACCTGTCCTAACTCCTAAGCCTAACCACTAACCAGGCCATGATTCCAGAGTACGTGCTACTTCTACGGTAGTAACAATGCATGCATTGCTTAAGTGAGTACATACGAGCAGAATCCTTTTTCATATTTGGCCGGTAACATCGATCTCGCCACGTTCGTATATATGCACCATCTCCTAAAGAAAATCACGCGTACACGCGCAATAGACGTAGATGCATGGAATGGACGGACGGAACGCACCCCCAACCGCCCACTGAATCGCACCAAGCAAAAGCATACGCGCCCACGGCACGACGCGTGCAAGCTTTGCGACGCGCCGGCGTCACGCCATAGTTAGTCATAGCAATTTTAGTTAGATATGATGTAGTTAGGGTTTAGATATATAGTTAGACATAGCTAATTTAGTAACATATAATGTAGTTAGGGTTTAGATATAGTTAGACATAGTTAGAAATTTTAGTTTGTTTAGTTACATATAGTTAGTTAGACATAGTTATTTAGTTTGCTAGGTAGCAAATTACTTGGGTAGTTATAAACTTAAATTAGTTACGTATGCAATTAGTTAGTATACTACTTTACTATTAGACATTAACAACCACCGCCTTTTGTATGGATTAGATGGACAATCTAGTAACCTTGCACCATGGAGGCGTATTGAGAAAGATGGTTATGGAAATGTGTCATTTGTTGGGATGGAAAGTGTGTCCTGTTGCTTAGTGATCGTCCGTCTTATGGTGAATTGGTCGCTAGAGCTCGTGAGGTTCTATGTTGTCATGGTAATGAGGATGGCATCTCGATTGAGGTGTACTTCACCTTGGTTCTAAAGACTCTATTTTTAGGCGGATGGTCTCAATTGACTCGAGGATCATGGCAAAATTATGTCGATCGGTGATGAGGACCCAATATCAATGTTTGGATTTGTTTGTGGGAAGTTGTCCATTGATCCTAATCCTCATGGGCACTCACCCCCTCATGGGCATTCACCCCTTTATGGGCATTCACCAGATTTGGGTAGTCCTCCTCCTTTGGACTAAGTCTTTCTTGGAGTAAGTCTTTCAATACATGGCAATCAAAATATAAACTTGTAACCAAATATGACATTTGTGAACTAACAAAATGATGATGAACCGCAGAGACTTGCGAGACGGCTACGCAGCGCTGCTGCTCGTTGTGGTTGCAGGACGCATGCACCGATGGACGTCCACGTGCCACAGAGACATCTTCCGGACGCAGTCATCGAAACTGTAGGCCTGGGCACTTCTTCACACGGAGGTACGCCTTCCGAGGCGAGCTCGTCCCGCACGCGACCGGGGATACTTTGAGGGACTTGGTGGCGAGGAGGAGGACGAGGTCGAGGAGGAGGACGAGGCGAGGAGATTGGACCGTCTCGGCTCGGTGCTCGCCGACACGACCTTCGCAGCCTCCACCGCGTAGGCACCGGCGTCCGCGTGACCCTTACACTCCGTGCACCGACGCTCTTGGTGGAAAGGGCAAGGCTAGGAGGCGAGTGAGGACTGTGTTTATGTACCTTGTATGGACTTTTATGGACTATTTGGACTTTTGGATTGTTGTTTCCACTATTCGTGTGGTATTTTGATGAATATATGCTCGTATGATATATTTGTGTCATATTATTAAATGTGGATGGTCAGAAAACAGGGGAAACTCTGGCGAATTTTTCCCGTGATTATATGCTGGGACCAAAGGAACGTGTGCTTATTGTTGGCTGGCGACCAAAAGTTACCGAAATATATAGGCATAGTGACAAAAAAAAACAAATCATGCTACTCACATGTTCAAGTTTAACAATATACTCACATGCACATACTGAAAAAGTGCAGTACATGACAAGAGTACAACAAAATAACAAGTCCAGGAAATGATAACATTGTTCATTATTAAACCATAACTACTAAGTCTAGCACACTACTGAGTGCAACGAGGCCACTTTCCCTTCCTTAAAGCATCCGGATTCTCCTCCATTGCAGCCTTAGCACGGCGAACACGCTCAAGCCTCCTCTCCCTCTCCCCTCGCTTAGCTATCGCCTCATTTTCACCTCTTCCTCGCGCTCCTTTCTGCGCCTCCTCTTTGCGTGTCTTCTCCATGACTCCTCGCGCTCCGCATCCCACTTCTTGATCCCTCCATATCTTGCTTGTCCTCCTCCTTGATCTCGGTGTCGATCCACCGCTCAAAGTCACATAGCAGGAGGTTCTGCAAAACATGGGTCATTAAGCACGTAATGAAATGTTATTGATTCATCGCAAGAACAAAGAAAAAGCCACTAATTTCTCACCAACAATCCAATGCAGATCTGTTGAGGTGTAGGGTCAAAGGCATAATTGTGACACATCCAATACCTCTGCCTGTACGTGTCCTCCTCATCAGATCTCGCCACCCTACAAGCATCACCGCAGTAGCACATGGGAACTGGAACGCCACTAGGCAGTGGCAAACGGGCGTACGCATTGCCCACCAGCTGTTGCCTAATCCAGAAATACAACAAATTGTATGAACCTTACATAATATGAACTACATATTACCGACAAATTAGAATACGATGGACAAAGATTACCTTGATTTACTAGCTTTACCACGCCTCGGCATCCTAACAGTGGGAGAAACAGAGGGGACCGACGTAACTAAGGTTCCATAATACACAATACGAATCAATAAAACAAGTGAGACTAATTGCTTCAAACCCTATGTCATGACTAACCTAATTTTGCATAATACACATGATATAGACCAAATCAATGCGTAAAAGTGAGGAGGACAAAGAGGATACCTTGCTCTCGGTTGTATGGATCAATTCGAAGTTTCCACGGTGAAAATTGGTGATTACGCGCCATCGGGTCGCTCCAAAGAGGCGAAAGGCGAGGAGGAGAAGAGAAGCTGCCGCTTACACTCGCATGGGCCGCCGCGAGCGTGGGTGCGTGCTTGCACGCGCAAAAGATCTCGGCCTAAAATGAGAGGGGCACTGGCCAAGTGACCAGGGGTATAAGCCGCACGGGTAACAGACTCGTAAAGGCGAGTTAGCTTTATCGATCGGAGGCGTAGCACATTTCGACCAAAGCTTGATTATTCGTTCACGTCCCTGGTTTTGTGTGATCTGGGACCAGCTTAATTAAGTGTGGAAAGGGTTAGCCTTTTAGGTTGTATTTTTAGTACTCACAGCTTCCTTTCCCTCCTTGTTTCGTGTCTGTACGAATCCTAGGTGGTACAAGTACTAGTACAAGCAAACGCCGATAATGCAAATATTGCTACTAGTGACTATGCTGTTGCTGTTGGATGGCTACGTAAAATGCCAAATTTGGTCGCTCTCCTTTGATCCTAGGGTTAATTCGCTCGTTCTACTTTGAACTTGCAAAAAAAACAAAACAAAACAAAAAACTATGGGATCGGCAAGGCATTCCCATCCCCTTCATGTCTCTACATTTTTCAAAACGAGTTCAATTCCCGCAGTATTTAGGAAAAACTAGCAGGATGACCCGCGCATTTGCACGGCTAGATTTGTTTTAAAATTTGTAGTGACAAATGGTATAACTTAAATGCTTCAGAATAGATTTACGTATTTTGTAGCTATTTAGATTTTTAAGATATCATAAACATTAGAAAATGACAATAGAGGCTTGAAGAAAAATACAACTTGAGTAACGTAATTGAAGTATGAGCTTTCATGGAAGAAAATCATAAGTATAATAAGTTAATCACTCTCCATTATGTATACATCATGTAGCTGCATGCCCTTAACTCTTTTCCAAAATATTTGCATGCACATGTACCTCTATTAATATCAAGCGATACATTGATTATGTGTGCAACAAAATTATCTTATTAGTTTACATGGTATTAGAGTACATTACCCACATATACACCGATGTACCATGGTCGACATACCTTGAACTTATCTTCTCTTACGTCGATTGCCCCACCGAACCGCGTGTCTTCTATCTCTTCTTTCCGTCATAATTTTTCTGCTTCAACCTCCAAGAGCAAGTACAATTCTTGATCGATATCTCTCAGTTGCTATCATTTTTAATGCAATACTCTACCACATAGTTATTTTCTACTTCTCTCCAATTATCGTTTAATGATAACCGTTGTGATATCTACACGTATATGCGTGTAAATATCGTCAATCTCTGTCGAGACACTCGTCGCACTCTCTCCAGTGGCCCCAAGCCTATTTCTTACCGTTGCGCTATCTCTCCTCTGAGCTCTTTGCTCCTTTGTTTATGTACGCCCATGCTTCTATTCGTAGGATGCATGCATGTATATACACATGTACGATGTTATACATGGCCGATGTCTTCTTCTCCTGTGTTGGTCACTCCTCTTCTTCTATGTTGTCCAACTCAACGATGTGGCTTCCTCACTAACTGCGACGACCTCCTATCTTCACTGATATCGGTATGTCTGCCTTAGTTGTTGTCTAACGTTAGGGCTACTCACCATCGTCAGTGACGACATGTCACTCACCAACGATGGCATGCTCTTAACTACCCGATAGTCACATATCATCGATAGCTCGTTTTTACTCTAAAGCTTCATCTCCTCTCTGCTATGTCTCCCGATATCTTCTTCTCCTGTGTCGGTTACTCCTCTTCTTCTACGTTGTCCAACTCAACGATATGGTTTCCTCACTAACTGCGATGACCTCCTATCTTCACTGATATCAGTATGTCTGCCTTAGTTGTTGTCTAACGTTAGGGCTGCTCGCCATCGTCAGTGACGCTATGTCACTTACCAACAATGGCATGCTCTTAGCTACCCGATGGTCACATATCGTCGATAACTCGTTTTTACTCCAAAGCTTTATCTCCTCTCTGCTATGTCTTTTCTATTATCGAATTTCTTTGGCTATGTACTTCTTCAACAATGCCAATGCGCGATCACCATTCGTCGTCATAGCACTTGGCTCCTTTGACTCCGGTCTTTCTCTTCAATGGCTCCAACGAGCAGCAGCCAATATTGTCCTTGTCGAACGGTTAAGGTGAGCAACATGTAATTATTCTCATCTTCGTCGCCGTTGCCTCGGCTATTCGTTTCCTTGTGGATCAATGTCTTCTTGTAGAACAGATCGACGTCATTGCATTTTTTCGTGATCTCATCCAACACTATTCACGATATCCTCATTATAATATATATTTAATTTATTCGAATTTTAGTTATTAAGAGATTTTACTTTGGAATTCGTATGGAAATCAAATTGCAAATTTTCTTTTATTTGTTGTCCCTAATTTCAATTATTTTTTATTGGAACCCGTAAACTAATCCAATTGTTAATTTTTACGCTGAATTACGGTTATTTATAGATTTTACTTGAATTCGTGATCGAAATCAAAATGCTAGTTTTATTTTTTTATTCCAAAATCAATTTGTTTTTTTGTTGATATTTGTATACTAATCTAATTGCTATTTTTGGTTTAATTTTTATTCGAGTTATATTTATTTAGGATTTTACTTAGGAATTCGTATGGAAACCAAATTGATGATGTTTTTGTTCTGGATTTTATTTATTTAAATAATTTACTTTGAATTCATATGGAAATCAAATTACAAATTTTATTTTATTGTTTATCTCAATTTTTAATTATTTTTGTTGGAATTGTATAATAATCTAATTGCTATTTTTAAAACATATATACTAAGACTTATAATTATTGGTGATTTTACTTTGGAATTCATATCGAAATCAATTTGATAATTTTATTTTATCTTT
This sequence comes from Ampelocalamus luodianensis, assembly GCA_036346255.1. Lineage (NCBI taxonomy): Eukaryota > Viridiplantae > Streptophyta > Magnoliopsida > Poales > Poaceae > Ampelocalamus > Ampelocalamus luodianensis. The sequence goes on from CM070621.1 coordinate 22,898,572, forward strand.
ATTCCGAATTTCTGTTATTTTTTGTTGGAATTTATATACTAATCCAATTACTATTTTTTTAAAAAAAATCTAGTGAATTTACTTAAGAATTCATGTCAAAATGAAATTGCTAATTTTATTTTATTTTTTATTCCTAATTTTAGTTATTTTTGCATTGTACATGACATGAACTCTTATTTCTATATTGTACTTGGTATGGACTCTTTCGTTTAATTCAGATCGTTATAATTTGGACCCACCGTAATTAACGGTGTAGATGTTTCTTTTTTTTCACCGATTAATATGAGAATTTCTAGCCTTTGAGAGCAAACGTGGTAGCTTCTAGCCTTTGAGAGCAAACGTGGTAGCTTCGTTTTCTATTGCTTTAATAATATAATTTGTAATTAACGGTGTAGATGTTTCTTTTTCACCGATTAATGTGGGAATTTCTAGCCTTTGAGAGCAAACGTGGTAGCTTCTAAGCTTTGAGAGCAAACGTGGTAGCTTCGTTTTCTATTGCTTTAATAATGTAATAGATAGATAAATAGATAGATAGATAGATAGATAGATAGATTTCTGAATTCCAAACAGGGTCAGACAGGCAAAGACGACGAGCGCACGGAGGCGCTGCAGTATTTCATGGGCTGTAGCTGGAAAGACGAAGACCCATACTGTACCATAAATACGTAGCATAGTATACTAAAAAAGCAGCGGAGAGAGAAAGGCATCGAGAGGCACGGCCGGCCGGCCAGCCAGCCAACCTGCAGCAGGAGCAGGCCCGCGGGCGAGAGGAGAGCTTTCTATTCCCTCTTGAAAGCAGGGAGACGCGCGCACACACACGCACAGTGGCGCAGTACACCGCCCAACGAACCAAAGAAAACCAAACCAAAAGCAAGCAGCTCAAAGGCGAGGAAGCAGGAAAGCCTTGCATCTAAGCATCACTGCTCCTTGCCGTTTCTTGGACTCTTGCGGTGAGCCTCTTCCTCTCTGCTCCTCTGATCTCTCTCTCTCTCTCTCTCTGTTCCCTTTTGCTGTTGTATCACTTCACCTGACCTTAGTGCATTGGTAGATAAGAGGGGGGGGGGGGGGCACATTTGTGTGGCTGCATCTGGGATGCACTCTTCTTCCTGAGCAGTTCTTGGGAGCAGGAGGGGGATGGCTGTGGCTCCATTACTCGGGGGAGTCTTTTCTTGGGGTGGGTCTCACACTGTTCCTCTTTCTCGGGTCATGGCTGATGCTGCCTTTGTTCTTGTGTGCTTTGTTGGGTAGCCTGTTTTGTTGCCTTCCCTGTGTTGCTACAAAATCTTGATGCCTCCCACATGCTCTCTCATGGCTGTCACATTGTGGCTGCACTTGCTGTGGGCTGATGGTTTTTAATTAGGAATTTTCTCTCTTTTTTTCCCTCCTACTACATACCTCTCTCGTCATCTCAGCACAAACTGTGAGATCTTGGCATATCGATAAGATTCCCACACAAGCACAGACCAGAGTGAGCAAGTGGTTCTTGGTCTCTCCATTGCCTCCCCATCTTGCATTAAAAAAAGATGCTCAATGTCTCCTGCTTCAAGGTGTTAAAAATACTAACCCTTGTTTTTGCCGTTGTTTTTGCAGAGATTTGTTGAGAGATCACCTGTGCTACTGCTTGGGGAAGGGTGTGGGGAGGAATGTGGACTAGTTGTTTATGATGGTGCATTGGACACAAGATCCTGTGTGATTCTTGATTTGTTAAAACCAGTAGTGAGGAAAATAGGAGTGGGGTGGAAGGAATTATACAAATCTTTTCTCAGATCAAGGACAGGCAATTAACAAATAGCTGGAGGAGGTGGGGTTGTGTCAGCTTTGTGCTTTGTGGGTGTCTCTCCTGGTTCCTTGCCCCCCCTCACCATATAGTTTACTTCTCTTGAGGCGCTTGTGCTCCTCCCCTTCTTGCCTCACTGCCTACGATAGCAGCAACATTAACCGCATAAGTAGGCTGGGGTGGAGTGTGCTTGAAGCAGGAGTGTTGCTGCTGCATCCGAACCGATCTTATTGTTTGTTTGTTTTCATTGTACGAACGATCTCCGGGCCGGGCCGGGCACGTTGCAATATTCGGTCTTCGGCGCAGCCACCAGCCTAGAGTGTCAAGTTGGTTCTCTTCTTTGTACTTCTTTGCTCCGAGCCGTTGCTGTTCATGTTGTGGACAAATATGGGGTAGTAGTGCTGTATTGTGATGTTCTTGTAGTGCTGGTGCTTGTGGTGGTCTGTGTGTGAGAGCATCGGACTGGGGGAGTGAGAAGTTGCAAGGTGTACATTTGTTCTTCCTTTCTTATTTCAAGATGAAGTTCATGAAGCTTGGATCGAATCCGGATACCTTTCAGGATGATGGGAATGAAGTCAGGTGATTGATCGCTTCTCTTGCTTGTTCTTTTACCTTGTTATTGTACATTGTTTCCATGCTGCTGCCTTTTGATCATCATACGACGATCTCACTGCTTATTAATTTTCACTTCTACATGATCTCAACTGTTACTGGGTTTGTGACAGTTTTCTTCAGTTCTCCTTCCCTGAAAGTATTGTTATTGAAAGTATGAAATATCAAGGTTTTTGAGTCCGGTTTCCCTTATAAACTGGTCAATTCTCTTCTTCTTTATATATATATATATATATATATATATATATATATATATATATATATATATATATATATATATATATATATATATATATATATATGCTCGGTTGGTGCTCTAGCCCGTCGTGCTCTTTCAAAAAAAAAAAGTATGAAATATCAAATATGTGATACATTTTTTAGGTTGTACATGATCTTCTAGAACCATGAGATGTTATAGCAGATAAATCAGTTTGAGGAACTATAATCTATTGTTTGGTTTGGTAAACATTTCCCGGACTCTTACGGTCTTCGAGTGAAATCTCTTACGAGTATTTGTTGTACCCTATGTTAGCCATGATTGTACATAGTTTGTTTTGTGGGATTCAAACGGATACTCCAACATGAACTTAAATGTTCCATACTTTTGGATAAAACACAGTTCTTAACTACAGAAAGGAATAAAGGGATGAGGGAGCTGAAAGCTAGAAACTGATTTTATAATGGCGCTTCATTTACAGTTTCTGGTCAACTTTCTCGTCATATTTTAATTGCTAGCCATGGATACATCCCTTTTTTTTTAAAAAATGTATAGAAAAATAATTTTCATCCAGTAATGTTCATGATTTACCTCTATAGTTGTAGAAGTGTAAGGATTGGGGGAATCACCATACTCAGGTATGAGGGGTGTCTCTCATATATATAGCCATGTACAGGTACAGGGGTACAAAGGTAATAATCCTAATACCCGCCGCAATGAGCGTAGAGGATCACTGACGCACGCATCGGTCCGAAATCAGAAATAATCATGCAGGAGACCCTTGGTCATGATGTCAGCGAACTGGTGTGTCGAGGGGACATATAGTACCCGAACCTGTCCCAATGCAACCTTCTCGCGGACGAAGTGGATGTCGATCTCGATATGCTTCGTGCGACGATGATGGATGTGGTTGGCCGTCATGTAGACAAAGATCGACATTGTCGCAGAGACGACCGCCGCGATGATGATCGAGATATGTAGTTCTGAAGAAGCCGCCGCACCAACAAAGATTCTGGCGACGACACGCGCCACAAAGACGATATTCGCCTTGGCCCGAGCGGAGACCGTGGTCCGGCGCTGGACGACCAGAGACCGATTGTCGCCGAGGAAGACGCAGGCCGGAGGTGGAGCGGCGCGTGTCGAGCAGCCGCCCGCCGGCATCGAGTAGGCGATGATCTAGTTGACGGCGCCGACGCCGAGGTGAAGACCAGCCAAAGTGAACCCTTGACGCATCGCAGATGCGCTTGATCGCGAGGTGCGGCTCGCGGGATCATGCATGAACAAGCGCACTGGCCGAACGACAAAGGCCGAACGGGCCGTGGTCGGGCGAGGCACGGAGCGCGCCAACGAGACTCAGACTTTCGGAGGGGTCGCCACAGAGCGCCGTCGGTGGCGGCGCCTTGCTTCGAGCATCCGCCGTGTCGTAGTCGGTGGCACTTCGCACATGCCAAAGACGCCGAGTAGGTCGACGGCGCATCGACGCCGCGCGACAGAACACCGCCACCGCCGCGCGTCACAGATCCCGAGGAAGTGGTGCAGTCGCCGAGATCCGCCATGGCGAACTCCGAGTGAAGGCGCGCGATGATGTGTTGGAGCAAAGGCGTGTTTAGGCCGTGAGAATGATATCGCCGACGACAAAAGCGTGTAGGCGACGCTATCTCCATCTTTGTAAACAAAGAGATGCATCGGACTTGGTCGCAGTGAAGCCGATGCGGCAGATGTACGAGGCGAATCGCCGGTTCCATGCCCGGGGAGCCTGCTTGAGCCCATACAATGACTTCTGCAGAAGACAAACATAGTCAGGGTTGTCGGGGTCGATGAAGCCCGACTACCGCTTGGCGACGCTTCTCCGGTGACCGTGGAGGAATGCGTTCTTCACATCGAGCTAATGGATAGGCCAGGCACGCGAGGCTGCGATGCTGAGGACGGTGCGGATCGTCGCCGGTTTGACAACCGGGCTGAAAGTCTCGTCGTAGTCGACACCGGCCTGCTGGGAGAAGCCTCGCACGACCCAACAGCCTTGTGCCGCCGGGAGCCGTCGAGTGGAACTTGTGCTTGTACAACCACTTTCTGTGACAATATTAGCACCGCGGTCGAGAACGAGGCGCCAGTGCCGTTGTCCATGAGAGCCTTGTACTCTCCGCCATCGCAAAGACGCCAACGGGACGGACAGCGCAGCTGCAGTAGTTCGCCGGACCGGCGAGGCCGCCGTGGCGAGAGGTTGAGGCGTGGACGGACGTAGGCCGCCACCGAGATCGCGCGTGGGGCGCGAAGGTGTCGGCGGCACCGGCAGCCACGTGTCGGGACACGGGGCGCCGGGCGGCGCGGCCGCCGGTAGATGATGGGACGCCGCCGCAGCGAGCAACGGCCGGGCGTCGGCCGTGAGCAGAGGGACGACAGGCGCCGCCGCCGCAGTGGAGCGGCGGTCGGGCGCCGACTAGTCGGCCGGCCGCGTCAGGGACCGGCGAGATGATGGCCGGTCCGGAGGTCCGGCCGCTCAACCTCGCCCGACGAGGAGCACCGAGGCAAAGACGCGGTCGCCAACGCCAAGAGGCGGAGCTTCCGTCGTGGAAGATAGTCCCGCATCAAAAATCCAATGAAGACGGCACAGAGGCCGCCGAGGGTGCCGGGCGAACGGAACACGATCATCGAAGACCACATGACGTGAGATAATAATGCGACTACCGACATATCCAGCAACGATACCTTGTGGGAGGAGGGTAACCAAGGAACACGCATGGAGTCGAACGAGGGAGAGCTTGTGAGGTGTCGTGGCACTAAGGTTCGATAATGAGGCAACAACACACGGAGTGATGAATAATCCGGAGTTTGTGGTGCAGAGCCGGTAGGGGATACTGTGATGTATGCAGAGAGGACGGCGCGGTTATACATATGTGGCAGCAGCTCAGGCTTCGCCCAGAGGGTGGAGGCATGGATGCATGAATCGCCAGGCGGATGGTGTTGTTGATGGTGCGAAGAAGGCGCCGGCTTTGCTGCTTTGTGGCGAGGTGTACGGACACGAAAACGTAAGGCAATGCCGACTAGTAAGGAAGGTAGTGATGGCATTGTTGATTTAATTCGGTGCCGTTATCGCTTGAAGCATTTGGGCGTAATGCCGAATCGTATGAGCAAAGGCTACAAACTCGACAATATGACACCGCACATCGATTTATGGCGTAAAGGAACGACCAAAAAAATGAGAGTAATCGCAAGTAACACAAGATAATATTTATAGCCTAAGCGCTAAGAACCGAGATGTCCAAACATCACAAAGAAGTAAAGCAAAAGGAGTAGTAGTGATGCATAGAACTACTAAAGGGGTGCCGCGTGCTTGCCAAGTCGATGTGCATGACACAAGGACCGCGGACTCTTATTACAAGCTATGACCGACATGTGTTGTAGTTTGGCGAGGCGGAAGGACCGGGTGACCAAGGCGATGATGCCACGGGGTGGACGAGGTGGCGAGGCGCAATCGTGGGGCGTGGACGAAGGAATGGTGTAGAGGTCCCGCGGCTATTGCAGCGGAAAATCACGCGCCCCGTCCGTGGATCCTTAACAGAAAAACCCAAAGCGTCAAACTCAATAGAACACTTATTATCACGAGTAAACTGGCGAACAGATAGCAAGTTGCGCACTAGGGCGGGAGCAATGAGGACGTTGCTGAGGTGAAAATCAGTGCCAGCAACTGGTAAGGTGGATGTGCCACGACAGGAAATGGGGATGGTGCTGCCATTGCCTACGGTGATGAAAGAATTGTATTGAGGTAGGCGGGAGAGAAGTATACCATCCGATGACGACATGTGAGCGGTGGCTCCGGTGTCGAGTACCCAATTGTTGGCGCCCTGAAGCGCCATTTGGTTCGTGGTGGCGAGACCGATCGATCCCATCCGCCGACGCTCGGCCGCAGCAGCGCGGGCGGCAGGCAGCGTGGCGCCGAATCGGCGGGCGCAAAGCGTGTGCGCTGCGGTGCGCGCCAGATGCCGGCCGCTGGCGCCACCACGGCCGCTGCGGCGCGCCGCGGGTCGCCATCGCTGCCGCATCGCGCTTCACGGAGCGGCACATCCAGGCCGGCCGTGGTGCGGCGCCGCCGCTCGGTAGTTGCCGCCGCCGCCTTTCTTCCGATTGTGGTTGCCACGTCGCGACCGCCGCCGCGCGCTTGGCGGCCCGACCGCTGCTTGAGCTGCCGCTACCATGGCCGTGACCGCCGCCGGTGCCCTGGCCGTAGCCGGCGGCGTGGCATGCCGTCCCGCAGGGCGAGGCGCCGGCGTGAAGCGCAGTCTCGGTGACGACCTTGGCTTCGTTGGCGAGACGGAGTTCCTTCAAAACCAGCTTCTCGCGGGCGGTGGCGAAGTTGGGCAGCGGATCGGAGTCGGCGATGTTGTCGGAGGTGCTGGAGAAGCGAGGGTTGAGGCCGCGCAGCAGGTTGAGGACGAGTTGCGAGTCGAGGACGGCGTAGCCAACGTCACGCAATGCGTCGGCGGTGGCCTTCATCTTCTGGCAGTACTCGTCAATGGAGAGAGTACCCTGCGCCATGGAGTGGAACTCGTGGTCGAGAAGACGCGCAGAAGCCTTGTTCGCCGGAAAGAGGGCTTCGATGGCGACCCAAAGCTGGTGGGCATTCTGGTCAGGCGCGAGGGCGAGGCCAAGGACGTCGTCCGCGACAGAGCCGAGTAGCCAGCTGTGGACGCAGGAGTCGGCGACGCCACCGAGCATCCTGGCGTGCGCGGCGAGCCGCCGACGTCGAGCGAGCCCGAACTTGCCGCAGAGAGAGAAAGAACGCGACCAACGGTTGAAGTTGGGACGCTTCAACTCCAGGGTCACCGGACGTGCGACTTGACGGCGATCGTCGCGTAGGGGGCGACGAAGATCGGCGGCGCGACGTCTGAGCCGGTGGAGGCCATGGTAGCACTTGATGACGAGGAGGACGTCGCCATGCGTGGAGGTGGCGCCGGTTGGGGGTTTCGCCGGAGGGGGCAGGTGGTTGATCCGGTGGCCGGTGGCGCGGGAGAGTGCGAGGGTTGGCGCCGTGGGGAAGGCAGCCATGGGGGCGGGGTGGCGGGGCTGGCAGCCGCGGTGGCGGCAGGTGTAGGGGTTGGCGCGCGGTGGTGGGAGGGAGAAGCCGGGGCAGGAGGGTGGCCGGGGCCAGTGGCGGGGTTGCGCGGCCGGTGGCGGGGGTTGCGCCGTGAGAGGGGTGGCGGGATGGGTGGGAGTGCCGTTGAGTTTGTTGGGGAGGATGCCACGGGAGGGGAGGAGGTGGTGGAGGCGCCGGGAGGAGGCGGCCGGCCGGAGGGGGGAGGATGCCGGCGGGAGGAGGAGGAGGTGGAGGCGCCGGGAGGAGGCGGCCGGCCGGGAGAGGGGGGGGGGAGGGATGCCGGCCGGGAGGGGAGGAGGTGGTGGAGGCGGCGGCTGGAAGGGGAGGCAGCCGGGTGGTGGAGGCGCTGGGAGGGGAAGGCGCCGGGAGGGTTGGGTGGCGGCTGTAGGGGGAGGCGCCGGGTGGGCTAGGGTTAGGTGGCCGAGGCCCAAGATCGCTCTGATACCATGTAGAAGTGTAAGGATTGGGGGAATCACCACACTCAGGTATGAGGGGTGCCTCTCATATATATAGTCATGTACAGGTACAGGGGTACAAAGGTAATAATCCTAATAATAGTCTAGGTCCCCTGCTTTATCGTTTTGTGTATTCCATGTCTCATGATAACCCACGTATAATTCAATGCTAAATTTACAAGACTATTATCCATTTAGGCACAAATATGAGTCTTAAGTCTATGTTTTCCTTCCAAGATATCAAATGCTTTTGGTTGCTTGTTCTTTTTCATTCTATCACTTATGAGAACTGTTTATCCTTGCAGTATTGTGGCAACTGAATTAGTGAGCGATGTCACCGTTCGTATAGGGACCACAAAGTTTTACCTTCACAAGGTAAATATGTCCTTCCTTTTTATTCATTGAACTTCTGTGGGCTGCCTTCATAAGACTTACTACAGTAGAAATTACTTGTGCTTCGGACGATCATGGCCTCGTATGTGGTTTGACATTTGCTTACCAATATATTCTTCTGTCTCCATGATGAAACCCCTTGTCACAAAAGCAAGTGCTTAGAATTTTTTTCTCACACATCATTTGTTCAGGTTTGTTTGCTCTTGTGGTTTCGCTTTACCCAATCGTTAGACTATTGACGTACTTGGTTCTCATGATGCATTGTTAAATTACTTGGCTGCTGTTTTATGCTGGTTGCATGAAACTCTTTAATAAATATTTTAGTTTATGCTACTCGTTTTCTTTTTTTGTTTCTTTATTGTTCTTCTTTCTTGTTTAAGCTATACTTTTCTGATTTACATTTTCCAACCACGCAGTTTCCACTTCTATCCAAGTGTGCTCGCTTTCAGAAGTTGATCCCAACTACTGGTGATGAAAATATTGACATCCACATCCAAGATATTCCTGGTGGTGCAAAGGCTTTTGAGATCTGTGCCAAGTTTTGTTACGGCATGATTGTCACACTGAATGCCTACAATGTCATTGCTGCCCGCTGTGCTGCTGAGTACTTGGAGATGCATGAAACTGTCGACAAGGGTAATCTCATTTACAAGATTGACATCTTCCTCAGCTCAAGCATATTCAGGAGCTGGAAAGACTCTATTATTGTTCTTGGGACAACAAAGGTTCATTTACCTTGGTCAGAGGATCTTATGCTGGTTAGCCACTGCATCGACTCCATTGCTTCGAAAGCCTCTACTGACACTTCCAAGGTTGAATGGTCATATACATACAACCGCAAGAAACTCCCAACTGAGAATGGCCTCGATTTGCAATGGAATGGAGTCAAGAAGCAGCAGTTTGTGCCAAAGGATTGGTGGGTTGAGGATCTGATTGATCTCGACATTGATTCCTACAAGCAAATCATTACAGCAATCAAAGCCAAGGGTATGGTGCCCAAGGATGTGATTGGCGAGGCAATTAAGGCCTACACATACAAGAAGCTCCCATCGTTAAGTAAGGTTTCAATGATCCATGGTGATGCAAAAGTTCGGGCAATGCTAGTTACCATCACATGCTTGTTGCCATCAGAGAAAGGTTCAGTTTCTTGCAGCTTCCTTTTAAAGCTTCTGAGGGCAACAAATTTGCTGAAATGCGGAGAAATGTGCAGGAAAGAGCTTATGAAGCGTATTGGACGACAATTGGATGAAGCATCTGTGTCTGATCTTCTGATTCCTACAGTGGACGGGGAGACCACTGATTATGACATTGGCATGATCCTTAGTATAGTTGAAGAATTTGTCAGGCAAGATAGTAAGAATGCTCAGAAACATAATGGTGATGAAGTGAATGGTCGTGTCCAAGCACCTAGTGCATCAATGATTACAGTGGCAAAAGTTGTAGATGGGTATCTCGCTGAGGTTGCAAAGGACCCAAATACACCAATTTTGAAGTTCGTTAATCTAGCTGAGATAGTTTCAGGCAATTCAAGGCCAGTTCATGATGGGCTATATCGCGCCATTGACATGTATCTGAAGGTACTCTTACAACTACCGATCAAATTGGCACGAGTTATCAGACGAATGTTCATATGCATACTGAAACACTTTCTTATGCTTGATTCAGCATATACTCCTAATACATTTCAATTGTTGGCAGTTTTGTTTTAGTTCATGAGTTTCTTTTACATACATCTATATTATATGTTGTGATGTTTAAAATACACATGCCATATATTTCTCATGGTGCTATTATTGTGCAAGAATTAACATTTGTTTTTTTTTTCAAAATTTTGAGCAGGAGCACCCAAGCTTGAGCAAAAATGACAAAAGGAAGCTTTGTAGCCTCATGGACTGCAAGAAGTTGTCGTCTGATGCATGTGCTCATGCTGTGCAGAACGAGCGCCTACCTCTGAGGACTGTGGTACAGGTGCTATACCATGAGCAGGCAAGGGCTTCTGCAGCAGCAACTATCCGAGCTGACAGCATCGGCATTGGCTCCTACGAAAGCTCAAGGTCAGGCGCCACAACAAATACTGAAGATGAGTGGGATGGAGTCATGGCGGTGGAAGACCTCAGCTTGTCAAAGACTACAAAGCTAGACAAATGTGACACCGCTGGTACTGATGCAGAAAAGAGCCATGGTAACAACAAAGGCACCAACGGCAAAGTGAAAGACGCTGCGACACCGAAGAAGGCTCTTGGGAAGATGATGTCAACCAAAGGGCAGGCTGGGGAGCGCAGCAGCTCGGATTCGTCTGACAGCGCCATCTTGCAGAACCAGGAGCATCCAAAGCGAACTCCCTCAAGGAGCACGAGGCCGGCTGCTGCGTAGTTCCTGCATTTCACTAAGGAGCGCTAGGTTTTAGCTGTTGTCCGTTCTTTCTTATGAATGTTGCATAGAAGCAAGAACTAATGTTGTACACGTCTGTAGGGATGTTATATTGTGAGGTCTGCTTTTAGATGATCTTATTAGCATGCAGGCTTGCCATGAACCCTATGAAATCCTGGGTGCTACTGTGAGGTTTTATGTCATATACTCTGAAGTAGTTATAAGACCAGGCCTACTCTGTTAGAACTTAGAAGCATAGTTGTTCTTGTGTTGTGACCACATGATTTCGGATCGTTGGGACCCATTGTACAATTACAGTTACTTGTAATTGGACGTTGTATCCTGAGCTAAGAATAGCAGAGTTGGTAAAAACAAAATAAAGGAACGCTTGCTGTAGAGATCATAGATAGATGATCATAATCTTAATGTACCGAACAATTGGTAATAGCATCAAGACGTATGGAAAGGCCCTCATTTTCGGGAAGTTTTCAGGCTGTTGTCAGGCATAGGCTGTCAAACCGGCCAGTGCTGGCGGTATAATTGGCCAGGGGCACGGCGGTCAGACCGGTCACATGCGGCGGTCTGATTGGCCAAAAGTTCAAAATGTGAATTTTTGAAATCGATTAAAAATCACGTGTGTAGGAAGGTGAGGATGTGTTTGTACTTGGTCTCATTGGAATTAGAGTTTCGAGCCAAACTAGATAGAGTTTGAAAATTCCACGGATGGTGTAAGTCTGGAACCTGGGAATTTTCCCAAAGGCCCAGGCGATCTGACCGGCCAAGGGGCGGCCAAACTGCCTAGTGCTATTCATGTGCCAGGAAAGCGGTAAACTTTGTGGATTTGGAAGTCATGAGTTTCAGCGCATAGGTGTTGCATGATGCATGTTTTAGCTAACGTGGGTTAAGTTACAAAAAAACTTATACTTAGAATCGATTTGTTGGTCTATGGTTGTGCATATGGCTTAGAGTCAACGACGAGGATGATCGAACCTAGGCTAGCAGAGCTGGGGTTCAGAACGATTAAGGGTGTCGGGTGAAGTTCTTGAACTCAAGCATAGAGCAAGATAGACAAGAACGATTGAATGAGAGGTTCGGTGCGATGGGTTACATCAAGTGCGCGCGGGGGTCGATGCAAGTGTCGTGGTGGTTTCAGTGGAAGTTAGATGGGAGAGACTTGCTGACATGAAGAGAGCCATTGATCAACCTATACATGGCGAAGCATGGGATTTCTTCACGACGATTGAACTCGGTCTTCGAAGAATGATCGAGAATGAGTATTTTGGTATATTCATCAAAATACCAAGTTGGTGACCGTTGGAGAAACCACGATGCAAGACGGCGCAAAGAAAGACGGTTTAAGTCAAGTGAAGATGAAGATTACGAAGAGACAGATTCGGGAGACCCAGTTCGTCATCCGTTTTGAAAAGCGAGTGTGAGTGTAAACTCATTTGTGTGCGGACTTAACAGACGTCCGATAAAGTTTCCTCTCTTGACATAGCCTCTACTATAAAAGGAAGATGTGCAACATCTACAACCTCTTGACCCTTCCAAGTAGAAACCCTAATTAGTGATTTAGAGAAAGTGAAAATAGATGAGGCTAAGGTTTGAGAGAGATGGATTAATTGTGTTGAGTTTTTGTCCTCCACGGTGGAGTGGCATAAACCAACAAATTATTAAATCAATCGAAGCAAGGTTTGCTGTGGCACCCTGTGTCATTACCCGAAGGGTAATCACACTTAGGCATACAGATTAATGTTCGTCTGTCCGGTAGGACACCATTTCAATAAATAGTAAGCCTTTACCAAAGTCAGCGTAGCAAAACAATAAGATAGAAATTATATTCTTTATTATATCAGTTAGCCACGCAAGGCTATAGTCTTTACAATAATAATTTACAACTGCAAAATAGGACTAAGTCCCCTCGCTTGCCTGCCATGCTTCCCTGGTCGCCTACTCGTCCCACGTGCCGAATAGGGCGTCCACCTCGCCCTGCTCCTCGTAGTAAGGGTCCTCGTCTCCTGTGGTCTCATCTGCACCTGCGTGTCCTTCGTCCCACTCGGGATAGTTCCCGGTTGGACTAGGATCTAACAAAGGAGAATAATAGTAAGGTTGAGTACTAGTGTACTCAGCAAGCATTAATAGCAAAAGAATGCACTAAATGACTCATCTCTGTTCGTTATCACAATTTCTAGATTATCTCTTTTCTGAAAATAAATAACTCATCAAAACTTTAAGTGGCATATTTTAATACTGAAAAGACTACTTGTCACTCGGGGAGAAGATAGATCCCCAGTAGTTCCCGTAGACTCCAATCCAGGAGACAGGCATGGATTCATGATTTTATTTAGCACTGCGCAGGCTTGTACCACTTTACCCATAGCTACTCTGAGCTCTCTTTGAATTGGGTCCCCTGCATTTCTTTTGATGCGGGTTCAAGATCAGAATACATAACGTTTTTCTAGTTACGTAATTAATTTCTCCACCCATTACTTTTCATCGGTGTCTTGGGGCGCTCACCCAGTCCTCCACCGAGTTCCTGTAATGTTGGTTGGGCCAGACTCTCCGCACCCAACACTCCACCTAACGCTATAACGCCTTGGATCACTCACTCCCGGACTCTCTACCGGCTTTGGGTTTCTCCATCACACTCACACATATTACTTACTCGATGTGGAGAGTATAGCCACATAACAAGGTAGTATTTTTTGCCCGTCTAAAAGGGAAAATGGTTGGCACTTAATTTACGGTCTCTTATCTGAGTGAGAGTTTTGTTGGTCCTTATATATTAACCATATGTAAAGGGTCTCACTTCTTTCCTCATCTCTTTCCTACCACGGGCCCCCTTTACGAGCCATAATATTACCTCTTTTCTCATCTCTTCTCATTTCTCATCTTTCTTCTCTTCATCTCATTTATCTGATTTGATTTTGAGACATAGTTTTGATGCAAGTACATACATATGATACAACAATATACAGTTTATATTTAATATAACTATATTTATATTCAAGAGATAAGCTTGCCTTCGTAGTCGTAGAAAGGATCGGCGTTGGCGGAGAACGGATCAGATACTCCTACTTGCGTTGGATCGTTTGCTACAATTTATACGACGGTGCGGATAATAAACACATAAATACCTATTTGCTTTTGGTGCTATTATGCGCACATAAATTATTTGATTTTCTTTTGAGTCGATTTTAATTTGTATAACATTTTTTGGATTCCCCGTTAAGTTAGTACTCCCCAACTGCGGTCGTTCTACGGTCTATGGCTTTAGGATCGAGGTTGCCGATACTCGCGTTTTATCGCACAAAAATAAAAATAAAATACTACTCGTACTTGTATGCCACTATGTTTATTTAATTTTATGTACGCAAATATGCCTAATTGATTTTACTTAAGTGCGTATGCATTTATTTAATTCTCTAAATAGACTCGAGGTTGTTTATTTTAAATATTATATTAGGATTAAATTATTTTTAATGCACCAAATTATTTGTCTAATTCAGTGAGTGCTACTCGTGATTATTCTAGTTACATACGGTCTCAGATTATTATTGCATTATTTTCCAATTCTATTTTTCTACCGGTCTGGCTACTGTTATTTACCTGTAGGTGGTTTAAGATTCCATTTTTCTGGCAGTTCATCCGAAACTCGCAGGTAACACATTAAATTATTTATCTAACGTAGTGGCGATTTTATTAGATTTATTTTTACCTCATTTTCCCCGCTTTTATTTTTTCTACCGGTCGGTCTACTGCTAACTATTCTAACACAGTTTAAAAATCCATACTTCTGGTGATTCATCTGAAACTTACAGGTTAGCCTCGTACGCATTCTCTCTTTTTATTAAAATTTTTATTTTATTTTATTTCCTTTCCTTTTATTATTTATCGGTCTAGTCTATGACTAATTATTCGTACGCGGCTTCACGAATTTAATCATTCTAACAAATACCCGGCTCCAATACTTAGTAATACTGGTGTTTATTTTTACAGTTATATCTACTACCCCTAATCCTTACTAGAAATTATTTCTTTAACCCTTTATGTACTTTCTAATTTTCTACACCTAATTTCTTAATTTCTAAACCTCCACTCCCTAATCTCTCCCACCTAACTCTCTCTGTCCTCCATATTTCCTATTCGGCTGGAACCACCAGAGCCACTCATTTTCTTCCAGCCGAATGCACCCAGGTGCTTCTTCCTTTCTCTACTTTCCCCCTTCCTCCTAACTCCATGTCCCATTCTCTTTCTTGCCTTATCCCCTCACAGCCAAAGAGCCCCTGGTTTCTTCCCCATTCTATTTCTTCATTCCTCCACCTCCATTTCTTACTTCTTATTCTCCCTGGAGTTCTTGCTCAATGCGCCACCTCCTCCTGGCCCCTACTCTGGCTTGACTCCATGGCGCCGCCTGTGCCCCGCGCCCGCGCGCGGCTTAGCTCGGTCGGTGGCCACCTTGCTCGGCTCACTCTGCTTGGTTCCAACTCTCCCCTTACCCCTTCTGTGATTTCGGTTCTGATAGTTGTAAGATCAAGGATAACCGACTAGAGATGGGAGGGGTGAATAGGAGGTTTTTAAAACTTTTCAACTAATTAACAAAATTAAAGCAAGATAGTCCTAACAGAGCAACTTAGCACAATTAAGATGATAGAACTACTATGATACTTAAGACAAAAAAACTAATGTCAATACTAAATATAATTCTAGCTAAGCAAAAACTTGCACAAGAGAATTGCTAGAAATATAAATGCAGAATAGTAAATACAAGAGTAAACTACAATAAAGACTAAGAAGTTTTTCCTGTGGTATCGAAGACTTGTCGGTCTTTACTAGTCCACGTTGAGGAAGCTTAAACCAATCAAGCTAGCTCCACAAATTAAGCATTCCCTCGATTTCACTAGTGGTTGTTCTTCCTCTGCTCCAGAGATGGCTAACACCGAACCACTCACAATTTGGCGTCGGGCCTCTTCACAATCTCCTTGAAGAGATCACTGCGCGAACTCTGTAAGACCCCGGGATTAACATCCCAGATCTTCTGTGCATAACTGAATTAGTCCCATGATCAATGGCTAGCTCACACAGTAAACAAATGTGATAACACAACCATAAACGCTAGAATTTATTAATAAACAACAGAGTTGATTACAAGATAGCCTTACAGGGCAACAATAAATAAACACAGCGGAAGACGATGAAGAAGTAGCAAGGTCCAGCAATCTGCCACAGGCAATCGACTGGGGAAGCGGCCTAGTCGTCACGATCCACACCTGAAGCGAAGTTCTCTCCTCTGAAATTTGTTTGCATTAAGCAAGTATGAACACAACTTCCGTGCTCGCAAGTTACACCCGTCAGGTAACAGAATGACATGCATATATGGATGTAACAATAGAAAGGCTTATAGGGTTATTTGTGCAAAAACAGCATTTGGCATTAAATACCATACTAAGTTCAAAAGATCAAGTTTTATAAAATCTAAAATTGATCTTGAATTGATAAAGATAGTGTAGGCACTAACCTAACACCAACATAAACACGGGCACCAACCCGGGGCTTCAACCCATAACTGTTCTCATGGACACCCGTCCATGTCAAACTGTTTTATAAAACATTTTGAAATCAAAGTCTAACTTTGAGTAGCTTTGCCAGCATGTACATGACCGTGGACACGGCTATTCGAATAGTTTTACACTCTGCAGAGGTTGTACAACTTTACCCACAAGACACGACTTCTCTAGTTTGTTTGGCATCCGTCGATACCACCGCTCACTACCTTAGGTAAGTAGTCTAGAGCACGTGACAAGGCCTTTACAATGCGTCATTCCACCATAGTCCACCCTCTCTAAAGTTTCGCCTCCACCTTTGGATGGAAATCCGCCGGGCTTAGGGGCCCCCTCTTGAGCCAGGTGGAACAACATAGTCATGAAAGACAATCCACCGAAACAGTTGGATCGACCGCGATGTAACTTTGCAAATTAGTCAGCCAGGTCCTACTCCCCATACTGAGGACATGCGGTAGTACGGTGGTGGCATAGCAAGATGTGGCTCGAAGACGAGTCCTTAACTGACCTGGACGACAACCAACAGAACCCTGGGCTTCAACCTACCCAGTTGAGCACGTGCATAAACCTGCACCCACCAGACAACCATTTCGCCTAAGTCCAAACCATCATTTTATTTTATTTTCCAAAGTCAAATATAAAACTCCCATGACACACCAATGCCAAGGATACATTTTAAACATCAATTGATCTTTAGCTGAAATCTCCCAAATCAAATATATTTGGTCTATAAGCATGGCTAAGCACAATATTTTCCAAATGATCCTAGTCCATACTATTGTATCAACTAGGTTTTTATCTAGGGTGACAATATGTTTGCTTCAATTACCAAAGTTGGCCATACAAAGGATTTTAGGCATAACTATAAATTTTAAAAACATGAATTTAACTTACTGAATATAAATAAGCATGCAGTAATAATTTGAAACAGAATTTAAATAATTTTAAATAATGGGTGCAAATATGATCAAGAATGTAACTTGTCTTGCTCAAATAATTGCTCTCAAACGGCGTCGCAATCTGACTCTCTGAAGTCGTCAAAATCTATACACGAAAATAAGCCAAATTCAAATTAAATTCAAATAAGATTCAAATTAACTCCAAATTAAATAATTTTGATTTGGTTAGCTAGATTATAATTTTATACAAATTTTGCAACTTGAATCACCCAATTTGGAGTTCAGATGCAAAAGTTATGAAGTTTTGAAGTTTAAACCTGAATTCTGGATTTTACTAGAATTACTTGATTTATTTTTCTAAAGGAAAAACTAATTATTGCGCAAGATGATGTCAGCTACAGGATTTCGGAATTTAAAAGAAATGAAATTCATTTCTGACGTGTGGGTCCACATGTCGGTGACTCGGCTCACGGTAGACTGGGTCTACCGAGCCGGTTGGACTTAGTGCGCTTGAGGTGGCACACAAACACACACGTGGCGCTAACGCAGCGCCACACCGGACGACACGTACGCACATACGCTGAGGTGGCGAGCCATGTGCCGTGGCACGTCACATTGATAGCGGCGGCGCTCGGAAACCAACGACAACGGCGAACGGCGGGGTATCGTCGGCGGTGGGTGGTACCAGCGTGTAGCTAAGGTTATTGCAAACCTGAAGAGCTAGCTCCGGGTGGTCGAGGTGGACGGTGGTGGCCGGCGGCGAGGTCGAAGCGGTGGAGTGGCTTGGGTGTGGATGACAACGGGGTTCCGGTGGCGCTTCGGAGCGACGAAGGGGTCCCCGAGGTAGCTCTGGTGACGGTGATGCCTATGGCGTAGACCACGGCGCGCTGGCGACGCGGCGGCGATTTAAACTTGAAGTTTTGTCGCGGCGGCGAAAAACCCTAAACTCACGATTATGGTGGCGCTGGGGCTCTAGAGCTGGTGTGGGTTGGGGGCTTTTGGTGCTGGGTAGGAGATTCTAGGGGTCTATTTATAGGGCCGAGGATAGCCGAAGCTAGATCGTGTGCGAGAATTTCGCGGCGATTGCGGGATCGTGGGCTTACCGGACGCGGGGAAGAAGGGATAAGAGCGAGGCGTGTGCGACGGTTTAAGAAGATGCGATTGGTGGGGTTGACGCGATAAAATCGGGTTGTTATGCCCGTTTTGAAAATGAGCTCCAAGCTCAACAATGGCGGTTGAAGGCTCGGCGCATTGGAGACGAAGACCGGAGGTAGACGAAGGGCGTGGGCCATTGGATTCAGATCCAATGGTCACGGTTGTTAGTGGTGACATGGGGTAACGGGGTGCATAACTCGTTGGATTTTAATCCAACGGTTGAGGCTTAATGAGGTAAGTAAAACGTGGGTTAACTCCTGACCGTAGGATTTAGATTGAAGGGTCCAGATTAGAAGGGAGTTTAGATCTCCGAAGAGGTATTGAGATCTGGCCGTTGGATTTAAATCGTAGGGCCCTCATCGATTGGGACGTTCGGGACTCGCGAAGGCAACGCGAACGGTGGCCGTTGGATTGAAATCCAACGGTCGATGAGCTCTGCGGTGTTTTAACGCGTGCGTGCGTGTGTGGCTGAGAGGTGGGGTCAGGATGTCAGAGAGGGAGAGAGAGAGAGTGCGGTGCGGGCCGAGTGGGCCAAAAGGGAAAACAGCCGTGCGAAAAAGAGGTTGGGCTGAGGGAGATTTGGCCCAAAAGGCGTTTCATGATTTTAAATTGATTTGTTAGTTTAAATAATCTGGTTAAATAAAAAGGGCTTTAGAAAATAGCAAATAAAATCCAAAAATTATGGAAAAATTCACAAAATTCCCTTATTTATTTTGGACTTAATAAAATTATTTTCAACTTAAAGTTGGCTTTTAATTTTGTAAATAAATTTGTTTTGGCTTTAAAATACTTAGGAAAAAGCTTTTTTAAATTTCCAGAAAATCCTAGAAATTAAGTAAAATTTTATTTTTCAGATTAAATCAAATAAAACTTCAAGAAGTTCAAATAAATTTTAAATTGTGACTTTTAAAACTTCAGAAATTCAAATAAAGCAATGAAACTCTATCAAATTTCAGAAAATTCAATAAAATAATGATTTTATTTTATTTTAATTTTGGTAACATAACCTTGGGATGTTACAAACTCCCGCCAAGTCGTCTAGGTGTCGACAAACACCAAGAGTAATGAAACACAATCTTTGCTTGACGACAATCAAGTGCTAAGGATCAATTTAGAAATGAATGTACTTGAATTTTACTCAACAACCTCACAATGAATGCAACAAGTGTATATGAGGTGTGGAGAGTATGCTTTTAGCTCAAAGATGTTAAATAAAGTCTCCTCTATTTGTCCTTGAGCTGGTGAAGGGGTATTTATAACCCTCACAAACGAATTCGACCGTTGGAAACAAAAGCTCTGAAGATTTCAGCACGAGCGGTAGTACCGCTGTTCAAAAGCTTGTACTACCGCACTTGCAATGTTCACACAGTAACGGCTATAGCAAACGCCATTAATACATCTGAAAGAGCCGTTAGAAATTCGCATGGTACTACCGTCGTTGATCATGCGGTCGTACCGCAATGCAGTAGTTCCGCCAAAAAATAGCACCGATACTATTGCACTACCAGGGGAGCAAACATGCTCCAAAAGGTGTATCTCTGTAAAAAAACGTACCACTATAGAAATAGGTACTACCAACCTGTGGTAGTACCATAGTTCAAAATGCGATTGTTCCGATTTTGGCTAGAGTCAAAACACTTGGTCCCACTTGACCAGTTGACACAGTCGGAGGCACGTTCAGACTGCCAGATCTGACTGTTCATTTGGTTTAGCCGATCGGACCACCTGATCAGGCTAAACGTTCGGACCATAGATCTAACCGTCCGTTCGCTTCCACCCGATCGGACCACTGATCTGACCGTCCATTTGAATCAACCGATCAGACCAAACAATTTCCAACTTAGTTTAGGTCAGACTGGGTTGTGGTAGTACTGCACCACTTTCCCGGTCATACCGCTGTGCGGTAGTACCGCCAAGAACACATCGGTACATACTACCGACTTTTCTGAGAAAATCTTAGTTGGCTTTCAAAATAAACTCTAAGTGCATACATGATCCTAGACTGATCCAAATAGCATAAGAACATGCTATCAACCTACTAATCATGATTCCTCTTAATATTACAGTATTTAACCTAAAATTCGGTCTTCCATCCTTTTTTCCTAAGACCGGTAAAAACAAAAGGATCCTAGACTACTTATACCTTATCTTGAACTATATTGACTTCATGTTGACCTTTAGCATGCATCTCCAGGTTGTTATCTTCATCACCGGGACTAAATCATTTTAAACACTTAATAAACATGTTAGTCTCATATTCACATATTGTCATTAATTACAAAAACAAATATTAGGGGCCTAGATGCTTTCAGTAGTGTTTGCTTAATTCTATTACTTAATTTTAGTTGATTGATGTATGGTCAAATTGAGGGAGGTGGGTTGTTGCTACTGAGGCTTGTGTTCTTGTGTACTGTTGCTCATATGGGTGGTTTGGATGAGCAAAATAATAGAGGGTGGCTACTAGTTTGTGGGTGGTTCATGTGCTTAGTGATATGCGAAGTTCACACTAAGGTTCATTTTAGACAAAGAAAACGACGGTGGTTGAATGTGAGCTACCTTGTCGGTTGATGGTCGGTTTGGTTCGGGAAAGAACCAAGGTTCGATTTTATCGATCTCTTTTCTCGATTCGGTGAAGCTGATGATTGGCTTGAGGTGGGCTCGGTCATCGCCTGCCTTCTGGCTCCTTGCCTCCTCTTGTGGTTGCCTTCGGTTGAGGGGAGATGCTGGCCGTGGGTGGTGGTGGCTGCTTGGCTGGTATCTTGGGTTGCTTCGGTTGGCTTCCTATGGAGGAATGGAATGGGAGGGTGGAAAGGAGATGGAAAGGAGAAGAAGGTTGTGTTGGTCGTGTTGTGCTCATGGGCTTGCTTTGTCGCAGGAAATGCTCTCTCTTGGCTGGCTTGGACTTGGTCTTATCTCTTTCCTGTGCTCTCTGTGACCCCTGTACTCCATCCTCATCCCTTTCAATAGGGGATTGTTTGGGCTGGTTAAAGGCTATGGACAATTGGTCCATGGGGTGGTTTGGCTACTATACTCGTAAACGTGGGTGTTGGGTTTTAATAAACGCCGAGTGATGAAACCCATGGAACTGAATGGTGCCGATTGACTTAGGTTGGCATGGGTATCTTGATGATCAAGTTGCCCGCTAACTTAGGTTGGTCTGGGAATGGGAACCCTACTGAACTTCGGGAAATCTAACGACAACTCTTTTTGTTCTAACTCATATTTACTACATTTGGTTTGCTAAACGATTCCTGAGTTTTTGGCCGTTTATGGAGGTGGACCGGGGAGAGGTTTGATGGGTTGGCGCTAGATGGACAAGATGGCAAAGAGGGCTTCAGCGATATGTATGCAAGAATTTGGATTGTAATTTAATTGTACATTATATTTTGATCGGTTGTAAATCAATCTTTCAATAAATGTCGAGTTTGTAATATATTACTTTTGCTTTGTAATGGATTTTTGTAATTGACTATGAGATTATATTGATGATTGATCTTTGCGACAATAATTCATGATGTTATTTGTGTTGGTTAATTCTTGACGATATAATTCTTGTGTGAAATTGTTTGACGATGCGCCCGATGCTAATATGAAATAATGTCTTGCTCTTGTTTAAAAGAATTTTTATTTACAGCTAATTACCGCTTAGCGAAGATTAGATTAGTTTTAATTTCTTGGGTTCCCACATTTGCCCCCAAGATGATGTTCTATCTTGTTCTTGCTCTCTCTTTGATGTCTTTGGGATTTTGTTGTTTTTTTGGTTTTCCTTGGGTCTTTTTATGTGATCTAACTTGCTAAGATGTGTAGGAATCCATCTAGGGCCATCTTGATCATCATCCACACACGAGCAAGTTTTTGGATCAAAATTTGAATTTCCTTGGTTCTTGTGCCTTCTTGATCTCATCCAAGGAATTCGTGGAACCTTAGCTTCGATAGTTGATTGGAATATGTCCATCACCTTCTTGATGAGCTATGATTGAAATCTTAGGGAATTTGGATTACCAGATTGAAAATTTGGTCATTTTGTGATCTTCGTAGGCTACTGTTCTTCCAACCGATGTTCGTAGGCTGCTGTTCTTCCAACCGATGGTCAGACTGCGTCTCAAGCGGTCAAACCGGCCGCAGGCAGTCAGACGGACCAGGCAGGCTTTGCCTTTGGGGATTCTCGGGTTCAATGCAATACTTCTGTTGTGCTTATGTTTTTGAGCTTCGTAGCTTCTATAGATACTGAGGTGGAGAAGAAATTGAATATCATTGGGATTGAAAAATAGTGGTGCTCCTATTCACCCGCTCTAGTCGCCGTTCTATCCAACACCTGCTGAACAGTGGCTACTGAAACCTTCACAAACTGACTTCTCAAGTAATGATGTGCTAGTAAAGGGGTAAATCTTCACATTTCACAAGGACAAACATAAATCTTCACTTACGGCCGTAACGGCACCACATTTTAGATGAGCTGATATTACTAGTACTACTGAAACGACGAAGTAACAACAATAACGCCTACATCAAGTATGTGCTTTGCTATGGCGTATAACTGATCGTGTTAACTTCAGATGGTTAAAAATTGTGTCAGAAGCTTCTAGCCAGGAATGGCACTTGGGCATCTGGGAAATGAACGGCTCTAATCAGCTCGACCAACTCAGGTAGTTGACTCACGTTCACGGTCGATATATCGGTGCAATTCGAGCCACTCGTTCCAAGATCAGACTAATCCAGGGTATAGGTGGCCAAATGGACGGTCTGACACGATACGATCCATATAGACACAAGTCCATTTGGCCTAGTACTTAAATGGGCTGTGTCGTACCGATACATGTGCTGAGGCAGACTCAAGTGGATGGTACCATAGTCTCACTGGACCATGCTGAGCCGGTCTGGGCACTGTTAGCCTATCATCATTTGGTATGAAAATGTAAAAAGTTTTCTAGAAAATATATAAAGTAAATAAATTTATATATATTTATAAAATAAACCATACAAAATTCAAAAAAATATAATATAAAATAAAAAAGGTTAATGGGCCGTGTCAGACCCAATACTATTCGGCCCGGGTCGAACTGAACCATTGGGCCGAGATCACGGCCTAGCATGAAACTGTTCGTCCAGCACGACGCGCTTAGCTGCAAACGTGCGTGCACTGCTTCGTTGATTCTTTCTTATCCACTCGCTTTTACCCATTACCCTTTGGTCACTGGACAGAAGGCGACACACGTACATTTACGTCAGTGCAAATGCGTGCACGGTGTACCATGTACGTCAAGCGCTGCATTTGCCCGGATGGTTTAGGGTCAAGTGATGTTTGGGCCGTTTCTTCGTCGGTTTTGGCAGTATGTCGCATCAGTGACCATTGGCGCCTTGGGCTGTGTCTCTGGTCGGGCCACATCAAGATGTGCGCGGCTAGTACGCAAGGACTAGAGGCGTACAGCTATAGGCCATGCGAAATGGGCAGACCGGCTCTTTGGGACGGCGAGGCGTCGGGGACAGAAAAGAGGAAGGTTGTTCAGTTTGTCTTATCGCTGTCGAGACGGGAGCAGGGCAGCGCGCCTCGGCTCGGCCTCTCTCCGATTTGCCGAGCCAACGCGGTGTTTTACAGTGACATCCATCCCATTGCGATAACGCGCGTTGTCCTTTGCGTGCATAAGTTGGTGGGTTACTGTGCCTACCCCCACTACACACTGATAGCCTACTACCAGTGCTACGCGTCGTTCGCAAGATAAACGTACAGCACCATGCAAAATTTATCTACAGTTCTCCACTGAATTTCAGCAGGATTTCACCAGGTATGTCGTTGGGATTTCCTGTCGGCACTGTGGGTGGAAATATATCGAGCTTCTCTATCTGAACTTCACTTGTTACGATAATGCGCTGGTCACACCGGCTACTGATGAGTGAATGGTGACTGGTGAGAGCGCCCGACCACGTGACGTGTTAACCCGTGTCTGCTCAGGTTGGCAAAAAGAATTAGGTGTACCGGTCAGCGCGTCCGGCGCTCAGCTAGCTCTCGTGAAACGTAGACTATGGTACATTTTCCCCAACTGCTAATTGACCCGTACTAGTACATTAATTATTCGAACCAGACAAAGTGTGGTCAAGTTCACTCTCTCGCAGCGTACGTTGGCGTGGCTAGTGGGCGTCGTTACGTGTCATGACTCATGAGAGCTTTATTGACTGCAT
Organism: Ampelocalamus luodianensis; assembly: GCA_036346255.1. Lineage (NCBI taxonomy): Eukaryota > Viridiplantae > Streptophyta > Magnoliopsida > Poales > Poaceae > Ampelocalamus > Ampelocalamus luodianensis. The sequence continues at coordinate 22,923,280 of CM070621.1, forward strand.
ATATACCATCTCACCATCTGACTCCTAATATATAGCTTTGCCTAATTGCACCTTGTAATCGAGAATTCGAGAGTGATTGGATGTGTTTTGGGCTCCACACGGTCGCGCGCGCCGACCCTAAATGCCATCGCCGCGACGGCGCCCGACGACATGTACATGGAAAAGAATCAATCATCAATCAATCAATCAATTATCAATTATATTATTAAAACGATAAAAAAATAAGCCACCACGTTCGCTCTCAAGGGCTAGAAATTCCCACGTTAATCGCAGAAAAAGAGAAACATTTACACCGTTGATTATGGTGGGTCCAGATTATAGCGATCTAGATTAAACAAAAGAGTTCATGTTAAGTACAATATAGAAATAAGAGTCCATATCGAATACAATGCAAAAATAACTGACATTCGGAATAAAATTAGCAATTTAATTTTGATATGAATTCCTAAGTAAAATCACTAGATAAACATAATTTATAATATATATATATTTTTATTTAAAAAATACTAATTGCATTAGTATACGAATTCCAACAAAAAAATAACTGAATTCGGAATAAAAATAAAATAAAATAAGCAAATTAATTTTGATATGAATTCAAAGTAAAATCACCAATAGTTGTAATTCTTTATATATATATATATATATATATATATATATATATATATATATATATATATATATATATATATATAGAGAGAGAGAGAGAGAGAGAGAGAGAGAGAGAGAGAGAGAGAGAGAAATTGGATTAGTATACAAATTCCAACAAAAATAATTAAAAATTAGGATAAAAATAAAATAAAATTTGCAATTTGATTTCCATATGAATTCCAAAGTAAAATAATTAAATAAATAAAATTTGAAAAAATCATCAATTTGATTTCCATACGAATTCCTAAGTAAAATCCTAAATAAATATAACTCAGAATAAAAATTAAACAAAAATAGCAATTGGATTAGTATACAAATTTCAACAAAAAAATAATTTTGGAATAAAAATAAAATAAATTAGCATTTTGATTTTGATACGAATTCCAAAGTAAAATCTATAAATAACTGTAATTCGGTATAAAAATTAAATAAAAAATAACAATTGGATTGGTTTATGAATTCCAACAAAAAATAATTAAAATTAGGGACAACAAATAATAGAAAATTATAATTTGATTTCCATACGAATTTCAAAGTAAAATTTCTTAATAACTAAAATTTTGAATAAATTAAATATAAGTTATAATGAGGATATCGTGAATGGTGTCGGAAGAGACCACAAAAGAGTGCAATAGCGTCGATCTGTCCTACAAGAAGACATTGATCCACAAGGAAGCGAATAGCCGAGGTAGCGGCGATGAAGATGAGAACAATTCCATGTTGCTCACCTTAGCTGTTCAACAAGGATAATGTCATGCTGCTTGCTGGAGCCGTTGAAGAGAAAGACTGAACTCAATGTAATACCCGATTATTCGATATCGAATACTGTAAAGATTAGAAAGGAATTAAGTTAAAATTCAAAATTTTAGGAGAGGTATGGGCCGCCAACCTATATTCGAGAAGATGAGTGCCGGCCATAGTAGCCCAAGGCACATGAGTGGGCTGACAGCCCATTAGAAGGCAAGGGAGGGGAGGTGTAATACCCCAAATTTCAATTTAGCGAGAATCTTGTTCGGGAGAGCAAAATTAATTTAAAGTCAGGGTTTTGGGAGAATTGAGGACTTGGGCCTCCGGCCCAGGCCAAGGAAACCTTGGCCGGCCTTGTGTGGGCTAAGGAGGAGGGGAGGCGCCCTAAGGCCCAGCCCAAGCCGCCCCTTTACCCCCTCTCAAACCCTAGCCCCCACCACCCCTTTTTCTTTCCCCCCTTGGCCGAAATTTCTCCCCTCCCTTCTTGGCCGCCCCTCCTCTCCCCTCATATTCCTTTGGTGCTGATCCTCCCTCCATGGTGGCTGCCCCTGCTATGGTGCCTCCGCATCTCGCCCATGGAGTGTTCCCGTTGCCGGTCCTCGCGAGGAATCAAGAAGGGACAGCAGGTTGTTCGGCCAAAGGAGGTGAGGAGGAGGAAGATCATCTTCTCCAAGGTTCTTTCGCCTACGTCCTGGTTGCTGCAAGGGTAACGAATGCCGATCCTCATCGTTTGATTAGTGGTAGATTTGAATTGGATCATAATTGATTAGATCGAACTGCTGCGTTTAGAAAATCAATTCTGTCCAGAACGTTGCGTGGCCTATTTCATGATCTTAGAGGGCGAATATGAGGATCCCATCTCCTAGAGATATTTATATATTGTTCTTAGCTTCGGTGGCCGCCAAGAACACTGAATTCCGACGTACGGGTCAAAAGTTATGTTAGTTTTCGTCTTTGCTGTCCAGAATCCTAACGAGAATAATCTGTCAAGTTGTCTTTTAACATATGAGTGTGTTAATGGAAAATTAAGGGCTTTCACCCAACTATGTTATTGTAGGACTTGGTCTTAGCTTTTGATATTGTTAAAGAACGCTCAATTCGGAGTTGTAGATTAAAAGTTATGATCGTTTTCATACTGCTGTCTTATTTGTGTAGACAGATTCTGTTCTGCTATTTCAGTTATCTATCAGTAAATTAAATTGACCGAATTGGGTTGCCTTGTCAACTAGAGTATTGTAGATATGTCAGTTAAGAATCCATAGAAATTGGTCTCACCTCATTCCGAGTTCCAGACCAATAGATATGATTTTTACCGTTCTGCTGTCCAGTTTCGGGTTGTGCCTGAGAAGTCTGTTTTCAGATTAGAGCTAACTAGTTAATTGTGGACTGTCGGGAAGTTGTTGTAGAACATTAATGGGAGCGCTATGTTATATGTTGTATTTATTTCGAGTACTTACTTCTGTAGGCAGAGAGGCTTCGGTTTAGGGACATCTTCTTTACCTACTACCGCAGCTTCACAAGGCAAGTACCTTGTTGTTCATATGTTTGGAGTATGATGCATGCTTGATGACTGTATTGTGTTTTTTTTCTGATATCCATGAGAATATTCAAAGTTTATGTCCTTTTCTTATGTGTTATATACATGAGTATATATATGATGTCTTTCATAATTCATACTTGATTCATGCATCATAATTCATGTTTTATCCACGGGAGTGGAGTGTAAGTCCCACCATTCCAATGTGGGCGCTTTGGATATTGTCATGTCCCGTCCACGGAGTGGATAGAAAGACCCATCAATTCCAAAGATGGGCACGTAAGACCTATCAATTCCAAGATGGGCGCTTTGGACACCTGTATGAAACGTTCTTCATACGGACTTGGATCCCCGCACTTTTGTTAAGGTGCGGGCTTAAGTGAACACCGACGGGTGTGTCACTAGCTATACCGGTATAAGCATGTGTGTAGTCCATTCTCTTCATTGAATCCATTCATTCTATTCATTCATACACTCATTCGGGGTATGTTCGCATTCTTTATTGATCAGGTCTTGTTCGTATTTGTGGAATGTTCATTTATTCATTGTACTTGCTGAGTCACAGACTCATTCTTGCTTTGTTTGTTTATTTTAGGTGATCATTGATGATGGCTCTATCGGGAGGGAGTAGACACGCACTAATCTTGCGATTCACCATAATCAAGTTCAACAATATGATTTAGTTTCCATCTTCATTCGTTAAGGGATGAACTGTAATAAATAAATTTAATTGGTGAAGGAAGGATACCTTCTCCATGTTATGATTCATTATGTATTGCTTGTGATCTTCGATCATCCTTCGTTACATTTGCTTGAATTCAGACTAGTGTTATGCCATGGTTCTATTAAATAGTGATTTCTTCATATCATTAGTTGATATTATTCAAATTCTTCCGCATTATGGTTGTATGTTAGATGATTTAGGTGACATTTTGACTTCCGATTAGCCAGGGTGTTATAGGAGGGGACCAAACCCTAGCCACATATGCTACATTAGCCATCGTGCTACAGTAGCCCCAGGCTAAAGTAGCGGCGTGCTACAGTACCTCCGCTGCCTGCTGCTCCTCCTCTCCCTGGGGCTATCTTCCCTGCTACTTGTGGCCGGTCGTGGGAAGAAGAAGAGGAAGGAAGAGAGAGTGGAAGGAGAACTTCTTTGTGGGATTTGATCAGCGATCTCCGGTGGTTCTACAAGGGAGGAGAGGGTTCGAGATTAGTGGCTTCGTCCTTGCCTCCTAATGCATCACAGTTCGAAAGGCAAGTACAATTGATTTGTCTTGATTGCTATTTGTGCCACTTGATTGATGAATGTGCAATGAGTAATTCCGATATTTCTTGTTTCCCTTCATAATTAATATACCATGATTGTTCGGTAGTATATTTACGTTCGATATATTCATTCATTCCTTCTTTCATATACATCCACGAAAGTAGATAGTGAAGTCCCATTATTCCAATATGGGCAAGTACCTTGTGATTCTTATTGTTGGTGAATGTTGAGTGCTTGTTGTTTATACGGTTATTTCTATGATCCATGAGTAGATTCAATACTTCATGTTCTTTTCATGTTCGTTAATCCATATTTAATGAGATGATGTCTTTCATTATTCATAATTTATTCCATTCATTAGTATTCATGTTTCATCCACGGGAGTGGAATGTAAAGACCCATCAATTTCAGTATGGGCACGTAAGACCCACCATTCCAAAGTGGGCAGATTTGGATCCCCATATGAAACGTTCTTCATACGGGCCTTGGATCCCTGTATTTTGTTAAATGCGGGTCTAAGTGAACACCGACAGGTGTGTCACTATCTATACTGGTATAAGCAGAAGTGGAGTTCATGCATTTCATTTATTCATATGATTTCTGTTATTCTACATTCATATTCTATAATATGACTGTCATGTTCCTATTCGTTTATTCTACATTCGAATTATATTAAGTGACGATATGTTCCTATTCGTTCATCCTATATTTGAATTCTATAATGTGATGTTATGTTCTTACTCATTCATTCTATTACGTTCTTATTCAGTATGTTTCATATTGTTCTGTTGTACTTGCTGAGTCGTGAACTCATTCTTGTTATGTTTACTTGTTTTAGGTCAACATTGAAGACGACATGCTTGGGAGGGAATAGTCACGAATCATTCATTCACTTCACATTATTCACTTGTTAATTAGACGAACCTGTTATTACCTTTCTTTCGATAATCTTTGGATTGTAATAACTAGAGTATGATGGTTGATGTTATCCTTTCTTAGGATATGATTGAATTGGTAATTGCCTAAGATATCCGTATAGTCTATTGATATGATTATCATAGATGCCTCTTCATGATTAGGTAAATAGAGTCTGTTATATTGTTAAATTCTATTTCAATTCTTATGTTCATTATATCAATTGTTGATTCTTACTGGTTATTAGTATATAGATGGATGAAGTATTTCGTATTGTTGATGTATGTTAGTCTTTTAGGTAATATTTTGGCTTCTGCATAGCCAGGGTGTTACACTCAAAGGTGCCAAGTGATGTGACGACGAATGGTGAGCATCAGCGTTGTTGAAAAAATCAATGGCCAAAGAAATTTGATAATAGAGAGGAGAAGAAGCTTTGGATTAAAGATGAGCTATCAACGATATGTGACCATCGGGTAGCTAGGAGCATGCCATCGTTAGTGAGTGACATGGCGTCATCAGCGATGGCGAGCAGATTCTCCCTATCGTTAGACAACGAATAAAGCAAACATACCAACATCAGTGAAGATGGGAGGTCGTCACTGTTAGTAAGTAAGCCACATCATTGAGTTGGACAACGTCGAAGAGGAGGAGCGACCAACATAGGAGAAGAAGACATTGAGCATGTATAACCGACACAGGAGAAGAAGACATTGAGCATGTATAATATCGTGCATGTGTATATACATGCATGTATCGTACGAAAAGAAGAATGGACGTACAAATACAAAAGAGCAAAGAGCTTGGAGTAGAGATAGCGCAACGGTAAGGAATAGGATTGGGGCCACTAGAGAGAATGCGACGGGTGTTTCTGCAGGGATCGACGATATTTGCACGCATATACGTGTAGATATCACAACGATCATCATTAAGCGATAATTGGAGAGAAGTAGAAGATAACTATATAGTAGAGTATTGCATTGGAAATGGTAGCAATTGAGAGGTATCAATAAATAATTGGGCTTGCTCTTGGAGGTTGAAGCGAAAAAATTATGGCGGAAAAGAGATATAAGACACACGGTTCAGTGGGGCAATCGACATAAGGGAAGATAAGTTCAAGGTAAGTCGCCCATGGTGCATCGATGTATATGTGGGCAAGATACTCGAATACCATGTAAACTAATAAGATAATTTTGTTACACACATAATTAATATAACAAAGGTACATGTGCATATAAACATTTTGGAAAAGAGTTAAGGGCATGCAACTACATGATGTATACATAATGGAGAGTGATTAACTTATTATACTCATGATTTTCTTCCATGAAAACTCATACTTCAATTACGTTACTCAAGTTGCATTTTCTTTCAAACTTTTATTGTCATTTTCTAATGTTTATGATATTTTAAAAATCTAAATAGCTACAAGATACGTAAATATATTCTGAAGCATCTAAGTTATATCATTTGTCACTACAAACTTTAAAATAAATCTAGCCGCGCAAATACGCAGACACACTGCTAGTTTAGATAAGAGGGAGGCTACCTAGTATTTTCCGTTTGGCGCTTGATTTATATACTTCTCGTCCTTTTTATCATCATTTTATGCAATATTTTGTGCTTAACTATTCCATTTGGCAAGTAACCCTAACGATGAAACACATCATATTTAGTTGAAAACAGCCAACAAAGAGCTTCCCTGGAAAATGTGCCAAAATGAATTTCATCAAATGACAAATTTAAGTACACCATGACATTCGCCTTGTCGAAACGATTGAAATGCATATATTATTTGCCCAAATTAGAGGTCAGACGTGAAAGTTATGGAGCTCGGAAGCCATTAGGGCCCGACCTGCCAGTACCATGCGTGGATATAGCGTGCAGATTTATATCAAGTTGTGCAGGACATGCTGGTGTTTATTAGCTCGATGTACCCGTGATAGGGGAGAACAGTATAGGGGGCCGGTATTGAACTGTAGGGTGAGAGCCAACATAATATTATTTGGTGTCATTTGCTATTTGATCAATCTAGTCTTTTGTTATAGTAAGTGATCCTAGCCCAGGGGAGGAATCGTCACATCTTGGTTAAACCTAGTTTCTCTCGTCCTATCTCTGGTAGATTGCTTTAGTTGCTTTCATAATCTCATAATCATTGCTTTTGTTAGTAGTAAGTTAATCTAAGTAGTAAATCCATTCGTCGTTGCCCTGTGGATTTCGATACCTTGGAATACACCTTGGTGAAAAGCTATAGACGACCCGTGTGCTTGAGGATATTAATTTGTACGCATATCTTGCGTCAACATGCTTTTCTGGTGTCGTTGACTGGGAAGTGCGATAAAGATTTATTGCTTAGATTGTTTTATTACTAACCCTATTTTAACACCTCGACCCAACAATAAGCCCAGGATGGCACAACGCTATACTAGCTACCAATTTAAACAATATATTACAACAAAGTCCAGCAAGCATATCAAGATTAAAACCCATCCATGGGTCACAATATAAACGTTTAAAGTAATCCTAATCAACTAATCAATTTACCAACTAGTCTCAAACATTATTCTAGGCAATAAATAAGTCCATGAATAATGATTAAAGGAAATAACCAATGTCTCTAGATTATATGGAATCACTCTAAATCAAGATTGAATGTGTATTTGCTTCCCATGTGGCGCTTGTGATCTATTCCCTCCCATGCATGTCGCCATCAACGACTAACTAAAATCAACAATAAAGCAAGAATGAGTCAAAGACTCAGCAAATACATAATAAAGCCATAAACAATAGTTTATTAATCATAATCAATGTTATCATTATCTATCTATTTAATGTCATTCTTATACTCAAATAAAAAGTCATATTCCATATAGTAAATTTGCACAATTTAACAATTTACTCATATATGCGAATGCATCAATATGCTCATGCTCATATGCATCTCATCACCGATACCTGAGATAGCGAAATGTTCACTGTCGATGACACACTCTTCCTCCATCTTCGTTAGGATTGATCTAAGTTATATCATTTGTCACTACAAACTTTAAAATAAATCTAGTCAAAATACGCGATACATCGCTAGTTTAGATAAGAGGAGGCTACCTAGTATTTTCCGCTTGGCGCTTGATTTATATACTTCCCCTTTTTATCATCATTTTATGCAATATTTTGTGCTTAACTATTCCATTTGGCAAGTAACCCTAACGATGAAACACATCATATTTAGTTGAAAATGACCAACAAAGAGCTTCCGAAAATGTGCCAAAATGAATTTCATCAAATGACAAATTTAAGTACACCATGACATTCGCTTGTCGAAACGATTGAAATGCATATATTATTTGCCCAAATTAGAGGTCGACGTGAAAGTTATGGAGCTCTGAAGCCATTAGGGCCCGACCGCCATAGCACATGCGTGGATATAGCGTGCGATTTATATCAAGTTGTGCAGACATGCTGGTGTTTATTAGCTCGATGTACCCGTGATAGGGGAGAACAGTATAGGGGGCCGGTATTGAACTGTAGGGTGAGAGCCAACATAATATTATTTGGTGTCATTTGCTATTTGATCAATCTAGTCTTTTGTTATAGTAAGTGATCCTAGCCGGGGAGGAATCGTCACATCTTGGTTAAACCTAGTTTCTCTCGCTCCTATCTCTCGTAGATTGCTTTAGTTGCTTTCATAATCTCATAATCATTGCTTTTGTTAGTAGTAAGTTAATCTAAGTAGTAAATCCATTCGTCGTTGCCTGTGGATTTGATACCTTGGAATACACCTTGGTGAAAAGCTATAGACATCCGTGTGCTTGAGGATATTAATTTGTACGCATATCTTGCGTCAACATGCTTTCTCGTGTCGTTGATCGAAGTGCGATAAAGATTTATTGCTTAGATTGTTTTATTACTAACCCTATTTTAACACCTCGACCCAACAATAAGCCCAGGATGGCACAACGCTATACTAGCTACCAATTTAAACAATATATTACAACAAAGTCCAGCAAGCATATCAAGATTAAAACCCATCCATGGGTCACAATATAAACGTTTAAAGTAATCCTAATCAACTAATCAATTTACCAACTAGTCTCAAACATTATTCTAGGCAATAAATAAGTCCATGAATAATGATTAAAGGAAATAACCAATGTCTCTAGATTATATGGAATCACTCTAAATCAAGATTGAATGTGTATTTGCTTCCCATGTGGCGCTTGTGATCTATTCCCTCCCATGCATGTCGCCATCAACGACTAACTAAAATCAACAATAAAGCAAAAATGAGTCAAAGACTCAGCAAATACATAATAAAGCCATAAACAATAGTTTATTAATCATAATCAATGTTATCATTATCTATCTATTTAATGTCATTCTTATACTCAAATAAAAAGTCATATTCCATATAGTAAATTTGCACAATTTAACAATTTACTCATATATGCTCATGCATCAATATGCTCATGCTCATATGCATCTCATCAGCTGATACCGGTATAGCGAAATGTTCACCTGTCGATGACACACTCTTCCTCCATCTTCGTTAGGATTGAGTCCCTACATTGTAGGACTTTAACTAGTCCTTACACATGTAAGACTTTATCTAGAGCACTTTGTACTAGTCATGTATCTTTATCACTGATCTCACCGAAATAGTTACATGACTTTCTCACTGGCCTCGCCCGTGCACACTTATCATGATAAATGTAAATGATGCAATATCATAATTAATCATTTGCACAACTCGTCTCGTTAACTCAATATCTTATTCCCATTAACTCAATATCATCAGTAACATGTATATGAATAAGCTTAATGGAATCATAATAAATAGCATGATAAGTAATAACGATGGCAATAGCGAACAACCCATTGTTCATCACTCTACCATGTACTTGACTTTTAACATCTAGGAACTGGGTGATGCAATAGCGGCATAGTGCTTGAGGCAACACTATTTGGATAAGTAATTAAAACTCACTCAAAGCATACCACTACAGTACCAAAACATCAAATAAATCATCATCGTACCTACATGCCAAACCGATGCCCTTAACCCATTTTCACTGGATGAATTACCTGCTGTCTCATCTGTAAAATGACTATAACTCTCTCCTATGAACTCCAAACATAGCAAAATATATACTTTATGGAAACCCCACAAAATTATCTATAACTTTCTAGTTATGGCGAACCTCTAAATTCGCCGTTTACTTCCCCGATTCCAACCCTAAAGATTACCCCATGATGTCGGAGAAAAATCTACTTCACAATTTTGTATCATTTTTTTTATATAACTTGTAAAGTAATGAACAATAGCAGTTATGGAATCTACTCAAAAATTTTGAGCTTATTCAAGTTATGATAATAATTAAATTGCTCCTTTTACTAGGCGTAATCAGCCCATCTACGCGACAACTGTCATTGACGTTCGTTTTCTTGACAGCGACCTTTCCAAGTCCATAACTTTTCACTCACAACTCCAAATCAAGTGTTCTAGAACTTCTTGGAAAGATAATGAAATTATCCACATCTTTTCTATCTAGACAAAACCCTGAATCCGAACGTAAACACCCCTAATTGCCCCCGCAATGTTCTGCAGCGCAATTCGACGAACTAGGGCTTATTGAAATCTACACTTCTCATGAACCAAACGATCTACAAATTGAACAACAATTAATCTAGGGCCAACTAAAGGCTTTCAGATCATGACCCCTGAATAACAACAACAACGATCGCGAATTCGAGATCTTTCCCCCTCTTCTACTTTCCTTCTCCTTCTTCTTCTTCCTTTCTTCCTCCCATGCTGATCTTGGCAGCATAGAAAATCTACCTCACGTGAGATTGCATGCAGCAGCAGCAGCTTTCTTCTTACTCTCTCTGTCATCCTGTCCAATGCATGCACCTTTGGCATAGGCTAGAAGCAGTAGCATGTTGTCCGTAAGCATGCAACAAAGAGAAATAAAACTAGCGGCAGCAGTAGTACTCATGCATCACAGTAGTATAGTTGGCGTAGGGGTAGCAGTACATGTAGGGGCTGTGACAGGGCATGCATACGGCCAAGAGCTAGCACAATAGGGTGGCAGAGGACATGCAACCACATAGGGAAAGCATAGCTAGCAGGGCTAGGGAGGCAGGCGGCTGACGCTGGGAGGCAAAGGCAAATTCGATTAGGGCTTCGACGACTGTTGGCACGGGCGACAGGGCGGCTTAGGGTTTGGGAGGCTGCCGTCTCCCCCTTGGCTCCTCTTAAGGGCTGACCGATCCCCCTGTGCCAAGAGATCGAGCGCCGAAGGCTCGAGTTTTAATTCCCCCTTCAAAATCTAAATTTTCTACTTTTAATTCTATTTCATTTCCTCTCTCATTACTTTAATTCTCTAAAGTCTAAACGAGATATTACACCTCTTTTCATAACCCCTTTGCTATTTTTTATTTTTCTCTGTTCGCAAATATGAATTCCACAAATTCTCTCAGAGTTTGTGGGATTATTCAGGTCCAAGCCCGAGGCATTTCAACCCGCCGAGGTTTGATGCCAAGCTCGAGGCTGATGAATTCAAGATCAACCCAGCACTCATAAAGATGGTTCAAGCCAAACCATTCATAGGATCAACCGACGAGAATCCATGTCATCACATGGCAAATTTCATGGATTTTTGCAACATGTTTCACCATCAAGGCGTTCTAGCGGAGATGTATCGATGGCTAATATTTCCTTTCTTACTGTATGGAAGAGCAAAGAAGTGGTATACTTCCTACGTATCATCGTTCAAGGGTAACTGGTCTGAAGTTTTTAAGCAATTCTTGATGTATTTTTGTGTTACCTAAGATTCAGAAGTAGCGAGTGGAGATCATGATGTTTGGTCAATGGCCTAAAGAACATGTAAGTAATGCATGGAAAAGGTTTCAGGATTTGTTAGCCTTGGGACCTGATCTAGGAATTCTTGAGCATGTTCTTTTGCAAATATTCTATATTGTTTTGTCTTGTTCGTCGGTAGAACATGTTAATGCAATTGCAGGAGGTCTATTTCTTGGCAAAATTTCAACCGGATGCAAGGAGATTATGAACAAAATTGCGAAGGCTCGGACAATGTTCGATTCATTTGATGAATTGGAAGAAGATTGTCCAGACAAAGAGGAAGAAAAGTCCTAACCCGTTACATCGAAGATGGTTGTCACCCTGAAGTAGGAAGAAAAGTCATTTACTAATCCAATTGTTGAGGATACAGCCGCAAGAAAACCATGTCCACCTGAAGGAAAACCCTAAACATGTACACTGTCGGATTTTGAGCAACTGGATTGGATCCCTATTGAACTCAGACCAAGACTTTCAACTGGAAGACCTTTTGTAGAGCAAGCGTATCCTTCCGAGGAAGCCATAGAGTCATATTTGCCTGAAGAGCAACTTAGAGACACTGTGCTAAAGACCAATGAGAAGTGAAAATTCAGCACATATGACCCTAGAAAATTGTTCAATTCAAGTGAAGATATGGAACTACCTTCAATAGCTCAAGTGTCGATAGTCAAACAAATGTTGGACGCAGCTGAAGACCCTCTTCTCGCTCAGTAAATATGCACGTGTATGCAAGATTGGACTTTTGGAGATTGAAGAACAATGTGCATTTGTGACACCATACATTCCTTGCACTTTCAACGGCCAAAGGTTCGAAAACTCTCTTTGCAATGTGGGAGTCGACGTAAGTGTACTTCCTTACTAATTGTTAAACGCTTGTTTCTAATTGATGCACCTATTTTGGTTCCTTCGACTAAACTGCTCATGTTAGCTTATGATTCTATTAAGAAACCATTAGGTGTTTTAGAAAATACGCTAATAGGAATTAGAAAGTACATTGTGCCCATTGATTTGTACATCCTGGAAACTAAAAATTATGCTGACAATAGGATCATTCTACGAAACCCCTTTTTGACCTTGGTAAAAACTGTGCTAGACATAGGAGAAGGCAAAATCACCACAGAAATTGGGGGAGAAAAATCGGAATGTTAAAAATTGTAAACTACCCAATTGAGCCTCCACCTGAGGAGGCCATAGAAGTTCTTCCTGTGAATGCTTTCAAGGACCCATTGCAAAGAGTTTTGGTGGATAGCGTCACAGTTGAAGATTGGGATTGTCGATGTTTTACTATCAATCTTATGAAATAAATACTAGGGGCGCTATAATCTAGATCATGCAATAGGAGACAAGGAATTTTTTAGACAGGTTCAGGTTTTCTCCAGAGAGAATAACAACCCGACTCCTATGTTCTTGTATTGAATGTGTTTACAGAGTGAAACAAGCCACTGAAACTAAGGATAATGATTTCTAAATTGATCACTCGATCGGCCTTCTCCCTTTATCCACCGACATCACCCTTTATATAGTTCTTGAAGGGGTGTCAGTTGCTGTGTATTAGGCGACATCTTGACGGTTGGCTGATTGCGAACGTTGGCAACGATTATTGTCAGAGAGACTCTCCTGCGCGCTTGTCATGTGGTTACTCTAGAGATAAAGAAATCTACGTGTGGTTATATCAGAGACAAACAACACGTGTATAAACTACCACGCGTGAATGAGCGTAGTGTAGATAGTTCCTAGTCGTCTAGGTTTATATGTCTATGGGTTTTATCAACCATAGGGTGATTGTAGTTGACCTGGTCGTAGCAAACTTTACGATCATAAGATGGTCATCGTAGATCTTACAACCATAAGGTGGGTAGGATAGACCTTATGACTATAAAGTAGTCGTAAGCTTCCCTTGTCATTGTAGAATCTAACGACAAGGGGTACTCTGATGGCTGTTAAGGATACCATTATCCATAATAAATATTATAGATAAATTGTTTTATTTAATTGAGAATTATTATATCCTTGTCAGCGATGAAGATGAACAAGACGTTGTGAAAGAACCGGAGAAAGCGTCGGAATTGCTTGAAGGATCCCCCTAACAAAGCACCAGAGGTAGAACTCAACCCACTCCCTCCAGGGCTAAGGTGTGAATTTCTTGGTCCCAATAAGACTTATCCTATTATTGTTAGTGATAGCCTATCTGAAAGTGAAACTAGGAAATTGTTAAGCATGCTTAGAAATTACAAGAAAGTTATTGGCTATACAATTGATGATCTTAAGGGGATTCGTCCTTCTTTTTTCACTCATAGAATTCATATGGAGCCTGAGTATAACCCTAGTGTAGAACATCAACACAGGCTTAACAATGCTATGAGGGAGTTGGCAAAGAAAGAAGTGCCTAGATTTCTTAATGCTGGAATAATTTATCCTACCTCTGATAGCGAATGGATTAGTCCAGTACATTGTGTTTGTCGATATTTTACTATCGATCTTATGATATAAATGCTGGGGACACAACACTCAAGATCACGCAAGAAGAGACATAGGCTTTTTTAGATAGGTTTGGGCCTTCTCCGGAGAGAATAATAACCATACTCCATTGTTCTTGTATTGAATGAGTTTATAGAATGAAACAAGCCACCGAGTCTAAGCCTAAGGGCTTATATGTGTGTTGAACCTCTTGGATCTTTCGAAAATTTCTCCTTCTGTCTACTAGCATCGCCCCTAATAAAACCTTGGAATGGGTGGCAACTGTTGTGTGTTAGGAGGCGCCTTGACGGTTGTCTAAAAGTGCATGTTGGTTATAATTATTGTCAGAGAGACATCCTCCTGCACGTTCACCATACGGTTACACCAAAGACAAAGAGAACTATGTGTGGTTATGTCCGAGATAAACTGCATGTGTATTAACTACCACGCGTGAATGAGTGTAGTGTACAGAGTCCTTAGTCGATAAGGTCCACATGTCTGTGGGTTTTATCAATCATAAGGTAGTCACAGTAGACCTGATTGTAGCAGACCTTACGACCATATGGTGGTCGTAGCAGACTTTACGACCACGAGGTGGTCCTAATAGACCTTACGACCATAAGGTGGTCGTAATCTTCCCTAGTCATTGTAGATACTAACAACCGGGGGTATCTTCAAGGGTTATTAGAAGTATCATTATCTATATTGAATATTATAGATAATTAATTTCATTAATTGAGGATTATTGAATCCTCGTCAGTTAACTTTGCCTATAGGAGAATGCCATTTGGTTTATGCAATGCTCCGGCTTCTTTTCAATGTTGTATGATGGCTATTTTTCTGATTTTATTGAAAAAAAAACTATGGAAGTATTCATGGATGATTTTTTTGTCTATGGAAAATGCTTCAACTCTTGTTTAGAAAATCTTGAAAAAAATTTATAGCATTGCAGCGAAGTCGACTTAGTGCTCAAGTGGAAAATGCCACTTCATGGTGCTTGGAGGAATTGTTCTGGGCCATGTCATGTCTGAGAGAGAAATCGAGGTGGACAAAGAGAAGAATGAGACTGTGCAAAATCTTCCACCTCCAACCAAAATCAAGACGATCGAAAGCTTTCATGGCTATGCTGGATTTTATAGAAGATTCATCAAGGGCTTCTGGAAGATTACAAAGCCTCTAACAAACCTGATGTAGAAGGATACATAATTCATATTTGATGATGATTGCATGTCGGCCTTCACCACACTAAAGAAAGCATTGATTTCATCACTGATCATCCAACCCCTTGACTGGAACTTTTCCATTGAGATCATGTGTGAAGCTAGCGACTATGCTGTTGGAGCAGTTCTTGGACAGATGAAGGATGGGAAGCTACACACAATTTACTATGCTAACAAGACTCTAAATAATACACAGGTCAACTACGCTACCACAGACAAGGAGCTCCTCACAACTGCCTTCACTTTTCAGAAGTTTTGATCCTACATCACCAATTCAAAAGTGATTGTCTACATGGATCATGTTGCTATAAGATATTTGATAATTTAGAAATATGCCAAGCCAAGATTGATCTGGTAAATTTTGATATTGCAAGAATTTGATCTTGAAATTAGAGACAAGAAAGGAGTAGAAATTTTGGTTGTAGATCATCTCTCGACGTTGTACATCGAGAAAGCCAGTTTAGAGGGAGAATCGATTGATGATTGCCTACGAGATGATTATTTATACGGGATGTCTTCAAAAGTTCAGTGGTATATATATATCGCTTTGGCAATGAAGGGAGTTCCACTTACATATTTTTCAAAGTACGAGAGACAAAAGCTGCTCAAGGAAAAAACACAATTGCTTTTGGGATCCACCATACCTTTATCGATATAGTGAAGATGGTTTGTTTCGTTGATGAGTGCCGAAGGAAGAGCAAATGACGATTTTACAGAATTGCCACTCATCACCATATGGAGGACACTATGGCAAAGACCAAACTTCAAAAAAATTGCGTTGTCGGTTCTTGCCCAGATCCGCGACTGCAGATCTCCTTTCATGAGAGATGTTATGAAGCGACGGGCAACTTGGAGACAAGAGAGCCATGCCCAAAAATAAACCTAGAGTCATTTTTACTGTTTGGGATAGACGTAATGGGCCCTCCAACGTCGGCAAGAAAATTTCTTGTGAAAGATAAATATATGGCAATTTGGGTTGAAAGTCTGAGGTTTTCATAATTGCGGCAAGTTTCAGATAATATTTTCAAATTTTGGCAAATCCCGTGGTGATAATCGAGAGTTCCTAATTTTCGATTGAAGATTTCATTCTAGACTCGAAACTTGTAGTTTTCACTAAAAGTTACTCATCCACGATGAATGGACAAGGAAAACATAATCCAAAAATTGATAATTTTGAACTTTGAAGCATATTTATTCTTGTAAGAATATTTCTATGCAATTAAATTACTGATCTATTTTTGATTATCACAAAACCATTTATGGTGCCTTTAATAGTGAAATAGCGAAATCATGAAAATGCATATTGAAATATGGAATACGATACTAGATTATGAGCATTATGAGAATTTTGCAATCATTTTACTAAAGAGAAAATTAAGATAAGTAATCCTTTAAACTTTGCATGAACATAAAATATGCATACGACAAGGAGTTAAGAATGACCCAACATGGACGATTTTGTATAAAATTTGTAATTCATTGTTGAGCAAAGTATTCTTTAATCAGATTCGAAGATTTAACTGATCGAACTTAAACAAGCGGTGGCAAATCGCCGCAACTATTCCAAGACGGCTACATGCATTAATGCGAATTAATTGATATCACAAGTTGCGAAACTCAAGATGTTCTAGAAAGAACTACATCGTGACCTAATAATAGCAATTTGGCATGGAGACCACGTGCAGTACAAGTGGTCAAAGTCTCTCTGAATGAGAGGAGCAAGAAGGGTAAGGTCGGCGTCGCACGTTATTGATGTTTACAAGAAAAAGGGCAAATGATAGCATGAGGCACACCTCTATTCCTAGCATCAAGGAATCCACATCCATTAGTTGCACTTATGAATGTGGAGTGCCAAGAAGAGCACCCCATCATCCCTCCTTTGAACATCGCATGGGACACATGGAAAGACCAATCGGCCTAAGAGGAGAAGATCCGTATGGAGACGATTGAGGAGCGCTCATCATAGTCGTCTATTAGATCCAAAGGCACAATTGCACTCGGACCTTTATAAAAACTTGCGATTGTAATTGAAGCGAATTTTGAATTTTTGAATAATGGTTGCAAGCTCTAGGAGAGCAAAGTATTAAATTCTTATTATGAGTCTGTAAGACTTATTCTCCGCTTTATAATAGCAAGTTACGTCGATATCTAAAGTATTTTGTTTATGTGTTGCTTGTTTTCGCTACATATTAATAAAGTACATTATATTAGAAGCGCGTGTGGCTCCTATGGAGGAAGTGTGCTAAGCATGTAGCGGACAAAATACCATCCGAGAACGTAAATTTTTCACGATGAGCAAGAATACGTAGTCTTACACAATCGCATGCAGTGATACTTGTATAATAGGCTCAAGAAGGGCCATAATTATACTACAATGGGCACAACTTTGGTCATTGAAGCGCACTTTTGTACCCTGAATCGACTTGAACTCTTAAGGATATTTACGCTAACAGCTTCCACGTGAATGGAAGAAGAGTATGTGCAATAAATGCTCATTACAAAGCGTGAAAAAGTGAATAATAGCATTAGAATGTCTTCCTTCATATGAAACTTGGCTATACTACACTAATATTAAGGCACTTCGCAGATATACGCTTGAAAACCGATTTGAAGCTCGAACTTACCTATCTTCGGCATGATAGATTATGCCGCCTAGGTCTTATGATAATGAGAGATATAATTAACAATTCACAGGGACATAATATGAATATAAATAATTTTTAAACAAGAAGATTTTGTTGCCTGTATGTCAAGGCACGAATTAATTATTAGACCTTTGCTTTGATAAGGATGAAGTCCTGCATTCTGGACCGTATCGAGAGACCTTATGTCCTATATAGCCCCTGTAAGGGTAATTTTAGGTATTTTATGGTGCTCATTGATGCTTCCTAAATGGTCGATATATAGTTTATTGTCTCGAGAAATCACGCTTTGCATAGCTAAATCTAGAGATAATTAAATTAGAAATATTTTTCCGATCATCATGAGAAGTCCACGAATGGACAACGGGAGAACTTACTACTAAAGCATTTGGTGATTATTGCATGAAAATGGGAATTAAAATTGAGCATTTTGTACTGCATGTCCGCACTCTAATGGACTAGCGTAACCTTGAAGAATTGTAATTTACCAACTACATGTTGGGGACACGCATCTTGCTGCAAGATCTCTCATCAATTTTAGACCGTTACTTATAACATCCATCCACCTATACAACTAGCGCAAAGGTCAACCATGTTAAACTACTCATCTTCACGAGTTTGGTGGCAGGTTATATACCTATACCACCACCAGATTACACAATGGGTCTTTCAAAAGTCTAGGATATACGTTGGTTATGAGACAACATCCATAATCGAGTATTTGGACCTTATGTTTGGAGATTTAAATAATGCCCGATTCGCTGATAGCACATCAGATGAGGTTAGTTTCCCGTCATTTGGGGAGGAATCAACCTTGATATGAAAATGTCGGGAAATAACGTGGCAAGCCATGGGAATCGAAGACAATTGAAGTCTAGAAGACAATAAGTCCAGAGATAATTGAAATCTATGCATATGACCCGCGCACTAGTGAAGCAAATAGAGAAGTCCGTAAGATAATCGCGAATTGGAAGATAATTTGAATTGAAGTCTAGAAGACAATTGAAGTCCGGAAGATAATTGATTTGCAAGCATTAGCAAATCAACGCTAACCACTTTAGTGATTTGAAGAGCGTGACCAAGTAGCATGTGACCAGCGCAATGCACGAGAGGGTTGAAATACCGATGAAGGTATCCCTAATCCCGTCCTAAGGCCTTCAAAGGCGACGAACTCCGGTCCTCGAATCCAAGTAATACGGAGCAGGTGAAAAAGGATAAGAAGGACTTGACGAGCCGATCATCAGTGCCCTGGACTGAAGAGCATGTTGAGACATGCAGTTTATGAAATCTTCGTGAAAGGCATATAGTTGAACATCCCCATGAATTTAGAGAGCATGGATATGTGCGACACATTAATGTAAATAAACCTTTTGACGAATGAAAGCATTTAGCAAAAAGTATAGTAGATATAAGGCATTTGAAAATTCCACATAGCCGTTTGTTGATTTGGTGAGTTTTGTCAAGCTTGTATCCACTTGAAAAATAAGAAGTCTTAGAAGCTGGCCATCGTTTTTGTGTACCTTCTACAAATTGCTAGCATTTCATATTCAACATTGTTGATCCTACCTTGTGTTCTGAGCAAAATTCGTTGGATATTCCCATCTGTAAACCAAATATTTTGTGTTATCATACCTACCTATCAACAAATTTCAATTGCATTGCACTATTTTGAGCATTCTGCCTGGTTGTCTTTGTAAAAAAAAAAAACTTGCACCGATCATGTTGGGAATAAAAGAATAAAATAGTGGATTGTTTCCAAAGTTTCATCCTCCAAATAACAAATAAATAAATAAAAGGAGTATGAGTTGAGGGAACCTGAATACTAAGTACCCTTGTGATATTGGAGAAAGTGCAAAGGATCCAGTTCTTCGGTTGGCTGACATATATGCTCGTTGCCTTCAAAGTGCATTCATCTTGACTTGAAATTTGTCTTCCCCTTATGCAATATGATAACAGAGACTTCAACTTTACCCTGGGATCACTCATTACCACTTGCACAAGTCCAAGTTCTGAAGCGTGTGTTCGTTTCTTCGCCCTCCTTGATTGTCATCATTGTGTTCTGATGGGCTTTTTTACAATCAACGTGAATCCTTATTTGACTTTGCAATATCTAGGTTTTCAAATGAGCAATTACCCTACGAAACTCCACATATAAGCCTCATATTGACTTGTAGAAGTAGGGAGAGCCTTTGGTGTTGATAAAGATAATATGAGCGAATGAGAGATATTCTTTGTTGAAGAAGGGCGATTGTAAATCTTGATGTTGGGCAGTAGTTTTATATGCATGAAAAACTCCAACGAATAATTTTAAAAGGAACGACTTGTGAGGTTAGTTTGACAATTGACTTGTGGTGGAAGGGTTGAAATTCTACGAGTTGTTTGTTCCCCATTTATAACATTAGGATTCTTGACTATGATTTATTGGGATTCAACTAATTCAACTTGGGGACTTTGATTTCTGTATAGTTTGATATCAGATATTTAGTCATTGACTATTTTAAATTTCAATGATGATCCCTATCTTTAAGGCAAGATTTGCTCGAAGATGAGCAAAAGTCTAAGTGTGGAGGAGTTGTTGTTGCTCGATTTATATACTTTTCTCGCCCAATTTATCAACATTATATGTGATATTTTGTGCTTAATTGTTCCATTTGGCAACTACCCCTAACGGTTCCCGAAGATGTTGGACATTTTAGTAATGCACAGGGAATATGCTGAAACGCATCATATTTAGCTAAAAAGAGCCAACGAAGAGCTTCCTTGGAAAATGTGCCAAAATTAACTTCATCAGATGACAAATTTAAGGACAACATGATGTCCACCTCGTCAAAATGATTGAAATGCATATATTATTTTCTCAACTTGGAGGCCGAACGTGAAAGTTATGATGCCCGTAAGCCGTCGGAGCCCAGCCTGCTAGGCACCTGCGCGTCCCAACATGCAGCTTGCGCTGTCCGGTACTCACGATCTTGAGACACCATTTTTGGCCCAAATTGAAGCCCAAGGACATAGCATGGCTCCGCACACATTATGGAAGGTTCAGGAATCGACTTCACGTTAGTGAAGAGTCCAGCATGGCCCCGCACTACTCCTCGCTTTGCACGGCGCTACGCACGCCTACCCTTGTGCACCCCGTAGGGCATAAGTGGGTATTTGTTCGAAAGATAAATGAAAAGAAACAAGGCTCGTTGCATAAGGTTTCATTGAACATCCAGTAGATGATTATGAAGAAACCTATTCCCCGATCATGGGCGGAACTCCCTTTAAACATTTATCTCAATGGCAGTGAACTTGAAGTTAGAAGTGAAATTGATGGATGGGGTACCAGCATACCTTTATGAAATATTAGATTCGGACATTTATATGAAGATACCTGAATGTATCCCTGTCCCGAACCAAGATAGAGCAAATAGAAATATGTACAGTGTGAAACTCAGAAAGTCATTGTACAAACTTAAGCAATCAGGCAAAATGTGGTATAATCGCTTGAAGCGACTTTCTATGCACGAAAGGCTACACGAACAATGAAAATAATCTCTGTGTATTTATACAACGGTCCCAGAATGGATTTTGTGTAATCTCAGTGTATGAAAATGATCTGAATATCATCGGAACCCTGAAGGATATTAAGAAAGCAAGCTCTTACCTGGAGTCGGAGTTCGAAATGAAAGATTTGGGTAAAACTAAATATTGCCTAGGCTTGCAGCTTGGACATACCCCTGAAGGGATATTAGTACATCAGTCAACCTACACTCAGAAGGTGTTAGAAATGTTTGATTTTGGAAAGACATACCCTTTGAAAGTGTTAATGGTCGGAAGATCTTTGCAGCAAGACAAGGACCCGTACAGACTTAGAAAAGAGGGAGAGGAAGTTCTGGGACCAGAATTCCCATACTTAAGTGTGATAGAAACACTCATGTATTGAACAAGCTGTACTAGACCGGACATTGTATTTACCGGGAACCTACTAGCAAGGTACAGTGCAGAACCTACCAAAAGTATTGGCAGGGAATGAAGGACATTTTCCGATACCTCCAAGAAAGCAAAGAACTTGGTCTGTTCTACAGAAAGAACTAAGACTTAACTATGAATGGCAATACAGATAAACGGGTACTTGTATGACCCACATACAGCCAAATAGCAAACAGATTATGTATTCCTATGTGGTGGAACTGCAATTCCTTAGAAATCGTCTAAGCAGAGTCTTGTACCGACTCCGACGAACCACTCGGAAATGATAGCACTATATGAGGCCTCACGAGAATGTGCTTGGCTTCAGCGGATGATTCACCACATCCAGCAGTCGTGTGGATTGAATACCGCACAAATCCCCACTATTATCTATGAAGATAATGCAGCTTGTGTTGCACAAGTGCAGATGAGTTATGTGAAGAATCCTCACACAAAGCATATCAATCTCAAGTCCTTCTATGCTTATGAATTGCACAAGATGGACGAAATTTGCATAATAAGTCATGTGAAAATCTTGTAGATTTATTCACTAAGTCACTTCCAGCATCTAGCTTTGAAAGGTGCGTATGTGGAATTGGAATGATGAGACTTAGAGAAGTGCAGAATTCAGGGGGAGAACCTTCACGAACTCATTACTAAAGCTTGATCACGAAGATCGAGTACCCAAAGAGCAAAAAATCCTGGAGATTAAACGAAATTGAGTGGATTGTACTCTTTTTCTCTTGACGAGTTTTTCTGAAGTTTCTCAGTTAAGGTTTTTAATGAGACAATTCGTGCAGCATAATAGAACATGATTCATGTACTCTTTCTCCAAATTTTTCCCACTGGGTTTTTATGGAGTTTTGACGAGACATGGACATGAAGGATGAGAGCCCAAGGGGGAGTGTTAAGAAACCGGGCCCGGCCAGGAGTCCGGGTCCAGGTGGGCACCTCATCCACCCGTAGACTATATATAGGAGGGGGAGGACCCCAACCATTGTACACAGATTCATTATATGAAGAGCAATAAAGAGAAGCCCGCAGTCCCCTCTCATACCTGTATTCATCTATTGTTCGTTCTTGTGTTCTTGCATTGTTCTTACGATTCTATGCTTGTCTACGAGGTAATCGCTCGGACTGAACTCGCCAGTGACGGTTCCTCAATAGCAAGTACACTCCCATGCCAATCGGATTGTTCATAGCGGATCACAACTTTCCTACACTCCCTTCCTTACGAATCTTCCTCTTCACAAAACACATTAAAGTCGATCACTCGATTCACAACGATTTGAGAGATGATCAGACACTAGACGTTGACAGATCCGTAAGGGAGCTAGCTAGCAACCTTAGCCATCCTTTTTTATTTCGTTAACCAAATATATATGTTTGTCACTTGCTAGAAACCGATCAAATCAAATGATAGCCCTACTTAATTTGCCAAATCTCAAGAGAGTATATATGTATATATAAAATATATCAGTCAGTCTAGCAGAGGAAGGGGCGTATACTCTAACGGCGATGTGAAACATAACCACTTGCGTGCATGAATGTTCACCAACCATTTTGACAACAAAAGTCACAAAAGAACTCGAAACCAGCCATGTTCCAGTCGTATTTGAACAGCCGTTTGGGCCCCATGTATGGTTCACTACTCCATCTCCATGCATGATCTAGCTAGCTAGGAAACCAGCGAGATTAGAGACTTAATTAGAATAGCTAGCACTGTTTGCAAAATTCCTTGCCTACTTCTATGTATACGCATCGATCGACAGATATGTTAGATAGATACTTAATGCGGTCTACGTTTCGGTTGTGGGTGGTTTCGACGCCGGTTGGAAATTAACAAGTGAAGCGTCTGGTGGCCAGAGAAACCAGGCAGCCTAGATGGCAAGAGCATCAGGGCTTTTCTACAATAGTGCAAGTTTTAGTCACATGCCTTTCCTAATTGCATACGCATGTGCCCCACATTAGCCATGCACCTTCTATATATATATATATATATATATATATATACGTGCATGCGACCTACATGTACACAAGCACATGTGTACACATATATAGCACAAACATTTGTGCGCATCCCGAGTGGTATTTATGATGAATATGATTCACAGCATTTTGAAGAGGTGGGATGCTTTGTCCAACCTACTATACTACCTGGTGAAAGGGAGACGACATTACGAAGAAACGGCTCAGTAGATCGAATTCACCGTGCGTCGGCCCCGTGATGACCCTAGCTTTTGTGTTTTCGCATCTTGGATATCATTTGTCGTAGGAGATCGAACATCTTTGCGTGGTGACCGATCGTTTACTTATGTGCTAGATTGTGTAGGTGCAACTTACGGCGTTAGTTCTAATTGAAATCAAGACGGACAGTCGGACACTACGTTGTATTGGGCGGTGAACCTTTTGTTCTACGCACCATCGTCGTCGCATGTACACGTAGATGCTTAAAGATATCCATTGCATGCAATAGACGAATGAGATTATCACACCGCGACAAATCCAATCATTGTTCCGCTGCATGCACTGCGAAGCAATCAATCAATGGAGCGTAGTACTAGTACCGTCAGCGATTGGCATTTCTCGTTACACGACACCACAGCACCGCGAAACTCGCTGCTTCTTTTGGACAACATTCACATCTACGTTTAGCAGCACACACATGATGAGAGCCACATGACATGCATGTACGCCACTGCATGCACAGTAGCGGCGCTAGCTCGATCAATGCACAATATTCCGAGCGAACAGCTGGGTCGGCCGGTCGAAAGAACAAGGCACAATTGAAATGTCAGGAGCCCCATCAGCCATTACATCACCATCAATTCGTGCCTTGCGCTCATCAACTGTTGCACAGTGCAACAACTAAAAAATGGTACGACCAGAGGCACACAGCCTTGAGCCGCGTATATACTCCACAGTAGCTGGCTGGCTAGACGCGACACAGCTCGAGTAATTGTAGCATATGCCATTGATTACTCGATATATCGATCACTCGCAATAATGTTCCTGGTTGGAGCCCGGCGAGAGGAGACCACGCACTTGTAACGGTGCAAATTACAGAGACGTAAAACACGGCCAAAAAAAAGGGGAAGGATGTAGTAGTAGTATCTACATGACAATATCTGATCTCGCCATATCCACGTCTGTCGCCATAGATTCGATCGTTCGATTCCCATATTCTAAAAAAAAAAACCCGCTATCCTAAGAAATCTCGCCTCCCAAAACTAACCAGAGAAAAAAGTTACAAAATCCAAATGGTGAAAATACCAAAACGCCCCCCAAAAAAACCGAACTGCCTAGCTGAGCTCGTCTACTTACGGTCACTGCGCATCACACCTCTCTGGGGTCCACGAAGATGGAGTGGCCAGGTGCCGACCTAGCCCAATCCCAGCCGTCCACGCCGCCTCCGCTGCCGCCCAGCCGCTTCATGCACCACAGGTCCTCGGTGCACGAGAGGCGGCGCCAGTGCGGGAGGCGACGCCGGAGGGGGTCGCAGGCTGCCACCTCCACGGCCACGGCCGCGGCCCTGCCGCGGGCCATGTTGACGAAGGACGCGAAGAGCGCCTCCGCGGCCAGCGCGGCGTCGTCGCCGTGGCCGCCGAGGCCGTACGCGAACCACCCGGCGAACGGGCGGAAGAAGTCCGGGACGGACGGGACGCGCATCCACCTGGCCGCGCGGTCCAGCGCGCGGCTCGCGGCCGCAGCGGCGCGGCGCAAGCGCGACGCGCCGCGCACCTCCAGGCGGAACACTCCGCCGCAGTCCCACAGGCTCGCCATCGCCCATGACGTGGGCGGCGACGCCAGGAAGTGCTCGGCCCCGCGCCACTCGTACCCCTCGTCAGCTACGGCGAGGAACGTGCCGAGGGAGAGCGGGTTGTCGAGGACGGCGCCGATGTCGGCGGGGAAGAACTCGACGTGCGCGAACCGGCGGCTGTACAGCCGCTCGGCGTCGCGGGCGCCCAGGCGGAAGACTGCGGTGTGGCGCGGCGCCCGGACGCGGTGCGCGTGCACGGGATGCACGAGGAGCGACGGCGTGCGGAACTTGGAGTAGCCGCACCGGCCGGTGAAGAGCCGCAGCGACGCGTCGTTGGACTTATCCGTGGCCATGTACGCGTACTCTGCGCACATACTCTGGAACCACTGCTCCAGCCGCCGCACCAACCGGAGCGCTATGCCCATCCTCCTGCATGCGCATGCATCACGCGCCATTAGTTTCTTTACCAGTCACCACACACACCGATTGATCGATGCTACAGTGCATAGTACAAATGTCACGGGTAGAGAAAAAAATTGAATTCAATTATTTCACCTGTGGGAAGGCGAGACGCGGAGGCCGAGAATGTAGCCGACGTTGGCGAAGGCGGGGGCGCCGGGACAGCTCTTGCCGGTGGCGACGGACTTGACGGTGCCGCGGACGAGGGCGACGATCCGACCGCCCGGGCCAGACGTCTCAGCTACCTTCCATGTCCAAATCAACACACTTCAAAATTAAAGCAACCCACTACCAGCAAAAGAATCGAACGATCGAGCAGCTCGCTCGCTCTCGCTCTCGCTACGTGCAACTGTGCAATCCAGCAGCCAGCCGCACGTACATGGTATCCGCGCGCATTGATGCGCGCGATCGTACGTAGGTGGGGTATATACGTACCAGCATGAGGTAGGCCGGCGAGTGGCGAATGCGGGCGACGGGGTCGCCGAGCAGGTCGGCGTGCAGCGACATCCCGCCGGTCGGCCCGACCTCGCAGTCTCGGTCGATGGCCTCCGTGCCGGCACGGTCCGTCGACGGGTCGTACTCCCGGATCACCACCACCATCTCTCGTACTATCTCGTAACCGTATCTCCACTGTGTCGTCGTATCTCTCGATCTCCAGTTGCACTCCGTGCTAGCTAGCTCACGAGGCAGTGAGGAGAAAGTGGGCGTTGTCTGTGCATACGCATGTAGCACGTATATATAGACGGCCGAAAGCTATGGCTAGGCGCTCGCAGAGGTTATAACTTCTCTACAATCCTAATCCTTGGCCTTCTCTTTCTCGTAGCATCACAATTAAACCAATGAGGATCGAGGGGTTAAAAGTTGTAACTCACGCACGTAGTCACGCACAGATCGCGGCCGGCCGGCCCGCTC
Organism: Ampelocalamus luodianensis; assembly: GCA_036346255.1. Classification (NCBI taxonomy): domain Eukaryota; kingdom Viridiplantae; phylum Streptophyta; class Magnoliopsida; order Poales; family Poaceae; genus Ampelocalamus; species Ampelocalamus luodianensis. Next base: position 22,950,651 of record CM070621.1, read on the forward strand.
TCTCCTGAATCATGTGTGGGGCAGGTCAGCGGGGAGGGGGAAGGGCGCGGGTTTAGACGTATATCCATATGAGCATGAAGCATATGACGAGTGAGATAAGAAGATGCCCAAGCGGTTGGCGGCTTAATTGCTTTCTGATGTGTTGCCTTTTTGTTTCCCTGAATTTTAGCCTTGGTTTCATCCAATCCAACGAGGCCGTTGTTGGGTTACTTGCCGGTTGTGCGGTAAATTAATCCTGTGCCCGTGTGCCGACCGGGAGTGGAGTATATGATTGGTGTGGGGGGTAACTCAACTGCACCATCGGATCTTTAATCTTTTTCCTGTGGAGCTTAAATTCTGGGGCTAGTGGGGAGACTGGCCCCTTTTTTGCTAGCTTTTACCTGGTTTAGATGTATGTTTAGGTTTCTCCTTCAGTGAAAAGTTTAGTGGAGTACTAATATATGGCGATCACAAAAGATCGATCGGCCTTTAGTGGCGCGTACGTTACAACACTAACAACGGTCGGTTTTACCATGACGTTGTAGGGGAATGGATTTCTGAGTCAGTCAAAAGGGAAGCCAATGTGATCTCTCCCTAAGGCCCAACTCTCCGATACTTAACCTTATCCGGCAAAGTTAGAATAGATTTTGCCAAGCTGTTCATACATCCAACTTGTAGCTCTTCTCGGGTGATGAACTGATCGAAGATCCTTTGTTTATTAAGCTGCAGCACAAGCTCTTTCAGGTTTCATTAGTTTTTTTTTTTTTGCCCGGGGGGGTGGCAAAGGAACAACTTGTCTTACGAATTGAACCCAAGTGGGAAAACATAATATTTTTCGATCTTTGGTTAAATTTACAAAATGTGAAATGGTCAGTAAAAAAAAAATCTCCGCTAGATTGCCGTGGCCAAATTGCTTGACCAGCGGCACATTTTTTCTACGTTTTGTAAAGCAACCAGGAATTTGGATGCAGGAAGGGCCGAGGAGATTTTTTTTCTACGGAGGAAACGATTGCAATGATTTTGCTCCAGGTCTCTAAAAAGTAGCCCTGCCAGGAAGTGGATGGATCTAGATCACCAGCAATGCGTCGTTCCGTAGTTGAAAAAGAAATGCCGTTCTCCTGTCGAAGCAGACCGGGGTTGCCACGGCCTCATTACTTGCACGATATCTATCCTATCCACTACTGAGCCTTTTCGTTGGCTACTCCTGCTGGTCTACCAGTACCGGCGAAAGGACATGTGAGGAGAGCGAGACAAGTGGCGGCTGTGCAGTGCGCACTGGAACGAATCTGATGCGCGCTGGCTAACCGCGCACGCTCGCGAGCAGAGCAGAGCAGAAACACCCGGCTGAGGATACGTACGTACCCCACGCGGAAAACGACGTGCCGCCCACGCGCTGTCACCTAAGTGACGGAGCTAGAATTTTAACATATCTATTCCAACACAAGTTCAAATGACATAGTATATAAGTTTAAATGTGTTAAATTATATATTAGCACTATAACCAATATCACAAAATATTTTGAGAAAATTACAACTTGATATGACGTTCTTTCACGCTTTGAAAGCGATTGATGACATCATCATCACTAGCTTGTAGAAAAAATTCACGCTCAATGTACGTAACTAAACAATCATTCAAGTATTATTCACCCATTTTATTTCTTAGCTTGTTCTTCGCATGAATCATTGTCGAAAATACCATTTCTATACTTGCAGTAGCCACAGGAAGGATCAATACCAATTTGAGCAGCAAATAAACAAGTTTATAGCGATCATGCTTCTCTGTCTCAACAAGTTTAATAGAGAGCTCACTGAGATTCTTCACTTCTCGAAACCTTGTATCTTGATGCATATCCTCGGGGTCGAGACTCGAAGGGCGCGACCGGCGCGTCGAGGCCGAGATCGTCGGCGCAGAAGCTAGAAGCGATGCCAGAGCGCCACGATGCACCGATGTTGCGATGAGCAGCCGGCTGCGCCCCTGCGCTGCTGCCAGAGCGACTGGATAGGCAGATGGCACTTAGTCCTGATACCTCTTTGACTAGTTGACTTAGGCTCGATTCTCATATTCTGCTGGGCCTAATACTAAATGGGTTGTCATGAGTTGAGAAGTATGTATGTCAGTATATGTAATGTATACTTTATGTATTAAAGAGGTATATATCAGTTTTTTTGTGCAAAATTTTTGGAGATGCAACTATACCTCTATGCATCTACACTGCCTCCGCCAGTGCCGCCACCGTTTGGCTTAGTTTCGGCTCCTGGTTCGCGGTCGCGGCAGCGGCCAGCGCGAGTCCGCGGGGGCCGTGGCCCTCGGCCGAACGGGGGGAGGGGGTGGCAATGGCATTGGGCGCTGGCAATGTGGCATGGCATGCCGCGCCTGCCGCTCGCGAACTCGATCGGCGGCTCGGCGCGTGTGGTGAGCAGCGGCGTAGGCGGTTTTGATGTGATGTGGCGCGCTGGCGGTTTGCAATGGACTTTAGTGGTCGTGAGGTGTGAATGTGATTCTCTCGTCTCGTGCCAAGGGATTTTTACGTCGCCAATCGTTACAAGCGGTTTCCGCCGTAGAAAAAGCCCACTTTACAAGCGGAAAGCCCAGCGGTGTCCGATAGCGCGGAGCCATTTAGTTATGTGGTGGGATTCAATTTTGCGTCTGGGAGGGCCTTTCACGTGAAACGGTGGACTCCGAGCTCCACCGAGCTTGCGTTTAGCAAAGATCTGTCTGAGCCGTGGGTCTTTTGCTTGACGGCCGGAATGCGCCTGTTGACAGTGAATGTTCCGAGCCGCAAGCCAACCAATTTGTTGGTGATCGATTGAACCAATTATTACACTGCAAAAACCACACAAAAGCTGCATAACAACCTGTACTCTGCGAAACAACATACAAACTTTTGGTGTTCTGAAGACATACTACTAGTAGCATAAACTAACGCAGCAAAAGAAGGCGTACAACACATGATGCAGCGCCGCCGGCCGCGTACGTGTGCATCCGCCGTTTCAGGTGATGGGCCGCGTAACGGCTGCAAATGGCGGCCGGTCGATGGGGACGCGACGCGAGACGTGGCGTGGTGGGGTCCCGGCCGGGCGGGCATATCGTCGGGTGCAATTAAGGCGGGTACATGATCGAAACCGATGCGGTATGGGTCGCAGAAGGCCACCAGCTACGCGCCTGTTTGCACCCCGGGTACGTGGCCCCCCAACTGTTCGGTCCTTTTGCAGTTTGGCCTAGACGGCTACCCTTGACTTAATTTTCAAGTCGCAAACGAACTAGTACTGCTGGTACTTGTTTGGTTGGAGTGCACGTATGGACGGGTCGGTCATATTAATTTTTTTTCCTGAGAATGATGGCCATATATATGTAGACAAGCTTTTGTGGTGCCAACATACGACGGATCAGCACATTTTTCTTTGCGCGCGCCGTGTGTAGTTCATTGCTTCATACGTCTAGACTCTAGGTGCATCATGCATGCGTATTGGACTATATGGTTATGGCATTCTTCCGATGATCAATGGCAGTGCCCGTAGTTGTCAAGAACAGCGAAAGGACGGGAGGAATCAAGGGAGAACATAGAGGAACTACTCCATATATACATATACTACACATATCAACCAGGGAATTTATGCTTGCCCTAACAGCCGGGGAAGCTAGCGGGCTGCCTTACGTGTTGTACATTCTGACGGGGACGAGGTTGAGAAGGACACCGACGGTGGCGAGCTGAAAGCAATTAACGCCGAGGCCGGCAGACCAAAGCTGGTTGCGTCGCCGTCCCCCGATAACGACTACCTTCGCGCGAACTCGCAATTATTTGCGATCGCGACGGCCGAGCCTTGGATCGACGGCGCAGCTAGTTCTGTGCATCTTCGTTTGCTCATCGGGCTACGCACTGCTCGCGTGTACGTTTGTCATGCGTCGGCGGCAGATAATTAAATCAGTGGATTACTTGCTTAATTTTCGTGTGTAAGAGTCTTAACCCAACTTAAGATATACTAGCCAAATTTCCGACACAATTGCGCGGCTAGATATTACAATATATATATGTTTAATTATATCTAAATATATATTACACTTGTCATACAATTCTACTGCTTACAGTAAAAATACAGTTATATTCTTTATACAAATGTAGCATCTCTCATATATAATACATGTTTAATATGCATTGTTATAAACTGAAACCATCACAATCGACAGTGCACATCTTTCTCTTTTTTTCTATGATTGACATGATGAGAGCCCTTGAGGGCGGACAACCATGGTGGCTTCTAGTGGACTTAACTATAAATTGAGCTATCTCATGATTTTCTTTTGCAGGATTATGTACATATATATTCTTGAAGTTACACGATCGTCCATGCTCAGATTATGGAGGGGCTAGCTGAGATCGATCGGGAAGTATATCCTGCATGGGGCTTGTGCAAATGAATTCAGAGGCGTCGCCAACTCAAAAGAGCACAGTGGCCTGGCGTGCGCACCGTGATGGAGCGAGAGGATAAAATGGATCAGAGTCGTAGCAAAGTAGAACATCACACGCGCGCATGCGCCTCGATCGCTATCCGGTCCCGATCGTACAGCGCCTCAGCCCTCATGCATGCATGTACTTAATTCATCCTGCATGCCGCCATGGCATAGTCAGTAGTCATCGCGTTCATTCATGATCGATCGTGCGTGCATGCAAGCAAGCACAATCGCCACAGCCCAGGCACCTGTGCAGCTGTACGTGCTAGTGCCCATCCGCCCAGGCATGTATGTCAAGTTAATGTCGTTGGGGACCAAACTAACTAAAGGCTGCAAAGTGTCAAGCTACCAGCCTGATTCGAGTGTCAATTGTCGAGTCCCCCCTGGCTGCGTCCCATGAATGAATGAATCGTGGCAGTAGTACGTGGGAGCCACGGGGATCCAAGCCGACGTCGCACAGCACGGCGCATGTACTGCCATGTGCTGCTAGCCAGCATTAGCTATCTTGTCCACTGTTGTTTCTCGATCGATCGATGAGGTGTTGAATTGTGTTGTATCATATTCAGATTTGGATACATCTGCAACAGTTTTTTGAGGTGATTACCGCAGTGTAATAATTTTACTCCATTTATGATTAAAATGCACTGGGAACCTTCTGATCGATTCTAGGTAGGCATGCATGAGCTCAACTAGCCGACCATGCAACCGTCCTGACGCTTTCCAGGTGTCAATTCCGTCATCAGTTCGTTGCAGAAACAGAACTAACAGAAACACACACGTTGCTGTTGAGGAAATAACTGCTGCGATTCAGTCCATGGATTTGCTCTGACATTGCCATGATCGACCGGCCATCAGGTGTGAGGCACGCCATGCGGTTATGTTACTTCTCCAGAACAAAAGGAAACCAGCTCAAAGCCAAACAACCTCAGCTGAATCGACGAAAGCAAGAGAAGCCTACTGAAAGTTACTTTTGATCAGTTCCGACTTATTTTCCGTCCAAAAAGAGCAGAAAGCGCATTGGGAAAAAAGAAAAAGAAAAAGAGAACGGATTTAGGTGTGATTTCAAATGGCAAAGCTGGACTGATAAAGTCAGCGTATGGACTGGGAGGCCAAGTTGAAGGAGCATTGATCTTCTGGTGTACTTACTGTAACGATCAAGTCAATGCATAGCTCGGGGAAAATGCATGCTAAGTCTGCAGATGCTACCCATTCCATTCTTGATGTGAACTGCAGATCAAATCTTTGAATGTGGGAGATCGAAGTGGGTCAACAAAGTGCAAGATCGAAGCGCATGTCCATGTTTATTTGTTCAGAAGTATGCAGTCTGCCTTTTTCCAATTTTTGAATGCTTTAAGGAGCCTGTCGGTGGTGCAGTGTCATCTACTCTCAAATTCTCAACAAGTGGGTGGATCAAAGTCTGCTATGTGCACAGATAGTTCATGATTGAAATGATGAAATCGATGTAAATAAAGCTAGGTGGTAGTGTTCGAAGCAACGAGATGGGAACACATTTCTACGATAGTGCCATCCGCCAGAATTAAAGGCCACTTGGGAAAGGAGAAGACTTGAGACTCTACGTTGTCAAAAAGAGAAGTCAGTCAGAACCAAAATCGAGCTGATGATGCAAACGTTATTAGCAAAAAAAATCAACCTCGGAAAGCAGAATTCGGATGCTGGAACGGTTTCAAAATGAATGGAGCATTGATTAAAAAAAAAAGATTTGGTCGGCGGCTGCTATTTTCACTGGTGCAGACATATTTGATCCATCAGTTTGGAAGAGAGATGGCAATGCAAATTGCTGTCGCAGGTTTTTTTTTTGTCAGGCTGCAGCCGATACACGTCCGAAACTGTCCAGCTACAGCCTTAGAAGGCGTTTGGTTCGGTGAAATTGCGGTGTATTCCGATTACAGTGGTATTTGAATACGTTATTTTGTGTTTGGTTTGGCTGCGCTGCAATCAAAATCCGTGCCATCTCAAAACAGCCCAATACAAAGTACATTCCGCTCAAAATCGGGTGTATTGGTATACCGTTACCGCGGCCCACGAGCACACCATCCCCTTCTCTCCCTAGTGCTCGCGAAGTCGATATCCTATCCTCCCCCACTCCGCCCGCACGCCGCACGCCGCCGCTGACGCCATGAAGTCTTCGCTACGTCTCTCTCTCTCTCTCTCTCTCCTCTCTTCAGTCCTCACTCTCCAAGCGAAAATTTGACAAACCCTAACCGATTTTGGAGTTCGTAATGCCCCCGATCGTTGGAGTGGCGGGTCTTGGTCAGGATGGTGGAGTTCGTAACTGCAGTTTTCGTCCGCCCGCAAGCCTCCAATAGCACCCACCAATCCGACGACGGAAACCAAGAATTCCTCTTGTAGTGCCGCCGTAGTGGGCAACGATGCAGAAAAGGGGCAAGGAGCCGCTGCTCTTGATTGCCCTGACGCGGCCCGCCGATTCCCGTCGCTCTCGGGCGGAGGCAGCCGGACGGTTGGTGGGGGCGTGCGTGGGCAACGAGGTGGTGGGTTGGTTTGCGCGACATGTACTTCGGGGGTAGCCGACGATGTGACAAGGCGCCAAACCTCTCTGGCTGACGCCGGCCGGGCCTTCCATGACGACGGTACGTGCATCGCCTCCCCATCTCGAATCCACATTGCGTACCACGTTTAACACGCCACACGCCACATGTTCCAAGGCTCTGTTGGGAACAGGAATTTCATCGGAAGCAGTTCAACTCCTGCCGAACCTTGCATTTCTTGACATCAGCAATTTTCCATCGTAACATGTCACACATTTAACTTCGCATTTCTTATAGGTTACTGGATCAGCATACCACGGCAATAAGCCAATAAGACAGCAGCAACCACAACGCAGATGGCCAGGTAACCAACGTACGACTCAACCTTTGTAACAACAAACAGCACCCTTTATTGCACAGAAGCAGACACAGCAATGTACCATGAGTAGGGACGCAAACCATGCTGATAATTCACTTCCAACCAACCAAAGACTTACGGAGCAAATGCGAAAGTGATAAATGGATATCCGATACTATCTGTGTCCGACTCCGATTCTGTGGAAACAATGCGGAATATGATACAAGATGAGCGATATCCGTCCACATATATCTGTATGTCAGGTGGTATGACAAAACCTATTATGACTTCACTTAGAAACATGATAACAGATAACCATATTGCCATGTCTAAGTAAGCGGGGAATTCTGAGTGCTCTTCCTTCGACATCTCGGCAATTGGTCTCTCATTCACTCTAGTTGCACCTTTACTTTCCAATTTCCTGTGTAGATGTAGAAAATAAGCGAATAATTTTCGCGGATGAAGGCTTGCAGAGTAAATACAGAATAAAAAAATAAGTACTAAACACTATCCATGTCCGATTCCGACTTCAAGAAAAAAAACTACGGAACATGATATAAAACGAGCGATATCTGTTCATATCCGCTCTGATTGCATCTCTAACCATGAGCAAGTTAGAATAAACAACCTCCATGCTAATTTGCCATGAAAACAACCTGTATCAAACTAATAATTGTTTCCATTCCAGAATACAAACACTCATCAACACTCGAGCACTCAGCACAGCAAGAGTAAGCATGCAAACGACAAGCTTTTTCATATCTACAGGAAGCTTATCTTTGGTCAACACTAAGTTTTCTGTATACATCCACTGCAACAACTGCAGGTAAAACGGGGGCCATTTCTATGGTGATATGCACTCAAAAAATTACACGAATCAGCTACACTCGGTGAGATCAAGCAGATTAGGACACACTTCACACCCAACGAATGGTTACAACTTTATTACCTGTAGCAGTCTCCAGTGAGAAGATTGAGGCCGTGTGATGTTAGTGACCACGAACGTGGCAAGACAAACTGATCTACAACCGTGTCTGGCTCTGCTTTTGCTTTCGTTGTAGCATATGAGTTTGCAAGCTACACTGTTTAACCTGTTTTGCAAGTATATAATTAACACGGTGGTCTAAATAACAATATACAATGGTAGAATTGAACAGAAGGATCATAGAAGTTTTCCCTACATGTATTGCTGCGACCGTGGATAAGAGATCTCTTGATTGGTCCAACAACATTTGTTCTTGTGTCGCAAGTTTGGCAAGCTCGGATACCACAGAGCTTGTTCCCTCCACCTGAAGATCAAAGAAATATGTTGAGTGATTGACACAGGAAATACTAATTGACACACAATGCATGTCCATGTAAATTCCGGCTCATTGTTCAAGGCCTTACAAAAGCACCAAGTGTAATTACAATGTATTTTACGCAGAATAGAACAGGCAAACAATCCACTGTTGCTAGTTAGCCTACATTCAAATTTGACATAAGAATGTTAGATTTTTATTATAACACAAAGCAGGCTTGTTTTCCATGGGATGCTATCTTTCCAGATCGATCAATATGTTACCGAAGATGCAGATGCTAGCTGTCCATTGGCAGCCAACGTAAGCTAATTAGTCACAAGAAAATGATATCTTATTAGAAGATTAGAATAGATCTAGGCAATATGTTCCTTTTCTTCCAAATCTACATAGAACAATACGTAACTATGTTCCTTTTCTTCCTTTTATTTTCAGAAAACAGAAAAAAGAGCGACGGTTGAATTGGAACTACAAAGTTCAGAAGGTACAGCATAGATACAGATCCGGAGTTACAGCCCACACTCAGGACAAAAAACAAGAACTAGAAGAGCTGCCTGTGCCATCCTGACCTTGAGCACAGCCACATCACATCCATAAAGAAAAAAACACACTGGCTATTAAAAACAAAGAACACCAAACAGACTAAATCACTAAAAACTAAATATCCAGGCATAGTATTCAAAGTTATATTATAAAATACAGTAAAAAAAGTCGAAATAAATACAAAATTTTGTATGATCGCATTGCCATCCATCAGGGATAGCTTATGGATCTATTTGCGGATTTGTTGTGATTTAGACATGAAGATTTTCATTCTTGATATAATATAACAAACGAGAACACAAGGAAAAGAAATTTTAATTGAAGCTTTGTAGGAAGAGAGGATCAATATATGCACCTTTGACAACAAATTACATATCGAGGATGCCATTGTATGCATTACATCCACCGCTGAGTTAACAGCTTCCTTCACACCTTGTGCATCAGCCTGCTCAGAGATAAAACTATTAATTTGTGCATATCAAGTCAAGTCAGGTAACTGTGGTTTGATGAGAAAATTCCTAACCTTTGCACCACCAACAACCGGAAGACGGAGAGTACTAGCCTTCAGTGCTTCAATTGCTGCTGACAAAGAACTTGAATGATGCTTTTCAATATGAGACCACTCCTCTAGATACGACATCTGATGATGTCAAATTGAAGCATTTAGATACATAAGCTATACAAAGTTAATAAGAATTTTGAAAGGCTAGAAAATCCTAGTGCAAACAGCATGAACAATTAAAACAACAAAATATATCAATCACTTACCTCTCCCTTAAGAATAGCAAACAGCTTGAGTTTTTGTTTTTGAAGCTGGAGTATGCACCTTTTCGAACTGACATTGTCACGCAACTTTGATATTTCTTTCCATGCACTGTGCAGGGTTTTCTGAAGAAAAGCGAAATAAGAAACATTAGTTAAAAAACATTTCGAGCCTTTTCTGATCCTTACACAGAAGCATATAACTTGCTACATTATAAGAAGTTTGAGAACTTGACTGGGTAGTTTCATTTGAAGATAGCTGCTTAAGTACAAGTGATTATGCATATCTATGTTTGCCAATTTTAAGTGTGCATTTTCATTTGTTTCTCATAATACCACACCACATGTACCTTGTCTAGATTGCGGTTACAGCATACTGTTTAGGTTAGCCCCATGAAAGTAACCAAAACACCCACTATTTGAGAACATGGTCCACAACCGGTCCTTTTCCATATTAGGGAACCAATTTATCCAGAAAAATGTCAGATGGTCTTGTCAACGACCACATGGGCCATATATGAATAGCAAAACTGCAGATCAACATTGTGGCCTGACTTGGTACCTTTTCTTTTCTTCCCACCCAAAAGGAAAGACACGATTTATCATGTAGTATCAACTTTAATTCGTTCGAGATTAATATTTGGTTTTTAGAAATAGTATCTCCTTGTTATCCTATAGTTTAGAAGCTTTGTCAAATTAATCACGACAATAAATGTCTAGCTGTGATCCATACTTTTCAAATAAATAGAGCCTACTAATTGATGAATGACCAATCTATCTTTAAGTTTACGTATGCTACCAATTGCATGACCAGCCTACCTCCACCTTCAACTATGTCCATAACTGAAGTCCAAAACAGCATGTTTGATTCAACAGTGTGGCAAACTTGGCAACTAATGATAAATACACATGAAATTCGGATTTCAGCACGCTCAAAGATTCTCCTCTGTCAAGAACCAAGGATGGTGCCATAATCTATTTATCTCAATTGGCTACATTTGATGAAAAGAATTTGGATAGGTTTTCTTTGCAGATCAGCTGCTAATCAATGAAACAAAGTCAATTATCACTACCTACATTAGGAGGTACCCCCATGTAAGTCCTGATACTGCTGACTTCCCTAACAACATCTTAACATAGGATCCTTTCATAACCTAGTGTTACAGAAAATAGGCAAGGCATACGGGTCAAACACTCAATCTAAGGAGGTCCCCTTGGGTATGAACAGAGAGCTTGACTCTTCATCCCTTCAACATGTAAAGCTACTTGATGCAGCTAAAAAGGATTGGACCAATGACTTTTGAAGTGGTATCTAAGGCAAATTTTTGGAGTAAATAAAGCAATCAAGAGGAACTATTTGAACATGATCAGATCTTACAGTTTCAAGCTAGTTGATGTGATCCAAGTCCAAAAATCTACTAATGTATGTATATGTTAAGATGACACCCCCTAAATAGCAATTGCAAACCGAAGAAAATCCACCACAAGCACCAATCCCTAACCCTGCACTGCGATTTTTGTATACTCTTAATACACTTGACGGATCATGTACATGAATTATAGCCTATTGGACATCGATAGCTATCGGTTGAAGAACCATAGTTGGCCATTTTTGTTGGCATTTAGTATTGTCAAAACTCATTCTTAGTGAATCAATGAGCAACTTACTGGAAGCTCCCTAAGCTATCTCTTAGCGCATACTTTGTATACACAATGCTTGCAACATAACTACAATTTCTCAATGAGATTATTGTGAGCAACTAAACACTATCCTGAAAAAGCAACTAGCCAGTTCCAACAGTCTCTGTGTTCAGCAACTACCAACTTCTCAGGCTAATACAGTCTTCTTAAACCCCATGATAACTAACAAAAAATGGAAATTTTGCAATCTTTCTTGTCAACAATCTTATCTGTGTGATATAGTGAATACTCTGACCTGAGTAATTATATGGAGGAAGCACCCATATGATTTATAATTCCTTGGCAATTAAACAAGTAATAAACGGAACGTGCAATTGCGAGTCACTGGTACCGACACCCAGATGTACCACGGAATTACTGTTTAGGACTTTAAGCAAACAACCATAATAACGAGAATGATTGTGTTAACTGGTGGAACACTAGCTATAAGATACATAAGTGAAACTTAAGAGTAAACCTAAGACTAAAAACAAGCTATCATAAAATTTTAAAAGAAAATATTTTGGAAACTTAATAACTCCAAACGTCATAGGTTACGATGATTTACCTCGGAAGTGAAGCTCTGCACCAGAAGCGCTGCATCTGTCCGAGCATTGATGCACCGCCACTGCAAATGCCGGTTGTCCAGCAGTCGCAACCTGTGTGCCTCCTCAATTCTGTTCTCCCCTTTCTTTGCCCTCCTCACCTCTGCAGCAAAGCTAATGATAGATGGTGCATTTGCTGGCGCCAGCACTATATGCCCATTTGGTGATACCTCCCCACCTCGCCCTCTTGATGGGCTCGCCATCCCCATGCTTCCTCGGCTTGGAGATGGGGACCGGCCAGGTAGCCTCGGTGACATTGGATTGTCTGAGAACGATCTTCGGCCGGAGGACGATTGTAGCGGCAGCCCTGGCTCCGGAAGCCGGCGTAGGCGGCTGTTGGTTTCCTGCCAGAATCTCGCCGGCACGCTGATGCCACGACGCGGGGGATCACCGGCGCCCGAGTTGCTACCGGAAGAGACGCTGTCGGTGTCGGAGGAGGCAGAGAGGTCGGGAGCGGCGGCAGCGGTCGGGTCTGAGGGGGAGAGGGTGGTGGTGGAGTCGAAGGCCATGGACCGGCGGAGGAGGTGAACGGCGGCCAGGATGGAATCCTTGCGGTCGAGGCTGCAGTCGAGGCTGCGGGCGAGCGGGTCCGACGCCTTCGGCTTCGCTGCAGGCCATCGGTGCTGGGGCCGCGCGTTCTCGGCCTCCGGCACGGAGGACACGCTCTTCCGCCGCTCCGGCGTGGGGCCCCGCCGCGCCGCAGGGGAGGACGGCGACGCGGACCGCGGCGCGCGCGACGTGTGGTAGAAGAAGGACTCCCCCTGGAACGACACCGAGAGGCTCCGCATCGTGGTCGCCGTCACCGTCGCGGCCGTCGCCGCGGGGGTGGGCGATGTGGAGTGCTGCGGCGGGGGAGTGGATGAGCGGACGCGCTGCGCGGAGAGGGAGCGGCGCGATGAGGAGGACGACGACGAAGAGGAGGAGGACGACGAGGTGGAGGAGGTCGGCGACGCGGCGGCGGAGTGGTAGTGGGACGAGACTGGCTTGCTGGACCGCGCGGGGCGTCGGGCAGCGGCGGAGTTGGGCTTGTCGAGGGCCGGCGTGAGCGGCGGGCGCGCGGGGTGGGCCGGATCTGGCGCGGTGGCCGCTGCCGCGGCAGCCACCATGCCGTGCCGCGGCACTGCGAGGGTGGAGATCTGGCTCCCCGCTACGCTCCAGGCAATGCAGGTCCCCAGGGCTCCAGATTCACCGCTCCCGCTCCTGCTGCTCACGGCGGCGAGCGGCGCCCTCCGGATCGACGCGGCATGCGACGCCTGCCTGCCGCTGCCTGCGAGGAGGAAGAGGAGGAGCAAACTGGTGATGCAGTGTAGTTACAGCTTGCGACGCAGATAGAGGGGTAGAGCCGTAGAGGAGGAGGAGAGGAGTGAAGTGGGGATTTTGTGTGCCTTTTTTTCCTCTCTTTTTTTGCCCTGCTGTATCTGGCTTTGCTTTTGGTTTTGGGGATCTTTGCCTGTACAGCTCTGCTGCTGAACGCTGATTCTTCCGGGGCGCGCTTCTGCTTTGTGGTGTGGCCGTCAAGCTGTCCCACTCCCAGGGGAGGGGGAGAGAGAAGGGGAAGGGGGAGAGGGAAGCTACTAGTGTGAAACACTGAAACCTCTTCTTTTTTCTTTTCTTTTTTTGTTTGTAAAGCTCCTTGAATATTGTACTGTAGTGAAAATGCTACTGTCTATGTTAGGAATAACAGCTTCTCGGTGGGGTAACATGTAAAAAGAAATGGGTGTTTGAATGACAGCTTCTGCTTGCCATTGATAGCTAAGGTTTAATTGATTAGAGGAGGACAAGAATAATAATAAAAAAAGGTGCTTTATCTTGTCAATTTGTTACTTAGGTTGGAGAGTAACATTTGTGCAGATAGTTGAAGCAAGCTGACGAATGGTAGATTCCTGATGTTCTGTGTCAGCGTTTTAGCAATTTTATTTTTTAGTAGTTCAAGAAAAAAATAAGAATGTGAATTGAAATCCAATAAAATTTGCACTGCTTCTTTTTCTTTGAGACTTTGCAATCATTTATCGTTATATGCAATATTGTACTCTCTTTTATTACAAATACATATCGTTTTGGATAGCCACACGGTCTCTAAACTTTGACCGTATGTATCCTAAAACGATATATATTTCTTACTGAAAAGAGTATTCTAAGGAAAGAAAAACCTTTGAAAACCAATATTAACAATGAAAAAACATACGGAAAAAGAAGATAATCAATAAAGTACTAGTAAATGAGGGAGAAATTTTGGGGATGGAAGACACGACACGTACTGGTTGAGAAGTGGGAGGCCGGTAGCCAAGAGTTTGGGTAGGTTAGCTAAACTGCCGTTATCTCCTAATACTTATTTTTCCTGTTTACACGATTTAGTTCGTTATTCAAATGATCTAGGAAATTTTATTTTAACTTTATTTTATCACGGCGATCGATCAACAAAGTAGTTGAAGGTGCAAAATTGATGCAAACAGGAACAAAGGTGCAATATAAATTCCTGTCAAAAAAAGGGTGCAATATAAATACCAACACCAATAAAATGATGCACCTTAAGCTCGAAAAGACGGTAAAATTAACAAAATGTTATTCGTCGTTTCTTTTCTGAACTCATTGTTAACAAATCCTTCCTAGTAAGCACTACTCTTCTGAGAGCGACAAATTCTCACTGTTGACAAATCCTTCCTGGTAACTAGTAAGCACTCGGTAACAGCAGGATAATTAATGCCCTATGAAAGAAGCACCTTAAGCCTTGAAAGACAACAGCAATCCACCATATGAATTTAACCAAAATCATGAGCTAATCAAGCGGTGGGCAGATTAGCTGAAGGCAGTAGTGGTCAGGGCAGGAGTAGGAGATCAGTGCCCGGGCGGGTATGGTTGGACGCCCAGATAGGGATCACGATGTGATGGGGGCGACACACACGAGACGAGTCCACTTGAAGGCTTTGAACCGCATGCGCTTGTGATTTACCGGTGAGCTTGCGATGGCCACTTGCGATCCCAATTCTTGAGCCAGATTTAGTTTTCTTCTATTAAACGCCACAATTATTGATTATATATAATCATTAATCACAACCCCAAACTTTATTTCCTATAAAAAAAATAACAATATGGATGGGATGACCCACCTAAACCACTCTTTTTAGGCGGCTAAATAACTCCTTAGAATGGTTCAGTGTAAGTCGTGTGACTTACAAAAATGGCATGAGCAATTTTCCTGGAAAGGATGACCTAAACAAGACTGGCTGGAAACATATGACCGATCCATAATTATGTTAGTGTATAGTTTAATTATTCTCTTTTGGCAAATGAAAAAAAAAAGAGTATTGTGCCACACAAAAAACAAACAGGGAAAGTTGTTCTTTTGCTAAAGAAAAGGTACCATGTAAGTTTTCTTGTTGGACTTTTTGTACTAAATCTCCAAGATTCTTAAATGGGTGTACCAAGAACGCCCCTTAAATATGGCGCTGATGATTATTATTGTAATAACCAAGTCTTTTGTAATATGATTACTTGTGTGACCCATGAGAAAGAATACTCAACAAAGTCTGCATATTACCACTAACCAGTTAGTTGGTTTCTTTATGATATCAAAACTGTGAAGTGTTATCATCATGCATGCTTAGAATGATGAGAACTGTGCTGTGTGTGTGTGTAAAGAAAAGAAAATCGAGAAAGTTAGCTGGTTTCTTCTTGAAATCAATTTTACTTCACTTCGCTTCTGTTGACAAAAAAAGGGAATGGAGGCAGCTTCCGTTTCCGCTAAACACATTTTGAAATATCATATTGGAGGAAAATCCCGTGTTAATCCAAATGAAGCATTATGGTTTACGCCCCGCCTAGAATGAGGAAAATTTTATAAAAACAATACATGTGTTCCGAATAAAGCTCGAAAGAAACATTGCACCATTGTTAGCGACAACGGCGGCTAATGAGGTAGGACTTGTGAACAAATACAAAGGTAGGAGAAACATGAGGTAGCTTTCCGTTGCCGTATTATTTGTGGGGGGAAACATGTACCTCATACCCAGACGCTTCCATAAGCTTAAACTATTAATTCTACTTTTCTAGGCAGTAAAACTGTTCGAGTCATTTACCATTCATAACACTTACTAATGGAAATAGTACTACAGCCCAGACGCTTGCTTGCACATAATAATCAATGTCATTTTCCTCCCTTTCTTTTGTTTAGGTGAACAGTACCTTTTTAACAACAGCAAGGAACTACACTTTGCATTACTAGCTAGCTTACTCCAGTCCCTCAGATCCCAATCTCTCCGTTACATTTGCCTCGTCTTAATTTCCCATGCTAACTATATAGTATTATCGTTAAGGAGTCCTCCTCAGATCGATGCTGGCTTCGCCTTTCTGATCTTAATTGCATGGTTGCTTAACATCTAACCTTAATTCCTAGCTAACGCTTTTCTCGAGTGTGTTGTTTCCGTCCTGCGAGGTCCAGGAGGCTCCACTACAGGGCCTAGTAAAACATGTCAATTAGGAGAGAGGAGGCCTCTATATCAAGTAACAATAATTTGATCCCTAAAAAGGTAAAAATAATTCAAAATGGTATTTTAGTTCAATAATCCAGGAGCCCTTCTCTTCCCCACTGGAATATCACTGTTGTGTAAAAAAAAATCCTGAAACTTGGCAATCAAAAGGTTAACCAGAAAAACTTAAAGAAAAAAAAATCGTGGCCAGCTGGGTTGGCCTGGCTTAGCAGAGGGTGTGAAAAACCATCCTAGTCCGAAAACAAAATTTGCAAAACAATTAGATCTATGTCAACGAAGCTTCTAACTATATATCTATGTAGATGCAAAATTGTTTTCCTGAGAACCGAAGATGTACAATTTGTCGGTCGCTTAGTTTTGTCCAATAAATTGCGCAATGTTGACACCCCAGTTCTCTGATTGATTGTATTTAAACAACTAATTACCTCATCAACGGTGCGGATGGGGCATCATCTCGGGAACCACGAGTCCGTTTAGTTTGTAACTAAACGAGCCACATGAGGTCTAACTAAGCTAGTGACAATCACATGCCAATTTCTTCGCCAAACTAGTAGCTTCAAATTGGTCACCATATAATATATGGCATATCACATCGCCATGTGGCTTGCTCAACAGTGTACGTGTGACTTGTTTTATTACTAACACACATACAAACAGTAGCTAGCATTATTGCACGCTTCATGGGAATGCGGGCACAGTAGTGGAGTACTATAGAGGAAGCCTGCTGACGTTCTAATAATTAATGCTCACATATTTGTTAGATGTCCGGAAAAAATGGCACTGAAATATTTTTTAAAATGGGAACATTGATCACTATTGTAAGTTACCACTCCATCTGAAAGCTCATGATCCCCAGATTCCCCACTAATCAGATTCCAGAAATTAATTAACCACAATGAAAAATCCACAAAACGCCCTAGCTAGCATGTGCGTAATCTGTGAGAATCGATCTATATATAGACCGCCAGCAAGGAAATTAAGGCACGGTTATAAATAAACAAATAGCTACATGGGCTTTTCTGAACCGTGATCACCGTACATCTAGTACATCACCATGCCCAAATTGCGTTTAGCAAGCACTCCTATTCCTAATTAATCAAGTGTAGCTAGACAAATAGCTCACCAAACTTGGCAATACAGTGTGTGGTCGTATACTGGTAGCCTAGCTAGCTAGGAGATATTGCAGTCATGTTCAAGCAACCGGCCCAACCAACGGCGTTAAACACTCGACATGCACCATCGACCTAGCAAACTACAAATACGTCGTGCTCCGGCGCACGCCGACGACGCAAACTCGCCGTATTGCCCGCCAATACGGGCATGTCGCCGTCCGCCAATGGAGACCGGGATCCGTCGGGACGGCGAACCTTCCAACTACGTAGTACGCACGCACGTAGGAGAAGGACACAGTGCAGCACAGTACGTCCGTACGCGTACTTCGTTTCCTTATCACAATGAGTCAATCAATGCCGTATCTTTACACTTTAACCTTCTTCTTGTACTACTACTTTCCCTCTAGTTAATCACGGTTTCTTTGCCGTGATTACGACTCACGAGCCTGTGTTGTGCTGCGCTACATCCAACATATGATACTTTATTGATGCGTGTACGATAAAAGCAGGGTACGTAAGATCAAGCCACTGTTTGATCTCCCGGTTTTTTTTTTTGGCCCGTTTTTCACGTGATGCCGATCTGATCTGTCCGTGTGCCGTATTGACACTACAGGCTAACGTATGACTACGAGTATGACTGCTCCTGTTTTTTTTTTGTTAGCATATATTTGTATGACTTTACCTAAAGTCAAAAGGAAAAAAAGTATTTGACAAAGGAGGGAGGCATCGCGAGTATTTTGCATGCGTCGTACGCTAGCTATCCGTGACGATAACAATATCTTTAATCTGTACATACAATTAATGTATGTGGTTGTTCGAACAACTAAAGTTGCTTAGCTTAGCCTGCAGTCCGCTAGTGGCACCGTATGATAATTAAGGTGGTGTGTATTGACAGGTCGTAAACAAACCATGATCACCGGAAAGTTAACTCAAATGTACAGTACGCTGTACTTTAATTGGTGCCTACTGCACTAACTCCCGCAGATGCGTGTGTCACGTCGAACAACAATTATGCTACCGTGGCCTAACTCGTCAATAAATGCAGATAGTTACAATTAATTAGACTTTGAGTGCGTACTTGTCGAGAGGGCCAGAAAAAAATGGCTGGACTCGGAGTTTCAGAAATTCAGACCTACCGAGTTGGCTTAACTGGGAGAGGTAGTTCAACTGGCCATGCATGCTAGGTCACCCAAACCTGTCTCACACTGACTAAACAAACAAACCTGTCTCACACTGACTAAACAAATTCTAGACTATTAACTTATTCAGTACAGGTTAGTTACAATTAGAGGTGGGATTGGACCGGCGCAGTACAAAGCCCTGTTGGACTTGACCTGCTTTGGACTTACTTGGATATGTGGCCTATTTGGATCTGGATATCCTTAATGCTGCTAGAACGTGTTACCTGCTGCTGTGCCAAGCTAGCTTAATGCACTCTTGGATTGGTTTTGGATGGGATATTGGACTCTCTTTAGTTGGATTTGTATTGGACTTCCTATTTGGATTTGGATATCCATCCAATCCCGCCTCTAGTTACAATGGCTAGATAGTACAACGGTACAATTACGACAAACAGTTTCTACGATTAAGGGATGGTTCCGTGACTAACACTACCGCACTACAACGTCTCACTGTTCGAGCTGAAATCTACTGCTACTCCGTTTCAAAATATAAGGCTTATAATTTTTGCAATCTTGTTTCAAAATATAAGACGTGTGCTTGCCCTCATTAATCTCCCTTCTCTTTTTAACATTTACGAGTAAACACACACAACTCTCATCTCTCGTTCCCAAGATATTAACACCATGGATACTATTGACATTTTCCTCTACCATTCTCTTAGTTTCATATGCTTCTTAATCCCCCGTGTCCAACTAAAATATGCCTTATAAAAATAAATAGAGTGAGTACTAGTAGTACTAAAAACACAAATTGTTTTGGGCATCGATACGGTCCACAAAATACAACTTTAACTACTAATTACTATTGTAATGTATTTCTAAAACTCAACAAAATTACAATAGTATGAAAGTATTTTTCAAGATGAATCTACACATATGATTTTCATGTATATAATCTAAGTATTTAAAAAGAGATCGATAACTAAAGTTTGACAGTACATATTTAAAACAACTTGTTTCTGTGAGCGGAATGGAATATTAAGTACTAACCGCAGACGACATGGCTAGGGATGGCAACGGGGGCCATTCCCCAACGGGGAGTGGTGGAACATCCCCATCCTCGAGATAAGAAAAAAAAAACCCCGTTCCTCATCCCCGTCCTAGGGTGCTATTCTCCTCCGTTCCCCGTCTCCGTCGGATTATCGGGGACCCAGACTCAAAAATTGGATCCCTAACCTATCCTACACAGACCCACATAGAGACGACAGAATTAGTGTTCCAAATGATTTAAACAATGTTTATCAGTGTAACAAATGAGGAATTCCAACAATATTCTTAAAATGGTGTCCCAACTCCCAAGCAAATAAGCAAGCAAACCCTTAAAGATTTAAACAGTGCCGTAGAGGGCTAGTGGTCCACATGTTATAGGGTTATCGGGGGCCTATGCGGGTAGCAGGAATGGAGAGTAAGGGAATGGTCCCAGCCCCGTTTCACCCGATAGTAAATTATATTTGTATATTAGTATTCTCATGGAGGAAGAAATAACTCCAACTCCGACTTCTAATAGGTGAATTCTCCATCGAAGAACGAAGAATGGGGCCATTGCCATTCCTAGGCATGGCATTCCCAACAGAGGCGCACGCACGCGATGGGTGCTCGCGTCCCGTGGTGAGGCTGTAAAGCGAGCGAGCCAACCATGCAGAACCTCCAGACTTCTCACGCACTTTGCACAAAGCGCCCGCACAGTGACCGCCTTTCGGCCACCTTATCGCAGTGCGTAGTATTTCTCACCTCCGCGTCTGCACAGGCAAACACGTTATCTCTGGTCCCCGCCGATCTTCCGCACCAGTGCTAGTGGCTACTGCTCGCTCGCCTGGTAAAAAAGCCGGGCTGCTGCCTCTGCAAAGCCGAACAAGTAATGTGGCATTAAGAATTCTCTCTTTCAAGATGAATCGCCCGGTCTCTCCACAGATCAGGGGAGGAGGGAGGGATGGATAGATAGATCAGGGACCAACCAACAATTGTAGTAACAGCAGCCAGCAGTAAAGACCAGTTGTCACACTCGCAAGTGGCATGTCACTTCACGAGGGCGAAGGATGCCGCTCAACTGGATATATTCACCCATAAATTGACCTATCCTGCAGTATGGGCGTATGGCACATACTAGCATCAAGAGGGAAAAGAGCGTGATGGGAAGGAAGGAGAATATTGTAACGCTGCAGATCAAAGGACTTGGGAGTTGGTCTGTGATGGGAGAGGATGCATGGGAGACTAGTACTGGTGGTACTGTCACCGTGGAGTACTCTCGTTTGTTACCCAATCCAACCACGCAGACGCAGGCAAGGCACGAGCAGGGGACCAACGGAACTGGCGCACATGCTGCATCTCGCCTCGCCAACATCCGCACGTCGGTCGAGCCATCGAGGCAACGGAAATGAAAAGGAAAAAACGGAGGGGAAAACGCATGGTTTTGGAGAGTCTGGACCACCGGCCGGCCTCCACCTGCCCTGACCGGATCCCACCTTGCCGTCTCCTCCGGCTCTGCCCCCTCTGTCGCATCTGTTACCGTCGGCCAGGCCCGTTCCGAGGCACGGGCGAGAGGGTTGACAGCCCAGGGCCCGGACCCGGAGGCCTATCTTGTATGCACTTAAGAGTGGATCTACTAATTGCTAAGACCTAATGCACATGTAGTCTCCTAGTGTCGTATTAGTAGTAATTAAAGTTTTGTAAATAGTAACTAAACCAAGCTTTCCTCGCAAGCAACGGCATATATATCGGTTGCTTCCCTAGCTGCGGTCGTGGCCATCCATTAATGCCAATGCAACTATAGTACCATTTTGTAACATTTAGTTGGTTTTTCATTAATTTTTCATAATACATATTGTGTAGTCCGTGGAAATGCTAGTTCATGATGTTTTTGTTTTTGAGAGTGCTAGTTCATGATGTCTGTACTGCACTTTTGAATAGTTTTGTTGGTAGTCACATATCTCAGTTGCAATAATCTTATTCTATTAAGTTTTTTGGTTTACTTAAGTTTCAAACTACATATTTATTCCATCGTTATTCCCCATATGGAATGCAGGAAATTTTCCCAAGTTCTGCTGGTGTTGAACTTTCTCCTATGGATTTTATGTGTTCCAAATATGCTTTTAGTATGTAGTCTTTCCCTTTGGGATGCGTAAATTCGCAGCTAATTAGATGAATAAGCATGAATATTTTTCTATAAAAATATTGCATATATTGGTTGAAAGGTCCTTATATTTTGTTTGGCCCTGGGCCCAACAAATATCAGGACCCGCCCTGCCGTCGGCATGCAGGTCCTTGCACGTACATCGGCATGAGCAGAGCTCTTCCGCTGGCTGCTGCTACGATCTAGCGGCCATGTACTCTACTTAAATAGTGACATATGATAGAAAACGTGCTCGTTTTGTAATCACAAACAAAATGTGCGCGTCGTCAAAGGCCTGATATTTATTAGGATAAAATCGAACACCTTTTTTATAAGATGGAAATTTTGATTCCTTCTTACCGGAATGGAAAATTGGCTCGTTAACCTGTTGGGCCTGATGGGTCTCGGTCAGTACAGCATGCTTGACATGAAGACAACAGATGCGATAGGGAAACTACGTCGAACTCTTATCGGTTTTGTTTCACTAATTAACATTATACTCTCGAATCTTGGACAAGAACAAATCCAGCCCAGTGATCAGCATCAGCTTGCCGAGCAGGACTGCTTGATTAATTTGAGTTCAGCTTGACTATAGCTAATGTGATGATGGTGGTGGCGGTAATGGACACGAGATCAGACAGAGGAGGAACCATCACACATTCAGACATCCATGATTGCGCTTGTCTACAGCTCAGGGCTCCAATCCCAGCGTGTAACATGTGCATAGCATAGTTGTGACGTGCATGCAGTATATTTTACAACTCTCGGCTTCTGCATCAACTAGAGATGTACACATGTGCACACAGTATATATACACTGTACTGTGTTAGTGTGCACGTATTTTCATCCTAGCTATACTGTAGTAAGGATAAGGTTTCTGTCATGTTCTGGCACTAATAGCACTGCAAATTGGAGCTTTTGTTTGTCGGGAAACTAGAGTCCGCAGCATGGCAATGGAATCTTGGTGTTTTGGGCATGGTGTGCCAAATACGCCACTACAAGAAAACCCCTCGTAGATACGTCTTTCTAGAGATGTTTTTTAAATTGTCTTTAAAATAAGAAGTTATATAGTCTAGATGTGTTTTTAGAGACACTTTAAAAATCATCCCAAAATTTGATACGCTAGAGATGTTTTTGAGACACATGAAATTTTAGACGTTTTTTAGACACTTTCTAATTCGCTTAAAGGTTATGCCGTATAAAAACATTATTTTGAGACGTTTTCGAACTCTCTAGGGATGTTTTTTTCAGTGGTTGATAACTTGATATGTGTTAAAAAAAATTATATATAAATATTGCTACACACAACTAAATACGTGAGGTTGAGATGGCTAATGTGACAAGTCTAAAAAAAATATTTCTCATGAGGTCTAGAGACCTTTGCAAGAGTGCAACGTCCCTAGCCGTATATAATGTAGAGACGCTTAAAAAAATGCACTACTGTCATACTCAGGTGCAGTAGCTACATTACACTGACATCGTCTTAGATCGACCAACTCCGTATACTTGGAAAAGATTTAAGTCGTAGATGTGCCATTTTATCTTATCAAATTTCACTCACACGCTTATGCAGCCTTTTTTTTCTTCTTCATTTGACGAAACTCGCATGATCATGATTCATGAATCACTTGCTTGCAAGATCAATGTAGCAGCCTGGCTATTGCATGCGCGTAACCGTACCAGCACTGCCACTGCAACACCGATGCAACATGCTGCTCCAGCTTTTGCTGGATAGAACGGTGCATAATTCTGAGACCTTAGCTTTATGCTCTCTAATGGCAATCCACCAATGTGATTGTACTAGAATTTCTGCTCATCTACAGGTACAAAGCCCAGAGATCGTCAGCTTTTCACACACCTAAGCGTTCCTGCAAACCTGCTTGCTCTGGACTTCACAATACGTGGAGAAAAAATACTACGGCAGTATAGAGTCTAATCGCTCTCTCAAAAAAAAGAAAAAATCGCTGATGGCGATTTACAGGGCCAGGGCCAGGATGGTGGCGACCTGAACTACGTACGCTCCCAGTGACAAGGATGCGACAACAATTGGGAGAACTCCTAGACGTTTTCGTGTATTTTCTTTAGCCTTTTCTTTTTGTAGCTGCTTGGTTCACACCATGTTTTGATTTGTGTGTGTGACTTCACACGGCTGCTATAACACACCGACTTCGTTCTGAAAGCGCCAAAATACCAACTGATTACTAGTAGACTACGAGTTCAACACCACGCAGTTCTGAGGGAGCTACTTTGTAAATAAAGTGTATTATGTTTGCCCAAATCTAGGAATAATTTATCGCCTTTTACTTTTTCGAAGAGAAAGACTGAGGTAGAGCATCTCAAGATCCCAAACAAAACCAATCAAAAACCGAAACTAAGGCTGCCATTAGAGTAGAAAAGCAAATCTGAACTCTGAAAGGTTGCGAAGGTTTCAGTAGTACCTGAGTTGGCAATGCAAAGCACAGAGACCAGAAGAAGCTTAGCAGCTGCTGAAATCCAGCCTCCCCAACCAGCTGTGTTTAATTGATCCTAACAAAAGAGGCTCCAAAACCCAGCAAGCAGCAGCTTTAGGGCCCTTAAAAGCAGCTATTATTTGCAAATTAAGCTTTGTGAGGCCCCCACACAGTTCCCTTCTCTGATTCTCTCTACACACCTTTCCCTGTCCTCTCCCCCTTTGCTTCTAAGGAGGTTCTACTCCCTTTTATGCCCTTTTAATCTGTCCTGGGGGTCAGGTAGTATCTTTTTAATTTACAGATTGGAACAATGTATCTACTTTTTCCCAAAACCATATGTTCTCTTCCTCAGTATCATTTTGCAAATACCATATTAGCATTTAGCCATGTGCTAATGCATGTGCACAAGTGTACAAAGGTGACTGGTATCTGACTGCTGCTGCTCCACAGTCCAGACTCCAGACAGTAAGATGGCAGCATCTTAGAAGGCTGGACCACTGTACTAACTAGCTCATGACGATTTGTAGATTTGCAAGTTCTTGATGCAGTGATTGACAAGGGGAAAGGACTAGAGTTGTTATGAAATCACAGCAATGTTACTGTTTGTAACTTTAATTACTGGGAGGTTCAACATAGAAGAACACCAAAGAAGCCAAATAGCTCCGGGACCATTACGGCATTGCCCTTGGGCCTTTACTCATCTCATGTACTAGAAAGCAGTAGCTAGTAAGTAAAGTTTGATGTACTAATTAACCAGTTGCTGCTTACTACAACAAACGGTACATTGCACTGTATAAGTACCTTTACATAGGAAGGAACATTTAAGTTTGATGTACTAACAACTAACCTGTCACTCCAACAATTTGAGTTGTTTGAGAACATAGGCAAATTTGGAATTCATCAGTTTACACTATCAAACAGAAGAAGCATCCAGGAAAAGAAAAGAAGGCATGAGTATCTCTCAAGAGCCCATATCTTTACATGACTTAACACTGACTACTGCAAGCAAAAGATCTGTGGGATATATGTGTAATCATACTCAACTTGCTAACCTGGGCGTGGCTGGCATAATTGTTTATGACGCATATGCCTTTGCATCAACACAGCGTGACTAGGACGATTGCTCCTGACTTTCAGATAAGGAGCATCACAATTTGCAATGCAACAGCTAAGCGTGTGCGCAGAACTTGACTCGTTTGCTTGCATTTCCATACATGCAGCATCTAAATGATCTAGCACTACTTTGAATGAAACCGAGTGCATTGCTTGGAGGATATGCAATTGTCAATTATCTTTATCTTTATCCATGAGGGATAGCAATTCATCATCCTTCTTCTGCAAAGACAACACTTTGCTTGCAATTACGACCACTGCATTATTCTGAAATTCGTGTTGTGTAAAACACGAAGTGGCATTGCTTGGTGCATGGTGTTTGTCATATTCCATGCTTACAAAGGATTGTGCGTTTGAAGATAACATCAAAGTAAAGTTTCACAAGCTTGGATTTCATTGCTCCAATTTCTTTTGATAATTTGATTCAGTTGTATGATTAGACCCATTCTTCAGAATAACTTGGTTTATATGGGGGAATGAAACACTCAAGAATTGCTAAGATGCAGTTGCTTCACGTATGGCCGAAGGAAAGTAGACCCTGTAGTGTTTGACTTGTATTAGAATCTATTCTCATTTGAAACTTAGGAATTTGTCATAGTGGAATCCACTTTTCTCTTTTAAAACTCTCTTGAAAGAATGAAAATAATGCAACCTGATCAGCATTGAAGATCCATGGGACAGGTGCTTCTTGTTGGATGAACACAAGAAAATCAGTATTCTAGTCTTTTCTCATAAGCTTATAATATTTCGTAATACTAGTTTCAAGCATAACATATGGTTTGTGGATATCATTCATATCTGCAATAAGACTTTCTTACTGGCATTAGTTGGAGTTCTCAGACAGCAAGGATATGGATGGACATAAAACACGGAAAAGAGAAAGTGAAAACATAACGACCTGGAAAACAGAAGGTGATTTTACTTCAGTTGCAACACGATGTCGTTTAGATGGCTATATCATTCCAAATGACTAGCTTTCTTCAGACTTCATAGGGTCTTATACAGTGATGTTACACTAACCAAAAAAACATTTTTTTTCTTTACAGGGTATAATAATAATAATAATACGCAAATTATTCAAGAAATGTGTCACAGGACAGCAGGGGATTAATGCACATTTATTTCCCAAAAGAGAAGAACAGAACACTTCAACAACAGCTTCTGAACAACCTCTGTCACTGTATCCATGGGACTAGGAGTACCGTGGAAAGAAACAACACCATCAGGTTTCTCGCTCCATCAAAGCATCACCATTAGCTAAGGTGTCAGCGAAGAGCGACTTGTGATTGCCGAGTCTTAACACCGGTACTCGACCACCATCATTGTCCACTAACAATGCTTGTTAGCTAGGTAGTTTGTAGTGATAGACCCATCACTGAAAGTAAGTGTCACCTAGAGAGCATAATTAGGTTACTCAGCCTCAAAACTGAAGGGGAAAGGGGAGCCTTTTCTTTCGTTCTTCAATTCAGTTGGAGGTTGTCAGTGGAGGGGTAATTAAACCTCACTTCCTGGTAGATAAAAAAAAATATGGGGAGGCAAGAATGACAAATTTTCTGCATCATTACATGCATCATGGTTTAAAGATTGCATAGTAGTGGATGCATGGTGTATGTGGATTTAACTAGAATGCTGATGGGGTTACTATACCTTGAAACAGAAGGAACATGCATGTCATGACTCATGATGGTAATCAAAGTTGTTGCCAGTGATGCTTAGTGATTAGGTCTCAGGTCACTCTAGCAGTCTAGCTTATCCAAGTCGATGATAATATTTTGATTCTTTTCCCAGCATGTGAATCAAAATGGGGTGTTTATCTAAGATCAGGATGTGCCCTAGCAGGTATTGTGCATGTTTCGGTCTACTTGCTTTCGATTTAGAATACGCATTCTTTCTATCTAAACACATATCTTTGTCTAGCCTAACAGAAACATGCTTTTGGCAACTAAGTTCATTTCAAAGACACGTTGTGGTCAAATTTGATTTTGACAAATATCAGTTTTGAGAGACGGAATAGTGACATATATCATAAAATAAATCCTATGATATTGTGTGATGTGTCTATTGTTAGGGTATTTGTGGTATTTCTCTTATACTAGGGTTTAGTCTTGTGTCCCCTTTGTACCCTATATATATTGCTCATTGGGTCTCTTGAATACATACACAATATTTATAACATGGTATCAGAGCGGGTTGTGAAACCCTAGCCGCCCGCTGCCCCTGGGAGGAGTAATCTTTACTCCCCGGGGCGGCCACATTAGTCGTAGTTTCATAACGCCGACGAGAGCATCTACGACTTCAAGACGCTCCTGCTACACTGCTTCGTCTCGCCGCTCTTTCTCAAGGTCGAAGAGGGGAGGAAGCTGATGGCGCTGGTATTCGAGGTCAGCGAGGGGCTCGCCAGGGACGAGCTAAAGCTTGTCGCGCTTCGCGATGCGCTGCCGCTGCTCGACTACGTCGACGCTGCCCCCGAGCCCGTATCGTCTGGATCCGCGCCGGACTGCCTCGGATCTGACTGCCCCGACTCGGATCCGCGCTGGCCCGAGGTTCATCCGCCTCCTTTGCTCTGTGCACGCCTGGTGCAAACTCGACGCACTCACCAGTCACCCTCGACCCTGCCCGTCGTCTTCTTGGACCGCTGCTGCCGCCGTCCAGATCCGCCCTGGATCAGGTTGTCGCCACCTCGGCTCCTGAAAAGCATCTAGGCCTCTAAAAATTGGTTTTGGTAATTAATGATGATATGTGAATATGAGACTTATTGATTTGTTGAGTATTTACAAAGTTAAGTCTCATTAGAGAAAATAATCATGAAGAGGCATGCTAAAGAACTTATGAAGATCAAATATGGTTCAAGGATGAGGTACAAGTGTTTTTTTTTAAGTTCTTTCTCTTTTTACCGGTCTTTGGAGAAATGGTTGGAAGACCGGATTATAGGTTAAATGTCATACTATTAAGAGGGATCATGACTAGTAGCTTGATGGCATGTTCTTGTGCTTTATGGATCAATCTAGGATCATGCATATATTTGGATTGCTTTTATCTTTGCCAAGTCCGTTTTGTTAGGATAATCGGTAGTACCGGTATTAATCTTGCGGTACTACCGCTAAACGGTATGACCGGGCTTTTAGTGCGGAACTACCGCAACCCGGTTGTTCCGATTGTTACTTGGCGGTATATTTTTTACAGAGAGGCTCATTTTTCTGATCTAGTGCCAAACACTCTGTGCGGTAGTACCGCAAGTGTTTGTACGGTATGACCGAACTACGGTAGTACCGCTGCTCTTGAGCGCAACTACCGCAACCCGGTTGTTCCGATCGTTACTTGGCGGTATATTTTTTCTAGTACGTACCTCTTCTGATTCTCTTGGGAACCGGTACTACCGCACTTACTTTGCGGTATGACCGCGCTGCGGTAGTACCGCGAGTTAGTTGGCGCTAGTACCGCAGTGCGGGTGAAAACGGCTATGTCAGAGCATTTAATGCCACTGTTATAGCCGTTACAGTTGTAGTTGGAGATGTGCGGTAGTACCGCTCGGTACATGGCGGTAGAACCGCATATGGCCTGAAAAGCTGATTTTTTCTCTCCAACGGTTATAATTGTTGGTGGGTGGTATAAATACATCCCCACCTGCTCAAGGACGTAGGGCTAGACCTCATTTAACATCCTTAGAGCCTTGTGCATTCATTCAACTCCTCAAACTCACTTGTACACTCTTTGAGAGGTTGTTGAGCCCATTCAAGTGCATTCATCATTC
Source organism: Ampelocalamus luodianensis (assembly GCA_036346255.1). Taxonomy (NCBI): domain Eukaryota; kingdom Viridiplantae; phylum Streptophyta; class Magnoliopsida; order Poales; family Poaceae; genus Ampelocalamus; species Ampelocalamus luodianensis. Next base: position 22,980,039 of record CM070621.1, read on the forward strand.
TAGTTGATCCTCTTGCACTTGAGTGTCGTCAAGCGAAGGTCATCGATTTGTTACTCTTGGAGTTTTTTCGAACTCCTAGACGGCTTGACGGAGATTGCACGGTGATCTCTTCAAGAAGATTGTGAAGAGGCCCGGTGCCAAGATTGTGAGTGGTTCGGTGTTCACCATCTCCGGAGTGGAGGAAGAACAACCAATAGTGATCGAGGAAAGGCTTAATTGGTGGAGCCGGCTTGATTTGTTCAAGCTCCCTCAACGTGGACTAGTGAAGATCGGCAAGTCTTCGACACCACGGGAAAAACCTCATTGTCTCACTTGTGGTTATTTCTTGTCTTTACTTATTCCGCACTTATAATTCAAGCATTATCTTGTATTAAATTGCTTAGCTAGAATTATATCTTGTATTGTCATTAGCTCCTCATTGTGTTAGAAAGTATTTGCTAGAACCTTTTAGCTCTAAGTTTAATTTGGTCGATAAAATTTAGAAACCTCCTATTCACCCCCCTCTAGTCGGTTATCCTGATCCTACAGCTCCCCTGCGACGGCCACTCCAGCGTCCTCTGCTGGATCCAGGCACCTTCGCCAAGTTTGTCCACGCCCCAGCTCACCGGCGTTGCTACAACTTGTCGTCGAGGTCTTCTCTGGCTAGATCCGTTTTCCCCATCGCAACTCCTTTGCCCCAAGCTGTGTCGTCGCTTCTAGATCCATGCCGAGCTTGGGCCTCCTCCTCGACGCTGCCTTGCGCGCACCTGCGGCCTTCACCATCAGCTTCCACGGTCATCGCCGCCCCGTGCTCTACCTCTCCGCCAACCGCCGGAATAGCACGAGGAGGCCATGAAGGGGACGGGAATGTGGGGGAGGGGGCAGACTGGGAGGAAGTGAGGTAGAGGAGGCAACGAGCTCGATCTAGTTTGTGCAATGTGCTTGGCGAGAAAAAGAGAGAAGGGGAGTCGGTGAAAACAAAGAGGGGGAGTCGTTGGAGATTGAGAAAAGAGAGAGGAGAAGAAAAAAAACCTAGTATATGCTGCTTCTTTGAGTCCTTGTTTCTATTACGTCTATTCAAGTCCATAACACTCTATCTTAGAGTTTTGTCTAAGTTGGCTGCCGATTGCTTCCTAGCTCACTCCTTCCTTTTCGCATGGCAACAGCCGCCGCTTTTCTCTCCGAGCCATTGCAGATCGTAGAAGTCGTTATGATGCTGCCACTCTCTCTGAGCCGCCATCCCGAGCTTCCAAGGCTGCCGTGCTTCTTTTGCACTACGCCTCCGCTGTGCTTCTTGTACACTGCGCCACCGTCGTCTTAGGTTTCGATCTGCACCGTCATGCTTCCATCTATTTCTCTTTTTCTTGATTTGACAACTTTCTCCATTCCTGTCGGTTTCATTATCTTCTTCGTCGTATTGCCGTGGTCGACTTTGCTCCCGCTTGCCTCTACTTTTTCAGCCCCTGCACCTTGTGCTTTATAGGCTGTCACACGACCCCGAATGGGAGGAAATCTTTTGACACTTGACGTATTTTCCAAGAGTTGCACGCTACGACGACATTACTAAGTTTCGAACTTTGGATTTTGTAACATCCCAAATCAGCGGTTGTGTTTCAAATGTATAAAAATGAGGAGAAATTAAAACTTTTGAGCATTCATTGGATTTCTGGAGCTTCTACATATTTTTGTGCATTTGAAAATGTTGGAATTGGATAAAACATTAAACTCAAATCGAAGTTCCAAAAGAAAATAGAAACAAAAATTTGTGATCATCTTCTGGAAATATTTTTCTATCATCTAGATCATCCTAGTAACCTCTCTACAAAATCTCTTAATTTTTAGATTTTATTTCCTATTTCAAAAGAGCAAATCAAACCAATTTGAACTCTGGTAAAACCCCTAGGGCAGCAGCTTGTGAATTTTCTGGAGAACAATGCATTGCATAAAAATTTCTGGAAAAATTACACAAGGTTTTTCTCTATTCTAGAAAGCTCCCATAAAAATTTCGGAATTTTTGGAGCTTCGGAGATACCTCTAAAAATTCCCTATCTTCTCAGCCTTTTTAAAGCAAAACCTGAAATCACTGTTCCTTGGGCTCGAACCCAACTCCGACTCAAGTCCGACCGCACCTCTCGGCTCGACCGCACCGCCTAGCTGCACCGTGCCGAACCCAGCACTCACCAACCATCCGATGCAAATCGTGCGGCCCACACGATCGGGCCAATCGGACTCCCGATGCCTCTTTTTGATCTGAGCCGTCCGTTCGTGATCAAACGGTCCAGATCGAACCCACCAACCGCACCCAAGCCACACTCGTGTCCTCACCACTTTGTGTCGCTGCCCACTAGGGCCCACCTGTCGGGACTTTCTTCCTCCCCTCGCGCTGACGCTCAGAGCAGGGACGCCACATGGCCGAGCGCCTCTGCGCGTCCCGTCAACGCCGTGAATCCACCGCCTTTGTGACCTATCCTGGAGCTTCGTTGCTTAACGCCGCCTCCACTCCGCTATCTCCCCACGCATAATACCCCCTCTCTCGCCCGGTAGAGGTCATTCCTCCTCTCGGTGGCTGAGGAGGGAGGCGCTCGTTTGAGCTCGGCTCTCGGGTAAGCTTCCTCCGTGTGGTTCCCCTTTCTTCCTCATCCTTCACCGTCTCCATTTTTGCTTATTTGGAGCCTTGTATTACCTTGTAGCTCTTGGTTCGCCGTGAAGCTCCCTGCTGCTCCAGAGCGTGCACCCGACGCCGCCGCCGTGCCATCTTCTCCTCGGTGAGTTTCCCTCTCCCTTAAGTGCATCACAATGCGCCTTTTGGTCTAAGGAGGAGAACCCCTCAATCAATTTTATGTTTCGGTCGCAGGAGCTCTCAAAATTTGACTTTTCCCCATTTTCGGCCGCCTGTGCCATCTTCTTCTCCGGCGACGATACGGTGAGCCACTGTCAAATTCCTCTCTCGTACACCATCTGTGGGCCTCACTTGAACTCTCTCGACCATTCACTCTTAGTTTCCTTCACCAGGTCGACTCCTCCTCGGTGAAGCCATCGCCGCCGCCTCGGTTCTCGTCGCCGGCTCGACTCTGGCAACCCCTCCACCTTCGGGTCATCCCGGTAAAGTCCCTGACCCTTGCTGTTGCTTATGCTCACGCTAAATCGGGCGATGCGTTGTCGTATCACCATTTTTGTTTTCCCGTACTTGTCACTCCGCTTCACCTCGTCGCGCCGCCATATCGGGTCACCTCCGACCTCGCCGCCGGTGCCGCCGGGTGCGTAATAGCGTGCTAGTTCCATTTTAGTGCTTGGCCGCCGCCGTCGAGCCCTCCTTCGTCGGTGACGCGCCGGCAAATCTCGCGGACGCAGCGGCTCCTGCGTGGCGCGTTCCGACCGCCACTGTAGCGGCGATGATTAGGAATTAATGACGATGATTAGTAATAAATGACGTATCTTTGTCGGCAAACCATTGATTAGTAGACCCCTTCTGTCTCACTTACTTGTGGGCCGTGGTGCACAGTAAGCAACCCAATAAACCATACATCCGTGGACCAAGCTCATGGCTTTCGGTCCATGAGCTATGCATGTGGACCGTGTCAATAGCACGCGGGTCCCACCTGTAAGAATGGATTTTCCTTTAGGATTTTAATTGAAATAGAAATGGCACTATGTGCTGGGCCCCAATGGTCAGCGTCTATGGCTAGGATGGGTATCGGTGTAAAAAATATTAATGTTTATATAAAATTTAAAATGCTTTATTTGTGAACTGAAAAATCAATTAACTTCAAAAATGCATAACTAATTCAGTTTTACTCCTTTTCGCATGATTCAATTTTGTTGGTTTCCTTATTAAATGTACTTTAATATAAAACGGTTTGAATCATTTTGCACTAAAAATTGTTTTAACTTAAAAAATGCATAAGTATTTCTCTGTAACCCCAAATTGAGTGAATCCAATTTTGTTGGCTTCCTCTAATAATTAATTTTATTGTAAAATTGTTTTTGAGCATGTTACTGTTTTTGAAGGAATTGCAAATACAATTATCTTGTGCTCTTTTTTATGTCTTTGAAAATTCATAAAAGTTGCATCATAGCTCCAAATGAGGTGAATCCAATTGGGTTGTTCATCTTATGAGGTGCTTGATTTGCCATAAAAATTTCAGCTGCACCACCTTTCTAGAAATTAATGTCAAACAATTTAATTATGATAAATAGTAAGAGATTGCATTTTTCAAGTTGAGCAGAATTGTTTTGATCATAACTTTTGCATAGAACATCCAAATCAATTGGTTCTTGTCTCTAAATTCATTATAAATCATGCTCTTACTGCTGTAAAATTTTTAGAGCATTTGGAGAAAGTTGGCTGTTGAGTCTTTTCGGTTTTTCTTCGTTCTTATCGGTTCTTTTTCGCTTTTTCGTTAGGTGCCGACGAGTGCGTTGATCTCGAAAGTGTCCCTCTGCAGCAAACTAAGCAAATCCAGCAAGGCAAATAGTTTGATCATGTTAATTCTATTATTTTCAAGTATAATATATTGTCTTCAACTTGTATGTATGCATTGCTTATTTTGTGTTAAATTGATTAGTTAATCCTTTAGATGCATAATCTGTAGGCAAATGATTATCCTCTACTACCTGAGCCTAGGTTATTTGATGTGATTAGAGTTTGTTGGATGAGCTCTTGTCACTTAGTAGATTACGAGTTAAAATTTGCTTAACTATCGGTAGTATTGGGCGATCATCGACTTAGTCGATGATCTTGATCACACAAATGTCATTATTATTCCCTTATGTCTAGCCCTTGTATTTTACTAATTTGCAAATCAAAAACTGAAAATAAAAATTATATCTTGACTTGGGCACAACGGTATGTTGGTGTGATCTGTTGGGTGTGATTGGAAAGGTGCCTAAGTCCCCAAGGACCGAGTTACTTGAGTCATTAAACCAAGCGCTTATTGTGTGCTAACCACACTGGAGGGATATGAGACCTCTCTTGACTTAGTACTCTAGAGGGTGTTAATTAATGAGTCGTATGGAAGGTTGTATATTCCTATATGCAACATGGGTCACGTGATTGAGGGGAACACCCGCCAAGGCCGGTGTATCCTACTCTACGTATGGGTCCTTAGTGGGAGCCCGTAACGGCGGTCCGCTAGGTGCTAACCCCCATGCGTGCGGCTCTTGATTAGCTCAATCCATTGGAAATGTCTCGTAGGACTTAGCTGTGTCGGTATACCAAAGTTAGTGTGCTTAATAGCTTGGCAAAAAGGCGGTCTGAAGTGTGGGTACATTGGTACACCCCTGCAGGGTTAAAACTATTCGAATAGCCTCGTCCTAGATTATGGACATTGCTTGGTAAGGTCGTGCAAGAACTAGACTACAACCTTTTAAAAACTTAAAATTTGACATGGGTGGTATGAATGGGTAATTCATATTATGGTTGTGGTGACTATTGGGTTAGTCACTTCTAGGATGTTGTTGTCATCTATCTATTGTTATTATGTTGTTCTTGCTGTTATTTCAACAATAAAAATGAATTGCAAACTTGCTTTTAAAATGTATTACATTATTGCAAATAAAGATTGCTTTGTGCTAAAAATGAGCCATACAGATTCCACTTAAATAAGCTTGCATGTAGTATATGTATAGATCTGTTATTCCACACGTCAGTCTTGTGAGTACATTATTGTACTCAGTTGCTTTGCTTAATGTTTATGTTGCAGAGGAAGAAGGTGAGCCCCGAGGGCCTCACTTTTGTGAGATGTGCGGTATTTGGGATGACTAGCTTGGCGGTCCGGTTGATTGCCTTGTGGGTTTGAGGCACACTGATTGGTTTTTGTTTATCGCCATCTTATGACACTTTACTTCCGTTGTTTACTTAGTCTTTTGTATGACATTTGACCAGTCGACCCCTCTTTTGTAATAACTCTATATTATGTATGTCTTCTGGTTTGTTGCTTGCTTCGGTTCTATGTGAATGAATGGAATTGATGCATGATTTTGTAACGGGGTGTGTATACTGCATTTCTGGGAAGTATACATATCTCGAGACTTGGTTTATTTGATTTGTGATGCTATGGTCAATGGAAGACTAAGCATTACAAGCCGAATAAACCGGGGTCCTCACATATTTTCCCTATTTTTAGTGTCAATCCTTTCTAAATGCAATTCTATTGCATACACCTTGTATTTAGGGGGGGGGAGGGGGTTGGGTATTTATGGTATTTCTCTATTGTTCTAGGATCTAGTCTTTTATCCCTTGTACTCTATATATTGCTCATTAGGCTATTGCAATACATACACAATATTCATAACATTGTGTCAACCCGTGCCGAGCTTCTAAGGCCGTTGTGCTTCTTTCGCACTGCGCCTCCGTTGCGCTTCTTATACACTGCGTCGCCGCTGTCTTGGGCTTCGATCTGCGCCACCATACTTCTATCTATTTCTTTTTGGCTTGATTTAACAGATTTCTCTATTCCTGTCAGTTTCATTATCTTCTTCGTCGTGTTGTCGTGGTCGACTTTGCTCCCGACTGCCTCTACTTTCTCAGCCCCTGCACCTTGTGCTTTATGGGCTATCACACGACCCCAGATGGGAGAAGATCTTTTGATACTCGACATATTTTTCAAGAGCTGCATGCTACAACGACATTATCAAGACTTGAACTTCGGATTTTTCCTATTGTAGTGTCAACCTTTTCGAAATGTAATGCTATTGCACACGCCTTGCATTTGAGGGGTGTATTAAGGGAATTTGCGGTATTTCTCTTATACTAGGGTTTAGTCTCATATCCTCTTTGTATCCTATATATATATTGTCCATTGGTCTCTTGAATACATACACAATATTCATAACATCTATATCAGTGGACAAATGAATAAAGCTTGAAAGGAAGAGGCCAGCAAGGGAAACCATCACCATTAGTTTGTTCTGCTTGTCCGAGCTTAAGTTAAAAGCAATCCTGGAAATCCCAACAACCAGCTCTACGGAATTGAAAGATCACATCAGATGGGCAAGCAAAGACTTATATCTGAACAACATATCAGGTATCATATGCCTGTATAATTAATTTATATTTCTTTAAGAAAGAAGCTAACCATGCTACATTTCTTATTCTTTTTCGACGTCGGTAAAATGAATTGCTGAGTTTGTAACTGGTTCTAAATATTTGAGTCAAAAGGAAACTTGATTTGACAAACTGAGTTTTATTGCAATTACATCAATTAAACTGCAGTTTGATTGTACTGTATTGTCACTCAGATAGTCAGATATGCCTTACATTTCAACACATGAATCAAGTTGACAAGCAGTGTTTCAACGAAAAGACCAAAAGACAGTAGAAAGGTACCACGCTTCCTTTTCTGAATAACTCATCATTCGTAGTTTCTAAGGCAAATCAAGAATAAAAGAATCAGCACGTGCTCAATACGATGTCATAAAATACGTATGAGTGTATGGTATTGATAGCCAGGTGATTGTGCAAAATGTGATCAGCACATGTTTGTACTTTGTATAATGGACTAATGTATTTGGAAATAGGGGTGAAAATGGGTCGGAACGGGCGGATATTGCTCTTTCAGTATCGTAATCCATATTTTTTTTACCCCGGATTCGGAGTCGGATACGGATTTTTTTGGGGTATGAACACGAGGCAAATGCGGATCGGATTGAAATCGGTAACGGATAACTTGACAGATAGTGTACACATAAAGAAAAGATATAACTTCACTAACAAAAGTGTCAAATTATAGGACATATTAGATAATTATTTATTCTACTTAACAACATTAACATAATCAAATGTAAAATCATATTATATATTAGTCAATGACTAGAAAATCATAGAGGATATTATAGGATATTGATGTTTATCGGATATCCATTTTGTTAATTTATCGGATATCCTATAAAATACGATACGAGTTGGATATTGCTTTTCCCATATCCTAATCTATAAGATTTTCCAGATACGTATACAGATAATATCGGAAGTGTATAGGACTAAAAAAATGGTACCCCGGACGGATTTTTTCCGGATACGATATAGGATTGGACGGTAATTATATGTCCCATTTTCACCCCTATTTGGAAAGTGGCTTTGGAAACGACTTGTACTGCTAACTAGTCGCCCTTCTTATCATACCAACCAAAATTAAAGGGCTCCTAACCTTACCAAGAAAACCTTATTCCTAGATTTTACATATGTGACGATACCCATACTAGAAATTCTTAGGGCATAAGCATCAACTTTCCATGATTCAAGAAAACCCGATTTGATGACGCAAATCTATAGTAGGTTGTCAAATTCACTATCTTTTTAGATGGGTGGATAAATAAACTTTAAGATTCTTAGCTTAATGACTTCTACCTGCCCAGTTTGATGCATACTGGAAATTGGCGTTCCAATACTGATGATGCAAAGGCTCTGCAAAATGGATTGCTGCGAGTTGGATGACTGCTCTAACCGATCACTAGGTCACATAAGAATTCAGTACCAGTTCTGACTACAACCCTAGCTATGACAATAACATAACAATATCACTTACACGTGGCAATAACAGTGCAGCTTGTCTAGGTTTGGGCACTTACCTAATTCACCACTGGCAAAACAAAACAACACTGCCTTCTTACCAGGTGATTCCATACACATCACAGAACCAGGTGATTTCTTACACATCTTAGAACATGCACCACTCAAGTACTTAGGGCAATACACTTTAGGGCATATGACACACTGCTAAACTTGAAACACAGAACATCACAAAAGACATTGGGCATATAGGGGTTCTCTGATTTCTAGTGCCGCATTTCGAGTATTTCAGTTTTCGCCTAAGTGACAGGAGCAGGGGAATGAGCAGGAGGCATATCCTTGGGGTGACCAGGAGGCGGCGTGTATCGCGGCACATAGGGAAGAAGAGGTGTGCCATGCTCAATTGGACCTGCCCTGATAGTTGCCTTGGAGCTTGGACTTGGATCAACAGGCTGGTAGTCATCGGTCCTAACATTTTCCAAGCCCCTTATCTTTCGGTTAGTAAAAGCATATCCTCTTTCCTGAAAACGATATATCAAGTAACATAGATTAGCTATTCTCCCATCAAAGTTTAAGCTATTCTAAAAAAAATCATTAGGAAAATGACGTAAAATTGAGGGTATATGACTATATGTGGACTGTGGTGAAATTACTGTCTGAAAGAGCAAACCTTTAGTCTCCTGCCATTTAGCTCAACGGTTCCATAGGTCAGATCTGCATTGAATGCAACTACAATATCAGCCATAGGCCATATATTCCCTACGTAAACTAACAATTGCTCAGTAGAAAGATGAACCTACACACTGAGAACTGAAGAAATAAGAAGGTCCAGAACCAACCCAAGCAAACTAACGACATGTACAGCAAAACCCCAAAAGGATTACTATTACCCCGACAACTGATAGAAGTTCCAACATTCATTGAAGGCTGCAAATTGGTGCCTACCGACTATTTTGTAATTGTAATCGCGCAATGCATAAGTAAACTCTATCAGAATAAGATGCATATATAGATGGAGCTTTGGCTCTGTAACTAAGTGTTAAAGATCATTTTGGGGATTATTAGTGTTGGACTATGCAGATAATTTTGGAGGTCTTGCTTCATTTTCCACCAAAAGGGCACTCCAAAAAAAAAAGTGAAGAAGAATCAGCTTCACATTATCATGTTGAACTGTCAGAATCATCATTGAGTCGCAAAGCACCAATCAAATTACCCAAAAGCTTAAGCTAATAAGGAAAGACGGACAATTTACTTATACTTCAACACCGCTCCTCATATATAGACTTCCTCAAGTCTAAGACGTGAAATATTAGTATGTTACAATTATTTTTTTTAAATTGTGTCAATCGGGTCTTGAACTCAAGATCACTTTGCTTTGATATCATATTAAGTTGCATACATCAACTAGTTCACCAAAAAACTTAAGCTAATAAGGAAAAATGGATAATTCACTTATACTTTAACAATCATCACATCCCATTCACATTTTTTTTTTCAAATATCCAACATCAAACCATGAACCGAGCACCAACACTAGATAGTTGCTAAAGCTAGAGTTATCACTTTTCACTCTAAACCAAACGTGACAGAAGGAAAAGAACAGGAACCATATGAACAAAGGGACAGGAAAGACAGAAAAAGAAAACGAAGGTAGCAAGAGACAGAGCAAACAGAAGAATCTTTTTGAGTACCTGAGTACTTCACGGTGCTTTTTGCGTTAAAAGAGGTCCCTAGGAACAGATTCCCTCCAACAAATGCATAGATCAGCAAAGCGCACACAGAGAGACGCTCCGTCTTCATCTCCTCTACACAATCCCTTCAAATGCTTGAGCACTCGTGTTCGTTTTATGGCTTCCTGGGACTCCTGCCTGCTTCCAAAATAACGAATGATCCATGCATGATGTAATTTCATGTGCATTACTCGTAGGTGTCAGTATGGGATTAAAAAAATGATGTGATAAGACGGCAGAATTTATGTCTCGTCAACACCGAGGAGGAGCTGCAGAAAAATGGCCGGGCAAAGCGAGGAAGGTGGCCTCCATGCATTCCTCCATTGCCCAGCACTTCGCATTAATTGCCAAGCTAGCTTGCAAGGTGTCGTTGGCCTTGAATATATATATTTGCCGCCTCCCCCGAAACATCCGTGTAAACAGAGCGTACCCTATTTTCCAGGTTTTTCAACGTTCAGATTCAGGTTGCACAAAAATCCGGATAGACTGGTATCATTGTCAGATAGGGTGAGTTGAAAGCAACTTCAGACTTCAGAGTACTATATCCACCGAAGAGACAGAACCTCACAAAAATCTTCCTAGCTCAAACGAAACTCGACCATTGTGAAGATGATGAAACTGTATAAAAGCACAAATCAAGAGCCAAGCTCATTGTATGGGATAGACCAGTATTACAATTGCCAAGGGCATGGAGAAGCAGGTAGATAATGCTATATGTCGGTACGGTGTCCTGAATTCTCTTCCCTTAAGCTCCTGATAATGCCCATCAAATAGTGGTTTAAAATTGACACTAATGCAGACATTTTTTAAGATCTTTTGATAATGTCATCGATTTGGCATGATGTCGTTGGAGCCTTCTAAATCACACGAGCGTTCCGGACAATCCAACTTACCCCACCGTGCATTTACTCTCTGGCAGGGAAATATTGGTTTTCCAAGGCTGCAAAAGACAACCACAAAACGCCCAGATGAGCAACTCATAAGAATGGTCTCAACAGGGGAGGCCACAAGATTATGTAAAATCGTGATATTGTGAATGAGAACATCTACTCTTAAACACATACCCCCTTTATGGTAAAAGGGTGCCAAAACGGTATAGTGCCTTAGTTTTCCTCTTTTTGACCCTGAGACTTTATGTTTCCAGTAACTCTATAGAAACAAATTAACACGACAATACCTTAAGATAGTTTGAGGAAACAGCGAGTCCACGGTTCAAAGTTGACGGTGTGGACTTACCTTCGATTAACCACATTGTGCACATAACATAGCCACTGAGAGAATTCAGCCTGAGATCCTGCCTGCACAGGATTTGCCCTTAAAAAACATAATAAGGTCGGTTTAGTATCAATCCAAGATACAGCCTATTGTTATTACGTTGAGCATAACAAAAGAAATGATCGGCATATTAAATTATAATGAATGAAACGCTTCTACACTTCTACTCTACACAAGCTTTCAACAACCACAAACGACCGACAATTCATCCAAGTCGCACATCAGCTGTTGATGAATAGAGCTTCAAAAAGATAAGCAACAATTGTGTCATTGTGCTCGATTGTTATATCCACATCACCACCCATCAGCTATCATCTTAGTTTCTGTGAATAGAAACCTAAAGCTTGTGTGGAAAGTTTAATCATCATGTGCATCATACGTCCAAAAAGTAGAAATGTTGCAACATAGGTGTGCCAGACAAATGCGTGGATGTAGAACTTCATCATCTAATACTCATACAGATGCACACTTTCATATTGCAAAAGTAGCACCGGTTCCTAGTTCCTATGTGATGTTCTCATATCTCATCATAAAGAGACAAGTTGTCAAAAATTGATATTTTATTAACCATCACAACTTCAATGAGAGATAATCCGGTAAGACACAAAAGCATATCAAGGAATCGAACTACTAAAATGGAGATGATAATATATCCAAGAGGTTGGAGAGCATTGCTTACTTCAAAACTTCCTTGAAGTGATCAGCGCATTCTTTGCAAGGATACAGTCTAGAAATTATAGCCATCTGAATATTCAAAGTAGCAGCAATGTTACCACGTATGAGCCAAGTAAACAAGCAAAAAAAATGAGATGTGGAAAAGGAAAATGTCGTAGCAGGACACCAAGGGGTGCCCTGTACCCTAGGGTCATCAGGAATACCGGTGTGTCGTTGGGGGTACTGTACATATGAAGACCAAATCCATATAGTGTATTTAGACAAATGTACTTAAACGCCCTCTCTCTCTCCTTATACAATGTGATGGCAAAAAGTTAAATGTCCCTTCTTACCCCCTATAAATAAAGCCCTAAGGGCATGTAACGGGGGGTTTCCCCTCATTTATCTCATTCACACACTCAATAGTCAATGCAATACCCCCATACATCTTGTGCCTTGGCTCCTCTCCCTCCAATCTCCTCCCAAGACAAAGGGTACTATTCTGTACCCACTGTCTAGTCTTTTTACTACGACAGTTGACGCCGTCCGTGCGGACCGAACAAAAAGTTGCATAAGAGAAGAGCCGAAGCCCACCTTCCACCTTCTAACCTCTGGAGTAGACCCGAAGTGCCATAACCCCCTTCGGGACAAACCCTATGCACCAAGGCCCCATTCAGCCTCCCATTTTTTTCAGTCGAAGCCACCTCGCACAGGCGCACCCCGGCCGCCCGAAAGTCCCCCACGGCGCGCCCCCCACGGAGCACCTTCTCCGGCTCCGAACCCCTCGGCGCGCCCCCCTCGGAGCACCTTCTCCGGCTCCAGACCCCTCGGTGCACCTCCCTCGGAGCATCTTCTCCGCTCCGACCCTTGACGCCCCCAACTCCGGAGCCCCGCCCAGAGCCCCCACCAGCGCGCCTCCTCTGGCCACCTGGAGCTCCCCTTCGGCGTGCCCCCACCTCCGGCCCCTTCGGAGCCCCCTCGGGCCGCCTCCGGAGCTCCGACTCCTCCGTCGACTCCGCTTTGACCTCGACGCGCCCCCCTTGGAGAACCTTCTCTGGCTCCGCAGCCCCTCGGCGCACCCCTCTTGGAGCATCTTCTCTGGCTCCGGCCCTCGGCGCGCCCCACCTCCAGAGCCCCGCCCAGGAGCCCCCACCTGCGCGCCTCCGCACGAAGCCCTCCAACTGCGCGCCTCCTCCGGATGCCCGGAGCTCCCCTTCGGCGCGCCCCCATCTCTGGCCCCGTTGGAAGCCTCCTCCGGCCGCCCGGAGCTCCCCTTCGTTGCGCCCCCACCTGCCCCGTTGGAAGCCCCCTCAGGCCGCCTCCAGCCCTCTCGGTGCGCCCCACCTCCGGAGCCCCACCCAGAGCCCTCCAACCGCGCACCTCCTCCGACCGCCCGGAGCTCCCCTTCGGCGCGCTCTCACCTCCGGCCCCTTCGAAGCCCCCTCGAGCCGCCTCCGGAGCTCCGACTCCTCCGCCAGCTCCGCTCCGACCTCGGGGCGCCCCCCTCGCGGCTCCCACCTTCGGAGCCCCCTCGGCGTCGTCTCCAGAGCCCCTGCAGTTTCCCACTACTAAGCTTATTATGCAAGAATTGGGTGATATAAACTACAGAATTTCATAAATCCCGAAATCACTAAGTTTTCGGTTGTCAATTAAAGCCACGCCTTTGGAACTTGATTTACTCTTGACATAGCATTCTCAATATTGGACATGTCATTTAGGTTAATTTTTTATTGTCGTAGTGTTCATGACTCGTGATGCTGATGCCTGTGAAATCAATTGTTACTAGAAGAACTTAACATAGTAAACTTCAGAACCTACTAGTATCGGATATGACTGAAGAAGCTATCAGTTGACAAAGTAATTTTCAGAGTTTTACAGTCAACTTTTCTTTCCTTTCCTTTTCTCCTCAGTGTCTGCCATGCATATTGCAATTTCATGGAAAAAAAAGTGTCATTTTATCTAGTCGGCAGGCAGTGTTCATATATTTCTATCAGATCCTTATCTTTCCCTACCAGCTTATCGTTTTCAGAGAAATGACAAGTTCATTCCATGGGCATTGTCTGACTAAAGGGGAAAAGAATTCGTTGGTGCTTTTTGATGCCAACAAAATGCTAGTGCCTGTGACTCATGAACGTTGTGGAAACTCAGTGATAACCTGTCATGGTGACATGATAATCATTTCAAGGCTTTCAGATCTTCCACAAAAGTTATGTCTGCATGCATGTGTCAGCTAATGCTTGCTGTAGTTTTCACTACAAACAAACTTTGGTGTTAGAATGTCCTTTGCTAGGTGTCAAGCTTCAATTGGGGAGAACTATCTTTAAGTACAGTTTTACCTCATTAAATAAGATCAATTAGCTTAGCCCAACGAGCTATCTGTCTAAGTGCTGAATCCACTGTTCGCGTAAAACAAAGGGACTAGCTTTAGTTTACGTGGAGCCTGCAGCCTGCATTGCCTGCATCAGGGTAAGAAAAGCCGGTACCGGGTTGGTGACCAGCCGAGGTACAGTCCTCAGGCAGCAAAAAAAAATTCCTTATTTTAGAGAGGTAGCATGCGCAAAAGAAACTCTTTAAATCTAATTATCTAAATCATCTTTCACATCTGGTTTGCATAAAGAAAACTTGTCAACCAAAGTAGTAGGTCCTATGCATACTAGCATTTGAGTCAGGGCAACTTGTACAATACAAAAGACGCCGCGCATGGCCCCGAGCCCCGGTGCACACTAACTCACCCTCGCGGGTGTGAAGTGTATAAAAAAGACGCCGCGCATAGCCCCGAGCCCTGGTGCACACTAACACACCCTCGCGAGTGTGAAGTGTATAAACAGGACGTCGTGCATGGCCCCGAGCCCTGGTGCACACTAACCCACCCACGCGGGTGTAAAGCGTATAAACAAGATGCCGCGCATGGCCCCGAGCCCCGGTGCACACTAACCTTGCCTCGGCGGGGAGACATGTCACATCGCGCTCAAACGCGCAAAACCTTAGTCGCTCCGAAGGCATCGCCTCGGCGACTAGGGAGCGCTCAGACGCGTAAAACCCTAGTCGTAGCGACGACCGCGCCTCGATGACTAGGGACACCTTGTGAATCACGCACAAGCGAGCCCAATCGAAAAGAGTATGGGGGACGGCGGTCGGCCTCGCCTCCCCCTCGCTGGCCTTGGGCTCTCAAGCGAGCCCAATCAAAAAGAGTATGGGGGACGGCGGTCGGCTTTGCCTCCCCCTCACTGGCCTTGGGTTCTCATGCGAGCCCAATCAAAAAGGGTATGGGGGACGGTGGTCGACTTCGCCTTCCCCTCGCTAGCTGTGGACTCCCAAGCGAGCCCAATAAAACAACCCTTCGCGCCACCCCAAGTTGCATGTGCAAATCACTAGGAGTAGCCGAAGGGGGGACGGTACCAGGCCCACAATAGGACCATTGCAAACAGTCACACCGAAGAAGTAATCAAATACAAGGGTAGCGACGACTCTGCCACGACGCGTCGCTCGCCTCGAGGGCCATGCCTCGGCGTGGCGGTCCGCGTTGACTTCGCCCCCACAGGCTCCACCGCTGCTCACCCCCTGCCTCGAGGTTATTGCCTCAGTGGGGCAGCCCCGACGCGTCGCCCGCCTCGAGGGCCATGCCTCGGCGTGGCGGCTCCACATCGACTTCGCCCCTACGGGCTCCGTTGTTGCTCACCGCCCGCCTCGAGGCTATCGCCCCAACGCGCCGCGCCGAGGCCATGCTCTGCGAGGCGCTCGCGTCGGCCGCCGCGGGCTCGCCGCCGCCACCGCCCACCTCGAGGGCCATGCCTCGATGGGACAGCCTAGTGTCGTATCCAGACTCCCGAGGGGCTGGGGGCGACAGGATTGCGTCCGCTCGCCCCTTAGGACCGCGGGACCTGTCCTCACGACCTCGGACCACGCAAACGAGGGAGTTGTCGTAGCAGGGCACCAAGAGGTGCCCTGCACCCTAAGGTCGTTGGGAATACCGGTGTGCCATCGAGGATATTGTACATATGTAGACCAAATCCATATACTGTATTTAGACAAATGTACCTAAACGCCCTCCCCCCCCCCCCTCTACAATGTGAAGGCAAGAAGTTAAATGTCCCTTCTTGCCCCCTATAAATAAAGCCCCAAGGGCATGTAAGAGGGGGGTTCCCCTCATTTATCTTATTCACACACTCAATTCAATACCCCCATACATCTTGTGCCTTGGCTCCTCTCCCTCCGGTCGCCTCCCAAGACAAAGGGTACTTTGTACTCACTGTCTAGTCTTTTGCTACGACAGAAAACCTCCAGGAAGAAAAGAAAATGTGTTTCTCTGAAAAAAATTAGAATTTGTAAACACACTAATTTCTACTTACTATTCTTGGTGGTTTTAATAGCAGACAAAACAAATTATCATTTATTTCTAAAGGAGCAACCATGACAGTACTACAGAATCATCGTACACCAAGCACAAGGCACACTTGTTAAAAATGCCTAATCTCAAAATTGGTGGGAACTGGAAAGCGAACAAAAAGAGCACCTAGAATACAGCCTAGCTCCTTTAGAGTTTTGCAGCAGTACTAACCATAAACTTATTGTGCAAGATTTTTACCAAGCAAGAGTCTTAACTCTTAAATCATTTTAGGCACTTAAAGAATAGTAAGCTTTGCTTTCAACAAGCTCCAGTGCAGGTTATTTTTGGCTTGTGGCACATGGATCTCGAGCCTTTAACATCAAGATAGCAGCACTTCCGAGTTGTGATGTCCTTATATATTTGGCCATGACAGCAAATTACTAGTGATTGCAATCTACAAAGTCTTTACAAATCTTCCAAGACCACGAATGAGGACTTCCCAAGCATACTCCCCAACTCTTAAAGAAAGCTAACTGAGTTGTGTGTCCTGCTTACCAGCTCTTTTGCATCACGTTTTTGCTGCCTGATTGGTTCATCAGGAAACTGAAACACAATTCACAAATACAACAGGAATTAAATCTGACAGCCAATGGGATCCAAAAAATTTCATGCTCTGAACAAATGTGCCCTATCCGCTAGTGAAAAGAATGAATCTACGCAAATGCATCATGATTCATAGTTGTGCTCCGCATTGACGACTGATGATTTATGTACTACGACTTGTAGTGTAAGGCAAATGCTGAAGTTATGTGTGGTTTGTTGTGCTACTCACAGAGGGAAAAGATCGAGCACCTGCGCTGCGATGGTGTGGAGCAGCATCCACGTGGCACGGCCGACCTCCTCCTTCGTCAGGGGCGCCGCCTTCGCGTCCTTCTCCTGCGCATTCACTCGAGCACTTCACAACTCACCCCTCGCTCGAGCTAAACGGAAAGGAACAAGGGTGCGAGAAAGGAGAGAACTTGCCTTCACGACCTCCAGCGGCGGCAGCGGGGGCGGGGAGAGGGAGAGGGAGAGGAGGGGGCGGAGACGGTGGTCGTCGGGAGAGGCGTCGGGGGCGATGAGGAGGCGGCGGGAGAAGGCGGCGACGGTCTGGAGGACGGGCTCCAGCGGGTTCAATCCCGGCAGTGGCATCGCGGCGGCGGCGGCGGCCGTGGCTTATGTGCGCGCGCGCGTCCGTATAATCGTAAGGCAATCCGGCGGATGGAGGGGTTAGGCGACCGCAACGATGACGAGCGAGACGCAGTGCGGAGGCACTGCGGATTCGTGGAGATGGAAGCGGCAAAATCGGTGGATTTTGAGGCGAAATCGGTGGATTTGGAGGTGATTTTACGGTGGGCCGTGGGTCCGGCTTGGGTCGAGAAACCGGAGAGTCATCACGAATGAACGATACCATAACATTTTTCAGATCTGAGCTGATAGATTGAAAATCAACGGATGAGGTTGATTGCTACAGAGAGTCTTTGCTACAGTAAGCACTATAGTGTTTTGCTGCAGTACCAAATCTGGATCTTAGCCATCGATTCCCGATCCGACGGCTGTAAAACAATGTTATGGCACTGTTCACCATGACATTGTTATGAAAATAGCAGAGGATTTGCTTCCCGAGAAACCCTTATTTAAGGGAATAATGAACATAATACCTGAACTATATTAGGTGGGTTTTAGTTTTTAAATAGGATTTTATTATATTTAGAAAGAGATTTTAGATATTGTGTCTCCATCTATTGTATCTTGATTGTTCATCGATTGCGTGGTGATAGGTTGGTTGGATTTCTGCAATTACTAAGTTCTTCAACACGTTATCGGCACAAATCGCTCTACACGGCCAAATCGGTATGTCGCCGAAATTTCATCTTTCAATCTATTGTTTTTACTATGATTAACCTGGTGGATCAATTTGCATGTATCAGTTTAGATCCGTTAAACTGCTAATTAGCCTTGTGATTAATTAGCATTCTAAATTAGAGATTACTCCCGTGGATCGGATATGTTATTATTCATGCACAAAAACGTAAAAAAAAATCTCGATTTGTCGGGTGGCCGACTTGTCGCCGGCACCTACCGTGCGCCGTCTGAAGACGGACGCGCACCACCTCGCCAGACGTCGCCACCGCCGCCATTGTCGCGCAGCGCGGCAGATGGTGGCATAGCGCTCGTGTCGCCGCACTCGCGCTCGTCTTCGCAGATATGCGTTGTCTTGCGCGCCACCGATAATGACGCTAGGTTTTCCTTACGTCTATTATTGAGTTGCCCGTATGGGTCTTACTCGGCTGAAAAGGAAACCAGGTCCGACCCGAGATAAAAAGGAAAAAAACAGAAAAAGAAAAGAAAAGAAATCTAAAAAAATTGCAACTAAAACCTCAGTGTTCTGAAAATTATGAGGAATTATTCGCGGATAAGAAAATTTTGCAAAACCCCTAGAGTTTGGGATATTTACCGTGGATATCTAATTTTTATATATTCTTGTAGAATAACCCCTCGAGAATATGATTTTTTGCGACAGATTAATATATCTCATGGTTATTGTGTATTTTAGACTCTCGGTTTTTGGTTATTTGCTTTAATATTATTATTTTTATGCAATAACCTTAAATAATCCTAGAAATATGGTTTTTAGGCATATGAGCTTCCATAATTTTGTGAAACCTTAGACTTAGCACACACTTGAAGTTTCATACCATGGGTTTTATTTTCCCTAGCTTTATTTGTTGTAACTGTTTTTTGTCATATTGATAATTCTAAAAATTATCCATAGATCTCATTAATGAGCAGAAATTCATAATAATTGCTAGGAAAATTCTAAAAATTCATAAAAATATCTATTGAATATATGTTAAACCAATCTTTACTGATTTTGCAATATTGATGCTTTAAATTCTATTTTACCTATAGTAAAACCGAATAATTACATGAACCTAATGTAGGAGATGTCAGACATTGTAAAGAAAGAATTTGTTGAGCTTGCCCCGAATGGCAACAACTATCTTGCTTGGTCGATGGACGCAAAGATCAGCCTAAAGTCTCGATCTCTTGGAGATGCCATCACCAAGCCAGCAGTTGGCGCCCTCGCCATCCCTGAGGCCACTAGGTATGTGACTCTGCACTTTCTGAGGCACCACATCCGTGAAGACCTGAAGTCTGAATATTTAATGAAGGAGGATCCACTAGTGTTGTGGAATTCCTTGAAGGAATGCTACAACCAGCAGAGATCAGTCCTTCTCCCAGAAGCACAAAGAGAATGGACTAACCTGCGCTTTCAGGATTTCAAGACCATGGCAGCATATAACTTTGCCATGCATAAACTTATCTCCAAATTAAGGTTCTGTAACCAGGCAGTTACAGAAGTCGATATGATAGAGAAAATCTTGTGCACCTTCCACCCCAATATACAGATACTGGAGCAACAGTGCCACAATGCGAAGTACTCTGAGCTGATGTACACTCTGCTGGAAGCAGAGAAACGTGCAAAACTTTTGATGGAAAACCATCAGATATGTCCCACTGGGACGATGGCTGTGCCTGAAGCACACGCAAATGCTCAGTAGGCTAGCAAAAGTCAAGATCATAGAAAAGGTCCAAAACATAATGGGGGCAAATGGAAGAAGGTTGGGGTGTAGAGAGGCAGGGGTAAACCCCATGGTAGAGAAGCAAGTAAAGGGAGGCCCCAGAAGCAAGAATCATAGCAAGACTATTAATCCTCCCCAGACGTGCTTCAGATGCAGTTGCACCGGTCATTGGTCGCGCACTTGCTGCACTCTGCAGCATTTGGTCAACCTCTACATGCAGTCCACGAAATGAGTCAAGAAGACTCAGGGGAACAAGGTTGAGGCTCACTTCACTGCTCAACCCGCTCTGACTGGACTGTCTCCTAGCCAAGACATCGAGAATAATGATTACATGATTCTTGATGATACGGCTCAGGGAGGAGACACCTCCATGGAGCAAGATGATCTTCTTGGATTGGATCTCCTGGACCTCCATAAGGACAACCAGGATCCATTTGGAAACATAAAGTAGTCTCCTTAGATGTTTTATTGCATATCAGTTTAGTTTTAGTTCCCGATGAACATTGGTTTATTCATGCTTATGTTGAGCACTTATCTTTCATTATTTGCTTAGGCTAAACTCTTGTCATTGTTATTTTTTCAGATTAATTCAATTCATTATCTTATTGGTCTATGCTTGTTCTATTTAATTTCAGACTATATTTCCTATTGAATAATTGTTTGATTATAAATGATGTTTTAAATACAGAACAACCCACTACGATCAAATGGCGGAAGAGAAAATCTGACTTGTCGACAGTTGGGCAACTAATTCGATCTTTGGGGAAATTAAATATTTCCATATATTAACTAAGAAAACTGGAAATATCATGACCATCGTCGGAAGCGATGCTATCATAGTTGGCACTGGAAGGGCTGTCATAGTTCTCCCGATGGGTACATATATAACAGTCAAGGATGCTCTTCTGTATCTCAAATCTAACCGTACCCTCCTCAGTTTTGAAGACATTCGTCTGAACGGATTTCACAAAGAAACCGATAATAAGAATGGTACATAATACTGCAACGTCCCGTTTGTCCAGAGTTCTTGCAAATTTTCAAAGTAAAAAAGGAACTAGTCGGTTTATTAAGTTTCCCAAGTTTAACTCAAAATTTAGATTTCAAAAATGATTTAATTTGAGTAATTCCAAACTTCGTCCGAGCTAGTTGAACGGCTAGATCGTGTCGCTACCTCCGGACAGTCCGGACGTTCTTATCGCTTTGCTCCGCCTAATCGAAATCTGACGGCTCCCGCTCCACTGCGTTTTTCCTTGCTATCGCTCCTCCTCCTCCTCAGGACCTCTTTGTCCTCAGGACCTCCTCCTCCTCAGGAACTCTTTGCCCTTAGGACCTCCTCCTTCTCTTGGTCTTTTTGCAAAGATCACCCTCTCGGTCTCGACAACCCAGTTGGTCACGACCTCCGCTTTTTGCAAAGACCACCCTCTTCCTTTGGACCTCCCTCTCACTTTTGACCAAGCTCCACCTGGCAAGCCCTGCTCATTTTCTTCTTCCTCCCGTTGTGTCTCTACTGCAGCAAAATCTTCGCACATTAAATACTGTTGTGTTGCATTAAATGTTGTCACCTCTGCAGTACTCGTTTTCCTCTTTGGTCTCCTCCCATACCTGCTCCAA
Organism: Ampelocalamus luodianensis; assembly: GCA_036346255.1. Taxonomy (NCBI): domain Eukaryota; kingdom Viridiplantae; phylum Streptophyta; class Magnoliopsida; order Poales; family Poaceae; genus Ampelocalamus; species Ampelocalamus luodianensis. The sequence goes on from CM070621.1 coordinate 23,001,750, forward strand.
TCCTTTCCCCCGCTTGCCCCCGTCGTGTCCATTGAATGTGGCGTCCTCCATTGCTTGCCACCCATTCCTTCCTCAAGACCTCCTTGCGCCTATAAAAAGCACCAAAGAGCTCTCCTACCTCTCTTGTTGTCCCTGTGCTTCAGACCTCCCTCCGCGAGCTCCTCCTCCTTTGCTCAAGCTCTCTGGAGTGGTTCAGACTCCTTTCTCTGTTCTTCTCCGTGATCTTTCTTTTGGCTCTGGTTTGGAGAGTTCTTTGGCCTTTATTTGGTGTTGCTTTATTGATTTGGTTCTTCTCGTGCGTGTAGATTCCAGCTACTCTGAAGAGTGTGTGGATCCAACGACCTCCTTCTAAGACTCGCAACTCTACAGCGAAGGCAAGTCGTAGACCTTTGATCATGTTGTACCTAGCTTTGAACAAGTTTATATTTATATCCACCTGCATGGCTACTTGTATAAAAATGGTTTGGACAGTAGTTAAACTCCTACTTGACAGTATGCCTCCTTGAGTACTTGTGCTTGACATGTTGACATGTTCCCCTTGGACACCATAGTATGGGTATTCTTAGTTGGTCTTGTATTGGTGTTACCAACCTGGGAGCATAGTTATGTTTAGCCCTGCTTTAGTTGCGTAGGTCTCGCGAATCTTGTATCTTAATTGTTAAACTTGACTAATTGACCTATGGAATTTGTGGTGTAATGCCACTGTTGTGTAGCTATGGTGGGATGCCACATTTGTGTCGATCGTGGTGCGATGCCACTGTTGTTAAAACTTATTGTGCCAAGATCAGGGTGGTCTTATGGTCGAGTTGAACCCAAAATACTTTCTCACTCGGGCGAGTGATCGTGTAGTAAAGTGGGTGCTATATGCACATTGGGATGAGGTTGTCTCACCTGAGTGGTCTAAAGACTTAACTTTGTGTTCTATTGATCCGGGTATATCGTGCAACCACAAGATCATTTATGGGGTGGTCTGGACCAACTAATTAGCAAGGTGATGGTTTGGTTCTGTTGTGGTGGTGTGTGCTGATTCACATGGTGCAAGAGGGGGCTATGATAGCGAAACCTTAGCGGGAGAACCAAGTCAGAACAAAGCTTTGTAAAGGCCTCGTCATGCTCTCTAAACTGCTCACCTTTGGAAGTGAACAGGGGTTTCGACGGGAGCCCAACCAACTAGAGAGGTCGTGAGTTATGGGTAAAACTGTACAACCTCTGCAGAGTGTAAATCTATTCGAATAGTCGTGTCCCCGGTTATGGACATTGCCTGGTGAAATCACGCAAGGGGTAGCTTTTCCTAAAATGGGTGGTCGTGGCTGCTGTTTAGGATGTCCTAGTTGTTGGTGCGACCTGGGCATGGGAGTGGTTCTGGTCGTTGGTGCGATAGGACCTCTTGGGAGTGGTCCTGAGAGTGAGCAGGGTGCTCACGACCTCCTTCAAAACGAACTGATACTTATGTATTACTCTTTTAACTTGAGCTTTGCAATCTACTTATGATATTTCCCTGTCAATGTTGTTGTTATGAAACTAACTCTAACGCTCTCTTTTGTCAAGTGCTGCATAAATATTAATTACATACTTGTTCCCTGCGACTTGCTGATTACATTCAACGTACTCACAGCTTTAAACCCTCTGTTTGAGCAGTGGCCGAAGAGGACCAGGGGTGTTCCGACCTCTTTGAAGAGGAGTTCTTTGAAGACCAGGCATTCTAGGGGACGTCCTCCACTCGATAGCTTGTGGACTTGTCGGATGGCTCTACGCGCTTTTGTCGTTCCGCTGCAAGTGTTCCTGTTGTCGTTTTTGTAAGCCCGTGGTGGCGACCTTTGTAACAACCTTAACCGTAAGGTCCTCTGTTAATATGTTATTTTGTCTGCATTCTCTAAAGTTTGTCGTTTGGTTTTGATTACATCTATGTTGAAAACTATGCGAGCTAGCTATTGATCATGGGACTAGCTCGGTGTGCACAGAGGGTCCCGGGGGGTTGGTTGTTTACCCGGGGGCCCCGACAAATACCCACTCATGACTAAGTCTAATGGATGCCAGAAGCAAGTGGTCGAAAAACTCTCCTTTTTCTCATCAGGATTGTACTACACTTATATAAAACCTAAAGTTTATGTTGTGATAAAAATAATTGTTATGCACATAGAAATTTTTAAGATCTGGCATGATCTTCTCGGTCATCCTGGATTGGGTATGATGCAAAAAGTTATTAATAATTTTGTTGTCCATAACATAAAAACTACAGACACTAACAGAAACCTCTTAGTTCCCGAGTGCCTATATGTTTACCGAGTGTCTGGACGGAAACACTCGGACACTCAGGACGGAAAGTCAGCACTCGGTAGAAATAATTTTCCCAAGTGTTTCCAATAACACTTGGGAGATCAAGACGGGAGGTAGCAATCATACAAATGAAAACAGGATCTCAACGCAGTCTAGACGGGGTGAAATATAATCTCGAGTAGTCGGGAGCGTGTCGCGCCCTTTTTTTTGCTGCTAACCCTACGCGATCCCCAATCCCCACTCAATCTCCAATCCCCGCAGCCACCTCCCTATCCTCCTCTTCCTTCACCCTCGCCACCGACGCCGCCTCCCTGTCCTCCTCCTCTTTCTCCCTTGTCGATCCACCGCATCTGTGGTCTCCCCCTCCTCCCCCGCCTCCCTCTCCTCCTCTGCCTCCACAACAGCCACTTTGTCCTCCTCCTCCTTCTCCCTCGCCACCGGCGCCGTCTCCCCGTCCTCCTCCTCCTCCTTCTCCCTCGCCACCGGTGCCGCCTCCCCGTCCTCCTCCTCCTCCTCCTTCTCCCTCGCCATCTGGTGCCGCCTCCCCATCCTCTTCCTCCTCCCTCGCTGATCCACCGCCTCTGCCATCTCCCCCTCCTCCACTGCCTCCTCCTCGTCCTAGTCTCCCACCACCAGACCCGACCCCGCCATCCCCCTCCTCCAATACTGCAGGTCCACCACAATCGGCGTCGCCTCCACGTCCTCCTCCTCCTTCTGCCTCGCCGATCCACCGCCTCTGCCGCTGTTGTCTCCCCCTCCTCCGTACTCGAATGCGCTATCGTCCTCCTCTTCCATCGCCCGTCTCGCGCCACGCCTTCTTCCCTCGCCCTTGTCATGTCGACCCACCCATCCCCTCGTTGTGGGTAGATTTTAACTTTGCTAGGAACTCAAGGCTCTTCGCGTCGGCCGTGAGGCACCGCAGCATGGTCGTGGTGGCGGTGGATGCGGCAGTGTCGGCAGGGATCATGGAGTTTAGCGATGAGGAGAACCTGTATGAAGTATTAGACACTAAAATGGGCAAAGTTTCTATCTTTTTTATTCGCTTGCTGGACTTGTCTTGTGATTTTGTGATGTTTGGGCGTTAGATTCTGGGCATTACCCTGTTTGATAGCTTCAACCACATGAAGTTGGCCTACAAGAAGAAGCGCAAGGACGCGGAGGAGACTGCAGATGAGGACTACTTGGCCAAGGTAATGCAGCGTTTCAGATATTGTGTGTTTGGGCTTACATGTGTTGTTATCTTTGTTGCTGGGCGCTGATGGTAGAGCTGTTGAGATTTCAGTTGGACAAGGCATAAGACATCGTCATGATGCAAAGATTGCGATGATCGGAAGAAAGGAGTCACATACTGGTCTGCCTCGATCGATTGCTACTTGCTATGCCTATACATGCATGGATGCTGATTTTTCATACTTTGTGACACTCACAAATTGAAATGACAAGATTTGTATTGCATATATTGTTGTTTCTAGATGTTTATTTTTCCTATATCCTATATTTGTAAAAGGAACAAGTTGTGTGCAATAGTAAATTAGTATTAGACCAGATTTATACCACATAAAACAGAGGTAACTAACTAAGCACATGCTATAAATGACACCATTAGTCTTTGATACGGTGCCTTCATGAACATAAGGTGATCACTACATTGAAAATATATAAGGAATTGTACAAATAGATACTAGATCATCAAACGACAATAGTTGTAATCACCTCTACATTCACCTAGTATGGTGACCTTATCCCTGGCTTCAAGCATATTTGATTGTGTTGTCTAATACTTTAACTCATAGGTCAAAGCCATTTACATCCTTTCCTACTGCTTCTATTCTCCATGTATGAGGATTTTTTTCATTAGTTGTCTTATTTTCTTTTCGACTGTCAGGTGTCAAAGGATATCAAGTGTGCTGACAATCAACCGATAGTACCTTGGGGTCCTAGGTGCTTTTTACTCAAGTTCAATATAAGGAAATCATATTTCATTAATCCATTAAGAATTTATTTGGGTACATTTGATTGGTGTGATGCATGTTATGGAAAATAGCAACTTCTCTTTCTTACACTTCAACGTGGGCATGAAGATGTAGGTGCATATCTATAAGAAATGGAATTATCCTATTTTATCTTGTGAAAGCAGGGTGAAGAGGGTGAGCATGACAGGTAGGCCTGTCCTACAAGCTTACTTTGCCTTGTCAAGTTTTCCTTTCCTCTGTTTATGTGTTGATTTGCATATTGTAGACCAATGTTCTTGCTCTGTATGGGCAGCAATATTTGTTGACATGGTTATGTGCATTGAGTGCTTATGATTGACACTCAATAGCAACATCCATGTGAAGCTAATACCTCGTGGTCAATTTGTTGTTCTTGGCTTCTTGCAGATACTCCAGATCAACAGTTAAGGATATGCGCATAAATATGGGAATATCAGTAGCATTTGTACGCAACTCTTCTCTTAATATATCAATACATTCCTAGCTATTACTGGTATAATTCTAAGCATGTTTTTATGTTTATGCACTTTTGTGTCTACTTGTCTTGGTTATCTGCCACTGCTAGAGATCCATATGATTATTCTCAGAATAAAAGCCCATCTTTTTAAGTTATTAAATCAAATATATATTTGGGTTTAATCATAAGTTTGAAGCATGTTACTGTGCATTTGAATGTTTTTGTAGGCATGTTAGTTTGGAAAGCCTGTGTTGTTCGCAAGGTACAACCTCCGTCTTCCAGTCCAAAATACTTGTCATTTTGCTTTCTCTAGGTAATGTTTCCACCAAAATGCCCTTATTAAGTGTTCAAAGGTATAAATGACCTATCTGGCTCTCTTCAACCAAGTGACTGTCTTCAATAGTCTTTTGTTCTAGATAACATAATGCTCCAATCGTATCTTTATCTCAACAAATATGTTTTCTCTTGCAAAATATCTCTATTTACACTATCACGCAGGTTGTTTCAATAGCTATCATGGCCAATGCCGATTGGAAGCCTTTGCAGTTCCTATGTTTTGCTTTCTTCTACAGAATACTTCAGAAGCTGAGAGCTACTAAACCACCAATAACTCCAATATATAATGTGAGTCTATTCGTAGTCACCCCATTTACCTTCTCACAAGCCTATAATTTTCACATTTTACTGTATAGTATTGTACTGTTGTTGCTACCAAAGGTTTTATATTTATTCAGAATTTTCTTCTTGTTTATGGTAGTTCCAGTGAGGGGGGGGGATAGTACAGATTCTACAAACATTGGGGTTAAGTGGGATGCATTTCATTCTCTTTGTGTTCTTTCTTTTTTCATGATGGTCATGTAAATACATTTTGCTTATTTCAACTCAGCTTATTTGATTTCATTTCCTTTTGGTACCCGATTCTGCTGTAAAACAAAAGGTAGTACTTGGATGGGATCAGTGATAAACCAACATTTTTTCTCTAAAAGCTCACGTAAATTCACATGGGATGGTTCTTGTTGATGATGGGTATCATCCTAAAGTAATTTTATATTTATCACCTTGTCACTGTTATTTGAAATGATTAGCCACATAATCCCATTCTGGTGTTTTCTACAGGAATATGGTGAAGTTGAAGGGCGGGGGATACGAATGGCAAAATGATTAGTTCGTGCTTTGGGTTTGATATTTGGATGTGTATTTGCTGCATCTCTGTTCAGTGGGCTCTCATATAATATAGTGTCGCTGATCCAACTACAATGTATCTTGGTCCAGCTGCTACAATGTTATCTATACCTGTGATTGTCAATAGCTATTACTTATTAGTTGTCTTTTGATTTGATTGTCTTGTATGCTAATATTTTTAGGGTTACACAACAGCTGTTAACTTGATTGAGTTTTCATGGCAGTATACTCCCCGTATTGTATATTACTACCAGGTATAATAAACATTAGTGGGCTTCCCTTTTTTAATATCAAATGCAACGTGCTTGTAGATCTATCAACCATATGGGTAGAACCATCGTGCTCTATGAGAGTATATAAGATAATGGTGTAATCATGTAAAACAATATAATGCATAATACATTGCAGTAGAGTCAATGGTATGATATAGAGTAATGATTTCACTCCGTAGAGTCAATAACTGATCCATGGTCATCATCTTTGTAGTTGAGCATTGAGAGCGACAAGTTGAAGGTTAACTCATGCACCTCGACAATTGGTGTACCAAGCATTCACTCCGTGAACTACTTGGAACTATTATATGTATCATGCTTTATGCCTAGCTTTTCGAATTTGAACTCAAATATGTTGTGGATGTCCGATCTATATATGTGAATGTTGTATTGTGAACTCGAACATTATGTTAATGTTGTCGAATCTATATATGTAATGATTTGTGGCTAATTGGTGGTATTTTTTCTTGCTGTGGAATGTATGATCTGTTTGATTGCCGAGTTTCCTGTTAGCCTGAGCCTAGTTTAAAATGAAATGCATTGTACGTACAAAATCGGTGCATATGTTGTTCGGGTAATTCCCGAGTGTCCTTAGTTGACATACACTCGGGAAAAAAACACGAATTCTGAGTGTCCTTGGTTCACATACACTTGGGGAATATTATGAATCCCGAGTGTCCTTGATTCACATTCACTCGGGCCAATTTTTGGGATGCATCGAGATAGGAATTTTCCCGAGTGACAATTTCCCTACTTTCTTGAGTGCCAACACTTGGTAAAAGTATTCTATTACGGTGGCTAAACCCGTTGTGGCACCTATTCTCCCGAGTTTTAGGTGTTTCCCGAGTGTACATTCGAACACACGGCGAATTTGTGTCTCCCGAGTGTAACGCTCGGGAAACCAGTTTTTACCCGACAAAACTATCCCGAGTGGTTTTTCTCAACGGGCGACCTTCGGGAATTAGTTTATCGAGTGTTTTTGGCACTTTCCAGAGTGTTTAGGGCACTCAGGAAATTAGCGGTTCCTGGTAGTGAGACTTTCCTTGACCTAAAGATTTCATGTGCCCTACTTGTGCCAAAGGAAAATTAATTACTAGACCCTCTTATCTGAAATTAAGAGATGAATCACCTAGTTTCCTAAAAAGAATTCACAGTAATATTTGTGGACCTATTCAACTCCTGTCGGGCCCCTTTAGATATTTTATGGTCCCATGTTTGCCTGTTGTCTACACGGAACCATGCTTTTGCAAAATTAATTGCCCAAATAATTAGATCAAGAGCCAACTTTCCAGATGAATAGATTAAGTCCATTCAGATGGACAATGCTGCCGAGATTACCTCAAAAGCATTTAATGATTATTGTATGGCTTTGGGCATTAATTAGAGTATTATGTACCACATGTCCACACTCAAAATGGCCTCGCAGAGACATCAATTAAAAGAATAAAACTTATTACTAGGTCACTCTTACAGAATTGTATGCTACCCACCAGCTGTTGGGGCCATGTAGTGCTGCACGCTGTTGCATTAATCCAACTCAGACCAACTGCATATCATTCAATTTCCCCCTTGCAATTGGTGCGTGGAAAAGAACAAAGTATTTTTCATCTGCGAAAAATCGGTTATGCTGTATATGTGCCGATTTCACCACCGCAGCTGTAACAGCCCAATTTTCAAATTTCAGTAAAAGTTAAAATTTGTTTATTGTTATGGATTTTTTGGAATTTTTAAAAGCTTTTATAATTATTTTAAAGCCCAAAACAAATTTAGTTGCAAAATTAAAAGCCAACATAAAGTTGGAAATAATTTCATTAAGTCCAGAATAAACATGGGAATTTCTGTGAATTTTTTCATAATTTTTGGAGTTATTTTGCTATTTTCTAAAGCTTTATTGAATTACCAGAATTAAATCAAATCAAAAATCAAAAGAAAATCAAAACTCAGTTTGGGCCGAAACCCAAATCTCCGGCCCAAACCTCCTCCCACGCGCGGCCCAACTGGCCCACACCCTCGCACCCACGCACCCCCTCTCCATCCGCCGTTGGATCAAAATCCAACGCACGTGCCGCACACACGCGCCCCCATCCTATCTCTACCGCGGGATCTTGAACCAACGGTCAAGATCTTTTTGTAACCTCCGCATAGTCCGAATAACATAATCAATGTGAGCCATGCGATCTTAATCTAACGGCCAGAATCGCCCGTCTTCTTCCACGTCGCCCTAATGATCGTGACTCGTTGGATCAAAATTCAACGGCCCATACTCTTTCTTCCTCCTCGCCTTCTTCTCCGCGTGGACGAGCCCCACGACCGCCATTTTCGCTGCGCGCCCGAGCTTCGCTAACGGCCACATCTAACCTCCCCGCACTCCCCGCGTAGTGCGCACGAGACCGCATCGGTTTCCGCCACCTCCTCCACTCCGTTTCCCCGTCTTTCTCTGCACGTACGCCACAATCGCCCGCAACCGCCGCCGCACGCCCCCACGTCGCCCCGCCGCTCCAGAGCTCCCCGGCGCCTATAAAAGGCAACCCCGGGTGCGCATTTCTCCACTGAAGCCAACGCCCACACTCACTCCTCCTCATATCTCTTGTGCTCGCCGGATTTCGCGTTTGAAGATCCTCGGCCGGAGTTCCTTTCTTCGTCTTCTCCGGCGCCGACAGGTCGTTTCCAGTCACCCCGACTCCACCATCGCCTTCGCCGCCTCAACGCCTACGCGGTGCGCACCTTCTTGTCGCCGGGGAATCATCGGAGTCACCACTTCACCGACGACCGAAGTTCCTCGCCGCCAAAGCTCGCCGCCGACGACCAAAACGCCTCGCCTCGCCGCCCCAAGGTAGCGCATCAGGATCCCCCTATTCCCCTCTCTCTTTTGGTACCAACCACGGCCGCTGGAACGCCAGCAATCTCCGGCGACCCTCGGGCCAGGAGCGCCGCCGGCCATATGCCTACGTGGCAAGCCACCGGGGCGCCACCCCCTCACCATGTCACCTCCACGTGCTCGCGTGTCCGCCTATGTGGCGCACGGTCAGCGCCACCCACATGCTTCCGTGGCAGGCCAGCACAACCTTAGCCCATAAACCCAGTCCACTATGGACCAAGTCTATGACACGTGGGCCCACTGGTCAGAATTTTCTTTTAATTCATTTAAATTTTGAAAATTCCTCGCTGGCATCAGCATTGCGCAATAAGTAGATTTTTCAGTAGAAAAAATAATTCGGGAAATTCAATTAAATTTCAGATTTATGTTTAAAACTTCAAAACTCATAACTTTTGCATCTGAACTCCAAATTGGGTGATTCAAGTTGCAAAATTCATATAAAATTATAATCTAGCTAAATAAACCAAAATATTTAAATTTGGAGTTATTTTGATATATGTTTTTGAATTTATTTGAATTTGACTTTGAATTTGTCGTATTTTCGCGTTTAGACTTCGACGACTCCAGAGAGTTCGACCAATCTGAAGACCTAGAATTCCAAGACATCAACGAAGGCAAGTTACACCATTGACCATATTGCCCCCAGTATTTTAAGTTATTTTCAGTTTTTAAATTCTTTATTGCATGCATATGTTTGTATAAATACCTTAATGTCCTGTTTTATATATAGTTACCCCCATGTTTTATTGTATGGCCAATTTGAATATTGTAGCTGACTACCTTGACACCATAGGAAAAATATTATCAAAACTAAACATATGCTTAGCCAGGCTTAGTTCACACTTACAGAATTTGGGATGGTTTAACCAAATTTATAACGAATTTGTTTCAGACTTGACATTGTGGTATTGTCTTACCACATGGATTTATAAATAGAGTTTTATTCAAAATAAAATCAAAAATGGGTTTGGACTTGGGCAAAATGGTCGGAATGGTGGGTGCAGGTTTATGCACGGGATTGATCTGGTTAAGATTAAGGCCCATGGTTTGTAGAAATGACGCCTAAGTCAATTGAGGACCGGTCTTTGAGCCGCTTATTGCTATGCCGTATAGTACTACCACACGTCCTGTATGGGCAGGATTTGGCTAATTAATTTGTGATGTTCTAGTGTATTTATGTCATGTGATTATGTGGGTGTTGGTTAGACGTTTTATTCCCACTTGGCGCAAGAGGGGGCTTTTAGAGGACGGTTAGTCCAAAGGGGCGAAACCTTAGCGAGCATGAGTACACTAGGATAGAACATTGTAAAGGCCTCATGGTAATTGCTCAGTCACACGCCAACGGAAGCGTGTATTGGCCGACATAACGAGCATATCATCTCGTGTGGGTAAAGTTGTACCAACTCTGCAGAGTAGAAACTATTCGAATAGCCGCGTCCGTGGTCATGGACATGCTAGCAGGGCCACTTAAAGTTAGAATTATTTTTGTTTTTAAATGTTTTATTAAATGCTGAGGATGGTTAATCCTTATGAAAAGTTGGGCGGGAAGCCAAGTGTTAGGAGGGGATCCTTCACTAAATCATTGGAGGTTATCCACATTGCAATATTGTCATTTTAAAATATGATTTTAGACATAGTATAAAGCGCCTTAGAAATTACTACAATTATTTAAATCGAAATGTTGTTTATGCAAACAACCCCGCCATACTCACTTGTTACCTTATGCATGCATTTTAATTCAATATTGGGTGTAACTTGCGAGCACGGAAGTTGTGCTCATCCTTGTTTGAATAAATCTTATCCAGAGAAGACTTCTTCCCGACGGTGAGGATCCTGACGAGTAGGCCTTTTGACCTGCACGATTGCCTCGTGGCGCATCGTGTGGCTCACCTCTATTATATGTTTCCGCTGTGTTTATCATTTGATATTTGATATTGTTGTTCACACTCATTTGTATTAAACAATTAATTACTTATTGTTATTTACGATTTCGTGATATGATTGTGGTACCCATTTTGTGAGACTGTGTATACTGGAAATCCTGGACCGGTGTATGAACACAGAGAATTCGGGATCTTTCGTTCCCGGGTTCGACAGCAGCATACAACCATGGGCCCTCACCAGAAGTTAGGGACTTATGTAGGTTTTGAATCTCCGTCAATTATTAAATACCTAGAGCTGGTGACAGGAGATTTGCACACAGATCGGTACGCTGATTGTATTTTTTATGAGGACAATTTCCCGGTATTAGGGGGAGATAAGTATCACTCTAAAGAGTACCGAGAAATAGATTGGAATGTCACTAGCATTCAGTCCTTAGATCCACGCACCAAAGACTCAGAACTGGAAGTTCAGAGAATAATTGATTTATAAAAATAGCTAATAGTTTGTCATATGCCTTTACTAACCTTAAGGGAGTGATAAAATCATAAATGCCTGCATTAAATGCACCAGAGTGAGTGGAAGTACCCTAGAAGGATGCTGAACCCACTCATGTCCCTCATGCAAAGAAGAGGAGAGACCTTCGGCCGCATGGGACTTAATTCCGCGGAGACGTCCGCAAAAAAAAGGACCAAACAAAACAAATCACTCCATAAGATAGTTGAAGAACATCAACCTGATGTTGAGAAAATCTCTGAAGTGATCCATCTTGAGGATGGTAACCCCAACGAAAATTTGCGCACACAATCTGACGCTGGGAGATCGGAATACCCAGACTCCATCGTTGTGGGAAATCACGAGGAGCTGAAAGAAATAAATAAAGAAATTTTCACAAATTATGTGGACTCAAGAGAGTCATATAAAAGAAAGACTACAGTTGTTGACATATACTTTGCCTCTAAAATTGCTAAAACTCTTGAACTGGATCCAAAACCAAAGTCCATGATAGAGTGCTAGAAACGCTTAGATTGGATCAAATGGAAATAAGCAATTGAGACAGAATTGCACTCGCTAAATAAATGAAAAGTATTCGGTCTTGTTGCCCGAACACCTCCTAAAGTGTTTCCTGTAGGATCCAAATGAGTTTTCATCCGAAAGAGAAATGAGAACAATTAGATGGTGAGATATAAAGCGAGGCTTGTAGCAAAAGGGTTCACGCAGAGATCCGACATCGATTATGATGAGACCTACTCACCTGTGATGAGTGGAACCATGTTCTGATACTTAATATCAATGACAGCTTGCATGAATTTAACAATACAGTCGATGGATATAGTGACCGCATATTTATGTGGGTCGTTGGATACAAATATTTATATGAGAGTCCCCAAAGGAATTAAAACCGGATCCTAATAATACTAATCGCAACATGTATAGTATCAAACTGTAGAGATTGTTGTACAGATTGAAATAGTCGGGAAGAATATGGTACAACCGACTAAGTGACTTTGTCCTAAGAAGGGTTACTCAAATAATGATGATTTTCCCTACGTATTTATAAATAAGTCCCAGAATGAATTTTGTATCATCTCAGTTTATGTCGATGATCTGAATATCATCGCAACCGCAGAGGACATAAATGAAACAAGTTCTTATCTTGTAATTGAGCTTGAGATGAAAGACTTAGGTAAAACTAGGTATTGCTTAGGCCTGTAGCTAGAGCACTTCCCTGAAGGAATCTTAGTACACCAGTCTACCTATACCAAGAAAGTATTGGTGAAATTTAACATAGATAAATCTCATCATTTTAAGACCCACATGGTAGTAAGCAAGGTAGTTAGGATCGCGATCCAACTCTTAGAGTCTTACGATTCTACGAACCCACGACAGCCCGTCGATCCAAGTCTTACGTCGATCCTACTCGTAGAGTCTTAGGGCAAAAAAAATTTTGCAATTTTTAGAGGCCGACTTTGTGATATTTTGTTTTAGAGCAAAATTTGTTGATATTAATTTTTAGAATGAAACTATAAATAAGCAAGGAGCATGCAAAATATTATATCGGTGTGGTAATGTTGTTCTCTCGTAGTTGAAACTATATCACCCATCATGTCGAACCATTATGCTTTTCTCACAGTGTGTGATAAGAAGTGTTTTGCCTCTTTTTTGGTAATAAGTAAGTGGTAAATCTTATAAGAATCATACAAACTTATAGTATAGATGATAAATATATGTATTTTTATAAATCCGTAGAATCGCCGATTCTACGATTCGATACTACGATTCGATTCTACCGGAGGCAAATCGATCCGACTCAGGATCTCGACTCTGACTACCTTGGTAGTAAGATCCTTAGATATGGATAAAGACTCTTTCAAACCGAGGATGGAAAACGAGGAAGTTTTAGCACCAGAAGTTCCATACTTAAGCGTCATAGGAGCACTGATGTACCTGTTGAATTGCACCAGACCTGATATTGCATTCGCGGTTAATTTGTTGGCTATACATAGTGCAACTCCAACTAGAAGGCATTAGGCTGGCGTTAAGACTCTTTTCAGATACCTCCAATGTATATAAGATTTTAGCTTGTTTTTCTAGAAGAACCAAGATTTGACCATGGTAAGATATACGGATGTTGGTTATCTGTTTGATCCCTACAATGCCAAACCTTATACTAGTTTTATATTTCTATGTGGTGGTGCAGCCATCTCTTGGCGGTCATTTAAGCAGACCTTGGTAGCTATTTCTACCAATCACTCAGAAATTATTGCACTATATGAAGCCTCACATGAATGTATTTGGCTCAGACATGTGATTAGCCATATCCAGAAATAATGTGACATTAACACCGTCGATACCCCCATAATTATCTATGAAGATAATGTTGTTCGTGTTACACAAATGTAAATTGGTCATGTTAAAAGTAATATTACGAAGCATATTGCTCCCAAATTCTTTTACCCTCATGAACTCCAGAGGAACGATGAGGTGAAGATCCTGGAAACTATATCTTGTGAAAATCTAGCTGATTTATTTACTAAGACTTTGCCTTCATTCAGTTTCCAACGATGCGTTCGTGGTATTGGAATGAAGCGGCTTAGAGCGTTACAAGGACCAGGGGAGAATCCCTTGAATCATAATCCACTTAAGGTCTTGAAGTTTTATCTTAATCCTAAAGATTAACCCAAAAGGTAAAAATATTGCACTCTTCTCATAGTGAGTTTTTCCCGAAGATTTCTCACATAAAATTTTTTAACGAGGTAACGATACAGTACAGCTTGCAGATGCAATGTACTCTTTTTTTCGATCCCCCTTTTCCCACTAGGTTTTTAGGATGAGTTTTTAATGAGATATGTGTATGACGCAGTATTCATCCAAGGGGGAGTGTTGAGAAACCCTAATTTAAGGGTTGATGGACGTAATACCTAAACTGCCTCAGGTGGGTTTTAGCCTTTAAATAGCACATCATTGTATTCAGAAAGAGATCAATCTATTAATAAAGAGGTTTCAGATATTATGTTTCCATCTATTGTTTTCTGATTATTCATCTATTATACGATGATTGATTGATTGGATTTCTGCTGTTACTATGTCCTTCAACAGTTTGTTCCAGTGTTGAGGTAAAAAGGTGTGCGGTGCCGAGCCCAGAGTCCGGACTCAACGGGAAGAAGTGTGTGCGGCAAGGCCGAAACGCGCGGAAATCCCCTGCCCCGTGCCTTCCAGATTGGCAGCGATCGGATGCCGCCCGTGAGAGTAAAGTATCCGACTTTTTGCAATGCGTTGCCCTCCGTTTCCATGCTGCCTGACTCGGATGCCACAGCTACACTAAGCAGCGTAGGGACATTCCAGTCCAGGTTGTCATTGTATGGCATCCCGTGGGCCATGGCTATGCTGCAAGTGGTGTTATGGAGCCATGGAGGGATCAGGCCGGGATGGCAAGGGATTTCAGTGTAGGGTGTAAGTGTGTAATCAGACCATAATACAAGCTGACTGCTTCCGCCATTTTCCGCCGACCTAGTACATCCAAAATTATCAAAATCAAATGCATATTGACATGCTGCTTTCGATATGTTTGCTATAGCTTATATCACCACGCACGTAACGTTGTTTCTTCATGCCGGAAGATCAAGGCGCATCAACACATTACACATGGTCCGATCGAGGAGGTTTCCGGCCGTGGGGAAGTGACGGGAGGAACAGGTGGTGCCCCTGCCCATGCACAACGACTGGGGGCCTGCTGGGGCAATTAGGTGTGCCGGCAGCATGAGTCAGGGCCAGAGGCCCAGAAGTGCCCGACCGATTGCCATTGCATCATTGCATGCATGACCAGGCTTCAGGCAGGGCGTTAGCCGAAAGCGACGCGGCCGCACGTGATCGAGACCGTACGCCCAACGTGGGCTCACCGGTGGATGTGGCGCGACCCGACCTGGCGACGGACGGATAGCTAGCGGTTGGCACGCACCGGAGCAGGGGACAGCGGGACAGTGGTGGCGCCGGCGTGCACGCCCAAGCGCCAACGCGACATGCGTGCATGTGTAGTTGGGGGCTCAGCGCAGCAGTGCCGGTACGACTGAGCATCAGCTGCCTGCCTCGTGCGATGCTGGGCGGGAGCCCCTGCGCCACCGCGCGGCCGGCAAGTTGAATTTGACGATGAGGATGGATGCCGGACGGTGATTTCAGGGGACAAATGTCACAAGGGTGCGGACGATATGGCGATGATGAGGCCGTGGAGTGGTCGGATCGTCGCGGTAGATCATGCGCGATTGTTGGGCCGGCGTTGCAGCGCCGCCAGCTAGTGGCAATGTGGCAGCATTCACGTCACAGCGGCGGCAGCAGCGATGCATTTCATCAAGAATCCAAGATTCCAGACCGTACGTACGAGCGGTGGGATTTTTTCGATTTTTTTTATTTGGCTTTGTAGTGCCACCTAAATATAAAAATAGCGTCTCGGGACTCGTGTGGTTGGGGAGAGCGGGAAGCAAACGGTCACCGCAGGAAGCCGGGCGAGCACGGAGGTGAGAGGTGACAGGCCCGACCAGTTTCTACACCACCAGAACGCATGGCTGACTTCAGAGCTCGCCGGGCCGACTTCATGCGCCACCCGAGCGCATGAAGTTGCCAAGGTCCTACATGAGGCCCTGTGGCGCAAGAAGTCGGCGACTTCATGCGGTCAAGTAGCGCATGAAGTCAAGGCCGGCGAGCTCCTGCGCTCCGCGACGCAAAAAATGGCTAGGCCTATCACCTCCCGCGCCGCACTGCTTGCTCCCGCGCTCACCTGGCCTCCTGCGCTCCCCGATCGTATGATGTGCCACGTATCGCCATCCAGTGCTACCGTGCTCAGCAGGAGACCAGAGTAGATACGAGTCTAGAGGGGCTAATTTTGCCGGTGGCACCGTGGGGCCAAATAAAAAAAAAATCGATTTTTTCGTCCCAGCTGCGCATTGGTGTCCCGCGTATATAGTTGATGAAGACCCCTCTCATGGTCCATGCATGTACGGGCCGAATTGAAACAGATGGAATAGAATCAAATATTGGTTAAACTATACTCGTGTTTGTATTTTTAAAGTCAAATCTAAATAGTTTTCGATACGAATCGAGAGTATTTTTTGGAGAAAAAGGGACATGCATGATTGATCGACTACGCGAATCCACAGCTAACCGATATCAATCAGACTAGATCAATACGTACTTTTCTACGCAAGCCCTAATATATATACGACGTATAAGCACACGTTCAGAGAGATGGTCGATCGATGAACCATTGCATTACTAATTACGTATTGTGTTAGCTTTGACCTTTTGTAACTCCGGATTTTAATAAGCTGCCGACACACAAGCATATATGCATCTGAGACATTGGATCCCCAACACAAACAAAACAACGTACCTGACCGTTGTTACGTCTCTATCAACCCCGTCCGGCTGGCCGTATATCTTAGATGCCATTGGCATGACACCTCCATTGTTCGGGATGTTCGAATTGTTTGCGTACGTCAGAGAATATTTAACAAACGAAGCATCTTACATGTGTATAGGCCTAATTATACACAAGGAGAACGGCCTTGACGCATATGAAAATCAACAGGAGCCACTCTTTCAAGCTAAACTATAACGACCGTCCGTGCATTAACAAACTCTATGCACTTGGTGATTAAGAACTTGAAAGAGCAGTTAAGCTAATCGATCAAGCTAGCTCCTGGCTCTAAACACATAGGGTATGTTTGGTTGCCTGCATTACATTGAGGATGCAATGTGATGTTGTTTGGTTGTCTGTATTCTTGTAGTCTGGTTTATTAGAGAAGTTGCTTGGTTGCTCGTATGGGAAGATAGATATAAAATCTGATGCATGAGAAGTCGTTTGATTGGCCGCATGAACCCTAGTTGTGGTCACCCTTTCATGGGTGTGGTAAGAATACCTCCCCTTTGCTTGAGTCCTAGGCATTGGAGCGCAGCATGTAAGGCCACTGTATAGGATTTTTGGTTAATTCTTATTACAAGTAGCTAACATCACAATGATACACATGGATAGTCAAATACTCAAATAGCATCTAACATTAATTTATGTAGAAAAATTATTATAATATCAAGCTAAGCTACAATTATAACATCTTTGCAGCTAAAAGCACCCTTCTTTTGTAGCTTGGTATCAAGTTTGGCCATGGATTCGCTGACTTGCATGATTGCACGAATTGTAGGCCGCAAAAGCCTCTTGTTTTGATTGGTATCCTTTGAAGCATGCTCCTTTGTACTGTCGACTTCCGCATGACATGCTTCCCAAGTAGAAAACACCCCGGTTTGTCGTTCACGGTGGACAACATACCAAGTCATGGAAGACCTAGCCCAGCAAAAGAAATAACTCATTCTTTTTCATTGGCCACAATCAAAGACATGAACTAGTTAATATTGTCAGATTTGGCCTCAGCAAATGATTACCATTAGTTGCACCAAAAGTACCAAGAAATTTCCTTGGTGCGTAGAAGTGCCTTGAGAAATCAGTTCATAAGTAAGGCCGCATGTTGTGTTGGTATGACATCATTTGCACTATGACAGGTTTTGACAGGTAATGCAACGGCTGCTGCCTCACATCGAGACACCTCCTAGTGGCAATCACATAGTTAAGACCAAAAAAAGAGGAAATTTTGAATCATTCAGAAATGACTATAGTTCAAGGTGCATCAGACATAAATTATGTGCACAATCATCACAGGCCTTTCCTTGCAACCAATACTTAGACTCCTCACAAGTCACAACACAATGATGCATCTAAAATTTATGAAAAGCATCATTAGTTAGCCATTATCAAACCATGTCATTAAATAAAATATTGGTAGCTAGAAGCACAGGTAAAAAGGAACAATAAGGAAATACTGCCAGATTTTGATCTACCAGGTTTTCATGACATAAACATGATCATTGCAGTTTTCATGACAAATGGCAAATGAACATAAACATGAACACTGCAGTTTTCATGACAAATAACAGCTGAACATGAAACTTAGCAGATAAACATACGGCACGGCGTTGCGGTTTCATGAGAAATGATAGAAATTCGAATTAGCTCACCCATCAAGTAAATAGGCTAGAAATTCAATTAGCTCACTTATGAAGTAAATAGTGCCAAGTAGACCATGTTACCCAAAGTTAAATAATACTTCAATTGCTATCATGTGTAAATACACCAAGTATTCGATGTATTTGCACACAAATTATATAATTTTCCCCAAATTCAAAATTAGCTCACTCATAGGAATAGATATAAGTATTATTTGTATACAACTTATAGAAATAAAACCATAAATTTGTTTAGCTCATAGGAAGTATATATTCATAATTGTCATCAATGAGCATAAAACACAAGACCGAGCTCTCCATAAGAAAGCCAAAATTGGCTCACATCAAGTAAATAGAGCCAAAATTCTTAGCTCACTTATCAAGTACATAGCCAAGTATTCAGCTTGGTTCATTCATCTATTCAATAGAGCCAAAAATCAGAATTAGCTCACAACATATATAACCACTAAATGACTAATGCATCATACTAATTTATAAGAAGCATCACCGATAATTACACTACACCAACATGTCATCATGCCATCCACAAACAGCACCACAGCAAAACAAATAGGTGTCCCACCAACCAGCACCCATTGGCCTGACATAAGGCAATTGGAGAGTTCATCTAGCTCCCATCAGAACAACAAAAGAAGAGGTGCCCCACTAGCACCTTCCCACAAAATATACAACAACCAGCAAGACAATAGCCTCATATGTAGTAGTGCTTGGCCAAGTAGGTCCTGAGCCACAACACACGATGTTGGTCATTCATGCCCACAAATGCAGCACACTGGGCCTTGTTGTCAACCAAGTGTGAGAATGCAACAATCAAACCTTCCTCAGGAAAGGCATGCATGTACATCACAACACCATATAGGTCTGGATGCACTGCATGCACTACAGTTTCACGAATGGCAGCAACATTATTCACTGCATATGTCATGCTGGTTGTCGATGGTTTAGTATCGATCTTATAAATGAATGCTAGGGGATCTCTGAAGCAAAACCACACAGAAAAAGGATATAGGAATTTTATATAGGTCTAGGCCTTCTCCTGATAGAATAATAACTCTACTCATGTGT
This sequence comes from Ampelocalamus luodianensis, assembly GCA_036346255.1. Taxonomy (NCBI): domain Eukaryota; kingdom Viridiplantae; phylum Streptophyta; class Magnoliopsida; order Poales; family Poaceae; genus Ampelocalamus; species Ampelocalamus luodianensis. The sequence continues at coordinate 23,021,322 of CM070621.1, forward strand.
TTGTTGTATTGATTGTGTTTACAACAAGAAGGAGTAACTAAAGCTAGGGCTTAATCTTCTTGTATCTCGCTTCTCGTCGGTCCATCTCTACTCGTTTGTCCACTAACTTTACTCCTTATATAGCGCATGAAGAGGTGGCAGTTGTCTGCATCAAGAGGCACCTTGTCGTTTGATGCAATGCGCTCGTTTGATGTAATTCGCACGTTTAAGGGTAGTTATTATCAGAGACACATTCCCCCACGTCGCCTTGCGGTTATGTCAGAGACAAAGGTTTAATACGTGCAATTATCTCAGGAATAATGACATATATTAACTACTACATGTATTAAACACAGTGCACAAATGTCCCTAATCGATTGGGCCCTCTTGTTTGTAAGCTTTATCGACTATAGGGTGGTCATAGATGACCTAGTCGTAGTAAGACTTACAATCATGAGTTAATCATAGTAGAACTTACGATTAATATGTGGTCGTAGAAGAACTTATGACCATAAGTTCATTAGACCAAGAGCTTTCTTGGTTATTATGACATTCATTCTTCTTATGTACTCATCTAATCGACCGCCTCGGTTGGTCCGCTCTCTCTAACAATCTCATCTCCCGTATAAACAAATTTACATAATCATATTATTGGGTCATATATCTCGAGAACTAAAGGCATGTAATCGCATTATTGCACATACCTCTCGAAGAATGTTAATGGTCTCCACTTGTTCACGATGAGCCATGACCATCTTCTTCCTCCCGATTTGAGGAAACAACATAGTTCAAAAATTCATTGCGGTGACACTGTATTCAACAAACACTTCATTGAAATAAAAGAGCAGCAGTAGGGATCTAAGTCAAGCATCGTACAAAAGATTATACAGAGATGCATAAGATTTCGAATTCTAGCATAAAGCTAGTTGCACTACATCATTACCACGCTTTGGGCAATAGCTCTAGTCAGATAAACCTGCAAATCAACTAGAAAGTAAATTTCAAAGTATTCAAACCTTCAAGAGGGCATTGAGGCCATCATGTGCATCCAGGGCATTAGCATGTACTTCAGGAATGTTTTTCCATTGCATTTGAGAACTAGTTTTTCTCATTCCATCCATAGTTGCAGATGAGTATGCATTATCCGTGAGGGTTTCTCTTGCTCGATCCCTCTTCTGATAAATCGTTGTCACTTCCCTCAAGGAACTCCTTGAGGGTTCCCTAATGTGACGGAGTATGATGATAGTCCATGCGAACCTCCTCGCACTAGGAACACGGTCTATATTAGAAGACAGAGAATCATCTTGTGCGATTTTCTTGGACCCAAATCTCTAGAGGTCGCCAGCAAAGATCATGGTCGTAGTCAAGATTATTTATGAAATACCAAGTTGAACTGCCACATCACTCGCCACAGATCTCAGTATTTAGTGTATGTTCGCATGAGCCCGAATTTGGAGAAACGCGGAGATCATCACACCGTGAGTTTCCAATAAAGAATCTCTCAATACTTAGTTTACTTCCTCTCAAAGGAATATGAACTTGATCATTGTCAAGAGCTCCGATACATTCCTTTAGAGCAAGTGCACTTTGTTAATCTCGCGCTTTCAATTCAACAATAAAATACAAGTGATGTGTAAAGAAAACAAAGAAAATCGTAATAGTTTTATCTTTACTACAATAAGGAAAAACATATTAGGCAGGAGCTTGTTTGCTTATCATTATCTGTGGTATCCTGCACCACGCCACCGCCAAAGAAGATCAACGAAGGATAACTTCCCAACAACTCGAGAAGGCTTCGATTCCTTCCCTCAACGACCTTTTTATAACAAGTCAAGAATTGCATGAGATCCGAGGACTCTCATTGGCACCAGCTTGTTCCTCGTGCTTCGCAAGCATTACCTCTCTATGAGCTCCTTATCATTTCAACATCCAAACTATGTATTCTTGTAAGCCCACAATGCACACCTAGTGATGATCTCAATTCCCCAAGATAACAAGTACTAAGGTTATGTGCAACTAAAAATTGGGGAGGAAAATAAATCATATTTATGAAGGTTTCAACCCATAATTATTTCAGTAATGCATACAAAACATTGTTTGCTAGCCAATGCTAACATTACTATTCAATCAGAAATCAGAAAGCCCACAATGCACACAAACAACAATTCCCAAAACATTGTTTTCTAGCCAATGCTAACATTACTATTCAATCAGAAATCAGAAGGAAAAAAAATCTCTTTATCCACGAGCACATAGTTTGATAACCAAATCAAAGTAGGCAAGCAGGAAAAAAAGGGGGGAAACATGGGGAGGAGGGGAGTCTCGGGCGGCTTTTGGCCGGGGCTGGGCCAGAGAGGGAGGTGCAGGCGCGAGGCGGCCGTAGGCCGGTCCGAGCATGCAGAGGGAGCAGGAGCCGAGCCGAGCGGCGGCGCTGGCCACCCGGCCGCGCCGTGGGAGAGGGGCCAGATCAGGACGAGGTGACGGCGAGCTGGAGCAGGAGTCGGGCCGGCGGGTGGACACAGAGAGACAGGGAGGAACCGGAGGGAGGCGTCGCCGGGAGGAGCTCCAGCCGGAGCCGGGGCCGAGCAGGTGCCATGGCGGGCCAACCTGTAGGCGAGGGCGACGCCGGCTACCACTGCCGGGGGCGGCAGCAGGGGAGCAGCATAACCGAGGCACCGGGACCGCGCGGAGAAGCGCCGTGGAGGAAGGGGAGAGGAAGGAGGAGATTGGGAAGAGCGGAAATGAGGGGAGGTCATGGATGTGTGGGGGGTAATTCAATGGTATTTGCGGGTAAAAATCTTTAACTTCAAAGGGTATTTTCGTTTTTGAAGGTTGGATTCTCACGAGAATCTACGGAAGGTCGCTTCGTTGCTAGTTCATTTTCGAGACACCTCAGAAGCAGAACCGTGGTTTTGAGAATCGAGGTGTTTGGTATGACTCCACAAGAATTGATTGAGAAGCTGAGAGTAGAAGCTGTACCAAACAGGGCCTTAGACTCCTCACAAGTCACAACACAATGATGCATCTAAAATTTATGAAAAGCATCATTAGTTAGCCATTATCAAACCATGCCATTAAATAAAATATTGGTAGCTAGAAGCACAGGTAAAAAGGAACAATAAGGAAATACTGCCAGATTTTGATCTACCAGGTTTTCATGACATAAACATGATCATTGCAGTTTTCATGACAAATGGCAAATGAACATAAACATGAACACTGCAGTTTTCATGACAAATAACAGCTGAACATGAAACTTAGCAGATAAACATACTGGCCTGACGTTGCAGTTTTCATGAGAAATGATAGAAATTCAGAATTAGCTCACCCATCAAGTAAATAGAGCTAGAAATTCAGAATTAGCTAACTTATGAAGTAAATAGTGCCAAGTATTCAGAATTGGCTGACTCAGCTGGTAAATAAAACCAGAAATTCAGAATTAGCTCACTCATGAAGTAAATACAGCCAAGTATTCAGAATTGGTTGACTCGGTAGGTAAATAAAACCAGAAATTCAAAATTAGCTCACTCATGAGGTAAGTAGATCCAAGTATTCAGCATTGGCTGACTCAACAGGTAAATAAAACCATAAATTCAGAATTAGCTCACTTATGAAGTAAATAGAGCCAAGTATTCATAATTGGCTGAATCGACAGGTAAATAAAACCAGAAATTCAGAATTAGCTCACTCATCAGATAAATAAAGCCAAAATTGGCTCACTCATCAAGTAAATAGAGCCAAAAATTCAGAATTAGCTCACTTATCAAGTAAATAGAGCCAAGTATTCAGGATTGGTTCACTCATCAAGTAAATAGAGCCAAAAATTCAGAATTAGCTCACAACATATATAACCAGCTAAATGACTAATGCATCATACTAATTTATAAGAAGCATCACCGATAATTACCCACTACACCAACATGTCATCATGCCATCCACAAACAGCACCACAGCAAAACAAATAGGTGTCCCACCAACCAGCACCCATTGGCCTGACATAAGGCAATTGGAGAGTTCATCTAGCTCCCATCAGAACAACAAAAGAAGAGGTGCCCCACTAGCACCTTCCCACAAAATATACAACAACCAGCAAGACAATAGCCTCATATGTAGTAGTGCTTGGCCAAGTAGGTCCTGAGCCACAACACACGATGTTGGTCATTCATGCCCACAAATGCAAAGACACCGGGCCTTGTTGTCAACCAAGTGTGAGAATGCAACAATCAAACCTTCTCAGAAAGGCATGCATGTACATCACAACACCATATAGGTCCGGATGCACGCATGCACTAAGGCCACGAATGGAAGCAAAGAACATTATTCATCGCATATGTCATGTCTTTGGTTGTCGATGGTTTAGTATCGATCTTATAAATGAATGCTAGGGATCTCTTGAAGCAAAACCACGTAAAAAGGATATAGGAATTTTATATAGGTCTAGGCCTTCTCCCGATAGAATAATAACTCTACTCATGTGTTTGTTGTATTGATTGTGTTTACAACAAGAAGGAGTAACTAAAGCTAGGGCTTAATCTTCTTGTTCTCGCTCTCGTCGGTCCATCTCTACTCGCTTGTCCACTAACTTTACTCCTATATAGCGCATGAAGAGGTGGCGCTTGTCTCGCATCAAGAGGCACCTTGTCGTTTGATGCAATGCGCTGCTTGATGTAATTCGCACGCTTAAGGGTAGTTATTATCAGAGACACATTCCCCCACGTCGCCTTGCGGTTATGTCAGAGACAAAGGTTTAATACGTGCAATTATCTCAGGAATAATGACATATATTAACTACTACATGTATTAAACACAGTGCACAAATGTCCCTAATCGATTGGGCCCTCTTGTTTGTAAGCTTTATCGACTATAGGGTGGTCATAGATGACCTAGTCGTAGTAAGACTTACGATCATGAGTTAATCATAGTAGAACTTACGATTAATATGTGGTCGTAGAAGAACTTATGACCATATAGGGTGATTGTAGTAGAATTTACAATCAATAGGTGACACTATAAGGATATTCCCAATATGGGATATATCTTTGACGACGAGCGTCTTCAAAGAATATGGTGGGAAAAAGTCGACAAGTTTTGTAAACTAGAGGATTTCGAAACGGTGTATGCTCATTTTGCTCGGTCAACCATCGATGTAAGTGCTTGATACCTAATATTTATATATTTGGATTTTTTTCTCACTGTGTATTTCTAGGTTTAGAGAGCTCTCGAGTAAGTTACCACTGTTGGAGAATACCACAGACAGCTGGTGTTATTGAGAAAATAAAAGGAAGAACTCTGCGAACAAGCAGTGAGATGGTAAGATCCTGTTAGCGAGTAGTTTTCGACTACTTGTTAAGTACTCATATCACCTTTTCCCTATAGGTTTAAAAGTGATAAAAGGACTTTAGCCGATACACTTGACTATGTAAAAGCCGAGGTGCAAACGCTAAAGAAGAGCTATTAAAGAATTGTCAGGAGGCAAATTCTGTAGCTTGCAAGCTGTAGAATAAAATAAATAGTAAGTTTTTCACTTGATATTGTTTATTTGATGACTTTCTTTTCTTTCGACTCTTTTTTAGAAAAAGTGATCGATATGAGTAAGCTTCACACTGAGGTCGATTCGAAGATCTTGGTGATCAATGAGCTTACTCTTATCTCCAAAGAAAAGATAAGAGAATAAAAGAATAGGAAGAGTGCACAAGGGATGCTATCTCCCACGATGATGAAATCAAAAGCTCGACTCGCTTAGTAAGTAAGAATTCGACTTACAACTAGTTTTATTTATGATCTTTGAGAAGTATTTTTAACTGGTTGTGCTCTATCTTTAGATCAAGCAATCAAAATAAAATGACTTCAAGAAGCTTCGACCCGTAGTCAGGAGGAAATGAAGGCTACGAAGATCAATCTTCAAGACAAAATTTCTCTCATAAACAAAGTTCTCGTTGGACTTGGTGTTGAGAAGGTCACTCCTCTTGAAGACACCATGGTCAGTCATACGAGCACCATTGAACAATAGGTTGGGACGCTACAGGAGTTGATAACTATCTTGAAGACCAATCAAGTCGATTCAATAAGACAAGCGGTCGAATGCTGTAACATCTCAATTTTTCCGAGCTTCAAAAACCTTTTAAATAGTTAGTACGAAGAAAAGTCACCATTTGAATTTAATTTAAAAGCTTAATATTGGACTTTACAATCAAAAATATTTAATGTGAATAATCCCAACATGAACAATAGTCAAAACTATTTTATTTGGGTTCTAGGTGCTCAGATATATTTTCTAGATTTTTCTAGAATTTTTCTGAGTTCATTTGCTATTTTCTATTGCTTATTTGAATTTCTGGTATTTTCTAAAAATAGAAAAGCTAATTAAAATCTCAGAAAATCCTACGGGGCGAATTCCCTAACCCCGGCACGTTTTCTCTCCATTCGCCCACATTCGCGCGCTCTCCGTCAGCGACGTGGGCCCCAGCGCAGTCATCGCCTTCCTCACGCCACTTCTTCCTTGCGAATGCCCGAGTCGTCCGCCATGGATTGGAGCTCGAGCTTCGTATGACAACGTCGTTTTTTCTATCTAACCTGATTCATGACTAGTTGAGAGTGTTCTCTCACGAGTAGTCGTCGAATCCTGAGCGCTTTCGCTGCTCGTATGCTAACCAATAAACCTTTATATTTTGTCACATTGTTAGTAGCAGGAAAGTTTAATTGAATAACATATTTTAATGTTTTTCTTGTAGGAGATAACAAGACCACCCCAGCCACTGAACCACTTAGCGTAAATGGCACATCAAAGTACATTGTCCACTGGTCGTGTGATTCATACTAGGGTGTTTACCTCTGCTCTAGTCGGAGTATGGTTTCGTGGTCCGAGGCTCCTCGTCTCTTATGGTTAAGACCTCTTTAGAGCTTTTGACTTGAGATTTTTGGCCTTTAGTCTTGCTCTTGAATTTTTCAGCCTTTTTATCTTTCTTCTTGCCACCTTCGTCCGCTCCTCAAGTGTCCTTATCGTCACGATCAATCGTGTGATTCCACTCGATCACTTCTACAGTAGTTGCATAATGATCGGACATTTCGAAGAGTCAAGCGACAATAGCCGTAGGATTTAGAGCGATATCCCCTGTGATCCTTCGATTGCGAACTCCCTGCTTGAATGCTCTGATGACAGAAGAGTCAGAAACTTCAGGAATTGAGTTGCGAATCTGACTAAAACGCCTGATAAATTGGCGCTTGGTCTCGTGAGAATCCTATCACATTCTGTGCAGGTCGCTCTCCTTTCCTAGGCAGTTGTAAGTGCTTTGGAAGTTGGCTAGTAGTAGGTCACGGAGGTGCTGCCATGAGTAGATCGACTCTTGTAGCTGATTTAACAACCATGATCGAGCAGATCCTTTGAGCACAATAGAAAGGTAATTGGCCATGACATGCTATCCTCCTCTTGCTGCTCGAACAACGGTGGTATAGATTTGAAGAAATGCGCTGGGATTTTTTTTACCCATCAAACTTCTCCATGTTCACTGGTCGGAACCGGGGCGGCCAGCGAACTGCTCGAAGGTCAGGTGAAAACGTTCGACATCCGGCAACACTACCATAACACCTTCATTGCGAGAAACAAGGGTTGACATCACCGGTGATCGTCTCGGCGATACTCGTGGTAAGTGTGCCGATCTATCATATATTTCAGCCCTACGAAGGTAATACTCCTCGTGCTCCATATGCTGGTGCAGATTTCTAGGAAGTAGTGGTGAACGACCACCTCCTCTAGGAGTTTGTCGACCACTAGTTGTTCGTGGGACTCTTCTCCGAATAGGGTTGTGGTCAGGAGATCGACCAGATCTGTTGTCTTATCGTTCTCTATGAGGAGAATCATCTGAGCGATTGGCGTTCGATGGAGTTGTCCTAGTACGACTACTAGGACGTTGTTGTCGACTCGCCGAGCTTGACCATCATGTCCCAAAGTCTTCATGTGTTCTCTTGAGAAAAAAGGTCGTAGCTTGCGCTTGTCCAAGCTCTTGAGTCGATTTTTTTATTAGGTCATTGATTTGTTGAAGTTCTTGAGCTTCCTCTTACTGGTGTTGGGTGCGCCTAGGTAAGGACCTCTAGGTAGCAATTCTTCTTCTTTGAATGGTTTCAGGATTATCGACGTCTAAGTCAGCTGGAGTGTGCCTCAGTGGAGAGCGATCATTTATAGGATTTTGGCCACGTTCATGAATGTGGAGATCCTGATCATCACCGGAGGCATTCTCACCATCACCATGAGAGCCCAAAGTGAGTTTGTGATGGAAAGCAACCCTAGCCCAGCCTCTTGGAGAGAGATTGGGATCTGAGGAAAGAACAAAGACCTCCTGGGTACTATTATTCCCACTTGTATCTGAGTCCTCTTGACTCAAGGAGTAGTCGAAAAACAATGCCTCGCGACTTGGAGCAATTCCCTCCAGGAAGGGGGATTCTAGTTATAACTATCCCTGACTAAAGGTGAACCCTACGGGGGTATAGTCGAATCCACAGGTGAAGCAGGCTCGACAATACACCTCTGGGAACGAAGGTGACGGTTATCATGTGTGGATTGAGTCCGGAACCATGGATTCCAAGACTTGCTGTGCTAGATCGGACGGCCTCGGATGGGCTTGAATATTTGGGGGAACCCTTGTTGTGCTCTGCGCCTGTCGTAGCGATCCTCGACCTAGTCGGATGAACCCTTACCCTTTGAGGAGTCCGGTTCCTCATTTGGACATAATGTCGGGAAGAGAGCTCCTCATCAACCTTGTCCGTGGCATGGTTTTTGGTCCGTGAAAGATCCAAAATGGCGTTGCCATCGATCGAAATGATGCTCGCTCGACGTAGCGAGCATCCATGCCAAGTCTCGCTAGTCGCCAAATCGAACCAATTCTCCTTATTCCACTCTCCATCCATGAAAGCACCGAAATGAAAAATGAAGAAAATTTGTCGAATAGGAAAGGAGAAATCGAAGCATCCCACGGATGGCGCCAATTGTCGATGGTTTAGTATCGATCTTATGAATGAATGCTAGGGCTCTTCGAGCAAACCACAGAAAAGGATATGAGAATTTTATCTGATTAGCGAGTAGTTTTCACTACTTGTTAAGTACTCATATCACCTTTTCCCTATAGGTTTAAAAGTGATAAAAGGACTTTAGCCGATACACTTGACTATGTAAAAGCCGAGGTGCAAACGCTAAAGAAGAGCTATTAAAGAATTGTCAGGAGGCAAATTCTGTAGCTTGCAAGCTGTAGAATAAAATAAATAGTAAGTTTTTCACTTGATATTGTTTATTTCGACAGCTTTCTTTTCTTTTTCTGACTCTTTTTTTTAGAAAAAGTGATCGATATGAGTAAGCTTCACACTGAGGTCGATTTGAAGATCTTGGTGATCAATGAGCTTACTCTTATCTCCAAAGAAAAAGATAAGAGAATAAAAGAATAGGAAGAGTGCACAAGGGATGCTATCTCCCACGATGATGAAATCAAAAAGCTCGACTCTCGCTTAGTAAGTAAGAATTCTGTACTTACAACTAGTTTTATTTACTGATCTTTGAGAAGTATTTTTTTAACTGGTTGTGCTCTATCTTTAGATCAAGCAGTCAAAATAAAATGACTTCAAGAAGCTTCGACCCGTAGTCAGGAGGAAATGAAGGCTACGAAGATCAATCTTCAAGACAAAATTTCTCTCATAAACAAAGTTCTCGTTGGACTTGGTGTTGAGAAGGTCACTCCTCTTGAAGACACCATGGTCAGTCATACGAGCACCATTGAACAATAGGTTGGGACGCTACAGGAGTTGATAACTATCTTGAAGACCAATCAAGTCGATTCAATAAGACAAGCGGTCGAATCTCAGAACATCTCAATTTTTCCGAGCTTCAAAACCTTTTAAATAGTTAGTACGAAGAAAAGTCACCATTTGAATTTAATTTAAAAGCTTAATATTGGACTTTACAATCAAAAATATTTAATGTGAATAATCCCAACATGAACAATAGTCAAAACTATTTTATTTGGGTTCTAGGTGCTCAGATATATTTTCTAGATTTTTCTAGAATTTTTCTGAGTTCATTTGATATTTTCTATTGCTTATTTGAATTTCTGGTATTTTCTAAAATAGAAAAGCTAATTAAAATCTCAGAAAATCCTACAGGGCGAATTCCCTAACCCCGGCACGTTTTCTCTCCATTCTGGCCCAATTCCGCGCGCGCCCGCCTCCGTGCCGCTGACGTGTGGGCCCCACGCGTCAGGTCATCGTCTTCCTCACGCCAGCTTCTTCCTTGCGAACGCCCGAGTCGTCCGCCATGGATTGGAGCTCGAGCTTCGTATGACAACGCCGTTTTTTCTATCTAAACCCCTTCTAGAAAACGTGCCAAATCCTATCTCTGACCTGATTTATGACTAGTTGAGAGTGTTCTCTCACGAGTAGTCGTCGAATCTCGAAGCGCCACGCTCGTATGCTAACCAATAAACCTTTATATTTTGTCACATTGTTAGTAGCAGAAAGTTTAATTGAATAACATATTTTAATGTTTTTCTTGTAGGAGATAACAAGACCACCTCACCATCGAACCACTTAGCGTAAATGGCACATCAAAGTACATTGTCCATCGGTCGTGTGATTCATACTAGGTGTTTACCGCTCTAGCTCTGAGTATGGTTTCGTGGTCCGAGGCTCTCGTCTCTTATGGTTAAGACCTCTTTAGAGCTTTTGACTTGAGATTTTTGGCCTTTAGTCTTGCTCTTGAATTTTTCACCTTTTATCTTTCTTCTTGCCACCTTCGTCCGCTCCTCAAGTGTCCTTATCGTCACGATCAATCGTGTGATTCCACTCGATCACTTCTACAGTAGTTGCATAATGATCGGCCATTTCGAAGAGTCAAGCGACAATAGCCGAGGATTTAGAGCGATATCCCCGTGATCCTTCGATTGCGAACTCCCCGCTTGAATGCTCGATGACGAAGAGTCGAAACTTCGTGAATTGAGTTGCGAATCCGACTAAAACGCCTGATAAATTGGCGCTTGGTCTCGTGAGAATCCTATCACATTCTGTGCAGGTCGCTCTCCTTTCCTAGGCAGTTGTAAGTGCTTTGGAAGTTGGCTAGTAGTAGGTCGCGGAGGTGCTGCCATGAGTAGATCGACTCTTGTGGCTGATTTAACAACCATGATCGAGCAGATCCTTTGAGCACAATAGAAAGGTAATTGGCCATGACATGCTATCCTCCTCTTGCTGCTCGAACAACGGTGGTATAGATTTGAAGAAATGCGCTGGGATTTTTTTTACCCATCAAACTTCTCCATGTTCACTGGTCGGAACCGGGGCGGCCAGCGAACTGCTCGAAGGTCAGGTGAAAACGTTCGACATCCGGCAACACTACCATAACACCTTCATTGCGAGAAACAAGGGTTGACATCACCAGGTGATCGTACTCGACGATACTCAGTGGTAAGTGTGCCTGATCTATCATATATTTCAGCCCTACGAAGGTAATACTCCTCGTGCTCCATATGCTGGTGCAGATTTCTAGGAAGTAGTGGTGAACGACCACCTCCTCTAGGAGTTTGTCGACCACTAGTTGTTCGTGGGACTCTTCTCCGAATAGGGTTGTGGTCAGGAGATCGACCAGATCTGTTGTCTTATCGTTCTCTATGAGGAGAATCATCTGAGCGATTGGCGTTCGATGGAGTTGTCCTAGTACGACTACTAGGACGTTGTTGTCGACTCCGCTCGAGCTTGACCATCATGTCCCAAAGTCTTCATGTGTTCTCTTGAGAAAAAAGGTCGTAGCTTGCGCTTGTCCAAGCTCTTGAGTCAGATTTTTTTTATTAGGTCATTGATTTGTTGAAGTTCTTGAGCTTCCTCTTACTGGTGTTGGGTGCGCCTAGGTAAGGACCTCTAGGTAGCAATTCTTCTTCTTTGAATGGTTTCAGGATTATCGACGTCTAAGTCAGCTGGAGTGTGCCTCAGTGGAGAGCGATCATTTATAGGATTTTGGCCACGTTCATGAATGTGGAGATCCTGATCATCACCGGAGGCATTCTCACCATCACCATGAGAGCCCAAAGTGAGTTTGTGATGGAAAGCAACCCTAGCCCAGCCTCTTGGAGAGAGATTGGGATCTGAGGAAAGAACAAAGACCTCCTGGGTACTATTATTCCCACTTGTATCTGAGTCCTCTTGACTCAAGGAGTAGTCGAAAAACAATGCCTCGCGACTTGGAGCAATTCCCTCCAGGAAGGGGGATTCTAGTTATAACTATCCCTGACTAAAGGTGAACCCTACGGGGGTATAGTCGAATCCACAGGTGAAGCAGGCTCGACAATACACCTCGTGGGGTAACCGAAGGGTGACGGTTATCATGTGTGGATTGAGTCCTGGAACCATGGATTCCAAGACTTGCTGTGCTAGATCGGACGGCCTCAGATGGGCTTGAATATTTGGTGGGGGAACCCTTGTTGTGCTCTGCACTCGTCGTAGCGCGATCCTGACCCTAGTCGGATGAACCCTTACCCTTTGAGGAGTCTGGTTCCTCATTTGGACATAATGTCGTGGGAAGAGAGCTCTCTCATCAACCTTGTCCGTGGCATGGTTTTTGGGTCTGGTGAAAGATCCCTAAAAATGGCGTTGCCATCAGACGAAATGATGCTCTGCTCGTACTCGTAGCAGGCATCCATGCCAAGTTCTGCATAGTCTGCCAAATCGAATCAATTCTCCTTATTCCACTCTCCATCCATGAAAGCACCAGAAATGAAAAATGAAGAAAATTTGTCGAATAGGAAAGGAGAAATCAGAAGCATCCCCACGGATGGCGCCAATTGTCGATGGTTTAGTATCGATCTTATGAATGAATGCTAGGGGCTCTTCTGGAGCGAAACCACACAGAAAAGGATATGAGAATTTTATACAGATTCGGGCCTTCTTCTAAGAGATTAATAACCCTACTCCTGTGTTTGTTGTATTCATTATGTTTACAACAAGGAGTCACTAAAGCTAGGGCTCGATATTCTTGTCTCTCGCTTCTTGTTGGCCCCTCTCTTCTCTTCTGGATCACTGCCTTTACTCCTTATATAACATATAAAGGGGTGGCAGTTGTCTATGTCAAGAGACATCTTATCATTTGATGCAATGCACACGTTTAAGAGTGGTTATTGTCAGAGACACATCCCCACGTCGCCTTGCAGTTATGTCAGAGACAGATGTTTAATACGTGCAGTTATCTCAGGAATAACAACGCATATTAACTACCACGTGTATTAAACACAACGCGCGAATGTTCATAGTTGATTGGTCCGTATGTCTGTAGGCTTTATCGATCATAAAGTAGTCGTAGATGACAAATAAAGCAACCCTAATAATAGCACCCGTTTTATTGGAAAAAGAAGCTCTTAGAAAATGCGCCTTGACATTGCATTCAATTAATAGACAGTGACTTAATTCAGTTTTTTTTTAAAAAAACTGAATTAAGTAAATGATGACATTGATGAGCTACTGGCAAATTCACATCAAAGGTACCAATAAATTGAACGAGTAGCATCTTGGGCTCTTTGTAGATGTTTTTTTAAGATGTTATTTAGCCGCTCGTTCTCAAATACTCTGCATTATTGATAAAAAATTTGCTACCAAATGTTTAGCACTTTCCTGTTCCTTCGTTGTAATTTCCTATACTATCCTTTGAACTTTGTCTATCGTCCTCCTTTTTTAATACATCATTATTTGTGCTTGTGATATCGTTAAAGAATATTATAGTCAATTTTTATCCAAAGTATTATTATTGCCGTACATATATATGTAATTTGGCCAAAAGTGACAGAGAACATGTACTTGAGACCCGAGAAATCATGCTGTTTACTTAGGTGCTCTTGGTTTAAAAAGAAAAGGAAAACATGCTGTTTAACCTGAATGTCCTGGATACAAATACAGAACAAACCACTAATTCCAATTTGAAACTCGTGTGGCTAGCAGATTTGCGCGGGGGGCAACAGCATCCGAGCAGAATCACAAAACCGACAAGAACTGTCGTTGCCCCTGGTCGGATAGGATAGTTTTGCATTAAAAACTAGGAACGACCTCGACTTTTCTCCAGAGATGCTAAAGACGAAAAGTCAGTCCAACAACCGAACCTTTCCTTTCCATTTTTTAGGGAAATTCTTTTCACTTTTTAAGAATACTTACGGCTTAAGTTACTGATTAAAGACGCTAACGATATTGCTTGGTCGACAGCAGTATTAATCACTAATCAGCTGCGATTAGTTTTTTTTAGAGAATCAGCTGCGATTAGTTGGTGTGATTGAAGGGAGATATATTGGTTGGGGGAAAAAAAGCAATTATTGATGGCTTGTGAGCTGATTGCTTCAATAAGCGCCGAAAACTACAGCACAAAACACTGAACTTGCAATGGGACAAGTCAAGATGAGATGCCAAATCTTGTATGTATGCTACCCAAATCAGATAAATTAATTTGCACGAAAATTTGAAGGCCGCTTGGTCGGCAGTCATATAACTTGGCAAAACCATTTTTAATTTCAAGTAGCAATTAACTCGGGAATATTCCATTCCCAATCTTCTCCCTTGTTTCCAATCCTGATGAGTTTTCCTGAACTTAAGCACCCCTGCAGATTAGTGTGTCTAAAGTCTGAACAAATTAACAGATTGCACAAACTAGGATTTAACTGAATTTTGATCATACGCTAAACATTTCCGGATCACTGCACACATAAAAAATCACAAAAAAAAAGATGATGCTTTTGTAATAGAGATGGATTATTAAAGTACGAGTAAACAAGAACGCATGAACCCCAAATAGCTCTGTTCATTCACATACCCCAGGTATCTTTCTTCTACAGGCGGATCGATACGCGAGGAGGAATCGACTACATCTCAGAGGCCAGCAAGACAGTAGAAAGGAAAACGAGAGAGAGTCAAGAAAGAAGGAACTAAGCCACAAGCACATCCGCGAGCGAAGACCTTCTAGAAGCCCCGGCAGAGGCGGAACCTCTCGGCCCACGGCCGCGGCTGCCGGAACCGGCTGGGCCGCCTGGGCGCCGGCGCCGCCGTGGTGCGGCTCAGCATCTCCCACATCACGTGCACGTCCTCGTACTCGCACGTGCTCACCTCCTGCCGCAGCCTCCACAGCCCTGCAAGCAAGCAACGCCGGAGTTAGACCAAACTAGCCCACGTGGACGGACCGCAGCCGTCGGATCATATCATATCCGGCGAGTCACCTCGCCGCCTTACCGGTCTGGCGAACCCCGAAGCGGGCGGCGACGCCGAGCCAGACCCGCCGCACTGGCAGCACGACGCGGTCCCACCAGTAACCCATCGCCGACTTACGGCGGGCGAGCGGGCGTCGGATTTGTGTGATTGTCAGATTGTGTCGTGGCCTCGTGGTAGACCAGACCACTAGACACTAGACAGAGGAGCCTCCTCCCCTCGAATCCTCTAGTGGCCTGGTCGCCTCGGTGCTCCTATTTGTACACGCGGGGCAAAAGGGTGGGCACCGTTGCTTCGATCTCCTAAAAAGCTGACATGCGGGCCCGAGGGCGGGGTGGTTTGTGGGGACTGAGTGTCAGCTGGTTGGGCAGGAACGGTGGGTGCGGAGAGTTTGTAATTGGGGGCGCGGGCACGTGCCCCAATGCGGTAGGCGGTGCTGCTGCACACGTAGGCGCGGGTCCGGATAAAGTGGGACCCTTGGTGGATTTGTGCAGTCGTAGCTACGGGTATGTGGCGGTTGAGTGGTGGTTACGGAGTGTGTCAGTGGCTGGAGTTAGGTCACCCGCGACAAATAATTTTGACCAAAAAGAGCGTCTCTGCAAATTACATATGCCTTTCCAAAGAGAAGAAACGAGTACTTCTATACCATTTCATACGCTTTTAGAATCATGTGGAATTATGATTTGTCTGGCCTCCTAACGACTCCTAAGCAAGTGGTGATGGGCAACAGGAGCGCTGACGAGTTTAGAGGCACGAGGTGGCTAGTGTGAGACTGGGCTGAGTTTGCCGCGTGTGCATATATGGCCGGGTGGATCTGGACCTGTTTGGTTCCCGCTTTGAGCTCCGTGTCTAACAAACCGTGGTACCTAAAGTAAATGGTTCGGATAGTTTTCTACTGGACCATTTTCTAATACGGATGCTATCGGTTCGGATATTTGTCGGATAGGAAGCAAATACATATTGTATTTGTCGAAAACGAATACGAATTCGGCAGCATACTATTAGTCAAATACGGGATACGGCTTCAGATATCTGGAGATACTGTTTGAAGCTGCGTGCGTATTGTCTTCCGAAGATCATAACTTTTGTATTCGGAGTCCAAATTAGACAAATGAGTAGGCTAAATTGTAGTCTCGATGAGATCTACAACTTTGTAATTATAGATATTTTCCTTTAACTTCATTTAATTTCCCAAACATACGTCCAAAGTCCGAATAATATTATGACACCTGACATTTCTCTGGATTTTGCCCAAACATGATTTCTTTCATCATTCTTCATTCTTGGGAGTAGCAAAACACATTCATTTTATACAAAAAGTAAATAAATAGTAGTAAAAACATTGGAGATTTTTACCCTACATTGGAGATTTAGCAGCGGCAGTTCACGTGCATCCTCCACAGTCAGATATTTGTCTTTGCAGCAGACCAAATTTAGATACATATGTTATAATTCTACAGTATGACATGTGTCAGTTAAAACATTCTGTTCAAATATCGTTGATTCTTACATTGCTTTTGTTGTATATATCGATTTCATCATTTATGAGGCTGCATACCCAGCATGCTCTGCCATACTCATCTCGATCACAGCTGGCCTTCCGTGCGCAGCGTAGCACGCATCCCCTGTCTAGTTAATTTTGAAAGCTCATGAATTCTCACACATAGCTAAAAAGAAAGAAAACATCTCTCATGCCTTAAGCCACATCGACAATATTGTAATACTCATTTGATTTATATGAGATACTGTAATAATTTAAGAACGTGATCAGCGTTGTTAGATGTTTCCATCCATTAGTTTTTTTTTTAAAAAAACTGCTTCCATCCATTAGTTTATTCAATGTGAGAAATATAATTGAGTAGGAATTAAACAAATTTAATCGTTAAGCGGAAATGAAAAGAAGACCGTCTAGAAAATAAACTCTATATTCAATGGAAAAGAAACAATATAGCTGCAAGGGCTAGTGGTCAAATGTGAAGCTTTTCCCTCTTTGAGAATGTCGATCCATAGGTGTGGTTAAACCACCCAATGCAAATGTCGATCCTAAGTCTGAAAATATATAATCTCACTACGAAATTGCCTTGTGTTAGGCCGGTTAAGTAAACCGACCGAAATTCTCCGGGCCCACGGCCCACCTGGTTGGTTAGTGTTGGTTCACCCCCCCGGCCGGTCTAAAGCGTCTGCATCTGGCTACATACCATCACACGCGAACGTCGTTTTTTCTTACCGCGATTACGACACATGGACGAAACTCTGCAAAGTATGGAAGGCGTCCGGCTCCAATTGCATACCGTTAGCTAGCTACTTCTCGGGATGCAATGGACCTATATATGGTCGTGCAACGTTGGGTCCGTTGATTAAGGGTGTGTTTGGTTTGTTGAGTTATTTGGTCCTGAATCGTCTGGTATGAAAAATGAGTTCGTTCAGGTGTTTGGTTGGTTGAATAAAACCAAATCATTTGTGATGAGATGGTTCAAGAAATAGGAATATTACATGTTTATACTGTATCATCTCGTTCGGGAAAAAATCCTGAACAACGCCGTTCACTCGAATTCCAAGACACGCATAGAAAAAAGGCATGATTTACGAGCTTCAAATGACCATATGTCCTAAACCGAGTATCCGATTTGCGATCCGATTGAACCGTTGTGTTCCTTGTCATTTAATCAACAAAACAAGACCACTCTTGATATATTTTACTGTAAAAAATATCATTCATGTATTATCCTATCTCACCAACCAAATACCATCTTGAACCATCCTATCCCACCAACCAAACAAAATCATATATCATCCTATCACACCAACCAAACATCATACTTGAATCATATCATCCAGGACGATCTCATCCTACCTATACCATCCCATCCCATTCAACCTCATCCCACCAACCAAACGCACCCTAATGGACCGACCGCGCTTGATCTTTTCTCTGTTCCGTCAGGCCTTGTTTGGATGCTAGAGAAAAAAATCAGGGAATATTTTTCCCAAAGGGATTTTTGAAGGCACAGGAAACCTCGTCAACCCTTTGGGGCAATAATCCCCCAGGGAAATATTCCCTGCCATCGTTTGAAAGCTATATGGATAAAAACCCAGACATTCAAATAAATTAAAAAAGAGGAAATAAGAAATATTCGAGAAAATTATAAAATCATTAAAAACCCATAAACGTCCATAGAAAATCGCCAACAATTTAAAAAGGCACCCAAAAATTGAAAAACAAAAACACACAAATACAAATAAGATAATAAGAAATAATTTAAAAAGCATGAAAATTTTGAGATAAATGTGCTAAAATCTTCACCAACATTCAGATTAGATCCATACATCCACACATGCATATCACATTCATACTACTACTACTACTTGTACCTATAGCATTAATCAGCAGTTACATACGACCAAATTAATCATCTATAACCTGAGGACGGCCCCAATTCAATCAAAAGTTGAATTCAAGCATCCGGTTGGCCATGTGCATCATGTTTCAAATCCATCAATCTGACACTTCAAGCATCCAACCAGTCCAGATCCAACCACTTCTCTCTTTTGCTATATTCTGCCTATATGAAACAATATAAAAGAGTGATTAGTGAAATATGTGAAAACTTGAAATAAAATCTCTATGGTAAAAGGCATATGCATACTCAAGATTAGCTATAGATAGCAGCCGCTCAAAATTACCCAAACAGAAAGCAACAATAAAAATGCCAATATGAGCACAATTAGAGGTGTCCAAACGGGCGACACGGCATGGGCCGGCTAACCCGACAAGTTAAACGGGTCGTGTCGTGTTGACCCGTGTGCTCAGCCGCCGACCTAGACACGACACGCTAAGCTAACGGGTCGTGTCGTGCCAGCCCAGGCACGGTTAGCCTGATGGGCCAGTGTAGGCATGTTTAGCCCGACAAGGCGACAAGCCTCCAACACGAGCACGATACCTCCTCTTCCTCCTCCTCCGCTGTGGCGTCCACGGCCGCTATCACGGTCGCCACCACAGTCGCCCTCCTCCCGCTTCCACACCTCCTTACCACCAGCTCCCTCGCTGCAGCCGCCAGCTCCTCCTCGTCTTCGTTGCTGCCACAATTTTCTAGCCAAACCTTGTCGTCGCCACACGTGCCTTTCGCCACCCCCACCACGGCAGCAACCGCTACCTTGTTTCGATCGCCTCTTCCCCTTCCTCGCTACCATCGCATCCTCCCTTTCCCTGTTGCCATATGGACCCAGCAAAAAGGGGGTGCCAAGGGCAATCGCACACTCACACTGTAGCGGATGCAGAGGCCGCTGGGGAAGGGGGAGGAGGAGTTGGAGTCTCGAGAAGCCGCACCCATCGCCTGCTCAAGGAGGAGGCGTCGGCCGCCAGGAGGGTCGCCACCGGGAGGAAGACATCGGCGACTGAGGAGTTCGAGGCCGCAGAGGTGGCCAAATGGACTCGATGCCTAAACGGGCTAGGCGGGCCGGGCTCGCTGGACCAAGGTCGCGACCCAAGCATGACAAAGATGTGTCGTGTCATGCCGACCACAACTGTTTAGGTGTCAAGTCGTGTCGTGCTTGGACTGGGCCAGCAGTGTCGTGCTTCGGAGCAGCTGGGCAGGCACATCCTATTTGGACATGTCTGAGCACAATATTGTATACTTTCTGAAACATTGTCTATATGTATGCTATTACCGGTGCTAACTATCAACCACAAAAAAGAGAGAGGATTATGTCCATAATTGCTACCTTCTTTCATGATGAAAGGACAAATAGTATAATGTAAATTTCAGTGGCACGAGCAACAATATTCACTCTTTTCATTTGACATCGCAACAATGCCATCCTCTATTGGCTGGTCGGCTTGAGTACAGACCATGAGCCTCATGACCAATAGATTGGCTTTGTGTGCGATCATTTAATTTGCAGGATTCATAATGCACACATATTAACTAACTTTGGTACCATACATTCAAATGTAAACGAAAACAAACAAATGGGTATCACTTAGTTAGGCTACTAGTCTGCTACAAGCATATATTTTTTAGCACAAGTAGTAACTAGGCATTACAATATAACCTAGATATTTGAATTAAGAAAAATATTGGGAGAAGGTCAGCCTAGCCTTTTTCAATCATAAGAAAAGTTTAGATTTTAAATAAAATTAGGCGAGCTAGAAATGACCTAAATAAATTTTTCATTAGAAAGTTGCTCTCTCTAGTTGGCTATATAGAATATTTACTCATGGTCAATGGACTCGGTAACTTCTCCCTCCTCTCATATCATCAATCATGGCTTCTTTGTTATTCAAGAACATGAAGATAGTTTGTGATTTAATTTAACGTGTAACATCCAACTATTATAAAATTTCTTTCGTTATCACCGCAAACACATCTGCATATAACATAGTTTTAAAGAAACCTTCTGTAGTATGCTTTTGTTATCCCCAATCTTCATGTTCAGGCACAATTCGGTGCCAATGCACCTTGGAACTTAGATGAAAGTAAAGACAAGGCCACATAACTGAGATGTATCTACATGTATACTTGCCTTCTTCTTTCTTCATTTCTATGTGCCCAACATGAAATAGAAAGCATTTGAAACTGTTATCCTATCTAATCAATCCACCCTACCCTACCATTGATGCGTTGATGAGAGATCCAAGGAATCGAATGGATTGTGGGAGCACTAGATCCAGACAAAGGCAAAGCAAAGAGGAAAACCCACCTTCTAGTTGACGGCGTGGAAGAAGGCGAGGAAGGAGTGGACGACGGTGGCGAACCCGCTGCGGAAGAAGGCGTCGACGGTGGCTCGCTCCTTTCTCTCCCTCTTACAATCTCTCGCAATCTTTATGTCTCAGAGACTCCTCACGGACATCAACCTCCTCCTCCTCTCTTTCCTCAAAACTAGTACGTAATAACACCAGATCTAGAGAAAAGGGTAGACAAAACCCTAGGAGCAAGAGGTCGACGAGCTAGGAGGAAGAAGAGGTGGAGCTGACTTGCCGGAGTGGTAGGAGAAGGCAGCGCCCACTCGCCAAAGTGGTAGGAGAAGGCACTGTGTCCCACGAGATTGTGGCGGTAGCATCACAAGGATGAGGTCGAGTGATGCGTCAAGTCGAGATGGGGAGAAAAATTTTGGTGTGGGGAGACGAATATTTTTTCCCTGCGGAAATCGAGCGGATTAGGTCGAAAAATACACATCCTGTGGGCTTCCAAATGAACTTTCTATCTAACCCAGGGATGGCTTCCAGGTGGGTTTCCTCCCACGGAAATGGGTTGGGATTCCGGCTTCCAAACAAGCCCTGAATATTATCTCTCTTACATTTTGGAGCGCCAAATCCATCTGCCGATCCAAACTATCCCATCATAGATTCATGCGTTACCAAGGCCATATCGATCGTTCGAGATGCCATCGTCGATTCATGTTTGCGCTTTGCAGTATTGAGGAAAACGCAAAGCTGCTGTTGCCGTATCCTCGCATGCCTGGGAATTCATGGATGATTACACTTTTTATCCATGCTCGAACCGTTGATAGCCTGGGACGGAGGAAAAATATGCAGGAAACAAGTAGTACTTTATGTTAATACTCTCGGTATCATTTATAGATACCCATAAACTATATAGATAATATGAATATAACAGCTAAATGACTGAAGATCATGCAGCTCAACACGTGGGCCCCGCACTCATCCCCGTTCCCACGCGCAAGCAAAGCCCGCCGCCCCATACGCGCACCTCCACCTCGCGCAGGCGCGGCGCGGGAGGCCCCACGGCACGGCACGCCGTAGTAGTAGCTGACTAGCTGTGCAGCTCCCCAGAAACTACCGTCTCTTTTCGCTCGGCCAAAAGAGAGGGAGCAAAGCGAAACGAGCAACGGCAAACCCACCCCCCTCCCCCGAATCGATCGAGCCCGACGCGCTTGGCGCTTGCTCCCGTCCCGTACGCGCCCTCCTCTTCTCGACTTCTCCCCCAAATCCGGTCTCCTACCCCGTGACTCCCTCGCCCACCCACCGATCCCGACCCAATTCCGAGGCGGCGCGGCGAGACCACCGCCCGCACCGCGGGGTAAGAGGGGAGGAGCCGGGCCCGTTCGGTCGGGGGGGGGAGAGATGTTCGCGAGCCGGCCGGCGGTGCACCCGGTGGAGGCGCCGCCGCCGACGGATCCGGTGGAGCAGCCCACGGGGGTGCTCATGAAGGACCTGCCCGGGATGCCCGGGACGCCCGGGGGGCTCGGCCTCCGCCTCGCACAGTTCCTCTTCGCCGGCGTCGCGCTCGCCGTCATGGCCTCCACCAGCGACTTCCCGTCCGTCACCGCCTTCTGGTTCGTCTCCCCCGCCCGGTTCTACGTACCCTTCTCTCCCCATCTTAGTTTCTTCTCTTCTACTTTATTTCACTTCATTACCCAACTGTTTGTTTAGGTTTTGAGCATCGCGTTACATTTAGTGTGGATCGTTGGTTTAGAAAGGGAACATGATGTGATTTGTGCTGCATAGTTGGTAAAGTGTGTGTACACTTTGGAAGTTGGGTGCCGTGGGGAACTCGCTATTGGAGAGTAAGGCTCTGGGCACATCCTGTGTTGAAATTTAGCTCAATTTGGCAATGGGTCGTGGAATCTTGGAGCGCTGTTTCTAACAGTCCTGCCTCAGTTGAGAGTGAACCGCCAGTGTGCATTTTGCGCTGGTTTTCTTTCACCGTTTGGGTCTATTCCGACCAGTGTTATCATCTGGGTTGGTTTTAACTTAATGAATTTGGATTTAGTCACAGGCTTTGAGCGATTAAGTTGCAAGTCCTATAGTTGTGCTTAACTACTGGTCTTTTTGGTCAAAATTTCTCCACTTGTGCCCCTCGTGTCCAGCCATGTTTGAAAGCCACAGGGTGCCTCAGCTTTTGCTTTATTGAATCCTGATTGCCATTAAACTGGAGGAGAGATCAAGAGAGGGAACAGGAGGAGGCAAATCTTTTAAATTTTGAATGCAATAGATTATGAGGACTAGAAGACTTGAGCTCATTTCTAGTGCCCCGTGCACAAATACTATGCTGTAGCCTATAATCATCATCATTCGTTTCTCTTTGCTATTGTAGTTCCACTAGTATATGGTGTTGGGGATCATATCGCTGATATTTTCAGTAGTTATTGGAACCCCAGTGCAAAAATGGCCATTATCTTTGGAGTTCAAACTTCAGAACTTCAATGTTGTTGGTAGATTTAGAATTTGGGCAACTAAATATATATCTCCTGTCAACATTTAAGTATAGACCAAACTTAAACATTGCTCCTCCACATCATGATCAAATCAATGACAACTGTTCAATTGACCATATGATATTCATCTGACCTCTTGATCAAATCCTGATCTGGGCCCTGCTCGACCTTGAGATGAGATGGGCCTGGGTTGTCCTAGATTGATCGGGGGACTAGGTTATGCATGGACCAGCCTTTGGTTGAGTTGAATGATTGGGCTTGGACTGGACTAAACCTAGTCCCAGGTTGGACTTTGACAAGGCTTATGTTAGGATAATCTTGCTATAATACCTATATCCTTTCTCTGGATAACAATAGTTTTTCACATGATTTCCTTCCTTATGCCCCCCAAAAAATATAATGTATGTACTTCATCGTTTTACAAGTGTTTTTCATCGTTTTACAAGTGTTTGTGAAGTTTCATTTTATGCATGTTGCCTATGGATACGGTGATACCGCAATACACAATTTCCTAAAAGGAAGGATACGTCGATACATCGAGTATATATGTATTTAAAAAAATAAAATGTAAAGAGGCTACGAGAGATTGAGACAATGAGATTACCTTGATGAAAACTATGTATTTCTTGCATCCTAGCCAATAGCCATTTTCGGGCCGGCCGAGCTCCTCAATTCCTCAGTCCATGCAAATAAGTCATGTAGAGTGGAGTATCGCCGTATCGCACCATATCGCCGTATCGGTGTAGTATCGTGTACGGGAACGGCTGTTGGGTGAAGTATCGGGGTATCATAGCATGTCACAACATAGGGGCCTTACTAATACATATAAGTACAGTCTCTTATCATTAGTCATTAGTCATTACAAATTCGTTTTTTAGCTACCTAAAGTGTGCAACCTCAATATTCCATCCCATGTTCTCCCTTCTGCTGTATTGAACTCACAGTCTCTTGTCATTAGTCATTACAAATTCGTTTTTTAGCTACCTAAAATGTGCAACCTCAATATTCCATCACATGTTCTCCCTTCTGCTGTATTGAACTAAGTACTTGTCCTTAGTAAACTAAACTGCATTTCTGTTTTATAATTTATGAAACTTCCGTAGGCAAAACGGTAGGTCATCACATTATCTATCAGAATAGCACAGAGATCCCAATAACACATGGAAAACAATGGGAGACAAGCAACCCTTTTTCTCTTTTTGCTAACATATATGTTTCCTGAATTAGTTTAGCATCTAAGAGGAGATTAACACTTTTATATCTAACATTATCATATTAGTCTTTTTTATAATTTCCCAGTTTAGTTGCTAAGCCTTCTTCTTGGACAAGCAGGTATCTCCGGTTTGTTACTTATTTGCTGATTATAAGGGCATGCTTGTGCACAACAGAAATTCAACTTTTGCATTAGTGTTATATATGTTTTTGAAATCATCCGATGCATGGATGATATGATTTTTTTAAAATTTTAATGAGATAGACATATGGGTGTACATTTTGTTGGCTCCAATTTATACTGAGCAACAAGGATAGTGTCAATGTTTTGGAGTTAAAAGAAAACTCTGCTGTCTAGTTTCTTGGCTTTGTGTCTGCTGCAGTCAAGTCTCTCTCATAGCGCCATTCTGTATTTCTTTTAGACATCCTCAAGGTTTTTTTAAATCTTGAAATCCTGTAACTTCTTTCACCGTAGCAAATTGATGAATTGTTATTTTGGCCAGCTACCTTGTTGCAGCAACCATTTTGCAATGTCTGTGGAGCTTTTCACTTGCCATTGTGGACATATATGCATTGCTCGTCAAACGTTGTTTACGAAATCGCAGGGCTGTCTGTTTATTTACTATTGGAGACGGGGTAAGTGTACCTCTTTCTTCTGCTTACGAAATACATTTGGTCAATCTACCATTATCTTTTGTATGATTTAAAGGATCTGTGTTGCTGAGAAATACCTCAAAAGTGCTACCTGCAGTGAACTTGTCCATGATAAACGCAAACATACTGCTTTACTGTGTAAACGTAAGACTATTCCAACATTCTTAAGAATATAGGGGTGTCGTAATATAAAATAAGAAAGCTTGTAATGCAATAAAACGAGTAGTAGATTATGAGAGTTGAATGAAAGTGCATTCTTCTTGCAAGTATACCTGCATGGTAGATTCATCTTGGAAAGTGGAATTGCATTGTCTTTGACCTCCTGAGATTTTTTTAATGATTTTAGCTGTTTCTTTGCAGATCACAGCAGCATTGACCTTCGGTGCAGCATGCTCGTCGGCAGGCGTCACTGTTTTGATTGGTAACGATATGAACATATGTGCAGAAAACCATTGTGGAAGTTTCGAAACCGCGACAGCAATGGCATTTATTAGCTGGTTTGCTCTTTCACCATCCTTTCTCTTGAACTTCTGGTCGATGGCTTCTAGATGAAAACAGAAAGAAAGATAGAGCTTGATTTTTGAATGGTTTGTGAACCCAATTGTGGTTTAGTGACAACTGGAATAGACTTGGAACTTGGAAGCTGATGTAGGCCCGTGGGATCACGAATCTAGTATAATAACTCTGTAAAAAGAATAGGGAATGGCGTGTTCTGCAAATGGTTTGCTGTGAAACTCTAAATTTTTTTTGAGCAAAGCATTTGTCCTGTAAAAGGATTGAAACTGGTTGAGTTTGTGTGTCCATAAGCATGCATTATGCATATAGTGAGCTAATGTGCTGATGAATTCGTGAAACTGGTTGAGTTTGTGTGTCCATAGGAAGCATTGAAATTCTTGAGAACCTTCCAGTGACTGTTGCCATGCTTGCGGTCGCGGACTTGCGGTGCAATGCCCATCCATGACCATGAGGTCCATGAGTTCTGCACCTAGGCTACAACCTACAAGAACCATGCAGCCATAATGGCGGTCTACCACTCATGGTAGAGTGGCACGCTTCTCTTTTCCTCTTTTCTTTTTCTCCTTGCACCGGATGTTCTTTACCTTCCTTTTGTTCCCTTATCCCTCTCTGGCTCCCTGTTTTTTTTTTTTTTTGTTCTAATTTCTAAGGATGTCCGTATGTACAGAAGCCAAAAGCCAGGTCATATCTTAGATGTCAGTTGTCACTTGTCACGAGCTGGAGATGCACTCCTAGCCAGAAAAACATGATCGTAATCGTCCTAGAAGAGAATGGGATAATACCGCGCTTGCACGCGCGTCGTCATCTAGACAAAACACTGTATTGGCTGAGGCGTCTTGGAACGAAAAGACACTTTTGTACCGTTGTACGTACGCACTTTGTACACCGAGAATGACTTCGATCACAGTAAATACCGCCATGGTAGAATACGTAGTCGTCATCCAACTTTCTAGTTTCTAGTGGACTAGTGGTACAGAACTCCACACAAGATTTTTACAACACGACACTAACACAACACGATGCATTGGCAAATGGTAACGCTGATTACAAGCTACGCTACATCCACACTAACATGCTTATTGATGTTCAAGTAACGTTACTGCCTAGTCACAACACTTGCAATCGAGCACCATGAAGACGAGATTAAGAGATGGAGTGCCTCCGATCCTTGGGCGGCTTAGTGCGCACCTTCCCGCCACCCAGCGCGTCCGACCGCACGAACGGGTTGAGGCGGCCGAGCCTCTTGGACATGCTGTTCATGAACCCGCCTCCGCCGCCCTGTTTCTTCGGCAGCGGCGGCCTCCCCGACCCCGGGATGCCGCCCGCCGCCGATGGGTCCCTCATCCGCATCTTCATCCGCAGCAGCTCCATCCTCAGCTCGTCGTTCTCCCGCTGCAGCCGCGACACCTCGTCCGGCACGCTGCTCCGGTTGCGGCCGAGGAAGCTCGGCGTCGGCCTGTACGACAGCGCCGGCGACTCGCCGCCGATGTACGACGGCGCGCCGCTCGGAGGCGCCTCGCGCAGGCGCCGCTGCTCGTGGTACAGCACCTGCACCACCGTCTGCACCGGCAGGCGGTCGTTCTGCGCCGCGTGCGCACACGCCTCCCGCGACAGCTTCTGGCAGTCCATCACCCTGCACACCTTCTTCCTCTCGCCATCGCTCAGATACGGATGCGCCTGCGGAATTAATCCACAGAAGCAACGAACAGTCATGTAGCGAACTACGTACTGAATAATCCAATCGTTTATCTGAGCAATTAAAGCAGTAAATCAAGGTCGATTTCGCTCGCAGCTTCTAACCTTCAAGTAGATGTCGATGGCGCGGTACATGCCGTCCTCGTTGAACCTGGCGCGCTCCGGGATCAGCTCGGCGAGGCCAGTGAACATTTCGATGGACAGGTGCACGTCCGAGGCGATCTCGGCCAGGTAGCTCTCCATGAGCCTGCCGACCTGGCCGACGTCGTTCGGCGGCGACGAGGTCGAGATGAAGTCGTCGTCCGTGTTGTAGTCCAGCCGGGGCGCCGCCTCGCCCTCGTGCTCCAGGTACCCGACCAGGATCCTCTGCACCGCGTCGACGTCGTACGCGTTACCATCCTCGGGCGAGAGGGACGGGATGAGGAGGTCGTCGAGCGCGGCCTGGCCGAGCTGCGCGGCCATCCGCTTCTCGAGGTCGAGCCGGCACGCCAGCGTCGTGTCGAGGTAGATCGCCGCCCGGAGCAGCATCGACAGGAAACTCACCGACATGGTGTTCTTCTCCCTCGGCAGGAGGCTCACGATCGTTTCAAGAACCACCCGCTTCTCGTGCTCCTGCCTCGGATCCATCTTCTTCCTATCTCTTCCTTGTATGTCCTGCACCAAACGCGAGTGTCAGATGCAAGCAAGAACTGCACCAAACTCACTGACATGGTGATGTGTTCAAAACTCACCAGTCTTCGCAGAGATTTCTGAGCATAGAGCATGATCAGTGTTCCCATGGCGATGCCCTTGAACCCCCTTGCCTTCATCGCAATCAGAACTCGCTGGAAAGTGTCGATCCGCAGCGCCGTCAGCTCGTCGGCCCACCAGTCGTCGACCGCCTTCGGCGGCAGCACCGACGGCACGCTCACGCCGTCGTAGCCACAGGAAGCGGTAGTGCCCAGGGACATGCTGAACTGGCTGTCGCTGCAGGTTATGCACGCGATGGCGTCGATGCACCTGCCGATCAGCTGCACCTTCTCGGACGCCGGGAGGAGCTCCTCGGACCTGTGGAGCACGGTGACCGCGCCCGCGAGGCTCATCAGCGCCATCTCCTCCAGGCAGGCCTCCGTCCTGCCGATCAGGTTGCCGGTCTTGCACTCCTCGGTCATCTCCAGGTGCTCGGCGGCGCACCGCAGCATCGCGACGTTGTCCACCGTGATCTCGAAGTTGACGCCGTAGCAGAACTTGGCGACGAGCTCGAACGCCTTGGCGTCGCCGGGCATGCCCGTGATCTCGAGGTGGGTGACCTTGGAGCCATTGACCCCTGACACCAGCCTCCTTATGTAGCCGCATTTAGATGCCAATGGGAGCTGCAGGAACAATCACACACTCGTCAGAACTCAGGTTTTCCTTTTCGTGATCGCTAGAACACGCAGAGAAAAGTTGGGGGTTGATTACCTTGTGCAAGTTGAAGGTGGCCTCCCCAACCTGGATGGTAATATCGCTGGGGAATTCCTGGGAAAGTATCCTGTAACAGCCAAGCAAAAAAACTGCTCAAGTTCATTGACAACTACTTGCAATGACAAACTTCAGTTTCAGTATTTGACTCCACATGAAAAGGAGTGATGCTACGAAGCTAGCTTTCTTATGCAGAAGCTGCCGTTTTGCTCAGTTTGAGAAGCATCATTACGATCATTGTTACTTACGTTGGAAGAAGAAAGGGAGTCATCGAGCAATTTGGACAATCTGCTTGGACCGATGACAGAGGGTTACTACCATGTTAAACAAAGGTCTCGCGAATTAAACGACCAACACATGCCAGTGGACTGTAAAATGGGGACATGCCTATAAGGCTATAACTAAGTAAAGAGCAAGTGAAAAGATCAGACAAAAGCAGAAATGATGAAGGAAGATCTCAACATGTAAACACACAGTTAAACCAAGAAAAGGTGAACTCATAGCAGGAATGCAAAGCAGCAGGGAGAAGGAAGAAGGAAGAAGGTACCAGTCGCTGGTTCTCTTCGTTGCAGGTGAAAGGAACTGAGTCTGAGTCTCCATTATGGAACTCTCACAGGGTCACAAGAGAAGCTAAGGCTGCACTCCCCCCCCTCCTTGTTGTTCTACATTCAGCTCATCTTTGTCGGCATCCGACGTCAACATCAGAGGAAATCAGGACAGTAGATCGAGTGAAGCAGGTGCGGCACTTCCGGATTGAGTTGCGTTCGCCATTGGACTCGAAGCCCGCGGCGACGGCTGGAGGCCACACAATGGCAGCGCAGCTCTTGTGGATGGATGGAAGAAATGGAATATACAATTGTTTCTGGTTGTTACTTGCTGCGCCCACTTGCTTTTTCTCCTCTCCTTTTCGCGTGACGACTTGGTTTTGCCCATTTTTTTAGGGACTGTCTATATCACTTTCAACTGAAATTTTTTAGCAAATCAGTCAGATTTTAGACCGTAGGATGAAAACCAAGTTAACTTGGATTGCTTCCACGTTGACAAACAAAATTAAACATAGCACTTGTTTACTGAGCACATAAAACATATAACGGGTCAGGAATTCTTAACGGGCTGTGATTATTGGGCTTTTATTTTGTATTTATTTTTGTTATTAACAAAGCCCAATCAACTTTCTGCCAGCCCAAATGGGGAAAAAACAGACACCAAACAAAATTCGGATCAGAGTACCATCTTTCTGCCAGCCCAATAGGGAAAAAAAGAGACCACAAAAACTCCGATCGGAGAACCAGAACTTGGTCGTCAAGAAGATGATCAATCGATCGAGGAAAACCTAAAAAAGAAGATCTAGAAGACAATGGGAGAAGAGACCAAAAAAGAATGGAGTAACAGAAAGACGGAAACCTCCGATCAATCTATCGAGGAAAACAAAAAAAGAAGCATCTGGAAGAGCACGACAGAAGAAAACCAAAAAGAACAAGAGAGGTATAGCAGCAAAAACATGGAAGATAGCCAAGGTATGGTTTAAAAACCTGGAAGTCACTCAAATTTCTTCTTTCACGACAATGCAACAGCTGGTTGTCAATTCTCTAATAGTTGGAATTTGTTGTCTTCCTGCATAATCATCTTTGCTGCTCCAACAAAACTACCTTTTCTGTGATTCTTTGTTCTTGAAGATTTTAGCACTGGAACAATTAATCTCTACCTTCCAACTAGAGTATGTACAAAATTACTCCACTCTCACCATAGATCATCTATATTAGACTTGTTAGGATACAAGAGATTGTACTCAGAATATCTTATACCTCTGTATACATGAGTCTGATCTCAGAACATGAGTCTGGTCTCATTACAAAAAATAAGAATTACATACAATACATTCACACATCATATTTTTGTTCTGGTAGCACAACATAGGAGACAGAAGCCGGCAAAGTTCTTCTTGACATTCTGTGTCAGAAATGGTGATACTTTGTTACATATATAGCTAGGGCATAAAAATAGGAAGTCTATATGTATGCTAAGTAGTAGTTACGTATTTTTAGACAAAGAAGTTCCACAGATTCTAAAACAAGAGTAGATACTAACAAACATGAATCAGACTCTACACTCAAAAACAAAAAGATGTACTCTAAATATGTTCTCCAAAAGAAAAAAAAATCTAAAATAAATCTTGTGTGGTTTTCTTTACTGAGATTCAGAAGCATTTCTAGTTAGCCAAACTGAGCAATAAAAGAACATATTATGGCTCTGTAAACATGAGTATGTACTCAGAACATGTACTTAGTTACTCCAACCTCATGATAGATAACAATCTAGATTAGAGTTGTTACGACACATGAGTTTGCACTCAAGATCTTATGACTCTGTATACATGTGTATGCACTCAGAACATGAATGACATTACAAAAATATTAATTTCAAAAATTACATGGCCACTGATGGGTGCTTGACCTCCTTGACATCCTGCGTCACAAAAGGTGATACTTTGCTAGTTATAGCTAGTTCATAAAAATAGATGGCCACTGTACTCAGAACATGTACTGACAAAATGAAAAGGATCTACACTAAATAAGTTCTCCTAATGAGATGAGTCTACTATATATCTTGTTTTGTATTCTTTTCTGAGATTCAAAAGCATTCCTAGTTTGTCATATACTAATACTACCAATGCTCAAGATGCAGAACAATCACATTTGTTGAGTTCACAATGATCATGTATATACAAGAGTTTGTACTCAGAACATGAATATAACATTATATAAGTAAGAATTACAAAAATAAACATGAACAAGAATCAAATAAATGCAGAAGTTGGTAACAGTGAATGTGGTATGATCAGAATGTGTGTAAAAACTCGCATATACTTGTCAACATGACATTACAAAAGTAAGAACTACAAAAATTACATTCCCAATAATTATAAATTACAAAAATAATAATTGTGTAAAAACATGTAAATCTACATGTAAACTGAGCCTACACAATGTAATATTCAACTGCAACCAATTATTCAAGGACAGGAAGCATCTCAAGCTCAAAGCAACACAGTTATGAATCCAAATGCAGAAAATGAAGACAACAGATTTACATTTGATGAGTTCACAATGATCATCTATATACAAGAGTTTGTACTAATACTACCAATGCTCAGGATGCAGAACAAACACATTTGTTGAGTTCACAATGATCATGTATATACAAGAGTTTGTACTCAGAACATGAATATAACATTATATAAGTAATAATTACAAAAATGAACATGAACAAGAAGCAAATAAATGCAGAAGTTGGTAATAGTGCATGTGGTATGATCAGAAGGTGTGTAAAAACTCACATATACTTGTCAACATGACATTACAAAAGTAAGAATTACAAAAATTACATTCCCAATAATTATAAATTACAAAAATAATAATTGTGTAAAAACATGTAAATCTACATGTATACTGAGCCTACACAATGTAATATTTAACTGCAACCAATTATTCAAGGACAGGAAGCATCTCAAGCTCAAAGCAACATAGTTATGAATCCAAATGCAGAAAATGAAGACAACAAATTTACATTTGATGAGTTCACAATGATCATGCATATACAAGAGTTTGTACTAATACTACCAATGCTCAGGATGCAGAACAATCACATTTGTTGAGTTCACAATGATCATGTATATACAAGAGTTTGTACTCAGAACATGAATATAACATTATATAAGTAAGAATTACAAAAATGAACATGAACAAGAAGCAAATAAATGCAGAAGTTGGTAACAGTGAATGTGGTATGATCAGAAGGTGTGTAAAAACTCACATATACTTGTCAACATGATAT
Source organism: Ampelocalamus luodianensis (assembly GCA_036346255.1). Classification (NCBI taxonomy): domain Eukaryota; kingdom Viridiplantae; phylum Streptophyta; class Magnoliopsida; order Poales; family Poaceae; genus Ampelocalamus; species Ampelocalamus luodianensis. Next base: position 23,054,031 of record CM070621.1, read on the forward strand.
TACAAAAGTAAGAACTACAAAAATTACATTCCCAATAATTATAAATTACAAAAATAATAATTGTGTAAAAACATGTAAATCTACATGTAAACTGAGCCTACACAATGTAATATTCAACTGCAACCAATTATTCAAGGACATGAAGCATCTCAAGCTCAAAGCAACACAGTTATGAATCCAAATACTGAAAATGAAGACAACAGATTTACATTTGATGAGTTCACAATGATCATGTATATACAAGAGTTTGTACTAATACTACCAATGCTCAGGATGCAGAACAAACACATTTGTTGAGTTCACAATGATCATGTATATACAAGAGTTTGTACTCAGAACATGAATATAACATTATATAAGTAAGAATTACAAAAATGAACATGAACAAGAAGCAAATAAATGCAGAAGTTGGTAACAGTGAATGTGGTATGATCAGAAGGTGTGTAAAAACTCACATATACTTGTCAACATGACATTACAAAAGTAAGAATTACAAAAATTATATTCCCAATTATTATAAATTACAAAAATAATAATTGTGTAAAAACATGTAAATCTACATGTAAACTGAGCCTACACAATGTAATATTCAACTGCCACCAATTATTCAAGGACAGGAAGCATCTCAAGCTCAAAGCAACACAATTATGAATCCAAATGGGAATTCTCCTGACAAATAGAACCCTTAACTTGCAGAGTAACAAGATTACATTCCCAACAATTATAAATTACAACGATAATAATTATGTAAAAACATATAATTTTACATGTAAATACAGAATCGTAATGATGAACCAAAACCACTCTAATGGTATGTTAGCCAAGCATTACATGTTGAAATAAAAAAGGCAGTCATGAATCAACATCTTGTACTAATACTCCGAATTTACAGGATGCAGAATAATAACATTTGATGAGTTCAGAATGATGAATGATGATCTAAGAAATGTAAGTTCATCAATTTAATGACATTGAGTATTTGTTTGTAGATTCACAAGAAAAACATTAAAAAAAGTGCATATAAGTGGTTTCCTTAATTTTTTGACAGGAAAGCATGAGCTATTATTTGCAGAATCAGGTTCAAAATCAATTTGAATGGAGTTCAGATGACATAGAGAACCCCTTACTGGCAGGCAGTGTAAGTGTATGAAAAAAATTAGAATTAATAGGAAAAACAAAGAAAGATAAAAATAACAAGATAGTCTTTTCTCGCAGGTAGGAGAGAGTAGTTACACAAATCTATTGCACCAAATCATTAACTGCAATGATGCAACCCTCAAAGAATACCAGGTACATATTTTTTAAACTTCGAAACTAAAACATTGCAAGAACATGATGATATAAGACTAACTTTAAATTTTGGCTCACAGCATGGAATCACAAGCTACACAGGTCTTTTGAATGCTTCACCTAGTTTTGAGGTAAAAAAAAGAGGTGATATATTGTTAGGTCCAACCGCATTGGATCAACAATTTACTTGAATTACCAATACATGCAGAACTCGATGATATTGACAACAAGCAGAACAAGGGAAGAGTATACACAAAATTCAAGGTTGGGTGTTGAGGTATGTTTCTTGGAAACTCAAATTACATAATGATAAATACTTTATTACAACAAAATAATACATGCAAATTTTATGAAAATTAACTGTAAGTAGAATTGGTCTACAGAACAAAGACCAACTTAGAATATTTTGGTAATGTAACATTCGTCTATTTTGTTGTAAACAAATTATTATTGAATCACATGTGTTAGGTGATTGTTCAGTTTTCAACCTTACTACAAATCAAAGAGGAAATAAAATAAGACCTAAGATGCATATGTTTTCTTAAACTCATCAGTAAAACTTGTAATCTGAAATTATGCAGGTAAGCAATGGCAGGGAGGTAAAGTCAATTAATCAAGAACCATACGAAAATGATGATGCAACAACTATGCAAGAACAGGTATGAAGCATGCATAAAGTTGAACATTTTAATTCCAATGATTGACATAATGAAATTTGCAATAAAAGAATACCAGGATGTTCACGATTTTAGAGGAATGGTAAAGCAAAAATGAACCATGAGATAGACATGATGATTACATGTGTACAAATACAAACTAACAATGAAAACAGAATATTGAAAAGCAGCCAAATATAGAACACAAATATAAAACAAAGAATTAGAACTATTACCGGTGAATTTTGCAGATGAAATCCTTGGATCAATCAAGGAGTGCAATTGAAGAGGATGACGATGCAACTCACTGGGACCTGGATATGTTCGGATCCATAGAAGAAGACGAGGTTAGTTGAGGCATGGTTGAAAAGAGTTAATTTTTTTAACAAAACATCACTTTTATGAAACTTTACATGCTAACAAAAAAATGCAATATTGCAGGATGAGGTTGGAGAAAATGCAGCACATAGTCACACAACAATTTCAGAGAGTTGTGGAACAAAAATCGAAACTGGGAATGAGAATATGGCAGGAAATCAAGGACATGGAAATGAAGTACTAAATGAGGAAGACATAGAAATTTTCTTGGAGAATGAGGAAATAGCAGCAAGCCAAGGAACTGATGTGACCATAGACAACAAACACATACTGCAGATGGGGATGGATTTCAAAAGTTCAAAAGAAGCTCATGATTTCTTCAACTTTTATGCATATTTATCAGGGTTCTCAATTGTTATTGCACACAATTATCACACAACCAGCAAGAAAAAGAATAACGAGGTGACAAGAGTGACATTTAAATGCAACAGATATGGCAAATCAACAGAAGAAGGTGAACCAAGTGCTACAAATGAAGAAAATTCAGCGAGGGAAACAAGCATTTTGGTTAAGACAGATTGCGAATGTGTAATGGTTGTTACAGAGAAGAGAGGGATATGGTACATAACAAGGCTGGATTTGTCTCACAACCATTGTCTTAGCCCAAATTCAGAGACTAGATTCTATAGGTCTCACAAGTACATGTCTAATGAGGAAAAGACATTGATAAGAACACTAAAAGAAGCCAACATACGGACAAGAAAGATGATTGCAATCCTTTCAGTGCTCAGGGGAGGAATGGCAGCATTAACATACACAAAAAAGGATGTAAGTAATGTCAGAACATTAATGAACAGAGAAACAACAGCTAATGACATGATGCAAGTTTTCCAATACTTTACCAAAAGACAAGCTGAAGATCCCAGGTTTTATTACACATTTGACTTGGATGAAAATAGCAAAGTAAAGAGCATGTTTTGGGCAGACGCAAGGTCAAGAGACATGTATGCTATCTATGGTGATTGTGTTAGCTTTGACACGATATATTTGACAAATAGATATAATTTGCCTTTTGCACCTTTAATTGGGATCACGGGGCATGGGAACACTTGCATATTTGGGTGTGCTTTCCTAGTTGATGAAACAATCACAACGTTCAAGTGGGTTTTCAGCAGATTTCTAGATGCAATGGAAGGTAAAGCTCCAAAGACAATAATTACAGACTAAGATGGAGCTATGAAGTCAGCTATATCTCAGATCTTCCCAGCTACAAATCACAGGAATTGCTTTTTCCATATAAAGAAAAAAGCTTACGAAAAAAGAAGCAGAGCATTTCATAGTAAAAGTGGACTACAAGAGGAATTTGAGGACACACTAAACAACTCATTAACAATAAATGAGTTTGAAGAACTATGGCAGCAAATGATTCAAAAGTATGAGGTTCAGAACATCAAATATTTTCAAACAATGTGGGAAACAAGACAAAGATTTGTACTGTGTACTTCAAGAACCACTTCTACCCTTTTCTTTAGAGCACTGCGAAGAGTGAAGGGACAAATGCAAGATTTAAAAGGAATGTTGGAGCAACATACAGCGTAACAAGCTTCCTAAATGAACAAGAAGAGTGATGGAAACAATTTAAACAACAGAAGAAAAAGATGATCATGAGTCAAGAACAAAAAGACCAAAAAAGTTATGGTCAGAGTACTATTTAGAAGAGCAAGCAATAGAGATGTACAATAGAAAAAAATTCAAGAAATTTCAGTGGGAACTAAAGTGTACAACAAGGCTCCAAATAAAAGAAATAGAAGTGGATAAGACATATGAGCTGTTCCAAGCATTGAACCACAAGAAGAAGGAATTTAGGCCAAGGAAATATATTGTGACAACAGACTTACCAAAGGAAGAGTTCAGCTGCATATGTGCTAAATTTCAGAAGGATGGGATCTTGTGTTCTCATATTCTCAAGACTATGCTGACTCTGGAAATTAGCAAAATACCTGATAAGTACATCATAGAAAGGTGGAGAAAAAAGGAAAAGAAACTAGTTCAGAAAAACAAAGTGAGTGGACAGAATAATGACTCAACTCTTAGATTAAATGTGTTTTCCAGAAGGTTAGCTGGAATGGCATCAAGAGCATCTAAATCAACTGAGAACTATGAATTCATGATGCAAGAAATTGAAAGAATAGAAAGACAACTGCCACCAATTATTCAAGGACAGGAAACATGTAACACCCTGGCTATCCAGAAGACAAAATGTTACCTAAAGACTCTAACATTCATTCATAATCATGAGAATTGAAGCAATACTCCAAGTTATAACGAAAGAAAGATGTATCTCACATAAGGCATAATCGTTCAAATAATAAGAACTTAAGCAGGGCAAGTTCCACAGCGGAAAAATAAATATCCATAACCAACCAGGAGGCTTCATCTACATAACACCTCAATTAATACAGTTTAACTCTAATCAAATAGAGAGATTCATCCAAGATCTTTTATTGAAACGGAAATAAGGTGATGAGTGTTTAGTGCATGTCTACTCCCTCCCGCTAGAATCATCATCAATGGCCACCTAAAACAAAACAGCAAACAAGAGTGAGTCCGGGACTCAGCAAGTACAACGATTACAAGAACATATTACAAGTAGGGACATGGCACATAAGAAATATCTGAAAGATAGAACTGTAATGCATGAATGCCATGAACTGAATGGACTGCACTCAAGCTTATACCGGTATAGCAAGTGACACACCCGTCGGTGTTCACCTAAGCTCGTATTTATCGAAATACAGGGATCCAAATACCGTATGAAGAACGTTTCATACGGGTGTCCAAAACTGCCCACATTGGAATGGAGGGACTTCACTTGCCCATTCTGGAATTGATGGGACTTTAGACTCCACTCCCGTGGAGCTCCACTCCCATGGACGGAACATGAACATGATTGCATGAATAAATTTATGAACAATGGAAGATACCATCTCTACTCATAAGAAAAACATACATAATGAACATGGTCATCATAACATTCCACTCCCGTGGATGGCACATGAACGTTTAAGCTTCTCACACATTAACATAACACTATACCAATCAACAAGCATCCGGGGTTTACAAGCCACACATAAGTCACTGTACTTGCCTTTAGCGTAGCGGTGCGTTGGAAGGCAACGAAGAAGCCGCTAACCTTGGTGCCTCACCCCCTACACAAAAGTTACTCAATAAGAACCAAGTCATCAAGAAACTACTCGCATCACACTAACTTATAACCCCAATCCCACCATCTAGATGATACCCGCCGCTTGAATTAACCCACATTCTAGCAGAAAGTCTATACGGACAGCAGCGGAATAAATAGCATAACTTTCGATCTACAACTCGAAAAGGGGTGTTCTCAGGCTTGATTGAAAGGTAATACAATTATATACAATAACCTAGTTGATGGAACTCTCGAATTCTAAATGTATCAAACTCCCCAAGACCAACAAACCCTGTCTGTCCGAACTTCTGGCAATTTTCTGGACAGCAGCACGGAAAGAGCCAAAACTAATGACCTGAGACCCCAAACGAGGTGAGCCCAGATCCTACACGAGCTTAACAAATATATCTACAACTTTGTAGTTGACGAGATAACCCAATTCGACCAAATTAAATTGCTAACTATCAAACGAACAACAGAACAGAATCTGACTAAGCAATTAGAACAACAGAATTGAAACGGCCATAACTTTTAATCTACAATTCCGAATTGGGCGTTCTTTAAAAATATCAAAAGCTAAGACCAAGGGCTACAATAACCTAGTTGGGTGGAAGCCCTGAATTTTCCATTAACACATCCAAAATTAAAAGACAAAACTGACAGTTTATTCTCGTCAGGATTCTGGACAGCAGAGACGAAAACTACCATAACTTTTGATTCGCATATCGGAATTCAGTGTTCTTGGCGACCACCAAAAGCTAAGAACAAAACCTACATATCTCTAGGAGATGGACAACTCAGATTCGGCCTCTAACATCACGAAAAAGTCCACGCAACAAACTGGACAGAACCGAATTTCTGCTCGCAGCAATACGTTCTAACCAAATATGAATCAAATCGCCTCTACCACTAATCAAAAGACGAGGGTCGGCATCCGATACCTTTGCAGCAACCAGGAAGTAGGCGGAAGATCCTTGGAGAAGATGATCTCCCTCCTTCTCACCTCCTTTGCCCCAAGCAAGGTACTGTCCTCCTCAAATCCTTGCACAACCGGCGGAGAAGGTCCAAGGCGTGTTGGGAGGCAAACCAGCGAGGACCAGCAACCGGGGAGGATGGGGCGGCTCCTAGGGCAGGGGCGTGAGGGGGAAGAGAGGAGGGTGGAAGGGGGCGGCGGCCAAGAGGGAGAAGGGGAGGGGCGGCTAGGGTTTTGGGGGAGGGTGGCACCTCCCCCCCTATGGCCGGCCAGGCCTCATGGGCCAAGGCCCAGGCCTAGGTTGCCGGGAAAACATAGAAAACCCCCTCTATTCTCCTGATTAAACGTTTTCCAAAAGAAACCTTCTACCGATTAATTATTTTCTCCCGAAAATTTATTTCTAGCACTATCGGGAATTACATTAATTATCTCTCAATTTATATTGCACTCTCAAATGAAAGTTGAGATATTACAAAACATCTCAAGCTCAAAGCAACACAGTTATGAATCCAAATGCAGAAAATGAAGACATTTCTAAGAAAAATTCACAGAGACAACTTGAAGATCCTAATATAGCATTGACAAAAGGGAGACCAAGAATGAAAACAATGGCTGAGAAAGCAAAAAAAGCAACAATTTATCATTGCAGTAACTGTGGATCTACACAACATAATTTTGCAAAGTGTGAATTCAAACATCTCCAATTTGATCTCCCAAAAAGAAAGAGAGTTCGGAAAAAACAAAGACAAAAATGGTATGATGTCCATAAAAACCAAGAACAACTTCAATTGGAAGAGAGATTCTATATTCATATAGCAATTAAATATACTTTCAAATCATGCAGATTCTGCACCGGGCAACAACTACAAGAAGAAGAAGGAACAAGCATCGACGAAGTGAGGCGAGGAGAAATCAACATAAAGGAAGACAACAGAATATCAAGCTCATAGGAGTGAAAACAAAATTGTAATACAGGATCAGAAAATAGATATTAAATTGAGTATGGACAAATTAAATATGTAATGATACATCTGATTATATCAAAGAACTTTTGTTATTCATGTAAGTACTATCGTATTTTCCTGCTGTAGGAACCATCCAAACAAAATAATTTTGTTCAATATGTATGCAATCAGGAAAGATAACAATTTGGATATGCTATCAAAGTATATATTTCAAAATATCAATATGCACTATATATTTCATGAAAAAAACAGCAGTACTATTAATTCTTTTACTGTAAGTATTTATCATCTACGCAGTAGAAGATGAGACATGACACATGGTGTTAATTCTACCTGCTACTACACATATTACAAGAGATAGTACTAAAAGAATATCTACTAGAACTTGACAATTGCAGAGAGGAAATTCAATCTTCATAGCTGCCCAACACGAGGAAAACCACCCTACAAAATTTAAGGATGAAACAAACACAGGTTAGAATGAAAAAATAACAGTTGTAAAAAATAAACTGCAAGCAAAGTGAGCAATAGATATGACCTCTCCATAGAAATTTATCACCAAATCCTTCTTAACACGGTTGAAACGACTGAAATACAACTTATTAGCATACTGAATTCTGATATTAGGGATGTCTTTCTTAGAAAATTGTTCTGTTAACCAAAGTCTTGGATTCCACAACTCAATGAACTTCATAACAAAAATGCCACAATCATCCATGAAAAATAGTTCAACAATAAATTAAACAGAACATAACAAAAAAACACTATTTTTCATGCTAAGAGACATAGGTCACAATGATGTTACATAACTGGGGTCCATTACGTTGTATTTTGCTGACCTGATTTGCAACTATTGATGAGCTCAAACAAAGATTGTCATGCTATACTACAATGCATTGCTGAAAAAATAGGTATTAATGTGTTGAAACCATGTTATTAGCCTTAGGTCCAAGAATTTTGCATGATATTTGATCTAACAAAAAGAATGTACCTAAGATACAAAAAATGATATTTGATGTAACCAAAAAGAATGTACCTAAGACACAAAAAGAATGTACAATGCATTGCTGAAAAAATAGGTATTAATGTGCTGAAACTCTTGGATTCAAAACATAAAAGTGAATGTATACATGAGTTTGAACTCAGAACTTAAATATGGTATGAAAAAATTTGGAGTTCATTACTTGTTGTCTTGCCTCGGGACTGTAGGGTATACAGTTCTGAATTTGTCAAAACTGTAATTTCCATCAACAAACATTGCAAATAATTCTTTAAAGGTGTCCACCTAAATGTTCACATGAGGACAGTAAAGACAAATGTCAACACAACCTTCCAATATATAATATCGCAGCAAAAGGATATCAGACACTAAAAATAATAATAAGAAAACTATGGACATACTAGTATGTTCCTTGCTTTGATTTGATAATAAGAATGTTCAGTGTAGTACGAATCCAAAAAAACAAACATCTTATCTTTCAAATTGACACAAAACAAAAACCAATGATGTTCATAGCATATTGGAAAGTAGAGCTGCAACAAGAAAAAAAATAATGGTAAGAAAAAGAGAACAAAAAAAATAGTATTACAACATTTCTAGATACAAAACATATTAAATTTTACAACCATGTTACTAGATGGTAAATCCCTAGCCAAACCAGCGCCATAGAATGAATCTCTAACAAGTTGAAGTTGTGTTTCACCAGCAAGATCAAGAATACTTTCCTATTAAAAATGATACAAAAAACATTTGTTGTCATAATAGTGATAAAAGTGGGTACAACAGTACATACAAAAGAAAAGAAAAAATAGTTGAAATACTAAGAAAAACTAACCCCAATATAACTATAGAAATAATGTTTCTTGGAAATTCCAGGATGACATTCATCAAAGAAGTGTCGGCAATATGCATTCATGAAGAAATTATCAACATGGCCAGATGGTGCTAAAGACTCTCCAAATGACTTGTAGTTGCAGTGAGTCTTATGGAGTTGAAAAGCAATTTCCCTAAAAATTAATAACGACACAAATAAAGTATCCACCAAACAGTAATACGTCTGAATCGAAATAACAAGTAACCTAGGAGGATATCTATTCATACTACAGTTTCACATTACAATTATCAAGAAACTAGGAAAAAATGCGGCTAAATAAACTAACTAATTCAGAAATGACTGTCCGATGCTTCATAGGGCCTCCCCCAAGACCTCCCGCAGGACCTCTTCCAGGACCTCCTTAGGACCTCTTCTAGTCCTTCGGAGCTCCCCCAGGACCTCTCTCTAGGGCCAGGTGTGGTTGTAATTCGATTGGATCAGTACTCGAAAGCAAAGTAAACAAAATTGTAACCTAAGTTTAAGCTTATCCTCTCTGCCAACTTAGGAAACATTTTTTACAAAATATGTTGACTTTTTGTGAACCCATATAATACAATTAAAAGCATGAAACAAATTGCACATCTATAAAATGAAGAAGAAAAAATTGTGAAGTAATAAAAAATGATACTATTCTATAAGTGAACCTTACATTTAAACAAAAAGGAATGCACAATTTGGTAACAGTGAATGTGGTTTGATCAGAAGGTGTGTAAAAACTCACATATACTTGTGAATATGACATTACATAAGTAAGAATTACAAAAATTACATTTCCAATAATTATAAATTACTAAAATAATAATTATGTAAAAACATGTAAATCTACAAGTAAACTGAACCTACACAATATGTAAATTTTGAAACAAATAATACTAGAAGAACAAAAAAAAGGATAGAAAAATTTATACACCAGTAAAACCACTTGTGGTAAAATCAGAAACCAATACAACATTAAAGAAGAAGAAGATAGAAACCTAGCATCTTGATACAAAACATCAAATAATCAATTGAAACAAAATAGAGAAATACAAAAAAAAAATCTTCATTGGTTACCCTTTCCATTTACTTGAAGCAAGCGTGCACAGAATGTGATAATAACGCCTTTCATTTTGAGAAACCAAGAACTTGGATGTTTGCGCCAAAAAAGGATCTGAAATCTGTCTTGCAGGATAGACTACTCTTCTTGGTCCATGAAGTGGCTCCTTTCCTCCAGATGAGCTAGCCGAACCAATGTTTACACATTGAACATTGGAAAGCTGAGAATGTAACTTTGCAAGAGGTGTTTTTGCAATTGAATCAGAACTCCCCTTCAAATCTTGATTCGCTTTATTCTTCATGTCATTATAAATTTGATATGTTTGTTTGCACAATTCAATGCACTTGTCACCAAATTTCTTTTCACCAATGATCTGAACATCTGGGGAGCCTTTAGACTGTACAGATAAAACAAAAAGATAAAAATTACACTTGTATGTTTGAACTTTAGAAAAATAAAACAAAAATACAATATACTTGAAGAATTAAAAGCAGCAATTCAATTGATTCAATTAAAAGTAACAACTTTGAGATACAAGACATATATGACAATACGAAAAGGAGTAAAGAACAAAACACAAATATAAATTACAATATATATTGAACAACAATAAAAGCAAGGACGTGACAACAAATAAATACAGTAAAATAGCAGGAAAAAGATGACCAATCCTAAGAATACAAAACATCAAATGGTTAAATAACTCACATAAAAAGTATTCCCAATTTCATGAGCAACTATATATGGTGCTGGAGTGGATATGACATGTTCAGATTGAGGTTTGAGAGGAGAGCTTTGAAAATTACTGTATGGAGTGTTGTCCATAGTTACCATCACAATAGCAGTCTGAGATACAAAAAACACAACAAAAATGTATCATAATTTATAATAAAAAATGTTTGAAAAAGTAAAAACGATGAAATCAAGACAAACCTCTCTAGTACAAGATGGATCAACCTCATTAATTCTAACTGGAGGCAATGAATCTGCAGCAATTTCATACTCTTCATCACATTTATCACTGTTTTTGGTGCTAGCATTGAATGTGGTAAAATTGTTCTCGTTATTTGCTGAAACAACTTTACTGGTCAATTCTTCCCACTGAGTAGCATAAGCGCGTTCTTCGTCAGAATTCAGAAGATTAAATTGAGGATGGTCACCATGGATGTCATCTTTTTCGGCTTGCCTATCATTGACACGATGAAACCTTGACATCCGTTTTTTCATAGCAAGAAGAAAATCTATGAAACAACAAAACAATTTTAGAAAATAAGAAAGTAGAACAATAAATAGGGAAATCAATTATTAGAGAATACAAAAAGAAGGGGTAAAAAAATTAAAAGTCAACATAACAAACCTTTAGGTCTTGGGACAGATGGAGATTCACCTGGAGTAGCAATCAACATTTGAGGACTGGAGAATGATTCCACTGGAGAAAATATACGAAAAAAATTTAGAGTGATCGCCCAAACCAACAATTTACTGCTTCATGCTATCGTGCATAAAAAAATGATAGTTAGACCAAAAAAACAAAAGAATTAACAAGATTAAGTATATATGTTTAATAAGATTAAATATTATATATATAAATATATACACACATATAAATATTACAAAAAAGAAGGAAGTTGCACTTAGTTAATTATGGTAATTATTCAATCAACTCACTTAAATGTACAAAAGAAAAGTAAATGACCACAATGAAACTGACTATAACAAGCACATACAACCAAAATGAAACTGACTATAACAAGCACATACAACCAAAAAAATATCGCACAAAAAATAAAAAAATGTATGTTTCCTTGTATTAAACATACAAGCAAAAATATTAATAGTTGACCACACCTTTCTTTGTAAGCTTGTTCATAACCATATCGGCAACAGATGTATCAACCTATAGAACAATTCGTATAAGTTAAAACTTAACATAGACTACAGTAAAAAAAAGATAAATAAAATATTAAAGTTGTAACTATTCAAATTAGCAGATATACCTTGCACACATGATCACAGATTTTGTCATTGGAACACTGAATGCTAACAGGTCCAGATTAAATGTTTCTAATCTTAATTGGGGAAGAAGGTAAGACTTTTGGATTACTAACAATATGCTACAGAAAAACATGATGAACATCAATACAGAAATATGAAACAGGGTTATAAAAATTAGTACAACAAGAGTTTAAGGCAAAAAAAAATATAAAGCATTTGAACTGTAGGAGACAAACCTTATGAAAGCATTTAAAGTGTAAGGGGACAAACCTTATGAAAGGATGAAAGATATTCAAAGGGGGGGTTGTTACTTCTCGATGATTTGACTTGACTACAATTCTCCTGATGATTTTGTGGTTTGGATGGAGAATTCTGGAGTGATTGCACACAAACTTGTGGATTGTTTCTTGCTTGAGAAGGAGATGAAACATTAGTTATGGAATCTTTCAAACTTGATTCAGATTTCTTTTCACGCAAAAAATCACCTAATAAGAACAGATAAGAAAATAAGATGACAAACAATACAAAAGTATTCAAGACAAACATATAAATATAGAAAAAAAAATTAAAGATAGAACTAATCATCACCTTTTGTATCATCCTTTTGCATAACAAAATCATCAGATTGAACTTTTAAAGATTCCACATTGCTAGAAGACAACTTTTCAGAGCCACACTCTTCTTTGTCTGGTGCAACATGTTGAATAGACCTATCAACATTCAACGCTTCATAATTCATGGTTTTTTCACAAATGGTGGGATTAGGGTCAACACAAAAATCATGCTTTGTGTCATGTATTCCATCATACTGCTGATAAAAACATTTTGAGCTAGCATCTACTAACAACTGGAGCACATTTAATACTAAATTTTCTGCTCTTGAGTCAGAATCAGAAACATTTGTATGGTGCTTCTGGACTAGCAAACAAATCCCAGTTTTCACCTATATAACAAATAATTAAGAAAAAATATCAATTTAATGATCACATACAAATTTACAAAAAAATGGTGAGAATAAATTTTTTGAAACACAATAAGACCAACAAAAATAAGATAATTACCTCATAAGGTAATTTGGACCCAACACAAAGATCAAGCTTCAGTTTGAACTCAGTAATATCATTCTTGTCACCATCATTGTCACCAATGTGATCAACTGAAAATGCACCTTTAGTACCATTAGAACGTTTGTGTGCACAGCTCCCCTTCTGCATTGGAACATATGAACAAAAAATGTAAGCTGAGCAAAAATGCATTCACATAATGAAAATACGTACAATGGAAAATACACACGCGACATATATAAACTAAGCCTACACAACAAAAAAATGAATGATATCAACAATACCAACCTAGAAATAACATGTATCAGATATATCCAAAATAGGCCTCTTTGCATAACAATGACTACTGATTTGATCAAGTTCTGAATATTTCTTAATCATACCACCTTTCCAATGATTTATTCGAGGGATAGAACCCTTAACTTGCAGAGGACCAAAATTGACAAAATCCAGATAATAGACCTACAAATAAAAAACACATGCAGACTCAGCTATCCTACATCCTTGAAATAAATGAATGAGGTATGATCAGTGAAGAGCACAAAACTAAATAGAATGATTATGAAGTGAATAAACACAGATAATACGGTCATTGGATCAAAAAAAAAAGGATGAATTGCAACCTATTTGGGAAATAGATCTATAGGAAGACAACATATTAGTACTTAATTAAACTTGCTGAACTCAAGGATGTAGTAGTTCAGATATAAAAAAAGGATAAAGCATTCACAAGGACACTATATACAATCCTATTGTTAACCGTGTGAATGACAACTTAGGAAACAACCAAATTATGTTTCAACTGCATTCTAGATTTTTAAATATATACTTAATGTTGTCCTTGTTTACTTACATTAAAAAAACCCAACAAGACAAAATAAGTGTGTTCACTGTATTCTAAGTTTAAGCTTATCCTCTCTACCAACTTAGGAAATATTTTCTACAAATATGTTGACTTCTTTGTGAACCCATATATTACAATAAAATAGCAGGAAATAGATTGAACATTGAAAAAATAAAGAAGAAAAAAAAAATCTAAGGTAATGAAAATGATACTATTCTACAAGTGAACCCAACAACAAAAATAAAAAACTTACTGCAAGGAAGTATATGCATCCTCCTAGAGTATTGGAAGTCTTCCCATTGGCCTTTCTAGTATTGTTGAATTTTGCAAGGCTATTCATCAACCAATCAAAAACGTATTTAGACCAATCATATTTCTTGATAGAATCAACATCTTCAAGTGCATAAAGGTATTTCGAACTTGGATAAAGACTTGAGTTTGGACATAAGAAAGAAGACAATGCAACAATCATGAAGCATCTGAATATCATCTCATCACTAAGATCATTTTGATTCTTCAACATATTTCCAAAATATGTGATTTGAGGCATAGCAGTCATATGAAAATTTGAAACCATGAAACTCCTACCGGCTTCACTATCAGAAATCAACTCAATGCCACCAATAGGAATGTGAAGAACCATGTGGACAGATTCCTTATTCAATGATATGATTTTGTCCTTCAGAATAATATATGATGACCTGAAATCAACCTGCTGAGCAATCCACCTCACAAACTTATTTGGAACCTTACAATTATCAAACTTCAGGAGACAACCAAATCCAAACTTGTCAATAACATGTTTATGATGTGCAGACATAGACTTTAATACTTCAGAAAAATATTTCACAGAGAATCTCGTGAAAGCAACACTTTCTGAAGTTTCATACTCAGATTTCTTTCTCTGCAAAACAAAAGAAATTTAGAAAATATGTTATAGAAAAGGTGATATTAACAATATATAACCAAAGACAACAAGATAATAATGAAAACATTGAACAGAATAGTAGTAAACACACTAACCTTGTTCTTACAAGATTGCTCATTCTTACTACTTCTGAACTTCCTTTTTAAACTTCTATTTTTCTGAAAGAATATTAGATTGAAAGAAACTAATTACACATTTGGTGAACCACCCGAAAACATGTTTTTACCTAAACAGTACTAAAACATATATAAACCAATAAAATATATCCCTAGAATGAAACAATTACAACAATTGAAGATCAACAAAAAAACTATATACATGTTAAACTTAACAGGGGATAATGTGAATGCCAAGTTATGCAAAAAATAATTTGAAGCACTGCATGTATACATACATCTATATGCAATAAATAGTTCAAAGAACTGCACATATGCATGACTGCGAAAAATATGAAGATCTAGCTGGTGCTTTGACCATAAGAAAGAATACATCTAAAATACATATAAGCCTATGCACAAAAATAAAAATGTCATATCACAAGTACACAACAAAGCTGCACTTTGAACCCAACGAACTAAAAAAGAGTGAATCCTACATTGTTACAACCGAATTGATTCAAACAATTTAAAAAGATAGTACGAAGGACCTAAGACAAATAACATGATTTGCAACTATTGGTGTGTTGAATCCAATTGTACTAAAAAGGTGAACTCTGCAATCAACTTCAAGTCAATAATATGAGCCTATATTATTGGTCCAAATTCAGTATATATCATATTCTTGCTCCTAGTGCAAACTATTCTTCTTAGGTACTATCAAGTAAACTCAAAAGGAAAACAAATTATATATACACCCCCAAACAAACCCAGTCTACTAAAAACATAATATAAATCAAATAACTGCAGAAAAAATATTACATAACTAAATTAATATTTCAAGACATAATGAAAATACACAGAAAATAATCTTTTACCTCTTTCTTGTAGAATTCATATAATGCCTCATTAAATTCAGCATCTTCAGAAGAACTTGAAACCTGATAGAATTAACACAAATAAATTTAAAAAAAGTTCAAACATGATCAAAAAAACAATAAAAATCACAATACTCACATCAACTGACTGATTTGAAATGTGGTGATCGTTAATTTGATGATCTTCAGAACCAGATTCTAGATTTTTATGATCATCAGCGTCAAGATCCCCACCATCAAAATCACTACACATATCTTTCAAAGAAGATTTTCTCATCCTAACCATCTAAAGAGAAGAACCAAACAAAAAAGAAAAAACATATAATATTATGATACAATATCAATCAACTAGTACTGGTACTATCAGAAAAGTAAAAATAGTTTACCAAATTTTAAAAAATTTTACCTCGAATATTCAATTGATTCACTAACACTTGCCACACAAGATCAAACTTCCAAGAAAAGAACTCCTGCATAACAACAGTAGTAAAAATTGTCCATTAAAAAATAAAAACTAAACTATTTACATGCATGATATTATCTACAAACATTCTACAGTAACAATACAACAAATGTAAATTGTTACTTTTATATGAATGTGGTATGATCAGTGAATACAATTAAAAGCAGGAAACAAATTGCACATCTAAAAAATGAAGAAGAAAAAATTGTAAAGTAATCAAAATGATACTATTCTATAAGTGAACCCATTTGTCAGTGGTCTGGCAAATACAAAGGCAACACACATACAGTAGAAAAAGATTATAGACTTAGGAAAATGATGTTGTTGTTCATTCATAATCTGTTCTATAATATTGTGCTGGATTCCGAAAACCAGTTTGACTACTAAAAATGAAAAATATAGGATACACACATCAAAAAAAAATCTATAAACTCCAAAACTACCATAGCTTTCACAAATTATATAGAACCATCCATTCCATAACTGCCAATGCACCAACTACGATCATGAGTTGCACATTTTTCATATCATTAAGAAAACTAAGAATTAAAGGAGGAAGAGAAATTTAAATAATTCATCTGCAAGTCTTAGTTAGCAACCACCACATGTACTAGTCCTAGAAAATAAATAGCAACACACCATCCTCTTCCCTTCCCCAAACATCTTTATACCCTCACACAGCACATACATAACAATGGCAACCTTGTTGTTATAGTTTCTAAGACTCAATAGACTGCTAGCATTGGTGCAGTGAACACCACTATTTCCACTAAAATCTACAAAACTGTCATTGTGAATCAATAAACTGAAACACTTCGTTATATAGAAATCAACTCCTAGCACAATAAAAAAAACCACAAAACTAGCACCAACACAGAAAAATCATGTATGGCATACACATAACATATTCAGTGGATCTGGTAATATGTAGTTCATTACCAGATCCATTGAATATGCAATTGAAACTATGATACTAATCACTAGATCTACAATATCCAGAACAAATCACCGATAAAAAAAAAGAACCTAACCGAAACAAATCAACACATGAAAACAAGCAGGAGGCGAAGCAGTGCATTGGAACACTTTAGTACCAAAAAAACTAAACTGGATCTAAGCTACCACTGCAAAACGTGCACCAATACATCAACAGTAACCAACTGCACGTGTAAGCTACCAAACTACAAAACAGTATAAGACAATGACCTAAATCATCAAAATCTATACTACATCCAAGTGAATGGAAATAACCAGATCTAAGCTTCAAACACGAAGAACTCACAGAACAAAAATCACCTTACAAAACTAATACAGGACATGCCCAAAAATTAAACAAGTATACGGAACTAACGAAATACTAGCCATAAAACTCACCTAGAAAACTAGATCAAAGAGATGCCAAGAAAGTATAAGACGAAAACCACGCCAACACCGAAGAAAATCACGCCGAAAACAAAGCAACTTCAATCCGCCTCAACCGCCGCTACTTTATCGCCGAGAATAATACCGACTCCGACTCGCTTTCCCCGGAATCGCCTCTCGCTCTCTCTCTCTCTCTCTCTCAAAACTATCAGTCTCTCAAGACTTCTCTCCAACCATGACACGGGTCTCGGACAGCAATGAAGCGAGGCGCGCTTCTCCAAAAATATTCAAAAAAATACATCCAGTCCAATCAACGTGCGTGAGACGCACGCGCAGACGTGAAACGATTCGTGGACGCGAGAAGCGGACGTGAAGCGCTGGGCCAGACGTGAGACGAATCGCTGGGCTGGATGAGCGCAGCAAGAACGGGTTCAAATAAAACCCGGTATGGACTGCGGACCCGCTCAAGAAAACAAGAATCTCAATGTCAATCGCACGGCCCACAAATCGACTGAAATCAGAGCAAAAAAACATTCGACAGATGTATAGCATTCCCATTTTTTTTAATACACGTGGGACATATCCACGCACACACACTACACGCACGTTCATACACACATGGGTGCATTCCAAACACACATTTAATCTATAGTGGGAGTTAACCCTACAGAGCGCGGGCACATGCTTTGACCACTGAACACACCAACGTGTATTTTGATGTCGGTCTCAACCTCTTAGGATCGGACCCAAACATGGGACATCAGGCCGGTCTCCGGTTAGGGCGTAGGACACTGAAGTCTAGTCTAACTACGGCCCAAACATTATGGGCCATCTGAAGGTGCACAGCCCAAAGGAAGAGTTTATCTAAGACTCAGACCCGGTGAGACGCGCGACCTCGATCCCCAGAATCGAACTCGGACAAACTTGCTCGTGTTGAGGAACCGTCGCTGGCGAGTCCAGTCCGATCGATCACCTTGTAGACAAATGTAGAATCGCACAGAATAATACAAGAACAAATAGTAGATTGAACACAAAGATATGGAGATACTTCTTTCTTCTCTTTATTTCTCTTCTCAAAAGCATGTACAATGGTTGGAAGTCCCCTCCTATATATAGTCTACAGGTGGATGAGATGCCCATTGTAACACCCCAGCCCAACATGAGCCCGGAATGCTACTAAACTGACATGCTAACCAAATAAAACTAAGACTTTTCTCTAAAATTCAGCAGAACCTCTTTTGTATGGATGACCATACCAGAGGTTCTAACAGTTTAATAAATCATCAATCAACAATTCCAATCATCCAATTTAAACTAATCATTACAGGTCATCCAAAGCATAATGAACATCTAAAGCACAACTCAAATGGCATCCAAGCATTAATGAATCATTCACCACGAAGGGTGGTCACAAAGAGAAACCTTAGTAATTAAGAAGATTATGAAAGGTAGATAATTGATCTAATTATTTGTTGTGGTTTGTGTATTCGTGTCGTGCATCATGTCTACCCCTTCCCATACATGTCGCTGCCTCAAGAGGTACCTAGAAAACACAACACAACAAGAGTGAGTCCATGACTCAACAAAGTGCAACAGAACAATATGAACAATACTGAAAAATAGCATAACAATCACAGAATAGAATACGAATGTGGAATGGATGAATAAGAACATAATCGTCACATTATAGAATATGCGTAGAATAACAAAATCACATGAATGAGTGAAATGCATGAACTCCACTTCTGCTTATACCGGTATAGCTATTGACACACCCGTCGGTGTTCACTTAAGCTCGTATTTATCGAAATACGGGGATCCAAAATACCATATGAAGAACCTTTCATACGGGTGACCAACACTACCCACATTGGAATGGTGGGTCTTCACATGCCCATACTGGAATTGATGGGACTTTAGACTCCACTCCCGTGGAGTTCCACTCCCGTGGACGGAACATGAATATGAATGCACAAAACACTACCCACATTGGAATAGTGGGACTTCACATGTCCATACTGGAATTGATGGGACTTTAGACTCCACTCCCGTGGACGGATCATGAACATGGATGCATGAATGAACTTATGCATTATGACTAACATCATCTCCACACATATGAAAAGAACATATCATTGAAGCTTGTCACATATCAAATGAAAATACAACACGAACAACAGGCATCCAGTTTTCACAAAACATATGCTTGTCGATGTACTTGCCCACTGTCATTACCATGATTCATCAAAGTCTTCATTAACAAGGTAGCCTCATTGCTCCCCTTGACCCATCATAATTGCAACAATCATGTAACCATTACCATGTACACATCATTATTTAAACATTATCATGTAAGCATCCTCATGTAAACACTACCATGTAAGCGTCCTCACATAAACATTAGCATGCGTCGCCAGGTAAACATTCACATGTAAGCTTCATCACATAAGCATCATCATAAAAACATCATCATTAAACTATGGTATTCTTGCTCATCAACATTACCAAGCAGTAAGCATCATCATCAAACTATAGCATTTATGTTCATCAACATTAACCAAGCAGTCAACATCATCATTAAACTATGGCATTCATCAAGTATGAAATATAACAACTCGTTAATACTACTTGCACTTGCCTCAACCGTGAGACGGAAGTCAAAAGGTGGAACGCTCTAACCCCAGTTCACCACCACCTCCGTGTTAGCCACAACCGAATCACCACCATCACCCTACCTATGCATCAACCAAGCATCAATCAACATAAGTAAAAGGAATCAACCCAATCTGAAAATCTGACATAACAGAAAATGGGTTAAGGGAGGAAGGGAACCGCGTAGGGTTCGGCTGAGCCAAAGGTGAAACTGGGTGAGTGAGAGCCAAGGTGACACTAGCCTCCCGGCCGCGCCAGGGGAAGTCAGGGGAGAGCCCACAGAGGCAGCAGTAACAGGGACCGAGAAGCGGCACAACAACGTCAGCACCACCGCCGAAGCTAAGCTAAGACCACCCACCTCCAACATCATTCACCACATCGCATCTTCTCAAGCTGATAATTTTGCACCATCTGCATCTGCTTCCTCATCATCTTCTCTCCTCACAAGGTTTAATGATCTTTAGGACAGCCAGGCCCTCCATCTGGACGACGCGGAGCAGCGGCGGCACCTCCTCGGTGACCGTCGCCACGGCCTGCAGAAATGACCTCCCTTGTGGGCATTTCATCAAACACCAAAAGGGCTAGGCTGCTGCAGCAAGATGTGATCGGCGGGGAGGAAGGAGCAACCGGAGTTGGGGAGGCCGGCAACGGCGGCGGAGGCGGTCGGGCCGGGTGGAGCAATAGGTGGCCAGGGCCGACGCCGGAGCGGTGGAGCTGGCGCCAGAGCGGTGGAGCCGGCACCGAGCTTGGGAGCGACGGAGGCGGCAGGACCGGCCGGAGTCGGGGTGGCGAGCCCGAGCGGCGCTGACCGGACGGCGGCGCGAGGAGCCGAGCGAACGAGCAAGCGAGCGGCCGAGGCAAGCCGTGCCGACGGTGGCGGCGACACCAGGGCGGCAACCGTGGGCGGCGCTGAACCAACCGGCGGTAGGAGGGGAAAAGCAGCTCCGGGCCGGAGGCGGACCGGGACCGACGATGGCAACCCGTGCCGAGGGGGAGGAGCCAGAGGCAGCCGGACCGGGGCCAGGGTCGGGGCGGTGGAGCCGAGTCGGGGAGGATCTAGAGGCGGCGCGCGTGGCGCACTGGCGGCCGACGGCGGCGACGGTTGTCTGAGGAGCCGGCGCCGGTGGCAGCACCAGTGGGGCAGCGCCGTGGGGAAGGCCGGCCGGAACCAATCCACCAGGAGGAGGGCGGTGCCAACTCAAGGGGAGAACCAGGGGGCGGCTCGGGTGGAAAAAAAAGGGGAGGGGGAAAATTAGGTCTAGGGTTTGGGGTTATGGGCCGACAGCCCATACCTCCCCTAAGCCCCCTCCCTTCTCTTAATTCTTTTCCTTTTAATCCCTTTCTATTTCTTGTTTAACTATTTAGTCCAACGGGGTATTACACCCATCATGGGCCAGGCCTGCAAGGTCTGAGCCCAGGTTTCTTAACACTCCCCCTTGAGCATTCATCCGACATGTTCATGTCTCATCAAAGCTCCATAAAAAATCAGTGGAAATTTTTGGAGAAAGAGTACATGAAAAACGTTCTGCTGTGCTGCATAAATCGTCTCATTAAAAACCTTAGCCACGAAACTTCAAGAAAACTCGTCAAGGGAAAAAGAGTACAATCTACCCAATCTCATTTAATCTTCAGGATTTATTCTTTGAGTACTCGATCTTCGTGATCAAGTTTCAATAATGAGTTCGTGAAGATTCTCCCCCCTGAATTCTGCACTTCTCTAAGTCTCATCATTCCAATTCCACGTATGCACCTTTCAAAGCTAAATGTTAGAAATGACTTAGTGAATAGATCTGCAGGATTTTCATATGAATTAGCATGCAGTACTTTAATTTCGTCTATCCTTTACAATTCATGAGCATAGAAGAACTTGAGGGTTGATATGCTTTGTAAGAGGACTCTTCACATAACCTATCTGCACTTGTGCAACACAAGCTGTATTATCTTCATAGATAATAGTGGGAGTTTGCGCGGTATTCAATCCACACGACTGTTGGATATGGTAATCATCCATCGAAGCCAAGCACATTCTCGTGAGGCATCGTATAGTGCTATGATTTTCGAGTGGTTTGTCGAAGTTTCTACAAGACTTTGCTTAGATGTTTTTTATGAAATTGTAGTTCCACCACATATGAATACATAGCCTATTTGCGACTTGGTTGTATGCAAGTCTGACTGGTACCCGGCACTGCATAGCCAGTTATAGTTAGGTCTTGGCTCTTTCTATAGAACAGACCAATGTCTTTGCTTCCTTGGAGGTATCGGAAGATGTCATTTATTCCCTGTCAATACCTTTTGGTAGGTTCTGTACTATACCTTACTAATAGGTTTATGACAAATACAATATCCGGTCTAGTACAGTTTGCTAAATACATGAGTGCTCCTAGTGCACTTATGTACAGGAATTCCGGTCCCAGGACTTTTTCCCCCTCTTCTCTAGGTCTGTACGTATTCTTATCTTGCTGTAAGGATCTTCCGACCATCGGCACCTCCGAAGGGTATGCCTTTTCAAAACCGAACCCTTCTAACACCTTTGAGTGTAAGCTGACTGATGCAGTAATATCCCTTCAGGGACATGCTCAAACTGCAAGCCTAAGCAATATTTGGTTTTACCCAAATCTTTCATTTCGAACTCTGACTCTAAGTAAGAGTTTGCTTTCTTAATATCCTCCAGGGTTCCAATGATATTCAGATCACTGAGATTATACAAAATACATCCTGGGATCGTTGTATAAATGTACAGGGACAATATTCATTGTTCGTGTAACCTTTCTTGCATAGAAAGTTGCTCAAGCGATTATACCATATCTTGCTTGATTACTTAAGTTCGTACGATGACTTTTTGAGGTACATACTATACATATTTCTATTTACTCTGCCTTGGTTCGGGATAGGGATACCTTTAGGTACCTTTATATAAATATCCGAATCCAAGTTTCAATAAAGGTATGCAATTACCACATCCATCAATTCATTTCAAAATTCAAGTTTACTGCCATTGAGATTAAATATCTAAAGGTAGTTCCACCCATGATTGGGGAATCAGTTTCTTCATAATCAACTTGTAATATCCCGAGTTTCATTTGAGAGTGCAATACAATTTGAGAGAGAATTAGTGTAATTCTCCGATAGTGCTAGAATTAATTTTCGGGAGAGAATAATTAATCGGTAGAAGGTTTCTTTTGGAAAACGTTTAATCAGGAGATTAGAAGGGGTTTTACGTGTTTTTGGACAACCTGGCTCGGGCTAGAGGCCCATAGGCCCATCTAGTGGCCACCAACATAAAGGGTGAGGAAACCCTAATTTTCCCCACTTCTCCCTCTCCCTCTCCCCTTTGGCCGCCGCCCCCTTTGGCCTCCCCCTCCTGTGCGCCTTGCCTCCTCCTCCCTGGTATTTCCTCCATGGTGCTGCCCTCAAGACTTCTTCCCGCTGCGGTGTTGGTCTCCTTCCGTTGCGGGTCTTGCGAGGATCGGGGACGACGATCGTGGGCTGTGGAACAAGAAGAGGAAATCACCACCAACTTCTTCTTGAGGCTCACTCAGCGTCATCTCCCACGTCGTCAAGGGTAACGATGTGTTCTTGGGATTTCTAGAAGTCTTTCGTTAAGTGAGCGAGTAGTTTTGTTAAATTCCAGTCTGTCCGCATTTCGTTCAGTTCTGTCCAGTATGTTGGAGGTTGTTTCGGTTATTTTTAGGCAGAATCTGAAGGTTTGGTCTCCTAGAGATATGTAGGCCTAGTTCTTAAGTTTCAGTGGCCACCAAGTTTACTTGATTCCGAGGTCTGAGTCAAAAGTTATGGATGTTTTAGTACCTGCTGCCAGAAATCTGACGAGAATAAACTGTCTGGTTATTTCCTAAATTTTGAAAGGAAATTGGTCGAAACTGAAAGTTCACCCAACTAGGTTATTGTAGAGGATTCGATGACCTTTTCAGATTGGTAAAGAACGTTCAATTTGGAGTTACCTAATGAAAGTTATGATCTTTTAATTCTGCTGTTCATTCTGTTGACAGTTTCTGTACTGAAAGTTCAAGCATTTATTAACCCATTAAATTGGCCAAATTGGTTTATCACGTTAACTAGAGTATTGTAGATTAGTCAGTTAAGAAGCTACATCAATTGGGTTTACCATTTTTCGACTTCCAGACATTGAGTTATGTTAATTTCCGTGCTGCTGTCCAGATACAGTTTATGGCAGAAATCGTTGTTTTCAGTTTAGGCTTTGTAAGAATGACTTGAGTCATCGTGAAAGCGGGTAGAACGCCGATTAGTAGTGTTGGGTATATTATGTCCTTATTGAAATTATTTTACTTGTTTAGGAGGTGAAGCCTCGGGTTTAGGAGTATCACCTTTGCCGACTAACGCGTCGTGATCGCGAAGGCAAGTACATTGCCACCCTTAATGATTGTGATTGATGAATGTTTATATGGTCATGCTGTGATTTTTGTATGATACGAGAGAAGATGGATTGTCTATGTTCTTTCATATGTGTTGAATCCATGTTTTGTTATCATGTCTTTCAATATTCGTATTTCATTCTATGCATTCATTATGCATGTTTCATCCACGCAAAGTGGATTGCAAGTCCCACCATTCCAAGTGGGCGGTGTTGGACATTGTCATGTCCGTCCACGGGAGTGGATTTGAAAGACCCATTAATTCCGAATGGGCATGTAAGACCCATTAACTCCAAGATGGGCAATGTTGGACACCGTATGAAACGTTCTTCATACGGAAGTGGATCCCGCATTTTTGTTAAGATGCGGGCTTGAGTGAACACCGACGGTGTTTCACGGCTATCTGCGATATATGCATGTGTGCGATCCATTCCTTTGATTTTGAGCATTCATATCATGTCTTCATATGTAGTCGGTTGTGATGTGATCGAACCCGATGATGAGTTTGTCTTATTCTTATTGAATGATTATCTTATTGATATATGTACTTGCTGAGTCATGGACTCACTCTTGCGTTGTTTGTTTATTTTAGGTAACCCCTGATGTTGGCTCACTTGGGAGGGAGTAGACACGCACTACTCGTTCACATCATCCTATTCATGTTCAAGATTAAATTTAGTTCTATCTTACATTTGTTAATGATGAACTGTAATAATTAAATTATAATTGGTGAAGGAAGGATACCTTCTCCACATTGAGGTTGATTTATTACTGCATATGAACTTTCATTATCAATGAACTGAAATAAATAGATTAGATGGTGAAGGAAGGATACATTCATCATGTCTTGGTTGTTTTGATACTATCATTAGTTGATTTTATTCGAATTCTTCCGCAATATGGGTGTATGTTAGATGTTTTAGGTGACATCTTGGCTTCCGAATAGCCAGGGTGTTACACAACTCCTAGACATTGAGTGAAACCTTGTGCAACAAGCCTTGATTTCTTACAACTTCATTATTTTGATTTCTCTTTCGAACAAATACCTACATATACCTTACAGGGTGCACATGGGAAGGCATGCGGCTTACAGGCCCAAACACATCTCTTTTATTCAAAGATAATAATTTAGTTTCTATTGTCTTCTTCCAATCTTCTCAATCTAATCTTTTCTTACATTTAGCGAGCGATGCAGATTCTGGATCAAGATCGATGAATTGTGGCAATTTTCTTTTCAAAATAAATATCGACATTGGCTGTTGTCTTATTCATAGATTCTCCCGTGGTCATAAAGTTTATAGCTATTTCTTCTAGTGCTTCTACTTGCTCACCATTGCTTTCAATTACGGGGGGAAGTCCATTTAATTTTTCAGCTCCCATGTGTATGCACACATTCGTGCTAGTTTCTCCCTGTATAGGGATGTTCAAATCCGGTATGCCTTTTCCTGAAGGTCCCATACTGGTGTTAGGTCTCAACTGGCTCCCCTTCTAGTTCTGAGGAACTTCGGCGATCGGCTGTATCAAGTCCTTCTTATCTTTTTTCACCAAGCGTCCCCGGCTACTTAGGATTCAAGGGGCTGGAGTTCTCGTCCTTTTCTGAGGCCTTAGGACGGGATTAGGGATACCTTCAACTTTCTTCGGTATTTCAACCCTCTCTAGTGCATTGCGTGTAGGCACATGCTATTTGGTCATGCTTTTCAAATCATAAAAGTGGTGAGGCAGTTGATTCTTTAATGCTTACAAATCAATTATCTTCTGGACTTCTCTATTTGCTTCACTAGTGCGCGGGTTATATGCATGGATTCTCGTGGCTTGCCACATTATTTCTTGATATTTTTTCATCAAGGAGTTGATTTCCTCTCCCTAATGACAGGAAACTATCCTCATCAAATATACTATCAGCGAATTGGGCAGTATGCAAATCTCCCGTTATAGGATCCAAAAACTTGATTATAGACGCTGTCTGATAACCAACGTATATCACAGACTTTCGGAGAGGCCCATTGCGGTATGCTGTGGCGGGGGTATAGATACATAAACTTTACACTCAAATTTGCGAAGATGAGAAATTTTCGGTGCTGACCTTTGCGCTAGCTGCATAGGTGAATGTATGCTATATGACGACGAACTAAAATTGATGAGAGTTGCTGTATGCAAGACTATGTGTAACACCCCAGCTCAACATTGAGCCTGGAATGCTACTAAAATTAAATTAAACTAAGCTAAACTAAGACCAATTACAAAATCTCGACAAAACCTCCTTTGTATAGTCGCCTATACCGAGGTTCCAACAATTGATCAAGGCATTTATCAATAATCATAATCAGGTTCATTCAAGCGTGTAGAATAATATCATAAACATAACCAAAACTTTCTATTCTCATTAATACAGTTAACCTGAATCTCAAACTATCCATAGCTTCTAACAGGTAAACATAACATTTAACAATAATTTCATAATCCAATTCACTCATGCATAAGAGATAATCATAGGAGTGTAATCAAATTAACACTATTCTCACAACCATAATCGAATCATAAAACAACCATGGGTATTTCTCAAAATCTATTTATTCTTATATGAAGCTAAATGACAATTGCTTTAATGTTGTGAGGTAGTGCGTGCTTTCCAATTCATCTACTCCTCCCATGCATGCCAGTCTTGCAGTTGTACCTAAAACACATCAAAGCAAGAGTGAGCCCAAAGACTCAGCAAGTACCAACAAGGCTAAGCAAGTTAACATTCATAGCATCAATAATCCAAGATAAACAATGCACCAGAGTAAAGCCTTCATGCTCATGTGTATGCAACCAATGCAATGCACCTTTTAACTTTATCTCTTTCGCATTTTACCGGTAATGGGGTATACAACCGTCATTGTGTACCCTTGCACGTGCCCTCCAGCACGGGGACCAAAAGCCTATACACCACATGTATGGGACCTTTGCCCATCATCCGAATGATGGGGACCTCTTTGCTCATAGCCCACATTGCACCAATGTGGGGACTCTCAAGCCCACAATACATGACGGGGACCTCAACGAATGCATACTTGGTCACCACGTGACCAAGCTTCAAGATGATCTCAATATGCACATGCACAACATCTATTCATCATCAATATACCAAGTACAATAACAACGGACATAAATAGAGCATAATCATACTTAGAGCATTCACCAATCTCAATATAAACATCATGCCAGCAACCTTACTTCGCTATCATATATCAAAAACATGCATGTATGACCAAGTCTCCAACACGATTGGAACATGCAATTGCTCCATGCCCACGTCTTTAATATACACGAATTTAACATGTACATAACAACATGTATGATTTAGCAACGCTCAAGGAAACATTAACCATAGCTTGCATTCATCAAGATAAAAGGAAAACTCATTACGCTAACATTCGTGCAAGGCTACAACAAGCAATCACCACAATCATATCATACGACCGAAAATACGCTATAACCCGAATACTTGCCTCAACCGTATAAAGCGGACGCGACGGTGGGTGCTGCCCTTGGGATCTCGCTGCCACCTGGACAAGAAGATAACCCCAAACTAAGAATAACATACTGGACCAAAATCATACATCACATTACAATCGAAATCGCTAATCTTCTTATCACGTCTAGCTTTTCTAATTTCTAGCGATCGGTCACTACGGACAGCAGACTTCAAAATTCATAACTTTCTGCTCAGGAGTCCAAATAGGATGATCTTGGACAATCTGAAAAGGTAATTGAAATGTCTAAATAAACTTAGTTGGGAGACCCTCTGATTCGGCCATCTACCAGACCTACCAATCTATTTAATCAGAGCAAATATTTCACGTCGGGTCTCTGGACAGCGACAAAGAAACTATCATAACTTTCTCTACGTTCGTCCAAATTCAGTGATCTTTAGCTTTCCTGAAAGCTAAGAGGATTAACCTCGTTTTTCGTTATGGTGAGACCCTCTGGAAACCCCTCTAAATACGCGCTTCTATCAGGTTAACTAACACTAGCAAATCTGCTTCTCTCCAGAAACACAGAAGTACTAATAAATTCATAACTTTGGCTACCGAAGTCCAAATGACTTGATTCTTGTCGGCAATGAAAGGTAACTACGATAGCTACAACTTCCTAGGAGACACCCCGACCCAAATCTGCCTCTAACTTAATCAAAACCGACAAACTTCCCTGCTGCAGAATAGCGACGAACTGGCATCCGAAAATTAGACAACTAGAAAACGACCTAAAACAAAGAACCACGGGTTACCCTTGCCAAACGGAGAGCACACAGCGGGGATGAATACCACCACGATCCGCTGCGGATCCCTTCTTCTCCCTCTTCTTCCCTTCTCTTCTTCCCCTTCTTTCTCTTCTTTTCTCCTTCTTCCTCCTTGGCGGCTGCAAGGGAGCTCCTACTCCACCTTGGACAGCAGCAATGGAGGTGATGGGGAGATGGGGAGGCGCAAGGGAGGGTGGAAGGGAGGTGGAGAGGTGAGGAGGTGGGGAGAGGGAGAGGGGCGGCGGTGCTAGGGGAGGGGAAAGGGAGGGGAGGGGAACTAGGGTTTTGGGGAGGAGCCCCTTGGCCGCCACTTAGGTGGGCCTTGGCCCAGCCCAAGTTGCCGCCAAAAAGCTATTTCCCCCTCTAAAACTGCGCACTGACAATCAAACCAATTAGTCCCTCCCGTCGTTCCGTTTGATTCTTCCCCGTAAAATCGATCTCTCCCGAAACAAATTTTATACTTCCTCGATTCAAATCTTAACTCATTTTCGGGATATTACACTATGTGTCCCCAACATGTAGTTGGTAAATTACAATTCTACAAAAGCGGTCGGGAAATAATTTAATTCTTTTAATTAATGCCTCTGTTAGTCTATTTTGAGTGTGGACATGCTACGAAATACTCAACTTTAATTCCTATTGCCATACAATAATCATCAAATGTCTTCGAAGTAAATTCTCCAACGTTGTCCATTCTGATGGACTTTACATGATGATCAGGGAAATTATTTTTAATTCTAATTATCTATGAGATTAGCTTTACAAAAGCGTGCTTTCTCGTAGACAATAAATATACGTGCGATCATTTGGAGAAAGCATCAATGAGCACCATAAAATACCGAAATAGCCCTAACAGTGGCTGTATAGGACCGCAAATGTCTCCCTAGATACGTTTCAGGAATGTAGGGAGTTCATCCTTCACTTTCAGAGTAGAAGGTCTAGTAATTAATTTTCCAGTGGCACATGCGGGGGCACGCAAAATCTTCCTGATTCGGGGAATACTTTACATCGATATTATGTCCCTGTGAATTGTTAATTATATTTTTCATCATTCTAAGACATGGGTGGCCTAATCTATCATGCTAGAGATCGAAAAGTTTGAAGCTTCTAAATATGGTTTTCAGGGCAGTAGCAGTATAGGCTGCAGATGCCTTAATATTAGTGTAGTATAGTCCAGTTTCAAATGAAGAAAGTCATTCTAATACCCTTTTTTCACTTTCTTCACGCTTTGTAATGTGTAGGTATTCCTTACCATACTCTTCTTCAGTCTCTACGTAGAAACCGTTAGCGTGAATATCCTTACAACTTAGGAGAGTTCTAGTCGATTCTGGGGACAATAAGACTTCTTCAATGATCTAAGTTGTGCCCATCGGAAGAATAATTATGGCCCTTCTTGAGCCTATTATACAAGTATCACTGCCCACGATTATCGTAAGACTACCAGCATTCTTGTTGATCGACTGAAAGAATTTTGTCTCTCTCAAGATGGTATTCGTTGTGCCGTTATCCACTAAGCATACTTCCTCCATAGGGCGCCACACACGTTCTGATACTTCAAATACTAGAACATAACTTGCTATTATAAATACGGGAAAAATAAACGTTGCAGAGCTTATAACCATTATTCAAAGAATAAAATAATTCAATGTTCCATAACAACCACAAAATGCAAGTGGCTATAAAAAGATCTAAGTGCAATGTGTGCACTAGATCGAATCAGTGAAGTACTTAGAAACTTCTGCTTTAATCTGCTCCATGGCTATCTTCTCCTCTTGGGCAACTACGGTTGCGGCCGCTGCAATGTCCAAAGGAGATGTGATAGGGGCTGCTATTGGGCTGTCCACATCCATGAGTGCAACTAATGGTTGTGGATCCTCTGTCCCTACAATGGCGAGGTGTGCCTCATGTTGTCATTTGCCCTTCTTGGCTTGAGCATTTGGCTTGACCTTACGACCCAGGACCTTACCCTTCTTGCCCCTCTCCTTCATGAGAGACTTCCTCACCTTATAGCTGCTAGAATTGGCTTCATGGCCAATATTGCTATTAGACGACTATGAGATGTAGTTCTTCCTTAGAATATCATCTTGAGCTTCCGTAATTTGCATGATGTCAATCAATTTGACATACTCCTTGTAGCCGTCTTGACGATAGTTGCATGCGGATTGCACCGCATTCGGATGAAAGATAGAGAGATTCTTCTCAATCTTCTGCTCATCTATGATTACCTTACCACATAGTTGAAGACTGGTACAAATTCTGTGCAAAGCAGAATTGTACTCTCCCACGGTGTTGAAGTCAGCAAAACGCAGATGGGTCCATTCCTGCTCTGCCTAAAGAAGAATGGTGTATTTCCTTCTCGAACCGTTTCTTCAGTGCAGTCCACAAAGCTAGTGCGCTCTTCTCCACTATATAATCATTCTTGAGCGTTAGGCAGAGATGGTGACTGAGGAAGTAAAGTGGCTGATTATTTTCCTCGGCAGTGGGATTGGCATCCTTTGAGGTGCCAAACACAATAGCAGCACGGAGCTTCTTGCCCCCAAGTATAATCTCAACGTCAGAGGCCCAAGTCAAGTAATTTTGGCCATGTTGGGTCAGCTCTTCGAACTCCCAGTTCGTGATGTCAGTCATCTACATATTTATGCAAAGAGTTCATAAGATTACTGCTGGTAATTTACATAAAATGATTGCAAAATTCTCATAATACTCTTCGAACTCCTAGTTCATGATCCCGTATTTTTCTATCCATTTTTCATGATTCACTGCTATTTTCAGTGATTAAAAGTAATAAAAACAATCACAGATAATCAAAACAGTAAATACAATACATAAATTGCATAGAAATAATAATAACAGAGTTAAATATGCCTCAAATGCTCAAAAGGATTCAAAATTTGAATTCTCGAAGCCCTTTTTTTTTGCTAGAATATGAATTTTCGGTGAATTCTGCAATTTCCAGGGGATAAAATGCTAATTTTCAGTTCTAAATTTTTTTCATGCAATTTCAGAAAAACCCGAGGGCCTTTTTGCAAAACTTTTAGGATTTTCATTTTCATTTTTTTCTCTCTCGAAATCTTCTTGGGCCAGACCATGTTTCCTTGGCCCGATTCGTCCCAAAGCCAACCGGTCAAAATGGGCAGGGAATAGGGTTTCCCCTACCCTGTTCCCCATGGTGGCAGCGCGGGAGCTACGTGCGGAGGGCACACGCGTGGGAGTTGGTGTAGGATTGAGGAGGCCGACTAGAGGGGGGATGAATAGATGGTCTTTAAAAAATCTTTTGGCTAAAACCAAGTTTTATGCGGAATTGTAAATCAAATCGGTTTGCACCATTAAGATCAAAATAAACTAGTCTTTACTAAGTGCGCCAACAATATAAGTCTATTGATAATGATAGCAAACATACAAAGACATGTAAGTAATTTAATTATAGGAATGCAAATTACACAAAGTAAATCGCAAGAGAGCAAACCACAATGACACAATGATATTTTACCGTGGTGTTCGAAGACTTGCCGGTCTCCCCTAATTCACGTTGAGGTAAGCCCAAACCAATTGGACCAGCTCCACGAATTAAGCCAAACACCTCAAATCCACTTGGGCTCTTCCTCCACTCCAGAGATGGTGAGCACCAAACCACTCACAACACGCTAGGCCTTCTCACAAGCTTATTGAGAAGATCACCGGACACGACGCCTCCACGCCGTCTAGGTGTCGGCAAACACCAAGTGTAATAAGCTAAGCCCCTTGCTTGACTCTCACAACGTGCAGCGAATGCACAAGCTCAAATAGATACGAAATCCAACTCTAGTTGCAACACATGCAACTAGGTACTCGTTCACCGAGAGATTGCCTTGACGAAGTGTGCGGAACTCCTTTTTCTTGAGGGTCATCATGCCGGAAGGGATATGTGCATGGCGGAAAGCTCGCACAAATTCATTCTAGGTGATGGCTTGAGCATCAGCATGTGAGATGCTGAAGTTGTCCCACCATTCGGAAGCTGGACCCATGAGTTGGTGTGAAGCGAACAGCACTCTTTCACGGTCGGTGCACTGAGCAATATCCAACTTCTTACTGATCACCCTGAGCCAATCATCTGCATCCATGGGCTCTGTGCTGCTTGAAAAAGTTGGTGGCCGCATCCTCATAAATTCTGACATACTGGTCCTTTGGGGTGGCAGAGTTGGAGTTGGTGTCGCAGCTTGTCGGGCTTGATTGTTGTTGATGGACTGGGAGAGAAGTTCGATCAGCGATTCTGATTGGCCATCATCTGCTGCCATTCTGTTCCATTGATTGCTGATGGTGGTGGAATCGGGGCATTCCCATCATTGTTGGTTCCACTTCCCGAGTGATAAGTGTTCACCATCTGTTGGTTATTTCAAGGACTTAGGAAAGGAGAACAAAGGATAGGGAAGAAACAAATATGAAGGACTAAGGGGATAGTACGAAACAATACTCCCAAACGAAAGAAAGAACTCAAAAGCATTATAATGTTCTATCGATCGAGGCTCTTAATTTGGTGGAACGATTCAATGCACATAATGAGTCTTGGCAAACCTAGACTATATGGCTGGGCTGCCATCGTATCTTCTGCTCGTGGTCTCTGACAACGATGCTTCTTTGACAACTTCATGTCTTCTGGTCTTAATCGTAATGGGAGGAAACGTGTTAACCATCTATAGAAATTTTATAAGGGGAAGATGATCCATTTAACATTATAAACTGGTGAAGAAAGAATTATGTGAGAAAGAATTTTCTATGAGGGAGCTATGGATAGATGACCAAGATGAGGAGAGAATATTTTATTTTTCTTATTATAAAATAAGTTTTGAAGCTTTTCAACTAACGGTCATTCTAACTAGGTCACGACCTACAGTCGATATGGCTCTGATACCACTTTGTTAGAACCCGGGATTAACATCCCAGATCCTCTGTGCATTTCTGAACTAGTCCCATGATCAGTCGCTAGTTCACACAGTAAACAAATATGGTAACAAATTCATATCACAACTTTTATTAATAATCCACATAGTTTATTACAAAGAGGCTTACAAGCCAGCAATAAAGAACACAACGGAAGACGAAGAAGTAGTAGGGTCCAGCAATCTGCCACAAGCAATCGACTGGGGTAGCGGCCTAGTCGTCGAGATCAACATCGGTAGCAAAGTCCTTCTCCTCTGAAATTTATTTGCATAAAGCAAGTATGAGCACAACTACCGTGCTCGCAAGTTACACCCGTCAAATAACAGAATGACATGCATACATGGATGTAACAAAGGATGGCTTACAGGGTTATTTGCATAAAGCAGCATTTTCTTTAAGTACTTGTACTAAGTTCCAAAGCAGTTATTTTATAACTAAAATTATTTTTATAAATTCTCAATTTTATAGTCAGATAACATTCACACATGAATGGTGAAGGATACCCACCTATCACATGGCTTCCTGCCCAATTCCCTATCTGGATAAACCAGTTTTGAAGAAGTCTTTTTCAAACAAAACCAAAGTCCAACTTTGAGTAGTTTTGCTAGCATGTCCATAACCGTGGACACGGCTATTCGAATAGTTTTACGCTCTGTAGAGGTGGTACAACTTTACCCACAAGAGATAATCAACTTGTATTGTCCGCTGACAAGGATTTTACAACGCGCAATTCCACCACAGTCCTCCCTCGCTAAGGTTTCACCCCCTTTGGACTACCCGTCCGCAGGGTTCAGGCCCCCTCTTGCGCTAGGTGGGACTAACAAAGGTCATGAAAGACTACCCACCGCAACAATAGGGGCGACCATGATGGAACTTTGCAAATTAATCGGCCAGGTCCTACCCATACAAGACATGTGGTAGTACGGTAAGACGTAGCATCATGCACTCGAAGACCGATCCTTAACTGACCTGGGCGACAACCAACAAAACCCTGGGCCTCAACCTACCCAGTTGAGCCCGTGCATAAACCTGCACCCACCAAACAACCACTTCTCCCAAGTCCAAACCATCATTTTATTTCATTTTCCAAAGTCATTTATAAAACTCCCATGACACACCAATGCCAAGGGTACACTTTAAACAATATTTGATTTTTGGCTGAAATTCCCCAAATGAAATATGTTTGGTCTATAAGCATGGCTAAGCACAATATTTTCCAAATGATCCTAGTCCATACTACTGTATCAACTAGGTTTTATCTAGGGTGACAATATGCTCGCTTTAATTACCAAAATTGGCCATACAAAGGATTTTAGGCATAATTATAAATTTAAAACATCAATTTAAATTACTGAATATAAATAAGCATGCAGTAATAACTTAAACCAAAATTTAAATAATTTGAAATAATGGCATCGATATGATCAAGGGTATAACTTGCCTTGCTTGATTGAACGCTGATCTCAAACGACGTCAAAATCTGACTCTCCGAAGTCGTCGAAATCTAATCGTGAAAATACTACAAATTCAAAAAGACAGATCAAATTAACTACAAATAGAAATATTTTGGTTTAGTTAGTTATATAATAATTTTATATGAATTTACAAATTTGAATGGACTAAATCGGAGTTAGGGTGCAAAAGATATCAGTTTTGGAAGATTGAAATTACATGAAATGATATATTTAGGGTTTACAAGAATTGCTGGCCAAATGAGCTCAAAATTAAATAATTTTGGTTTAGTTGGCTAGATCTTGAATTTATAGGAATTTAGGAATTTGAATCAACGAAATCGGAGTTCGTATGAAGGAATACGAGCCCCGGGAAGTTCTAAATATAATAAACCCTAATTTTCAGATTTTATTGAATTTCTTGAATTATTTTTCTAAAGGAAATTCTAGTTATTACGCAAGGCTAACGTCAGCGCCCGGGATTTTGATTTTCCAGTTGATTTAATTTTAATCCAAAAATCCCGGAGTTTATGACAGGTGGGCCCGTGGTCAATGGACCACACCCACGATTCAGTCAACGTCCACCGTGGACTCGGCTCATGGAACAGTTCACCGGGGGGGTGAGTGTGCGCTGCGCATGGAATGACGTGGCGCCACGTCGGCTTTTGTGCTGGGTGGCGGTGAAGTGGCGCACGGGTGGCACTGACGTGGCCTTGCCACGTCACCTGGTCGACGGTGGGGTTTCGGGACGGCCCGACAACGGCGAGCGGCGGCGTTTCACCGGCGGTGAGTGGTTCCAACGCGTAGCCACGGCTATTGCGAACATGAGGTACCGCTCGGGCACGGGAGGGCAGCGGTGGTGGCGGGTTGGTGCCGAGCGGAGAAATGCACGGTGGTTGTCGGCGATGGAATCGGAGGTGCTCGGAGCGAAGGAGGGTGCACGAGGAAGCTCGGTGACGGGGAAGGCGGTGGTGCGGTCCACGGCGGCTAGGCGACGCTGGCGGTGGAGGATTTCGAGGTTTTAACCGGCGGCAGCAAAACCTTAGAATCATGATTGCAGCGGCGCTAGAGCGAGAGGGGAGGAGTGGGTGGCGGCGCTGGGTTGCTTGGAGAGGTGCGCACCCGGTGCTCCTTTTATAGGGGCCGGGGAAGGCCGGGAGGGGGTGATCGCGCGGCGAAATCGGCGGCGGCAGT
The DNA here is from genome assembly GCA_036346255.1 of Ampelocalamus luodianensis. Lineage (NCBI taxonomy): Eukaryota > Viridiplantae > Streptophyta > Magnoliopsida > Poales > Poaceae > Ampelocalamus > Ampelocalamus luodianensis. Next base: position 23,090,864 of record CM070621.1, read on the forward strand.
TGGCAAAATCCCGATGATCTCACATGTGATAGGAGGAGAAATGGCCGGGACAGGGTGCGGGATTGAAGGGCGGTTTGACCGCGTGCACCCGCGTGGAGAAAGGGGGCGAAAATCGCGGGCTTGAGGGAGCCCCCCTCAGCGCTAATGGCGGGGGAGGTTTGCGGCTGGAGGAGGAAGGAGGTGGGGAAGAAGAAGGAGGCGTGGTCATCGGATTTTCATCCGATGGTCGGGAGGAGCGGGCTGGCGTGGATGGCCCGGATGCCGTCGGATGAGAATCTGGCGGTGGGAGGGAGTGAGGGGGAAAGGCCAGGGTGGAGCGGGCCGTGATGGGCCAAAAGCGGCCGGGCGCAGGAGGAAATAGGAGATGGGTCGAGCCAATTCGGCCCAAAAGGTTTTTAGGAATTTTAAATGCTTTCTTAATTTAAATAAACCGATTAATTTATTTTAGCTTTAGAAAATAGCAAAATGAACCCAAAAATTATGAGAAAATTCAAAGAAATTCCCTGAGTTATATTGGACTTAATAAAATTATTTCCAACTTAAAGTTGGCTATTAATTTTGCAAAATAAATTGTTTTGACTTTAAAAATATTTAGGAAAAAGCTCAGAAAATTATAGAAATTAATTTAAATTTTATTTTCCAGATCAAACCAACTGAAACTACAAGAACTTCAAATAAATTTTAAATTTTGACTTTGAAAACTTCAGAAACTCAAGTCAAGAAGTGAAACTCCATCAAATTTCAGAAAATCCAATTAAAACCATAACTTTATTTTATTTTATTTTGGTAACAGCACTTTGGAATGTTACAGTATAGAACTACCGTAGTGCAAACCGCGGTACTACCTTTATGCGGTAGTACCTCTCTTATAAGGGCGGTAGTTTCACAACCATTTTTCAGCATAAACGATACTCGATAAAAAGGTCATAACTTTTGACTTCGATGTCAGAATTAAGTGATCTTGGACTCTATTGAAAGCTTATTTAGAGGGCTACACAACCCACCTGATTGCATGATCTTAAATATATTAGATCAATGCAGGAAGTACAAGAACTTCAGAGAGTCACAATCATGGTCTAAGTCCAAGGAAATAACAACAATCAATCTTAGACCATGTCAAGGGAACACACATGAATCCCAACAATTTGCAAAACACATTTGCAAACTTATATCATGCCACAAGGAGCAGGAACATGGACTTTAACTATTTGTAAAACATATTTGCAAAGTATAGTCACATGCTACAAGGAGTAGACATATGAGCCTCGACTATTTACAAAACACATTTGCAAATAATAGTATGATGTCACGGTGAGCTAGAGAAAGCGAGATTGAGCTATCAACACATAATGAGGCTCAAGCTACTAGGTAAGACCCCTCTTAATAGTACGGTAACCTATACTACCAATCCGGTCTTCCAACCAAACACCAAGATTAGTAAAAGACTAGGAACACATTTTTAGCCCTAGCTAGTCACAACTTTACCTTGAGCATCTTCTTGAAGCTTGATGACACATATCTTTACTTCAAGTCCGGGTCATTATCTTGATATGTATCAACCTATGATGCATCATTTACTTGACCTCCATCAACACATGATGAGTCTTTTCTTGATGATCAACTCATGATCATCTCCTCTTCGACATCTTGATATGTATCAACACATGATACATCCTCTTCTTGATTCTTGATTTTTTTGACGATCAACTCATGATGTCATCCAAAGTCTTCATCACCCTGCATTACATGCTTCTGAACAAGTCATTTCTGACAGGTGCAGTATTACCGCCGTCGATCATGTGGTCATACCGTGATGCGGTAGTTCCGTCAAAAGAACACCGGTACTACCGCTCTTCCAGGGGAGCAAACAAACTCTCAAAAAGCATCATTCTGTAAAAAACGTACCACGCTTTAAACGGTACTACCGTGATGTGGTAGTTCCGCAACTAGCACACCGGTACTTCCGTTTAATCAAGAACGACCAGATCGGCTCACTTAAATGGAGTGTCCACGTGGACGACCCAGATTGAAACGAACATTCGGACCGAAGGTTTTAACCGCACGATCTGAGTGACTTTTGGACGGTCCGAACAAACCAGCGACATGGACGGCTCGGATTCAAAATAACGTTCGGACCACAGGTCTTAACCGCACGATTTGATCATACGCTTGGACGGTCAGACGTTCACTGGTAGTACCACCAAAGAACTCGCATACTACTGTTGAGCGATGAGTTCTGCACGAGTACATCTTGTACTTCAAATCGAGAAAAATAGAATACCAAAAACAAGCTCTCTGGAATAAACATACCGCTATGTAAAACCCGGTACTATTGCACACCGGTAGTACCGCTTACCAAATGCAGTTGTACCGATTTCCACTGAAGTTCTTCCAGAAGCTTTTCGAAATGCAATGCATGACTCCTTTGTCTTGAGCCATGTTGATCTCTTATCACCTTTGCATTTTCTTTTCATGTCATCATTCAAACTCGGGACTAAGCCTTAAAAACATCTTAGCATACACATTAGTCCCATAACATAATTGCAAATAATTGAATATAAAGTAATATGAGTATATATGAACTACACAAGTTTTATATACTCAAAAAATATGTTTCAAAGTAGAGATCCCCTATGTGGATAAAAGAATATGAATCAATACTAATGAAACCACAAGACATAGAGTGAACTCTCCCTAAATGTATGCATACACGAATGTGTAATAAAAACATATGCAGATATTCAAGTTAAACTTTTAGTGGAGTTCAACCTATATTTTTTATCCGAAGAATGCAACAAGATATAAGAATACGATGTCGAATGCATACCTTCATGATTTTCACTTTTTTATCCAATTGAGACTAAACAATAGATATACCAATAAAAGTGTTAGTCTCACATATAGATTTGTCATTAATCACTAAAATACTCTATTAACTCATAATGACGGGTCTAGATTCTTTAGCTGGCGGCGCTGCGGGCAAGGCGACCGGCGCGGAGGCGTGGCACGGCAGCGGCTGCTCGGCGGAGCGCTCGTGGAAGCAGCGGCGAGCATGGCGCGGCGAGGCGGCTTACTGAGCCGTCGCGAAGCGGCGGCCGTCGCGATAAGCGAGTGCGAGTGCGCGCAGTGTGAAGCCGAGGCGATGGTGTGCGTGCCGTCGCGGTCGGCAGCGCGGCGCCGAGACAATCGGCGTGGGCGGCGGCGGCGGCGGCGCTCGGCGTGGTGGGCGTCTGACTCGAGCGGTGGCGCCGCGACAACGCGCGACCCGCGTCTTTGGCGGCTAGAGTGTGGTTGAGTGCGGCGGCAGCGGCGGCATGGCGGCTTCAAGCCAGCCGCGGTGTGGCCATATGCGGGTGCCGATAGTGTGCATGCCCGTCGGGGGGCGGGGCGACGGCGGCAGCGAGCGCGTCGCGAGCTTAAGCGACCTTCAAGGTGCAAGCGGTCGGCGCTGCAAAACACCGTCGCGATTTTAGCCGCGAGGTATGCGTGCGGCGGAGCTTAGCGCGTCTTGAGCGGAGCGCGCGCCATCTGGCGGCCACGACGCGGGTCCGTGCGGGGATATTCGCACCGTGCGGCAGCAGCGGCGTCGTACATTGGTTGTGGTGCACCCGTGCAAGGGCGTGCAGCTCACGTGCAAGCGTCGGCGTTGTTTTTTTTTTTGTGTTCATGCAATTTTATCACCTACAGTGCAATCGATATGTACTGCTTCATGCAACCTACTGATCGGTTTGGCCGGCGATTTCAAGTTAGCTCGCGGTAGATTAGAGCGGATTTGCACTGTAAGAAATAATCTAGAAAGCTAAAATTGCGGAATTGAAAGCGATCTACGTGCTGGCGGCTGGAGGTGCGGTTGAGTGCAGGCGACACGGCGGCGTGGCGGCTTCAAGCCAGCCGCGGTGCGACCATATGCGAGTGCCAACAGCGTGCATGCCCCGTGCGGGAGGCGGGGCCGACGGCGACACGCGAGGCCGCGTGCAGGCTGCGGCGACCTTCAAGCGCAAGCGGTCGGCCGCGTGCAAGCGCCGTCGCGATTTTGGCGCGGTGTCGCGTCGCGGCGAGCTCCGTGAGGCCTTCGGTGGTGCTTCTGGCGCGTCTTTGGGCGGAGGCACGTCCGAGTGCCGTCCGGTGGCCACGACGCGGGTCCGTGCGGGATCCTCGCAGCGTGCGGGGATCCTCGCACCATGCGGCGGCAGGGGCGTGCAGCTCACGTGCGAGCGTCGGCGTTGTTTTTGTGTGTTCATGCAATTTTATCACCTACAATGCAATCGATATCTACTACTTTATGCAACCTACCGATCGGTTTGGCCGGCGACTTCAAGCCAGCTCGCGGTAGATTAGAGCGGATTTGCACCGTAAGAAATAATCTAGAAAGCCAAAATTGCGGAATTGAAAGCGATCCAGAAAATATGATTCAATCTACGAGCGTCATGCTTCGACAGTTACCTTTTCGACCCGAGTAAAGTAGGCCGGAGTCGATCGTGCTTATAACGTGTTGAGGAACCGTCGCTGGCGAGTCCAATCCGATCGATCACCTCGTAGACAAACGTAGAATCGTACAGAATAATACAAGAACAAATAGTAGAGTGAACACAGAGATAGGAGGGAACTTCTTTTCGCGTTTTATTTCTTTTCTCAAAAGCATGTATAATAGTTGATGATCTCCTCCTATATGTAGTCTACAGATGAATAAGGAACCCATGAAATCAAACCTGCAAGGTCTGGGGCAGGTTTCTTGACGGCTAGCACAGCGCCGAGCGAACCACTCGAGCAAACGCTCGGTCTCACGTGAGCTTCGCCATTTTGGTGTCGGTCTCAGCCTCTCAGGTTCGGTCCCAAACATGGGCTTTACATCAGGCTGGTCTCCGGTTAGGGTGTAGGACACTGAAGTCTAGTCTAACCGCGCATTATGGGCCATCTGAAGGTGTACGGCCCAAAGGAAGAGTTTATCTAGGACTCGGTCTAGCGCCTCCTGCTTTCCGTTTTCTCCGACGACTTGGCAAACACACCTCTGTCTCATCTACTGGAACGCGCCCTTGTAGAATTCCTGTGTTTCAAACGGGCGGGCCTAACCCTGTCGGTTACCACTGAAATTTCCAATCCAACGCAGCACCGCACCGCACCGCACGGTCTAGTCCAGCGGTCGGTCATGGGCCCATGGTCTCCGTCTTACCACGGCGTTCCCTCGCACCTTCCTCCACTCCTTTCCTTCCCCAAACCAAGAACCGAAATCACGAAGTTAAATTAAAAGCCGGCAAAAGGAAAAGAAAAGCAAACGCTCCCTTACCGACCACCAACCAAATTCTTGTCTCGCGCAGGCGCCCGCAACGCCACGCGCGTCTCATCCGTACTGGCGCGGGCGCACGGGGAGGATCCATCCGGCTGGCCGGTCCATGACGAGCGCCTCCGAGCTGTTCGCCGCCCGCCGCGCCCGCGCGCCCCGCCTTTCCGACCCCGACCCCGACCCCGACCCGACCCGGATCCGCACGCGGACGCCGCTCTCCGGGACCCGCACAGCCTCGGCGGCCGGCGCCGCCGCCGGGGATGCCGCTCGCGCCGCCAGATCGACGCCGCCGGGGACGTGCGGCAGCACCTCCACACCGGCCCCCCGCCCCCGCGCCGCCGCGGCTCCTACACGGTGAGAGCCCCACAACTCCTTCCCCGCCCACTGGATCGTTGTGATTGTTTCATGCTGTGGTTAGATCGGAGCATTTCGGGTGTTAGCTCGTAAAATTTGTGGGAGTATTAGGGTTCGTAATTCGTCTCGTGCGCGATCCTATGGTGATTGTCAAGTGGGAGGTTTTGATCATACTGGCTTGATAACTCAGGAAATGGGGAATGATAAGGGATTGCACCGGCTGTGGATTTACCTCTGCTCTTCCAATTTTGGCGAATACACCGAAAAATAAGCCCTGTTATTCATCAATCAGAGCAAAGCTTCATGAGGCCACATGTTTGCGCAAGAGTTGAAATGAACCTTGCTCATTGTGTTGGTGTATGTAGTAGAAGTGGGTTGTAGGTCCTAGGCATCTGCAGACTGTAGTTTGCTCAAGCAGCACACCTAAATGATTTCTTGTAAGGCTTGATCTATGTAATAGACATCTAATTTAAAGAGACATTTTCTTTCATCTTGATAGAAAATAGGAAAAGGTCCATTTTTCAACCTTCAACTATGGCTTTATGGCTTGAGTCCGGTTTTCAACTCAACTTTAAAACAACCCTGTACTACCAAAACCGGGCCATATGACCCCCTTGACCAATTCTACGGTGGTTTTGACATGATGTGGCTTCCGCATGGATCCTAATCAGCATTAGAAAAATAAAAAAGAATTTTAACCCCACCAGGCCCACATGTCAGTCACTATTTTGCCACCTCTTCCTCCCTCTTCCTTCCACTCCTGCCATCCCATGAGTGCGATCCATCATCTCGTAGGCCCATCCATGGGCGCTACGACAGGAGCTCACCACGGTCAACATCCACGCTGCGCTCCTGTCCCTCATCCCCTCTCCTTCCTCCTCACCCCTCCTCTGGTCTTCCCATCACATCCTTCGCAGCTTTGGCGCCTGAGCAACAAGAATTGGAAGAAGTGGGAGGAAAATCCAAAATCAAACCAAAATTAGTACACAAAATTACAGAACAAATTGGGGCACAAACTAGTGCACAAAATCCCTTCTCTCCCTCCTTACATCTCTCCAGATCTCAAAACCAAACCAAACCTGTGCAACTAGCTGATGTTGCTCTCCCTCCTTACATCTCTGAAATCCAAAACCAAACCAAACCTGTGCAGCTAGCTGCTGTTGCTTCCCATGGGCTTGATGTACATCACTGCCACCATCACAAATTTCTTCACGCTGGTTGTGAACAGGACACGGAGTCCTCCAGCTGCTCGTTGAAATTCCCAAAGAAAGCCAAGTGTGTGTGTGTGTGTGTGTGTGTGTGTGTGTGTGTGTGTGTGAGGGGGGGGGGGAGAGAGAGGGAGGGAGGGAGGTGGTCAGCAAGGCGTCGAGGCCCGCGGGTGGTGGCCGGCGAGCCGAACCCGGTTGGTTCGGGCTAGAGCAGAGAAATGGACGGGGAAGAGAGAGAGAGAGTGAGGGGGGAGGAAGAAGAAGCGGAATTAAGTATGACTGGTGGGCCGCAATAAATTTTTTTATATTTTTTTCTAATTCAGATTTGCTGACTCAACTATACATGCACACGTGTATGCCACATAAGCCAAAACTACTGCCACGTGAGATAAAACCGAGTGGTTTCGGGCGAAGGGGTGATTTGCACCGGTTTTAATAGTTTGGGGGTGTAAGTTGAACAGTTTTGTAGTTAGAGGTTGTTTTTCGGACTCATGCCATAGTTGAGGGTTGTAAAGTGCACTTTTTCCTAGAAAATATAACAACACAATCAAGTGCTTTTTGCTAATAGACTTGCCTCACCCACTCTGGAATAGCTTGGGTGTATATCTGGAATTTTGTCTGCAGAATATGAGGGCTACCCAAGTACCCAACATTGCTTATTATAATGGCCAAACATGTATGTAACTTGAGATACGTGTAGTTGATCATGACCAAATTGATTCATGCCACAGTTTAGTTCTCTGCCCTTTTGGTATATCAACTTCAATTGAGAAATCATAACTAGCTACCATTTAACTCTTCATCGTTGTTTATGATAGATCATCAAATGAAAATCTTTGTGTCATTTCTGCTGTCTACAGGACCGTATCTTATCATACATAGACAATAGCAACATTGGGGATTCTGCAGCTACAAGGAACCGACTTGACAGGCTGATGTTCAGAACAAATGAGCGGCTTCCGGGTGCCGTCCTGCAAGCACAAGCACGTGTTCTAGAGAGACTGAGAGGCATTTCTCTTGGTTCATCTGCCTCCAGGCCATCCATCTCATTAGATGAATTTTCAGCTACGGATGTGTTTAGAATCATCAACTTTGGAAGCAGGGAAGCCCCATTTGAAGCAAATGGGCCCAGCTCATCATCTGTCCAGCTAAGTAGCGTGTCGGATGAAGAAAACCCGTCCATCAGTTCTACTTTCAGGCCACCTGGACTGAGCAAGGCGGCCTTCCTTCAGCTACAGATAGAGATTTTTGAGGCTAGCAAAGATGATAGCAGGGAAGCGTCGCCAGAATGCTCGATTTGTCTTGATGGATTCTACGATGGAGATGAGCTGATAAGGCTGCGCTGTGGGCACAGGTTCCACTCGACTTGCCTGGAGCCATGGGTACGGAAATGCGCAGACTGCCCATACTGTCGAACAAACATAAGGTCACGGTCCCGATAACAAACTCTTAGTTCTGAATAGTCACTTTTAGTAGGACTATGACCATCATGTTATCGTCTGCATGCGTGTTGATTGGTTGATGCTATGACATCACTCTGTTAAATTTCAATTCTGGTATCCGAAGGCCCAAGAATTGTGTGTGGATGGAGGCTCAAGAACTGTTGTCTGTACATACATCTTGTGAGAAATTGACATACCTAGTGTTGCTTCACTAATATGAACTGCTGGAATGTTTCGAACGCGTTGGATAGCATGGACTGTGTAGGGCAGCAGCCTGGGCGGTGCTGGCCCAGTGGCCCTGCCTGCCATGTCCTTCAACCACGGTCACCTTTCCGAGTTCCTGCTGGTAGGGCTTGCAGGCGATGCACAACCCTGCGTCCCTGCCAAGAACAGAGCACGGGCTGGTGGTGAGGGCTTCATCTTTCTGCTGATCTCAACCTAAGTTTGCTAGATTATAGTTGAAATTGGATCAAACTCAGTCTCTTTCTGCTGATTTATCTGTCTCAAGCATTCCATCGATGCTCAAAGTCCCAAACGCAATTAAAAAACGCTAGCAACTAGTAGCCGGTAACATCCCTTCCTGAGCGGTGCCCATACGGCCACATCCACTGATGCACCCATAATGTTGTAGCGCAGCCGCCGCCGCCTCCTCGCTGCAGCTGCCGGTCTGCCGCCGCCCGATCGGATTCAGTCGTGCATAGCTTTTTCAATACAACCAATCCGCTTTGTTCACTCGCTTGCCTCTTATTCCCTGGTATATGTCGTTTTGAATATCAATATGGTCCTTAAAATATTATTTGATCACTTATTTCTATTGTAATATATTTATAAAATTCAATAAAATTATAATATTATTAAAATACTTTCGAGACAAATCTAATATAAATATTTAAAAGATATCGATAAATAAAGTTTCAAAAGATATCGATAACTAAAGTTTCAAAAGTTTGAATCCACATATTCCAAAATGGCATGCATTTGTAACGGGATGGAGTACAAAGAAGGGTTGTAACTAGAAATTTCTGAGCACGAGGGGGCAATTGAAGAGACAACTCTTTTTTAGCAATACAACAAAGATATATTATATTAACTAGCAGGGTGGCCCACGTATTTCGCGGCTAAATTTATTTTTATAGTTTGTAGTTTTAAATGATATAATTTATATGTTTTAGAATACATTTACGTGTCTTAAGGGCTATTTAGATTTTTAAGGCATCATAAATATTGGAAATGATGTAGAAGCTTGAAAGAAAATACAACCTGAAGAACATAATTGAAGTACGGGCTTTATGGAAGAAAACCATTGAGCATAATAAGTTATTGGGGTTGTTAGAAACGTAACCACTCTCTATCATACATGGGTCATGTAGCACTATGCTCCTATTCATCCTCCATTAATTACTCTTTTCCAAAATGTATGCATGCACATGTACCTCTATTTAATCTCAAGCAATACGTTGATTATGTGTGTGGCAAATTATCTTATTAGTCTACATAGTATAGTGTATTAGAGTATCTTGCTCACACATACACCGATGCACCATGGACGATCTACTATGAACGTATCTTCCCTCACACATCGGTTGCCCTATCAAACCGTGTAGCTCTATCTCTTCTCACCACCACAACATTTTTTTCTTCAACCTCCAACAGTAAGCCTGAATCTTGATCGATCCCTCTTAGCTGCTACCTTTCCAATTATTGCTTAATACTAACCATTGTGACATCAACACTCATACACATACAACCGTCGCCAATCCCGGCTGGGGACATGAGTTATGCTCTCTCTAGTGACCCCGTGTATATTCCCTATAGCTGTGTCATCTCTACTCCAAGCTTTTTGCATCTCTACCTCTGTACGTCAGCGCTTCTATTTGTACGGATGCATGATGTTATACACGCTCGACGTCCTCTTCTCTCTTGTCATCCGCTCCTCTTTTTGGACATTGGCCAACTCAATATTGTGGCTTTCTCACTATCGATCTCTCTCAGCTGCTACCTCTCCCAAAACAATACTTTACCATATAGTTATTTTCCACATCTCTCCAATTATTGTTTAATGCTAACCATTACAACATCAACACACATATACATGCAACCGTCATCGATCCTAGCTGGGAACACATGTCACACTCTCTCCAATGACCTCGAGTATATTCCCTACGACTGCACCATCTTTACTCCGTGTTTTTTGTTCCTTTTCCTTTGTACATCCGCGCTTTTATTCGCACGGATGCATGATGTTATGCATACTCGACGACCTCTTCTCTCGTGTTGGTTGCTCCTCTTCTTCGACGTTGGCCAATTGAACGTTGTGGCTTCCTCACTAATCGTGGTGACCTCCCATCTTCACTGATGTCGGCATGTCTACTTTAGTCATTGTCTAACGATATGGAGAATCTTTTCGCCATCGCCTGCAACGACATGCCCCTCATCAATGATGACACACTCCTAGCTACCCGATGGCCCTATATCTTCCATAGCTTGTCTTCAATGCGAGCTTCATCTCCTCTCTGCAAGGGCTTCTCCATCATCAAACTTCTTTGCCCACTAACTTCTTCAACGATGCCGACGCTTATCACTTGTCATCATGGTCCTTGTGGCTCCTTCAACATTGGACTTTCTCTTCAATGGTTCCGACGAGCAACACGACATTGTCTTCATCTCCTTCGTCGCCGCCTCGGCTCTTCGTTTTCTCGTGGGTCAATGTCTTCTTGCAGGACAGATCGATATCATTGCACTCTTTGGTGGTCTCCCCCGACACTATTCATGTTATACTTGTTATAACTTGTATTTTTAATCAAAAATTTAGTTATTTTTTATTCCATAGGACGAAACAATAGAAACACGTGACCATGAGAGCGAACATGGTTGTTTCTTTTGTGTCTCCTCCGACACCATTCGTGGCATCCTCGTTATAAAAATTTCTTTTTATTCAATGTTTCAATTATTTTTCTTGGAGTTCATATACAAATCAAATTGCTAAATTTACTTAATTTATTCTGAATTTTAGTTATTTTGGGATTTTATTTTGGAATTCATATGGAAATCAAATCGCAAATTTTCATTTATTTCAATTCAATTCTTTTTCTTGGAATTTGTATCCAAATCCAATTGCCATTTTTTCTTTAAATTTATTTCTAAATTACAGTTTTTTGGGGGATTTTACTTTGGAATTCGTATTGAAATAAAAATGTTAATTTAATTTTATGTTTATTCTAAATTTTAGTTATTTTGGTTGTATTTCGTATACAAATATAATTACCAATTATTGTTTATTTTTTATTCCAAATTATCATTATTGGAATTGTATCGAAATCAAATTGATAATTTTGTTTTATTTTATCCGAATTTTAGTTTTTTGTTGGATTTCGTACACAAATCTAATTTTTGTTTATTTTTATTCCAATTATAATTATTTAGAGAGTTCACTTATAAATTTGTATAGAAATTAAATTGCTGATTTTATTTTATTTGTATTCTGAATTTTAGTTTTGATGGACTATTTTATTTAAGAATTCGTATGGAAATAAAATTGATGATTTTATTTTATTTTTTATTTCAAATTTTAGTTTTATTGTACTTGATATGGACTCTTTCTTTTAATCTAGACTGATATAATATGGGCCCAAACTCCGCCTGTGTAGTTTTCTACGCAGCCTATCCCAAGTCAGAAAAAAGAAGGAGGGTTGTGTTAGGCCCGGAGCCAATGTAAAAATCAAGTCATCTTTCCATGGAATGAAACCCAAAATTTGAGGAGGTTTTATTCCTAGTCTATCCTAACTTGTTTGGGATCAAAGGCTTTATTGTTGTTGTTGTTATAATATGGGTCCACCACGATTGACGGTGTAGATCTTTCTTTTTTCCACCGATTAACACATGGTTGCGGTGTACTGGTAGTCAGACTCGTATGTGATTCCTCCATTTTGTATAATCCACTGTAGGTACTTTCCGACCAACCACCTATGCAGCTGCCATCACCCACGTATGAACCGACTAAGCTAGATCAGATGGGCCACTTTTACAAGTGGAGAAATTTTCATGGATGATCCTTCTTTGTTCAATTTTGTAATTGAGACCCACTTTCAATTTTGAAGGTCCTGCTGTTCTACTTGGGGTTAATGAAACTCAGATGTGGCACGATAACTAGGCACCGATACAACACAAAATCCTGGAAAAATCATCAACAAAAGACTAGAATTTATTAAAAAAGAGAAAATCATAGAAACTTTTTGCAATCTACATCAAATCCACACAAAATAATACATCAAATAATAGGGTAAAATGGCCTGATGGCCATGCCACAAAGCCCCCATCCTTCCTCATGTAAACATAGCCTCCATCACCCCAGTTGGTTCCTCGATCCAGTAGCTGTAGCTAGCAGGATCGTGTCCGTAGCCTACCACAACGAGATTATGGTCCAACCGGTACCGCAAGCGCCAGTATAGATCTTTTTAGGGCCGAAGGGGCCAAGGCATCATTTTCCCAAAAAATGCTTGATTTTATTACTAAAATACTAACATAACACTAAACTATTAATCTCTTCTTAGGCTATCTAAGGTGATGTTTGTTTAGGCTTTTTCTTCTGTTTAAAAGTAAAAAAGCCAAAACCCAAACCAAGGAGTGACTTTTTACTAGAGCTTTTCCAGAAGCCATAAGCCACTTCATATATATAAGCCATAGAGCATGTTTGGAGCGGCTTTGACTTCGGCTTTTCGCTCTGAAAAGATAGAAGCCGTTCCAAACGGGAGGCTTTTTACACCGCTTTTTTAAGTCAGAAACCACCTATAACATGAGAAAGCCGGAAGCCGCCGCGGGGCAGCTTCCCACAGCCCCTGTTCCACATTTACTCCTCAACTTCACATGTATTTATCCGCTTTTGCCATCGCATAAAACCCCTTCCCAACTCAAACCCTAATCCTAATCCCGCACCCCTGAGCCCCTCTCTCCTGCGCGGCGCTGCCTCTCCCTCTTCCTCCCGCGCGGCGTCGGCGCCCCTCCTCCTCCTCCTACGTCAGTGCCGCAACCTCTCCTCCTCCTCCCCACACATCGTCGTCGCCGTCCTCCACCGACTCCGCCCCCTTCTCCTTCCCCGAGTCGCCACCCTCCCATCCTCCTCCTCCTCCTCCTCCTTCAAGCCACCCCGCCCACGTCGTCCTCCCCGAACCGTCGCCGCTGGCCCCGAGGCGGTCGCCGCCCTTCTCCGCCCCCGAGCTGCTACCGCCAACCCCGACGCTACAGCCCCTCCCTCGACTCCGAGCCGCCCCTCCTCCCCCGACGCCGACGCCGTCCTCCCCCACCGCCACCGAGCCGCCCCCAACCCTAGCCGCCATTGGTTCTTCTTTTCTTTTTCTTTTTTCTTATATAAATGATTTATTTATGTATTAATTGTGTTTATGTATTACTTATTTATTGTAATAATTACTTATGTATTACTTGTTTATTGTAATAATTATTTATTAATAATTGTTGTTAATTACATTAATTGTGGTATATTGCGTTAATTCTGATCAATTGTGATAATTGCGGTAATTCTTGTTAATTGAGTTAATTATCGTCAATTGCGTTAGTTGTCATCAATTGTTGTTAGTTGTCGTTAATTGCCATTAAATGACATAAAACAAGCCATCATTTGCCTCAGGGGCATTTTAGGCATTTCCTATCTCAGAAGTTGCAGCCAGCCCACCTAAAAGTCAGACAGCCAAACACCAAACCTTTTCAGCTCAGTCGTTCTGCCCTGTAGCCCAACCGAAAGCTGCTTTTCAGAAAAGTTATAGATGTGCCAAACAAGCCCATAAGCTAGTTCAAGGGTGCTTTTTTGGCTTTTGCGGGTTGGAAATTGCCCATTGTCATAAAATTTTGTTAAAATTACCCACCAAATACCATCCATATATAAGTAAAAAAATCCTTCAGTTTTTTCTTCAATCATCCTCCCCTCTCCAACCTGAACGAGGCCTACAACTCTCCCAGCACCGTCGTCGTCCTCCCCCGCGCCTGCATATCCTCCCTGCGACCCGTCGCCGATGACCACTTCTCCCGACACTGCCATGCTCCTCCCCCACGTCTGACGTGCAACCGTTCTCCTCCCCTGATGCACTTGACACCGTCGTCATCCTTCCCGATGACGTCGTCCTCATCTTCCGCAACCGTCGCCGTCATTGTCCTTCGCCCCACTCTCGCCGGCCTCCTTCCCCTGCCGCCCCCGAACTCATCTCCTTCTCTGTTTAGATCTTCTCCTCCTCCGTTCAAATTTAGAGGATGGGAGGCAAAGCATCCTCCCTTTCAGATCTAGCGACGGTGTCCATTTACTGGTGATGGTGAGGGCGGCAGTAGGGGCAGCCCGCTAGTAAGGGCGACAACGGCTCTAAAGGCCTAGCGACGGCAACCAGCTAGTTGTAGATTATTTTTTTCATTTTCTTAATTGTATGAGGGCTGGTACAGTGTTTATCAAGGTGAGTATTATTGATTTACGTTCAAATTAGCACTAAAAATCTATAAATTACCGCTGATTGTTGTGTGTTCGACCAATTATTATTGTGATTCAACTGATTTTTCTTTGGATGGTCCATATTGTTGTTTGACAAATCCCATGAGGCCATGATAAACTTTGAGTGTATTGGAAATGTTGACGATGAATTGATAATTTTTGGTATTCCTCGATGAATTGATAATTGTTGGTATTCAGTTATGATGATTGCTCTATGTTCATTAAGATCATGTTCAATTCAAAACCGATGACATACATGTTGTAAATAATGCACAGGGAAATAAGAATGGCGATACGAATTTTACATGAAAAACTCTTTCGGAAAAACCATAGGCACACGAAGGTAATACCACTATATAAGAAGATTTATAATGAAACTCTTGCTCTTCCCTATGGACTATAGGGATATATTTATAGTGGCACAGAAAAAAATCCGTGTAGGAGTAGAACTATGAGTTAGAGTAGGAAACAAAATTTGTATTATACTCAAACTCAATTCGTATCACTCTCGAACTCAACAATCTCCACTTTGAGATAAATTCCTCATGCAACCAAAACAAAATGTGATCTCCTCGAAACATATTAGCATGAACACCTTGTGCACCGAACGTCCATAGGACTACTGAATGATACCAACTAAGTATGAGCTTTGCCAAACTTAGAGGTAGGAGCTGGTTTTGTCATCATATCAGTTGGATTATCATCAGTACATATCTTGTTAGCTTTAATGTCACCTTGAGCAATGTCACCTCGAATGTAATGATATCTGATGTCAATGTGCTTCGTTCTCTCATGAAACATCTGATCCTTCGTAAGGCAAATAGTATTTTAAATGTAGTGCAAGATGTACTTCCACAAAGATCAGTAAACAAACATCTTAGCCAAACGACTTCTTTGTAAGCTTCAAAAATAGCCATATACTCGGCTTCTATAGTGGACAAGGCAATAATAGTTTGCAGGCTTACTTTCCAACTAGTGACACATCCTCCAACAGTGAATACATAACCAGTAAGAGATCTTCTCTTATCCAAATCTCCAAGAAAACCTGAGTCCACATAACCAATGATTCCATCTTTAGTCTTTCTAAACTATAAACAAGCATCAAATGTGCACCCCAAGTACATGAAAATCCACTAGATTGCTTTCCAATGCTCTTTGTCAGGATTAGCCATGTATCTACTAGCAACACTCAATGATTGAGATAAACCGGAGCGAGAACATACCATGGCATATATAAGTGAACCAATTGCACTGGTATATAGAACGCTAAACATGTACTCAAGAAAGTTTGAAATGTGCAGCTAATGGAGTACTCACCAGTTTGGTCTTATACATGTTGAAACGACGAAGAACTTTATCAATATATGTTTTCTAACTTAAGTATAATTTTCCAAATCATCTATTTCTAGTAATTTCCATACAAAGAATCTTCTTTGACGTACCGAGATCCTTCATCTTAAATTCACTGCTCAATTGTGCCTTCAACTATGAAATTTATGCCTTGTCTTTTGCAGTAATCGGATATCATCAACATATAAGAGCAAATAAATAGCTGAGTCATTAACAATCTTCAAATAAACACAACTATCATAATCGAATCTTTTGAGATCCTCAGAGATCATAAATGAGTCAAATCTCTTGTACCACTGTCTCGGTGATTGTTTCAGACCATAAAGAAATTTCTTCAACTTGCAAGCATAATTCTCCTTTACCGGAAAGTCAAAACCTTCTGTTGCTCCATATATATATCTACCTCCAATTCTCCATGTAAGAATTGTCCAATTGTTCAAGCTTATAATTCATGCATAGCCACTATTCTTAGTAAAGTACGAATGAAACTATACTTCACAACTGGAGAAAAGACATATGTGAAATGAATACCTGGAATTTGACTATATCCTTTTGTAACGAGCCTTGCCTTGTACCTAACCCTCCTGGTTGGTGAAATGCCTTCTTTCTTCTTGAAGATCCATTTGTAGAGAATATCCTTCTTATCAGTTGGTAGTTTGACCAGCTCTTAAGTGTCATTCTTCTCAAGAGATTGCCACTCATCATGCATGACAACCGTCCATCTCTCTGAATCACCAGAAAAGATATCATCTGAATAAGTGGAAGGTTCTGCAGTACCTTCAATTTCTTCTACCACATTCAAAGTATAAGCAATAACCTCATCTTTTGCAATCAATCTCTTAGTAGCTTAAATATTCCTTTTAGGTCTGTCAGCTGTAATAGAATGTTGTGGTGGTTGAAAGACAACAGGAACATCCTGTATGTTTTTCTTTTCAGCTTCTAGTGTAGATCTTGAATCAATAACATGCTCCACCTGCACGTTTGATTTCTGCGGCTAATCAACAGGAACATCAATATATGGTTTATCAACATAATAGATTCGTCAAAAGTAACACTTTCGCTAATAACCACATTTCTAGTTTCAGAATTCCACAATTTATATTCTTTCGCACCGGGTTTATAACCAAGGAAAATATACTTAGCGACTCTAGACTCTAATTCACCATTATTAACATGAGCATAAACAGGATAGCCAAATATTCTCATATTTGAATAATCAGCTGGAGAACCAGACCATGCCTCAATTGGAGTCTTCTTATCAATTACCTGATTGGGTGACCGATTGATCAAATAACAAGCAGTGGATGTGGCTTCAACCCAATAACTCCTAGATAAGCCGTAACATACAACATACCTTCTTTATAATGGTTATGTTCATGCATTCGGCCACACTATTTTACTGAGAAGTACCTAAGACAGTGTAATATCTTATAATGCCCTTTAATTTGCATAAAGTTTCTAATTCTCCAGAACAAAACTCCAAGCCATTATTAGTATGTAGTTTCTTAACATACTTGTCAGTTAGCTTTTTCAATCATAATATTTCACTCCTTTAATGTCTTAAACACTTTGTGCTTCATGAAATATGGCCAAACTCTTATTGAATAATCATCAATGATGGTCAACATGTAGCCAGCACCTCCAAGGGACGGAAAGCAAGATTCTCCCTACAAATCAAAGTGAATATAATCCAATATGCCTTTTGTAAAGTGAATTGTTGTGCTGAACTTCACCCTCTTTTGCTTACTGAAGACACATTCTTCACAAAACTTCAACTTGTTGATGCTTTGACCATCAAGGAGTCATCTTTTGCATAACTCCATCATGTCAATTTCATTCATATGCTCTAGATGGATATGCCAAAAATTAGTAGTATCAAAATCGGATGATTTATTTGAGGCAACAACAACATTATCTAAAATTGTAGTACCTTGCATATGATATAAGTTGGCAGCTTTTATATCACTTTTTATTATAACAAGAGATACTTTGGAGATCTTCAGAACTCCACCTCCACCTGAATATTTGTATCCTTTAGCATCAAGAGTACTCAACGAGATAAAATTTCTCTTCAAACCCGGAATGTGTCAAACATCTGAAAAACTTATGATGGTACCACCAAACATCTTGATTTGGATAAAACCAATACCTGCAATCTTGCATGGTGAATTATCATCCATCAACATAGAACCACTTAGCATAACTTCATAATTCATGAACTAATATTGGTTCGGACTCATGTGAAAAGTGTGAGCTATATCAAGAATCCACTCATCATCGATTTTACAATTACCGGGAAAGGCAACGAGAACATCTCCATCAGAATATTACTTAGCAACTAACGAGGATCTAATAGTCCTCAATTAAGTTATTTATCTGTAATATTTATTATAGATAATAATGTCTCTTATACGACCTTCAAAGGTACATCTCAATATTAACAATGAGGGAGATCATACACTGATACACACGTAATGGTTGTAAGCTATTCTACTACCACTCTATATAGTCGTAAGTTCTTCTATGACCACCTATTGATCGTAAGTCTTACTATGATCACTTTATGGTCATAAGTCTTACTACGATCAGGTCAGTTACGACCACCCTATGGTCGATAAAGTCTACAGACATGTGGGTCTAATCGACTAGGAACATCTCTGAGCTATGTTTAATACACGCAGTAGTTAATATGTCCCGTTATTCTTGATACAACTAAACATATTAAACATCTATCTCTGATATAACTGCTAGGCAACGTGGGGGGTATGTCTCTGACAATAATCGCCCTTAAACATGCGCATTGCATCAAATGACAAGGTGTCTCTTGATGTGGACAACTGCCTCCCCTTCATGCTCTATATAAAGAGAAGAGGGTCAAGAGATTTCGATAAGCACAACGAGAGACAGAAGTCATCAAGCCCTATTTTTAGTGACTTCCTCCCTGTTGTAAACACAATCAATACATCAAGAAAGAAGTAGGGTTATTATCCTCTCAGGAAAAGGCCCGAACCTGTATAAAATGTATGTGTCCTTTTCTGTGTGGTTTCGCTTTAGGACAATCCCCAGTATTCATTCATAAGATACTAAACCATCGATAGTTGGTGCCGTCCGTGGAGATCTTCAATTTCTCCTTTCCTTTTTGACAAATTATCTTTATTTTGAACTCTGATGCTTTCATAACAAGAGAGTGGAATGAGGAGAATTGGTTCGATACGGCAGACTACATAGGACTCGATATGGATGCCTGCTACAAGTACGAGCAGAGCATTATTTTGTCTCGTGGCAATACCGGTTCCAGGTATCTTTCACCAAACCCAGGGAACCATACCACGAACAAGGTTGATGAGGGAGCCCACTCCCCCACAATGTTACACCAAGAAGAGGAACTAGAACCCTCAAAGGGCAAGGGCCCAACCGACTAGGACCAGGATCACCGCACAGCGAGTGTTGAACACAGTGAGGGTTCCTCCTGCAAACGTTCAAGCCTGTCTAAGGCCGTCCGATCTAGCACAGAAGTCCTAGAATCCATGATTCTAGAACTCAATCAACACCTGATAACCGTCACCCTTCGATTACCCCCACGAGGCATGTGGTCGAATATTCCACAAAAATGCTGAACCAACTCGTTCCTCAAAATTGGTTGAACCACGCGGTATAGGCTCGTCCCTCACGGTGGCTCACGTGCGCTCGACCATGCTCGCCAGCGTGAGGGGGCTGCGAAGAGGCGGTGGCGACCACCAAAATGGGATGCCGAGAGGGATAGGGGCTGGGGGCGGTGGTGTCGCAGCTTGGGCGGCACTGGGGCGGGCTGGCGGCAGCGCCTGGCAGCCGGGCACGGGGAAGGAGGAGGGATGGTGGCTCTGGAGGGGGAGAGTTAGGGTGAGCATGAGCATTAGGGGGTTGCAGGGAGCTCACCCATGCGGTCTGTCGGTGAGAGGAGGACTGAGGCGTTCCAGCAGTGTGAGCCCATGGCGGCGTGGCATGGTCAACACGGCGATGGCACTGTGGAGATGAGAAGCACGAGTGAGTGGTGGGGGAATGAGAGGGAGGTGATGGGGTGCCCTAGCAGGGTGGAATCGAAGTGGGACTCACCGGTTTGTAATTGGTGGCGGTGGGGCAGGTTTCACTGAACTGGGGAAGAAGACGGCGCAACGAGGCTGCCGGTGAGGAAATGGTAAATTGAGTGAGGGGTTTTGAGGAGAGGAGTCTGGAACACGTTTCGACGCGAATGGATTTGGGAGGGTGCATGGGATTCGATAGGGATGATGAGTTGAGCGCGGCGGCGCCGTGCGGCGGCCAGGACAGAGAAAGGGAGGCGGTGACAAGCAAGGCGAGGCGGTGAAAGGAAGGTGGGCGCGTGTGAGGCAAATGAAGGTGGTGACGCGTGAGCGACGCTCAGGAGGCGAAGAAGAGGAAAAGAAATAGAAGGAATGGTTGTCTGGAAGAGGAAGAAAGAAAGAAAAAGATAAGAAGGAAGGAAGAAATGGAAAAAAGAGAAAATAGAAGAAAAATAAAAGAAAATTGTATTTTGGGGGTAATCTCACCCATACAAAAAGAAGGTTACCGAATCAATCTCATTCACGAATCAAACACCATCTCGTAGCATCATGTATTATCTCATACATCCAACAAAACATATTCATGTATCATTCTATACATCCAACCAAACAGCATGCTTCTACCATCCCATCCACGATGATTTCATCTTACTTATATCATCTCATCTCATTCACCTTATCCCACCGAACAAACACACCCTAAGTTTCAGAACAAGAACTAATCCATGAGAAATCGGGACATGGCGCCAGTCGCCGATGTCTTGGACGTCAGGTGTCACTCCGAAGCCCGCACGAACTGTCCATGTTACGTAAATGGGATTTTGTCAAGAATGGTGCTTGAAGTAGGGAAAGAGTGCATCTCTGATGCCATCCTCCTCCCACTCCAGGCGTTGCCGCCACTCGTCGCTGCCCTGGATCTCCCGCAGCTTCCCCTGCGGCCGGACGCCGTCCAGCCGCCGCAGCACATTGCACTGTTCCACCTCGAGCACCTCGAGGGCCGGAAAGCTGACCGCAACGTTCCGGCACAAGCACCCAAGGCTCCGCATCCCGTGGACTGACAATATCTTGAGGCAGGGGAACGTCGGGCTCGCTTGCTCCACCGCCGGTCCGTCGCCGCCGTCGACGATCGCCTCCATTATGTGGCAGTAGTGCAGCTGCAGACATTCGAGGAGCGGGAGGTGCAATGCCCAGTTGGCGTTCTTCAGCACGTAGCAGTTGAGAATGTTGAGCCATCGGAGCGCAGGAAAGACATGGCTGGCTGTTATTTGCCGGAACTGGATCGTCTCCACTTGAATGAGCCGCAGGAGGTCAAGCTTCTCCAGCTTCGGCATGCGGTACGCTCTCCGGTGCTCGTCGTCGGAGCGGCCGCCATCTACGACAATGTCCTGTACGCCGGTGCAGCCCCGGAGGGTGAACTGCTGGAGAGTTTCGAGCATGTCGAGGCCGCCCAGTACGTCGGATAGCGTGGAAGGGAACAGCCTGAGCGATGCCGGCCCAGCCATGTCCTTCAGGCACAGCCGCCTCGTTGAGACATTGGCGAAGCCGGAGAGCTTCTGGAGCGCAGCGACGCTGCTGACATTGATGCCGAGGAACTTGAGGCACGCGTTTCTTGATCCGAGCTCTTCCAGGCTCGCCTCGGCACCGTGGTCATCGTCATCGTTGTGGCCCAACCTCCACCGGGTGTACTTGCTTGCAAAGACGTCGAGGATCTTCAGCTTCTGGAGGCCCAAGATGACGCTCCTCGGCATGTTTTCGAGCATGTTGGTGTCACTCAGGAGCAAATGCTCGAGCTGCGTGAGGTGCAGTAGATCAGGTGGTAGAGCGCTGATGTAGGTGCCTGACACGTTGAGGTACCGGAGACCGACAAGCGAGCCAATCTCGCCGGGCAGAACCCTGATGATAGTGTCGGAGAGATCCAGGTACGTGAGCGCCGGCACACACCGGAGGAAGCTCCCTGGGATCGCGTTCAGCGACGTGTTCATCTGCAGCATCAGCGCCTTGAGGCCTGGCCGCGCGGGGAGCTGCGGCGGGAGCTCCTCGATGAAGTTGTTCATGAGCGAGACCCGCTCGGTAGCGCCGGCCGGCGACATGCGCCACTGCTCGTTCAGCTTGGACGCGGTCTTGATGCCGACGCCGGCGCGCACCAGCCACTTGTTCCTCTTGGCGCCGCACTCGGAGGCGATCCAGAGGGACATGTCGCGTATCATGTCGTGCATCCTGATTTCCTCCGGGTCGCCGTCGCTTCCGCACTCCAGCAAGCGGACGTCCTTCAGAGCGGTGATGATCCGCGTCCCCGTCTCGACATCTTCGTCGATGCCGGCGGCCCCGGCGATGAGGCCGAGCCCGAGCCAGCACTCGACCAGCTTCTCTTTCTTGATGGAGTAATCCTCGGGCCAGAGGCAGCACGTCAGGAAGCACTCCTGCATGGTGGGCGTCGGGAGGTAGTCGTAGCTGACCTTGAGCACGCGCAGCATGCCGGTGTTCTCCTCCTCCATCCCGGTGATCTCGTGGAGGTTGGCGTCACGCAACTTGTCAATGGCGTGCCGCCACAGCTCCGGGTCGGCCTTGGTGGACAGAGACTTGCCGATGGTGATGAGCGCGAGCGGCAGCCCGCGGCATTCGCGGGCGACCTCCCGCGCGAGCCCGGCGATCTCCGCGTGGGACGCGATCGTCGCGGCCGTGGCGTTCAGCTCGAAAAGCGTCCACGCGTCGTCCGTCTTCAAACACTCCACGTTGACAATCCGATCAGCCCTCATCTTGCTGCAGACGATCTCCGACCTGGTCGTCAGCACAACCGTCCGCCGCTGACTGCTCTGCTCGTCGCCGGCGCAGTCTGGATAAGGAACGCCGATGAGCTTGAGATCGAAGCACTCCCACAGGTCGTCTAGTAGCATCAAGAAGCTTGTGTTCCTCAGGTACTCGGCTATCGGCATTGCACGTTCCTCCAAGTCGGCGCCGGAGTGCTCGTCAGGCAGGCCTGCCAATGCCAAGCCTAATTTGCTCGCTACGTCGTTTTGGAGCCGCTCCATGCTGCATTCTTTGGAGGCCACCGCCCAGATGACGTGGTCGAATTTTCTGCCGCTCGCCGGCGACTGCCTTGTGGGAAGGAAGCTGTTGTTGATGGCGCGGAGGAGGGTGGTCTTCCCCACCCCTCCCATGCCGCAGACGCCGATGACGCCCACGGATTCGTCGGCGATGTACCGGAGCGCCTCATCGACGTAAGCCTCCATCGCGACGACGGCCGCCGGCGTCGGCACCACTTGGTGCGCGGTGGCGGTGAAGCTTCCGCCTCCGCGCCGCACGACGCAGATCCCGTCCCGCTCTTGCACGATCTGCTGCGCCTGCCAGAGCGCCCGCGCCGCGCGCTTGCCGATGCGGTGGCGCGAGACGAGGCGGAGGCGAGGCAGCGATAGCGCGGCATAGTCCGCGACCACGCTGTTCGCCTGCTGCTCGGCCTTCCTGGTGCGGGCCAGCCAGTTCACCACCTCCTCTGTGCAACCCAGCCGGTGCAACCGCGCGGCGCTGTCGTCGTCTTCGCTATCTGGGCCGACGTTGTCGGTGTCCGCCACGATAGCGCCGTGGACTCTGCTCCGCATGGCGGCGAGCTGGCCGATGGTCTCCTGCAGACGGCGGACGTTCCTCGCCGCGTCGAGCATCTCGTCGAGTTCGCTCCATAGGCGGATCATGCAGCAGGTGGTGGTTTCGCCGACGACTTGCTGGTCGGCCGGAGCGGCCACGTTGTTGCTGCTGGCCATAACGCCCGGGTGCGGTCAGGTACTCAGGTGGACAGTGATGGCACAGGCCAATACTTTTCAATGGACGGACCAGATGGAGCTTGAGCTGGATAAATAGTTAGCAGCACGTACGATATGTGTACATGAGTAGTGCTGTGCTCAAGAACAACTATATTCTGTTACTTCTGCAGTGTTGCAGAAGAACAAGTGTGAACGGATGTGTATGCAGTTGGACTGATCCAACCATTGTTGCGAATTTGCGATATGGACAATTCTAAAAGAAAATGTACAGCGATTCTCAAATCTAAAAAATATTATTATTTGTTTCCACAGATCAACTCATGTCTGCTTCATGATCTGTATATACTCCATTCTTTTAGTAGCCTAGAGATGTAGAGGAATGTAAGCATGGCGTGTGGATGTGAACTTGTGCAGTCGGTGCAGTGACAGAGATAGGAGCAGTACCAACTAACAGCCTGACAGCAGTGCATGCGTCTATACATTGTCGACCAGTCCAGCGTGTACGACCAGACAAATTGAATATATGGTGAACAGAGCCGGATCGAAGTCAGCCATGCATGTTCGACCGTGACCGTGTGGTACTGCGGACTATGCGGAAGACGACATGGTAGAGACTAGCGAATGTGCTTTCATACTCTGCAGTAGAGTCCCTGTGCCTTGGCATCTTCTTGTAGCACAGTTTTTGGTCGTTTCCCTTTAACTATCAACCGGTTCTCTTCCTAAGCTTGTGCGTTCGTTTCCTGTCTCATAAACTATAGAGCATGTCTCGGTCTTGGCACGGTTACCACGGTATGAAATACGTACGACACGAAAGCGCTTTGTCCGTTGATTTCAGTGCACACACGATGACAAGGAAAAGGAGTCAAGAGTGCAGAGTAAGGCAGGAGGCATGCTAGACTTGAACTAGCTAGGAACTAGGATTAACACATGATAATTTCCTCTTACGCACCTACGTAGCGACTAGCGAGTCTCTCTATATATATATAGAGGTGGCCCGTACGTGATGGATCAGTGCAAGTGCAGAGCGCCACTGCGCCAGGGCCTGTAGGCTACGACCGTACGTACGTAGTGCTGTCAGGTTGTCAGGTTGACTAATGGCCACGGCGGAGACAAGCGACGACAGGCCGCTGAGCAGGCTCGCCGAGGCGTTCCATGCGCTAGGAGGGACGGCGGCGGAGTCACCGGCGCTGCCGATGAGGCTGGAGGCGTTCGTGCGCGCCTGCAGGACCATGCTGAACTTGTTTAGCTTCCTCGGGCCTGAGTCCGACTTCTGGAAGGCCGACTACTTGGAAAGGGTACGTTGGTTAGCAGCGCAGTTAAAGCTTTTAAGTGTACCGCTGCATGCAACTCAATACTCGTAGTTATCGAGTGTTTTTGGGGTTTATGAGTACTCGAATTTTCTTAATCTATACTATACTTGATAATATCTTATTAAGGGAGGAGGCAAAGTGATCTCATACATTGAATCTAAATCTAAAAGTTCAAAATTTGAGTACTAGTTAGCAACAAAACATTCAAGTACTTCTAGACACCTCAAAACAAAAAACTTTTGAGCCTCAGTGACTAAAGAAAGGAACCCTGCGCCTACTGAACTACTGAAGTAACCGCATTTCCGCATGCAGGTAGAAGATCTGGACAAGGCATCGAGAACGGTGTCTACTCTGGACGACCTGATCGAGCAGGACAAAGCTAACGGGTGTGTCCGAACCGCCGGCAGCCACTCTCGCAATCTTCTCCGGCTGAACCGCGTCATACACTTGACCAAGGTCTTATACGAGCTGCTGCTGTCAACGCAGTAAGGGCTTGTTTGCTTTGCAGCCTGGCTGTTTTTAGCCTGACCGACAGTGAACCTGGTTGCTGTCGGTTGCATGTTTGCTTCGTTTCCTGCATAACCTCCCAGACCAGGCCAGCAGCAAATTCTCAAGCGTTCAAAAACAGCGACCGGCTCAGGCAGCTCCGATCTGTCTGGATCCACCGTTTGTAATTTTGATTCAACGGTTTATTTTCCATTCACCAATTCCAGGCACAGATTCTCAACCAAACAACTCATCTTCAGGTTTGTTTGATCAGTCAAAAATCATCTACTTTTCATGCTACCTGCAGGCACCACTTTTTCTCAAACATAAAATCTAGGGCACCAACCAAACAGGCCCTAAGTGACCGATGACTGAATGATAATGGCACATGCTTATATGTATATAGTTGACTGTATAATTTGTTTTTTTCTCGTTGCTGTTTTCGTTCTGTTATTTCAGAGGGGATTCTTTCGATGGCCCATACTTCTTGGCCTACGCATCGGTGTTCTCGCGCTACCACGCGAAGAGCGTGCAGAGCACAGTCACAGACTCCATCGGTGGCTTTCCTGTCAAGTCGAAATCGGGGATGTTTCGGATGATGAACGAGACCCGTGAGTTCAACTCACAGTCTCACATGATCTATTAGCCCTTTTCTTAATTGATTAATGGCTTGTGAAATCGTTTTTATATCATTTTTATTCTACTTTCCCTTTGCGCACGCAGCCGAATCATCAAAAGTTCAGATGCAGAAGCACATTGCTGGGTCCGGTCAAGTCAACATGGCTTTCTCTAGTGTTTCTTGCCTAGCAACCAGTTTGGACGGTACTTCGCTACGTGCAGAGCAGACGACCATAGTCTACAGGCGCCATGTGCAGCTGCTCATGAAGCAAAAATATATGGTGCTTTATACTCCCATGCATCCTCTGTCGCATTCTCTTCCAATAATAATATCCGTCCTACCTAGCTAGCTGCTAGCTTGTTCGGGATAAATTTGGTTTCCCATCGTTTACATCTGTTCTTCTGTTTCAGCTTGTACTAATTGATCAATATATGTAAGATCGAGCAAATAGATGGTGCGGAATTCCAATGAGCAGCTTCCCATGAGAAGTGGGGAACCAGGAATTTAAAAGACTCGGGACAAACTTATAGTGTAAAAAATACTAAGGCACAATGTAATTCAATAGTTAATATAATTAATGATGTTAAATACATTCAAATTATCAACTCTAACCGATACAACTAGACAAACATAGATCTAATTGATACGACCAAACAAGCATATAATACAATATTAAGAGCTTGTACAAACTACTAACAAGGTTGTTGTGCTGGCTCGGTGGCGTGCCTCGGTGCCTCGCTGTACACGCGCCGCGCCGAGCTTCCGCCATCCTACGTGTCGCCTTGCCAGCTTGCCGCGCTGAGCTCCCGCCGTCCCACGTGTCGCCTTGCCAGCTCGTCGTGCCTCAGACCTCAGGCCCCGCCCACACCGCGTCGTGTTGAGCTCCTGCCGTCGCATTGCACCTCAGCCCCCGTCTGTCGAGAGATCCCGCCGTCGCGTCGTGCTACGCGGTGGAGGGGCTGGTTGGGGAATGGCCGAAATCGAGCACCAGAACTGCCTAGTTAGGGTTACTACTTATGAGTGACTCATCACTTCATTAACTTGGGGGCTACTGTTGGGCCTGCCGGCTGCCACTCAGCCTACGGCCCACACTGTCCCCTCCTCCAGTCCTCCTGTTCTCCAATCTCCATGGTTGCGCTTGCTCATGGCGGCTTGGCGCCGGCGGGCTGGCGGAGAGGTGCGGTAGGGGGGTGTGGTGGCTAAGAGACCTGGGGCGGCTGCCCTAGCGGTAGTTTCGTCACTGCTAAGGAGAAAAACAACATTATGAGTAGACCGATCGACTACTTCCTTAAACAAAAGCGAGCACAACAAATTTTTGCATTAGACCACCTACACTAAGAAAGTGTTAAGGATATTTTATCTTGATAAATCTCATCCACTGGCTACACCCATTATCGTTAGGTCGGTAGAAGTGGACAAAGATTCATATGGACCTAGACGAGATAATGCGGATACATTAGGACCTGAACCCCCTTATCTAAGTGTTATTAGAGTATTGTTATATCTTACCAATTATACCAAGCATGATATTGCATTTGCAGTAAATTGTTTGGCCATATAAAGTTCCAAGCCTACATAAGAGGCATTAGAACGGAATTAAGGGAATTCTTAGGTACCTTATGGTACAATTGATTTTGTACTCTTTTATGCAAAGAGTAAAGATATGACACCGAAAGATTACTCAGACACTCGCTATCATTCTGATCCCCACAAAGCCAAGTCACAAATTGGATACGTCTTTATAAAAGGTTCTACAACTATCTCTTAGAGATTGGTAAAACAATCGGTTGTATCTACGTCAACTAATTATGCTGAGACAGTGTTGTCGTCGTCTTCGTTGTCTGGGCCGTCATCACAGGTGTCCGCCACGATAGCGCCATGGACTCTACTCCGCATGGCAGCGAGCTAGCCGATGGTCTCCTGCAGACGGCGGACATTCCTCGACGCGTCAAGCATGTCGTCTAGTTCGCTCCATAGGCAGTTCATGCAGCAGGTGGTGGTTTCGCTGACGACTTGCTGGTCAGCCGAAGCGGCCACGTTGTTGTTGGTGGCCATAACGTCCAGGTGTGGTCAGGTACTCAGGTGGACGGTGATGGCAGAGGCCAATACTTTTCAATGGACGGACCAGATGGAGCTTGGGCAGGATATATAGTTAGCAGCACGTATAATATTTGTAGATGGTAGTGGTGTGCTTAGATCTGGGAGTCGGGCCTTGCCGTGCCATTATGGCACGAGCTCGATTGACTTTGGACCGTGTCAGGTTGTGTCGGTCCGGCATAGCATCCTCACTGTGCCATGCCATGCCAACTCGTCTCCGGCGGGGTCTAGGCATGGCCGAGGCTACGATGAGGTTCATGATAGAAAATAATGCATTAGACTATAGGGACATAAATATTTAGGGGAAAGAACTAAATGTTATTTATTATTGGGAACCGATACAAAGTTATTGTCTCGTTAAAACCTTACACCCAGTGTTGGGTACCACCGGTAAGGAAAAGAATACATTAACTGCATGAATACATACTAACTACTCCCACAATGTCAAGATTGTTCATGCGTTCTAGATCAACATACGCCTATATGATCTTGGGATCCTCCAGTTGATGTTGATGCCGCTCTTTTGCCAATTCCTATTCCTTAAAACAAGTGATTGTCTCCACCATCTTGTGTGTGAGGGATGAACTCCTTTCTTCAATTAATCTTCCTGCCACGATGAACGTCGTTTTCAAGAGACATATGGCACTGGAACCAGTAGAACATCCCATGTGAAATGGCACGGCACAGGGAACATCCGCTTGTTGTTCTTCCACCACTCGAGCATGTCTACCTTTCCTCCAACTGAAATATCATGATCGATGTTTGCAAAATCATGCTTCAGGTAGTGATAGAGCTCTGAGACAGAATTCCACGGGGGGCACTTGAGACTGAGAGGATGAACAACTAGACTTCTCATTCAGCTTCTTCCACAAGTGGGCTATCACACTTGTCTTGCCTTAATGTGCCTGCTGTGAGGCCTCTGATCTCGTGCTGCGATGATACAAGCGAAAAACACGAACAAACTCCTTTTTGATATGTTCGAAAGCTTCGGAGAAATCAAGGCCGAGGCACTCACCTATTCCCTCTAGAGCAATCTGCAAACCTGCTAACTTTTTTGTAGGATCTAAAATGATAGTAAAACAATATAGGTATGAAATAGATCCAAAATATTTAACAAATTTTTTCTCCATTGCCGCAACAACATGGCCTAAAAGGGGACCCCTTAGATTTAGCAAACCTATTTGCAATTAACCCAATATAATATATAACTAAGTACGAGGTAGGGTAGTAAACACCGGATAGAGTCTTATCTGCTTTGTAAAAAGGTCTCAAAAATGACTAACAATTTCCTAATCTGAGTTAGTAAATATCAACTTATTACTCTGAGAGTTAGCATTGACAAAGACATATATAATACGTTCATACCCTTGTACCTTCTTCAGCATGATGTATGTCGAGTTCCAACTCACCTTCATGTGAAGACCGAATTTTCTTGGGGTCTTTTCGTTGGCTATGCAATACTCCGCGAACCTAGCAACCACTTGTGTTGAACTTGTGAGGTAACGAAGGGCATCACAAATATTGTTTAAATAAATGCCAATGTCCTCCATACCATCTTGAATAACAAGATTCAAGATATGACATATGCATCTCTTGTGGAGAACATATCCACCGATATATGTCTGAAACCTTAGGGTGAGGATGTTCATAGCTTTCGTATTCGCCAATGTGTTATCAAGAGTTATAGAAATAATCTTATTTTCTACTTGAAAATCCTCAATTACCCCTAGTATGCACTTAACAATGGCCTCTTCTGTGTGTGATTCACTAATTAACTTAAAATCCTATGACTCTTTTGTTTAGCTTGTACTTATCATCTAAATAATAGGGTACAACACTAAGGTAGGCAGTTCTCTGGTGCGATGATGTCCAAATATCCGAGGTTAAAGCAAAAGAGTACTGAACTTGTAGGAATATTTCTTTTAGTGCTACTTTCTCCCTACTATACATCCCTAAAATATCAGATAATGTAGTTCTTCTACTAACATGTTGGTAAAAAACCGTGTTGGATCATTCTTTCGAACGAGCGACTTTCACCTATCCTAATTGGTTGATCTTCGGAAACAATGTATCTAGCAATTTCCTCACAGGCAGAAAAAGGGTTGTATTCCCAAGTACTTATAGAGCCATCATCCTCAAAGTTCAGTTGCGTCTGGACTCCTCCACCTCGCGTGTGCGTCCCCATCATTTTCAAGCATTCTGTGTAGTGTCGGTTTAAGCGCGTCGTCCCTCCACATGTACGAGTAGTTAATTAAACTTTGCAATAATTACAAGTTGCGATCTCTACCATTTGGCCATCTCGAATTTCCTTGCTACAGGTCATGTGCTTCCAGAACTCCGCCTTTCGCCCGATGCTGTCAGTGCCGGGCGTGGACCCACCAACATTGCCATCCGTGGACGGGGTAGAGATGTCTGGCATCCTCGTCAGGTTCGGAATGCGTTGGTATTCCTTGTAGCCTTCCATATCGTCCATATGACGGTCCTCCATGCTGTACTCTCCCATGCTTGGGGAAAGTCGACGAGCATCGATGGGAAAGGTGGTGGGAGGAGGACTAGGGGAGCGGCAGCGGGAGCTTCTGTGACTGCGACTTGCTACTGCTTTTGTCTTGCGACTCATCGATAGCATAGCACTACCGATCCTGGTCGTTCCCTCCGCCGGCTTCATGCTTCGACTCCTTGGTAACATACCTGATACCGTTACTGAGCTTTCTATTGTATAGACTATTAAGAGTTTGAGACTACTGAGTAGAGTAGTAGAGCAAAGAGAGAATCAGATAAGAGAAGTTGTGCTTCGATCAGTGGTGAAGAAATGAGCAAATAGAGAATCGGATAAGAGAATATGTGTTTCAGTGGTGAAGAAATGTGCAAAATGAGGTCGGTTTTATAGGCACAGAGAGGAAGAATCCCACACCAACCCACTGCCTTGCCTTTGCTTTTGCTTGTTGCCTTCTTTCTCTGGTTCATCTTGTCATTGGAATGGACATGACGACTATTGTAGAGCATGCAGCCAAGTCCTCGCAGCCCGTTGCCTCTCTCTCCTCCTCTGTTGCATCTCTACGAGTGCGAATGTAGCAAGTATTATCATAGGTCACCTCTACCTCCACACTCAGGTCCCTAATGAATCTCCCCAATCACCACCGCCCCCAGTGCCCTCATCCTCCATCTCTGCCCATCGCCTCTACCTCCCTAGTCCCCACTCCCCTGGTGCTCATGGCCTCGCCTTTGCCTCTCCACTCCCCGAGCACTCCGTCCTTCGCCTCTGCCTCCCTACTTCCCCAGCGCCGACAGCCTCCAACGCTCCACCTTCACCTCTACCTCCCCACCCCCACTTCCCCACCGCCCCCGGTGCCAACAGCCTCCGCGGCTCCACCTTTGCAACTCTGCCCATCGCCTCTGCCTCACCATCCCCATGTCCACCTCCCCCAACGCTGATGGCCTCCCCACTCCCCACTGCCCCCAGGCCCAGGTGCAGCTCCACCTCCTCCTCGCCTCCCCACTCCTCTAGGGGCTGCGGCTCTGCCACTCCACCAACGAAGCTCGGGGTTACGCGGGGGAGGGGGAGCATGGCTACAGTGCGGTGGGAGCTATGGAGGAGAGGTAGCGGTCGAGACTGGATAGGCGGGCATGAGGTGATGGTGGAGGTGGGCGCGCGGGCGGGGAGGACGAGGTAGATGTGGCAGAGGCGGGTGCGCTGGCGGGGGTGGCGAGGCAGAGGTGGATGCGAGGTGGTGGTGGAGGCGAGCGCGTGGGCGGGGGTGGCGAGGTAGAGGCAGGAGCGAGGTAGCGGTGGAGCAGTGGAGGCGAGCACGTGGGCGGGGGAGGCAAGGCAGAGGCAGTGGAGGCAGGCTTGTAGGCGGTGAGGCAGAGTTAGGCGCGATGTGATGGTGGAGCCGTGGCGGCGGGCACGCAGGAGGGGGTGGCAAGGCAGAGGCGCTAGAGATGGGCTGAGGTGGTGGTGTAAGTGGGCGCACGGGTGGCAGAGGCGAAGTAGAGGCAGAATCGTGGAGAGGCCTTGGCCGTTGTTGGTGGTGGAGGCAGAGGAAGCGGGCAGGGATGGCGAGGTAGAGGATGCGGGCGGGGCGAGGGTGACGGCCATGGCGACTTGGCGAGGTGCGCTCCTCTCCCTCTCCCTTTAGTGCCACTATCGTGCCTCCGTGTTGCTTTCATTCCGGGCCAACCCTAGCATGCCCAACTAGTTATGTCGTGCGGGGCCACCTGTTGATGATGGAACACGGGTTCCCTATCGAGCTTATTTGGGAAATAAAACGAGAACGCTATAAAAAGACCTTTTATTGATGTGGACACACTGAGTAGTTGTATAAGAACACGAATGATGTTACAGAATGATCATAATGATCATGATTGTTGTTGATGTCTATCGATGAACTTATTATCTAATGATCCTATCACAGAATACGTGGGCTAGCCCCTTTATAGCTATTGAAGGGGGTGACAGTTAATGCTACTAAAGGCATCTCTAATCTTCATACACATTAGCCAGAGAGTCTTTAACTGTCATATCCTTTAGCCAATCTTGTGTCCTTTAGCCAACTGTTGTCAGTTGCCAGATGCGCCAATAGCCGCTTTCCGCTAGTCACATGGGTAACAGTTGTGTCTCCCGGCCAGTTTGCTGGTCAGGGATAACTGGTCGGACAATGTCCATAGCTGGTCGTCCATGACCTCAGTTTGGCTGAAATAAAGGAAATAAAACTTCCTTTATATATTGGTCGCAGCTCATAACCATTATAATGTGGGCTTCTATTAAGTGAACATCCATTGACAAGAACTCTGACTTTGACCAAAAAAAGTTTGACCTGATAAAGAATCCTCATCACCACCCAACGACCCCATCCTCAGGCTCGACCTGCCCGTTTGTACCGTGCCGCCCGCCACGTTTCGTGTTGTGACGTGCTTGGGCGTGTCGTGCCGACCGAGCCTCGAACCGGTCTGGGAAAGCACAGCCCAACTCCCATGTCTAGGTGTGCTCAAGAACAACTATATTCTGTTACTTTTGTAGTGTCGTAGAAAGAGAAAAGCACAGCCAAACCCCCAGGTCTTGATGTGCTCAAGAACAACTACATTCTATTACTTTTGTAGCGTCACTGAAAAACAAGTGTGAATGCATGTGCATGCAATTGGACTGACCCAGCTAGACCTCGGCACTGGGCTAGGGCTTTTCGGGCCAGCCCATAGCATGGTCTCCTCGGCACGGCGGAAGCACGGTAGGGCATGAGCACCGTTAGGGCCGTGCCAGCACGGCACGAAGACTAGGGTAGTGCCGGGCCTAGTACTCCGGCATGACGGGTGACACCGTCATGGACCATGCTTGGGCTGGCACGGCACGTTCAAGCCTAACAGGCCCAAAGCCAGCTAGGCACGCGCCAAGGCACGACTGCATGCGCCAAGGCACGACTGCATGCGCCAAGGCACGGTTGCACGTGCCAGGGCACGCTGCCGCACGATCGCACCCAGTGCCATCTTCCACAGACCGCCCCGCTACAGCCACCGCACACCCCACTATGGCCACCATGTGCCTGCCCTCGTGCTGGCCACCACGGCTGCCGGCGCTTGCCCTCGCACCGGCCGTCCTGCCACGACCATGGCCATCGCGCGCCATTGGCCCATACCACACAATGCGCCCGCCCTCACCACAACACCTTGTCAGGCTCACCTCAGTTCTCCAGCGCCGCTCTTGCAGCTCCCTCGCATGGCCACCCCGCCACGGCCATCGCGTGTCGCCGGCCGTCTGGCTTCCTCGCTCCAGCTCCATCGCGCACGACCTTCCTCGCGGAAAGGAGATGGAGGTGGCTGAAGAGGGGAGGGAGGTGGCTAGAGAGGGGAGGGACTTGGGGGAGCATAGAGGTCTAGGTCCCTCGCACACGAGCCCCTCGCGGGGAGGAGATGGAGGCTGCCGGAGAAGGGAGGGAAGCAGCAGGAGAGGGAAGGGAGTTGAGGGGAGTGGAAGAGGCGGACGACGCGGGGAGGGAGTTGGGGGGAGTGGAAGAGGTGGGTGTGAGGAGGGAGGCAGCCTGAGAGGGAAGGCAGTTGGGGCTTGGGGTGTGGAAGAGGCGGATGCGGGGAGGGAGGCGGTTGGAGAGGGAAGGCAGTTGGGGGTGTTGCCGCGTTAGAGAATGGAGGGACCAATAGGGAGGCCGATGGGGGGAGTACTGGGCAGAGGTAGGCCGTTGGGGGTGGCCGGGTGGGGGCCGGGGGAGCTGAGACGGCCGACGCAGGGGTGGCCATTGGCGACTTGGCACTGACGATGGAAATGGAGGGAGAGGGACACGAGAGATAGAGAGTGGGCAGTGGTGCAGTGCACTAGAGTCTGGACGAAGTCATAGAGACGTTGGGACTTTGGAGGGACAAGAGACGTTAGGACACTAACACAGACGAGAGAGAGTGGCAGTGGAGGACGAGAGACGTTGTGGACATGAGAGGCAATGGCTAACGTTCGGCTCACTCCTGCCTATAAATTTCATTGTCCACACTCTGCACCTATCACAAACTCACAACCATCTCTTCCTTTGTCTATGCTCTCTCTTCTCTCTGTGCTCTCTCTTCTCTCTTTGCTCTCTGAACTCTACTTGCTAGTCTTCCAACATGTTTGGCAGGAATAAGTCAGGAGGGGGGGAACAGGAGATCATGCCCTCACATGCTTAGTCCTTCTCCCCAAGAATAAGAAGAATTGCAAGAGCAAGAGATCGATCCTCACCAGCTCTCCCCAGATATGGGAGACTATGGCAAGGATGACCGTCATGTGGACGAACGTGGGGCTTCGAGGATGCCCACATCTCCACCCTGGGCGCGGAGTTGGTGCATCGACGCCTGCAACGGACAGGTGTCAGGTACCTTATGCAATATGTAAATGTTGTCATACTAAATTGTCTGCATGCTCAGGTGGAGGAACATGTCAAATCACGGTTGGCCAAACGGGGGGGGGGGGACGTCCAGACCCAACTTAATTGTGGGACCGATGGTTCGGTAAGTACATGGATGTACAACCCGCAAATAGCTAGAGACGAAATTGCTAGATATATAGTTACTAAGGATGGGTGAAATCTCTAGTTTTGAAAGAATGATCCAATGTGATTTTTGCCCACAATACCGACATGTAAGTAGGAGAACAAATGCGCGTGACATAGTAGAACTCTACCAACGTAAACTATCAAGTTTGAAAGAGAACTTCCTGAAAGTTACATTTTCTTTTGCTTTAACCTTAGATATATGGACTTCATCCCACCAAAGGGCAACCTATCTTAGTGTTGTTGCACATTACTTAGATGACGATTACAACTTGAAAAGCGAGTCATATGGTTCAGGCCTATCGATGAGGCACACATCGGAGAGCCCATCGCACAACGTGTATTAGAGGTCGTTTGAGATTTTAAAATAGAGAACAAAATTATTTCCATCACTCTTGACAATGCCTCAGTTAACACGGTTGCCATGGAGTTTCTCGCACCGCATCTGGAGTCCTACACTGGTGATTTCATCCTCCACCAGAGATGCATGTGCCACATCTTGAACTTCATCGTGCAGGCAGGCTTGCAGGTAATAAAACCTAGTCTAGACAACATACGCGATGCTATCTAGTTTATTACAGTCTCAGGCCCAAGATATGTCCGGTTCAAGGAGTACTAGAGGGCCAACAATAAGAGGTTAAGAAAATTCAACCTGGACATGAAGGTGCGGTGGAACACCACCTATACTATGTTGGAGCGGTGCAAGGAGTATGAGTACATCATCACTCCCTTCGTCAATACTAATTATGGTAAGTAGTTGGTTATTGAAGCGGATTGGCTAGTTGCTGGTCATTTTCGTGAATTTTTGAAAGTTTTTTACGATGCAACCACAGTTTTATCTGGTGTTTACTATCCTACTTCTTGCTTAGTTATCGAGTGACTTTGGACTATTGCTAATGCTATCAAGGAAAACAAAAATGATGCCCTTCTGAGACATATTATTGAACCAATGGAGAGAATTATTTAAAAAATATTTTCAAGCTATCCCACATCTCTTCTGTTTTGGTACTATTATGGACCCTTAAAGAAAATTAGCAGATCTGAAGGGGACTTATAAGGGAATTGGGGAGGCATTTGATCTTGATTTTTCTGAGGCTTACACTCACATAATCACATTCATAACGATCTTTTTTGAGTTTTCTATTTGTATTATGAAAAGTTTGGCAGCAGAAGTCAATCGAGAACAACTACTTCAACAACGCAACAAGGACAACGCAATGTGAGCGCCTCCAACATCTAGAAGAAGCTAAAAGACCTGACATCCAGTTCGTCCTCTCGTACGCCGACCAAGTCTCAATGGAATCCAAGAGTAGAGATCAACCACTACCTCGACACACCTTTTGCGGACACCGAGCTTGACTTCGCAGAGGGCAATGATGTCAACCTCCTCTTGTGGTGAAAGAACCACCAGCATATTTACCCCGTGTTGTCATATTTTGTACGAGATGTACTTGTGGTTCCGGTGTCGACTCTCATCGGAAGCCACTTTTAGTATGGTGGGAGGATCATCGAGCCAAGGAGGTCGTCTCTCACACCTGAGATGGTTGAGGCACTCACATGCCTCAAGGACTAGGAGAGCGCAGATGAACGGACACAACAACAACTCGAGGGTTCGGATATCGCGGAGGCGATAGCCGACCTAGAGAATCTCGACGTCAACTAGTCTATCTATGTGCATGTAGTTGTTGTACTATTTTCCTTACCAGGGGTACCACACACTGGGGGTAAGGTTTTTAACGAGGCAGCAACTTTGTATTTGTACTGTACCCAACAATGAATAAATTTTAGTTATTCCCCTGAATATTTATGTGTTGCTGCGCTATGAACAATTTTTATTTTGTTTTTCATTTTCTATCGTATTTTTTCTTTCCCCTACTTTTTTTCCTAATCTCTCTTTTTTTCCCTCACCTTTTTCCCCATTCCCTCTCTTTTTTCCTAACCTCTTTTTTCTCTCTTCCATTTTCCTATTCCCTCTCTTTTTTTTCTTCTCCCTCTGCTTTTCTCTCCTTCCCCGAGATGAGTCGAGAGCCTTCTCTGTTCTTCCCTCTTCTTCCCCATCCTCCACTCCTCCTCGGTCCTCTCTTCTCCCTATCTCTTCCTCCTCTGCCGCCACGTAACCCCACCTCCCCTCTCCACGCGGCCGCGACGGTGGCCAGCCTCGCCTGTCATGTCCCCCACCTCCTCCTCCCCTTGGGCTCGGCCCCGTCTCTCTGCTGCTACCCCTGCAGCTCCCTCGTGTGGACCCGACGCTTCGGCTCCCTCGTGCCCCCTCCGCCGGCCTCGGCGGTCCTCCGTGAGGCGCACGATCCCCCTCGCTCCGCCCACGCCTCCGCGCGCGTGGAGGATGGGGCGGGAGAGGGAGGCGTCCGCTATCGATTCTGCGGGACGCGGGTGTAACCCGACATTGTTAGTCGTGTTGGGCCGGCCCATCAAATCAGGGGGTCAACCTAAGCACAGCACGGGTCTCGTGCTGTGTCTAGGCTGGGCCAACAATGCCGTGCCTCGGGCCGGCCCGGCAGGCACGACCCATCTAGCCACCTCTAAATACGCTAGAGAATTCGGATCACCTCTATAAATGTTATGTTTAGTTATGGTTTACCGGCAGCACACCAGGCTTTGTAATTGTAGGCTTGTCCGGAACATGTGAATTTTATAGGAATTTCATGTGAAGCAGTTCAGAAATCAAGAAAAAAAAACTCAAGTTTCAAGTTAGGAGTTAGGAATTTCTGGTATATATAGTCTTGTTTGATTCATTTTATTGGCAACGCTATTACACGTACGCTATCTTTGGTAAGCAGTGCTGGTTGGACCCTGTTGTTGCTGTGTTGCATAGGGAGAGAGGCCATGATTGGCTGATTTTTTAAAATAATATTAATATAAAAGATAATTATAAAAATAAATAGTCAAAAAATTACAAAAATAGGTTCCTATGGCCATTTGATATGGCGATAGGCCCCTGTCGCCATTCCAATTGGCGACAGGAACCCTGTTGCCAATCAGAACAGTGCTGAGAGGGTCCTCTTGCCAATTGAACTAACAACAGAGCATGTCACCATATCAAATGGCGATAGGAACCTATTTTTGTAATTTTGTTAATTTATGTGCAGAGAATTAAGCCTAAATATTTAGTGCATTTCACAAAGTTTTTTTTGCTAATACCTTGAAGTGTCCGCGTAGTTCGGAATCCGAAATTGGAGAAGATAACAAAATGTGAAGTAGACAATGCAATTGGGAACGCGGGTTCGGTGGCGCAATAAAAGAAATAAACCCCTTCGGAGCGAAATGAAAAAATATTTGGGTTTAGAGTTGCCATGCGCGCTGTTGTCCCGATTGTATTATTCATAGAACCGATTCATTCGAGAAAAGATAACATAATATTTAATAGTCAAAATATTTGGCCATTCGGGGAAAGATAAGTTTGAAAGACTTTATAATTTAATTGTGAATTACATGGCGCACTAGGTTTGGTTACATATATTAGAAACACCAACATGCACGAATCAACAAACTGAAATACACCTACAATACACGTGCGCCTTTTTGGGCTCGAAAAAAAAGGTTAGTTGGAACAAAATCGATCAGTCCTAGCAGCCCCTCAATCTCTTCCCCTTGTCTCTGGTCTGCCCATGGCGACGGCCAATCTTGAAGTCAGCCATGTTTCGCGAGACGGGCTAGACGATTAAATGATGTTAGGATAGCACAACGTATGGGGGAATTAATAATCAGGATGCAAATTGAACATAACTCACCTCTTCGATCTGGACTACACCTAGTTAACAGGGAGCGCTAGGATGGCCATCGGCCTCACTAGAATGATCCTTCCCCTTGTCCACTGTGCACTTGGCCCAATCGTACTCAGCTTCCTGTTCGGGGGTCCTCCACCACCACCCTACTTTCTTGGGCTTCTCCAGCACCTCTTCAATATGGTCGGGTATGTAAGGTTTCCAGCATTTAAAGGTCTCGGCTCGTATCGTATAGTTCAACATGTACTTCTACTCGATGAACGCCCTATCAGACATGTCTGGGCCGTCGATCTGTTAGAAGAAGCTGCATCACATTTTCGGCTGCCATTATGCACAGATGTAGTTAGGGATATATGGATTAGAACATAAGATTTGAAAAATCTATGTGTGTGTGCAAGATTCGCTTACGATGATGTTCTTGCACGCGTAGTACGCCGAGCGGCGATCGCCGGGTGTATCGACTGGATGATCTTAGCCGGTTCTTTGCACACACATTGCGGGCGTAGGAACTCCGATGGTACCGGCACATCCTTAGAATAATCCGAGTAGAGTTTAGCCCTCTCGACAAGCCACTTGTGCTTCCGTAGTATCTTTGTGTAAAAGTTCGCCGACGAGTCCGACATCTCCTTCCTCTTAGTTGTGCGAACCAAACTTTGGTGAAGTATTGGGTGTAGTTGTGTAGTGTTCTTCTTCAGCTTCTTCTCCTCAGTTCTCTTCTCTCTCCTTTTATAATGAGTCTTTTCGGTCTAAAAAGGTAGCGTTGCAAAGTGTGGTCCTTTCAGTGTGAAAAGGTGGCATCGAAGTATGTTGTCATCTCGCTCTGTAAAAGTTACACTGTGTGGCATGACCAGGTACGGTCTTTTCGATATGAAAAGGTGGGGTGTCATGATGCTGACTCTCTCACATGGTTACCTGTACACACAAGAACAAACAGTATCAAAACATGAGACTAGCATAATGTAAGTCATACAGAAATTTATATTTACAAGACATGACTAGTATTTACAAGAACAAATATCTACTCGTGGACCCTCTTGGGGCGTACTCCACGTGTGGCTCCTAACCTCGTCTGGGGTTGATGTGGGCGCTGGTATGAGTAGGTCAAAAGCTTAGGCGATCGAGGTACCCTATCGACGCGAGTAGCCTGGCTCGCTCCGGACGCACCGTGCAACTGTGAAGCCCCTACGGAGACCTGGCTGCTCTCGCTGTGCAAAGGCCCACCGCCCGATCGCCGTAGTGTCCACCCCTACTCGACTCGAAGTCACTAGAGCGTGACTCCTCGTGCAACACTACCTCCTCGTCCCAAAGGGGTGTACAAGCTGTGAAACAGTACATTATGCATGTAAACATGGCAAAAATGATGAAATAGTATGTTATGTAAGCAAATAAGATAGACATACCTCATCGCAAACTTAGGACCTATTAGAGAACATTGTCGTTAGTAACTACTGGAGTTCAAAATAAACAATCATACGCGAGTGTTTCATGCTGACCTGCGAACTGTGCTAGGGTACTCCGAGCATGGTGCCACGAGGACCCACCCACCACGTCCGGGTGAGGAACCGTGGGGCATGACGCGCTGTGGATCACCCCCTATCCACACACAGGTGGGTCCGCACCTCCCTCGGCGTACGGCAAGATGCCAGCCGGATGACTAGTCTTGTTTTCTCAATGAACTGGCTCATGACCTCTCTAATCTCTTGCATCGTCATGCTGAAGCGCTCCCCGAGCGTCATATGACGCACGGAGGTTGCCAACTCGTGCATCTCCTATTATAAATCGACCTATACACATAATTAACAAGTTAGAAACCGAAAACTTGTGAAGCAAATAAGATGTACGGACCGTTCAATACGTACCATGCGATGGAATGCGAAGTTCGGTTGGGGGTGCGTGTCGGACATCGCAGCCTCGTGTCGTGGTGGGTCATCCACGACTAACGCAGCGAACCCTCGTCCGACTGGAGTATCACTCGATGTACTCCTCGTATGTCCCGGGGTCGTAGGGAACATCCTCCTGGACGACGTCCTCCAAGGCATGGAGCTAGCCCTGAACCTAAGGGAGCATCCTGTCCGCCTATGAAGTCATAGCAGGTACTCCATTCCTAGTGTACCTGTGGAAGGAAAAACAATTATTTCATAGGTATGTAAGGCAAATGGTACGACAAAAATAAAACATGAACTTACCTATGGATTATTTGGGATTATTTTGTTTAAGCTCT
Source organism: Ampelocalamus luodianensis (assembly GCA_036346255.1). NCBI lineage: Eukaryota > Viridiplantae > Streptophyta > Magnoliopsida > Poales > Poaceae > Ampelocalamus > Ampelocalamus luodianensis. The sequence goes on from CM070621.1 coordinate 23,132,297, forward strand.
ACATATCTTATTTAGCTACTCTGCAATTTTTATAGATTTTTTATAGGTATCTTGCTACTTTCCTTGTTTAGAAAGTGTCTCCAGCATTTATAAAATATTAACCGTGTACAAATGGAAACAAAAATGAGATTCACAATATTTTAGTTCAGCTCTACATACCCTATGTAGTAACTCTGGATTTTTTTTTACAATTTTTAGAGGTGTCTTGCTATTTTTCTAGTTTAAAAAGTATTTTCAGCATTAACAAAATATTTACAATGCACAGATAGAAACCAAAATTAAGTTAGGATTATTTTTTATTAAGCTCCACATACCATATTTAGCCACTCTGCAATTTTTATAGATTTTTAATAGGTATCTTGCTATTTTCTTTGTTTAAAAGCGTCTCCAACATTTATGAAATATTTACCATGTACAGATGGAAACAAAAATTAAGTTCACAATATTTTAATTCAGCTCTACATACCCTATGTATCTACTCTAGATTTATTATAGAATTTTTAGATGTGTCTTTCTATTTTCCTGGTTTAAAAAGTATTTTCAACATTACCAAAATATTTACCGTGTCAAAATGAAAACTTACAAAGTTTTCTTAGTATTTTTGCGGATTTACTCTAAATCATTCGAGTACTGCAACATAAATAAAATGACTTTTCCACCGAATTTTAGGGTATATATGGTTGAACTCTATCGCCAGTTGAATTGACTACAAAATCCTACGAGTTCTTGTCGCCATTCAACTGGTGATTTGCACACTTTTCGGTGCAAATCGTCAATTGAAAGGTGCAAATCGTCAATTGAAATATCGACAGACAGTTGAATGCAAATCGCCAGTTGAAATAGCAACAGACAGTTAGAACGACGACTGGTAGAACCTATTTTTATATATAAAAAATTTGACTAATTTTTTTGTAATTATATTTTAAATTAATGTTATTTTTAAAAAAATCATGATTGGCTGGGTGGCTCGTCTTCTCGCCGCTGGCTGTAGCTTAGTCGTCAGTATTCCCAAAATATTTTTACTTCAATCAACGAGGGTGGATCAGTGGGTCTTCTAGTTTTGGCTGACAGCTTCTGCGTGCTCACCTAATGCACTAGATCGACAGCAATGCTCCGGATATTGTATAGCTCATGACAGTTTTAGTTTAGACTTGTGCCTTTCCCTGTTAAACACTAGTGGATTGAAAAATCTGATCATGGCATGCAGAGCCTTCTCTGTAGAACAAATTTCCTGTGCTGACAAGTTCAAGGTGATGATCTAAGATCAGACAGATGCCACTGAGATCTGACAGGCTGACGCTAACAAGATGCTCCCAAGTTTACATGTTATTATCAGGTTATGGATCAAACAAAACGGGAACATAATCGAACTTTAACTATAGAAAAAGTTGAGTCGAATAGCAGCACAGAGTTCTTGATATAGATCCTAGATAGATCTTGAGACCGCACCATCAGGAACACTATAGCAGCTTGTCTGAGAACCTGACTCACATCTTCAGTTCCGTCGTCCATGTTCCCTGGACACTAGGCCGTTTTGTTACGTGTCTGGTTCTCAGCTTCACGACTTTCCTGCCCAGAGAATTCCTTAGCCTAGTAGCTTGCAATAGTATGTCCTCAGGTGCTAAATTTCTGACACAAACCACTCTCTCATTATGATTTTCTGCACAAGAATAGCGTTGCTTAAAAAATACTCAAAAAAGCAACTGTGGCCATGAGCCCATGAAAATTACCAAGGATGGTTGTATTTCCTGAATGCCAATCTGGAATGGCATTTTATGACAAATCCTTCATAGCAAACATAAAGCAACAAGAAAAGGAGAATCAATATGGATGTTTGTTATGCAAAGTAACCTCCTCCTGGAATCATCTTATAGCATTTGGTTTGGTTAGTGTAATGGAACGGAACCATCCTAGGGCCAACACATTACACAAGTGGAATAAATTACTAAAATTTGTGGAATGTGGTCATTGCACAGAATTTATTGGATGACCTTGTTCTACCCCCACAAAATTTGTTGCACGTCTCTATTACATCCAAGGTGGATGTAATTACCGAACCATAGGTGCATTCTTCATACAAATTGCACATACTTTAACCACGTTATGCTTAAACCATGTCAGTTCACCTTTGGCCATGTCAAATTCATCACAAGCACACAGAAGATAACATGACTGACAAATCACATGGCGCTGCAATGTTCAACAGAATATGGCAACTTGGTAAGTGCAAGCTACAGTGCTTAAACTCCAGCAGGCTTTCTGCAAACAAGTGAGAGAGACTACAAGAAAATAACTATTTCTATGGCATTTGCTCAGTAACAACTCAAAGATCTATATTTTAAGCCCACTACCAGTGACATCTTATCAGTAGTAATACAGTTCCTATAGAGTTCCTGATCGTATTACAATGGTTAAAAAGCAAGGAGGAAGATCTTACTGTAAATGCCCTTCAAATTAGGATGCTGACCACGGACTAGCTCTGTCACCACCTCTAAATGGGGATTCTTTTCCTTAAAAGCTGGAAGATGTGACTCCATAAAGGCCCTGTAATTTCAATGGTCGCTAGCTGTGAAGGAGCAACAAAATTGAAACATCTAATTGTTCAGAAACTGAATTCCAACAACAAAAGTATTGAGACAAAACCACGTTTAAGCTGGAAGATCATACAATTGCTACTGAAATTATAGCCAGCTGATCTACACGAAAAGAAGTATGATGTGAATAGATTTCTGTCCAAGGAGCACGGATGAAGCGCATGATCCCAATGCGGCAACCAGTAGCTTATAATAGGCTCGAATTGCGACCAAACTGTCTAACGGATGGTTCCTAGATTTTAACAGGATTTGAGTAATGCTAAACCCATAGCATTTAAATTTCCACAAATGAACTATTTTTCCACAGGGGAATATGAATAATTCTTCCTTTTGGTTAAAACCATACATAATTACACGCGGCATTCATCTGCCGCGAAGCAAATCCATTTTCGTCATGCATAATTCGTTCCGCACAACCAACAGACTACTCGGACCAATAGAAATCAACGAATAAGTAACAGCTTCCGGATCTAAACCAATCCCCGCATCAAATCAGAGCAAATCAAATCACTAGTGGCTACTAGTATTCATCGGCATGATGAACTATACCTGATCCCCCTGCTGCTCCCTCCCCAATCGCAGTAGTTCACTACGAGCTTCTGCAGCTGCCAAACGCCCCTCAGCGCCATCCCGCCGCCCCCAGGATCAATCCAAAACCAGAGAGAGAAAACCGAAAGCAAGGCCAACCCCCACTGTAGAAACAGCACCGTGAATCGGGGACCAAAACGATCAAGCAAATACGCAGATGCAAGCGGAAGAAACCAAATCTCTCGTTACCTTGGTGCGCGGGTGGGGAGGAGGAAAGGGGAGGCGACGAGGCTGAGTCCAGCGTGAGGTTGGAGTTGGAGGAGACGCTTCGTTAGGGTTTAGCCCAAAGGAGCGGCGAGGAGCACGGCTGGGCCTGGATGGGCCGCGCCATGACAAGGCCCATACCACCCATTAACCAACGGTTTCGGGCTGTGGGCTGTGCTGTTTCGTAAGGATTAAGTGTTGTTGCGACGTCGGTCGGTACGGCACGAATGCAAGCGGCGCTGACAATTCCGGATCGGCCCAACTAAGGCTTTCACAGTAAATACGGATCAGAGGAAAGGAGTATCAGATATTATTTATGTTCAACTCTGAGAGAAAAATACAGAATAAGATACAGAATGAGTAATATTCATTCGTATGTGTTCGTATATCAGGTAATATGAGGAAAGACTTTTATAACTTCACTTAGAAATAAGACAACAGATATATGAGTTGTTGCATCTGAGTAAACAAGGGATACAGTAAACAAGAGATACTGCGTGTTTTTTCTTCGATTTCTCAGCGATTAGTTTATCCGTGTTTGCTCTAATTGCACTTCTATTGTCCAATATCCCATGTAAGAGTACAAAAGAAGCTGATAATTTCCATCCGACCGACTAAAAGCTCGCAAAGCGAATACAAGATGGAGAAATAAGTATCTAACACTATTCATATTCGATCCCGAGAAAAAATACAGAATAGGATACAGAATGAACGATTCGCTCCCGTTGCATCCCTAGGGCATGCGGTGTGCGCGCACACAACGTTTTCCTGAGAAGAACAGAACCTGTTGTTGCACTGTGCAGAACTACATATAGAAGAGGTTCTTAAAAAAGAAACTACAGATAGAAGAGAACCAAGACCGGAATCCCAACAAAAACCTTTCCCCTGTGAACAGTTTAGTTGTGTCAAAACTCATCAGCCATGACAATGCATAGCCTATCTGATTTATACTCTTGCGGTTTAGACCTTAATGTTCTCAAAATTCAAAAGACAAAGCGCCATTGAGCAGTCAGCATACCCAAGATGCATGACAGCGTTACAACCATCCGGTCCAGTACTACAACTTTTGCATTGCCTCGACCAGAGATGGATCCAAATCCGCAACGCACTAACAGTCCAGTTCAACAGCAGCAGTTTGCGTTTCTGTTCTCTTGGCTACGTTCTCGTTCTGCTGTTTTCAGCTGCCCTCACTTGTTGAAAGTAGGGATGCGCCTGCGGGGAACCAAAAGCAACATGTTATACATTTTCCAAGGATAATAATTATTGACACACCATTCCGGGAGCTGATTCCAGGCCAACAAGTTGGCAGTGCACTATTTGCAATACATGTTCGATCAATAGCAAGTTCAATAGCTGGCAGGAACCTACCATAGCTTCACGGGCTGTAAGCCTATCTTGATGGTCATAGCGAAGAAGTCTATCAAGAAAATCAATTGCCTGCATCAGGTTATTGCAGCAATTAGTCCCAGCAGAGAAAAGGACAGACAGAAAAAAAAATTGTAGGAAGATGAGAGAAAATGCAACCTCTCCACAGACGATATGCCTATTTTCTGCATTGACAAACTTGGACCAAGGTTTCCTGCTATGCCTGCGTTTAAGCAACAACATACGTGTGAAGCAAAACTTTGCTTATTTCCTGATACAAATTCTGATCTAAAGTAAAACCATAAGAAAAACATATTCAGAGTACTGTGAGATACCTTCCAATCAGAGCCTCAAGCTGAGGATCAAGTACAATTCTGTATTTATTCAAATAAGCATTAAGCTGATCTGTACCTAGAATCTGCTCAGAAGTATAAAAGGTTCATCAATTGTTAATGACTGCAATATCATCAACCAAAAAGGAGAAAAGATATATAAATACATGCACATACAAATGCCCAGCATACACACACGTCTAAGAATGTTCGAGCGCACCTATGTGAGCAAAAACAAAGACAATTGTGACTGACAATCTCAAACCTTGGCTATTTTGACAAGCTGGTCATGGTTGTCGTGGGCTCGTGGCCATAGAAGAATGGTTCCTTGCGGAATATCTGTGTCCAAAACAGTATATAAATCCCAACTGATGCTATAATCCTATAATAATTTAGTAATTTACAGAAGCAAGGCCATTGCACATTTCATCAGATTGTTTTAAAATCGTAGAAGGGAAAACGCACCATTCGGCAAACATACAGCCAAGGCTCCACATGTCCAAAGAGTAGTCGTAACCTTGGAAGTCAACCAGCAATTCAGGCCCTTTAAAATATCTGAATGAAGAAAAAATTTCAGAGATAAAATATCCAAATGTGCAAATATAAGGGTTTATGTAGTACTCTTATCCATAAAAACATCAAATTTGATATGATGATTTTGCAAAATCAGAAAATGATTCGAAATTTGAAAATAAACAACTATTGTGCAGTGTTCAGTAGAAGAACAGAACTTTTCAAAAACAGGGGAACCTGGATGGCAGAAGGATTTGTTACTTAAGATGTTTTTATCCAAATAAAACATGGACATCCTTGAATAGAAATTTGAAACTGGTATGAGGAACTAATGCTAATCGCAAGCACTGTACAAATAAATTTACAAAGGAACCGTGGAACTCTTCTTGAGGAAAACAGGATGGGAATACCATCGATGACCAGAGGTACAGAATCATGAAAGTTATATTTTATCAAGTATCAACTTGCCTTGAAGCAACACGAACATTGTATTCCTTGTCAGGAAAGTAAAACTCAGCAAGTCCCCAATCAATCAAGCGAAGCTTGCGGAGCTCATGGTCAATCATAACATTGTGAGGCTTGACATCACGATGCATAATTCCTTGAGAATGACAGTAATCTAATGCCTGAAATGTAAGCAGGTTGGCAATCAGTAAGATAACAAGAAAATAATAAGGAATCACATATGTAATTTTTAGTTTAAGAACTCATGAACAACAAACAAGCTCAAGCAAAAGATTGGAAATCATAGGAGGAAAAAAGTACAGAACATCTAGCGAATAACTAACTAAATAAAAGAACATAATAGGAGATGCTGTAATTACAATGTAGTACTTTTTTTTTCCTCTTTTATTCACATAGACCATCAATACAAATGAGCCACTTATCTTACTATGTGCCAACAAGAAATAAGCAACTTTTGATTACTTATTCAAACGAAAACTACATTGATTTGGTCAATATCATATCAACCTTATGAAAAAGGTTAAAAATTTACAGCTAAATACAATTCACAGGGTTTGCTTATTTTTTTTGTCAGAATGAAATGAAGACAGATTTTACACCACTTGTTTTAATTAAAGCTGTCATTACAAACTGCAATACACCAATAAGCTAAGTCCTGAAAATACTTGGGCTGAGCGCATCGAAGAGAACTTAGTGGTCAACAATTTAAGAGATTATATACATACTAGACTAGTCATGCAGAAAACAGTCACCGTTGACTTCAGCCTCACATTCAAACCCCTATGTCCCTATACGCATGCTAAAGACTCTAGTTTACCCTTTTACAGTTTACTGAATACATTTATGTAACAGTATCCTCGACCCTGTCCACAACGATTCAACCAGGATCATATGCACAATCTATCCACATAGTCTGCTGTCATGCAATGATGTTGAGTTAAAACCACTTGTAACAACTGACAAGGACAACTCATGGGCTTGCCGCAAAGTTCGTACTTAGTCCATTGGTCAGCCTTTGACTGAGCATGTATATACCAAAAACACCTGAAACTATCATTGTTGGACTAAAAGCACAAGCATTGCTTGGTGACTACAAAGTCATTGCAGAAAAATGCATTACAGGCAAAGTTTACCTCAAAGCAGTGTTAGATGGGTACAACCACAACCAAGTACTGACAAGTCACAACTCTATTTACTAAAAGAGGTAAAATTTCAACTCTTCAACCAATGACAAAAATAAAAAACAGAAGGAGCTACCTTAAGAAGTTCATAGATGTAGAACCGGATGTCATAGTCTGTCAATGTTGGATAGAGAACTTTGAAATCTGTGCTGTTTACATATTCAAATATCAAGCTTGGAGTTTTTGATTGCTGATCTCCGACAACATTGAGAAGCTTCACAATATTTGGACCGCCACAGAGGTTTTGAAGAATTTTTATTTCCCTTTTTATCTGCAAAAAGAAATAAACTAATCACATATTCGGATAGCACAAAGAACTCTAATAAGCACATGAGTAAATATAGTTGACGATAGTCTGAGTTGAATACAACAGAAGGTGAATAGCAAATAAATGAGCAAAAGTTGCATCATGCACTATCAGAAATAGAGAAAACTCATCAGCAGAAAAGGGCACCAAGACTAAATAACAGAACCTGCTGCTAAATTGATCTCTACCTGTAGTAAAATTAGAAAGTTTCAGACTGGTTGGTCACAATGTCACATGATCCACAATAAGTCGCTGCATTTAAAAACATGAACAACCATAAGACCCCTTGCCCAGATATAAATGGAATTAAACAGAACCAGGGTGTTAATTTTCAGTTGATTAAACCAGGACTAAAGTATTGAGGTCAACAGCTGAAATATATTTAGCACACCAACAAAAGGTGCTAATCTTCAAAGAATACAAGGATACCTTCTTTTTCTTAACAGCCTTGAGGATTTTAATGATGCAGCGCTCATCGTTTGTTACATTAATTCCTTAAAAACTTCACTGTATTTCCCTCTGCCTACTCTCCGAACAACCTCGTAATCATCCTGCTCACTGAATGGGGAAGAATGATCAGTTGGTAATAGTATATAGCTAAGAGAAACTAAATAGTATACCCTCCGTTCTTTTTTACTTGACGTTTTTGACTTTTCACGGTCTCCGAGATGCGATTTTGACCGTTACTTTTTATAGCTTTATGTTAAGATGTAATTAATAAAATTATAATATTATGAAAGTATTTTTAACGACAAATCTAATGATATAATTTTCATATAGCCTCTCTAGATAGTTTTAAACTTATTGACGGAAGAACAGAGGGAGTAATTGATTTTTACTCCAAAATTCACGAAACGATGAGTTGCTCATCAAAATTGTGAAACAGATACGCAGAAGAACACTCACTAACCATGGTAACAATAAAGGGTCAGATACCTACTGTTTACACGTTTGGAAGAAATTCTCCAGTTAGTCATTTTGGCTTGTGCAACTCTGTTCTGTTTTACTAAAACCTACCTCCATCCATACAGTGAGATTAAATGGCCTCACTCAATGAGTCATTTTGTGAGTGATTTTGACCATTTCATATACGGTTCTCTAAACGCACCCCTAATCAAAACAAAATTGTACTATATGTTAATCCTCTAGCAAGCACGGCTCACACAATAAATCTAGCCAGACGACCCGCAAGTCCGCAACAACGGGACACCCATCAATACTACTCAAGAACAGTGTCATTTATTCAATTAATACATAACAGTGTCATTTATTCAATTAATACATACCTCACAAAATGCAATTAGGCAAAACTTTACAGCTAATCCTGTCAAACCTCGAACAATCACCAAAAAAAGGAAATAGTATGATCATAGTCCTACTACAAACCAACCAAAAGGTTCACTCCTGTCTTAGCAACATGCAGAAACTAGACCCAATGGCAACACTGCATAACACCATTGCAAAATACACCGATCAAGCCATATAAAGACTACATGGAGTTCGTTCCAATCTCAACAATTACACATAAATCATACATAGGCCTGCAAACATAGCATCTATGATCTATCCCCAACGCTCCAGCAATAACTTGCTGTTTGGTGAATTTTAGATGCAATCCTCTCGCAAAATCACGCTACTCTAGATCCAGGAGCGCAAAAAAACGGGAGCACAGCAAGGCGTAGGGCGCGGGCGTTAGTTTTACCCCGATTGGATGGTGAGGGCCTCGCAGTCCCAGTACTCCCTGGGGCGGTGCACGTTCACGTCGGCGTAGACGCGGGCCGTCGACATGGCCGCCGCCGCCGCGGACGTTGCCGAGTGGGCGTGGGGGAGGGAGCCCGCGCGCGCCGCCGCAAGAGCCGCGGCGGTGCCTGTGGCGAGGAGGGAGGGGAGTGTGGTGGTCGTGGTGGCGGTGGGCGTGTTGGGTCGGATCGTGTTTTTTTTTGGGGGGGGGGTTGGGTTGGGTTGGATCGTGTCGTCGGATTTAGTGCCGGTCAAATGGACCGAGCCTAACGGGTCGGTACGAAGCACGGTACTGTTGGCCTGGTATAAGACCCTGGGCCGGCACGGTCCGGGAGGTACGGCTGCGGGGAGGTGGGGAGCCGTGGAGGCGGACTGGCGGAGGGCGGAGGCGGCAGCACACGGTGCTGCGCTGTCCGCCGGAGCGGAGGGAGGAGGAAAGCGTTGCACGGAGCTGCGCGGGCGTGCGGCCGAGGAGAGGAGGCGGGCCAGGTGGCGGCGTGGCGCACGGAGCTGCCCCTGCGCGGACCGGCCGTCGAGGAGCCGAGGAGGCATCGACGAGGCGCAGGCCGCCGGCGAGGCGCTGCGGGTCGACGAGCGCTGGGTCGACGAGGTGGCGGGACCATCGAGGAGGCATCGACGAGGCGGCAGCGGGTCGCGGGAGGCAAGGAGGCGCTCGGGTCGGTGAGGAGGCGGTCGACGAGGCGGTGGGTCGCCGAGGCGACGGCGGCGCGCGCAGAGGTGGCGAGGAGGCGGCGGGGTCGACGAGGAGGCGGGGTCGCAGGAGGTGAGGAGGCGGGGTCGCGGGAGGCGAGGAGGCGGCGGGGTCGGCTAGGGCGGTAGGGCCATCGAGGCGCATCGGGGCCACGGAGGCGAGGAGGCGACGGAGTCGCACGCACGGGCAAGCCGGCAGAGAGAAGAAGGCGGGCAACGGCAGCCGGCAGCGACAAGGCGGCAGGCGGCAAAGCGTGTGTGGTGGTGGGCGTGCCTTAGCACAAAGACGGCCTAAAAATCCGGCCGTTGGGGAAGATTTTAGCCGTTTTTTGACCGTTTTTTACCGTTGGGGTTTAAAAAAATAGCAAAAAAAAATCAAAATTTTTTCTATAAATAGCCACCATACCCCCCCCCTCATTCAGCACACCCTCATTCTCCATTCTCTCTTTGCAATTGTGTTGTGCAAATTCAAATCCGTGTTGAGCTAATTTGGCAAAATTCAAAAAAAATATGCCAAAATTTGAAAATTTCAATTTTCGGTCGTAAGTCAGCGAAAGAGGTACAATACTATTTTTGTAATACTTTTATTGTTCGTTTTTGTTATGCTAAGAAGAAAGTAGTAATAGTGTTAGTTCCAATTTTGCAGTTTTCGTTATGGACAGTCCTTACGACAACTTTGATCTTGGTGAGGACGGACTTTCATCGGAGGAAATTGCGTCCATAGAGGCGGTTGCGGCTACTTCAAACGAACCAGAGGTTTCACCAGAGGAGCATGGTGGAGTTCCGTCATCAGGCTCCACGTCAGCATCAGGCTCAACGGCAACCGGAGCAAAGAGATCAAGGCCGTCTACATCAGGAGTTGGGAGAATTTCAACATGACAACCAAACAAGACGCAGCGGGAAATGAGGTACCATATGCTATTTATAAAATTTGTCACCATGAATTGTCTACGAAGGGTACAGGTGGAACGAGGCACTTGCTTAGACATGCTACAAGATGTCGAACCAAGCAAGGATTGGCGATGAGGCAGACGCAGCTGCAATACAACCCCGACGGTACGGTATCTAGCTAGAACTACGATCCTCAGGTAGCCCGTCAATCTCTCTGTCGTTTAATTGCTTTTGAGGATTTACCGCTAGGCTTTGACGAGTCTGCTTCTTTCCAAAATTACATTAGGACTGCGCATAATCCTAGATTTGCTTCCGTTTCTAGACAGACAACAACTAGGGATCTAGTGAAATACTATAATGAATGTCGTAATAAAATAAAGGACAACCTCGGACATATAGAGTGGTCGGGCTAGGGAGGATTACCTTAGTGTAGTTGCGCATTATGTTAATGACAACTGGGCAATGAAGAAAAGGATTATAGGTTTGAAATTAATTGATATAGCACACACAAGGGAGAATATTGCGGACTGTATTATGAAAGTCGTGGAAGATTTTGGTCTTACAGACAAAAAATTCGCAATTACTTTAGACAACGCCGCGGCAAACTCTAGGGCTATGGACATTCTTACTCCAGTGTTGAGTACATATGTCGATTCCTTGTTGCTACATCAACGATGCGCTTGTCATATTATCAACCTTATAGTCAAATGTAGTTTAAAGAGGTTGAGTCCATATATTAAAGCTTTTCGCGATGTGATTTCTTTCTTGAATAATTCTAACGTAAGAATAGCACAATATAAGAACTTATGCAGGATGATGTGTGTACGTCTAAGAAAGTTCGGTTTGGACATGGAGGTAAGGTGGAACTCTACTTACCTCATGCTTAAGCATCTTTTACCATACAAGAGCATTTTTTCTGTTTTTATTCAAACGCACTATCCTAGTACTGACGGCACTTTGCTATTAACTGAGCAACATTGGTTCATTGCTGAGAAGATGCTGTCATTTTTAGAAATTTTTTATGAGGCAACTGTTGCTTTGTCCGCTGTCTACTATCCAACATCTCCTATTATCGTGCATACTATTTCACGGATTGCTACCCAATTGAAAATGCATGAAAATGACTTAGTTTTATGTGAGGCTGTTGTTGCCATTAAATCTAAATACCTTAAATATTGGAGACAAATCCCTTACCTATATGCATTTGCATTTCTTTTAGATCCTAGGGCTAAAATTGGTGCATTTGGTACTGTACTTGATCTTCTTAGTGATGCTACGGGGCTAGACTATACTAACCATTTTACAGAAGTTCGTTCTCGGTTATACGAGGTTTACCAAAGGTATGAATATAAGTTCCGGGGAATCCGCTCGCAACAACCTCCAGTAGCCCCCACCTCGAGTGGGAAGACAAATACGTGGGGTGCGATCTTCGATGCCTCTTCCTCCAGGTCCAGATCCAGGTCTTCTTCTTCTACTACACCAGCGCCTGCTCAGTCAAGACCCATAAGGAGCGGAGAACTATCCACCTATCTGGACAGTGATACGGTGGATTTCAACTCAGAAGACTTCGACATCTTGCAATGGTGGCAAGCCCATAAGTTAACATACCCCGTACTATCGATACTTGCACGTGATGTGTTAACTGTTCCTATCTCTACGGTTTCCTCCGAATCTGCTTTCAGTCTTTCAGGAAGAATGTTGGAGGAGAGAAGAACAAGTCTCACAAGTGAGATGGTGGAGATCCTTTTAACTGTGAAGGACTGGGAACAAGCCGATTCACGAACACAACACTCTGTGGAAATCCAGAGTTGTCAGAGGTGTTCGAAAATTTGTACTTAGACAATGACACCAACACATAGAACAAGGATGTATCATGTATGTACAATTGTAGAGCTATAGGTTGTATTCTTTTTTCTTTGTCAAGGTTTTCTCATTTTGAGTTTTTACTTGACGAAGGTTTTAACGAGGTAGCCAATTGGACATTAATAAAGCTCTTTATTACATTTTTAATATATTTGTCTTATTTTTTCAATGTTCATGTCTACTTTTGAGTTCTACATATATTTTTTTAATTTTTCTGGATTTTTTTGAAATTTTTTCATTCTGACGGGCCAAACGGGCTAAACGGGGCACGCTTGGCCCGACGGGCTAAACATGCTCTAGCCGGCCCGGCCCGGCACGAATGCCCGATAGGCCGTGCCTGGGCTGCCACCCCGACCCGTGGGTCGGCACGGCACGACACGACACGAATAGTACACGGGCCGAAATGGGTCGTGTCTAAACGGGTCGTGCCTAGCCGGGCTCGTGTCGTACCGGGTCGGGCGGCCCGTTTGGCCACCTCTGGTTGGATTGGACTGAGCCGCCGAGGGCGGTAGCTTTGGCGATTTCCCGCATGGCCGCCTCTGCAATCTCGCACGCCGCTAGCCCGCTTGGGATCTAACAAACATGAATTAACTAAAGTTTTTTTTATATAAAAAAGTAAGTTTAATTTTCTGGCCGTTAAATATGCTTGAAGATATGTCGTTCAAATGATATGCGAAAATTTGGCTAATTCCAAATAAAAAGAATCAGACACCATGCATATAGACATCCCAATATATTTTAGGGAAATAGCATGTGTATCTAGTAAAAGTAATCGCAACAACTTTAAGATTCTTACCGTATGGATGAATTTGATATTAAATTTTTACAAGTGTGCAATAGACTTGAGCAAAATACCTTTAGAATAAGATGTTTTTTAATTAATGAGACCTTTTTTCATGATTTTTTAAAACCTCATTAACTTGTTTTTTTTTTAAAAAAAATAACCATGTCTATCAGGCCCCACCCTAGTGGTGTTGCAAGTGAACACTGTCCAAATTTATTTTAGAATAATGAGCCATGTCTCCTAGACCACCCTTAATGGTGTTGCCAGCAGGGGTGCAAACAAAATGAATAATTCCTATATGATCGATCGAAGGTTTACAGAGCGAATACAGAAAGGATAAATGAGTATCCGACACTATTCGTGTCCGACTCTGACTTCGAAGAACAAATACGGAATAGAATACAGGATGAACGATATCCATCCGTATGTGTCCGTATGTCAGGTGCTATAAGGAAAGCCTACTGTGACTTCACTTGGGAATAGGATAACAGATAGGTGGGTTGCTGCATCTGAGCAGTCACGGGATACTGAGTGTTTTTTCTTCGACATCTTAATGTTTAGTCTCTCCGTGTTCGCTCTGACTGCACCCTTACTGTTTAATGTCTTGTGTAGAGGTACAAAAGAAGCAGATAATTTCCGTCTAACCAACCGACCTACGGGATAGAGAAATGGGTATCTGACACTATTCGTGGCCGACTTCGACTCTTTAGAAAAAAAATACAAAATAGGATACAGGATGAGCGATATTCGTTCGTATCCGCTCCAATTACACCCTTAGTTGCAAGTGAACCTTGCAATGCCACCGATAGCTCCAAACTTTATTTCCAAAAAGTAAAAATGAAACATGTTTGCCACTCCGTTGATAGCGCCGGTGGTGTGGTAAAGAGTGTCACTGCCTGCTGGAATGGCACCCGCAATGCACCTTAAAAATGAAGCATGTTGGGTCTGTTTTTCGATACTCCCTCCATTCCAGATTAGAGGGCGCCTATTTTTTTCTCAACAGTCCCACAAAACAGGACGCCTAAGCCTGTAGCAACGCGTTCTCTCAGAAATGCCCCCGCCCTCTGCATGCATGCGCGTGGGCGACGCTTCGTGAGGCGCTGCTGCATTTAGTATTGTACGCTTTGTGAGGCACTGCTGCATTCATACGCGTAGGAGTAAAACGGTTCCCCGTGCTCAAACTCTATGAAACCATCGCCTCCTAGCGGAGAGAACGGACGAGAGCGAAGGCTGAGATCGAGTTCCACGGTGAGGACGACAAGGAGGAGCGAGCGCTTCGTCTCGATGAGGAGGATGCCCATGAGGATCGCGTGCTCGTCGGTCTCGACGGCGGCGACGCCAGGGAGGAGCACGCGTGCATGCAGGTCGACATGGAGTGGTTGGGCGGGCACGGCCAGAATGACGATGATGGCCAGCACCTCGACGTGCTGCCCGGGCTCGGCAGCAACAACGACAATGGCTCGATGCAACTTGACTCCGAGCGCGGCACCGACGATGACGTCCAGAACCTCAGCGCGCTCCCCGGGCTCGGCACGCTCCCCTGCCGCACCGTCGACGTCAATTATGGTGGCCGCGATGAAGTGGAGTTGATGGAGGTCGGTGAAGACGATGAAGACATGGAGAAACCCTAGCTCAGTCCAACTCCTTTTCTCGCGCGCGCGGCCCACACGACCCGCTCCTCCCACGCATTCTCACTCTAACTCATTTCAGCCGTTGGATTAGAAACGAACGGTCCGGTCTAGATAGCGCGTTCGGCGGTCAGAACATTTTAACCGATGTGGACCGTGTGATCGAAATTGGCGTTCGACGGTCCGAATGTTTCAATCGATGTGGACCGTCCGATCTAAATCGGACGACCCGAACATCACCCGTTACTTTCCTATTCTTTGCTACCACCGCCATGTGGGGCCCACACGGCCCGCTCCTCCCGCACATTCTCACTCTAATGCGTTTCAGCCATTGGATCAGAAACGGACGGTCCGATCTAGATGGTGTGTTCAGCGGTCCGAACGTTTCAACCGATGCGGACCGTCCGATCTAAATTGAACGATCCGATCGAAATTGGTGTTCGGCGGTCCGAACGTTTCAATCGATGTGGACCGTCCGATCTAAATCGGACGACCCAAACATCACCCGTTACTTTCCTATTCTTTGCTACCATCGCCATGTGGGGCCAATGCTATAGTGTCGTCCCCTTCCCTCCTTTCTTCTCGATTGCGCGCGCATTTAAAACCTCGCGTCATTTCGCGTCCGTTACTGCCTTTACTTTCCTTTAGCTCACCCTAAATCCTGAAATTTTTGCCGGAGACCAAATCGGACCTTCGTGCGCCGCATGAAGCCTCGGTCGCGCCCTCGCCCTATAAGTAGAGCCCCAGCTTCGTCTCGTTGACCACAACTCGCCGCCACCACCCATGTAGCCTCTCCCTCTCTCTAGAGTCGCAATTTTGAAGATTCTCACTATCGGCCGAAGAAACTTCAATCTTCAATCCCGCCGCCGTCAAGCCCACTCTGCCTTCTCCGACCTCGCCTTCAGCTTCGCGACATCACCATGAACACCGTGCACGCATCCACTTCGCCAGAGAGCAGCGAGGAGGAGCTCGAGGGTACCCGCCGCTGGAGCACGGGTCTGGAGCGCACGACATGAGAGGCGATGCAGCGCTTCGTCCGAAGCGCAACTGCTTGATTGATCGTGTGTTTAATTAGGGGTAAATCAGGAATAATTTCTCCCGCGCGCCACAACCTTGGTCTCAGCGAAAAATACTACACGCCCTCTAATCTGGAATGGAGGGAGTACAATTCATTCCCTGTAGAAAATTCAGAAAAATACATTGTTCAAGACGGGGCCTTAAATGCCAGCATAAGGGTTTTTTTAGGGGGCACAAGGGTCATTTTAGAAAGGAGTTTGACATGATACAATGCAATCCAGTAGGAATTTTAAAAAAATTATCTTGTTCCAAACGGGGGCTTAAAATGAAAGATGATCCAACCCAATTACCTTGACTTTCTTTTTTGGCGGGCCTAGGTCTAGGTTCAGCACGCCTAATGGAATTGGGCCCAACGCTAGCCTGGCCCATTCTAAGTGTTGCCTAGTTCTAAGTTTGGCCTAGGCCTAGCGTGCATAATATAACATGTAGTACTCCATAATTTTTTAGTATCTTCTATTTCTAAGTCGTCTGATTTTTTTAAAAGTTTAAGTCAATTTTTTGTGTCCATTGAATTTGTGTAGAGATTGATATACCATGTAATTGAATATTGATCCAATAGATAAAAAATATGACTTATGCTTAAAAAATTTCAGCCACATTACAAATAGATAATCCCTAATTTTTTCCCCAAAATTTTAGTAGTGCCACATGTTCTTTTTTGTTCTGTTTCGAATATGGCCCTTTACCCATATGTTCACACCTCACAGGCTCCACACTAAAAAAACACAATACCTTACTGGCGTGATCTATGCCATATCTGTGTCAGATACGTGCCCTTTTCCTTGAAAGCCAATCAGATATGTGCCTGTCTAGCCAGAAGACGAACAAGTACCGTCACACGGAGAACCCTAGCCACCAGAGCCTGCCGCCGGCCACAGCTCCGTCGATCCACCGTCGGCCCCTCTCCCCTCTTCGTTGGTATTCTCGCCGGTGTTGAGCGGGGACTCGTTGATGTCCAAGTAATATTTTTCTTTAGTATTCTTCTGTTTTTATTATAGATCAAGTTGTTTTTGTTTGTTCTTCTCCGACGAGTTATTGGCCAGATTTTATTTACTCATGATGTGTTTTATCGGACCGACTAACTTGGACGACGACAACGTAGGTTCTACACATCAATAAAGATCATCGACAATCTACTTCCTGCTATTGTGATCATAAGCAATCATGATGTCGTTGGTGAGGAAGATGAAAAAAGTCCAGCACATTTATTGACTGAAGGACTTGAACGATGACATATTATTTACCTAGCATATTCAATGTAAAAATTGAGTACTTGTGTACTTAATCCATGAGTTATTAATATAAATAATTATTCTTTCTTAAAAAAAAGGGAGAAAAAAATATATGTGCCTGTCTGCCTGATACACTGATACAGCGTAGGAACCATGCGGGCAGAAAATTTGAGGAGGACCTCCTCTGCTTTGCATGCGCGACCGAGGAAAGGTTGGACGAGCAGCATTAACCAACAAACACGTCTTCCACGTAGTCTTTTCCGTCGTCGTGCCGTGCTCCCGCAATTCACCGGAAAATACGCGCCCAATCGCCTATACACCCCTACGCACACGGCCGCTTCTCAGTTCTATCACACACAAGTCGCTTCTCACTCACTTTCATACCCAAAAAGGTTACGCAAAACCCTACACCTCAAGTCTCGCCGGAGCAGCAGCGACGCGCGCCCATGAGGGGGTTACAGCGGTGGCTGCCGTTCGGTGGCCGGTGTTGCTGCTGCTGCTTTGGAGGAGGTGGAGCCGGATCCGGGAGCGTGGCTGACGACGGGCTGGTGTGGGACGTGGCCCTGAAGGCGCACGCGTCCGGCGACTACTCCATCGCCGTGGCGCAGGCGAACGAGGCGCTTGAGGACCAGGCGCAGGTGCTCGCGTCCCCGGCAGCCACGCTCGTCGGCGTGTACGACGGGCACGGCGGCCCCGAGGCGGCTCGGTTCGTCAACGCGCGCCTCTTCTCCCTCATCCAAGGTGCATGCGCGGACCTGTGCTCTGAGTATCTATTTGGTCAATTTGTCCAAGTAAAACTTACTACTCAGTTATGTTGTTGTTTTAATAATCAATCTTTACTCCCGGACTCACTGCAGAGTTTGCATCTGAAAACGGGGGCCTCTCGGCGGAGGTGATCAAGAACGCCTTCGGCGCCACGGAGGAAGAGTTCGTGGGCATGGTGCAGAAGTCATGGCCGTCGCAGCCAAGAATCATGTCCGTGGGCTCCTGCTGCCTGGTGGGCGCAATCGAGGACGGCACGCTCTACGTCGCCAACCTCGGCGACTCGCGCGCCGTGCTCGGTCGCCGCGCCGCCCCCGGCAAAGGGAAAAGGGTGGTGGCCGAGCGGCTCTCAAGGGACCACAACGTCGCCGACGAGGACGTGCGGCGGGAGGTGACCGAGATGCACCCCGACGACTCGCACATCGTCCTGAACAGCCACGGCGTGTGGCGGATCAAGGGAATCATTCAGGTAATCGACAAGCTCTTGCTCACAACATGATACGCTCAAGCTGCATAATCAAAGCAAATCAAAGTCATCACTTTCTCTACTCCGCAGGTGTCCAGGTCCATCGGTGACGTGTACCTGAAGAAGCCGGACATCTGCAAGAACAACCCGATTCTGCAGCAGTCCATCTGTCCGTTGCCCCTGAGGCGCCCGGTGATGAGCGCCGTGCCGTCGATCAAGACCCGCAAGCTGAGGCCCGGCGACCAGTTCCTTATCTTCGCGTCGGACGGCCTGTGGGAGCAGCTCACCGACGAGGCCGCCGTGGACATCGTCGCCAGCAGCCCGAGGAAGGGGGTCGCGATGAGGCTGGTGCGGGCCGCGCAGCTGGAGGCCGCGAGGAAGAAGGACATGAAGTACGAGAAGATCAGGACGATCGAGAAGGGGCAGAGGAGGCACTTCCACGACGACATCACCGTCGTGGTGCTCTTCCTCGACAAGTGCAAGGGCGCGCCGGACGAGATCGACGGCACCTACGCCCCCGTCGACGTCTTCTCGTTCAGCCCCGACGACCAGCAGGAGGACCCGACGAGGCCCCCGCCGCGTTGATCGGCCGACGTTTCAGCGCTGCCGATACCGCACGTATATAGGAGTACTGTTCTTCTTTTCAGTGGTTCTTTTGCTCTCTAAACGGAAGTTACATGGATCCTAAGACACTTGAGTTGCCACTGATTTGGCGTGAACTTGGCATTTTCGGCCAGAAAGGTTGGTTCTTTTCTGCCTCGCGGTCTCGCAGATCAGCCCCTCAACTCATCTTTTGGTTCACGACCGTGTAGTTTCCTTTTAGAGATGCACATTAGTATGCCATTTTAGGTTTCGCGAAATAATCCTGCAGCATCAAAGAGAATTGTGTGTAATTAAGTTGTGAAAAGTACTAGCGTCATGTCTTGTAAATTGGGTTTCCTAAACTGCACTCTTTACTCAATCTTCTTCTCTAAGAGAGAGCTCTGGGGCTCCAATTTCCTATCTGTTCTGCCAGTGTTCTTCAGAACAGTCAAGTGAACAAAGCATTGGGTATTACACAACAAGCGAAGAAGATCAATAAAAATCAAGCACTAGCTCGTAAGCAGCCAGCGGCCACTCCTCACCGAAGAGTGCATGCGGCATTTCATCACCGATCATAGTCTTGACTCGTGGATGGTTTGCCTGAGAATATGGGCGATGTGGAGAGGCCACTATCGTGGATCAGTCCAACCAACATTTGTGACAAGGCAGATATGAAGTTAATTGCTTTGAAGATTTGTCGGTAGTGGGTCGTTGGAGTCTTTCCAGGATAAGAGACCATGGGAATAGGGTGCGTTTGGTACGTGTAATATCATATTCCTCTGTAATTTAATATTCTTTTCAATCTGGTTATTGATAAACACATTACCAGTAATCTAAGATTTCAATGTTTGGTTAATTTGAAGGAAACTGCATATTAGTTTTTATCATAATTTCAAACTATGAAAGTTAACATCTATAAATTTTGAATTTTACAATTTAAAATTCTAACATTTAGAATTTCATTTTTTATGATTCAAAAGTTCAAATTTGGATTTTGAAAATTTAACTTTTAAAATTTGAGTTTTGGAGTTTAAATTCTCAGTATTTGAAATTCCAAAACTCAAAATTGAAACTTTCAAAATTCGGATTTATAAAATTTAATTCTTGGAATTTGAATATCTGAAATCTAGAATTCAAAATTTGAAAGAAAGAAAAAAAGATTTTTGAAACCCAACCTTGAAATTTTGAATTTTCAACTTTAAATTGTCTGAATTTAAGATTCCAAAATTTAGGATACAATTTTTTGATATTTTGTTTTCAAAATTCATATTTAAAAAAATGATTTTTAAATTCTATAATTCAGATATTCGAATGGTAAAATAAATCATAATTTGGATTTTGAATTCTGAAAGTTCAAAATTTAACTGTGATGAATCAAAAGCACATGATAAAAAAAAACGCAATAACAAAGATTACTTTCCCTCGGTAATCTAAGATAGACACCTTTTTCTACGAAAAAGAGATTCCTGGAATTGATGGTAATATGTTTTTCAATATAATCTTATATTCTTAGCTCAGATTTCTGGATGTTTTACCAAATAAGATAATTTCATAGAATTACTAGAGGATTTCTGGTAATCCTCAGAGGATTCCGCTAACCAAACGCACCACCTAAGGGAAAATTCCAATTGCGGTTGTGGGTCCATTCAACGAAGAAATTGTGGCTTCCAGATTCAAATGCTAGTGCAGGGGCTTTTTTTTCACTTTATGCCTTCCACTGTCGACATGGTAAACTAATCTGAACATGAAGCACTGGAGTAGTAAACCTGAAACGTAGGCGATGGATTATTCTTCGTCTTTGTACGCAGACGCAAGCAAACGTGTATCAGGGAATGAATCTAGCTTGACCTGTTGACGAATACCGAGTCCAGGTTGCACTCTGTTTTAACTAGTGACTTAACGACCAAACTTACACGGAAACCATTAATATATATATGTCACCATCAGTCGTCTTCCAGATGTTAACTCTTCTTTTTCTTTTGGATCATCTGCGTGTAGCGGTGTAGTAGTAATACTTTCGATCAGCCTGATGTTGACTACAAGATGACCGGACAAAACCCCCAGAGGTGTCCTGATTTGTTGCTTCCATGTAGACACTTCTTGAGTTCTTGATCGGCGGTCAAGTCCTTCCTAGAAAATCTATCATGCGTTCATCGCCTCATGCGGTTGGTGTTCTCTTGGAAACTGTGAACAACGGACCCCAGTGCGAACACGGAGTGTACCATCGCGGGGGAGCAGGTCGTGATCGAGGTCCGCACAGTACATTGGAACTGCGGAAGCTGCTATGATCAGACCATTACAAGATCACTAGATCAGGGGAAGCGATTTCTACATGAGGCCCCTTCTCATCACTGTTGGATTGCGAGTAAAAACTCAGGCAGCTAGGGCATCTGTGGAGATCATGAGTAGATCATCCTAATTTTAGTGTGATGAAACAATTGGTAATGGTGTCAAGGTGTTCGAAGAAACTCTTATTTTCGGGTAGTTCCTGTTGCTGCCACTTGTTAGGTCACTGGCGGTCAGACCGGCCAGTGGCCGGCGGTTTGACCGGCCTTAGGCTGGCGGTCAGACCGGCCGGGGCACGGCGGTCAAACCAGTCGAAGTTGAAAAGTTGAATTTTTGGAATCAATCAAAAAAATCACGTATGTAGAAAGGTGAGAGGATGCATTTGCACTTGGTCTTATTAAAATGGAGTTTCGAGAGAGAAAAAAAAAACTAGATAGAGTTTGAAATTTCCGAGATGATGCGCGCTTTTTAGACTGGAAAATTCCTAAGTCCCAGTGGTCCGACCGCCAGTATTAGACCGGTGGCTCGCGGTCGACCGGTCATCATCGGATGCGACTAGTCAGACATGGTTCATGCGCTATGAAGATGGTGAATTTTGTGGTTTTAGCCAAAGTCACGGGATTTAATGCATATGTGTTGCATAATACATGTTTTGGCTAATGTGGGTCAAGCTATGAAGAATTTGTGACTGGAATCGATTTCTTGGTATATTATTGTGCAGGTGGCTTGGAGTCAACGACGGTCAATACTGAGGATGATCGGAACTAGGCTAAGAGAGTTGAGGTTCAGAACAATCGAGGATGTTGGGTGAAGTTGTTGGACTCAAGCATGGTGTAAGATGGACAAGAGCAACCAAACGGAAAGTTTGGTGCGACGAGTTACATCAAGTGGCTTGGGGTTCGGTGCAAGTGTCATGGTGGTTTCGGTTGAAGCCGGATGGGAGAGACTTACCGACATAAAGAGAGCCATCGATAAACCTACATGTGGCGAAGTATGTGATTGTTTCACAACAATTGGATTCAGCCTTTGGAGAATGGTCGAGAAAGGGCATTTTATTATCTTCGCCAAAATAACGGGTGGTGACCATGGAGAAACTGCGATGAAAGATGATGCAAAGAGGGGCAATTTAGGTCAAGGGAAGGCGGAGTTCACAAAGGGACGGGTTCGAGAGATCTGGTTCGTTATACGCTTTGAAAAGCATGCGTGGGTGTAGACCCGTTTGTATATGGGTTTAACAGGCGTCCGATAAGATTTTCTCTCTAGACCTAGTCACTACTATAAAAGGCTAGAGTGTAGGATTTGCACTCAATCCTCTCATATGAAGAAACCCTAATGTATGATTTGAAAAAAGTGGAGATAGAGGGATTTTCTCTCTAGACCTAGTTTTTACTATAAAAGGCTAAAGTATAGGATTTGCACTCAACCCTCTCATATGAAGAAATCTTAATTTGTGATTTGGGAAAAATGGAGATAGAGGATGCTAGTGTGTGAGAGATGGATTGATTGAGTGCTCAAGTGTTGAGTTTTGTCCTTCATGATGTAGTAGTTGTAAACCAACTATCTCTTGAATCAATCGAAGCAAGAGTTGCCCCAATATGAGTTCTATATTGTTTTTGTTTTCTCTTTGATGCCTTTGGGATTTTTGTGTTCCTTTTATTTTTGGTTGGGCCTTTGCTATGACCTTGCTTACTAGAACATGTGAGAATTGATCTAGGGTCATTTTAACCATCTACCACCCATGAGCAAGGTTTTGGATCAAAGTTTGAATTTTTCCGGTTTTCATGCCTCTTTGACCTCATCCAAGAAATTCGTGAAACCTTGGTTTCGATCATCCCGATCGTCGATTGGAATATATTTCTGACATTCTTAATAAGCTATGGATGAAATCTCGAGGAATTTGGATATCGGAATTAAAAGTTAAGATGATTTAAGACCAATTGGGGTTGTTTACCCTGTAGCAAGCGGTCAGACCGCCTGACCACGGTCAGACCGCCCGACCACGGTCAGACTGGTCAACTCTTGGCGGTCATACTGACCAGGAGATCTTTGCCTCGGGGATTTTCGGTTTCAATGCAAGACTTCTGTTGTACTTGTTTATCCGATCTTCATAGCTTCCATAATTACTGGAGTGAAGAAGAAGTTGAATACTGTCAGAGTTGAAAAAGAGTAGATACTCCTATTCAACCCCAGTGCCTTTTTGATCGAACACCATCTTTATTTCTTAGCATCTAAAGTTGGTGTGTCATTCACTAATCTCTCCAAACTACCGTTGTTAGTTTTTTTTTTTGGCTAAACTTAGCTTTGATGCCATGTATTCTGTCCTTAGCAAGTATGCGTACAATGATTATTACCATCGATACGAAGCAAGGAGATTATCTCACCTCTCGGAGTGCATGCCTTAGTAGTCAGGGATGGATGCTCGCCAAGACCCAGAGCTCCATCGCCACCCTCCTCACGGCCACCGTCGCCAAGACGCCTCGGTCATCCCCGAGCTCCACCACCACCACCTCGACCTCCCAGTAGCTCACCGATGCTCAAGCAACCTTCCATAGGGTCTGAGCATGCCCGAGCGCCACCCTTCTTCCTCTCCACGGCCGCTCACCTCATTGCACCATTTCCACACCTCCACTACTCCTCAAAACCTCCAAATGGAACCACCTCGCCTCCTCGATGCTCGCTATGAAGATGGTGAATTTTGTGGTTTTAGCCAAAGTCACGGATTTAATGCATATGTGTTGCATAATACATGTTTTGGCTAATGTGGGTCAAGCTATGAAGAATTTGTGGATGGAATCGATTTCTTGGTATATTATTGTGCGGTGGCTTGAGTCAACGACGGTCAATACCGAGGATGATCGAACTAGGCTAAGAGAGTTGAGGTTCGAACAATCGAGGATGTTGGGTGAAGTTGTTGGACTCAAGCATGGTGTAAGATGGACAAGAGCAACCAAACGGAAAGTTTGGTGCGACGAGTTACATCAAGTGGCTTGGGGTTCGGTGCAAGTGTCATGGTGGTTTCGGTTGAAGCCGGATGGGAGAGACTTACCGACATAAAGAGAGCCATCGATAAACCTACATGTGGCGAAGTATGTGATTGTTTCACAACAATTGGATTCAGCCTTTGGAGAATGGTCGAGAAAGGGCATTTTATTATCTTCGCCAAAATAACGGGTGGTGACCATGGAGAAACTGCGATGAAAGATGATGCAAAGAGGGGCAATTTAGGTCAAGGGAAGGCGGAGTTCACAAAGGGACGGGTTCGAGAGATCTGGTTCGTTATACGCTTTGAAAAGCATGCGTGAGTGTAGACCCGTTTGTATATGGGTTTAACAGGCGTCCGATAAGATTTTCTCTCTAGACCTAGTCGCTACTATAAAAGGCTAGAGTGTAGGATTTGCACTCAATCCTC
The DNA here is from genome assembly GCA_036346255.1 of Ampelocalamus luodianensis. Classification (NCBI taxonomy): domain Eukaryota; kingdom Viridiplantae; phylum Streptophyta; class Magnoliopsida; order Poales; family Poaceae; genus Ampelocalamus; species Ampelocalamus luodianensis. Next base: position 23,157,277 of record CM070621.1, read on the forward strand.
TCATATGAAGAAACCCTAATGTATGATTTGAAAAAAGTGGAGATAGAGGGATTTTCTCTCTAGACCTAGTTTTTACTATAAAAGGCTAAAGTATAGGATTTGCACTCAACCCTCTCATATGAAGAAATCTTAATTTGTGATTTGGGAAAAATGGAGATAGAGGATGCTAGTGTGTGAGAGATGGATTGATTGAGTGCTCAAGTGTTGAGTTTTTGTCCTTCATGATGCAGTGGTTGTAAACCAACTATCTCTTGAATCAATCGAAGCAAGAGTTGCCCCAATATGAGTTCTATATTGTTTTTGTTTTCTCTTTGATGCCTTTGGGATTTTTGTGTTCCTTTTATTTTTGGTTGGGCCTTTGCTGTGACCTTGCTTACTAGAACATGTGAGAATTGATCTAGGGTCATTTTAACCATCTACCACCCATGAGCAAGGTTTTGGATCAAAGTTTGAATTTTTCCGGTTTTCATGCCTCTTTGACCTCATCCAAGAAATTCGTGAAACCTTGGTTTCGATCATCCCGATCGTCGATTGGAATATATTTCTGACATTCTTAATAAGCTATGGATGAAATCTCGAGGAATTTGGATATCGGAATTAAAAGTTAAGATGATTTAAGACCAATTGGGGTTGTTTACCCTGTAGCAAGCGGTCGACCGACACGTCGACCGCCGACCACGCGTCGTCAACTCTTGGCGGTCATCTGACCAGAGATCTTTGCCTCGGGATTTTCGGTTTCAATGCAAGACTTCATTGTACTTGTTTATCCGATCTTGAGTGCATGCCTTAGTAGTCAGGATGGATTTATTTGGTATGGCTCCAACTCTCAGAGACTCTCGGCCCTACGTTGTTCACTTGTGCTTGCTGTTGATGAACAATTTTTGTACTTTATGGACTGATTGATGATGGCTAGCAATTTGTGATTAGGTAGGCATCATCCAAAACATTAATGGTGTAGTAGTAGTAGGATGCATCAAAGTTTTGTATTGAGATGGAAAATCGCATCCAATTCATTTGGTTTGTTGTTTTTCGCTCTGAACCATGGTAAAACCAATGAACTATGTTAAATCCTGTGGAATTGAAAATGTTTGGCCGAGTGGATGTGTTTCAATGCATTTGTTCACTATTACTATACTTTTGTTACGATAAATCGAATTAGAACATGAATCACTACATGAATCAGTATTCTTGCGTTAATCTTTGTGTTAATTAGCCGAAACAGTAATCAGAAATGATTTCGTTAATCTATAACGGAAGTGCTCACAAACCAGGATGTACGCTTGAAAAACGAACTCATGTACAAGTTTTTATTCGTGCCAACAGTATGTACGTGAATTGCTAATTAAACATGCTCATCAGATAAACAGTACAGAATCATATGTACGTGAACCGCTAAAAATAGGGCCGTAAGATGCTCATCAAGCATATGTAACGTGCCAATTGTATGTACGTGAACTGCTAAAAACGTTTTAAAAACAAACAGTTTACCCGATAAAAAAATAAGTCACAAAACCGAAGATACTCTCGTATCTTTACATCGATCATTCTCATTCATAGAGTAGGAGTTAACTTTCTAACCAAACACTTCTTCGGATCACTGCAACTTCTCAGGGGGTGAATTCAAAATTAAAGCTAGAGTGTGAGCTACTAAAACTTGGAACGGAGTCATACCAAACAGGACCGTAGTTACCAAGCATGGCCAAATTAGGCCGCCACCAAAATTTGGCGTGGTAATTAACTTATCAATAAAAAATAAACTGGATTAGCACCCCTAATGTTGCGAAGTATTACTACTGGTACTATACAATCGCATTGCGCCGTACTTCTATTTTTCCAATACACAACACCTTCCCCTGAAACCTCCAAACTTTCCAAAGGCACAACTACATGTCATGTGTGCGGTGTGCTGATTGTGCCTTATCTGCAGGCCATGCATGGATGTGTGATCGATTTGTCAAGCAATTTGAGATCCCCAAGATTCTTCTCGACGGGTGTAAGACGTGTTGTCATGGGAACTCACCAAAGCGTATCCATGGCGGCTCTTGCCATTGGCCTCCGAAGCAGTTTGTTCTGCTCGAGCAAGTTCCCCACAGGATAGTTTAATCGAGGTCCTACCTGTATAGCTTGGGCCTAAAGTTGCTTTCTTGGGCTTTTTTCGCATTTCTTTCTCCTTTTTCTTTGTAGGGCAACAAGCAACATGGATGCAAATCATACTCCTCACTTGAAGGACCACAATACTTTTGCTACGTATCACTGTTCCATTTGTGAGTGGGAATACCACTTTCAGAAAGAAGAACGCCTTCGGCGCCACGGAGGAAGAGTTCGTGGGCATGGTGCAGAAGTCATGGCCGTCGCAGCCAAGAATCATGTCCGTGGGCTCCTGCTGCCTGGTGGGCGCAATCGAGGACGGCACGCTCTACGTCGCCAACCTCGGCGACTCGCGCGCCGTGCTCGGTCGCCGCGCCGCCCCCGGCAAAGGGAAAGGGTGGTGGCCGAGCGGCTCAAGGGACCACAACGTCGCCGACGAGGACGTGCGGCGGAGGTGACCGAGATGCACCCCGACGACTCGCACATCGTCCTGAACAGCCACGGCGTGTGGCGGATCAAGGGAATCATTCAGGTAATCGACAAGCTCTTGCTCACAACATGATACGCTCAAGCTGCATAATCAAAGCAAATCAAAGTCATCACTTTCTACTCCGCAGGTGTCCAGGTCCATCGGTGACGTGTACCTGAAGAAGCCGGACATCTGCAAGAACAACCCGATTCTGCAGCAGTCCATCTGTCCGTTGCCCTGAGGCGCCCGGTGATGAGCGCCGTGCCGTCGATCAAGACCCGCAAGCTGAGGCCCGGCGACCAGTTCCTTATCTTCGCGTCGGACGGCCTGTGGGAGCAGCTCACCGACGAGGCCGCCGTGGACATCGTCGCCAGCAGCCCGAGGAAGGGGGTCGCGATGAGGCTGGTGCGGGCCGCGCAGCTGGAGGCCGCGAGGAAGAAGGACATGAAGTACGAGAAGATCAGGACGATCGAGAAGGGGCAGAGGAGGCACTTCCACGACGACATCACCGTCGTGGTGCTCTTCCTCGACAAGTGCAAGGGCGCGCCGGACGAGATCGACGGCACCTACGCCCCCGTCGACGTCTTCTCGTTCAGCCCCGACGACCAGCAGGAGGACCCGACGAGGCCCCCGCCGCGTTGATCGGCCGACGTTTCAGCGCTGCCGATACCGCACGTATATAGGAGTACTGTTCTTCTTTTCAGTGGTTCTTTTGCTCTCTAAACGGAAGTTACATGGATCCTAAGACACTTGAGTTGCCACTGATTTGGCGTGAACTTGGCATTTTCGGCCAGAAAGGTTGGTTCTTTTCTGCCTCGCGGTCTCGCAGATCAGCCCCTCAACTCATCTTTTGGTTCACGACCGTGTAGTTTCCTTTTAGAGATGCACATTAGTACGCCTTTTTAGGTTTCGCGAAATAATCCTGCAGCATCAAAGAGAATTGTGTGTAATTAAGTTGTGAAAAGTACTAGCGTCATGTCTTGTAAATTGGGTTTCCTAAACTGCACTCTTTACTCAATCTTCTTCTAAGAGAGAGCTCTGGGGCTCCAATTTCCTATCTGTTCTGCCAGTGTTCTTCAGAACAGTCAAGTGAACAGAGCATTGGGTATTACACAACAAGCGAAGAAGATCAATAAAAATCAAGCACTAGCTCGTAAGCAGCCAGCGGCCTCTCCTCACCGAAGAGTGCATGCGACATTTCATCACCGGTCATAGTCTTGACTCGTGGATGGTTTGCCTGAGAATATGGGCGATGTGGAGAGGCCACTATCGTGGATCAGTCCAACCAACATTTGTGACAAGGCAGATATGAAGTTAATTGCTTTGAAGATTTGTCGGTAGTGGGTCGTTGGAGTCTTTCCAGGATAAGAGACCATGGGAATAGGGTGCGTTTGGTACGTGTAATATCATATTCCTCTGTAATTAAATATTCTTTTCAATCTGGTTATTGATAAACACATTACCAAGAATCTAAGATTCCAATGTTTGGTTAATTTGAAGGAAATCGCATATTAGTTTTTATCATAATTTCAAACTATGAAAGTTAACATCTATAAATTTTGAATTTTACAATTTAAAATTCTAACATTTAGAATTTCATTTTTATGATTCAAAAGTTCAAATTTGGATTTTGAAAATTTAACTTTTAAAATTTGAGTTTTGGAGTTTAAATTCTCAGTATTTGAAATTCCAAAACTCAAAATTGAAACTTTCAAAATTCGGATTTATAAAATTTAATTCTCGAATTTGAATATCCAAATCTAGAATTCAAAATTTGAAAGAAAGAAAAAGATTTTGAAACCCAACCTTGAAATTTTGAATTTTCAACTTTAAATTGTCTGAATTTAAGATTCCAAAATTTAGGATACAATTTTTTGATATTTTGTTTTCAAAATTCATATTTAAAAATGATTTTTAAATTCTATAATTCAGATATTCGAATGGTAAAATAAATCATAATTTGGATTTTGAATTAAAGTTCAAAATTTAATCGTGATGAATCAAAAGCACATGATAAAAAAACGCAATAACAAAGATTACTTTCCTGAATCTAAGATAGACACCTTTTCTACTAAAAAGAGATTCCCTGAATTGATGGTAATATGTTTTTCAATATAATCTTAGATTCTTAGCTCAGATTTCTGGATGTTTTACCAAATAAGATAATTTCATAGAATTACTAGAGGATTTCTGGTAATCCTCAGAGGATTTCGCTAACCAAACGCGCCCTAAGGGAATATTCCAATTGCGGTTGTGGGTCCATTCAACGAAGAAATTGTGGCTTCCAGATTCAAATGCTAGTGCAGGGGGTTTTTTTTTTTCACTTTATGCCTTCCACTGTCGACATGGTAAACTAATCTGAACATGAAGCACTGGAGTAGTAAACCTGAAACGTAGGCGATGGATTATTCTTCGTCTTTGTACGCAGACGCAAGCAAACGTGTATCAGGGAATGAATCTAGCTTGACCTGTTGACGAATACCGAGTCCAGGTTGCACTCTGTTTTAACTAGTGACTTAACGACCAAACTTACACGGAAACCATTAATATATATATGTCACCATCAGTCGTCTTCCAGATGTTAACTCTTCTTTTTCTTTTGGATCATCTGCGTGTAGCGGTGTAGTAGTAATACTTTCGATCAGCCTGATGTTGACTACAAGATGACCGGACAAAACCCCCAGAGGTGTCCTGATTTGTTGCTTCCATGTAGACACTTCTTGAGTTCTTGATCGGCGGTCAAGTCCTTCCTAGAAAATCTATCATGCGTTCATCGCCTCATGCGGTTGGTGTTCTCTTGAAACTGTGAACAACGGACCCCAGTGCGAACACGGAGTGTACCATCGTGGGGGAGCAGGTCGTGATCGAGGTCCGCACAGTACATTGGAACTGCGGAAGCTGCTATGATCAGACCATTACAAGATCACTAGATCAGGGGAAGCGATTTCTACATGAGGCCCCTTCTCATCACTGTTGGATTGCGAGTAAAAACTCAGGCAGCTAGGGCATCTGTGGAGATCATGGGTAGATCATCCTAATTTTAGTGTGATGAAACAATTGGTAATAGTGTCGAGGTGTTTGAAGAAACTCTTATTTTCGGTAGTTCCGCTGTCGCCACTTGTTAGGTCATCGGCGTCGATCGCCGCTTGCGGGTTTGACCGCCTTAGGTCAGGTCGGTCGACATCGGTCGCACACGGTCAAACCAATGTTGAAAAGTTGAATTTTTGGAATCAATCAAAAAAATCACGTATGTAGAAAGGTGAGAGGATGCATTTGCACTTGGTCTTATTAAAATGGAGTTTCGAGAGAGAAAAAAAAAACTAGATAGAGTTTGAAATTTCCAGAGATGGTGCAGTTTTTAGACCTGGGAAAATTCCTAAGTCCCAGGCGGTCTGACCGGCCAGGCAGCTGTTAGACCGGTGGCCTGGCGGTCAGACCGGTCATCATCGGCGGTCTGACTAGTCAGACATGGTTCATGCGCTATGAAGATGGTGAATTTCGTGGTTTTAGCCAAAGTCACGGGATTTAATGCATATGTGTTGCATAATACATGTTTTGGCTAATGTGGGTCAAGCTATGAAGAATTTGTGACTGAAATCGATTTCTTGGTATATTATTGTGCAGGTGGCTTGGAGTCAACGACGGTCAATACTGAGGATGATCGGAACTAGGCTAAGAGAGTTGAGGTTCAGAACAATCGAGGATGTTGGGTGAAGTTGTTGGACTCAAGCATGGTGTAAGATGGACAAGAGCAACCAAACGGAAAGTTTGGTGCGACGAGTTACATCAAGTGGCTTGGGGTTCGTGCAAGTGTCATGGTGGTTCGGTGGAGCCGGATGGGAGAGACTTACCGACATAAAGAGAGCCATCGATCAACCTACACGTATGGCATGCGATTGTTTCACAACAATTGATTCACCTTTGGAGAATGGCGAGAAAGGGCATTTTATTATCTTCGCCAAAATACCGGTGGTGACCATGGAGAAACCGCGATGAAAGATGATGCAAAGAGGGGCAATTTAGGTCAAGGGAAGGCGGAGTTCACAAAGGGACGGTTCGAGAGATCCGTTCGTTATACGCTGAAAAGCATGCGTGGGTGTAGACCCGCTTGTATATGGGTTTAACAGCGTCCGATAAGATTTTCTCTCTAGACCTAGTCACTACTATAAAGGCTAGAGTGTAGGATTTGCACTCAATCCTCTCATATGAAGAAACCCTAATGTATGATTTGAAAAAGTGGAGATAGAGGGATTTTCTCTCTAGACCTAGTTTTTACTATAAAAGGCTAAAGTATAGGATTTGCACTCAACCCTCTCATATGAAGAAATCTTAATTTGTGATTTGGGAAAAATGGAGATAGAGGATGCTAGTGTGTGAGAGATGGATTGATTGAGTGCTCAAGTGTTGAGTTTTATCCTCCATGGTGTAGTAGTTGTAAACCAACTATCTCTTTAATCAATTGAAGCGAGTGTTGCCCCCAATATGAGTTCTATCTTGTTTTTGTTTTCTCTTTGATGTCTTTGGGATTTTTGTGTTCCTTTTATTTTTGGTTGGGTCTTTGCTATGACCTTGCTTACTAGGACATGTGAGAATTGATCTAGGATCATTTTAACCATCTTCCACCCATGAGCAAGCTTTTGGATCAAAGTTTAAATTTCCTCGGTTTTCATGCCTCTTTGACCTCATCCAAGAAATTCGACCTCATCCAAGAAATTCGTGAAACCTTGGCTTCGATCATCCCGATCGTCAATTGGAATTTGTTCCCAACCTTCTTGATAAGCTATGGATGAAATCTCGAGGGATTTGGATCTCGGAATCAAAAGTTAGGACGATTTGAGATCAATTCGGGTTGTTTACCCTGTAGCAAGCGGTCAGACTGCCCGACCACGGTCAGACCGGTCAACTCTTGGCGGTCATACTGACTAGGCGGTTTCAACGCAAGACTTCTGTTGTGCTTGTTTCTCTGATCTTCATAGTTTCTATAACTACTGGAGTGAAGAAGAAGTTGAATACTGTTAGAGTTGGAAAAGAGTAGATGCTCCTATTCAACCCAGTGCCTTTTCGGTCGAACAACATCTTTATTTCTTAGCAACTAAAGTAGGTGTGTCATTCACTAATCTCTCCAAACTACCGTTGTTAGTTTTTTTTCTTTGCTAAACTTAGCTTTGATGCCATGTATTCTGTCCTTAGCAACTATGTGTACAATGATTATTACCATCGATAATAAGCAAGGAGATTATCTCACCTCTCGTAGTGCATGCCTTAGTAGTTAGGGATGGATATGCTCTTACATTGCTATGCCAAATTGTAGTTACCAAGCATGGCCAAATTAGGCCGACACCAAAATTTGGCGTGGTAATTAACTTACCAATAAAAAATAAGCTGGATTAGCATCCCTAATGTTGCGAAGTATTACTACTGGTACTATGCAATCGCATTGCGCCGTACTTCTATTTTCCCAATACACAACACCTTCCCCTGAAACCTCCAAGCTTTCCAAAGGCACAACTACATGTCATGTGAAATAACCCCAAAATTCAGGATTTCAAAAAAATTTTGAAGCTTTTGTTTGAATTCAAAAACTTGCCCAATTCGGCAAGTTCTCTTCCTTTCCGCTTCCGCTTCCCATTTCTCGGCATTTCCGTTTTCGCCACCGGAGGCGCTTTCTCTCCGCGCCTCCTTCTTCCTTCCACCGCCTCCGCAGCCGCGCCGCCGCCATCTTCCGCTTCTGGGCGCCGCACTTGTTGATCGCCACGCCACCTCACTACGCCCGTAGCTTTTTCAACCTTCACCGCCGCCACCTCACCCTCGCCACCTCCTTTCCCGCCGCCGCCTCTCCCGAAGCGCACGCTGCCGCCGCACCATCGCCGCCGCCAGATTCCTTGCTCCCACCGCTCAACGCCTATAAGAGGCCCCGAGAACACCTTCGCCGCTTTCCTCCAACATCTCCCACTGTCTCCTCTTCTCAACGCCGCGAATTTGAAGCTTCCGCTGCCGCCCTTTCTTCTCCGACTGCTTCCTAGAAAATCCGCCGCCTCTCTTCCTCCTCCTTCCTCCTTATCTCGCTTAAGCTCCTTCTCACCGCCGCCACCTTTCCCTAACCTCCCACCTCCTCCTCACCGGAGCTCGCCAGCACCAGCTCCATCGCCACCCTCCTCACGGCCACCGCCGCCAAAGACGCCTGGCCATCCCCGAGCTCCACCACCACCACCTCGACCTCCCCAGAGCTCACCGATGCTCAAGCAACCTTCCAGGGTCTGAGCATGCCCGAGCGCCACCCTTCTTCCTCGCCCACGGCCGGCCACCCGCCGCCACACCATTTCCACACCTCCACTACTCTCAAAACCTCCAAATGGAACCACCTCGCCTCCCCGATGCTCCTCGCACCACCCACTCCCGCCGCCGGCCACCGCCGCCGCAGAACGCCGTTGTCACGGCCGGCAGAGCCGAGCGCGCCGCCTTCTACGCCACGCCAAGGCCGCCCGAGGTCAGCCTCTATGGCTTGGCCTGGCTGGGCCAAAACCCATTTAGGTATTGGGCTCACCAATATCATTCACAACCCGTGAACAGAAATCATTTTTACTGCTCACTCTTTCGCCCATCACTATTCATAGCACAAGAAACCATCCATCGTTCATTGCACATTGTATTTTATCGCTTATCCAAAATACAAAATATCGTTCATAATCCAAAATTTTCACTATTCATATCCGTCCAAAACAAGGATTCTAATTACTATTCATGGCCGAATCTCATTCATGAATAGTGGTTCAAATGTGTTCACCTATTTCAAATTTCCATTATTCCTTTGCACAAGAATTCTTTACTGCTCATCCGACAAAATTTGAAGTATTGTCCCAAATCCAAAAATACACAAGAAATTCTTTTTATCACATTTTCACCCAAAACAAGACGAACTTAATGTTCGATTATTTGTCGTTCATTAACCAAAAATAATAAACCATATTATCGCCCATCGACTGCTTTGGGCATGAATAGTAAAATAGTACTATTCATCAACCGAATTTTTCGCTGAAACCCTAATTTGACATTACATGTCAAATTTGATCACCTCAACCCGTAAAACCACTTTCACCGCTCATTCTATTAAATCGCCCAAACACTAGCCACTACACAAGAAACCCTAATCATCGCTCATTACCCAAAATGGGTTTGTGTTATTCATTTTCGTCCAAAACGGTAAACCCTAGCTACCGCCCACTTCAAACCGTAAACATTGATTTCAGCCATTAATCATCGATCCATTGTCGATATGAATAGTAAAACAAGTACTATTCATTATCCGACACCTCTTCCGCCCAAAACCCTAATTAGACACTTTATACTCTTTTCGACCGCTTTCAACCCGTGAATCCAAATCTCAACTCGTTCACCCAAACAAGTGCGATAAATCTCCAAGACCCCACACACCACCTTCTTTATGATTCTATATCCATTACAATATTTTTGTTGTACTTGATCCGAATCTCAATTCAAGATGACCACCCAAACACCAAATAATCTCCACCACTCCACACTACCTTTCCTTGTGTTTCTTTTCTGCTTCTATTTACTTGCATGTTGTTCCCAGCTCATTCCTTGTCGAGCCGACTTTATTTGAATTTGTTTTATTGTTTTGTTTCAGCGCTAGGTCACGACTTTGACGCACTGCACTCTGTAAGACGCTGACAAGGCCAAGCACTGTAAGACTTAGTGCAAGAAGGCAAGTCGATTCTTTGATCATTTTGAACCTACAGCTTCACCTATGTATTATTACTTTCATTATCAGATTTGTGCCAATTACTTTAAAGGTTAAAATAATACTTTTGAATGCCATGATAATTAGTTAAATCCTAAATACCCTACAAACAAACCCACCCAACTCTTGTAGGCCATATTCACCTTGACAAGTTTAGTCCACATAAAATATTATCTATACAAGGTAGCTTTATCACCAAAAATGTGTTCATCAATCAAAAACAAGTATTGGCTTTAGGCCACTGTGTTTTGGTGGAGAGTTGAGGTTTGTCCAGAAGTTGGACAACCCAATATACTCGGTTGAAAGTGAGTCATCGGTGAGATCCCGAGGTGGACCCTCCCGAGTTGGTGGTGTGCCATCGCCTCACCGGATGACAGTGGGACAAGAACCTTGTGCCAAGTAACAGACACAGAAACCGCTCAACCACATGCGTGGTCATTCCTCCCTAGCTTAGTACACTGCTCTTCCGATTGAATATCTGTGGGAGCACTTGTATGGGCCCATCAGCCTCGGAGTGCGGATTCCACTATTGGTCGGTGGTCTCCCGAGCTGTATGGATAGTGACCTACAGTGTAGAGACTAGAAAGGTTGAGCAGTGAAAAGGCTTTGATATCTCAGCTCAGTCGCACGCTAACGTGTTGCGTGTTTATAGCTTGACAAGACGAGCTTGAGATATCATGTGGGTAAAGTTGGGCAACTCGCAGAGTGATTAATCAAATGTATTCTGATACACCGTGCTTCCGGTTAATGAAGCTGTGTTCATGGGTGATTCCAATATACAAGGCATAAGTAGAGTTTTTGAGATGTTAAGTTGGTAATCGAGGTTGTTGATAAACCCCTGTGATATTACTTATTATTGTTTTACTGTTTATAAATTGTTTTAAATGCAAAGTGCATCCACATATGCTGTATGGTAAACCCTAACCATCCATTGAACTCCTTGCATGTAATTATTTAGCATTTCCATGCGGCTTGTTGAGTACAAAGTGGTAGTACTCATTCTTGCAATTTGCAAAACATCTACGTAAGAGGATCCCGTGAGCAAGATTTTGTGACCCCGTAAGGCAACGACTACTATTATTAGGTCTCAACTGCGCTCAAGCGTACCTGTGGTTTGTTGTTCTTTTGCCTTGTATTATAGTTAACTTTGGGCTTGGATGCCCGTGTCAGGTCAAAGCAGGTTGTTAAACCTTAGTTTGTTTAATAAAAGTCTGGTTTCTGTTGCAATCGAAAGCTTGCTTGAGATACTATTTACTTCGCAACTGTACATCCTGGGCGGTTGCGAAGGGTTTAACAGTCCCAAGAATCAGGGCTGTGACATCATGTGTGCGGTGTGCTGATTGTGCCTTATCTGCAGGCCATGCATGGATGTGTGATCGATTTGTCAAGCAATTTGAGATCCCCAAGATTCTTCTCGACGGGTGTAAGACGTGTTGTCATGGGAACTCACCAAAGCGTATCCATGGCGGCTCTTGCCATTGGCCTCCGAAGCAGTTTGTTCTGCTCGAGCAAGTTCCCCACAGGATAGTTTCATCGAGGTCCTACCTGTATAGCTTGGGCCTAAAGTTGCTTTCTTGGGCTGTTTTCGCATTTCTTTCTCCTTTTTCTTTGTAGGGCACCAAGCAACATGGATGCAAATCATACTCCTCACTTGAAGGACCACAATACTTTTGCTACGTATCACTGTTCCATTTGTGAGTGGGAATGCCACTTTCAGAAAGACAGAAAAAGAAAGTATATATGCAGAGCATAGTTCATCAGTTCAGCAAAAAAATCAGAGAGGGAGGGAGAGAGAGAGAGAGATATGTTGACTGTGTAAATTAGTAATTTAGTAACCAGCTGCGCAGTGTTGCTGTTAGTGTGTACTTACATTGCAGGGCCTGCGTTGAACTTCAAACCTTTATATACAAAGGTGAAGCTATTAGTTTCAGTTTTTTTAGTGGTCAGGTTTTGCCTGGGCTGCACTAAAGAAGAATGTGAGGTGCACGTGCGTCGGCCAGCGCCGAACGCGGGCGGGTGAGGGCCCGTTGGCCCCGTGCCCCTGAGCTTCGCTCAGGCCTCCAGCGAGCGTGCGCGTCAAACTTTGCTCGAACATGGACGGCAAGGGTCCAACACTTCTCCTTGCCAACCGAGCTACGCTCAGTTCTCATTAGTTTCAGTTAGATGCTAAGCTAGGCCAATTAGCTTAACCGAGTGGAGTCTGATGTGCTGGTTTCTTTAGCGATTTGCCGGTAGAAAAGGTTTGGTTAAATTAGGCTGCTTGTTGGGGATTAACAGCCGTAACTTTAGACCTTAACCACCAAACTCGCAAATTATATATCAGCTCTCCATGGTCTTGTAAATCAAGTGCATGCATGAACACAATCTTCTGCTGCGAAAGCAACTGATGCCAAATTGTTGTCGACCGATCGATAATTAGACGGAACGGAAGCACACCACGTAGCCCTAATCACGCTCTAGCTACACCATTGTGCTCTAACAGTCTAAGTAGTGCATGCAACAAGTGAACTCTTAACTAATTAACAGCGTAACTTTGTCTTACTCAAGACCTGCTGCTGCTAATTAAGACCTCTGATTGCCTGACACTATTATTATCTGCTGAACATTTTTTTTAAAAACTAGCTAGCTACCTCGCACTGAACTATATATGCAGGTGGCAAAACAATGAAATACTATTTCAAGTTCAGAATAACCTCGATCGAACATCAGTAACAGGAAAAGTTCGTTCTGTCAGACTGCTGAACATTAAAGAACAATTTCCTCCTCCATGAAAAGAAGTTAAGAAGAACATAAAAATTGCCTAATTGCTAATTGTATATCTACTGATCTACATGGTATCCCACTACTTCTGCAAAACCCTACTCTCTCACTTCTTTCTTTCTTCTACCCCTTACACATCACAAACACAAGAACCATACCAAATAACTAGGCAAGCTCGCCACAGCCAAATGGAGCTAAACACCAGAAGCATGCAATCTAGTAGCAGCAAGAGCAAGGGCAAAGCCATGGCCAAGATCGTAGAAGAGCTGGAGGAGGAGGAGGAAGAAGAAGAAGAAGCAGAAAACCTTAGCTCAAGCTGCGGTTGCCTCTTCTGCGCCATCAAGCAACCGGACGCCCGACTGCGCCGCGCTAGCCTTTCTGCCTTCTTTCGAGAGTTGCCTTTCTGTGAAGACGACGGCGGCGGCAATGGCCAATCATGCGGCGTGGCGGTTGGCGCCGTGTGGCGCGCGGCCATGGCCTCGCCGGACGACTCGGAGCTTCCGTCGCTCGGCGCGATCCGGTGCATGTCCGTCCTTCTCGTCCGCGCGCTCGCCGACGCGGCGTGGTGCCGTCGTGGCCAGAACGTGTACGTGCCGTACTACGCCGCCCACGTCATCGGCTCGTACACCATCCGCTCCTCCGCTCACGCTGAGCTGGCCGTCGCAGCCGCCGCCGTGAGGTCCCTGCTGGCCCTCCTCGGCGGCGCCATGACGTGGGTCGAGCAGCGCGCAGCCGCGCGCGCTCTGGGCCACCTTGCCAGCTACGACGCTTCGTTCCCGGCCGTTGCACGGTACGCCGTCGACGCGGTGCCCCTCGCCGTGCGCGCCGCGTCCACCTGCATCGCAGACGTCTACGCAAACTTCGTCGCGGTGGCACCGAGCAAGCGGCCTAAGTACCAGCGCGACCTTTTGACGCGCGGGCTCGGCGGTGGAGTCGACGCCGAGGACCGGAAGGCGGAGGAGTGGGCGAGCCAGCTCCAGTGCTGGTCACTCTACTTCCTGAGCTGCCTTGCCTACAGAGACCTGTCATCTCATGCCACAATATGCCAAGAGCCAGGCTTCTTGCCCGAGCTCTGCCGGATGTGGGGCGGCCTGGCCAACGGCGACTCGCCCGCCGGCGTCGGGCTGCTTCGCCTTCTCTGCAGGAGTGCAGTCGGCCGCGGCGCCATTGCGGCGTGCCGCGACGCGCTCTCCGGCCTCTGCGACCTCGCGCGGTCGTCCGACGACTGGCAGTACATGGCCATCGACTGCTTGCTGCTCCTCCTCGACGACCATGACACTTGGCATGCAGTCGCTGACTCCACGGCGCCGTACCTCGCTGACTTGGCCGAGATCCGGCACCTCGGTCCAAGACGACGACTCGGCGATGCCATTACAACTGCACTGCTTCTTGATGACGACCATGTCCGTGGCCGTGAGCTAGGCATGGAGGCAAAGGAGGCAATTACCAAATTGAGGGAGATAAAGGTGGAGAGGAAGGAGAGAGAAGAAGCAGTGCTTAGGGATGAGATGCTCAAGAGAAAGCTTTTGGCCAAGGAGAAGAAGAGGCAAGGCAATGACAGGTTCTGGGACGGCGAGGTGGACAAGGCCATCGAGCTATACACCGAGGCGCTGGAGCTGTGCCCCCTGAGCAGGAGGAGGGAGCGGCTAGTGCTGCACAGCAACCGCGCGCAGTGCCGGCTCGCGCGGTTCGAGGCCGGCGCGGCGGTGAGCGACGCGACGCGCGCGCTCTCGCTCGCGCGGCCGGCGAACGCGCACGCCAGGAGCCTGTGGCGCCGCGCGCAGGCGTACGACATGAAGGGCATGGCCAGGGAGAGCCTCCTGGACTGTCTGGCCTTCGCCGGCGCGTGGCTCAACCGGAAGCACGGGAGGGCGGCGCGCGGCGGCGCGAACCGGAAGCTGCCGTATTGCGTTGTGCGGATGATCAGTAAGCAGATGACCGTGACAGGGCTCTTTGCCAGCGTGGCGACAAACGGTGTCAAGGTAGGTAGGGATGATTGCATGCCACGGTGCAGCAACTACGACGACGATGATGGCGACGACGAGGACGAGGACGGTCGTGATCATGATGGAAGCGAGGAGGAATTTGCTGAGAATGAAATGAAGCTTTGTACATCAGGTTAATAACTCACATCTTAAATTATGCATGCAACACCATTCTTGTCTTTAATCTTGCGAGATTGGTGAGTACTAATGAAGTAATGATCGAAGTGGTTAATCTTGTTAAAGCATGTAGGGGTGTGCCGATCATCACGGAAGAGACTTGGAGGAGATTGGCCGAGAGGAAGAAGAACATGTGAATTGTAAACCTCTTGTTATCTCATGATCCTCGATCCGTTGTAAGCTAGCATACTTACATAAGTAGGGAAATCAGGGCTTAAAAGTTACAGCTGTTATCTAGCTAGAGTTGAAGTGACTGATGCCTTGATGCGATGGCTAAATTTTGTTGTGGAGGTTCAACTATAAGCTTTGCATTTGTAGGTTTCATACTTTCATGTGATCAACTACTGCTCTTTTGTAGAACTTGTTTATCCAGTGTTAGTCGTGAGCATGCATGTATGTCATCGGAAGCTTTTGTTCACCAACAAATTGACCACATGCATTTTATGGTTATCACAACTGGTAAATTTTCCATCTTTTCCACACTCCCATGTATCTTCAGAATTCAATAGGGAATAATTGCACTGTGTATCTCTATAAGTTTTCTTTCTCGATAAAGTTTAGTGAACTTTAATTAGTGTCTTTCAGCCAGATATCTAATGTTGCAAAAGTTTTCAATGCGAGTACACCTATAATTTGAATTGATAAAAATGCAGTTGGTCTGACTAGAGCTCTTTTACGATACACCCACTTACCCCCAAGATGTAAGATGGAGTTTCAATCTCAACCGTTGATTGACTGAGGTTAGTTTTGGCGTAATGCAAATATAACTAGTAATGAAACCAACAACTAATTAAGATACATACCTAGAATAGTAATGTATTAAATGGGCATATCCATCCATACCAAACTATAACAAACTCATTTAAAATTTAAATGGCAGTATCATCATCCAAATTCCAAACTTTCTTTACATCTAGTCTCAAGATCAAATCTCAGCCTAGCTAGTGGATAATCGGATCCAGCACAAACTTAGTTCAAATAGTTTTAAAAAATGTAACTATGTAAGCCATACTTTTGTTGGTACACATTTTTACAACAAAAACAATGAACTTTAAAATTTTATAGCAGGTTGAATTAAGTAATGCTTTTGAATTCGAATTACAAATAAAGATAGGTTACAAAAAATAATCATATAGCAAATTTCAAATCCCAAAGTAAGTAAAATTTTCTAGCATAATAATAATTTGCGATGTATGTTACATTTGATTTGAAATACATCTAACGGTTCTCATGAAATAAAGTGGTGTACCGAAAAAAAAAATCCCTGGTCGATAGATAGTCACAACTCACAAGTAGGGATGATCGATGCACAATGTAGCATTGGAAACTTGGTATTAAAAAGTGAAAGGTATTAGTGATTTACAGTGAAGTTGATTTGATTTTCCAGTATATCCCTCCTTAGTTTCGGCATTAAATCTCTTGCTAAAATTGATTTAGTTGAAAGCAATGCGTTGGAAATTATTGCACGAGTGTTGAGGTCTCGATTCTCGAACCCACCCACGCAGGGGCGATTAACAACATAGTTAAAAATAAACTCTCTAGGAGATGTCGCCTAAATTAACCAATGAATTCCAATATAAATGATTTCTAAAGGGGAAAAAACTCTGCCAATTCAAGGCAGACACCAATCGTCAAGTCAACAATTCAATATGTTCGGCGGCATATACACGTTGATCATCATAGCTACTAGGTGTTTGTAACTTAAAAAATACATTTACTTGGAGATTCCGAAAGAATTACTCCATTTACTTGCAAAATTCTTCTGAAGTTCCTGCATTCCAAATGAGCAAATGCAATTCCTTAACATTTTACTGGGATGCCATTTTCTCTTTTCCCCACTTGCTGTACTAGTGTACTACTTGACCAATCTTAACTGAATTACAAGGTTCAAGAAAGCGTTAGGCGCTAGTCGGATGGTGACCCGGAATCTAGCGTCTAGGCCGCCTAGGCGGTCCACTAGGCTACAACGCAGAGCAGCCGACAATAGGTAGAATGCGATAAATTGAGCAGGCAACATGTATCCAATTGAGTAAGATAGAAGGAAAATTACTTGAAGAAGCAAGATATGTGCAGCTTGATGTAGTCATGTAGATTATCCCCCCTTCATGATCTTGATGTAAACATGTAATCAACTAATCATGTTATTGTAGCTACAAACTAGACAGTATATTGTAGCTACAAACTAGACAGTAGAGAAGGAGGACCCCCTGGGCTCCCTACACTACAAAGGAGGAAACCCCGAAGGTTCTCAAATATAGCGAAACGATATTAAAGTATATCAAATATGTCTCTTTATTGCCAAAAAGTCCTCCTAACCACAAGGGGAAAGAGGTCATTTATAGTGTTACATTCAGGGTACAAGATCTTACACTTCTACCCCTAAAAAGGTCATACAATTATAGGGGCTTCATGGTCTTTGCACCTCCTCAGGCACAGCCACTGGTGCATGGTAGACCTTTATGGACCTGGTCCATCACGCTTGTATTCTTGGTCCATAAGTGGCATTGACTCCTTTCGCTCCATAAGAGGTAGCCTCGGAGGGAAGGCTCCCTAGACCCCTTCGCTCGTGTGAGGTGGTCTGGAGCGAGGGCTCTCTAGCCCCCTTTGCTCCAAGGTGTGTTGTACTCTTCTGTCGAGGCTGCCTTCGACGACCTTTTCATACCCTTCGCTCTGTCCGAAGCAAATCTAATCACCCTCGACCTTATTATATCTATCCTCTTTGTGTGTTTCCTCATCAAGGCCAAGGCCCTATGATGTGCATAGACAAAGATAGTGAATGTTTTTGTTTGATCGATTGTTTTCTTAGACTTTGGTATATTCTTAATTGCTTCTAGCATTAAGTTGATGGTGTGAGTTGCACATGAGCTCCAAAAGATATTTAGTCTCTTGTCCTTCAATAATGCATTTACTGCCATATTGTTAGAAACATTGTCCATGATTACTTGCACAATATTTATGGGACCTAGTTGTTCAATGCAAGTATACATGTACTCAAAGATGTACTCACTTGTGTGTGCATATTTTGACGCCTCCTTTGATTGTATGAAACTTGTCCCCAATTTTCAATGCACATATACATTCATGATGCTCCTCCTCTTTTGATCGGTCTAAGCATCGGTCATGATAGACCACCAAATCAAGGCTCTCAATTCTTCATGGGTTTTCAACAAACCCTTAGTTCTTTCCACTTCCTCCTTTAACAGCTTCTCCCGGACTTTGTATTGAGAAGGACCTACAAAGTTTGGCCCAAAGCGACCAATGATCTCACACATTTGCTTGAACTCATCAGTGTTGATAGTATTGAAAGGTACATCTAAACATACAATATAAAGCTAGCAATCAATAGTTCAATGCAAGGATAACAATCATGAGAGAATGAGAGTTGCAAGTAAATTATACCATGAGCATAAATCCATCTCACAACATATTGCTTCACATTATGAGTCTTTTCTTTCCAAAGTGCATCATTAATACCTTGTTGTTGACCCATCAAAGCAATGGAATGATCAATAGGACAAGCAAACTTATAAATTGGCCCTAATTTACGAGGTGTCAAGCCTCCAATAACTTCAAACTCTTCATCATCATTATAGTCATCTTTATTTTCAATTACCACTTCATTTCTAAGCTCTTTCTTTTTTGCTTTTTTTGCCTTCTTCAATTCTTGTGCATCCTCTATAGACTATACTTCTCTTATTCTTCTTTTGTGTACTTTGAGCATTTATCAACGTTCCTGCGAATATGACTAATATATTGCTTGAGCCTATAAACCTTTACGTGAATTACCTTTTGACACAAGCGATATTTCACTTTATCAAAGTTGTTTGGATCATCTAAATACCCAAATTCACATCTTACATCTTCGAATTCCTCTTAAGAATGCTTGAACTTGTCGTACCCACGAAAGCAACAGGTGACATCTAGACAAATTAACATATCATGCATTTATACTTGTATAATAGGAGCAATAATACCACATTATAGTTTATAAGCTCTAGCACTCGGCGTAGCACATCACAGCACTAGTACTCGACACAACACAACACAACACAACACTAGCATTCAACTTAGCACATCACTAGCACTTGGCACAACATAGCAGCAACACAACACTAGCACTCGATGCAGAGAGCAAAGTAGAGCAGAGTGGGGGCAAGAACAGATTAGAGTGGGGGCGGCAACATACCTTGAGGACAACATTGTTGGAATTTAATCACTCAACTCTATCTCTATGTGCTTCACACACACAACCTCTCTCTCTCTCTCTCCCTTGTGTTTCTCACAAACACACGCATGCACAAGAAATAAGGAACACTTTCACCTGGATGATGTTAGGAAGAGGAACACACAAGGCTTGGTGACACCCAACACTTGCGTCGATTTTCTTCTCTCTTTCTCAATTATTCCATTGCCTCGTATGTAGGATAAATAAGCAACCAAAAGACTAACAAACTAACTCCTGACTTTGTGCCACATGCACATGATCAAACAAATTAATGAAGACTAACTAACATGCAGCAAACTAACTAATGTGTTGACTACATTGTCATGCACGTACGCACTTAACAGGAACGTGTAACTCAACTAATTAATATGCTAAGTATGTCCACTTCTCATGGATACATGTGGTACACTTCTCATGCCTACTCCGCATGTAATGCTTTCTTCGTGCAGACTGGTTTCTTGTCACAACGCATCTCATCTTTCACGCTGACTCGCGCACCACACTTTTGCATGCAACAAATAAATAAGCAAATAATAAACCAGATACAATGTGACAAGATTAATTCCAACATTCCCCCCTTAATCTTGTCATGTGACCATGACCTTGCTCATAGTAGTTCTGGCTCATCGTCTTCACTTTGCGCCTCAACAAGGAGTGCTTGATCATTTTTCTTTGCTGGACACTCGTAAGGAAGTGTCCAAGATCTTGACAATTCTAGCATCTCACCATGATTTTGTCCCAACCTTCGCCACAGCCACGACCACGATCACGGTCACGGTCGCACCCTTGTCCTCGCGATGAGTTCTCGGACTCATCATTTGTTTTCCACTTAGCACGCGTCAACAACACGTGCTCCTCCTCGGCCTCGCTAAATCCTCCTAGACGTTCCTCATGCACCTTCAGCCGCCCAATGACCTCTTCCACCGTCATGGTTTTGAGGTCCTCAAATTGTCCGATAGTCAAAGCAATATGGAGAAACTTTCTAGGGACAGCGCAGAGAAACTTCTTGACGGTGTAAGTCTCCTCAACCTTCTCACCGAGTGTCCGGATCTTGTTGACAATGGTCGTCAACAGGATGGCGAAATCGTCAACCGATTCCGTCTCCTTCATGCGCAACCCCTCGAACTCTAACTTGAGGGTTTGCACCTTGGCCTTCTTTACACGTTCGGTACCCAAATACATCGTCATCAATGCCTCCCACGCCTCCTTAGTCGTCTCTCTTTTTCGGCCAGCAGGATGAGCATCTCCTGAGGGATGCCAAGATAGATGGCAACCAATGCCATCTTATCCTTACGCGTGTCGACGTCACCGAACTCAACAGTGTCCCACACGCCTTGAGCTCTCATGTACACATTCATCTTGATCGCCTACGTCACGTAGTTGCTCTTCATGAGCAACGGGTATTGGAGGGACACTGTTCCCTCCCTCGTCGGCGCCTTTGATAACGCCGTGTCCACGATGTCATCACCCATCATGGTTTTGCTTGGGGACGGCATCTACTCGCGTGAAACCTTGCTCTGATACCAATTGTTGGAGTTGAATCACTCAAGTCTATCTCTATGTGCTTCACGCACACAGCCTCTCTCTACTTGTGTTTCTCACAAACAAACACATGCATGCACAAGAAACAAGGAACACTTTCACATGGAGGAAGTTAGGAAGAGGAACACACAAGGCTTGGTGACACCCAACACTTACGTTAGTTTTCTTCTCTCTTTCTCAATTATTCCATTGCCTCGTACGTAGAACAAATAAGCAACCAAAAGACTAACAAGCTAAATCCTGACTTTGTGCCACATGCACGCGATCAAACAAATTAATGAAAACTAACAAACTAACATGCAACAAACTAACTAATGTGCTGACAACAATGTTATGCACGTACGCACTTAACACGAACGTGCAACTCAACTAATTAATATGCCAAGTATGACGACTTCTCATGGATACATGTGGTACACTTCTCATGTCTACTCCACATGTAGTGCTTTCTTCGTGCAGATTGGTCGCTTCTCATGACACATCTCATCTTGCACTCCGACTCGCGCATTATATTCTTGCATGCGACAAATAAATAAGCAAATAATAAACCGGATACAATGTGACAAGATTAATTCCAACAAACAAAGAACATAACGGGGACGGCGGGATTTGGCAGCGGCGACCTCGATTCGGTGGTGCCTAGCTCGATTCGACGGTGGAGATGGCTGGTGCTGAGGTCGATTTGACGGCTGATGATAGGGGAGGCAAGATCAACTGGCGGCTAGCTCGATTCGACAGCGGGATATCCAGAACCCCGACGGCGATCTCGATTTGGCAGCGAGGGATGGGGTGTCGAACCTAGTGTCATGCCTCGTCCTGCACCTCGACGGCTGCCTTGTCACTGCCTAAGGCCTCCTCACCGAGTGCCCGCCCAAGCCGCCTTGGATAGTCGGCTTTGACTGCCTAGCCGGTCCTAGGTGGCCAGCCCACCTGGCATGCCGACTTCGTGGAAGTCGCGGCGGAAGGGCACCGCCGAGCGCCTAGGCGGTGCCTAGGCCCGATTTCTTGAACCTTCCTGAATTATACAAAACATTTTTTTTTCATATAAAGGCTTTTAACACCTTACTTGACTTGAACCCTGGCCAAGCAATTGGGCCTCCCAAGGACACATTCAGGTGGTGAATTATTTGAAACTACAACATCATTCGCCCATGGACATATATATTCCAACACAAATGGAATGTGGTGTAAAGAGAAAAGTATCAGAATGTGTTATGTAACTTTTGAAGGCAAATTAACGGTTTACCTAACTGGAACCTTTTCTTCCTTGGCGAGGAGATCATCGCGACGTGTGGGGTGTGCACAGCACAGCAAAGAAAGTTAATGATAACATGTACATCACAAAATGTTCAGTGCCAAATTATATCACTCGTAGGCCGGTCCACACATGCCTGAAATGTTTCTCTCATGTCATGTAAGTACGCAGCGTGTGGTTAACAAAGAGAGCAATAGTGCGGTAGCACATGCAAATTCCTAATAAGCATCCAATACGCATGTGTTGTAAAGTAGCAAACTTGTAGTTGTGCATAATCTTGCTCACGGAGGAGTGGAGGACCATCGCTAATTTCCCTTACTCACGTCACTTTCAAAGCCAATTCCCAGTAGGAACCGAAGATTATTACAACATCACAACGATTAAAGCAGGAGAAAGCTAACGAGCGAGATAGAATAGCGAGACCAGATCACGGCCAGAGAAGAAAGATGTAGCTAGTGCTACGACGTACAGAAGCCGACAGGGGCGCATGATTAGGAGCCAAGTGCCGAGCATGTCCTGACCCAATAATCGACTGAAGAATGTAGCCGTCGTACAAGCAATTTGCACGTATCTCCATGTTCCTACGCAAAAGCGAGCGGCATCGGTTTGATGCGATAGGTGGTTAGTGCTCCAAAAAGAGGCTATGCGTGCAATATTAAACTGGCATCCGGTGTGCTTTAGGCGCGCACATGACGAGCAAATGCTAATGGCCGCTTTCCAGATATAGAAGGGAGGAAAGGAAGGGCTCACTCAGGAGAGGGGCAACCTGGGTCTGGGGGTCAGTAAGACACTCGGACTAGTGAAACTAGTGATGACCGATGACAAGTCAGAGGTACATGAATATATGTGAACTCAGAAATTCTTTCAGAATCCTGCAAGGATCCGATTGTTTCCTGCAAAATTCTTGTAAAATTCTCACGTTTCAAATAGGACCTTATTATAATGTACAGCAAAATTCTCGTGAATAAAAACATTCGACTTGCATTGATCAGCTATCCCGGTAAAAAAAAGGCCAAGAATTCTGGATGTTTGGCTGTAACCAGGGATCAGCTAACCGTTCCCGGGTTGGATCTTGGCCCCCCTCCGGTACCGGTAACCGGTCAAACTGGATTTTGTTCAGCCGGAATTCGTTCAAATTTGATTAAAATTCATTTGAAATCTGAAAATTTGATATTGATTTGAAAAAACCGCCGGGATCTCATTTCCCGACCACCCTCCGTAGGCGGTTACCGGCCGGTAACCGCCAGGTTTTCTATCCCTGGCTGTAACTAGTATAGACCTTGATGTTCTCTTCTTTGATTAGTACATGCAAGACTAAAATTTGGATGTTCTAGTCATACTTTTTCTCATTGATCATTGATCCTGCATGCATACTTTTTCTCATTGATCATTGATCCTGCATTCTTATACTTCTTTGCTCCTCTTTATCCCCTTCTTTCCAATTTTCTTTTGTGAAGTCCTAATGGCACCTTTGCCACTTTTCATCAGCGTAGCGTAACATACTGGTTGCCGCCTAATGGTAGTACCTGGCTTGCGTACAGATCTTGATCTTTAGCGAAAAAAATAATACAACTTTTATTAGAAAAAAAGGAAAGGGAGAAAGAAATAGTGTGACATGACCACAAGGTCCACAATGCATATTGGACAAAGATCCTATATACGGAGCAAATCCTAATATAAACGCCAGCACCTGGCACAATGATAGTTGCAATAGCAATTGGGATTACACAATCTTACATCTGTAAAGCCGCATTCATCAAAGCGAAGTGTTAATCTACATACAGATAAGATCATCAATTCTGGCATCAAGGAGTTACGCTTAACCATGGGGCATGTCAAACCATATCGATCGAATACCTACATGATCAGAGGGAAGCTACTTAAAATCAAAATCAGACCTAAAATTACATGCAACACAGATACTAAATAAGTTTTTTTTTGTTTCGGTTTTAACATACCAATTACCACAGATCTTTTCCTTTTGGGGGAACACAACATATCTCTAACATACCACTAACTTAAATACTAGCTTTCAATGTCAAATATGTAAGCTTGTTACATCTCATCGTCCTCGGTCGCTTCATCATCGATGGCCGAGCTGTTCTCGTTGCCAAGTTCCACCTGCTTGCTCTTCAATTTTGAGGACTTGCCGTTGGACTTGTTCTTTATTGTTGGCTTTTTGCCCTTTTCAGCCTGCTGCAACTCAAGCCCCTTTACTGACAGCCTCCGCTTCCGCTTTGAGTTTGCTGCTTCCTCTGGCTCTTCAGCGGTAGAATTATCCACTGGCAGAGAAATAAAACCGAGAATATTGCAATTTTTTTAGAAAATTAGCACAGCATAATGATAGTAGTTATCCACAAATTCCTGAAGCACATGTGAAAAACTCAGGTTTTCAAGTTTCTATCCCTAACAAGAAGTGCATCGCCATTCATCTTACTCTAGTTTGGATATGCTGAGACCTATAGTTTTCTTGGTATATGGTTTCCCAACTTGTGTATATAATTCCAATATACATATACAACACAAGATGTATCGCACTACTGTAATTTTGTTTAAATTAAAGCAAGGACCAAATTTCGTATATATCTCACCCTGATGAGTGCGCTTATTTATTTCTTGTTCAATGATGATATACATGATAGGGTGGAGGTAGCACCAATTGAAGAGAAGTTTGTTCAACATCGCTTGAGATAGTTTGGACATCTCCAACGGATACCTTCTGAGGTACCGGT
This sequence comes from Ampelocalamus luodianensis, assembly GCA_036346255.1. Taxonomy (NCBI): domain Eukaryota; kingdom Viridiplantae; phylum Streptophyta; class Magnoliopsida; order Poales; family Poaceae; genus Ampelocalamus; species Ampelocalamus luodianensis. Next base: position 23,182,269 of record CM070621.1, read on the forward strand.
ATGTAGTGGAATTTTAAGACATACTGAAAACGTAAGAAGAGGCAGAGGCAGAGGTCGACCAAGACTGACGTGGGAGGAAGCAGTTAAAAGAGATTTGAGGTATTAAAATGTAGCTAAAGAATTAGCTTTGAATAGGAATGCATGGAAGTTAGCGATCTACATACAGGAACCATAAGAATGTTTAGAGGTGGTGTTTTAGGCTCTCGGGTCAGATGACAGGATGTACGGCTTAGAGTTTTAGCCTTGTAGATTTTTTTTACAAGTCTCTCGTCTCATTGACCTTGAAAAGGTTTCATTCCTAATCTACCCTAACTTTTGGGACCAAAGACTTTGTTGTTGTTGTTGTATGGAGATATTCTGCAAGTTTTTTCGATCAATACAAAATGAACCACACTACCGGTAGATTTCAACTTAAATACAAATCACAACTGTGATGACTATATATTAACAGTTGCATAAAATAAGAAACAAGTGAAATGAGAAATTACAAAAGTCTACAGCTTTACCTTCCAGTGGACTAGATGCTGGAGGAATGGCCTGACCATTCTGTACAGCATCCATTGAGGATGGGGAACCAGAATGATTGCTGTCCTCCAACTTCAATGAGCTTCCGAGGCATTTATCTGGCTGCTCATCGGGAGCATCATCTGGGGAAGGAATAGCTGGCAAGTAGATGATCTCATCCACTGAATCCTCCTCCAAATCACTGAACGTCGAGTTCTTCTCAAATGTCTCAACATCAACATTCGCATTCTCATCTATCACTAATTCTTCAGCCTACAACATAGAAGATTTAGATAAAATTGGATGTGAATAAGCATTTTATGAATAACATTTAAGACAAGTAAAGAATTGACATGCACCTTTTCTTCATATGCATTCATGTCAAACTCATCCTCTCGTTCCACATACTCCTCATTTTCTTCTAATTCTATGAAATCAGGAGCAAAAGCACTCCAATTCTCTACATGCTCCTTGGCCCAAATGTATGTTAAGCCTGCTACAGACACTGAAACAATTGTAGGCTCAACTGGATGCCAAGCAAGATCAATGAGAGCTTCCTTTGGACCTTCAAGGATCTTGACAAGACGCCCTGCTCGGTCCCATATGTATAATCTGTGCTCTCCTTTGCTTGCAGAAGCACCAACAATCCACTCGCCATCACCACTGAAACACGGTGCCTTCCACTGTATCTTTGTGATGGCATCTGAGAGTTCACAAGAAAGAACTAGGCACTGTGCACCATTTGCTTTTAGCTTCTCATGGTGACTTTCATAGTCATCATTGTTGTTGCTTATTTTTTCAATCTCCTTTCCAGAACCTTTAACAGGCAGAACATTCTCATAGACTCTAATGACCCGATCATTAGAATTTGTCAGCAGATATTGGCCATCCCTGCTGAAAGCAATATCCTTAACTACTGTTCCACCTGGGATGGGAATTACTGCATGTACCTGAATGCTTTTTGAATCTACAATTAGTATCTCTCCCTTGGAATTGCCCACATATATCAGATCCCCATGCTTATCAAACGTTGCAGCAGTTGGTGTAAAAGGTGGAGAACCATCTGAAAATTTATTACGGGAATTCGGTGCAGGGGGATTACCATTATCAGATACAGAAACTGGGAGAACTGTGGTACTTCCGGTGTTTAAATCAACAAGAACAGGTGCAGAAGAGAGAGGACATGCCAAACAAATAGATGGGGTGGATGAACCAGGATGAAGACTGGCATGCAGTGGAGTCTGCTGAAGAGTTATACGGGCAATCTTTTCGCCAGTTACCACATTCCAAAGTGTCAATGATCTGTCAGTAGCAGAGGCAAGCAAACGGTGACCATACTTGGACCAGCAGACACTTGTTATAGGTGCAGTACAATCTTTATCACGAAGTTCTCTTGCAATACCCCTTGTTTCAAAGTCCCAGATAACACAGCTACCATTTGCACATCCAGCTGAAAAATTGCAACAGACATTGTCATTGATAATTGGAAACGATTTAGTGCAAAGATTGAAGAAAAAAACAGCAATGCACCAAAAACAATTTCACAGCAAAAAAAAAAAATCTTCACCATCCAAATATTTAACAGCACATTACATAAATAATGTTTTTTTCATCTATATAGATCACGAGTACACACATGCATGAATTAGTCTTTTTTTAAGACAAAGATTGCACCAACTTCCTCTGGAAGTAAGAATTATAAAGTAAACACTAAACAGAGATTCTAGCTTAAAGAATGCACGCAGCATTCTCTTTTCCTATCACCATGTCATATCATGGCAATGGTAAATATCAAAATATGTAGAAAGGAATCAAGTATAATTAAGCTCCTATTGTCCACTTTCCATTTGCCCTCATTTCCAGCAGAAGTGGACTACAAAGAAAACTAAAGGCAGATACAAAATACATAGTACATAGGTACTTTAGCACACATCCTGCACTCCATCCTCTAGATCAAGGATACCCTATCCCCCGTGTATGCATGTATATTGTTCGCCTGTGGTGTACATACAATAGAGGGTATGTATTGCACTATGAGGAAGGTAAGAGTAAAAGGTTAAAGAGATCAGTTAGAGCAAGATTAAAAGTTTACAGTAATTATGCATAAAAAAGGGAGTCCTTATAAACATGTTCCATGTGGAAAAGAAAATTATACAAGAGCGGTGATTTTGTTTATGCATAGTACAGATGGCAGGGGAACCATTAACTGTAAAAGAAGGCAGACACTACCACTGGCACCACAGCACCAAGTATGGTAAAATAGACTAATAAAGCAGCTAGTGATGAAAAACAATAAGGAACAGAAAATGCTTTATCAAACTAGAAGAAATGCTTTTTGATGTTTGTTAACAGCTGAAGAAACTTTCAACAGGATAAACTCAACACTAATCATGCACTACAGTGTAAAAGAAACCAGTGTACGTTATATGAACTAAGAAGATAATTACACAAAACAGTCAATTAAACGTACTTATAGAGGAATAGGAAGAGATAATTACCAGCAAGGAGAGTTCCCCTGCGGTTAAACGCGATGCATTTCATATTCCCATGCTGCAAGAACTCCTCGATAACCTCGGGAAAATCCCCTTGCAACGGATCTACACCAACACAGAACATAGAACAGAAAATTACTTTCAATATATTACTGCGAATCTGCTCGTGATTATTCTTATCATAGACATCCAAAAACACAAAACATGCTCCACTATTTCCCAAATAGCACCATGAAAAGGTTCAGTTTCGTTCTCAAATAAAATGAAATGTTAAAAGGACATCAGAAAAAACAGTAAATGAACACATGAGTAGCAGTAAGGTGGGCCGCTAAAAAAAGTCCTAAATGTGAGCCAAATACTTGTAATTGTCTCAGAAGCAATTGTAGCCAATCATCAAAATAGGAACTTTCTAAGATAAGAAACACATAGCAAAATGCATTGATTCTAGTAGACAAGGTGCCAATGTATTCCTAGAATTCAACCAATACTACCAATTTTCTCAAATCCTGCTGCACACACATTAAAGCAACACCCAAGGAGAACCCAATTTACATTTGTAACTCTTAGCGAAGCGAAACAATCTAAAACCCTCGTTGAAATATCACTTCATTTCGATGCAAGCAGAATACCGAAACCAACAAACGTGCTCGCCAGAGAACAAATACTCACTGATGTTACGATCCCTACGCACAATCTAGGGCAAAGCATTGGTTATTAGTACATTGAAATCCACTCGCTCATAAGTAATGCCACCAAAAACGCCGACCTTTCGGTCTCAAATCACTTAAAAGAGGGGGGAATTAGGGCCAAACAGAGCAGACCTAATTCGCGCAAATCCACCCTACAAACCTAAAACTTCACCTCAAATCAGCGAGAGAGTAGCACTAATCCGCAAAGCACCCAACCAACTCCCAATTCACTAGAAGCATCGCGATTCTAATCCAAACCGATGCCCCGATGCCCCCAAAAAAAAAAAAACGGAAGGAAGACTCACCGACTATAGGCACATTCATCGCGCCGCCGCTCCTCGAGATGCGACGCTATCCACACAATGGGGAAGCTAAGGAACCACCAGAGATCGAACAAAGGGAACCCGAGGAGAGCACGCCGCTTGAGCCCTCGAGGCGAGGACAACGGAAGCGTGTGCCCCTAAAGCCCTAGAAAAAAACTCTCGGGACGGAAGAGTGAGGGGCGAAGGGCCGCGAGAGAAAAGAAGTATTCGAGCACAAGGGCATGTTTGCTTAGGCGATGCTTTTAACTGTGTTTTGGGACTTTCTGATCGCGAGTTAAATAGCTCGTTTTTTTTTTGATTTGATGTTTGGTTGTTTGGTTTTAAGGTAAGTTGACTGTAGCTTATGAGATGTGAAATATCTAAAATGTCCTAAATAACAATAATAGCTTATTTGATGTCGTTTAACGTAATTAACAATATTTAATAATATTTAATGATATTTAACAATATTTAATGACAATTGACGAGATTTAACAATATTTAACGATAATTGACGACTATTAACGACGACTACCTCGTAGTTGACGAGAATTATCGATATTGTCCGAGATTAACGACAATATACAGTAAACAACGCTATATATTGTTATAATCCAATTTCTCAAATTCTTAGCCAACATAAACATGAAAAAAACAAGACCGGCAACACTGACAAAAATCAGTCACAATATTCAGTCATTTAACTTAGTCACTAACTGATACAAGGATTCTTCCATTCAAACATCATTCAATACACATAGTCTGCAAATCATTCATCTACAAATTTAGAGACAATGAGAACATGCGAACATTCAGAGATTATGTGTTCATTCTTTCATTCAGACAAATTACATGACTTCCAGTCGTGCCTTCAATACAATGATCATCCAGTACAAAAGCACCACCGGCTACATCCATCAATTTAAAGTAAATGATAAACAATACTAATTACTAGTATGCCTAGATACAAACCATACAGTACATTACAAAAATGATAAACAATCACTAAACTGAGAACCAATTATAACTGTGCAGTTCATTATAGCCGTCAAGTAATTAGAACTAAACTTCTTCCACCTGCATCAAAGAATTTAGCTTCCTTTGTTAAGAAAATGAAAGAATGACTAATTACTAGTATGCCTAGATTCTGAAAATGGTGTAAGCAATACTAGTACCATGTGTTCTCTGTTTTATTACAAAGATCATGCTAGGACATGCTTCATGTCAATGCCATAATAGAAGCAAAAATATGTCGAGGTCAAGAAAGTGAAATGTTGATAAGTCACTAGCAATAAATGTAACTCTTATTAGTACCCCGAAATCCTTGTTTCTTTATAAAAAGAACATGCTAAACATGAGTTGGTCAATCTAAAAAATGGCAAGCTCCTAATTAAGAGATAGTAAAAGTATTCATTGGGCAATGCCTCTCTATGCTGGATGACATGTATGTATATATATCATGTTAATGCCATGTTGAGAAGAATATGATAATTAGAGTTCTATTTCGATGACAATATCATGTTGCAAATAATTAGTAATTACTCCTGATTTGACATTGCAAAAGAGTTTTCCCCTTTCAAATGTCTTACCACCAAGCATCCAAGCTTCAATTTTTACCAAGAGTATTGTATGTCCAGTAGCTGTTAGTAAAATACTAGCTTCAAAATCATAATTGGCAACATACTAAACCAACAGTTTTCCAAGCCATAACGATCGATCTTTACGCATTGCAAGGTCTAATAGACTTCATTGACATTTCAGTGACAAACTCATCAGAAATTAATTGTTTACCACCACTACAAACAATCTTGCAAGATGTAAAGCAATTGACCTCCATTGGGTTCAGTGGTGCAAGCAAGTAGTGGCCAAGAACCCTCATCACAAGCTCCTCAACTGATCCACCCTCATCCAAAAATTCCAAGCTCGATGACTGACAAGTGAGGTAGAACACTGCACTCATCATCAAATCAATTAGCATCACGAATGAGTACATGAGGACAAGCCCCTTGACAAAGGCCAGCACAATCTGAATTCATGAATCAAAATACATGAATCAAAATGCATCTTGCTCCTCTCATACCTTGAAGGGAGCCGAGGATGAAGGGGATGTTGCGGTAGAGGTCGCCGGCGGTCGCGGCCGAGGGGGGAAACCAAGGTGCTGCAGTGTCGGGTCGACGTAGGCGGGGTAGAGGGGAGCAGCTCAACGGGGAAGGGTGGTGGAGGTGGCAGGGGAGGGGAGGAAGAAGGGGAGACGAGCTAGGGTATGGGTGGCGACGACGTCTAGGGTTTGGAGGAGGGAGCCGGCGGGGGAGGACAGCAGTGGCCGCTGCGTGCGGAGGAGGAGGACCGAGGGCGGAGGAGTTGGCGCGTCGGGGGCGGAGGAGGAGGAATCCTTGTGTCGTTCTCTCTGTGTGATCAATCTTGAAGACCCCGAATCAAACAATCATACATAATATCGGTTCTAAAATACCGACAATAATTGCTAGATTTAGCTAATTCTTGACATGCTAAATTTTTTGAAACATGTATATCGGGTTAGATAAACGTTGAGGTAATACTTTGTGAAGCCCTGTTTTACAGGAGATTATGTTATTAAATCTTTAAATTATAATTTGCCCTAAACTCTGAACATTAAAGTGGAATGTTGAATTTGTGTTTATAAATGGTTATGAGGCAGCAAGTAGAATTAGGACCATTTTTGCATACGTGATTATACCATTGTCAATTGTTGATGATAGTTGAGCGGACGAATTTAATAAGTGATCATTGATAGCGTGCCTTGCGAACTTGTTATTTTATAGTATGATCTTGTTAAAAGAGATTTGATTCAACCTTGTGTCTTGTTTACTAGGTTTTCTCTAGATTAAGTAGTTGATGAAGTTTTATTGAGATAATAGAAAAATCATGAAGTAACATATTGTGTTTCTGTTGGAAAGTTTTAGGATGGGGTAATAAGCTTTGATGATTCTTGGTAAGAATGTATGATTTTGATGTTAAATAAAATTGTCAGTAATGTGAGAGTGATGTTGATTCATTTATGGAGAAAGTAAATTGATCGCCTTTCGTGATACCGCCTAAATGAAAATATTTCAATTTTTGCATTCGTGATCTTTTGGAGTTCATGAGTTATATGGTAATTGAAATTTGTTGAGTAAAGCAACGTGTTGTAAAGTTCTATTGGTTCTTAAGAGATTCGAGTGATGGGATCTTAAAGGCTCTTTTGTTTGGGTTGGCAAAGTGGGGTTATCATCAAAGAAAATTGTTTCCTTTATTAAATGAAAGAGTGTAGTAGAAGTAATTGAGGTCAGAGTTAAGTTTTGTAACTCGCAGTTTATTTGAAGCATGCTTAACCTTGTTGTTTGGCCGCATAAGAGTTACTCCAGTTTTAGAAAGCAATGTTCTATTCTTATTGGTTGAGGTTTGGTATTCTCTTCTTGTGGGACTTGTGTCATCATCTGTGGTATCGTCTTTTGCTTTTCCGAGATCATCGTTATTTAACTATTTCTCTGGGTCTCGTGCTCACAGCGAGTGTTAATGTTTTTATGTGCTGAAATTTGTCTCTATTTGCTCTTCTTCTAAGAAAGGATTAACTGATTTTTGTTGCAAATTCTTTTAGGATGTGTAATGGCAACTGGATAGTGGTGGTCAAGTAGGTGATTTTGTGAGACTTTAGGTGTTAAGTTGTTTGAGGTGTATTGAGTGATAAATTGATTTTTTTAGAATAATTCTTGGAGAGGATTTGATTTAAATAGAAAGTTTGTCTTTGGGGCTAAACTGATTGTATTATTGCAACTAATAGAACCTATAGTGGTTTGAGGTCTCTTTTGCTTATTTTGGGTGGAACATTAGAATTATTGAAAGTATAGAAATCTTGATCAGTTTATTAGAGTATCGCGATTGGGTAATTTGCAAGGTTGTGTAGGTGATTTATGACGGTGTAGTTTAATGAGAATAGGAATAGCAAAGCAATCTAATCATTATGGCAATTACTGGGACAACATGGATTGTTGAGTTGTGGTCAAGTATGACTTGGTTTTAGTGAGTAACCCTCTGGGAGTTAGAATCTCTCTAAAGATAATTTGGTCAAGAATATGTTTACATGTCGGTGTTAAAGATTGAGTATATTTGGATTGTGGGAATTCTAGTCATAGGATTTGAGAGTTTCCGTATCAATTACACCGAAATATATTTATAGGAATCTTGGAGATTGAGATTGAGTTTGGTGTTCTGTGCTAAATCCTTAGTTGCACAATGTTTATGTGTAGAACTAGTAGAATAATAGTGGGTTTCGAATAATGTGACGATCATTAATGGAACCCTTTTGATGTAGTAAATGAGAGTGTGTAATGTGGTTTTCAAGTTGATTATTCCTAATGGGTTGGAGTGTTGTGATTGTGGGTGAACTCCATGTTGAGGTGCACTGGAAATTATTTAACAAAGTAACTTTGTTGGCAGAGAAGTTGGCCAGAATATGTTTTGCAGGGGCAGTAGAGTCTCTCTGCAATGGTGTGAATGATGTATTCAGTTTGAGCATAGCGTGGAGGTTGCCAATTTAAGAGAAATGAGTTAGAATATTATGTGATGATTTGGAATCTCATGGTTTAAGGGAAGTTAAATTCTTAAAATAAAAAAATGAGAAAATGATATTTTCTCGGGTATTGAAATACTCTCTTGATTCTAAATTGAGCTATGTGTTTATGACGGATGTCTTTCGCAAATTGAGCTTGGCTTTATGTTGGCATGGTGGTTCTTTCTGGTTTAGGAAAAGAAATGAGGTGTTTGATTTGGGCATTCAAATGATTTATCCTTTGGCTTTTGTGGTGTTTATTTGCAAACTACCCACTTGGAAAGCGAAAAGGTTTTCGTGATGAATCTCCCATTTTGGAATTGGCTCTTTTAGTAAAGAGTTGGTAATACATCGTTGCGATGAGAATACTTTATTTTTAGTCAGGTTCTGATTGTAAAAGAGTTTGTTTACAACGACTTCTGTTGTGCGTCCCTGGTCAAAGGAGGTGCTCCTTGCAAATGTGAAGTGGTTGATTGAGAGATGGAACAAGAGTCCATGTGTTATGTGCAGGTTGTCTAGTTTGGTACCAAAGGGAAGATTGGCCCATGGTACACTGGTTTGATTTTTGAAGCTAGCTTTTCGCTAGGACCGTCTTGATTCTATGCGTGGGGTACATAACGTTTTGTATAACCTAGTGTTGAGGGAGTACTTGAGAGATCCAGAGTGTGAGGTTTCATTAGAGCCATTAATCAACGAGTAAAATCTTACCTTCGAGTCATGTCCATTGGGTGTACCTGAAAAAGGTTGAGACGGGTGTTGAGGTGTAAGACGTTGGTATCCATCAAGGTGATGTGGTCCCAAAAGTCCGAGATGGAAGCGACTTGGGAGTTGGAGTCTTGCATGTGCAAAAAATATCTAGATTTGTTCACGTCTGGTATGGTGTTAAATTAATGTTTAGTTTCAATTGCAGTTGTTCTTTCGTGAAGATTGACGAGTAGAATTTGGGGTCGAATTCTATTTAAGGGGGGGGGGGGGTAGAATGTAATATCCCATTTAAACATCAATAATTTGGAATTAAGAAATTTGAGTGTAACAGTTAAAATTCTGAATTTGAGAGAGTTTGGGGCTGCCAACCCATAGTCGCGGGGAGACCCAGCCTTAGAGGCTCAAGGCCCATGGGAGGTCGTGTAATATCCTGATTATCATTAGTGAGTGCAATAAGATTAGAGAAGGAATTAAGGGAATGAAAAGAGAAAAATTCATAATTTAGACGGGAATGAGTTGCTAACCCATAGTCAAGCAAGGGGGAAAATCAGCCTTTTGGGCTCATACCCAAGAGGTGGGCTAGCCACCAACAAAAAAGGGAGAGGAGTGAAAACCCTAGCCAAGTACTGCAACACTCCTTGGCACTGTAGCACTACCACTATAGCGCGCCCCTAGCACGGTAGTGTAACACCCCAACTCTCAATGAGCCTGGAATGCTACTAGAAATAAACTAATCTAGCACAATCTACAAATTTTCGACTGAGTCTCCTTTGTTTAATCAGCTATACCGAGAGTTCAACAATAAATCATAGCATTTAACAAAATTCTCATATTCATGCATGATAATCAAATGAACATACCAAGACCTAACAATCTCATTATTACAAATAATCAGATACTCAAACCAAAATAAACATCTACTCCAACAGTTTAATTATTTCTGAGATGAAACTAAGTGGCAAATGCCTTAAGATTGTGAGGTAGTGAGTGCATCCAACATCTACTCCCTCCCATGCATGTCGTTCCTGCTATTGGTACCTACAACACATTAAAGTAAGAGTGAGCCCAAAGACTCAGCAAGTATCAACGAGGCTATGAACAAGAACACAAACATAGCATCAATGATCCACAATAACGTTACACTAATCATCGCCTTTTAACTTATGAAATGCAACCAATGCAATGCTCCTTTGAACTTTATCTCTTTTCGCATTTTACCGGTTATGCGGGGTATACAACCGTCGCTGTATACCCTTGCCTGTGCCCTCTGGCACAGGGACCAAGAGCCTATACACCACATGTATAGGGACCTTTGCCCATCATCTTAATGATGGGGACCTCTTTGCTCATAAGCCCACATTCCACGAATGTAGGGACCTCTTGCCCGTCATTGCATGACGGGGACCTCAACGATATAGACTTGGTTACCACATAACCAAGATTCAACAAGCTCAACATGCAGATGCACCATGACAACACCTTTCATATGCAGGAATTTCAACGTATTCACATTATCATGTAAGCATCAACAACATGCGAAAGAATCGTTAACCATAACTAGCAGTCATCAAGATAAACGGTAACTCATCTCATAAACAAGAATGCGTGACTAATACGATCATGACACATCACAATCACATCATGCAAACATAAAAGTACTATAGCCCGAATACTTGCCTCAACCGTGTTAGAACGGTGGACGCGAAGAGGGTGCTGCCCCTGGAATCACGCTCCCACCTGAATATAAAGATACCCCAATCTAAGACCAACATACTGAATCAAGAACATAAAAACAACACAATTGAACTTTCTAAACCCCAAGTGTTTCCCAACCTCTAATTTCTAGCGATCGATTTGGCGCACACTGTGGACAGTCCACTTCTAAAATACATAATTTTCTGCTCAGAGGTCCAAATAGGATGTTCTAATACTTTCTGGAAAGGTAATTAAATTCCCCAACTAAACCTAGTTGAGAGGCCCTTCTGAATCAGCCATCCAATACCCCTACCAAGCCAATTAAATAATCACAATAGTGCATCCATGCATCTCCGATTAAATGTTCTCCATTAACTAATCAACTACTAGCCCGTGCTATTAGTTAATCTCTATCCCTTAATCCAATTGAAACGTGCCTGCAGCCAACTACTAATGCCCATTAAAATAATCATAGCCAACTAGTAAAGCCTATGGCATGAAACTAATTGATCACACATCATAGCTAGCAATTAAAATAATCAAAAGAAGTGCATACTACCATCCAATTACATCATCGAAACAGTGGACATCCATCCCAATTAAATAATTGAATCAGTAGATGCATTCCCAATTAATTATTCTAGCAGTGCATCTCCAACTAATTATTCTATCACAGCAGTGCAAGGAGACAATCAAACAAGAGACAAACCGATGCAGCGAGGCGGCGATCGACCGAAATTTCCACGCGCGCGCGGCGGCGGCCGTGGGCGGCGGCCACGCCGCGAAGCAAGCGGCGGCTGGCTGAGCGAACACGCGGCAGAGGACACCGGACGAGCGACAACTCGGCAGAGGCAACACGGCCACGCGTGCGGGTAGGACCAGCCGCGCACGGGATAACTAGCGTGAGACGAAAGGCCACTGGCGGCGGCTACGCACGAAAAAAAAACAAAGCGTTGTTAGGGTTTGGAATTTGGGTCCTCCTCTCCCCCACAATCCTTTTATACCCAACTCCCCCTAAAAACTTCAAAATAACCCAATTTTACGTATTCCCTTTCGTCTGATTACACGAAGGTCCTTAAGGGTTAATTTCAGGATATTACAGGTAGATCACCGCCCCCTGGTGTCTCCTCCCCAGGCGCCATCCCTTGCGGTTGGAAATCTGCCGGCCAAGCAAGAAGGGAGAAGAGAGGAAGAGGAAGTGGGAGAAGGAAGGAGAAAAGGGAGTCTCGCGAGTGTTTCGGTGGTCGTCTTCGTGTTCTTCAAGGGTAACCTTCAGATCTTTGATTGATTTGTTTATTACTTTTGCTATTCGGGCTAGATCGGGTAGCAGATCGGTTTTTTGCAGATCATATTGTGCGGTAGTTTTGGGTTCTATAATGACAAAATTTAGATTTGTCATCTCCTAGAGAATTATAGATCTCTATTTGTTCTTTCTGTAGAGTGCTCGATCATAATTTTTGTATAAACGAAATGGAAGATACGATTTTTACAATACTGCTGTCCAGAGTCTCTGTCATGTTCTGGCAGTCGTAGTAATTGATAGATTAAAAATATTTAATGATCAAATTAGGGAATCTCACCAACTAGATTATTGCATATAATTCCTTAAGCTTTCCAAAATGTCCAAGAACGTAATTTTTTGATAAACAGAGTGAAAGTTATGATTATTTCAATCATGCTGTCCAGAATGTCTATCAGATTCTGGCAGTTGAAGTAATCTTCCTTAAGGTTTCCAGAGAGACCAAGAATGAAATTTTTGGTTTGGTAGATTAAGAGTTATGATGTTTGTGAGGTTGCTGTCCAGAGAGGCATCATCTTTTGGCAGTAGTTCGGTAAAATGCAGATTAAAATTATTAAATGGATTAATTTGGGCTCTTGATCTGCATGAAAGATGTAGATAATTGTTTAAGGAATTCATAGGATCCAAGAACATGAATTTTGGTTGGGTAAATCAAAAGTTATGTTTTTTGGAAGTTGTGATCCAGATCTGATTTGCTGGTGGGAAGCAGTCGTGGAAAAAACCTTAATTTGGCAACTCTAACGGGAGAATATAATTTTGGCATAAATAGGTGATAGTAGATAATTTATTATAGTTTTCAGAGTGATGTGGTTTGCTATTTTTGATGTGGGAATTGAAAATTATGCTAGTTTTAGTAACGGGACAGAATTTTGGGTTTTTGAGTGCGGGTAGGAGCATTGTATGTTAATCGTTGTTTTTCTTACCTTGGCTAGTATTGAGTGGGATGTTTAATGCAGGTGGAGTGGCTAAGGGATTGGAATTACCCTCGCTCAATTCCGGTTATCACAACTGAAAGACAAGTACTTATTAGCGTGATATTGAATGGTTGGCGATATCACATGGTTATGTGAACTCTTATTATGAATATTCATGTGACTTATGTGTATTCGATATTGTTGTTATGTTTCTCAATAAATTGATGATGTTTATGAAATAATGTCAAATATTTATTGCATTTCATTTCAAGCATTCATGTTGGAATGATATAACTCACGGGAGTGGGTTGAGGTCCCCATATGTAAGATTTGGACAATGAGGTCCCTGTCTGAAAAAGGACGGGTTTTGGGTCCCCGCATTTAAAGAATGCGGGCATGAGTGAACACCGACGGGTGTTACACTCCGCTATATCGGTATAAGTAGAAGTGAATTTGTGGCATGTGCATAAATTTTATTGCATTGCATTCATGAAAGATGGATTTGTATTTTGAGATAATGAGATTGATTTATCATTGATAGGATGCCTTGTATGTTGTTTATTTGTAGTTGCTGAGTCTTGGACTCACTCTTGCTTTGTTGTTACTTTTAGGCAACCGTTGACGACAACATGCATGGGATGGAGTAGCACACGAACATCACTTGCATCAATCACACAGTCATTATCAATTAGCTTGTTTAATATAATCTAGTGAATGATTATCTCATTCAGGACTTATCCATGATTGGGCTTGTTTATCTTGGCAAATAGTTGGAACTTTGTTTGATTAATTATTAGTTCAATTCAAGTTGTTCTATTAAATGCTTAGTTAACTGGTTGGTTTCTTATTTGCTTAATAGTAGTGGATTATTATTATTTGTTGACATCCTATGTACCAGGAGCATGGTCTCGGCATTTCTTGAGTGCGGGTATCTCAAGCGTGACTTGGGTGTGGTATCCCAAGCGTTTCTCGGGTGCGGGTATCCCGAGCGTTGCTTGGTAATATGTTACCAAGATGTGACCTCTTATTCTTTTGCAGTTACCTTGTGTTATTGTATCTCTTGTGATCCATTGATGGATTTTTAATCTATGCGTGCTTGCTGAAATTTAGTGTTAATCAGGAATTAAATTGGTAGCTAGTGTAGTGTAGTGACATTTCGGGTTCAGCATTGGGCTGGGGTGTTACAGGTTGGTAGCCCACTTGAAGGCAAGGGAGGGGGATCAAGTCACCAAAACCCTAACCTGCTACAGTACCACCGTCGCCTGCTACAGTAGCTCTCCCCCTTGTGCACCTTGCTGCCTCTCCCTGCCCATGGTGTTGCCGGCCAAATTCAAGGGAATAGAGGGAAGGGAAGGAGGAAGAAGAAGAAGAGAGGAAGAGGAAGAAGGAAGGAAGAAAAGGGGTTTCTCGTGGAGTATGTTCCGTGTTCTTCGCTTTATTGTCGTGGTTCCAAGGGCACGATCAGATCTCCCTTGTTTCGTTTAGCACTTTTGCTAGTTGGGAGAATTGGGTAGCAGATCGGGTATTCTGTTGTTCGAATTGCTCTGTAGTTTCAGTTAATTTTAGTACGAAATCTAAGGATGTCATCTTATAGATTTGTGGATAATTCAAATAGCTTTCCACAGAGTATTTGTGCATGTTAATTGGGTGGGTAGGTAATTAGTTATGATTTTTTACAATCTGAGTGCTTGTTCACTTCCTGGGTTTCGGGCAGCAAACATGGTTATGTAAATTAATATTGGAAAATGGACAAACTTGGACTTTTGGTTTCCATGAATTAGATAGATGGCTTTATAATGATTCTAAAAAGTCCAAGATCACATTTTTTGGACAAGTATAATAAGGGTTATGAAATTTTAATCTATGCGATCCAGTTCTGTCTTGTTGTTGGGGACAGTGGAGTGGAAAGATATTAAGTTAGAAAAGTTTGTTGCAGAGTAGAAAACATTAGATTAAATTTATTTTGGTAGCTAATTCCCTGTGGATTCCGGAATATCTTAGATCACTGTTTTTGTATGAACCAATTAAAAGATAAGGAATTTCTAAGTTGAGATTACCGAAGATGACAGATTGGTCTTCGGAGTTAAAAAAACAAGGGTTTAGATGAAACAATCTGAACTTTCGATCACCTGAGAAATTGTGGGTATAGGTGTGTAGATTCCAGAAAGTCTGAGTTCATGATTTTTGGATCTATAGATCAAAAGTTATGATTATTCTAAGATGACTATTTTGTTTGGGCAGATTGGTGTTCGGGAAGGATTGGTATCATTTTGGGTTGTGATTAGAAGTGGATGTCTATTTATTTTAATGCAATGTTGTGTGTTTCTAGGATGGTATTCTTAGTATATTTTACGAATGTTAGGTGGTGGTGTGAAACCAGGGTTAGAGTCCTCTTCTCGTTGTCACCCATCGCACGGTTGAGGCAAGTACACTTTAGAGTAATAGTGGATTCTTGATGGCACAAATTGGCCATTTTACTATTGTTATGAATAATTAAGTGAAGTATGAGTATTTCCATTTGTTTATTTGTTTTCGTAATTAAGGATGCATACTGGAAAGTATGGAATTGATTTCATTTCATTTCAATGAGATCCCCATATTTGAGATATGGGCAATGAGATCCCCGTATGAAAAAGGACGGGCGCTAGATCCCCGCATTTGAGAATGTGGGCGAGTGAACATCGACAAGTGTTACACTCAGCTATACCGGTATATGCAGAAGTGGAGACATGTGCATGATTTGCATTGCATTCATGATTATTACATAAGTTTTGAGATAATGAGAATGATCAGTCAATGCTTTAATGTTTCTTATGTTGTTTATTTGTACTTGCTGAGTCTTGGATTCACGCTTGTTTATTTGTTGTTTTAGGTGATCGTTGACGTCACCATACATTGGGATGGAATTAGATCATGGCGTTATCACTTTTGTTATCACTTTTGTGTAGCACTTCACAATATTTCATGAATGATTCACCTTGAACTTGTAATAATTGGTTAAATTGTGGTTCCTTTACTTATTTTGGATGGATATTATTGCTAGTTGATGATTTGCTTATACTGAAGTTTAAAAACATGAGGTTTTAGAACTATATTTCTTTTGCATTAGGATTAGGAAGCTTGTTGAAATTTATGATTACATTATAATTAAAGGTTATTCATGATTTATGGATACCTGTGGTACTTGAATATTATTTATGATCTAAAGATGTTGGTAAGATGTAGGTGATATCTTAGGCTTTGATAAGCTGTGGTGTTACAGGATCACCATCCAATGGTTTCTATTTTTTTTGTTGAAAAATTCTAAACTAGACAAAAGTGAATCTAGGTGAAGCCTACAAATACAAAAACAAAACAAAACAAAAAATTCTAAACTAGACAAAAGCAAATCTAGATGAACCCTACAAATACAAAAATAAAACAAAAAAAATTCTAATCTAGACAGAAGTAAATCTAGATGAACCCTATAAATACAAAAAAATAAAAAAAATTCTAAACTAGACAAAAGCAAATCTAGGTAAACCCTACAAATACAAAACAAATAGAACTAAAAGTTATAGTAAAGCTGTGCTAAAATTGCATGTCACTTAGCAATACAATTTTAGGCTTAGTACTGTGCAATTGTAGGTGACTGGGTTTTAAGAAAATTTCAAGCAACTGGGAGCTAGCAAAAGCATTATATCATTGTGGGCTCTATAATATCAAGCTTTAGAATTTATTAGAATTATTGTTTCTAAAATTTCACCTAACCATTCTCTCTCCTCTAGTATTAAAGTTTAGTATCGAACTATTAGGAATGTCTTTATATGTTCATCTTAGTGAAGTAGTTTTTGTTTTCTACTTAGTACCCATCGCTTTTGGTTTTTCTAGGTACCTTTTCCTTTCAAATATCCATGTTAATTAATTTCTAACATATTGTTTTTTAGACGAATTGCTAACTTATTGGCGGTGGAACGTGTTAGAGATATGGATGTAAATTAAAAGAGGTAACACATGCAAAAAATGCAAGGAGAAAGGCAACATCTTCCTTCCAAGGAAGGTGTCTCTCCCATACTCGCTTTCAGGGAATTTCGTATCGTACAGTGATTGATTTTTTTCTGAGCTATATTTTCATTCAGTAAGGCCAGTTCCTTCATTGGATCTTTCTATATTAGTCCCATACCAGTTTTTTAAGATGCCTTCGACTGTCGGATTCTACCTAATGGAATGCAAGCACTTTCATTTTTGTTTCTAGCCTAGAGAGAGGCCTCCACTTTTGTCGCATGGAGTGGAAATCGGGGTTCACGCACGATTTTCAACCACTCTTGCTCACGACATTCTACTTTTCTGGTAGCTTTACTCTATTTTTGAGGACCAAACGCCTTTAAGGCATCTCCAATAGTGCCATGTCAGCCGTCGATTAGTTCTTCCATGTCAGCAAAATCCTAGGTGGAAGAGAGAGAAACATGAGAGAGAAGGGAAATCGTTTCTTCCCCAAACAATCATCTCTACACATGAACCAAAACAAAGCAACCAGTGTATGTGAGAGAGGGGTGAAAGAGTGAGAATATTATATGTTTGGCATGAATATTAGAGACAACTTGCTAGAGACAGCTTATTGGAGGTGTTATCTCTAAATCCGTCTTTCGGTGACATGGAGTTGATATAGCAAAATTAGAGATAGAACTATTGAAGTTGCCTTTATACGACGATAGGAAGAGAACAATGCACACTTTCTACGATGAATGAGCTCGAGAGTTATGGAAAACAAGTCTATTAATCACCTAACAAAGAAAGAAGTCATAATTTTCTGCCTATGCAGATCCAGAATGGACTATCGAACTCACAATTGAATGATGCCCCAAATCAATCTTGGCCCAGGAGAACTAGTAGTGGATCGAAGGAAAGACCTCACATTACGTACGCTAGAAGAAGCTTGTAAGCGCAATATAAAGTAGTGGATCGAAGGAAAGACCTCACATTATGTATGCCAGAAGAAGCTTGTGAGCTCAATATAAAGTGAATACCGTCCATGCCTAGGAATTCCTGAACAAGGAAGGGGCGGCCAGACATTGATGTAAAATTATCAATTTTAGCAAATATTCATAATTAATTCCAGCAGCGTTAATCATAATTAAAGCATATTTTTAGCAACATTTAAATGATAAAATTAACAAATAAACATGTAAATTCTCCATATCAATTAAACAGGATAATATGCTAAAAACATAGAACATTTGGACAATTGAAATCGGCATAATGCTCAGATTTAATTGTTTGTTTATTGCTCTGAGATGTCGAGCTGCTCAAGATAAAATCTTGGCTTCCTCGACACTAAAGTCTATACTATTCACAAATTAGATATGACAGGAAAAATCCAAATTTTGAGCTCTAAAGAATCCTTTACTAATATGTCAAAATTTAATCTCTTATACAACAAGTTAATCTGCCAGACAACAGAGGATGAAATTGCTTAACAGTGCAATCACAACAATAGCATTTCGGTCAACAGAGAAGTGAAAGACTAACAAAGATAAAGTACCATCAATTGCAACATGTAAGCATATCAAATGACAGAAGACCTGGAAGGTTACAGATCATCAAATCAGATTAGTAGACACTGTGCAACCGAACCAACTGGAATCAACAAAGTCGAAAGCTAGATATAAATTGACAACAGTAAGCAACACAATTAGAGTTCAAAACTAAATGGATTAAGTACATTGTTATTTCAACTCTTGCTCTAGTTCATCCCTAAATTGTAATCTATAAAATTCCTCAAACTATCAATACCGCAAAAACGTATTTTTCTTTTTACTCATGTCAATTTCAAATATCGATCAAAACGCTCTAAAAAGAAAAATGATAGTTTTTGCATTTGATTCAGGGCGTGTTTTATCATTGGGATGAAAATTAAACTAGGCAAGAGTTGAGGGACGAACAATGTACTTAATCCAAACTAAATTAGCTATCACTCCAATTTCAGTATATGACTGTTATCTTCATTGGGCAGTTAAACCAAACCCACATTCATTACCAAGCAATATCTCCCAGTGCTAGAGTTAATCAAATCAACAAAAATTGAAACTTCTACTAGTACAACACATATGCAAAAGTAATGCAAAAATGGAATACAACAATACTCACGACGCGGATGGCACTCAAAGCCACCGAGTAGAACCGGACAAGGCACACAAATTGTGTTGTCTCAGAAAACCAATCGCCCCACTGTGCCGCATTTGAAGGGATGAGATTGTCGGAGATACAATGCCAATTTGCAATCTAGGACACACCAAACTGTAAAGTCGATGTACAGGAATGCCGCACAAGACCAACTGAAGTGCACCGGCCAAAATGCACTTGAGAACACCAAGCACCAGAAAAACCAAAGTTCTTCTCCCTCACCAAGATCAAGCCAAAGGGCGGCCGAACCCAATCCTCAAAGGCACAACCCCAAATATTCCTCACCACAACTGTAATATTCCAAATCATCTTAAGAGAGGAAAAATGATGTAGAGAGAGAATAATTTAATTAGAGAATGGATTGGACAAGTTGGGGGGTTTTTGCGTAATTCCAAGAACTTGGGCTGTGGGCTAAAAAAAGGCCACAGCGTGTTTGGCCCAAGGTGGGCAACCGGCCAAGGGAGGGAGGAGTTAAACCCTAGCACTCTGCTATAGTACCCCCACCCCTGGTACTATAGCGTCGTCGCATTGTAGCACACGATACTGTAGCACCCCTTCCCTACTGCTATGCTAAGATGAGGAGAAAAGGAGAAAGGAAGGAGAGGAAGAAAGAAGAAGAAAGGAAGAGGAAGAGGGAGAAGGAAGAAGGGAAATCTTCGCGAGGGCTCAGCGAGGTCCAATGAAGAATTTGTGGGTAAACTCGTGTTCCCCATTAGTTTTAAAATTCTTTCATATGCGAATTGTCCCCGATAGTCAGATTAGAAATCTGCTGGGTAGATCGATGTTTCTGTAGTTTTGTTAATTCGTATGTTTGATATAGTTCCAAGCAAAATCAGCATTTGGGGTCTCCTAGAGTTATGTGGGGAATTGCGTTGGCTTTCTGGAAAGTATCAATTTGCAATTTTTGGTTGGATAATGAATTATTTATGATTTTTGCAAGTCAGTATGCTTGTTCAGTCTCTAGATTCGGGTAGCGAGTATAGTTCTGTGAATTAGGGTCAGTAGATGGACGATTTTGGTCTGTTTATCTCCATGAATGTTGTAGATAATTTTATGATAGATCCATGGAGTCCAAGTTCAGGTTATTTGGACAAGTAGAATGAAAGATATAGATTTTTGAAGTTGTTGTTGTAGTTCTGCCCTGTGGTGGGGGGCAGTAGGGAAGATTTCCTTGTTAGCAGCCTTTGCTGCTCAATAGGAAAAATTATAATAAATGTATTCATGAAGCTAGTTCTCTTTAGTTTCTAGATTGTCTTAGATCAATGAGCTTTGATGTACCATTGAAGATATACGAAATTCTTAATTCGTTAGTACTGAAGGTGACATAACTGCCTTCGGAGATAAATATGAAGGCTCAGATGAGATAATTTGGACATCCGGTCACCTGAGAAGTTATAGATATGTGCGTGTAGGTTCCATATAACTTGGGTTCATGCTTTTTGGAGCCTTGAGTCAAAAGTTATGATTTTTCCTTTGGAGGTTGTCTGTTTTGGACAGACTGGGATTAGGAAGTGATTTAGTAAATTCTCGGTTTGCGAATAGGAGCGAAGGAATTCTTATTGTTTTGTTGCTTTGCTGTGGCATTTGAATAGTGTTCTTAGTATACTTGATAAATGCCAGGTGGTGGTGAGAACCGGGGATAGAGTCCTCCTGTCGTCATCATTCGTCTCGTGGTTGAGGCAAGTACAATTTTAATTGACTTGACTGTTTATTTGCTAAGTGATTGAATCTTATGAAATGGTTAAATTCTACAAACTTTGATTAATTCCAGTATTACTTGTTCCTTTCATGGTTGTTATCCCATGCTTCGTTGAGAGTATGTTTTTCATTACAATGTCTTCATTCATTCATGATTCACCCACGGGAGTGGGTAGTGAAGTCCCATCATTCCAATACGGGCAAGTAAGATCCACCATTCCAATGTGGGCAAATTGAATCCCCGTTTGAGAGATTATTCATACGGGCCTTGGATCCCCACATTTTGTATGATGCAGGCCTGAGTGAACACCGACGGGTATTCACTGGCTATACCGATATATGCAGAAGAGAAGTGGATTTTATATTCATATTTGCATCAATTGCATAGCATTTTCTTATGAATTCGATATATTGAGAATGAACTGTCTTGATCCTAAGTTTCCTGTGATATTCAATTGTATTTGTTGAGTCTTGGACTCACGCTTGTTTATTTAATGTTTTAGGTGAACGATGATGTCGACATACTTTGGGGAGAAAGTAGGACATGGTAATTTTGGACTTGAGAAGCACTTCACTCCACACATGATTCATTCATTTTAGAAGGAATAATTCAGAATCTGCCCCACTGAATAGATGGATTTCAGATTTTGCCCCCATATGTGTCTATGACATGTGGGCCAGGGTCATGACCCACATGTCATAGACACATATGGGGTAAAATCTGAAATCCATCTATCTCATGAGGGCAAATTATGAAATCCCCCATTTTAGAATTGTAATAATTGACTAGGTTATGGTTCCTTTAGTTCCTCATGGTCGATGTTATTGCTAGTCGATGATTTGGTATATCCAAACGCATTCTTGATAATGTTCCACTTGAATGAATGTTATATACTGGAATTAGTGCTTAAATCCTTGCTGAGAATATGTTAATTAATGCATAAAAATTGTTTTGTGGTAAAGTTTAGCTGCCATTAGATGTTGATTTGTTGAGAAAATTTTATAGTGATGTTTGGTGTTACTAGTTTAGGTTGCAAGTTTAGGTTGCATCTTGGCTTCCGCATAGCCAGGGTGTTACAGCAATCTCAAACACAGAGATGGCACAAAGAACAGAACTGGGAGTGTGCAAGGGAGGAATAGCCGAACATCACCACTGACGACGTCGAGACAAGCAAGATGGCGTGGGAGCTCCAAAACCTTGAAAAACCGAAGCTCAATCGGAGGGGAAGAATAAGAACCAAAAATGGGGGAAATCTCACTGTTGTTCGAGGTTCAAAGAAGGAGAGGAGAACCTTAAGAGGAGGAGAGGCGGGGCACCTGACACGGCAGTAACCAACGGCCGGTGCCGAAGCGCACGGGCCGTTGGCCCTCCTACGTCGTCGCCGCTTGCCTGGTTCCTCCCCCACGCCACACGCGCTAGAGAAGGCCACAGCGCTAGATGTGCAAGACTAGATGGGGTGGGAGACTAGTCTCCAGCCTTATCCCTTCACTTTAGCCCACCGACAGGTGGGCCCCACTCCTTTTTCTTTTTCTTTTTCTTATTTTCTCTAATTGAGAAATTTCCAGAAAACCCTCAAAATATCCAACCGCCCCCACCAATTTATCAATTTGATAAAATATGCTCAAAGTCTTGTTTAATATACATCTATTCGATGATGGGTGCCTTTCAGGTTTGAACCACAAGCCCAGCAACAAGGACTACGGCTCTGCACAGACAAGGAGGACTTCACCTTGATCCAATGCCTTGGTGTGAGAGTTTTCGCCCAAGTTACATTATGTACTAGGCGGCTTGCCCTTTTCCCTCTTGGGTTGGGACGTTGCAGTTATGTCCCTGTATCTAGCTCATGTGTACTTAAGAAAGTACACCCTTGTCTTCCTTTGATCGCGACCTCAAGATCATACTCAAGTAGATGAATTTATTAAGATCTATTGCTCAACCTCCCATACAGAAATAGCACTGCAGCTAATGGGACCCTTAGTTGTGTTGTTCAATCCTACACAGTTTGTTGTCCTAGAGACTAGTTCATGGGATCTCCGATCTACTAGGATGGATTACCACCAATGTGAGCCTTTACAAGGGTATGAGCCCCATTCCCTTTGACACTGCAAGGATGGTCTTTCGCGCCACTCCTTTGGTGAAAGGATCTACTAAATTCCTTTCAGACTGGATGTATTACAAAGAAATGACAACCGTCTCTCTAGCATGCCTTATCGACTTAAGTTGCCTCTTTACATGTTTTGAGGACTTCATATTGTCATTCCTTCTCTTCGCCTTAAACAAAATAGTTTGGTTATCGTAGTACGTTAATACCGTTGGAATTGGCTTTTCCAGCACAGGTAGGTTAGAAATGAGTTCTCTAATCCATTCTACATCTATAGCCACTGAGTCTAGTGCTACCAACTCAGCCTCCATGATGGACCGTGTAAGGATAGTCTGTTTAGAAGACTTCCACAAAATAGGCGCCCACTGCTAGAGTGAAGACATAGCCACTCAGTCTTCACGTCATCTGAGTCACTAATTCAGTTAGAATCACTAACTTTCAAAATTACCAGATGGCCAGAATAATGTATTCCCAAGTTTGTGGTCCCCTTTAGGTACCTAAGTACCCTCTCTAGTGCTATCTAATGATCATCTTTGGGATTGGACGTATAACGACTCAATCTACTTACAACATATGAGACATCAGGTTTCATTGCACTAGTTAGATACATTAATGATTCAATTATTTGAGAATATTTAAGCTGGTCTTTTTCATATCCAGTGTTTTTATGTAGCTTAACATTCGGATCATAGGGTGTGGCCGCTGACTTACAGTCCATGAATCCAAATCTTGTTAGGACCTTGTCCACATAATGGGATTGTGAAAGAATAATCTTATTCTTACCCTTTATCAACTTGATGTTTAAGATAACATCAGCTTTACCCAGGTATTTCATATCAAAATTCTAGGAGAGGAAAGACTTTGTTTTATTGATTGCATCCATGTTGGTCCCAAAAAGCAATATACCATCTACGTATAGACACAAAATGACACCTTCATCCCCACTAAACCGATAGTAGACACATTTATCGACTTCGTTTACACAAAATCCGACCGAGGTCATAATACTACCAAATTTCTCATGCCATTGCTTGAGAGCTTGCTTTAGGCCATGCAAGGATTTAATCGATCGACATACTTTTTCTCTTGCCCTTCAACCACAAAACCATCAGGCTGTTGCATATAAATCTCCTCATCAACTCTCCATTTAGGAAAGTGGACTTTACATCCATTTAATGTACTTGGAGTTTATATGCGGCAGCTAGTGCTCAATGCACCCGAATTGTGGGTAAAAGAGCCACATGAGAGTATGTATCAAAATAGTCTTCACCTTCTTTTTGTGTGAAACCCTTAGCTACTAAACGGGCATTGTACTTTTCTATAGTACCATCAGGTCTATGCTTTCTTTGAAAGATCCATTTGTAGCCCACTGGCTTGTATCCAGATAGGAGGTTTGTAACCTCCCACATTCTGTTAGCTATGATGGAATCCATATCGCTACAGACTGTATCCTTCCAGTAATCTACATTCGGGGATGCGTATGCCTCTGAAAGGGTTCGTGGTTCATCATCCACGACATAGGTGACATAGTTATCGCCAAGAGACTTTTCAGTCCTCTGCCTCTTACTCCTCCTCAACTCCAATTCTAGAGTGGTGTTATCCACACTAGGAAGAATAGAATGTTCATATGAACCATTGGAGTCAATGAATTCATTTGGTCTCGTAGGGAACACATGTTCAAAGAACTTTGCATCACGAGATTCCATCATTATATTTGTAGCGATGTCACTCACCCGGATTTGACCACTAGAAATCTATAAGTCGTACTATTTTTAGCATACCCTAGAAAGCTTTCTTTCAAACACAATATTTATTCCTTGTCTACATAGCATAGACACACTCATCAGATTGTGAGTCATTGCAGACACGTACAACACGTCTTCCAGAATGAGTGTTTTGCCTGAAGTAAGCTTCAAGAAAACCTACCCAATCCCATGTACTGTAGCAGCGGCTCCGTTCCCCACCAGGACGGATCAACCACCTTCACCCTGAAATAAAGAGAAACACGATTGATTAGCACATATATGTCTAGTAGCACCTGTATTAATCCACCAATCAATAGATGGACTTACCATAAATGCCTAAGGTACTTACCCTTCTGAACTGGAACAAGCTAGTGTGACATTCACTTTAGTCTTGCGGCGTTTATGCTGACTAAGAGAAAGACCCTTGCCTTTGCGATTGTGGTAATGGTTGGCTTTATGACCAACCACTCCACAAATAAAGCAGACAATCTCCTCTTTCTTCTTCTTCATTTTCTTTCCTTGGAGCTTTTTCTGGAGCTGATTCTTGAACATCTGTTTCCCAAAGCCTCCAGCACTCTTGACCTCCACTTGATGAGCCTGAACTTGAGCCTTTCCTGTACCATCATCGGTTTTTGCACGCTCTTCGATATTAATAGCAGCTGACAGTTTATTGACAGTCAAGCGCTCCTTTATACTTCTGGCTTAATGACATCACATGGGAAACCATTTCTTCAACTATTAGTTTTCTGAATTGTTTTAAAATTAGCGGTTTTAGCAAATATTCAGAATTAATTCTACCATAATTAATGATAATGAAAGCATAATTCCAGCAGCATTTAAATGACAAAATCAATATAAAAGCATGTAATATCTTCATGTCATTTAAACAAGATAAAATGCTCAAAAGATAGAACTTGACAACAATAGAAATAAGCATAATACTCAGATTTTAATTATTTATTTATTGCTCTTAGATGTTGGGCTGCTCAAGATGTAATCTTGGCCTCCTCGCTACATTTGTCAATATTCTTAACAAATTAAATATGACAACTACAAATCAGACTTTGAGCTCAAACTAATGCTTTAGCAATATGTCAAGATTTATCACATAAACAGCAATAATACTTTCAGTCAACAGAGGATCATTTGTTCAATAGTGTAAACAAAATCACACTTTCAGCACATTAGACTTTCTGAAGATAGGATATCACAGTGCAAAGAGTTCACAAGATTAGCACTTAAGCCTTTCAACAAACAAGATCAACAAGATCTCAAAACAAAATGATCAAGCTCCTTTCAGTCACAACCACACTAAAGCTGGCCGCCGCACCGCACGACTTGGAGGACTGACCTTGAAACGACAGCACGAAGAGCTTTGAGCCTATTGGACCGGGTCTGGGTGGTGTTAGTAAATTCCTTTGGGCTCGGGTAGGCTGGGCTAGGTTGGCTACTGGTAGAAATGACCAGCCTAGGATGGGAATGGAATGGGTGAAGGCGAAGTCACCTTTTTCCATACTTCTCAATTCCATTTCGGGTTCATTTCGGTTTTGCATTTGGGATGGAATGTTTCGGTACCGGAGCATATCCCGGTGTTCCGTTCCAGTTTTCCTTTTCCTTTTTAATTTTTTATCCTTATCTAACACATAAAGGATCCTGATGCATTAAAACAAAACAACAGAGGGTCAAAATATAAAAGTAACAATGGTGGAAGGCTATATCTGAAAATAATGTAGCATCCAGTGACTAAGTTTCAAAGTTGCCAAGCCACCAAGATCTAATCCTTAGATCAGCCACCACTGAGTCTGACCTTAGACATTCCCAAAGAAAAGAACCAAGAGCTTGACCTTGGCTCGTCAGTAATGGACGCTAGGGCAGTCCTTGCCGCAGACCGCTACAACCACCACGCCACCACTGCCGGAGTTTCCCTCAAGCGAGCGCCACTAGCCTCACCATCTCATCCCAAACGGTGTTTGCATCATCTTCTTGCTCCCCTATAGTCTAAATACTTTGTTCATTGCCTAATCTATCTCCTTCCACCCTGGTGACCACCGTCGACCATGGTTGCCTTTGCTCCAGTACCGAGACAGGTGGAAGGCGGATCCGCCATTCGGACCGAACGCCGAGATGAGCGATTTCACGCGATGCGAGATGGAGGTCTCTTGTGCCGTTTGCTCATCGATGCAGTATTCCAGCAATTCTAGCCTGAACCGGAATGACATTGATAAGTGTGCACCTTTCCCTTTACCCCGTTGTTCCCTATCTTTTTTGACACGGAGGTAGCTTGGCCCATGTTCATATAAGCAGACTGTTCATCCATGCACAGCGCGGGTGTTGGGACGTATCTTTCATCGCATACATGGCTCACTGTATCGATCAATCACTATGGTGAAGCAATCTAATATAGTCATCACAATTTTTACTTTCAAGGACCATGCGTGCACTATTTTTTTAGAAGAGACTATTGATGTTCTTGACATACAATAGATGGAATTAAGAACCGAATCTTACTTACTGATGCACCTTTTATTAATATGATGAACCAAAACTTACAGAAACCAAAAGATGGGACACGCACCAATTGAACACCACAAATAATTAAAAGATGAAACCTCAGATACCCACACAAACACACACAGACATACACTTTTATTCATGGACACAACAGAAGACAAAATCAATTGCTCGCAAACCACCACGCACGCATGCGGAGCATCGCATCGCATCATCAACCGGTGGCTCCCGGGCGATGGATCAATACGGAGATCGTGGCTGGCTTGCATGAATGGAGTTGGTTAATGAACACACTGCTTGGTGCAGATGCAGCAGAAGGTGTGGCACCCACCCTCCTGGAAGCCCTCACTCCGTGACGGCGTTGCATACGAAAGTGAATATGCACGGCCCCCTGAACTTGCCACTCGGCGACTTGCACGTCCCCGCCTCCGCCACCACCACCACCACCGAACTGCCCATCTCATCTGCACCGACACACACACGAACATAAATAGCAACAACATCCAGAAGCTTAACTGGCGGCTAGTGCATGCACGAAACACGTACCTGTGGCCCCAAGCAGCAGCATGAGCACAAGGATGGCTGAGAAAAGCTTGCGTGAAGACTCCATTGTTATTTTTTCCTTGTACTGTTATCAGGATCAGAGTACTGGATGATCGGTACTGTATGGATGGAATGAATATGATGGAACTAGTGTATGATGAGCGCGTGACCTGCGTGCCTTATATAGACAACGAAAGAGTGTTGTAGAATTAGCTGTTTTAACAAATATTCAGAATTAATTCCAGCATAATTAATGATAATTAAAGCATACTTCCAGCAGCATTTAAATGACAAAATCAATATAAAAGCATGTAATATCTTCATGTCATTTAAACATGATAAAATGCTCAAAAGATAGAACTTGACAACAATAGAAATCAACATAATGCTTAGATTTTAATTATTTGTTTATTGCTCTCAGATGTCGAGCTACTCAAGATGTAATCTTAGCCTCTTTGATGAACCACGGAGGTCTTGATTTGGCCTGATTTTTCGATGAGAAGATAAGTTCGGTAGAAGTCGCTCAACTCTCATGATCCTGGCTACGAACTCGCAAGGCTTGAAACCACGCAATCGCTGAACTGCTCGAGAAGTCGTTATCAACCGTGCACGAGTACCTGGATGACCTGATCATAAAGATCAATTCCTGCATACATCGAAGAAGCACGCAAGAACGAGATAAATAGCAATATGAAATTGCGAATAGGAATTGAAATTGTATTGATAAGTGGGGTTCGAAGAACAATATCGTTGTTGATCTTACCGAACAAGAGGACAAAGTATAAAGTAGCAAAGCTAAACTTCAATCAACAAAACCCGAGAACTAAAGGGGATGGCGGCCACTATGTATAGGAGAAGGAAGGGCAGTCGTGGGTACTGTTCACACATAAATAGTGCCATATGAATAGTACCACAAACCTTAGGTGACCGGCCATATGGGCCAAATCAGCCCATTCATTTCAAAGCCCATGGGCCAACAATTGGTGACACAACACCAATGCATGTAGACGCAGCACCATGGCATATAGACGTAGCACCATGACATGTAGACGAAGCACCATCGCATGTAGACGCAGCTCGGCGGTCCAACCGGAGAATATGGCAGTGCAATAGCCGAAAGTCATTTCGGAGAAGATATGGTTGAAGTAGAGGATGCAGTGCAGCGAGTCGAAGTAGTGGTTGCATCCTTAGGGTTGATGTCCTCATCACTCCTCGCCACGTTTGTTAATACTCTTCACTAATTAAATATGACAACTACAAATTAGACTTTGAACTCAAACTAATGCTTTACTAATATGTCAAGATTTATCACATAAACAGCAATAACACTTTC
Organism: Ampelocalamus luodianensis; assembly: GCA_036346255.1. Lineage (NCBI taxonomy): Eukaryota > Viridiplantae > Streptophyta > Magnoliopsida > Poales > Poaceae > Ampelocalamus > Ampelocalamus luodianensis. Next base: position 23,211,531 of record CM070621.1, read on the forward strand.
AGTCAACAGAGGATCATTTGTTCTACAATGTAAACAAAATCACAATTTTAGCATATTAGACTTTCTGTAAATAGGATATCACAGTGCAAAGAGTTCACAAGATTTAGCACATAAGCCTTTCAACAAACGGGATCAACAAGATCTCAAAACAAAATGATCAAGCTCCTTAAAGTCACAACCACGGCGAAGCCGACCGTCGCACCGCACGGCTTGGACGACTGATCTCAAAATGACGGCGCAAAGATCTTTGAGCCCGCTGGACCGGGTCTGGGTGGTGTTAGTAAATTCCTTTGGGCTCGGGTAGGCTGGGCTAGGTTTACTGTCAGTAGAAACAACCAGCCTAGGATGGGAATGGGATGGGTGATGGCGAAGTCACCTTTTTCCATACTTCTTAATTCCATTATGGGTTCATTTCGGTTTTGCATTTGGGATGGAATGTTTCGGTACCGGATCATATCCCGATGTTCCGTTCCGGTTTTCCTTTTCCTTTTTAATTTTTTATCCTTATCTAACACATATAGGATCCTGATGCATTAAAACAAAACAACAGAGGATCATAATATAAAAGTAACAATGTGGAAGGCTATATCTGAAAATAATGAAGCATCTAGTGACTAAGTTGCAAAGTTGCCAAGCCACCAAGATCTAATTCTTAGATCGACCTCCATTGAGTCTGACCTGAGACATTCCCAAAGAAAAGAACCAAGGACTTGACCTTGGCTTGTCAATAATGGCCATTAGGGCAGTCCTTGCGACCGACCGCTACAATCACCGTGCCACCACTGTCGGACTTTCCCTCAAGCGTGCGCCACCAGCCTCACCATCTCATCCCAAATGGTGTGTGCATCATCTTCTTGCTCCCCTACAGTCTAAATACTTTGTTCACTGCCTAATCTATCTCCTTCCACCCCGTTGACCACCGTCAACCATGGTCGCCTTTGCTCCGATATCAAGACAGGCCATTCCAAACCGGAACGACCGAGATGACCAGATTTCACATCGGTACGGGATGGAGGGTCTACTGTGTCGTTTTGCTCGCTGGGACAGAGTATTCTGGCAATTCTGGCCAGAACCGGAACGACATTAATATGTGTGCACCTTTCCCTTCACCCCCGTTGTTCCCTGTCTTTTTTGACACGGAGGTAGCTTGGCCCATGTTTAGATAAGCAGTTGTTCATCCATTCACAGCGCCGGGTGCTAGGACGTATCTTTCATCGCATACATGGCGCACCGTATCGATCGATCACCATGCTGAAGCAATCTAATATAGTCATCACATTTTCTACTTTCAAGGACCATGCATGTACTATTTTTTTAGAAGAGACCATTCATGTTCTTGACATACAATAGATGTAATTAAGAACCGAATCTTACTTACTGATGCACCTTTTATTAATACGACGAACCAAAACTTACATAAACTAAAAGATGGGACACACACCAATTGAACACCACAAATAATTTAAATATAAAACCTTAGACACACACACAAACACACACAGACATACACTTTTATTCATGGACACAACAGAAGACAAAATCAATTGCTTGCAAACCACCATGCACACATGTGGAGCATCGCATCATCAGCCGGTCGGCTCCCGGTGCGATGGATCAATACGGAGATCGAGGCCGATAGGCATGAATGGAGTCGGTTAACGAACACACTACTTAGTGCACATGCAGTAGAAGGTGTAACACCCCAGCTCAGCATTGAGCCTGGAATGCTACTAAAATTAAATTAAACTAAACTAAACTAAGATCAATTACAAATTTTCGGCAAAACCTCCTTTGTATAGTCGGCTATCTGAGGTTCCAACAATTAATCATGGCATTTATCAATATCTTCATAATCGAGTTCTTTCAAGCATGCGGGATAATCTCATAAACATAATCAAAATTTGCTATACTCATTATTACGATTAATCAAACTCAAACCATCCATAAGTAATTCTTAAGATTGAGTGGTAGTGCGTGCATCCAAACATCTACTCCTCCCATGCATGCGGGTCTTGCAGTTGTACCTAAAACACATCAAAGCAAGTGAGCCCAAAGACTCGACAAGTACCAACAAGGCTAAGCAAGTTATCATTCATAGCATCAATAATCCAAGATAAACAATGCACCAAAGTATAGCCTTCATGCTCATGTGAATGCAACCAATGCAATGCACCTTTTCAACTTTATCTCTTTTGCATTTCTGTGTCATGCGGTACACAACCGTCATTTGTATACCCTTGCACTGTGCCCTCAGCACAGGGGACCAAAACCTATACACCACATGTATAGGGACCTTTGCCCATCACTTTAATGATGGGGACCTCTTTTATTCATAGCCCATTCCACGAATGTAGGGACCTCAAGCCGTCATCTACATGGCGGGGACCTCAACTATATGTACTTGGTCACTACGTGACCAGGGCACTGTATGCTCTCAACATGCATATGCACCATGATAACATATTCATAAGCGGATTACATCATATTCTCATTATCATGTAAGCAACCTTACTTAGCTATCGTATATCAAAAACATGCATACATGACCAAGTATCCAACACGTTTGAAACATGCAAATGCTCCATACCCGTCTTTCATACCCAAGAATTTAACATGTACATAACAACATGTAAGATTTAGCAGCGCTCAAGGAAACGTTAACCATAGCTTGCATTCATCAAGATAAAAGGAAAACTCATTACACTAACATTCGTGCAAGGCTACATCAAGCAATCACAACAATTTTACCATACAACCGAAAATACGCTATAACTCGAATACTTGCCTTAACCGCGAGAGCAGCGGGCGCGAAGTGGGTGCTGCCCTTGGGATCTCGCTGCCACCTGGACAAGAAGATACCCCAAACTAAGACTAGCATACTGGACCAAAAAAATCATACATCACATTACAATCGAAATCGCTAAACTTCTTATCACGTCTAGTTTTTCTAATTTCTAGCGATCGGTCACTGCGGACAGCAGACTTCAAAAATTCATAACTTTCTGCTCAAGAGTCCAAATAGGATGATCTTGGACAATCTGAAAAGGTAATTAAAATGTCTAAATAAACTTAGTTGGGGAGACCCTCTGATTCGGCCATCTACCAGACCTACCAATCTATTTAATCAGAGCAAACATTTCACGTCGGGTTTCTGGACAGCGACAAAGAAACTATCATAACTTTCTCTACGTTCGTCCGAATTCAGTGATCTTTAGCTTTCCTGAAAGCTAAGAGGATTAGCCTCATTTTTCGTTATGGTGAGACCCTCTGGAAACCCTTCTAAATATGCGCTTCTATCAGGTTAACCAACACTAGCAATTCTGCTTCTCTCCAGAAACACAGAAATACTAATAAATTCATAACTTTGGCTACCGAAGTCCGAATGACTTGATTCTTGTCGGCAATGAGAGGTAACTACGATAGCTACAACTTTCTAGGAGACACCCAGACCCAAATCTGCCTCTAACCTAATCAAAACCGACAAACTTCACTGCTGCAGAATATCGACGAACTGACATCCAAAAATTAGACAACTAGAAATTGATCTAAAGCAAAGAACATTATCCACAATTCTCTAGGAGACGAGAATTGTGAATGATCTTCAGAACGTGATTGATTTTTAGTATTTGCAAAGGATTAAATGTAATAATGATGAGTAGTGGATCTTCATATCTCTCTAGTTATGTTAGATACTTAGCATGGCTTTGATTATCTCTTGATGTCTTTGGATGAAAGTTTTAGTTAATATTTGAATAATCTGTGTGTTGGAACCTTCGTGTAATTAACATTACAAGGGAGGTTCTGCCGAAATTTATTAAGATTGCCTAGTTTAGAATTATTAGAGTTTGTTTAGTAGCATTCCAGGCTCATGTCGGGCCGGGGTGTTACAGAAGGCGCGGCACCTGCCCTCCTAGAAGCCCTTTCTCTGGCAGACGTCGTTGCAGAGGAAAGAGAATATGCACGGCCCCCTGAATGAGCCACTCGGCGACTCGCACGTCCCTGCCTCCGCCACCACCACCGGACCACCCATCACATCTGCACCGACACACACACGAACATAAACAGCAACAACATCGAGAAGCTTAATCGGTGGCTGGTGCACACACATAAAACATGTACCTGTGGCCACAAGCAGCAACATGAGCACAAGGATGGCCGAGAAAAGCTTGCGTGAAGACTCCATTGTTCTTTTTTCCTTGTGCTATTATTAGGATCGGAGTACTAGATGACCGGTACTGTATGGATGGAATGAATGTGATGGAACTGGTGTATGATGAAGGTTTTAGCAAATATTCAGAATTAATTCCAGTATAATTAATGATAATTGAAGCATAATTCCCGCAACATTTAAATGACAAAATCAATATAAAAGCATGTAATATCTTCATGTCATTTAAACAAGATAAAATACTCAAAAGATAGAACTTGACAACAATAGAAATGAACATAATGCTCATATTTTAATTGTTTGTCTATTGCTCTCAGATGTTTGGCTGCTCAAGATGTACTCTTGGCCTCCTCGCCACGTTTGTCAATATTCTTCACTAATTATACATAACAACTACAAATTAGACTTTGAGCTCAAACTAATGCTTTACTAATATGCCAAGATTTGTCTCATAAACATCAATAATACTTTCAACGGAGGATCATTTGTTCAACAGTGTAAACAAAATCACAATTTCGGCACATTAGACTTTCTGTAAACAGGATATCACAGTGCAAAGAGTTCACAAGATTTAGCACTTAAGCCTTTTGACAAACAAGATCAACAAGATCTCAAAACAAAATGATCAAGCTCCTTTCAGTCACAACCAAACTATAGAGAGTATCAACACAACACAGATAGAGATAAAACTGACAACAGTAAGCAATTCAATTGGCTAAAGTCTGATTTTTTTATCACTTCAATTTCATAACATGACAATCATCATCATCGAGCATTAATCTGAGCCCACAATCATCACTTAGCAATATCTCCCGGTGGTAGTTTCAATCAAATCAATCACAAATTTGAGACTTCTACTAGCACAACACATCTGCACAGTGATGCGAAAAAGGAAAACAACGATACTCACGCTGATGGCATGAGAAATGGTAGAGTGATCCAAGGTGCCGGTAAACAGAGCTTGAGATAAGTTTTTTGCATGTTCACACTGAGCTTCCTAGGAATCCATCTTCTCTACATCTAGCTTTCCTAGTTCTAGGTTTTCTTTGTCTGGTTTCTTTGGTTTTGCTTTGTCATGTTTTGAACCATTCTTATACCATGCCCTTTACGGGATGATGTCAGTTGCAATGTCACTGAACTTTCACATAGCCGCAGTTATCGCATCAGGATTTGATAGTTTTTGGAACATTTTATCTAGATTTCTCATCCCCCGTACTATTGTACTATACTTCAATCATTCTAGGGCGCGCCACGACACGAGGAGTAGGGAAGTGTGGTCCTATATTTTTTCGTGATCAAAGAAGTGTATCGCTTTTTTCCATCGCCTCCAGGCCCACGACTGGCGTCGACATCGACTTATCTCACATGGTGCTTTGTGCTTGAGCCATATCAAAAGGTTGTGGCAAACAATTTTTTAAAAACAAGAAATTAAAAAAACATGTGGTTAAATGAAAGTGTTGGTGTAGTCTCAAAAAAGTGTTGGTTAAAGCTATGTTCTCGTGAAACTAATGACGATATACCTGCGTCTCAAGTGTAATTTCCTCCAAAGAAGAAAGATTGGAATAAGTCGCTCCTTCAAATGCAAAAGTCAATCCACCCAAAAGCTTAATTATTGATGAAATGTGGACAATATACCCACACTAGCACTTTGACATAGTGTATTTATCCCATCTCCAAATTTTTGGAACTGCCCCTGAAAATAGGTGGAAATATAATTTTCCCACCAAAAATAGGCGAAAACACGCACACATTAGTGTACGTGCGAGCATTTTTTCGTGACATTTTGTAAATGGCATGGACTTTTACAGAAACCAAGGGAATATGTGAAGGTTGTATGGGGGAATGATGCTGGTGGAAGGCTCCGAGCATGGACTTTCCATTTCATGGACAGACAGGTATTATTCAGTGAACCAATGTTGTAGTTTTGCAGACGTGGGAAGTGATTCGATCATTCGACTCTTCATGGTTCATGGCTACAAGAGTTAACCTCACGTAGTATGTTAGGTGGTAGTTTTAGTAAAAATATCGAAGAGTTCTTCTTAAACAACGAAGACGCCACAGGATTGGGAAGGAGGAAGGTAGGAGACGATGAGGGAGGTGGGCGGAGGTGGAGGCAAGAGGTGCTAGCATGAGGGCAACTCTGGCATGTGGTGTTGTGGTTGTGGCCTGGGATATTATGGTTTGGGTGTTGGCGAGTTATATAGGGAGGGCAGGGGTTGATATGGACAGTTGGATGGCGATCGAATGGTCTACAAATTTGATTGATTTTGTAGAGACTATGTGGTTTGTAGAGACCACGTGGTTTGGTCCTAGTTTAGGTGATGAGCAATTGGCATTGTTGTCGATGAGTTTGGGGAGTGAACACTCATTTTTGCAAAAGTTCAATGAGGTCCAATGTAACAGCCCAAATTTCAAATTTCAAAAGAAAATAAATTTTAATTATTTTTGTGGAATTTTCTGAAACTTTAAAAGCCTTCTATGATTATTTTTAAGTAAAAACAAATTTATTTGCAAAATTAATTACCAAATAATAGTTGGAAATATTTTATATAAGTCCCAAATAACTCTAGGAATTTCTGTGAATTTTTCTAGAATTTTTGGGATTTATTTGCTATTTTCTAAAGCTTAAACGAATTAACAGAATTAGTTTAATTGATAAATTAATTTAAAATCTGAAACGTGTGTTGGACCGAAACCCAAAACCTTGGCCCAAAACCCTTTCCTACGCGCGGCCCGAGCCGACCCAAGTCGCACCGCGCCCCCTCCTTCTCTCTCTCTCTCACCCCAGCCCACTTGCCAGCCTCACACGCGCACACGCGCTGTGAACCACACCGACGCCTCTCAACCGTTGGATCTTGATCCAACGGCCATCGTTTGTGTGATCTTCGGACGTGCCAAACGTCCAATGCGTGTGAGCCGTTCAATCTAAAATGAACGCCCAGGATTCACTGTGACTATCTCATGGTCCGAACGGCCCATTCTTTATGGACCGTTCGATCTTGATCACACGACCAAAATCCAACCGCATCTCTTTTATTTTCTTTTTCCTTTTCTTTTCCTTTGACTACAATGTGGGCCCCACTATCGTCATCTTCCCTGTCGTCTTCTCCACACGACAACCTCGCACAACCGCCATGGTCGCTCATGGGTGAGCTCACCAACGGGCGCCCCCAACCGCCCCTTTTTCTCTGCGCACACACGCGTGACTTGCGCCCACCTCCGCACGACCCCCACCTTCTTCCCCCTTTTTCTTCAAGCGCGTGCCCCCACGATCCCACAACCGCCGCCGCCACGATCCCCACGCCGCTCCGTTGCCCCTCGGTGCCTATAAAAGGGAGCACGGGGTAGCCCTCTTCGCACTCATCCTTTTCCCCTCATCCACTTCTCCTCTCTCATGTCCGTCTCACCGTATTTCAAGTTCTCTCCACCACCGACCGCAAGCACACCGCCGCCTCTAGTGCCGTCACCGTCGACGCTGCGACCTCGCCGTCACCACCATTCGTTTCGCCACGCCATCACGAAGCCGGTGCGCGCACCCATTCTCCCCGAGGACCACCGGAGCCGCTACTTCGCCGTCGACACCAACCTCGTAGCCGCTCTTTCGACATCGCGGGCCACCTTCGTCCTCCTCACGTCACCTCAGTGAGCGCATCGTGATCACCGCACTTCCCTCTCTCTTCACGTACCCTCGTCGGCCTCCGTCGTGCCGCACAACGCTGGCGACCATTGGTCCCGACGCCGGCGCCGTCCCTGCCAGCGTGGCATGGCTACCGCGATGCCATCTCAGCGTCGAATCCGACGTGGTGCCACGTCAACCCAGTCCTCCAGAGCCGAAACCCAGTAGACTTAGCTCATGTGGACTATGTCTATGACATGTGGTCCCACATGTCAGCCATTTTTCTTTAGATTTATTTTATTTCCGAAATCCTAAGAGCTAATGTCAGCTTGCACAATATCTCGAATTTCATTTATAAAAATAAATCAAGAAATTCTATTAAATTCAAATTTAGGGTTTTTAGTAGATTTAAACTTCTAAAATCCATATCTTTTGCATCCAAACTCCGATTTGGGTGATTCAAATTTCTAAAATTTTATAAAATCATTATATAGCTATCTAAACTAAAATATTTCTATTTGGAGTTAATTTGATATATCGTTTTGAATTGAATTTGTCGTATTTTCGCGTATAGACTTCGACGACTCCGGAGAGTTCAATCCTTCCGAGGGCTTAGAGTACCAGGACTTCAACGAAGGCAAGTTATACCATTGACGATGTTTATCCCAATACTTTAAAGTTATTTTTAGTTTTTAAATTATTATTGCATGAATAATTTTCATTCAATTATTTCAATTCCCTGTTTAAATGCTTAGTTATTCCAATTCCTTTTGTATGGCCAATTTAAGTGTTGAATATCATTACCTTGTCACCATTAGATAAAATAATGTGGATAATAATCTTATGCTTAGCCAATGCTTAGACCACAATTGTGATTTTGGGAAGATTTAGCCAAATCATTTTCAAACTTAGTTTAAATTGAATATGTGGTATTGCTTTACCATAGAAAACTTGTAAAGTTGGTTTTACTCAAAATAAAATCAAAAATGGGTTTGGACTTGGGTGAAATGGATGAATGGTGGGTGCAGGTTTATGCACGGCTTAATCTGGTTAAGATTAAGGCCCAGGGTTGTTTTGGAAGACGCCCAAGTCAGTTGAGGACCGGTCTTTGAGTTGCTTTTTGCTATGCCTTACCGTACCACCACATGTCTTGTATGGGCAGGACTTGGCTTAATAATTTGTAATACCTCATTGTTATTTGTGCCATGTTGTTGTGTGGGTGTCGGTCAGACAGTAGTCCCACCTGGCGCAAGAGGGGGCTCCCGGAGGATGGTTAATCCAATGGAGGCAAAACCTTAGCGGTCATGAATATTTTAAGGTAGAACATTGTAACGGCCTCGTGATAATTGCTTAGTCGCACGCCCTTGGAAGCGTGTATTGGCCGATATTAATAGCAAATTATCTCGTGTGGGTAAAGCTATACAAACTCTGCAGTGTAAAAACTATTCGAATAGTCGCGTCTGCGGTCATGGACAAGCTAGCAAAGCCACTTAAAGTTAGACTTTGTTTTTGGTTTTAAAATGCTTTATCAAATGATTTGTGGACGGTTAATCCTTGTGGTAAAATTGGGCGGTTAGCCATGTGATAGGAGGATATCCTTCACCATTCAATCATGGAGGTTATCCATACTATAAAACTGTCATTTTGAACTAGATTTTAGATATAGTATAAAAATAGCCTTGAAAATTAATATGAGTATTTAAACTAAAACTGCTGCTTTACGCAAAATAAACCCTGTCAGTCCCATTTGTTTACCTTATGCATGCATCATCATTCAATATTGGGTGTAACTTGCGAGCACGGTAGTAGTGCTCACTCTTGCTGAATAATCTTTATTCAGGAGAAGACTTCTACCAGGACGGTGAGGACCCAGACGCTTAGACCTGTGCCCCCAGACGATTGCTTGTGGCGAATCGTGTGGCCTACTTCTACTGCTTTTGCTTCCGCTATGATATTTGTTTATTTGGCCTCAGGCCTATTTGTATTAAATTATGGATTATTAATGTTATTTAATTTTCCGTGATATGATTGTGATATCATTTTTGTATGACTGTGTACATTGGAAATCCTGGACTAGTGTATGAACACAGAGAATTCGGAATCCTTCGTTCCCGAGTTCGACATCCAAGGTTCTGAGATTGGTGCTGGTGAGGGGGTCTTTATAGCCCCTAACCACAAATTCGACTGTTTGAAGCAATCCCCAAAAAAAATCAGCAAGTGCGATATTACCACCATTGATCGATCGGTACTACCGCACCTACTGTTCAACGGTCACCTAGGGTGCATTAAATGATTTTGAACTAGCCGTTACAGTGTGATGTGGTACTACTGCACTCATAAGGTCTGGTACTACTACACGACGATAGTGTTGGTGATATACCCTACAGGCAATCATAGAGATGGTTGTATCATGTCTATGTTTATGAGATATTAAATAAATGTTATTCTGTTCCTTGAATGAATCATCAGTTACATAGATTAACGAGTATGTGACTTGTTGGTGAAGCTCTTTAACTTATATGATGTCGTTCTAAATGTATCTATGGTTGGATGTCACTGGTCGGAACACCAGTAGCTCAACGACCAACACATGTATTGATTAATGACCATATTTCACCGGTCATGGATATAGGGATATCGAATCAATAATGTGAACACATGTTAGAGAACATGGTGTTGGATTAACCCACCTTGAGACACTATTGAGATTGTTATGATTCTATGTATCATCAGTTGGTCTCAAGCAATGATAATGTATAATCCTTAGACCTGAGATTAGCATGGTTCCCTACATGTGTAATAGCACTCTTAGGGGTTGCCAAACGCTACTCGTAACTAGGTAGTTATAAAGGTAGCTTTCGGGTATGCTATGAAACATGCGGAGGAATGTGACTGATCGGATATGGGATTTGCCCCTCCTAACATAACAGGAGAGATATCTCTGGGCCCCTTGATGTGGTCGGATAAAACAAAGTGCATGGCCATGCCACTAGTGGTCAAAGAGTTCGACCACATGAAGTTATCCGACACTCGATCGAGAAAGTATTGAACAGTCCAAGAAAGACATAATATCTCACCTGGAGTTCAACCAGATATTGTGAGGCAAAGGGAGAATACATGAGAAGGTCGTTCAGTTCAATCAGATACGGACTAGTCGTATGGAGATACGAGCTAGTCGTAAACTAGTCGAACATAATCACTAAGTGGTCGCAACTTACTCGTAAGGAGTTACGAACTGGTCAAGACTAAATATGAATTAGTCATATAGAGATACGAGCTGGTCGTTAGTGATAAGGATCTGGTCGTAGATCATATTGCATTAAGGTTTGTCTGATATATTTTGTGTGTATTCGAGAATCTTTATGTCCTGCTAGGAACCGCTAACGACTCCTGGTCGGAAAGGGTTTCCGAGTCACAACCGATTATGCATGAACCTACAGGGTCACACACTTAATAGGTTAGAACAAACGTGTTTGGATAGGATTCGTCGTGGGCTCTATTTAAGAGGATGCATGAGGCTATTAGGACACATACGAGTCTCAAGCCCATCCTCCTCAAGGATTGGGGACCTCCTCCACTCACATGGAGTTATGATCACCTTCTCATATGCAATGATATTTATGAATACACAATTATTCATATATTCATCATTATTAACATTATCCAACATTCTCATATCCATCAATACGAATAAAATCATGACCATTCGCATTGCTTGCAATTAAATAAAGTAAAAGTACAAATAATATAACGGTAATGAGTGGTAAAGAATACAGTGGTCAACTAATGAACACTATCTACCAAGCACTTGCATCTTTATCCCTATGAATTTGGATAGCGAAGCGACGATAAAGCACAAGAGACCACACTCCCTGGAAAAAAAATTCAAAACACATCTCAAAATCATAACATCACAACACCGACACCTTATTCTAACCGTCAGCGCACTTCTATGCCAAACCGACCCATTTAACCCAAAACTACCGGATGCACTACCCGCTGTTCCAGTAGTAAAACGACACTAATGTATTCGTCCGAACTTCAAATTCAACCATCCAAGGCTTTATGGAATCCCCACAAAAAAACCTACAATTTTTTAGTTATGATGAACCTCTGATTCTATCGTTTTCTACCATGTTTCTTTACCTGAAGACCGTTCCAGAATCTATCAGAACAGTCCGTTTTACAATTTTATATATTTAATTCTAAAATTTGAAAATATATGAACTACACAAGTTCTGGAAACTACACAAAATTTTCTACATTATTCAAGTTATCACTATAATTTAATTTTACCATCTAATATATGAAATTGACCCTTCTACACTATGTTTGCCAGCTACGTCCAAAATCTAGAAAGTGACCTTCCCGAGACCGTATCTTTTCATTTGCTACTCCGATTCTAATGATCCATACCTTCCTGGAAAACTAACGAGATTATATAACTTTTCTCTAATTAGACCGACCTCTTAATCCAATTCTAAATATCCCTAATCACTTCGCAAGGTTCTGCACCTAACCTTGACGAACTATGGCAGATTGAAAACTAACTTCCCCCTAATCAAAATGACCAAAAAATAAACAGCGACTAATCCATGGCAATACCTAGGGATTATCAGATATTACCCTTGAAGATCACGACGTCGAACACGATTCCCGCAAAAACTTTCCTCTCTTCACACTTCTTTTCTTCTTCTCCCTCCCTCCTTCCTTCTTGTTGATCCCTTGCTGATCTCCCTACTAGCAGTAATAGCAACATAGTAGTGCACCTTTGCAGCACAGAAAGTCAACCGCATGCAAACCCATGTACGCATGCATGCACTGTGCAGAGCTAGCGCTTGTGCATCGGCAAGTCTACAGGCTAGCAAAAAGTCAGCAGCAAAGAAGCCTAGGGGACAAGGCGAGAATTTTTTTTATAATCAATTTCTTATTCAGAATTACAGAAATAATACCACTTTATTTTTTTGACAGAAATAATCATCTGTTGCCATACCGTTGAGCGACTTAGGTCTAGTTGCTCAACCATTATGCAACTACCCAAAGTCGCCCAACGGCGAAGCGACACATGTTGTAGTCGCCCAATGGTTGAGCGACTTTGGTTAGTCGCCCAATGGTTGAGCGACTAGTCCTAAGTCGCCCAACCACTGGACGATTTAATATATTAACATGTTATTTTATTAATCCGATTGAAATAATTGTGTGGAAATTAATGTCAAATTTTGTACATAATACATTTAGCAAATCCTATTTGTAGGTTGTTATATTTTTTTGTAAATAAAAGGGTGGTGACAAGGTTGGTTGGTCTGTTTGTGATTTTTGTAGAATCTTAATGGTACGAAATTTATGAGACTCGCAATAACATTTTGCGATCGTTGTATGTTGTCGTAGTGTGCTAAATTTCTGAAGAATTTTGTGAGGACGATAGAGGTAGCAATGATTCGTAAGTACGAAGGTAAGTGATACTTCGATGCGCTAGTAAATTCATACACGGTGGAGAACTTTGGAAAAATGGCGCAACGATAACAACACGATAGTTGATCCGACAGGGGGTTACATGGCAAGCAGGCTAACGAACCAAGGACGATACACGCATGCCTTTAGGAAATTAGAAATACATGGGACATATGGATGAAGAGGGTCGGACTACTGTGTGGACCGAGGCCATTTGACCTTCCTTGTGAGCACGGCGTTGTACTCCTCGCTGGCCGCCTTGGCCTTGGACGCCATTTCCCTCTTTTTCTCGCGCTCCCTCTCGCGAGCCTCGCACTCCCTGCGCCTGCACGCCTCGAGATGGGCCTACGTCTCCCGCCAGATATGTTAGTTGTGCTCTTCGGTGTGGCACTCCTCCTCTCTCCTCTTGCTGTCCCTGTTGGCATCCCACTCCTCGCAGTCGAGAGTCCACTGGTCGTGTGGGTGGATCTCTAGGTCGATCCACTTGCGGTAGCCACATAGTGGATCCGAGGACTACGGGTAGACAGGAGAGGTTGCTAGTGCATACTTTAAAAGAGAAATGGTAGGGCAACATACTGTAACTTGTCCTTACCGGCTACCGATAGCGGCTCGTGTCCCAACGGCGGTCGGGATAGTCATAGGAGTAGTTCGCACAACCCCAGTAATACATACTCAGGCTGAGCCGGTGCTTGGACTTGAAGAACTTGCATCTGTACCTACACCAACAGAGGGGCGGCGTCTCCCCCTCGGGCGGGTGTTGCGGCGAATGCTCGGTTGGGATGTTGTGGTAGTGGTCGTTGCTACGGGCAGCGTCATTGCGGGAGGTTGCCTCCTGGCACGCTCCCTTTGTTCCTCCTGGGCCGCATACTCCCTTTGCATTTCGTAGATCTCCTCCCAGTGCTTGTCTATCTGAGTGAGATTGTGTTGAAGTCTGGATGCATGAGAACTTTGTGTGGAAGGGGTAGTACTTATATGCCGAGTCGACACTGCATATACGACTGAATTGTAATTTGGTTGAAGGAAATTCGCATCCACGAGGCAATGGCCCTGAGGAGACTCGTTGGGTCACGTCGCTGCGCAAAGCTGACTCATTGGGTCACGTCCTGCTTTGCAGAGAGTGGTCACTTCCTGCTTTGCAAACAGTGGTCACGTCCTGCTTTGCAAAGAAAGGTCACGTTGTGTGCTTCCGAGCGAGGTCATGTCGTGCTTCGCAATTACGACGAGAGATTGATACTTGAAATGAAGTTAAAATTTGCAATTATGATACAATTAGCTCCACGGTGCTTACAACTAGGAGGGTACTTATTGAAGTATAAGTTACAACATGCTAGCCAGTGTTCCTACGTGTCGATAGGCGCCTTGCAAGTTCTCACAGTGTGGCCTTCCTGGCGGCAGCGGCCGCAACGTCTACCCACCGCTCTAGCTTCCCCTTCGTCCATATCGTTCCTAATTCGATGACTCGGCCGACGGCCCTTCCCACCCTTCAACAGGTCAAGATTTGGAATCCAAGTCCTCTGTGCAATATCCAGCGTGGTGAAGTTACCGACAATCCTGAAGCCTCTTAGCTCGTTGCACCATGCCTACTGCACCCTCTCCTTAATGAAGTACTATGATATGAAGTTCGATGGGTCCATGTGGATGGTCCCGCACATGGCGAGGACATGAGAGCATGGCTTGTGAAGAAGCTTTGGCTTGTTGCGTGTGCAGCTAGGTTCATTCACATGATCTCCAAGGCAGACCTCGTGGGTAACAAGAGACCGAGCCGTCCTAATCCGACTCTGTCCCAAAGGATCACATCGAAACGATGTTCCGTATTGCCCATCACGAAGACTGTGTGTGACTGACCCTTCTCGGTCTTGGCTTGCATGTACACTGTAATCTTCGAGCAGTACAGTGTATGTGGGTTGGCTGCATGAAGTGCCGTATTTGCATGCATTCCTCTGAAATATCTAATTGTATCGTGTAGAACGCCTTCTACGATGGCGACGAGGGGCTGAGAATGAAGGCTCCTAATAACCCAGTTGTACACCTCAGCAAGGTTAGTGGCCATTATGCCGTACCTTGCACCGTCCGTGTCGTGCAGCAAGGACCATGTGAGGACCCGGAATATTTAACTAGTAACACTTAACCTCCAAATGGTTCTAGCGTTACTAATTAAACATTCTAAGCCTCGATGGACATATGCTTCCCGAAGGCTCATCACAAAATTACACATCATTTCCATACAACATATATTACTAAGTTCAACAACGACATACATAAAGTAATTACAAAAGAGCCAGGCCAAATGAACAAGAATAACAGCGATTCCATAAGATGGCTAGAACAAAAGTCGACCAGGTTAGCCACACCACCCACAAGGCAACCGGGCAGGCGCCAAGCTAGGCGCCTGCGCAGCTACCAGACACAACTCACGAGTGAGGCCCCTCAAGCTCACCTTCTTCCTCTGCAACAATTACATTTAAGCAAGATAGCCCAGTACACAAGGGTACTGCAAGGCGAACGTGTGGAATAGCGGACCTATTCATAAACTACATGCAAGCTCATTTATGTGGAGGTTGTATGTCTCATTTTACATAAAGCCAACTTTATTTGCAATAACGTAATACATTTAAAAGCAAGTTTACAAACCAATTTTAATGTTGAAAGTAACAGTGAAAATAATGATAAATACAAGCAACCACCTAGAAGTGACTATCCCAATAGCCACCACAACATAGCACGAATCACGATTCGTACCACCCATCAATTTTTAATTAAAAGTGTAGTCTAACTCTTGAAAGACCTTGCCAAGCGTGTCCATAACCTAGGGCGAGGCTATTCGTGAATAGTTTTAACCTGCGGGGTGTACCAATGTACCCACACTTGGATCGCCTTTAAGCCACAAAGCACACTTCCAAGGTATGCCGGCACGACTAAGTCCTACGAGGCGTTTTCCAATATTGTGTATTAACCACGAGCAGCTCGTATGGATAGAAACCCATACGCTTGCATTGCGGTAGAAAGACAACCACCCGTGCCTTCAGACTCTACAATGCTCCCAACACCATCCCTCCTGCGACTCCTGCGACCAGCCAGCCAATACACGCCAAAGTACTAAGTCAAGAGAGGTCTCATACCCTCTAGTGTGGTATGCGCACAAATGCTTGGTTTAGTGTAACAAGATGTTAGGTCCTTGTTGACTCGGGCACCATTCGATCACACCGAAGCACACCAACATACCATTGTGCCCAAGTCTAAATCATTTTATTTTCAGCTTTTAGTTTTCATAAATAGACATGGCACAAGGTGGAAATCATAATCATAATAAGTTTTATGTGATCAAGGTTATCGACAAGTCGATAACGCCCATTTCTATAAGCAATTAATTAGCAAACTACTAAGTGACAAGAGCTCATCCACGAACTCTAAATCACGGCAATGCCTAGGCTCATGGTAGTAGAGGATAACCATTTGCTAAGGAAATGCATCTACTAGGCCAACTAACGACACCAACATAAATACTTAAAATACTGGGATTAACATGATCAAACTGCTTGCCTTGCTGGATTTGTTCTTGCTGCAGAGGAGTGCTTAGGTTCAATAAATTCTTGGACCCTATTGCGAAAAGCGATAAACCGATAAGAGAGAGAACACCAAAAGGAACTCAACGACAAAAGAACATCCAAATCCAATGAAATTTCTACAGCAGCTAGAGGTTGATTTTAGACAATTTTAGAAACAAGAAACACTCAATTGGACTTAGTAGGAAAAGTTATGGCCAAATTAAATTCTCTGACTGAAAAATCCTAATTAAATTAATTAGAGTTACTGTTCATGACGAAAATTTCTAGAATGATCTGAAACTTGAAATTTTTATGGTAGGTAGATATGGTTATCCTAACAACAACAAAACTGAGTTTGCACAAATTGGAGTTATAATGAATTAGTTATGATTTTCTAAGTTCTAAAACTAGCATATATCATGTTCATATTAAAGCATGTCTATAGACAAATTTTACCAAGTTGAGTTGCTCAGTAAGGATTTACAGAGAAGAAGTTATGCAATTTACACATTTTCAATGAATTTCTAAGCAACCATTTCATATTAACAAGATCATGTAGTTAAAGTCATTTTCTACTATATAACAGATACCTAAATTCATTCTCAGATTAAAGTTCATACTATATGAGCTATAGTAACTGGAATCATTCAAAAGGAATTAAAATGACAAAGTTATGCACTCATCAAAGACTTAGAAAATTTGAGCTCGGGAGGTCCAAATGAACGGAAGACAAAGGAGGAGTCGTGGGCCGTTGATCTTGCATCGCGAGGCCACAGACCTCGAAGCACTGCCTGTGGAAGACCTCTTCCCGCCTTGGGAGAGTCCGGACCATTGAGATCTGATCCAACGGCCCGCACCGGTGCATGCACGGCCTGCAAAAGGAGGTTAGCATGCCTAGCAGTGCGTGGCCGTCGGATCGAGATCGGCGGTCCGAGCACTAGGGGAGGTCCTAAGGCTTTAAATCGAAGAAGGAGGTCTGGCAGTTAGATCTAAATCAACGTTTTAGACAGAAGGATGAGTCCTAGCGCTACGGATCTAAAGGAGGAGGTCCTAGGCGGTCAAGATCTCGGAGGAGGTCTTGATGGCAGGATTGACACTGAGGAGGTCTTGGATGGCCAAGATCTTCTCGGGAGGTCCTAAGCGATAGAGGTTTTAATCGGAGGAGATCTGGGCGGCTCGGATTAGACCTAGGGGAGGTCTGAGCGCTAAGGATTTTACAAAATGAGATCTCGCTCGGATCTAAAGCGGGGAGAGTCGTGACAGCTAGGATCGAGCCTGCACAAAGAGGACCGGAGGTGGTCTTTGCGGGATAATGAGAGGTCTTTTTGCAAAGAGGACCTCAGTGGAGGTCGGGGTGGTTTTGGCAAAATCTCCTTTGCGAGAGTGGTCCTAGCGGCTAGGATTTAACCAAGGTGATCCTGAGCGGTTGGGATCGACTCAAGGGAGGTCCAAGCGCGCAGATTTTACGAGGCGGATCTAGCGGCTGAGGCGGGGAGGTTTTTAAAGGCGAGATAGAACTAGGAGGTCACGGGACTTAGAAATTTGCGAAATCCATCTCGATGCAGATCTACCGGGGTGGTCTTAGCGAAGAGGGAGGTCGTGGGCGACCACGATGAACCCGAGGAGGTCCAAGGTGCTTTTAATGGCGGGGACCTCGGGACGACCACTGGCGGCTAAGACAAACTTAATCTTTGCTGATGATTGGTAATAAATGAATCGAAAGAGACTCTAATGACTTAGGACTTTAATTCTAGGCCTCCCACATGACCAAGCGACACGGCTAAGACACGATTAATGCACCCAATTAGTAATAATTGGGCATTAATGATGTCAACAAAATGACGAAGCGGAGTTTTGAGCCGGCAAAATCGGCGTGTTTAACGACTTCTTGCCGGCGACGAGGACCACGCTGCGCCAACCTCGGAATGGAACGCCAAACAACACTGGCTAAAGGTGGCAACCTGCGTCGTGGCGGACGCGAGCAGCCGTGGCGGCGAGAAGCGGAGGAGCGGGTTTCGGCAAAATCAGCGGTGAAATCGAGTGTTACTGAGCTAAGCTACTTAAACCCGAGCTCTAAGGGACTAAAGCGAACTCACCGAGTGTAGGAAGGTCGAGGCCGGGAGGAGAGGAAGGCGAAGGAGGCCAACGGCGGGAGCGGAAGGAACGCGCAGCTCCCAACTCGTCCACCCCTGCGATGGTTAACCACAGAAGGTTAGAAGGCTCAAGGTGATCAAGATGACAAAGTGTTTTCCCACTCTCGAGGCCTTCAAAGAGCTCCAAAGCAAACAATGGTGACAGAGAGAGGTGTGTTCTTAGGTGTTTGAGTTTGAGAGCCGCTCAGCGAGGAGCTCAAGCACGTGCAGAACGAAGAAAGAAAAGGAGAAGGAAGGTCTCGGGCTATACCCGGGAGGCTTGGACAAGGGCTAGGGCAACATGAGCAAGAACCATGCCTCGCCAGCGAACGCAGCGAGGACTAGTGGCGGGCGGTGAAGACTTTAGGATTAAGCTGCAAGGCATTGAATGCATGGCGACAAAGGTCGTGACAGGACAAAAGGTGACATCTCACTACTCCCAAGCGCCTGGATTCGACACATGCATAGAGTGCGAAAAACCATGGTGCTCGGACCTCGGGGAGGTCGTGAGGAAGAAACACTGGCGCCAAGGAGGTCTGGGCGTCCCAGTTTGCTTGGGGTGGTCTGGGCGTCCGAGATTTCCGGGGTAGAGGGAGGTCCTTTCGACCGGGAGGTCCAAGGGAGGTCGTGGGCGATCGGATTCAAATCAACGGCTCACCACTCGCGAGCACGGGATCGAGCTCGGTTTGCGACTGCGTGACGGTCCAACCAATCGGTTGAGTTGGGCTCGGGTGCGAGCGAGTCAGTCACTCAAACCAGATTTAATTTTTACGGTTTTAGAAGGGCTGACATTTGGAGAATTGTTTGAGGTAGCAAAACAACTCCAAAAATTACGAAATTTTACAAGAGCTTTCTAGTTGAGTTGCTTGACCTTGTATAAAATTTCCAGGCCGTTTCGTGCAATACTTTCATCTAAAATTCCACAGTGCGGTCAGGTTTGACCAGATTTTGAATTGGGTTGACTTTCCTCCACAGACATTCAAACAATTTCTAAAAATTGTGGGATTTTTCAGGAGGAGTCACATACCAACAAGAACTTAGGAAAAATATTTCGGAGATTCTCACAAGATGGAACAAGAATGTTTTGAAGGATCAAGATTTGGATCAAAGACTACTCCACACCATGGGCGAGCCTATCCAGGATCGACCAGGACTCCCTCGCCATCGCGATGTTGATGTCCGTCTGCAAGGAGTACATGAAAGCGTCAAACTTGTAATTGACGTAACCTTACTCAAACATGTTGAACCACGAGAGTACGTACCGCGAGGTGCACGTTCCACGAAGTGTATAGGGTACGCGTCAGTCAGAGCTGGTACTCGAGCGGGGGGAGGGTCGATGACATGCACCAGCTTGGTGTGTGTCTACGGAGTGTACCAGCATAGGTACTCATCATACACTCTGGGGTTGTACGGGGAGCCCTCCTACACGCGGTCTTGTAGGGCGTCCGCCCAATGCGCCAGCCACGGCTCCATCTTCGTCGCCCAGCTCGTCCTGCAACCACCCCTCCTACTATGCCTACGAAACGTACCACTGCAATTAGAAGCTATCGTAGCAGAACTGGAAAAAATATATGAACATGTGTTGTGTCTAACTCACATGTGGGTTGAGTCGGGCACCCGTGTCCCAACTGGAACAGGAACTACCTAGCGGAGGCCGAATCGGCGCATCAGCCTGTGCATCGTGTAGTCCTTGATGAACACATCAAAGACAAGCTTCTTCCGTGTCAACCAGTACGCGCGGTCGCGCCAGCACAGTGAGGACAGCCCGGCGGGAGCATGGTCCTCCATCTCTTGATTAGAGTATGGCTCCCAACGAACATCGTCAACGGTGAGGCTATCGAGCTGCTCGACGAAGTGCTCGTACACACGTGTGACCTACACGTGTGCAAACTGTGCCAGCGAGCCGGGACATTGGTTATAAAGGATGACCCGTAATACAACTGAAGTAAAGATAGATGAGAGTATGTAACCATCTATGGCACCAAAGGGACCCTACAGTCAGCCGGTCCACGGCCATCCGCAGCCATCCGTTCAACCTATGCACAAACGAATAATTAGTAAGCATGTCATATAGCAAGGATAATGCATTGCTTAATATGAAAAATAGATAGCATATGTACCTGGAACTACGAAAGCCACCGCAAGGGCGGGCCATGCCGCTGTTGGGTTGGGAATACGAAGAAGGAAGGCACGACCTCGGCCGGAAGAACCCCCTCAAACCTGCCTAGCAGGGCGTCGCGCCAGTGGGCATGCGCGTCCGGCGGGGGAGACAGCGGCTCCGGCGATAGGTAGACCGAGCAGCAGCGCGACGTCCTAGAGAGTGGGGGCCATCTCCCCGAATGGGAGGTGGAAGTTGTGCGTCTCATGCCGCCACCGGTCCACCAGAACTATCAGCAGTGACTGGTTGAACAGGAACTGTCGTGATCGCTCTGGGCCGGCATGGACCTCCCCATCGTCCTCGATCGGAGTGCCATCCTTGTCGGTGGCCTCCACCATCCGCGCGAGAGGTGGAAGGCCGGCAAAGCACAAAGAAGTAAGTACATAGCGGACATATGAGACAAAGAAATGACACAGTTTGCATACAGACTTGTCTATCCAATGTGGGTGTAGTCTCCAAGCCCATCGGGGTGTCCGTGTACGGACCACCGCCAAGTCAGTGCTGCCCCCCAGCATACGGGCACGACGGCTGGCGTGATGCTGTGCGTCGACGATATGATCCAGCAGGTTGAAACGCTAGTCTAAACCACCAAGGTCGCGAGCCATACCTACAAATCAATTTGAACTTAGCAATTACGACACAATTACTAGTTAAATTATTTATAGCGTACCTCCTGAAATTCGTAAAATTTAGTGGCATTCCATCATAAACAGCATATTAGTGGTAGGGTACGTTAACTGTCATGCAAACCGTGTGGTGTACGAACTAAAAATAATGGAATGACTACACATTTTTAATGAAATGTTCACACATATTTTTAACTTATTGATCCAATATTAGCAATTGTTATCAACAACACTCCATAAAATTAAGTTGTTTTCACAACTAAAATACTATAGTAGTTAGTTCATTCGAAAAAAAGTGCAACTAAATACAGATAAACATTAGGTGTCACATGAATACAATATTGATAATGCAGGTTTACCCAACGCTAACATGCTTTCAATCGATAATTGCTTAATTGTCTATTCTTTACCATCACTACTACTCCACCAACACAAATTTTAACTCACTGGCATCTCGCATCTAAATATTTGAAGCTAACCTACAACTATTTCATTTGCTAATTATACGTCCCTACACATGATGTGGTCGCTAACCTACCATGGTTTCAAAAGTGAATCTACAAAATTATGCAAAACTCTCCGAGCGTCGATCTACGAAGACCCTCTCTTTCCCTCCCTCTCCTCTCCTCTCCTCTCCTCTCCTCTCCCTATCCTCTCTTTCTCTCCTACTCTTCTCTTCCTCGCACCTCCTCATCCGCTCTCTGTCTGGCAATGGCGAAATGACTGCGCTACGCCCATATCACGCCATCTTGTTGCCAAGCGGTTTGCGACTTGGCTCATCGCCAATGGTTGGCGACAAGGGTCCAAGTCGCTCAACAAACAACATGCGGTTCGGCCATCAAGGCTTCCACGCTAAAGCGGGGCGTGAGCTCAGGGATTTTAGGCTTTGAATCAATGGGGGCTTGGTGCGGTGTGTTAAAGATATGTTAGAGATATAATAGGAACTCTTTTGTATTTTCTTATTTGCCTTTTGTATTGCCTTATCTCTATATAGCATACACCCTTTGTACCCTATATATATTGCTCATTGGGTCTCTTCAATACATACACATAATATTAACATGGTATCAGAATCGAGTTAGGTTTAGGGCTTACTGTAGCCGCCGTCGCCTCTAGGCTCTCGTCGTTCTCCACTGCTGCTGCCCCTGGGAGGACCGATCTTTGCTCCCGGGGGTGGCCTCTTGTTGATGCCCGTGCTCTCTCTCGCGGGCTTTTGGAGCAGCAGCAACATCATCCGATCCTTGCCGTCCACGTGAGCTTGGTCTTCGTCTTCATCGCTGGCGTCCCATGCGAGCCGCTTCGCCTTGTCTTCATCGTCGGCCGTCGCGCAAGCCTCCTCGCCTCGTCTTCATTGCCTAGCGTAAATGCCGTCCAAATCCGATACGGATCGGGTTTTCATCTGCCAACTCATACGCTTCCGGCCGGCTCGCTCGTGTTGGGGAGGAACGCCGCATGCATCTCCTTCGATCGCTCTGGCGGCTCACTCGTGTTGGGAAGGAGCGACTCGCATCTCCGCCGATGCCGCTTGAGCAAGCATAGTTTTTCTACCTTGGACAAGGCTTCTTCTTCTGCGTGACTGGGTGAACCGACCGTATTGCCTGCTGCGTCGACGCGGTGGCGTGGAACCAGAGTCTCGCTGGTGCCGCCGTCCTTGCTCCCGGTATCGACATAATCAATCAGCCTCTTCTTCTTTGGTGGAGCGGATGAATCGACGGAGTGGCTGTTGTGGCCATTACTATCGCTCATTGCCCCCCTTCTTTGGTGGTTTGTGGTGATGGTGTTTGTGATTGTGGAACAAGGGGAGGAGATGGTTGGAGATTGGAGTTTTTGATGCTGGCTATTGTGCTTGCCATCTTGACTACATCTACATCTCGAGGTAGATGCACGTCTTCCGATTGGGATGTCTCGACTTTTGAAGTGTCCTGGGCTTGGTTGTGCTAACTTCTGCTGCTGCTAGTATCTGCTGCTAATTATCTTTAGGCTTTTCTTTCTTTGTGTCATTTTTTTTTGCTGCGTCCATCTAAATCTGTAAAACTCTATCCTTAGAGTTCGTCTATGCCATACGAGTCCACAAATTTATTGTTAGTCATAGAAGCATAGGAATTCTTTTTGCATGGCGTATTTCATTCTTTTCTTCAAGCCATTGCCGATTAATCGCCCAAGCTTTTAAGGTCTGCGCTATTATACGTACTACGTCTCTATTGTGCTTCTGCGCGTCTCTATTGTGCTTCTTGTACCTTGCGCCACCGCTGTCTTGGGCTTCGATCTGCCGCCATGCTTCTATCTATTCCTATTCGACTTGATTTGATTTTCTCTTTTGTCGGTTTCATCATCTTCTTCATTATGTTGTCGTGGTGACTTTGCTCCTGCACCTTGTGCTTTATGGGCTGCCACACGACCCCGGATGGGGAGAGATCTTTTATCGACATATTTTCCAAGAGCAGTATGCTACGACGACATTATGAAGACTTGGATTTTGGATTTTCCCTTTTTTTTAGTGTTAACCCTTTTCAAATGCAATGCTATTGCATACGCCTTACATTTGAGGGGGTGTTAAAGATATGTTAGATATATAATAGGAACTCTTTTGTATTTCCTTATCTGCTTTTTGTATTGCATTATCTCTATATGGCATACACCTTTTGTACCCTATATATATTGCCTATTGGGTTTCTTCAATACACACAGCCGGCTCCCCCTTTGGGCCAAGAGGCCGTGGGCCGAAGGCTCGAGTTTTCCATCTTATGCGAAACCCCTCTTTTTAATACTCTAATTCTCCCTCTAATTCAATTAATCCATCTAAAGCGTTTCGGATATTACAGTACAAGCAAGCTTTCCTCTATTCTATTTCATTATTTACCCTATTTAAAAAATTGTTGTATCCTGATTCTCATCTCTCTACAAATCAATTTGAACTTAGCAATTACGACACAATTACTAGTTAAATTATTTATAGCGTACCTCCTTAAATTCGTAAAATTTAGTGGCATTCCATCATAAACAGCATATTAGTGGTAGGGTATGTTAACTGTCATGCAAACCGTGTGGTGTACGAACTAAAAATAATGGAATGACTACACATTTTTAATGAAATGTTCACACATATTTTTAACTTATTGATCCAATATTAGCAATTGTTATCAACAACACTCCATAAAATTAAGTTGTTTTCACAACTAAAATACTATAGTAGTTAGTTCATTCGGAAAAAAGTGCAACTAAATACAGATAAACATTAGGTGTCACATGAATACAATATTGATAATGCCTGGTTTACCCAACGCTAACATGCTTTCAATCGATAATTGCTTAATTGTCTATTCTTTACCATCACTACTACTCCACCAACACAAATTTTAACTCACCGGCATCTACGCATCTAAATATTTCAGAAGCTAACCTACAACTATTTCATTTGCTAATTATACGTCCCTACACATGATGTGGGTCGCTAACCTACCATGGTTTCAAAAGTGAATCTACAAAATTATGCAAAAACTCACCGACGTCGATGCGAAGACCCTCTCTTTCCCTCCCTCTCCCTCTCCTCTCCTCTCCCTCTCCTCTCCCTATCCTCTCTTTCTCTCCTACTCTTCTCTTTCCTCGCACCTCCTCCTCTGCTCTCTGCGGCAATGGCGAAATGACAGGCGCGCTCGCCCATATACGCCATCTTGTTGCCAAACGGTTTGGCGACTTGGCTCTGTCGCCCAATGGTTGAGCGACAAGGGTCCAAGTCGCTCAACAAACAACATGCAGATTCGGCCATCAAGGCTTCCACGCAAAAGCGCGGGAGCAGCAGAGCTTAGGGATTTTGGGCTGAACTGTTGGGGGCTTGGCTGGCAGGTGTGTTAAAGATATGTTAGAGATATAATAGGAACTCTTTTGTATTTTCTTATTTGTCTTTTGTATTGCCTTATCTCTATATAGCATACACCCTTTGTACCATATATATATTGTCCATTGGGCCTCTTCAATACATACACATAATATTAACATGGTATCAGAATCGAGTTAGGTTTAGGGCTTACTGTAGCCACCGTCGCCTCTAGGCTCTCGTTCTCCTTCTTTGCTGCCCACTGGAGGACCGATCTTTGCTCCCGGGGGTGGCCTCTCGTTGATGCCCGTGCTCTCTCTCGCCGGGCTTTTGGAGCAGCAGCAACATCATCCGATCCTTGCCGTCACCGCTGAGCTTGGTCTTCGTCTTCATCGCTTGGCCGTCCATGCGAGCCGCCTCGCCTTGTCTTCATCGTCTGACCGTCCGCGCGAGCCTCCTCGCCTCGTCTTCATTGCCTAGCTGTCGTCTGTCCAAATCCGATCTGGATCGGGTTTTCATCTGCCAACTCATCTGCTCCTGACCAGCTCGCTCGTGTTGGGGAGGAGCAGCCCGCCGCATCTCCTTCGATCTGCTCCTGGCCGGCTCACTCGTGTTGGGAAGGAGCAGCTCGCCGCATCTCCTTCGGTCTGCTTGAGCAAGCATAGTTTTTCTACCTTGGACAAGGCTTCTTCTTCTGCGTGACTGGGTGAACCGATCGTATTGCCTGCTGCGTCGACGCGGTGGCGTGGAACCAGAGTCTCGCTGGTGCCGCCGTCCTTGCTCCCGGTATCGACATAATCAATCAGCCTCTTCTTCTTTGGTGGAGCGGATGAATCGACGGAGTGGCTGTTGTGGCCATTACTATCGCTCATTGCCCCCTTCTTTGGTGGTTTGTGGTGATGGTGTTTGTGATTGTGGAACAAGGGGAGGAGATGGTTGGAGATTGGAGTTTTTGATGCTGGCTATTGTGCTTGCCATCTTGACTGCATCTACATCTCGAGGTAGATGCACGTCTTCCGATTGGGATGTCTCGACTTTTGAAGTGTCCTGGGCTTGGTTGTGCTAACTTCTGCTGCTGCTAATTATCTTTAGGCTTTTCTTTCTTTGTGTCATTTTCTTTTGTTGCGTCCATCCAAATCCGTAAAACTCTATCCTTAGAGTTCGTCTATGCCATGCAAGTCCACAAATTTATTGTCAGTCATAGAAGCATAGGAATTCTTTTTGCATGGCAGCAGCTGCTGTTCTTTTCTTCAAGCCACTGCAGATTCGTCGCCCCAAGCTTTTAAGGCCGCCGTGCTTCTTGTGCACTGCGTCTCTATTGTGCTTCTTGTGCACTGCGCCACCGCTGTCTTGGGCTTCGATCTGCGCCGCCATGCTTCTATCTATTCCTATTCGACTTGATTTGACAGTTTTCTCTTTTTTGTCGGTTTCATCATCTTCTTCATTATGTTGTCGTGGTCGACTTTGCTCCTGCACCTTGTGCTTTATGGGCTACCACACGACCCCGGATGGGGAGAGATCTTTTATCGACATATTTTCCAAGAGCAGCATGCTACGACGACATTATGAAGACTTGGATTTTGGATTTTCCCTTTTTTTTAGTGTTAACCCTTTTCAAATGCAATGCTATTGCATACGCCTTACATTTGAGGGGGTATTAAAGATATGTTAGATATATAATAGGAACTCTTTTGTATTTCCTTATCTGCTTTTGTATTGCATTATCTCTATATGGCATACACCTTTTGTACCCTATATATATTGCCTATTGGGTTTCTTCAATACACACAGCCGGCTCCCCCTTTGGGCCAAGAGGCCGTGGGCTGAAGGCTCGAGTTTTCCATCTTATGCGAAACCCCTCTTTTTAATACTCTAATTCTCCCTCTAATTCAATTAATCCATCTAAAGCGTTTCGGATATTACAGTACAAGCAAGCTTTCCTCTATTCTATTTCATTATTTACCCTATTTAAAAAATTGTGGTATCCTGATTCTCATCTCTTTCGTCCCCCAGCATCTATATAAAACTTACAACATTTTATATTTCGAGTACTACGTCTTGAAACACTTTTATCAAGTCCAATTTGAGAAGCAAGAGGAATATCTCAATGCTCTTATGTAAATTTTGTCACTGTCGAGATTATGCTTCTCTACAGTTTAGCACATCTTTTTTTCTTGGGTTGGTGTTTTATAGTTCCATGTGCAAAGTCAATACATTTTGCTGAGAAGTTACTTTTGCATGTAAATTAGTTTGGTTATGGAATTTGTGTGACTGCACATCTCGGTGAAATTCCCTTTGAAATGAAGATGCAATTATGCATACAGCCAATCCAGTCTTTTTTGGGTGCATCATTTAGCTTCATGTAACGAAAATTCTCTTTTGAGTTCAGGGCGAAGGTGACCACAATGCCAAACTTGGTTTTACTATTCTTGGTAAGATCCTACCTAGATGATATCTTGTGATGAGATGCTTTGCGTGTGGATAGTTTCTATGCTGGATTTGACGTTCTATCTAAATGTAGGTGAAGCCAAGATGAAGTAGTTGTAATTAATAGCATTGTGCTCCCAAATACTACTCCTTCCCGTGTGGATAGTTTCTATGCTGGATATTATAAAAAGAAACATTAAGAGAAGCAAATGTCAGATGCTTACATTGCCTCCACGACAAGAAGTTAAAAATCTCCTACAGCAGACATGTACCGAACATTAGGCTTAGAAAATTTTGAGTCCAGTACAGCAACAATCGTGGTACTATTTATGTTATGCGATTTAAACATGGTAACCATTTTACATTCTGGGGATAGTTATGTGCAAGCTCATTCTAAATACAAAAAATTTAGATGGAGCACATACCGTGGAAAAGTTCTTACGGTGGGACTCCCCATCTCAAAGTTAATATACTCCAGTATGCCAGCCTCCATCTTCACCACCTGCAGTGCATACAAACTACAAATATGTCTACCATTCACAGTCCTGGAAAATTTACTAAGAGACTGGAAGTTTAGCGGAAGAAAGGCTACCTGCTGCTTGGTCCGTCAGTAATGTCACTGAATTTGTTCACTTTCGGAGGGTTGGTTTCTTCGTACTTCCTGCATCATTCCAACAATGCTAGTCAGACAGTCGTGATAAGAGAGAAAAAAAAAAAAGGGGGAAAGATAAACAACAATTTAGTCCCCTACGCGGCAACAAGCAATGCAGCAACACCAAGCAGTTGCAGCTTGTCCCGGGATCCCGGCTAACGACACCCAGTGCGAGAAAGCGGTCGACATATGAAACCGCAAGGTTAAGTGTGTCGGCCAGAAGCTTCAACTCCTCCGCCACATCCACCAACCAGTCCACAAGGATCCCCCTCATTTTGGCGTTGATGTCTTTCTGTACCGCCCCAGTTTAGTCATCCCTCGGCCTCCTCAATGACTCAACCCAACAATCTCGCAAAATTTCGACAACAAAATCAGACCAAAAGACCCCGTTTTCGTCGATCAAAACACCAAGCATTTTGTTCATAATAATGCTAGCAACTTCAGACAATCAAGATAACATGCATCCTGAAGAAGTGTTCCAAAGACTCGTTTTTTGCTAGTAAAGATGGAAAAGTCTACAGCAGAATGATACAGTGTCCTAATTTCACCATTCTCCTAGCCAGCAGTAACTAAAACTAGACAAAGTCCCACATCCAAAACCGAAAAATGAACCATATGAAGAAATCCATCTTTCCTCAAAGACCTCAATAACTGAAAGACTGAAGTGCGCTTGCAGCATCTTTGCAGTCGATGCAGAAAATACACTGTTAGTGGAATATGGCTTAGTTTAGAGTATCAATCAAGAACTCACGCCTAATTTTGTAAATAGTCTCGCCGATCCAGTTGCATCGACAGTGCAGCTAGCTGCATTGGTATTTTGGTATGATGTGCGACTGGAGCGTTTTTGTACAGAGGTTATAATCAAACCATATGAAGCTTTCAAGACAAATCCTAATGTTTTTAGCATTTCCTTACCATTTTTTGTTGAATATATTGTGCCAAACGAAAGCGCTGATGACAGATGAGCTTATTTACAAAGTTGAAATAGATGCAGCAAATATCGCACGTCAGCAGCAAGGCAGTGTGTGAAAAAGTACACTGAACAATGCACCTATGTGCCCATAAAAAAATCAGTTAATCTACCATGTTAACCTGCAATACCATAATAAGAACAATAAGCAAAGGCGTTTAATCAAAGAGATAACCGAGATCTCCAAAATACAACACCGGCGCACAGTTGATACTAGATAGCAAAATGTTAATTCTTAATAAAAATGGTGTCATCTGTTTGTACATTTTCTACATCAGTAAATAAAGCCAAAACCCAAAATGCTTACATCATATCACATCTCAAGCTGGGTATAAACATAGACTAATGATCTCAATCTAATGGAAGCTTGCATGGCGGGAATAAATAAGAAAAGGGAAACTACATAGTTGGTATGAAGACCTTATTTGGGATTAAACAAAAACATGAATTATGAGACGACTATTATAGGATAATCTCCTCCTGCACGCTGACATTGAGAGTTTTATTCGGGAGCACAATGCTGTTAATTACAACTACTTCATCTTCAACGTCAACGGCTTCACCTGCATTTAGATAGAACGTCAAATCCAGCAAAGAAACTATCCACACGCAAAGCAGATCTCATCACAAGATATCATCTAGGTAGGGTCTTACCAAGAATAGTAATACCAAGTTTGGTATTGTGGTCACCTTCACCCTGTATTCAAAAGAGAACTTTCATTACATGAAGCTAAATGATGCACCCAAAAAAGACTGGATTGGCAGTATGCATAATTGCTTCTTCATTTCAAAGGGAATTTCACCGAGATGTGCAGTCACACAAATTCCATAACCAAACTAATTTACATGCAAAAGTAACTTCTCAACAAAATGTATTGACTTTGCACATGGAACTATAAAACACCAACCCAAGAAAAAATAGATGTGCTAAACTGTAGAGAAGCATAATCTCAACAGTGACAAAATTTACATAAGAACATTAAGATATTAATCTTGCTTCTCAAATTGGACTTGATAAAAGTGTTCCAAGCCATGGTCCATGAAATATAAAATGCTGTAAGCTTTATATAAATGCTTGGGGATGAAAGAGATGAGAATCAGGATACCGTAATTTTTAAAATAGGGTAAATAATGAAACAGAAAAGAGGAAAGCTTGCCTGTACACGTGACCATTTTCCTATGGTTGATTTCCACCCCACAATTGAATGTATAACGACTGCATTCTCCTGCCACCAAAGGAACTATATGAGATACATGTTCCTAAACAAGATTTTTATCACATGGGACACACAGAAAACTAACCATAATTTCAACATTATCCAGAATGATGCAATTGATAAGCCTGGCACCAGCTCCAATGCGTGCATTTGCTGATATCGAGACATTGGGACCAATCTGTATATGAAGTATTAATTATCAGGGTTTACACCTTTTTTTAAAAAAAAGTAGATTTATATTAAAAAGGTAAAAACATTCATTATCTATGCAATAAAAACCAATCAAATATAGGCTGAAGCATATAAGATATCATGATCACAGATCAATATATGCATAAGAACCCAACATTACCTTTGCAGTTGGATGCACCTTTGCAGATGGATGAATGTACACATCACCTATAATAGTGGCACTCCTTTTGCCATCTCCAGAGGCTAAAAGATGAGGTGAGGTATGGCGGAACTGAGAAAGATATAGGCCAGAGCATCTCAAAGACATCCTACGCAGAGATGCAGGCATGCAGCACTGGTTATTCAACAATTCCAAGATTAGAAAGAGCAGCATTAAGAACAATTTTTACCCTGGGGTCTTGATCTGTTCCCAAAAATCAAGTGTCTGGTATGTGTAAAGCTCCTTCTTCCCAGCTAGAGGGGATAAAATATCTTGATCTAACCTAACATAGTCAGCCGGAAGTGCCCTGTTGACAATTAGCATAAGATGGTCATTGGTCAGTATTTCAATAAATACTTTGGGATCACCTTAATGGCAGCTCTATCACTTTTATACTAATGTCTTGGAAGAACCACTGAGAAAAAAAATAGTCACAAATTCACAATTGTACTAAGTCTAACAAGTCATGCATAACAATCAAATACTATCCATGCATGACTAGTGCCAAAAGAACTATGTGTTTCAAAGAATGTGGAAGGTGTGCTTCTGGTTTCCACATAGCATTGCTAAAGATAGCCACTTAATCAGGCCAATACTAATAAAACAAAAACATTCTTTTACAAAATCAGCAAGGTGCACACTATTCCTTGGAGGTGCCACAAATGACTTGGAACAGGAAAAGACATGTTAAGCACATCATTATCTAAGTGTTACTGCCAAGAAATTGTAAGGACAACAGGACCAGACATCAAATTTATTTGATATGATAAAAAACAACTTCAAGAATTGGTATTATAAGTTACAACTCCATAGGTTTCTCACGGTCCATGTTCAACTTCCCAGTGATAATACACTATACAGTAGTACTACTGCCTGTTCTTATAAATACAACTGGAAATTTTCCATGACTAAAAATTAACCAAATGCAAGTTAATTGAGGAATAACATACATAAATATACAGGAAAATGAATAGAAGAATATGTCATAGAAACATACTTTGTTGCTGATTGAAGAGCTTCAAAGCTAGATACACGGCGCAAATTAGCTGAAATTAAGCATTGAAAAGGATTAAATGTTGTACTGTAAATATGAAGTACCAATTGGAGAAACAACAGAAGATCAAGGAAGATAATCTTAATTGACTGGAAGCAATATTGTTTCTCCCATTTGTGGGAAGGACAGAAGGAGTGTCCAAGTTACAACTAGTAGCAGACGTACTATTAATATAGCTGTTAGGAACAAGATTTCCTGCTGACATGCGTCAAAGTAAAGAGGGCATTTCACATCTGCTTTCAACAGCCGTTGATAGTAATGATGTTGAAAAAAGCAAATTCTGTTTTTGTATAACAAGAACTGGATCACTAACAAACTTAGCTTAGATATCATAAGCTTTAAGTATACCAGATAATTTGCCATGCAGAGAGTGATAAGAGTAATCGTGGACACAGGACAGTACCTTTGAACCATAGCATGCAGTTTACAAGGCAAAAAGTCATAATATAGCTGAACATAATACGGTAGTAATACCTCTGTCTTTCTTCTGTTTTAAGGCATCCTCGATGGCATTAAAGATATTGGGTGTAAATATATAGACTCCACAATTTATAAGATCACTCACCTACACATATATAAACTGCATTAGACTATGCTAATTACCCATTAAGGAACCATTAGTTGTGCCAAAGTGCCAAAACAATTTCAAAACCAAATAAGACATGCATAAGTCAGAACCCAAAAAAAGAATAGCAAACAAAACAAGAAATGACCAGCACTGTACTCACAAAGGTCTCTGGCTTTTCCGTGTAGTGTAGCAGTTCATTTGTTTCAGGATCAGCTACTAACTCGCCAAATTGGTTTGCTGACTCTGCAGATACCTGAGAAAAAGTGTTAGGATATAATGTTATGCATGAGAATAATATAAGAACTTTAGAAGTCGCAAATATGAGGACTAATCTAAAAGTTTCCCGCACCTTATTGACTAGTAAAGTACCCATTCCTCCATACTTTTTATGGGCCTCTGCAATGATGAGATAGTGATAACTTTTAGTGATCAGTATCCAAGAGAAAGCAACACAGCAAATGCTGTTACACACAATGAGCAATCCAAACTTCAGTTACTTGGCAACCTACCGAGCATGTCTGGCAAGGGGAAGCTAGAACAGACGTCACAGTTCAGCAAAACAATGTGCGACTGCAAAACCAAAAGAATTTTTAGAGGATGAAACTTCCCTTTAATACAACCCAGCACAACAAAGTAGATTCCAACAAAACTGAAGCCGTTGCACATCTCCCAAATTAGCAAACGCCACTCAAACAGCCCAGGTTGAAGGAATCCACTACAATTCACCCTAACAAACAAATATAAATGTCTAATCCAATTTCACTATTGAAGCTGATAATCGGGCAAGAGCAGACCGGACTGTCCTCCATGATGTAATCCCTGAAGCTGTAGAGCCCTCCGGCCGACCCGTGGGGCTTATCCTCCCTCAGGTACCTAGAATTAACAGCACGCCATCAATGCCACTGCTCTGACATCAATTAGACCCAGACGCACCTGAATTCAACCCATCCCATCCCATCCCATAGGAAGGGAAGCGAAGGGAAGGGCACGAAGCGAACCTGACGGGGATCCTGAGCTCGTTGGAGATGGAGGAGACGTAGAGCGCGAACTCCCGCTCCTCGTAGAACCCGATGAGGTATATCTGCGCCAGGTTCGGGATCTGCAGCAGCGGGATCCAAAAGGCTTTAGTTCAATAATTCTCACACGAGCCGCACACGGCGAAGCCGCCAACGGAAGGCGAGGGCAAAGGAGAAGGGAGCGTATCGTACGCGGCGGCACGCGGAGATGGGGTGGTGCACCATGGGCTGGCCGGCGAGCGGGAAGAGCGGCTTGGGCACGTTCAGCGAGAGCGGCCGGAACCGCGTCCCTAAACACAGCGCAGCAAAAAAACCATCAGATACACGCGAACGCGCGCGGCGCGGGAGGGCGGGCGAGCGCAGATCTATCTACGTACCTTTGGTGGGGCCGCCGACCATGATGACGGCGACGACGAGCTGCTCGGAGCCGGCCATGGCTGGGTCTGGTCCGTGCGCGGCGCAGTGGAGTGGTGCGTGGCCGCGTGGGGGGCAGGCGGGGTTGGAGTTGGGCTCCGTTAAGCCGAGCGGGTGTGGTGAGATTTACGGCGATGGGAAATTGGAGGGCAGCGTGGACCGTGGGGTTTCTTATTAGATACGAGATGACGACGAGGCAGCGGGGCGGGGCGGGAGCGGAGATGGGCGAGTCCACGGAATTGGATGGAGTTTTGGGACTTGGGAGTAGAAGTACAACTGCGGAAGAGGCTGACCCTGTGGATCGAGTGGTGTCATTGTGTGCATCCGGTGGGATTCGTGCACGATCCAGCATCGGAGTGCGGGCGCAGGGGTTGGTGAGTTCAACGGGAGGGGTCTAGAGGATCCAATCTGGAGTATCAAAAATCAAAATCAAAGAATCCTTCAACCTTTAGTTCCATCGTGCGTCCATAGGTCGTTCCAACCTATTGCTTATATAGCTCACGACGAAGTGAATCAATTCCAATCCCAAAACTATCTACCTACCTACGATCTCCTACCCCCTGCCTCTCAAGTCCCAACTGCAGCCTACAGTCTGCTGACCTCCCTCCTCCATCCCTTGCAAAGACGCACCACCAACAATCCTAATCCCGTTGTCGATGTTGATGACTTGCTCGAGTCACCGTCGTCCTCACCGGCCATCGTGAAGATTAGGCGTCACTGTCCTCGCCTACCGTCATGCAAATCTGGTGCCACTGGCCTCTATGCTCGGGGGTCCCCATAGTCACCCAGGTTGTTGGAACCACCACCACCTCCCCTTCCACGTGACGCCGCCTCTCCTTCCCAACACTGCTCTATCTCTGTCGACAATTAAGTCGCCGATCTTACGAAATGAAATAAGGAAAATTGCTGAGAATTCTTAGAGGATAATAGGTTTGCTCTTTATTACAATGAACTGATTTTTACAGAGATATCTTTGGCAAGGCAACAGACTAACCCTAACTACACTAAGTATATTGCTTAGAGAAATTGAGTTGTCTATAGTGATATTGAATCACTTGTCCTCTCATTCGCCTTGTTTGTTGTGCTTCAATTGTTCTCTTGTAATGTTGTTCGTCGTCCACCCTTAAATATTAGTGAAGAAGCGCCAATTATTTCTAGAGAAGACACCTTATGGAAACGACGCACCTAGTCGGGGAGGCAGTTGTTGTCAGCGAAAGAACACTTGATCGCCGGTTGATGTTAGTAGGAGACGAACATGGACAAAAACTGTAGTAGTTATCGTTAGTGACTTAGGGCTGAAAAGCGTCGTGTGGTTTGGAGTGAATAAGGCACATATCTCATTCATCACATGGAATGAATATACTTGGAATCAAGTCCAAGTACCAGTTCAAATATTCTTCGAGCAATTATCTGGTCAGACAATAGGTACAGTGCCTCTCCGACAAGGGTACTCGTAGAACAACATCTGGTATTCTTACGACCACAGAGGTCTTTAACCACGGGGGTTACGACCATAAGGGTCATGTGACCTTTAATTAAATGTTAAAACAGTATTTAGGAATTTAATCCTCATCAGCTAGCCCCCAAACTTTTAAGTAGATTTGTAATGTGAACTTCCTCCGATGAGATCTATATCAGGAAATCCTTCGTTTAATGGCGAGAGTAATGAAATGGTTTGTATTATTTTAAAGTTGAGGAACTGATTGGGAAACCGAAGAGATTTGTGTTCGTTGGGCTTCGAGCAACTCCCTTTTTGCAGTTAAAGGGGAGCCCCTATAAAATCCCCGTAGTGCGTCGGCTTGGGGTTTTACGCTCGGAATCACCTTCGATTTTCTTGAGGACAGGTGATCTTGAGGAAGCCATCTGTACCAACTGGTCTGCCAAAAAATTATCCTTTTTAGGAATATGTTGGATCTAGAAACCAAAGAAGGGCCTTTCGAGTTTTCGTACGTCCGCTAAATAAGATAACATCTTGGGACTTGAGCATTGATACTCTTTCTCAACTTGATTCGCTACTAGTTGAGAATCGCGGACATGAGGACATGTAAGCGTCATCCTGCCATTTTGGTCTTGCTCATGCCTCCGCTCCCCCTCCTTCGATTCGATGATGATCACATGCCGCTGGGACTCCTAGCCGATGCTACATCAAACACTGTCCTACTGCAGTTGCACTTTGGACGCCTTCCACATGTCTGACAAAGTGCCTAACCAACTCAGGTTCTCGTGGTTCTCCCCTCTAAAATGCCATCAACAATGCATTGTGGACATCAATCTTCCACAAAGTCAGCCCATATACTTTCTTGTGTTTTGTTGATCATATAAGGAGGTTGGGCAAAGTTGGTTATTCATATTCAATATAGGTTTTATGGTTGCAGCAATTTTGGCAACGCTGTAGGCAAGTCTGGTGTGCCAACGAGGGTGAAGGCAAGGTGTGCTTGCAGCAGTGTGAGGGAGAAGACAAAGGCGGCAGGCTTGGGTGGATGGAGTCACCACCGCCTCCTTCACTTGGTATTCGAGATACACATGTTTCCCAGTGATCCCAGCAACTTGCATGATTTGATTATGCTGCTTGGATTCGATGTTTCCATGGAATTGTGCTCTATCCTTGGATTAGCTGAGAACATGGTTCTACTTTCTACACTTCAATGTCGTAAATATGTATGAATAATAGTTTTTATCTGGCTAGCAAAAAATGCACCTTTCAAGGTAATGAATCTGACCTGGACCAAGTTCGTTGTTGTATTGTACAATAACTAAGCACTTTAAAATTTTCCATAACTTTCTCAGATGCACAAATATCATATAAATCTTTTAAAGGAGAAATGGAAGTAAGTTTTTCAATATGAGTTTCAAACTGATGATGACCTGTGTATTGGCTTTGTTTATGCAGAAGTACATGAAGAAGTTTGTGAATCTCATAGAAAACTAGCTAAAGGATGCAAACTTATTTGTATATCAAGGAGGCTATATCATCGTATCACGTATTCATTAATCAAATGCTTGTAGTATCTTGAATTTTTCATCACATGTTCGTAGCCTAAATGATCTAATGAATGTTGATCATGCTTCTTTGATGAAACATTTTTGTCCAAGTCGGCATTAATCAAGTACATGGAGGTTTGTATGGTCACATAATTTGCTTCTCAATAGCTTGTATACAAATTAGATATCTGTTGTAGTAAGATGCAATAGGCATGCATATCATTGTACATTGAAAATATAACTGCATGATTCGTTTGTCGACTTCTCTTTTGTTATGAAGATTCTGGATACGTTTGTATATTTTGCCCTTAAGTAAGTGCTTAGTTAGGATGGGGTTTCTATGACAATATATCCTAACTACTTCTATCTTGTGCCTAATATGTTTTTAGTTTTCAATTTTCTATAAAAAAAATCAAACACTTTTTTAATTTGGTGGAAGCTAGGATTAAACAAGGGACATGGCTTCAATATTGCCAATGTTGAGGGGATCAAGATGGCAATGGCTACAACATAATAGAAAGAATAATGATGCGAATATGTCATGTCTGTTGGCAAGCTGGTAAGTTTCTTGATATATTTTTTTTGAAGGATTAAGTTTCTTGATTTGAAGATGCCATTGTTAGAGGGTTTTACTATCGTCCTACAAATAATAATATTTTAAGTCAACCCTGATAGTCGGTTGCACTTAATTGCTTCGCCAAGTGTGTCATACTTCTCTTAGATTTCCTTCATATTAATTATTAAGTGTTGGCTACTAAGAAATAGTTGTCCAATTATAAATTCAATGCAACAAGAACATTTGTTTGTGGATGGAGGATTTAACTATTGCGATTCTCTTTCACATTATATTGCTCTTTTGTTCTTTTTAGTACATATTTAATTGTTACTCAAGTACATCACCTATTAAGTTCCTGCCATCTACTTTAGTCAAATAAAAAATGAGTAATATTCAAACTGACAATCATCGAAACCATACAAATGAATAATATTGTCTACTACATGTTGTTACTGCAACTCCCTGCCCATCGAGTCATGATTTTTGTTGATTGTGGGAAAATATCTCCACCATGATCATTATTCCATAATACCCCATTGCTTTTAGAATGTATTTTCCTTCTGAATAACACTTAAATCTCTTCACTTTCTTTTGTACTGTGAAATCATCACATCGGTTTAGTACCTTTGGTTTCTTCCTCAACCGTGGTTTCATAAGCTGCAATGATTTAATGATCTTCCTATTGGCTAATTTTGCAAGAGAATTGCTCATCTCTCTAAAATGCGCAATTGATTTGGGTTAATTTTGATTGATGCTGAAAGTGCATGCACACATCAAATTGTTCCAGTTTAATTGTTCATGTCATGCGACCTGTGAGCTTTCAATTCGATTCAACTGTGATGTTCCCAGCTGTTGGTATCACTGAAACTGACCAGTAAGTTGATTTGACCATGCATACACCATGCTGCAAGAGGCGAGCAACCACCGGGCGTTGTTCGAGGAGCTAGCCAAGGATGAGAGCTCCAACCTGGCCATGGTCCCATGGGCGCCCTCCCAATCCGAGGCAGCCTCCACGGCCTCGACGACGAAGACAAAGATGATGGATTTCGACGCCAAGGACAGCGAAGGCATGCCCATGAAGGTCGAGTAGGATAGATGTGATCAGCTCACGACCATCGACGCCCCACAGGGTGAGGCGCTCCACCAGTGGTTGTAGTACTGCACGGTACAACAGCCACTTAGGGCGGCGAGTTACCAGTCGAGCCCGGTGACGTGGTCATTGTGAAGTGCACGGCACGAAAATTGTAGCATGTAGTACCACAAGAGCGTCAGATGGTAGTGGTAGCAAAAATGTAGGTGCTGGTAGTAACATACCTCCATGGTGGCTTTGATTCGCCTCCTGCTCGTGTTGGCCATTTCTTGTTTTGGCAGCACGGCCTTGAGCAGAGAGGGGTTGAGGTAAGATGTTGCTATCCATTTTATCAGACGGCAGTGGAATTCTTGTGTGTGAAAGAAAATTGATATTTATTATGAGACTTATGATCCGTCTGCTGATATGTATCACTCTCTTTTGAGATTTTGTTGCAACGTACAGACACCTTACTAGTAGGTATCAAATTTGATCAAATAATTCATGTGATGACATTGAGGATCCAATCTAGAGTATCCTCCGGTACCCATGTTGGTCAGGGTTTTTTTAGAGTGGATTTTACTGAAACAGCGCGACTCTTCAAAAGTTCTACCGAAATCTTCAGTTCCTAATAATGCCTAACTTCTAGAGGTAACTTTGACATCAATTGTATCAATGGAATCCTAGTTCCTTCCATACAACTGCCGCAGTATGTAAACACAAATATTAGTCTAATGAGTTTGTGATCTTGTTCAATTGTGGCGATCGGTTCTATTGACTAACTAACGTCCAGTCGCATGTGCAGGGAGAGATAGTCTCACTCAAGCAAAGGGAGCACTGGGGGGTCGCTAGTTCGGCACGTGACTCCCTCAATTGTTGTATGTGTGGCTAGTCTCAGTGTCTCGTTGTCGGTATCACGCTTGTGACGTAGGCTAAGGTGTTTGCTATCAACAAAACAAATATAACCTACGTACAATCAGTTGTCTATGAAATGATTGTCAGTTTATGGGGAATTGGTGGGTAATAAAGACCGAATAAGCTCAGAGATAAAACACAATTAGTAAAACATGTCGAATCCTTGCGTACCGCATCCACCACAGCCGCCGGCTGGCCTCGGTTTGTGTCAACAAGACAAAAATCCCGGCCAGTCAGCATGTCAATCCCTATCAGCATTCACCAACACGAATGTGCTCTTGGTTTCTAGCGAGCAACCACAAGCTTCGCCACCGTATTTCCAGCCAACACACAGAAAAAATCCATCCTAGGACGATCTCGGCAGTACATGTTCCGCCCGCGTGCTGTAGCAATAAAAACGCGGAGCCGCGAACAACGGCGTTTGCGGTAGTTCTACCACCTGATCTGAGGAGCTCGAGTTGCGGTGTCCTTGGCCCTACGGTACGGCGGTACGCAAATGCAACCAGAGGCGAGCGAGACCGACGCGGCCGGCTGGCGTGCGAGCGCGAGACCACAGGACGGCGTTGCAACTGGAGCTGGGGCCAACGGGGCCGAGTGCACGTCAAAGTTCAAGCAGATTGTATTGCATTACGACCCGTAGCAAGGTAGCAAGCAGCCCGGCCGATGGACAGGGGCTGTACGTTCGGTTCCGTGCTCGGTGCTTGGAGTGAGGCTAGCCCCGATTTTCGGGACTGCTAAACCCTTCGCAACCGCCCAGAATGTATAGTTGCGAAACCAATAGTATCTCAAGCAAGCTTCCGATTGCAACAAAAACCAGACTTTTACTAAACAAAATTAAGGTTTAACAACATGTTTTGACCTGACACGGGCATCCAAGCCCAAAGTTAAATATAATACAAGACAAAAGAACTTCAAACCACAGGTACGCTTGAGCGTAGTCGAGACCTAGTAACAGTAGTCGTTGACTTCTTGGGGTCCACCAAAATCTTGTTCACAAGGGTCCTCTGCACTTTCCCAAGTTTCTTCTGTAGATGTTTTGCAAATTGCAAGAATGAGTACTACCACCGTACTCAACAAGCCGCATGAAAATACTAAATAATTACATGCAAGGAGTTCAATGGATGGTTAGGGTTTACCATACCTGATATATGTGGATGCACTTTGCATTTAAAACAATTTATAAAACAGTAAAACAATAGTAAGTAATAGCATCAGGGGTTTCTTAACAAACTCAATTACCAACTTAGCATCTCAAAACCCTACTTATGCCATTGTATCGAATCACCCATTAACATGCTTCATTAACCTAAGCACGGCGTATTCGAATACCTTTAATTATTCACTCTGCAGAGTTGCCCAACTTTACCCACAAGATATCTCAAGCTCGTACTGTCAGATCATAGACACGCAACACGTTAGCGTGCGACTGAGCTGAGATAACAAAACCTTTTCACTGCTCAACCTTTCTAGTCTCTACACAGTAGGTCTTAATTCATACAGCTCGGGAGACCACCGGCCATTCGTGGAATTCATACTCCGACGCTGATGGGCCCATACCGAGGCGGAAACCAGCGAGTGACCATTTCTAGCCACTCTCGTCCCACACCAAGTTCATCTGTCCTATCGAACAAGCAACAGATGATACTTGTAGGTATTCAATCGGAATAGCAGTGTACTAAGCTAGGGAGTAATGATCACGCTTGTGGTTGAGCGGATTCTATGTCTGTTACTTTGGCACAAGGTTCTTGTCCTTACTTGTCATCCAGTGAGGCGATGACCCAACACCAACTCGTGGCTGTTCACCTCCAGATCTCACTGATGACTCGCTTTTAACCCGAGTTTATTGGGTTGTTCAACTTCCTGGATCCAACCCTCAACTCACCACCAAAACCATTGGCGAGAAGTCAATGCTCTCTTTTGATTGATGAACACAATTTTGGTGACAAAGCTACCTTGTATAGATAATATTTTATGTGGACTAACCTTGTCAAGATGAATATGGCCTACAAAAGTTGGGTGGGTTTGTTTGTGGGGTGTTTAGGATTTAACTAATTGTCATGGCATTCAAAAGTATTATTTTAATATTTAAAGTAATTGGCACAAATACAGTAATGAAAATAATAATACATAGATGAAATGTAGGTTCAAAATGATCAAAGAATGCGACTTGCCTTCTTGCACACAGTCTTCTGGATACTGGTCTTGTCCTGCGTCTTCTGGAGCTTGGTCGTCAAAGTCGTGACCTAACGTGAAACAGAACAACAAAACAATTCAAATAAAATCCGGCTCGACAAGGAATGAGCTGGGAACAACATGCAAGTAAATAAAACCAGAAAATAAACAAAGAGAAAGGTGGGTGGGAGTAGTGGAGATTATTTGGTGTTTGGTTGATCTGTACGGAATTGAGATTCGGATCCAAGTACAACAAAAATATTGTAAATGGATAAAGAATCATA
This sequence comes from Ampelocalamus luodianensis, assembly GCA_036346255.1. Classification (NCBI taxonomy): domain Eukaryota; kingdom Viridiplantae; phylum Streptophyta; class Magnoliopsida; order Poales; family Poaceae; genus Ampelocalamus; species Ampelocalamus luodianensis. The sequence continues at coordinate 23,253,728 of CM070621.1, forward strand.
AAGGAAGGTGGTGGTGTAGGATGCTGGAGATTTATCTGGCACTTGTTTGGACTGAATGGAGTTGAGTTTTGGATTCACGGGCTCGCAACGGTCGAAAAGAGTATAATATGTTGAATTAGGGTTTTGGGCGGAAAAAGGGTCAGGTGATGAATAGTACTATTTTACTATTCATGTCTGAAAATGAGTCAGTGGACAATAATAAAGTTCACTGTTTTGGGTTTGGAGTGAATAGTAGCTAGGGTTCACTGTTTTCGGACGAATATGAACAGGGGATCCCATTTTCGGGTTATGTACAGTGTTTTTGGTTTTCTTCGGACGAATAGTAGATAACTACTGTGCATTGGCCAGTGTTTGGGTTGATTTAATAGAATAGACAGTGAAAGGGGTTTTCGGGGTTTGAGGCGGTCAAATTTGACATATAACGTCAAATTTGGATTTTGGGCGAAAATGGTGTCGGACGATGAATAGTACCATTTTACTATTCATTAATGAAAACTGGAGGTGATCAGTAATTTAAAATTACTGCCTTTAGCTGGAAAGATTAGGATCGGATTATTTTTCAGATGATGAACAGTAACTAGGGTTTACTGTTCATTTTTCTGAATTTGGAATAGTGTTTTCGGTTTTTGGGTGAATAGTAAAAATTTTACTGTGCAGGCAAAAAGTAAAAAGGCCGGTTTTGATGGAACAATAATGGGTTTAACCCATTACTGTGTGGCCCACAGCCCACTTGGCCAGGCCTCAAAGGCCCAGCTCGGTTCGGCTTTGAGCTGCGCTCGGCCGAAAGGCCAGAGCGCGCTCAGCTCAACCGAGCCGGCGGTGGTGGCCGGCGGCGGAAGGGAGTGGTGCGGGGAGCATCAGCGAGCCAAGAGGGTTCCATTTTGAGCTTTGCCGGGGATGATGAGGCTCGGGAATGGGGTGGCGGCGCGGGTGGCGGCCGGTCGGAGTAGGGGATGAAGGGGGCGGCACTCCGGGCTTGCTTCGGCCAACAGGAAAAGTGGGTGAGCTTCAGTGAGTGGAGAGGAGCTCGGGGGTGGTGGTTTGGGTGCATAGAGAGGTCCGAGGTGGTGTGGCGGCGTGAGCCGTGAGGGAGGCGGCGGTGGAGCATGGCGCCGGCGAGCTCCGGTGGGTTTGGGAGGTGGGGAAAAGAAGCGGGGTGGCGAGGGGAAGCTTAAGCCGGCGAGGAAGGGGAGAAAAAGAAGGGAGGTGGCGGCTTTACCTCGCGGGCTCGCCGGGGAAGAAAGGGGAGGCGGCGGCGAAAACTCGAAATTCGGCCGGCTTCGGTGACGAGAGGGTAAGGGGAAGTGGTGTGGTGGGAGGAGAGGTCGGGGGCTCGCCCTAGGTGGCTTTTTATAGGTCAGGGAGAGGCGGTGGGAGCAGGGCACGGTGCTTGCGGCAGTGGCGGCGTCACGTGCGGTCGGGGAAGGAAGGCGGCGCCGGGAGAGAGAGGGTGACGGGGTGAGGTGGCGGTGGCGAAGGTGATGGAAGGCGCTGGAGGTGGTGAGGTGGCTTGGCGGTCAACAAATGCGGCGCCGCAACATCGAAGCAGAGGCGGCGGCGTGAGGAAGACGGAAGGAGGAGAGGGAGGAAGAAGAGAGGAGGCGCTGGGAAAAGACGCTTCCGGACTGGCGAAGACGGATTTCCCAATGGGGAAAGCGGAAAGGGGAGGAGGACTTCCAAAAAGGGAAAGAAATTCGAATTCAAACAAAAGCTTCAAAAACTTTTTGAAATTCAGAATTTTTGGGTTATTTCAATCTACCCCCCTTAAAAAGAATCTCGACCCCGAGATTCACTCAAAGCCAGGGGACAGATTGGAAAATTACGCTGCATTTTCGATTCCTTTTTCCATGTTGTTCTTTCTGTTGTGAGATTCTCGGAAGGCAACTTTCAGACAAAAACCAATACTGATCTTATATGAAAAACGTACCGTCAACGACATTTGTAGCTTCTGTAGCTTCATTGGTAATGACATAATTGATTTTGCCCTGACTTGGTCCTGTTGTTGGTTTTCCTTCTCCTGAAATTTGTTTTAGTCTTCTTAACTGTTCTTTGGATCGTAGTAAACCTCCTTTGTTGATTTGTATTGGTCGTGTACTCTTGATCTGTAATTGACTTTTTCTCGGAGCTTTGGCTGCTTCTTGTGGCATATGCTTCATTGAGCATTGAGACTTGTAATGATCTGGTTGTCCACAATGGAAACATGTTACTGATTTGTGTGGACATTGACTTTTTACTTTAGCCTTGGCTTCCTCTGATGGCATACTCTTCAAAGGACACTGACCTTTGAAATGGCCTAGTTGTCCACAATGGTAGCAGTTTAAGGGTCTTTGTGGACAATCTTTTTGGTAGTGATTTTCTCCACAAGTTTAACACTGAATGGTGGCTGACTGATCCATATTCTATTGGGGTCTTGGAATTGGATTATTAATTGGTATCTGCTGAGATTGTACTGGCGATGTTGTCATCATTCTTTTTCTGGGTGCACTTGGTTGAGGTGTCACTTGCATTACTCTTATTTTTCTCATATTTTGTAATTCTATTCTGACTTCTTCTGATATTAGCAGTTTATTCACCATAGCTGACAGGTCCTTGAAATTCAGGGCTGAAATATGATATTTCAGTGACTTCTGTAATCCTTCAGAAAATTTTTCCATCTTTTTCTCTTCAGTGTCAACATCATTTGGGGCATATCGGGCCAAGTAGTTGAATTGATGTAGATATTCATCACGCACTTCCTCTTTGCTTGAGAGCGAGAAACTCGGCTTGAGGCAAGCACGCCCGGTGGGACGTGTCGTATGGAATGCATCCCGGAATTCTTGCCATGGTATATCCCTTCCAAAGTGGAGTGTTTGGTAATTCATCCACCATGCTGCAGCTTGTCCCCCTGTAGTTGATGGGAGGCAAAAGAGTCTTCTCTTGATCGTGCATTGGATGGTATCTAATTTTCTTTCCATATCTCTTATCCAATCATCTGCTGCTAGTGGTTCTGGTGCAATTGTAAAGGTTGGTGGTCTTGTCTTCTGAAAGTCTGCCCATCTTGATCTTATCGTAGCTTCTCCATTTATTGTTCCGGGATGAGGTTCTGATGGTACTGGTGATCTGGTAGCTATCTGTTCCAAGAGTCTAGTGTGTTGCTCCATCATTCTGATTTGATTTTGTTCAGTTTGGTATCTGTTCCTTTCCATCATGGCCATTACTTATGCCAAACTTGGTTGTCGTCCTGCTGATCCAGCCTCATTGTTCTTGCTGTTTTCAGACATCTTGGAATGTATTTCTGCAGCGATTTTGACCAAATACAGATAGGTGAGTAAGATCCAGAATTAAGTTAAGTGGAGAAAGATTAAGGTAAGGTTAAGACGAAAAGAAAGAATTGAATTTTGACAAGGATGATATACAGATACTGATAGAAAAACAAATTATTACTAAATAACATAGCTTAAATATTTATACAAGCTGTATATGTACTACTTAGAGCACATAATACAACTTGTGTTACAATCAAAAGATCGTCTATTTAGGGTTTACTCTATTTAACACTATTCTAGCGTATTCTAAACACTGCTTCTCCTATACTGCAACTTCTGGCAAAAAGTTGAAATTAGATAAGAAAGAGATAAATCTTTTGTAAAACAAATCAGGGTTTTCTAAATCTAAGTTTAGATAAGATAGCAATAGAAGGGAAAAGACAGCAATAATACTTATATTTTTATTTTCCGAAATTCTTTTATAATTTTTCAAACTAGGATTTTTGAAGGTCTTCACTTCCTAAGTCATAAAACCAACTTAAGGTCTCAACCTACGGTCAAGCTATGCTCTGATACCACTTTGTAACAGCCCCGATTTTCGGAACTGCTAAACCCTTCGCAACCGCCCAGGATGTACAGTTGCGAAGCCAATAGTATCTCAAGCAAGCTTTCGATTGCAACAAAAACCAGACTTTTACTAAACAAAGTTAAGGTTTAACAACATGTTTTGACCTGACATGGGTATCCAAGCCCAAAGTTAAATATAATACAAGACAAAAGAACTTCAAACCACAGGTACGCTTGAGCGTAGTCGAGACCTAGTAACAGTAGTCGTTGCCTTCTTGGGGTCCACCAAAATCTTGTTCACAAGGGTCCTCTGCACTTTCCCAAGTTTCTTCTGTAGATGTTTTGCAAATTGCAAGAATGAGTACTACCACCGTACTCAACAAGCCGCATGAAAATGCTAAATAATTACATGCAAGGAGTTCAATGGATGGTTAGGGTTTACCATACCTGGTATATGTGGATGCACTTTGCATTTAAAACAATTTATAAAACAGTAAAACAATAATAAGTAATAGCATCAGGGGTTTCTTAACAAACTCAATTACCAACTTAGCATCTCAAAAACTCTACTTATGCCATTGTACTGGAATCACCCATTAACACAACTTCATTAATCTAAGCACGCGATTCGAATACCTTTAATTATTCACTCTGCAGAGTTGCCCAACTTTACCCACAAGATATCTCAAGCTCGTCATCGTCAGATCATAGACACGCAACACGTTAGCGCATGATCGAAATGAGATAACAAAGCATTTTCACCGCTCAACCTTTCTAGTCTCTACACGGTGAGGTCTTAATTCATACACTCGGAGACCACCGCCATTCGTGGAATTCGTACTCGACGCCGATGGGCCCATACCGAGCGGAACCAATGAGTGACCATTTCGCCACTCCGGTCCCACACCAAGTTCATCTGTCTCATCGAACAAGCAACAGATGATACTTGTAGGTATTCAATCGGAATAGCAGTGTACTAAGCTAGGGAGTAATGACCACGCTTGTGGTTGAGCGGATTCTATGTCTGTTACTTTGGCACAAGGTTCTTGTCCTTACTTGTCATCCAGTGAGGCGATGACCCAACACCAACTCGTGGTCGCCCACCTCCGATCTCACCGATGACTCGCTTAACCCGAGTTTATTGGGTTGTCCAACTTCCTGGATCCAACCCTCAACTCACCACCAAAACCATTGGCGAGAAGCCAATGCTCTCTTTTGATTGATAAACACAATTTTGGTGACAAAGCTACCTTGTATAGATAATATTTTATGTGGACTAACCTTGTCAAGGTGAATATGGCCTACAAAAGTTGGGTGGGTTTGTTTGTGGGGTGTTTAGGATTTAACTAATTGTCATGGCATTCAAAAGTATTATTTTAATATTTAAAGTAATTAGCACAAATACAGTAATAAAAATAATAATACATAGATGAAATGTAGGTTCAAAATGATCAAAGAATGCGACTTGCCTTCTTGCACACAGTCTTTTGGATACTGGTCTTGTCCTGCGTCTTCTGGAGCTTGGTCGTCAAAGTCGTGACCTAACGTGAAACAGAACAACAAAACAATTCAAATAAAATCCGGCTCGACAAGGAATGAGCTGGGAACAACATGCAAGTAAATAAAACCAGAAAATAAACAAAGAGAAAGGTAGGTGGGAGTAGTGGAGATTATTTGGTGTTTGGTTGATCTGTACGGAATTGAGATTCGGATCCAAGTACAACAAAAATATTGTAAATGGATAAAGAATCATAAAGGAAGGTGGTGGTGTAGGATGCTGGAGATTTATCTAGCACTTGTTTGGACTAAATGGAGTTGAGTTTTGGATTCACGGGCTCGAAACGGTCGAAAAGAGTATAATAGGTTGAATTAGGGTTTTGGGCGGAAAAAGGGTCAGGTGATGAATAGTACTATTTTACTATTCATGTCTGAAAATGAGTCAGTGGACAATAATAGAGTTCACTGTTTTGGGTTTGGAGTGAATAGTAGCTAGGGTTCACTATTTTCGGACGAATATGAACAGGGGATCCCATTTTCGGGTTATGTACAGTGTTTTTGGTTTTCTTGACGAACAATAGATAACTCACATGCATTGGCGATGTTTTGGTGATTTAATAGAATAGACAAAGGAAAGGGGTTTTGGGGTTTGAGGCGGTCAAATTTGACATATAACGTCAAATTTGGATTTTAAGCGAAAATGGTGTCGGACGATGAATAGTACCATTTTACTATTCATTAATGAATTTCGGAATTTGAAATTACGCCTTTAGTTTAGGATCGGATTATTTTTGGGATGAATAGTTTCTCGTTCATTTTTCCAAAATAGTGTTTTCGGCGGGTGAATAGTAAAAATTTTACTGTGCAGCAAAAAGTAAAAGGTTTGTTTGATGGAACAAGAATGGGTTTAACCCATTCGTATGCCCCATGCCCCACTTGGCCAGCCTCAAAGGCCCACTCAGTTCGGCTTTGAGTCGCGCTACCGAAGGCCAGAGCCTTCAGCCAACCGAGCCGCGCGTGGCATGGCGGCGGCGGCGGCGGCGGAAGGGGAGTGGTGCGGGGAGCATCAACGAGCCAAGAGGTTCCATTTTTAGCTTTGCCGGGATGATGAGGCTCGGGAATGGGGTGGCGCGGCGGCGGCGGCCGAGTAGGGGATGAAGGGGCGACTCGGGCTTGCTTCGCCAACAGAAAAGTGGGTGAGCTTGGTGAGTGGAGAGGAGCTCGGGGGTGGTGGTTTGGGTGCATAGAGAGGTCCGAGGTGGTGTGGCGGCGTGAGCCGTGAGGGAGGCGGCGGTGGAGCATGGCGCCGGCGAGCTCCGGTGGGTTTGGGAGGTGGGGAAAAGAAGCGGGGTGGCTAGGGAAGCTTAAGCGGCGAGGAAGGGAGAAAAGAAGGAGGTGGCGGCTTTACCTCGCGGGCTCGTTGGGAAGAAAGGGAGGCGGCGCGAAACTCAAATTCACGGCCCCGGTGACGAGAGGGTAAGGGGAAGTGGTGTGGTGGGAGGAGAGGTCGGGGGCTCGCCCTAGGTGGCTTTTTATAGGTCAGGGAGAGGCGGTGGGAGCAGGGCATGGTGCTTGCGGCAGTGGCGGCGTCACGTGCGGTCGGGGAAGGAAGGCGGCGCCGGGAGAGAGAGGGTGACGGGGTGAGGTGGCGGCGGCGAAGGTGATGGAAGGCGCTGGAGGTGGTGAGGTGGCTTGGCGGTCAACAAATGCGGCGCCGCAACATCGGGCGAGGCGGCGCGAGGAAGACGGAAGGAGAGAGGAGGAAGAAGAGAGAGGCGCTGGGAAGAAGACGCCCGGGCTGGCGAAGACGGATTTCCCAATGGGGAAAGCGGAAAGGGGAGGAGGACTTCCAAAAAGGGAAAGAAATTCGAATTCAAACAAAAGTTTCAAAAAAATTTGAAATTCGGAATTTTTGGGTTATTTCAAGGCCCAACGCTACCATTGCTGAGTTGTAGACTGTGGCTGGGGCCGAGTCACTGGTTAGTGGTTAGCGTGGTAAGAGAGGTGCTGTACTACTGTACTACTACTTCCGTTGGAAGGAATTTACTCAATTCAGTAGCTGATTCGATAGAGAAAAAAATACCGTATCTTTGCAACTTAAATGCTCCCCAAGAATATATCGTTAGCAAAAGATCCCATTGAATGCCACACCGAATCATTCGCATTCACCCCGATTTCCTACCATTCCTGGTTTGATTTGAACGTTCAAATTCAAACTCAAATGGAAAAGAGGAAATGCAGCAATGGGCCAACAAATGAGCATTGAAAGCTCACCACCGTATAAGTAGGAGCCACCAACCGGTGCTCGTTTCCACAAACAAACTCGCTTTTTCCGCTGCGCTGCCCCCTTCCTTGAAGCCACCGCAACCCCAAACGACGCACCACCGCACTCGAACGGGCCACCGCTTTTAAATCCCCACCGCAAACGGATCGGACGGCCTAGGGTTTTCGAACTTTTTGCGGTGCTAGAAGCTTCCACGCATGGCCACCGACGAGCCCCCCGCCGCCGCTACTGCCGCTGGCGACGAGTCCCCGGGGTTCTCGTTCAGCATCTGGCCGCCGACGCAGCGCACGCGGGACGCGGTGGTGAAGCGCCTGGTGGACACCCTCGCCAGCGACACCCTCCTCTGCAAGCGCTACGGCGCCGTGCCGGCCGCGGACGCCGAGCCCGCGGCGCGCGCCATCGAGGCCGAGGCCTTCGACGCCGCGGCCGTTAGCGGCGGGGCCGCCGCCTCCGTGGAGGAGGGCATCGAGGCGCTGCAGCTCTACTCCAAGGAGGTGAGCCGCCGCCTCCTCGACTTCGTCAAGTCCCGCTCCGCCGCCAAGGCCGCGCCGCCGTCGGAGGAAGCCCCCGCCGCGGCCGAGGGCGAGGCCGTCGAACCGCAGCCCGCGGCCTGAGCCTCGGACGCCGACATTCATTTCGTTGCCTGCGATAAGTTGCATCTAAGTGTTCGTGTGGAAGATGTGGCATTGGTCTGGTCTGGTTGGGATTAGTTGATGTAGGTGTTTGCGTATCTATGCTGTTATTGTTCGTTGATGAGTAGCTGCTGGCTCTCTTTCTTTTTAGTGTGTTCTGTGTTTGCTTCCCATTTGTATCTCTGAGCAAGAATTATCTTCATTTAGTTGTGACAATGATCAAGATTTGACCGAAATGTCTGTTAATTATTGAAGAATATGGCAGTCAGCAATCAAAAGATTGTGCCCTTCAGTCTTCTCTGTATATGAATAAGCAATTTCTCACACTTTTGAAGCTAGTTACTAGCTGGTGGCTTAGTAGGTTTTGGATCAATGTCTGTCATCTGAAGATTATCTCGATAGCAAGGATTCATCATATCTTGGGGCTATACAACTCCGTTTTATTCGTTAAAGTATTAAGAAAGCTTTAGCTTTGTCTTTAGCTCTTGCTATTGCTAAGTGAACGCCTATCCTTTCCACCTTTTCTTCTCTCTTTTCTGCTTTCACTAAATCTGGACGCTGTCTTTTAAAATTTGTGATATGGAAGCTCATATAAATTGCTTACTTCATTATTGGGTTGGCGGTGGTGCATCTTTCTTGTATCAGTTGCACAAACATAATGGAGTTCTGTGATGCCCTGTATATGTCTTGCCCCCGCCCCCAAAAAAAAAACTGGCTCACATGAAACGTTGTTAAATCAGTTCTACATGAATTAATATGGTTTAATTAGTTTCAAGATGGAGACACGAGATCTTCCATGATTGGGGGATCCCACACAGCATGCTCAGCAGAAGAGGCCCCCTTGTGAAACAAAGTTGGAACTTTTCTTGAAAATGTCGGTGCTTGTATTCGTGGACACATAACTGGCTGCTGGAATTGACATAATATCATTTTTGTTTTCAATAGTTTTCTATAACTGTTGCAGAATGCATGTACCTTCTGTTATATGTTCCTTTCTGACCTAAAAGTTTGCTGCAAAGTATTACATTTTATAGATTGCATATAGAACTTGTAATTTTTCAAAAATTCTTAATGCTAGTAACGTTTCAGAATCCAGATACTTTCACGTTTTAGTTGTCAGCTTTGAGAATTACGACCATTCGATGGGCAGTAATTATTTATAAAAAAAGTTCAGCATCGGAATGATCTTCTACCCCAACTATATAATATATTACTACTATGTGTTGGATGCTTGCTGGTCGGTTGGTTAGTTCAAGACATGAATGGTATTTGTTGGAGTTTGTTGTACCAATCGTTGTGATGGCTACTCCTCAACCAAAATGAAATAGCGGCCATCGGTTTTCCTTGTCTCTTCGGGGAGATCCGATAAATTTGGAACGAGACAGGTGTCGTACTTGTACAGCTACAAAACATGCATTGGCAATGGCTGCTTGGTAAGGCATGGGTTCGGCATTCTGATGATTCAGATGCTTTGCTTAAACATTTGGTAGATAAATTGATTGGTATTTCTTGAACTGAATTCACAGAATTCGTTCCCAGCCTGCCAATGCTTCGAACCATATTTGATCCTTTTGTCTGCCTAATGGATTATCTATTGATGGGTACCGGTTAGCGTGTTCTAGATTAGGTGCACAAGATAATATGTCAAATCGTTGTTTGCTTTGTGGTTGAGTTTAGACTTTTGGCTTTGCCTTATGGTTATTGTCTGATCTTTCCTAAGTAAGTATCCATAACTATCATCACTCTTATTGGCAGGAATTCTAGTGCTAGCATTGTTATGAAGTTTCTGGAGATCTTTAGATTTTCTCATCACATGGACATCATTTTTTAAAAGGACCTAGGATGCCATACAAGAAGGGAAATTTTGTACCGCTCCATTTGTTAATCCGTCGAAGGTTAGCTGAGAGCGAGGGGCATCGGCCCATCAAGCACTGAGGTTTCTACTCCCTTATCTCAATACAAGATTAGTCTAAAAACACAAAGCCGGCACGGACGAGGCTTGCAGTGGAAAGTGGAAACCGATCCAGTCATAGCAACCGTCGGAAACAGATCCGACGTCTCGTGATCGCGCGAGTGACGACGATCCACCCAAAGCTGTGCAGCGGAAACATTACGCTTCTTCCCGTTCTACGATCCCCAGAAGCACTCATCCCTGATCCCTCCGACAAAACACGCACAGGCAGAGCCGCAGAGCCCGTCTGCGCAAGGACCCGATACCGAGACGCCGCTCCCCTCTCCTCCCCTCCCGCGGAGTCGTCAGATCCCTCGCCGCCACCGCAGTACGGTTCGTCCCCTCTTCTCCTTCCCGGTGTCGTGTCCGCGCCCGTGATGCGCCACCTCGGTTGGGTCCGATCTGTGGGTGGTGGTGGTTATTCGTGAGTCGGCACGCGAGGCAGCTAAGTGGGCGTGAGCCACGTCTAGGGCTGGACCTTTGCGTGGAATTTTTGGATCTCGCCCGCTCGATTTGATTTACGGCTATGCTTTGTTGGAGACTACTAGTAGTTCCTAGCCACCATTTCCACCAAACATCTCGTAGGTTTTCAGATAAATTTTTTCGCGCGAAATTTCGTGGTGTTCTCTGTATTTTTGCTTATCCTGTTCGTGCCATTGTGCTGGTTGATACTACGATGCCTTGAACACCACGCCGTCTCTAGATTTAGGGCACGGTGCTGCTTAAAAGGGAAAATGGCGATTGATTTGCACTAGTGTCTCACCTAAAACATGAGATCTCGTCGTCTGCCTATTGACTCAGGGCTCTTCTGGAGCTTTTTAAGGCTTATAATTGGCCCTGTTTTGTTTTGCATAAAATTGATCCTAATTTTTGCACTTTTTGCTGTTGCAGGATTTTGCACTGTTCTTCACCGGTGTCATTGCCACCCTTTGCTCGACAAGATGGTTTCCTTCGAGATGAATGACCTCAAGAGTATGGACCCGACACCATTCTTGTCAACTAGTCTTTCAATTTTTGTTCCATTTGTTTCTGATCGAAACAACAATAACTTGCGCTAGGCACTATAAGTTTATGTGTTTTATTTTCATTTATTTCTGCTTCTAACCTTCACATATTGTCAAATTGCAATGATGTGACCAAATGATACAAATATGGAAAGATTGGTGCAGGAGATTCTATTTCTTCTATTCATCATGCTGTTACAACCTGATCGCCAGCGAGTAGCCTGGAGACCGAAATCGCACAAATCAGTAGCAAATGATACCAGTAATTGGAGGATTTGGGGAAATAGGGTGAGGAATCAGAGAAGAGGAGGTGAGAAAACGAGAGAGCAGATGGGGAAATTTCAGAGTTCATTCATTTGATCGATGAATCCCAATGGAAATACAGAGCTGCTCTTATACAAAGCATAGGACACTGACCGGTGAGCCCCTTGGTCCATGCACTCAATCCACACACATAACTAAGATGGTATTGCACAGGTGTGACACTTCCGCCCCCGTGAAAATCTGCTTGTCCCCAAGCAGGAACTTTTCAAAACCATCTTAGCAGCTCACAAAAGCCTTCTGAAGTTGTTCTCACTAGCAACAGATTAGTCCATATAATGAGCAGTAGATCAACTAGATGTTTCATTGCCCCCATCCCAAACTTGTGAACACAGCTATCAGCTCCATGCAATTGCTCTTGCCCATCACTGCGACATCCTTGTCATCCTGGAGAAAAATCAGTAAAGAAAGCATTTGGGTACACCTCATTTCAGGAGCTGTTGAACCCCTTTCAGTAGCCAACTACTCGATTGTTTCAGTTAGTGGAATGTTATCCAATCCAAGTTGCGAAAACTGAAAATTGATCCATTGGAGTGCAACTAGAATGCTAGCGGCAAGTTGATTAGTATCATCTCCCTGCCTTGATGTCTTTGGTTCTAGATCAACAATTTTCCCATGCAGAACTATTTGTTGCCCAGCTGTCAGCATAGTACCAAAGATCAACAGATTTTGAGCAATGAACTGAGTGTCAATTGACGAGTACAGAACCACATCATCTTCCACAAAAGTACCATAAGGATTGATCTTAATATGGGCCACATAATGGTTGTTGGTATTATGCAAGAAGGCATACTGGCACTCCAAAATCAAATAGTAGCTCTCTGCTTGAACCCTATCCTCATCAGTGGCAAAATTGGTGTAATCACTCAAGCCAAGATGTATCCCAGGGCAAAGAGCAAAAGTTTTCAGTTTGTACAATAATACCAAATGCCAAATTGTGAATATTGTTGTCTCATGGAAAGGAGCTGCACAATACCTGAGTACCGCAATGCCCATATGCCCCCATTGACCTGATATTGCAGAGAACAACACTTCATCTTCTTGTTTTCCGGTAGTACAAGGACAATGAATAAGCAACACCAAAATTGCTGCAGCAATCAATTGCAAGAGTTGAAGCAAAACATTCATAGCAAGTAACACCACAAAAGGTTGCTTAAGCAATAACACCAATAAGATTGAGAAATCATATGCTGCTCTAAATGTTCTGCAAACTCGCACATCAGCTTTGCCAAGTAGTGCCATTGAAACTGGAGATCCAAGCTCATTCCTAAAATGGAACATGAGCTGCACAATTGAATTATACTTTTCTCCTTCCTTGAATCCACATAACACTTCAATAACAACCGAGCTGAATGCTTCTTCAGATCACCTGGTGGAGCACTTGGATCCCAGGGCCTACTGAGTTGCAAGCAAATAATTGCCATTAGGCCATACGCGAACTCTGATCGACCAGGAGGTGGCCAAGGTGGTAGAAGCCACACCACTTGTAAAATTGGAAAATTAGCAATCATGGCCATTGCAAAGATCTCATGGTAGGAGATTTTACAATGTTTGCTCACCTCAAAAGGCATGCTGCTCCTTAGTTGTTGCATTGCTTGAATTCTTAGGCACATAGGAAAAAGCATACTGCCATCAAGATGATCCCAATCATGGAAACAAAAACCGGCGGTAACCGGCCGGTTACCGCCGGTAACCGGATTTACCAGTGGGTACCGGGAAATGAAATCCCGGCCGGTTTTCTCAGATTTTTAAAATTAAAATTCTGATTTTTGAATTTTGAATGGTTTTTAATCAAATTCGAGCGAATTTCAACCGAAAAATTTCCGGTATTTCCGGTAACCGGCCGGTAACCGTTCCCGGCCCCTGGCCGGGATTTGGTCCGGTACTGGGTTTTTAATCCCTAATCCCAATATTGTGAAAAGGTGCCAACAGGGTGAGCAAGAGAACTGGGTCAGTGTATTGAACTCCAAGCTGTTGGACACCTAGATCCCAAGGCTTTTTTAAAGCAACTACTACTCTTGAATGAATTGGGTTCATAGAATTATCATGATCTTCTTGTTGGAACTGAATCACCTCCATTGTATTGCACCTTCATGGACTGAAACCACCCCATCTCAATGACGACATCTTGTCAAACACGGAGCCAACGTTCTCCATTCCATATTTCCAAGGACTGAAAGCACCTCTCCCCCATGGTGGCATCTCCTCAAATACTTGCCATGCATCACTGATTTTCCAATCTAGAGTCAACCATCCGTTGTCGTCGATGCAGCGAGCGTCTTGGTCACCACCTTGTTTGAACATGCACCTGATGCGGTCCGTGGCTGTGGCCTGCGCACCACGCGTTCGCACAAACCATGGTGGTTTATGTGTGCACCACCCACTCATGGGAGCTGTGCACTGCTCAACCCCCATAGTCGAAAAGTTCGTCACGGTGACCGGTTGGAGCCATGCTATGAAATTCTCCTGTGAAGGCAGCTCTTGCGGCTTGCCATCTTTTGGCATTTCGACGAACACGACGTGGTCACCACTCACAACCAAAGTCTGCTACTGCTGTGTAAATGTGTAGTATCCTTCCTCTCATAGGGACAACCTGTCGGTCTTGCCCTCCATCACTCCAACTTTGAGAGTCATTTCATCAAACACCTTAGTGGGTTGCTTGATGTCAAGCTTGACGATGTGCTTGAGCTCAGTGTCAAGGACATCTCCCTGTGCAGCCTTATCTTCCTTGACATCTGAGAACTCGACTTCACAACCAGAGTTACCATGCTTGCTCCTCATGGCCTAACGCACTGAGCGACGAGTGATGAGCACCCGTGACACCCACTTGACGAACCGATGGTGCCTTGTCTCACTCTCTGTCTTCCTAGGCATTTCATCGAACACACGGCATGCACCAGGTTGCTCTACCTTGATTTGCGCGAATGAAGTGGTGGCCATGGCCACAGAGGTGGTCAAGGGCATGGTCGAAGCAGCAACAGGGGTCGATGCAGCCTTCGGCTTCTTGGCATCGTGGCTGAGACGTGGCGTCGAACACTTGCTGGTCATCACCGGGGTGCTGTTGGTGGGGAGCGGTTGCACGTACTGGAGGTCCAACCAACAACAGTTGTCATAGATGCAGCGGCCATGACAGGCATCTCGAGCTCACGCTGCATCGTGACTGGACCGGAACAGGACGGGCGCCTCAGTACGATCTGCCACCTCAAGATCGCACACCTTCTCAACACCATATGCATCAAAGACTTGGTGAAGCACCTCTTCAGTCACCGGGTAGAACACCTGGCTCACCGTGACCCGAAGAACCCTTCCGGTGTTCGCCTCTTGATGGCCTGGCATTTCATCGAACACACGGCATGCACCGAGTTGCGCCTCCTTGGCTTGCGAAATCTGAGCGGTGCATGCCATCTCCGACGCACCCGACAGCGGTGATGCGGTTGTGGAGTGCTTGTCGCCGATGTCATGGTTGGGGCTCGCCATTGAACCCGTGGTGGGCGTTGTGGTAGAGGTTAGAGAAGACGGCAACGACCCAAATATATGGTCCAGTGAAGCGTTCAACTTCACCAGCATCTCCATAATAGTCTCCTTTTCCTCTGAGGTCGCCATAGGAGTTGGTTGCTTGAGCTCATCACCCATGGCTTCCTGAGCACTGACGGAGAGCGAGATGGGTGGCTAGCGAGTAGCCTGGAGACCGAAATCGCACAAATCGGTAGCAAATGATACCAGTAATTGGAGGATTTGGGGGAATAGGGTGACTGGGTGAGGAATCAGAGAAGAAAAGGAGGTGAGAAAACCAGAGAGCAGATGGGGAAATTTCAGAGTTCATTCATTTGATCTATGAATCCCAATGGAAATACAGAGCTGCTCTTATACAAAGCATAGGACACTGACCGGTGGGCCCCTTGGTCCATGCACTCAACCCACACACATTGAAACACACACATAACTAAGATGGTATTGCACAGGTGTGACACATGCATGCAACTCATAGTTTGGTTCTGTTGCAAGCAACTAACTCATTATATTCTCATAATGGAACTGTGCCCTTTTTGCCATCTCACGTAACCAGTATTTTATTAGTATTGCAATCAATTATGATACATCAGGGGTTAATCATGTACCATTTTCTCAATTATGTAATGCTATTTGTTGGGGGTAGAAGGATCAAAGATGTACACCGATATGATATTAGATAACATGTGCGATACCCTGATCCACAAGCACTGTAACTGTATGGAAATGTTATGTGAGGTTTAGCTGGAATTTATGATTTGTGAAATAAGTTCAGCTACCTTGGGGATTCGAAGCTGTGGTCGGTGCAGCCCTTCTACATTTAAAGTATAGTAAGTAGGGTGTGTTTTTGGTCTTTTGCTCATGTGATGTTGTAAGCATATTCACTGCTTTAGTGACAGTATACAAGTAACAGAAGGACGGTGTGTTGTGAATTATCCAGCTTAAATAACAATTTGTTCTTCCTACTCAATGATTTGTGACTTATGTATTTTATCTTCATCAGAGATTGGGCTAGGCCTGACAGGCTTTGGAATATTCTTCTCTTTCCTGGGAATCGTTTTCTTCTTCGACAAGGGGCTTATTGCAATGGGCAATGTAAGTTTCCTTCTCTCAATATTTTTCCTTGATTTTTTGAGGAGCCGGTCGACCAAACGTGCATATGGTTCACTTTTTCTCATGTGCTATTTCAGATTCTCTTCCTGTCAGGTCTGGGTTTGACAATTGGCCTGAAATCAACTATGCAGTTCTTCACCAAGCCTAAGAATTACAAGGTTTGACAACTACTGAATTCGCTATAGCTGTTTCCCTTCAACATTTATATTATCTAATTAACTGCTGTAATGAACAGGGTACCATCTCATTCGGTGCTGGTTTTTTCCTGGTTCTCATCGGGTGGCCCTTTTTTGGCATGCTCTTAGAGGCATATGGCTTTATTGTGCTCTTCAGGTTGGATGTTGTTTTCCATTGTTCGTCTCTTGAGCAATCTGCCTTTTTATGTTGAGGCAAAGCCTCAAAAAACTATTCAATGCCTTGCTGACAATTATCTGCAAAATTGATCTGTTTATTACAAAATCCATGATTTCTATCAAAAAGTTTGCTTGTAAGTGTCATGGACAATGAGTTGAATTCCATTGCAGTGGATTCTGGCCAACAGTTGCTGTTTTCTTGCAAAGGATTCCTATCATTGGCTGGATTTTTCGACAACCATTTGTTACATCGGTATGGATTTCACTTATTTTGTTGCTGAGAGACACGAGGCTTGGTCCGTTGCATATTCTGACTGGTCCTATTTCCCTTGTTTGCAGCTCCTTGACCGCTACAGAGGAAAACGAGTTCCGGTGTAGCATGCTCTCGCGCTATGTTTCTTATGATCTAGCAACTGAAGTTTTTCTTTTTGGGGACGACAGCAAGTGGTTATGCCAGTGTGTCATCCTTACTTTTCCTTTACCTGTTTACTTACTGGTAGGATTGTTCTTTGTAAATTACACCCCGAACCTCCACCGAATGGTTTTTGTCGAAGACCAAGATGCAAATTCTGCCTGAAATGGATCGAAGGAACTTCTTAAGCAAGCCCGTATGTTGGAAAAATGTAGTAGTAGAGGATTGCTCTTGATATAGAAGCTATATGCCGTTTGTCTTTTTTTTTTTGTAACAGTACTTATGTCAGCCTCAGATATAGATATTCCAGCCTCATGAGATTATGTTCGCTGTATTATCCCTCCTACGCGCACTTTATAGCTTGCTGGAATTGAAATTAATTGTGATGCATCATGGACTCATGATTCATGTACAGCCATGTGATTTGCAATTTGCAAACCTTTGTGTGGTAGTTCTTGTGTGTGTTTAGGAATTCGTGCTCTGATGCAAATCTTGGTTTGCTGGAATGTAGCATTGTGCTTGTACGTTTGAATAGCGCCCTTGCGTTGCAAGATTGCACCGTGAATCAGATATGATAAATCACAAGCAAGTAATGTCGGGTATTCAAGCTTATACTGATAGTGCGGTGCTGGACTAACATGAGCACATGAACGACAAAAAAATGACCATTTGACAAACAGAATACTGGATTGAGCTAAACAAGAGCAAGGAATCTCGCATTCACATTTGCCAAGACCACAAGAGAATGCTACAATCAGCCATATATTGCAAAGCAACAAACCAGCAAGCAGCCCAGTTTCACAAACAAAATCAGTTGAATTTAGCATCGATTAGTCGATCACTACAAACCTAACCCTAACCTCGAAACTAGCCAATGTCTTGCCAACATTGCTCTGCCATATGCAGCAATTCTCTTGGAACCAACATCCTGGAGCTTCTTCATATGATACCAGCTGGTCAGAAATCAAGAAGCCACTTGGAAGCAGGTCATATCTAACTAGCTCGACCGGGTGTAAGCGACAAACCCTTCAGATGATGGCATGTGCTCATCAGCTGCCGGGCCTCCTTGGCCCGAGTTTAGAATGGTGCTGGCCCAGTTCGACGATCTATGCACGATTCTTGAAGGGACGCGGTCGCTGTCTTCACCTCCTGACGCTTCATACCCATCACTTGCCGATCTTAAAAACTTAATGCCCTTCTGACCTGGATGCAGCGTGACTCCCTGCATCTCATCAGCTGTCGATGAAGAAATGCGGAATGGGTGGAGATCAGGTGAGTCAAAGCTACTTTCAGGTGATGAGGCAGCATTTCTGGTGGACGCTGCAGTACTCAGTTGGAAAGCACTCCTCGCTTCGAGCTGTAATGGGGCTAAATTGCCAGCAGTTTCCATTGCTGCATCGCTGAAATTGCTTTCGGTACCACTTGCAGATAGCCTTGCAAGGGGATCAAGAGAAAGTTCAGCGGGGAATCGTCCTCTTATGTCAGGTCGCCTCTTGTTGTCGGGCTTAGGAACTGGTTTACTGCCAATGTTCTCATGGCCAATTCGAGTGTCATGTCTTGAAATTGGCTTCAGAATTTTGGATTTCTTCCTTGCCTGCGCTGCTGCCTTTGAAACTTCCTCTGAATTAAGGCGTGCTAGTGCCCAGGGACTGATTTTTACTGTTCCATTTCTTCTTCTTGCTCCTACCTCTTCCTTCATCTTCTTAATCCCTGAATTCTGTGACATGCCAATCTCTGGAGGGATGACATCAAACTGTGCAAAAATGGAGTGGAAAATAAGCATCAGCTCATGTTTGAAAATTTCTTCAGATTGTTGAGTACCTTTTTGATCATCAGGAGTTAAGCTTCCTGAATCTGGTAAATGACTAAAAGTGCTACTGGAACTACTAAGTATTGGTAAAACTAATCTTTAATTGGCACAATAAATCATGGTACTTATTTCAAACCAAAATTTAGTAGTAGTTCACTAATTGTGAGTTCGTGACAACTTGAGAGCAGGTGCAAATTCGAGTCTTGAAACTTCAAATGGCACTAATATTTGGCTTCAGTTAGCTTCATATTTTGTACACAAATGGATGGACATATTCATCTTATGAACAAAACAACAGCACATGCTTCATTGGAAAATTGATACAAGCAAGATCCTAACATATGATCTATGGATCAACAGTGTATCATATTTTGCTGTCCTTTAGCATTCAGGATCTGTGTTCTCTCGATTATATCTAGTTCTTGATAGAAATGAGCTAGCAGAGTCACGTACCTGATCTTCAAGGAATAATCGTGGTGGAGTGCACCATGAACCACGATGAAGTGGACCAAAAGAACTTGCTGTGCTAAATCCAGTAGCAGAACTAATAATAGACATCTGCGGACTTTGGTGCCCAGCAACCTCTTCTTGTCGATCCTCCTCTTGCTCTCTCAAAGCTATGATGTAATCGTATGTGCTAATTCCCTAAACCCGTATAAAAAACAGGATAGTAATTAACTTCCAGTAATTGGGAAAAAGCGCATGAAGTTTAAACGCACATAGGCAAACT
This sequence comes from Ampelocalamus luodianensis, assembly GCA_036346255.1. NCBI lineage: Eukaryota > Viridiplantae > Streptophyta > Magnoliopsida > Poales > Poaceae > Ampelocalamus > Ampelocalamus luodianensis. Next base: position 23,273,157 of record CM070621.1, read on the forward strand.
TCTATGCAATGGTTGAGGAAATCACGTGCATGCTATATGAATTTATTGCCACAGATAGATAATTTTCTGACTTATTCAAAATCAGTTAAAGGAACTGGTTGCGGTTTGTAGTCTACTCAGCGGCAAACATGACCAAACAATTGACATCTATGCTATCAGCAGTGGGAAAAAGGAATAGAGTTGTGACAGTTTGGGATAGATGGAAGGGAGCAGGATCAAAATCCCGAACCGGAGACAATACCGCCCGGCGGCCATTCTCCGTTACCAGCCAGTAACCGGAAAACCTGGAAAAAAACAGCTGAATTTCGAAAAATGGAATTTGAATTCGGGATGAAACCACCGGGATTTTGTATTTGAATTTGAAAGATTCCGGCCGGTTTTTAGGATCCCGGTCCCCACCGGTAAAACCGGTAACCGGATTTTGATCCTTGGAAGGGAGGATGGATGGGGCAAAAGAATGAAATGGTGGCCAAGCATGTTTTTTTCGGAAGTAGTTTTCATCTAAAAAATTGAGGAGATGGGGGAAATATGAAATTGCAAGCCCCTCTAGCCTGTGCTATTCACAGCTTCATTGAAAACTTAATAGCAACTTACCTTCTTGACAAGAAGAATATGGAAGCATAAAAGTTGAGCAAGTGGTATAGTCGCAATCATTGCTAGTATGGTGCAAGTAGCCTGCAAAAGTCAAATAATATTATCAACCTTTTAAATGCTCCCAATGAAGTTTCTATTTGTGCTTTAATGCAGTAAACATGTATTAGATAGGGAAGGTTCTATCAACTCACCACAACAATTACAAACGCTACAGTTGAGAAGCTACTTCCTAACTTTGAGACAATCTGTCTGGAGAACTCCCCTCGCTTCACAATGCAGAGAATCAGCACAAGGACTCCCGACAACCACTGCATTACAAGCTGGCCCAAGGTGTACAAACCATGGAGACCTGTCAATGATCAACCAGAATAAAAAGGACATGGAAATAAAATGCTAACTACATGCACTGCCCACTTGGTTAGAGATATTATGATGACTGATTAAGTCATGATTTCAGCCAATGTTCACAAAGCCGCTAGTCGGGCGACAGACCGGCGCCTAGCGCCTAGCACGCGTAGGTGGCCAACTAGTACACTGTTGGGAAACCATGGGCTTGGCCCAGCAGCCGGCCCATGGGTGGACGCCCCATCCAAACCCTAGCAGGGTCTCTAGACTATAAATAGGGGGTGCTAGTCATTGTAAAAAGCTGTCGCTTGATGAAGGAATAAAGAAGAATAATACCCCCTACATCTTTGTCTCTCTGTGTGTTCAATCTACTATTTGTTCTTGTATTGTTCTAAGCGAATCTACGTTTATCTACGAGATGATCACTCGAACTGGACTCGCCAGCGACGGTTCATCAACACACACAACAACATGAAGCAGCGAGACAGCAAGAAAAGGAGGGGAAGTGCAAAAGGAAATGAGAAGAAAAAAGGAAAAGAAAAAAGTGCAACTTATCTAAGCCCAGCCCAGCCCAGCCCAGCCCAGCCCATCAGGCCTAGCACCGCTGCTGCCATGCACATGAGGAGGAAAGTAAGGGTTTCCTCATCAGTTGCACTGCACTGCCGCCGCCTCAAGCCCTCAAGTTCGACTCCCATCCCATCTCGATCTGGATCTCCATCGACTGCCCTCCTCCCTCTGGGTCTCCCCTTCACTCCTCTCTCCCATCCTGTCGCCGTACCTCGAGCGTGGAGCAGCAAATCTGCAGGGTCAATGTCTGCGGTGGAGAAGCTAAATTCGGCGGCGACGACGTAGATTCAGCCAACAGCAATGATCACTTTGGCTGGCGGCGACGTCGAATTGGTGGGGTGACGCGGAAACAGCGGCAGCAGCCTCCCCTAATCCTAAATCGAGTGGGGGATTTAGGGTCACATGTGAATGCTTACTCCCTTTTGTACCCCCGTCCCCACCCCTCACGCGGCGGCCGCCCCGCCCATCGTGCCTTGCTCCGCCCAGGACCGTGTTTGACCGCCTAGCTGGCCGATTAGGCCAAAATCGCGGTGGAGGGCCGCCGCCTAGACCCAACTTTTGGAACACTGATTTTAGCGCAATGAAGGCAAATGCAATTACACAGGGATCATTATATGGGGTAGCTATCACTGTTATTATGCTCTTTCAAATCACATTCTGCTCAGTCCATAGAAAGACCAACACTTACCAGGAGAACAGCAGAAGCCATTAGAACGAAGAACCCTTTGTAGTTCCTTTTGCCTATGCAATTGTTGAGCCACTAAGAGAGAACAAATACATCAGGGAAAACAAGAACATTACATTCTTGAAAGGAAACAGGGCTATTAATATCAGGGCCAAGAACAATAAAATGTATCTTACTCTGCAATGATGATCAAAGCCATCAACACACTTGTCACACACTCTACAATGCTTACTGTTCTTCAATACCTACATAATATATACACAGTTCTTAGTAACATGTTGCACGAAAAGGTGAAGAATTGATGTTTTCCCATCAGATGGTGCAAAATTGAAAATACTACAAAAGTAACAAAATATTGCAGACCAAAAACACATCAACACTAGAACATCTACCTTTGCATCGGGCTATTTTACAGTTTTTAATGCATATCTACCCAACAGGTCGATAGCTCATTTGCATAACTAGAAGGTACCGAAGTGATGAATTTGGTGGAGGTATGCATATACATGACATGTGGAAAATCATTTACAATTTGGAATCACATGAGCGTTTGATTCAAACTACTACTCCCTATCTTGTAAGCCTGAATAGCGAATACGATCTAGTTAGGTATAGTAGTTTTTAAATTACATTGATTATTCTAATATTAGTTTATATTCATCAGCAGTTGTCACACCAAGCACAAAGCCACAAACTGCTGAAAAGTAAATGCAAAGCTCACATTTTACATTTTACTACATTGCTGAATACTCTAGAGGCGACCTTAAGAAAGGCCCAAGCTTTAGGAGTGCACGACCAATACAGCTTGAAGAATCACAAACACGAAATTTAGATATGCTGAACATCAGTTAGTTGTACCTCTGCTTCACATAAGCTGCAGAAGAACATGCCTTCTTCACTTATGTTTTGTTCAGAAGGTTGATTATCCGTATGGAGGCATCTTTTGCAAAGGCACGAAAAGGGGAAACAAACTAAGCAAAGTACTTCAGAAAATTTGGGCCAAGAATGTGGATCTTTTCTCTCTAGCATGCTGCTCAACTTCTCGCTGTTATCAACAGCATTAAAACCCTCACTCAATGGTTTTCCTCTGTGACTTAATCCATGGTCTGAATTAATTTGGGATTGCTTTCCATCCTTATCTAATTTTGAATGCTTTGTCGATTTGAAAATGCCAGGGTCACCAGGATTTGTTGCAGCACACCATATGTATAGCATGACAACACATGTAACCTGCAACAAGAAGCTACTCATTACTCAACAGAAAATTGTTCTACCAACCTACCATGCAATCAGTCATATGGTCCACAAATGATGTTTGTACAGCACTTATGTGAAATTAGGAAGTATGCTCAATTCAGGAAGACTATGCTTGAATGTTGGTAGTAAATCCGTGACTCACAAGAGCAACATTACACGAGTAGTCCCCATGAAGGCTTATCTTGTCAGCTTGCTCTAACAACCTTAATAGGGTATTACTAGGAGCAGGATTTTTGTTGACATTCTTACTAGCATCATTGCTTCACGACATACATGTGCGGAACATGCAAAACAGATTACATTTCTCTACAAGTAGTGGAATGCTTAAATTTTGTTAACTGTGAGTGAGAAGGCAGCCACTGGGGTAAAAAAAGGGGGAGAATGGCAGATATATTCTTACTAGCGAATTTAATCACTCAAAAGGACATGAACCTCACCAATGGAGTGTAAAGACCCATGGCCACATAATGAAACGCTTTCCTCCCCACAAATGGCACAAAGAAGACGTAAAAGGCAAAATCCAATGCCAAGAACACAGCAATCGCCACCACCTGCAGTCAGTCGCACACCACAGGAACAGAATGAGCGAACGACAAATGCTAACAACTAACAACAGCAAGAACACCGCGAGGAAAGGTAAAAGGCGCACCAAGAAAGGTCATACCTGGAGAGGGTGGTAGGGTAGCTGCCACCCATGCTTCCTCATTTCCGAATTAACCCCACCCCCCAGAGCCCACTCCAAGAAAGAAGAGGGCAATGCTGAGGGCTAACAAGAAACAACAAACCTTGATGCTTCAACTTCAAGAACCATTTTTTCTTTCTTTAGCTCCCCTTCTGGAAACTAGCGACTGTGGAGGACCAAGAACCGATTTTTTTTCTCTTTCTTTTTGGTTGGGAGGGAGAATGGGAGTTTCTTTGATCCCCGATAACGGAGAGAGAGAGAAAGAGAGTGAGAGAGCATCCAATGCGCCGTCTCGGGGAGTATGACGGGTCCGTCTGCGGCGTCCGGCTCTGGATTTATTGTGGAGGATGGGAAGGTGATGGTGTGGGGATGGGTCTTCTGGTTTTGTGCTTCCTTTTTCCGTCCTGTGAATCTTTTGCTTTTACTCGTCATCTTCTCCTTTGTACGTACGGTGTCTGAGATTTCTTGCCACGGCAAGGATTTCTAAGTAGTATCATGTTGAAGACATAATAACTGTGCACACAAACGAAAGATTTGCACTAATTCCCTCCCAGATTACATCATTGTTAGTCTATGTATCTCACCGCCATGCGAGATACTTATGTTGGCAGGGATGAATCCACCGTATGTGCTTGTAAGTGTTCGAGCAACTTCTCCTCCCACCGTAGGTTGAAGAAGACCCGACAGCCGGCCCAGAGGTTGAAGAAGACCCGAAGTCGGAGGTTGAAGATGGAATGGAAGAAAGCATGAGGCCCAATCAGTGTCTTAAGGCCCAGCGCCCCAACCGGTCCAAATTAGTGGCAAATCCTGACCCAAAATCCCAAACACAATTAGAGATTCAATCCCCAAATCAGATATTCAATCTCAAAATCCTAAAGACGGAGTCACGGGACACGGAGAGGCCGGGTCAGAGAGAGACTCACCGTCAGGTGTCACCGTCGAGTCGGCAACCCGGCGAGGCGGAGGGGGAGGGGGAGGCGGTCGGCGAGTCGGTGCGGAGGGGGAAGCCGGAGGCGGTGGAGGCGATCGTGAGTCTTGCCCGCAGAGGCGCCCGACGCGAGCAGAGGGGAGAGGCGAGGCGCCGAGGCGGCCGACCACTCGGCGGCGCGAGCGCGCGGCGAAGCGGCGCCGAAGGGCGGCGCGCTGGGCGGCGCATCGGCCGGCCGTTCGGCGCATCGCCGCATCGGAGAGAACGAGGTAAGGCAGTGAAACTTTTTTTGTTGTGCTTTGTGCAGCCGTGCAGGTGACTGGGTAGTGGGTGAGGTAGTGAGTGTGTGAGGCCCTGAGGGGATCAAGGGAGCTGGTGAAGTGGTGAGGGCATGAGGCCGTGAGCCCGTGACCGTGAGGCGGTGCGGGTTAGGCACCAGTGAATCTGTGATCTACTAATCTGTCATCTGCGAATGAGTGAATCCCCAATTTATGATTGTTGTACTGATGCAAATTGTTGTTTAATTGACAGTATCTATTAGCCGATTGGCGAATTTGTTTAATTAATTATTGACTGGTTGTTGTTTAATTATTCGTAGATTTACAAAAATAGAGAAGCGAACTTTGCACAAATATTTCTCAAATAATTCACAATTTAATATTGTATCACTAAATTTGATATTTCTTATCTACATATCGGTACTCACATATTTATGAACATTTGAGGGCACATTATCCATTAGCAAGGTACTAAATTTATTGTATTGTGTATTTTCAATTTGTTCTTTTCCTATTTATGTATGAATTTCATATTCCAATAGCTAAAGACCAGTAGATATAGTTTTGATATACTTATATTGTGCTATAGCCTCAACAGTAAAGCTTCTCTCTATTTTTATCCTAGATTCGTCACTGTATGTTGGTGACTCATTCCAAATTTCCAATGGCCCGGGGTGGGGCCGTGTGTGAGGTGGGGGTAACAAGTCCCTTTTCATGTAATCTTGTGTCCGGTCTTACACACATCGATCCCTAGAAATTTAGGCATATTTTGTTTGGTTCTAATCCATTCTAGAAGTGATAATCAAACAGTAATTACTAGACCATCCTGGACCTCCCTCCTGGTTAGGGCCGGGGCGACAGTGGACAAGCGTGAGACCAAAAAGGTACTCCAAATAAACAACAAAAGAATCCTGCAATTGTGGGAAGAAAGCACAAAATGACTACGCATGTAGCTCTCAAAAACCCTGAATTCCTGCGGAAGAGCCTTTCCTCTGGCAAACCAAAATTCCTTGTGTAGACCAAGCCCAGGCATCAGAGTCCCATGATGACATGATTATAGACGAGGAGCAATCGTTTTAGCAGAAACTACAATTGGTTGGGCAAGTAGAAGTGCTTCTAGTAAGATGCGATTTGTGTCGAAAAGCAGGGAGGAGGGCATCTCTTTTCGCACGCTGAGCTGAGGGCACCTTTTGGTTGCCTCAAAAGCAGATACGCCCTTTGTTGCTTGTGCTTATAATTGGGGTGGTAAAAAAGAAGGCGAAACTGTGTGCTGTGCCAGTATGCGTTCTTGATCTCGTGCCGCTAGCTAGTGTGACGACCCCGTCCATGGGCTCTGTTTCACGTACGAGCATGGCTGTCAGCTCCTGCTGTGTGACATTGCTACGGTCAACGGTGGTACCATGCGGTCGGAATCGGATAGTGTGCGGGGGGGCATGGTCATGCACGGACACGAGAGCGGCAGCTCTCACCTCGTGCCGCGCGCGCGGTTTGTCGCTAATCAGCAGAGGGTTTCGCTCTCTCCAGAAAAGATAAAATCATAAAAAAGCAGAGAGTTTCGTTGGGGGCACCACACCGCAGAATCGCTGGCCCGGCGTCGTCGCAGGCTGCCCCATTGTGTCCTAAAAACGGAATACGATCGTCGAACCGATAAGGTATTGTCAAATAATTAATTAAAATTATATGGATAATTTGATATTTTTATATATTTAATGATAATATTAGTTTTAGAGATATTTAAATATATTATATTATTAATACTATCAAATAAAATTGTACCACTCTTTAATTGTATATAATAACTTCATTACTAACTCAGAAGATAATAAAATTGATCGGCTGATCATTATAGTTCTACACCAAAATACGACTTGCAATGAGTTTAGATAATATATTAAAAACATGTACTGCCACATAAACTAGACTAACTTAACACACTAGGGAGACGACGACCAAAAGAATTAAGTTTTAAATTTAAATATACAAAATAACCTATAACCACGAGAGAATCAGTTACTCGACTCATTGTCAAGCACAACATTACCACCAGAAACTTCGGTCTCAGGTTCATCAAAAGCAAGAAAATCTTCTTCAGAGTCAACCAACTCCTTATCACTCTCACTTTCATCAACTGCTAGTAGTGTAGATTTGAAACCACAACTAGACGATGCTTTGTATGACAATCTTTTTGTACGTTCTTGTGAGGACCCCGATTTATTCGACTTGTAATGCTTAACCAACCACCTGACCCTACCATCACAAATCAAATAAACCAAGCCTCGAGATATGTATACTTCCCAGAACTGCAGTATACACACCTCTTCACAAAATTATGCATCAATTCCATACACGAGAGGTTACAATATCAAAACTACAAATATACAACAGATTGAACTCACAAGGTAAAATAACAAACTACACATCGGAAGCAAAAGCCATAAGATGGCGGTAAATAAAAGAGTCAATTAGTGTGTCTTTACCCACAAGGCAACCAACCGGGCCGCCAAGCTAGTCGTCAAACCCGCAGCACAGCTCACAAAAGGAAAGCCCTTGGAGCTCACCTTCTTCCTCTGCAACAAAAACATTAAGCAAAGCATCTGAATACAAAAAAAAAAAAAATGTACTCGCAAGACTGACGTGTAAGGGTAACAGAACTATAATTTAACTACATGTAAGCTTTATTTAAGTGGAGGGGGCTCTGGACTTATTTTTAGCAAAAGCCGGTTTTCTTTTGCAATAATGTAATAGTTCAAGGCGCTTTAACAATTCAAATTTTATTTGCAGAAATAACAGCGATATAGTAAGTAGTAACATAAAGACACCCTGGAAATGACCAACACAATGGCCATCACAACAATAGTATGAACACCCGTTCATACCAACCCATCAAGTTTTAATTAAAAGGTTGTAGTCTAACTCTTGAAAAGCTTACCCAAGCGTGTCCATAACCTAGGACGAGGCTATTCGAATAGTTTTAACCCTGCAGGGGTGTACCAATGTACCCACACTTTATACCGCCTTTCCACCAGCCACGGTTAGCATACTTCCTTTGGTATGCGAGCGCGCTAAGTCTAACAAGACGTTTTCAATGGAAAATGCTAATCAAGAGCCGCACGTATGGGGTTAACCCTTAGTGATCTGCCGTGAAATATGGATCACAAGGACCCATACGTGGAGTAAGAGACACCGCCTCGCGGCGCTCCACTCCCACAAACATGTCCATGTTGCATATATCACATATGCAACCCACCACGCGACTCATTAATTAACACCCCAAAGTACTTAGTCAAGAGAGGTCCCATATACTCTAGTGTGGTTAGCACGCAAAATTGCCTGGATAAAAATTCACTCACAAGATGTTCGGTCCTTAATTGACCTGGGCACCATTCCAGTCACACCCAAAATCACACCATCTTACCATTGTGCCCAAGTCGAAATCATTTTGTTTTTATTTTTAGTTTTCACAATTAAACATAACACAAAGGCTGAAATATAACCAATAATAAGTTTTGTGTGATTAAGGTCATCGACTAAGTCGATAACCGTCCAATTCTACCGGTAACTAAGCATGGCTAAGCATCATATCGTAAAGACAAATAAAAGACTATAAATCATTCACCGGGCTCTAATTCACCAGCGAGGATAATATCCTATGGCGGTGGCAGGGGTGAATAATTTCAGGGCAACAATGCAATGGGACTAACTACCTCTAATCGATAAAATTATCTTTAACACAAAAGCATGCATACATACAAGTTAAACAAAATATTAGACTTGAAAATAATGGGAATGAGCTGGATATAATCAAACTGCTTGCCTTTGCTTTGTTTGAGATAATCGACTTGCTGCAGAGGATCACTCTCGATATCAACGCCATCTAACGATAAAAACTGCCAAAGCGAAAAAGCATGAATAAACACGGAATGCCAAAAGAATCCAAAATTAAAAACAGAAGATAGATTATGAAATTAGGAACAAAAAAATGATTGATTTGAGGTTTATTTAAATTAGTTAGGATTTCTTATTACTGTTCTTTTCAAACTCACTTATTTTCCACGATAATCATACAGTCAAAATTAAACCTCTTATATATTTTTCCTCTTTCGGCAGACTTTGATGGTGATTGTGTGCACATCTATTAGCTACAACATATTATCACATTTTAATTAACTAACTATTCTATGCAACTATTACTGCTATAAGTTCATTTAGACAAACAAATTTGCTATTTGGAACACTGACTAGCTAATTAGCCAACTACTAGATGCTAATCATATTTCCAACCAAAATTTGACCTTACTGACACTTAACTTTGCACAATCCGAAACACCACTCAAATAATATGTGAAAGCTACTAAGTTTTCAGCATGCAACTACTATATTGCCTTACTACTCTGTAATCTGATAACTTGCTATGACTAACAACCATTAAATCTCTACTCCAAACACTAATTGATGCAATAGAGGTATAAGTGTATACTGCTAGTTGAGGTGCACATAACTAACTGGTCTAACAAACCATTTCCATTGGCCCTCAACTCACTAAAGTTAATGCATGCTAACAGATATGTAAAACAGATAGGCCTACTGATTTGCTAGCCCTTGCATTAAACCTCAACACCTTTATTGTTGAACGATAGGCAACACATAGCATTCTTTGAAAAGGAGTCTTTGCAAATCTAACTTCTTTTAAAACTCAACCTCAAATTGAGTTAACCATTTGAGTGATTTCTAAACTTTACACTTAGGTAAAGAAAAGACATATACAACCTTAGCTACGGGACACAAGATTGGCATGTGTTCAACTTCTTGACAAACACCTTCTCGATACCGGAATCCAAGGTGCTTTCTTGTTTTGACAACCAAACTACTTTCTAAAATCAACCATTCATTTAATTATCCAATTGTCAAACATGCTAAGTGATTTCATTAGTTATTCAAAGGATTCAATTGCATTTCACCAAGCACACAAGATCTGCAGTGCCTTGACAATACAGAGAAAAATTTGAAATGAAACTAATGTCTAACCTTCTTCCAAACCTCATTTCAAGGTTGCTAAACCATTTAGAGTGACCTAAGCACAACCTCATAGACAATTAGCGACAAAAAGCTTAGCTTAAGGAAGTGGGCCCCACTTTTCGTGAGACAGAGGAAGGCACACCAAGAACAGAGAGGGAGCTCGGGCTGGATTTTGGGGCGGCAAATCGCCGGCGGTGAGGTGCGCGATATCGAAAATGGGTTGAGGAGACTCAAGGAGGCTAGGGGTGGTCTCGAGGTGGCTGGAGAGGTATCGTGGCGGCACGGCGATGGCGAGCGACCGGCCGTGGAGGTGAGATCTTGCCGCGGCAAGGGGAGTTGGGGAGGAACCGGTGAGAGCATGAGCATCCATGGAGTGTGGGAGCTTACGGGTGGTTGCAGGGGCGGGAGTGGCCGAGGAGTCCGGCGACGCGAGCACGCGCGCGCGGCGGGTTTACCGTGGCGGGGTCGCTGCGAGGAAAACAAGCATGAGTGAATGATCGGGAGAGGTATAGGGAGGCCCAAGAATACTCAGGGAGGGAGGAATCGGAGGGGGAGTCGCCGGAGAAGAAGTGGTGCTAGAAATGGCGGGCAACTGTGGTTGGGAAGAAGACCGTGCGCGCCTCCTCGGTGGTGGTTTCCTCGAATTAATAGAGGGCTTTGCTCCTCAAAGCGAGGACACGCCGTGACGCGATCGGCGATGATCGAGGCTCGCGGATCAACCGAACACTTGGAGGCGGCGCGGCGTGCTCACGGGCTCAGTGCTCGGTGGAGAAGATGGGCAGAGGAGGGGAAGGGAAAAGCCGGGGTAGGTGGGGTTCTCGACGGCTTTTGAAGGAGACGGCGGATGTTGCGAGGTGGAGGCAGCAAGGGCGGCGAGGTGACCGGCGGCTCGGCGTGGCGGCATGCATGCGGCGGCAAGTGGCGAAATGGCGCGCGACGAATGCGCGCGCACGCGCGGAGGAGAGGTCTGCCGGTGGGGCCGGGCTGTCAGCGAGGGAGGGAGAGCGGCTCGGGCGAGGTGGTTCGGTCGGACCCAGAGGCGAAGGAGTCCGATCGGTGTTTGGCTCGGGTGCGGTCAGGCTCGGGTCGGAGGAACAGTACAAGGGTTTAGAATTAGGTTTTAAGTTTGACCGAGAACAAATGAGTTTGACTTAGCTATTTGAAATAGAAATAAAATTCTAAAAATTCTAAAAATTTTTGTGGGCACTCTGAGGTTCACAAGGTACTTAGGAAAAATAATTTTAAACATTTTATACATTAAAATTTGTTAGAATTAAATTGTTTTCAAATCTGCATTAATGATTTGATCTGAATTTTGGTGAAGGTAAAAAGACTTCTAAAAATTTGGTAAAAATAATTACAATTCAATATAAATAATCTAGTATTTTAATAAATTATTTTCAGGAACTTTCATTCACACATTTTTCTGGAATTCAAATAGAAATGTAATTTAAGTTTAAAAGTTTTGAAATTTCAACACAAACTTTAATACAAAACATCAAAAGTTTAAAATTGCACACAAGTTTGTATAAAACCAAGAGCATGACCAAGAGATACAACAAAAGTTTTTAAATTTTAATACTTTTATACATTTAAAATACAAACCCTAATTTTGAGGTTGTTACAGTTTTGCTGATTTCTTGTTGTAAAAAACGGTCGGAACTGTCGATTAATCGTCCGTTTGTGCGGATTATGCGGGGCGATTATACGAAAAAGGCCAACTAATCGGATAATACTGTCAATTTGGCGTTCACAAACGTTAATTGTACTTCGATTTATATATATGTGACGTTTTGCCTACCGACTCCGATTAAACGGACAATTAATTGACCGTTCCGTCCATGGATAAAAAAGCAATGTAGGTGCGTGCTTGGACTTCTGGTGGGACCTACGGTGGGGACCGGGAACAGAAAAACCAGTCGATTTTTCCCAGATTAGCAAATTCAAATTCCAGTTTTTGAATTTCGATTGGTTTTAAGCAAATTTAAGCGAATTTTATTCGGATTTTTTTTGAGAATTTTGGTAACTGCCGATTACCATTTTCGACCAACGGCTAGGAAATTGCCCGTTTCGGTTTTTTATCCCTGGTTTCGACCGTTTAGCTGCCTCGTTTCTCGGTGTGGTAGAGCGCTACCGCTGGTTGGGCGCCTAGCTCGGTGCTGTGGCCGGTGGGGCAGGATGTGGCGATAGTTGCTGTTAAGAAACCAGCCCCAGGGCCTGGCCCACGATGGGTTGCTCATCTATCCAGTAGCCTATATAAGGAATGAGGAACCCCAACAAATGTACTACAGTTTTACAGAAGAGCAATAAAGAGAAGCTAGAAGTCCCCTCATATCTCTGTGTTCAATCTACTATTTTGTTTTTATGATTTTGAGTTTGTCTACGAGGTAACCGCTCGGACTGGGCTCGCCAATGACAGTTCCTCAACACGTTATCAGCACGATTGACTCTCCTCGAATCAAAAGATAACCATCGTAGCACGACGCTCGTAGATCAAATCGTTTTTCTAGATCGCTTTCAATTCCATAATTGCTACTTTCTATATTATTTTATCATACGGTGCAAATCTGCTCTAATCTACCGTGAGCCGACTTGAAGTCATCGGCACAATGCCGATCAGTAAATTGCATGAAAGAGTAGATGATGATTGCACTGTGAATTGTAAATTCATTCTAATCTATCGCGAGACAACTTGAAGTCGCCAGCCAAGCCGATTGGTGGATTGCATGAACAGTAAAGAGAAGAAAGAAAAAACCGACCAAAGTAGTCGTGTACGGCCACACCGCCGCCAATCTACCGTTGGCCTGGAGCCGCGCCGCCGCCTGTCCCACAGACACACCGCCAAAGATGCCACTGCACCCAGTATGTGCCCCGGGCAACAAGAAGCACACACATGGGCACGACATGCATGATCAACATAATCAATCAAAGAGATGTACATGCATGTGACCAACGCGCCCGTATGCGGAGCATATCCTCACGCCGTGCCGCAATCCCGCGGACGCGTTGTCGATGCACGATCTGCGGCCATCCTAAGGTTATGTTACTCGGTGCTACCGGCGACGTCAGTCGATTGCCGTGTCGCCTATTTGCACGCGCCGCCCATTTCTCCTCGCCGCGCCGCATGGGCACGAGCACCGCTAGCCCGCATGGCACGAAGGCCGCGGCCGCGTCCGTCGGCCCAAGAAGCTGCCACTCCTAGGCCGCCGTCGTCGGCCCGGACGTCGGTGAGCCACCACGGCACGCATGGCAAGCCGCCACACCGCGCCAAACCGGCGTTGCCACTCCGCGCGCTTTGCCAGGCGCCTCGCGCCATAGCGCCTCGAAGACCGCCCGCGTCGTCGCGCCTTGTAGGCCACCCGCGCCGCCACGTCATGCCTCGTAGGCCGCTCGCATCGTCGCCGCGCGCGCCGCATGCGCCACCGTCAGTCCCGTCGGCCTCCCCGCGCGTGAGTGCAGTCGCCACCGAGCCTGCGCGTGTGCAACCGCCACCAGCCTACCACCGACACTTCGCCCATGCGCCCGTATGTGCCAGCACCGGCCTGCCGCTCCATGCGTGTATTGCGCGGTCGCCGATCTCGCTCGGCCCTCCCGCATGAGGCGCGCCGCCGCCGGCACTAGTCCGCCGCACTGAGCTCCCACGTCGTTGCATGGTGGCACATGCTTGTTTGGCCAAGAAGACTCGGGCGGCTAGGGTTAAAACACTAGCCGCCACCTCGTGATGGGCCGATCAGCGTTTTTTTGCGTTGGATTGGGCCATCGGCCGCAGCCCAAAACTAGACATGGGCCGACAGAAATTCCCTAAAAACGATAAATTACGAAAAAGAAACAAGGGGGCGGTGGAAAATCCCGGATTTTTGCAAAAAGGCCTTCGGTTTTTTTAAAATTACGCAAAAAAAACTCAGAACTGAAAATTTCCAAATAAACCCTCGAAGTTCTGAAAACTTTGAGAACATATTTCAGAAAATAAACTCTTGCAGAATAAGCCCTCATAAATTGAAAAATTACGCGGATAATTTTATCAGAATAGAAAAATAGTGTTTTAGCCCCTAAAAATTACATAATTATCTGAAAAATCATATTTCAACAAAATAGGGCATTTGAAGCATGTTTAACTTTATTATTATTTATATGCAATTTATGTATTGTATTTATTGTTTTGATTATCTATGATTGTTTATATTACTTTTAATCACTAAAAATAGCAGTAAATCATGAAAATACATAGAAAAATATGAGATCACGAACTGAGAGTTTGAAGAACATTATGAGAACTTTGCAACTATTTTTTTGTAGATTACCAACAGTAATCTTATGAACTCTTTGAGAAAATGACTGGCATCACGAACCAGGAGTTCGAAGAACTGACCCAGCATGGCTAGAATTTGTACATAATTTATACCAGTCTTCAACTCTGTGATAAGGTAATCACAGATGAGTAGAAGATTGAGAAGACTCTCTCTACCTTTCTCCCGAATGTAGTGCAATTCACACGTAACTATCGTCAAGACAGCTACAAGGAGTATGCTGAATTGATTGACGTCATGCAAGTTGCGGAAGTTCAAGATGATATTCTAAGAAAGAACTACATCTCACAGCCGTCTAGTAGCAATGTTGGCCATAAAGCCAATGCTAGCAGCTACAAAGTGAGGAAACCTCTCACGAAGGAGAGGGGCAAGAAGAGTAAGGTCGTGGGTCGCACGTTATTGATGTTTTTAGTCTAAGAAGAACGACAAATGACAGCATGAGGCACACCTCGCCATTGCAGGCACAGAGGATCCACAATCATTAGTTGCACTTATGAATGTGGACAGCTCAATAGCAGCCCCCATCGCCCCTTCTTTTGACATTGCAGCGGTCGTAGTTGTAGTTTTCTAAGAGGAGAAGATCGCCATGGAGCAGATTGAGGCAAAAGTTTCTGAATATTTCGTTGATTGGATCTAGTGCACGCATTGCACTTAGATATTTTTATAGCCACTTACAATTTATGGTTGTAATGAAACATTGAATTATTTTACTCTTTGAATAATGGTAGTAAGCTCTAGAAGAGCAAAGCATTAAATTCTTGTCATGAGTCATGCAAGGCTTATAGTCCCGTATTTATAATAGCAAGTTATGTTCTAATACCTGAAGTATTTTATTTATGCGTTGCTTGCTTCCTGATGCATATTAATAAAGTACATTATATTAGAACGCGTGTGGCGCTTTATAGAGGAAGTGTGCTTAGCGGATAGCGGCACAACGAATACCATCTTGAGAGAAGCAAAAAATTTCTAGTCGACCAGCAAGAATGCTAGTAGTCTTACGACAATCGCAAACAACGATACTTGTATAATAGGTTCAGGAAGGACCATAATTATACTCCAAAACAACTTTGGTCATTGGAGAAGCTTTATTGTACCCATAATCGATTAGAACTCTTAAGGATATTCGCGTTAACAGTTTCTACGTGGAAACTGAATCAGAGTATGGTAAGAAATACCTACTCATTATTAAGCGTGAAGAAAGTGAAAAATAATATTAGAACGACTTCCTTCTTATGAACTGGGCTATACTACACTAATATTAAGGCACCTACAGCCTATACTGTCCCGAAAATTGTATTTAGAAGCTTTGAATTTTTCTATCTTTGGCATGATAGATTATGTCATCTAGGTCTTAGAATGATGAGAAATATAATTAACAATTCACATGGACATAATATCAATGTAAAAACTTTCCGGAATCAGGAAGGTTTTGTGTGTCCCGCATGTGCTCAATGTTCACACCTAGAATGGACTAGTACAGTATTGATTAAAATGATTAAATTTATTGCTCGGCCAATTTGAAGAATTATAATTTACCAACTACATGTTGGGGACACGCACGGGTTACGAGGGTTGGGAAAGAGCGAGGATCCTACACCAATACACAATGCAACATGCAAGGCTTAACAAGGAATTGCATTTTGTTAAAGAGATTACTTGTGCAATATTTATAACAAGAGAGGTTACCTCCACCTCATGCTTATTTTTGATAGCGGTTACATCCACCACTTAACATCACTGGGTACATCCACCAGGAAAACCAAAACGAGGTCACAACGACCCATCACATTTTATCCCGCCCACAAGGTTTTATAATGAGAACTAACTCTTGTAAGTTCCCATGTCGCCCATGACCGTAGGCACGGCTATTCGAACAGTTTATTACACTCTCACAGAGGTTGTACACTTTACCCACAAGAGACAATCATCTTGACATGTACACATGTTTCGTGAGACATGTGAGTCAGGGAGATCGTCACAAGGCCTTTACAATGCATCCACCGGTATTTGTTACACCCGCTAAGGTTTCACCTCGAGAAGGGTTACGTTCACGTAGACCCGTCAACCCCTTTCCTGACCCCTCTTGCGCCACACGACTACGTTCACACAGCACTGTAAGTCATTTCACCCCAACCCATAACCACAAAGACTTATGGCGTAGCGGGTCATCCGCTCGGTGCAACTCATACTAACGGATACAAATTATTTAGCAGTCGACACCATTATAGACATGTGGTTGTACTGCTTACATTGGGGTCATCACGAGTTAAGTCCTTAGGGACCATCAGGCGGTTCATACCACATACCATCCACAAACCAACATTCCTTGGGCTGCATTAGCACCCACCAACATACCATCCATCATACCATCCGCCTGGATGTGATAAGCAATTCTTAGGGTTTTGAGAGATAGGAAAATACATCAACACAATCACCTCAGTCATTTACATCCAATGACCCCGAAACCATGTTCATTTTAAGAGATGATGGTAGGGTAGATAATACCCCGATACTTAAGCAAGACTAGCATGGCGCTTAAGTATAGCCTATACTAGTATAGTTACCAAATAATTACTAGGGTGACAAAGACTTAAGGTAATTTAATTATCAAGGGATGGTGTATTAATAATTAAACATCAAGTTGGCATTTAACTACCTTAGGATTTTTAACATACATTTGCATAACGAAATTAAGCATGCAATTTGATACTTTAAAAGGACATAATTTGCATAAAATGTAGGTTCAATATGATCAAAGTATTGACTCACCTGGGTCTAGGTCTAGGTGATTTTGATACTCTTGAGCTTGATCGAAGTGGGGGTCTCCGGCTTCTCCGAACTCTACGCGATCGATCGTACCGGAAAAGAAACAAGCGAGCAAACAAAATAAATAAATAACAATACTCAACAAATGAACTCCAAAATAAACCAAACTAGCACCAACAGAAATAACTTGATTTTAGAAATTTTTAGAAATAAACTTCACAATTTTTGGAGTTGAAATGAGGGAGAAAAGAGATTTTAAAGCCTCTCTTTTGAAACAAAAAGAAAAAGGAAAGAAAAACCACAAAAAAAAAAAAGGAAAGTGGCCCACGGCCATGCACTGGCAGTGCAACTTCGGCAACGGCACGCACTCTCATCAATTTTAGACCATCGGCATGTAAAATTTATTCACTTATGCAACTAGCGCAATGATCAGCACCGAAAACTTCTTATCTTCGCAGATTTGGTTGCAAGGTTTATGTACCTATACCACCACCGCAACAAATTACAATGGGTCTTCTCCGAAAGTCTGGGATATACGTTGGTTACGAGACAACACCCATAATAAGGTATTTGGACCCTATGATGAGATATTTACATATTGTTCGATTCGCTAATAGTATATTAGATGAACATAGCTTTCCATCACTAGGGAGAAATTGACCCTTTGATGAAAAATATCATAAAATAACATGGCAAGCCACGGGAAGTTTAGAAGACAATTGAAGTTCATGCACAAGACCCATGCAGTAGTGAAGCAAATAGAGAAGTTCAGAAGACAATTGCAGTCAAGAAGATAATTAAAGTCCAGAAGATAATTGATTTACAAGCATTAGCAAATCAACTGTCTGACCACTTTAGTGATTTGAAGAGTGTGACTAAGTTGCATGTGCCTGCACGAAATGCACCAGATAGGGTTGAAATACCGATAAAGGTATCCATAATCCCATCCTAAGGCCTCAGAAAGGACGAGAACTCTCGCCCCTCGAATCCGAAGTAACGGGGGATGCCTGGTGAAAAAGGATAAGAGGGACTTGATATAGCTAATCATTGAAGTTCTCCAAAACCAGAAGAGGGGCCAGTTAAGACCTGACATCAGTATGACACTTTCAGAAAAGGCATACTAGAATTGAACATCCCCATAAAGAGAGATACCAGCATCGATGTGTGCGAATACATCGGAGTTGAAAAACTAAAGGGACTTGCCTCGTAATTAAAAGCAGCGGTGAGCAAGTAGAAGTCTAGAAGAATCGCTCCTTTAAAAAATAGTTATAAACTTTATGACCTTGGGGAACCTATGAATAAGACAACAGCCAATGTCGATATTGATTTTGTAAAAAAAATTATCACAATCATCGATCTTGATCCAGAGCCTGCATCGCTCGCTGAATGTAAGAAAAAGATCATATTTGAAAGATTGGAAGAAGGCAATAGAAACTGAAGTATTCTCTCTGAATAAAGGAGATATGTTTGGGCCTGTAAGCCGCAGGCCTCCCCATGAGCACTCTCTGTAGGGCATAAGTGGATATTTGTTCGGAAGATAAATGAAAATAAGCAAGATTCGTTGCACAACGTTTCACTCAACGTCTAGAAGATGATTATGAATAAACCTATGTTGGAATTGAATCTCTCAATCCCTATCACAGAGATGTATACACACACATGTATTATGAACTCACATACACACGCATGGGAGCAGCGAACTTACTCCAACCAACTCGTACTCTACTAGTGACAGGTTATTGTCTTCTTTCATCACAAAAATAGTAGGCTCTGTAACCTCCACACGCCCCCACTTGTCGACCGCAAACCTCATCGAGCCCTTGAACATATGGATTTCCGCATTGCGCAAAATTGCTGTGGTGCCTACCTCCAACAAGTCAACTTGCTCGTTGCGGGCGGTGAAGATGATGACCCCGGTCTCGTCGCTGACGAGGCACTCCGCAATGTGGACCGGACGGGAGCTGACGGCGACAGCGACGGGGCCGCCCGCTCTGTCGCGTCCTCTAATACCAAATGTTGGGATCAAACACGGAATCTATGCGCCCAAATCAACCATAGAAATGGGATTTTCAGACGATGAACAATGAAAATACAGAGAAAATTGCCCTAAGTGTTCTTCTCTGAACCTCGTCGTTCTTCTTTGAACTCTATTGTTCATCGTCTGAAAATCCTGTTTCTGTGATTGATTTGGGCGCATAGATTCCGTGTTTGATCTTAACAACCTATTATCCGGTTATGGGCGGAACTCCCTTGAGATATTTAATCTCAATAACAGTAAATTTGAATTTACAAATAAATTTGATGGATGTGGTAACTGCATACCTTTATAGAAATTTAGATTCAGATATTTATATGAAGATACATGAATGTATCTCTGTTCTGAACCAAGACAGAGCAAATAGAAACCAGTACAATGTGAAACTCAAAAAGTCACTGAACGGACTTAATCAATCATGCAGGATGTGGTATACTCGTTTGAAGCAATTTTCACATGGAAGAAGATTTGATGTGGTTGATGTCATAATCAGGGGCATTGTTTCTTCAAAGAATGACAGGGTAAATTTTTTTTATCATGCTCCTTATATCATGGCTTTAATTCTTAGCAAGATTGAGTATAAGGGAGGTTTAGGATCACCTCATAAGGCTTACAAGTCTAGAGAAAATCCTCCCATTCGCTTTCAGGGACAGCAAGTACAACAAGAAGAAATTGCTCCAGAGGAAGCAACTGCAGATGTTGCTCAAGGTCAAGTTACCTTAGCTCAGATTCTCAAAAATCAGACCTTGATCCTAAATAATCTCTTGCAGCTTAAGGTCACCCAACAGGAGATGAGGACAGAACAGAAAGAATTTCAGACTGAGAGTCAAAACAGGCTAGCTGTTCTGACAGAGACAGTCGATTCTATGGAACAACTCCTATCGACTCCTTAGCGCTTCACTCGTCGTCGTCCCAATACCTCAGCAGGGACTTCCACTTTTGCTTTGGTTCCACTTCCTCAGGCTCCGGTTGCTCCACCTCCTCAGGCTCCAGTTCCTCAGGATCCCTCGACCCTTCCTGCTCAGGATCCAGCTGCTTGATGTTTTTGGTACTTTGATGCCAAAGGGGGAGAAGTAGATTAAATAGAAGTGAAGCAAGTTCTAGGGGGAGTTAGATAGTCTTTTGATACCTTATGTTTATTTAAGTTGTTTTTGTTAAAGGTTGTTTTCCTGCTGAATGCTTGTAATAGTTCACTCTCTATTAATATCATGTTGAACTCTGTTAAATCTTGTTGGTTGTTTTTGTCAAGTATAACCTCTCTTTATTGCAATCTTAATTATGATAATTCCTAATCATTGCAATTTTCCTCAGTACCAACAGGCTAAAGAAACTATGCCAAGATTTGTCAAAAATCTCTGCTTGTGCTCTCAAAATAGTCTATTAATTAAATGCACATGTTTAGGGGGAGCCTTCCTTGTTCCGACTTAACAAGAATATAATTCTCTTCAACTCATTCAAACTCTTCACATGAATTATGTTGTTAAGTCATCAAAAGAATATACACTTGTTTCACAACTATGGGTATATTCAAAATATTTCTTCCCACATATTAACTAGGTTGTCATCAATTACCAAAAAGAGGGAGATTGAAAAGCATTTAGGACCCTAAAAATTGGTTTTGGTAATTAATGATAATATGTGAATATAGGACTTATTGGTTTGTTGAGTATTTACAAGGTTTAGTCCAATTAGTGTATATGATCTTGAAGATGCATGCTAAAGGACTTATGAAGATCAAATATGGATCAAAGATGAGTACAAGTAGTTCTGGATCTTTTCACTTTTTACCGGTCTTAGGAGAAATGGTTGGAAGACCGGATTATAGGTTAAATGTTGTACTATTTAGAGGGATCATGTCTAGTAACTTGATAGCATGTTCTTGTACTTTATGGATCAATTTAGGATCATGTATGCATATGGTTTTCATTTTGAATTGCCAAGTCTGCTTTGTCAGGATAATCGGTAGTACCGGCGTTGGTTATGCGGTACTACAGCTCAAAGGTACGACCGGGCTTGTAGTGCGGTACTACCGCACCTCGGTTGTTCCGATTGTTACTTGGCGGTATGTTTTTTCCAGAGAGACACTTTTTCTGATCTCGATGCCAAACTCTCTACGCGGTAGTACCGCAAGTGTTCATGCGGTATGACCGGACTATGGTAGTACCGCAGTTCTTGAGCGGAACTACCGCATGCCGGTCATTCCGACTTTGAAGCGGTATGCTTTTTCTAGTACGCACCCCTTTGATTCTCTCGGAAAATGGTAGTACCGCATTCGCCTTGCGGTATGACCGATCTGCGGTAGTACCGCTAGTTTGTTGGCTGTAATACCGCAGTACGAGTTAAAACGGCTATGTCAGAACATTTAATACCACTATTATAGCCGTTACAGGGTGGTTGGAGAAGTGCGGTAGTACCACTCGGTACATGGCGGTAGTACCGCATGTGGCTGAAAAGTAGAGTTTTCTTCTCCAACGGTTATAATTGTTGGTGGGGGGTATAAATACACCTCCACCTGCTCAAAGACAGAGTGCTAGACCACATTTAACATCCTTAGAGCCTTGTGCATTTATTCAACTCTTCAAACTCACTTGTGCACTCTTTGAGAGGTTGTTGAGCTCATTCAAGTGCATTCATCATTCTAGTTGATCCTATTGCACTTGAGTGTCGTCGAGCGAAGGCCATTGATTTGTTACTCTTGGAGTTTTGCCGAACTCCTAGACGGTTTGGCGGTGATTGCACGGTGATCTCTTCAAGAAGATTGTGAAGAGGCCCGGTGCTGAGATTGTGAGTGGTTCGGTGTTCACCATCTCCGAGCGGAGGAAGAACAACCAATAGTGATCGAGGAAAGACTTAATTCGTGGAGTTGGCTTGATTTATTCAAGCTCTCTCAAGATGACTAGTGAAGACTGGCAAGTCTTCGATACCACGAGAAAAATCTTCATTGTCTCACTTGTGGTTATTTCTTGTCTTTACTTATTCCGCACTTATAATTCAAGCATTTATCTTGTGTTAAATTGCTTAGCTAGAATTATATCTAGTATTGACATTAGCTCTTTATTGTAGAAGTTGCTTGATAGTTCATTCATTATTTTGTGATAGAAGTATTTGATAGAACTATTTAGCTCTAAGTTTAATTTTGTCGATTAAATTTAGAAACCTCCTATTCACTCCCCTCTAGTCGGTTATCCTTGATCCTATAGCAGCTTAAGCATGCTCCTGAAAGGATATTAGTGTATTAGTCAACCTACACTAAAAAGGTGTTAGAAAGGTTCGACTTTGAAAAGGCATACCCTTCGAAAGTGCCGATGGTCGGAAGATCTTTGCTGCAAGATAAGGACTCGTACAGACCAAGAGAAGAGGGGGGAGGAAGTCCGGATCAGAATTCTCGTACTTAAGTGCAATAGGAGCACTCATGTATTTTATAAACTGTACTAGATCAGGTATTGCATTTGTCGTAAACCTACTAGTAAGGTATAGTACAGAACCTACCAAAAGATATTGGCAAAGAATAAATGACATCTTCCGATACCTCTAAAGAAACAAATAACTATTATACAGAAAGAACAAAGACCTAGTTATAAATGGCTATGTAGATGCTAGGTATCTATCAGACCGACATACAATCAAGTCGCAAACAAGCTATGTATTTCTATGCGATGGAACTACGATTTCATGAAAATTGTCTAAGTAATGTCTTGTATCGACTTCGACGAACCATTCAGAAATAGTAGCACTATACGAGACTTCACGAGAATGTTCTTGGTTTCGACGGATGATTCACCACATCTAGTAGTCGTGTGGATTGAACACCGTACAGACTTCCACTATTATCTATGAAGATAATGCAGCTTGTGTTGCACAGGTGCAGATGAGTTATGTAAGAGTCTTATTATAAAGCATATCAATCTCAAATTCTTCTATGCTCATGAATACCAAAGATGAACAAAATTGAAGTATTGTATACTAAGTCAGATGAAAATCTTACAGATTTATTCACTAAGTCACTTCAGCATCTAGCTTTGATAGGTGTATACGTGGAATTGGAATGGTGAGACTTGAGAAGTGCAAAATTCAAAGAGAGAATCTTTACTAACTCATTATTGAAACTTGATCATGAAGGTCGAGTACCCAAAAAATAAATCCTGAAGATTAAATGAAATTAAGTGAATTGTACTATTTTTCTCTTGACGAGTTTTTGAAATCTCTCGACTAAAGTTTTTAACAAGATAATTGTGCAACACAGCAAAACGTGTATTATGCACTATTTCTTCAATTTTTTCGCTGTGCTTTTATAGAGTTTTGACGAGACACTAACATAACAGATAAGTACTAGAGAGAGTGTTAAAACAGATCAAGGCCGGCAGCCCTGGTCCACGATATGCTACTCATTCATCCAGTAGTCTATATAGAGGAGATATGACTCCAACAATTATACTACAGTTTTACAGAAGAACAATAAATAAAAGTTAGAAATCTCTCATTTATGTGTTCAATCTACTATTTTATTCTTTTATTTTTATATTATTTTATAATTCTAAATTTATTTACAAAATAATCGTTCGACTTATCAACAAGTTTCTCAGCGGTTGCCACTCATCCGCCCCAAACCTTGAATCGACGACCCGGCCCCCTCATCCAGCCCAAACCCCAGCATCGCCCCCCACACCCGCTTTCTCCTCACGAACGCGACCCAAAACCCCTCCCCTAACCTCCCTCCTACTTCGACTCCCTCCCTTTGGTCTCCACCGCCATGGCCGCCGGGCGGGCCTTCCTCTGCGCCCCCTCCTCCCTCGCTGCTGGAACCCGCCGCCTAGCCTTCGCCTCCCCACCGCTCCGCCCCCTCGCCGCGGCGCTCCACCGCCGCGGCCGTGGTCGCTGCTGCGCCTCCATCTCCTCGTCCTCCGACGCCTCCGCCTCCACGCAGGCGCCCTACGTGCTCACAACGCCGCTCTACTACGTCAACGCGCCGCCGCACATGGGCAGCGCCTACACCACCATCGCCACCGACGCCATCGCCCGCTTCCAGGCAAGCCTCCATGCGCAAACAAACTCGCTGTATTTTTCTAACAATTAATAATCCCCCTTAACAATTAGGGCTCGTGCAAGAGCAAAATGGGAGCAATTCGCACAAGCTCATGTTAGGAATTTTGAGTTTGTTACACTAGAGCCACCTGCAGTTGATAGTTTGATAAATGTCTACTGTTGTATAACCAGGTGGTGGGATGTGCCACTCCAGTGCTTGCGCACTGCAGTAATGTAGATTAATATATTTCATATATGTTTGCCAAGTAAATTGTCTGCGTTCATATATAATATACTTGAGTTAGCCTTCAAAACAAACATATATACTCGAGTTCATCTGAAATTGGATCTGGGTCGACCAAGTAAATTGTTCATGTGGATATGGATATGGGTTGGTGAAAGGGATCCTATGTTTGTCATATATTCATATGAGTGCATATTGCATAATTTGTAACTTTCTAGTCACGCCGCCCTAGATATAATTCATATAAGGCTACAAATACAATCTTATCATAGTGGAAAGGAAAAACGCTTAATGTACGGAATCTTACATGCATAGTTTTCCAGTTCAATGATTGGATTGCTAAGTTTTGACAATCTAAGCTAGTGGGAACAAAATGCACGCTTTCTGTTGCTTAACTCTCATTGTCCAAGAGTCTGTTAATGATACTTCTATTCTTGCAGAGGTTGCTAGAGAAGAGGGTTATATTTATTACTGGAACAGATGAACATGGTGAGAAAATTGCCACTTCAGCTGAGGCTAGTGGTAGAAACCCGAAGGATCATTGTGATACAATTTCAAATTCATATAAGATGCTTTGGGCTGATGTATGTCCACGACTCCAAGTATTTTCATTTTCCATGTTGTTCACCACCACATGGAGTAAATCCTGAGCTCATTTTTGTCATCCTACTTTGTTTCACATTCCTGCAGCTAGACATAGAGTATGACAAGTTTATTCGCACCACTGATCCCAAGCATGAGGCTGTTGTTAATGACTTCTATTCTAGAGTACTAAACAGTGGTGACATATATAGAGCTGATTATGAAGGGCTTTACTGTGTGAGCTGTGAGGAGTACAAGGTAAGCTTCTGTTTCTACCTTCTCAAATAGCAGTACCAGTACATTATTTTTGTTATGGAGGAAGGAGCAAGCCGGCGCAGCGAGGCCACAAACAGTACCGTGGGTACTGTAGCATATGTGAACAGTACACGATGGTACTGTAGCACCGTTATTTCCATATGCTCCGATTGGTTTCCTATAATAAAGAATAGTTGGTTAGGCAGGTTATTTTAGGATTCCTTATGTATCAAGTTATTATTAGGGATATGATCTTATTTATTAGGAAGATTATTTTTAATAGTTGGAAAGATTAGATTGGATTGATAGGTTTTCTTATAGATTATTTCTTAGGGGTTAAGTCGGACTGTCCCTATAAAAGTGATAGCATGTATCTATTATCAATGAAAGCAATTAGAAATCAAGAGTTCAATTAAGCCTCAGAGCCTCGCTACCTCGACAGGGAAGAGCCCTGCCGACGGTTAGATGAGAGCGAGTGCCCTACCCTTGGTCCTCAGATCCGTACCCCAACAGTTACCACAACATTTGGTATCAGAGCCACCACAACATTTGGTATCAGAGTATATCGTTGTCCCTTCCACCATGTCGGGCAGCGAGGGTTTCGACTCCATGACAATCAACGACATGCTGGGTTGTATGATTGAGATGCTTGGTGTTCGGAGGAGAGAAGCCACGCCAGGAGTAAGGAATGTTCCACCAATCCGCTGGCCTTGACAGCAACCCCACTGGCTGTGACCTTGGCCAAGATGGAGGAGCAGAAGGAGGTGACGCCTGTCGTCACCAACATAGCTGCGCCGCAACTTCCATCACCTCCAGAAGCAGCACTGCCAACAATGTCACTCCTGTCGTCGCCATCAACGCCACCCCAGTGGGCAGCGCTGCCTTTGGCTGCACCCCCGGTGCATTCGCTGAGGAGGAAGGATGTCACTATCCAGTGGTGATCTTTTCCACGCGGCTGGCTGACACCGTGCCCTAGGCGATGCGGAGCGCATCGGCTGAGGGGCCAACGCCATCGTCGCGTCCTCCCTCCCATCATCACGCTCCGTGGCAGTACGGGCGTCACTGCTTCCCCATGCCGGTTGCCCATGTCGCTGGCGCTTCTATGATGCCACATCATGCTAAGGCGTTTCTTTCTTGGGCGCCATATGTCAGAGTATCGCTGATTTGCTCTCAAGCGAACCGACGCCGGTACCGGATACTCTTGTCAACATGGGGCCACTAAGAACTTCAACCGTGGCCACCACCGCACCTCGAGGACGAGCTGCCTCGCCATGAGGGGTGTAATGCTATGGAGGAAGGCGCAAGCCGGTGCAGCGCGATCATGAACGGTACCATGGGTACTGTAGCATGCGTGAACAGCAGCACCGTTATTTCCATATGCCCCGATTGGTTTCCTAGAATAAAGAATAGTTGGGTAGGCAGGTTATTTTAGGATTCCTTATGTATCAAGTTATTATTAGGGATATGATCTTATTTATTAGAAATGTTATTTTTAATAGTTGGAAAGATTAGATTGGATCGATAGATTTCCTTATAGATTATTTCTTAGAGGTCAAGTCGGACTGTCCCTATAAAAGGGATAGCATGTATCCATTATCAATGAAAGCAATGAGAAATCAAGAGTTCAATTAAGCCTCAGAGTCGTTACCTCGACAGGGAAGAGCTCTGCCGGCGGTTAGATGAGGGCGAGTGCCCTACCCTCGGTCCTCAGACCCGTACCCCAACAGTTACCACAACAATTTTTGGGGCAAATGTATTAGTGCATTTAAATACTCAATGGTCAGTATAAATACTTGACTTCAGTGCACTGTATAAATATGCATTATTATATCTTTAATGAGGAAGATTTTACCTACTACTGATTGTGTTTTTTACCGCCCAATATTCTCTTTTGGCTGTTCATCCTTTTTATAGAGGATTGATTTCTGTATCAGTTTCCATGTCCTCTTAAGTAGGAGGCTGGATGTATATCTAATAAGTAATAATCAACATATCAGTAAGGTAGTGGTTTGCCAATGGTTTACAGCATACATTATCTACAGTGGCTTGGCAATGGTGTTCGGCATACATTCTCTAAAGCAACATGGCACAACTTTGTGTACCGATCTATTTTCATGAAGTCTGGTCAGGTTCATTGCTGTACCTACTGGATGCTGTAGGGTTTGGTTTAGTTTTTTTTGTCCTTAGACAAGCTAGATACAAAAGCAAATATGTGAAATGTGCAAAACCGTAAGACTTTTGAGGGAACTCTTCACACACACACACAAAAAAAAAAAACATTATGCTGGTAGAGTTGTCTATTGTATTATTGCCTTTTTTTTATGCTATGCAGTTGTGTTGTACCATGTGCACTTATGTAGATCATAATGTTGGTTTTGTTGATTGACACAGGATGAAAAAGAGTTAGTGGAAAACAATTGTTGCCCTGTACATCTGAAGCCTTGTGTACCTAGAAAGGAAGATAACTATTTCTTTGCCTTGTCAAAGTACCAGCATAAGTTGGAAGATCTGCTGACAAGTAATCCTGATTTTGTAAGGCCATCACATCGCTTGAACGAGGTGAGGCTTTAATCTTCTTTGTTATGTTTTTATTAATCTGTTCTGTGTTTTTTTAGTTATTGACTTATTGTACATCACTGCAAATTGTGGTCGAAAAGTGTAAAACTGTTTGTTTAAATGGAGCTTCTAACTATACAATTTGAGTATTGACAATAAATAAATAAATAAATAAATTAGATTGGCATATGTCTTCTTGGAGGTCTGCCATAATTTTCTCAAATATATCTTTGTTATCAAATATGTAACAAGCCATGTGGGTTTCATGGTTGTCACGGTAGGCTTGGCGACCACGGCGCCTAAGAGGCGCCATGACGCCATGGTGTCTAGGCGGGCGCCTAGTCATCCTCAAGGCAAGGCAAGGTGAGCTAAGGCGGTTCACTTGGAGCATCTCTCTCATGATGGTTGTGGTTGTCTTGGAGCATCTCTCTATATCTCCAAAGCCCTTGGCAAGATGTTGCTTAAGCCTCTTGATTCCCGAAGAAACAGTCACTCCACAAAGCTTGCATTGGACCTTATCTTTGTTGCCCAAATCTGGCCAAAAACCATACTGCCACCTAGGATCTTTGGATTTTGCCCTTCGTTTAGGATCTTTACTTGGATCATATTGCTCAGTCTGCTGCTCGGCTGCCTCAGTATTGTCACCACCTTGCTCTCTCTGATTTCCCATCAAAGATTCAAAGGTCGACAGACCTGCACATCAGTAGCCACATGAGCACATCAGAATCACTTCACATTATCAGAAGCCGAAGAGGGACCGAGTCACCGAAGCACTACAGAGGGGAGAAGCAGAGGGGGGGAGGCGGCGCCGCAAGAGCGCGGGAGGGAGTGGGGGAGTGGACTAGTGGAGGCAGCGCGGGAGGGAGGGAGGCGGCGCGGCAGGAGCACAAGAGGGAGGGAGGCGGCACAGCAGGAGCGTGGGAGGGAGGGAGTGGCGGCGGGCGCTGCTAGAGCGCAGGAGGCGGCGCGGCGGGAGCGCGGGAGGGAGGGGGGGGGGAAGTGGTGGCGGGCGCGGCGGGAGTGGAGGTCGGGTCGCAATAGGGAGTGGAGGTCGGAGAAGGCGTACCTGGCGGCTAGCGGCCGGCGCGGTGAGGGGTGGCGACGGCTAGCCGACTAGGGTTTGGCGCTTTGCTTTGGCTTCACTTCCCAGTTCCCACGAGCGAAGCTTTTGCGCCCGGCAGCCCGAGACCCTGAGCGCTCCTTCCTTCTTTATCCGGGGCGGACGTGGCAAGGCGCCCGCCCAGAAGCTCGCCTTGGACACCTCTTCGACGCCGTGGACGCCGCACCGACCTGGGCGCGCACCTAGACGGCCAAGGCGACGTGCTCCTCCGCGGCATCCCCTCTGCACCGCCTGGACGCTAAGGCGACATTGTGACAACCATGGTGGGTTTCATTGGGTCATTTCTTTTCTGCTTGCCAGGAAGTGCTGTTGGCATTGAACAAACATCCTTACAATACATTTTCTTACTAACATGTCAAGTTGTCACTCAGATGGCATCCTAAGATATCAGCATTTTACCACTTTTGAAAAAAGAAAACTGCCAGATGTTGCTTTATATAGGTTAAAAAATGTAAATAATCAATAGACAGTGAAGAGTGTCTGTAGACTACAACTGTTCTTATGTATCCATAGTTTGTGCAGTAATATCATTGGTCATCACATGATTCTTTACCTTTCGTTGGCAGGATATGATTACCTTGACTTCTCAAAGTAGTGAAGTACATATGTGCATCGGTGCATGCCTAAAGCAATGACTGATCACAATGCATCTTAGTAATTAGTCTGTATTATGCTCACCATTGGACTTCTATTGGATTCAACTTGCAAGAGAAAACACTTCATTCCGTTCTTGTACAATGATAATATAAAAATGTGCAGCTTTCTTATATAAAGTTCAAGATTCATACTGATGCTTCATGCTTTAGCTTCCAGTAATAACACAACCTTGGATGCTTCGTTAATTGTCAGTCTTTCTGCTTACATATGCTTATTTTTATGGTTTTAGAACACCCCTGCTCTTTATTCTCTCTCTGATTAAGACACAGCTGTAGGTCCAAGGATGGATTAAAAGTGGATTAAAAGATTTTTCTATTTCTCGTGCATCTGTAGAGTGGGGTATTCCGGTGCCAAATGACACTAAACAGACAATATATGTGTGGTTTGATGCTTTATTAGGGTATGTTTCTCTATTTCATACCTGCTGCTTTGCATTTTAGTAAGCATGAACAACTGGCATATTTGTTCTCAAATTCTACTGAATAGGTATGCGGTATGGCATTGATGTATGTTGTTTATTCCTTTCATCCAAGTATAGAAGATAAGATAGTCAACTTCATTTATTTATCATTTATGCTTGGCAAATTATTTGATTGTTTGTGCTTCTGTTTCCTCAAACTGTGAATTTTCTATGCATTTTCAAACACTGCTTCTATTTCTATGCTTTAACTATTCAATGACAACCTGATGTCCATGTTTACATTTTTGTAGTGCTTTGAAATCTGATAATTAATTTTTTTTCCATTAGCATTACTGCTTGTATTGATTAGCATATGGTCCTCAACTCCTCGTACATTACTGGAGTCTGATTGCTCAGAATTTATCTGAAGTGATCTCTTCTCACTATTAAATTCACTAATAGTCCTCTTTTTTTGGTACACTTGTGCACCGCTCATGTATGTTATGTTTTATTTTATCTTTGCTAGAGGTAATATATGCTTCTAGTAGTTTTCTTTTAGTTTGTGCATAGTCTTACTCTTCCACATGTACGTTACACGTCACAATAAAGTTACTCGACCATGTTTATATTGGATGATGGATTCTTTACTAGTTAAGTATAATGTTAAGCCCATGCATGCAATATATGAAAAATCGGCTTGCAGACTTGAATCTTGAAATGAGACTGGAATTTATTTTATTTTAAAATTCTTGTTCCCAACGACTTGATTACATATGTTATGTACTTTGGCCTATATTTGTTTTCACACTGGTCTATTTTTCGTGTGCTTTTGTCTGTAGTTATATTTCAGCATTACTAGATGATGGGGAGCAAGCAAGTTTACATCAAGCTGTTGACCGCGGTTGGCCTGCTTCTCTGCACTTGATAGGAAAGGTTAGTTTCAAGCATTTTTTTTTGTAGCAGTTTTCAAGCATTCATGTTCCTTGTTGCTACTTCTAGCAAAATATTGCGTGTTTCTCTTCTCATTCACGCTTAACATGTTTGTTTGTTCACACTGTTTATAATTTGATGTGAACTTGGATGGTACCAGTTGGGTTTTAACTTAGTTGCTAAGAAGTACTGAAAATATGATATCGTTTGTATGAATAAATCAGCACGAACTCCTTTTTTGTTGCTCTATATATTAATTAACTAAAATTACATGGGCCACTTAGTTTCCCATACGGAGAACTATTCAGGGATGGTCCTTCTTTCTTAAATTTTGTAATTGAGTCCCACTCCTTTCAATTTGAAAACTAAACCCCACTTTGTTTAAACTTGTTTCCATTGGATCCTGCTCCCCAACTGCAGCTCCTTGGGCTAATAAAACTCTGATGTGGCAGCATGATAATTAAGCACTGATGTGGCACAAAATCTCGGAAAAATCATCAGTAAGTTACTGAATTTGAGAAAATGTTGAAAATTTCTTGACTAGTAGGTCTCAGTTGAAACAAGTGTGAGAGAGTTAGGTCCTGATTTTCAAAATTGATAGAAGTGGGACTCAGCTGAAAAATCAAGAATAGGACACCGCTTCTCATATGTTAAATCTGGTAACCCTAACATCAACGTTGCAAACTTTGCAATGCCAACATCACCGAATATACTACTATCTGGATATGATGTGTTTCTCTTTATGTACTGCTTTGAGTACAGTACTATTTGTTTCCCATTGCAAACTTCGCAATGCTCACAAATTTACTTGGAGTTGGTCCCCTAGTGCTGTAGCCTTTCACAAGCAAGAATATTGATCAACTTCTTGTGTTTTATTATTTCATTCAGTGGAATATGGGTTGTGATGATTTCTTGTACATGTATCTCAGGACATATTGCGATTCCATGCAGTTTATTGGCCAGCAATGTTAATGTCAGCGGGGATAAGTGTTCCTGATGCAGTGTTTGGTCATGGATTCTTGACAAAGGTGATCTTACTTATTTCCAATGTTCTTGTTTCCACTTCTACAGATCTGATAGTGCTATAGCACTGCACCACAAACATTAATGAGAGCATACCAATGTGAAAATGAAATATTGGTTGAAATTGCTATTCCTGCCATTATGTGTGCATGTTCACCATCTAAACATTTGGATATCTGTTGCTGCATGATTAATTTCTTTGCGTAGTTTTGTTCTACTAACCCATCACTGATCCCTCTTTACGGCTCTAGCCTTCCCCATTTTGACAAATTTCAAATTTCTAAGAGCACCATGAAGAAATTATGTAGAGTAAATTTTGTAAAACTACACATATTTTATGTAAATTATCACAAATCTACATATTTAAGATAAGTTTCCAGTGAACTACACATAGATTGACAAAGTGTATCATACAACTACACTTTTAACCAAACTCTTTTGTTGCCAACGGTATGATAGCATGGGCCCACCGGCAAGAGATACATGCCATGATATCAGACCGCTACCTAGAATGGAGTTTGGTTAAAAGTGCAGTTTTCTGATGTATTTTTCAATTGATGTGTAGTTCTCTGAAAATTTCATTGTGTGTCTTGCTGGTGGGCCCATGCTATCAGACCGCTGCCTAGAATGGAGTTTGATTAAAAGTGTAGTAATCTGATACGTTTTGCCAATCTACGTGTAGTTCTTTGAAACCTTATCTAAAATGTGCAGTTTTGTGATAGCTTCCACAAAGTACGTGTAGCTTTACAAAATTCACTCAATTATATTTATGTGTTCCATTTTTATTATTTGATGGAATCCTGGATTAACTTTTTCCTACAGATCTTTGCACTCCGTGCAATATCATCTCTACCTTATAATACATTGTGTTTTACTGTACAATTTGAATCTAACTGGTACGACAGTATCATCTATGATTCCTGATAATAATGGTACTGCACAGGCCACAGGATACCACACTGGTATTAGTATATGTCCTTTGCCCCTATATCGGTTGCTATCTCAGATAGTCATATAGGTATGGCAATGTAGCGCATAGAAAAGGCCGTGTGGTTTTGCCACATGCTTTTGGTTTTAATGTTTGTAACCCTCTATTCTACATGCTTTTCTAGTTGTAACAACTTATGATCCCTTTTTTTTGTGGACATAAATGTATGTCTTCTACTTCGTAAGAAGGGTTGCACTGATAAACATAAAATATATTAAAAAAATCTAGATTCTGAGCCACTTTTTTTTTTTTTTTTTAATCTCATGTTTCATTTCACACAGCAATGTTTTTTATTTTGAAAATTTTAGGATGGCAAGAAGATGGGGAAATCATTGGGCAACACACTTGAACCAAAGGATCTGGTAAACAGATTTGGAGCTGATGCTGTTAGGTACTTCTTCTTGCGAGAAGTAGAATTCGGCAATGATGGGGACTATTCAGAAGAACGCTTTATCAATATAGTCAATGCACACCTTGCTAACATAATTGGTATTTCTACTCAAAATACCTTTGTTTCTGCAACATATACACATTCTGATTTATGTGTGTTTAAACATCCGATGACTTTTGGCTTTTGCTTTAGTTGGTGTTTCTTATTTGTGTTACCTATGCGTCTTTATTTGTTAGTAATGATCTCATCTTATTTGAACAGGAAACCTCCTCAATCGCACACTTGGGCTCCTAAAAAAGAATTGTAATTCCATGTTAGCTTTTGATTCAATTGCTGCTGCAGATGGAAATTCATCCAAGGATAATGTAGAAAAGTTGGTAAGTAGGTTTCCCTGGTATCTGTAAATTACGATGGCAGGAGTGGAAGAAATAATTATAAACAATGAATTTGTGATTTTTTTTTCTTATGGGGTCTAATTTGTTTGAGATTGGCTTTAGAAAGTGACTTTCCAGACAATAAAAGGTCTACAATACATACAATAGAGAAATTTGTTATATGAGTGAAATTGTTTTGAATTGTATATTCCCAAAGCATGAAACCTTGAATATGATGGCTGCTCCTTGTTTGGGTTACAAATACAATATCCATATTGTTTGGAGGCCAATCGGAAGCTTACTTTTTTTTAGAGTAATCGGAAGCTTACTTGTGCCTTTAAGGTGTATTACACTGAAACCACAATTATCTTTGTGTAATGCTCTTCTAGGTTTTTTTTTCTTAGCCTATAGCAAGTAAAGACACTCACCATTATCATGCTAGCTAAACTGTTTTACGATTTCCTAACTGGAGTAATGAATAGTGGAGGCAACAAGCAGTGTTTCCAATTTTGATGTTTGGACTGTAAACTGCAAGTAATAGAACTAGTATTGTGCAAGAAGAATGGATCAAAATGGGAGGGGGTTGAGGTGAACCTGGAGAGGGTTCTGAAAACTGGAAGCTGACCGATTCCGGTTTACCAGCCGGTTACTGACGGTTTTCAGAACCCTGGTAACAAGGGCTTCACACACTGTCACAGTGTGTTGCCAATGATGCATTGGTTCCATTTGTTATTGCAAACTCATGACACATCTGGATATTTCAGATCACCGCCTGCTACTCATCTGCCGAATAAAAAGGAGAATTTTAATAAAAAACACATGATTGCTTTTTCTGTTGTGTATCTATTGGTGTTACAGACTTACGGTGGTATAAACTGTTTATACAGGTGGACAAGGCAAAGAGCAATTATGAACATCTTTTGTTGTCATCAGCATGTGAAACTGTTTTAGAGATTGGCAACTTTGGAAACTTGTACATTGATGAGCAAGCACCATGGTCTTGTTTCAAGCAAGGGGGTGAGACTGCTGAAAAGGCTGCAAAGGTAAACATTTGAAATGACATCTATTTTATTTCCTCACCAGCTTGCCATCCTTGTTTCAGATTTCATTTGTCTGATCTTAAATGCTGAAAAGGTCAAACCACATCTCAATCTGATTGCAGCAATGCTTCTTATGTTTGTGAAAGAAACCCAGTTTCTAACACAAGAGGCTTCTCTTTGAACTTCAAATTCTTTCTTTGTTATACATCTGATAGCATCGTAAGTCTGATGTCACTGTGACTGAAGTTATGGTGTCTAATAACCAAACGTCTAACTTTTATTTGTGCTGATGATGTGTTGAGATATTTTTTTTTGGTGGTTAGTGACTTAGCACGAGTTATTAGATGTATGACATATTGACTGGCTGTCTCCAAAATGAACTCCATTGTTGTGGAATATTTGGATGGAATCATCTATGTTTATGTTCTGTTTGTTGTTTGGCACGCTGTGCTGCACATTGTATGAAATTAAAGTTCACCTATGTGTACCATACTAGCATTGATATCAAAAGATATAGTGCCACTATTGTTTACTTTGAGATTTTGAGATCTGACTTGTTCACTTAATTCTGTCTCCACTTATCTATAGGATCTTGTCATTATTCTAGAGACAATGAGAATAATTGCAATTGCATTATCTCCGATCACTCCAAGCCTATCCTTGAGGATCTATACACAGCTTGGTTTCACAGAAGGCCAATATAGGGCACTGAGATGGGTATGTTCTTCTGACCAGAGACATGCTGTTTAATCCTTGTCCCATTTTTGCCAAGTATTTTATGGTCATTCTCCAATATAATCTAACACATTCAGGGAATACAAGGTTCAAAAATTAATTTGCAAATCTGCAGTCCCGAAATTTTCTGGTAGCACAACTTAGCGTATAATTCATGTCAACTATGCCCTGTAGGAGGATGCCAAATGGGGAGGTCTTAAAGCAGGGCAGGTA
Source organism: Ampelocalamus luodianensis (assembly GCA_036346255.1). Taxonomy (NCBI): domain Eukaryota; kingdom Viridiplantae; phylum Streptophyta; class Magnoliopsida; order Poales; family Poaceae; genus Ampelocalamus; species Ampelocalamus luodianensis. Next base: position 23,309,147 of record CM070621.1, read on the forward strand.
ATGATGGAGCCAAAGCCAGTCTTCACAAGAGTAGAAACGGAGACAGAAGAAAAAGATCAAGCAAACTCAAAGCCAGCGAAGGGTGGGAAGAAGAAAGTAGGTAGTAAAGGACTTGTAGAGGCATGAGTCAAGTTTCTGATTGAATGGCTCCTCTGCTTCTGAAATTCCTACTTTGCAAAACTATCACATTTGATAGTGTAGAATGCGGATAACATAAAACCACCTGTGGCCCGCTTGTTGGCAAAGAAGGCATGACTTTTGTCATTTTGGTAGCAAAGTCTCTAGCCCCGCACCCCTTGTTTGTTGCAACTGATCCCAAGTCTGTTTTATTATTATTATTATTATTATTATTATTATTATTATTATTATTATTATTATTATTTGTGTGTAAAGAAGTGCAATAAATTACGCATTATGTTGGGTTCGGATGTAAGTTATGATATATTTTCTAGAATATAAATGATCAGTTGGCCCCGCAGGAAGTTGATGCTCTGCGCAACTTAAGCTGGTGGATTTCATAACATGATCTCCAGGCTATATTATGAGCTGCAGTATCCAACAATCATATATCTAAATGCCTATAGTTCTGAAGGATCATTTATTCAAATTTTCCTTTTACAAGCGTAAAATGTACTAAATGTTTATAAGCTTCTCCTATTGTTGCTAACAGAACAAATGCTCTTTTTGAACTGGATTGTTGTTTACTGCTTTGTCTGGATATTTCTGTGATGCTTCTTACTTGGTGTTTCTCTACCCTTCAAAATTCTCTACTTTCCTAAAGAAAGTTGTGTAGAGTTGCTGATCTGGAAATCTGGTCGAACGAACGGTCCTTTTCTTTTCTTCCTTTGCTGCCTGTTCGAGGCTTACTTCTTTACTTCTCTATATCTATTCCCTTTTGTGTTGGTTCTGTTCACTGTAAGCTGAGCTGGTTAAAAAAAATTGTTACTATCTCACAAGTACCAAAAACCTCCTTATTACATCCAAAACAATTGCAATTACTCTTAATCTAATCCTTCCAGCAGGCTGTCTTTCAGTTGGCCAGGCCGAAGAAGACGAGCTTGTGTGTTGGTGTTTTGGCTCATTTAGCGCGATTTTGAACTGAAATAGCAAAAAAATAGCCTCTTGCATATGAATTGACAAAAATGGCATTTGTGCCACGTTCAAAATGCATGACAAGGGGTTTACCGCACGGTGGGGTGTGGTAGGCTTTTGTCATGCATTTTGAGCGCGACACAGATGCTATTTTTGCTAATTCGTTCGCAGGAGCTATTTTTCTATTTTGTCGTGAAACAGTGTCATTTTAACTAATAACTTTGTGTTGGTCCACTCTATCTCGTACACATCCACCGTGTAGGTGTCGTCCTTGCTGTTGCGGTTCAGTCGTCCTTGCCGTTGCGGTTCAGTGCGTCAATGACGAGCAGATAGTTTTCTCCGGCCACAGTCTGCTGCTCGCCACTGACCATCTTGCTGAACCTGAGCCCGCCGTTCGCCTGCTTGATGTGCTCCATTACCGCCCAACCGCTGAGCTCCTGGATGTTTAGTGCCGTCAAGGTCCAATCAGTGAAAACGTTATCGCTGAAATTTCGGCGGTTATCGGTGAAATTCGAAGTTATTAGTGGGCCCAGTAATAAACAGTATCGGCCAAAAAAATTCAGGTCCATTTGAATCTACAGCCCAGCCCAAGAGCCCACTTCTCCCCTCTTCTTATCCCGTCGAATCAGATTGCCTAACTCCAATTTTTGTGTGCGTGGAAGCGATTTCGGCGGCGGCGCACACTGAGCTGAGCTGCTGCATCTCTCTGTGCTCCCTGTTGAGGTTCGCGCTGAGCTGAGGTGCTGCATCTCTTTGAGCTCCCTGCTGAGGTGCGCACTGAGCGGTGGGCGGCGACGCACGCTGAGCTGAGGTCCAGCGTCTCTCGTGTGGAAGCGATTTCTCTGCTCGTCGCTTTGTTGATGCGATAATGAGTGTCCTGATCTTTCGATGAGAAGGATAATTCGATTTGAGGAGACGACTCTCACAATTCGGCTACCAATCGTACATGACCAATATGCCCGGCAATCGCTGAACCAACTCCAAGATTATTATCGATCTTGCTAGAAGTACGATTGACCTGACCACGAAGGTCTATTCCTGCATGCAATCGAAGAACAAGCAAGAACACGATAGATACACAATCTGAAATTACGAATAGGAATTAAGACTTGTATTGAAAAGTTGGGATTCTGAAGCACGATAACACTATTGCACTAGTCGAACAAGAGGACACCGTATAGGTTCGCAAGTGAAAAACTAAATCAAACAAAACCCACCAAACCCTAAGGATGATGACCACTATGTAAAGGAGGAAGAGGAGAAGGGAGGCGACAACACTGTTCACGCATGAACAGTACCGACTGGGTTGGTCAACCCCAAATTACAAGGCCCATGGCCCAATAGCATAGGTGGCGTAGCACTAAGTTCCTTTACTCAAATATTGCTAGGTGTTGGCCTAAGCAACTTGATATAGACTTCATGCTAGATTCGGCTAAGCCTCAATATAGAAGTATTAATTCCTCATATGATCATCTCCATGCTTGGTGCTGCCATCATCTCCATTTAGCTTGCCTCCCGATCCTTGATTCCTAAGTAAAATAATATCATTTGCTTTAGGCAACATCATAGAGTTCATAGAATATGGATGCACTTTGAGAAACAAAGTTACCTGATTATTAAGTTGACGAGCACGTGCTCTAGTCATTGGTCCTTGTACATCAACTTGAGGAGTGGCAATAACAGGTGTGGTTGTATCAATGGAAAGGATGTCCTCATCATCCCCCTCTTGAATTGGAGTCGTCCTTGACTCAAGCTCATCTTCTTCTCCCAAATATGGCTTCAAATATGCAATGTTGAATGTGGGACTCACTCCAAAATCTGCAGGCAGATCGAGTTTATATGCATGATCATTTATCTTTTCAAGAACTTTAAAAGAACCATCAGCTCTAGACATTAATTTAGACTTCCTCAAATTAGGGAACCGATCTTTTCTCAAATGTAACCAAACAAGATCACCAGGTTCAAATGTGATTTCTTTTCTACCCTGACTACCAGCAAGGCTATATTTTTCATTCATACGCTCTATGTTCTTTTTAGTTGTTTCATCAGCTTAAGAACAAACTAAGCACGTTTCTAAGCATCAAAATTAAACTTTTCAGAAGATGGTAAAGGCAACAGATCAATAGGAGCACAAGGGTTAAAGCTATATACCACCTGAAAAGGGCTCATCTTTGTAGTAGAATGTAGCAAACGATTGTAAGCAAACTCAACATGAGGTAAACATTCTTCCCACATCTTCAAGTTCTTCTTCAAAATAACCTCAACATTGTTGACAACGTGCGGTTCAAAACTTTAGTTTGTCCATCACTTTGGGGATGACATGTCGTAGACAAAAGCAGCTTTGTTGCCAATTTCCTCCATAATGTCCGTCAAAAGTGACTAAAAAATTTGGCATCACGATCTGACACATTAGTATTTGGCACACCATGTAGACAAACGACTTCTTTGAAAAATAAATCAACAACTTTTTGTAGCATCATCGCTCTTATGATAAGAAATAAATATGCCATCTTAGAAAATCTATCCACAATGACAAAGATACTATCTCTCCCCTTCTTTGTCCCAGGCAGTCCTAGAACAAAGTCCATAGAAATATATTCCCAAGGTATGCTAGGAACAGAAAGAGACATATATAAATCATGTGGATTAAGATGTGACTTAGCTTTGTTGCATGTAGTGCAGCGAGACACATAGCATTCAACGTCGCGCTTAAACTTAGGCCAATAGAAATGATCGATCAAAACATCCTTCGTCTTCTTGACATCAAAATGTCCCATGAGTCCCCCTCCATGCGCCTCCTGTAACAACAAAAGATGAACAGAGCTAGTTGGAATGCATAGCTTATTAGCACGGAACAAGAATCCATCATTCACAACAAATTTATTCCAACTTTTCCCTTCTTTACAATTCTGAAATATATCTTTAAAATCAACATCATACACATATTGCACTTTAATTGTCTCTAAACCAAAAATCTGAAATCAAGTTGAGATGACATGGTATAATGACGAGATAAAGCATCGGCAATAACATTATCCGTTTCTTTCTTGTGTTTAATGACATATGAAACGATTCAATGAACTCAACCCATTTAGCATGTCTACGATTCAAATTGGATTGACTAAGAATGTGCTCTAACGATTCATGATCAGAATGTATAACAAAATTTTTGGACCATAAATAATGTTGCCATGTTTCTAATGTCCGAACTAAAGTATATAATTCCTTATCATAAGTAGAATAATTCAAACTAGACCCACTTAATATCTCGCTGAAATACGCAACAAGTTTACCTTCTTGAATAAGCACACCTCTAAGTCCAATTCCAGTAGCATCACATTCAAGCTCAAAAGTTTTACAAAAATCAGGAAGTTGGAGAAGTGGTGCATTTGTAAGCTTCTCTTTCAAATTCTGAAATGATTGTTCTTGTGTAGGGCCCCAAATAAATGAACACATTTCTTCGTAATATCATTCATTAATGCGGCAATGGTGCTGAAATCTTTCACAAAACATCAATAAAATCAAGCAAGTTCGAGAAAACTCCGCACTTGTGTGACCGTGTTAGGTGTCAGCCAACTCTGTACAGCTTCGATCTTGGCTTGATCAACCTCAATACCCTGTGGAGTAACAACATAGCCAAGAAGCGATATTCGATAAGTGCAATAGGTGCAGTTATCAAGGTTACCAAACAAATGTGCATCACGTAGAGAATTAAAAACAGCACACAAGTGTTCAAGATGTTTCTCTAATGTTTTGCTATAGATCAATATGTCATCAAAATATATCACCACAAATTTTCCTATGAAAGCACGCAAAACTTCATTCATTAATCTCATGAAAGTACTAGGTGCATTAGTTAACCCAAAAGACATCACTAACTACTCATATAACCCAAACTTAGTTTTGAATGCTGTTTTCCATTCATCGCATAACTGCATGCAAATTTGATGATTTTCACTACGCAAATCAACTTTAGAGAACACAGTAGAGCCACTTAATTCACCAAGCATATCATTTAGCCTAGGAATAGGATAACGATGTCGAATAGTAATATTATTGATAGCTCTACAATCAACACACATACGCTATAATCCATCTTTCTTAGGTACCAAAATCATAAGGACAACACAAGGACTAAGGCTTTCGTATACGTACCTTTTGTCAAGCAAGTCTTGCACTTGACACTGAATTTTCTTAGTCTCTTCGGGATTGGTCCTATAGGGTGCACGGTTGGGAAGCGATGCTCCTAGAATTAAATCAATTTTATGCTCAATCCCCCAAATTGAAGGGAGCCTCGAGGGTATTTCACTTGGAAACACATCAGCAAACTCCTGCAAAATGTTAGCAATAGCAGGAGGCAAAGAAGGAGGCATATCCTCAAAAGAAAACAATGCTTCTTTGCACACTAAAGCATAGCAATCAGATTTGCTATCTTCTATCTCACAAATATTAGATTCAGTAGCAATTAAAATAGAACCTTTCAATTTAATTTCACCTTTCCTAGCACTAGTTTCCTTCTTCTATGGCACAAGTTCTTTAGCGACAGTTTGATTTTCACTTTTGCTACTCTCTTCTTCTCTATTATTTCTCTCTAATTCATCATTTACAATAGCTTCAGGAGAGATGGGCAACAACATGATTTTATTTTCTCTAAATAGGAGAGTATACTTATTAGTTTTACCATGATGCACAGTATCTCTATCATATTGCCAAAGTCTACCTAACAACAAAGAACATGCTTGCATAGGTGCTTCATCGCAATCAGCATAATCATGATAGGAACCAATAGAAAAATATACTATCACAATGTGGGTTACCTTTAGCTTACCACAATTGTTGACCCATCAAATGTAATATGAACGAGGGTGCTATTGTGTGCTCAAGGTAAGCTTCTCAACCATGTCTATGCTCGCCAAATTGTTGCAACTTCCTCCATCAATGATCACATGACATGAACGCTCTTTGATGACCAGCTTTGTTTGGAACAGATTATGACATTGATTCTGTCCAGCACGCTCCATTTGTGCTCTAAGTACACGCTTCACTATAAGGCTTGAATACTTATCTAAAATTTCAGCACCATATTGTCCTCTTCTCGCTTAGATTCTTGGTCATCACCTGCGGGGTCAGTTGCAAGCATAACATATTCTTCCTCAATTTCACTAGCTGAAGTATACTCACTATTATCCTTGATCAAGAGAGCTCGCTTGCTAGGGCAATCCCGAATCATGTGTCCATAGCCCTTGCAGCGATGACATTGTGTTTCTCGTGCTCTACTTGTTGAAGCAACCGAAGATGAACTTTATGTGGGGGGTTTGTACCATGATCTTGCTCGTTTCGGTGTGCATGACGGTGTAGTGGAAGTAGATGGACGCCAGCTGTTGGAGGAGCTTGTAGGTGCAGGTGTTCGGTGGAGGGAGTAAATGATGCTCTTGATTGCCCTTGAGTTGTGCGACCTGCAAAAGAACCTATAAAATTTCCTTTGTTCCTGGATCGATGTCCCTATACCTTAGAACATGCAAAATTTCCTTTGTTCCTGGATCGACGTCCCTATACCTCTCTTTTAGCTTTGCAAGCAAGATGAAACAAGTGAGTGATAGAATTGTATTCTTTATAATCAAGTATGTCCTGAATTTCATGGTTTAAACCTCCCAAAAATCTAGCCATCTTAATATCTTCAATTTCTTGTAAACCACAACGCAACAAACTAGTTTGTAATTCTTGATAATAATTCTCTACAGAACTACTATATTGTCTCAAGCGTTGCAATTTATTAAGCAAATCATGAGAAAAATATAAAGGTACAAATCTATATCTCATTGCTCTCTTCAAAGCATTCCAAGTTCTAGGTTTGTTCTGATTAGCACGACAATATTCACTCCACCAAATAGATACAAAATCAGAAAACTCACTAGTAGCAACCCTAACTTTCTTTTCTTTAGGGAATTCATGATAAGATTTTTTTGTTCTACGATTAACTCTCATGTGAGATAAGCATCAAGATCATATTTTCCAGTAAAAAAAGGCATAGCAAATTTAATTTTACCAAAAGCATCATTATGGTCACGTACCTCACGTGGTGGGTCTCTCCTCATACCTTGTCGATTGAAACATCTTCGCCGATAATCACGATCATTATTAGGGTTAAAGCCTCCATCGGACTCCGTATCAGCAATGTAGTTGTTCACGTCGTCTTCTTCCACCTCATCTGCCTAAGAGCGAGCAGCAGGTGGTGTGCGGCGAGCAGGAGGGTCCTCCACCCTTGGCTCATCATGGGCCGTGGTTGTGCAAGTGGCCGATATTCGAGGTGCTCAACGCGTGTGCGGAGTGCCGCGAGGTTGTCGTTGATCTTATCCAAGGCATTGTGAATGCTCTCACCAAGCAAGTGCTCAAAGCGTCGCACGATCCCTCTCGTGTGAGGTGTGATAGGACCTTCGCTCTCATGCTCCAAAGAGTGGTCGTTGTTATTCCCAACATGTGTAGATCCTCGTGACCCTGCCATTGTTAGTAGAAAACAAAGAACAAATCACAGTGTATATGTCCCTATCAACTATTAGGTTCTGGAGGTTCAAAAGGCGCTCATACTCAAACTTATACCATGTTTTTACCAGTTCTTACCCAGCACAACAGGTGGTGACTGGCAACTAGTGTCGGTGTCAAATGCTCTCTGAAGATTGACAAAGCGATTGCAAGCAAATGGTACCTATACAATGGTAGAAAGTGGACCTAGGATAGGCTTCAATATGGTAGCAAGGATTAACAATAATCAAATCAGTAATACAAGTTAAAAAATTGCTCAAGGTACTAGTCAATGTTGTTGATCCTAGCATAGAAAAAGCTAGATAATCAAAGCCTACTAAGAGAAGTGTATGAACGCATACACAAAGATCAATGTGACTTGATTGAAGCAAAGAAAATTCTCACACCAAGTGCTAGAAGAGACATTAGCCAACTACTCAAACTTTTATCTAGGGCACAAGATTGTTCACACGATGTAGAGCTCAAAAAACAGTATAACGCGCAATGTAAACAACCATTTAGTTTAAGCAGTAAACAACAGCTAGTCTCACAAGATGAAATAGCAAAGTTTTATATGGCTTATATATACTTGATTGAAAGGTTTCAACGAGATCTAAAACTTTGCAGTTGAGGCGAACCCCAAATTCCAAAGGGAAGACTAAAAGAAATGGCAAAAAAAAATTTTGCAACGCGAATTCGGGGCCAAAGATGACTGATTTTGGGTCTGCTGGAGGGCAACTAGCACAAGCCGGTCGGTTTTTTCAAATGTGCCTCGCTGTTATCTTTTGAACGAGCACAAGAACGTCAAAATGGACACCATATACAAAAGTTATGCCCGTTTTACTGAAGGTGTTTCGGAAACGAAATCCTACTCGGACTCGAAACCGACTCGGGTTTAAATTTGAAACTGCTCTAACTTTCAAACCTGTGTGCCAAACTTCCTGATTTTTTTTTTGTGGAAGCTTGTGGCTATATATAGAAGGTCTCCACCAATTTTCACTGGTGTTGGCGAAAGTTTGATGCGCTTTCAATTTTCGGAAAGGTGGACTTTTATTTTTTTTTCTTCTCTCTTATTTTTTTCGTGTCTCTTTTTTTCCACCTCTGAGAACTATTGGAAACTAAAACTCTAATTTTTTTCCTTCTTCTTGAAACCAAAATCAATTGGCTCTTTGCTTGCGGCAGAACCGAGTTAGGTTGGTCCAATTGGTTGCCGTGTCAGCAGAAATCAGCGGCAACAGTAAGATGGCGCGACAAGATTGATGCGGTAGGAAAGTGTGCTGATCTTGCGGCAAGGACAGCGGCGCAGAAGGAGATTGTTTGGTGTGGCAGGTAAGGTTAGGTGACTGCAGCCGCAAGGTGGCACAACCAGATTGCTGCGGTAGGGGATTGTTTTGCCTGCTGACTTGCGACAAGGATCGGTGGGCTTGATTGGAGCAGCAGGGAAGGCTATGGATGGTTGCCGTGGCAAGGTCAAGCAGCGATCGGGCTGTTGCGGCAGAAGGCTTGCGGAAGAGGTTGGTTGTTGCGGCAGAGATTGAAGGCTTCCTGCCACATGAAGAAAAAACACACAAGATGCGAATTAGATAAAGATCAACTAGACTCCAACTAGAACTAGAAATCAACACTTGACACGACGATGCAACAAAAAAATTTAACAATGCACAAACCGAAAAGAAAAATTGCAGGACACATATTGGTTTGGACAAGAGGAACTAACCCTTATTTTTTAGATTTTTTTGTGGACTGTAGGTAGTGGAAAAAAATATCACTGATGAACGAAAGCTCTGATACTACTTGATGCAACAATGGGTGTCCCGATCTTTTGATGAGAAGGATAATTTGATTTGAGGAGACGACTCTCATGATTCGGCTACCAATCGTACATGACCAATATGCCCGGTAATCGTTGAACCAACTCTAAGATTGTTATCGACCTTACTAGAAGCACGATCGACCTGACCACGAAGGTCTATTCTTGCATACAATCGAAGAACAAGCAAGAACACGATAGATGAACAATATAAAATTGCGAATAGGAATTAAGACTTGTATGGAAAAGTTGGGGTTCTGAGGCACGATGACGCTGTTGCACTAGTCGAACAAGAGGACACCGTATAGTTTCACAAGTGAAAAACTAAATCAAACAAAACCCACCAAACCCTAAGGGCGGCGACCACTATGTAAAGGAGGAAGAGGAGAAGGGAGGGGCAGTGGCATTGTTCATGCATGAATAGTACCACATGAATAGTACACCTAGGGTGGCTGGCCCCGAATTACAAGGCCCATGGCCCAATAGCATAGGTGGCACAACACCAAGTTCCTTTACTCAAATATTGCTAAGTGTTGGCCTAAGCAACTTGATACAAACTTCATGCTAGATTCGGCTAAGCCTCAATATAAAAGTATCCATTCCTCGTATGATCATCTCCATGCTTTGTGCTGCCATCATCTCCATTTAGCTTGCCTCCCGATCCTTGATTCCTAAGTAAAATAATATCACTTGCTTTAGGCAGCATCATAGAGTTCGTAGAATATGGATGCACTCCGAGAAATGAAGTTACCTGATTATTAAGTTGACTAACACGTGTTCTAGTCCTTGGTCCTTGTACATCAACTTGAGGAGTGGCAATAACATGTGTGGTTGTACCATTGGAAAGGATGTCCTCATCATCTGTAGTCCCTGCTGCGGGTGAAAACGGTTCATATAGTTTTCGACTGACCCGGACCATTTTTGAATACAGATGCTATCGGTTCGGATATTTATCGGATAATATCGGATTGAAAATGAATACGGATTCGATAGCGTACTTTCCGTTGAATACAGATACAGCTTCGGATATCCAGAGATATTGTTTGAGGCTACATGTTCATTGTCTTCCGAAAACCATATATTTCTCATTTGAAATCCAAATTAGGCAAATGAGTAGCTAAATTGTAGCTCTCAATGATATCTACAACTTTGTATTTGTGAATATTTTTATTTGAGTTCATTTAATGTCGCAAAAATATGTCTAAATATCTGAATAATATTTTCAACACTCGATATTTCTCCGGATTTTGCCCAAACATTACGCCATTCTTCTTTCTTGGGAGTCCTAAAATACAATCATTATGCATATAAATAAATAATAATAAAATATTATTTTATAATGAATTATGCAATGTTTATGAGGTAGGCAATGGATATCGAGTAAGCAAAAGTGGTAAATAAAGCATATAAGGGAGATCATATTGAGTTACTTTACATTAAAAACATGTTAGGGAGTGGATGTAAACATGTACGTATATACTTTGACAAATATTTTTATCGTATAAACTAATTCTTCGTTTTTGTTACTGTAATGCGAACAATTTAAGGGGTTTTCATGTTCCGAGAAATATTCGTGATCATATTCGTTTCGATTTGTATTTGCTCCGTATTTTTATTCGATACTATTTGTATTCGTATCCCTATCCGGGATATTCATATTCGCATTCGGGAAAAAATGAAAACAAATATGGCGGAGCCATTATCCGTTCGTATTCGATCCATTTTCACCCCTACTCCCTGCTGCGTATGTTCGCTACAATCAACAGGGATTATCCTTGATGGACAAAGGTGCGGGCAATGTATTAAGATTGGTTTTCTAATGTACATCCATTGAGTTTTCCTGCACCACATGTGTGAATTTTCCAGGAGTAGAGGGTTTGCAGTAACTTGTATTTTACATAGTTATAAGCTTTCTTATAATTCAAGGTCAAATTGATCTCGATTTAGGCTCCTTTTGGAATGCAGGATTCTCATAATAATTATGTAGGATACCACACATCCAGTAAGAGCATATGTTTCCTTTCCTATTGAATTCTTGCGTTCTGAACTGGTTATACAGGAAAACAGATCTGATGGAACAATGATGGCTATCATCCCTAGCTCCATTTCCCTTTAAACATACATATGATATTGTTCTGACTTTTGAATTAATTTTTAGGATTATCTATTCGTAAGGTGACTAAAATTTTATTAAGCATAAGTCACATGTTTTATCCATTGAATCAATATCCAATTATATGAGAAATTAGTTTTGAAAGTCAAACATTTGTTTAATATGGGGGTGAGATTTAAGATTGGGAATGGTTATAACATTTCTTTTTGGAGTGATGTTTGGTTGGGTGAGTGTCCTTTGAGAGTGAAGTATCATAACTTGTACAGTCTGACTCAGGATACTGAGATTAGTATTGCCAATAGTTTGTTTGGGGATGTTTGGAATATTTCTTTTAATAGGAACTTTGGGGTGGAGGAGGTTACCCAGTGGGAGGATTTAAAGAATTCTATTTTAGATGTTGATCTTAATGATGAAGTGGATAAAGTGGTTTGGTGTTTTGAAAAATCTGGAAGATTTTCTGTTAAGTCTCTTTATAGACACTTGGCTTTTGGGGGAATTACTTGTAGGAAAATGCAAAGGCTTTGGGGTAGCAAATTTCCTTTAAAAATTTTAATTTTTCTTTGGCTGTGTTATCATGACAGAATTCAGACTTTAGATCAATTGGTCAAAAGAGGTTGGAAAGGGGAGAATAATTGTAGCCTATGCGGTGCTGAGGAAAACTTAGATCATGTGCTCTTTCCTGTATTCTGGCAAAGTTTTTTTGGTGTTGTATGAAAGAGGTGTTAAGCTGGGATCGCATTCCTAGTTCTTTTGTTGATTTCCAACTTAACTGGTTGGACATTAATGGAGCTAATCAGTATAATTTTGCTCTGTTTAGTTTTGCAGCAGCAGCTTGGAATCTCTGAAAATTTCGAAACAAAATGACGTTTGATCAGAATTTCCCTAAGCAGCCATTGGATGTGATTTTTAGCTTTCTATTTTGTTTGCAGCTTTGGAGCAATTTAATCAGAGGGGGGATAAAGAACATTTGAAGTGCTTCCTGTTGACTTTTGAAGCGTGGATCAAAGTGTTTTGTGCCTTGAGAAGTTCTGATAATTCTGTAATAGGCTAGATGGTCTTGTGTAGGTTTGGTGATTAGCTGGGAACTTGGTTTGGCTAGTTCTCCTGGCTCTCAGTCCTTGTACTCTGGTCTTTACCCGCTTGTTGGTGTCCCCAGCATTATGTTTCTTTAGTGTTCTGGAAGAACTTATGTGTGCTTTCTATAAAAGCCAGGTTTTCCTTTTGAAAAAATATATCAAATTATATGATACAATAATCTCTGCACAAATCTAATGATCACAACAATTAATTTAAACTTAAAAAAATTTCCAGCGACCTAGAAATAGCAAATCCGTTAATTTTTTGTACTTAAGTTGTATAGTCCTTCGTCTCTGGCGGTATCTGTTTCCTGATTGAGCAAAAGACCTGGGTGGTTTGAGTTTTTGCTTGTCAATCTGACTTGTGATGATGTGTGAGGGTTGCTAAACTATATGGCTTTTCTGAATTGTCTACTACCTCCCTTGGTTTGCAAATGACGTCCCGTGTTCCCATTTGTGCAGTATTTATAAATGCATGATTAAGAAGTGAAAAAAATCACCGTAATTTCGCTATTTTTTAAAAAAATTCGACCATTTTTCGGGCCATTACAGCTGGCATAAATTTGTAATTTCAAATTGCGATTCAAAAATTTCGGCCGAAAAAATTCTGAAAAAACCGGTAACCGGTCCTATTGCTACCTCTGAATTTTTTCCTACCTGTAGCGTTTTCCCTGGGTGCAGTGCATCGATAACGAGCTAATAGTTTATGCCTTCCACATACTGCAGGTCGCTGCTCACCGTTCGAGCCAGTCATTCGCCTGCTTGACGTGCTCCCCCACCACCCAACCGCCGAGCTCCTGGATGTGCGGGTCGTTGATGTTCTTGATCGATTCCCATCTACCGAAGATTGCCGTTGCCGGTGTGGCAACGGCGTAAACGACGGCAGCGACGACAAAGAGGCTGCTGCAGGTTCTCATGGATGCTGGGTTTGCGTTTGGATAGATGAGGTTTGACTTTTATATACAGCTAACATGGAGGTAGCACATAGCAGAGGGTAGCACAGGAAATATCCTCGTTAATCAATGTGGTTGTTGTGGTGATGACCGAGGACAAGTGAAGTGCAGTAGGGGCATTTAAGGCTATGTACAGTGGGATGACATCAACAGTCTATTATCTTTACCATGTAAGATTTTTAGTGATGTGATGAGAGAGAAGAAAGAGAGAGAATGAAGCTGTCTGGAATGCAACAGACAGTCTAAAAGTCCTTTATAGACGACTGTTTTGCTTTTGTATTTTTGCCGTCTGTAACTCATAAGTTTTATGGTCCCATTTTTTTTTTTCCTGATGTCCGAGATTTTACCCCATCCGGCCCACATTAAAGAAGAAGAAGCACCCCATCTCGAGGCACCACGGGAGCCAGTGCTCAAACCGTGGCGGGCTGAGAGCCTATAGCTCCCCTCTGCCACTTGGGCCCCTATCCAGTCCTCAGAAAAACCTCAGAAAATCCCCTCCCCGGGTGAGACACCCAGTGCCGGCCCTCAGGCTCGAGCACGGGTGGGCGCTGGCGGCGACGCCGCACTGGCCAGGCGAGCAAGCGCTCGCTTCTCATGGTCCCATTTTATGGAAGACATATATAGACAACTTAGAGACAACTCATTGTATAGGTTGTGTTTAGTTTTGTCTATAGATGACATGGAAGGTACTACAGACAACCACTGTCTATACCACTGTACATGCCCTAAATAGCGCTGGGTTTGAAACTAGAGATTTTTTTAATATATTTTTAAAATAGAATTACAAAAATAAATATATGTTTAATAAAATTACAAAAAAGGTTCAGTTGTCATGGGATCGGGAACAATCCAATTAGAAGAGGGACAAAAGAGACACTTCACTAGGGAATAGATTGAAAAATAAGAGAAAATAAAATAAAATAGGAGAAAAGTAGAAAAAATGACAAATTTTAAAGGAGCAAGAAACTCGAGTGACATATATCTAATTTCATAAAACTGGGTGGCATATCTCTAAGTAGTATATATCCAATTTTGCCATCTTAATAGGTTGTGTTCCGCTAAATTGAGCAATAAAATTTCTCCTTTTCCTTGAAAATATAAATAGCAGTTATATTGAGAGGAATAACTATACCATATACAGCAGGAAGCACATCCTGTGCATTGGGCCCTTCTCTTCATCGTCCATTCCGAAATGAATGGTCATATCAAACGCTACAGAACGAACAACACAGCTCAGAATACTATGCAAACTCTCTGAAGTACATCAGACAATCCGAATTCTTGACATACATGTGCAAGCACAGGTAAGAAGAAGGGGAATGCAACTACACAAGGATGGATATAGCTGACAAGGCGAAGGAAGTGCCGAGTAAAGAACTAAATGACCTCGTCGTATTGATGCCAAGAGGCTACAGCGTCAGCTCCGAGTTGTCGGACCCGGAATTCGAAATCCGAATCCTCAGGATAAAACCGCGCTATTCTCGGATCGAGAGATAGCGCCACAAGACACATTGCTGAATCATTTCATACATTGCGTGAGACCGAACCATTCATTAATACAAGCATTAGAGTTCAAATAGACCACGCCGGTCGAAGTTTACAAAAGGGCCGATAAGGCCAAATGAGTTCATTACAAAATCTCGAGTACGTTAGCGGAAGCAAAGGGTAGAGCAAGTCTCTCCACAGTAAGCGATCGGGGTACTAGGTGTACGACCGATATTAGCCAAGGGCTTGATAATATAGGAGGTACACAAGTACCAACGAGCCAACCAGATCGAGGCGAGACCTAGACTACGTGAACTATACTACTCCTCTTCATTTCCTTGCTCTTCGCGCCCGTGTCCTCGTAGTAGGTGTAGTCTCCATGATCTGCGGGTTCGGGGTTGGGGAAAGAGCGAGGATGAGCACAACTACCGTGCTCGCGAGCCAACACACAAGATGCAATGTTATACATGCAAGGCTTAACAAGGATGGCTCGGTTCATTTATTTGCACAAAGCAATACTTTGAGTACCAACATTAAAAAGTCCTATCACTTAGCATTTTAACCAAATTGCATTTTATTAAAGAGATTACTTGTGCAATATTTATAACAAGAGAGGTTACCTCCACCTCATGCTTAGTTTTAATAGCGGTTACATCCACCACTTAACATCACCGGGTACATCCACCTGGAAAACCAAAACCGTGGTCACAATGACCCATCACATTTTATCCCGCCCACAAGGTTTTTATAAATGTAACTAACTCTTGTAAGTTCCCATGTCCGCCTCTTGACCGTGGGCACGGCTATTCAACAGCTTCATTACACTCTGCAGAGGTTGTACACTTTACCCACAAGAGACAATCATCCCGACATATACACATGTTTCGTGAGACATGTAAGCCAAGGGAGATCGTCACAAGGCCTTTACAATGCATCCACCAAAGATTTGTTACACCCGCTAAGGTTTCACCCGAGAAGAGTTACGCTCACATAGACCCGTCAACTCTTTCCTGCACTCTCTTGCGCCACACGACTTACGCTCACATAGACCAGTAAGTCGTGACACCCCAACCCATAGCCACATAGGCTTATGGCGTAGCGGTCATCCGCTGGTGCAACTCATACTAACGGATACAAATTATTTAGCCAGTCGACACCATTATAGACATGTGGTCGCATCTGTTTACATTGGGAGGTCATCACGATTAAGTCCTTAAGGACCATCTCAAGGTTCATACCACATACCATCCACAAACCAACATTCCTTGGGCCGCATTAGCACCCACCAACATACCATCCATCATACCATCCGTCCAGATGTGACAAGCAATTTCTTTAGGGTTTTTAAGAGGTAGGAAAAATACAACATCATAACCATCCCAGTCATTTACACCCAATGACTGCCCAAAATCATGTTCATTTCAAAAGATGATGAATGATACCCCGATACTTAAGCAAGACTAGCATGGCGCTTGAGTATAGCCTATACTAGTATAGTTACCAAATATTTACTAGGGTGACATGGGGTATGGCAATTCAATTATCAAGGAATGGTGTATTAATAATTACATCAAATTGGCATTTAACTACCTTAGGTATTTAACATACATTTGCATAAGGGAAATAAAGCATGCAATTTGATATTTAAAAGAACATAATTTGCATAAAATGTAGGTTCAATATGATCAAAGTGTCGACTACTTTGGGTCTACTGCTAGATGATCTTGATACTCTTGAGCTTGATCGGTGGGGTCTCAGCTTCTCCAACTCTACGCTGAACGATCGCACTGGAAAAGAAATAGACGAGCAATTAAATTAAATAAATAACAAGTCTCATCAAATGAACTCCAAAAGAACCAAACTAGCACCAAAAGAAAGAGCTTGATTTTAGAAATTTTTAGAAACAAACTACGCCATTTTTGGAGTTAAAACGAGGGAGAAAAGAATATTTGAAACCTCTCTTTTGAATTAAAAGAAAAAGGGAAAAGAAAATCAAAATAAAAACAAAACCGGCGCTGCCCACGGTTGCTCGCGCCCAGCAGCATGCGGGCCCGAGGCGCACGCCACAGCGCCCACATGCCCAATGGCAAGCAAAAGAGGCGAGGTGCTCTCGCCGAGCGGAAAGAAAGAGAGAGGGGCGACGGGGCTAGGGGCAGAGGAGAGGGAGGAATGGGGCGGCGGCGCGCGACGGAGGAAGGAGGAGCTCGGGAGGGGGCGCGGTGGCGACGGCGACAGCGGCGACGGCGGAGGGGGCAGCGACGCACGGGAGAGAAGAGCACGGGACGACGACGGCTACGGTGAGTCTCTCGGCCTTTGCACGCTTTCTTGCTCGGGAAGGGAGGAAGAAGGGGGTGGTTCGGCCGAGGGCTCGGTGCCTCTTATAGCCGAGGAGGACTCTGATCCGGGGGAAAGGGGCGAGGAGGCACGGCCGCCGAGGCGCTGACGCTGGCGGCGGCTTGGACGGATGCGGCGACGCAAATGAGGCGGCGCAACCCGTGAAGAGGAGAGAACCGGGAGAGGGCGCGGCTTCCGGGCGTTGACGCGCCGGCGGGGTGGAGGTCCGAGGCGGCGAGCAGGGCATGGCGGCGCGCTAGGCTAGGTTAGGGTTAGGGGCGGTTTGGGGAAGAAGGGCTCGGGGCTTTCGGGGAAGAACCGAATCTTGAACAAATTGGGAAGTTTTTGGGGTTTGCGTTCTTGGACTTTGAAGATCTCGCGAAACCACAAATTTGGATGTTACAAAACCTACCCACCTTAAAAGAATCTCGACCCGAGATTCGAGCTCCTCGAGAGAACGTAGGGTAATCCAACTTCACCGATCTTCACGCCCCACGTGGCTTCTCTCTCCGAGTGGTTGCTCCATTGCACTTTGCATAAGCGGATGATCTGACGTCTTGTCTGCTTCTCCACGACATCGAGAATCTTGATCGGATGTTCTGGATACGACAAGTCTTTCTGGAGTGCAATGGTCTCAATTGGAGCTTGCTCTTCTGGTACTCTGAGGCATTTCTTGAGCTGAGAGACGTGGAACACATTATGGACATCTGACAAATTTCCTGGTAATTCCAGTTGATATGCTACCTCTCCACGCTTGGTGATTGGGAACGGCCTATGTATCTTGGCGCAAGCTTGCCTTTCACTTTAAACCTCCGCATTCGCGAAGGTGACACTTTGAGATATACATGATCTCCAACTCAAAGTTAACTCTCTACGACGGTTGTCGGCATAACTTTTCTGGTCTGGATTGAGCAAGCTTGTAGACGATCTCTCGATCAATCGACTTTCTTCTTACGCTTGCTTGAGAGTATCCGTCCAAGATATAACCTTCTCCGATTCGACCAATGCAAGGGAGTTCTGCATTTTCTCCCATAAAGTGCTTCAAACGGAGACATTTTCAAACTGGATTGGTAACTGTTGTTGTAGGCGAATTCTGCATACGGTAGACATCTCTCCCAGTCTACGGTGAACTCTAAGGCACAAGCCCGAAGCATGTCTTCAAGAATCTGATTTACCCTTTCTGTCTGTCCATCAGTCTGAGGATGATATGCTGTGCTAAAGTTCAAGTGAGTTCCAAGTGCATCATGGAGACTAGCCCAGAAATGCGAGGTAAACTGAGAACCTCGATCCGAGACTATCCTCTTGGGTACCCATGCAGACATACAATACGAGCCATGTATAACTCGGCTAATTTATCTCCCTTGTAGGTGGTCTTCACAGGATGAAATGGGCAACTTTGGTTAATCATCAACTATGACCCATACGGAATCATATCCGGTCTTGGTTCTCGCACCCTGTAATGAAATCCATTCCAATTTCTTCCCACTTCCACTGAGGGATTTGAAGTGGTTGCAGCAATCCTGCGGGTCTCTGATGTTCTGCCTTGATCCGTTGGCACACATCGCAACAAGCTACGAACTCGGCGATGTCCCTTTTCATTCGCGGCCACCAATATAGAATCTTCATATCTTGATACATCTTGGTGCTGCCTGGGTGTATGGTGTATGCTGAGCTATGGGCTTCTTTTAGAATCAATTCTTTGAGCTCCTTTTGGTGGGGAACAAAGAGACGTTTCCCATACCATAGGATTCCTTGTTGGTCTTCCACCATCTTTGAGGCTTTTCCTTTGGCCATGAGATGTTTAAATTTATGAACTCCGGGGTGTCCTTTCGAGCGGTCTTGACTGTTCTTCCAAGGTTGGTTGAACCTCCATAGTCGCTAAGGTGCCTCGTTCTACTAACTCGATGTTAAGTGCCTCTAATTCCTTGCAAAGCTCAAAGTTGGCACTCTTGAATTACAACATTATTGCAAAAGAGGACTTACGGCTTAATGCATCGGCCACTACATTAGCCTTCCCGTGATGGTAATGGACATCCAAGTCGTAATCCTTAATCGCTTCTAACCATCTCCTTTGTCGGAGGTTGAGGTCATGCAGGTGAAAATGTACTTAAGACTCTTGTGGTCCGTATAGATATTACAATGATTTCCAATCAAGTAATGCCGCCAAATCTTTAGGGCATGCACTACGGCCGCTAACTCCAAATCATGAGTTGGATAGTTGTCTTCATGTGGGCGGAGTTGTCCGGATGCATATGCCACGACTTTTCCTCCTTGCATAAGTACGCACCAAGACCTTGCGCAAGCATCACAATAGACTTCAAAGTCCTTGTGTATGTCCGCAAGACTAACACCGTGCAAGAGTTAACTTTTCTTCAACTCTTGGAAACTCTTTTCACAAGCTTCATCCATTCGCATTTCTTTTCCTTCTTGAGCGGTGGGTCATCGGTCCGATAGTTTGGAGAATCCTTCAATGAAGCGCCCGTAGTATCCACCATTCCGAGAAAACTACGCACTTCGGTCATCGAGGTTGGTTGTTTCCATCCCAACACCGTTTCTACTTTGGATGGGTCAATCGCGACTCCTCCAATGGATACAATATGTCCGAGAAACTGATCTCTTGAAGCCAAAATTCACACTTGCTGTGCTTGGCATACAACCGATGTTCTTTAAGCTTCTCAGACCAAATGCGATGCTCAAGATGTTCCTCATTAGTCTTGGAGTAGATTAAGATGTCGATCTATGAACACGACAACAAACTTATCCAGTATTCCATGAATACTTTGTTCATAAGGTTCATGAAGTAGGTCATGCATTTGTCAAGCCAAACGACATAATCGTGAACTCATATAGACCATACCGTGTGGTAAAAGTCGCCTTAGGGATGTCCTCACCGATCTTAACCTGATGGTACCCTGACCTTAGGTCTATCTTGGAGAACACTGTTGCTCCTGACAGTTGGTCGAATAGATCATCAATGCGGGGCAAGGGGTACTTGTTCTTTATGGTCACCTCATTGAGGGCTCTGTAATCCACGCACAATCTGGCGGTGCCATCCTTTTTCTTTACAAAAAGTACTGGCGAACCCCAGGGGGATGAGCTAGGTCTAATAAATCCTTTTTCCTGTAATTCTTCCATTTGTACCTTAAGCTCTTCAAGCTCATCAACTGCCATCCTATATGGCCTCTTGGCAATTGGGGCTGTTCCCGGCTTTAGGTTGATCACGAATTCTATGTCTCGGTCTGGTGGCATGCCAGGCAATTCTTCTGGGAAAACTTCCGGGTAATCTTGAACTACAGGTGTTGTTTCCAGAGTCACCTTCTCGAGGTTATGGATTGTACGATCCAAACCTGAGGAGCGGTCTATATTAACCCTGATTGTGGTACCCGGGTTTTTGGTGAGTACCACCTTCCTGTTGGCACAGTCTATCATTCCTTGGTATCGGGCCAACCAATCCATCCCTAGGATGATATCCGAGTTTGGGATCAAGCACTAAGAGGTTTGCTAGGAATCCGAATTTTCCATAGCAATCTCTACTCGGGACTTACTAAGGTGGTAGTCAAGGGTCCCCGTGAACTAAGTACCACGGGTTTTTAGCTTAAAGGTTGGCAACTTAAGCCTTTCAACAAATTTTCTTGATATGAAAGAATGCGAAGCCCCGAATCAAACAAAACTTGTCTTTGATCGATTTAACAGAACGTACCCATTAGAACTCCCGTAGCATCTGGGCCTCCTCGGCCGTGACATGGTTCACATGGCGCGATTTGGTGTCGAGGTAGATCTAGGTGCTTGCGGGCTCGATGGTTCTCGCTGAGCCGATGTTTGACCTTGAGTTGGTGCGGCTCCGAGTTGAACTTGGCAGAGTGCTCGACGTTGAGGGCATCGGTTGGCAAGTGTCCTCTCACCCCACGTGGAAACAATGGAGATGAGCCGCTGGGTTGCTTGTTGCAGGCTGTCCGGCGGGACGAAGGATGCGGAAACCATTCCCATTGGTACGCGGGGCTGGAGCTTGAGTTCCTTGTGGAGAAACTACAGCTGGCTTAAAAGATGAGTTGCCGTGAATGTTGACTTATGAGGAAAGCCACCTTGCGCTTCGAATACCATCTTTCTCTTGCGGCTTACTTCGCAATCTTTTCTCGTTTTCCAGCACGAGGGCTTTGTTGATCAAGTGGTGGAAGCTAGGGAAATCATGGAGGATAAGCTGGCTTCTCATGTCTCCACGCATTCCCTCCACAAAGCGGTCTATCTTCTCTTCTTCATCGCCTACGCCACCGGAGCGAGCGAGCAAGTCGTTAAACTTGGTTAGATATTCATTGACTGTCATTTGACCTTGCTTGAGAGTTCTAAACTCATTCTTCTTTAGCCTCATTGTACCAAAGGTACAAAGTTAGTCCTGGCGCGCTTGAACTCGCTCCAGAGATTGGCCGCCATGCGGTGCGGGCTCGTCCAAACGGCATTTCCAAAGAATTGCTTCAACATGGCGTGGTCCTGCTGATCTCCGATAGCGGATGCCGCTGCTTCGCCTCTTCTTCTCCTCGCATCGGGCTTTCACCACCTTGAGCAAATGGTAGTTCTCCCACCAAGCGGCGCGGCTCCTTTCAACGGTGAGTGGCAAAGTCCACCTTGTCTTCCTCGAGCATCGGGCTGGCGGAGCTTCTTCTCGTATCCCCGAGCCAATCTTCTCGCTTCTGGGTTCATCTGCGAGGCAAAGGTAAGGGTCTTGTCTCGAGGAAATCGCCACTTAGAGTGGCGATGGTCGCTCCCGCTTGTTGATTAGCGAGCAAGGCTTGAAGGATTTGGGCTTGTTGTTGCATAACTTGTGCCATTGTTGGATGCTCAAGCGGTGGGGAGGTAGGTCTTGTCCACGACCACGGCCATAGCCACGGCCTCTTCCACGGCTCGCTGCGAAAGCACCACTGATCGGGCAGCAGCTCTCCTTGGTGCCATCTGGAGAAAAGCTAAAGCTCAGAACTAGAGAGGGGGTATATGAGGGTTCACTAGCCCTCTAAAGCACACACAGAAGAAAGAAATCAAATTGAACCAACAACACAAATGCGAAACAAAGCCCGAATGGCTACAATTCATTAATATTAGGGGGTAAGTGTTACATGACTCCTAAGACACAGCATATAGGCCATGCAAAGCCATGACACGAGATACAAACACAACGCCTACAAAAGGTGGATAAAGAAAGTGCTTGCAACCAAAAGACTACCTAGCAAGCACTGCTAGTTAACCTAGCTATCCTGACTACTCCTCCATCGGGTGCTTACCACCACAAGTGGTACAGTTACCCGGGGATCGAGAACGGCTGCGACTGATGGTCGGCGAGCGAACGATCGAGGTGGCGCCGCGGTCGAACTCGTCGAATCCAGCGGCGATCGGGCTGCGCCCACGGTTGGACTCTCCAAGGCTGCGGTCGGTCGGCGGGACGCACTTTCTGCGCCGCGTGAGCGCGGTGTGGGGTCCTCCAGTGGAAAGCGCGGCTGCACCGGTTGCCGAACGACGACGGTGCGCAGAGCCGGGCGCAGCAGAGCCGCGCGGCGCCGCAGGGCGGCTCTAAGGCGGGCTACCGCAATGGCGGCGTCTCTCTCCGCTCTACCTCACGGTGAGCTTCATCATCTCTCAACATGTTGTCACGGAGGGTGTCTGAGTGCTCGTAGCCGCCGGTGAGGAGGAATCGGCGCCCCGATCTCGCCAACGGCGTTAGCGAGGCGATCGACAAGGCTCGCGTGAGCCGGAGCCGGTGTGACAGTGCGGGTCATCTGCCGGACGTGGCGGATCACCGTAAAGCTCCTCCCGAGAGTCGGATGGAAGTAGAAGGGCGAGCTCGCAGAAGGTCTCCATGCATCCGCACAAGCGAGACGCGCAAGTCGTGCCACATCTCGACAAAGATCCAAAGCACGGCTCTGGGTGCTCACCTTGAAGGTGTGAGTATTGAACTCACCTCCCTAGCATAGAGGAAAACCTCCATGCTCCAAGTCTCTGGTCCAAGACTGAGTCATCCGCCCATGAAGATAGGCGGATGGTAGTAACCTGATATCGCATCAATCGGCGAAAAATCCCCACGAAGCCTCCGAGGTCTTCTCCGTGAGAGAAAAAGTCCCAAGAGCCGCCGAGCGACTGAGCACCATCTAAAATTTTGAAAACAAGAGGAAGTCATGCAGAATGTAATAAATCCAAGTGAAGTAGGATGAGTACGTAACTAGGAATGACAAGTAAGAGCAAGAATACACTATATTTTTGCCAAAGCTTTTCTTAGGTTTCAAAATAAGACTCAAGACCTTAGGCAACGATCAACCAACTAAGGCTCCTCACAATCGATGCTCGATACCACTCCGCTGACCGAATTCGAAATCCGTAATCCTCTCAGGATAAAACTGCGCTATTCCTCGGATCGAGATAGCGCCCACAGACACATTGTGAATCATTTCATACATTGCGACCGAACCATTCATTAATACAAGCATTAGAGTTCAAATAGACCACGCCGGTCGAAGTTTACAAAAGGGCCGATAAGGCCAAATGAGTTCATTACAAAATCTCGAGCACGTTAGCGGAAGCAAAGGGGTAGAGCAAGTCTCTCCACAGTAAGCGATCGGGTACTAGGTGTACGACCGATATTAGCCAAGGGCTTGGATAATATAGGAGGTACACAAGTACCAACGGAGCCAACCAGACTGAGGCGAGACCTAGACTACAGGAACTATACTACTCCTCTTCATTTCCTTGCTCTTCGGCGTCCAGGTCCTCGTAGTAGGTGTAGTCTCCATGATCTGCGGGTTCTGGGGGTTGGGGGAAAGAGCGAGGATGAGCACAACTACCGTGCTCATGAGCCAACACACAATATGCAATGTTATACATGCAAGGCTTAACAAGGATGGCTCGGGTTCATTTATTTGCACAAAGCAATACTTTGAGTACCAACATTAAAAAGTCCTATCACTTAGCATTTTAACCAAATTGCATTTTATTAAAGAGATTACTTGTGCAATATTTATAACAGTAGAGGTTACCTCCACCTCATGCTTAGTTTTAATAGCGGTTACATCCACCACTTAACATCACTGGGTACATCCACCTGTGGAAAACTAAAACCAGGTCACAAATGACCCATCACATTTTATCCCGCCCACAAGGTTTTTATAAATGTAACTAACTCTTGTAAGTTCCCATGTCCGCTCTTGACCGTGGGCACGGCTATTCAACAGCTTCATTACACTCTGCAGAGGTTGTACACTTTACCCACAAGAGACAATCATCCCGACATATACACATGTTTCGTAGACATGTAAGCCAAGGGAGATCGTCACAAGGCCTTTACAATGCATCCACCAAGATTTGTTACACCCGCTAAGGTTTCACCGAGAAGAGTTACGCTCACATAGACCCACAACTCTTTCCTGCACTCCTCTTGCGCCACACGACTTACGCTCACATAGACCAGTAAGTCGTACACCCCAACCCATAGCCACATAGGCTTATGGCGAGCGGGTCATCCGCTCGTGCAACTCATACTAACGGATACAAATTATTTAGCCAGTCGACACCATTATAGACATGTGGTCGCATGCTTTACATTGGGAGGTCATCACAGATTAAGTCCTTAAGGACCATCTCATGGTTCATACCACATACCATCCACAAACCAACATTCCTTGGGCTGCATTAGCACCCACCAACATACCATCCATCATACCATCCGTCCAGATGTGACAAGCAATTTCTTTAGGGTTTTTAAGAGGTAGGAAAAATACAACATCATAACCATCCCAGTCATTTACACCCAATGACTGCCCAAAATCATGTTCATTTCAAAAGATGATGAATGATACCCCGATACTTAAGCAAGACTAGCATGGCGCTTGAGTATAGCCTATACTAGTATAGTTACCAAATATTTACTAGGGTGACATGGGGGTATGGCAATTCAATTATCAAGGAATGGTGTATTAATAATTAAGCATCAAATTGGCATTTAACTACCTTAGGGTATTTAACATACATTTGCATAAGGGAAATAAAGCATGCAATTTGATATTTAAAAGAACATAATTTGCATAAAATGTAGGTTCAATATGATCAAAGTGTCGACTCGCCTGGGTCTACGGCTAGATGATCTTGATACTCTTGAGCTTGATCGAAGTGGGGGTCTCCGGCTTCTCCGAACTCTACGCGAACGATCGCACCGGAAAAGAAATAGACGAGCAATTAAATTAAATAAATAACAAGTCTCATCAAATGAACTCCAAAAAGAACCAAACTAGCACCAAAAGAAAGAGCTTGATTTTAGAAATTTTTAGAAACAAACTACGCCATTTTTGGAGTTAAAACGAGGGAGAAAAGAATATTTGAAACCTCTCTTTTGAATTAAAAAGAAAAAGGGAAAAGAAAATCAAAATAAAACAAAACCGGCGCGCCCACGGCTCGCTCATGCTCAAAAAGGCGGCGCGAGGCGCCTGCTGCAGCCCCCGCCGCCAAGCAAAAGAGGCGAGGGGGGGGCTCGGCCCGAGCGGAAAGAAAGAGAGAGGCGACGGGGCTAGGCGAGGAGGAGAGGGAGGAATGGGGCGGCGGCGGCGCGCACGGGAGGAAGGAGGAGCTCGGGAGGGGGCGCGGTGACGACGGCGACAAGCGACGACGGCAGGAGGGGGCAGCGACGCACGGGGAGGAGAAGAGCCTGGGGACGACGACGGCTACCGGTGAGTCTCTCGGCTCCTTTGCACGCTTTCTTGCTCGGGGAAGGGGAGGAAGAAGGGGGGGTGGTTCGGCCGGAGGGGCTCGGTGCCTCTTATAGCCGAGGGGAGGACTCAGATCTGGGGGAAAGGGGCGAGGGGAGGGCACGGCCGCCGAGGCGTTGACGCTGGCGACGGGCTTGGACGGATGCGGGCGACGCAGCCGAGGCGGCGCAACCCGTGAAGAGGGAGAGAACCGGGGAGAGGGCGCGGCTTTCCGGGCGTTGACGCGGCCGGCGGGGGTGGAGGTCCGAGGCGGCGGAGCAGGGCATGGCGGCGGCAGGGCTAGGGTTAGGGTTAGGGTTAGGGGGGCGGTTTGGGGAAGAAGGGCTCGGGGCTTTCGGGGAAGAACCGAATCTTGAACAAATTGGGAAGTTTTTGGGGTTTGCGTTCTTGGACTTTGAAGATCTCGCGAAACCACAAATTTGGATGTTACACGAGTAAAGAACTAAAGTACCTCGTCTTGATGCCAAGAGGCTACAGTGTTAGCTCCAAGATCTGGGCTGATCTACATATCAGCAGAATCTTCAGATGCTTTCGAGCTTCCAGGCCGAACTTGAGGGGAAAAACAGCCTGGGAGTATTGAGAATTTGAGATCGACATCAAGAGGAATGGCGGCAAGGTATACATACTTCAATAGTATGTTCGTGGCATTAAGGCCCTCCATTGGTGAACTCATAACAGGGAAATATTACTACTCTTATTATAGCTGGTAGAATCGCCGAGCACTCAGCGTGTCCACGTACGCGTTTCCCGGTTCTCGGCCAATCGCGCGCGAGGCATTGCTTCGCCGTGCGATCTCAGCCAGCGGAGCGATTGCTCTCAATTCTTCCCGCCCCTTTCCCTCCGTCTGCGCTCTCCTCGCCCGCCGTGCCCATGGGAAAACTCTCGATTCCTTTCCTCCCATCCCTTCCTCTCCATCGGCCCTCGCAGCTCCCCTCCTCCCCCTTGCTCGCACGATGCCGACCGGTTAGCCCACGCGTGTGTCTCTGTCGTGTCGGCCGCTTGTTTACTGCCACGCCGCCGCCCTTTCGCCTTTTCTCACCACGCCCTGTCGACCAATTAACCCACGCATGTGGCTGCGTCACTTGCCTTTTTACCTAGGGCGACGCCGCCGGCCATGTCCGCCCAACTGGGTCGGTTGCTTTTTTCCTTTGCTGCTCGGTTCGTCCGTTTGGTGCATCGGTCCTCTTTTCCCCTATGCCGCCGCTTGCCTGCTCCACCTGCATGCTGTTCGGCCCTTCTTTTGTATGGAACCGCCGCTTGCTTCAGCCTGTTGAGTGCTTATCCTTCGTCGCCTTCATTTTACTCGATTGTGCTCTTTTTCTATTTCCGTTGCTCCGGTTCTTTATGGCCGTTGTACTATGCGGTGGTGTTTATTTACTTAGTACCTTTGTCTTTTGGTCCTTCTGCAATGCGATGTTCTTTGCACAAATTAGCCTCGCCTGTTCCTTGCTCCGTCTTTTGATTTGCATGTTTCATGCTCCCAGATCCGGCTGCTGCGCGTGCAACACCTCAACGGCCGCAGCGGAGAGCGAGGTCTACCTCATACCGTACTCAAACCTTTCGAAGAAAAGAAGGTTCTTACCTATGCTGCAAAGGTAGGTTGGATAATTCTTACTCTTGGATGAACAAACCACTTTTTAGATATAAAAAAGGGCATCGCGTTGTCACTGTTTTTTTTCAAGGATGTGCAACATCATTTCATTAGACGAAGCAAAGAAAAACAAACAGCGATTAGAGAGCTAAGATACAGGCTATCTGAACTACGGTTCTGCTAGAGCCTCGCACCAAAGACGATGCTCAAGCGAAAAAGAAAAGGCGAAACTGAACAGACAACAACCAATTACGGAGTACAGAGAGCGCGACCGACAAAAAACCGACAAAAGAAGGGACTACTGTTACTACATGACCGCCTCCAGGCGATGAGCAGCAGTCGTGCGCCAATGTCGGTGCTCCCGTATAGCAAGACTCAGAAGTTGTCACTGTTGAAGCGTAGTATCAGTGTTTACAAGGTTCTGACAGCAGAAATTAAAAAAGTCTTCATGGCGGCAAACAACAGCCAAAATTCCAGCATTACAAGAGAAGCATTTGCAGTGAAAAAGGGTATCGATGGTCGACAAAAAAAGGAATATGAAACCTACAAGGAATCCACCTCTCGCGTAGATGAAAATTGCCCCCACTCGAGATGATCGCATTCCTCATGTTGGTTTCCTACCCTTGCGATAGCTAATGCTACTAATTGCCACCTCATAATCAGCAAGTCAGGGCTAATCCAGATCCCATTCTCTGTTGTAGACACTACGGTATCAGTTCCCTCCAACATCACAATATATTTTTGCTCCTATCGATTTGTTCTGAACCTACATGGCTATCTTAGCACAATGGCCAACTTTCTGCTGCTAGCTAGCATGCATGAGCTGTTCTTCTTGTTGTGCTAAACCAGATGTACTAGCTGGGGTAGTTCTTTTTTAAAATTTAACAAATGGCACCTGTTTATTACCCTCCGTTCTTTTTTACTTGACACAGTTGATTTTTCACGGTCTTCGAGATGTAACTTTGATCACAATTTTTTATAACTTTTACATTAAGATATACTAATAAAATTATAATATTATGAAAGTATTTTCAACGACAATTCTAATGATATAATTTTTATATAGCCAATCTAGATAGTTTTAAATTTATTGGCAGTCAAACTTTAAAAAGTTTGACCGTAAAAAATCAACTGTGTCAAGTAAAAAAAACGGAGGAAGTACTTCTCATGCCTCCATACATATATCTACCACATCACCTTCCTTCTCAACATAACAGGTCTTGTGCGATAGGCACTTTGGGGGAATTAATTACCCAGTTGGCGGTGTTGGTGGTATTACTATGTCCTTGGAAAATGGCCTTGTTGACAAGGGCAGCGAAATCCGTTACAAGGCGAATGTGACCAATGTTATTCGTAAAAATGGGAAGCTGTGAGTTCGTCTTACTCACTCCAAAGTCTAAATATCTGGAGTTATTGGATTTTGTTTGTTACCTGAGCGCTTCAACACTACAGGTTGGAGTGAGTTTATCAGATGGAAAGGAGTTCTTTGCTAGAACAGTGGTATCAAATGCCACTAGATGGGACACATTTGGTAATTCTGCACATATATTTTCGTTGAAACTTTCAACCTAGGAAGAGTAGCTCTTTCAATTTCCCTTGTATACTAGACATATGGATGCTGCTACGGTGGATGGGCACAAGACGCGTGGCTGGATGTTCCCTGTTGCTTTTGGCATCAGCGAGCCAGAGTGTGCTTTGAATTGGGAATGGTTCACGAAGGATGAAGCAGCTACGGATGCAAGAGGCACCGCACACCTCTGGTTTTAAGATTATTATAATTTTTAAAGCAATAATTAAATCAACAGTATATATTTGAGACTATAAACAGTAGCATGATCATCAACTCAAATATACCTATCTTATTACACTCGAAACAATTGCAATTAGTCTAGTCCAGCTGGGGCCGCTGGGCCGAAGGAAACGAGCTGTTTTGTGTTGGTCCAGTCCTGCTTGTACACAAACGCCTTGTATGTGGCTTCCTGACCGTCGCGGTTCCATGCATCGATGAAGAGCTGATAGTTGATGCCGGCCACAAGTTGGAACTCACCGCTAATAACCATGTGGAACGTGAGCCCATCATTCGCTTGCTTGTTGTGCTCCGCCACCGCCCACTCGCCGAGCTTCTGGTTGCGCGGGTCGTTGATATTCGGGATCGGTTCCCATCCACCTTCTGTTGCCGCGGCGGGCGTCGCAATGGCGTAAACGACGGCGGCTGCGGCGACAAGGAGGCTGAAATTCTTCATGGTTGCTGGGTTTGAGCCTTAATGGTAACCAATGTCTTCGGATCAATCGATGGGGTTTGCAAAGTTTTTGAGTGTTTTTGTTGTGGTGATGACCGATCGAGTACAGGTGAACTACTGAAGTGCAGTGGGGCTGTGGGGGCATTTAAATAGCGTTGGGGCTTGAAATTTGTAGACATAAGAGAGATATCTTGTATGATTTACAACAAATTAATTGGATGAATATCCAGATTTACAATGATTTACTATATATTAATAACATTACTTTTTAGCAAACAATTAAGGTAAGATAGTGCTTGCCTGCAATCCTAACAGGTTGTACTCGTGCTAATTGAGCAATAAAATCTCTCCAATTCACTGCATAGAATGATTCTTGGCCAACTTAGGCTACATGGCTTGGCCGACAATGCAATCTTCGGCTCACGCTCTTCGATGATTCTTACATGACGATGCTCTCTTGACAGTTTTATGTCTTGTGGTCTTGAACGTAATGGTAAGAAATGTGCTAGCCATATGTAGAAATTTACAGGGAAAGATGATCCATTTAACATTATAAAATAGTGGAGAGAGAATTTGGTAAGAAAAAATACCATGAAGAAGGTAAGAATAGAAAGATGACCAAAGATGAGAAATAACAATTTATTTTTCTTGTTATAAAATAAGTTTTGAAGTTTTCCACTAACGACCATTCTAACTAGGTCACGACCTACAGTCGATATGACTCTGATACCACTTCTGTCGAAACCGGAGCGAAAGATCCCAGATTCTCTGTGTTTCATACACTAGTCCAAGAACAGCTAGTGTACACAGTTAAACAAAAGATGATAGCATAACAATACTATGCGATTAGTTCATAATAATTCAAGTTTGACACAAAAGAGCATAAAGCCAAAAGCAAAATACAGCAGAAGCACAAATAATACGGTAGGCCGCACAATTCGCCACAGGCAATCATCTGGGGGTGTTACTTAGTCGTCCAAGTTCTCATCCTCCTCCTCCTCTGAACAACAATTTATTAAACAAGGGTGAATACAAATAAATGTACTCTACAAGTTACACCCAATAACAGATTATAATGCATGCAAGGATTTATCGAAGGAAGGTGGAGTGGGGGCATTTTAATAGCGCTGGGGCTTGAAATTGGGTAGACATAAGAGAGATATCTTGTATGATTTACAACGAATTAATTGGATGAATATGCAGATTTACTATGATTTACTATGTATTAATAACATTACTTTTTTAGCAAACGATTAAGGTAAGATAGTGCTTGCCTGCAATCCTAACAGGCTGTACTTGTGCTAATTGAGCAATAAAATCTCTCCAATTCAGAGAGATTTCATCAACCTGATATTATTCATGATTTAATTCATGCATACACCCACATAATCAATTGTACAAGCTGGAGTAGATTGCAAAGTCAATTTTCTCAAATCACACATGGCTGTGAAATCAAAATTAAAAAAAAAAATGAAATACAAGCTAGGCTGGGTGCTCTAAAAAATCTCCATGCCTTCTTAATTAACCACAGAACGTTAGGATCAGAGGTGGAACAATTTCTTTTACAAACATGATAAGAAACATGCGCTGCAATCCGATTGAGATGTGGTTTGACCTTTCAACATTTAACACCTGACAAATGAAATCTTAAACAAGCACGACAAGTGTTTGGACCCAGATTTATCGTCTGGAACCTTATGTGTAAATCACACTATTCCCTGGATCAGTAGATAGTGTACACAGAAACATTGTTGGATCATACACATACATCACACATGACCATACCGTACTTAAAATTACATCAGAGTTCAATACAGAAAACAGAGATAGATGCGGAAGCAAAGAACAAAAGGTGGATCCATCAGTACTGCCTACAGGCAAGCGACTAGGTGTCCTGACCTAAGATCACCATTGGCTTCCCCCATCTGGTCCGGATGCAGCGAAGTCGGCATAGGGGTGTTGGTCAGACGACTCTGAGTTTATTTATAATGAGCAACTATGAGTACACAGCCATACTTTGCGAGTCAACACACATAATGCAGTTATAATAGATGCAAGGCTGATCAAAGGAAAGGTATCACTACTACAGGAACACCCATACACCAACGAATAGCTAGCAACGGAACTAACAACCGTTGCAAATGGTCTTATGGGCTGTGTTAACTGTTGTGGAATGAGTTAGGAATGCTTAATAGATATATATTCCACCTCTCCCACGTCTGAGTTAAGAGGAAAAGGCACCGTTTTCTTTTCCCCTTCCCCATCCCCTTCGGCTCCTGCACCTTCCTCTTCCCCAGCTCTCCTCCTGCCCCCCGCTGCCACCATCGCCGCCCTACCGCGGCTGCTCTCTGACCCGGCTGCCCGGCTCGCCTCTCTACGTCCCATTCCCCTCGCCCGATGCCGCAATCATCGCCACCCCTCGCCTTAAACGCCACCCCGTCCCTACCTCCCATTACCCTCGCCCGATGCTGCAATGCCCTAGCCCCGCCCGTCGCCCAGCCGCCCTAGCCCATGCCCTTTTCCTTTTTTATTTCCCCTCCCCTCCTCTCTCTCTCCTCACCCTCCAATCCAAACTCCCCACAAACGCCACCACCCCAAATTGAAACCCTAGGCTGCCGCATCGATTCGAGGCTGTAGCGTTTCATCAAGCAGAGACGGTGGCGGCTGGCCTTGTTGACGGAGGACGAGAAGCTCCTCAAGGAGGCGAAGAAGCTATTGTGGGACGAGCAGCTGTAGCATAAGAACTGGAAGGTGCGGAACAACGACCTCGTCGCCCTCCGCGACTCCATCACCGACCCCAAGGATGCCCGCCTCCGTGAGTTCGGTGAGATATGCTCCCACCACCTCCCGATCCGCCTCCATTTCATGCTCGGATCTACGTTATGCTTTATTCGTGCGGTTTCATTTCAAGATTTCAGCGGGACCTTTTGATGTTAGATCTGAAGGGTGGTGTTTTTTGCGGTGGTGGTTAGGGCCATTGTTTAAGAAGACGGTCGTGGATTCAAAGGCGCTGGTGCAAGAGAAGGCATTGGATGCCCTGCTCGCTTTCTAGTGAGCGGCTGATGCTGATGCAGCGAGGTGCATGTCTACATGATGCTACGTCATTTGC
Organism: Ampelocalamus luodianensis; assembly: GCA_036346255.1. Taxonomy (NCBI): domain Eukaryota; kingdom Viridiplantae; phylum Streptophyta; class Magnoliopsida; order Poales; family Poaceae; genus Ampelocalamus; species Ampelocalamus luodianensis. The sequence continues at coordinate 23,342,204 of CM070621.1, forward strand.
TATTGTGCTTCTGATTGTTTTTTCGAATGATTTATGGATTTGGTCTATCCCAGGTACACCAAGGAGGTGTGCGATGCAATCGTAGCAAAGTGCCTTACTGGCCAGCCTAAGACTGTTGAGAAGGCTCAAGCTGCATTCCTCCTTTGGGTGTAGCTAGAGGCGGCGGAGGTCTTCCTTGTAAGTTGAACTGCAATTGGTGATTATTTTGGTTATGAATTATGATAAATCGTATGGATTGAGCACATAATGATGGCGTGGTGCATGAAGCCACGAATGAGTGCCTGAAATAGCAAACACCGATTTCCCTCCTTTACCCTTCAGCCCAATACTTTGATTGTGGTATAGACGTATAGTAGACTACACAAGTGTGCAAATAGTTTAGTTATTCTATTCTTTCTTTCATTTGTGAATAGGGATATCTTTCCTATTAATTATTACAAACATCCCTGGAGTGTGCTTCCTCAGCTTGCATTGGTGGGACTCTTGCACTCATTGTTAATAGGGATTTCATTTGTTACAAGCATCCCTGAGCTTGGGTAAACTCGAATCTTTAGTAGTTAAGATATCTTCACACAGGATTGGAAAAGGAAACATCGTCTCATGCTCTTCTTTATGTCAATTTGCAGATATGAAGGAAGGTGTGGCCTTCCAACCAATTTTGATGCAAGTTATTGCTATGCATTAGGTTATGGTGCCAGGGCTCTTCTCCAAAGTGGGAAGACATGCCTTATTTCTTTGGTATGTCAACCTAGATTCATAAAGAATTTATTTGACCAATTCCTGATTCTTCTATTGCCCTTTTTTATTTATACATATTTCTGTTGATGTTAATTTAGCAAAAGGGCCGAATACCTACATCAATGCACAACGTTGTTGAATTTATGCTACCATTATCGTCTTTTATCTCATCTCCTCTCAAACCATGATAATTTGGCAATTTCCATATATTTCCATATGCAAGTGTATGTCTGTGATTATATTTTCACTGTTTTATGCTCTTTTATAATTTTATAACAGTGTGTCTTAATTGTTCTTTGTTTTGTCAACTCAGGTTGGTAACCTTGCTGCCCCTGTGACAGAATGGACTGTTGGGGTTACTGCATTGACATCATTGATGGATGTTGAGAGGAGGCATGGTATTTTTCTTCAGTCATTAGTATTTATTTATGATATCTTTTATTTTCTAGGTTCCTTTTGTATTTATTTTTTAAGGTTAACCAAGAATGGTAAAAACTTGTAACACTATCATTCATTGAGACTAAGTACTAGAAAACATGCAAAATTTAAATATGATTTCATCTCAGTATATTGATTGTGTTTTTTCTAATCTACTATGCAAGACCATGCATTCTTTGTAACTCCCCTTCTTTTGTCGAAGAACTACTCATACTCATAACAAGAGCTTCTAAATAGAGAATGAAGCTATTTTTTCGATGAAGAAAAAACACAATTGTTATCTAATTGAAATAAGCATGTGGGATAAGTGGTTACTTTGGAAGGGGACCAAATACCGTTGTATGGACTTCAGAATCTATCATCACTCTGTTCTGCAGTTGCCAGTTGGTTATTTGTCAATCAAGTTGATACTGAGTTGCTTATTTTGTTGATGGACTTATTTTTCTTTCATGGTTGGTAATAGCAAAGGCTCGTGTGCCAATTGTGAAGTTTCTAGAAAGAAATAGCAGAATAGCTTTTGATACCAGGTTAAATTTTCTTGTCATTTAGCTATACAAATATATGACCTTATTTTTTCTTTCCATCTGTGCTAACACTTTGTCTTAATGATCCTTTTTCTTCTCTTTTGCAGCTTTGATATTGATGATGGACCGTAGGCAGTGGACTTTATCAAGGTAGTTGTTCAGTGAATTATTAATTATTCCATTATGGTAGGCAGCATGTACTTTGTTGAAGCTAATCTGTGATAGATGATCATATATATTTCGAAATTTGGATCATCTACTTTTCCTTCATAGTTTGGGCTTTTCTGGTATGTGCATTTGCAGCTTCTCAGGTATCAGCAGCTCTGAACCTCTCCTGTTGTGGTAGTTTGTGGTATTTGGCACTTTAGCTCTGAGGATTTTTGTGTGCCTAATACACATTCTCAAGCTTGAGCAGTAGCATTTTTTCAGCAGAACTAATTGATGTAGGTATCTCCTAGATTGTAAACATAATTATCCACTTCTTTGTACCAATTACCAGGCTTATATTTGTTCAATTCAATGCAGCTTGATAGTGCTTTGTTACCTCAGTGTGTATCCAAACTCTTGTCTTGTTGTCAACCAATTGAATACATATTGCATTTCAGATTGATTCTTTCTTTAGATGTAGTCCAAACATTTTCATATTGATAATAACTTATAATAGCTGTTAGAAATAGCCAAGTTCCATCCATTGGTAAACATACTCGTTGTTTCAGTGATATAGAAGTTAGTTGTGTAGCATATTCAGAATTTTCCCCTTTGATCTGTATTAGAATGCTTCTAAGTTCTTTAGCAACTTAGAGCTTATTTTCTGTATTGGGTTGAATTAGCAACTACGGCATTGCAGCGCCAACAGCACAACATGCAAGCATGGTGATAGGCTACCTCTCTCTCTCCCTCCCCTTCTCTCTAATTAGATGGATTCAGTTTTTAGAGGAAAGGCAAATTAGATGGATTCATCTAGATCTCACCTATTGTTCATTTAGTTTTGTACGTGACTGTGTTCTTAAGATGGATTAAGCCATGGTAGCAATATCATATATCCATGATGCAATAATATGTGATCAAATATTTGTTGGTCTTTCTGCAGTTATTAATCTTTTATGCTTGAGGATTGAGCAGAAGTGGAAAAGCTTGTGCCTCTTAACTACCATTCAATTTATTCTAATACCATTGTCGAAAAAAGAAAACTCTAGTGGGATTTTATTTTGATACTTACATGAATACTATGTTATAGTCAGAATAGATTCAAAAGAGTATGGTCAACGGTTGATTCAGATATAGTACATTTTTTCTTTCTTAATTCCAGTACTTTTGTACCTCTGTTACCTACACACGCAAGGCTTCTTCAGATTAATTCAAAAGTATAGAAGCCATATTACACCCTGATTGTGCACTTTAAAAGCATTTACTTTTTCATACAGTCATTCTTGAAACTGAACCTTGTTCTAGTAACATTCGGGAACATAGTTATTCTGATCTAGTAGGAATAAACTAATCAGTTGGTGTTTAACTTCTTTTGCAATGATGCTCTTTTCCTTACACTCTTTCTGTTTGGTATATCACTGTCTATTTACTCTCTTGTTTGATACTTGAAAATGTTGATATTCCAGGCTGAAAGGATCGATTGATGATTTCAGACACTAGGATATTTGCTTGGGAGATGCGGTGCCCCGTGTCATTACCCCAGGGGGTAATCACACTTAGGCATACGGATTACTATTCGTCTGCTCGGTAGAACACCGCTCTAATGAATAGTAAGTCTTACCAGAGTCAACGCAGCAGAACAATACGATAGAAATTGTATTTTATTACAACAGTAGCCACACGAGGCTAAGGTTCTAGATACAAATATTAATTTACAACCTGCCAAAAGGAACTAGTTCTCCTCGCTCGCCTGCCTTGATCCAACAGTCGCCTACTCATTCCACTTGTCGAAAGGGCTGCCCATCTCGCCCTCTCCTCCAGTGGCCTCTACGGTACCTGCAAAACCCTCATCCCACTCAGGATACCTCCCGGTCGGACTAGGATCTAAGCAAGGGGAGAGATAGCAAGAGTGAGTATAGTGTACTCAGCAAGCATTAATAACAAAAATGCACTGGATGGCTCATCTCTGTTGGTTATTACATTTTCTAATCATCTTTGCTCTGGAAAATAACTAACTCATCAAAACCTTAGGTGGCCAGTTTTAATTCAGAAGAGACTACTTGTCACTCGAATAGAGGAAAGACCCCTAGCAGTTCCTGTAAGCTCCAATCCAGGAGACAGGAATGAATTCATAATTTTTTATTGCACTGCGCAGGCTTGTACCACTTTACCCATAACTATTCTGGACTCGCCGTGCTAGGTTCCCCAGCATTTCCTTTGATGCAGATTCGAGTTCAGAATACAGAACGTTTTTCAAGTTACGTGATTAGGTCTCCACCCATTATTTTCCGTTGGTATTCTGAGCGCACCCAGTCCTCCACTGAGTTCCAATAATGTTGGTTGGGGCGTCCATCTCTCCTGTGCCCCAACACTCCACCTGTTGCGCTACTATAACGCCTTGGACTCCCTCAGTTCTGGACATATCCTACTGGCCCCTGAGATCCTCATCCCTACACCACCCATGCAATATTACTTACCCAATGTGGCGAGGATAAATCACGTAACAAGGTAGCATTTTCTGCCCGCCAAAACGGGAAAATGGTTGGCACTTAATTACGGCCTCTGATCTGGGTGAGAGTTTTGTTGGTCCTTATATACTAACCATATGTAAAGGGGTCCCACCTCTTACCACATCATCATCTTTTTTGCTCATCTCCTCCCCTGCCCCGGGCCCCCTTTACCAACCAATATTAACTCATTACTTACCTTCTTCATCTTTCTTAATTCTTTCATCTTTACCTCATCTACTCGATTTAATTTTGAGACATAGTTTTGATGCAATATGTATATATAAAAGACATCACTATACAGTTTACATTTAATATAACTATATTTATGTTCAACAGAATAACTTGCCTTTAAAATGGTAGTAAAGATCGTCGGCGAAGAACTCTATATCAACTACTCCCGTCGGCGCTAGTTCGCCTGCTGCAATTATGTGACAGAGCGATATAATAATACACAAATACTTAGTTGATTTTTGGGTGATATTAAGAGTACATAAGTTAGTGCAATTTGTTAGTGTATTTTAATTTAACAACATTTTTTGGTCCCCGCTAAGTTAGCACTACCCAAGTTAGTTAACCTGGTCTACCGGCACTAGGGTTGCGGTAGTCAAAACTCAAGCTTACGCACGGAAAAATAAGCTATTACTCAAATCTGTATTTTATTAAGTCTATCAGATTTTATCTGTGCTCAAACTCCTAATTGATTTTATTTACGCGCGTCTACCGATAATTAATTCTCTAAATAAACTAGGGGTTGATTAACCTAATTACTCTAGTGAGGTTACCGAATTTCTAACGTGTCAAGTTGTTTGCCTAAATTTCTAGGTTTGATGAACCCGAGAACTAATCTTTCAATTAACAATTTATATTACTTTATCCTGCTTAGTTGAACAATCCTCTAGTGTCAACATTCATTAATTTTACTACTAACCTATATTGATACCCAAATTACTTACTCAAATTTATTAGAATTTATATAGTTTATGTTATAATTTTCTGAAATTTTGCTAGTATCTTAATTAAATTCTTACCCCAAATTCTAACCCTAATCTAACCTCTCCTTCACCTAACCCCTCACCTCCTTCTCTCTTATCCCCTCATCTCCCTTAGCCTCCTATCCAGCCGAACCGCACCCCCTTCCTCTGCTCCTCTTCTTCCCCCAATCTCTTCTACCTCCACCACCTCCCTAAGCTCCCCCCTCCTGGCACCTCCGGCCCAACCCCTCCTGCGCCCAAGATGCTACTCCCTAGGGCTCGGTTCGGTCCCCTTTATGCCGCCCACACAGCCTGGCCCCCGGGTCTAGCGCCGCCAGCCCCGGCTCAGTCCCGAAAGCGCGCCACCACCGGCTCCGGCGTGGCTCAGCCCCAACTCCGGCTGCTCCTCCCGGTGCCGCCTGCTCTCACCCCGCCCCCTGCACCACCACTACTCCCCTACCGCACCTCCTCTCTCCTGCCGACCCAGCCCTGTGCCCGAACGCGCTTGGCCTACGGCCGCCGGCGCTCAACTCGACCCCTGACCGACCCGGCTCAATCTATCTCTACCCCGTCTTCCCTTCCTTTGTTACTTACACTTTGTTTTATGCTAAGCATGATTTACTTGTGATGTTGTGGTGACTTGATGCTTCAGTTCACTTCCAGTTTGATGGCATAGATGTATGCATATGGTGAGGCTGAAGGGGGAGTTGCTACTGATGGTTGCTGCTACAATATTGAGGTTAAATCCTACCTTAATCCCTTATCTCTACCCCATCCTTCTCTAATGCTTTGTGATGAAAATGAATTGAGAACTGAATGTTGCTGCTACTGTGATGTGTGCAAATGAAAACTGATGACTTGAGGGATGATACTTTAGTGCCTGGGGATTATGGGGTTAGCTAGGTGATGACCATATCTGAGAGCTAGATGCTATTGCTGCTACTGAGAGATGTTTATATGCATGCTTAGCACTAATGAATACTAGAGGTACCTCCTATGGGTTTGAAGGGTGGGGGGGAAGGAGGATGGCAGCGCCGGCTTCGAGCTGGTGCTCTTCTCCTTCCTCCTGGTGCTTGCAAGCAAGGATGCTAGGCTGAGCTTGCTGTGGGTTCCTGCTTGCTCCTAGCTCCTTGCTCCGTTCCTCCGTGCTCCTGATGAATGGGGACTGGTTTGTGGAGAGGCAGTGAGGGGAATGAGTGTGGAATGGAGCAGTGCTTTGAGGGTGAGCTGAATGTATCGCTCGGTCAGGGGGGGATGACTTCGGCTGTGAGGCTTATCCTTGCCCTATGCTCTTATGTGCTTGATATTTTAGGGTGTTTTGGCTGGCTTGTGAAGAAATGGTGGTTTGTGAAATGTGACTAAGGGGGAATGAATCTCATGGGGGTTGGCTGTGGGTTGGCATTTGACCGGCGTTTGCTAGTCTCCTGGGCTTGATATTTCGGATGGCTTGGTGAATGTGTACTGACTAGGGGATGAACTCATGGCGGGCTTTTATCTCTCTGGCTCTCACATTCTATTGTTGTGTTGGCGATCATTGGACAAGAATACAAGGAGGGCTTCGGCAGCATGAATGCAAGATGATGGGTTGTAATTTTATTAATTCTTGTAATCTACTTTGATTGGTTGTAAATAATTGTTGTAATTTATATTGTAATTAATTACGAAATTTAATCTTGTATCAACTGTTAGATTGTAATATATGCTATGTTTGGTTTGTATATGGAATGTTTTAATGTTTTCAGCTATAATGCTTTCATGATTGAACTCATTGATATATTATTTGCTGTATTGAGATGATATTGTATGATTATTAAAATGTTTTATATTGTTAAATGTGTGAATTTAGACGGTTGATAATTAATTGAGATTATGTTTTGACACCGTGTTAAAGAATTTTAATTACGGCTAATTACCATTTAACGTCGTTTAGCTTAAGCTAATAGTTTGGGTTCTCACAAGAGACGAGGAAGGACAATAATGAGGCAAAATTGATAGAAATACATAGAATTTTACACTTAAAGCCTAGATGATGTATGAAGTGGTGTATTGACAAATTCAAGTTGTACTTCCGAATGATGCAAATAATGTATTCTGAGATTTTTTTAAAATAATATTTTCTGAGTTATTTATCTATGCAATGGAATAATTGTTTTATTGCACCTTCTTATTGTGAATTATTAAATTGGAACATTTTAAATTACCAAAATATCCTGGGTTGAAAATAATGAAACATGTTGCAACGCTTATATATTTTGCAAATAAAATAATTTAATCATTTGCCTATAGAAGGTACCAACGTATAAAAGTATTGCTACAACCTTATATATGTGTTACAAGGTAGCAACGCTTCTTCCAATATGTTACCAATGCTTAAATATGTGTTGTAATAGACCCTTGCAACGACAGTAATAGCAACGCATAGACAATGCGTTGGTATAGACTGTTACAACACTTATGTGAACTTTTAGCAACGCATGTATGCGTTGGTAAAGGGGTGTTCCTGTTGTATATGTGGTTCTTTTATTTACATAAAGCCACAATTGAATTGGATTAACAAGTAGACAAGTCATAAGACCTAGCATTTCGACTAAACCAGGTTTTAATGAAATTGAGTAGTTGTTGTATAGTACTAATGAGGCTCCAACCTCTTGTTACAGAGAGTGGCTCTAACCACTAAATGCTTTTTTCAGTGGGCTACAACCTGTACTTTTTACTAACTACAACCAGGACAAATCAATGCCTCAGGCTACAACCCGACCCTTTCCACGGGTTAAAACCAGACAAATAAGGCTACGGGCTATAACCCGTACCTTCCACTGGCTCCAACCAGAACAATTCCAAAAATCGGGCTACTACCCAACAGTTCATCCACCCACAAATTGTTTTATAAAAGGAGACTAACCATGCAAATTCTCATGCATCACCCATGACTGTGAGTACGGCTATCCGAATAGTTTTCACTTTGAGAGGTTGTACAATTTTACCCACAAGAGACAATCATCTTGTAATGTCAACACGTTATTGTAGACGTGCGACTAAGAAAACCATCACAAGGCTTTTACAATGCCCTACCCCAATGTAGCTCCACCCGCTAAAGTTTCAACTGCCAGGGATACAATCGAGCTAGAGGCCCCCTCTTGCGTCGTGTGGTTTTCTCGTGGCTCCAACCACGCCACATTCCGCTGGATCATGAAACTAATATTGAGGTATAGCAAATTAATTAGTCAGATCAACACCATTATATACTTGTGGTTGCACTATTAGTGCCTGAGAAGTCGTCACAAGATTCGGTCCTTAATTGACTTGGGTGGTGCTTTCACATTACTCACTCTCGTGCTTTTATCCACACCTACCAACTTACCATCCGCCCAAGTCTAAAACAATTTTTTAGATTTGCTTCGAACATCTTTTTTAAGTTTAACATTCTAGCTAGTCTCCAATCAATGGCTTCCCAAATCAAGTTTTGATGTTTGAATGGTTTCGGGGTACATTAACGCCCACATGTCAATCCATATAAGCAAGGCTAGGCTTGACACTTAGATACGGACTTAATGACTAATTAAATTTACCATTATTCCTAGGGCAACAAGGGTAGTTGTAAGGTCAAGGAGGCTAACTAAAGGGTGGTTAATACGCGGTTTTAAAAACTCTTTAAGCTAAAATCGAGTTTTATGTGGAATTATAAATCAATTCGGTTTTTCACAGTTTAAAACCTAAATCAACTAGTCTTGATGAAGTACACCAACAAACTAAGACTAAGACAATAATTTCAATCCTAAGGAGACAAGCAATTAATTTAATTCTATAAATGTAAATTGCAAGAAAGTAAAGCTCAAGAAAACAAACCACAAGAACACTTGAACTTTTTCCCGTGGTGATCGGAAATTTGACGGTTTTCCCTAGTCCACGTTGAGGTAAGCATATGAGCTGATTTGATATGAAGTATTGTGATTGAGTGATCGTGTTAAAGATGAATGTTGGTTTAATGTCTTATTTGCACTTTGCTGAGTCATGGGCTCACACTTGTTGTATGTTTATATTTTAGGTACCATACGGACGTCATGCATGGGAAGGGCTAGTAATAAGGATTGATGTTGTAATACCCCGATTAATCAATATTATTTTTAATATTATTTAGAGAGAAAAATTAAAAGAAAATTCAAGATTTGTAGGAGGATTGGACCTTGGGCTTTCGGCCCAAGGAGTCCTAGCCATGTGGGCTGGCCATTTAGTGGAGTCAAGGGGGGTGCCCCTTCCCCCAAAACCCTAGCACCTGCTATAGTACCACCACAGCACTGTAGCACGCGGTACTGTAGCAGCCCCCTTCCCTGCTGCTTTGCCAAGATGAGAGAAGAGGAGAAAGGAAGGAGAGGAAGGAAGAAGAAGAGGAAAGGAAGAGAAGGAAGAGGGGGAAGGAGATCTTCTTCATGAGTTTTGATCAGCGATCCCCGGTGGTTCTACAAGGGTAATGATCGATGTTCTTCGCTATTTGGATCGTAGTAGATGCGAAATTGATCACGATTTTTGGATCGAAACCCTGTTGCGAGTAGAATGTGTTCTGTCCAGTGTAGTTGTGACTATTTTTGCATTCTTACAAGACAAATCAGAGGATTCCATCTCCTAGAGTTATGTGGGGTTCGTTCTTAGCTTTCAGTAGACGCAAAGGTCACTCAATTCCGAGTTACGGTTTAAAAGTTATGATGAATTCTTTGCTGCTGTCCCGAAAGTCTGACAAGAATTAACAATCACTGTATTTATTAAAAAATGACTTGGGTAGAGGCTGATTCAAAAGTGTTGCCCAAAACAATTTTTGTAGATAATATCATTAGCTTTCAGGATTGATAAATAACACTCTATTTGGATTTGTATAACAAAATTTATGTACGTTTCAACTTGATTGTCCAGAGTGTATGTCGATTTCTGTCATTAGTTTTGACCCGTGTGCCACTTTTTGTTAAAGGCAAAATATGAGTATCATGCCAACTAGGATTTTGAAGGTGGTGCTCTTATCTTTCCATAATGATAAGAATCTTGGATTTTGGTTAATCTAATCAAAATTTATGAGTATTTCTTTACTGATGTATAGTTCCGCTAGACAGATTGTATATTAGACTTTCACCTAAATGTTAACCTAGGTTTTAGGCCGAATTTAAAGTTTTTGCCAACTAGACTAATGTGGAGGTTTTCGATACCTTTTCATAGGGTCTGAGATCACTCCTTTTCGATTGCCCTTCCCTCTTGGGCTTAGAACCCTAGCGCCACCTCAATTCGAGTTTTAGGGTTTTGGACGAAGCTCATTTTCTTCGAATTGCACCACCGTCTTTGTCACCCCATCGACATTGTCTGCATCGCCGAGTTGGCCATCGCAAGCTCTACCTCCAGCACCCACCCACTTTGCCAGAGCATCACCGGAACGATTTCCCGACAACAATCGTACTTCTCCACCGCTCAAACCTCACCGCCGGTCGCCACCGTCACCCTCGACCACCCATGAGTACACCAGTGAGATCACAATAACCTCCTCTACCCGTTGGTACCACTCACCGCTGGCGAAACGCCGCTGTTCGTCGGGACCTTCAGAACCCGAGCCTCGCCATCAATTTGTCGACGTGGCCGTCCACATGGCCAGCCACATCAGCATCTATGCATATGTGTTGCCTACGTGGCATCCGTGTCAGGTGCCCAGTCAGCGCCTGCGTGTTGGTTTCAAATCCAAGCCCTAGATCTATTCCATAGACTTAGTACATCGTAGACCGTCTCTATGACATGTAGGTCCCACATGTCAGCCTTAAAACCGTTTTCCCTGTTTTCTTTTATTTCCAAAATTCCAGGGCTGACATGTGTCATATTCCAATTTTTCAGTAGCGGGGAATTCAGGAAAATCCAATTTTGCCTTTTCTTTAGGGTTAGATCTTCCAGAAGTCATATCTTCTTCATCCGAACTCCAATTGAGCCCATTCAAAATTTTAAATTCATCTAAATTCGAGCTCTATTTTAATGAGATTTTTATTTAATTTTTGGAGTTATTTTTTCTCTCTATTTTTATTTATTTTATTACTTCGTTTGCGAGTAAACATTGCTACTTCGGGAGATTTCGAGGAAGGAGGAGTTCACCAAGGCCAAGACCGGTACCAAGATCTATTTCAAGGCAAGTTATACCTTTGATCATGTTTAACCCAGTTTTCAAAAATTACTTTGATTCAATTAGTGCATTTACTTTAAATATTTATTTAAACGCTTTGAGATTAGTTATTTGTCCTAATTATTTATATCCACTTTGTCTATTGTTATGTCATGATCTTTTGTCACCTTAGATTGATTTATTATTTAGTTGGTATTATTATAGCACCAACGTGGGTTGGTTAGATACGATGAGTCTACTTAGCCATGCAACGAGTCATCATTTCACGTGAGTTGCAAATAATTGTTGGGGACCAAGCTATTCTTTAGCACTGCAATCCACCCGCAAACAGGAGGTCAAACAGAAGGACCAATCAAATCTTGGAAGATATGTTGCAAGCATATGTTCTGTCTTATAGCATGGAATGGGAGAAATGCTTAGCGTTTGCCGAGTTTTCCTACAACAACAGCTTCCAGTCTAGTCTCCAAATGTCTCCTTTCGATGCACTTTACGGGAGAAAGTGTAGAACACCCCTATTCTGGTACAAAGTTGGCGAGAGACAGATCTTTGGACCAGGCATCATCCAATAAGCGCAAGAGCAAGTTGGCGTGATATCATCGAAAGAAAAGGCGAAGTGGCATACCAGCTAGAGTTGCCACCGCAACTCTCAGATGTGCACAACGTGTTCCACATATCGCAGCTCAAGAAGTGTCTTCGAGCCTTATCGGGAACACCCGATCCGAACCTTAGACTGGGCCATAAGGCATACCCGCAATCGTGCCATCAAGATGCTAAGGGTTCAATGGAGCAACCGTACAGAAGACGAAGCTACATGGGAACAAGAAGATAGTCTTAGAGCCGAATTTCCCCTCTTTCTTTTCCGAGCCTACTGAATCTCGGGGACGAGATTATTTGTAAGGGGGTAGGTCTATAACATCCCAAAAATAGGCTTCTATTTCAAATGTATAAAAAATGAACTTTTAAAAACTTTGGATACTTCTTCCTATCATTTGATTCATCTGAATTTTCATGCAAGGTTTTATTGGATTTTGAAACCTAAAGCACCAATTTTGAAATACAGACCTAATGGATAATTAAAACAAATGGAAGTAAAAGATAATAATTAAAAATACAAAATGAGGCATGTTTTGGAACTTTTTCTCAAAACAAATGATGAAGGATAAAGCAAACTGAAATTTGAAAGATTTTTAGAGAGAAATATATATCATAAGAAACCCTAGAAAAATTACAAAAAAAATCTAGATAGTGCCAGTAACCTACCCTAAAAATTTCAAGAATTTTGAAGCCATACAGCTATGTTAAATAAACCCCTTAAGACCCAGCCATTCTTAAATAAATAAAAATCAGAAAAATCTAAACCCTAACTTACCTCTCTCGCTGGCAAGCGGGCCCCGCTTGCCAGGCATTCTTCTCCACACAGCATGGCGCTCAGTGCCAGCACTACTCGCTTTGCCATGTCGCAACAGTGCGCACCCAAGCTCAATGCCAGTTTAGCCAAGCGTCCCTGGTTTCCCATCGCCTTCGACTGCATTGCCCGGCCAGTGCCTATCCCGGTGTCACATCCCCTCTCACTTCACTACCGACCCTGCTAGGTCCGCCATTAAGGGCGTCGCCAACCCCGCTAGGTTCACTCGAGCTCCTCCTCGCATTTTCCTCCGCCCCGACCTATAAATAGCTGGCCGAAAGCACCATGAGCTCCCCCTTTACCACCCTAAGCCATTCACCTCTCTCCCTCTCACTCTCGCCCAGTGAAACCACCGAGAAAACTCGAGCTCAAGGTTTCGATTGAGATGCCGCCGTGATGCCGCCAGTGCTCCAGTGATCTCCTCCCCTCTCCACCCTCGTCACCATATGTTCCAGGCTACAAGCAACATCCCCCCTAAACTAATTTAGCCTTTTATCCACAGGATCTTGCTGCAATCCCCTTCTTCATCCTCTCTGGCTGGAAGTGCTAACTCCATCGCCGCACTAGCTCCGATGAAGCCTAGCCTGATTCCTGGCATAGGGAGCATTGTGTGGAGACCCTTGAGCTTCTCCAAGCTACGCCAAATCTCTTCTTTTGCTTGAAAAATATAAATAGGGGTTATATTTGTTGTATAATCGAGGTTTACTTACATTCATAAATAAGCTCATTCAAAGGGAAATGTACATATGGACTCAGGAGATCATGCCTTGGCAAATAAAAAACTCGGTAGATATAGATATATATCAACGCGCTTATATGTTGCAATGCAAGAAGTAAAACACACGCTTCACATACTGACATAGTGACTACCACTACATACTGATAGTATTCATGTTTTTCTATATGTTTGTCAATTCTCCGACGTTCATGTTCTTGATTTGATCATCTCATTTCACTTACTTGCCGCGGTGGGAATTGGAAGAAAATAGGAAGTGGGCCAATCTAATAACATGTGCTTAACTTTAAAAAGAGAGGTAGCATTTAAGTGGTAAAAGATACTTCTTTAGCCAAAAAAAAATTAGGGAGAGAGGGCCATGGCCCCTTTTGACCCCGTAAGGAAAATACCAAGGCGCTAGCAGCGGCAGTGGATCATCACGGTGCTGCTATGGTGGACTACTTCCACCGTTGGGTGGCGGTCCACAACCGCTCATACACGAGCACATAGGAGATGCAGCGCCGCTTTCAAGTCTACGCCAACAAAATGAGGTACATCAAAGTCCTCAACAACAAGGCTCCCGCGGCAGGACTCAAGAGCCCTCACACTGAACTCAATGCTTACATAACTTGCAAAGAAAGAACTAGTTTAGTGTTGTTTTACCATTTAAGTGGTAAATCATACTTCTTAGAAAATTTTGTTAGGGAGGGGGCCATAGCCCCCTTTGTCCTTAAAGCATGTGTAGTGTGTTAAGAGCTAAAAAAAGCCAAAAAAGCCAGATATACTTAGCCAAAAACATGTGCAATGCTTAGCCTCTGTGGTGGAATCCACCCAGGAGTTAAAAAAATGAATTAATATGCTATTTTCCCCACCGATTGCAATAATTGATTTCTGAGTTCAACGTCCAGCAGCAACGATTGGCAAAATATTATATTTTAAGTTTATAGAGTCATACCTTATGATAGGATCGAGTCAGCAATTTTTTCTTAGACTCGGCGTGGTGCAATGGTTGGTGTCGGCTCTAACATCCTAAAAGTGCACTTAGCCTTGACTTTCAAACAACATTGCACACGCCCTTAGAGAAGCTCTCACCCTACTTGCAGGGGCGGAGCCCAATGAGCTTACCCGGTGTCACAGGACACCGGGTCAGTGACACCGGGTCAAAAAAAAAACTAGTAGAGATTTGCGCATGTATATCATATGTGCACCTCAAGCCGAAAAAAATGTGCACCCAGGCCTCCTTTTAGCCCAGCGCACCTGGCGGCCCACGCCCACGCAGACACGCACGCGCTTGCGCCAGCGGCTTGCCAGCCCAGTAGCTTGCGCCCTCGCGTTCGTTGCGCGAGTGCCCATCGACCTGCGTGCATTAAGCCAGCAACCCAGCAGGCAACAGCTTGCGTGCACGAGGCTTGGGCACTTGGCGGTTGGCCCACGCGAGCGCTTGCTAGTTGCTTCTGCGGAGAAAGAGAAACCGAATAGCCATGCGAACGCGAAAAGGAAAAGCTACGCACTAACGCACGGTTACCGCCCGCCGCCCCGCCCCTCATCTGGTTGCTGCCGCCCGGATTTGGGACCTGCGACTTCGCCGACGCTGCCTACGTCGTCAACCAAGCACCAAGTGAGTGCCCGCTCATCTTCTCATCGTGATCTCTACTACGTCTACTCTGTTAACATTCGTTTCTTGTTAGCGATTTACTCGACCGATTCATACAAATGTACATGAATCCCTTGATTACAAAGCAAAATGTACATGCAGGTGCTAGGTAAATGAGGCGTTACACGATCCAAGGTAGAAGAGTGTTTCGGTAGTAGTAGCTAGCTGAGCTCGAAACATCCCATACCACCTAGTTGTTTACTTGTTTAATCACTTGGCCACATGGTGGCTTACAGATAGATGGGTCATGTAAATCAAATGACTAAATGAGTGGTGCTGTGGTGGTGCTTTGTTTTATCACAAGGCCATATCTCACTATCTGTACTTTATTGTTCTTGTGGTTGAACATGGCATTTGATTTGACAACATGTTCAATTATTAATTGAAATTCACCTGTAGGTAAATTTATGAAAAAGTTTCTAAAGAGAAAAGTGTCGCCGCCAGATAGAAATTCACCTACAAAAAATATCAATTAGGAAGAGGAAATTCAATTTGATCCAGGCAAAATAACTTGAAAGAACATAAATACTAAAAAGTAATGTATTTACTTTCATTCGATCATTCTACTTTTTTACTTGATAATTTTAATTCATTTTGTTCTTTTTTTATAGATAATTTAGGTCGGATGATATATTTTGCCAATGCCGACTATCTTTTGTTCATGATTTCGCCCTTAGTTGCTTCACTTTTCTACAATTAACCAATATTATAAGTGAGTTTCTTTATCTTGGTAAGCATTCCTTTATCATTGTACATGTTATTGGTTATGCTGAATTATTGATGCTAAAAGTTGTCGGATACAAGACTATTTAGTACTATGTTGGTTGAAAATTATATATGTTGTTATATGTACGATGACGTGGTGAACCCTGGTCATTTTTATTCTAGTTCTGCCTCTGCTTGCTTGGTACAATTAAATAGCGATGCACATGAATGACATACACATATTTATTTTATTTTGGAATCACGTAACAACACAAGAATTTACCTCTTTTTTTTAACGAGAACAGTAGGACCAAGCCGGTCCGATGAATTTGCCTCTTGTTGATACGATGGACAAGATCAGCGAGAAGCTCGCTTTTAATTTTTATGGAGTAGGGAAAAGATTATGGCGCGCCGTATCAGTCAAGGTCTATTGCGGAGAGACTACTAGGGAAAATTTTGGCCAGTGTGGTAAGAACCTCAACAACAAGAACATGACGGGGGTTGCTTAAAAAGATCTCCTTTTTCTAATCTCCAAAAAAGCACATCGAGTCCTCGAACTTTCTTATTACAACCAAAACAATTGCAATTAATTAATCTAATCCTGTCCCTCGGTTGGCCGGGACAAAGGAGACGAGCTTGCGCGTGTTGGTCCGCACCTGCTCGTACACCTCCGCCTTGTACATGGCGTCCTAGCCGTCGCGGTTCAGTGCGTCGATGACGAGCCGATAGTTCATGCCGGACACCACCTGCTCCTCGCCGCCCACCACCTTGCTAAACTTGAGCCCTCGTTCGCCTGCTTGACGTGCTCCGCCAACTTGAGCTCCTGGATGAGTGGGTCGTTGATGTCCGGAATCGATGGGGTTGGAAAGTTTTGAGCGTTTTTGCCGCGGTGATGGCCGAGGACAGGAGAAGTATGGGCATGGAGGCGGCAAGAATTAATTGGATATGCTCATATGCATTCGTATGATTTTGTATCAATTCATTGGCATATCCATATTATACTACGAATTAGTGTCAATCAATTGGATGCATAGCCATATTATTCCATGATTTAGTATCAATTTATTGGATGCATATCCCAACACTGATGCATGCGTACTGACACTGTACACAAACCTGAAACTTCACTTGTACTTCATGTTCAGCACCTTCCCCAGGGTCAGGCAGCCCGGCGATGGCCTCTCGTCGCCTCGCGCTGCGCTTCTCGGCGTCCCCGGCGTCCGAAACGGCGTCGGACGCAGCCGAGCAGGCGGAGTCGCCGGATTTCCCTCGCGCGCCGGGCGCACGTCCTCCAACGGCGCGCGCCGCCGCGGGCTCTTCTTCCTCTGAATCTCTTCCCTCAGCTCGCTCTCCAGCGCCGCCTTCGCCTCCTCGGCCAGCTCGGCCCGCCTCACCGCCTCCTCCAGGTTGAATCTCAGGTCGCTGATCTCGGTGTGCGCCGCGTCCAGCTTGTCCTTGAGCGCGCCGCTGTCGTCGGACTTCTTCGTGACGAGCACGTACCCCTCGTCGAGCTTGTTGGCCTGCCCGGTCTCCTTCGTGTAGAACGCCTCCTCCTCATCGTATTTGGAGGTCTCTGTGATGATCTCGGTGACAAAGCAGTTGTCTGCAGCCTCTGAGTTGCCTTTGCGCAGTGTGGAGTTCGGAGCTGTGGCTTCCGCCTGGGGTTCTTGGTTTCCTGCAACGTTTTCAGGCATGGTGATGTTCATGTCCTTGTCGTCAGAGTGAACGCTCTGGAAACCCTCCCTTGAGCTCTCTGCAGCAAAACAACCTTCTGCTTTTGGTTTCTCGTGTACTTCCTGGATATTTTCAGGCATTGTACTGGTGATGTTTCTATCATCAGGTTGGGTCGTTTGATTATCTTCCCCCGGTGGTTCAGTGTCAAAGTCTGCAACTGTGAGTTCTCCTCGTGGTTCATGATTTTCTGCCTCATCTTTATCATCGGACCTAGTGGTTTCATAAGCCTCCCTCGGGATTTCAGATGTAAGACATACGTCTGCATGCTCTGAAACACCTTTGCACGCCGTGGAGTTTGGAACTGTGGCTTCTGCTTCTGGTTCTTGATCGCCTGCTTTATTTTCAGCTTCGTTACAATCAATGTTTTTGTCATCCTCTTGCCAGCTTTTATTAACAAGGCATGCCTCTTGAGCATCAAAGTTTTTCATGAGCATTGTCGAGTCCGGAACTATAACCTCTGCCCCTTCGGTATCTCCAACATCTTCAGACATCTTACCTTCCATGTCAGTGTCATCAGATGTGACGACCTGATAATCCTTTCTTGAGGTTTCAATGACAAAACATGTTTCTGGAGAGTGCTGAAATGCGACTTCTGCTTGTGGTTTCTGATCTTCTACAGTTGTTTCACAAACCTGATCATTAATGTTGGTACAACCAGCTGCGTCATCGGCTGTCGCATCAGAAACTTCTTGTGGTGATATGTAAAGTTCCTTGACTTGATTCAACTCGGACTGGAGATAATCTATCTCCACCGTTTTCGCCAGTAATTCCTTCTCCAAACTCTCTATCATCTCCAGCTGCCTCTTGATCACTTCCAGGTTCTTGTCAGAACTGAAAAACTCGAGTGTTATCTCCTGAAAGAACACAGACCTCTCCTCCTCTGCTCTGATAGCTGCAACGGCAGACGAAAGAACGGTCTCATTGAGCTGCAATATGCGCCTCAGCGCCTCCTTGGTGTTCTCCCTCTCCAAGATCATCCTCGTTTCCATCAACTCAACTTCTTTCAGTACAAAGGCGTTCGACCCCTTCACGGCGTCGAGTTCACCTTTCACGATGGCCAATTCATCTTTCAGAGCCTTGCACTCAGCAGCAGTTTCAGATTGCTGGCTTGTGATCATGCTGTTGTTGGTTTCAATCTCAGCTATACGGTTGTGAGCATCCAGGCACGATCTGTCATACTTGTCCGACAGTTCTTGCATGGCCTTCTGGAGAGATTCGAGTTTCAGATTGGCCTGCTTGTTTTCGTTCTCTTTGACTTCGAGTTGCAGCTTGCAACTCGCGAGTTCCTTCGTTAAGATGTCGATCTCCTGCTCCTGCGTTTGCCAACATTCGAAGATTTTGTTGCGATACGAAGTTGAAACTAGGAACACAATTACACATTGACATATATCATGGATAGTTTACCCACATTTCTGTCTGGGCTGAACCTGTTCTGATCTCTTTTCTGCCCGTAGAGAGTCAATGCCGCTTGCACAGAATCTAACGGCCTCGTGTCAATTACCTGTGCAATTTCCTGCACTTGTTAAACAAGCATCAATTCTAGTACACTGGTAGAAACGAGGACAGCTCATGGGTGTACAACTTTATCAACCAGAGTTCAAATTCTGATGCCTATTTTTACACATAGACAAGTACACTTCAGTAAAAAATTTGTGAGATCGTGAATTTATCCCCAACTCTGTTTGTCTACACGTGTGCTAAAGAAACGCACTCGCATGTGTACGTGTGGTGTGCTGTGCGTGTGTCTTCCTTGTAATAAAAAAATATTATACAACTTAAAACCATCATCGGGTACTAAATAGTGAAGTGGTCAAGAAGTAGTCAACTTGATGAAGATACAGGTTCCAAGCAAATATGATCTAGTAGTAAATACTTTGCCCTCGATCACGCAACTGGGACCGGAATAACTCCAATGTTTTGGCTTATCGGATCCTAATAGAGCTCGGTAAAACAATACAACTATACTTGATGTGTCCTTTCAAAGATCGGAAATGACACACACACACGACGATGTTTTTGTTACTACACTCGTACGATCCCCTCTCCTCACGTGAGCCGGTAACTCCCTTCCGTCATGGCCACACCCCATTGTAAGCCCATAATCACCGTCTAGTTCCAACTACTCCCCTTCGTCTCTAATCTCCAAAGCAGAGATAGTCCAAAATCCCAGCACCACTTGGCCATTTGTTATACTTAAGGCTTAACCACAAATATCTCTACAGCTTATTTTTTTTCCATAATCTTGAAACCAACATCATTCTTGTAGATCATTCGTCTGGATGGCACCAGCGCTTTTGGCAAGTGCTTCATGTTCCTTTCTAATTTAATCGAAGAAATAAGTTGTATGTGACATGAAAATCTTAGTCCTACTCCTTTAGATGAACAACTCCTTGTTCAAATTACATCAGTAAGACTTAATTAACAAAATGTAGCTAAGCTGCGGCTAGCTGTTCTTTATCAAGGAGCTAAAAAGGAGCGATCCAAGACAAGCGATTAGGGAGGGGCATGGCCGCAGGCGCATGGGTTTGCCCGACGATGCGAGAACCAACAAGTCGGGTCGACGAGGAGCACCTCCTCCACCTACCGCATGGGGAAGGCACGTGTGTGGATCACTTAATTTGGTGCGTGAAGATGTTTGCTGACTAGTTGTTTGCCATGAAATTGCACTAGGAAAAGAAGGCCCGGGTCACATGAGATCGAGTGCGATGCTGTCGCTTGACAAGGAGGACGTCGTAATGAAATCATACATAGAATATCGTATGTATAGCAGGACTCTTCGAAGATATCAATACGAAAGCGTACCTTGAGCAGAGCAGCTCATTCACAGGAGTATGCAGCCATGCTCCCTTGGCATCGACGGATATTTCGTAGGCCCAGCGAGCAGCACTGCAGGAACATGAATGAATTCGACGATGCCGACGAGCGTTTCTGCACGCTTGGTGTGTCGAGGAGACGAGTGAAACAAAAGGATACTACTGGCTCTTAGATATAGTAGGCAGGTGGAGCGGGTAAGACGAGGCGGTCGTGGCAAACAAGAGCGCACGCAACGCATGCGGCCGCGCATGTTGCGGTCTCGATCCAAGGAGATGTACGACTACGAGGCGACGCCGACCCGCTTCGGTGGTGGAGACGCCGATGCAGCCAAGCCAGGTGAGTCCGAAGGGAGAGGCGCTTCTGTTCTCTTTCGTTATCACCTCCCGCCCGCCTCACTCGTGCGATGAAGCCATATCCTGTGCTCTCGGCTCTTGGTGCGCACGGTTTATCCCTCGCTGGTGCTCACATATTCTGTCTCGTCTCCACCGTGAGAGCAGGCATGACTTGAATATTCTCAAGCGGCCACGCTCGCTTTTGCACTTCAACACGGCAGACTAGTTGACAGTTGAAAGCACAGACTATGGCACATGAGACAGCAGCATATACTACCTTAACACTGCTTCCATTAAGCTGCTTTGCAACCACCAAATAAAGGGCAACATAGTTCGGAGGGACTATCGATGTAAAGAGATTCATATGCATGGTCAATATGGCTAACTCAATTATGACGTCTACAATAGTTGATAACTAGGTGAAACAAGAAAACACGGAAGTTCCCAAGAGTCATGAACGATAAGGATAAGGGAAAATTAGCTCAGTGACTTCATGTTAGGACATAATTAGAGGAATAACATCATGATCATGACATATTGAAAAATAATACCGCGAATACCAAAATTTTAGACGAATAACATCGCCGCCGATTACTTCCGTTTTCAAAAAAATTAAATATAGAAAATAAACTCAAAAAATTATCAATTTTTTTTGTGTGAAACCTCACGACACAGTTTATTTGCTTGTGTATTTTTTCAAAACTTTATACATTATAATTTTGTCTCTAAAATTTATTTTAATTTACTGTTTGTAAGAATTTTTTTTAATATAGAAAATGAGGTTCAAATATTATAAAGAAAAAAGTCAGGATCTTTACACAGTAAACTTGATTGTGTAATTTTTTAAAATTTTACAAAATTAAGTAATACAATTTTATAATATTCATTGTGTAAGGAGTCTAATATTTCATAATGTAAAGATATTATGAAATTACATTAATTAATTATATAAAAAAATTACACAATCAAATTCACTAGAAGTCTAAAAAATATTATAATATTTAAACCTTATTTTCTATATTAGAATATTTCTACAAATAGTATATATAAATAAATTTCAGAGACAAAATCAGAACGTATAAAATTTTAAAAAAATATACAAGCAATTAAACTATATCATAGGTTTTACAAAAAAAAATTGATAATTTTTTAAACTCAGTTTCTATATTTTTAAAAAATAAAAACAAAAGTAACTAACAACGATATCATTCATCTAATTTTTTAGTGTTTGTGATGTCATTTTTCAATACGTCACGATCATGATGTTATTCTCCTAATTACGTTCTAACACGATGTTACTAAGATAATTTCCCCTAAGGACAAAATGTTCTATACAAATCCTTTGAGACTAGTCGTTGCATTGGACTCAAGTGAATCATCCTCGGTTGACTGCCAACCACAGCCACGGTGCACACACAACATATCGACATACTCTGCGATCAGAAATAACACTATTGCAAATAGAACATGGATAAAATAGAGCTACACCCATTTCATGAAATGGGTCTTCCAGGAACGAACACTAGTACATGCAATCTTGCATCGCCTTCGACTTGGTGCCGCGATATGCTGATTAGGGTGCAGAGTGACAAAAATGCAAAGGTAAATAAACTGAACCGCCGAGGCACCCTCATCATCAATCTACAAATCAGTAGTAGGTCGTGGCGCCATAATAAGGTTGAGGAGCTGCCGCAGGTTGCTGAGGGTAAGCTGCTGTTGGTGCCGGTGCTGGTGCTGCCACTGGTGCTGCCACGGCCATTGCTGCAGGCTGTGCGTAGCTTTGTTGTGTGTAGGCCTACAATATTTTTGACAAATGATTTGTATCAGATGGATCTCCAACAGATTATAAGTTAATGCAGTGGTGAAGATAGAAAATAGCTCGTTGCACAGATGAGGTATCAAGGAGTAAGAGGTACGGGCGATTTGTAGTCAACTATCCATAACCCCAAACAAACAAGTCAATGCCATTCATGTAGAACAGTGGAGAAATAAGTCCAGTTAAAACTGATTGCTAACAAGTGAGCAATCTATATGTAAAATAAGCTACAGATGGTTCATATCTGCCGGTGATAGCACACTTAGCAGTTCTAGGCAGGCCACCAGTGTTAATTAATCCATAATTGACTGACTTTACACTTCAAAGTTCAGGCCACTGGTTGCCCACACAACCAATCCTGGAGTGACTATGCAACGCGCAGGTTGCTGTCAGTAGGTATGACTGTACCACTTGGTTTATTTGACAGATTACAAGCAGTAACCTTGACTGTGTAGCAAAATATGGCATGTTTGGTAAGATAGCCTCAGAACTAAGCCAGAAACACAGAGAAAGTAGTGGAGCTAATCCTTGACAGCAATAAATAACTGAAGACAACTAAAGAGTAAAGATCAAATAATATCAACCCAAAATATAAACGATGGACAACGCTATTATTCTGGCATGACCCAGCCATATTTTGTCAGTTTGATATCCTAATGTTTCTTTCCATTATAATTTTTTTAGGAGCACATCAGATTGGTGGTGGGGTGGGATGGTTATGTTACCAAATAAGTTTACCATCTTTTTCATCCCCAACAATAAAATTAAATAATAAATCCCCACTTGAAGAACAAGTAATTGAGTGGACGATGAAAAAAGTGCATGTAAAGTGCATAAATACATATACATGTACCATCTTTCCTTAAAACAAAATTTTGAAGATGACTAAGTATAATGTTTTAAATATCCAGAAGCATTGTGTAAATTTAGGTGAAACAGATTCAGTACCTGAGCAGAGTATGTTGGAGGATAGGCACCATAAGCAGCTGCTTGAGGAGCAGATTGAGGCATTTGATGGTTGTAGTCATAAGTTCCATATGCTGGATACGCAGCCTGCAATGCAAAACAAATTAAAGTCCATTTGCAACAACATATAGTTAAGCACAACAGCAGCTTATACCCAAAGAAATGATAAACGTGACATATTACAGAAGAAATAGAAGAGCAAAATCTCGAGAGTTCTATTATAAAAATTCAAAATCCTAAGCTGTGATAAAAGGAATCATAGGAATGATATTTTAGAAATTAGACCTAACAAATGAGCACATCTAAACAGAAGATGCAAGCCACAGAAAAGAGTAGCAGAAATCAACATATTTTCATATTTTCCAACAGCACCGAGACCATACATTCTAGCTGCAAGTTTGGGAAGAAAAAGTGAGGGGACAGAAAACATTGAGATGAATAATAACAACCAAATTAAATCCACAATTGGGAAGATTTAGAGAGGTTCTAACCCAGACAAATCAACAAAAATGACCCATTGCTCCTATTCTTTTTTCCCTTTCCCAAACTCATCTCTCTTATCTAAATTTGTACACCAAATAAAGCATAAATAAAACTACTAAATCATGCAGATCTACAGGAATATAAGCTACCTGAGGTGCATAAGCAGCACCCCATTGTTGCCCCGATGCTTCAGAAGTCGCAGGCCAAACTGGAGGATTAGGAGCATTTGGATCAGTTCCCATGACTGGCTGAGTAACATCCCCAGTTTTAGCCAATTTGTCTCTGTCTAACATAATACCGTCATCTGCTCTTCGCTTCTTTGATGGCAGAATGCTTCTCTTACGTGAAAAAAGATTTGTATGCCGAGTTGTAGCCTTCTTGATTGACTGTGCATCCCCAAAGAGATCCAAAAACTGAAGACAATTTCCAAATGTATCAGTAGCTTAACTACCAAACATGTCAATCAATAAGACAAAAAAGCCTGTGTAGCCCATTTACATAGCATTTAGATTAGCATATAACCCTATTTGATGATTGTACAAACAGTGTGATTGTTGTAATTATTCTAAAAGGGTAAGAGAACAGGAAGAAGAGAACTATAGTGTACCAAGTGTAGCCTTTAAGTATTACCTCCAAAAAAATGGAAGATATTTCTTCTTTGTCACTTGCACTTGCCAACTCCGCTTGAGTTGGCTCAGGTGTAAGAAACTTCTCCACCAGTGAATCTATAAATTCAATATGCTTTTCAGATGGAAAGATCGACTCTAGAAAGATAACAGCCTGCAAATAAATGAAAAAGAACAGAAGATAAATTAAACGGGAAAGATAAGGAGGGAATGACAAGAAAAATAAAGGTGACAAACTGAATCATTTCAGAAAGATTTCAGAAGTTGTAACCTCAAGAATTGGTTTCGTGATGTTAGATTGCCTGTACAATTCAGTTAAGATCTCCCTTGCCTTTTCCAAGTCATGGATGACCTACACATTTTAAAGAATGCATAAGATTCCACTAACCGAACAAAGGTAAATAGAAAATGAAGAAAAAAAATACTAATCAAGTTCAATCAGCTACTCATCAATTTTTTTTTTAAAAAAAAAATAGCTCCTAGCTCAAAAAGACAAAATCAGAGTGCTTAGATTGTAAAGTGTATGCTAAAATGAAGTCATACTTTTTATAAATGGTCTCACCATGCTCAAACAACTGCACAAAGGCACCCATTCTTAACACTGCTCTTTTATCGGCTAACCATGTGTGTTCAATTAACACGGTCAGATACTGTCAGATGACAGATTTTTTATAGGTGTGAAAACTATAGTTTTCTTTTAAAATTTTGATACTCAAAATTGTGATATACACCTACCAAATATAAGAAACGTGAGTATTGAACTAGCAATGTTGGCAAAAGCTGGCTCTGCTCCTTTTCCCTTTCAGCAACAATGGCCTTCTCGTAAACTAAACAAGCGGATTCTTTATCTCCCTGCAAGGATAAAAATTAAATAACCTCTTGAACACTGACAAAACAGAAACAAGAGTGTTGCTTGTTTGAAGTGATACCAGCCGGTGCTCCATATTAGAATGCTTCACAATGGCTTCTAGCAAGCCAGGACATAGTTCTGAGTAAAGATGCTGATATTCTACACGTGCTCCAGAAGCATCTCCATTAAGCTCCTTGAATCTTGCATTAAACAGATGGATTTCTGCCTGCTTCTGTTAAAAATAATAAAAGAAACGGCATGTAGCTATCAGTAAATCTAAAAATGGCTATAATATATGCTGTTATGTTGCGCTAAATCAGAACAGTGTCAGTAATACTGATATTTATTCTCTCAATGCAGAATTTTGAAAGATTCCCATGCAAAAAAGATCTCCAAACATAAATTTTTGTCTCAGGTCCAAAAAGAGATTATCAATGGCAAATTGGCAGCTGATACTAATCATGACCAAGAATGTAACTTTGCTTTTGTGTTTTCAACGCATCAATGGTCAACAAGATGTCAAAAAAGTAAGTCTGCCCAAATCAGTACATCATTAGCAATTTATCAGTATCCTACAAACTGAACTAATTCAGCTATTGTGTCATATTTCATTTTTGTTCTTTTTCTCTGCAAGCCTGCTTGGTAAATAAGGAATCTTAAATCATAGAAGCTTTCATCTAACAGGTGCAAAAGCAAGATGTTATATGGCAGTGAAAAACAGTGCCATGAATAGGGAAACAAATTTTGGTTAGATTCACGTTCAGGAGCTTGCTAATTGATGTACATATACATATAGGAGTATATGCAACGTGAATGATAATGAATGAGGAGAAAAAGGAAATGGTAAAAAGTAAAAATACACAATGTTACTATGTATAAATTGTTATACATGTGATCTTATCCAACAATACCTTGACAAACACATGAGTAGCACGAGCCAGAGCATTATTTGCTAGTTCTAGGCTTCCTCTAACCTCCATACATTGCACATAGCGGATCCAGAACTCTGAATAACTAGCACACGCAATAACACATCTTTCGTACAATTTGATAACCTGAAACAGTTTTGTGTACCATCAGAAAACTGACAAAAAGAAGAATATAAAGAATATAAAGCGAATAAAATTTTGATATTGACCCAAAAAAAAAGAGAAGTTCACACAGGTTACTCCATTAGCTGATTAGGGAGGCCCCTCCATAAGAAAGGAGGGACCATCCTTGCTTGATAGATAGATGGTTAAGAAGGTGAGCACTAAGCAAATACCTGCATATATGAGATTAAAAATTCAAACAACTGATATTTGGTACCACATATCATTAACCCAGAACGGCCACTGACAAATGAAAGTTTGGAGTACTTAGCCTCATCGAAACCAAACATTATGTCCACGCTCTATCCTCAGTTCAATATCCCATTATAAAGGAAGCTCCGTCCAAATACTAGCCGTTAAAGAATATAATGGAGCCAATAAGACTAAATTGCAAGTTATAAGATTTCAGGCATTGCATGAAATCTACTAAACAAAAAGGCGACCAGAAAAAAAACTTGGTAGTGCAAAAGCATACCTTATTAATGTCTTCTTCCCTCTCGATAAAGTCAAGATAGTTATGCCAATTTTCAAGCTCTGGATTGTCAAGAGGCTTGACATGAAAATATGGTCTTCTAATAGCTAGCTCAAAACCGATAATCTTATATTCGTACTCTTTAGCCTTCTTATACATCTCCTCTCTAATGAAAACATACTTTGCCAGGTTCTCTGCTTCTGTTGAACATGAAATTTCAGGTTGAGCAGATTTTTCTGCATCATCAGGATGCGCCTCCCCATCAAGAGCCTGATCACTGTTCTCAGCAGTAACTCCATACACAGAAGTTTCCTCCGCAGTAAGTATATCCGATAAATTCCGTGTCGCGGTCAATTCCTTGAAGCTGAGTAAAAGTAACAATAATACTTAGTATCACAACAAATTAAACATTTTATGTTTCGTCGCAATGAGATACTACATGGCATATTATAATTCAGGTGCTTACTGCTTAGTTAAAATCACAAACGCGAATCCTAGCTGGATTAGGAAATCGTATACTGATGCATGTGTTTATTATATTCTTAATCCACTAATCAGCCAATAACATTAAACAATTAGTACGCCAAAGACAAGCAAAAATATACATAAAAAGTGATATAATCCAACAAATACCGCACTTGAATACTAAAATACACAAATAAAACCAATGAACTTACCAATTAAAGTACCGATCAAGCTGTTGTATAGGATGCTCTAATATTCTCGTATATATCACGGCTAGATGACTCCATGCCTGCAGTGATTCTTCATACTTAATGTACTCATCCCACAAACTATTGGAACGAAAATCTGTTCCAACATATGCCAGACCTCGTTCAAACAGTCTGTAGAGAAACAAACAGTGAGTGAAGTTACTGACAAAACAAAATAATTAATCCCCAGACAAAAGCTAAAACAGATAATCCAGGAAACACTCAATGAATGATGACTTGCAGGTGCAAACAGTAGTGGCTACATTTACATCCCAGGAGGACCATATTATTCTTGATAGACATGGTATGCCAAAAGTACTAAAGTACTTACATGATCATATGTAATAAGTTATAAAGTACTTTGTATCGAACAAACATGTTATGACAAAATTAGCTAATGAGCTAATGTCTGAATTAAATGCACTAACATTGGCTACAAAAAAATCCTACATAGAGATTATGAGTCCACAGAAGATCAAAGAAATGCTTCATTTTGTATATATAGAAATGCTTCATTTTGTATATATAGTAACTATAAATAGGTCTTGAATTGGTCATTGCAATTTAATCTAATAACATACTATATAAATTTGAATATATGCAGTTATATGGACTACACTGGCACATGGATTGCACAAATAGAGTTCTAGCATATTCGAAAGCACTTCATCAGGCATTCCTATAAACATATGACCTACAAATGCCCACTAATTCAAAATAAAGTCAGAAGACACAGTCATTAGCTACAAAAACATAGTCGGTATAGGCACATTGTGTGTAATTTGCTACCTTCTGATGATATCTGGGTCATCATATGTGGAAATTGCAAATTGACAATAGTTATACCAAATGTCCACTGAATAAGTAACTGCAAGAACCGCCCGTTCATACACCTCTATAACTTTATTGACACTGTCAAGACGACCTTCATGATCTGCATATTTCTTCCAATATCCAAAGCATAGAGGGAATTCCGCAAGGAATGCATCATACACTTTCCGTATTTTCAAAATATTGCTCTGTATGGGAATAAACAAAAATATAGCATTAGTACAAAAGATTTTTTATCATACAACAATTTCCATTTTGTATTATTGCTTAATCAGATTAAATTTATATTTGGTACACTTCATTGAAACACAAAAGGGCAAAGATCTAAGAGACTACAATAGGACAAAAATAAGCTTCAGGAACACTAAACCCTTCAATACAACTGTAGGAAACACAAGGCTTACGAAATCTACTAGCATGCATGTACTGAGACCCAGCACAAGAAAGGCGAAAATATAGAACACAAATACACTTTTAGGCCCTTCAGACTGCAAACACGTATGCTAATAAGAACAAGAAAAATGACTGTCGATGCCATAAGGTAGACTCATAGAACTTTAGATTCCACTAAATATAAATCAATCGCATATAATCATAAGAAATATCTATTGCATGTGAGAGCAAAAAATTAAAGAAAAAGCTGCAACAATTTAGCAGTTAGCACCTATACATACAGCAAGTTGCACAAGAAGAGAAGAATGGATTGTATGGGAAGGCAACAATCCAAACTTTACCTCGGCAATTTTCTCTGTCTCGTCAATAAGTGCAGTCCAAGCATTGAAGTCTAAGCAATTTGCGGTAACAACATTCCACAACCTAGCCTCTTCTGCTGAAAGTACAGCTGCGTAAAGAAAGCAACACGTTAACAACAATAGCAGGCACGATACCAGATTAAGAGAACTTATGAGCCCAACATTACCATCCTCATAGGATTGCTGAGGAACTTGTTCACTCATCACGTTTGTGGCATCGCCATTCTCTGTAGCTCCTGCAGACGGGTAGTCTGCCGTCTGGCCAGCAGTTCCGTTTAGCGACGTGTGCTCGGTTGGATATACAGAGGCATCAGCTCCCTGAGCTCCATCATAAGGAGCAACGGCGCCGTCAGCGCTATGCGCAGCTTGCGGAACGGAGCCCAGATTCTGACTATAAACGTTCGCATCAGGATTAGCGCTAGCCGAATCAAAAGACGCAATGGACGAAGCCGCAGCACCAGCCTCCGCGCTACCAGAATCTACAGCGTCTTGGGCGGCGCCGAGAATTTCCGATGTTGCAGCAGCAACGATTTGATCTTCCTCCATTGTGCGTCAATTCCAAGAGTCGAATCTCGCGACCTACTAAGCCCTAGCGAAAGAGAGCAAAGGCGGATTTAACACGCTAAAAGTAAAAGCGTAAAAAGCTAGGCCTGGAGGATAAGGGCCACGCACCTGCGAGACGTCGACGAGCGGAGGCGCGCGGTGGAGAGGGGAGCGGAGGATCGCCGACGAGAGGGCTTGGGCGCAGGCGAGGCGAGGCGAGGCGAGGCGGAAGGGGTTAGGGTTGGATCGGGGGCGCTTCGCTACCTATCGGCGTGGGGGATGAGGCGCGGAGAGGTGGGCCGTCGGAGAAGTAGAGGTCCGTGAAGGCCGAGCCGCCAAGGACTCCGCGTCCCACCCGGAGTTGTGCCACGGCCCGTCAGCCTCGGCCCAAGTTGCCCGTTTTGCCTCGGCTCGGCACATGAGATAACTCGTCACTTCGATGAAACCCACCGGACCGGCGTTCGTCACGAGCTAGCCGCCAAAACTGTGAAGTGTTTTTATGCGTGCAGGTGTGCAACCGCGAGCAGGCACCGCGCAAAAACCACGCGACCGAATGAGTTGAGGACGGAGAAAGAGTTGATAGGTGGAGAACAGGCGTGAGTGACAACTGACAAGGACTCCCGGCTCGAATTCGAAACCGGCGGGCTCAAGTTATGCTAGTCTGGAGATGCAGCTGATCGTGTTTTGGTGCTTATCCTATTATCTGTCTTAACGGGATTGGTATCATCCGTCATTCCATCTGGAATGTTACGGACAAATAGTGTCGTAACATTCGACAGATCCGAACCATCCAATCCGGGAAGAATGGTTCAGATCAAATACTACAGTAGTGCATTTGTGAACAGTGCCACTGCTGCACCGCTAGCTATAGTATTTTACACTGTAGTGAAAAACCCACAATCTTAACTGTTGCTTTTTGATCCGACGGGTGCTACATGACATTGTAGTGCCGTGACATTGCATAGGATGTGCGTCAGTCTTAACGTGCTACGTAGCTTTGCAAAGTCAAATTAAAAACCAGAGGTGGATCTACGTAGGTGTATGGGGTGCAACTCCACCCTAAATTTTTTTGGCAAAAAAATAAGTACATGACAAATATATATATATATATATATATATGCATACATAGTCTAAATACCAACATTTGCACCTCTCTACTATTTTCATCCTTGTTCATTGAATATAGTGGTAGCCCACTTGAGTACATGGCCCATTATGGATAAGAATAGCATAGGCGATCAATGCTTAAATGCTTGCTTGGTTAAGAGCCTATTTGGCATGGCTGTAGCTTTTCTGGAAAGCAAGTTTCGACTAGGCTACAGGGGTGAAGAGGTTTAGTGTTTGACTGTCTAACTCTTAGGTAAACTAGCTGCAGCTTTTGAAATGAAAAATATCTGAAATACCTCTGAGGCAAATAATAGCTTGTTTGATGTCGTTTAACGGCAATTAACGCAGTTGATAGCAATTAACAACATTTAACAACAACTAATGATAATTAACGACAACTAACATAATTGACGACAATTAACAACAACTAACGCAATTAACAAGAATTACCGCAATTAACGTAATTTACTGCAATTAACGACGAGTACCGCAATTAATGACGATTAATGTAATTGTCTGTAATTAATTATGATTAACGTAATAATCACAATTGAACGGAATTAACGCAATAGACCGCAATTAACGTAAATAATGACAATTAACAATAAATAATGATAATTACAACGAACAATTATTACAGAAATAACTGCAATAAATAATAATTATATAAACAATTCATTTACAACAGAAAAGAAAATGAAAGAAAGAAAGAAAATGAAACAAATAAAAAATTGGAGGACTGCTGCCGACGACGGTGCGAGGAGGAGAGAACTAAAGGAGGAGAGGAAGAGGGAGGAGAGAGGAGGCGCTCGGAGCCGGAGGCAGGGCGGAGGCGTCGAGGGAGAAGGAGAGAGGGAGGCGACAGCGTAGGGTAGCAACTCCGGCGGGGAAGAGAGGAGGAGGGAGGAGGGGCAGTGGCATATCTAGTCGGGGCCGAGGGAGGAGGGCTGTGGCATATCTAGTCAAGCCAAGGGAGGAGGAGGGAGGCGGCGGCGCAGGCAATCAGAGACGCCGAGGGAGGTGGCGACGCGAGGTAGCAGATCAGGAGGAGAGCGGCGACAGATCTGGTTGGGATAGTAGACTCGCCCACGTCAGGGGAGGGGGAGGGAGCCAAGGAGGAGGTGGGCATCGGATCGGAGGAGGGAGGAGCGGGAGGAGAAGGGAGGAAGTTGCGGGCGCGAGGGAGCTAGGGTTTCGGGCGGGCGGGTGGCGGGGAGGAGGAGGGGGTTTTATTGGATGACAAAACACGTGTAATTACCCCCCAACTTTGGGGGTCAAGTCGGAATGGGGGACGTGGGAAGCTACGAGAAGCTACCCCTCGGCAGCTTCTGGCTTTCCTACGTTATAGGCGGCTTCCGACTTTTGTGAAAAGCCGTGGAAAAAAAGCCTCCCGTTCGGAATGGCTTCCGTCTTTTTCGAGCGAAAAGCCGAAATTGAAGTCGTTCTAAACATACACTAAATTTATTGAGCACGAATTTTTTCCTGCAAGTTAGTGATAATGGTGTAATCAACCGCTTTCAAGGCATGAAGGAAGGATGTGTCAAATTTGTATTTTTCCCTATAATATTTGTTATTTCGGTTGTAATCTAAGCAATATATGTAATTTGTTATATACGAGCAATCGAACGGTGCCATGTACTTTGAGCGGGAATCGTAATTCCGCCTTCCGCCGCTAACAAGTACGTTCTACGTTGGCACGCCTATTCTATCTAGTTTGTTAAGCCTACGGGCCTTTGCATGGTTCTTCACGCTGCAAAGTTTGACCAACCGAAGTTACAACCAGCACACGATGCACTACGTACTATCCCTTCATCAACCAGATCGTGCATATAACCTGGACATTCGATGCACATGGCGGAAGATTAGGCAACCACAATCCACCAGATATTCATATCACGAGTTCACGACTGAAAATTCGTATTTCACGCATGAATAAACAGAAAATGTTACCCACGCGATCCGAACTGGCGTCGCTTGGCGAGCGAGGCTGGGTCCGCGGCGCGTGCGTCTCAAACGGCAGGACGACCGGCCGGCGCGGGCTCCTCCGCCCGTGCTCGTGACAACAACTTTGGCGGAGCTCGCGGTTTTCCGCTCGTGACTCGTGAGTCGTGAGTCCTACGGCATGCTGGCACCCAGCCAAGTGCATGCCACGCTCGGCACGGTGCGGCGCGGGGTTTTCCGCTCGTGAGTGCCACCGCGCGCGCACTCGGCGCGGCCAGCACGGTGCTCGTGACAACAACTTTGGTCATGCAGCGGCGCGGGGCTGGGTCGGCGCGCCGGGACCAACCAAAGGTCGCTCCGCTCCTACGCCCCAAGCGCCACGCTCGGCGCGGCGCAGGTTTTCCCGTTCGTCAGCTCGTGACGGTCACAAAACTTACTGGGCGTGCGGCGCGGTTGGGCGTGTGAGTCACTGTTGGCGCCAACGGCGGCCCGCTCGTACCGCACTACCGCTCTTGAATTAGCAGCCAAATCGGCAGGCTGCAACTAGCTCCTACGAAAATCTTGTTTCACTCCGTTGTACGTGCCGGTTCCGACGACCGTCAACTCTGCTGAGGCCGAGAGATCAGCATCCTTGACGAAGTACGAGTTCTGATTTTGCCTGGTTGAAGCCCACTGCCCAGCGTGCATTGCACTGCTACAAATCTACGTTAATCTTTTTTTAAAAAAAATTGGTATGTTACAACTAAAATGAGCAAATCACTGCTGAGATTTTGGCAGTCATATGCTCCCATCCGATGTCGTCTTCTTTCTCAAAAGATTCGCTATCCGGTGGTGCAGTAAAAAGAATGATTGACCGCAGCAAATATGGAAGCGGACCGTATAGTCGCAAAGGATCCGGCACCGCAGGTCCACCACCATCCCAATTTTCGAGCCGTTGCGTATTTTTTTCGGTTCCGCTCGGGGAGGGCGCCAGAGCTTTGAAACTGGTTCGCTGTCGCCCATCCTGCGGCACCCCAACCACAGTGCAGACTGCAGAGCCGCCCACCCGTTCTTCGTCTACACGTCCACACCGCTGCCTCCACTCCACTCCACCCCACGCCAGGCCAGTCAAATCGCGTGGCCGTGCCAAGGATGGAGAAGGCTCTCACCAAGCTTAGCAGCTTCACCATCTCCCGGAAGGCCAAGCAGGAGCTCTCCGCCATTGGCGACGACATCTCCGTTAGTACTACTAATGCAATTTGGTGTCATTTTTCTTTCCTTTCTTGCTTTTCTGTTCGATTGATTAATGCTTGTGGCTATTGGGTTGGATTCGAGTTAGTAGTTTCGTTCTTGTTGAGTTCTTTTGGTTCTTGATGAATCTTTTGGGCTACGAAATTACCGTTCTTGGTTTCCTGGTTCGTTTCATTGTCTATAGGAGATTTTATGTTTTTCTGTTATAAGGAACATGGAGATGGATTTTTTTGCTCATTCTTATGTTCATGTTCTTTATCTTTTCCTGAGGCTGTTGCGATTAAGAAATAATCTGGCTGTGACATTGCGAGGTTTAATTTTCCACATGTTTTTAGTGTCATGAACTCAATTTTTAGTTCTCGGAGCATCCATCGGCAGATCTTTCTCTTATATATTGCTCTCTTTGAGGCTGGATTAGATTCATTCCCTTTTTCACTTAGAGCAGCAAAAGTTCTCGCTTTAACCTATTTTATGCAACCTTTTCATATTGGAGTGATATAGGAAAATACCCTATTTAATTCGACTGCACTTTAGCCTTCTTTGTAATGCAATACATTTCAAAGCGTTCTCAATTTCCATTATTACAACACTCTAGATGCAATTGGTTCAATTCAGCATTCGCAAATCACACTGACTACCTAACTGTTGTGATTTACAGCGTTTTTCAAACACTGTGGAGGAGAAGGCCAAATGGGTCTTCGAGAAGCTCAAAGGTATTGATTGTTTTATTCCATTCCATGGTTGGTTTGTGGCTGTGAAAGTAAGAGTGAGTCTGAAGAGAGATTACATGATGAGACAGACCTTGATGTGTGTATGTTATGTTGTCTTGGCAACATCATTAGTACTAGTGTCCATTGCTGTTAGTGGCACAAACGCTGTTTTTCTTGACTCGTGCGTAAAAGCAATGCAAACAGAGCTTTCTTTAATATGATTGTGTGTACTAGCTGCCGGATGCCTAACCCTTTTCTTCTGATTTGGATCTAGCTTTCTTTGGTTTCCAGTACCCTTTTGATCTGCAAAGTAATACAGTGATGCACATGGGGGCCAAACTGAAAATTACTTTTGTGGCATTCTGCCATTGTGCATTGGTTGGCTCTGGGTCCAGTTTTTGTTGACGCCATTATGCAAAAGTTTCTATGAGTATTGTATAGGGGACTTGCTCACCTAACAGCTTCTTTGCCTTGCAATCTTTGCCTTGATCCTCTTAAAGTCTTTGGCGGTATTAGCAAGGCTATGTTGAGTATGTCCTTGTTTTAGGACGCACCAACCAGCTGATTAATGCATAATCCATTTCATACTTGCTTCCAAGCAGCATCTAATCTACACTACTTTAGGCAGTTATGAAAAACTATTAACATAACCAGTATCAGAATCTTACTGCTCATATGAAAACATTGCACATAAAAAAGATAGATTCTTAAATAAAATGGTTATGTTCTGAGTGAGCCTGCTCGTAGACCATATCCATTTGCATGTTTTGTGCCACTTACAGGCCACCTCCAATTATATCTTCCATTTCTTTGTAGAAAAAAACAGGTATAAATAACTGTGATGTCTTTCTTCTGATTCTGTCAAGGTTATTCATTATTCATAGAGTTGAGACCCGTATGAATTTCCGCATTTTGTTTGATTACAATTCTGTGACAAACAAACAATTGAAATGTTGTTCATGTCTTGTATTACAAAGATTTCACCTTTACATATAGTCAAAAAATTTCTATCAAATTTTGCCATAAAGTTGAACTTCCCTAAATATATGTAAAAAATTTCTATCAAATTTTGCCATAAAGTTGAACTTCCCCAAATAACTCAAAACTGCTGCTTCTGGATTCTGTTTGCCTATCAGTATGTTAGCCGTATCCTCATTCAATGGCTCGCATTTACCGTTAGTAGGGGTGCAATCGTAGCAGATACAGACAAATATCGCTCATCTTGTATCATATTCCGTATTTTTTTTCTTAGAGTTGGAGTCGGACACGGATGTTGTTCTATCCCGTATTCACTCTGTGACTCTGTGAGCCTTCGGTCGGTCGGCCGAACGGAAATAATCCGCTTTTTTGCACCCATACATAGAACATTAGACAACGGGAGTGCAATGAGAGCGAACATGGAGAGACTAATTGGTGAGATATCGAAAGAAAAACACTCAGTATCTCATGCCTGAACCCACCTATCATTTATCTTGTTCCTAAGTGAAGTCACAATAGGGTTTCCTCGTACCACCAGGCATATGGACACATACGGACATATATTGCTCATCCTGTATCATATTCTATATTTTTTGCTCGGAGTTGGAGTCAAACATGTATAGTGTCGGATACTCATTTCTCCATCCCATATATACTCCGTGAGCCTTCGGTCAGTCGATCGAACGAGAAGTATCCGCTCCGTTTGCACCCCTACCCATTAGATCCCTGCATACCAAATGCAGATGCAAACTAGTAATTAGGGAATGATTGTTACATAAATTACTACCATATATGGACTACTGAGAGACTGACCCCCTTTTCTCCCTTTACTCTTATCCAGGCAAACCAAATAAGTCACTCTCTGATCTCCTGCGCGAGTATAACCTCCCACCAGGCCTCTTCCCTCAGAATATCATCTGCTATGAATACGATCAATCAAGCTCAAAGCTTGTGGTGCACCTGTCTAAGCCCTGCGAGGTGAGCTTCAAGGATTCTTCCATGATACGGTTCGCTCCTCGTGTCAAGGCGACTTTGTCCCGAGGTAAGCTTTCCGGGATCGAAGGCATGAAGACCAAGGTGATTGTGTGGGTGAAGGTGACCAGCGTGAGCTTGGAGAGCTTCAGGTCTGACAAGGTGTGCTTCATAGCCGGCGTGAAGAAGCTGAGGCAGAAGGATGCTTACGAGGTCCCCCGTGAAGCCATCTCGGTTGAGGAGTTCTGAACTTGATTCGATCCATCTTATCCGTAGTATCATTCTTAGCATTTTTTGAGTCCATGTGGTGTGTGATTCTTGAGGACAAATTGGTGATTGGTGTGCTGTGGTTCAGCAGATTTGTATATTGGAAACATGGGGAGTTTGTTCTTCCTGACAAAAGGCGCTCGTGCATGCTCTCTGATGGTTCATGGTTCCTTCACACGTATGATGTCCCAGTAATGCAAACATTTAGCATGTGTTTGCATTGCTTGTCTCTAGGGGACATGTTATGAGTGTTGTCTGCATGTGGTTGCACGTCCTTTTGCCGAACATATTGTTTCAAGAAGAATTTTAGACATGGAATTTTTCTGTTCATAAACACTGATCCTGTTTGATGCTTAGGATCAACAAAACATCACAAGAGTAAGATTTTATTCAGAGACTGGTAGCTGGGATAACAATTAGATGATAGTTTTGTACAGTACTACATTACCCGTAAAGGATAGGGTGCTACCCAAAAAAATGCAGACTCTGCATTGGCATGTTCTCTGACTGTAATGGTAAAACTTGACTTCAAAATACATTGGCATGGCCAAAATAGACCAATGAACGTACCTAGAGGGGATAAGCATCCTCTGCCTTTACTGAGTAAAGACCTATGCATGGTACAAAGTAGACCATGCTTACTGAAATGGTGGTGTACAGAAGGACCTCGATATATTAGTGCACTTTTACCCTTGCGGCTATATATGAACTGAGCAGTAACTTATGAGCTAACCATGTCCATGTTGAAGAGAATCAAACTAGGAAGTACTACATCAGTGAGACTGTTAAGTACTTAACCATTCCCAACTTTGAAGAGAATCAGACTCATTAGAGTGAAGCATGTACTTCTGGGGAAAGAACACTGACAATTATTTAGATTTATTTTGTACTACTTCTGGCAGACTGGCAAAGCATCATGAGAATATTGTAACACCAGAAAACACACGAGACTACCAACAAACAGATGAAATAAACTACAGAAATAAGTATGGTTATAAAAAGATAGCCAACTCACATTCTACCACACAACTCACGTGCAGACAGGATAATGAAAACAATGCAACTGCATTGTCATGTGAATTGCAAGAATAACAACAAAATCAGGTGCATCATGACAAATTGCCAATATATTGGATCACTGACTTATTTATGTACATAAACCGGTATGTTTCCTGGAATATGATCCAGACAGAGACAGCCAGTTATAGCAATAATTATCCAGTTAATTGTGGTTTTTAGAGCCAGGTATATAGGCTCCTAATTTCCTATGGAGTATGGAGTTACTTCTGCAGTTCACTACTTGTTTCTGTTGAATAAATCACAAGCTGATTCAAAAGAGCCCTTTCTTATGCAAAGAGATTTAAACTGAAAATAAAATTACTACTACATGGTGAATGAAAAATTCATTTCTCAACGAAGCTACAAGTCTACAACCGTAATTGAATTCCTCTTTGACAAGCACTGCATTGCTATTTCTTTTCATCTGAATCAAAATACTCTTATGAACAAAAGATGAATTGTAAATAAATAGAGGCAAACCATAGCCCTCAAAAGGGGGGCAGACCATCATCTAGCAAATAATTCACAGACATGAAACATCCATAATCATGGAGAACCATAAGTCATACAAGCATATTACATTATTCAGTACTGAAATCCATCAGCAGCAGTATATTGTTAAGAAAATAACCAAACACCCATATAAAGCATGACAGACTTGTAAGGTATTTGGGCAAACAAACATGAGTATAACATTAATAGAGATCCCCATGAAGGCATAAACTCTAGTCAGTACCCCATTTATTCAGGACATGAGCTCAGTATTTCTTCATAAGCCCTTGGGCTAGGTTCATGTAGTTCCCAAAGCCACCTTCTTCTGACTCCATGCTAGCATGTTGACCTTGCTTCTTCGAGAACGTCTGTGCCAGCTTCATGTAGCCCCCTGAATCACCTCCCTTAGATTCATCGTCAGCTTCACCAAAGTGATTACCAGAAGCTACATAACCATGCCCACCAGGATTGTTGTACCAATCATCTTCCTTAGAAACATGTTTTGCTGGTGCAGACTGGTACATGCTAGAGGGATTTTTTGGTTGTTTGGCTGTTTCAGTTAGGCGGTCTCCACCACCCTCATCATCAGAGTAAGTGACAGAAGCCTTTGATGAAGATTGAAACTGGTACAGGTAGCCCTCAGCATTCTCGATGTACTGACCAAAGGGTTTGTCCTTGATATGGCCATAATGGGAAGCACCATGGAGGAGGTCAGCTGTTGCACCAGCGGCACGGCCCTTGTCAACCTTGTTGATATCATGGTGGTATGCCAACATAGCAGCTTCTGCCACCACCTCAGCGCTGGACAGCAAGTCTCCATGGGAGACAGCAGAAGGGTGATAGCTATAGCTGCTCTTGTTGCCTCTGTTGTTTGAATCCATTGTGTTGAGCCGTTGAAGAAAGGCTCAGAGTTGTTCAATTGCTTGAGTTTTAGTGGGATTGTTGAATAGGTCTGAAGACCTTGAAGTCTTGAGTGTCAAGAGAGACAGATATACCTGCTGGATCATATAAGAAGGGGATGCGGAAAAGCATAAGATGGACATTGCAGAAATATTCCAACATAGTGGAAGAAGCCAGATGCCGTTTGTTCTTGTAAAGGTTATTCTGTTTGTGTGGTTCTTTTTCTTCTTGCCATGGTATTGGGGAAGGCATAATACCATCTATAATTGCAAGCTAGTTGAAGCTGATGACATGACACCAGCTGAGGTGTGCTTCAGCAGTTTTTCTCTCTTTTGGCTAAATAACATGTTGTTTACTTTAAAACATTTCTTCAAGTTAGACACAAATATCGATTGCTTGGCCATTGAACAATACACATATGCCCAGAACCAGGGATTGGAAAACCGGAACCGTAACTGATCCCGGTCGGAGGCCCAAAACCGGTTACTGGCCGGTAACCGGAAATCTCGAGAAAAACTCGGTCGAATTTCATCTGAATACAATTGAATTTGGATCTAACCGTCGGGATTTTGATTTTGAACTTAAATTTGAACATTTCCGGCCGGGATTTTTTTTCCCGGTCCCCACCGGTAAGCCCGGTTACCGCTGGCTTTTTATCCCTGCCCAGAACTACCATCTTGTGACACTGAATCAGCGAACATTAAACAGCAATAACCAAGTGCCCAAGTGACGAAAAGAGTCAATGAGTACCTCTAGAAGATAATAGCCAATAGGCCACACAGGTGCAGTTAAATGCACATAACAACAATAGTTCATTCAACCTATCCATTACAGAAACAATTTTGTAAGGGCTGGAACCACCACAAATCAAGTGAAAACACTTGCTTAAAGAAACAAAGAGCATCTCTTTAATTGAACACAATAAACCGTAAAACAAACCCTTATTATTTATGATCATATATGGATTTTTTGTTTCAGATTTAGCTCAAGTAACAGTTCAGTTCAGTAACATATGTACAGCACTGCATTTGTGTTCAGTATGATAAGATAGATCACCAGCATAGCTACACTCAGATAATAGCCACCAATCAAAACAAAAACTCTTTAACAACAGCAGCTAAGAGCATCAAGATGTAGTCAACACTTCATTTACTATAGCACTATAATACTTATGTCAAGTCAGAACTAGTACACAACATGGAAAACACAAGTTTATCCATCCAATCTTTTATTCTCCAGGAATCATAAGTAGTGCCATTGGCATTCATGTTACATTGCACAGACAACACAAGCACTACAGTTTTATTGCATTCTAGGATGCAAATCGTAGGAAATTCCACAACATAAAGACATTAGACAAGATGAGGGACAAACCAAACACAAAGTCCTTCACGAATCATGACATAGCAAAGATAAATACAAATCAGCGCTTCTTCAAGAACCCCTCTGCAAGCTTTAAGTAGCCCCCATACCACCCCCACTCTCCCCCTCCCCGCCCTGCTTCTTCATGAAACCCTGTGCAAGTTTCAGGTAGTCTCCAATGCCACCGCCTTCCGACTCATCATTTCCGCTCTCATGGCGGCCACCATGCTTCTTCCTATTGTCCTCTTCCTCTTCCTCCTTACCATACCCCCCTCCCCCATGGCCACTAGTCTTCTTGTACCCCTCCTCTTCTTCATACCTTCCCCCTGAGTGCCCACTAGGCTTCTTCTTGTAGTCCTCTTCTTCATACCTTCCTCCATGGCTTCCACCACTAGAAGCGCCATACCCATATCCACTACTAGGCTTCTTGTACTCATCATCTTCTTCATACCTCCCTCCACCATGACCACCACTCGGCTTTTTCTTGTAGTCATCCTCGTATCTTCCTCCTCCACCTCCATATCCACCAGTACTAGGCTTCTTCCTATATTCATCTTCTTCCTCGTACCTTCCCCCGCCATGGCCACCCCCACTAGGCTTCTTTCTATACTCATCTTCATCTTCATACCTTCCTCCACCATAGCCACCACCACCACTAGGAGGCCTCTTATAGTCATCTTCTTGCTCATATCTTCCCCCACCATAGCCACCACCACTAGGATTCTTCTTGTACTCATCTTCTTCCTCATACCTTCCTCCTCCATAGCCACCACCACTAGTAGGCTTCTTCCTGTACTCATCTTCATCCTCATACCTTTCCCCTCCATAGCCACCACTAGTAGGCTTCTTTCTGTGATCCTCTTCTTCCTCATACCTTCCACCTCCATAGCCGCCGCCACCACTAGGCTTCTTCCTGTACTCCTCCTCCTCCTCATACCTCCCACCACCACTGGGATTCTTCCTGTACTCATCCTCCTCTTCGTACCTGCCCCCTCCATGGCTCCCACCTGAACCCCCATGACCACCGGGCTTCTTCTTGTACTTGCCTTCCTCCTCCTCCTCCTGATGTTTGCCGCCGCCGCCGGGCCCCTCCTTGCGTCCGTACTGGTGGAGGTACTCCTCGGCCTTCTCGAGGTAGTTGCCCATGGGCTTGCCCTCGAGTTTCCCGTACTTGGAGGCGGCATGGAGGATGTCGGCGGCGGCGCCGGCGACGCGGCCCTTGTCGACCTTCTCCAGGTTGTGGTCCTGGAAGACCGACTTGGCCGCCTCCGCCACCTGCTTGGCGCTCGACGCCAGGTCGCCGCTGCCGCCGCCGGACGGCCGGTGCTGCGGCGGGCGGCGTCGTCCTGAGTCGTCGTCGTCGCCGTAGGAGGCCATTTTGGTCGGGATCTAGAGGAGGAGATTTTGCTATGCTGTGTGTAACGTGACTAACTTCTACACGACACGGGGTATTCGTGGTCGTGGGACGGTGGGGAGTTTTTTTTTTCCTTGGTGTCGTGTTTTTATTTATTTATTTATTACGAAAGTAGTTGTTCTCCTATTGTATTGACAAAAATAACACCACGGATATACTGACGGTCGATATATGTCCAAAACTGTGTATCTGACGCTCGAATTCAGCCTCCACCGCTCATCTGACATTTGGACGTCCCTCCTCCCGCCACATGGCTAGCGTCGCTCTCTTGGCGCACGGACTTGCCTTTTCTGTGCGCCCAGCGCTCGGGATGCCCTTGTCAGCTCCCCCATGGCCCGGACACGCCAGTTGTCCCGCTGTCGCTCGCCCATAGCCCGGACACACCCTTGTCCGGTCGCCCTGGCCCGGACACGTCACTTGGCCGCTTGTCGAGTCGCCCCTAGCCCGGACGAGGGTCGCAACAAGTAGATTGGTAGCTTAGTGTGATGTTCTCCGCACTATCTTAATTGGCTTTCTTGTTCTTATTCTTGTAAAAAGTTGCTAGCTACCGAGTGAAGAACGACGATGGAGGTGGCAGTTTCGGCCAGACGTGGAGAAGAAGATTGTGGCGCGAGCTCCCATGGACGATAACCGACATTGGTTGGGGGTTTTGCACGGCGTGCCTGTGAACATGAGGTGACGCGGGTGGCGGTGGATGAAGCTTGCTGGGTTGAGGGCGACAAGAGAGGTGGTGGCAGTGGATGAAGCTCGCTGGGTTGAGGGCGACAAGAGAGGTGGTGGCGGTGGCGGTGGCTGGTGTGGGTGTTCTTTGGAGGAAGGAAGACGGGTCGACAGAGAGAGCGCGCGCGTTAGGTGGGGCGGAGAGGAGCGGCGCCTTCATGCATCGAGAGGCGGCGGATGTTTGCGTGTCTGGACTACGTGTTCCACCTATTTTGTGGAACAAGTTGGTTCAGCATATTTGAGGTATATTCCCTTGACTTGAATCATCTCGTCCTGGACAGCTTCGTTCTGCTCCTCCAACCAAATGCATGAATCATGGTATATTCCGAACCATCCGATACAAGTACCACATGATTCATCCATCCAAACACATCCTTAGGGAATCTATGTACTATTCTTCTTGGTGAGGGTCACAGATGGATGGTCTGCTCCGCCCTTTTAGGACACTTTTGCATTGCTTTTTATGGGACTAGTACAGCTAATACCATAGGTAGCTAGGCTTGCTTGGCCATCTCTGCGTCTCTGTTAGGAAGATAATAGCTGAATGGAACGTAATAATGTATACATATATGGTAGCAGGAAGCAGCAGTAGATTGCTACTAGCTTCTTGCACCCACAACAGCTAGCACCCTACTTGCTGCGACCCGGGGCGACTGGACAAGCGGCCAAGTGGCGCATCCGGGCCAGGGGCGCCTGGACAAGGGCACGTCCAGACTACAGGCGAGCAGCAGCGAGACAGTTGGCGCATCCGGGCAATGGGGTAGCGGACAAGGACACATCGGACGCTGGGTGCACGGACAAGGCATGTCTGTGCGCCAAGAGAGCCGCGTCGGCCACGTGGTGGGAGGAGGGACGTCCGGGTGCTAGATGAGTAATGGAGGTTGAATCTTGGCGTCAGATGCACGGTTTTAGATACGTGTCAGTCGTCGACATGTCCATGATACTGTTTTTGGTAGTACGGCAGAAGAACAGCTACTTATCAAAAATTGCCCCAACAGTATCATTTAGTGGAAAAAAAACTCTGGTGGGAGGCACCACTTGATGCGAAGCTTCCAGAATCCAGCTCCGGTCAATGTAAGCGTAGGAGGCCCGTCTAAAACGTCCGATCACGAAACGGACGGCTTTGATGATTTAGAACGCGATGGGGGT
This sequence comes from Ampelocalamus luodianensis, assembly GCA_036346255.1. Classification (NCBI taxonomy): domain Eukaryota; kingdom Viridiplantae; phylum Streptophyta; class Magnoliopsida; order Poales; family Poaceae; genus Ampelocalamus; species Ampelocalamus luodianensis. The sequence continues at coordinate 23,386,477 of CM070621.1, forward strand.
AATCGTCTGGATCGTCCGTTTACGATCAGACGGCATGGACTATCACGAGAACAGGTACACAAATCAAAACGATACTACTGGCCTCCATCCAATCACGAATAAGTGTGTTTTGGACCGTACTCAATAAAAAGCCTAATAAATTTCTTCGATAATATATTTATAAAACCTAATAAATTTATACATTTATGAAAGTAACTTCCGATGACTTATAACATTTTCCTACAGCCGAGGTATATTAATAAAAACATTGTTGATAAACTAAAAATAAATTAATTACAAGCTTTCTGAAACGACACTTACTTTTAACTGGAGGGTGTATATCAGTTATAGGTGGACATAGTAACTAAGATACTAATCACATAGTATCGTCTTAGACTGGACAGGGACTAATCCCTTCCCAAAAAAATCCCAACAGTAATCCCCCAGCTCATCTTATTGTTAGTGGCTCACGAGAGAACAAGTGAGCTAGCACCCATCCAGCCATCCTTTCATCATCAGCTTCCCTGCAACCCAACACACATAGCTCATTCCATCCATCCATGATCCATCCTCTTTCGCCAGGACACGGGGCACCGACAAGTGGCCACTAAGTACCAAGGCAGCAAGAAGTCATGCTTGGCCTCCGCTGCGCGCCACCAGCCACCGCTGCGCCGGCGAGGGGGCGGTGCAGTGCCGCCACGGCGCCGGTGAAGACCGGTCGGGTGTCTCTGGCCATCCCTGCGGCTGTCTCGCTCTCACTCGTCCTCTGGTCCAGTCCAGGTATCTCATAGCGCAAATTCTACCCTAGGCCCTAGTACTCCAACCAGTAGTACTAGTTAGAAGTGAAGTACTTCACACTGTACAGTACTCTGTTCATCTGTTGCGTTCTGCGTCTGACGAACATATGATACGATGACAAAACCATTTCGTTTGCAAACTGCAGTGAATGCCGGCATTCTGTCAGGTTCCACTGGCTTGGAATCGGTTCCAGCCCCCAAATTGCCCCGACTCGAGTTCCTGGACAAATGGAATGGTTAGCCAACTAACTAGTTACTCTCCAATACCATCCTCTTGCTCAGTTCATGTAAATGGTCTTCTCATTGTTGCTGGTGTCATGCTGCAATTCGCTGATCAAATCCTTCTCCTTTGCGCTCTCAAGCGGAAAACCAGAAGAAGTACGCCGAATTTGATTCGAGGTTCAAGTCTTCCAAAGTGCTCCAGGAGCTGCTCGAGAAGTCCAAGCAGAACAAAGAAAAGTACACTCCTATATATAGTCCCTTTGCTCACACTTACCCTGGCCTGAAGCTCGCTTTTGTTTTCTCCTGCTCTTGGGATATCTTGCGGTCATGTTCTTGCGATGAATCTCTGAACAACTTTCAGGAACGAGAGGCAGATTCAGGATAAATACTGCCTGCGGGGCGCCGAGTGGGGCGTCGGAGACTGCTCGACGGCGGGGATGTCGGATCAGGAAAGGGAAGATTTCATTTCGGAGCTGAGGAAGAGAACTGGAGAATGAATATGACATCCTGTGTTTTTTCACTAGATAATGGTGCTGCAGGCTGTTTGGTACTGCACAGCTTCTTTCCACACCATGTAGCGTTCCAGGGACGGCATTTTACTCATGGTTTGGTAGCGTAGTTGCCACAAGTACTGGATTCGAGGGAGGAACAAAGGAAGAAATGCATACACTTTGGGCCCTTTTTGAGGGAGTCAGTGACTTGCAGCTTTTCAGAAAAACTGTTTTTGGTTTTATGATATGAAAAGCGGTTGTAGCTGATGGTGTAGTTTTTTTTCCGGAGAAACCGTTTGGCAGCCTGTTGTTTTGTTGGGTTAGCTGGCTACTGCAGCTGTGGATGAATGATAAAATGTTTGAAATATCTTTGAGGATTCTGAATGCATGTTTGTATGTTGATTTGGTGTAAATATGATTATTTTTAATTTTTTGTGGAAATATTAATTAAGTGACTTAATTTTACTAAGTTATGAAAAATTGAGCAACAATTTGCAATATAAAATATCACATTTAGAACGTGAAATACACATTTTCTTTATACAAAGCAATACTAGCAACAAAAAATACAACATCCACTATCATATCCAAAAGTCGAACACTATCAACAAATAGTCGCATAGCAAAATACATTCCTACCCTCTATTAGTCATCGAAGAATTGGCAATGAAATCACGAAGATCACCCATGTCCCCATCATCCACGGACATATCAGCCTACCAACCATCATCGGCCTCAATTGTTCTCTCCACAACATTCCAACCAAGATCATTAGTTGCATACTTCAACTCTTTAAACACTGAGAACTTGGTCTTCAAAGCATCTCAATGATTTTAGGTTCTTCAGTCTTTGCAAAAAAAAAAAAAAGAAGAAGAAGATGCTAGGTTCTTATATCCCTTAAGATTCAAATGTCCGGTTGGCCTATTTCTAGCCTTAACCTCAACTGCAAATATCTTACAAAAAGCTTTGTTGGCCAAAGAATCATATATTGCAACAGAGTTCTTAACAACTTTGTCTATCTAATGTATAAGTCATGCTTTACTGTTAGTAAAAAAATTACTACCAGACTCTGATACAATTACTACTCAAATTATCCTAATTTACTACCAGACTCAATACAATTACTATTTGATTTATCCTAATTTACTACTAGACTCTGATACAATTAATACAATTAGTACTCAAATTATCTTAATTTACTATAAGACTTTGATGCAATTACTACTCAAACTATCCTAATTTACTACCAGACTCTTATACCATTATTATTCAAACTATCTTAATTTACTCAAACTAATTATTGCTATTGTTGCCTTGCGGGTGTTGGTCAGCTTGGTCCACGACCATAACAATTCCATATGGACATATGCCTAAAAACTGTAAACGGCAAGTTGCATGGTATTTCAAATTATACAAGTTGATTTGTCATCAATTCTAACAAATTTATTGTTATCTAAACCACTTTCTCTGTATATTCAAGAGAAAAGGAATGTTATCTGGTACTATATGCTCAGTGCGTTGCAAGTAATGAATCTTGTTCCAAATGACATTACTTTTAGCCCAACAAACAAGCAGCATATCTAAAACTTACTAGCAACTAGCAATCCATCTTTCAAAATTCGTTTAAAATCCCTAAGAACCATCACTACCAACCATACCTATACTTTCACATAGTAGATCGAGGTGGAGGGAGTTGGGAGAGGGCGAGATGGAGGGAGTTGGGAAGAAATACCTCAATCTGGTCAGGCGGTGCCGTAAGGGGGAGCCGAGGGTCAGTGGCGATGGCAAGGGGAATTGACGAGCAGCGGGGGGAATCGGCGAGCAGCAGGAGGAACCGACGGGCAGCAGGGAGACTACTGGTCATCAGGCTCCTCAGGCGGTGGTGGATTTTGGATACGTCGCTCCTCCCGGATGTCAGTGGCGAAGCTCCTCGGTTGGAGGCAAGGAGGCTGAGGAGAGGGCCAGTGCTGGCGTCATGGGCAAGGTCTGGTCGACAGCGACGAATCACCCTAGGGGAACAAGTGACCTTTGTCTAGAATCGGGATGAGGACACAACGAGTGGGGGAAGGACCTTTTAACCAGTGACAATTGATGGGTAATTTTCTTCAACTTCTTATGACAAATTAGTATTCCCCTTCCACAATAAGCCGAAAAAAAAACACGTCCTACCCAGCTGCAACTTTCACAGACTTTTGTTACATCTTAAATGATAAGCTGCTGCGAAGTTGACCTGTTGGAGAGGGGGCTTCTAGCTTTTCTGAAGCCAAAGCTGGCTTTAAGCCCCCAAACAGAGCCTTAGTTCAGAAGTATTTTCAGAATTCCCACAGTGAATGTGTACATGTGTAAAATGGCTTCTTTATAGCAGCAAACTATCATCGATGCTCCATTGTTTCTTAAAATTTCCTTATATTTATAGATAAGTCTTACTGTGACTGGCCTATTCTAAAAACGGTAGCTCGATTCCTCACGGAAACATAACTTGTTGATTATCGAATTAGAATCAATATATCCTTTAAGATTGCACCGATTGACAATACCAACCAGAAGAACGCCAGCAATCTTGACAGCAATTGGTACCACCTGATGGCCCAAGGCTAGAAATAAGCAGAAAGCAAACATTCTCACAATACCGAATGTTGAATGGGCACATGATGACAGGAATGAAACAATCACAGAAGGGCAAGCACATCTGAAACTGCTGTATAATTTTTATTTTTTACTCATTAGTTCGAGAGCAAGCCGGGATAATGGCATTCCTTGAGAAGTGGAGAACCACAAGAATTTGCCGTCGAGGCTTCTCCTAAATCCTGACACATCTAATGTGAAAAGTTTTTGTATGTAAACTAATGATTACACGATCTTGGTTATTAGCATTCCGTTACATAGCTCGAGGCAATAATATCAAAATCCAATAATTTTCCAGGCCTGTATTTGATATCGAGGTGGAAAAGCTGGTACCTCCTATAGCCTTAATATCGTCGTCTTTGAAGCTAATGTACAGAGAAGGGTGGCATTCTCAGTTAACCCCCGACCATATCCTTTTGGTTAATTCTTCATGAAGATATTCTGGGATTCCCGATTCCATGGTATATTCGGAAGGTTGGTGCTGCTGGTTTCAGGAAGCAACATGATAAATAGTGGCCGGTAAAACAACCTGCCCATGACTGATGTGTCTTTGGACGGAAGCAAATGCTGGTGTGGCATCTCGAAGCATTCAAATATCAGCTGCTTACCAGCTAGGGCACATGTGCTTTCTGGGTTGCTGATGGCCCAACCATCACTCATGTAGGACATAATCACAGGCACTGGAGCTATATTTAGCTCAAGAATAGTGGATGGGTTCAACGCCAGAACCAAGCCATCACATTAGGAGTTGACTTGAACTACCTTGAAAGGGGAAAGAAAACATAAACATCATCTTGGTGACAACAAATGCTACGAAATACTGACAAAGGTAACAATCAAGTAATCCACAGAAGCAAACTGCTTAACTGATAACTTAGTTACATAATGCAACCATATTGAAATGCCTTTAACGCACACAAAGTTACAAAATACAACCAAATTATATTAATTGATGTTCTCATTTTGCTATTCCAAAGAGAGTACAATAATTGAATGGGTGATCAATAGATATTGGGTATCCATAGATGATTGATGGTACTTTTTCCCCCTCCTGTTTGGAGAAATTTCCGCTTCATTTTTTAGTACTTGTTTTGATGGCAACTCGCTAGGATTATTGATATGTCAATATAAAATTGGTCATTGCTCCATTACATCCAGAAGAACAAAGACGGCATAGTAAACATGTCAAGTAGATAGGTTAAAGGGATGCAGGGTAGTATTGGGGAACAATTTACTAATTGTAATGGACGGCACTTCACACTTCACTCTGTAGATCCGGACATGTAAACAGCTGGATATGAGCACTCTCTATCGTAGTATTGTAAATAAACATACGTCAATACTATTGAAGTGCTTTTGGTGTATTTATTATCACCGTTACTACAATCGGTGTGACAAAAGTGCAAGCATGAACTATAAGGGTGAACTGAAGAATGAAAATTAAATGAGCATAAATTGTTTTCCTGGTTTGCCTATTCTTCCCCAAAATATCGTATCTTGATTAATATGAAGCAGAGTATCTCTTCAATCCCTGCTTTCCCTATCTGTTTTGTGTGTCGCTGTATGCTCATGTGCCAATGTGTTCAACCAATGAGAATGTAACCGATTTACCGATCATTTCAGCAGTCCGTTGCTTTTTGTCAATTTTAGCTAGCTTGACAAAAGCAATTGCTACCATGCATTACCCTGATTAGGGGTGTTTAAACCCAGGTTTCATGGTTTTGCCAAAACCGGTGAATGGGTCAAATGCACCACCCACCAAAGCAGCTACTGCATGCATGCATGCAAGATTGTGCACTATCAACAGGTCAAACGGTTTTGGAAAAAGCGTTTTTTTAACACCCCTGACTCTGATGATGTATGAGGAATAACCACAAGTTTTTAAATTTCATTGTACATTAAATCTGATTTGGTTTGTTCCAACTGCTCATACTTAAAAACAGTGAAAACAAAAACAATGATACAATAAACGAGACAGCAGGGAGTATTACCTGCGAGGTTGAGGTGAGGACGGCTGATCACGTGACAAATGAGAGGAGTCTCCCCTAAATGCAGCATTTCTTTGTCCATAAAGCCCGTTAGCCATTACTTGACGAGTGGGTCGTGGTATCACTGGTATGTCAGCACCATCTGCTGTGGGAACTGGCCCAAGTGAGCCAAATTCAAGTAGCTCAGAGGAAGAACCATGATTTGCGCCTGGTTCGTATGAGTGCACCATGAAATATGTTGGCGTTGAAGAACCAGATAAAGCATCAACACCATTTGAAGCTGTAGATGGTGATGAATAAACCCCATGCATCATGTTCCCTTGTCTCCGTATAGAGTTTGTGGATCCAAAAGATTGGCCCTGTACAAAATATTGAGCACCAACCTCATGCTTGTATGAGTCATTTCTATAGGATCGCCGCTGCCTATCAGACTGACTTTCATCTGTTGACTGTCTATCAGACCTCATGCCAGACCTTTCTGATTGGCTACGTCCATAGCTGCGGCCTGGATTTCGTTGTCTTGAGTTTATCCAGCTTCCTTCTTTATCACTATGGTCACCCTTATCACCATTATAACTTCCTCTGTAGTTTCTTGAACTAGAGTGTCGGCCCCTAAATGGAACCTTCTGAGAGAATGCAAGGCACAGAATTGACATCTTAGTATTCCCCAGTTCAGACTATCAAGTAGACAAGTACATAAAGTGTTGCCTAATAAATTTTACAGGGAAAAAAATATGTTGACTTGAGGCACAAGTGGTAGAGCTACCAAAGAAAAACCTACGAATTCCATCACCAAAATTATGTTGACTTGTGAGTTTTCATCATGCAGCAACTGATGAGTCTGATGACTAGTCATACTCCAGATAGCTTGAGAGTGAACCATGAAATTCACATCCAGTTTACTATATGCAGACATATAGAAATGTTTCATACTTCCAATTAATGACGACTAAATTTTCCTGATATTGTAGTTACCTACTATACATCCTTCTGCTGCCATTAATGCCATTATCCATTCCGACTCGGTTAATATACTATTATCTCATGTTCTCGGCAGGTAATGTCAGTTTCAGGGTGACTAAAACCATGTGATGCACAAAGAAAGATTGCTTTGTAGAGCAGAACCAGATTAACATTTATTTTTTCTGGATTTCTTGAAAATCTTTCAAGGAGTTGGTTCCAGTCAAGTTTCACCAATTACCAATAAGCAGCCAGAAACCAGCCACCTGGTAGAAGATAGTTCACTGCCTGTTTCTGGAACCCAATCTCTTGGAGGTTCGTGACAAGCTGAAGGATACCTCATGAATATGGCAGGTAACTCGTTTATCTTATTAGAAAGCTACCTTTAAAAAAACTGCAGTATGAAGCAAAATATATCCAACAAAAATCTGAACTGATACAATTTCACAATCGGATACACTAAATGGATGGGTCACGATCGGCTGTTTACACCCCCCCCCCCCCTCTCGCAAGTATTTCTCGGCCTCTTGGCCAATGTGGATCTTCCAATCTCACAAATCTTTGTTTTCTATTATATTTGGATCCTACCACAATTTCCAAAGGAAGCTGAACAGACTTTTTCTTTTTGACGACATAGCTTTTTCCAGTCGATAACAAAAGAGCAATGGCAAGTTTCTAGCTAAGAACTTGTAGCCTATAACAGCTGTTTCACAAGCTGGAATCAGTGCTACAGTTTAGAAAGCTAATGTTGATAAAAACTATATTTGTAAAGCTGGTACTTTTAGTTAACCTCATATTACAATTGCAATAGAATACCAATAGTAAACATGTTATCTAAGCGGTAAGATAAGATATTGAAACAAGTTATTAGGATCTTACAGGATTTGGCAAATAGGTTCCCGTGCCACCACGGTATCTAGGCGCATCCTCTGCATAGTGCTGGGGAACACCGGTAGCTCTTTCAGAAGCAGGTTGTAGAGGCATCACAGGAAAGACTCGTTGGCCATGGCCCACCATCGGTGTCCAGTTAACATTTGGTGAAGCTGGTCCTCCAGGCCCATCCCATGGAACATGGCCCTGCAAGTACACTGGTGGCACGGGAAAAGGGTATAATACAGGACCCATGGGGCGTGCATTTTGGCAGAATCGTCCATATTGTAAATTGTGCCAATGGCTGACAAAATCGCTATTCAAGATGTCAGGCTTGTGCTCATCGGATGGATCAGCTACAGTACTGGATGACACTGTTGAGGTAGCATCGGTATCAGGTTGGGGAACATTGTTGAGTGAACCAATATTTTGAATAGCCATATTGACAGGAAGCTGGTCAATTCCTTCATTTCTCTTAAACTGTGGAACAGATCCATCATTACTCCCAGGAACAAATGGGAGCATAACATAAGGAACCAGTGGACCTGTTGGAACAAAAGTCAATCCTGAGCTATCAGCTTGTCTCTGCTGAGGGGAACCAATAAGAAAAGGTGCAAACACCGGATTAGGCATGCCAATCTGTGATGGGTCAAAATCATTTGGTACTTGACAAGTTCTTGATGCTGTCGAAAAAGAGCCAGACCCTGTTATTGTGTCAGAAGCTTCATTTCTAATGACTGGTATCACACCCACATTCCTGGCGTCATCCTCAACTTCTGTAGGGAGATGCTCAGTCGTATGTCCTGTCTGCCAACCAGTCTTACTTTTGCTATGTGTGGTTGTGGCCGGTGCTGCAAAGGCAGGCATTTTGCCCCATTTGTCCCTCGATGATCTTGATGCCTTTCCAGCCATTTCATCACATGAACTCTCTGGCAGTGCTTTGCTTCTGGAAGAACTGGCTTGTGAAGAAGAAATTCTCACATTTGCACAGCTCATAGGAACATTTCTACGGACTTCTCTACTTGTTTGATTTTGAAACATGTTGATATAATTTTCTTCTACTACTCCACTATCCTCAACATTAAACTCCATCTGCCTTTCCAAAGGGACACCAGATACACCGTTAGGTTTAGAGATTCGCTCCTTGCCATCAAAGTGATGCATATGTGGATCTCTTACGTCATGACTAAAATGTCTAGGCAATCCAACAGCACACTCATGCCAACTGTTGCCATCATCAGGATTTGCATCTGATGTAATAGGTTTCACTCTCTTGTTACCATCCTCAGTGTTTGGTGAAAAAGTAGGGTTATGAACATAATGGGCCATAGGTGGTGGAACAAATCCATGGAGGAACTGCATACTGGGCAACCATGGAGTCCCAATTAAGCTAGTTGGTGGAATCCTGGTTAACTGTTTTTGAGAAAAAGCTGTTGGAGCCAGTAAAGGAGAAGATGCTGCAGACATATGAGGTCTTTGCATTGGCAATTGAACCTGCTGGTTGAATCCATGCAACTTCGCTGATGCCATTAGATTAACTAGAACCTGTTCCTCATGCTGCATCTCCAGTGCCTCAGCCTCAGAAACAGAAGGAAGTTCTTCGTTCATCATGAAACCATTATCTTCACGATAGCTGCTTGAAACACTATTTGAGTCAGAAGTTGCTTTTGCACTAGGGTGAGATGAACTGTTCATGGAAGACACTGACTCATCCTGTGAAGACTTAGTGCTGTGGTTGCTAGACACTTCTGGAGCCAAGTTGTTTCTTCTGCTATTGTAATCAACCTTCAGATTTGTTTCCATTTCAATCACTCTAGTCACCCTTCCGCGAGAATACCCTTCAATAGAAGGGTCTGTCAGTTCAGGACTAGACCGGGTTCTCGCAAACCGAGACCTGTTTTGCCCATTTCTGTCATTGACAAAGATAGCATTTGGCATTCTCTTATCCCTTTCACTTTGCATTGATCCACCAGAGCTGTTTCTTTCAAGCTGTTCAGAGACCTTGGTATTGGCTTGTGTTGCATAAACTTTCTGGTGTTGAGTATGAGAACCAGCAGGATTAACTGTTCTTGGTGAAATTCGAGAGTGTAGATCACTTTTCTGAGGTGGTTGTGAAGTAAGTTCAGGATAACTATGAGCACCTTCAGCAAGATTACCCTGATTAGCACGAAGTTTAGGATTTTCAACCTTCTTATTGGGTGTTGTTGCACTTCTGTGACTGTTTGACGCTTCAGCAGGGACAACCTTCAGAGGGTGCTCATGAACTAGACTTGGTGTAGGTGCATCGGGATGACTGCCGCTCCCATGTTGTATCCACGTATTTGTAAAGAATTGATTTACTTCAGAAATTATATCTTCTTTTGGACATTCGAGTAACTTCGCCAGCCTTATCGCCCCAAAAGAAAAAGCACTGCGTATTCTAAAGAAATTGCCTGAAAAGGGGGGAAAAGCAACAGCTTATCAACTCAACATATTGCTGTGCTTTTGCTGTTCTTGCAGAAAAAGGACTTTTCAGTGAACACAGCCAAAATGGTGATACACAATTCACTGTCTTTAAGATTAAGAGGCTGGATATATAACAGCATCAAAATAACCATAAAGACAAAATATTGAAGAGTACATTGAACAGGCTATACATGATAACAATAAGAATTTATTATGATTTTAAATTGTTAAATGATCAAAATAAGACGGATTGCCTCTCATAATCAACCATATACCCTGGATGCCAATGCCAGTAAAGCAGTAACAACGAATAAACGTAGGGCAAGTACAATTATTAAATTACCACTTAAGGCAGTCCTATTCTAGGTCTAATACCAAAGGTAAAATACAAAGACCAAAGTCCACTACTAAAATTAGTACTATGAATGGCTGGTAAATGCAATTAAAAAAAGCCATTATTAATATTAGCTGCGATAAACTGATAAGATGATATGGAGAGTGGCAGTTTAGGGCATGTTTGGATCTCTTACCAGCTGAACAAGAATTTTCAAGCAATACCTACAAGGAGGGACGCTTGGTGCTTCAAAATGCTTGCTTAGTTGGGCTTATATAGGCTACCAGATTTTGCCACTTGGGGGCAAACTAGCTTGGACCACTCCATTGAATTTTTTATACCCACATGATAAGGCTCGTTAACATGGCAGAATGGTGAATTTTATGAGTTACAGCCAAATACATTGCTTCAACATCATATTCCTAAAAGCCGATATTTTGTTTGAGAACCAGACCCCTAGCATAGGTACATCAGGCTTGGCCAAAATGGTCCTTAGCAAATATTGCTAGAGCAAGAACCCTTCAGAGCATATGCACAGACTGGTAGTTCTCATCGCCAGCACTAAGTTGGACATGTCAATTGCTTTATCTACATATATCAGTAGAATGGTGAGCTTCCACCAGGAGACAAGCTGGAACATGTTATATAGATAATAGTTATGCAGATTGCAGAGCTTTTACCAAATAAACCATTTTAGTATTAGAAAATGCTCGCCAACTAGAAGCTGAACATATAAAATAATTTATTATATCGTATGGTTGTAAATGTAATCAAACAGCTGATACGTCAGCAAAATAACACTTCCACTGTTCCACAAAAGAAAGAGAAGCCAGGAAACCAAGTATTTAAATAGTAATTAGCATGTGTACAATATGATTATCTAGACTTACAAAATATCTTTAAACCAAACACAAATATAGCATCCAATATCCATAGTATGGAAAATAGGAGAAACCACTGAACATAAACTCTGATCAAGTAGGTCGATAGTTACCTTTACTGACACATCTTCCAAGGTTATTGTTTGTTCGTAAAGGATCAATAACATTGAACTGCTTTGAAATAAATGGTTGACCCTGGCTCTCCTGGGGGCGAAGCGTAACTGCATACTTATCACTGCAATTATCCAGGAAGGACTTGCTCAGCAACAATTCACTAGTATCCATCCGTGGGGACTCCGCTGCATGACATAACATTAATAATCAAAAGAACCATTTTCCAATTAATTATTGACCTAGCAGTAAAACTAAGTGACATATATTAGATTACCAGTCATATCTGGAAGTGAACTTATAGGAACTGGGCCCCACAAGCTCAAACAAAATTTCTCCCAATCAAAGTTGCTGAAGAATTCCAAGAAACGGTATAATACCTGCAAATGCAAAAGTAGCAAATAAGCATTGTCTTCGTGTCAGGATAGTAAAAGGAAAGAGAGAAAAGGCACCTCAAGTGGTCCAGTAAAACAATTGTTGAACACATGAAAAATGTACAGAACTAGGGTCTCCAATGCATAAGTAGATATAAGGCCATGGTGAGCTCCAAGAATACGACTCTCGTAGAAACACCACGCCTTTATCAATATGATACTCCGCTTGAATAAATGGTTTTGATTGATCAAGTTGTCGATCTAATAAAATGTAGATTCATTAGAAGCAAGTATAGGCAGAAAAATCAAGTAGCTTTGGTCCTGGTACTTATATGCAATAAGCATAACCGTAAAGTCAACACTAAACTCTTACAGTATTAACTATTAAGAAACAAACAGAAAAGATTCCAGCAGGATGTCTGCCTATACTATACAGTATACACATTCAGCTGGATTTGAACAAGAGAACGCACCTCTTCAAGGAAACAAAGTGTACACAATCCACCAACTTGATTAAATGAGATATCAACAATAATGTTGTCCACAAGACACTTGATAATCTTTACCTGTGCATCATTCACGAAATATATGAGAATGATACCAACTGAATGAAGACAACATGATATAGGTGAAACATCATAAATCATCAAACAAAAATAAGGAGGTAAGAAAAAAGAATGTATTTCCTTGTACTTAGAAGAAGCACTCTAGAAGTATTTTCACTAAACAATCCTCCTAACTGTTCGCCCTGGGACGTAATAGGTTAGCAGATCTTACAGTAGCAAGTAGCCTAATTTTCCATGACATATCTTGCAAAGAAACTGTATGGGTGGCAAAGTATCTTCTATTACAAACAGAATATCCACAGCCATATATAAATCCCCAGAATTTCAGGGGAAAAAGAGAAGAGCATATGAAAAAACTGAACTATCACTTTAGATATGTTGTGTTGTGTTATGCAGTACTGTTCTACTTCAATCCATGTGGCACAAAGTACAGCAAGGAAGTTCCATTAGTAACTTCAACATACACACAGGTACAATGCTAATTCAACAATACTCTAGGTATATAGTTAACAGAGGAGAAACCATGTATGAAAAATTTATGATAATAACAGAATAATAGCACATTTAACTGAAATTGTCAGAGAAAAAGAAACCTACCTCTGCCTGAATATACTGAACTTCTTTTACGCGAAATTCAGCATTTAAACTTTTCTCTTCATGTTCCAATGCATCCCGAACCAGATTTGCCCAGGTATCCTTTAGTTCTTCACTATTACTAAAAGCAGTGACATCAATGTCACCATCAGGTAAGTAAGTCTTCAGAGGGACTGAACCAAACGTAAATACCTGTGGGGATAGAGGGAGAGAGATCAGTTCTCTATCAAGCAGATATAATCAGCAGAAAAATAATATTTGAAATGATAAAGGTAAGACCAGGAAAGTTCCAAGATGCTATTGCAAAGCTCCCTTAGACATAAGAAAGACAATCAATGAAACAAGTTTATTCCCATTTTCCAAGAAACAAGGAACTATTTCAACATTGGTATCTCCCACTGCACCTACTACAAATGCTCATTCTGTCAGGTGTGCCAGTACCCAGTGAGTAGGACAGCCACATACGGCTATCGACCTATGACTCTGAAACAGGATTATTCAAGATCTTCTGAGCAAGACATGCTGGTTTTGCGTATCGTAATATCATCTTCTGCTAAGGTCAATGTTGTAGTACCACAAGCCTTCATTAACATGGTATGTGCTAGTTTTCCGCATCCCATGTTGCAGGGAAATGGATGCTATAGTGAAAGACAGCACGATAAGACACTATCAAAGATCTCAACATCATACTCTTCTCCCAAAACACAGTTTAATTCTGGACAATCATCTCCATCAGATGAGAACTCGAGGCTTGTAAACAAGTTATCAAAGAGTTGAAGAGATAAGGAAGAACACAAATTATCAAATAGCGATAGGATTCCATCATGCTCTTCTGTGCGAGTGATTAGCGGCAGCAAATTCTTTTGAACTTGCGAATAACAGCACAACTACCCAATAAAGCACCATTGTTCTATACGAGTAATTAGTATAATAAGCGTTGCTTGCACAGACACATAACTTGAGAAGAAATAAGTATAAAAGCATCAGTTACAGTCCATTGACCTCTTCGTTCCAGTGCCATTAATCTGCTCGATTATATAATAACGATTCCGTTTAGCTACACACACTGCAATGCCACAAGCAATCTACACAAAACAACTTTACTTACTCCACGCTTATGAGTGGCATTGTTATACCTGGCACGAGAGGCAGTTCATGATGAGGCGCTGCACGTAGCTGTAGACGGCCTGCCTCCGCCCCTCGGAGTGTGCGTTGGGCTGGATGCGCGCGATCAGCTCGGCGGTCCGGGACTCCGCAACGGCCCACTGCTCGGGGTCGAGCCGCCGCGTGACCCCCGCCAACGCATTGGGCAGGAGCCCGTTGGGCACCATCCCCATGCGCGCGCCAACCAATGGGGCGCACCCGTCCGAGCCAAAACCCTAGCTCCCGGCACAACGGTAGCCGACCGCAGAAACCAGCAGCAGCAGCAGCAGCCGACAGCGGTGGTGGCGGCGGCGGCGAGCTCAGAGCAGCCGCCTTCGGCGCTAATCGAGCCGAATCGGTGGAATCGCGGGCCGGCCAAACCCTAAGCAAGCGACGGATCGGTCCGGCCGCGGAGCGAGGGCGCGGCGGCGGGAGGGTAGGGACTGGGGAGTGGTCAGCGGGAGGGTGGGAGGGGAAGGGGAGGGAGGGTTGAGTTGTGAGGAGATGTGCGGTGCGGGTCGGTGTTCGGCCTTTGGCCCTTGGGCCGTGGGGAGATGTCTCAAATAGTGCTGACCAAACGGGCTGCCCGACCCTGCTAGGCACGGCCTATTTCGACATGATTACTATTTGTACCGGGCTTGATCGGCTCACGTGCTGGAGTGCGGGCTCAGGCACGATCCGTCGACCGTTTGGGCTATGTCGGTTCAGAACGGCCTATTTAGCCCGCTGCGCCCCTGCCTGGCCTACCCGCCCTTGCTCCCAACCCCGCCCGCCCGCCACCCCACCACTGCCCTCGCCGCCGCCTGCCCTGCCTCGACCGCCTACCCCTGCTCGGCTAGCCCTTCTTCTCCCCAACCCCGCTCGCGCCGCTTGCTTGCGTGCGGCAGGCCGCGACGGCCTCGATCCTCGCCGACACCGCCGCCTTGACGACCTCGTCGCCTCCCCGCGACGGCGCGTCATCGACCCCGCCGCCTCCCCGCGGCGTCGCCTAGACGACACCGCCGTCCCCTTCTCCTCTGTCTGCTCCGGTGCAGCATCGTGCACTGCACCACCGCCCAGCCCGCCTCCTCCTCCCTCCGCTCTGGCGCAACAAAGTGCGACACGACGCCCTCATCTTCCCTCCGCTCCGGCCCGGCAAAGATCGTGCGCCGCCGGCTCCGCTGGTCCTCCGCCTCCGCTTGCTGGCCGTCGCTGTGCTCGTGCCCGTGCCATGCTCGTACGGCCGCAAGATTGTCAGATCGGGTCGGCCGCCACCGTGCGGGGTGGCGCCAGCACGACACAGGGTATCGTCTTTGGGCCGGCATGGCTCATGAACAGTACGGGGCGTGTCGTGCTTGGGTCGGGCCTACAGTACCGTGCTTCGTGTCGGCCCGGTTAGCCCGACCCATTTGGCCAGCTCTAGTCTCAGACACTCAAAACACTTCGGTGTGGCTTGGCCGCGTGGGCGGTGCTTGGGGTTGGGGTGCAGCCGTGCTGGGCTCTTGGGTTCCTCGGTTCGAGTCGAGCGGGCGCCATGCGATGTGGTTGGTGCTGGGGACGCAGTGATTCTGTATTTTCTTTTGAATTTTTTTCGGAGTCGAAGTTGGAACAGATAGTGTTATATACAGTATCCATTTCTCCGTCTTGTGTTCACTCTACAAACCTTCGGTTGGTCGGTCGGACGAAAATTATTCACTTCTTTTGAACCCTTACACAAGACATTGGAGAGTAAGAGTACAATCAAAGTGAACACGGAAAGACTAATCGTTGAGATGTCGAAGAAAAACACTAATCGCTGAGATGTCGAAGAAAAACACTTAGTATAATCTGTCTGCTCAGATGCAGTAACCCACCTATCTGTTATCATGTTCCTAAGTGAAGTCACAACAGACTTTCTTCATACCACCTAATATACGGATAAATATCATTCATCTTGTATCATGTTCTGTATTTTTTCTTTGGAGTCGGACTCGAACATAGATAGTGCTAGATGTCCATTTATCACTTCTATATTCGATCCGCAAGCGTTTGATCCGTCGATCGGACGTTTGCTCCCCTAGTTGCTAGTTGCTACTCGCATCTTGCGAAACTTTTCTCTTCCTCGCTTGATGAGTGTGATTTGGAGCTTTTGGAATTTCAGAAGTTACGACTGCTAGACAGAAATCGAATTAGTCGTTACTTGTTAGGTTGGATCTGCTAAGGTACTAGGAATAGGACTACGTTACGTACAGGTCGAATGGTCATTTGACGATTCATTCACTAATCACTCATGCTTACTGCGTTTCAATCATCCTTTCTTATTGCCCTGTTTTACGGTTAATGTGCGTTTGGAATGTTTGGATGGTCATTTAGTACCATGTAGTAAGTAGTAAGATTTCATCGCTGCTGCGGGAGTCGGCAATTTTCTTATTTTTGGCGGGAGTTGAATGTTTTCGGAGCAAGAAAGGTCAAAAGTTGGTATCTATCAGTGTTTTATGGAGTTATTTTATGTAAATTTACATAAATGATGCTATGTGATAGGTGGCAACAACTGAATTCTAGGTATTGTAAATGTATCCGGTTTCGAACTAACAAGATGCGAGAACTTTGGTGTGATTGAAGTGTATCAGAGCATGTACAATGGTGTGACGTCAACTGTCTGTAAGTCTTGATACGTAGGACACAAGATGATGTGAAGGAGAGAGGAGGAGAGAATTGGATTGTCTCTCATGCAGTAGTCGACTGTAATACAATAAATAAGATATATTGACATGAAGGAGTTGTCTATAGAGACATGTAAAAGGCAATCTACTGTAGAAGTTGTATTTTGTGCTATCTATAGATGATATGAAGGAATATTATAGACAACAATTGTCTATACCATTGTACATACCCTCAACAGAAGTACTCTACGTGGCATTGGTACAATTAATGAGAGTGAGTGTTTTATTTCCTCCGAAACTTCCTACTATATAGCTCCCATGTTTCGAAAAGTGCTTAAAATTTGTAGTGATATTATACTGTCTTTCGAAAGTTGTGCATGGGGATGTGTGAAATAAGCATGAGGTGAGTTGGGAGCGCTAATTGGAATACTCCGGCCCATCAATAACTTAGTGCGCAACTTTTTCTAGACAAGAGGGACACTATGTTGAACTAAAGCACGGAGAACGTAGGTGTGTTTAATTAGTTGCTGCAAAATTTGTACTATGCTTCTTGATACCAAATTTCGGTGTGCCTATAGCAGTAGCCATCATCTTGGCCATCTATACCTTGACCATAATTTAGGTACAAAGATAAACTGAAAAAGCTAATACGGTTGGTATCTTATTACTAAAATGTTAGTGCGAACAAACCAACATTGGAGTACCATCCAGCAGTAACAGTAGGGCAGCGAAGGGTACACCACAAAATGACGGAAAGGGGTCATCTGCATTCAAGAGCTAAATTAAGAGGTGCTGGCCATGTCTCAACCGTTGGATCAGCGAGGAACGTCTGAGATAGGATGATAAACAGTGATGCTACAGTCCACGCAATGTTTGTACAGTACCATTGGCATTAGTATCTTTTGATTTTTGATCTATTGGTTGAATAACTAATACATATTGTTGAGGAACCGTCGCTAGCGAGTCCAGTCCGAGCGATTACCTCGTAGATAAGTATAGAATCGTAAGAACAATGCAAGAACACAAGAACGAATAATAGATGAACACAGGTATAAGAGGGGACTGCGGGCTTCTCTTTATTGCTCTTTCAATAATGAATCTGTACAATGGTTGGGGGGCCTCCCCCCTCCTATATATAGTCTAGAGTGGATGAGGTGCCCACCCTGACCTTGACTGGCCGCCCGCTTTCCTAACACTCCCTGGGCTCTCATCCTTCATGCTCATGCCTCGTCAAAACTCCATAAAACCCAAGTGGGAAAATTTTAGAGAAAGAGTACATGAATCATGTTCGCTATGTCGCATTTAATTGCCTCATTAAAAACCTTAGCCGAGAAACTTGTGAAAACTCGTCAAGGGAAAAGAGTACAATCCACCTAATTTCATTTAATCTTCGAGATTTGCTCTTTGGGTACTCGATCTTCGTGATCAAGCTTTAGTAATGAGTTTGTGAAGATTCTCCCCGACTCGCACTTCTAAGTCTCATCATTCCAATTCCACATATGCACCTTTCAAAGCTAGATGTTGGAAGTGACTTAGTGAACAAATCTGCAAGATTTTCACATGACTTAGTATGCAAGACACTTAATTTCGTCCATCTTTTGCATTTCATGAGCATAAAAGAACTTGGGGTTGATATGCTTTGTGAGAGGACTCTTCACATAACCCATCCAGCATTTGTGCAACACAAGCGCATTATCTTCATAGATAATAGTGGGGTTTGTGCGGTATTCAATCCACATAATCGCTGGATGTAGTGAATTATCCGCCGGCCAAGCAAATTCTCGTGAGGCCTCATACAATGCCATTATTTCCGAGTGGTTCGTCAAGTCGATACAAGACTCGCTTAAATGATTTTTATGGAATTGCGCTTCCACCACATATGAATTCATAGCATGTTTGCAATTTATCAGATACGGTCCTACAGTACCATTATCTGCATAGCTATCATATAAAGGTCTTGGTTATTTCAGAGAATGTACTCAAGTTCTTTGCTTCCTTGGAGGTATCGGAAGATGTATTCCATTCCTTGCCAATGCCTTTGGTAGGTTCTCAGACTATACCTTGCTAGTAGGTTCCTGCAAATACAATGTCCGGTCTAGTACGCTTTGTTCAATACATGAGTGCTTCTATTGCGCTTAAGTGTGGAATTCGGTCCCGTGACTTCCTCCCCTCTTCTTTAGGTCCAGATGGGTCTTTGTCTTGCTGCAAAGATCTCCCGACCATTGGCACCTTCAAAGGGTATGTCTTTGCAAAGTCGAACCTTTCTGACACCTTATGAGTGTTGGTTGACTGATGTACTAATATTCCTTCAGGGACATGCTCAAGCTCAAAGCCTAGGCAATATTTGGTTTTACCCAAATATTTCATTTCAAACTCCGACTCTAGGTAAGAGCTTGCTTTCCTAATATCCTTTAGGGTTTCGATGATATTCAGATCATCTTCATACTCTAAGATTATACAAAGTCCATTCTGGGATCGTCGTATAAATACACAGAGATTATTCTCATTGTTCGTAGCCTTTTTGCATAGAAAGTCGCTTCAAGCGATTATACCACATTCTGCCTGATTGCTTAAGTTCGTACAATGACTTTCTGAGTTTCACACTGTACATATTTCTATTTGCTCTATCTTGGTTCAGGACAGGGATACATTCAGGTATCTTCATATAAATGTCCGAATCCAATATTCATAAAGGTATGCTGGTACCCCATCCATCAATTTCAATTCTAACTTCAAGTTCACTGCCATTGAGATAAATATCTAAAGAGAGTTCCGCCCATGACCGGGGAATAGGTTTCTTCGTAATCATCTTCTGGATGTTCAGTGAAACCTTATGCAACGAGCCTTGCTTCTTTTAATTTCTCTTTCGAACAAAATACCCACTTATGCCCTACGGGGTGCACAAGGGGAGACGTGCGGCTTACAGGCCCAAACGTCTTTCTTTTATTCGGGGAGAATAATTCAGTTTCTATTGCCTTCTCCCAATCTTCTCAATCTGATCTTTTCTTTCATTTAGCGAGCGATGCGTGCTCAATCAAGATTGATGATTGTGGCAAGTTTCTTTGCAAAGTAAGTGTCGACATTGGCTGTTGTAATATTCAAAGGTTCTCCCGAGGTCATAAAGTTTATAGCTATTTCTTCAAGGGACGATTCTTTTAATACTTCTACTTGCTCACCGCCGCTTCATTGCGGGCAAGTCCTTTAGTTTTTCACCCGATCCGCGCGCACACATCCATGCCGATGTCTCCTTCATGGGAATGTTCAATTCTAGTATGCCTTTTCTCAAGGTTCCATACCGATGCAGTTTCAACCGGCTACCCTTCCGTTCGGGCACTTTGATCGGTGTGTCAAGTCCTTCTTATCCTTTTTCACCAGCGCCCCGGTTACTTGGATTCGAGGGACCGGAGTTCTCGTCCTTTTATTCTGAGGCCTTTGGACGGGATTAGGGATACCTTCAATGGTATTTCAACCCTCTCCGGTGCATTTCTTGCAGGCAAATGCTACTTATTCACGCTCTTCAAATCACTAAAGTAGTATGGCAGTTGATTCACTAATACTTGCAAATCAATTATCTTCTGGACTTCAATTGTCTTTTAGACTTCAATTCAATTATCTTCTGGATTGCAATTATCTTCTGGACTTCTCTATTTGCTTCACTAGTGCTCGGTCATATGCATAGATTTCAATTATCTTCTGACTTCAAATGTCTTCTAGACTTCAATTATTTCCCACATTATTATCAAGGGTTGATTTCTCCCCAATGACGGAAACTAATCTCATCTATTGTACTATCAATCGGGTATTATGCAAATCTCCAAATATAGAGTCCAAATACTTGATTATGGATGTTGTCTCATAACCAACGATATTCCGGACTTTCGGAGAAAACCCAATGTATTTCACATGTGGTGGTATAGGTATATAACCATTGCAACCAAACCGCGAAGATGAGTAGTTTTCGTCTTGACTTGCGCTAGTTGCATAGGTGGATGGATGTTATAGGTCGACGGCCTAAATTGATGAGAGCCGCCATGAAAGCAGATCAGCGTGTCCCCAACATGTAGTTGGTAAATTACAATTCTTCAAAGTTCGCTAGTCCATTCGGGTGTGGATAAGCGCATGCATAATGCTCAACTTTTAATTCTCATTTTCGCAATAATCATCAAATGCTTTCAAGTACATTCTCCGCGTTGTCCATTCAGTGGACTTCATATGATGATCGGGAAAATATTTCTAATTTAATTATCTGAGATTGGCTTTGCAAAAGCATGGTTTCTCGATACAATAAACATACGTGCGACCATTCCTGTGAAGCATTGATGAGCACTATAAAATAGCTAAAATAACCTCGATAGGGCTATATAGGACCGCAAATGTCTCCCGGATTCGGTCCAGAATGCAGGACTTTATCCTTCGCTTTGAGCAAAAGGTCTATTAATTAATTTCCTGGCACATACAGGGCACACAAATTCTTCCAGATTCGGGAAATTCTTTATTTTCATATTATGTCCCCGTGAATTGTTAATTATATCTCTCATTATCCTAAGACCTAGGCGCATAATCTATCATGCCGAGATAGATAAGTCCGAGCTTCTAAATACGGTTTTCAAGGCAAGATAGGTCGCAGTGCCTTAATATTAGTGTAGTATAGCCTAGTTTCATATGAAGGAAGACATTCTAATGCTATTTTTCACTTTCTTCACGCTTTGTAATGAGCGTATTCTGCACCATACTCTTCTTCATCTCTACACTAAACTCATAGCGTAAATATCCTTGAGAGTTCTAGTCGATTCTGGTACAACAAGTCTTCTTCAATGACCAAAGTTGTGCCCATTGGGAGTATAATTGTGGCCCTTCCCGAGCCTATTATACAAGTATCGCCGCGATTGTTGTAAGACTACCAAGATTCTTGCCGATCGATTTGAAAATTTCTGCTTCTCTCAGATGGTATTCGCAGCCGCTACATGCTAAGCACACTTCCTCCATAGGCGCCACACGCCGTTCTAATATAATGTACTTTATTAATATGTAGCAGAAAACAAGCAACACATAAATAAAATACTTGATATCGTAACGTAACTTGCTATTATAAAGACGGGAAAATAAGTCTTGCAGGACTCATAATAAGAATTTAATGTTTTGCTCTCCTAGAGCTTGCAACCATTATTCAATAATTCAAAATTCTACTTCAATTACAAACTGCAAGTTTCTATAAAAGGTCCGAGTGCAATGCGTGCACTGGATCTAATAGGCAAAGTATTCAGAACTTCGCCAAATCGCTCCATGCGCGATCTTCTCCTTCTTGACGACTACTACTGCGGGGCGCGATGTCCAAAGGAGGGATGATGGGGTCGCATCGGGTCGTTCACATTCATAAGTGCAAATAATGGATATGAATCCTCAGGCTTACAATGGCGCAGGTATGCCTCATGCTACCATTTGTCCTTCTTCTTAGACCGAAAACATCAATAATGTGCGACGCACGATCTTACCCTTCTTGTTCCTCTCATTCGTGAGAGACTTCATCACCTTGTAGCTACTAGCAGTGGCTTCATGGCCAACATTGCAACTAGGTGTCTGCAAGATGAAGTTCTTTCTTAGAACATCATCTTGAGCTTTCGCAACTTGCATGATGTCAATTAATTCGGCATACTTCATGTAGCCGTCTTGACGATAGTTGCGTGCGGATTACACCATATTTGGGTGAAAGGTAGAAAGAGTCTTCTCAATCTTCTGCTCATTCGTGATTACATTACCACAAAATTGAAGACTGTTATAAATTCTGTACAAATTCTGACCATACTGGGTCAGTTCTCCGAATTCCTGATTCGTGATGCCAGTCATCTTCATATTCATTGCAAAAGTTCAAAGGATTACTGCTGGTAATTCGCATAAAATGGTTACAAAATTCTCACAATGCTCTTCGAACCTGTGTTCGTGTTCTCGTATTTTTCTATGCATTTTCATGATTTATCGCTATTTTCGGTGATTAAAAGCAATATAAACAATCACAAATAATCAAAACAAGAAATACAATAAATAAATTGCATAGAAATAACAACAACAAAGATAAACATACTTCAAAGTTCAAAAATATGCAAAAATTTGATTCTGGGCCATTTTCTCACTGAAAATGACTTTCTACAAAATATACAACTTTCGTGGGTTAACACGCAAATTTCAAGACAGAGAAAAATTTACGCGTAATTTTCAGATTTAGGGGTTATTCTAAGAATATATATAATCCGTATATTCCTAATTCCGAGGGTTTTCCGCAAAATTTCGGATCCACGAAGAATTCTCGTAATTTTCGAATTACAAGGACCTTATTGCAAAATTTCATAACCGCATACTTATCCTCGTAATTTTCGAATCACGAGGGTCCTTTGTGCAAAATTCGTGATTTTTTTCACCGTGTCCCTTTTTTTTTCTTCGCGATCTCCCTTTTTTTGGGCACTTTACGGGTCGCTTTCTTTCTTTTCTACTGCGTGGCCCAATGGCCCTAGGTCAATCGGTGGGGTAGGTTTTCTACCCACGTGCTTCAAATGGCGCGCCGCTGCTTGCCGGGCGGACGGGCGCAGCGTAGGCACGCCGGCGGGCGCGGCGCGACGGCACGCGGTAACCGAGCGGCAGAACGCGAGCAGCGCAGCGCCGAAGGAGCGGCGGCGGCGCCGCTAACGCGAGGCGGCGACGGTGGCACTCGCGCGAGCCCGGCGGCCGGAGGAGCACGCGATACGGCCGGGCTGGCCAGCCGCGGCGGCCGACGCGGGCACGGCGCGTGGCGGCAGGGCACGCGTGGGGCGGCGCGGTGCGGCGTGGCTTGCTACGCGCGAGCGCGACCGAGTGTGGTGGAGCCGGCGCGGCGCGGCGTGGCTTGCACGCGCGGCGCGCCGAGTGTGGTGGAGCTGGCGCGGTGCGGCGCGGCTCTGCGCGCGGCCGGGAGCGACGGCTTCACGCGCAGCGCTGACGGCCGGGGTTCATGGGGCGCCCTACCGAGGCCGATGCGAGCTGCGGCACGGGCGCGCGTCGGCGTGGCGGCCCGGCGGCCGACAGGCGGCGACGCCGCTTTGAGGGAGGCGCGATGGGTTGCCGGCCGTGGCGAGCTCGAGCGGCTCGTAATGCGAACAATGGGCGGTGCATGCAGCACGAGCACGAGGCGCTTCAGCCTACAGCGCCACGCGCGGCGCGCGCGCGTTCCGGCCATGCGTGAACAAAAGCACAGGCTACCATGATGCCATCATCTCATGCACGCACTCCAAAGCTCATAGCAATTCATTAGCAATAAACAAATCCAAAAAAACCTTTCTTCCTGCCGAAGGCAAATCCAAAAACTATGTGGTCATGCATGTGCACTCCAAAGCCATAGCACATGCTAGTATTGCAACAGCGGCAGCCGTGCGGGGCTAGCGGCGCGGAGGCACAGCTTCACGCAGCGGCGTGGAGGCACAGCCGTATGCGGACGGCGTTGTTTTTCTTTTCTTTTATTGTTTATGCAATCTATTCATGCAATTACTGTTCATATAATACAATGTAATACAGTGCAATCAACATTCGTTTTTCATACAATCCAACCGATCGGCTTGGCCGGCGACTTCAAGTCGGCTCGCGGTAGATTATAACGAATTTGCACCGTAGGAAACAATCTAGAAAGCAACAATTGCAGAATTGAAAGCGATCTAGAAAACGATTCAATCTACGAGTGTCGCTCATCGACGGCTACCTTTCGATGCGAGGAGAGTCGATCGTCGCGATAACGTGTTGAGGAACCGTCATTGCGAGTCCAAATCCGAGCGATTACCTCGTAGACAATTATAGAATCGTAAGAACAATGCAAGAACACAAGAACGAATAATAGATGAACACAGGTATAAGAAGGGACTGCGGACTTCTCTTTATTGCTCTTTCAATAATGAATCAGATAATGGTTGGGGCTCCTCCATATATATAATCTAGGTGGATGAGTGCCCACCGACCGGGACTCTTGCGGGCCCAGTTTCCTAACACATATCACTGTATTACGATGAATTTTGTTCACGGCTGCAGAGGATTCTTTCCCTCAGAGCCACACCTTCTGCTGCTAACACACGTGTGGACGAGAAAAGAAAGCTAAACCAAAAAGTAGTAGCTACTAGCTAGTGGCTAGCGCACAACATGCTGCGGTGGGGCGCCGCCGCCAAGGCCATCCCGTCTCCGCCCACGCCCGCGCTGCCGCGCAGCAGGGCAGTGCCCAACCGCAGCAGGCGCCACCGCCTCCGGCCGCGCAGCGCACAGAAGCCCACGAACGAAGAGCGAGGCGAAGGCAACGCGCTCGCCGGCGCGCTCTCCAAGAGCGTGCTCCTGCGATCCGGCGTCGCTCTCTTCGCTCTCGGCTTCGTCGACGCCGGGTGAGCTAGCTGAGACTTGAGAGAGGCGCACTGATAAAGAAATTTGGTGTCTTTTGTACGGTCGTTGCACCATTGCATTTGCCTGCCGGTCTTATCGATTGCTGGGTGCTATACTGCTTGCAGGTACAGCGGAGACTGGTCTCGCATCGGCGCCATCTCCAAGGACACCGAGGAGCTACTCAAGCTCGGCGCCTACGTCGTCGTACCGCTCTGTCTGGCCCTCATATTTTCAGCATTCCAAGACAGTAGCACTGACTAAATCTTAGGAGGAGCGAGTTGCATATCACCCAGTAGAATCATGCGTCGTGTTGTATTGCATTGGTCCTCTTACTCAATGCTGTTAAGCTCTTAAGTCTTTACCAGTGTACTGAAATAAAACCAGAATGTGCTTCTGTATTTTTATCAGTTTTCTGAAGAGAAATCGTGTGAATTATCAAAGCAAACAAGCCGAAAATATTTCTGCAATTGTATTATTGTATATAGGAGGATCAAAGAAAACGCATCAGTTTTCTGAAGAGGAAACGTAACAGTATTACTGCGAAATGATCTCCGGGATTGGTGCTCGGCTCATGCCCAGCCGCCCAGGTGTATTCACAGTTGAGACACGGATTGGTCTTAACTGAAATTTGTTAGAGTTTTTGTTTGGTCATTTAATATTCTAATTAAATTATAGAAAAATCTCAAAAGCCAACTTATGTATAGTGGAAGGTGAAAAGTTTAATATTATATTGTTAGTCTAAATGAAAAGAGACCAATATATAAGATGAAGTTGGTCTTACCTAATTGAAATAAACAAAAGAAGAACACACACACTCGCTTGCTCGGCTAGCCACGCCATTGCCATTGCCCACCCATGACATGCGCGTGAATGGTCCGACGATTTCATGTCTGATTGGCTGTGGAACTACAGCTTTTTTCTGCACCTCAAAACCATGCATACAAATTAGAAAACTGAAAACTGAATGCACTGCTTCAATAGAGCTTTTATGACGCGGTTTAACTACGTTTAAAATAGAGTAATGTGAGTAATTTATTTTGCTTGTTGCTGTTCTGTATGAGAGAGATGACTATTCGCGTAGAACAAAAAAAGAGAGAGATCAGTACCCAGAATAGAGAGCTATGTTCCTTTGTGTTGCGCAACCTCGCCTACTTCATCCCTTCTTTGGCGTGTACCAATATGGGGAGAGTAGTGTCTCCGAATCTGACGTCCCTCGTGATCCTACATGAGTTGGATCAAATCAAGTTTTTGATAAGTGTTCGCGCGACTGTTCACGGTTTCCTCCTTTTCCATCATACTCTGTGCGTCGTCTTCTTCGCATCAGACTCTACCACGACCTTTGTCGGAGCGATTCTCTGTAAGTCACTGTGATATCATTTGATATGGTTAGACCTTGTTTCCTTGATATTTGTTATGTGATGATGTTGATGCCTACTTCTGTTAGTAGCGTTTTTGTTCTAGACTTTGTTTTGTCAGTGTATATATATGAGATAGATATATTTGAATTGATGATTATATTACTGTTTATAATTCCAAATATGCATAGTATATATATTGCTGTCGATTCGATTATTATTTTAGAAATTATAATAATGACAAAATTGTGCATACACCTAACAAGAATTATTTGAACCAATGGCGACGTTTCGTACTCGAGAGGAGAAAGGATCGAAGCAGCGTGCCGCAACGGCGTAACCATCGCTTGATTGCGAGTTTCACAGGAAGACTCCTAACCGCAGTCATGGATCCTGTAGTGGGAAGTGCTCGAGTTGCACACCAAAAACTTGTCTTCTGCTCGCAGTTTATTGTCACTAGCATCAACTTTCCGTTCTACAACGGGTCGAGTCAGATGATGATAAGTTGATAGCCCATCTAATAACTTGAGCGCAACTGATCTGATGCACAGGTAGAGCGTTTGCCGTTGCTCTAGTTTCTGTTTCAGGAAATAAGACAAGGCCATTTTGCAGAAATTGACCGCCTGTCGGTGCAGTGATCTTACTTGTTTCACGTTGCTTATTTTGCTTCAAGAACCCACGCGTTCTCTCTTCAGGAAACTGGTAAAAATACAAGCACATTCTGATTTTATTTCAGTACACTGGTGAAGTGTAGGACAGTAGTAGTACTGAAGACAGACAGCCACCGGTACCACCACCATTCAGGGTCTACATCAACTGTCGATTTATTGAAGGCAGGCCTTGCATGATTTTGATTGAGACACTTTGTCAAAGGGCAATGATACGAGGTGACACCTTTTTTCTTCTGGAGGAAAGGAAGTTCTACAAGGAGGCTTTGTATATTTCAAGTTGGATGCAGTAGCAAATAAATTACATGACACATTATTTAGAGAAAATTTATAGCATGTCACTGAATATCTATATAATTTACAATATATCACTTATTGTCAGACTAACATGTAGGCTTAAGAATTGTATATCAGTGAAACACCAATGACGTATTGTGGAGATCTGAAATTATTCAGTAACATCTAATGAATTGCCCCCGTTATTTAAGCACAAAGTTAGAAATCAACTACACCAGTTGGACAAACAGACGAACATGTATGGAGTACTAGTTCCTCTGAAACTTTTTTTTTAGGTTACTAGTTAATCCGAAACTGAACACTTTTCTTTCGAGACACACACATGGCTTCATCCAAGCCATCCAACAAAACGGGTGACCCAGATCTACCACATTCCACAGGGCGGAGTGCAGTTACCAGAGGTGGCCAAACGACAGCCGGGTTAGGCACGGTCCATTCCGGTCCGGATACTATTCGTGTCGTGCCGTGCCAGCTCAGTCACGGCCCATCGGACATTCGTGCCGTGCCGGGTCGGTCCGTGCCCGTTTAGCTCGTCGGGCCAAGTGGAGCCCGTTTGGCCCGTCATAATGAAAAAAAATCTAAAAAAATCCCAAAAAAATAGAAAAAAATTAGAAAATTATGTAGAACTCAGAAGTAGATATGAACATTGAAAAAAAATGAGATAATCATATTAAAAATGTAATAAATAGCTTTATTAATATCCAACTGGCTGCCTCGTTAAAACTTTCGTCAAATAAAAACTCAAAATAAGAAAACATTGGCAAAGGAAAAAGAGTACAGCCTATAGCTTTACAATTCTACATACATGATACATCCTTATTCTATATGTCGGTGTCATTGTCTAAGTATAAATTTTTAAACACCTCCGACAACTCTGGATTTTCCATAAAGTGTTGTGTTCGTGAATCGGCTTGTTCCCAGTTCTTCACAGTTAAAATGATCTCCACCATCTCATATGTGAGACTTGTTCTTCTCTCCTGTGAGACTTGTTCTTCTCTCCTCCAATATTCTACTAGAAAGACTGAAAGCGATTCGGAGGAAACCATAAAGACAAGAACAGTTAACACATCACGTGCAAGTATGGATAGCACGGGATATGTTAACTTAGGGGCTTGCCACCATTACAAGATGTCGAAGCCTTCTGAGTTGAAATCCACTGTATCGCTGTCTAGATAGGTGGATAGTTCTCCGCTCCTTGTGGGTCTTGGCTGAGCAGGCGCTGGTGTAGTAGAAGAAGAAGACCTAGACCTAGAGGAAGAGACACCGAAGATCGCACCCCACATATTTGTCTTCCCACTCGAGGTGGGGCTACTGGAGGTCGTTGCGAGCGAACTCCCCAGAACTTATTTTCATACCTTTGGTAAACCTCATATAACCGAGAACGAACTTCTGTAAAATAATTAGTATAGTCTAGCCCCGTAGCATCACTAAGAAGATCAAATACAGTACCAAATGCACCAATTTTAGACCTAGGATCTAAAAGAAATACAAATGCATATAGGTAAGAGATTTCTCTTCAATATTTAAGGTATTTAGATTTCATGCAAACAATAGCCTCACGTAAAACTAAATCATTTTTATGCATTTTAATTGAGTGGCAATTCGTAAAATAGTATGCACAATGATAGGAGATGTTGGATAGTAGACAGCGAACAAAGCAACAGTTGCCTCATAAAAAATTTCTAAAATAATAAGATCTTCTCAAAGAACGAACCAATGTTACTCAGTTAATAGCAAAGTACCGTCAGTGCTAGGATAGTGTGTTTGAATAAAAACAGAAAAAGTGCTCTTGCATGGTAAAAGATGCTTAAGCATGAGGTAAGTAGAGTTCCACCTTACATCCATGTCCAAACCGAACTTTCTTGGACGTACACCCATCGCCCTGTAGATGTTTTTATATTGTGCTATTCTTACGTTAGAATTATTCAAGAAAGAAATCGCATCACGAAAAGTTTTAATATACGGACTCAACCTCTTCAAACCATATTTGACTATAACGTTGATAATATGATAAGCACATCGTTGATGTAGTAAGAAGGAATCGGCATATGCACTCAACACTGGAGTAAGAATGTCCATAGCCCTAGAGTTTGAAGCGGCGTTGTCTAAAGTAATTGCAAATATTTTGTCTGTAAGACCAAAGTCTTCCACGACTTTCATAATACAGCCCGCAATATTCTCCCCCGTGTGTGTTACATCAATTAATTTCAAACCTATAATCCTTTTCTCCATTGCCCAGCCGTCATTAATATAATGCGCAACTACACTAAGGTAATCCTCCCTAACCCGATCACTCCATAAGTCCGAGGTCAGGGTCACCGAAAATGTGCACGTACTAAATAGTTCTTTTATTTTATTACGACGTTCATTATAGTATTTCACTAGATCCCTAGTTGTTGTCTGTCCGATGAAAGTTGTACTCACCAAGAGCAAAGCTGTCGTAATGACTGTCCATAACGAAAACTGTAAAATTGAAACTAACACTATTACTACTTTCATCTTAGCATAACAATAACTAACAATAATAGTACTATAAAAATAGTATTGTACCTCTTTCGCTGACTTACTGACGAAAATTGAAATTTCTAAATTTTGGCATAATTTTTTTAAAATTTTGCCAAATTAGCACAACACAGATTTGAATTTGCACAACACAATTTCAAAGAGAGGATGGAGAATGAAGGGGTGCTCAATGAGGGAGTATGGTGGCTATTTATAGAAAAAATTAGATTTTTTTTTACTATTTTTTAAGTTCCAAACGGTAAAAAACGGTCAACCCCCCCCAACGGCTGAATTTTTCAAGCCGCATGCAGGCGCGCACGCGGCCACGGCACAACACGCCCCACCACCTGCGCGTCTTCTTCTCCCCCAACCCCTCTCTCGCCCGTGCCGCCCCTCGTGCGGCAGTGCCGCACGGCACTACCGCACTCCTCCTCGCTGACCCCGCCGCCTCCTCGCCTCCCCGTGACCCCGCCGCCTCCTTGGTCCTTGCCTCCCCGCGACCCCGTCGCCTCCTCGCTTCCCCGCGACCCCGCCGCCTCGACGTCGTCGATGACCCGGTTGCCTCGCCGCCTCTCGCGCCTCCGCGCCTCGCCTCGCTCTCGCGACCACCGCCTCGACGACACCGTGCGTCACGCCGCCTCAACGACTCGTGCCTCCGCCGCCTCGCGCGGCCGCCGCCTCGACGACACACGTGCCGCTGCCGCTCGATGACCCCGCGCGATCGCGCCTCCTCGTGGCTCCGCTGCCTCGACAACCCCGTCGCCTCCTCCTCCGTCCGCTCCGCGGCATACACCGCGCCACGCCGCCGCCGCCCACCTCCTCTCCCTCCGCTCGGCCAGAGAGCACGCGCCGCGCCGGCCCGCCTCGCTTCGCTCCGCTTCCTCAGAGCCGTGCTCGCGCGGCTGCGCCGTGCGTTTATGCCGCCGCCGTGCTCAGCACGCCAAGATCGCTCGCGTTCGTGCCGCCGCCGGCTCACCGTGCCGAGGTGGCGGCCCAGGCACGACCCGGGGTCTCGTGTCGAGCCGGCATGGCTCATAAACAGTACAAATCATACCTAGATCGGACCTACAGTATCGTGCTTCGTGCCAGCCCGGTAGACCCGGCCATTTGGCCAGCCCTAGCAGTTACACGAACGTGGTCTTCTCCACCTTCCACCCCTTGGGCACTCTCCCTTGGCTCCTTTCCTCCCAATCGTTCGACCCGACCGGCACTCCCCACTCCGGCCTCCCCCTCGACGCGCCGGCCGCCGCCGAGATGACCACCACATCCTCGGAGACCGGACACGATCTCCCACGGCGCTCCCCCCTCCCTCTGCCCTGCTAGAGATCCGGGTTGTCTTTGGTAAGCCGCCGCCTCCCTCTTACCTTCCCCCCCAATCCTCGAGTAATCTGCCTGATTCGCGTCTAATTCCTGCCTGGTTGCTCCCCGAGTTGCTCTGGTTGAATTGTGACCTTCGACCCTTTCCTCCCCGGCGGGTAGGGAACTAGGGAAACCTCCCCGATTTGAAAATTTCCACGGGTGTGGATTTTGTATTTGTTTCCTAGATACAAGTTAAACTTATGCGTAGCCATGCCCCCTGTCCTCGAATTTCGCGGAATTACACCATGAGAAGATGATTTGCATCCTGGACGGTGCGGTGATCTAGCTGTCATTGGGGGCGGTTCAAGGGAGCGGGTGCCTTGTTGCGCACAGGCAAGGAGCTACATGAGAGGGCATCGGTTAGATTAGCGTAGGTTAAGGTTTCAGACTTTCGGTAGTGGCTGCAAGCCTGCAACAATGAGGCCTGTGGCCATCCGTGTGACAACGAGGTTGCGGCGTCAAATATTGACCGATGCTGGTGATGGAAGCTGAGGAGCAACCACCCAACCACTAACTCATAATGTCATGAAGTATATGTTATAATCCCGTGGGAATTACGCGATGGAACAGGTTATGGATCCTGATATGGGCCCTTTCCAAATGCACCTGGAGGACTGTTTAATCATGTCTGTTGAAATCTTCAAGAGGGTAGGGCATAGCGTAATATCACTTATCTAAACAGGGCTGAGTCTGAGTTTTTAGCTGGGGGCATTGGCTGAGGCTCAGTAACTGTGGACGAATCCATTCTCCTTCTAGAAGCTGTCCCTAATCGTGTTGGATGAGGCATAAGCTTTATTAATCTTGAGTTCCATCAAATATGCCTTGGATATATGAACATGTCATGATGCAAATGGCTGTTTTCCCAACTTGGCTGACAACACGAAATCACATCGTAGCTTATGAATTATTGTATATCTGTTGTGACGCATTAAAACAGCTCAATTTAGGTGTATTAACACAACTCAACTTAGGTGTTATTGAATTTTAAAATCATGTAGGGTTGAACTAGACTCATAATCCTGCATTTTTTTCTTTATGTTTCAAAGAAGCGTTCAGTGGTTTCTTCATGGGGCAACTTAAGAAAAATATTAAATGATGTGTGAGCCCTAAGCAAACATTGTAGGACCTATTCGATCCTTCCGTTTAATGTGCAGTAAGCTGTGTAGACCTGTACCCAATGGGTTCTAACAACATATTCGCAGTATCCTTTTTCCATTAATGGGCAGTAAGCTCATGCGGTCTCACAAAACCCAAACTGGATATCCCTGCTTCCTAAATACGGTTTTGGAACTCTTGATCAATATCTTTGTTCTACATGTTACAAAATGATAATTAACTGTTTTGACCATCTGTGCAGTTTGCTTTGTGATAGCATGCTTGTAGTTTGTCTTAAAAATTCTTACGTAGGACTATAGCACGATTCCTTCATGGTAACTGTACCTCTAAAAGAGTAACAGGAACCAACAATAAGAACTCTGTCTATCATATCCTTGGAGCATGGGTTGTTTCTTTCTGGGTTCCTCACCTTCTTTCGAAAAAAAAGAAAGCCCACAGCTGTTGCTCATTTTTCAATTAATTTGCATTTTTCCATTTATGCAATCGCTAATGCACTGTGAAACTGCATTATTGTTTTAAAAATCAGACAACATGATTGCCTAGTTAATTATGATTCATTGCCTGGTCAATTGGTCATCTACTTGATATGTTTAGATTCTTGGCTTTTATATCTGTTAAAAAGTGTAGGATATTATGCAACTTGCATCTATTGCTTTTTCTTTAGTATTCGTAGAGCGTTTTGTGCTTGGAGTTTTTCTTACTGATCTTAAATAATAGCGATCAGTCTTACTGGAGCAACTTATATATCTTATGGTTTGGCCTCTAACAGGTTGTCTTAATGTTTGCTTCTGAGACATTCTGATTTCTCTGCTATACAGATTTAGTGCACCAGTTCTACCTCATTCAACATGTGGAGTTTTGCATCAAATGCCATAGCTGGAAGCTTAAGGAAAAAGGCACAGCCATCGAAATGCAGCCTTTCTAATCCTGATTGCTCTGACGATGATGTTTCTTCGTGTGCAAGTAGAGAGGAAGGCCTTGAATGTCCAATATGTTGGGAATCCTTCAACCTTGTTGAGAACGTTCCCTATGTCTTGTGGTGTGGTCACACAATGTGCAAGAACTGTATCTTGGGTCTTCAATGGGCTGTTGTCAAGTTCCCAACTCTTCCTATCCAGCTGCCTCTCTTCATCTCATGCCCTTGGTGCAACCTGTTATCTTTCCGGCTGGTATACAAGGGAAACCTCAAGTTCCCGCGGAAGAACTACTTTCTGCTCTGGATGGTTGAGAGCATGAATGGCGAGAGAGCACAGTTCCATTCCTCTAGTCACGACGAGCGTCATTCCTTATGTCCTTCCAGTGGTGGCCCAAGTTCCAGTCAACACCACCGAAGAACTGTTGCACGAGCTGAAAGCTCCGCTGCGAGAGATGGGAGTGTTGGCAACGTTTCCAATGTTGATAACATCAGTGCATCTCTCCAAAAGCTGATGTTGTTCTTCATTCAGTTGACAGCCAAGTTTCCACTTGTGATAATTTTCCTTCTGATAGTTCTATATGCTGTCCCTGCAAGCGCTGCAGTTCTAGTGCTGTATGTCCTTGTTACAGTTTTGTTTGCACTGCCATCCTTTTTGATTCTCTACTTTACCTATCCCAGTTTGGATTGGCTCGTCAGGGAGATCTTCAGTTGAGTTGTGCTGTTAGAATTTCATTACAGTTTGCAACTTGCTGACGCAAAACTTTCATATGCAATGCAATCTCATGAGCTCTGTATAGGCTGTCCAATTTGACTTCGTGTTCTTTCTGTTTGTCATTCAGGGACAGTAATTGTCTGATAAAACTGTAATTATTACATTGGTGTTCACGAATCACTGTTAGGATTGTAATTTGCTGTTGCTCCTGTCCTACTTTTGTATGATTCTATGTTATGGTACCTGTTCAAAAGTTAGCACTACTGATATTGCAATGTTTGATTAGTTTGTACTAAATACGTTTTAAACTTACACTATGTCCACGTGCTTTATATATTATTAGTTGAATACCCATGCTTTCTTATAGTTAAAAAAAAATCATATTACCCCAGCACATCGAGTTGATGTCATCGAGCTTGGCTTGTTCACCCCACGCCCTCGGCTCCGCCTACGCTCGACAAAGGTGGTGTCACGCCTTTGCACCCTTGGCTGCACTGCACGTCTGGTCAAGATTTGCTGTTTTTTTTGTGTGTTTTTACCTGTTAGAGAATTTTTGGGGAGATGAAATTTATTTGTCGAACATTCTTTTATATTTTTGTTAGAGATTCTATTAGGAGGTGGAAGGAAGAATTGAAGGGGAGAATGTAATACCACCACCAGATCCTCTTTTTTAAAGTAATTATAAAGATGCATACCTTTACACCAATATTATTAGCTGATAAAGTTGTAAATGACAAGGCAAAATAAGGCTTTAGTAATGGGTCACTCTATGGTTTTTCTTTTTAAAAACTCAATCAATTTTTTAGGGCTAAGATTGCCCCCAAGATTTGTGAAAATTTGTCAGCCCTAAAACGTAAAAGCCAAGCCAACCCTGCCACCACAGGTCGAAGGCAGCGTAACCCACAACAAATCAAATCACTCCTAAGGTGACCGCCTGCTTAGCCGCAGCCTTCTAACCCCACAAGGCCACCACCCCATTCGACCGCAAGAACAAGAACTTGCGGTCATCGTGGAAGGTGGAAGCGGCGAAGGGGAGTCGAAGATCCCAATGGGTGATTTGCTGACCACTCGCCCAAGACGTCTCAACAGTGAGGTCCGCATCCCATCCGCCATGCTCCTCACCTGGAGCCATCAGCCATGCCACTGCGGGAAGGAGCGCCGACAACGACAACGAATGCTACTGTGACTCCCCGCCGGTGAAGCGCATAACGAGGCACTCAAGGGACAAGTTCAAACCATTGGGAGCGCGCCTGAAATGAGGAGAGGTGGCAGTGTACCGCACGGGATAAAGCCCAGTATCTCGTCGGAGAGGCATGGCATCAGAGGACTACTTCCAGCTCTAGGTTGGTTGAAAATTGTATTTTATGAGGGTCTCTGTTCTTTGTTCCCGTGGTGTTTCTTCCCTCACTTGCACGAATCTTGATTTTTTTTGGTCCCTCTTTTCTTTAGAACATCAAGATTGTGCTGGCCTCCGGACGCCGAGCTCATACAAAGCGGAACTACGCTGCACCTGCGGAGAGGCAGTCAGACGCGCCCAGGTGGGATAAAATTTATGTTGCTCAGTTTGTTTTAGGCAATTCTTTTGCTGTTCTTTATTTGCTCGTGCTTGTTAGTTACTCCATTAAGTTTCCCTTTTTATAAATTGCAGATTGCTATCGGCTGTGGCACGAAAACTCTCGTACAACGATTATATGCTTAGACCAGCATAAAAGGGAGGTGGTGATGGGAACTAGCTTAATAAATTGTTCGACATTTTACCTTTTAATTTGATTTTACAACGTTTTATTGTGTCAAAAGTCTGGACTGGAAATAGAATATGAGTGCACGTATATCTAGATATGAACAATAAAAGAGTAAATTTGTGGCATTAGGGCAAAATTTGTTCTTAGCTATTGGACATAGGTAACAAGTTGCGTGAAGTATGAACTGCACTCTTTGATTCATTCCGCCCAAAATAGCAAGGAAAATTGAATAAAAAAACTAAATAATAAGAGACAGTATATTCATAATTATCTTTTAAGACCTTATACTAATTGAACTAACATCAAATCATTTTTCAAAAGTTCCTGAGAAGGAAGACCACCATGACGTAAGCAAAGACTATTATATTATGTTAAGACCTAATGTCTCTTATAAAAGAATTCACTTATTGAGACCTGTTTTTTTTAACCATGCACTTAGTGAGACCTTGTTTAACATATTGTACTTCTTACTCTAAGTCAGAAAATGTAAAACTATTATAAGCCTATATACATTGTGCATATTAACAACGTGGAACCCAAAATCACTTTGATATGAAGAAAAGAAACTAAAGCATAGACAATAACATTTTATTGTAGAAGAGTAATGCCACAATTTTTACAATACAAGACTTCATGGACAATTAGGTATTCTAAACAGATTTACAAACTTACCTGCCTTGCATATAAACTCCCTACAATTGTTCGATCTTTTGCCATTTGCCAATATCTCCGTTCAAACAACAAATTATAATTCTATATTTGTTGTAATAGTATGTACATGATAAACAATTCTCTTATTAAAAATATCTACTATAGTATGGACATGATTGTCGTTACGTGAACATTTGGTTATAGTATAACATTTTCTTCCATCTTAAAAAATATAAAATATTCGACAACTCAAGTCATTAATTTCTAGCAAAAGTATACAAAACAAACTTTGGTACATATGTTTGTATTTTATATAGTCTTCCACCATCTAGAGGAAACCAAAGGAAGTCCGACAACGACGGTGGTGGAGGAAGGTTTACTAGTAGAGGTGTGACCCCCTCGTGATCTCAAATTTTCTATTATGGCCGTTTGTATCTCAGGAATACCAAAAAATTCCAAATTTCATTAAAAAAAATCGCAAAATCTTAAACCTTGTTTCCATTTTGTTCCTTGTGGTTTCGTGAATCCTCTCAGATCTTTTATTTGTTTCCTAGAGTTTTTCTCATGCCGGAAACCCCTTCTCCTCAAAATCTTTGAAAATTCTCCCAAAATTCCAAAAGATAATTATCATAATCCCATTTGGCCCAATCTGGCTTTTCCCCTCTCAGCCCGTCTCTCCTTTTCTTCTCCCCATGGGCCACCTTGGCCCAACTTACAGCCGCCCTGGCCCATCCCCACATCGACCTCGCCTCACACCTTAGCCAGTAGCCACCTCCGGCTTTAGCTGGATCGGAATTCTAGCAGCTGTCGAGGCTAACAATGTTCTCTGCATTAATAATCTTTGGGCCGTTAGATGGAACACGGACGAACGAGAGCAATCGCTACAGCACAATCTACACAGTATTTTGCTCCATAGAATTCGGATTTCTTCTTCGGACGCCAACGCCTGAGCCACGCGCCACCACTCGAGCTCACCCCTCCCTTGCTGTCCTTGTGCATGCTAGCCACGTCAACCAAGCCTTCCAGCTCACCTCTTCCCCCGCGTGCGTGTCGAGAGCTGATGGAGAGACAGAGCTTGCCGCATTGCCCGCCTCACCTCGTTCTACATCGGCGTCCGGCACCTCAAAACCAGCAGTAGCCAGCTCCTTTCTCACCTTCCCCAACCTCCTAAGACCATTTCATCGTCGCCGCTAGCGTCGGCGGCGTCTCCAAGTCCGGCAGAACGCCGCCTCGTTGCGCCACCGCCCGGGGTAATACGTGCAAATTCGCCTTCGTCTTCATCTCTCTTGGATTTGGTCATGCCATTATCTTCCTAATGCTCTTACCTTGCTTCCACTGCCCTCCTTCCTCGCCGAGACCCGCCAGATGTCACAGCCCCGATTTTCGGGACTGCAAAACTCTTCGCAACCGCCCAGGATGTACAGTTGCGAAGCCAATAGTATCTCAAGCAAGCTTTCGATTGCAACAGAAACCAGACTTTTATTAAACAAACTAAGGTTTAACAACCTGTTTTGACCTGACACGGGTATCCAAGCCCAAAGTTAACTATAATACAAGACAAAAGAACAACAAACCACAGGTACGCTTGAGCGTAGTCGAGACCTAGTAACAGTAGTCGTTGCCTTCTTGGGGTCCACCAAAATCTTGTTCACAAAGATCTTCTTCTGTAGATGTTTTGTAAATTGCAAGAATGAGTACTACCACTGTACTCAACAAGCCGCATGGAAATACTAAATAATTACATGCAAGGAGTTCAATGGATGGTTAAGGTTTACCATACCTGGCATATGTGGATGCACTTTGCATTTAAAACAATTTATAAAAGGGGGATTGGATCATATACCCTCCCTGAAATTCAGGATTTCAGGATTTACCCTCCCACCTCAATGACATGTGGGGTCACCATAGGTCAATGACATGTGGGCCAGGAGGGTAAATCCTGAATTTCCATCTAAGGGGAGGGTATATGATCAAATTTTCCTTTATAAAACAATAAAACAATAGTAGGTAATAGCATCAGGGGTTATCAACAAACTCGATTACCAACTTAACATCTCAAAACTCTACTTATGCCTTTGTACTGGAATCACCCATTGACACAGCTTCATTAACCGGAAGCACGACGTATTCGAATACCTTTAATTATTCACTCTGCAGAGTTGCCCAACTTTACCCACAAGATATCTCATGCTCGTACTGTCAGATCATAGACACGCAACACGTTAGCGTGCAACTGAGCTGAGATAACAAAGTCTTTTCACTGCTCAACCTTTCTAGTCCCTACACGGTAGGTCTTAATTCATACAGCTCGGGAGACCACCGGCCATTCGTGGAATTCGTACTCCGACGCTGATGGGCCCATACCGAGGCGGAAACCAGCGAGTGACCATTTCTGGCCATTCCCGTCCCACACCAAGTTCATCTGTCCTCTCGAACAAGCAAATGATGATACTTGTAGGTATTCAATCTAAGAGCGATGTACTAAGCTAGGGAGTAATGACCACGCTTGTGGTTGAGCGGACTCTATGTCTGTTACTTTGGCACAAGGTTCTTGTCCTTACTTGTCATCCAGTGAGGCGATGACCCAACACCAACTCGTGGTTGTCCACCTCCAGATCTCACTGATGCCTCACTTTTAACCCGAGTCTATTGGGTTGTCCAACTTCCTGGATCCACCCTCAACTCACCACCAAAACTATTGGCCTAGAGCCAATACTTGCTTTTGATTGATGAACACAGTTTTGGTGACAAAGCTACCTTGTATAGATAATATTTTATGTGGAATAACCTTGTCAAGGTGAATATGGCCTACAAAAGTTGGGTGGGCTTGTTTGTGGGGTATCTAGGATTTAACTAATTGTCATGGCATTCAAAAGTATTATTTTAATATTTAAAGTAATTGGCACAAATACAAAGAATGAAAATAATAATACATAAATGAAATGTAGGTTCAAAATGATCAAAGAATGCGACTTGCTCGCTTGCACAAAGTCTTCTAAACCCCGGTCTTGTCCCGCCTTACGGAGCTTGGTCGTTGAAATCGTGACCTAACGCTAAACAATACAATGAAACAAATTCAAATAAAGTCCATTCGACAAGGAATGAGTGGGAACAACATGCAAGTAAATAAAACAAGAAAAGAAACACAAAGGAAGGTAGATGGTGTAGTGGAGATTATTTGGTGTTTGGTTGATTCAGATGGATTTGAGATTCGATTCAAATACAACAAAAATATTGTAAATGGGTATAGAATCACAAAGAAAGTGGTGTGTGGGATGCTGGAGATTTATCTGGCATTGGCTTGGACTGAACGGAGTTGATATTTGGATTCACAGGCTTGAAACGGTCGAAAAGAGTATAAAGTGTCTAATTAGGGTTTC
Organism: Ampelocalamus luodianensis; assembly: GCA_036346255.1. Classification (NCBI taxonomy): domain Eukaryota; kingdom Viridiplantae; phylum Streptophyta; class Magnoliopsida; order Poales; family Poaceae; genus Ampelocalamus; species Ampelocalamus luodianensis. The sequence goes on from CM070621.1 coordinate 23,426,558, forward strand.
AGGTGGAAACAGGGTCGGACAATGAATAGTAGTATTTTTACTATTCATACACAAATATTGGATCTGAACAGTAACTAGGTTTTGGTTTTCGAACAGTAATTAGGGTTTACTGTTCGGTCGGAAATGAATAGAGAATCTCATTTCCGGGTTATGAATAGTGTTTTCGGTTTTGTCGGGTGAACAGTAAATAGCTACTGTGCAATAGCCAGTGTTTGGGTTGATTTAAAGGAATGGACAGGGAGTGGGTTTTCTGGGTTCGAGGCGGTCAAATTTGATATATAATGTCAAATTTGAGTTTTGGGCAAAAAGAGTGTCGGGCAATGAATAGTATCAATTTACTATTCATATACGACAATGGACCATTGTATAGAAATTAGAATTGCTGTCGTTATTTGAAGCGAACAGCACATGACCAATTTTCGGAGGATGAACAGTAATCATTTTACTGTTTATAAATAAAAGCTGGGGATGGTCGGTGATTGGAAATAACTGCATTTAGCTGAAAAGAATAGTGGCTGATTATTTTTCAGGTGATGAACAGTAACTAGGGTTTACTGTTCATTTTCCTGAATTTGGAACAGTGTTTCTATTTTCGGACAAACAATGAATATTTTACTGTGTAAATGAATAGTGTTAAGCTGAGATGGATAAACAAGAAGGTTTTATCGTTCACTGTCAGTGAATGTTGTTGGGTTAAACCCAACACCCAAATGGGCTTCGGCCCAAAGTGGCTAGGCCTTAACAGCCCAGCTTGGGCAGCCTTGAGCTGCGCTCGGCCGAAGGCCAGAGCGCGGCTATGCCCGCCGGCGGCGGTAACCTGCGCGCGGCGGTGGTGCATGGCGGGAGTGGCGCGGGAGGTTCACGGAGGTGAGGGTCCCATTTGGGGATTTGCCGGGCGAGGAGGCTCGAGGATGGGGTGGCGCGAAGGTGGCGGCCGAGCGGCAGGAGCGCGGCGCGCGGTGTTCCGGCCACGCCCGACCAAGGTAGGGGTGCTGAGCACCAGTGGGTGGAGTGAGTCTAGGGTGGTGGAGATGGGGCTCGGGAAGGGTCAGGGCGTCTTTGTCGACGGTGACCGTGAAGGCGCGCGAGAGGAGTGGTGCCGTGAGGTTCCGCTGGTTTGGGAGGTAGGGAGGTGGGAAGAGGTAGGCGGCGACGTGAAGCTCACCTTGAGTTCAATTTGGAGCTCGGGTGGACGGAGGCGACGAATCCAAGCGTCGGCCGTCGGAGAAGAAAGAGGAAGCGCGCGAAACTCAAATTCGGCCGCTCAAGAAGAGGAAGCAAAGAGGAGGTGGTGTGGTGGGAAGAAGGGTCGGGGGTTGGCCCTGAGTGACTTTTTATAGCTCGGGAGAGGCGGTGGGAGCAAGAACCGGGTGCGGCAGAGGCAGCGACGCGTGCGCGGCGGGGAAGGAAGACGGCGCCGGGAGAGAGAGGGTGGCAGGGTGAGGTGGAGGCGGCGAAGGTTGAAGAAGGCTCTGGACGTAGCGAGGTGACGAAATGGTCAAAGGTTGCGGCGCCGCAACACTGCAGCAGAGGCGGCGGCGAGCGAAGCTGGCAGGGGAGAAGAAGGAAGAAGGCGCCCGGGAGGAAGGCGTCTTCAGACAAAGAAAACGGGAATTCCAAAACGGAAAGCAGAAATTCGAAGGAGGTTTCCGAATTGGGAAAGAAATCCAAATTCAAACTAAAAACTTTCGAAATTTTGAAATCCTGATTTTTGGGTTATTTCACCAGAGCCGCTCCACGCCAGGACTGCGTCACTGCCGCCGCATCATCTTCGGCTCGGACCTCTCCTCGCCAAACCAATCACGTCACGAGGTGAGCCTTGTCGATATGATGTCATCCCACACCACCTCCGGCCGTCCCCTTCGCTGTGTAGCGCCGCCGTTGTCATCCTCGTCGCCTTTCCCGTTGCCGTCACCGGCCCTGCACACAATAGCACAGACCAATCCATGGACGCCTAGAGTTTCCCTGAAACCGTCCGTTCTCGTGCTCTCACTATCCGGGCTAGAGTCAGCCGGACTTCACCGCTGGCGAGTCCTCCTTTTCCGCGGCCGCCGTCCATCCCTGAGCTGTTCCGACTGCTACATACTCCCCGTTCGCGAGCGCCACAAAAAATGGGTTTGAAGATCTCGGAAACACGATTTTCCTCCGCCGTCGTTGCCGTTCTGCCCTCGCAGCGCCGTCGCCCATCTCTCTCTCTCCCTTTTCTCTCGGTTTCTCTCCCCCTCTGCTTCTGTGGGGAAGAAGCACTAGCATTGTGCACTTGTGGTCCAGCCAGAACAGCTGCGCCGTGCACCAGAGCGGCAGAGCTAGACCGCCGAGCCCGACTCAGATAGGCTAGTTCAGACCGCTTTAACCGGATCAGAACCCTATTGACCGGTTTACTAGTTTTTGACCGGTTTTGACCACACTAACTCCGGTTCTGCATATTAGATCATCCGGTTTCTTAATTGACGGTCTTCTGTAGCCAGAATCTTCACTGGGTGTTCTTTGTAGGTTAGGTCATCTTGCAAAGGTATGTTGAGGTTGGTTATGTGTTGTGAGGGTTCCCTCGGGCATTTTATGAGTTGTGAGATATGAAATACATCGTGAATACATGATAGTTGTGAGATATGAAATACATCGTGAATACATGATAGCTAAACCGACAATTCCAATTTGTATGGTAGGGTGCCTTTACGCTCTAGGATCCAAAATGGTTCGACATATCGTGGACTTAGTTTTTCTTTTAATCCGAATCGACGCACCCCGCTCATAGGTGATATCTTTAAATATACATAATCCCCAACGTCGAACTGGAGGTCTCTTCTATGTTTAGCTGCATAACTCTTCTGCCTACTTTGGGCGATTTTGAGACGCTCTCGAATTAGCTGAATTTTCTCGCTGTTTTCCTGTACCATTTTCAGGGCCTAGTAATGGTCTTGTACTTCTTTTGCTAGAAGGTTGTCTAGACTAAGGTCAGATGGTTTCTGTCGGGTTCTAATTCTGAGGTATTGCAGTCGTGTCTCGTCGGGTTTTCTGATAGGCGCTTGTTTGGATTCACAATGTATATTTTACTCCGTGGGGCGGATAGCCAATCCATACCCAGGATTACTTCTAGCCCACTTAGATTTATTATATATAGGTCGGCTAAGAACTTGGTATTGTGAATTATGAGGGTCTGCTCCTTTCTAATTGACGTCACTTCTAACATTCCAGCCGGTGTACTAACTCCCATGGATTTTTCCAATAGTTCAGATGTTAAGTTGTTCTCTGTTATGAATTTATGAGATATAAAGGAGTGAGTCGCTCCAGGGTCGAAAAGAACAGTGCCCTTGGAGGGTGGAAGTAATAGCGTACCCGTTACATCTATTGCTTGTCCGATCTGTTCTGCGGTTACGTGGGTAAGGCGTGTCGGTCCTGCTCTTCAAGCTCCTCCCATGACAAGTTGGTTGCTTCTGGGCTGATTCATGCGGTTGATTTGTGGTGGTGTTGGGGCAGGTAGTCTTGGCACATAAGTTGGCTGCAATGGGGGTTCCAGACATTCTCTACAGGTGGGGACAATTGGCCTTACGGTGTCTAGGCTTTCCGCAATGGAAACATGCCTCTGTGCTCCTCATGAAATCTTTGGTCAGGTGGCTCCCTCCACATTTTGTACATCTTAGTGTTATGGCCGCTGGCTGTTGCTGGGCTATATGTCTTTGGAATGATGGGTTAAAGGGTCTTGGCCTGGGTGGTCCATATCTTGGTGGGGGTTGTTGCTGTATGTGTGGACGAAGCCTATGAGTAAGTGGTGGACGATGGTCTTTTTTGGCTTTCTTTCTCCGTTCTTCAGTTAGGTTAGTGTGTTCATTTTTCAGTATAATGGCTCTATTGACCAAGTCCTGGAATTCAACGATTTTGTGGATGGATAGGAGTATCTATGGTATGGGTGCATTCCATCTAGGAATTTTTCTATTTTTTTTTCTCCAGTGTCTATGTCAGCTGGAGCATAGCCGGAAAGGTCGTTGAACTGACTCAGATATTCTATCATTTTCTTCCCTCCTTGGGTTAAGGCTCTAAATTCGCGCTTCTTCAGCTCCATTTTTCCCGTGGGCACATGAGTTTCTGTGAAACCTAGTTTGAACTAGGCGGTGATTGGTTGTTCACTGAACTCGGCCCATAGGTGCATGTCATTGGCCCACTTGTTTGGCTAGGCCCAAAGGCCTTTTTTGGCTTGTCACTGTGTGCGGCCCAGCTCGAGCTGGAGCTCGCTCTCTGGTGGCCGAGCAGAGAAATGGGCGGCGACGGTGATTTCGCCGGCGGCAAGGATCGGCGGTGATGAAGGATGGTGCAGGGAGTATCTAGGAGGCGTGGGCAACCCATTTTGAGGTTTCACGTAGGTGGTGGTGGTTTGGCAAGGGGTGAGCGGCGGCAATGGCGCACGACCGAAGCAGAGCGTTGGCTCAGCGGCTCTCCGGTGGTGTTCCAGCCATAAGGGCTGGTGCTTGAGTATCAATGAGCTGAGGGGAGTTCGGGAGAGGTGGTAGTGGGGCTCGGGGTGGTTTGTGGCGGTGTGGCGGCATGAGTCATGGGCGGCGCGCCAGTGGAGGGCGGTGCTGGCGAGTTGGCGGCGGGGATAGGGGCGGGGAAGTTAGGGGAAAGGATCAGGGAGGTGAGGTGGTGGTGCTGACGGTGATGGAAGGGAAAGGGGAGGAGCAAGGCGATGGATTACCTTTCGGGCTTACCGGAGGAGGAGGTGGCGGCAATCCGCGCACTTGGCCGGCTCTGGAGACGAGAGAAGGTGGGAGTAAGGTGGTGAGTGTGTTGTGATGCGATTTGAGTTGGGAACAGGTGGCTTATATAGCCGGGCTGAGGCGATGGGAGCAGTGTAGGGGCGGGGTGCGCGTGGGCAGGGAGTGTGCGGCCGGGAGTGTTTGGTGCCAGGCGCGAGCAAAGTGGTGGCATGGGTACAGTACGACTGCGTCACGGTGACGGTGCTTGCCTCACTGGCACAAGGCCGGGAGCTGGCACGGTCAAGCTCGACTAATGCGGTGATGTGTCCTTACACGATGAGGGCCCAGCGGGAGCTGTGCGGTGCCGGCGTACAGCAGCTCAGGGCTAGCGCCGGCATTGAAGACGCGGTGAGGTGGCGTGGGAGCTGGCAAATCCTGGCGCTGCCTTGGTGCGGAGCGAAGCGGCGAAGGCGGTTGGGGAAGAAGGCCTCCGGCGGCGACGCGGGGCAGAGAAGAACAGGAGAGTGGCGCCTTCTGGTGGAAGCCTTTTTCGGTGAAGGAAAACAGGGAGGCTCAAAAGAAAGCGGAAAAGGTGTGAAAGTTTTCGAATTGTGAAATAGATCAAAATCAAGCTAGAAACCAAAGATATTTGAAATGCCGAAATTTTCAGGTAGTTTCACGACATCGCACGAACAGCGTGCCGGCTCCGCGCATCTCGCGATCCCCACCTGCGCCCACCTCGGCTGCGTGTAATACGCTCGCCTTCGAAGGCGCGTCCACTCGTGCGTCTCCGTGTCGAATGAGTAGGTGCCCTTGCTGTTCGCGGAGAAGATGGTGCGGTCGTCCGGGTGTGCGGCGTGGCATGCGATCCGGCTGATGTCGAACGGCGCGACACGGACGCCGCTCCAGGCCTAGCCCCCCCTCGCCGTTGGCGGCGACCACCTCGAAGTGGTCTGGTCGTTGTCCGACTTGCTCGTGTCCATCGCGTACAGCCTGTCGCCGACGGACACAAGCATGTGCGACGCCCCGTGTCATTACCCCAAGGGTAATCACACTTAGGCATACGGATTATTATTCGTTTACTCAGTAGAACACTGCTCCAACGAATAGTAAGCCCTTACCAGAGTTAACGTAGCAGAACAATAAAATAGAAACTGTACTTTCTATTCCAGTTAACCACGTAAGGCTAAGGTTCGTACATAGTAATTGATAACGGCACAATGGGACTACGTCCCTTCGTCTACCTTCCTTTACTCCATAGGTCTTCAATTCGTCCCTAGCGCCAAATCAGCTGCCCAGCTCACCCTGGTCTTCAAAGCCGATGCTCTCGCCTCGTGCAGCTTCATCAGTACCTGCAAGTCCTTCCTCCCACGCGGGATAGTTCCCGGTCGGACTAGGATCTACAAAGGAGAATACTAGCAAGGTTGAGTACAAATTAATGTACTCAGCAGGCATTAATAGCAAAATGCACTGTATGACTCATCTCTGTTCTTTTTCTTCATTTTCCAGCTCATCTCTTTTCTGAAAATAACTCAATAAAACATTAGGTGGCAAAATTTTATTCTGAAAAGACTATTAATCACTCGGAGAGAAGAAAGACCCCCAGTGGTTCCCGTATGCTCCAATCCAGGAGTCAGGCATGAATTCATGATTTTATTTAGCACTGCGCAGACTTTGTACCACTTTACCCATAGCTACTCTGAACTCTCTTGAACTAGGTCCACCACATTTCCTTTGATGCGACTACGAGTTCAGAATACAGAACGTTTTCCAGGTTACGTGATTAAGTCTCCACCCATTGTTTTCCGTCGGTGTCCTGAGCGCACCCAGTCCTCCACCGAGTTCCAACAATGTTGGTTGGGGCGTTCATCTCTCCTATGCCCCAACACTCCACCGCTGCGCTACTATAACGCCTTGACTCCCGCCCGGACTTATCCTATCGGCCCCGAGTTCATCATGTAGGATACGGGTAGGCTACGCTAGCCATAAAACAAAATTTCTACCACGTAAACCAGATGCCAAGCAAGATATATGATCACGCATCATTACCACTAGCCGCAGATGCAATGGAAGTAGAGTCGGAGTAGCCTAGTCCGACGATGAACACGCCGATGTAGTGGTCGAGATGATCGCCCAACGTTCTCATAGTCGATCGTCTCCTCCAAAGAACTTCCACGGCCCTTGTGAAGATCACGGATCGCCCTCGCCGCAACAAATGATCGCGGTAGCGCCTACTGTATCCACACGCCCAGAGAAGGAACAACCAGACGCGGTGTGCTAGCACCAAGTCGCACGGAAGGCTCTCTCAAGAAGATGACGGTTTAGGGTTTTGGTGAAACAACTCACGTGTCTCTCTTGTCACCCCAAAACTAGCCTCAAGCATCTCCTTATATAGTGCCCTGTGTCGGATCCTATCCAACACTTTTAACGAATCGTATTCGCTCGGTTTGTTCCATCCCATTAAGTGTGTGACCCGTTAGGTTTATGTGTAATCGCCAGACTCGAAAACCTTCCGACCACGAGTCGTAGCGGTCCCTAGCAGACATAACGATTCCCGAATACACACAAATTATATCGGACGAACCTTAATGCAATATGATCTATGACTAGGTCCTCATCACTTACGACCGTGTCTTATCTTTATACGACTGGTTCAGACTCAGTCACGACCATTCAGTAAACCCTTACGACTGTGTTTCGACCACTCGTGATTTCGTTCGATCAGTCTACGACTTGCTCGTATCACCATACGACTTGTCTGGATCTGGATCGAACTAAGCGACTTACTCAAGTATTCTCCTTTTGCCTCACGATATCTGGTTTGAACTCCAGGTGAGATAGTGTGTCATCCATGGACTGTTCAATACTTTCTCGATCGAGTTGTCGGATAACCTTATGTGGTCGAACTCTTCGACCACTAGTGGCACGGCCATGCACTTTCTTTATCCGACTACTCCGAGGGGCCCAGAGACATCTCTCCCGTTATGTTAGGAGGGGCAAATCCCATATCCGACCAGTCACATCCCTCCGCATGTTTCATAGCATACCCGAAAGCTACCTTTATAACTACCCGATTCACAGTAGTATTTGGCAACCCCTAAGAGTGCTATTACACATGTAGGGAACCATGCTGATCTCAGGTCTAAGGATTATACATCATCATTGCTTGAGACCAACTAATGACACATAGAATCATAACAATCTCTATAGTGTCTCAAGGTGGGTCATTCCAACCCCATGTTCTCTAACATGTGTTTACATTATTGATTTGATATCCCCATATCCATGACCGGTGAAACATGATCATCAATCAATACATGTACTGGTCATAGAGTCACCGTGTTCCGATCAATGACATTCGACTGTGGATACTTTTAGAACGACATCATATAAGTCGAAGTGTTTCACCAACAAGTCACATACTGCTTCATCTTCGTAACTAATGATTCATTCAAGGAACAGAATAACATTTATTCAAGAACTCATAAACATAGACATGATACAATCATCTCCATGATTGCCTCTAGGCATATCACCAACAATCTCCCACTTGCACTAGAGTCATCGTATAGGTATCGAATACCCATAGCTCTTGTGTGCGCCTCATGCTTAGGTTGCGGAGAGGCTTTGTCAACGGATCGCAATATTCAAACCGTGTGCACTTTGCATATTTTCACATCACCTCTCTCAACGATCTCACGAATAATGTGGTATCGCCAAGTATGTGCTTGGACTTTTGATGCGATCTAGGCTCCTTAGCTTGTGCAATGGCTCCACTATTATCACAATAGAGATCCATTGGACAGAAGCACTCGAAACCACACCCACTCACTAATGAACTTTTTAATCCATACGACCTCTTTCGCAACTTCCGCCGCAATGTATTCACCTCTGCCGTGGAATCAAGAACCGTTCCTCGCTTGGAACTTTTCCACTTATTGCTCCTCCATTTAAACAAAACACAAACCACGATTGCGATCTGAAATCATCCTTGTCGGTTTGAAACTAGCATCGGTGTAACCATTTACGACCAGCTCTTCCTCACCACCATATACAAGGAATGCATCCTTAGTCCTTCTTAAGTACTTAAGGATATTCTTGATCGCTATCCAGATGACATTCACCGATCCGATCGATATCTGCTCGAACACTTAGAGCATACGACACATCTGGTCGTGTACAAGATGGCATACATGATAGATCCTATAGCCAAGCATATGGAATTCTACTCATTTTGTCTTGCTCATCGCTGGTCGAAGGGCACCGAGTCTTGCTAAGATTAATACCATGTGACATGGGCAAGAAACCCCTTTGGAATCTTGCAAGTTGAACCGTTTCAACACCTTGTCAATGTACATGTCTTGGCTTAATCCAATTAGCCTCTTAGATCTATCTCTATAGATTCTTATACCAAGAATATATGTCGATCTCCTAAATCTTTCATTGAGAAACTATTTCTTAATGAAGTTTTAATGATTCAAGCATTGGAATATCATTTCCACCAGTAGTATGTCACCCACATACAAGATCGAAACACAAGCTTGCTCCCACTAACCTTCTTGTAAACACAAGGTTCTTCTTCATTCTTGACGAAGTCAAACCCTTTGACCACCTCATCAAAACGAATGTTCCAACTCCGAGATGCTTGCTTTAATCCATAGATGGACTTCTTAAGTTTGCATACCTTTCTAGCTTCCTTTGGATCGACAAAACCCTCAGGCTGTGTCATGTACACATCCTCACTTAGGTTTCCATTTAGGAAAGCCGTTTTGACATCCATCCGCCATATCTCATAATCGAAATATGCAAGAATGACTAGAATGATCCGGATAGACTTAAGCATAGCGACGGAGGGGAAGGTTTCATCATAATCAATACCTTGAATTTGTTTGAAACCCTTCGCAACCAGTCGTGCCTTATGAATATGAACCTTTCCATCCATATCTATCTTTTTCTTAAAAATCCACTTGCACTCAATGGTTTTAACATCATCAGGTGCATCAACCAAGTTCCAAACTTGATTGTCATGCATGGACTTTATTTCGGATCTCATGGCCTCAAGCCATGACTCAGAGTCTGGGTCTACCATTGCTTCCGAATAAGTATTAAGCTCATCATTATTCATTAATAAAACGTCATGCCCATACCTTATAGGCAATTGACGTGGCCTTTTAGATCTACGTGGGGTTGATGCTTCATCTACAGGTTTAACAACATTTTGTTCATCCTGTAGAGACTCAGTAGGAGTTGAAACATTTTCGGATGTTTCCCGAATTTTTCGAGTTGCACCTTACTCCCACTGACTCCTTTGGAAAGAAACTCTTTCTCCAAGAAGACACCATTACGGGCAACAAACACTTTGTTTTCTTCCCGCTTGTAAAAGTAATATCCTTTAGTTTCCTTAGGATACCCCACAAAGAAGCACTTATCAGACTTGGGTGTGAGTTTGTCAGACGTCAAACGCTTGACATACGCCTCACAACCCCATACCTTGAGAAAGACAAGCCGACACTTCCGTCCATATCTCATATGGTGTCTTCTCTCGCTTTTTTATGGAACCCTATTTAATGTGAAAGTCTGCGGTTTCTAGAGCGTATCCTCGAATTGCAATGGAAGATCGATTGACTCATCATTGACCGAACCATGTCCAACAATGTTCGGTTCGCTGCTCGAACACCCCATTCCATTGAGGCGTTCCTGTGGAGTGAGTTGTGGAACAATTCCACATTTCTTTAGATGATCACCAAACTCATGGCTCAAATATTCACCTCCACGATCCGATCGTGACATTTGATTGTCTTGCCAAGTTGATTTTGTACCTCATTTTGAAATTCCTTGAACATTTCAAAGGATTCGACTTATGTCTCATCAAGTAGACATAGCCATATCTACGAAATCATCGATAAAGTTATGAAGCATCAAAACCACCTCCGCCAAGTGCTCATAGGTCCACATACATCCGAATGTACAAGGGCCAATAAGTCACTCGCCCTTTCACCTCGGTCGTGAAAGGTGCCTTTGTCATCTTACCAAGTAAACAAGATTCACATGTTTCAAATGATTCAAAATCAAATGAGGTTAGAAGACCATCTTTATGGAGCTTCATCATGCGCTCGATTTATATGACCAAGTCGACAATGCCGATAAAAGTGGGATTCATTTCATTGGGTCAAGTCTCTTAGCATTAACGTTATAGATAGGCATATCCTCAAGATTCAAAACATACAATCCATTCATCAATGGAGCATGGCCATAAAGCATATCTTCAAAATAGATTGAACAACAATTGTTATTTATTCTGATTCATAACCTTCTCGCTCCTAAATATGAAGCGTAAATAATGTTTTTAGCTTAAGGTCGGAACATAATAACAATTATTTAGTTCCATAACTAATCCTCAAGGTAAAGCTAATGGTAAAGTTCCAATAGCTAATGCAAGAACTCTTGCTCCATTGCCTACGCCAAGATCAACATCTCCTCTTGTCAAAATTCTACTCCTTATTAGTCCCTCGTGATCGAATTGCAAATATGAGCAACCGATCCGTATCAAATACCCAAGAACCGGCCTGAGAAGTGGCAAGATTAATTTGTATAACATTTATACAGAATCGAAGTCGATTTCCTTTGTTCTTTTCTCGCAAGTACTTTTGCAATTTCTCTTCCAATGCCCAGCCTCATGACAATGGTAACATTCTGTGTCGCTTAGGACCCAGCTTTAAGATTCTTAAGTTTAGCCTTGAGACTCTCGATCTCATCTTTAGTCTTTCCTTTGCCTTTTCCTTTCCCGACTTACCCTTCTTCTTGAAGGTCGTAGTCTTTTGAACCATCATCACATGATTAGAACTTTTCTTGATGCTCTCCTCAAGACCCTTAAGCATACCATGTAACTCGGTCATTGATTTCTCCATGCCATTCATATGAAAATTCAGATGACAGCTCAAAGCTCGCAGGAGCGATTAGAGAATCACATCGTAGCCAACTCTTGACTAAGGGGAAAACCAAGCTTTTCTGTGCTCTCAATGAGACCAATCATTTTGATCACATGAGGACCGACCGTTACCTTCGATAGCCTGCAAGAAAACAATGCCTTAGAGGTGTTGAACCTCTCTACCCTTGCTTGATCCTCGAAACATACCCTTCGCACTCACAATCATATTGTAAGCATCCGTGGTCTCATATTGCTTCAAGCTCGAGTTCATGGTTGCAAGCATTAGACAAGGTACATCGATCGCGTCGCTGCAATGCTTCTCATAAGCATTCTTTTCATTCGAGTAGCATCAAGACTCGGTTCCTCGTGATAGGATTCTCTAGAACATATTCCTTCTTTTCTTGTTTGAGAACAATTCTCGATTACTAAACCAATAATAAAATTTGAACCATCCAACTTTTCCTTTTCAAGAATAGATCGCAAATTAAAGGTAGGTGCGTAAGAAGTAGTAGGTGCCATGATCTACAATGAAAATATATGCAAAGATTCAAACTATGTTTATGAAAGATCTTCTATTAATCATATATGTCGAGTGGTTATGTTCGACCAGCCTCACGACCTTTCCAGATCACCATACGACATGTCCGGACTGGTCAGATCACTATACGACCGATGGTCGAATTTTTAACTTAACAATAGATAATAGAAGATACTCTCACTATAAACCATGTTTCCCTCAAACAACGTATAGTGAGTCCAAGATCCACAAGTCATTAAGTTCTAGTGAGCTTTGGCATCACTGCTAGAAACCTAGTGATTTATGGTAGGCAACCTCTTGTCAATCATATCGTATATGACTCTTGTTTGTTGGATGGCATCATGATGCCCCGGCTTCCAACACCATGCCTCAAGGCCCAAAACTATTTTGATAGCCTTGTTAAGTCAAACCAACACTATGCATGTGGGTGTCCGACACCCACCCCATCTTATTAAGATAGTTAATGGCACCCTACTTTGGTAGACCTGCCAATTAACGATCAAAATCGTGATAGGTGCAAAGAATTGGGAAGGCATCAATTTTACTTAATTTTTCGAGGAGACTATTCTATCATGTCAAAACATCTAATGATAAAATAGCATAACAGAATAAACATAAATATTCTCGGATAATCAAATTAAATCGTGAAATAGTATGGCCCTTAACATGTCGATCTCCATCATCATGCTCCTCGTTCTCAGACCACCATGCTTGAAGTTTCCGATCGCATTCATCTACTAAGCATTTACTCCTAAAAACTAGTAAAGAATTACATAGGATAATTTCAAGCATCACAAGTCCAGACGCAGCCGCTATACAATAATATGATGGCTATCTCAAAGCATGACACGCAGCCATGAAAATCCATTCATGCATCACATACACAATGGGCCATACTATTCACATCAAACCCCGCAAAAACAAGTTATGCAAGGAATCCAATTCTATCGGCGACATGAACACATACTATCTATAACGCACGGATTTAAAAACCAAAGACGGCGGTCCCGCTAGCCGATTAGCGGTCGGGCTCGAAGGGCGCGCCCGCCGTCGAGGCAAAGACTTCGGAAAAATTTCCGAGACATGAATCTCATTCATATATCCGAGCCTTGAAATCATCGGATTAATCATATTAACCTCGTCCCAACCAATCGATCCTCGCTTTGATACGACAACACATCGCGACGATCGATGACGGAACTCCGACCGTAGGAGTATCACGCAAGATAGTCGAAAAACAAGTCGAGCGAATCATATGGTGCTCTTAATATGTGCCTCCTCGAAAACCCATCTTCTATCGCCGAACAACGATCGATCCTATCGACCGATGCCTAGATCGTTTCATACATATGAACCAATCTAGGTTATCGCACCAAACCATAATAGATCCAATCTACTACGCCACATATACAAAGATATGCGACCGATCTAGATCAAAACTATGCAAGATGGCTCGATACCACCGTAGGGATACTGTAGGCTACGCTAGCCATAAAACAAAATTTCTACCACGTAAACCAGATGCCAAGCAAGATATATGATCACGCATCATTACCACTAGGCGCGTAGTGCGGCGGAAGTAGAGTCGGAGTAGCCTAGTCCGACGATGAACGCACCGATGTAGTGGTCGAGATGATCGCCCAACGCTCGTAGTCGATCGCCTCCTCGGCAGCCTTCCACAGCCTTTGTGAAGATCACGGATCGCCCTCGCGCGCAACAACGACCGCAGAGCGCCTCTCACGGTATCCACACGCCCAGAGAAGGAACAACCGCAGCCGCAGTGCTAGCACCAAGTCGCACGGGAAGGCTCTCTCAAGAAGATGACGGTTTAGGGTTTTGGTGAAACAACTCACGATTCTCTTGTCACCCCAAAACTAGCCTCAAGCATCTCCTTATATAGTGTCCTCGTGCCGGATCCTATCCGAACACTTTTAACGAATCGTATTCGCTCGTTTGTTCCATCCCATTAAGTGTGTGACCCGTTAGGTTTATGTGTAATCGGTTGTGACTCGAAAACCTTCCGATCACGAGTCGAGCATCCCCTAGCAGACATAACGATTCCCGAATACACACAAATTATATCGGACGAACCTTAATGCAATATGATCTATGACTAGGTCCTCATCACTTACGCACTGTGTCTTATCTTTATACGACTGGCCAGATTCTGGTCACGACCAGTTCGTAAACCCTCACGACTGTGTTTCACCATCAGGATTTCGCTCGATCGCCTACGACTTGCTCGTATCACCATACGACTTGTCTGGATCTGATCGAACTAAGCGACTTACTCCAGTATTCTCCTTTTGCCTCACGATATCTGGTTTGAACTCCAGGTGAGATAGTGTGTCATCCATGGACTGTTCAATACTTTCTCGATCGAGTTGTCGGATAACCTTACGTGGTCGAACTCTTCGACCACTAGTGGCACGGCCATGCACTTTCTTTATCCGACTACTTCGAGGGGCCCAGAGACATCTCTCCCGTTATGTTAGGAGGGGCAAATCCCATATCCGACCAGTCCACATCCTCCGCATGTTTCATAGCATACCCAAAGCTACCTTTATAACTACCTGCCATTTAGTAGTATTTGGCAACCCCTAAGAGTGCTATTACACATGTAGGGAACCATGCTGATCTCAGGTCTAAGGATTATACATCATCATTGCTTGAGACCAACTAATGACACATAGAATCATAACAATCTCTATAGTGTCTCAAGGTGGGTCATTCCAACCCCATGTTCTCTAACATGTGTTTACATTATTGATTTGATATCCCCATATCCATGACCGTGAAACATGATCATCAATCAATACATGTATCGGTCGTAGAGTCACCGTGTTCCGATCAATGACATTCGACTGTGATACTTTAGAACGACATCATATAAGTCGAAGTGTTTCACCAACAAGTCACATACTCGTTGATCTTCGTAACTAATGATTCATTCAAGGAACAGAATAACATTTATTTAAGAACTCATAAACATAGACGTGATACAATCATCTCCATGATTGCCTCTAGGGCATATCACCAACACATCATCCCTACACCACCCATGCAATATTACTTACCCGATGTGGAGAGGACAAATCACGTAACAAGATAGCATTTTCTCGCTCACAAACGGAAAATGGTTGGCACTTAAATACTGATCCGATCCGGGTGAGAGTTTTGTTGGTCCTATATACTAACCCTAAGTAAGGGGTCCCACCTCTTGCCTCGTCGTCATCTTTTTCTCATCTCCTCCCCTGCCCTGGGCCCCCTTTACCAGCCCTAATATTAACTCTTCACTTACCTTCTTCATCTTCATCTTCTTCTGTTTAACCAATTTAGATTTTGAGATATAGTTTTATGCAATACACACACACACACACACACACACACACACACACACACACACACATATATATATATATATGAGACAACAATATAGAGTTTACATTTAATATAACTATATTTATGTTCAAGAGAATAGCTTGCCTTCAAAACTGTAGAAATGACCGTCGCTGACGAAATTGGTATCAGCTACTCCTGTTGGTGCTGGTTCGTCTTCTGTAGCAATCGGCAACACGAATCGTAATATAATTAAATACATAGTCGATTTTGAGGTGATACAATGGATACATATGTTAGTGTATTCTAAATGTTAGCACCATTTAATTTAAATAAAACTTTTCGAGATCTGAACTGAGTTAACATTCCCTAAAATAATCGGTCTACTGAAAACGCGCACTACGGTCGACAACCCGCGGTTCACGCTTAACTGATTAAACTAACAGAATTAAATACCGCAACTACTTGACTAATTACTTGCGATGCACAAAGCTATTACACACGCTAGTTATTCGATTAATACAACAATATGGCTATTGCACTTATCTAGCAATTTAATCTACAACATGTTTTTAAGTTGGTTACTAGACAAGATTTCAATTAAATCTACTAACAGCAAGGATTAAATAGCTGAAAATTAAGCAATTAACCTCTACTACCAACACGGCCAACAATCGCAACAAACAGCTAAAAATCTACCCGAAATCCTAACACTTGCCCTAATCCTAACCCTAATCATCTAATCCCTAATCACCCTTAATCTCTCTCCTCTCCCCTTGCTAACCCTACTCGGCCGGCTCCACTAACCCCACCAGCACAACACCCTCTCTCCAAATCTCTCTCTCCCGATCCCCTTCTTCTCTTCCTTCTCCTAGACGCGCCGCCTCCTCTTACTGCCCCCTGCCGCCGCCGGCTCCTCCCCTACGGTCGCCACCGCCGGCCGGCCTGCTCCACCGCCTCGGCACCTTCTTGCGCCGAGATCCCTTCCTCTGGTTCCTTCTCTTACCCCTTCTGCTCCCGGATGTCGCTGCTGCGCCGCCTCCTAGCGCCACGGCCCGGCCTCGTGTGGCGGCGTCTCCTCCGCGGTGTGCTCGGCCCCACGCCGCCGGTGGGTCCTCCGGTGTCGCCCGTGCGTCGCCGGTTGGGCCCTCCCGATGCCGCCGTCGCTGTGTTCCGTGCTCCACCACCCGCCGCCGCCGCGACTCGCTCCCTCTCGTGGCGCCGCCGCCTAGCGCCTCGGCTTCGCTCCACCTCGCACGCCGCTTGACCGCCTCTCCTCGGTTGCGCCTTCGCGGCTACTCGCCGCTCTGTGCCTCGGCTCACCCCGTCTTTGGCCGGCTCGGCCTATGGCCGCCGGCTCTCTCTTCCTCCCTGCCTACTCCCCTCTTCCCTTAAATTCCTTAATTACTTCTTGTTATGCTTGAGTTTACTGATGTTTCAAGGTTAAACTTTTTGATGACACAAGGTTGATGCATGATGGATGCCTTCGGATGGGGGTGCTATTGATGGTGATGCTCAACTGCTATACTGAGGTATAAACCTACCTTAATCCCTCTCTTGCTCCCTGCCCCCTAAATGCTCTGTGATGATCATTGATGCTCTGAGAGCTAGGTTTTGATGCTACCGTGATGGAATAGATGCTACTGATGGTTACTTGGGCATGGTTAAGTTATCCGTGGATTTTCTGATGGGGCAAAAGGAATATGGGGTGATGATGGTGTACCTTGATGAGTTCATTTTGGAAATGGAACAATGGTGGTGCTCTCGGTGGTTCTTGTTGGTCCCTTTGTTGCGCCCTGTGTTTGTCGGCTTGGCTTGATCTCCAGCTGGTGTTGTCGGTTGTGGGTCGCCTCCGCCGCCCCGCTCCGCTGGTCTTGCTCTTCTCCCTTGCTCCCCTCCGGTCTTCCTCCTGGCTCCCAGCTCCCTGATGCTGTGGTCTTGGCTCTTGGCTGAGAAGAAATGAGAGGGGGAACGTACGTGGTGTGCTGCTCTGTGTGTGCTGGCTTTGTGTTGGCTGTGAGATGGGGAGATGGTTTGCAGGGGGAATGCATTTGGCTGGGAGGGGCAGCTCCCTTATCCCCATTCCTAGACTTGATATTTCTGGGGATGTTTTCATCTCTCTGGCTCTCTCTCTCTCATTCCCCTGTTGACTGGGTAATGCCGATGGACCTCCGGTTCAGATGAAGCTTCTACTGTTGTTGGCTTATGGACCTTGGGTCCAAACGTGGGCTTTAAGTCGGTTTTCGGATGATTGGCCGATGTAGGTCGTTAAAATGTGAGTATCTATTCTAATATTGCCGAGTGATGAGGCCCACGGAAGTGACAGATACCGAATGACCTCGGGTGGTATGGATATCTTGTCGATCAAGAGGCCGACTAACTTCGGTTGGTCTGGGTATCTTGACGGTCAAGGGACCGACCGCTTAGGTCGCTTCGGGTATTCTACTGCACTTTGGGGAAAATCTGACGGCCACTACCTTTATTCTATTGCTCTCTGATGCTGCTTTCAACTTGGCTCGCTAACCGTTTTCTGTATTCTTGGCGAGCGATGACAATGGATCAAAGGATGGTTCGATAGATTAGCGACCAACGGATGAGGATACAAGGAAGGATACAAGGAGGGCTTCGACAGAATGCATGCAACATTTTAAATTTTATTATTGGATGCAAACTACTATGGGTTGTAATTATTTACATAACAATTGATGAAATGAAATGATGAGGATGCACTACTATTGCTCTATTGACTAGAAATGAAATGCTCGCGAAAAGGAACCCACTAAACCAACGCGCTGACGACAAACTCGAAGCTTAACGACGATCGCAAAACTACCGTTAGTTTACTGCTAAGCCACGATTAATTACTGCTAAAAACCGATTACCAAAAAAAAAGGACTAGCTAAATACGCGGGTTCTCACAATGGGGTCGTTCTGCAGTTCGGTGGGGGTGCGAGGGCCGACGGCTAGGCCCCGTCGCCGTGTCGTAGCGTACAGGCTGTCGCCGACGGACACAAGCATGGGGCTGTTCTGCAGTTCGGCGGGGGTGCGAGGGCCGACGGCCAGGCCCCGTCGCGGTGTCGTAGATGAGGATGGGAGCTTGGGCGTTCACCTCCTTTCATTGATCAGATTATATGTAGTACAATTACAAGTGTCGTTCGAGTGTTGTACAACCAGTAGAGGAAAACGACTCTGTACACAAACCATACACTAGAGAACAGAGATTGCCGAAACGGGATGGAATCCCATTTTCGGACGCACTACAGGAATTGGGCAGCCATGCCTCGGTTGGACTGGAGTCCGGTTCGGTAACACGGTGATTGGAGTCCAACTGGGAGTCTGAGCAATGTGCAGCGGATGTTGATCACGAGAGGCTTGGTCTTGCAAGTTCTCATACTGATCGATCGTGTGGCCGTGTCCTCTCCCTCGCTGGAACAATGGATGAGATCCAGTCAACATTCAACAGGAAATACTACAGTAAATAAACACAGTTCCATACACAGGGGCTATCGATCTCGGACTCATACGCCGGTGCCGAGGCTCCGGAATTCAGCTCGCGTCTTTCCTGACATGCGTGGCTACGTACGTTCGTCGCGCGCTGCGTGATGGTTAAGGTGGCAAACCTGCCCAAATTAAACTGTTTTAGTGCTGGTGCACAGTGCACTATTGCGATTATGAATGGACCCGGTGTCCCGGTTCATCGAATGCACGAGCTGGGCCTGGGTATTGTATGATTACTACCACATATTCTTTTTTTGGCAATCTTTGATTACTACACATTCAATCATCACTTCCATCACAAATCTGGAAGCAAACTGTAGAGGAGAACTATTTCTACAGCAAACTGAGCCTGCTACCCAAGAATGTAGCATGTCAGTGTAGATACAGCACCGCTATTCCACTGTAGACATGTAACACTGTAGAATTTCCTGTAGTTGTGACGCTCCTGTTTTTCGATCAGACGGTGGAGATTGTAGAT
This sequence comes from Ampelocalamus luodianensis, assembly GCA_036346255.1. Taxonomy (NCBI): domain Eukaryota; kingdom Viridiplantae; phylum Streptophyta; class Magnoliopsida; order Poales; family Poaceae; genus Ampelocalamus; species Ampelocalamus luodianensis. The sequence continues at coordinate 23,446,030 of CM070621.1, forward strand.
CCTCTGTGTAGCCTTCCTACCCCAAACAACCTAGCTATCAAGGCCACAAACTTTTTCTGATGTTTCATGGACGGATTTGGTTTGCATTGGTCTGATTCGATGACTTCCGCAAATCATGCATGAATGGGCCATCATCCAACAACCGTTTGTGGGAAGTCCTTGTCACATACTCCTACCGTCCTAGGCATGCAGCTAATTGCAAAGACCCTAGCCTGTTCTGTCCCGGAGAAGTGAGAATTTGATGCACATTGCTGCTGCTGCGTGGCCGAGGACAGGAATACAGGATCGATGGGCCTACTCGTTGTCTCCCCACGCGAGTCCGTGCAACGCTTCTCGTCAGAAAGATTGCATCTCCATCAGAATTCAGAAGGGCTGCATGCCGTTGCCGATCATTGAATTGCCTAGCTGTTCCTTTCAGAAAGGCATGGTCCATATGTCCAATACGACAAGTCATATGTGCAATCTGTCGGTTTAAATGGACTGTCTGAATTTTCATCATCTACTACTGCTAATCAACGATATACTCCGTAACACTCCATGCATCATGTCAATTGTCAAAGTAATCTACTTAGCTACCAGTGGTCAGTAGGAGCTGAACTAGACTTTCTACTAGAATGCTAGTTGACCAACTTTCTACTGCATGCACGTTTGGCAGCAGTGGCAATGAGATTTTTCTGGCAGAACAACAAAATTGCCTTTCGTTGCAGGGGGCGAATAAAGTGGGGAGGGCCCAAATGGAGACCTTTGGTTATTCAGTCAGTCTTTCCGTGCTTCTTTTGTGCTGTCAGATCTGTAGTAGCATGAAAGACTTTCTACCAGACCGCAGACTGCAGAGCACTGTAATAGAACAGTAACCTAACCCAGTCATCAATCTCAAACTCATGTAAATCCTACGAGTAGAAACAACGCGACTCACTCGTTTTACATTATACACTAGGATAAGATATTGCACATGACAAATTCTGTCAAGAGCTCAGAAGGCTGTTAGTATAGAGTAATCACAAATCTAAATTTGGTAAGATTTTAGATTCGACACACATGCAATAGATCCTAATGGGTGCAATTGTGCAAATATCAGAATCTATTATTGAAAAAAAATTACTCATGGAGGCGCAGGCATTCGAGTCCAACAACGCGAAACAACAATGATTAGTCAACTAAAAAGGGCTGCTAAAAATGAAACGGGAAAGAAAAGAGAAGTAAGGTGGGGTGGTGGAGTGTATACGACTTCATCCATCATGTTCAAATCTTGATGTTCACTTATTACGCACAGACGAGTACGATTTAGTAAAATTTTTGTGAAGTTGTAGGTTTATCTCTGACATCTGTTTGTCTAGACGTACTAAAAGAACGCATGTGCGTGTGCATCTTCTTTGTAATCGGAAAAAAAATAGAAGGTCACGAGTCTCTAGGACCCCACCAATGACTGATCTAATCTAACCATCGCGAGATTCCTCATTCTCCTATTATTTTTCTTCTTGGCCTTTAAGTATGCTTTTTATTTGATGTGGTACGTGGTTCTGCTTTACCAGTGGAGTAAGCATCTCACGTCCTGATGATTAATTGTGATCAAAGTAGAAAACTAGCTAAGATGATGATAAGCTGTATTAAGGTGGTAATTAATCCGACCCAACTAACCATGGGCGCAACTTTGCTGCAATTAATTACATAGGCTACAGGGTTGTTCATGGCTGTTAGGTGCTTTCGGCACATCAACTTTTTCATTCTCGCAGCACCTCTTATTTTCTTCCTTCGCTTTGCTGTAGCAGCAGGGCGGATACCGCATGCAAGAGCTGGGGTCAAAGTGGCCTCAATGCAATTTATCTTAACTCAGGATCGAAATTAATGTTTATGATGCTATTACAAATTATCATTACTAATTTATGTTTATAATAACCCCAATGTGCCTATGGTAACCCTAATAACTTATTTTCATCGATCCGCCCCTCCGCAGCAGCATATATATTTAATCCGCGGGGACAACTGAAAGCAGGTTTTATCTAATGCTAGGAATCTCTTGAAGCAGCGAAATTTCTAAGCTGCATTCCTATACGAGTACGAGAAAAATACTCGATCCTATCAATCAGCTCTGTCTGTCTAAACTTCGTGCAATACAAGTCGCCCTCGCATTTGGGAGATTGCGATCTCACACAATTAATCGCGGCGTGGACTCGTGGTCGGTGCGTGGGGGGCGACGCGCGCGCGTCTGCCTGTCCGTCTGCGCGCACGTCGCGGCGGCGTCTCCAACGACGTGAGCTGAGATCCGAACAACTTTTCTGAAAGCGCGCGGTTGTCCTGTGGTTGGTTCGCGTGTTGCCCGTCGTTTGTTTGTTGGCAGCGGATCTCCCTCACTCGCAAGTCGCACACGCAACAAACGAAGTTTGGACAATATTAGCCTCATGGCCTACTGTAATTCCAAAAATAGCTACTTTAGCATCAAATTTTCATTTATGGCCTCTTAGTCACGCCTCGCTGCGCCGTAGCGCAGAACCGGCGTCGCGCTGTGTACCGCGAAGACCTTGCCGCGCGCCAATGACAAGAATAAAGAAGAAGCGGCCACGCTTGGCCGAAGCGCCGCCGCGGCGCAGCGAAGACGCGATCACGCGCGGCCGAGCGAGTGGGCGGCCGGCGCTGCATTCAAATTCCGGAATCGAGAGCTGCTGCGTCGAATGCGCGAAGACATGCACTTGCTGCGTCGGGAGGCGCAGATGCGCTTGTCGCGATCGCGTCGCAGAAGACGCACGCGCCGCTCGCCAGCGCAGCGACTTTGGTGTCGCGTTACAAGCGCACAAGACGCTGGGCTAGCAGGCTACTTTTGGAAATTGGAGAGTGAAGAGGCTACTTTTCGAAATTTGGATGCAAAAGGGGGCCAATACTGTCCTCTCCTCGCAACAAACAAACGCACCATTGACCCTGTTTGAAACGGCTGGGCTTTTCTGAAAAGCGGCTTTCGGCTGTATTGTATGGCTTTCTGGCTGCGAGCTGAACGACTGTGCTTTTTCTGGTTTGGTGTTTGGCTGTCTAGCTTTTAGATAGGTCATCGCAGCTGTGATGAGAAATGTCCAATTACCCCGAGAACAAGAATGCTTGTTTGATGTCGTTTAACGCTATTGACAACATTTAACGAGAACTAACGATAGTTGACGATAATTAACGACATTTAAAGACAATGAAGAACTAACACAATTGACGATAACTACCGCAATTAACAATAATTATTGCCGACTATCGCAATCAGGGCAATTGGTCATATTTGATGACGACTATTGCAATATACCGTAATTTAGCACAATTACCGCGATATACCGCAATTTAGCACAATTACTGCGATTAACAACAATTAACGATAATTATTACAATTAGCAATTATTACAACACATAATTATTAAAATAAACAATTATTACATAAATAAATACAATAAATAACCATCACAATAAACTATTATTGCAATTAACAATTATTACAATTACATTTAACAATAATCATTACAGAAAAAAGAAAAGAAAACAAAAAAAAAATAAAGCTATGGTTAGTTCTCACATGGCAGGTGGCGGAGGGGTGAGGTGAGGAGCTCGGCGGCGGGGAGAGGCGCCGAGGCGAGGAGTTGGGTCGTCGGGAGAGAGAAGGCGGCGGTGCCTCTGGGAGGAGGAGTTGGGCGGCGACCGCGCCGGGAGGAGGGAGAGAGCGGCAACGGCTCGGGGGGAGAGAGCCGGGGAGGATGGAGGAGGCCGGTGGCTCTGGGAGAACGCCGGGGGAGGAGGTGGTGGCCGGGGAGGAGGAGGAGGCGCCAGAGGAGGGCGCCGGGAGGAGGGGAGGCATGCGGGCGCGGGAAGGAGAAGGAGGCGTGCGGGAGGAGGAGGAGGCGGGCGAGTGTGGAGCCGTGGCGGGGCGGGGTTGAGGCTGGTTTTATCGGATGGCAAAGCGGTAAATACCATGCAAGTCGAGGCAACACGGAAGGGTGGTGGGAAGCCGCGGAAGCTGGCCCGCGCGGCTTTTTGACTTTCGGCTTTCTACGTGTGTTGTGAAAAACGGCTTCCGAGAAAGTCGCTTCGAAAAGTCTGCCGTTTAGTTCGGCTTCCGTTTTTTTCGGCCAAAACCGGAAGCTGAAGTCGAACCAAACAGGCCCATTGAATCGGCGGCCTGTCACTGGCATGTCTTGCAAATTGGTACGTGGCTTGTTTCATATTTGCTCAATTGTTTGTGTTGACAGTGCTGCATACTCCACTGTTGATTGAATGTGTTGGCCAAATCAAACTAATGGGAGCTTTTGGTCAGCGATCTACGTACCTCCCTATGTTGGTTCGGCAAGATCCATTCATAAAAGTTGCCAAGTTACATTGTCACACAATTCTGACTGAAAATCCATCAATGCAGTGGAGATTGGTGCAATGGAGAGATTTCTACAGGTTGTGCCAAACACATGAATGGGTTCTAGAAAAACTTAACCACTTTTCACGGATAATTAAACATGACCACGTACCAAAGCACACAGACAACCACGTCGAATTAAACTGTCGAAATTGAAGCTATACATTCATGTCTTAGGCCTTCGTTTTGTATAAAAGTAAAAAAATTGCACAAATTGATCCCAAACAATCGTAGATTGGTAAATTGGAAGGAAAAAAGGGGCTGATTTCATCTTAATCTTACAGCTTCCTTGAAAATTTAACTTGCAATCAAAGTGTTTTGCTCAACACGCTGGTCCTTTCCAAGCACTCTCAAACAACCGAGCTCCTTTCTTTGTCCAACTCACACAGGCCTAAGGGCATACACAATGGAGTAACATCAAGAAGTCTGTAGTATTTTTCACGTAAGATTTTTATGATGTAGATGAGATAAAAGAGAGAAAAGCTATCCGATATATGTAACAGACAATTTAGAAGGATTTTATATACGTTTTTTTTACTATTTTATCAATATCGTCTGTGGATATTGTAGAATCAACTTAGAGATAAGCTATTATATAAGTTATATTTAATTTTATCTATAGATAAAATAAAGATTACTAAAGACAACATCATGCTCGCTTAACTACACGTCTCCGGTACGGCAGGAACGGCACAGCCGTTTCGGAATAACGCCGCGAAAAGAAGACGCGCAAAAGGCAAACAAACGCCCGTCCCGTCGGTTTACGCATTCCTGTAGTTGCGCGCACGACTTCCCTCGAGAAGAAAAGGGAGGCTGCCTGCCTGCCTGCCCGCCCTGCCCAGCCAACTGCGTCGCCGCTACGACCTCTTCCTCGGCTCCTCCTCCTCCTCCTCCTCCTCCGCCGCGCTTCGGTTGCCTCTGAGTTGGGGAGGGCGGGAGGCTCCGATCGGGGCCTCTGTCTTTCAAAGGTATGGCGATCTTGGCGCGAGGATTTCTTGTTTTACTGATTCGATTGGGTTTTGGTTTACGTAATTGTTCTGATTCGGCTGTTAGGAAGGTGTATTTGGCTTCTGCGATGTGTTTCAGTTCTTGGGATTGGTTTAGGTCGAGGCGAATGCGTCGTGGGAAAGATGAGATTATTTTTATGTGGGAAGATGAAATTTCGATGCGGAAAGATGAAATTTTGATGTGTAATTTTTACGTTGGGTGGTTTCTTAATCTGCTTGTTCTCATTTCAGCTTGTTTTCCACACGATTGGACTGGAAACCTGCAAAAGCTATGCTTTGTAAAATTAGTTTGTTGATTCGTTTGTTGCCTTTGTTCTGCCTAAGGAATGAAATTGCTTGGTGTCATAGGCGTAAATCTGGGTTTTGGGCTTTCCCAAACATCGCGTTAACAATAAGTAGCTTTGCTCCGAAAATCCGATGTTAAGCGCAGAGGATTGCATTGAAAAAGTGCCACCTTTTAGCTTAATCACGTAGGTTTCTCTTGTTTCCATAGGGGGTTTTGGTTGGCATCTTGTGCTTTTACTCATTTAGTCCTTTCTGGAAAGGATAGTTGTGGAACATGTACGATATAGGACAGCTTGGCTACGAAAAAGTTGCTTCTGTTAATGATCAGTAATTGGGTGTGGAAAGTTTTTGGAGAAGTGGGATCTTGGAGGGGATCGCTGCCAATTTTAGGTTGTTCCCCTGCTTGTTTTCTGTTTGACAAGTAGTTACGTTACATGACCATACCTCTTTGCTGATTTGCTTGGAGAGTAGCTCAAGATACAGTAAGGTATATATTAGCCCTTGCTTTCTGGTCTTGTATAGTTGTATTGTCACTAGTATCCTTGGATTTATTCAGTATCAGGTAAGACAGGGATAGCAGGGTTCCAGAATTGGATTCCTTCTTGTGTGCTAGGATTAGACATGGACAGGTGAAGTCTTAATTGGCGTTCTGTTCCCTAAAAAAAGAAAGGTGTTCCGTCATACTCTGGCTGTTCCATTGTTTCAATCGTGAAGAGCCTGTCAATATCTTTATCTTCATCCCTTTCCTTCTTTTTTTTTTTAAAAAAAAAACTTCTGTAGTGCAGTTGATACAATAACAGTTGGTGCAGGAATAAATGATATTGCTAGTAGTGATGATGGGCGCTTTATTTTTCTATGTGCTCAGTTAATATGTAATGTGAGTGATGGCTATTGAAATCATCGATATCTCCATGAGGTGGCGGAGCTAGGCCTCGGGCCTCCGGGGCAATGGCCTGAGGCCCACGCTCAAAATGCCATGAGAAATGTGATGAAAAAACAGAAAATTTCACATTTTAGTAGGCACAATTCAGGAGAATGGACACAAGAAGCTGGGCCGGCCCGAGGCTCGGCCCACGGCCAGCTACGCCGCTGTCTCCATGACCTTGTTCTCTTCCACTTTCAGGCCAATTCTTCATCTTGGAAATTGGACACACTCTTCGATAATTGCGGCCCGAGGAGAGAAGTTGTGGATATCTACTTTTTAAGAGGTATGCTACTGATGTGAGTGTGTTTTCTCTGATTTGTGCTTCAGATTCTTTCTTTAGTTTTCCTTCAAGAACTTCAACTTTGTAGAAGTCTGATATTCATGCAACTAAGAAAAAGCATTTTTACTCTGAGTTGCTATGATATGGTGGTGTGAATCCTACTATTCAGTTATGTAATGAAGTGATACTAACCTATTGATTTATAGTCCTAGACTTGACCTATATTTTTTCATAACAAATTTTCTATTATAATGTACTGTTATTTCAGTCAAGAAAATGTAAAGCAACAAATCTTTTTCTTAACAGCAAAGTTGTGGATTGCGAAATTCTAACATGGAAACACACATTCTTGATTTCAAGATCATAGCTGTTGCTGTGGAAACAAATATGTTAAAATGGAGTTTGCTTTGAAAATATTAAAAATGGAGTTTGTGTCTGTTTTTTTCCCCTCAATGAGATTACTAGAGGCATGACAGCTGTAACAGGCACATTTATCTTACCTCACACATATTCTGCATCTATACTTGAATTACATAATAATGAAAATATATTATTCTTAAATTGCTAAGTTTCTCTACAGAGAAGTTTCTACAATTAGATCACTGTTTTCATGCCGTACTGCGAATATCTATGTGAACATGGACTTGCACTGTATCAAATACATCATCACTTGTAAAGAAATTGGACCCACTCAAAAAATTCCCAGTTGTTTCATAATTCGTATACTAGAGCAATTCGGTAACCATATCAATAAAGTGAGGTGATAGGAACTGGTAAGAACTTGGAATAGCAGATTGATATACTACCCAATGTAGGAAGTTGTGGACTCTCACTTGCGCTTAGTAATACCAGTAAATGTATTGGATAGAAGAGTTCTAGCTATAGGTATACTGTTTTGCCCCCTACAGAAGAATATAAAATTCTTTTGAAACTGTGTAACTAAGATAATATGAGCATGTTTCTGCATGCCATATTTTTGGTTGCCTGTAAGCTGTTGGAATCAACTTGCATGCATGCTGTTCAGATGAACTTACACGTTGTTTAAGATGGTGATTCATTACCTTGCTCTAGAGTGTGCAATGTTGACAGAGAAGATTCAGATCAGGTATCTCAAATTTGTGTGGTTTTCAAAGTGACGGGAACTAGTACAATTCTGTGTTGCTAATTATTTTTCTTAGAGTTTTCATTTTCCCTTTAATTTCTGTTTACTCTTAGTGTGAGGCTATGCAAGTTCTCAAAATAACTTATACTCTTTATTGCGACTGTCTAGACTCTAGATATTCTCCAATTCAAAAGGAAGAACACTCAGCTGAGACAAGCACTATCTCAGCTACCGGAAGGCCTCAATGTCCAAAGTTTTGGAAAGAAGAAATTCATTTGGTGGTACCACTCCTACAAGTACAGCTTCAGCTTCAGATTCTTCAAGAAAGGATGAGAAGACTGTACCACATTATCTAAGAGCTTCTACAGGCTCATGCCATGATTTATGCAAGTATGGACACAAGAATCCTTTTGAAGAAGAGCAGAAGCTTTCAGGAGGGAGAAGAAAGAAACCTCCAACTCATCTAAATAATTTGATGTTGCACAGATCAGCTAACTTGGATAGATCCAAGGATGTCAGGAATAGAAATCTTTCACTAGCCAAGTCGAGTATATCTCTGGGTGAAGCTGACCGTATTGCTCCTAAGAAAACATCAGCAAATTCGAAAGGTTCTGCATCCTCTGAACATTTAGTTCCACGTACTGCTTCATCAGCTGGAAATAAAAACGTGAACCCTGATGGCAGAAAGAAGCATCTAATGGTTGCACAGAAGACTCCAGCTAATCCAAGGTATTCCAATGGAGTCCCTAACTTTGATCAGAAAGCAATAATGCCAGTCAAGGGGTCGGAGTTGGCAGAGAAGACATTGCAGGAGAAAGCTAGAACTGTGGAGAAAGCCACAACTGTCAAGCAATCATCGCTTAAGAGGCCATCTTCATTTCCCACTAAACTCAACTTGATTAAGCAAGTGTCTGTGCCATCTCAGGCTTCTAGTCGTCTAGTTTCTTCAAACGATAAAAATACTCTGAAGGGAAAGCTTACATCTCCACCAAATACTATTACTGGCGAACTTGCAATCAACAGTAGTAAAACTGGAAGAAGTCCTACGAGGTCAAGCAATGCAAATATCAATGGGAAGGAATGCTTGGATATGTCCAGATCATCATTCTCTGTAGAATCTGAGTTGACTGCTTCTGTTGAAATACAAGAAGATGATGTGCAAGGTTCATGTAATACATGCCATAATATGGAGTCAACACTAGCAGAACTGTCTTCAGATGCCACAGAATATGTAGACAAATCTCGATCCGCACCAGAAGAAACAAGTAGATCCATTTCAGAGGACGATGGGGTGGAAAGTAATGAAAACAATGAAGCGTCGGCTGGTGAATTCCCCGTCAAAAGTGCCATTGCCCTTGAATTGCAGCAATCATCTGATGACCAGGAACTCAAGATTGTGCTAAGTAAATCTGATCCAGAACATAAACAAGCAGAGCAGAATGTCATTGATGGTCGAGCTTCAACGGATGAAGACAGCCAAACAGATGATGCTCTTTGCCAATTATCTATACAATTAACAGCTGTGGAAAATGCAGATGTATATGATTCCGAATTAACTGAAAGTAGCTCAGAAATTGAAGCTGATGGAGTGAAAGCCAACACTAGTGTGGAGTCTCTAATCGCTGAAGGTAGGGAAGAAATGGAAGCTCATGAAAACCTTCAAGGATCTTCAGACCTACTGGCACTTGATGGAAAGCATGCTGAGGAGCCTGAGTCTTGCCTTGATTGCGCTTCAGGAAATGTAGCCGCAAATGTCAGGACTGATGAAATTGTTGAGGTTAGGAAGAATACCAGTACATCTCATTGCCAATCAATCTCAGAAACTTCATCAGATGGTGAACTATTGGAGGAACCGAAGTCCGTGCTAATTGAACCAAGTGATTGTACTGTACAAATTGATGAGTTACCAAGTGTCCATAGCGATGGCACCTTTGAACAGGATAAACTGAAATCAAGGATTGTTCTTCAACAGTTGCCAGAAGAACTATCAGATGATGAGTTTTATGAAGAATATGATTTTGAGTTAAGTGAATCGGATGAGTCCGATGCAGAAGATGAAGGAGCAACAATCAACAAAAACAGTGATGAATCTTCAAATGCCAACGGCCAAAGATCAAGAAGAAACTCAGCACTTCACTCAGATGATGCTAGTGCCACTCCTTACAAACTGAAGTTTAAAAGGGGTAAAATTGTAGAACTCACACCAGGCAGTAATGGCCCCAGAAGACTCAAATTTAGAAGGGCTGCATATGAAGTTGAAGATGGTGAAGGTCAGTCAGCAAGAAGGATCTATAAGAGGAATATCACAAATAGTGGTCTTCCTACTAACCCAGACTTGGAATCTCCTGGAGTGAAACTGAGGCATCAAGATACACAAGAGAAGAAGGATGCACAGGGGCTGTTCAACAATGTGATAGAAGAAACTGCAAGCAAGCTTGTGGAGTCTAGGAAAAGCAAGGTAAAGGCTTTGGTTGGTGCTTTTGAAACGGTGATCTCTCTCCAGGATGGCAAGCCCACATCATCTACACCACAAGCTGGTAACTCACCACATTCAGTTCACGATGGTGAGGAGAAGGCACCTGGGGAAGAAGCTGCATAGAATATGCACATCTTTTCAAATTTGCCAAGTTTGCAATCATGTTTTGGAGACTGCTCTTCTTCTTCTTTTCTGTTCCAGAACTGGATTTAATGGAGAAGATTTTGTATAGTTTGTACATTAGATCTCTTTTAGATATAACAAATGCTCAAAAGATTTAGAGTATGATAATTCATAGTCAAGATGCTTCAAATAGAGAGTGGTTTTAGGTATATTTCATTGTAAATCAATCCAAAAACTATGAGACCAAGTGTACTTTTGTTGGGCTTGGATTTCCAAAGTGCTATAAAGGAAGTGCTGGTTTGAAGTTTTTTTTACAAGCTTCCTGCCCTTGCTTTTCTGGTTTGGTTTTGCTATCCTGGTGGGCGTATTTGTATGTCATAGACTCAATGCAGTGGAGCTTCTAAATCTATTATATCGAATGTATGCTATTTTCTTACAGTTCCTGCTTAATCTTGAAGATCCACGCACATACCATTCCTTTACTTTCTTCGTGCCAGCCACACCCTTCAAACTAGTTTATGCTGCTTTCAGTAGAACTTTTTTTTTTGGAGAGGTGCTTTCAGTATAACTTTTTTTTTGAGGGGAATGCTTTCAGTAGAACTAGGAGGGCTATACGGCTCGATCCGTGGCCCATACAACTCCCTCGTTGCAGCCCGTACAACGTAATACCCGGACGCCCCTAGGTATTGCATCCATGGGCTGAATGATGATGGGTCAGACGTCCCAGGGAATTGCGTCCCTGGGCTGAACAACTGTGGGCCGTACGTATCTGGGTATTACGTCCGTGGGCTGGACGACGATGGACCGGACGTCCTGTGCTGGATGATCATGGGCTGGACGTCCATCCTTCGACCCAAACTAACTCGCTCGCCAACCCGTCCTAGTCTCCTAGAGGCGGCCAGAGGCGGCCAGACGAGCCATGCCGGTTGGGCCAACTCGAGACACGACACAGCTCACACTGTTTATAGACTGGGTCGACATGGCACGAAAACCTGTGTCATGCTTGGGTTGCCCCCTGGCATTGACCCAGGCCTAGCACAAGCCCAGCATGGCCTATGTGACCCACGTGCGGAGAGGTCGAGGAAGGGAGGCGGGAGGAGAGGAGGGCGTAGCGGTGACGGCGCAAAGGAAGAAGAGGCCGACGCGAGGAAGAAAGAGGAGGAGAGGAAGAGGATGAGGAGGGTAGGGCGGTGCCGGCGGCCGGCACCTAGGAGGGAGAAGGTGGCGAGGCGCACGGGCGGAGGGAGGAGAACTGGAGAAGGCGACGGGAGGCGAAAGGCGCACAGACACGACGACGAGGAGGAGAGGAGGAGGAGAGGAAGAGGAGGGTGGGGCGACGTCGACGGCGGGCGCGGAGGGAGGAGGTGGTGCGACACACGGGCGGAGGAAGAAGGGAGGCGAAGGCGGCGGGAGGCAAAGAGCGCATGGGCGTGGTGATAAGGAGGAGAGAAAGAAAAGGGTGGGGCAGTGCCAGCGGCCGACGTGGAGGAAGGAAGAGGAGACAGGGCGGAGGAAGAAGGGAGGAGAAGGCGAGGCGACCGACTCGGGAAGGGAGGGAGCTGGGAGGAGAAGGGGCAAAGGGATAGGGGAGGCAGGGGTGGGTGGGTCATGCCTGGCACGACACAACCCGGTTGAAATTATGCCCGTTGGGGCCTTTTTGCGCAGTGGGCCATGTCCAGCACTACCCCACCCGTTTAGCTCTAACGTTTGGTTTTTTCGAAAATCTGACAGTTTTTTCACCGTTTGGGGTTTCAAATATAGCAAAAAAAATCAAAATATTTTCTATAAATAGCCACCATAACCCCCTCATTCAGCATCAATCCATTCCTCAATCTCTCTTTCAAATTCTGTTGTACAAATTCAAATTTGTAGTGAGATAATTTGGCAAAATTCAAAAAAAGTGCCAAATTTTAGAAAATTCAATTTCCGATAACAAGTCAGCAAAAGAGGTACAATACTATTTTTGTATAATTTTATTGATATTATTTGTTATGTTAAGATGAAAGTAATAATAGTGTTAGTTTCGATTTTGTAGTTTTTGTTATGAAAAATCACGATAGTTTTGCTCTTGGTGATTATGGACTTTCACCAGAGAAAGTTGCGTCCATAGAGGCTACGACTGCCTTAAACCAATCGAGTTGTCGAAAGGGCATGGCGGAGTTCCGTCAGCAGGCTCCACAACAGCATCTTCGTCGGTGATCACCAAAGCAAAGAGGTCGATGCCATCTATATCGGGAATGTGAGAGAATTTCAACAGGACAACCAAGCCAGGCGCATAGGAAAATGAGGTACCATATGCTATTTACAAAATTTGTCACAATGAATTGTCTGCAATATCTACAGGTGGAACATGGCACTTGCTTAGACATGCTACAAGATGTAAGGCCAAGCAAGGATTGGTGATGAAGCAGACGTAGCTGCAGTACAACCCCGACGATACGATACGTAGCTAGGACTACGATCCTGAGGTGACCCGTCAATCTCTCTTTCGTTTAATTACTTCTGAGGATTTACCGTTAGGCTTTGGGGGGTCTACTGCTTTCTAAACTTACATTAGAACTGTGTATAATCCTATATTTTCTACCATTTTTAGACAGACAATAACTAGGGATCTAGTAAAATACTACAATGAACGTCGTAGTAAAATAAAGCAACTATTTAGTACGTGCACATTTTCGGTGACCCTAACCTCGGACATATGGAGTGGTCGGGCTAGTGTAGTTGCTTATTATGTTAATGACGACTGAGTAATGAAGAAAAGAATTATAGGTTTCAAATTAATTGATGTAGCACACACGGGTGAGAATATTACAGACTGTATTATCAAAGTCGTAGAAGACTTTGGTCTTACAGACAAAATATTCTCAATTACTTTAGACAATGCCACTTTGAACTTGAAGGCCATGGATATTCTTACCCTAGTGTTGAGTACATATGCTAATTCCTTCTTGCTACATCAACGATGCACTTGTCATATTATTAACTTTATAGTCAAATGTGGTTTGAAAATGTTGATTCCGTATATTAAAGCTTTCACGATGCGATATCTTACTTGAATAATTATAACGTAAGAATAACATCATATAAGAACTTTTGTAGAGCGATGGAGTGTACGTACAAGAAAATTCGGTTTGGACATGCCGGTAAGATGAAACTTTACTTACCTGATGCTTAAGAGTCTTTTACCATATAAGAGTACCTTTTCTGTTTTTATTCAAATGTACTATTAGAGCACTGACAGTAGTATACTATTGACTAAGCAACATTGGTTCATTGCTGAGAAGATACTTCTATTTCTAGAAATTTTTTATGAGGCCACTGTTGTTTTGTCCGCTGTCTATTATCCAACATCTCCTCTAGTTGTGTATAATTTTTTACAGATTGCTAGTCATTAAAAAAACTATGAAAATGACACAATTTTAAGAATGACTATTTTTACTATGAAAACTAAATACCTTAAATATTAGAAAGAAATCCCTTTCCTATATTTATTTGTATTTATTTTAGATTCTAGAGCTAAAATTGACGATTTTTTTAAATATTTTTGATCTTCTTAGTGATGCTACAGGGCTAGACTATTCTAACTATTTTGCAGATATTTGTTTTCGATTACATGAGGTTTTCCAAAGGTACGAAAATAAGTTTTAGGGAGTCCGCTTGTAACGACCTCCAGTAGCACCCATCTCAAGTAACAAGATAAATCTGTGGAGCAAGATCTGGGGTACATACTTTTTCTTCAGGTCCAGGTTTTCTTCTTCTACAACGACACCTTCTCAACAAAGTCCAAGATCAACCTCTCATCCAAGGAGTGGGAACTATCCGTCTATCTGGACAGTAATATGGTAGATTTCAACTCATAAAACTTTAAAATTTTTCACTAGTGGCATGAGTATAAGTTAACATATCCCGTGCTATCCATACTTGCACGTGATGTGTTAACTGTTCCTGTCTCGATGGCTTCTTTTGAGTCTGCTTTCAGTCTTTCTGGAAGAATATTGGAGGAGAGAAGAACACATCTCATAAGTGTGATGGTGGAGATACTTCTAACTATGAATGACTATGAGCAAGCTGATTCACGAACACAACACTATGAAAAATCCAGAATTGTCGGATATGTTTGAAAATCTGTACATAGACAACAACACGTATAACAAGGATATATGTAGAGTTATAGGTTGTACTCTTTTTTATTTCCAATATTTTCTCATGTTGAGTTTTTACTTAGTAAAGGTTTTAACGAGCCAATCATTTGAACATTAATAAAGATCTTCATTACATTTTAATATGTTTATCTTTTTTTTTTACAATTTTCATATATATTGCTAAATTCTACACATTTTTATGCTTTTTAATATTTTTGTTAGATTTTTCGAACCTAATAGGCTAAATAGACCGCAACCAGCCTATCAGGCCAAATAGACTCGGACTGGCACGACAAAGCACGATAGGTCTTCGAATAATGTCCGGACCATCTTCCCGGCACGTGGACCTATTTGTTTCGCGGGCAGGGTGGGCCATGCCAGCTTGTGCCCGTGCCGGGTCGCCATCTGGCCACCACTGTCCCGTACTCCCGTAGTCCGGTCCCGTCCACGCCGCCCTACTCGCTGCGCTGGGCATCGCCGCCTCCCTCCCACGCGCGCTGCATCTCAATGCTTGGCCCTGGGCTGCTCGCCGGCGCTTCCTCGGCCTCGTGTCGGGGACGGCGGCGGCTCGTCAGATCGACCTCCCTGACACCATACTCAAGTGAGGGTTCCTAACCCAATAGAACTTGAGTTCCAATCGCTGGTAGATGTCAAAGATTCAAAGGAAGGAATTCTGATCCAATGATTTACTTGTTCATCACATCTCCTGTCAATACTGTGGATGTTTGTTTCTTGGGACGGGGCCGCAGGCAAGATTCAAGAAGCCGCTGCACTGGAGCGCTCTCTGTTGAAAGCCGGCAAGATTCAAGAAGCCCGTGCAAAGCAAGAACATGCCAATTTGTTGCATGTTTGATACAATTATATACACTCATCAGTCATCAAACCAAATACATATTACAATACGATACATGGCTGTTGTGAGGCTAATCAAGTCATGGCCTTCATTTCGTTTCAGATTTCGCAGTATGGAAATCCTCAAAAGCAAGCGCATGTGCGGGAAAGCTTTCCTGTTGACCGTATCTTGGCCGCCTTCTCTTTGATCTTTTTCTCATCGTTGTATTTCCTTTCCTCTGCCATTGACCTCGCTCCTCCAGCAATTTTATTGATCCTTGTCATTTCCTGGTTGTATTCTTCCAGTGCCTTTGCTCTCTTTCTGTTCAACTCAGTCTGCAATTTAACAAGCTCAGTTGTCAGTCTCTTCAGCCCCATCATTTATCATGAATCATGATAACTCACTAAGTTGATTTTTGTTTTTGTCACTTCAGAATTGTACCCCCGATTTTTTTTTAAAAAAAAGTGCACTTCTCTGCTAGATTATTATTTTGAATCAACATTCAACAAAAACCTCTTTTTGTTCTTTTTGCCGATTGGCCTTCACCTTCTTCTCAGTCTCCCATTCAGTTATGGTCTCGATCATCTTTTCATACCTAAATTTGACAGTTGTATTAGCTTTAGCCGCATCAAATGATCAGCATAATAAAAAAAAATCGTACTTACTCCTCCCTGATTCTTGCTAGCTTTGCCGTCTCCCATGCATCAGCCTTGGTTCCTGTGCCGCCAATAGCAGTTACTCCAGCTGTGCCATCTCCATTCCGTCTGGCATGGTATGATGTTGCTGGCCTAACTGTGGATGGCGCCTTCTGAATCACCTGCTCTTGCTCAAACTTCTTGCTCCCTTTCTTGTCTGGTACTTTGTTGGAGGAACCCGAGGCCTTCTTTTCACTCATAGAAGAATCGAGCATCTTTGGTGGCACCTTCTGATCTGAAGTTGTGTCTTTAGGCTTTCTTTGTGCTGGTTTTAGCGGCCTCCTTACTGATACATTGACTGAAATGATAATGCATTGGGGCGTTGTTACAAGAGGTTTGCAGGTTTCGCTACGGTAGAAGCGACAAATGCTGGGGCGAAGTGGATCATATTTAAAGTACCTGGTCCCTCATCATCATCTTCAGCAGGCTCTTTGCCGCTAAACCAACTTGAGATCTTGCTGCCTCCTGTAGGCTTTTTCATACTTTCACCTCTCTTGATTGACGACTGGACAGGAGGCGCGGTAGTTGGCACCTCAATGGGGATAGGCTTCTTCTGAGCTGCTAGCTTCTCTTCTCGCGCGGCAATTGCATATGCTGCAGCAGCAATTGTGGCTGCGAATGTAGGGTCGTATTCTTCGCCGCTATACATTTGTGCTAGCAAGTTGCAATGCCAGTAAGTTTTTGTTTCTTTTTTGTTTGTTTCATCCTGATGGTTTTGTTTCTTTCAACAAAAGATCGATTCACCGACAAAATCAACCAAGAGCAAACTGTGGCTGGTTTCGACACTCATCTATATGAAGAGTTGCTTTTTTATTCAGAACATCTGAATGTCTGAAGGTTCCATAATTTACGTTTTACAATGTAGATTAACTGATTTGATCATGGTGCTATAGGTCAGTAATATAACTGGAAACTTCTGATTAGGGAACAACAATAAAAGGATGATTTTTTCGCATTCTATGTTTATAAAACTTAAAGAGCACATCTTGATCATATACCTCTTCCAAGAGCAGTGTTTTCTTCAGGTGGTATCGTTGAAATCTGGCTACCACCTTTGTCACTCTTTCCTACTCCAGAAAACCGAACCCTGCAAAAGTGCAATTATTCTGAAATCTGAATCTGCTCATGATGCTACTCTAGTACTGATCAAAATATACTGATGTGTAATCCAATTTGCTGAGCTACTTAAAGAAAACAGGATTTCTCTCTACTTAGCTCCACAACGTTCTCCCTTCTACTCTTTAGGGAAAAAGATCAAAGAACTGGTGAAGTAAAAAAGGAAAAAGAAATTGACAAACTTATTGTCTTGGAGAACTTTGAAGCCTTTGAAAAGAACAAGACAAGAAGAAACGCTGGAAGCTATAGCTACAAGTTGACACGAAACTAAAACACTGAGAAGCTCACAGTTAATCAGCTACACAGAGTAAAGATCCAAGCCTTCACCAAATCCAGCTCTATATGTTCCATGCAGTTGTTTACCTTAGCTTCTTCAAGTCGCCGTCCATGGTGCACAATATACTTGTAGAGAAGCAACAACTCCAAGGCACACCAAAGCTTCAGTACTAAGCGAAGCCTGCATTAAATATCGCTTGCTTGTATACAGAGGTGGTGAAGAGAGACAGAGGGCAAGGAAACTGTTGTCTTGGAGACAGGCAAGAGGGATGGAGATGGGATTGCTTTACCCCCATGGAAGCCTTCAAGAATCCAACCCCCTTTTGGTTGCACTGTCCTTTGGTCTTAGCATGTGATATTCTTCCCCCTTGTGCTTTTCTCCTACCCTTTCGCCTTTTCCTTAAGTCTAAAGACAGCTAGCTAATAACATTCAGGGAATAACTTTCCTTAATGCAAATCAGCCTCTCTTTTTTTTGTTGTTGTCTTAAGTTTTCTTAGGTAAGATTCTTGTACTATGTACATATAGCTAGTAATCTGTGACAGATGTCAGTTCAATGTTCCATCCTGTTTCTTGTAAGTTTCAGTTTTCAATGCCCTCTTGGAGGAGCAAAGAGAAAGGAATGTGCTGTATCAGTAAGTGTCTTAGCGTCTTAGGATCCTAGAAGAGGAAAAGGTTGATCTGCATTCTGTTCCAAGAAGAGATACTGATTTCCAAATGTCGTAGTGAGAAGACTAGACAGTAAAAAGAGGAGACCCCTTGTGCTAGAAACACGGAGGGGGGGGAGGCTTCCAAAAGGGGCTCGGTTACTGTATGTAAGTGTATTGTTTAAAGAAAAGTCATCCCCCGGTTACACGGTGGCAGGGGCTATTTATAGCCTCCCGATATGGCGTCTAAATCTACATTTGTATCCTTAGAAAAATACTGTGACCATAGGGGCTGCAGGGACTTTTATGCGTCCTACGCGTAGCCTCCGGTGTATAGTGTGTCTTCATGGACGTGGCCCATTCGGGGAATACACCTGGTCCACCGTTCCTGTAGTCCCCGCGCCCTCCGCAGAGGTGACCCCTTCAAGTCCTTTGCTGCCTCCTCCGGAGGGTCTTCGGGACTACTCCGGAGGGTCTTCGGGATTCTTCGAGGGGTCTTCGGGACACCTTCCGAGTAAGTTCTTGGGGAAGATCTTTCGGGCCGCCGCAGCCACGGTCGTGGGGCGGTGGGCGCCCCACGACAAGCCCCTCGCGGTCGAGGTCCCGCCGCCATGGCCAAATCGCGCTGCTCTTGGAAGGTTCAGGCACACCGTCCCCTCTGTCGTGGCGAAGCATGTTGTTTGCGAAGGGACTTCCCGCTTGCGGGCGTTGTTTGCTGGACGCCCCTCGTGCGCCTTAATGGTTCTAGTATGTGGTGCACCATGACGACGCAATGGTGCTTGGGGCGGTGTGCGTCGTAATGGCGCCTCCTCGTAGTGTGCGCCCCGTGACTGGGTGATGTGGCGCCTGTTGGGCTGCCTCAGAGGGCTATAAGTAGCCACCCCCCTTTTGGCCTATCCTTTAGGTGTTTTCTCCACGCTCTTGACTTGTGCGCGTTTTGCCACGCCTGGTGCCCCAAATATGACGAGGCGAGACAAAGATGTTGCGGGGGAGGCGTCATACACAAGTGACCTCGGGAGGTCTACTGTGACGGAGTCCGTGCTCCGAACGCTTGTCGAGGAGGGCAAGCTGGAAAGTCTGGCGAAGGTCCGCGTTCCTGGGACGGAGACAATGTCGTCTCCTTGTGCAAACGAGGCGGTTGTTTTCGTGGCGTTCTTCGACGCCGAGTTGCGAATCCCGTGCATGGACTTGGTGAAGGTTGTTCTCCAGCTTTACGGTGTGGAGTTGGCATAGTTGACGCCGAGCTCGATCGTTAAGCTGGGAGTCTTCGAATGGATGCTTCGAGCGGCCGGAGCTGCCGACGAGGACCGCGTTTTCGCATTTTTGCATGAGCAGCGTTAACTTTTAGCGGAAGCCGCGGTGCCAGATGTATTTGCCTGCTCCGGTGGCGCGGAACCGCTGGGAGACGGCTTGGACGCGGAGGTGGTTCTACCACACCTCCGTCTTGGAGGATGGGTTGCGATCTCGAGGTGGGTTGATACAGCCTATTGCCAGCCCCAACATCGAACTCACCGCGAGGGAGGAAGCTCATCTGCGCCTCCTTCTGGACGCGATGAGGCGCTTTTCTATGCGCGACTTGGTGGAGGAGTTATGTGCCTTCGGTGTCTGGCCGTTGGCCCGGGACTGGAGTGTTGAACGTGGCTCCTCGGGTTCCGGGCACCCCACTCTTACCGTGAGGGGGCGTGAAGGTATGACTCTTGGCTCGATGCTCCTTACTTGTGCGGATTTTGACGGTGTTGTTTTTTTTTTGTTTTGTTTTGTTTTGTTTTTTTTATGCTGCAGCCGTGTCCATCAGCGAAGCGAGCCGCGCAGCGGAAGTGCTTCTGGGCCCGTACACGGGCGAGGAGCACTCGAGGCGCGGCTTGGTTGTGTGGGAGGGGCACCAACCGGCGATCTCGCTTCGTTCGCCTCTCGAGCGCCACGACCGGATGCAAAGAAGAAAAGGCGTGCCCGCCCGACGGAGGTTGACGGGTCGGCCGATTTTCGGACTTTTGCGCTGCTATGGACCTCGCGACGCTGTGTAGCCGCGCGATGCAGGAGACATGGGGCCCCTGTCAAAAAGGTCGGCGGCGGATCCTTCAGACCGGACGGAGGTCTCGGGGTCGGCTTCAAATGCTGACCCGTCCGGCCCGCACGCCGCTTCGAGTGCGCGGGAGAGCCCTGTCGTGGTGGCAGAGCGAACTACGTCGCAAGTGCAACGAGCGGTCGGCTCATTTGACTTGGTGGGACTTGGCACTGATGAGTTCTCTGGCGATAGCACCCCCTCAGATGTCTATGCAGGCCAAGATGCTACGTTGGAGGTGCCGCCGACCGCGGATGCCGCGCGGTAAGTTCTTCCTCCCGCGGATCGCCTGATGTTACGTTTCTTTTCTGTCGTGCTGACGCTGCTGAAGGTTTCCACTTCGCAGTGGATGATGTGGTGCGGGAGGGCGGAGCCGGTGAAGGTGGGCCTGGTCCAGCCGCTTCCGGAGGTGAGCGCTCGCCGGAGCACATCGCTGCTGGGGGTCGGAGCACTGTGGACTTGGGACCCATGTGCCGCGCCGACTTTCATGTCAGCGAGGGTGCTTCGCGAGTTTCCGGGGCGGTGGGTGACTTCGCCTCCCCGCCCCTACTTCAGGAGCTTTTCCGACGGATGCCTCTGACCGACATGCTTCGGGGCATCGAGGCGAATGCCGTCAAGGTGAGGGTTTTCTTCCTTTTTTTTTACCGGGCTTCGCTAACGATCTTGCATGTGTAGACCGTGATGTTGTCATGGGCCCTTGACGATGACATTGCATCGAGCTTCGCCGAGATCCAGAAGCAGTTGGAGAACGAGCACGCTCGGAAGGAGGTGCTCAGCGATGAGCGCGACTCTCTGGCCCTTAGGGTGCAAGCCCTAGAAGAGCGGGTGGGGCCCCTACAGGGCGAGAAGGCGGTGCTCGAAGAGGAGGTCTGTACCGAACGCGAGCTCTCAACCTCCATCGGGCTTGCTGCTTGGCAAGCCATGGAGGTCATCGAGGGGGCCGTGTCGCAACTTGGTGCCGTTCCACCGGCGAGGTGTCATCGCCTGGCGGAGATGGACATTACGTTCCAGCGTCTTCGGCGTGCCGGAGAGGTGTGCGTACCGGCTACCCGCTCGTACGGCGACCATTGCGCGAAGGCGGCGTGGTCCGCGACCCTTGCTTCGCTCGACAAGGCTGGTTGTGCTCACATAGACGGCCTCGCGGCTCGGTCATCGCGGTGGCCACTGCGGACGAGGTTATCGCCTCACGGAACCTTACCAGGAAGGCAGGTAGGGTCCTTCTGCATGACTACTGGGCCCCGCGCGGCCACAACGATGCGACATAGTCATTTCGGGCTGTGCAGGTGCAGCGGGAGAAGGGGAAGGCCGCGGCGGGGACATCGGCGGAGGATGCGGGTGCCGACAAGCGGGGGTCCACCCAACATGATAAGGTGTGACCCCCCTCTTGCTTGATGAACTCTTGTTTTTTAGGGCGTAGCCTTTAGCGTTGGTGGTTTAGATTTTTTTATTTTGGTCTTCCCGCTCCTTTTTTGCTTGCTGTGAGGGGCAGTTTGTAGGAGGGCAACCTCTTTTTGTGTAAGACCCTCCTCTTTTGAATGAAAATGCTTTGAAGTATGATTACGCGTGATTTGCCTGTTTGAATTTGGGCCTCGCATGTACAGGTTGAGCGATTGTTGTTCAAGCGGCCCGCTGCGCGAGGCCCTGCTCCTTCCGAGGTGCGAAGTGTTAAGAGATGTGCCGACCGCTAGGGCTCAAAGGACGAGCGCAACGTGGTGTCCATTTGGCCTTTACAGTTATGCTATCGGGGATGTTTATCATGGTGCAAAGTGGCAGTGATGAAAACTAGCGAACCCGAGTGGTTCTATGAAGGAGTTCCATCGCGCCCGCAAGAGGAAAGCGGCAGAGGCACACGAGGAAATTCGGGCATTTTGGAGGCGCCGAGATGCGTTGGGTGCCGTGCCGATGCGGATCCCTTCACGTCATGTGCCGAGTCTGCGCCTCCGCCGGCGGGTGTTTTGAGTGATAGCTCGTCTGAGTCCCTAGACGAGTACGAGGCCACGCAAAGGGAATTTTCGAGGTTGATAGCGTCCGAGGCATCCGATGAGGAGTGCTGGAATGGGCTACGCGCACGAGGAATGTGGCTTTGTCCCGTAGGTGCGCCAAGGCCCCACTGAGAACTTGTATTGTATACTAGCTGATATTTGTTATTACGGGCTGAGCCCTTGTAATATGTGTTGCCAACCTTTATTTGATTAATAAAGATTTGCTGCAATAAAGTGCCTTGCCTTTTTGCTCTGAGGGGGTGTTGGGGGGGGCGCGAAGCCATGCGTCGTCCCCCTACCCTCTTTTGATAGGGCTTCGAGGAGCCCTATATATATATATATATATATATTATTTTATTATATTTTTTTCGCGAGGGTGTGGTGAAGTCGCGCGCCGTCCCCCTACCTTCTTTTGATAGGGCTTCGGGGAGCCCTATATATAGGAAGCCTTTTTCCTACTCTCGGGTGTAGTTACTCCCTATTTCGTATCTCACAATGTATGGAGTATCTTGTGCAACCGAGAGTATGTATGCGTAGTATACGAGTATATAAGACCACCTAGGTGGTATTCACACCTTTTCAGGGGTGGTATGTACAATATTTTAGATATACTCATTTTTATGTGACATACTCTTTTTTATATGCGAATATGAAGGTATTTACAAAATATGCTAAAAACTATAGACTCTCTTGCAATTTTTTCGTGCGGTTCACATTGGAGTATCTTATAATTAGTATATGAGTATACCCAAAGTGATAAAAGAGTATATCAAGTTCTTTTAGGTGGTATATTAAAAGTGAGAGTAACTACACCCGGGAGTAGAAAGTATTTTTCATATATATATATATATATATATATATATATATATATATATATATATATATATATATATATATATATATATATATATATATATATATATATATATATATATATGTATATATATATATATATGTATATATATATATATATGTATATATATATACATATATATATATGTATACATATATATATATGTATACATATATATATATGTATACATATATATATATGTATACATATATATATATGTATACATATATATATATGTATACATATATATATATACATATATATATATGTATACATATATATATATATATATACATATATATATATATATATACATATATATATATATATTTATGTAGTAAAGTGATTTAAGCCGCACAGTCCCTACCTTCTTTTGATAGGGCTTGGATATATATATATATATATATATATATATATATATATATATATATATATATATATATATATATTTGTGAGGGGTATGGCTTACACTGTCTCCTTACCATATATATATATATACATATATATATATATATACATATATATATATATATACATATATATATATATATACATATATATATATATAGGACACTTGTTTAGACTCTCGAGTATGTACTCCCACTTCAATATACCACTTAAACGAATATATTATACTTCTTTATCACTTTTAGTATACTTGAATACCAATTATAAGATACTCCAATGTGACTTGATCATAAAATTTTCATTGGAGGCCTTTATTTTTGCTATATACCTTTTTTCATACATAAAAGAAGTATATACACGGATTTTGGTATAAAAAGTGGATTTTCATGAAATTTTTCATGGAACTCACTTTGGGGTATCTTATAATCATTATTGGAGTATACTCAAATTGATAAAGAGGTGTCATTATACAATTTAAGTGGTATATGAGAGGTGGGAGTACGTACTCCCAGGAGTACCATACCATTTTCCTATATATATATATTTGCGAGGGGGTGGCGAAGCCACGCGTCGTCCCCCTACCTTCTTTTGATAGGGCTTCGAGGAGCCCTATATATATATATATAACTCCCGTTTTGTACTCCCGGGAGTACATACTACCATTTCGAATATAACACTTAAACGAACGTATTATACTTCTTTATCATTTTCAATATACCTAAATATCAATTATAAGATACTCCAATACGACTTGATTGATTTTTTTGCTATATACCATTTTTCATACATAAAAGAAGTATATATACAAATTTTGCTATAAAAAGTGGACTTTAACGAATTTTTTCATAGAACTCACTTTGGAGTATCTTATAATCATTATTGGAGTATATTCAGATAGATAAAGAGGTATCATCATACGATTTAAGTGGTATATGAGAAGGAGTACGATCTCTGTGAGTACCATACCATTTTCCTATATATATATATATATATATATATATATATATATATATATATATATATATATATATATATATATTTTACTTAGGGTATGATGGGCCAAGGCCATACGTGGTGTCTTATTTTATACGCTCGTGCCCTTGGGGGATCTCGGTGTGCACCGGGGCCGAAGGCCATGCGCGGTGTCTTATTTTATACACTCGTGCCCTCGGGGGACCTCGGTGTGCACCGGGGCCGAAGGCCATGTGCGGTGTCTTATTTTATACACTCGTGCCCTCGGGGAACCTCGGTGTGTTGTGCGGGGTTCTTTATATATTGCGTTGATACAAAATGCCCAAAAAAGGTTACAGTTGCTTTCTTACAAACCCCCCTTTTCGCGGAACGGGGCTATTAGCCGGTCGCAGCCGGGGTTTTTACAATGCGGCTGCTAGGAGTAGAACTTGCGGAGACTTTTTGCGTTCCATGTGTGGTTGAGCTGCTGGCCTTCGGTGGTGGCGATATGGTAGGATCCTGCCCTTGTGCTTTGGGTGATGATGTAGGGCCCCTCCCATTTGGACTGCAGCTTGCCAACTGTCTCGGGGTTGGCCACCCTTTTGAGGACCATGTCACCCGGCGCAAGGGGCGGGCCCAGACCTTCTTGTTATACGCCCTCGCGACGCCTGCTGCATAGCTTGCCATATTTGATATGGCCTGCACACGATGCTCCTCTATTAGATTCAGGGAGACTTCCCGGCGCTCTGGATTGTCGGGCTGGCTTGCTCGGAGGGATTAGCTATGAGTTCTCCTGGGGTCATGGCCTCATCCCCGAAGAGGAGCCTGAATGGAGAGAAACCGGTGGCTCTGGTCGGCGAGGTTCGGAGTGCTCACACGGCCTTCTGGAGCTCTTCGAGCCACAGTCCTTTTGGCAAGCCCACTAGGCGTTTGTTGAGCCCTGCCAATACGTTGCCATTTGCCCTTTCGACTGCGCCGTTGGATTCCGGGTGCCCTACGGATGCGAAGGATATGGTGGCTCCCAGGCCTTCGCAGAATGACCTGAAGGTCGCGGAGTTGAACGGGTGCCGCTTGTCGCGATGACGTATGTCGGGGGACCCTGCATCTACAAATAATGTTCTTCCAAACGAAACGTTGGGCTGTCGCTGATGTTATTTTAGGTACAGGCTCGGCCTCTACCCACCTTGAGAAGTATTCGATGGCGACAAAGACGAAGCGAAGGTTGCCCCTTGTTGCTGGGAAGGGGCCAATGATGTCGAGGCCCCATCTTGCGAAGGGCCGAGAATGGGGGCAAGGGTTGCAGCGGGACAGGAGGTGCTTTTGGGTTGTTATCGCCCACCGACACCCCGCAATGCCGACGAGGTGTTCGCGTCGCGCAGCAGCGCTGGCCGCGAAAAAGCCTTGTCGGAAGGCTCTGGCCACAATGCTCCGCGGGGCCTGATGTTCTCAAGCTCCTTCGTATTTCTTGAGGAGGTGCCGCCTTCTTCTGCCGAGATGCATCAGAGGAAGGGGCGCAAACGCCCCCTTGTACACCCGCCCAATGAGGCAGTAATTCCTGGCCCGGTGCTTGAGCCGTTTTGCCTCGATCGGGTCGTCAGGTTCTCTGCTTGCAAGGTAGGCGATAATGATGCTGCGCTAGTCTGTGACGTCGATGTGTGTGACGTGGTGCGTGGTCCCTTGTGACGTCTGGGTTGGTTTGGTACCTTCGGGCTCAACCCCTTGTGGTTTAGGCGGAGCCCCTGGTGCTCCGCATGGAACGGCTGGCGCCTCGGTTGAGGCGGAGGGTTTGGTAAGTATCTCGTAGAAGACCTCCGGCGGGGGTTGGTCGTTGGAGCTGGCCATCTTCGCAAGTCGATCGACAGCTTCATTGGCACTTCTGGGGATCGCCTGGACGGTGATTCCGAGGAAACCTTTAGCTATGGCCTGTACCGCTGCGTGGTATCGGGTCATCTCGGGATCTCTTGTTTCAAATGTCTTATCGAAGTGTCCCGCCATGAGGCGGGAATCGCTTTTGACAATCACTCGCTTGGCTCCCAGCGCCTTTGCTCTGCGGAGGCCTAGGAGGAGTGCCTCGTATTCTGAGGCATTGTTTGTAGTGGGAAAGTTGAGTCGTGCAGCGTGTGAAATACTTCGACCGTCTGGGGCGACAAGGATGGCCGCCGCACCTGCTCCCGTGGCGCACCAGGACCCGTCGGTGTACAATGTCCATGGCGCCTCGACGGCATTCGCCGACCGTTCTGTGTGAGGGGTCCACTCGGCGACGAAGTCAGCCAATGATTGGGATTTTATTGTAGTGCGTGGAGCAAATGTGACGTCGAAGGGTGCAAGTTCTGCGGCCCATTTGCCAACACGTCCGGAGGCATCCTTGTTTCGCAACATGAGAGCCAACGGATAGGAGGTTGGGATCGTGATTGCGTGCGCTAGGAAGTAATGACGGAGTTTACGCGAAGCCATGAGCAAGGTGTATGCTAGTTTTTCCAGCTCCATGTACCTCATCTTGGCTCCACGGCGTTTTCGACACGTAATAGACGGGTCGCCGCCCGCCTTCTTCTTGATGAGGATCGCACACCGCAGGCTTGAGGCGCGAGGTATAAGAGGAGCCGTGCTCCGCCTTGCGCCGTGAGGCCGATACCGAGCGAGGTATCGCTGAGTTCTTGAAATGCTTCTTGGCACTCCTTTGTCCATCTAATGGTTCCGCACTCGAGGTCTTGAAGAAGGGCAAAGCCCGCTCCGCCGAGCGATAAGAATCACCGAGGCCGCGAGGCGCCCCCGCCGCTGCACCTCCGGCGCCACGGTGGTTCCATTTCTTGTATGCCCCTGATTTTTTCTAGGTTTGCTTCAATACCTCTGTTTGACACGAGGAACCCCAATAGCTTCCCCGCTCTGACGTCGAAGGCGCACTTCTCTGGGTTGAGCTTGATTTCCTCTGCTCGGAGGCTGGTGAAGGTTTCTCGTAGGTATCCGGGTGGGAGCCTACGAGCTTGCTTTTAACCACAATGTCATCGACATAAGCTTCGACATTTCGGCCGAGCTGCCCTGCGATGACTCTTGTGATAAGGCGGGTAAAGGTTGTTCCCGCGTTTTTCAGCCCGAAGGCATGCGATGGTAGCAGTAGGTACCAATGGGTGTGATGAAGGCAGTTTTTGTTTCATCTTCCTACGATGGGCCGGCACGACACGGCCCTGTTAGGCACGATACTGTTTTAATATAGGTATATAATTTTATTTTTATTTATTAATATTTATATAATTTTCTTTCTATTTTTAATACTTATATGGATTTATTTTGTAGTTTTTAAATTTTATATAGTTTATTTTATAAGTATATATAAATTTATTTTGATTTTTTAAATATATGTATATATTCTAGGATTGTTCACGACACGAAAGGGCTATGGATCGTGCTTGACCGTCACCGCAGCTCTTGGGTTGGCCCGACAGCACAAATAGTAGCCGGACTGAAATGGGCCGGACCAGAATGGGCGGGCCACCACAGGCCCGTGCCGTGCCGGACCGGACCCCCATTTGGCCTCTGCTCCCACCGTTGCTGTTGCTGCTGCTGCTGCTGCTTCTGCTCTCTCTTTTCGCTGTTGCTCTCCCCCACTCCTATCCATTTGACCAAAAGGCCAAATTTCCCGTTGATTTTGCCTTGTGGGGTTTGAGTTCTTCTTCCGGATCGACCTAAAGAGTCCCTTTGTGTTGTCGAAATCTGTGGATTTCGTTTGCATTTGAGGCGGGCGTGGCTACAGTTTGGAGCGGTTGCAGCACAAGCCGCGGCCCCTTCAGCCAAAAACTACCTCTGCGCAGCAAGAAGGGCGGTGAGGACACAAGAATCCATCCAAGGAATGGGGACCGGAGTAGAGGTGACGCCCGCCCGGTACAAGCTGTAAGCACCATGGTTATTATGGCCAGAGTTTTTGTTTGTAGGGCGGCTCCATGTGTTCTTGAATCTGATGTCACCAGCAAGGAGGAGGTTGGCATGGGGTTTTGGGGCCTGGATGATGAACCACCTGATGCTGATGGTTTCGATCATTACAAGAGGCACGGGCTGTAGCGGAGTCTGGTGAGGCCGGCTGTTGTGGAGAAGGGCCCCGTGGACGCAAGAAGTGCGTCGTCGGCGTTGGTGTCAGTCACAGAGAGTAAATCTGAGCTTGGGGGATCGAGGTTGCACTTCTTGGAAGAGAGGGATGAAGAAACACTGTCCAAAAGGTTGATAAAGCTCAGCCAATCCAACAAGGTCAGGAGTGCCACTGAGCTGTTTGATTCGATGGGTGCGTCCGGATTGCAGCCGAGCGCGCATGCCTGTAACTCTCTTTTGGCTAGTTTTGTCCGCAGAAGTTCTTTGGCGGATGCGATGAAGATGTTTGAGTGTATGAAGGGGAAAGGAATGGGAACCGGGCATACAAATACCTTGATACTCAAGGCTGTTGCGAGTACTGAGGGTGGTTATATTGCTGCCTTGGAAATGTTCAATGAGATTGAAGTGGAGAACGAATCAAGGAAATTTCTTGATGTTATCGTTTACAATACGATGATATCTGTGTGTGGAAGAGCAAAAGACTAGACACAAGCGGAGAGACTGTTGCTGAAATTTCATGTTTAAAATTACTAGTTAGTACTTATGTCTACACATATACGTTCAATTTGATTAGAGATTATGGTGTAGATGGTAAGTTCTATATTTATCGAATATGTATTACATGTGATAAGCTTGATGAATTGAAATTGCATGTTTTGGATAAAGAATCTTTTGTGCCATATCATGATCATAATGAGATAAGTTTGAATAATAGTGCTTGCTGTTTAGAAAGATTTATTAAGTCTACTTGTTCATCATTTGTTGTACAATCATGTATAAGTAATCAGAGTAGCGCAGTTAAAGCATGGAAGGCTCTAAAAAATTTTCTCCACATATTTGAATAACTTGATCTAGTTTGTTCCTTTAATATCTTGTCCATGTACTTAGAAAAGTCGAGGATGATTTTTTCTTATGGGAGGGAGAATGATGTGAATGAATGGAGTACTAAAATTTATATACCAAATACATCCTATAGCTGTTGTTGTGCAAATTGGCTTGTGCAAAATAACGAGAATGACAAAAAAATGATGCATACATATATCACGCATATACATTATTCTTTTTGTTTAGAATACTTTCAAGAAATCATAATCATAATGTGCTAAACGGCAGGAGTGTGGATGACAAATATATATACCATATATATACACTGTATTCTTTGTTTAGTACAATTTCAGGCTATCAAAAGCCAAATACGGCTTTTCTTGAAGAAAGGGAGGATGATGAGGACATCCTCGACACTAGTGCATCATCCATCTCTTCAAGTGTACAAGATGTTAATTATGATCTGTATAAGTGTCCAATGATAAGAGCACAAGCTATAAAGATCAATCAACAGGTGAACTCGCTCCTAGTTGAATTTGATTTTAATTTACATGAAAATTGGTTACTACCTAATGCTAGTATTTTAATTGTTCTCAGGTTTGTGCGTGAGGAGACTTTGGGAACCAAGAAGATTATTTGTTGTCTAGGAGTACGTGCCAGTGGAAGGTGCGGGAGCATGGAGACACCAGAAGAAGAGTCATGCGGATTTCTTGCACTTGGTGGATACGCGGATGTAAAAGACCAGCAACTCATTATGCATGCATGTGCATGCATGAGATTAAATAGAAATTATGAGTGCATGGCTATTTGCACGTGGAGAAAAGAAATGAAGAAATCAGGGTCACTACTACAAAAAAGGCTAATACTAGACGCCTCATCACAGACGGTTGGCCAAAACCGTCTGTATCACATGAAATCACAGACGATTTTGGTTTAAAGACCGTCTGTGTAAATGGATGCGCTAAAAGCCGTATGTGAAAAGAAAATATCACAGACGGTTTGTGTTTAAAACCGTCTGTGAAGTATCACAGACGGTTCGTAAAAATAACCGTCTGTGAAGTAAACCATTATCACAGACGGTTTGTAACAAACAATCGTTTGTGAAGCTTCCAAGACGATTCTTTTAACTAACCGTCTGTGATAATAGTATACTTCGCAGACGGTTTTTTATCAGAACCGTCTGTGATAATTAAATGTTTTGACTCCCACACGTTATGCATGCGTCTCTTCGTCTCCCGCGTCGACGGACGCCGATACGTCTCTTCGTCTCCCGCGCCGACGGGTGCCGATGCGTCTCTTCGTCTCGCGCGCCGACGTAAATGTGTCTATTCGAAGTTTTATAAGAGTGATATTATCGCGCGCCATGGTGAGCACGCATGATATTGAATAGTACACCATGGTGAGCACGCGGAGCATGACAGCGAGGACCAAGCGGGCGAGGAGGTCGGCGATCGGCGTCCTTGATCTTCCTGACTAGGTCGTCGTCCGCATCGTCGGCCTCGTGGCCGCGAGCTCTCCTCAGTCCATGGCTGATCTCTGCAGCCTACGAACCACGTACGTATTCTGTTCTTTTGTTTTTGGTATAAGTCTGGTTATAGTCAGTTTGTGAAGATGACTGTAGCGTACAAAACCGAAAAGTCGTATCATGATACGGCGCAAAAAATAAAATCTCGTGATGATTTCGTTTTGTGTCCAATATTCTGTAATTAATTATTGTATTAAGATTCTATATATCATCTTGAATTTTAGTTGCAAGGCCATGTACAAGGCGTCCAAGGCGCGCGCCGTGGGAATGCGCGTGGCGCTGGAGCAGGAGGAGCCGATGAAGTGGCAGAACAACAAACGCTACCTCACCGTCGTCAACCACCTGGCCGGCGTGGGCAACCCGGAGGCCTGCTTCATTGTCGGACTCGCGCTTGTCTTCGCGCCTCAAGACATGCAGTGTAGCCTCGTGTTCCTTGAATGGGCGGCCCACGCCGTCGCCGGCCACAAGGTCACGACCTCCTCCTCTCTACATAGCAAGCGAGACGCGCGACGTTGGGAAGCAGTACATCAGGCAGGTCGAGGGCGAGCCGTCCGGCGGCGGGTGCGAGACGGCCAAAAGGACCAACCGGGAGTGTAGGTGGTGCCAGAGGCTTGCCGTGGACATGATCCAAGCGGCGGCGTGGGGGAGGATGGCCGCCGCCATTGGCCGTGTGGGCGCTGCTCGAGGATTCGCCACCGTGCACGAGCACCGGCTGTGGCGTGTCAGGGTGGGATGACTACGCCGTCTTCTACAGCGATGACTGCAGGATTAAGCATGAGTATGCCAAATTCTTTGGAGAGGTGTTGGACTACTTGCCATAAAATAATTAGTTGTTTTATGTATATGTTAATTTGCATTTATCTATATCAGAATGTGTCAAATGTTCTGAATTTTAAATTTGCATTTATGTATTTATCACAGACTTCCAAACGAGAGAACTTCTCTTTATACGCCATGTTGTTCTGCACCATCAATGATTTATCACAAGATTAAACCTTAACCTAAAGCAACTCCCCAAAAGAAAATAGAAATAAAAACTTATGATCATCATCTGGAACCAATTTATTCAAATACTAGAATGATTATCATGAATTAATATAATTTTTACCAAATTTTTGGAACTATATTTCACCTACAGAAAATTTAAACTTAATATAATGACCTATTAGGTTTGAATATAAACTATACAAATTAAATCAAGAAAAATAAGATTGTCTCTTTCTAAAATAGACAAAATGATGATGGTTCTATTATGGAACCGTCAGTGATACGTATCACAGACGGTTCTATTATGGACCCGGCTGTGATATGAGACCATATCACAGGCGGGTCCATAATAGAACCGTCTATGATACGTATCACTGACGGTTCTATAATAGAACCGTATATGATATACAATTATTAATAAGAGCCCGCGCGCTAGGGTTTGCACCCTAACTCGTCACTCCCCAACGCACGCTAGGGTTCGAGACTTTGGTCGGGCTCCCGCATCGCGACTCCCCCACCGCCGATTCGACCTCGCCGTCATCTCCCCCGACAAATCGAGCTCGCCCCGCCATCTCCCCCGTCGAATCGAGATCGCCCCGCCATCTACACCGTCGAATCGAGGTCGCCGCCATCTCCCTCACCGAATCGAGCTCGCCCCGCCATCTCCCTCGCCGAATCGAGCTCGCCCCGCCATCTCCCAAGCTGAATCGAGCTCGCCCCGCCATCTACGCCGCCGAATCGAGCTCGCCCTGCCATCTCCCCTCTGCTCCCTCGGCTACCTCACCTCGGCCAAATTTGCCTCTCTCCCCTGGATGTGGGTTGTGCTGGTGGTGGCAGGTGTTTGCCGCCGTTGCTGCGTCGTGTTTGCACTGGATCATGATTTTTTTAATTATCATGGACGTCTAAGAAATCTACCAAGCAGTATGAGGAGGATGAGATAGCATGCAGCCACGGACATCCTGCCTACATGGACTGCTTCATCAGCATGAATTGATGCCTTGAGCTCTTAGATTACCTGCTGTTATGTATTGTGTATAGATTGTGCTCTTGGATGATACTTCTATGATGAATTGATGTCACAAATGCACTTGGATGTGATATAATTGTGCCTTGAGCTGTTAGATTACCTGTTGTTATGTATTGTGTATAGATTGTGCCCTTGGATGATACTTCTATGATGAATTGATGTCACAAATGCAATTGAATGTGATATTGTGTATAGATTAATTGTGTCTTGAGTTGTTAGATTACCTGCTGCTATGTATTGTGTATAGATTGTGCCATTGGATGATACTTCTATGATGAATTGATGTCACAAATGCAATTAAATGTGATATTGTGTATAGATTCATTGTGCCTTGAGCTGTTAGATTACTTGTTGTTATGTATTGTGTATAGATTGTGCCCTTGGATGATACTTCTATGATGAATTGATGTCACAGATGCAATTGGATGTGATATTGTGCATAGATTAATTGTGTCTTGAGCTGTTTGATTACCTGCTGTTATGTATTGTGTATAGATTGTGCCATTGGATGATACTTCTATGATGAATTGATCTCACAAATGCAATTGGATGTGATATTGTGTATAGATTAATTGTGCCTTGAGCTGTTAGATTACCCTGCTATTATGTATTGTGTATAGATTGTGCCCTTGGATGATACTTCTATTATGGATCCTAATCTTTTCTCTATAAAGTCTCTAAGCAGTGTCTATTTATGCCTTTAAAATCGGCATCATATATATATTATGTATATATTGTTCGTAGTCCCTCAGCCACTTTCGGGGGGTCGTCCACGCAGCATGAGGAGGATGAGACAGCAGCCACGGACAACTTCATCGAGCCCCTGCAAGTTCAAGAAGCATGGCTGCCGAGAGAGCATCAGGATATCCAATTACCTAGATGTTGTCGATAGGTAATTGGACGTCGTTGTGTTTAGAAAGTGACATGGACGCACAACTACTCCGACCGTATCGACCACGTTACTTTCGAACACAACGACGCCCAATTACTCGCCAATGACATCCGTAATTGGATGTCCTAACGCTCTCTTGGCGAGCCATGCTTCTTGAACTTGCGGGGCTCGATGAAGTTGTCCGTGGCTACTGCCTCATCCTCATGTTATGTTGCGTGGTCGACCCTCGAAAGTGGCCGAGATATATACGAACAATATATATATATATATGATATATATATTATAAAGTCACATATATATATATATATATACTACTTGGAGACTTTATAGAGAAATATCATCAAAGGCGCATACTTGGAGACTTTGTAGAGAAAAATCATCAAACAAACGCCTATAGAGAAAAGTCATCACAAACGGTTTCAGCTACAAACCGCCTATAGAGAAAAATCATCACAGACGGTTTCACATACAAACTGTCTATAGAGAAAAGTCATCACAGACGGTTTCAACTACAAACCGTCTGTGATAGTTCCCTATCACAGACGGTTTTTAGTTAATAATCGTCTGTGATGACTCATGTCATCACTGACTCATAGACTCAGACGGCTCACGAAACCGTCTGTGATGACGTTTTTGAACCGTCTGTGAAGACCTTTTCTGTAGTAGTGGGTGCATGGCTTTGCACGTGGAGCAAGGGCCTGCGTGCTAAGCTGAACCAAATTTGTTTTATTCGGTCATGTATCTTTAAATTAGTTGTTGCATCCAAATCCAAGGTGGAACAGTCCAAGCTCATTAGAGATAAGATAGGAAACTTCGGTCTCTTGACCGAATAGGAAGTGAATTCGGCCAACCTGGCCGAATCAATCCCGAGATGGCCTTAGGCCTTGCGTGCGTGTGCTCTTAAATACACCAACCCTGTTGTAACTCGGAGATTTATGAGATTAAAAATAGATTGCTTGTGTTCTTCTTGATGGCCGATGGCATCAATGGGAAAAATTAAGAGTTATTGTTAATGAGATCGTTCAACCTTTTCGCTAGGAATTGGGAGCATGATAGGGTTTCACTTGGTAGTCGTGAAGTTCAGCGCGTGTGTTCTTGCGAATTAAAGAGTGTTTGTTCTTGTATTGGCAACAGAGGATCACTACGATTCGAGAGGCTATACGTGAGTATCTTGATCCTACGTTGAGAAGACCGGGTGACCCCGTATCAGGAGTGATCGTACTATACAAGTTAAAGCCGAATGGTTGGGCTGTCACACTAAGGGCATGTTTGGTTGCTAGTGTTGAAGTATAAGTGAATTGTTCGTCTTTCCTCATCAACTTAAACTTTTGGGTGAATTGCTTGATACATGCAACTCAGTATGGTATCAGAGTCAAGAGGTCTTGAGTTCAAGATCTGGTTGGTGCAATTAAAAATAATAATTGCAGCTCACTTCTATTCCACGTCTTAAACCTGAGAGAGCCTATACGTGAGGAAGAATGTTGAAGTAGGCTAAAGGAAAATTTGCAGTCCATCCAGTCCAGCTCTTCCGATTTTCCCCATCCATGCTTCTTATTGATTGCCTCTGCCTATGCTTCCCTTTGGAGAGCGTTCGCGTCGTGGGTGTCGGTTCATCGCACTTGGAGAGTCGCATGGATGGGTTGTGCGTGCACACCGCCGCTCTGCTGTTTGATGGCGAAGCTGGCCGTCGGTCGTTCTAGTGCACAACACAAGCGACGGGCGCGGCAATTACAGAGCCCGTCCGTCCGTGTGTCGTTTCGGGGCCGCGGGCTTGGCGGACGGGGGGCAGCGCCGCAGTGGCACGGCACCGCGCGGTGCAGGCCTCCAAGCTCCTCGTGGGCTCGCCCGTGCCCGTGCTCGGAGGCAGCCGCGCACGCAAACGAGGGAAAAAACGTGCCATGCCGCGTGCATGACCGCCGCTGTCCCCCGGGGCGGCGTGGCACGACTGGTGCGCGCGACGGGCGGGGCGGGGCGCGCCGCGTGGGATGTGGGCATGGTCGTGTGGTGTTCTTGGATTGGATTCACGTGGGCTCTCGATTGGCGGGAGTTCGGCAACGCGCGGTGCCCGCTTCGTTGGTGCCTCGCCTTTGCGCGGCAGCGCCATGGCTCGCCCATGGTCGCTTCGTCGGGCTAGATTGCGCGCGCGGTGTTAGCCATGCATTTTGCGTGCCGTCTGCGTAAGTGGCGGATGCCAATCGAAAGTGGCGCCCCACCGCCCCACTGCCGTAGATAATCCATGTGGTTTCTGTGCGCCGTGATGCAATTCTTTTGAGAGCTCGCTGCACAGTTCAATGCATACGCTTGTCTTCAGCTAGTGGTTAGTACGACATCCTGTGTAGTCACCACTCACCAGCTATCTTTAAGCTTAATGAAACCGCGTGATTTGCCCTTTTGTTTGCTTAGAGCATCTACAATAGTTCATGTCACTTGTTACTAAAGGGTGAACACATCAGCATTTAAGTGATATGGAGGAGAGAAGATAAGCTTGTTTCTAGAAAAAGAAACAAGTAAATTGTTGAGACCAAGACACAAGAAACAATAAAATAGCTATTGAAGATTTGCTTGTTATCTAAAAATATATTTTGTGTATATTAATTAAAGTATGAATTAAAGTCTTAGATACAAACTCAAGAAATAATTCATTGGAAGGCTTATTTCTTTTTTATTAGATTGAGTACTCTCTCTCCTCTTAGTAACAAGTTAAAAACAAACTATTGTACATGCTCTTAATGAAACCTCTAAGATGATCTGTAATATTTTTCGTACAAGTGGAGAAGCGCATGTGAGAACCCGCGTAATTAGCTAATCTTTTTTTTCGATAATCGGTAATTAGCGGTAGTTAATCCCGTCTTACCGCTAAGTTAGCGAGAGTGTCGCGATCATCGTTAAGCCTTTAATTGTCGTGTTTCGTTTCGTGAGCAGCGCATCATTGCATTCATCAGTGCACAATAGCATCAATCATAATTAGATTGCACCTTCCATTTGCATTAGATAATTAAGTCAATTATAAGCATTACCATAGAAGTGCATCATCATCTCATATCATCTAGTGTTGTTTAAATAGTTACAACTTAAATTGGTTTGCAAAGCAATATAAAGAGTACATCCTGCATTTCATATCGCCGAGCCCTCCTTGTATCCTTGTTCTTCGAACGCCGACCCATCAAACCTCGGTGTCGTCCTTGTCATCCAAGAAACCTGCACGCATACCACTCTCCGCCAATATTGTTAGACAGAAGCAAGCCACAGTATCATTAAAGTAAAGATTGCCGTCAGTCTCACTGAGCAACCTGAGTAGTCAGTCCCTTGACCATCAAGACACCCAGACCAATCGGAGTTAGTCGGCTCCTTGATCGCCAAGATATCCGGACCACCCGAGGTCCTTCGATACCTGTCACTTCTGTGGGTCTCATCATCCGGCAATATTAGAATCGATACCCACATTTTGCCGACCTACCTCAGTCAATATCCGAAAACCAATCCAAAGCCCACTTTTGGACCCAAGGTCCTTAGGCCATAGCAGTAGGAGCATCATTTGGACCAGAGATCCATCAGCATTTTCAGCCAACAGTGGAATCAGAGAGAGACAGGGAGATTAGAGCAATCCCAAAATATCAATCACAAGAGAGCATAAAGGATAAGGGAAAGAGGCATAGTGGTCTTTGACCAGCCACAAGGGAAACCACAGTCAAGGGATTAGAGCAACCGAAGTTAGCCTCCACAGCAATGCATCTCCCCGTATAAAGCGCCCCTATACTCCCCACTACTTCCCTCAAAGTCTCATACAAAGCCAACACATGGCAACACAGCAGAACCAAAGCAAAACAGCCAAGGGCAGCAAGGCATGAGGGGGGCATAGAGGGAATGCACAGGGCCAAAGGAAGCCACAACCACCAACCACAAGGGCATAGTGGTCAGTAGCATGGCAAGAGTTGAACCAGCCGAAATGCATTCCCCCTGGGAGAAGCTCTTATCCCCTCATTGCCTCTCATAGTCTCACACAAGCAACCTCATCCACAGAACTGAGCCACCACCTGGAGCAAGGCATAGGCCAACCTTCTCAAGCTTATCCCTCCCCAGCCGAAACATCCCCCCCCTACCTGAGGCTTCTGCTCACAAAAGCCACCCAGCACAAGCCATTCTCACAAGCACAAGATAAGGTCAACAGAGGGCACAAGATAAGGTCAACAGAGGGCTCAAGCTCATCCACACAAAGTATAGAACCCAGGAGGTTCACTGCCCAAATCAAGAGCCAGCAGTAAGCCAAGCCTCCCACTGCCATCCTCAAGGTCAAACCACCGCAAGACACCAAGGGCAGCAGAGCAAGCAAAGCCAAACAGCACTAACACCCCCACCTCCCACTGCCCACTAGCACCTCCATCCATAAACCCACCATGCAGTAGTAGTAAGAAGAAGGAGAGGAGCATAGGTGAAGGGGAAGACCGGGGGAGCCAGGCGGCAAGAAGCCAGAAGGCAAGGAGCACAGGAAGAAGGGCGACAGCGGCGACGACTTCGAACCATCGATGACCACCTGAACTCCACGTCAACCAGCGTCGCCAGGCATCAAGCAGCCAGGAGGAGGGCCAAGCTCTGATGCTACATCATCACAGCCTGCAAGCCACCCACCGCAACGGAGAAGAAGGGAGCACCAGCACGAGGCCGACACTGCTACCCTCTTCCCTCAATCCCAGAAACCACAGGAGGTAACCCTAGATATGCATCAGTATCCTCTACTCGTTCACACAAGGACACATCACAGGAGCATCAACATTCAGCCCTCAGCATATTTCAGTTCATCTTATCACAGAGCACATCCCACAGTAGCATCACAGCTCTCAGCATCATCATCACAGAGCAGGGAGCAAGGTACAGGAAGGGGGAAGTCTTTACCTCAGTGTGAACCACGACCAAAACCCCACCATAATAGCAACTCACCCCATCACCTCCCTACATGCTTGAACATCTGTGAACCCACCTTCAGAGCAAGCATGATTCATGAAGTATGCATCAATATCAACAAATCAGTATAGCATCCGCATGTAAAAACTGAATTAAAATCAAAGTATTAAAAGGGGGGAGAGTAGAGAAGCAGGAGCAAGCTAGGGAGAGGCGCATGCGCGGCGGCAAAGACCGAGCCATGGCGAGTCAAGCCGCCGGTCGGCCGAGTGCCGGCGGCGGAGGCCGGCCGCAGGGCGCGGGCGGGCCAGAGAGGAGCCGCGAAGCATGAGGCGACCGAGGAGCCGAGCCGAGCTGGAGGGTAGAGGCGTCGGGGTAGAGCGGCGCTGGACCACACGGAGGGGGCGAGCACGGGCGGCGGCGCTAGGCACCTGGCCGGCCGGAGAGAGGCGGACGCCGGCAGCAAGAAGGGGAATGAGGAGATGGGGGAAGGGAGAAGAAACAGCAGCCGAGGGAGGGGAGTTCGGCTGGGAGTGGGGTTAAGAGAGGAGGTAAGGAGAGAGAAATTAGGGTTAGGTGAGGAGAGAGGTAATTAGGGGAATTAGGGTTATAAGATTAGGGGCTAGATTAGGGAATTGGATGTTTTTGGTGGGGTACCAGGATGATTGGGGATCGCTCTGGTTGAGTTGGTTTTGCTAGCGGTGGTAGTTCCTCGGATTGAGTGGCGGTAGGTTCCGCTGGTCGAGCGGCGGTAATACCACGCGTTGATCAGCGGCAGCATCGCGTGTAGAGCGTCTTGTTGGGGAATGCTAACTTAGTAGCGATCTCGAAAAGTTTTATTTAAATAAAACTGTGCTAACATTTAGAAAGCCACTAACTTATGTATCCATAGTATCATCTCAAAATCAAATATGTATTTATGTTTATTATTATTTGTGCTGTCGATTGCTACAGAAGACGATCCAGCATCGACGGGAGCAGCTGAGCAGAATTTCGTCAACACCAACCTTATCTACAACTTTGAAGGCAAGCGATCCTCTTGAACATGAATCTAGCTATTTTTAACTGAAATGTATATTACTATATCATATACTTATTGCATCCAAACTATTTCTCAAAACTCAAATCATTTAATGTCTATGATTATGAAAGAAAGAAAAAGATATGATGAATGATGAATGAGATGCAAGCAGAGTTAAATATTATGGCTGGTAAAGGGGGCCCGGGGCAAGGATGAAAGAGGGCAAGAGGTGGGACCCCTTTACATATGGTTAAAATATAAGGACCAACAACACTCTTGCTCGGTCAGATGCCGTATTTGAGTACCAACCATTCTCCTATTTTGGCAGGCAGAAAATGCTACCCGGTTACGTAATTATGCTCTCTACAATGGGTAAGTATATAGGTGTGAGTGTGTAAAGAAAGAAGCAGGCGCTATAGCGCTAGGTGGAGTGTTGGGTGCAGAGAGGATGAACTGGCCCAACCAACATTACCCGAACTCGGTGGTGGCCAGGTCAACACCGATGAAAAGTAATGGGTGGAGAAATTAATCACGTAACCTGGAAAACGTTCTGTATTCTGAACTCGAAGTCGCATCAAAGGAAATACGATGGACCTAGCTCATATAGAGCCCGGAATAGTTATGGGTAAAGTGGTATAAGCCTGCGCGATGCTATATCAAATCATGAATTCATGCCGCCTCTGGATTGGAGTCTCACGGAACCGCTAGGGTCTTTCTTCTCTCCGAGTGACTAGTAGTCTTTTCAGAATAAAATTTTGCCACCTAATGTTTTATTGAGTTATTTTCAGAAAAGAGATGAGCTAGAAAATGAAGAAAAGAGCAGAGATGAGTCATACAGTGCATTTTGCTATTAATGCTTGTGAGTACATTAATTTGTACTCAACCTTGCTAGTATTCTCCTTTGTAGATCCTAGTCCGACCGAGAACTATCCTGCGTGGGACGAAGGACTTGCAGGTACTGATGAAGCTGCACGAGGCGAGAGCGTTGACTTTGAAGACCAGAGTGAGATGGGTAGCTGATTTGGCGCTAGGGACGAATTGAAGACCGATGGAGTAAAGGAAGGCAGACAAAGGGATGTAGTCCCATTGTGCCGTTATAAATTGCTATGTAAGAACCTTAGCTTTACGTGGCTAACTGGAATGAAAGTACAGTTTATATTTTATTGTTCTGCTACGTTAACTCTGGTAAAGACTTACTATTCGTTGGAGCAGTGTTCTACTGAACAAACGAATAGTAATCCGTATGCCTAAGTGTGATTACCCCTGGGGTAATGACACGAGGCGCCGCAGCGCACACCAGCCAAGTTTGATTGAAGCTAAAGTAGGGACATGATTCTCGAGATCACGTATGAAAAGATATGGGTTTTTTAGATAGGTTCAGGTCTTATCCGGAGAGAATAACAACTCTACTCAATTGAACGA
This sequence comes from Ampelocalamus luodianensis, assembly GCA_036346255.1. Lineage (NCBI taxonomy): Eukaryota > Viridiplantae > Streptophyta > Magnoliopsida > Poales > Poaceae > Ampelocalamus > Ampelocalamus luodianensis. Next base: position 23,487,231 of record CM070621.1, read on the forward strand.
TATTACAAAATACAATAAGCCACCAAAACTAAGAAATGTTATCAATGACTTCTGTCTGTGTTGGTCTCTTCTCCCTGTCTCGCCAGCAACACCTCTTATAAAGCGTCGAAGGAGTGATAGTTGTTGTGCATTAGAAAGCGCTTTGACGGTTGCTGGAATCCACACGTTGATGTTGGTTGTTGTCAATGAGACATCCTCCTTGCACGTTTGCTATACGGTTATTGGCAGAGACGGAGAGAGGTGTGTGAAGTTATGTCAGAGACACATACGTGCACGTTTTGTATTAACTACCATACATAGTTGAGCATGATGTACATAGTCCCTAGTCGATGAGGTAGGACCCACATGTTCGTCTGTGAGACTTATAGACCAGAAGATGGTCGTGATTTTACCTTATTGTAACAGGCTTTCTGACTAGGGGTGTGGTCGTAATCTGAACTGATCGCAACATGGCTTGATCAAGGTAGACCTCTCCGACCAGAGATATACTAGAGCACTATTATAATACCATTATCTATAATAAATATTATAGATAAATAGCTTTATTAATCGAGGATACGTCGGAAACCAACTGCCTTTTCCTCGCTTCTTGAGTAGAGAATCCATGCATTCAGTTCATCAAACGTGCATGTTGGATGACAAGTCGTTTATTTGGCGCAGATCCAACTATAAACACATGTAAGCTCGTACCGATTCGAATGTAAGTTGTTTTGGACATTTATATTATCTTCAAAGTGACACTTTGACGATCAATTTCTATAAAAAAATATGTTGTTTCAAATAAAAATAGTTATACATTATAAAAAAATATTTCATGGTAAATCTAGTAATGCCAATTTCGTGTTGTGAATCTTGGTACTTCTTTATGTATTGATGGTCAAACTTACAAATGTTTGACCGACACAAATTCTAAATATTTGGAACCGAAGATAGTATATCGCTATGCTACCAAAAAATAACTCTAAAACATGATGTTGTGTCAACCTTTACATCCAGGTGAGTACATTTTAAACTTTCAATGATAAAACAAATGCTCATGCTCTATGAGGTCACAGATATCCTCAACCTCCGTACAAGGTACTCACGCCTTGTATGGTAACGTGGTGTTGTATTGTGGTCATGCAACAACAAATTTAGGGTGTGTTTGGTTGGTGGGATGAAGTTGAATGTGATGTGATGGTCTTGTATCATGTGGTTTCATTATTTTGGATGAATAAGATGGTTTAACATTTAGAAAGAATATTTCACAAATTTATATCACACCATCTAGAATAAGATGATTTCATTCAAACAACCAAACACATTGATAACTTTTTTCTTAAACCAACTTATACATGTACCATTTGGTTCAATCAACCAAACATAGACGGCAACTAATGAAGTAACTATGGTTGCTACAGGCAGATGGTGAGAAAGTACAAAAATTCTAATGGAGCTAAACAACCTTGTAAGGGGACAATTAAACAAATCCTTCTCCCAGGACATTAGCAACGGATGGGGATCATCTACATTACGACTCTTAATACAGATGTGCTACAATGCCCATAAATTAGGAACGATCTCAGCTGTACACTCTAAAAGAGAAGGGCAAAGCTATTGCTATAGTGTTTTTGATACTATCTTTCTCGTTTGTTGCTGCAGCACATAGTACTGTTCATCAATCATGAAACAATGTTTACAGTAAACACAGATGATCAGATCACGAGCAACCAGCTCTCCTGGTGGGCACACTGTCCCTGTCTGGTTGCTCTCGTATCCACTTAATTCCCCTACCCTCCAAAAGTACAGCCAGAAATATCTCTCTTTCGACGAGCTGATCTTGCATTACTTGCAAAGTTTGCAATAACCTAAAATCCTGAAACTTCACAGTTACTTGGAACAAAAAAAGCAAATATGAATGAATACTAACTTTCTTGTACAAAAAATCGTAGCGTTATTAATCATTGTCATTGATGCGCAGACCCTAGTAGGGTACACACCCAGCTCGTCCAGAAATCGCAGCAAGCACTCGTCACCTGAATCAAACAATTCAACAACTGCACTGCAGAGAAGGGCACGCATATCAAGATACACTGTTCGTTACCCCCGCTGCCACGTCGCTCGAAGAAGCCAGCAGCAGCTTGTTGTGTTGTACTGCCGAAAGCAGGAGCAGCATGCCAAACGGCAGTTCCCAGCTGTCCTGGAACCCAGAAATGGTGGCCTGAGCTCCAAATCCGCCACTGAATCGGCGCGGCCAACTGCCGGATCTCCCGGCCTCCCACGCGCGCCGCGGCGGCTCTGCTGGGAGCGAAGAAGAGTCTTGCTGCGGAGTGATTGGCGAAGGAGGGGGAAAAGGTGGGATCTTCGCTTCCTTCTCCGGCTTAAAAATGGCATCTTTTCTTGCAGATGCGAGGTTTTGCTCGTGGAAGGTGGGAAATTTGCTTCTTTCTCCGGGTTAAAAATGGCGTATTTTGTTGGCATTTACAAACCTTTGCTCGTACTGTTACTGCTCTGGCTGGTTAATTCTGGTTGAATTCGAAGAGTTTGCGTAAATTTAGAGTCGTTGCATCATGCTACTGGTTAATTCTGGTTGAATTCGAAGAGTTTGCGTAAATTTAGAGTCGTTGCATCATGTTACTGGTTAATTGTGCATGCTTTTGGCATCTAACTGTAATCATCCAAGAATCTGTTCACAAGGAAATGGCGGGCCTTAATCTTGCAGAGCACACACACATTGGATCATGATTTTGCTTTTATGTTCTAGGTAGGAAGCATGGTGGTGAGGCTGCTGCTTCTTGTGTTCATCTGTCTGCATGCTCCTAGCTGGGCTTCGGCTCAGCAACCAGAGGAAGCGACGGTCATAGTTAAAGGATCAACGAAAATTGCTGAAACGGATGTGAATTACGTGTGTGCTACAATTGACTGGTGGCCGCCAGAGAAGTGTAACTACAACCAATGCCCATGGGGTCAATCTTCAATTCTAAATTTGGTATGAATTATGTTGTTCTCTTGTTACCAGTAGGCTGTTATTGCACATTGGTTCATGGACTTAATTTTCATGTGGTGTTTCCACCAACTGGTTCATTCAGGATTTGGATCACCCCTTTCTGGCTCAAGCCATTCAAGGTATGTACTTGGACTTCATTCAGTAGTTGCCCGTTCCATATTAATTATCCTTCTAAACTATATAAGGATATATACAATTGTGCCATCTTTTCTAGGGAAACAGTCGTGATCTCTTGACTTTCTGAAAATTTTATTAGGCTGATTTTCCTTTTAGGGGGAGATTCAATAGTTGTGTGGTGTGCGGACACCTTCTAGATATTTTATATATCATGATAATAACTGAATTTGATCATAGTCTGAGGTTAATATTAGTTCACTGATGGCCTTTGAGTTATAATAAATGTAGTTTTTTTTTTTGAACGGTAGTTGTTTTGAGCCTCATTGGCTGTTTAACATGCAATTCGCCACAGACTGAACAGCACGATCTGTTCTAACTTCTAAGCATAACAAAGCACTATAATGGTAACTGTGGCTTGTGTCACTCCATGAAGTATTCTTTGTGCTCATAATTATGGAACTCAATAGGCACTAGAAGGACGAGATACTACCTACGTTAATGCCTTACTGAGATTTAATCTCTTGTTTCTTAGTGCACCAAATTTTGATTGGGCATTGGTGTTGGGCATAAGTGACCGATGCTAGAAAGATAAGAAATCTACAAACATACATGGTCTGGTGCAGTTGATTTTATTCAAACATTGTTACAATGTAATAAACACAACTCTTAATTCTTAAACCTTCTGCCTTTGTAGGAAGAAAGAATGTGATTTCTATGTTCGTAATAGGCCCACCTACTACGAATTGTCTATTCCAAAATCCAAAGAAAGTTCTTTTCTTCTTTGAGATGATATTCTCATGTGTTACTCTCTATGCTGTATTAAGTAGGCAAGTCCTCCAAATTCTGACATAATACTATCTGTAGTTCTGTACCATATGCAGTTGAAGTTATATTGGTGAAATATAATTCTCTTTATTTGCAGTACTCTTTTTCAACTGTAATCAATGGTTGGTTGGTTGGTTGGTTTCCTAGATGTCTAAAAAATTCTTCTTTAATTTTGTCTGCAGCATTTGATAATTTGAGGATTAGGCTGGGAGGCTCTTTGCAAGACCGAGTTGTTTATGATGTGGGAACAAATAGTCCATGCTCCCCATTCAGAAATATGTCAAATGGTTTGTTTGGTTTCTCAGTTGGTTGTCTAAGTATGGATAGGTGGGACAAGCTGAATGATCTATTCCGAAAAACAGGGTGAGGCTGATAATTTTAAGTTTGTATTCATACCATTGCTTTACGTATTTAAATGTAGCAGGCATCATTTGTGTCATATGTTCACATATTTGTACTCATATAGTCATATAGTCTCGAAACCATGTGATATGGCATTTCCCTTGATGTCTTCTGAGTTCTGTCAGTGTGGATTTTGTGTGACCTACTGGTAGTTGAAAAAACAATAGCTAACAGTTATCTTTTCTGCACGTCTTCAGCAAAACTAATTTGTTTGGGGAGGAGATACGATAAACCCAAGCCATATCAACATAACTAAATGACATATTTGTACAGGGAACTGATGTGCATAAGAGAGATTTTTCATTTTCTAAATGAAGCCCCATGTGCTTGTTTAGCATCATTTGTGCAATTTGTACATTCTTAGCAGAACTAGCTAATGGGTGAGCAAACATCTAACTGCAGAGCAATTGTCACATTTGGTCTGAATGCGCTCAATGGAAGGTATAATGTCCGGCGTTCTTTCTGGGCAGGCAAATGGAACTCTACAAACGCGTATGATTTTGTAAAATATACAATCTCAAAGGGATACCCAGTTGACTCATGGGAATTCGGTAATCTACTGTATCTTTTGTTGTGTACTCAGCTCCTTTATATTACCCCTTTTTTTTTCCAAAACAAAAGTTATTCTGAGTTCTGACACATGAAGTAAGGAGTGAGAATGTGAGCTACATTTTTCTTGTTTTTTCAGGTAATGAGCTGGGCGGGCATGGAATCGGGGCAAGAGTTGATGCTAAACTTTATGGAAAGGATGTAGTTGAACTTAAATCCATCCTCCGACAGCTGTATAAGGCACCACTCTCCCAGCCACTATTGTTAGCCCCTGGAGGATTCTTTGATCAGCAGTGGTACTCTCAGCTACTTCAGACTTCAGGTCATGGTGTTGTTAGTGCCTTGACACACCATATTTATAATCTTGGTGGAGGTACGTGATATGTCGCTTTTGCTCTAATGGCATTCAAAAAGGTCGTTTGAATGCCCAAAACTACAGCTTGATGCTTTGCATGACCTGAAGATATCAGAAAAAATGGCTGGCCATTTTGTAGGCAGGACTTTTACTCGCCTCGCATCCATGTATAATACTAATGCTTGTCTAACTTTCATTAAAAAAACCTGTCGTCTAGTTATACAAGGAATTGCATTATGGTTTGATGAGATGCCGAAAGATAAGTTACATGTGGGTCCCTATTTTTTCAAAGGTGCGTTACTTTTAATTTGGTTGCTTCTTTTTGTGCAATATAATAGTGCGTAATACTGCGAAGGAAAGGCTGCATGACATGACATCCCTAAAGAAAAAACATGCATGAAATATTCTATCAAGGAATAGCAAGGCCTTTCTTAGAAGACAACATATTAGTGAAGAACATCTTAATGTTGGGTTGAGCTCATTTTTATTCAATCAGAAATATAGCTGCACTGTTTGCCAGGCATCCTGGCCATTTTATCGTTAGCCATGCCAAATTCATGTAATGAATACACAAAATGCATCAGCAGTGACACTTCGTTTTCAGGGGATGATGTCCATCTTATAAGGAAGATCTTAGATCCTAAGTACTTAGATCGTGCTGAAGATACTTATAGGGACATGCAACTTACCCTCCAAAGGCATGGAACATGGGCTTCTGCTTGGGTCAGTGAAAGTGGGGGTGTATTCAACAATGGTGGTCTGCTGGTGTCAAATACATTCATCAACAGCATCTGGTCAGCTCTCAAATCTTTTTTTCATGAATTTGCACAGCTACACTCTGATGTAGTATCTTGTGCCAGCAAGAAGTGATGAATTTTCCGATGCAAGCAGGTATCTTGATCAACTTGGAATGGCTTCTAAGTACAATACAAAAGTATTCTGCAGGCAGACTCTCATCGGTGGCCACTATGGTCTACTTGACACAGAAACTTTTTTACCAAACCCTGATTACTACAGGCAAGGCTACACTCGTAAACTTGTAGTAGATGATTTAGTGCAGTGTTCTACAGAACACAGTTCTTATATTTTGGCCACATCTTGTGTTCGCAGTGCTCTACTATGGCATCGGCTTATGGGCAGTGGAGTTCTTTCAGTTGATATCAATGCATCACGTAGGTTGCGTGCTTATGCTCACTGCAGGAAACAACAGGTACGAGTTGTAATGGAGTGACTATTGTTACGAATAGCGAACATAACGAGAGAGGTACTCGCCAGCGGAGTCAGCACGAAAGACACGAATAGGGGTGGAGAACTGTGTATAGATCATAGTGGCAAATTGTTTATAGATAGATAAGATCTCACTACGAGAAGACATAAAATATATCCAAGTGTGGCGAGAAAAATCATCTATAAAAATGATATAATATCGATGACCCTTTCAAAGCGAAGGAGCGGACCCCAAACATCCGAATGAACAAGATCAAAGAATGCCGAGACACGACTCACTATGAGGATAAGGAAGTCAATCTGTTTACCTAACTTACGACAATCTAAAGACACATCTCTGAGACAGATCCTAGAAGACCACGACGAACCATAGACGACAGACGAGATCCACACATGACCAAGACGGTGATGCCATCACTGGAAAGAGCGGTAGGCGAAGTGGCGGCCGAGAGGCCGAGCGGCAACGGTGGCAGCGGAAGGAAGGTGGAGCAGTCAAGCTTCCAAAGACGCGTGAGTCAAGGTGCCGAGGCCGAACCAACGAGCTCCGTGCGGCGGTCCTGAACACAACAAGAGTCGAGTCGGAATGACCCGACAACCAAGATCGATGTCGCCCACAGAAGAAGGCGCATGGTAAGGCGAGGAACATAAGCAATGAAGGAATATGAAAAGATGAGTTGCTAAGAGAGCCGCGACGAGAGGCGAAGAGATGTACCATCGCAGTAAGAACACCGGCAGGGAATCAAGGGGTGTAATGAAGGGCGAGTGGAAGGATCGGAGTCATGTGAAAAGATGCTCCGAATCAAGAATCCACGGGAGGTACCGATCGTAAAAGGTGGTTTCTCGGTGCGAAGAGTCGATGCGAGCCCTGCAGAACTCGCCGAGGAGAACTGGCGGCAAGCGGCGTCGAAGTCGGCTATCTCTGCTCGGAGAGAAATGAAGAAGTCGATGCGGCGTCGATGTAGAAGCACCGATGCGCGCTAGTAGAAGAACGGCGAGAAAGATGCGCGCTTCTTATAGCACCGGGACTCAATGTGGCCGACCTTATTGCGATAGGAGCGGTGAGGCGACCACCGCCGGATGGGCGCCGCCACCACTGTGGCGGCCGGCGGAGTAGGCGATGTCTTGACGCGTGGAGCCGTCGGTGTAGGAGGCGGGCGGGCGGCGAGCACGGAGGAGTGGTAGCGAGCCAAAGCACCACTCAAGCGAGTCTCTCCGCACGTATCTCGATGAAGAGCCTCGAGAGTGACACGAGGTGGCGTGCAGGCGGCACGCCGCCGCCGAACTCGGGACGGCGAGTAAGGAACTCGTAGATCCGCCGAAACTCTGTCGGCCAAGACGGCGGTGTGTAGCACGAGCAGGGCGGCGGCCAGCGATCGAAGAGAGTCGGTGACGCCAAACGGCAGAGCTCTAAGCGTAAAAAGCGTCAACAGTAGCATCACCCTGCTGAAAAGAGTGTTCCTGGCGAACCACGGACAGGTAGAGAGTATCACCAGAGGGCTCGTGTCGCGAAGGTGAGTCCACATCCGAAAGCGATGGAAGTCCCACAACCTCGTAAGAGAACGAGGCGGATATCGGCGATGAGGCAAGCGACGGCGGCGTCGTCGTCGTACCACCGAGTGTAGGCGGTCGACGATCCTTGTAGAAGTCGAGCCTCCCGATGGCGAGATAGCCTCATCATCGCAAGACGAGCGGTCTCGGCGGCAGCCTTGTTGCCGGTTGTTGAAGCGGCGCAACAGCGAAACTCCGTCGGAGGTGTAGGCAAGCGGACGAGTAACATCGCCGAGAGGACGCCCGAGAGGCGAAGACCACGCATGTGGATGCGCATGTGAGACACGAAGTCGGTGTAATTAACACCATCGAAGATCACCGGGCAACGAGGGAGGGAAACGGTGCCCATTGGTAGGCGGCGCTGGACGGCGCGGCGATCAAGACAACGAAGTCTAACAGGCGGCGCTGGACGGCGCGGCGGTTAGAGCGACGTAATGAAATTCTCTCTCTCTCTCTCTCTCTCTCTCTCTCTCTCTCTCTTTTCTTTTTTTTTTGGGGCAGCTTACTTAACCGCCGGCGGGTTAGCTCCTTCGGCCCGTGAGGACACAAGAGGAGCTAGGAGCTAGGTTTAGCGTGCGGGCAGCGCGCAGCGCAAGGAGGCGGCAGCGGCGGCGCGCAAGGAGGCGGCGGCGCGGCGGCGCAGAGGCGGGGAGCGGTGGCGGCGCGAGTGGAGCGGGAGCGGTGGCGGCGCAGTGGGCGCGGCAGCGCGGCGCGCGGCGGTGGCGGCGCAAGTGGAGGTGGCGGCGCGGCGGGACGCGCGATCCGAGCGCGAGCGGCAACGGCGCAAGTGGAGGCGGCCACGCGCGAGGAGCCGGCCGAAGCTAGGTTCCGGGGCGGCACCGGAGTAGAGAAGGACCGGAGATCCGGTCGGAGCCGGAGCAGAGGAAGGCGTCTGACGGCCGGCGGTGCGGCTGGAGGCCGGAAGCGGCGCGGCAGCCGAGATCCGATCGAGAGAAGCGAAAGAAAACCTAGGTACGCTCTGATACCATGTTACGAATAGCGCTTGTATTCAATATGAGGCCAATGGGCCAGTATATATACACAGGTACATGCGGTAAATATGCAAAGAACCCCTTATAACAACGGGGAATTACAAACTATACATATATATCTAACAACTATTACCTTTTCAAGCGAACTGCGTGACACAGTTCGGAAGATTTTTAGATCATGTTGCTAAAGTTGAAGACTTGAAGTGATATGGCTGTTTTCCATGACTTGCGAAATCATTACTGTTTTGTCATGTCTGAAAATTTGCTACATTTTCACGGAATACGAGCTTATATAGTCTGCTAGATTACCCATTCTGCCATCTAGGCCGACTATCTGAACAAGCTTATTTCAAAATGCAGCAAGGGATCACTCTCCTCTTGATCAATCTAAGCAATACTACCGGATACAACGTCACCCTCCAGAATGACATTAACGTCAGCCTTGACAAAAGAACCAGCCTCCAGAAGCACGGTTCTTTCGCCCACAGCCTCAAAAGAGCAGTTTCATGGCTGGGAAGGAAGCCATCAAGCGACATTGCAAAGAGGGAGGAGTATCATCTGACCGCCAAGGATGGCGACCATCAGAGCAAGACAATGCTGCTCAACGCCGCGCCTTTGGAACTGGCAGACGATGGCAGCGTTCCAGCTCTGAATCCGGTGCTTGTTGCTGTTAATTCGCCGGTATACCTAGCTCCGACATCGATCGCCTTTGTAGTTCTACCGAAATTTGAGGCTAAGGCTTGTTCTTGAGAGAAACATGAAGGCTCTGTTCTTGAGAGACATGAAGGATCGCCTTTGTAGTTCTAACCGAAATTTGAGGCTAAGGCTTGTTCTTTAGAGAAACATGAAGCATCCCTTTACTGCGGTACGCCCTGGAACATTCCATTTGTTCATTTTGTGATAGAAATAGCATTATGCAAGGAGGAATATGATCAAGCAGAACAACTTGAATAGTGTAGGCACGTTTCGTGATAGAAATAGCATTATGCAAGGAGAATATGATCAAGCAGAACAACTTGAATAGTGTAAGCACGTTTTCTATTCTGAATTTTCTCTTGTAATGGCTGGCTTTACTGTCTGTCCATGTTACGTTCTTTCCAGATCTAACACATACCGGCATTGATACATTATCATTAGATGGCTAAAACCCTTTAATTTTATTCTTGTCGGGGTCCTTCCTAGCGAAAAGACACCCTCAAAAAATAAGCGTATGCTGCTTATTGTGGCGTGCACACGGTATTCTTTAGTAAAAGGCGAAAGAATAGTTCGCTTTGTGCTCACCACGCAGCTGCGATGCCCTGCCTACTCCACCACGGCTCCTATCTGTAGCATTCCCAGGTCCCTCCTCATGTTTACCAGGCGATATGGGACTAAAACGTCGCCGTGTGAGACGCGTGACCCCGACCGAATCCATAATGGGCCCTAGTGGCCCATGTACTAAGGTCTGTAAGGCTCGAGGACTGCAGAGCTTCGGTTTCCTTTTTCCAATTTATTTTCCCTTTCTTTTCTGCGAGGAGCAGAGCTTCAATTTCGGCATGACGTGAGATTCCAATTCCAACGGCATCTAGAATACTAAGCAACTGCGTACTAAATTACGACAGGTTAAAATTGGTAAGCGTCTAAACGAGGCCCATCATATGTTCGAACAAATTTATACAAAATTGTCGTGAACAGCTTCCTCTAACTAGGGAAAAATAGATATGGATTGTTCTTGTTATTTGGCTATTGTATTCGTATTTATAGATTTTCCTAATTGATTAGTAACTTTTCTCCTATTCATATTCGAATTCGTATAAACATATGGATATGAATGCGGTATGGAGTTTTACCATCCGATTATTTTTATTTGAACTTGACGAGGATTCAATACTTCTCGATTAATGAAACTAATTATCTGTAATATTTATTATGGATAATGGTATTCTTAATAGCCCTCGAAGGTACCCCGGACATTAGTATCTACAACGGCCAAAGAAGATTACGACCACCTTATGATCGTAAGGTCTGTTACGACCACTTTATGGTCGTAAGATTAGCTACGATCAAGTCTACTTGTGACCACCCTATGATCGATAAAACCTACAAACATGTGGACCTTATCGACTTTGAACTCTGTACACTATGCTCATTCATGCGTGGTAGTTAATACACGTGTAGTTTATCCCTGACATAACCACACGTGGTTCTTTTTGTCTCTGGTATAACCGTATGGCAAACACGCGGGAGGATATCTCTCTAACAACAACCATAATCAACGTGCGTATTCAATCAACCATCAAGGCGCCTCCTGACATACAACAACTGTCACCCCTTAGAGGCTTTAGGGCTGCTTGTTTCGGTGTTTTTTCGGCGACTTTCGGTATCTTTGCAGGCTTTCTAGTCGTAAATTTGAGCAGCAGGCTTTTCTGATTTGGTGTTTGGTTGTTTGGCTTTTAGGTAGACTGACTGCAACTTCCGAGATGTGAAATGTCTAAAATACCTTTGATGACAGTAATGGCTTGTTTGATGCCGTTTAACGCAATTAACAATATTTAACAACATTTAACGACTATTGACGACTATTAACGACAACTAACGCAATTGACGAGAACTACCGATATTGACCGCAATTAACGACAATATACCGTAAACAACGCAATAAACCACAATTAGCGTATTTAACGACAATTATTATAATAAACATTTATTATAATAAATAATTATTACAATAAATAATTATTACATAAAATTATTACAATGAATAAATATTATAATAAATAATTATTAAAAACAAATTCATACCATTGTAAACTAGTTCTGAGCAAGTTTCACTGATCCTCTAGATATCAAGTACACCTTACCAACCTTAATTAGGCCATAAAACTGATCAAACACCGAATTGAAGCATGTTGCACGAATTTCTCCACCATGCGAACCGAGGAGATCAATAAATTCCATTGGCATTGCCATGTCAAGAACTGTTAATGTTTGGATTGATTGATACAATATACAGAATCAGTGACAAAGTGACAATTCATGCCCCCTCCACTTTTTTTCGGGCTTGGGACCGGCATCGGCAGTGTTAGGCACCCCACCCTCACATGTACCCCATCCTAGTTCTTACATCCATAATTCACAAAAATATTTGCAACAAGGGAAATGCAGTGGATAAGACTTAGGTAAAATCAAGTTCCAGTCCAACAGGACTATCTGCTAACTGGAACTCGACCAAAACTAAGAAATACACAAATCTGAAATAGTTTCATGACTTGTACTAGTTAACACAAGACTAGACATGTTAGCTAATGTCAAATAACACAAGGACATGTTGAAATTATCAAAATAAAACACTGCTAATATATTAGCCATTTAGGTAAAAACATACACCATCCCATTCATAATAATAACAAGCCATCCCATTCATTACATCACTTGCTAGCCTAAACATACACCATGATCTAAACATACACCATGATCTAAACAAATCAATCTACTGCCTACAAACAGTGAATTAACAACCATGATTCATCCAGTAACATTCAGAGCAAATCGCTATCCACTGGTGGATTGAATGAATTGATCAAACCATCCAGTAACAAGATAATTGCCACACACTGATCGGTAGAAGGAAACATTACAACATCAGTTGGAATGCAGAGTTGTTTGGATAGATTCATAAAACTTGCAGGTGATAGATTCATTAATCTACAATGAGTCAATGACCATTGACAAATTCATACTAGCAATGCAAAGTACAAGTAGGAAAAATGCTAACTCAGCTATCTAATTCAGCAAAGTACAGCAGTGAAGATCATTCTGCATATGGAAATACAACATCACTGAGGATCTGGAAAATATGCTGAAGAATTAATAAGAATGATAATCAAATTCAGGAAACAGGATAATCAATTATGCAATGTCATTTACACCACCAGCATGCGCATCAATCTAATTAAGAAAGCAAATGATGAATCAGTGGAACTAGAGGGAAAACAATGGATCCATCAATGTGTATTTCTGGAACAAGTTTATACTACTAGGTGACGAAATCTTGAACAAGTGTATTCAGTAACAAAAAAATTGCTAAGAGCATCCATTGGTTCTTGCCATGACAACTGCAAATTTGGGATCGAGCATTCCCCTGAATCAAGCGGCGGTGGGGGCCTGGGTCGCGGAGGAGGGAGGCGGGCGGAGGAGGGAGCCAGGGAGGAGGGAGGAGGAGAGAGCTCGGCGGCGGCGCGGGGAGGTGCGCCGGGGAGGAGGGAGGTGGAGGAGGGCGCCGGCGGCTCGGGAGGAGGAGGGCGCTGGGGGAGGAGGGCGCTAGGGGAGAAGGGCTGCGAGAGGAGGGAGGAGCGCGAGGGAGGAGGCCGCTGGGGGAGGAGGCCGGCGCCGGGGGAGGAGGGCCGCAGGAGCAGGGAGGAGCGCGGGGGAGGAGGCCGGCGGGGAGGATGAGCCGGGGGAGGACGAGGAGGAGGCGGGCGGGGAGGATGGAGCCAGGGAGGACGAAGAGGAGGCGGGTGGGTGTGAGATCCAGATCTGGATCTGGATCTCACGAGGAGGAGGTGCACCGGGGAGGAGGGAGAAGGCCGGCGGGGAGGAGGAGGGCGCAGGGGAGGAGGGCGCAAGGGAGAAGGCCGGCGGGGAGGAGGAGGGCGCCGGGGAGAGGCCGAGAGGGAGCGCCGCGTGCGGGAGGAAGAAGAGGAGGCGCTCGGGGGCGCGGGGAGAGGGGATTAGGGTTAGGGTTCGGCAGGTTGGGGTTTTATGCGATGGCAAATTGCGGGTAAATAAATGTGAACTCCAGGGGTAAATGCGGAGCGAGGTGGTGGGAAGCCGCGGAAGCTGTCCCGCGGCGGCTTCCGGCTTTTGGCTTTCGCGCGTTGGGAATGGAAGCGGCTGGGGGAAAAGCAGCTTCGAAAAGCCAACCGTTTGGAACGGCTTCCGGCTTTTCCGGACGAAAGTCAGAAGCGGAAGCCGTTCCAAACACGGCCTTATAAGGGGCGGTGGCGGTAGACAGAAGAGAGAGTTCAAGAGATTCAAGACATACAGACGTTATTACTTATTAGACTTAGTCTCGATAGTTTGTTTCACTCTGCAAACTCATTCAATACATGAACACAAAAGTAAGGTTATTATTCTCTCTAGAAAAGATCCGAACTTATTTAAAAAGAGCACGTCTCTTCTTGCATGATCTCGAATGTTGTGCCTCCAGTATTTATGTCATAAGATCGATAGTAAAATATCGACATAACCATTTGTATTCAAATTCGATAAAGCAATATACACGCTTTATTACAATATTCCTAATTGGTTTGATTAATTTTTAAATTCATTATGAATTGATGTTTCTTTAGGTTAAATAAGTAAATTAGAATGACTAAGCGTGTTTTACAAGGATAAAAGTATCATTAATATCTTCACATTACATAAGTTACAAGAATATCCAGATCGACCAAATTGAGTAAATATTTGATTCGAATATAGTGATATTCGATTTGTATTCATATTATAGCATATTCGAATTTATATTCGTTTGAAAAATACAAGTACGAACGTGGTTTGACCACTATTTGGTTCATATTCAATCCGGTTTCACCCTTACTATTGGATTGGTATTCAATCCATTTCGACACCTACCTCTCACTCGATCATTTCATGTTTGACAGAAGCGTTCCATCTGACTTCGAGTCGAGGTCGAGCGGCTTAATCTTGAGTTATTGACAGAGTCGTAAAACTGCAATGACGTGGTTTTGTCAATATTTGTTCAGTTCTTTAATTAGATAATAAATCGGCATAATCTCCGGGTCAATGCATCCAGCTCGCTGCTTCGATAACACTGTTCAGCACAAGCACACTGTGAAAGAATTATCTGCACATTTTCAATATGTCAACAATTGTAACAATATCCTGTATGTTACTCACAAACAAGGGCATCTCTACTACAATAATCTCGAACCGGTATGGCATATCTACTACAATAATCTCGAACCTACCAAAGCAATAACAAAACTAACAGAACAAAATTTCAAGAGCTCAAGTATATCAAGAAGGGGGGGAAAAGAATAATGGAGGGAAAACATGTAAACTCTCGCGACCTCATCATAGCTGCCTCCTTTCTTCAACATGATCAATAATCAATCATTCAATCTGCTAGCCCCTCCGCTGCATTATTCTGCCATAAAGGATTAGCCCAATCCCAGAGGAAGAGACTTCACCAAGCTATCCTTCGCAGTTATAGTACCGAAAAGAATGACGCACCGATATGATACAGATGAAAAGAATTGTGTACCCATATGATACAGATGACAAGTCCCGAGGATTTTGCAGGCCGGTCGATGAAGGGGATGGTCAGAGATATATGTTCAATGGTGATTGCTTTCCTCAATTAACCAATATACTGATCCAACAGAAATCAGCCCCTCCAGCGAACAAATGTATGAAAAGCTATGCTCCCTCACTGTGTCTACACCATTTGTCGAAAGTCACTCTCTATCATATTGAGGCTCCAAAATATGGCAGTTTCTAATGAAGTCATTGGAGTAGTTTACGTGCTTCGTCCAAAATGGTTGTAGGTTTTTAAAGGCAATGTCTAGCCATGGCTTGCACTGACCATTGTAGTGGATCACTGCAGCCCTCCTAAGACTTTCAATGTCCGTCTTTTCTTGGTATCCTAAGCCAAGCATGTGCCAAGATGGATCTATACCATGCACATGACCCCTGAATGCTATAAGCGCAGGTGGTAAAGTACCAAATTTCCACAGAGTAAGACCGGATTTTAGATTCTGCAAAAGAAATTGAAAAGATAATGAAGGTGAACAATGGTGCCGACAATTATATCATGTTTTAGCATCATAACATTTTAAGCTTGCCTTTTGGCATAGTTAAGTTTTTCTCACTTTTCTGTGTTGGGAAGAATATAGAAGCAAATGTGAACAAAGCATAATTGCAGACACAAAAGGAAAATCTCTTTTTTACATTTATACTTCCAGCTGTACTTATCAAGCAGATATGTTGAAGTCAATATTTTTCCAGATTTTGGAACACTGGGCACAGCACAAAATTGACATGCAAAATACCTGAACATTTTCAATTCGGAAACGAAGTCACTAAACTATGCGGCACAATTCGGCATGGGGTTTTTATCAAAGCATTCATTTAATTCACTTATAAGATGCAGCTTAAGTTGACTGATTTAAGAGAGATTTGTGTGAGGTTAAAATATGTTACCTCCTTCAACCAGAAATGATATGTATCCCTAATGTTTGTCTTCCTCCAAGCTGCCAGATCAAATATATTCATCCCATATGCCCATGCACATTCATCTGGGTCAAGACTTCGAGCTATCACAGGATGAGAGAAGTTGAAATATGTCCTGAAGCACTTAGACATCACCCAGTTGTCTTCACCTCTGCACGTCTCCACAGCCCCATTCACCTTCCCTTCAAGATCAATCTCCCAAAGGGGAGACAAATCACGCTGAACAACAATGTCATCATCAAGGAAGACCACCTTGTTGAGGTTCGGAAAGAGCTGGGTAAATAAATGAGAACAGCATCGGGTAAATAATTGTGAACATCACAACATGACAGTCTTTTTTTACATTTAGAGAACATTGTTACAATCTTGTTATAGGTTACATATGGCCTAACTTGAAAGCAAAATCAGTGTTCATGCAACTTAGTGATTTATCAGAAATGGACAAAAGATAACGTCATCTTAAAGAGAAGGGGGGAAATATGACAGTTTGGCACCTTCTAGCAGCAAGCAGGAGTGCACAACTAACACGTGGCAATCATCCAGAAAAAAACAGAAACACACTTTTTTTTGTCTTTATTTTAATCTCGCGTAGAAAAAGAATCAAACATGCATCTTAATAGTGAGATGGTTGGTGGGATATCTATCCTGGCAGTTTTCAGCATCCATCACTTGAGATAGATGGATAGACCATATCTTTAGTTGATCAGTAGCTGTAAAGATCATACTAAGCAATTTTGCATGCTTCAGCCAATTCTAATGCTATTTTGGCAACCCCCTGGTGACAAAAAAGGGGCTCAACCTGATTAGAAGGCTATTTAATTCAAATTAACTACATAACCTAATTGTCACATCAAAGCATATTCAACACATTTGAGTTGACTTGAGTATGCCCCACTGTTCCACTTGATGCTAGATTTTCCCCACCATTCATTTGTTTTGTGCAAGAATGATTTCACTGCAGCATTTGTGAGTTAAATTAATCAGCAGGTGTCGTGCCTCCAAGGCAACCACATACATAACCTAATACTATGATGTGGAAATATGTTGAAGCATGACCTTAATCTTGTCATGACCAGGGAATTTAGTAGACACATCAATACTGAAATGCTAACACTGATAAAAACCATCCAAAACCTTTGAAATAATACTACATAAAGTACAGCCACTTGTGAATATTGGTGCCAGAGCATATTCCATAATTCCATTAGACCATAAATTTGAACTATTGTATAGTAACAGATAGAAAGCCAAAGCTGAGAACATTTCTGATGAAAAGGCACCTCAGGCAAATAAATGCGGAGATGGTTAAGCAGGGAAATGTATTTGGGGCTTCGAGCCTGCAGCTTTGAAGCAAGCACCCTTGGATTGTCACTTGCACTGGAAACTGTTCCATGATCTCCATGATAGTGATTTCTGACTCCACGGTGGTTTTCTATAGCCTCTAGTACCGGTACATTTTCTCTTGTCAACCAGTCAAACTGGTGAACACCTTTCACTTCAACTATTGCAGGTGATATAGAATTAAGAGCAAACCATGAATGCATCCCTGGATATGTTTTCTTATCGGTAATAACATGAAAGACTACTTTCTCAGGTACTGAGGAAGATTGTACAGTTGAGCTGACAACAACTGAAGCAGCAAGGATGTTATCACTAGCCAGGACATAATGTTGGAAGGAGTTATCAGAAAGCAAAGGTAACAGCTCAGGTGGTGGCAATTGTTTCCGTGCATGAGCATTTGAGGAGTATTCATCAGTAAGGCGCAGAGACAGGCAATGGATGCCTTTGGGAATAGCAGTTGCAGCATAATGTTTATACAGCTGTTCTGCCAACCTTGACCTCTTTACCTCCTTATCCATGCTTTCCATCTGCAAAGAAGCATAGGAGTAATTAAAATATAGTTTACAAACACAATGCAGTGCATTAGAGTGCCTCATCAGGACAAAGAGCCATGAAATAAGAGATATGGTGCTAGAAGAGACCAAGCTCAAAATTTTATCGACCAGTATATAACAAACCAGCAACATACAATTATACAAAGATCAGAATCACATGCTCTAGGAATGGCCAATATAAAAAGCGCTTTAGCTGCCAGTAATGGTAAAATTATACTAAATAGCTGCAAGACACCCCCACTAAAAAGTAGAAGTTACAGAAGAATTTTTATTTTTACAAAAACAAAGAGCATATCATTCCTACAGAGAACATTTGAAAAGAAAAGGTGTGCCTGTTAAAAGTTGTACAAAGCACAGCATACTGTGATGGAAATTATGTATCGTCGCAAACAAGGGTGGAGTTCTCATGTACATTTATTCTTGTGAAAAAAATTAATAAACCATTGATTTTTTTTAGAATTAGTCCAGAAACGCATATAGTTGATATCATATTTGAGACTACCAAATACATATAACAAAACAAATTTAGTTTTAGAAGTTAGCTGCCTTAGAGGCAAGTACCAAGTAGTTATGCAACATTACAGACCTTTTTGGATCAGTAGTCTTCTGGGAGTTTTTAGAGAATACTGTGCTTTCTCGAAAATACTAAAGTATAAAAAAATTAAGGAGTTTGGATACAACAAATATTGCTGTTGTAAATACCATAGTATACCAAATACCATGGCTTTTTGGAGTTTTATTTTAAAAAAATCACGACCTCTTTAGAAAGAACGAAGTGACAACTCACCTCCCAGGTCGTAGCCACGTTGAGATCCAGTTTATTATACATCTTCAGCTATGTAGTTTTTTTGTTAGCCATGTCAGTCTCCAAGTGTCTATGCATCTAATTAACACTTTTCTTTCCTCATGTTCCAACGCCATTATTCAACGTTGGTATTTCGTTGCTGCAGAACATGGATCTCTAGGCTTTCATGAGATCTCATTGTTGCAGTATATAAACCCAAACTTCCAGTTATATACAGCTATCATGTACCATATATTGGTCCATATAAATCTACAAACAATATAAATGCACACCCAAAATAAAAAAATAGCTACCAAGGTAGTTATGTATGTAGCTTTCATAAATTTTTGTAATAAGAGCTAGTTAGCCTAAGAGAGATAGTTTTTAAAACAAAATACTGTATTAATACTGCAACTACCAAATATGTCCTGGTTTTTCTTAAAACTGCAAAAAACTGTTGCATCCACAACTGTGGTATTTCAGGCGCGGTAGGTACCTTAAAACTGCAGTTTTCAGATCTTTTATAATCCAAATGGGCCCATACAATTTTAAAAAAAAAATTGAACTTTAATTAGTGCAACAGTGCAAGATTAAACCAGGATAGTTAGTTTCATACCGTAGCCTTCAACCTAACAGCAAATGCCCTAGCATCGTAATGGTTATCCTTCATCTCCAGAAGAAATTCCCTGAATGATTCTGGTAATTCTTTTTCCGAAGGGAATTCCTCATTGTTAACTCGATCAAAAATTCTATACAGATCTTGCACCAGCCTCTGTTCACATTGAGTAAGAAAAATAAACACAATTTGCTTTCTCTTTAAGACAAATAATAAAACATGAGTCATATTTTACCAATAAAAAAGTACAAGGAATCGAGTAACTTACCGTAGAATCACCCCCCTGCCTACCAAGGAAACTAGGTCCTATTCGCCTCCCCAAGCAATCTGCAAAACAAGGTCGCAACAGTTACAACAAATACATGAACCAAGATTGGAAATTTAGAGTATACCGCGTAGAACAAGACAGCTAACCATAAGAAAAGCACGCAATGCAACAGAAAACACATCTACAGTAAGCAGTGAAAAAACTTGATAACACCATCCACTGTACCAGAAGACCCATGACACATGGACAAAAACAATCTTCCTAATGTCATATTAGCAGCTTTCAGAAAATCATATGCCTACATCCCAACTAGATGACTTACAACAACACCAAATCCCAAACAAGAATTTGAGATCCCATCCATAGACAAAATAGGACATATTTTTGGAGCCTATTTGGCCAAGATCAGGTTCCAACTACTACTATGGAAAAGCTCAAGAGTCGAAATGTGGTTTAGCTCCCAGGGAGAACGTGGATCATGGAAGGCATCTGGGTGGTAAGCAGTAACTCTAGATTCTCTAATCGAAATATTTGTCACATTTTTTACCGTGAAGCTGGAACCTTGAGTGAGCGGCAAGCCTAGTTTGTTTTGCCCAAGCTTTAGGACAAATGTCCCTAGAATATGACTACTTGGAGTACCATAACAGGCACTCCAATAAGCTGTGGAGTCGAGCTAATCTATTTGCCTCGAGTCCTTGACTACTTTCTCCAACTCAAAAGTTAGTGCCTTTACCAAAAATATATAGATCTATTATATGATAAAAATAGGTGAAATTGGAGGTACCATGTGCATTTTGCAATCTAGAAATTCTCAGATTAATTGGAAGGTGTGAATATGCTATTGTGACCAGAATTTTCTTTATCAAATCATCAAAACGGAAGCAATGCTCATAGTCCCATGTTTCAAATTCTATGGCAAAATAACATGTCTAACCAGCTCTGAGGTGCCAAACCAATATTCAAGCTTATATGACAAAATCCTTTCCACTCAAGGACACAGAACTGATTAAGTCCCAGCAAAAAGAATGCTTCCAGCTGCAACATCAAATAGCAACGATTGCTTGGTGGGAACATGTTCACGGTTTGCTGAAAGAGTAGGATAGGAGAACCATTGAGTGACCCTAGTTACAAATCTAATCAAGTCAGAGCTGGGTGGCCAAGAAACTTGCTGCTAATGACACTGAAGCAAAGCACTTTTAACTGCAATGAATGGACCAGCCAGGTGCATCAAGGGCATTGCGATACCTCTCTCGCTTACACATTTGTCCTTGATGCCCCAATTATCAACGCAAAGCAAAGAATTTGGAGTCCAGCTGATCGGTAGCCAGTTGCAGCTTACTATTGATATGTAGGGAAAGCTGATAGCATCTTTAAGGGTGTTGTTTCTACACCAGTCTTGAAAGATTCAGCTCAAAACTAGGATAAAAAATTCTTGCAATTCCAACATTGTAGCTGATAGCACTAAGTGCAGCGCCCAAATCTAACTAAAGTGATGGCTCAAAACTAGATAGTCTCGATCCTACATTTTGGTCAATACCAGAAAATCATGTGCCCGAGATCCGAAAATTAACTCACCCGAAAGCCGAACCATAAACCCAAATCGCCAACTATCTTGGTTTCAGTTCAAATCACGACGACAAATCAATGATATCGCCACACCTGATACCTGAATCTCCAGCTCAATGAGTGAGCCTATCAGAGAACAAATCACACGTTTTCAGCGCGAAATCTAGGCAGGAACCATCTCCATATTCCCACATTCCCACCGACACCGCAAAATCGTATGCCCAAGGGCACTAAGATCCGAGCTTTGCCGCCCCAAACGCACCAAATCAACAACTCAACCCACCGCAACGAAACCCCAAAACGCCGCGAGATCGCGGTCGGCGATCTTACCGATGGAGGAGCACTTGCTTCCGTCGGCCTCGAGCGCCGGCACGGCGGCGAAGATGAAGGCGAAGGGCAGGAGGAAGCCGAGCGCCACCATGGCCGGGAAGGCCACCGCGCGCCAGTACCAGCCCGCGCCCCCTCCTCCTCCCCCGCCGCCGCGCCGGCCCGCGGCCGCCCCCTGCAGCGCGAGCGGCGGCGGCGGCGGGGGCGGCTGCGGCGCGACGCGCACCTTCATGGAATCGACGACGCCATTGCTGCTCGAGATGGTGATGCTGCGCATGCTCGGCGAGATCCGCAGCTGCATCCTCCTCCTCCCTCGCCGACGGCGCCGACGACGGGACCTCCCACTCCGGCGGCCTAGGGTTCCGGCGACGGCGGCGAGGCGGTGGCATTGGGCAGAGACATGCTGATCAAACGGGTGGTACTAATAGGGAAAAAAGGAATAATGCAGGTCGCGCCGTGCAAATACGGGACAACGCGAGGGCCTATCAGCTAAATTGGCGGAGGATTCTGGGGTGCTCTCGAGGGATTGGGGATTTCGGGCAGGCCAATGGAATATGGTGGGCGGCTAGGCTAGGCTATAGCTTGCTTCTTCTCCCCTTCCTCTTCCGGCCGGGAGGAGAAAGAAGAGGGAGGGGAGGGGGGATTTTGTTTGGTTCCTCAGCTTTTTTTTTTCTTTTTTTGTAAATTGATATTTTAGTTTTGATTTTGTTTCTTTTTCCTTTTATATAGGTGATTTTATTGCTTCGGGTTTGATGTGTTGCATTGAGCATAATGGGTTCATCATATTATCGTATTTTATTGATATAAAATTTTATTTTTTGTTTTTATCATTATTTCTACCCCCGTGCACCTCCCTCTTCTTCCTCCGTCGATGTGCTCCGTCAACCATCCTCCATGGTCCTTGCCGCTGCCGCCATGTACTCCTTCAATCCGACAATGAGTACACCTGTACTCCTCGGTTGCCAAGGTGCTCTGCCTCGTCTTGTATCGTATCTAGTGGCGGATCTAGAACGAAAATGACCAACGATCCCTAATGCAAGATGGATCACGTTCGGTTGGGTTGTGGCTTGAGGTTCCCTTCATGTTAGTCTAGAGGTGTCCATATTACATATATATAGTTATATTCAAAGAATAATAATTTTTAAACTCGGTGTCTTGTGCATCCCTGTATGCTACAGTAGATCCGCCCCTAATCGTACTGCCACCGTTCGCCATCTTCCTCGACAGAGTATAGATGTACATTACGTGTGTGCTTTCTCTGATATGTACAGTGGATTGTGTGAATAAGTATAGATGTACAGTTGACTGGGTGTACGAGTATAGATGTCCAATGAAGTGTGTGTATAAGTATAGATGTACAATGGACCGTGCTTGAGTACCATGCATTGTTGTAAAATACTTCTCATACGTGTATCGTATATGTACTATGTATTTTTTTTAAGTACATTTGTATGAGTAGAGCATGGATTACATGGTTCAAAATTCAAATTTCAAACAACTCAAGAGCATTGAAGAGAGAGAGTGTGTGTTGGTGGGTTCCCGTATGTACTTTAATCTCTGGCAACAAGTGCGTGAATCCTTCCCTTTATTTCCTAAATTCAGCAATAATCATTAAATTAATTTTTGCACAAATCTTGATGCATGCTGTGTGGATGAGACAGTGGTTGCATCTGGACTGTAAAAAAAAACTCGACTAAGAGGAGAAACATTCCGAAGGTATTTCATTAAGATCGAAAAAAAAAACCCCAAACGCGACACCACACCAACCCCAACTTCACGTGCCGCTCAACGATCCATCCATGTATCTAGCAAGTCAGCCTATTTGCATTATCATCTACATATATTAACGCTATGCTTCCTACACCACTGGCTTCGTATAATCGTATATATCTATGATCTAACAACCTAGCTTTGAACGATTCCGTTCCATCGCACGTCGCAGCGAGGAATTAATTCTTCCACGGCCAGGGAAGAAGGGGAAGAAGAAACCAACGGGGTGAGCAGGTGGAACTAAACGATCAAGCGTCGAAGCTTTCAGCTTGACTCGCCTGACAGCTACTCCTCGTCGACCGGAAAGAATCAAAGAAACGCGTGCGTGCGGGATCGTTTTGTCCGAACTCCGAAGCGCTAGCAAGTACTGATACCGGTTTTCTCCGTCCTAAATTCCATGTAAAGTGCGATCACATCAGAACATATACAATAATGCGACGTTAGCTGTCTGCAAGTCTTGTTATATAGGATACAGAGATGATATTGGTAAGAGAGAGTGAGTATAAAGAATTAGATCATCTCTCGTGCAGTAGTCGACTGTAACACTAGAAACAAAATACATAGTACATAGACTAACTGTCTATATAGATATATAAAAACAAATTCATTATAGAAGCTGTCTTTAACGCTATATATAGATGACATACATGATTACTATAGATAACAATTGTCTATATCATTATATATATCTTATGTTTATGTTTATTCTGTCTTTTTTTTTCTTGCACGCGTTTTCCATCGATTTTTTTGTTTCCGTTTAACGTTTGATCGCGCCCGCGTGGTAGGTGGTCTTGTTAACCATCGAGTCTTAAGTGACGGTTCTCTCTCTCTCTCTCCTCTCTCTTGCTATCCCTGTGGAAAATGTGAGTTTTTTTTTCCACCGACAGATTCGCGGTTGAGTCTTGGGTTGGTGGTGAACGGTGTGGAGGAGCTCGAGGGGCGAGGCTAGCTGCAAATTGACATTTTTTTTAATGCAGCAAATTGACTTGTGAAGGCCTGAAGGGAACTTCTTACCTAAGATGTTCACGCCACCTTAGACTGATTTTTAACCTTGGGATTTCATCACTAGCTGTGGAAGGGCTGCTTTGTAACTAAACTATAAGAGGCTAAAACAAGGCTGAAATGGTCATTTGCTTGGAACAAATATAAAGTGGCTATTTCGTCAGTGTAAGAATGCCGTAGGCCCATAGGTGCTAGTGTTGTCAATATAAGAACTGTATGTGTATAAGTTGTTTAAAAATTTATTATTTTTCAATCACTTGTTCCTACTTTTAGATTTTCATCTAACGGTATGAAAAAGCGTTACAAAAAAATACACACAAAAAAATCTAAACTATACAAAAGTAAATTTAGGTGAACCTTACAAATACAAAAACAAATATAACTAAAAGTTACAGTAGAGTTGTGCTAAAATTGCACATAACTTGGTACTGTAATATTAGGTTTAGTACTGTGCAACTGTATATGACTAATAGATAAGAAAATTTTAGACAACTAAAAATTAGCAAATCCGTTATTTAAAATATTTCACAAAATGTATGGAAACACATTGCTCACTGACATTGAGGGCCGAGTGTTAGTGCCCAGCTAAACATGATACATGACTACATGTCCACATCTATAGATGTGGTATAAATATGCTCTGACAGCACAAAAAAAAAAGTAAAGGAAAAACTGAAGCAGATATTTTGTTGTTTTTTATACTGAGATAATGCAGGACTCATGGGTACAAACTACAAAGTGCATGTTCCTCCGTTTCCGAGCACTCAGATCTAGCTAATCAGATTGGAGCTAACCACGTGCTTGCAGCCTAAAATACAGCGTCATTTGGCTTCTTTAAGCTACTACTAGTACTACTACTACCTCCATATGCAGTTACAGTATTCTGTTTCTTTCTAGCCTCCTGCTGCTTCTTAATTGAACATCCCAATGGGAAATCTCTCCAAGGCCAAGTTGATGTGGTCTCTACTCTAGTACTCTACTCTCTACCTCTCACTGGAGTGGCAAGTTCCCAATGGATTAGTGGTCTTTTGTAATCCTGAACAAGTGATGCTGGGTCCTTTGCTTTCACTGGGCTTCTTTTTATTTATTATTTTTGAGAAAATAGAGTGTTGTTTACTTGTTTTCAATGGCATGGAATGGATTCGATATGCTTCCTGTCTGAAGGGAGGCCGGCCGTTAGGTTTGGTGGAGGTGGTTTTGGCTGTGGTGGTTTGGTGGCACTCATAGAAGTATAGAGCAGAAGCTGGGACACTGGTTCTGAAGATAGATGAACCTAGTATGTTGCTCCTGAATAGATTCTTTTTTGAATTTCGTTTGCTATTTTGTTCCAGCAGCTTGAATTTGAGAGTAATAGAGATACGCTCGGTTTATTCCAAGTAGCTTTGATTGACTATGTACGCAGCGTCTAGAGGTTAAACTTGTGGATGGCTCGCATTGAATACACTTCAGATGTATAGATATGGTCAAGTTTAAACACCAATGATTCTTGAAATATGAGTTGTACTCCGAACAACTCCACAAACCCTACCAGACCTCATGGATCAAAAAGGGGGAAAACTCCTCAGAGAAAGGGATGGTCTGAATGGAATTGGATAGAGGAAATGTCCTTCATTTGTCCTGCTCGGAGCAATATCCAAACGACTAGAATCAAATTATGATGATGCTGGGACTCAGCGTTGGACCATCCATGGGTTTGGTGGTGCCTTTGGTTGTGTTTGGTGGTAAAACAACAAGGGCAAAGCTGCTGTGTGCTCCAGCGCCCAGGTGACCCAAGCTAACATCCTCAGGCAGACAGAGGTACCTTGGCTTGTGTCATGTGTGTTCTGATTGATTCGTTGCAGAGGGTAAAACAAGCGATAAAAATGGTAGGCCCCTCAGGCTGCAGCCGTGGCAATCATACCCAACACATACAGTACTACTGTATTTTACATGTTTTTCTAATGAAGGAAACATGAAAGATGGCAGCACAAAATACTCTTAAAAACATTTCTTTCATACTCTAATGTAGCAGCACAAAAAAGGAAGTGTTTCAAACTCTAATAATGTGACAACTAAATTGGAAGAAACATAACCACACAATCTTAGCAAATATCACTCTCAATGCTGTCGCAAACCTAAACCTCCAACACTGCCCGGCTGTACTCTTCTAAATTTCTAACTCATGAAAATGAGACTTCCATGAACTCTGCAAATCATATATGATGTATGCATCATCACATGATCACGCCTCCGCACCGCGTGCCGCTTCCGCCGTCGCTCGGCCGCTTCCGCGCTCCGCGCGCACAGCCGCCGCCGCCATTATCCTTCCACGCCCGACGCTGCCGGCTGCTCCACTCGCGCGCCTGGCATCACGCCGCCGCATCGCCGCCGGCCGCTCCGCTGGCCGGCCGCTCGCATCGCTGCCGCTCCGCGCCATCCGCGCCGCCACCTCTGCGTGTGTGTGTGCGAGCGGGCAGCGTCTAAGTTTAGGTTTAAAAAAAAAAAAAAAAAAAAACAAGCGTTGCTTTAACCGCCGCGCTGCCCGCCAATGTTAGACCGTTGTCTTGGTCGCCGCCGCCGCGCCGCCGCGCTACCAATGGGCACCGCTTTCCTCGCCGCCGGTGATCTTTGATGGTGTTAATTACACCGACTTCAGTCTCACATGCGCATTCACATGCGTGGTCTTCGCCTCGGGCGTCCTCTCGCGATGTCACCGTCCGTCTTGCCCTATTCTCCGACGGAGCCCACGCCGTTGAATTGCCCCGACACCGAGATAAGGCCGCTCACGAGGCCGCCGATGGCGATGATGAGGTCGCTCGCTACCAGAGGCTCGATTTCTGCAAGGATCGCCGATCACCTACACTCGGTGGTACGATGATGACGCTGGCCGCCTGCTGCCTTCATCGCCGATGTTCACCTCGCTTCTCTTACGAGGTTGTGGACTTCCTTCGCTTTCGGGATGTGGACTCATCTTCGCGGCGCTCACGAGCCCTCCGTGATGCCCTGCACTGTCCCGTGGTCCGCCAGAGCACTCTCTCAGCAGGTGATGCTACTTTGACGCTTTACGCCGTGAGCTCACCGCTCGCGCGTTGACTGGACTCTCCGCGCGGCCGGCCGTCGTACTGTCCGCGCCGCTCGTTGTACGCGCCGATCCGGAGTTTCAGCGGGTCACGAGTTCCTTACCGCCGCCCCGAGTTCGAGCAGCGCGCCCGGCCACTTGCACGCCACCCTCGTGTCACTCAAGTAAAGGAAAAACTGAAGCAGATATTTTGTTGTTTTTATACTGAGATAATGCAGGACTCATGGGTACAAACTACAAAGTGCATGTTCCTCCGTTTCCGAGCACTCAGATCTAGCTAATCAGATTGGAGCTAACCACGTGCTTGCAGCCTAAAATACAGCGTCATTTGGCTTCTTTAAGCTACTACTAGTACTACTACTACCTCCATATGCAGTTACAGTATTCTGTTTCTTTCTAGCCTCCTGCTGCTTAATTGAACATCCCAATGGGAAATCTCTCCAAGGCCAAGTTGATGTGGTCTCTACTCTCTACTCTAGTACTCTACTCTCTACCTCTCACTGGAGTGGCAAGTTCCCAATGGATTAGTGGTCTTTTGTAATCCTGAACAAGTGATGCTGGGTCCTTTGCTTTCACTGGGCTTCTTTTATTTATTATTTTTAGAAAATAGAGTGTTGTTTACTTGTTTTCAATGGCATGGAATGGATTCGATATGCTTCCTGTCTGAAGGGAGGCCGGCCGTTAGGTTTGGTGGAGGTGGTTTTGGCTGTGGTGGTTTGGTGGCACTCATAGAAGTATAGAGCAGAAGCTGGGACACTGGTTCTGAAGATAGATGAACCTAGTATGTTGCTCCTGAATAGATTCTTTTTTGAATTTCGTTTGCTATTTTGTTCCAGCAGCTTGAATTTGAGAGTAATAGAGATACGCTCGGTTTATTCCAAGTAGCTTTGATTGACTATGTACGCAGCGTCTAGAGGTTAAACTTGTGGATGGCTCGCATTGAATACACTTCAGATGTATAGATATGGTCAAGTTTAAACACCAATGATTCTTGAAATATGAGTTGTACTCCGAACAACTCCACAAACCCTACCAGACCTCATGGATCAAAAAAGGGGGGAAAAAACTCCTCAGAGAAAGGGATGGTCTGAATGGAATTGGATAGAGGAAATGTCCTTCATTTGTCCTGCTCGGAGCAATATCCAAACGACTAGAATCAAATTATGATGATGCTGGGACTCAGCGTTGGACCATCCATGGGTTTGGTGGTGCCTTTGGTTGTGTTTGGTGGTAAAACAACAAGGGCAAAGCTGCTGTGTGCTCCAGCGCCCAGGTGACCCAAGCTAACATCCTCAGGCAGACAGAGGTACCTTGGCTTGTGTCATGTGTGTTCTGATTGATTCGTTGCAGAGGGTAAAACAAGCGATAAAAATGGTAGGCCCCTCAGGCTGCAGCCGTGGCAATCATACCCAACACATACAGTACTACTGTATTTTACATGTTTTTCTAATGAAGGAAACATGAAAGATGGCAGCACAAAATACTCTTAAAAACATTTCTTTCATACTCTAATGTAGCAGCACAAAAAAGGAAGTGTTTCAAACTCTAATAATGTGACAACTAAATTGGAAGAAACATAACCACACAATCTTAGCAAATATCACTCTCCAATGCTGTCGCAAACCTAAACCTCCAACACTGCCCGGCTGTACTCTTCTAAATTTCTAACTCATGAAAATGAGACTTCCATGAACTCTGCAAATCATATATGATGTATGCATCATCACATGATCACATCCTTTTCGCTTTCGATCATACAATGTCAAGTAGTCGTGATTTTGCAAAGCATTGACCATCTTGCAAAATTAGTTACTGCTGTAAAGTTGCAACTAGCAAGTTGGAGTCTCACTTCCACCTTAAATTTGAAGTGTGGGGTGAATAAGTCTTATCCCATCACATCTCTTTTTTTTTTGCAACTAGCAAGTATGATGAAGCAGCTAGTCATATATACTAATGGACCACATGCCTGAGGAAAGCATCAGAAGACTGCAGGGTATCACAAGCGTTTGCCACTGTGATCTGAACATGGCTTAGGTTTATGTTCATATTTTTTGAAGAGAACTTGACATTTTTTTCTCATGAAGCATTTGCCTTCTGTGTGCTTGCCATTGCCATCGCTAATCACAATTGTGGATATTATTCTCCATATGCCTAGGACCAGGGATCAAAATCCCGGCCGGTAACCGCGGGTAACCGGATTTACCAGTGGGGACCGAGACCCTAAAAACCGCCAGAATCTTTCAAATTCAAAATTCCGGCGGTTAGATCCCAAATTCAAATCTCAGTAGTCGAATTTTGAGCGATTTTTTTCCGGGATTTCCGGTTACCGGCCGGTAACGGAGAAATGACACCAGACGGTTTTTGTTCCGGTTCCGGTTTTTGGATCCTTGCCTGGGACATCTCCAACTTTTGACTCTGAGACAGCTCTTTTGATCCAGAAAAAGATGGTACAGGTTTTGCTTGCATGGGAATAGGAAAATCACAAGTGAGGACCAAGGACCATGAGGTGGACAGTGACACTTCATGTGGGGGGAAACTGAAGGAGAAATGTTTGCTTATGGCAAACGGATCAAGAATGGCAGTACTTTCATATCCAGGGCTAAACAAACAGCAATTCAGAACAGCAGGACAGAAACTTTTCATATGGTACAATGGTAAGGGGCACCCAATGTTGGATGTACATTGGCAGTGCCTTGGTTCCAGCAATGCAGCAAACATTTGTCATCATACCAAGGTTTGAACCAAGATGTCGGATAGGGTGACACTGTAACAGTACAATATTACCATGCTGTGCTGAATATCTGTTCGATCGAAAAATTCAGAGCGCATTCGATAAGTCACTATTATACAGATTTACCATATGCTACCTTGGCAAAATCCACCAGGACAAAGGATTCTGTAATTCATCCAGTGTTTTCTTATCCTTACCAACAATAGCTTGATCCTTGAAAATGCATCATAGTATGAGCTTGAAAGGGAACGGAGATACCAAAAGCAATATGGACCACCAACAGCAATGGTATCTATGTTAAAGTTACAAGTGGAGTAGGAAATGCATGTGCCCTTGACAGTATTCCTTGCTGCAACACGCATCCAATCAAACTGGGCAGCACATAAACATGTGGGTCTTCTGTACTGTAGTCTTGTGAAGACATGGTGCTTTGTACAACACAGCTACACTGCAGAATGTCCTAGTTTTCAATCACTTCAGTTCTCTTCTCACCTGCATTACCATCTTCTTGAGCACTAACCCAACTTCTATGCAGCAAGGAAAATGGGAAGAGGAATGGGCTAAAAGGAAGCATGATGACATGCAGGCAGTATTTGTCTAATGATAAGAGTGCCCCTTTTTCTTGGGCAGATCCAGCCTGGAATTGGCAATTTGGCATGTCCTCCTTCCCACATGCCCATGATTTCGAGTATTCATGGCCCCAAAATTTGCTTCCAAAAGGCCAGATCATGTCCAGTGGTATAAGAAAAATATCATTGGCCACACTGGTTACACCAGGAATGTCGGTGCCATGCAATGTGCTGGCAAATACATCTGATTTGCATCTCCACTATACAGTGAGATATAGGAAAGGCAATACAACCTGCACACTCATCTAATGAAACATACTCTTCCGTGACAGGATAGCTGCATGACACTGGACTTTACAGTTCTTGGATGTTTTTTTTTTGCAAGTGGCTTTTTGTATGTGTAAAATTGTCACTGGACAGTGCAGTGAGAAACATAGTTTGCTGTACTAATAACACATATATCATATACGCCCTAAAACATGCCTGCATTTTGCGACTGCATGGTGAGATGTAGAATGGTGGCTGCTGTCGTGCAGAATAAACAACAAGCCCACATATGAGCTTGGCTAGACCAAAATGTCAGCGTCAGGCAATTCGAGCACCTTGTGCGTTCCTTTTGATTTCATTCCTGGTCTAAACTGGTTTCCTTCGATGTACCTGCAGCAAACAAAATGGTTGTGTGCCTCAATAGCTGTACAATAGAATATTTTTCAAGTACAAAAGAATTCTGTTTGAGAAGAGTTCAGATTCTAAAGCCAACTTACAGCTCCTTCAAAAAGGGATTCTTGTATAATCCTTCAGGAATCCTCCCAATGAAGTTGTTATTGTCCAAGTACCTGCCACAAACCATTGTAACATGAGAATATCATAACCAAATGAAAGATAAAGACTCACAATGATCACAGAATTTTATAAAATTTAAGTAGTAAGGCTCACAAATAGGTCAGTCTCGGAATATGAACTAGCTTTGGTGATATCGATCCTATCAGCCTATTATTGGACAAGTGCCTGCAGAGCATATAAGATAATCAGATGATCTATTTTATTTTTATTTATTTTTTTAAAGAATGGAGTTTATGGTGACAGGTCTTAATACAGCATTAACTTCAACGTCTGAGAAAACTTACAAAATCTCAAGGTTTGTCAAATTTGCAATCTGATCTGGCAGCACGCCAGTTAATTCATTATTGTTAAGGTATCTGTAGAACAAAAGTTTGCAGTCAGCTCAGGAAGACAGCATCAGCCATTCACGAGAAAAGGAACGAATCTGGTCACTTCTAAAATTTCTGCTTACAGATTTCTCAAGGAGAGGAAGCCATTCCCATTGCCAATGAAATCCCTGAGAGTGCCTATCAAGTGGTTGTTACCAATATCACTGTAAAAGGAGAATTTATCATTCACTACAACATCTCAACAGACCAGCATGAGCATAAATGGAGGCAGTAAATATGCTGCAGTATAAGGACCTATTTTTGCTACTATAGATATATTCTTCCTGTGAACTTGAGAGAGAAGGAATTGGGATGGATGTTTACAGGTGACGAAGGTTCTTGAGAGTTCCAAGTTCAGGGGGGATCCGCCCAGTAAAGCGGTTCTCATGAAGATAAAGATAGTGCAGT
Organism: Ampelocalamus luodianensis; assembly: GCA_036346255.1. Taxonomy (NCBI): domain Eukaryota; kingdom Viridiplantae; phylum Streptophyta; class Magnoliopsida; order Poales; family Poaceae; genus Ampelocalamus; species Ampelocalamus luodianensis. The sequence continues at coordinate 23,519,670 of CM070621.1, forward strand.
TTTGGCAGGTTTGCAAGCTCCACAGGAATTTCACCTTTGAAGTTATTGAAACTCAAATACCTGAAGAATTTTCAGTAACAGGAGGCACAGAAAGTGAAACATTATTAATCCATATAAACTCAATGCATTTTAAAAAATGAACTTACAAGTGTGTTAGTTTCTTTAGTTCACCAATTTCCGGTGGAAGCACATCTTGAAGCTTATTCCACCTCAGGTTCCTAAGAGCATGAGCGAATTTTCTTAGCTGAAGAGCAAATGCATTCAAAATAGGTAGCTATGGACCCAAAAACCAACAAAGTAATACTGATTCAATAAAGCATTATCCAAGGATATTGGAATAATACAAAGAATAAGACAAGTACGTTCTATGCTACAAGAACTGAAATGTTTTACAACACTGGTATCTCACCATGAGAAGCATATCCAAATGTATCTCTGTATACACAAAAATATTCCATACTTACAATATCCTGAGGTGTTTCAACCGTCCAATCTGTGGAGGAATTGGCCCCGTCAACTTGTTATTGTGGAGATCCCTGTAGTTGAAGAATTCAGTTACTCTCATGGTTTAAGGATATGTTAAAGATGTTGTAAGATAAGGCCAAAACTACGAAGATGTTTCACTACACCCTTTTACATGATATTCAATAAAAGAATCACCTTTGGTCTCTGATATTTTTGGGGCACGATACTGCTTTAAAAGATAACCGATGCAATGTATAAATGGAAGAAACACTTCATGCACAGAATTTTACAACACAGACAAGCTGACATAAATCATAAGGAACAATGGTTTGGAATAAATTGATTCTTCCGTTAGCTGACATAAATCATAAGGAACAATGGTTTGGAATAAATTGATTCTTCCATTCTGCCTAATGATCTCTCTAAATTGAGGGACCATGACAGAATAGATTTACATGGAAACATAAATTATACAAGAATACATGTATATACATCTGCATAGATGTCTTGTCATGTACTCCTACTGATGGTTATTCTAAAACAACAGAAACTTAAAAGTAAGTAACTTCACGCAGGAAAAAAAGAGTTAGTAAATATATCAAGAACATGAACTTCAATCAGGTTACGTTAAATAATTACAAAACGTTAACAGTTTATCATGTGCCTCAAGATGCTTATACAGAACAAAAGAATAAAGCAGCGGTGACAAGAAAAATGTTCTTACAATCTTTTCAAATCCAACAGATTTGTTACTGCTGTAGGGAAAGGGCCAACTATTGATACAGCATAGACTTCCCTGAAATAAGGTACACAATATGGTTACTCAGACATGCATATGCATAAACAGTACATAAAGCTTCAGAGAAGCTACATGATTTTGTAATTCATAAAGTTGAGACTTTTGATCCATAAGCAGCAGGTGGGTATGATCTTATTTATTTCCAACTGCGAAAAAGGTAAATTTGCCGTAAAAGAGAAATACAATATGTTGCATTTAAAACTGGTACTAGAACGATTTAGCATTATTCTTGTCAAGTATTTCAAAATCCTTTTAGCTAGGATATATAAGGGAAGGAAAATGGCATGATGTATTCGATTTTTCTAGTTCGATTCATGGCCTTTACACAGACCTTTACATCTGGCTTATACAGGAAAGCATGGTTGACTACAGATTTCAGGTTGAAGTTGCAACCTGAAGATTCCGACCAAAGAAGTTTTTAAAAGAATGACTCTTTTGTAACTTTGACATAAGCTATCTCAGATAGCTACAACATGGAGGTGAATATAAGAGTTTCATATGATGGTGAGCAAGACAAAATTTTAAACCTTTGAAACTACAAGTATTAAATGTTATCGTTTTTCTCTCTAAAAAGAAACTTTACAATCTAATTATCTAATGACAGCCTTGTATCCTTTTCACATACAAATGATAATACATCATAAAACAATCCTTAAAGATCCTTATGTATGCCAACAAAAAAAGTAAATTCAAGGACAGGGCATATTTCTTACAGTTCTGTCACAACTCTGTAATCCCCTTGCTGAGAACATGTCACACCAGACCAGGGGGGTAGGTCACCATGCCCACAAGGATCATCCCCGACCCATGAGTAGACAACTCTCCAGCCTAGTGAAGACTTGATCTCATTCAATGCTTTCACTGCAGCACACACACAATTTCAGTTTCAACATTCACACACCAAACAACTACTGAACGGTCGTGAAACGTTGCTAACTCTGACTAATGTCTATGAACAGATAGAACTCTCCGCCTGAAGTAATCGGGCACCATGGTGATGCATCTAGGAAATGATACCCTAGATAGTGCATCATAACTAACACAACCTACTGGACCTTTGTTCAACTACAACTGAATCATGAAGTCCCTGCCAATTATCGCTTGGTACCTGTTGAGCCCCCCATTTGTGTTTATATATATATATATATATATATATATATATATATATATATATGTGTGTGTGTGTGTGTGTGTGTGTGTACTCCCACTTCGAATATACCATTTAAACGAATATATTATACTTCTTTAGCATTCTCAGTATACTTAAATACCAATTATAATATACTCCATCGTGATTTGATTGAAAAATTTTCACTGGAGCCCTTTATTTTTGCTATATACCCTTTTTCACATATAAAAAGAAGTATGTACACAAATATTGCAATAAAAAGTGGACTTTTATGAATTTTTTTCATGGAAGTCACTTTGGGGTATCTTATAATCATTATTGGAGTATATTCAAATAGATAAAGAGGTATCACCATACAATTTAAGTGGTATATGAGAGGTGGGAGTACGTACTCCCATGAGTACCATACCATTTTCCTATATATATATATATATATATATATATATATATATATATATATATATATATATATATATATATATGTGTGTGTGTCAGTGTGTGTGATGAGTACCTAACTACCTATTATCTTAAGTACCTCACATAAAGCCAAATTTAGACATCTTAAGTGAGAAACTAAAGATAGATTCCACCATTACGCTGAGAGTTTATGCAATATTTCAATATCTAAGCTTCAAAGAAGCTCAATCGACCCTATAATTGTCAGCGAGCCCAGTTGAGGCAACCAATGCAGGCGGACGCCCAATTCAACACTTCTAAGCAGGAGAATGCAGGGTCTCAGATGCGAGGCTGGGTCAGATCTCCGATGGAACAACCAAAAGAACCCATGTTTCGAAAAAAAAATCTAATATTGTGGAATCGCATCAACAAACCAGGAGAAGGGCTCAATTCACTACGAGATCGGATGGACAACGGGAGGAAGAAAAGAACAAGAGGGAGAAGAAGCCAGTTACGTACCGTCTCTCTTGACCGTTTTGCCCCGCGCGGCGCCGACCAGGAGGAGGAGGATGAGGAGTAAGGCGCGGACGAGCGACGCCGCGGCCATGGGTGATGGGAATGGGCAGCTCGCTACGCTAGTGGTGGTGGGGCGCGCGGCGGGAGACCATAAGAGAAGGGGGAGGCGGCGCCGCGCCGGGTGGGGAGTGGGAAGTGGGAGTGGGCGGATGGGCACTCGCTCACTCACTGCAGTGCTGCGTCGGTGGGTTGGGTCGGGTTGGTCTGAGACTCCTCCCTCTGAGTTGGGTTGGGCCGCACCGAGCGATCGGTGTTAGACAGCGAGGACGTGCCCGCCGACCGGACTCTGCCCAAGGGAGGTGTGGAATGACGCCAAACCGGAGCGGAAGTTCACGTAAATCACGTCCTTTTCAGCGTTCTCATGGTCATGGTCAGCGTTTCAGTTTTGTCAGGACTCAGGACCCATCTCGCATTCTCGCTACTTGTTTCCCGGATCCGATGAGTGATTTGTATGTATCCGAAACAATACTAGGCAGCGACACGGTAGAAAATGCTCCGGCAACAATAGAAATATCTATGTCAACGGAACATACTGTAGCAAAAGATATTGTAGCTATTAACCTGGACCGTTGTTTTTTTTATCGGACGATGGAGATCACTTTTTAATGCACGACACTGTAGTTCCTCTGTATTAACGCTTTTAATACAGATGATCCATTTCCTTTTTCCTTCACAGCTTGTAGAAGTTAAAATGTAATTTGCTGAGAACGAAGTACAAGCATTTCACCATTTTTTAAAGAATAGTCTAACATTTAACCATTTACTGGATGTTAGAATCGCTGTTACGCTAGAGGTCATATGGTTGAATCCCACTAGATATACACATCAATTTAAGGAATTTAGAGTAAATTCCATGCGCTGATAATATATTTGTCCGAGGAGCACACGCCGCCCATTGATCAGTAGGGGTGTTCACGGGTTAGCACAACCTGTCAACCCACCCGGATCAACGGGCTTAGATACGGGTTGGGTTGCGTTACTAGCTAACCCGTCATATATCAGAGCGGGGCATGGGTTGAACCCGAGTAAACCATGGAACCCATTTCTCCCATCTTCCTCATGTTGCCGATAGCTCCTCAAAGCCCCCAATTTCCGCCATGGCGGCTTCTCAACCTCCATGCCCGTCGTCTTGTCCAACCGCGGAGCTCATTGTAGATCCCGTTGAGCAGGCCATTAGGAACGTTATTGAGCCTAGGCCCCAGATCGTTTCGTTTCCAAGGTCACCGACGTGGCTAGCGTTACCGCTCTCACAAGACCATGGTGGCCTTCGAATGGATTTTTAAAGTATGATCTGATTTCGTCATCGTGTCCATGCCGGACGCGGCACATGCGCCGACTAACGCCAGACGTGGCATCGAGTGGCGCAACCGACTCTGACTCGGTTTCCTTCTTCGTTAGGTACTCTTATTCCCTAACCTATATATGTACCCCCCCAGTCGCACGTTTAGATGCGCTAAAGTTTTCCGTACTTGTAATTTCTCCTCACATAGTGAATTCCTCCTTCGTGCATCTATTTTTTTCTCACAACGGTTTTCCACATTAAACCTGTGTCTCCTGCTCTTTCTATTATCTTCTATTTTTGCCATGTGTTTTTATAACAAGTGGTATCAAATCTCCGTGTTGAAACCCTAACCGCTACCTTCGGGGGGAGGTGGCACCTATGCAACATCAAGCCAAGCATAGGAGGGATCTGATCAAAAGAAAATAGAAAATCCGGCAACTTCTCTACGTCGGTCTCGACAATTTCGAATCTGAGTCGATTCCGCGCGTCGAACGGCCATCGCCTTTGCATCTCAATGATTGACGAGGATTGAATAATCCTCAAAATCTATAATATTTATTGTAGATATGTGGGCCCTATCTTGTCAACTAGGACCTTATACACCATGTCCAACTATGCGTGGTAGCAAATACAACACGTGCACTTTTATGCATCTAACATAAGTGCGCACAACCCTCTCTGTCTCTGACAATAACCGTCTAGCGAACGTGCAAAAAAGACGTCTCACTGACAACAATTGTCATCCACATATGGATTCTGGCAACTATCAAAGTGTCTCTTGGCAGGCAACAAATGCCACCCCTTCGATGCTTTATAAGGGGCGATGCGGCAGACGAGAGAGGAAATGGAGAGGCCATTGATAGCATTCATAGTTTCAGTGGTACATTATGCATTATAATCTCGCTTAATACAAGAACACAGAAGTAGGGTTATTATTCTCCCCGAAGAAAACCTGAACCTGTCTAAAAACACCATGTCTCTTCCTGCATTATCTCGAGAGTCGTGTTTCCACATTTGTATCAATGATCAAAACATGGGGTTCCTAATCAAACTTACTTGAGAATGTAATGTGAGAATGCTATCAAATGAAGATTGTGTATTGATATGGACACACTGGGTGTTTGTATGAGAATACAAAGGATGTTATAATATGCAACATCCCAAATAGTAATTTCTGGTTAAACTTAAATTTCAATTATTTTCCTTAAGTTTTTTTGAATTTTCTAGATTTAAAAAAGTCCCTGTTTATTTCTAAGCCAAAATAATTTAATTACAAATTAAGTACCAAGGTTAAGTTGAAAATATTTTATTTAAGTCTAAAATATCTCATGGGACTTCTGTGAATTTTTCATAATTTTTGGACCTCATCTTCTATTTTCTAAAAACCTTTTTGCTTTTCTGGTATTTCTTTAATCTAAAAACCTATTTTATTTCTCCCTTCGGCTTTTGGGCTGAATCTCACCCATGGCCCAGTCTCCCCGGCCCTTTTTCCCCTTTTTCCGGACCACTTGGCCCAATCCGTCGACCACCTCCTTTCCCTCTTTACCTCTCACCGACGTGTAGGCCTCACGCGTCATCCTCCTCTTTCATTGTCTCCTAGCCATCTCTTCTCATAGCTTCCATGCCCATGCCAAGCACCAGCTCCTCCCGATCCTGAGTGCCACATGGTGCCCTTTCCCTGCCACTGCACCACCTCCCTGCCCGTCCGCACGCCACGCCGCCCCAGGCGCTCCTTGCCGGCACCGCAGCCCGCGTTCACCACCCTACTCGCGCGCCGCCACCGCCACCGTGCCACTCACCTCCCCTTCCCCTCTATTTAAGCCGGTGTAGCTCCTTCCTCTACCCCTTCCTCCCCTCTAACTCCCTTTCTCCTTCACCAAAAGCTCCCCAACCAAAGCTCCCACCCGCGCCTCTCCTTCACTGCCACCGCCCGGGCCGCCTCGTCGCCATCCTCCCTCTCTGGTGAAGATCTAGCCCCGTAGTCGTGTCACGACGCGTCCCCGAACCCCCTCTTCTTTTCCCCCCTCTTTCTCTCGGCCGATCGCGCCCATCTCGTGGCACCGTCGCCCCTTTCTTCCCCGCCTCCGGCGCCATGGCCACGCCCCCCTCGGCCCTCCCCTCCTGCACCTTCCCTGAGACGTCGCCTTGCCCATAGGCGCGTTGCCTCCCTCGGGGCGCCGCCCAGTCGTCGGCACCGCTGCACGCCCGAGCGCCCGCGCCGCCACAAGAGTTGTCGCTGCCTGCCCTGTGCCGCTCCTTCGATGCCACCACCTCGTGTCGCCTCCTTGAGGCCCCGTCGACCCATTTTGGTCGCCGGCCAAGCTCCACGTGCCCCACCTCGCCACCGGCCGCACCTTGCCCTGAGCGCCGCCTCCCCACTGTTTTCTCTCTGTCCCCTGTTGACGAGGATTAAAACCTCTATGTATTATTTTTAATACATAACAGACCATACGTCTTCATGGTCGTAACACCTGAGGTGCACGACCTCACTGGTCGTAGAGATTCCAGAGATTACATAATGGGTACCCTGGTCGGACGAAGGCCTATCCCAAGCTCCCGACCAGGAGAACTGCTCGTAAAAGGTATGAACTGATACTTGGAACTGATTTCAGGTATATTCTCTACCGTGTGATGAATGAAACACGTGCATATTCCATACCATACGACGTTTCTTATCCAAAAGCACTGATGAATAACCACCATGCGGTTATATGTCTCATAGACATACAACCGCCGAACGGTTGACTTCCCATCAACCGTCATCCGACTCCGACCAGTCGTGACGCTTCACATCAGACGTCTTCTCCAGAATTAACTGTCACCTCTTCAAGGGCTATTTAAAGATGGAGCATGAACAGAGCAAAGGAGAGAGATAGAGCCTTCAGACTAAAGCATAGACCTTAGACTCGTGTTTTAAGTCTGGCATTGTAAGATAACAAATAGTGTTCTCAATGTAAACAGGAGTAGTTCATCATCCAGTCAGGAGACATCCCCTGTAAACCCCAGCTCATACTAATAAAGGAGCAGTCTAATTATCACTCTAGATTTCCCACGTCACTCTCTCCTTTTCTTTTCGTAAGATCGACGTCTTGATCGTCGACAGCTGGCGCCGTCCGTGGGGCGCGGCGTGGAATCTTCGAAGAATTACTCCGCTCATCAAATCTTTGTCCATTCCCCGTTTGTGATCGCTAATGCGATTATGGCGGAAAGTTGGGATGAAGAAAACTGGTTCGACTTGGCGGACTACTCCAACCTCGACATGGACGCATGCATGCGCGCCATGGAGGAAAACGAAATCTTTTCATCATCCTCCTCCGCTGGTTCGCCCATCGCAGAGATCGGCGATGTCGACCGGATGGATGAGGATACACCGCTACGATCAGTGGCGGTTTCAGAGGAAGTGCTTCCGACCAGTTCGAAACACTCAAAAGCCTCAGCAAGCCCGGACTTTTCGACCGGCAAAAAAGGTGACGAAAATTCAACACCGCAACTCAAGGTTCAATATACCTTTGATGCAATCATGGTTGATAGGTACTCACTGACGGCTTCTAGCAATTTCAGGAGCCAACCGACACCTGGTGACGGTGTCAATGAAACCTCCATTGGTCATAAACCAAGTGGGGATGATAAGGCTCAGCATTCGATCGGCAATTCGCCGGATCAGATTGAGACCATTCCGAAAACCTCAGGAAGTGCTAATCACCGACTGCTCTCCGTTGTGGGAGCTTCTCGCAGAAGCTCTGAAAGGCTCTCCATCGATTACGACGAAGCTCATCGGAGGATCACTGCTGGAAGCACGAGGTCAATGCGATCGGAGATACAGATCAAAATGCCATGTACGGTCCTCCATACGTTGCCTCGCCATCACGTAATAATGGAGATGGTACGGGCGGTGAAGCACCAAATGTCGGAGGTAACAAAACTGGTGGACGTCCATCAGTTAATTCATCTGATCCTGCCCCAACCAATGTAAGGGACCAGGCAAGACCGAACAGGAGATCGGGGGGATTCAAGCCATCAGACACCTTCTTCTGGTAGAAATCCTTCGAGACCTTCGGTAATAATACAAAACCTGCAGCGAGTTAGAGATATGTTAAATACTTCTGACCCTGCTTTGGCAGAGACTCCAGGTTTTGCCCAACTTGTAGGTCAAGTATCAGAGATTATCCAACACACAATGCAGCGCCTGAGCGTGTATCGGAACGAAGGCACCCGCAAAGTCAGACCATGACTTCGTCTCAGCATTCTTCCCGAAGCAGGGGCCAACATGGTCGCGTTGAGGATCAGCTGATACCACGACCACCTCGACGATTCCGACCAACAAGTCATGAGAGGAGAAGACTGTTCCAAGAATCCTCACCCTCACTTCGTCGAGAGGAGCAATCGCTTGGACCTGGTGATCTTCGACATCACCTAAACCAGGCAAGCGGTCGGAGGCGTTCTAGTAACGTCCACAACCGAATCGGGACATTGGAGCACCGACAATCTGGTCCTAGAAATCGGTCTCCAACCGATTATAATCCGGCCCCTTTTCAAAGAAGGCGCCACGAAACTATCACAGACTGTCGAACCTTCTCAGCAGGGCTCCAGGCTGTGCGTTGGCCAAATAGGTTCCGACCGGCCAATTTGGATAAATTTAATGGGACCCAAAATCCTTTGGAATTTCTCCAGATATATACCACCGCTATTAGAGCCACTGGTGGTGATGAAAACATAATGGCTAACTATCTTCCTACGGTATTAGAATGATCAGCCTGATCATGGTTGCTTAACCGATCGGTCGGGTCCGTGTATACTTGGGGGCAACTTTGCGACCTTTTGATTGCAGATTTTCAGGGTACGTATGATCGCCCTGGAAAGGAGGACGATCTCCATAGAATACGGCCAAAATCTAACGAGACTCTCCAACAGTACATCAAAAGATTTAGCCAGGTTCGTAACTCAATACCAGAGGTTGCAGAATCTTCTGTTATTCAAGCCTTCAAAGCGGAATTGAGAAATCGAAGGTTTACGGAGGATTTAACTATACATCCCCCACGAACAACCATCGAACTCTTCGACATGGCTGACAAGTACGCGACGGCCAGTGAAGCGGTTGAGTGGAACGAGGCCATTGATCGAAAAGATAAAATCCTCAACCTGGCTTAGATAGGATAGAAAAGAAGCAAAAGAAGACTCTCAAGAAAAATAAGCACAGCAGAACCAACGATAAAGAGGTTCTTGCTGTTCTTGAAAAGTTTACCAATGGAAGAAAGGATTATTCTGGTCATGGCAAAGCCAAGGCCCCGACCAATGATTACAAGAAAAGTAAGAAGTGGTGTCCTCTCCACCAGCAAGCAGGACATGACTTGCACAATTGTCGTGCTTGGAAAAAGAAACTAGAAGATTATTATGCAGGTAAAGGTCCACTCCCGTCGATACAAGAACTCGGGGAAACAAGCTCTAAGAAGAACAAAGATGGTGACGAAGAAATAGAGTACCAAGAACCTCAACACACTGTCGATGTGATCTTGGTTGATCCTCTTCGTACGAGTCCAGACGTCACCTGAAAACCATGGAGCGAGAAGTCAACCTTCCGGACCTTCGATCGCCGTTAAACCTTCAAGGTGGTCGGAGACAATAATCTCCTTCAGCAAAGAAGATTGCCCTATTCCTTCGACTCGACCACGTAGGTTTCCAACTGTTGTTGAGCCTACTATTAATAATTGTAAGGCTAATCTAGTCTTGATAGATTGGGGTAGTTCTTTAAATATTTTATTTGCAAGCGCTTTGGAAGACATGCAGATTTCCAAATCCAAGGTAAAACCTGTGAAATATGCCTTCCATGGCATAGTTCCTGGATCTACCGTCAAGCCAATATGGCACTTGTCCCTATTGGTTACATTCGGAAAGCCCGACAACTTCCGGACCAAAAAATTCATTTGATGTGCATACAATGCAATCCTTGGTCGTCCAGCTTTAGCAAAATTCCTAATAGCTACGCATTACGGTTATTAGAGTTTGAAAATGCTGGGGCCAAAGGGTGTCATCACAGTTCGAGGCGATCAAAAAATAGCCTACGCATGAGATCGGAAATGCTTAGAACTGGTCGATGAACTTCCGACCAGGGGAACTAACACGATTAACATGCAGGTCAAACACTCGAGACCAAATATGACACCAAAACCTTTCAACCAGATAAAAGAGGTATAACTCGACGGAAATGCTTCTCCAGAGGGTGCCAAGATACTGGTCGGAGCAGGATTCGATCCTAAACAGGAAGAGTTGCTCGTCTCCTTCCTCCGAGTGAACTAGGACGTATTCGCCTAGCAGGCGTCCGATATGCCAGGAGTCCCCAGGGAGGTGATCGAGTATAGGCTAGCTCTGCAACCTAACAAAAAACGGTCAAGCAGAAGCTACGACGTTTCGCATCTGATCGGAAAGAAGCAATCCAGTCGGAGATTGACAAACTTCTCAAAGTTGGGTTCATTCGTGAGGTAATGGTTAGAAAAGCCAATGAGAAATGGCGAATGTGTATCGATTTTACAGATCTTAATAAATCTTGTCCGAAGGATGACTTTCCCCTTCCTCGCATTGATCAACTTGTAGACTCTACTTCCGGGTGTGAGTTGTTAAGTTTTTTAGATGCTTACTCAGGGTACCACTAGATTAATATGAGTAAAGAAGATGAAGAGGCAAGCAACATGCTTACTCAGGGTACCCTTTCTTCGAAAACATGGAAGTTTCGAATGGACTAAAGAGGCAAGCAACGCCTTCGAAGAACTGAAACAGTACCTTACGAATCCCCCAATCCTAGTTTCTCCAAGGTTGGGAGAGACATTGCTGATTTACGTGGCTGCAACGCCACAAACGGTTAGTGGTGTACTGGTCGTATAACGAGACCATGTCCAACGACCGATATATTACGTAAGCGAAGTCTTACATGGACCAAAAGAAAGATATCCGCAGGTACAAAAGCTGCTCTATAGTCTCCTTATGGCTTAAGACATTATTTTCAGGCCCACAAAGTGGTCGTACCAACTTGATATCCTCTTGGTCAAGTCCTAGGAAATAGGGAGTCGTCAGGACGAATAGCAAAATGGGCGGTTGAGTTTGGGCGTTCGACCACCATTTCATCCCACGAACAGCAATCAAGTCTCAGGCAATAGCAGAATTCATTGCTGAATGGACAAACCCTGAACCCACCCAAGGGCCCGAGTACGAACACCACGATGAGTGGACAATGTACTTTGACGGTTCCTTGATGCTACACGGCTCGGGGGCTAGGGTCGTCTTGATTTCCCCTACTAGCGAACAAATAAAGTACGTCATTCAGTTAAACTTTCCTGTTGCTAACAATGTGGCAGAATCGAAGAAGGTTTGCTGGCAGGACTTTGAGCAGCTCGTTCGCTCGGGATTCGCAGATTGCTAGTGAAAGGCGATTCTCAACTAGTAGCGAATCAAGTAGGGAAAGAGTATCAATGCTCTAGTACCAAGATGTCATCATATCTGGCGGAAGTACAGAAACTTGAAAAGCATTTCTTCGGTTTTCAGATCCAACACATTCCTAAAAAGAAAAACTTTCTGGCAGACCAGTTGGCCCGGATGGCTTCCACAAGGACATCCGTCTCGCCCGGAGTTTTTCTCGAGAAACTCGATTCACCCTCGGTAGTCGAGCCTTTCGAGGACACAGATGTTCGCAAGGAGGTTGCACACCTTGATTATGCAAACATAGATGCTCCACAGGTCGATGATGGTTGGCGCCATCACGATCACGGTAGAGATTGGATGACATCGATCTACAATTATCTTCAGCATGACCTAATTCCAGAAGATGATGTAGAGGCCGATCGTATAGCACGAAAAGCCAAATCATACACTCTAATTGAATGTACCTTGTACAAACGAGGATCTCACGGAGTGTTGATGAGATGCATATCTCACTCGGATGTCATTAAATTGCTAACCGAAATTCATGGAGGAGTCTGTGGAGCACATCATTCCTACAGAATGTTGGTTGGTAAAGCCTTTAGACAAGGATAGTACTGGCCAACTGCCCTTCATGATGCAAAAGAGCTCGTGACGAAGTGCGTACAATGTCAGTTTCATAACCGACAAGTACATCAGTCATCCCAAGCTTTACAAATAATTCCTCTTTTTTGGCCTTTTGCAACCTGGGGACTAAACATTCTGGGACCTTTCCCAAGAGCACCCGGGGGCTTTGAGTTCCTTTTCGTCATGATTGACACGTTCACTAAATGGATCGAAGCCGAGCCGGTTGTAAAAATCACAACTGAGGCTGCTAAGAAGTTTCTCACAAAAAACGTGATCACACGATTTGGTGTATCCAGTCGTATAATCACTGATAACGGTACCCAGTTCTCGAGGAGTAATTTTCATGAATTCTGTGAGGACCTAGGTATCAAGATACATTTCGCTTCTGTTGCTCATCCACAGAGCAATGGTGCAGTTGAGCAAGCCAATGGTATCATAATGCAAGGCATCAAACGACGAGTTTTCAACCAGTTAATTCAACGGTCAAGGGCTTGGGTTCAAGAACTTCCTTCTATATTATGGGTCGTTCGTACCACAACTAGTCGTGCGACCGGTGAAACACCATTCTTTTTGTTTACGGGGCTGAAGCCATGCTTCCTCCAGAACTCAAAATTGGTTCTGCTCGAATTGATTGCTTTTCCGAAAGTGATCAGTGTGAACGCCGACTTGATGATATCAATTTCCTTGAAGAACGACGAAATCAAGCTTTGCTACGATCGAGCAATCTACCAGCAAACCATGCGTCGGTACCACAGTCGTAAGGTGCAACCTCGCAGCCTAGCTGTAGATGATCTGGTTCTTAGAAAAATTCAGAACCAAGCGGGTCGCAACAAACTTTCACCCAAATAGGAAAGTCCATACACTGTGGTCGAAGTCACCCGACCAGGATTAGTACGATTAGCTATGTCGGATGGGCAAATTTTGTCTAATTCTTGGAATATTGATCAATTACGTAAGTTCTTTGTTTAATTTTCTGTATTTATTTCATTTCATATTTTCAATAAAGATGTATTTCCTTTTTCAACGATAAGTATGGTTGTTTATAATTATTATTCGTCGCACCTGGTCATATACCCTTATTGTTGCTGATTGGTCGGAGAAGACACTCATTCTCTCTGATATTCCTTTCGAAGGGATCTCCATTAATCATGGGTGCTGACTTAGAGGTCAGATACAACACCGGTCTCAGTCGTGATCATTGCTCCAATGATACACACGCACGACCACATACTCTTTTCTTAAAGAAGCATACGAGTATATGGAATACAATCCATACAATATATATGGTTTTCTTTTTTTGAGAATCAAAGTTTGATACTCTATTTCAACATTCTGTTCTGCTTGCGTTTGGCTACTAGGCGGGACACGGAAAACCGCCTAGTCGAAGTCTCTCCTCTCTGCACGTGGTCCTGCCCACTAGAAGGAGCTTCCTAGTGACGGTCCTTTTTCCTACGATCCTCGCTGACAGTCGGACTTGAGCATGGGCACGTTTTGCGAAGTATTTTACAAATCTTTGATTCTTGGGATTCATTACGACCAGATTCGAATAGTTTATAAACAAAGGTACTTATCTTTTCCTTTTTTGCATACAATCTTCATGCATATCTTCTTATCATCAATGCCAGTCTTTGTTATATCTTCAGACTATATGTGGTTTCTCATAGTGATTCGATAATAGACAAGATCTACACTAGTCGAATTCATAAGCTGGTTCCGACCACGTGATTTCCTAGTGTTCACTAGATCACTATCACAAACATTATCAGCACTTCTACCATGGTCATTGTTATTACTCAGTTTCTTGGTTTACTGCTTTTTTAGTAAAGTTCATCTACTAATATAAGCAGTCTGGGGCTAGGAGATATATGAGTACTTAATAATATCGATAAGACAAAGCAAGGACGTCATTGATGATAAAAGGTAAGTTTCATTTATAAGGTTCTGAATTTTACATTTATCTACTTGTTAGAACCGCTAGACTGGTCGCTGCGTGATGGAGATCCGACCTCCATTTCCTCAACAACTTTCTCTCCGAGAGGTCTTACTTCCTCGAGAAGTTTTGTTGCTTCGTCTTCAGAACAATCGAAATCCTCTTCAACAACTCTAAGACTAACAGAGGGGTCGGAAGCCTTCAGTTTTGCTAAGGCAACACTAACTCTATTCGCAATAGCTTCCTTCATCGTCTTAGCATGGTTCTCTCGAAAGAGTGTTATCACTTCTTTGAGATCTTCGAGTTGATGGTCGAGAAAATTGATTCTCTCCGCAGGGTCTCTTAGAATGGGCAGTTGCGTTCCCAACCCTAGGTCAAAGAACATCTTGTTCAGAGCCTTAACTTTGTCTTCAAGACTCCGATCGAGTTCATCCCCTTGGCCACGCTCAAACTCAAGGGTTTTTTCCGCTCGTTCAAGTGCTTCAGTTTTTTCTGCACGAATGGATAAAAATTAACACACACTTTAAAATTGGAATCATGGGATATTGGTGAAGTTTACGACCAGTTACCTTTGATTTTCTTCTGATAAGAGTCGAAAACTTCCTTTTGTCTGGTCATCACATGCTCGATCGACTGGTCTTTGCTTTGATTTTCTTCCCTAAGTTTTATTATTATGGCTTCCTTAGCCACAACCTCTTTTTTAATTTTCTCTAAATCTATCAAATATGATAGAAAGAGAAGACTAAGTTATAAGAGAGAAACAAGATAATAAACTTTAAGAGGTCAAGCTAAAAGAGAAATGTTCTTACTTTTCAGATCGGAGTGCTTTTGCTCCAGAGTTTTTATTCGCTGGGTCAGTCCTCCGACCATAGCATATTTCTCAACCATATGCTACAAAAATAAATTCCCTTTCTTTGGTAAGTTTTCGAAGAAACTTCAAAGGAAAGAGTTATAAAAATGATCATAGAACACTTACCCGAATTGCCATATCATTATATTCGGCAAAAATCATATCTGGACCTATCTCAGCTTAACGGTCCGATATCTTTCCCCAGGCCTCGTCAAGTTCCTTATCCTCGATAAATAGGAGGGGAGGAAACTTATTAACCTGAGAGGTATTTCCAGGAGGAGGTGGAACCTGTTGAGGATCTCTGGAGATGACTACCTCCGGAGAAGGAGTAAGGATTACTAGAGGATCTTGAGCAGATGTTGGGACTGAAACCTGCTCGGGGGCTTCTTTAACTACTTCATCCTCTCCAGTCTTAGCGTGAGGAGTATCCTGATCAGGAACTTCCACGACCACCTCTTCCCCAGGAATATTTTCCTGAGGGGTGTTTTGGTCGGACACGACTGGAACACCAGAAGATCTACGAAAGAAGAAAGTAAGGAAGATCGAGGTTTCAACATATCAAAATATCCAACGTATGCATTTACATGACTTCTTCATTTAAATATACCTGGTCGATTTTTTGAGTTTGACCTTGTAACGCATCGGAGTAAAATCCACTACGCTAGCTTTCCTTTTCTTCTCAACCAAATTCACCGGTTCTAAACCGGTAGGGTTGACTAGGTCTTGCACATTTACTGACTGAAAATCAGAAGCAATATCCACGACCAGTTGGTCAAGGATAGGATTCCTGATCACAGGATCAGTAGGTGTAGATTTGTCAACCTCCAAAATAGTAGCCTCAGTAGGCATTGGTGGGTCTTCAGCGACCTTGTTGGAAGGTACGACAACCGCCTAAAACACATCATTAAAGACAATTAGGCGATGAAAATCATTTGTCTAAACATCATTTATGTTCAGTCACCTACCTTTGGAAGGCTGACATCCTGTATGGTCGTAGGGGTGGTCGGATCATCAATCGGCTCACATCTTTCAGTGGCCTAGTTGATCCTCAACCCGACCGACACACATCAAAGATGATTTATGGTATACCGATCAGAAATAATATGTACGACAAATGAAAAAAACATAGTTGATAATCTTACCTTAAGTCTCTCGATCCTCTATTTGGCGGAAACAACCGCTAAGATCCGAGAAAAACTAGCCTTGTCGCCAGGCTCTCCGGCACAGATCATTTTGATTCGGCTTCTAATCTCATCAGAAGATAAAGCTGTAAAGGTAAAACAAGAGACTTGAGGATACAGAAGTAATCAATTAACATAGACAAACTGGTCGGAATCACTCAGAGCTGACCCTCTTTGAAATCTTTGGTCGTATCATCACGACCAATATACCAGAGCATCGGGTGTGCTCGGGCCTTCAAAGGACTAATCCGGCGCATGGAAAAATCCTTCACTACGTGCCAGGATGTTAGACCCTTGACACTGAGAAGCTTGATAGCTTCGGTCCATCTCTTTATCTTTCCCTCTTTCTCTGTGGAGGAGTGACAATTCGATTCTCGACCGCCTTCTTACCAGAATAATAAAGGTTGTCTTTCTTCGTGATCTTCATATAGAACCAGCTATTCTTCCACGATGACCACGAAGATTTTGAGTACATAAATATGTACTCATCGGCTTTTCCGTCATGGATACGCAAGGTGCACTCTTCAGGCGTCCCAATCGTCTTCCCAGACTTTGTCATCCTGTAGTAGTACTTGAATAGATCCAGATCTGCTGGAATCCCCAAGTACGCTTCACAGTGATAAATAAAGATGCTGAGATTGGCGATAGCATTGGGAGCAAGATTTACCAATTCAACTCCATAATACTCCAAGACTTTAGGAAGGAAGGAGTGAATTGGTAGCCTAAATCTGCATTCAACATATGCAAGAAAAACTGGGATTTCTCCATCTTCATTACTCGGGGAATGTTCTCCACCCGCGGATCTCCAAGAAATCATATCCTTACTGGAAAGCATCCCGATCTTCTCCAAGCTCTCTAGCTTCTTCTCACCCAAGTCGAAAACCGACCAGTTGGTGATTTGGTCCGACATGGTCAGATTTCTTTCGGATGAGGAAAGAAAAGGAGGTTGGAAGAAGTTTTTACTCGGGAGATGGAGAATGAAAACAAGAAGTGAAAGAACCCTAAGTCTACAAAGGGGTTTTTATAAGCTTCATAAATTCTAACTGCAATAAGAAGTTACCCAAAAAAGTCCAACGGACAGAAATCTTTTCGTCCAACGGGCGCAAAAACTCTTCGATTCCCAAAGCAAGTTCTCAACTTTAAAGTGAATACAAACCGCTTCAAATGTCATTTCATTTAATGAGCGTCAGCCCGATACGACTTCATCGGAAGAAAG
This sequence comes from Ampelocalamus luodianensis, assembly GCA_036346255.1. Lineage (NCBI taxonomy): Eukaryota > Viridiplantae > Streptophyta > Magnoliopsida > Poales > Poaceae > Ampelocalamus > Ampelocalamus luodianensis. The sequence continues at coordinate 23,537,528 of CM070621.1, forward strand.
GTGTTCACACGACTTATTCATTTAAAGTTCGGGGGCTAGCTGACGAGGATTAAAACCTCTATGTATTATTTTTAATACATAACAGACCATATGTCTTCATGGTCGTAACCCCTGAGGTGCACGACCTCACTGATCGTAGAGATTTCAAATGTTACATAATGGGTACCCTGGTCGGACGAAGGCCTATCCCAAGCTCCCACCGTGAGAAGCGCTCAGTAAATGGTATGAACGATACTTGGGCCGATTCGGTATATTCTCTACCGTGTGATGAATGTAACACGTGTATATTCCATACCATACGGCGTTTCTTATCCAGAAGCACTGATGAATAACCACCATACGGTTATATGTCTCATAGACATACAACCATCGAATGGTTGACTTTCCATCAACCGTCATCCGACTCCGACCAGTCGTGACGCTTCACATTAGACGTCTTCTCCAGAATTAACTGCCACCTCTTCAAGGGCTATTTAAAGATGGAGCATGGACGAGCAAAGGAGAGAGATAGAGCCTTCAGACTAAAGCATAGACCTTAGACTCGTGTTTTAAGTCTGGCATTGTAAGATAACAAATAGTGTTCTCTGTGTAAACAGGAGTAGTTCATCATCTAATCAGGAGGCATCCCCTGTAAACCCCAGTTCATACTAATAAAGGTGCAGTCTCATTATTACTCTAGATTTCCCACGTCACTCTCTCCTTTTCTTTTCGTAAGATCGACGTCTTGATCGTCGACACCTGTGTATGTGTTTTACTGTGTGTATTGTTGCCTATGACAGTGGGCCCTCTTGTATCTCTCTTACTCTTCATGTGAAGTTGTACATTGGTGTTCAGTTAGAAGAAAGTTTGTTTAAGTGATTAGTTATAGGTTAGCAGAAGCTTGATTAAAATTGTTAGCTACCTATATTAGGTTAATAAGCTACTTAGCTAGTATATGTTCTTATAGCAGTTGGTGTGCTCAAGTAGTGTTAGTTTTGGTTTAGTCAAGTAAGTATGGGATTGATGGAGATGGTTAGGGTTTGTAAAGTGTTAGTGGGACGCTTTGTAGCTAAAGTATTGCCTCAAGTCTTTTAGTGATTAGTAAGTTAATGCAGTTAGGTTTAGACATGCTTACACACTATGTGTTCCAACATTAGTGAACACTTGCCCATTGTCGGAATAAAAGAATTAATAAGTTAATCAGATAGTTAATCAGAGTTAGTAGAGTAGTTAGATAATAGTTGGGTATCATTAATCTTTAAACCCTAAGTATAGGAGAGCCCGAACAAACTTAAAGTGGTATACTATAATCTAACCACATTGGTTCTAGGGTTAAGAACCATATAACCATCAGCTTATCACAACACTCACTATCAAGAGTGACCCAGAAGTCAGCATTCATCCTAGATCCTGAAATGGAATATTCGAGCATATTCTGTTTTCTATATTTTCTATCATTTCATTGATCGCATTCTTCTGGATGTTTGTTCTCCTTCATACGAACTCCGATTCCGTCGATTCTCATTCCTAAATTCATATAAATTTAGTACCTTTCTTTTGGTTCTAATTTGATAATTTTTAGATTTTATTTGGAATTATTGTATTTATTTAGCTCTTTTCACACGTGTAGATTCCAGTGTTCCCGAAGAATTCCCGGACCAGTCGACCGAAGCATATCAAACCTTCAACGAAGGCAAGTCATAAATCTTTGATCATGTCGTACCCATTTTATAAAATTATATTATTTTATACCAGCATGCATTGCCAATTTTATAATAAATGCTTTCGAGAATAGTTAAATGCGTAATTGTCATATCACCTCCTTGTATAATTGTAAATGACATGTACCCTTGGACACCTTAGGTTGGGTTAATATTAGTTGGACATATTCAATTACCAACTGGGGTGCGTATTATGCTTAGCCATGCTTTAGATCGCGATGGGATTCATGATCGCATGCTCATAAAAGATGGAATTTGACTTAAGGGAATATGGAATTGTGGCGCGACCACTGTTAATAAAATTTGTTGTGCCATGGAAAGGGTTGCCATTTGGCTAGGGTTGAACCAAAAATAATTTCATACTCAGGCGATTGATCGTACAGTAAAGGGGATGATTCGGGATGTGGTTGCCTCGTGTGAGTAGACACTAAGAACTTAACTTTGTGCGCCATTGATTTGGGTCATACCGTACAAGCACATATCCGGGGTAGGGTGGACCTAGCCAACTAATTAGCAATGTTTTGATTTCAGTTCTGTTTTGGTGGAAGTGTGAACCCTGGGTTAGATATTCACACTTGGCGCAAGAGGAGGCCCAGAATGGCAAATCCTTAGCGAGCAGAATTGGGTCAAAACAGAACTTTGTAAAAGCCTTGTGATAATCACTTAGTCGCACACCTTCGAAGCGTGTAATGTTTGACATTATAAGATGATTATCTCTTGTGGGTTAAGTTGTACAACCTCTATCTGCAGAGTGTAAAACTATTCGAATAGCCGTGTCCTCGGTTATGGACAATGCCTAGTGATTTCACACGAGGGGTACATTTTCTCAAAAATATTGGAATGGTTTGGGTGGAATTGAGTAGTTGGTTTCGGTTGATGGTTGGGAAGTGAACAGGGTGTTCACTTGCCATTTCAAATAATTTGTGTATTTAATCTTTTGAATTATGTTTTTCAATCTATTTACTGTTACTGTCAATACTGTTTTATGAAAAATAGCCATAAAACTATCATTGTCAAGTCCTACATGAATACTTGTCAAGTCCTGCATGAATACTATCTGCATACATTTCCCTACGACTTACTGAGTACTTTAAAGTACTCACGACTTTGCGCCATCTGTTGTTCAATCGCCATAGAAGAACTAGGGAACTCCGAGTTTTACGAGGAAGATCACTACGAAGACGATGCGAACTAGGTTGCGTCCTTCACTCAATTGCCTGTGGGCATATCGGATGGCTACCACAAGATGTTTTGGTTTTCGCTACAAGATCACCTTTTGTTGTTAAGCCCTACGTGACAACCTCTGTAAGACTTGACCATAAGGTCTTTTTGCTACTAAGTAATATTAATTTGTCTGCTTCATTGATATTTTGTTGTATAGATATGATTGTTATCAATGATGTCATTGTGTGAGCTAGATACTGATCATGGGACTAGTTCAGATTACACAGAGGATCCCAGAGTTGCATATCCGGGGTCCCGACACAATATGATGTAATGATCATTGCACTTATGAAAAAGATATCGGATGAGATTATTTTACAGAGAACGTGGGTGTAACATCCCAAAATTTGGATTTTCGAAAATCTTTTGAGTAGTTTAGGTTCCTAAAAAATTCACCAATTTCCCTTGAATTAATAAAGCTTAATTGGGTATTTTTGAAATTTAAAATATTTAATTTAACTAATGTAAACATCAATTAAATGAAAAACAATGTTAGTTGGATCCCTTGTGCTCCAAGGAATTTTCTTGTATTTTCTTGGATTTTTTCTGAATCTATTTGCTATTTATTTTTGCCTCTTTTGAATTTTAGTTTTTTTATTAATTCCGACATCCCTTTTATCTTTGTGGGCCGAATTCCTTTAGCCTATTTCTTCATTTCCTTCTCCCACTTTCCACTCGGCCAACCCTTCTGGCCTACAGTGTTGCGGGCCTTGCAGCACGCGGACCAGCCCCACTAGTGCAAATGGCAACACCAGGATTGGCATGGCCGTGTTGGGAGGCGCAGCCGCGTAGGTGTCAAGACTAGGGATGGCAATCGGATGCGGCGGGTGCGGGTAGTGGTCACCCATGCCCGTGCCCACTAGACATTTTTTCTCTTGCGAGCATGCCCGTCACCCGTGGGCATGCGTGTCTGCCCACCACAACTTGTACGAGACAATAGCAATAATACAAGTAGCAACACAAAATGTTCAATGATGTAAACAAGAAATGAAGTAGAAAATTATCACTTTTCGGTACTCACATCACACAAATTCAAGTTCACCAATGCAAATAGCGAATAAACAAGACAATGCTCAAGTCCACTACTGGAATTTGTTCTTCCTTCTACTCCAAAATCCCCAGATCACAACCCAAATTCCACATCACACAAATTCAAGTTCACCAATGCATAAAGTGAAAAAATCAGTCGCACTAATCCTTGAAACCAGATGGAGTGTTGAACCTAAGTGGCGTCTAGTGCTTCATGCCTGTGGCGGTTGTGTCCATTGCAGGTGTGACAGCTTGTGGATCCCTGACTCGTAGTCTCTTACTGGATCCCACAGATCTAGGCAACCGCCGATCTATGCTCTCACTTTGCCAGATATGCGCTACGTCGTACTTTGGTGTGGCGACCTTTGCCGCCACCGACGGTGTGGCCTCATGTGGATCCAGCGGCGACAACTCCCCAGTGTCGTCGAGCCTGGCCAGGGGGAGATGGGGATGAGAGGAGAGATGAGGGAGGAGGAAGGAGGTGGCTGCAAGGTTGCGGAGCCGAACAGCTGCTGGTGAGAGGATGGCGGGCGGCGGTGCGTCCATTGTGCGAGCCTGGGAGGGAGTAGGGACATGAGGGGAGAGCAAAGAGTGGAGGGCGACTAGGCGAGAGAGAGAGAGAGAGAGAGAGAGAGAGAGAGAGAGAGCGACTGGTGGGGTGGGGTTGGGAGTCTAGGGTTTCCTCGATGGGCCCACCTGTCAATGTTGTTGGCGGGTAAACGAGCGAAGCGGGCACGAGTGGAGTTCATCCATGTCCACGCCTGTTTGCGCGATGGGTAGATATTTGCTCACACGTCCATACACGCAGGTAGAAAAGAAGGAACATACCCACCTCCACTGGGGTTTTTGTCCGCGGGTATGTGAGTAATCGGACACAATTGCCATCCCTAATCAAGACTATGTCGCACTCCCGCCATCCCATGCTGTAACATCCCAAAGTGATGTTACCAAAATAAAATAAAATAAAGTTACTGTTTTATTATATTTTCTAAAATTTGATAGAGTTTCATTGCTTTATTTGATTTTTGAAGTTTTAAAAGTCAAAATTTAAAATTTATTTGAAGTTCTTGAAGTTTTACTTGGTTTGTCCTGAAAAATGAAAACTTATTTAATTTTGAGGATTTTTTTGATATTTAAAAGCTTTTTCCTAAGTATTTTAAAGCCAAAACAATTTATTTTGCAAAATTAATAGCCAACTATGAGTTGGAATTATTTTATTTAAGTCCAAAATAAATAAGGGAATTTCTGTGAATTTTTTTTATAATTTTTGGATTTATTTTGTTATTTTCTAAGGCCTAAATGAATTACTGGAATTAAATCAATTAATAAAGCAATTTAAAAACATCCACATCATCGGAAATATTACGGGGCAAAAATTACAGATAGCTAATGTCACCCCATTGTACATGCCCTTATGGATGTACCCAGTGTTGTTAGCAGAGATTTGGATCCTCTGCAATATTGCAAAGATCCACTATGTGAACATTATTTTTGTGGGAGAGTGAACAATACTCTGACGTAGCAACGCAGCAAAATACCATAGAAACAGTAGGGGAAAGTTACGGTAGCACTTGATTTCGGCATTTGAGTTTTGATTGAACGGTGAAGATTGCTCCTAATGCTCTATGCACTCGTAGATCACTCCTTCAATACAGACTATCCTAATCCCGTTAAGAGGGGTTTAAACACATTTACAGCTGGGACAAAACGGAAGAAACAAGCGATAAAGACAAGAAGAACGCTACACGCAACTGGGCCACATGTAACAACAACGTCTCTGGCTTTTCTACAGCCCGATTTTGTTCATGGTCTCAAATTAAGTCTCAACAAAAGGAACATTTTCGTCTTCCTTTCAATATCACTGCAAATATTTTTCCTCTCTACAAAAAGAATAGCACTGCAAATATGTTTCTCCCTAAAAAAAATAGCACTGCGAATATTTGATCATGTCTGGAGAGGTAGGACCGTAGGACGTAGGAGGTGTGTTACTTGGTAGTACTTTGTCCTGCAAACTAGATCCCCAGTTTCTCTTGTACCTTGCTACTTTGATATCTTAATAACGTCAGGCAACACCTTTTGCCTAATAGCACCACAAATACTAATGAAGTATAACCGGCGAAATTAAACTGTCAAAACAAACAAAAAAAAAAACCTTTTACCTACAAAAGCGGATCCAACATGTAAGCATTGGGATCATATGACCCTATTGATTTCTTGTTAAACCTAGTACAATTTCTCTTTGAAGATAACAAATGATACTTATAAATAGACAATGATACTATTATGCTTAGAAGAATAACCTGATATTATATTTTTTTTCTGGATCCGCCCTGTTTTCCCAGTACAAGAACAAAGAGAATGGCACTAAACTGATGTGATCATCTTACAAACGTTCGACCCGACAACTTGGAATCAACGCAGACAACACTGCATCCAACCATCATCCTGCAAGTGCTGTACTAAGTATAGTGGGGTTAGTGCGGCATTCAATCCACATGATTGTTGGATGTGGTGAATCATCCGCCGAAGCCAAGCACATTCTCGTGAGGCCTCATACAGTGCTATCATTTCCGAGTGGTTCGTCGAAGTCGGTACAAGACTCTGCTTAGACGTTTTCCATGGAATTGCGGTTCCACCACATAGGAGTTCATAGCTTTGTTTGCAATTTGGCTGTATGCGGATCCTACAAGTATCAGTCATCTGTATTGCCATTCATAGTTAAGTCTTGGTTCTTTCTGTAGAACAGACTAAATTCTTTGCTTCTTTGGAGGTATTGAAAGATGTCCTTCATTCTCTACCAATACCTTTGGTAGGTTCGTACTATACCTTGCTAATAGGTTCACGGCAAATGCAATATCCGTTCTAGTACAGTTTGCTAAATACATTAGTGCTTCTATTGCACTTGGTGTGGGAATTCGGTCCCAGGACTTCCTCCCTCTTCTTTAGGTGCATGCGGTCTTTGTCTTGCTGCAAAGATCTCCGACCATTGGCACTTTCAAAGGGTATGCCTTCGCAAAGTCGAACCTTTCTAACACCTTCTGAGTGTAGGCTGACTGATGCACTAATATCCCTTCAGGGGCATGCCCAAGCTGCAAGCCTAGGCAATATTTGGTTTTTACCCAAACCTTTCATTTCGAACTCTGACTCCAGGTAAGAGCTTGCTTTCTTAATATCCTTCAGGGTTCCGATGATATTCAGATCATCTTCATACTCTAATATTATACAAAAATCCATTCTGGGATCGTCGTATAAATACACAGAGATTATGCTCATTGTTCGTGTAGCCTTTCTTGCATAGAAAGTCGCTTCAAGCGATTATACCACATTCTGCCTGATTGCTTATGTTCGTACAATGACTTTCTGAGTTTCACACTGTACATGTTTCTATTTGCTCTGTTTTGGTTTGGGACAGTGATACATTCAGGTATCTTCATATAAAAGTCCGAATCCAATATTTCATAAAGGTATGCTAGTACCTCATCCATCAATTTCACTTCTAACTTCAAGTTCACTGCCATTGAGATAAATATTTAAAGGGAGTTCCGCCCATGACCGGGGAATAGGTTTCTTCATAATCATCTTCTGGATGTTCAGTGAAACTTTGTTCAACGAGCCTTGCTTCTTTTCATTTCTCTTTCGAACAAATACCCACTTATGCCCTACAGGGTGTACAAGGGGAGGCGTGCGGCTTATAGGCCCAAACACCTTTCTTTTATTCGGAGAGAATAATTCAATTTCTATTGCCTTCTTCCAATCTGATCTTTTCTTTTATTTATCGAGCGATGCAGGCTCTGGATCAAGATTGATGAGTGTGGCAAATTTCTTTGCAAAGTAAGTGTCGACATTGGCTGTTGTAATATTCAAAGGTTCTCCGAGGTCATAAAGTTTATAACTATTTCTTCAAGGGCGATTCTTTTAATATTCTACTTGCTCACCGCGCTTCCAATTGCGGGCAAGTCCTTTAGTTTTTCAAATCGATGTGTGCACACATCCATACGATGTCTCCCTTCATGGGGATGTTCAATTCTAGTATGTCTTTTACGAAGGTTCCATACCGATGCCAGGTCTCAACTGGCTCCCTTCTGGTTCGGGGCACTTCGGTGATCGGCTGTGTCAAGTCCTTCTTATCCTTTTTCACCAGGCGTCCCCGGTTACTTCGGATTCGAGGGGCCGGAGTTCTCGTCCTTTCAGAGGCCTTAGGACGGGATTAGGCATACCTTCATCGGTATTTCCACCCTCTCCGGTGCATTGCGTGCAGGCACATGCAACTTGGTCACGCTCTTCAAATCACTAAAGTGGTTAGACGGTTGATTCGCTAATGCTTGCAAATCAATTATCTTACGGACTTCAATTATCTTACGGACTTCTCTATTTGCTTCACTAGTGCGCGGGTCATATGCATAGATTTCAATTATCTTCGGATTTCAATTGTCTTCTAGACTTCAATTGTCTTCTAGACTTCAATTATTTCCGACATTATTATCAAGGTTGATTTCCTCCCTAATGACGGAAACTAATCTCATCTAATGTACTATCGAATCGGGCATTATACAAATCTCCATCATATGGTCCAAATACTTGATTATGGATCTTGTCTCATAACCAACGTATATCCCGGACTTTGGAGAAGACCCATTTGATTCGATGCGTGGTGGTATAGGTATATAACCCTTGCAACCAAAACCCGCGAAGATGAGGAGTTTTCGATCTTGACCCTTGCGCTAGTTGCATAGTTGGATGGATGTTATAGTCGACGGTCTAAAATTGATGAGAGTCTACGAGTAGGATGCGTGTCCCCAACATATAGTTGGTAAATTACAATTCTTCAAAGTTACGCTAATCCATTCGGTGTGGATATGCGATGCAGATGCTCAACTTTTAATTCCCATTTTCGTGCAATAATCATCAAATGCTTTCAAAGTAATTTTTAGGCATTGTCCATTCGGTGGACTTCATATGATGATCGGGGAAAATATTTCTAATTTAATTATCTGCGAGATTGGCTTTGCAAAGCATGGTTTCGTAGACAATAAACATACGTCGCGACCATTCCGAGGAAGCATTGATGAGCACTATAAAATCCTAATTGACCCTACGGGGTTGTATAGGACCGCAAAAGTCTCCTAGATACGGTCCAGAATGCAGGGACTTCATCCTTCGCTTTGAGCAAAAGGTATAATAATTAATTTCCGGTGGCACATGCGGGCACACAAAATCTTCCAGTTCGGAAATTCTTTATATTCATATTATGTCCTGTGAATTGTTAATTATATCTCTCATTATCCTAAGACCTAGGCGGCATAATCTATCATGCGAGAGATAGATAAGTTCGAGCTTCTAAATACGGTTTTCAAGGCGGTATAAATTGCAGTGCCTTAATATTAGCGTAGTATAGCCTGATTTCATATGAAGGAAGATATTCTAATGCTATTTTTCATTTTCTTCATGCTTTGTAGTGAGTAGGTATTCTGTACCATACTCTTCTTCAGCCTCTACATGGAAACTGTTAGCGCAAATATCCTTGAGAGTTCTAGTCGATTCTGGGTACAACAAGTCTTCTTCAATGACCAAAGTTGTGCCCATTGGGAGTATAATTGTGGCCCTTCCTGAGCCTATTATACAAGTATCGCTGCCTGCGATTGTCGTAAGACTACCAGCATTCTTGCTGATCGACTGGAAAAATTTCCGTTTCTCTTAGGATGGTTTTCATTGTGCCGCTACATGCTAAGCACACTTCCTCCATAGGGCACCACACGCGTTCTAATATAATGTACTTTATTAATATGTAGCAGAAAGCAAGCAACATATAGATAAAATACTTCAAATATCAGAACATAACTTGCTATTATAAAGACGGGAAGATGAGCCTTGCAGGACTCATAATAAGAATTTAATGCCTTGCTCTCCTAGAGCTTGCAACCATTATTCAATAATTCAAAATTCTGCTTCAATTACAAACTGCAAGTTTCTATAAAAGGTCTGAGTGCAATGCGTGCACTGGATCTAATAGGCGAAGTATTCAAGAACTTCTCCCTAAATCGGCTCCATGCGCGATCTTCTCCTCTTGGGCAGCTACGGCTGTGGCCGCTGCGATGTCCAAAGGAGGGATGATGGGGCTGTCACATCGGGCTGTTCACATCCATAAGTGCAATAATGGATGCGGACCCTCTATGCTGCAATGGCGAGGTGTGCCACATCTTTTTATTTGCCCTTCTTCTTAGACTAAAAGCATCAATAATGTGCGGCCTTGCGACTTTACCCTTCTTGCTCATTCTCATTCGTGAGAGGCTTCATCACCTTGTAGCTACTAGCGATGGCTTCATGGCCAACATTGCTACTAGGTGGTGCGAGATATAGTTCTTTCTTAGAACATCATCTTGAGTTTCGCAACTTGCATGATGTCAATTAATTAGGCATCGCATGTAGCCATCTTGACGATAGTTGCGTGCGGATTACACCGCATTTGGGTGAAAGGTAGAGAGTCTTCTTAATCTTACGCTCATCCATGATTGCATTATCACGAGTTGAAGATCGTACAAATTGTACAAATTACGCCATCTTTGGTCGGTTCTTAATTCTCGATTCGTGATGCGATCATCTTCATATTCATGCCAAAATTCATAAGATTACTTCTGGTAATTTGCGTAAGATGGTTGCAAAATTCTCATAATGCTCTTGAACTCTGGTTCGTGACCCGTATTTTTCTATGCATTTTCATGATTTCTTGCTATTTCCGGTGATTAAAAGTAATATAAACAATCACAGATAATCAAAACAAGAATGCGATACATAAATTGCATAGAAATAACAATAACAAAGATAAACATGCTTCAAATGCAAAAATCGATTCAAAATTCGGATTCCCAAGGCCCTTTTCTTCCGAAAATGACTTTTTCGTGCGCAAGTTTCGGGGTTAAACGCGAGATTTCGATTCGGAGAAAATTTTGCGTAATTTCTAGATATCCGGAGGGCCTTTTTGCAAATGTCAGAATATTTTCTAATTTCCTCCCCTCTTTTTTTTTTCTTTCGGCCGACCCCCTTTTTTTTTTCTTTATCCGGATCATGCCCTTTTCTTTTCCTTATTGGGCCTTCAATTCCTTGGCCCATTTGGCCCAATCCGGTGGCCACCAAAAAAACCGGTGCTAGGAACCCTAGCACCGAGTCCCAGTCCCAGGCGCCCTTTCCTTGAAGGCCGGCGGCGGCGCCCCTTTCTTGGCGGCGCGGCGCGCGCGCTCTTTTCTTGGCGGCGTCGCCGTTCGGCGGCGGGGCGGCGCCGTGCGACAAAGGCGGCGCTGCGAGCGCGCGGTGGCTTACGGCGGCGCGAGGCGGCCGGGGCGGGCGGAGCGGCGGCAGCGGCTACGTGCGGCGCTTGCGGCGGCGGCTTGCGGCTTTCGGCCACGCGGCGGCGGAGAGAGGGCGCGGCGAGTGTGCGGCTGGCCGGCAGCAGCGTGCTTTCGGCCGGTCGCGGCGTCGTCGCCGGGAGCGGCGGCGCGTGTGCGTGCGGCGGGAAGGTGGGTGGTCGGTCGCGGGACGCGCTGGCCGGCCGGCGTCGGCGCCATGCGGCGGCAAGTGGGGGCGGTGGCACAGCGACGCGGCGGCGGTGCGGCCGGCTTCGGCGCGCGATACGCGCGAACGCGCGGCGCGAGCGGCCGGGCGGCAGGCGTGCGTGCGGCAGCGGCCGGCGGCGTTGCGGCGTGTGTGGCGGTGGCGTTCGGCGGCGCTGCAAGGCGAGTGGCTCGGCCTTACGGGCAAGCGGCGGCCGGTCGGTGCCGCTTTGCAAAGCGACGGCGGTGCGCGGCTTGAGCCGGGCGGAAAATTCTGTGTTTGCAACCACTGTTCATGTCGGATTACTGTTCATAAAACTGTATACGATGCAATTTGATGTAATACAAGATTGCAACGGAGGCGCGGCTTCATGCCGTCATGTGCTTGCTTGCCACGTGCTGGCGGCATGGCACTGTCGTTGCCTCCGTGGCGGTACGTGATGGCGGACTATGCCGACCGGTAACGTATCGCGGAGGTAGTGACAGTCGCTTGCAGGCGGTGCCATGCACATGATGCCTTTCATGCGATTGCATCTACTATCTACGGTACAATCATCATCTACTCTTTCATACAATCCACCGATCGGCTTGGCCGGCGACTTCAAGTCGGCTCGCGATAGATTAGAGCGGATTTGCACCGTAGAAAACCAATCTAGAAAGCCAAATTTGCGTAATGAAAGCAATCTAGAAAACGATTCAATCTACGAGCGCCGTTCATCGACGGTTACCTTTCGATCGAGGAGAGTCGATCGTCGCGATAACGTGTTGAGGAACCGTCGCGAGTCGGTCCGGCGATTACCTCGTGACAAACTCGAATCGTAAGAACAATGCATGAATCACAAGAACAATCAAGAACGAGAATAAGAGATTGAACACGAGATGTAGGGGACTTCTTGCTTCTCTTTATTCCTTCATCCATCGATCGATCGTTTACAATGAATAGCACTTCTATTTATAGGCTACGCCTCACAGGGTTTGGGATGAGGCGTAAGTACCAACCCCCCCTTTTTTTAATTTTCAGAGTTCGGCGGCATGCCAATTCGCCTAGAGTAGACGTGCAATAGAAGCCCACATTTCGGACAGTTGATGGCGCCCCGTCCGCGGCTCCGCGCCCCACCTCACTTTGTGTGTGATGTGAAAAAGGCGAGGTGCAGATCTCGTCGCGTTCGCACCTCCCTATTTAAGCCGCTAGTCTCCGCGCCGCTCCCTCCTCCCCAGGAAACTCTTCTCCCTCTTCCGACCTCCCCCATCACCAGATCTCGCGGCGAGAGGGAGACACCGCCGGGATCGAATCGATCAGGAGGTACGTCCCTCTCCTTTTCCAGATCTCTGGTTGCTCCCTCCGAGTCCTCGATCCAATACGAGGTTCGTGTTGCGTATGTAGGCTGTCGATTGTACTAGTTGTGAGTCGCGATTGCGAGTGAGTTTGCGATCTTGGCTTCTTGGAACATGGAACTGGCCGTTTCCGGGAAGAATCCTGCGTGTGGTATAGTCGCGTAGAGGCGCCGCAGATCTGTGATCTGATCGGGGCCTCGTCATGGTGTGGATTTGGCTCGCGGTCGTGGGAATGGGTCAAAGCCGACAGCAAAAGGCGAAAGCGGTCGTTATGGTAGGACGGTTTGGGCTAGGTGGTGGTTACACTGGGCCTGGATCTGTATATCTTAGAATCGGCCGGTAGTAGGATAGCATGCAGATCTCGTTGTTGTCAGGGCTCGGTGCATTGCGCTCTTGTGTGGGGTTTCAGAGCACCAGAGTCCAGATCAGCCTCTGCTTTGATGTTCATATGAATCGGTTCGTGTTTGGTTGCGCTCGGATCAGTTTATGTTTTTACGCGTAGTCAGTTTATGTTTTTACGCGTAGTAGATGATGGCGTATTGATTAGGCTTGGGGGATACCTTCCAAGATCTAACATTCTAGGTTTATGCCTGATAAAAGTGTCATATACAATCTGGTTGACATAACTGTTGCATGCAGCAGGGTACCTCTGTCTAGTCTTTCCATGACATAGATCTTTTAGCTAAATTTTCAATTCTTTTAATCCACACTGATTTCTTTTGGTACAAAAATAATGAGAGGGAAATGATTATGATAAGACTCGTGGCAATTGAGTCAAATCTGTGGCATGTTCTGTTCAGCACCAAATACTAGATCCCCAATGGTTACAACAATGCTAGGGCATGGATCCCCAATGGAACTGTGGCGATCATCAAGGAAGAGGTCAGGACATGGATAATAAGTCGGGCAAAGAATTTGACGGCCTACTTACCGACGGGAGATTTAGCTATTCCATAACGATCAGCGTTTAATTTTTTTGGTTGTCTGGTTCTAGGCCTTTCTTTCTTTGTTTTTCTCTTTTCGCTCTCTCAGTTCTCTGTTTTTCTCTTCTTTCTTTCCTTTTTCCGTGTTTTGTCTTTGTAGCCTCTGTTTTTCTCCTCTTTAATGCAAAGATGGCAATGCTTTTGCCATCCCCCCACCCCCCCCCCACCCCCACAAAAAAATGGTTACAACAGTGCTAAACCATTGCACTGAAAAGTTGTTGTTGATCATTAGTCTTCACCATACATAACCGCGGATGGAAATAATTTGATGGCTAATATGGTGAAATTTCCAAAAAAATATGTCATGTAGTCAGAGTCCCTTAATTTACTATCTTTGTCAGTTAAAAATTGGTGATCTAGAAGATGTACAGGAAGTAACATGTCTAAGACTGTTGCTTCTGCAAGTATCAGTGGGTTGTACCAAGAATTTGTTGGCTGTTGACGCAATTCTCACCAGATTGTTATGTTTCAATAGAGTAGATCTCAGCTGCTATAAAACCACACACACTGTATACTGCTTTTTTACTTCATTGATAGTTCAATATTCAAGCTCCAACTAAGGTTGAATTGAATTGAATCGTCACTAACTACTTGGCTCGCTGCTGTCTGCTTTTAGCAAATAAACTGATGTGTTAATGGTGAAGAAAATCAGAAACCACGTAAACATTTAATTGCACATGATCTGAGTTGGTTTCTTCAATGTCTTCAACTTTAACTCTTCTTCTACAGCTCCCAACATTTTTTGTGAAAATATCTGAGTGAATTATTAATTTAGAATCTTTGTGCATAATATGTGCAAATACTCCTGTTACAGCAAATCATGCTTACTCAGTCTCAGATGCTAATGCTGTTGTACCCTTTCACATGAATTACTTGGACAGATTAAGCAAAATGGTGAAGATATGCTGCCTTGGTGCTGGATATGTTGGTGGCCCAACCATGGCTGTCATTGCACTGAAATGCCCTGCCATCGAAGTATGCGTTGTTGACATTTCTGTCGCTCGCATCACAGCATGGAACAGCGACCAGCTCCCTATTTACGAGCCAGGCCTTGACGACGTTGTCAAGCAGTGCCGTGGCAGGAACCTCTTCTTCAGCAATGACATTGAGAAGCATGTTGCTGAGGCTGACATCATCTTTGTCTCTGTGAACACACCAACCAAGACCCGTGGTCTTGGGGCTGGCAAAGCCGCGGACCTGACCTACTGGGAGAGCGCAGCCCGCATGATCGCTGATGTGTCCAAGTCTGACAAGATTGTGGTTGAGAAGTCCACTGTACCTGTCAAGACTGCTGAGGCCATTGAGAAGATCTTGACTCACAATAGCAAGGGAATCAACTTCCAGATCCTCTCAAACCCAGAATTCCTTGCGGAGGGCACAGCAATTCAGGACCTTTTCAACCCTGACCGTGTGCTCATTGGTGGTCGGGAGACTCCAGAGGGCCGGAAAGCTGTTCAGGCTCTGAAGGACGTCTATGCCCATTGGGTCCCTGAGGATCGCATTCTCACAACCAACTTATGGTCAGCTGAGCTGTCAAAGCTCGCAGCAAATGCCTTCTTGGCTCAGAGGATCTCTTCAGTGAACGCACTCTCTGCTCTATGTGAGGCCACTGGTGCCAATGTGGCAGAGGTGGCTTATGCTGTTGGCAAGGACTCAAGGATTGGACCCAGATTCTTGAGTGCTAGTGTCGGTTTCGGAGGCTCCTGCTTCCAGAAGGATATCCTTAACCTTGTGTACATCTGCGAGTGCAATGGGCTTCCTGAAGCCGCGAATTACTGGAAGCAGGTCATCAAGATCAACGACTACCAGAAGAGCCGGTTTGTGAACCGCGTGGTGTCTTCCATGTTCAACACTGTCTCTGGAAAGAAGATTGCGGTGCTCGGCTTTGCCTTCAAGAAGGATACCGGTGACACGAGGGAAACCGCCGCCATTGACGTCTGCAAGGGCCTCCTTGGAGACAAGGCCAAGATCAGCATCTACGACCCTCAGGTGACCGAGGATCAGATCCAGCGCGACCTCGCGATGAACAAGTTCGACTGGGACCACCCGGTCCACCTCCAGCCGATGAGCCCAACCGCTGTGAAGGAGGTGTCCGTGACCTGGGACGCGTATGAAGCCACCAAGGGGGCTCATGGTGTCTGCATCCTGACCGAGTGGGAGGAGTTCAAGACACTTGACTACAAGAAGATATACGACAGCATGCAGAAGCCGGCTTTCTTGTTCGACGGCCGCAGCGTCATCGATTCCGAGAAGCTCAGGGAGATCGGCTTCATTGTCTACTCCATTGGGAAGCCCCTGGACCCGTGGCTCAAGGACATGCCCGCCGTGGCTTAATTAGTAGCAATCCTAGACACATTGTTGCTGTCTGTTTAGTGTTTACCTGTTCAAGGACTCTACATTCTACAAGTCTACATCCACGGATCCACCCCCTACCTTTCATCTGTTTTAACTAGCTATATTGGTCAGTCTCTTGTTTCCACTGTAGCCCATATGGAGTGTATTTTGTTGCATCGTTACAGATAAAATGAATGAATAATAGAGGGTTATCAGATGGTTTATATATGACTAATGTATGCAAGTATTTGTGTATTTGACGTTGTCATTTAATTAGACCAAATCAGCAACCCAGCGCTCAGTACTACTCACCGGTAAAACAAGCATGTCTTCTGTCACAAAGATATAGTGCTTGGTGCAGAATATTGTCCTTGTACGATTCGTATCCTCCATCGTACGAGGTTTTATATTCTTTCCATCCTCGTGTCGTGCGTTTGTCCTTGTCTTTGTCCTTTTCAAGACAGAAAAAGGAAGTGAGATCAAAAGCACCTCTAGAATCGAATAGCAGTGAAGGACTGTATAAACCAGGATATAAGAGTCAGGACACAGGAGATGATTTATCGATGTCTACTTTTTTTCTGGAGGAATTTCACTGATTAAATCTGTTCTGATCTAATGCAAGGAGAAAAAAAATATTTCTGCTGTGTCTGAATATATGTCTGTGATTATGTATGTCATGTTTCTGAATACATGTAATTCTTCTGTATGCCATGTTGGTAGAGCCAAGAAATGCCATATGCATGTGTTGTTGGTTGGCTACATAACTAACGATCTAAACCGGTGATGTATCGGTGTCAGTGTGTCGCAAAAGGAAAACAACACTGCTGTACCGCCTGTACGCACTGCCTAGTACTCCGACTAGAAGTGATCATAAACCGGACCGACAAGCTGATCAGCGTCAGCGCAGCGCAGCCCACGTGAAATCGTATTGCCCGCCCTCTTATATCGGCACCGACGCATCATCTTTGTGTTTCAAGGCGCCTATATATACCCTTTCCAGAGTATTGCAAGTGGCTCATCCACCGTGCATCCTGGCCAAGAGTTGTTCACTGGCTCACCAAGCCACCATTCCCCACCACCGCTCTCCGGCACCGAGCTTTCGCCATGCGGCCGTCGTCGGAGAACGCGGCGCCGCGCATGTACTTCATCCCGTTCCCGACGCCGGGCCACGCGCTGCCGATGTCCGATCTCGCCCGCCTCTTTGCGTCCCGCGGCGCCGACGCCACGCTCGTCCTCACGCGCGCCAACGCCGCCAGGCTCGGCGGCCCCGTCGCCCGCGCGGCCGCCGCGGGCCTCCGCATCCGCATCCACGCGCTCCCCTTGCCCGCCGAGGCCGCGGGGCTCACGGGCGGGCACGAGAGCGCCGACGACCTCCCCACCCGCGAGCTCGCGGGGCCCTTCGCCATCGCCGTCGACCTTCTTGCGCCACTCTTCGCTGACCTCCTGCGCCGCCACCCCGCCGACGCCGTCGTGTTCGACGGCGTCCTCCCGTGGGCCGCCACCGCCGCCCCCGAGCTCGGCATCCCGCGGTACGCGTTCACGGGCACGGGATGCTTCGCGCTCTCTGTGCAGCGGGCTCTGCTGCTCCACGGTCCTCAGGAGAGCGTCGCGTCGGAAACCGAGCCGTTCCTCGTGCCGGGCCTTCCGGACGAGGTGCGTCTCACCAAGTCGAGGCTCGCCGAGGCGACGCTCCCGGGCGCGCACTCGCGGGAGTTCTTGAACCGCATGTTCGACGTCGAGCGCGCCACGGCCGGGTGGGTCGTCAATTCGTTCGCCGACCTCGAGCAAAGGTACATCGATCACTACGAGAGGGACACAGGGAAGCCGGTGTTCGCCGTCGGACCGGTCTGCCTCGTAAACGGCGACGGCGACGACACCCTGGAGCGCGGCCGCGGCGGGGAGGCGGGCGCCGTCTCCGAGGCCGCGCGCGTGCTGGGATGGCTCGATACAAAGCCCGCGCGGTCGGTGGTGTACGTCTGCTTCGGCAGCCTCACCCGGTTCCCGCGCGAGCAGGTGAACGAGCTCGGCATGGGACTCGCCGACTCCGGCTTGAACTTCGTGTGGGTCGTCGGGGACAAGAACGCGGCGCCGCTTCCGGACATAGACGCTGGAGCGGGGGGCCGCGGGCTGATGGTCAGGGGTTGGGCCCCGCAGGTGGCGGTGCTGAGGCACGATGCGGTGGGCGCGTTCGTGACGCACTGCGGGTGGGGCGCGGTGACCGAGGCGGCGGCGGCGGGCGTTCCAGTGCTGGCGTGGCCGGTGTTCGCGGAGCAGTTCTACAACGAGGCGCTGGTGGTGGGCATCGCAGGCACGGGCGTCGGCGCCGGCGCGGAGCGGGGGTACGTGTGGGGAGGCGAGGAGCTGGGCGGGGTGGTGGTGGGCAGGGAGAGGGTAGCGGAGAGGGTGCGCGCGACGATGGCGGACGAGGGGCTGCGGCAGAGGGCGGGGGAGGTCGGGGAGCGCGCACGGCGGGCGGTGGAGGCGGGAGGGTCGTCGTACCAGGCCGTGGACGCGCTTCTGGACGATGTGCAGCTCCGGCGCGGGCAGTTGCACCGATAAATTAAACCGCTTGGGCCTTAGGTCTCTACTATTTGGAAAGTGGTGGCCGAGTTTGTGTTTGTGTTGGTTCACGCGAATAAGCCCAAGTTTGGGAGCCATGCTTGATGCTTCCGTTCCCGAGCAATGTAGTGTGAAAAGTACATGAAGCATATGCTAGTAGTTTGCTACACTGTAACGAACTTGGGGTGTATGCATCGCATCATCCATTATTAGCATGTGCTACACTGTAAGAAAAAGTGCAATACACCAGTTGTTTGATGTTAACGCAACTAAAACGACACCTTAGTTCTATATAACCTTAGTTATACGCTCGGCTTGCTGCATCATTTTTTCTCCTCTAAATATTAACCACATGAACACCTTTATTTTGGACGGCAATCTTATCTCACCGCGCATACGAAGCAACACGATTGATTGCAATTTTACAGTGAGATACCGACCAAACTACCGGTTTCAGCCATTCCGAACAAGAACAACCTCCCTCGACCCCGCCGTGTCCACAAAACAAAGGCGCGAAGCGTAAAAAGTTCGCCTAACTGTTTGCCGTTTTTCTCCCGGATACATCTAACCGAAAAAAAATTCTATAGGAATTGGTTCACAACTTCATTGATGTGGACTAACTCCACTACATGACACGTGCACTTTCACGAATATCAAAATGTGACGTGGTAGTTTTTAATATTCAATTCGTGAAATTTCACATCAGTGATTTATGAGGTTGTACGCTTTGAGATTCGTAAAAGAACACGTGTTATATAGTGGAGTTAGTACACATCAATGAAGTTACAGACCAGATCCTATAAATTTTTTTTCTCATTCAACCAGCTGCTTTCACAAAACCGAAACTCCATGTAAGTACCCCTGGGGCCCACCGTCCGGCGAGAAGAGGCAGCCAGCCCACAGTGGTCCCAGTCCATCGCTAGATCCGAGATCCACGCGAGGGTGAGGTGATCATATACCCTCCTCTTAGATGAAAATTCATTTACGCCGGCCCACATGTCATTGACTATGGTGACCCCACATGTCATTGATCCGTAGATCCCACCGCCTCCTCCGAAGTCGACGAGACGACCCCCAAACAAAATCTATTCCAAGATGGGTTGCTGCAGCAGCCGGAGCTCCGATTCGCCGGCCAGCCGCGTCACGCGGTGGCGCTCCACCGGGATCGTCGCCCTCCGGGACGCCAGATTGAAGGTCCTTGCCCGCAGCGTCCGTCCATTTTCTTTAAATTTAGGGTCGTTTCCCAATTCTCTCTCATCTTTCGATTGTGGCATCCGCGATTTTAGTGCTCCTGAGTTCTGATTCTTAGAAGTTAGTACATGATTCTTAGAAGAATTATGATGAGCAGTTCGATTGGGATTTTCCAAGGTGCTACATAGGCATCAGGTCAAGCAAAGTTTGGTCATTTCTTTGTATCCTGGTTCCATAGGATTGCTAGGTGGAAGAAAGGCGCAATCTTGCTAGTAAAAAGTATGTAATCATCCGTAGTGATGAATTAACTTGGAAGTGTATTCCTTTCTTTTCTCGTGGAAAAGTTGCTAGTGACATAATTAACAAACAAGCATTTAGCATACTCTGTGGAACCACTGGTTTCATTGTAAATGGTAGACATTGTTGGTACAAGGATTGAAATTAAATAAATGCAAAATTAGGAAAATTTTGGTACATGACACTCCAAAACCGTGCATTTTAGGGGCGTGCCACCAATACAAGCAAGTCCCCTCACAACTCAGTTGGACAATATATGCTGTTGCTAAACAAAAGTATCGGTATTGACCTTAAAGTACCGCAAAAACACTTTTATGATTTCTCCCAGCTCTATTTGTGCACTGTGGTTACTGCTTCAATGATGTAATTTTTATTTAGCATTTGAAGTTCGTTTGCTTGATTAAACATGTAATCACCACTCACCAACTTGTAAGATTTCAGTGAGTTCTTGTTTTTATACAGAAGCCTGGTAGATGATACTGGTGCACAGAATTAAAATTTGTAGGGTTCACCTTGGTGCTTGTTCAGTTGTTTGTCTTCACATAAGTCTGTTCTATTATATAGCTATCACATTTGAAAGATTTAGCATATAAGTCAACTTATATTTGATGTCTCTACAAGAACAAGGGTGCCTTTCTACATTTCTTTTACTGTGATATTGCACTTTTCTTCTAGAGTTGTTTAATATCGGTGTTCCCTTGCAGGTAGTACCAAATGAAGTTCTACAAGTGGGGAATTCCCTGAGAACTCTGGATTTGACAAACAACAAGATAGGTAATCAGATACATGTAGTTATTTATTCCATTTAGGGTACAATGGACATTAATAGATCACAAGTGAATAAAAGCTCTTCATATCTTGTAATCTGCAATGTTTGTGTTTGATGTTTTCTCTTTTGCTGGTACGCAGTTAGCAAGAAGCTGGTTGGAAGTTGCCTGTTACTTTCTTTATTTTATTAGCACAGCAGTATCATATGCGAGTACACTTTTCTGCATACTTCTTTTTTTCGCTTGGCTCTGTGATCTAGTGCATATATTTGGAGCAAAATTGCTACAATTGGACCCCCTTTTTTTTTCTTGCCAGGTTTCTTTAACAGTTTGTGCAGAGAACTTTCTCCTTTTTTTTGAACTGCACAATATTGTTCTCATCATCTTACTTGGACAGAATTTCCTAATTTAAATCTGACAAGCTATAAACTGTATGTGCTGCTTTTATATCTTTGATGTTTGTATTTCTCTTGAGCAATATCAATTTATTCTCTTTTATGTTGCAGTTGAGATTCCCCATGAAGTTGGCAGATTTGTGAATATGCAAAGACTTGTAAGAGTTCTTGTTTGTAGAAGTCATCGTAGATTATCTGATTAGAGATGTGTATTTCCAAGCTATGGTCCTTCCTTCTTTTGTCTATTTTCTTTTTTCGGATAATGGTGGCTTGATAGTGAACTATGTTCTCTCTTTTTGTTCCTGTAGGTTTTGGCTGGTAATTTGATTGAAAACATTCCGGCTAACATTGGATACCTGCGGAACCTTAAAATCCTCACACTTGACAGAAATAGGATCTCTATCTTGCCTGAAGAATGTTAGTTCCTATGATCGTATATATCTTTCTATCAGAATAGAAGTGAAACATGCAAAATGTTATTATATGTTTACATAACGACGGTGACCTTTGTCTAGGTGTAGAACCCTTGTCCTAGCAACAAGTTAGTAGAGAGTTATGACTTCTATAATATTCTTTTAACTATTGCCTCCATTTTCTAACATGATTTTTTTTTGTTCCATCCAGTGGGCTCTCTATCAAATCTTCAACAACTGTCGATTTCACAGAATTCTTTACTGTGCTTGCCTAAGAGTGTAGGAGATTTGCGCAATGTAAGTTTCTTATTTGGCTCAAGATGCGATACTTATCTTATCTTTGGAAACTGACTTGTTCTCGAGCACAAGGAATGTGTCGTTTCCTAAAAAAAAAAATGGATATAGTGAATATTGATTTAGGATTCAAAACAAAACAAGTATTGCTTTTTTTCCCTTGTCAGAATCAAATAAGTCTTGATTCTACAGTTCATCACCTGAACTAATTCAGTTTGATAAATTCCATCAACTTTCTGCATATTACTAGTAGGTATTCAGAAGTTTTGTTTTGTAATGGTCAATGTGCTATTGTTATCATTGGTTTACCATCATTTTGTTTTTGCTTGATGCAGGTCTTGCTGCTCAATGTATCTGATAACAAACTAAAGGCGCTTCCAGAATCAATTGGAGGTTGCAATTCCCTGGAAGAACTGCAGGCAAACGGTAAATCCATCGGTTTCTGCAATACTACCATTATCTAATTTAAATTTCTTTGGTTTCCCTCTTTGCTTGCATGTGCACATGCACCCATGTGACTGTTCTACAGTTGCATTACTACCCTATATGGCATTTTTACCTGCTTACCACTTGCTAGTCTACAAATAATTTTGTGGTGTCACAATCATAGCCTCTTAGGACACTCTTCCCCTTTATGAGTTGAGGGCTGGCCCTCACTTTGTTTGGAAGTTGGAACACAAGGAGAGCATTACGCCAGAGCAAAACATGAGTGCTCCACAGCATTGCACTTTCCTATTTCCCACGCTAGCACCTAGATTCCATTGGGAAGGGGATACCATATCCATTTTTAGATATCTTTCGTGAAGTTAATCAAACAAGATCCATCCATTCTTATTGTTAAAAACAGATACAAAGTATAGCATTCTTTTCATTTCCAAAGCATCATCTTAGCACTAACCTTCAAGCAAAATATTCAGGAAATTCAATTGAAGATGTGCCCTCATCGATCTGCAACCTTGTTTGCCTCAAATCCCTATCATTGAATGGAAACAAAATTCGTCAGGTGCGTACCAATGAATTTATTTGGCCTCTTTGACTACTTTTACTTTTATAAGCACTGATATATTGTGTGTTTGAACCTGACACCTCTAGGGTGTAAGGTAGTGAAATTAATCACCCAATGGCAATTCGTTTAACTATGAAATATCTTGATTGTATTATCGTGTACTTGGTATTCTTTTATGCCGTTACAAAATAAGAAGCAACGAGTCACCAAACCTCAAATCTTCATTTGCAGCTTCCCCGAAACCTACTGAGAGACTGCAAGGCTCTTCAGAACATATCACTGCATGACAATCCAATCTCGATGGACCAGTTCCAAGAGGTTAGTGGCATGAAGCCTCTACAGATTCCTGCAACTTAGCCAACCTTGTTTCAATTTTAATTTCTTTTCTCCGTCTGTTGCAGATGTATGGATTCAAGGAATTTGAAGCACGCAGAAGGAAGAAATTTGACAAGCAGATCGATTCAAATGTCATGATGAGCTCCACGGCCCTGGATGAAGGCGTTGATTTGCGCTAATCTTTCAGAAAAAAAATCCAACTTCATTTTTCCCCAATTAGTCTGAAGTCTACTGTAAATTTTGTATATATCAATCTCTTTCATACTCTGAATTGGAAAGAAACCAATAAATGTAAAACGTGCATAAATGAATGGACTACATGATTATTGCCTGGAATTTTACAATTGCTGCCCCTCTGCATATTCATATATCGTGTTCCAAGGAAAAATTAGACTGAATTAGGTGCACATCACCATCTTTGATCTACTACCAGTAAGAAACCAATAAATTAGACTGTTGTTTCTTGTCCAGAAATGGCGAGTGAGTCATGACTCATGAGTACCCATCTTCAGTACTGTTGTTGTTTCTTGTCAAGAAATGGCAAGTGAGTCATGACTCATGAGTACCCATCGATTAGGGTTTCGCTCCAACGATGCAAGAGGGGGCGGGGAGTGTGAGCAGAGCAATACTCTGGAGCGCTAGTAGTGGTACTCTCACTTCTCCATTATCTACAATGCTACATGATGAAACTAAGGAGGGGGTGGGGTGGGGGAGCGTTACTGACTTGTCCTCTTGGATTTAGAAATAACAATACATGCTTTTCAGAAAATCAAATGTACTTTGGTAATTTTACAGCCTGCAATACTTGGTCTTGTTTTGTCAAATTAGCAAACTGAGACGACAAAAGCTTTTATTCTTTGCACGGTGGTGGTGCTGCAAGGTGAAAGGTGCTCCATGCCAATTCAGGCAATGGATGGGCCTGCTAGTTGAAGACTTCACAATGCACAAACTGAGATGCTGTGGGTTTTCTTCCTAGCTCGTGGAAGAAACAGGGTATTGTGCCGAGCCACACATCCAGCTGATTTCGGGTACCTCCTCTCTGGTCTCTCTCTTGAAGATTCACTCTCTCTCTCCCTCCCTGTTGGTCTGATTTTAATATCATTGTACGCCACCTAGCAGCAGCTCTCTTCTTGCCCTTCTGCTTCCTTAAGCTATCTGCTCTTGCGTTCTTGCCATATTTCAATACAGTAGTCCCTATTTGCAGGTGAATTTGTGGCCTCTTGGAGGGTTGTTCGTGTGACCCGGCGATCAGGTAATTCCCAAACAGTTACTAACAATTTAGGATGTGTCCCGTTCAAGATCTTTGTAACAACCCCATGTAATTCGTGGTGGATCAGTGAATCAGAGGTTGTTGCTTTCTTTCCTTCTGCTAGCTCTCGGAAAGCCACAATACTGTCCTAGTTATTTCTTGCAGATCCTAGTCCAGCTATCTATGCATTCAGATAGTCTCACCAGTTACATAATCTTTCTATGCAGAGATCCTGAAATGGAAGAGGCGATGGCTAATCTGAACTTGAACGATTTTGAGTTTTTCAAGATCATGCTCCCTGGAGTCACCACGAAGAAACTGGTATGTACATCCTACACACGCAATTCAAGCTCTCCATTTTCGAATCATATATCTCTTCGATCAGTTTCCACACTTACGGTACTACCTGCTTAATTCCGTGGTGCAGAGGCTGCCTGACAAGTTCGCGAGGGAGCTCGAGTACCGCGAGCTCCGGGACGCGAAGCTACAGGTGGCCGGCGAGGGGCGGCGCCTGTGGGACGTGAAGGTGGTCGTCGACGGCGACGGCGACGCGCACCTCGGCCGCGGCTGGCAGCAGTTCGCCCGCGCTCACGACCTCCAGGTCGGACACTTCCTCGTCTTCCGCTTCGACGGCACCGCCGTGTTCACCGTCACCGTCTTCGACGACAGCATGTGCCGCAGGCACTACCAGCACGAGGACGCCGCCGGTACGCCCGCTCGATCGTTGTTCCCTTGCTCCTCTCTGTCTTTCTGTCTCGGCCGGAAGCCAGTACCATATCACAGCGCCTTTCGCCAGGCAGTGGAAGCGGCACGGCGACGATGGACATCGAGGCGCCGTCGCAGTTCACCGTGACCCTGAGGCAGTGCAACCTACGCGAGAAGCAGAACCAGTACCTGGTGAGCACGCACGGTTCTTGCTCGATCACGAGCACGCGCACGTATTTTTGTCAGATCGTACGTACGTGCTAACAGCTAACTAGCTAACTCCATCCCACCGCGCGCGCAAGCAGAACGTGCCGGTGGAGTTCCAGGACGCGCACGGGTACGTGTCGATGCGCAGGGTGGTGCTGGAGATGGGCGGGGTGTCGTGGCCCCCTGAAACTGAAGCGCGGCAGGCGGCCGGGCGGGCGCGGCAACCGCACGACGTTCAGGTACGGGTGGCACCAGTTCTGCGTGGACAACGGCCTCGGCGTCGGCGACACGTGCTTCTTCCGGGTGCTCCGCGAGGGCGACGGCCGCCGCGGCGGCGAGGACCACGTCCTCAAGGTGGAGGTGCGCAAGCGGGACGGCACCTTCCTCGACTGATCACCACTGATCAGACCGGCCTCTTCGCGACGCATGCTTTTTTAAAAAAAATCACATGCTTAATTAGTTTGAGGTTTGATTAGTTAATATATACTAGAAGTTAGCCCCGGCCCGTGCACATGTAAATTGAGACGCGGAAGTGAAATATCAGCGGCACGCGTCCATTTCTCTCTGCTCTTGATAGAGACAAAAGTACAGTACTTATCGTGATTAATTGTCCGGCCGGCCCATCCGATATGAATTAACGTGAGTACGTGACTACGCCGAACAGCCAAAGTACGTAACCCATTCATCAGATCTATCGTCTATGTAGACTGTAGCCAAGCTAGCTAGATCGATCGACCGGTTGCAGGTGCAACAGCTCCATTTGGACTCTAGTTCCGTACGTACGTACCAGGGCAGCAAGCAATTAGCACAAGCAAGAAAGTGGCACATCAATAGCATGCACTGTTAAAGTATGATAGTAATTCGTCAGTATGTCTGCGCCGGATGCGGTACATGCGTCGACTGGCGCCAAAGGTGGTATCGATTGTCACATCCAACTTAGATTCAGTTTCCATTTTCTGTTAGAAACTCTTATTCTCTAGTATATGTATGTATCCATGTAGTTGCACGATTAAATACACTGAAGTTCTTCGTGCTCATAATTTCTTATTATGTACTGAATTATGTCTTCGTGTGTCTGTGGTTTTTTCTGTAAAGAGTTTCCATGTAAAATACTATTTGTCGTGCCTTTTATAACATGCACCATACACTGATACACACCAAACTAGCTAGCTAGGCACCAATCCACCACCACGTACGTACCACCATCCGATCGAGCAAGCGTTTGGTTTGAATCGACCCTGGTCAAACGTACCAACAACAGGGTTCAAAATATCGACCGATAATCGCCGATTTTTGTTTCTAACGGGCTCCTCTCGGTAGGAATTCAAACCGGGTCCAAAAAATTTGTTTTGCTTGAATTTTGTAAAAAAAAAAACGATTTTGCTTGAATTTTGTTTGAATCTGATTTTTATAATTTAAAATCCAAAAATTCATTTCTTTCAAAATTTCAGTTAAAATTAGCCATTTTTTTTTTTTCAACCAAATCGGCCTTACCGCCCCCAGTAAAAAAAACTTACCGGTGAAAAAACACTGACCAACGCGCGCGCCCACCCAGCCACCCACATCCGCCCCGACTCCCCACGCCGCCGTCCGCGGCAGCCCATGCCGTGTGCACGCCGCGCCCGGCCGGGGTGGTGCATGCCGTGGTGTGGTGCGCGCGCAGTAGTGCATGCATGGCACGGCCGGCCGCGCGCGCGCTCGGGATCCGCGAAAGGCGACGCGAGCTGGCTGGCTAGACGAGGCCGCGAGAGTAGCTACTAGAGTGCTGGCTGCTGGCCAGGCGGCCTTGAGGCCGAGCTAGGTAGCCTTTTCCCCAGAATAGCACGGAGTGAGTGCTCCCTCGTTTCTAATGATTGTGCCAAATCCGTTAAAGGCCACCTCCTAACCCCTGCGCGCCTACCCGTCTACGCATACGCCTTTCCATGTCTAGCTACCTCTCTACCGCTTACTGTATCTGCCTCCGGCCGAATTTTTAGCTGCGGATACGGCCATTCTTCGTGACGTATTTGCAGATCTGACCCTGTGGACGCGTATTTGCATATTTAGCACCGTTAGCGCACGATCACCGTGCGCCAGCGCACGATGAGGACCTTCAAAATAAATTTTATAATTTTTGGAACTTATTTTCTACATTTATTGATTCATACGAACAAGACACTTATACGAAATAGCGATAACAATTCTAAATGAATAAAATTATAAAAAAATTACACAATCAAGTACACAGTGTCGGGAGGCCCCACAAAAAATTTCATAATTTTTTAAACTCATTTACTATATTTTTAAATTTCTCCAAATTTCAGCTTAAACTAACATAACTAACTAATTAACCTAACCCCTAACTAACTAATTAACCTACACTAATTATCACCTAATGAATGGCGCATGGTGG
The DNA here is from genome assembly GCA_036346255.1 of Ampelocalamus luodianensis. NCBI lineage: Eukaryota > Viridiplantae > Streptophyta > Magnoliopsida > Poales > Poaceae > Ampelocalamus > Ampelocalamus luodianensis. The sequence continues at coordinate 23,565,488 of CM070621.1, forward strand.
CCATGCGTCAAAGGGCTGGGCGCATGGTCACCATGCGCTAGCCCTGGTGACGTGGCGGTGGGTGGCGGCTGACCTCTCCACGCGTCGGCGACGACGGTGTTGGCGGACAGTGGTCATGCGCCAGCGCCATGCGTCATTTTCTAGTGTGCTGGCGCACCGTGCGCCAGCGGTGCCAAATATGCAAATACGCGTCCACGGTGATCAGATCCGCAAATACGACACGAAAAATGCCCGTATCACCAAAAAATTCGTCTCCGGCCTCCCCTCCCTTTGCTTTTTTAAGCAAATGGCCTAAACGCCACATATCTAGCATTAGCTAGCAGTGTTAGGATTTCTTCAAAACCCTAGATTGATTTTTGTAAAGGCTTTCCCGGTCTACCCTCTATTCCTATCTTTTTTGTGGTGTCGCTCACAATTGTATAATGAGGCTAGAGTGTAGGGATCTATTTATAGAGTCCACTTCCAAGTGTTACAAATTGACCCACCTGTTTCCAGTACACCGTGAGACTCCTGAACCATATCACCAACCATGGTCAAACATGTCAGTTTTATGAGTCTAAAATATATATTAGTCCCTAGCACACATGTGTGAGTCATGCACCATGATCAGATTGTTTACGAGATCAATTCCAATCTGATCATGTGGGTTAACAGCCTGCAAAGCCGATCCTGCAAAACAAACCCAGCTATTCCACCCTGTGCTATCTGGATTAATCATACACATACATATTAAATTTCAGTAGACTCGATCTCAACAAATATGTCTCCCATATTCGAGTATAGCCGTCCTCAGCACCTCGAGTATTAATTCCTCGAGTTAAATTCCGCATCAGATTATTCCTCGTCACATAGATCAATAATATGAATAATTTCACATTGAGTTAAAACAGACAATGACCACAATAAATATTGAAAGCCACATAAAAATCCAACAAGCAACCTAATAGAGATCCAGGTGAGCATCTAGCTTAGCTAAATCCAGCAGGTAGTAGTAACTTCTGAGGGCATTGGAGGCAGATCTGATCTATTCATGTGTGTGTACATGTGGGCATGTGTACCATATGCTAGTAGTGCTACTATACTGCCTTTTGTTGCTGTTGTGGGCTCATGTTTGTTTAATTACCGGCATGGATTAATAATGTGCTGCTTCAGAGTTGGGTAATTACTAGTCATCAACCCGTGCATCCGTACGGACAACATCAGTTGATTTTTTAGTGGTAATAATTTATGTAAATGTTTACTTTGAATTCGTATAATGCTTGTCATCATTTTTTTTATATTTCTAGGTCTTAAATTTTCACAATTGCATTTGTTTCCAATTTTATTTCAAAATTTATTTTGCAAACCGTGTTTTGGAGAGAGAGAGATCTACTCATAGGGACATGTTAAATTTTGGAAAGAGAATATCCTTCTTTGTTGAGACAGACATTGATAATTCATTGTTACATACTCGAAAACCATCCAAACTCTATTTATCAACATGGACTAAGTGTAGTATTTAATCTTAGCCATAGATCATGCTTCTTCATAAAAGGTTGATGACTGAGAGATTTTCTTTTGCTTTGATTATTGTGGGAATTTCTACCTTTTTATTAATACGAGAATATCTAGCTTTTTTTATCCCAATGATTAACGTGGGGGGTTTGTAGGAAAGCCTCCCATTAGTATACATATAGGTAGAATTAAATTCATGCTTAATTTTAGTTATAAATTTTAGTATATTTTAACTTCGTACATATCATACAATAGTATGTTAATTATTGGCTATAATAGTACACATATACACACATGTATCATATAATAGTACGTTATTAGCTATAATAAAATTGTTAGACAAAGTAGACTGGATTAATTAGGAGACACATTTAATCAACTCCCATCGTACATGGATTATTCGATAGTTGATTTGCTTCTGTATGAGAGAGAGAGATTGTAATACTACACATTTAGAACACGTAAAGGCAATAGATGCATGTATACTTTTCATATTCAATTATTTCATGAGAACAGTAGGTCCTTTGCTTATAAATAAATCTTAACTGTTTAAAAAGTTATTCACACCATATGGATGGTTAGGTTTTTTTCTGATTAACGTGGAAATTTCTGTTTTTTTTCTTTTTCTTTGATTAATATGGGAATTTCTATATTTTTACCTCCTAAGATTAATATAGGAGCTTCTAGGAGAGACTCTAATTAGTATAGATATAAATGTCTCTCGCTTATGTTGTACCTAGTGGGTGTTTTAGATGTACCTTTGATGTATCGATCACACGTATTCCAATCTTTATCATCTGCTACTTGCCGAAGTAATAGTGATGTCTTATCAGTGTCATCTTGTTTCTCAATTACTACCGAAGCATGGTTTGTTATACACTTATGCTACTAGCTACAAGAATTTTACAGCTAGCTAGTGGCATTGGGGAGTAGCTAGCTAGGACTTGACGCTGGATCTTTGGAGCCTTCTGAACCAACAAAACATAATCGTTGTCATAGGGGCGATCCGCCGCCCCGCCGACCTGACGAAGACACCAAGCAAGGGCACCCCTCGATCCAATCGAAGGGTACTAGGTACCCCTTTACACAGAGCAAAGGGTGCAGACAGACCGACACAACAGCCTCGACTGAAGGGAACAACAGTACTTCCTTCCCTTCGTATAGAGCGAAGGGGTACAACATACCCTAAAGCGAAGGGGGTCTAGGAGGGCTTCACTCCAGGGGTACCTCGTACGGATCAAAGGGAATCAGGACTACCTGAAGACCAGGATTAGAGCGTGGTGGACAAGGTCCATGACGGTTCACCGTACACCAAAGCTAAGCACAGAAGGGTGTAAAGACCGTGAAACTCTTATAATCATATAGCCTTTTTAGAGGTAGCATTGTAAGTTCGTTTGGAAGACAGTCATATTCCGCTATAGATTGCCCTGGGAAATCATCACCGACAACGGTTCCCAATTCGTCTTGGCCAAGTTCAAAGACTTCTATGAAGACATAGGAACCAAGATATGTTTCGCATCAATAGGTCACCTTGAGTTGAACGGAGCTATCGAAAATCTCCTGGCAGGGCTCATGAAGCGCCTGGCAGCGATGCTAAAAGTCCTTTGACCTGAAGAACTTGTCAAAACACACTGGGAAATCTGGACCTCGCCAACAAGGGCGGCACGGTTCTCACTATCGTAGGAGCGCCCCCTCCCCCCGGCCCAACGGCCCGACGAAGATTGCAAGGACCCCTCCCCGAGGGCCACGAGCCAAAGGGCATGCGAAGGCCGCCAGGAGGCCCGTGCTTGCCAAAGGACTCCCCGAAGGTGCCAGCCACACCTTCAGGGAGGCTTCGGAGCAGGAACGAAGCCTACCGGAGGATCCTCGAAGGTGGCAGGCGCACCTTTGGGAAGGCTTCGGAGCAGGAACGAAGCCTGCCAGAGGTCTCCCCGAAGGTAACAGGCATACCTTCGGGGAGGCTCCGGAGCGGGTGCGAAGGCCACCAGAGGGCCACCGAGCACCGCAGGTCCAGGAACCGGGGCCCCACTCGGGCCGAGGACCCCCGCACGATGCGAAGGGCAAAGAACGCCAGTGGACCAGGTGTACCGACTGGATGGACTAGGACCAGGAAAGTTCACCGTAGGCCAAAGACTACGCATAGAGAGAGGAAAAGCCCTGCGGCCCCTATAGTCATAGGGTCTTTTTAGGGATATGCCTATAATCTCATGTACCCTGTTTGAAAGCTATAAATAGCCACCTCACCCCCATGTAATCGACTAGAACCTATTTTTTTAGACAATTAACATGCATTTTACTTTTCCTAACAATCGGTCCCCTCATCGAGGATCCCCTGGTTCACTTCGTTGCTATCGGTGGTCCCCCTTTCTTTACTATCTGGTCTTCTTTGCTACAACAATTGGCGCTGTCCGTGGAGAGTGGCAGGAGAGTCACAAAAACATCGGCATGGCCCCACAGAAGATGGCCGCACACAAGATCTCGGTAGTCGAAGCAGCCACGGCAACTGCGGCTCCGAGCACCCTAAGGCCAAACAAAGCAGGGCCCCCGCGGCGACGGCAGCCGCCGTCGAAACCGCGGAGGAGGATGCCAACAACTCCACCCACGGGGATATCATTAGAAGCGACACCCAGCCCATCGAGGCCTCCCTCCCCGGGAACCTTTGGCCGGGCCCGCCCCCATAGGATACCCCCAAGTGTAACCCGCGAAGCCCATGAAGCCCTTCAGCGGGAATTAGCGGACCTCCACTGAGAAATACTAAGCCTTCGATAACTGGCGGTGGTGGCCCCCGTAGCACCACCCCAGCCCACAGATCTCGAGCAAGAGTAAATCACTAGGGGAGAGGGGACGACCCCTCTGGCACTAATGACCATAGCGCCAGCACCACTGCGCTGGGGGGGGACCCAAACTCCTCGTTGAACGTGGGACTAGAGGCGGTCCATTGGCCTTCGGGCTTCAAGATACCGGAGGTCAGGCCATTCAAGGGGAGCACAGACCCCTCAAAATTCCTTCGGGTATAAGAGACCGCTATTGAGGCAGCCTGGGGGGACGACACCACCGAGGCAAAGAGCATCACCCTCGCCCTCAGAGCCATGGCATTAACTTGGTTCTTTACCATCCCCCCGGTCCGTGTATGCATGGGAGCAGTTGTGGGACCTCGTGCGCAACAACTTCTAAGGAAACTACACTGAGCCAAAAGATGTAGGGCACCTGTTTGCAATAAAACAGGCACCTGTTTGCAATAAAGCAGGCACCAGGTGAGTCCTTGCGAAGCTTCTTTAAAAAATTCACAGAAGTAAAGTACCAGGCAAAGGAGTTCAACAAAACCACTGTCATAAACACGACAACATGTGGGCTTCAAAAAGGACCCCTATCGGAGAGGCTGGTCCGCAAAGCCATCCACACCGTGGCCGAACTCTTCAACAAGGTGCAAGAGTACGCTCAGGTAGAAGAAGACAACACCTGAAGAGTAGGGACCCAAGCATCGCCCGCCCCAGCACCACCTCTGGGTGGCCTGCCTGGGAAAGAACCTACTGCCACCACCTCGGGGGTAGGTACCAAGCCCCGAGCCAACGACTACCACCGGAAAGGGCGAGGGGTCTACCATGTTGAAGGCGGACAACCCCCCGAGGGGGAGGTGAGGAGGCTGAAGAGGCCGTGACCAGGGACGAGGCCACGGGCGTGACAGAGGACGCCACCTAGACACCAGGGGGATGTCGAAAGACCCCTGCTATTTTGCGACCTCCGTGGTGAGGGGTTGCACGCAATCAAAGATTATTGCACCATCGCGGCCATGCAAGACTACATGAGCCGCGGCCAACAGCCCACCGAGCGCAGAGATGGACAGAGGCCTGGTAACCAACTGCTCACTCCGTCACAAAGGCCCCACATAGAGGGGGGCCAAAGATAGCACCACCACAGGATCATAAACATGATCACCGAGGGATCTTCGTTGGGCATGACATCTAAGAGGCAGCGGTGTGCATACGCTCGGAAGATACACCACGCTGCGATGTGCCTAGCCACATGCCCACCTTGCTACGCTGAAATTCCAATCACCTTCAGTCTCGAAGATGCCAGGGGCTTGTACTTTCCTCATCAAGACCCCCTCGTCATTTTTGCCAATATTGCTGATTTTGAGGTCAGGCGCATCCTTGTAGATGGAGGAAGCTCCGTGGATCTACTCTTCGTGGACGCCTTCGACAAGATGATGATCCCCAGAGATCGCCTATCACCTCTGGGCATACCCTCGGTAGGTTTCAAGGGAAGGCCGGTGACGGCTTTGGGTCAGATCGACCTGGACGTCACGTTCAACGATGACTTCCATCACAAACCAAGGTTGTCACGTTCGACATTGTCCAGATGCCCTATGTCGAACACGGGAGCGAAGGATCCCGAATTCTCTGTGTTCAAACACCAGTCCAGGATTTCCAGTGTACACAGTTTCACAAAAATGAATATCACATTCATATCATGAAAACGTAAATGGCATTAAATAAATAACTGTTTAATACCAATGAGTCTGAATAATAATATCAAATGTCAAATGATAAACACAGCGGAAATAACATAATAGTGGGAGCCACACAATGCGCCACAGGCAATCGTCTGGGTCAGAAGGCCTATTCGTCCGGGTCCTCACCGTCAAGATAGCAGTCTTCTCCTGAATAAGATTTATTCAGCAAGAGTGAGCACTACTACCGTGCTCGCAAGTCACACCCAATATTGAATTTAAATGCATGCATAAGGAAACAAGTGAGTATGGCCGGGGTTGTTTTGCATAAACAGCATTTTCAGTTTGAATAAGCATAGTAGTTTCTAAGGCAATTTTATACTATGGATAAAATCATATTTTTGAAATAGTAATGATATGATGTGGATAACCTCCAATGATAAAGTGAAGGATCCCCTCCTAACACTTGGCTTCCCGCCCAAATTTTCATAAGGATTATCCATCCTCAACATTTTAATAAAGCATTTTAAAAACAAAAAAAAACAATTCTAACTTTAAGTGGCCCTGCTAGCATGTCCATGACCGCGGACGCGGCTATTCGAATAGTTTCTACTCTGCAGAGTTGGTACAACTTTACCCACACGAGGTGACATGCTCGTTATGTCGGCCAATTCACGCTTCCGTAGGCGTGTGGCTGAGCAATTACCATGAGGCCTTTACAATGTTTTATCCTAGTACATTCATGCCCGCTAAGGTTTCGCCTTTTGACCGACTGTCCTCCTAAGCCCCTCTTGCGCCAAGTGGGAATAAAACGTCTAACCGACACCCACAAAATCACATGACATAAATATACTAGGACATCACAAATTAGTTAGCCAAATCCTGCCCATACAGGACATGTGGTGGTACGTTATGGCATAGCAATAAGCGGCTCAAAGACCGGTCCTCAATTGACTTGGGCGTCATTCCTACAACCCATGGGTCTTGATCTTAACCAGATCAAACCCGTGCATAAACCTGCACCCACCATTCCGACCATTTCGCCCAAGTCCAAACCCATTTTGGTTTTATTTTGAATAAAAACTTCATTTATAAACTCATGTGGTAAAACAATACCACAATATCAAGTTTGAAAATAATTTGTAGAAATCTGGTGTAAACCCTCCCAAATTCTGTAAATGTGGACTAAGCTTGGCTAAGCATATATTTGAATTTTGGTAATATCTTGCCTATGGTATCAAGGTAGTCAGATACAACATTCAAATTTGGCCATACAATAACATATGGAATTAACTATATGTAAAACAGGATATTAAAATATTTATAACAACATATGCATGCAATAAGAAATTTAAAAACTGAAAATAACTTAAAATAATAGGGGCAATATGGTCAATGGTGTAACTTGCCTTGGTCTATGTTTTGAAATTCTAAATCTTCAGATTGATCGAACTCTCCGGAGTCGTCGAATTCTATACGCGAAAATACGACAAATTCAGTATTCAAATTCAAATAAATTCAAAAACATAGCTCAAATTAATTCCAAACTGAAATATTTTGGTTTATTTAGCTAGATTATAATTTTATATAAATTTTGCAATTTGAAACACCCAATTTGGAGTTCAAATGCAAAAGTTATGAATTTTAGAAGTTTTAAACCAAATTCTGGAATTTAAATGAATTTCCCGAATTATTTTTCTACTGAAAAATCTAATTATTGCGCAATGTCGACGTCGCTCTGATATTTCGGAATTAAAGAATTAAAATTAAAATTCGACAGTGGGCCTCGGTCGCTGACTCGCTCATGGTAGATCGGGTTTACCGGCCGAGTGGACCGGGTGGGTGGGCCACCCACGTGGCGCGCGCGGTGGTGATCGGACGCCACTCGTGCCACGCGCGGCAGAGGAGGTGAGGTGTCGCCAGGTGGCACCTCGGTGGTCGCCATGCGGCGCGCGCCACGCCGGCGCAAAACGCGCCGGCGAGGAATCGATGGTCGCCGGCGCTACGGCGGCGGCGAGTCGGCGAGGCCACTAGGAGGAGAGAAAGAGATGGCGATGCTAATCGCTCACCCACACGGCGAATAGACGACGGAGGCGCCGCGGCGAGAGACGGCGGCGGTGAGGTACGGCGGCGACGAAGGGCTCTCGGGTCCTCTCGCGATGAGGTGGTGCGCACCGATCGCAGGAATCGGCGATGGCGATGGAGGTGTCGTCGGGGAAGCTTCAACGACGCGCGCAATCGGCGGCGAATGCTTGCGGCTTGGCGGCGACGAAGATCGGATTGCGGCGTGCTCACGGCGAGAGAGGAGTGAGGGGGCGTCGGGTTGAGTGAGCGGAGGCGCGGGCTCCCTTTATAGGGCGAGAGGTGGTCGGGAGTGGCGGGCGACGTGGGAGACGTCGGCGGCGGTTGCGGCGCCGCAATGTTTCGCGCAAAACGTGCGAGAGGAGGGGAACGAGGAGGAGTGGGGCGGCGTGCGCGCGGAGCGGCGCGCACGACCACGAGAGGGAGGAGGTTGGAAAGCGGCGAAATCGGAGCTTGGGCGCGCGGGATTGGCGAGACGTGGCCGCGAGGAAGAAGAAGGGCGCGGGGGCGATGAGCGTGGCCCGTTGGATTTAGATCCGCATGCGCGCGCGCGCGAGGAGAGAGGATGTGGGCGGTGGTTGATCACCGTCCGATTTGAATCTGACGGTGGGAGGGTGAGAGGCGCGCGGAGCGGCCGGAGTGGGCAGCGCTCGACGAGTTTGGGCCGAGCCTTAGGTTTCGCCCAAACTGAATTTTGATTTTCTTTTTGATTTCTCAATTGTTTTAATTCTGTTAATTCATTTAGGCTTTAGAAAATAGCAAAATACTTCCAAAAATTATGGAAAAATTGACCGAAATTTCCATACTCATTTTGGACTTAATAAAATTATTTCCAACTTTATGTTGGTTTTTAATTTTGCAAATAAATTTGTTTTAGCTTTAAAATATTTATAAAAGCTTTTGAAAATTCAGAAAAACCACAAACATAAATAAACTTTTAAATTTTATGAAATTGAAATTTGGGCATTACAAACCTACCCCCTTAAGTGAATCTCGACCCGAGATTCGGGATCGACAAGAAAGAAATCGGATAGTTAGTCTTGAGGTCTTCTTCTTTTCCCATGTGGCTTCACTTTCCGGTGATGACTCCACCGCACCTTGTATGATCCGATGATTACGCTCGGTGACTCGCTCTGCGACATCCGTAATCTTGATTGGTCGCTCCACGTAGGTAAGATCTTCTCAAGATCGAAGCTTTCCAGAAGGTATGGTCTTCGCGCTGCAAGCATTTCTCAATCGGATACATGGAAGACATCGTGCACAATGACAAGGCTTCGTAGTTCAAGCCGATATGCCACTTCACCTCTTTTGGCTAGAATTTTGTATGGCCCCACAAATCAGGTGCGAGTTTTCCTTTGTTCGAATCTTCTTACTCCTCCGAGTGGAGTGACCTCGAGATAGACCAAGTCTCCTACCTCAAAGTTTAAATCCCTTCGACGGTTATCAGCATAACTCTTTTGTCGGGTTTGTGCCACTTTCAGATGTTCCCTTATAGCTTTGACCTTACTTTCTGCATCTTTGATTATCTCAGGTCCAAAGAGCTGATGCTCTCCTACTTCATCCCACAGAAGTGGAGTTCTACATTTTCTGCCATACAATGCTTCAAAAGGAGCCATTTGCAAACTAGTTTGATAGCTATTGTTATACGAGAATTCTGCATACGGCAAATTCTTGTCCCAACTTTGTCCAAATTCCAGGGCACAGGCTCGGAGCATATCTTCGAGGACTTGATTGGTGCGTTAAATCGACCATCCGTTTGAGGATGATAGGTCAGATCAAGTTGAGTCCGGTGCCTAAGGCTTCATGCAGACTCTGCCAAAATCTTGATGTAAACTGAGAACCTCTGTCGGACACGATCTTCTTGGGTACCCCGTGTAGACAAACAATCCTAGCCACATATAACTCTGCCAACTGGCTGCTTCTGTATGTAGTCTTGACGGGGATGAAGTGAGCTACTTTGGTCAACCGATCAACTATCACCCAGATAGAATCATATCCTGATTGGGTCCTAGGAAGTCCGGTGATGAAGTCCATGCCAATCTCTTCCCACTTCCATTCTGGAATTGGTAGTGGCTGCAGCAATCCAGCTGGTCTCTGATGTTCTGCCTTAACTCGCTGACACACATCACGGCGAGGAACTCAGCAATTTCTCGCTTCATGCTGACCCACCATATTTCTCCTTGGATCTGGTACATCTTGGTGCTTCCGGGTGAATAGAGTAAGGCGTTTCATGAGCCTCCTTGAATTGATTGTTTTAACTCCTGCCGTTAGGTACACAAATGCGGTTCCCAAACCACACAGTTCCTTGTTCATCTTGGCGAATCTCGAGCCTTGCCTCTTCGCATATTCTTCTTGATCTCCTTGATGTCATCATCTTCTAGTTGTTTTTCTCTGATCTGACTTTGAAGAGTCGGTTGTACTTCCAAAGCATTCACACAACCTTGACTGACAATCTCCAAGTTTAGACGCTTCAATTCTTCATGTAGTTCTGGCTGTTCCTTCTGCACCATCATGGTATTGCAATAGGCCTTTCTGCTCAGGGCATCTGCAACTACATTTACTTTGCCGGGGTGATAATGGATTCCAAGATCATAATCTTTTATCAATTCTAGCCATCTTCTCTGCCGAAGGTTTAATTCTGCCTGTGTGAATATATACTTCAAGCTCTTATGATCCGTGAAAATCTCACAGCGGTTACCAATGAGATAATGCCGCCAGATCTTCAAGGCATGCACAATCGCTGCTAACTCCAGATCATGGGTTGGATAATTCCCTTCATGTGGCCTCAATCGCCTCGATGCATACGCTACTACCTTGCCTTCCTCGCATCAATACGCATCCGAGACCTTGACGGGATGCGTCGCGAAGATCTCGAAATCTTTATGGATATCGTAAAACTAACACAGTCTTGAGACCAATCTCCTCTTGTGTCTTGGAAACTTTCTTCACGAGCATCTGTCCAATCAAATTTCTTCTCCTTCTTGAAGTTGAGTCATGGGTCTTGCAATCTTAGAGAATTTTCAATGAACTGCGGTAATAATCCGCTAGTCCAAGGAAACTTCTCACTTGGTGACCGTCTGGGTTGCTTCCAACGACACGGCTTCAACCTTGGCGGGATCTATCGCGATTCCTCCTATTGACACAATATGCCCAAGGAATGCCACTTGACTTAGCCAAAATTCACTTTTGCTGAATTTGGCATAGAGTTGATGCTCCACGAGTTTGTCGATATCATTCGATATGCTTTTCGTGTTCTTCTTCATCCTTCGAGTAGATGAGAATGTCATCGATGAAAACAACCACAAACTTATCCAAGAACTCCATGAACATTTTGTTCATCATATTCATGAAATAAGCGGGCGTCACAAACCGAAAGACATCACTCGTAAACTCGCATCCATATCCGTGGTGAAGGTCGTCTTGAATATCTTACGTCCGATCTTCGATTGGTGATAGCGGATCTCAAATCAATCTTCGAAGACACTTGCTCCTTTTAGCCGATCGAATAGATCATCTATTCGGGTAAAGGATATTTATTCTTGATCGTCACCTCATTGAGTGATCTCGTAATCAACACACATTCTCATGCTATTGTCCTTTTCTTGACGAACAACACCGTGCTCCCAAGGTGATGAACTGGTCGGATGTAACCTCGCCGCAGATTCTTCAATCTGTTTCTTCAATTACGCTAACTCATTAGCCGGCATTCTATAGGTCGCCGATATTGAGCCGCCCAGGACTAAGTCAATTAAGAACATGACGTCCGATCCGGTGGCATGCCGTAATTCATCGGAAAGACATCAGCATATTCTCGGACTACAGGTATGTCTTCAAGTTTCACTTCCTTCATGCTGGTGAGGATAGAACTTCCATTGGTGCAGGTCTTGGGTTTGAACTCAACTGAAATTCCTTCTCCATTTGTGAGAGTGATAGACCTATTGGCACAGCCTATTTGTCCATGATTCTTGGCTAACCAGTCCATTCCCAGAATAACGTCCAGACCTTGAGAATGCAAGACTATCAAGTCTGCTAGGAAGGATACTCCGGATATTTCAAGGGTGAGGTTCGCATAGAGAACTAGTTCTCATTTCGAGCCCGGGAATGGATTATCATGGGATTTGCTAAGGAAGATCTCGGTAACCCATATTTGCCCACAAATTTATTTGACACGAAAGAATGCGGTTCGAATCAAATAGCACTGAAGCCGGTATTGAATTGACAAGAAACATACCAAGCACAACATCCGGTCGCTCGGGCTTCCTCGGCGTGGCGTGGTTCACACGTCCCTTGATGAACCGCTCGACGGCTGCAGATCTTGCCGCTGGCCGTGACTCTGGTGTCGGCTTGAAGATGCCGCCGTCTTGCTTCTTGGGACATCTGTTGGCATAGTGGCCTGTTTCATTGCAGGTGAAACAGTCACTCCACCGAGGGGCGAGCTCTTCTGCTGAAATTGTCCTCCGCTTGATGCGCGCCGCGAAAGTTGGAGGTGTTGGGCGCCGATTCGCACCGGCTCGGATGTGGAAGACTGAACTTCCCACGCCGCGGTGGTCGCGGTTTGAATGAAACGAGGCTTGGGAAAGCCTCTGCGTTGAACTCGGGCGGCCATCCTCCGCTTGCGTTCTCAATCTCGTGATGCTTGGCCTCTGGCGGATCGCCTTGTCCACCAACCTGTTGGAAGTCGGTGAAGTTCGGGAGATGAGTTGGACCGAGATATCGCCGTTGAGTCCTCTAGAAACCTTTCTTGCCGTTCTTCATCTCGGGCCACATCAGGGGCATAGCGAGCCAACCGTTGAAGCGGTGGAGATACTCGCTCACCGAAGCGATTGCCTTGGCGAAGGGCATGGAACTCCTTCTTCTTCAATGTCATCCGCCGCGGAATGTGTGCATGACGGAAGGCTCGACGAACTCGTCCCACGAGATGGCCTGGGCGTTGGTGTGTGAGATGCAGAAATTGTCCCACCATTCTGAAGCTGGTCCGTTGAGCTGATGAGTTGCGAACAGGACCCTCTCGCGATCTGTGCATTGCGCGATGTCTAGTTTCTTTCCGATGGCACGGCCAATCGTCGCATCCATCGGCTCGGTCTTCTTGGAGAATGTCGGAGGACGCATACGCATGAACTCCGACATGGTCACGCGCTGAGAAAGGTGTGCCGGTGCCTGAGTTGCGGCGGTAGCGGCTGTTGCCTGGTTGTTCTGAGCGTTGTTGAGCGACTGAGCCAACAATTCAATAAGGTGAGTTTGATTGGCCATCATCTGTTGCCAATCCGGTCCTATTCTTTGGTGGTGGGGAGGTTCTTGAACATGCCGCTCCGATGGTCGGTATTTCGTTGTTCGACCACTCGATCTTTGCCATTTCTGTCGGGTGTTCACCATCTCTTTGAATTTTCCAAGGATTTAGAAAAGGAAAGAAAAGATAGCGCTAAGGGGAATAAGTCTATATTAGCCCAAAAACACACAAATACAAGACAAAGAAACAAATTTTTATTTTTCAAGTAATTCTTTATTTTATTCATCTGATTATGGCTACCACAAAAGGTTAGTAGCTCATAATTCGCAGCTAATCGAATAACTAGGGGAAAGCAAACATCTAAAATGGTGGAAGTAAAACATCTATGGGGTGGATGGGGTGTAGTTGGGGGAGTTGCAGGTGCTTCCTTGACCCTTTTTGTACAGAGCCAATTCAGCTTCTGCTGCCTTCAGCCTCTCCTCTGCGGCCTCTAGCCTCCCCTGAACGAGATACAGCTCGTCCAGGGTGTTGCCATAGGCGTAATCCATCGCCTTGGCTAACTCCACCTGGTGGGTGATCTCCGGCATATCCTCATTCTCGACTGAGCTGAAGGCACTGCCTAGTCGAGTGGGGATGTGCATGGGATAGTACTGGAATGCAGTATCCCGAAAATGGGCGTCGTAGGTGTAGCGAAGTCGGCGGACAGCTTCTCTTGCCGCATCTTGGATGCCGTCCTCGAAAGTCTCCCGACGCATTGGGGCGCCGAAGATGTGGAAGGATGTATCCGGCGCTAAGTTAGAGTAGAGGATAACCTCCACTCTCCAGCGCTCCTGCTGTCCCACGATATACTTGTATCCTTGGTATGTGGGTCTCTTCGTGAAACTCAGATGCTGCATCATCTTCCATAGGATATCCGCCCATTCTCCAAACAGACTCCATGGGAGATACTGGTGGTCTCTCGGCCATCTACAATTTTAGAAAGGACAAGAGTTTAGAAATCTTTTAATAGAGAAAGGAAGAGTAAGACTGGAAGACAATTAAATAGTTTGTAAATTTTTGCAAAATAGTCCTTAATGGTTTTACCAATTCTACCAGGCCCCGACCTCAATCGATATGGCTCGATACCACTTTTGTCGAACCCGGAGCGAAGGATCCCGAATTCTCTGTGTTCAAACACGACCAGATTTCCGGTGTACACAGCTTTCACAAAAATGAATATCACATTCATATCACGAAAACGTAAATGGCATTAAATAAATAATCATTTAATGCAAATGAGTCGAATAATAATATCAAATGTCAAATGATAAACACAATGAAATAACATAATAGTGGGAGCCACACGATGCGCCACGAGCAATCGTGCAGGTCGAAGGCCTACTCGTCCGGTCCTCACCGCCAAGATAGCAGTTTCTCCCGAATAAGATTTATTCAAGAAGAGTGAGCACTACTACCGTGCTCGCAAGTCACACCCAATATTGAATTTAAATGCATGCATAAGGAAACAAGTGAGTATGGTCTGGTTGTTTTGCATAAACAAATTTTCAGCTTGAATAAGCATAGTAGTTTCTAAGGCAATTTTATACTATGGATAAAATCATATTTTTGAAATAGTAATGATATGATGTGGATAACCTCCAATGATAAAGTGAAGGATCCTCCTAACACTTGGCTTCCGCCCAAATTTTCATAAGGATTATCCATCCTCAACATTTTAATAAAGCATTTTAAAAACAAAAAAACAATTTAACTTTAAGTGGCCCCGCTAGCATGTCCATGATCATGACGCGCTATTCGAATAGTTTCTACTCGCAGAGTTGGTACAACTTTACCCACACGAGGTGACATGCTCGTTATGTTGGCCAATTCACGCTTCGTAGGCGTGTGGTCGAGCAATTACCATGAGGCCTTTACAATGTTTTATCCTAGTACATTCATGCCCGCTAAGGTTTCGCCTTTGGGTCGACCGTCCTCCTAAGCCCCTCTGCGCCAAGTGGGAATAAAACGCCTAACCGACACCCACAAAATCACATGACATAAATATACTAGGACATCACAAATTAGTTAGCCAAATCCGCCCATACAGACATGTGGTGGTACGTTATGGCATAGCAATAAGCGGCTCAAAGACCGGTCCTCAATTGACTTGGCGTCATTCCTACAACCCATGGGCCTTGATCTTAACCAGATCAAACCCGCATAAACTCGCACCCACCATTCACCATTTCGCCCAAGTCCAAACCCATTTTGGTTTTATTTTGAATAAAAATTCATTTATAAACTCATGTGGTAAAACAATACCACAATATCAAGTTTGAAAACAATTTGTAGAAATCGTGTAAACCCTCCCAAATTCTCAAATGTGGACTAAGCTTGGCTAAACATATATTTGAATTTTGGTAATATCTTGCCTATGGTATCAAGGTAGTCAGATACAACATTCAAATTTGGCCATACAATAACATATGGAATTAACTATATGTAAAACAGGATATTAAAATATTTATAACAACATATGCATGCAATAAGGAATTTAAAAACTGAAAATAACTTAAAATAATAGGGGCAATATGGTCAATGGTGTAACTTGCCTTGGTCGATGTCTTGAAATTCTAAATCTTCAGATTGATCGAACTCTCCGGAGTCGTCGAATTCTATACGCGAAAATACGACAAATTCAATATTCAAATTCAAATAAATTCAAAAATATAGCTCAAATTAATTCCAAACTGAAATATTTTGGTTTATTTAGCTAGAGTATAATTTTATATAATTTTTGCAATTTGAAACACCCAATTTGGAGTTCAAATGCAAAAGTTATGAATTTTAGAAGTTTTAAACCAAATTCTGGAATTTAAATGAATTTCCCGAATTATTTTTCTACTGAAAAATCTAATTATTGCGCAATGCTTGACGTCGCTCTGATATTTCAGAATTAAAGAATTAAAATTAAAATTCGACAGCGGGCCTCGGGTCGCTGACTCGGCTCATGGTAGACTGGGTTTACCGGGCCGAGTGGACCCGGGTGGGGTGGGCCACCCACGTGGGCGCGCACGTGGTGGTGATTGGACGCCACTCGTGCGCCACGCCAGCAGAGGAGGTGAGGTGTCGCCTAGGTGGCACCTCGGTGGCTGCCATGCGGCAGTGCCACGTCGGCGAAAACGGCGCCGGCGAGGGAACCGATGGTCGCCGGCGCTACGGCGGGCGGCGGAGTCCAGCGAGGCCACTAGGAGGTTGAGAAAGAGATGGCGATGCTAATGCGCTCACCCACACGGCGAATAGACGACGGAGGCGGCCGGCGGCGAGACGAAGGCGGCGGCGAGGTACGGGCGACGACGAGAAGGGCTCTCCGGGGGTCCTCTGGCGATGAGGTGGTGCGCACCGGGATCGCAGGGAATCGGCGATGGCGATGGAGGTGTCGTCGGGGACGAAGCTTCAACGACGGCGGCGCAATCGGCGGCGAATGCTTGCGGCTTGGCGGCGACGAAGATCGGAATTGCGACGTGCTCACGGCGAGAGAGAGGGAGTGAGTGGGGGCGTCGGGTTGAGTGAACGGAGGGGCGCCGGGGGCTCCCTTTTATAGGGCGAGAGGTGGCCGGGAGTGGCGGGGCGACGTGGGAGACGTGCGGCGGCGGTTGCGGGCGCCGCAGCGGTTTCGGCGAAAACGTGCACGAGAGGAGGGGAACGAGGAGTGGGGGCGTCGTGCGGCGCGGGAGCGGTTGCGCACGACCACGAGAGGAGGAGGTTGGAAAAGCGGCCAAATCGAGCTTGGGCGCGGCGGATTGGCGAGACGTGCGCCGCGCGAGGAAGAAGAAGGGCGCGGGACGATGAGCGTGGCCCGTTGGATTTAGATCCAGCGGCGCGCGTGCGAGAGGGGAGAGAGGATGTGGGCGGCTGGTTATCAGCCGTCCGATTTGAATCGGACGGTGGGGGGTGAGAGCGCGCGAGCGGCCGGAGTGGGCAGCAGCTCGAGCAGTTTGGGCCGAGCCTTAGGTTTCGCCCAAACTGAATTTTGATTTTCTTTTTGATTTCTCAATTGTTTTAATTCTGTTAATTCATTTAGGCTTTAGAAAATAGCAAAATACTTCCAAAAATTATGGAAAAATTCACCGAAATTTCCATACTCATTCTGGACTTAATAAAATTATTTCCAACTTTATGTTGGTTTTTAATTTTGCAAATAAATTTGTTTTAGCTTTAAAATATTTATAAAAAGCTTTTGAAAATTCAGGAAAAACCACAAACATAAATAAACTTTTAAATTTTACTGAAATTGAAATTTGGGCTGTTACACCCTACCAGTACAATGCCATCCTTGGCCGCACCACGCTAAATACCTTCGACGCAATCGCACACCACAACTACTTGTGTATGAAGATCCCCAAGCCCGAGGGCATAATAACGGTGCGCGGGGACCAGGACCTAGCCAGGCAAACGGAGCTTGAAACAACCACATCCGCCCAACATATCCACACAGTCGAAATGGACACAAACACCCATGTCGACACACCTTCGGCAAAATATGCACCGAAGGCCAAGCCCGAGGGGCAACTCCGAAGGGTCGCCCTAAGAGAAGCCTCCCCAGAGAAGACGGTGGCCCTCAAAGTAGACCTCCAAAAAGAGGCACACGAAGCAATCCTCGAGGTACTCCGCAGCAATGCATACATCTTCTCATGGGCCCCAAGGACATCCCCAGTGTTGCCCGCGAGACCATCGAGCATCACCTGTCCATCAAAAGCGAGGCACTCCCGAAGAACTAGAAATTGCGCCGTATGTCAGCCAAGCGCCTGGAGGCTGCCAAGAAAGAAATAGCAAAGTTACCGAAGGTGGGGGTCATAAGGAAAATCGAGCACTCTAAATGGCTATCCAACCCCGTCTCGGTTCAGAAAAACATGGGCAAATGGTGCATGTGCATCGACTTCACTAATCTCAATAAGGCATCCCTAAGGATGACTTCCCCTTACCCCGCATCAACCAACTAGTGGATGCCACCTCAGGCTATGAGCTGATCAGCTTCCTTGGCACCTACTCCAGCTACCATCAGATATTCATGGCCAAAGAAGACGAAGCAAATACCGCCTTCATCACCCCCCCATCGGCGCCTATTGCTGTACCAGGACGCCCTTCGGCCTAAAGAATGCGGGGGCAGCCTTCGCCCAACTCATTATGAAGGTGCTAGCAACACGGCTTGGCCGAAATGTCGAGGCATATGTTGACAACATCATGGTCAAAAGCACACCTGTAGACTACCATAGCTAACTTGCAAGAGACCTTTGCTAACCTCCGAGCGGAGGGAGTCAAGCTGAACCAGAAAAGTGCGCCTTCGACGTAAAGGCAGGCAAGCTCCTGGGATTCCTCGTGTTCCAGAGAGGCGTCGAAGCCAACCCTGAAAAAATAAAAGCAATCCAAGAAATGGAGCCCCTCCCCCATAGTGCACGGAAAGCACAAAGGCTCACAGTGTGCCTTGCGGCACTTAGCCGATTTTTATCCCGCTCTATGAGCGGGCCTTGCCCTTCTTCAAGACGCTCCAGGGACGGAGCCATTCCGATGGATGGAAGACTGCCAGAAGTCATTCGAGGAGCTTAAGTAATGCCTCGCCTGATTGCCAAGCCTCATCAGCCCGAAGCGCAACGCAAGCCTGCTCTTCTACCTCGCCGCATCCCCCTCAGCAGTAAGCGCGGTCCTCTTCCAAGAGCATAATGGCAGACAACGACCCGTGTACTAAGTGTCCAAGGCCCTACAAGGGGCCAAAATTAGATACACAGAGCTGGAGAAGCTGGCCTATGCCCTACTCATGGCTTTGTGTAAACTGAGGCACTACTTCCTGGCGCACACCATCACTGTACCGACACCCAACCCACTCATGCTGATGCTGCAAAACAAGGACGCCTCGGGCCGAATTGGCAAGTGGGCAGTGGAGCTGGCACCCTTTGACCTCACTTTGCAGCATGCACGGTCATCAAATCCCAGGCTCTTGCTGACTTCGTCGCCGAATGGACCCCCAAGTTAAGGGGCCACCCCTAGCCCAAGTCGAGGCCACATGGACAATCTATATCGATGGCTCTTGGTGCGTCGTAGGGGCAGGCGTAGTGGCCATCTTGGTCTCCCCAGACGGGCGAAGTATGTCGCCCACCGTCCACCTTGACTTTCCAACGACAAACAACGCTACTGAGTACGAAGCCTTGTTGTTGGGCCTCCGCAAAGCTAAGGCTTTGGGGGCCAAGCGCATAATCATCAAGAGTGAATCCCGTCTCATGGTGGGACACTTCGACAAATTATTCACGGTCGGGGACCTCAAAATAGCCAGATACCTGGCCATGGTACGAGTGGCAACCAAGCACTTCTTCGGCATCACCGTCCAAACCATCACAAGAGGAAACAACGAGGCAGCCGACAAGCTTGCAAAGCTAGCCAGCTCCGTGGAACGCTCCCCACCAAACGTCTTCTACAAGGTGCTACATACGCCCTCGGCTGCGACTGAAGCGCAAGGGGCTGCGCCCCGAAACACAAGAGGACACGCCTGAAGAAGACGCAGTTGCACACAGAGCGAGCCTCATACTCCCTATCAATGGGGTCGACTGGCGAGACACCATCACCAAATACCTCGCAGGTGAAGAGACCAAAGATCCCACCGAAGCAAAACGCCTCCAACACCGAGCCCGAAATTACCGCATCGTAAATGGCCAGCTATACAAAGGGGGCGTCTGCGCTCCCTTGTTGCGATGCGTATTCTAGTAAGAGGGCCAATCCCTCCTAAGGGACATCCACGAGGGCCCTGCGGTGCACACCAAGAACCCCGGGGCCTCGTGGCAAGGGCCATTCGCCAAGGCTTTTACTGGCCAACAGTGCTACGTGACGCACAAAATCTCGGCCAACGCTACCAGGGGTGCCAATAGGCTGGTTGCATCCTGAAGGCACCGGTAGTCCCGCTGCAGCGCATGCCTCTAGTCTGGCCCTTCGCGTGGTGGAGACTCGACATCATCGGGCCATTCCCGACTACCAAGGGCAATCTTCGCTTCACTTTTGTTTCCATTGAGTACTTCTCTAGATGGGTAGAGGCTGAGCCCGTAGCTAAAATCATCGCCACGGCAGCCCAACGTTTCATGTGGAAAAACATCATCTGTAGATACGGGGTGCCACGCGACATCGTCACCGACAATGGCGTCCAATTTGACTCTACGTCCTTCAGAGCATTCAACGGAGGCCTGCGAACAAACATATGCTTTGCATCAGTTGGACATCCTAAGTCCAACGAGGCGGTCGAGCGAGCCAATGACAACCTACTGATGGGGCTAACAAAGTGCTTCGTGGGCTTGCCGAAGGGCCTCTGGCTCAAAGAACTTCTGAAAGCTCTATGGGCACTTCATACCTCACCCAACAGGGCCACATGATTCTCTCCATTCAATCCCCTCTTCGGCGATGAAGCAATGACCCTGAGGAAGCTCGCAGCAAAGTTCCTCCACATCATAGAGGACAGCGAGTCCACAAGCCAGGGGTCTCCCTCGACCTCCTCGAAGAAAATCACGTACAAGCCATATCAACCCTGGAAAGATACACCGAAGGCGTCACGCAGGCATGCAACAAGAAGGTCAGGATGCACCCCTGGCGTTAGGCGACATGGTCCTCAAGCAATCCACAAATCCCACAACCATAGGCAAGCTGGAATCCAAATGGGAAAGGCCATACATCATCACCCGCACAACAAGGGCAGACTCCTACTACATCGCGACGTCCAAGGGGCAACAACTGGACCACATGTGGAACGCCAAGAGCCTCCACAAGTTTTATCCATAGGGCCGTCCATATGTAAAAACCTGGATGCGTCCGGAGTACCGCCACCACGCTGTTGTAAAGCGGTAGGGGGCATGTACGAAAGCACCATGTACAAATTGGCACTTCGTCACCATCAATGCAAAAGACCCCCACACGAAAGCAACAGGCCAACTAAATAAAGACACCGTGCATGGCTCATAGCCCCGGTGCATACTAAGTATGGAGCCCTATCTAAAAAAGCACGGGGCGGCACTAGGCTTCGCCTCCTTCTCGCAAAAAAGAAGTTAGGGTTCCCCCGGAGCCCTATCTAAAAAAAGCACGGGGGACGGCGCTAGGCTTCACCTTCCCCTTGTAAAAAAAGTTAGGGCTCCCCCGGAGCCCTATCTAAAAAGTACGAGGGACGGCTCTAGGCTTCGCCTTCCTTTCGCAAAAAAAGAGAGTTAGGGCTCCCCCGGAGCCCTATTTAAAAAATGATGGGGGACGGCGCTAGGCTTCGCCTACCCACCCTCCTCCCAAAAAAAGAAGAAGTTAGGGCTCCCCCAGAGCCCTATCTAAAAAACTATGGGGTGACGCTAGGTATTCACGTCCTCCTTGCAAAAATGAAAGGTAGGGCTCCCCTGGAGCCCTATCTAAAAAAGGATGGGGCACGGCGCTAGGCTTCGCCTCCCACTCAGAAAAAAGGAAGAAAGGTAGGGCTCCCCTGGAGCCATATCTAAAAAAGGACGGGGGACGGCGCTAGGCTTCGCCTCCTCCTCGCAAAAAAAAAGAGAGTTAGGGCTCCTCCGGAGCCCTATCTAAAAAAGGATGGGGGACGACGCTAGGACCACCCTACCCCTCGCAGCAAGCTGAAAGTAAAAGGCCACCCCGCAACCCTATATAGAAACAAAATAGAGGGCCAAGAAATGCGAAACACACATATACCGACAAACAGGCTTTATTCATCACAACAAATAAAAAAATAGTACAATGAGGAGTATACATAACTAAAAGATGCACGAGGTACACATAGCAATTCAATCAACAACATGTGAAGTACACATAACTAAAGAATACACGAAGGCGACGACTATGACGCATCAGCATACATCACATCCGTGCGTAGCAACCACTCCCGTAGCTCCTCATCGGAGGGTCCTGTCTCCATAAACTTCATAATATCCCGCTCCACGCAGCTGTGGCACCCCGCCTCAGGCGATACTTCGCAGGCCAGGGTTGGGACCGGGGTCGCAGATTCAACACATGAATCTAAAGGGCCCTCTTCGGGTGTCGCATAGTCTCGTTGCTCCCAGTAATGGGCAATCGCGTCACGAGCTGCAACAGCCTTGCACTGGCGAAAGAGCCAAAACTCTTCCATGGTTCCACTCGGATTCACCAATCGCCAGCGCTGCCACTTAGTGCCATGGCACACGATGTCCCGGTAGCACAACTACAGCTACCAGACGGACCGAAGGCAGCGCTCAGCCTTCGGCTCTCACTGAGGGGCCGTGACCTTCATCATCCGCCCCTCGGAAGGCCGAAGCCCCCGCCTGACGGTACATCAAAGCAGTGGCGGGTCAGCCTACGCAAACCACGAAGTCAGAATGTGTAACCATAGAGCACACAAGGCAAAACACACCGAACTTCATGGACAACTGAGTTTGCAAATATATTTTCCATTCAAAAGTGGAGGTCATTACAAAAAGAGGTGAACACCCAACCCAGTCCGCTTCGGTGCATAGGACACGAAGGGGCGGAGCCAAAACAAAAAAGAAGCAGGCGACAAAACCACTAAAGCCTAATTAAAAGAATCTAAAGGGTTGGGTCGCTTGAGGCAAGCGGAGGGTCACACCTTGTCTCCAGTGGTGGCCCCCAGCTTGCCAGCCTACTGGTTGTCCGTCGGAGCCTTGCCCTTCTTCTTCTGGGCCAGCACCGCCCGGAGGGAGTCCATCGCTGCATCACGACCGCGTGGCGCCTAGAAGTCCTGGACAAAGACATTGCTCGCCTTCTGTGTCTGCCGCTGGCCAGAAGCCACCTCCACCACGGACACCACGGGCACAGAGCGAGTAGCAAGGGCATCAACGTATCAGCACCCGACCTTCTGTAGAGGGAAGCGAACGCTATCGTCCAGGCCTCCTACACGCAACGATCTCCGTAGGCCCAAGCTGCTGGCAAGCAGACCTTCCCAACGCGACAAAGGCGCTCGAGGGTGATATCCATCTCCCCAATGGTGTTCTTCTAGGGCAGCAACACGACGTCGAGGTCAGCCATCGTGCCCTCTAGGGCTTCCATCGCCTCCCACGTTGCTTGCACAACAGAGTGCGAGAGCTCCTGCTCCGCCTAGATCTCCGTCTCGAGGTCGACCCGGACGCTACGCAGCGTCTGTACTTACTCTTGCAAGCCGCGGCCCCCTCTTCAGCTCCACCACCCTCGCCTCTAGGGCGTCATGCTTGACACTCAGATAGTCGCTCCGCGTGTGCTCTGAGTTGTCTCATTTTGGATCTCCTCAAATTCACGAAAAACGTCGCCCTCGGGTGCTCAGGACAACATCAGGGTCTGCGTGAAGCCCAGCATTACAAAAAATAGTAAATAAATACTCAAACATACCTTCACAACACTTGCTTCGACAGACTGGAACATCCCCTTGAGGGGCATGTTCTGGAAAAGCTCCCCCACCTAGGACGGGGCAGCAAAACAAGCGACCTCCTCACACACAGCCGTCGCCCTGGCACTAACCCTAAAGTCGATGGAGCACAACGGGCCCAGGTCCGCAGTGCTCGCAATAGCTGGCGTAGGAGCCGGTGAAGCAGAGCCACCCTCGCTATCCCTCTCTTCCTCGTTGCTTAGGACTACGAAGCAGGTACACGGGTCAGAGAGACGAATGAAAAACTACAAACAAAAGAATGGGAGAAAGACACCACCGATCACGTCGCGACTCGGAGTGGGAGGCACCACCTCGCTGTCCTCAGAACCCTGGCCATAAGCGCGTGAGATGGGGTACTACCATTCGAGGACTCCTTGAGGGGCAAGCTCGCTATCCCAAATGAGCTTGCCACCCTTCCACAACCTCCGCCACAGCATGCCCGACCGCCCTCGCCGCAACGTCTATCACCAGAGAAACATCACACCCTCCTGAAGAGGAGCTACTCGAACAAGCACGCTTCACCTGCTTTGAGGGCCCCTGAGCCATCCTCTTCGAGGGCCTCTCTGCCGTGTCTACCCTCGCGCAAGTAGGGTCGCCCGCACCGCCAGACCCAACAGATCGCAGGGGCCTCGTGACGATCGGCCCTAGGACATCCAGCTCCTCGGGCACCTGGGCCTGCTTCTTCCTCCCCTCGTCCGGGTCTGGGTGTTCTGCGAGGCTAACCATCGGATCCATGTACGCATGCGTGGTTCAGGCACGATTCGTTACGACCAGCTCACGCTTCGCGTGCTCCTCGCCGGTATACGGGCCCAGAAGCTTCTCCACAGCACAGGCGGCCTCGTCGATGGGTATCACTACAATAATACCAGCACACCTAGTCAAAAAAATCAGGGCATAGACTAGAACCTTCGCGGCCTGCTACAACGAGGGTGGGAAGATTGCCCTTTGGGTCCCCAAGCTCCATGCTCCAACCCCGTGCTAGGGGCCACACCCCGAGCGTGCAAAACTCTTCAACAAGGCTCCACGTGGAAAGCCTCCTCGTCGCATTAAGCAGGAGGTGAAGAAGGGTCTCATCCCTCGAAATTAGTGTGATCTGCAGGGCGGTGGTAAGTTGAATTGGCCCTTCGCCCGAATGAAGACCATCGCCCGCCGGAGACTTGTGATAGAACCACCTTCGGGTCCAGTCGATGTCCCACTGATTCTGGGCCGCCGGAGCTAGCGTGTACATCTAACACTGCGCCTTCGGCTGGAAGTTGACACTGCCGAAGTTCAGCGTCTCGCCAGTGGTTTTCCTCTTCTTCGGTTGATATCGCCCATCGCGTAGATACACGAACATGCACCCCTCATCGCTCATTCCCACGAAACTAAAGAATCTAGACCCGTCATTATATGTTAATGGAGTTTTGGTTATTAATGACAAATCTATTTATGAGACTAAAACTCTTTTTGCTATATCTACTGTTTAGTCTCAAATGGATAAAGAGGTAAAAATCAAATGAGGTATGCTTTCCAAATAACAAATCTTTATAAGACTAACACTTCTATTGTCATACAAATTGCTTAGTCTCAGTGGGATTTAAAGATCAAAGAGGTATGCATTCGACATCATTTTATTATATCTTGTTGCATTCTTCGGACTCAAAATATAGGTTGAACTTCACCAAAAGGTTAACTTGAATATGTGCATATGTCTTTATTACACATTTGTGTATGCACACATTTAGGGGGAGTTCACTCTATATTTTGTGGTTTCATTAGTATTGATCCATATTCTTATGTCCACATATACTTAGGATCTTTACTTGAAATATATCCTTGAAAATATTTAACTTGTGTAGTTAATATATTCACATGAGTATATGTAACTTGTGTAGTTTATATATACTTATATCCTTGAATATATACAACTAATATAGTTCGTATATATCCATATGAGCATATGAGACTTGCGTAGTTCATATAAGCTCATATATCCTTTGAGTATATATAACTTATGTAGTTCATATATACTCATATCAAATATATTCAATTATCTGTAATTGTGTTGGTTGTCATCAATTACCAAAGAGGGAAAGATTGCGGTATCTTATCCTACCATTATTGGCTAATGGTTTGTTGTGGTAATTAATGACAATCACCTTGTGGAACTAACATTTTTCTATGAGTTGGTGAAATAGGTTATGTTCCATGTGATTGAAGATTTCGAATGATATCATGTGTTGATTGTCATCAAGTCAAAGATCGGGGAAATGGAAATCATCATGTGTTGATGATGTTCGAGTCGAGATCCCGAAGTGACGAGCTTGGAGTAAAGGATGCATCATGAGTTGATGCATATCAAGTTCAAGAAGAGAAGATGATTATGAGTTGATCATCAAGTCGAGAAGAATCCATCATGTGTTGATGAAGGTCAAATGAAGAGTGCATCATGAGTTGATGCATGTTAAGACCTAGGATGAAAGATGTCATCATATGTTGATGGACATTAAGTCAATAACCCGGACTTGAAGCGAGGATGTGCGTCATCAAACTTCAAGTGGTTGCGCAAGGAAAAGGTATGACTAGCTAGGGCTAAGGATTTGTTCCTAGTCGTTTACCGGTCTCGGTGTTTGGTTGGGAGACCGGATTGCTAGAATAGGTTGCCGTACTATTAAGAGGAGTCTTAATCAATAACTTGAGTTAGTCATGTGTTGATAAGCTTATTGTGTTTGCTCTAGCTCAACTTAACATGTTGCCTATATTTGCGAATGTGTTTTTGCAAGTAGTTGAGGCTCATGGTTATTCCTTGTAGCATGTGACTTTTGTTTGCGAATGTGTTTTGCAAACGATTTAAGTCCATGTACCTTATTCCTTGTGGCTTGATTCTAAAAGTCGGTAAAATGTGTTTTTGTGACTTGTTGAGAATCTAGCTTTCATCTCTTGTGTACATGTTGCATCAATTGGCAAATATGTTTTGCAAATTGAGTTGAAGCAAATGTGCAAAGTCATTCTCGATCTTGGTATCATTGGCGGTCCGATCGCTCTGTCGTGATCGACGGCGTTATGTCCGACCGGCAGCTTGTGAGCGGTCTGACCGGCCTCGCGGTTAAACGTCGCGGTCAGCTTTTTCCAGAGAGCGACTTTCTTGGTTATCGACCGAGCGGTTCGACCGACGTGTTACGGCGGTCGACCGACCTGCGTAGTACCGACTTAGAAAAGGTACTACCGGTGCGGTAGTACCGGCGTTTGAAACGGTACTACGGAGTGCGGTAGTACCAAATTTGTATGGCGATGCGTGTTTTCCGTAAGAGATGTTTTCGTTTGATCGGTTGCTCGATCGAAGCGATCGACCGACCTCTCGGCGGTCCGGCCGTCTGAGCGATCTGACCGACCATTGGTGGCGGTCGACCGATTGTGAGTCCAACGGCTAGTTTTATAGCCGTTGGCACTTAAGCGATCCGACCGCCATTAGTTAGCTGATCAAACGGTTTTGTCCAGATTCTCTAGAATCTTCTCCCAACGGCTAGTTTTTGTGTGTGGGCTATAAATACCCACCTTGGTCGTGTGAGGAGAGTTGTTTGGTGCCCCATTGAGTTCCTTTGAGCTAAGAGCAAGCCCTCTACTCCCATTTGTGCATGTGTTGCACTTAGTGAGGTTTGAGAGGTAAATCCTATTGCATGTGTTGTATTAGGTGGTGGATTTAATATCCACGAGAGCTTTGACACTTGATTGGTTCAAGTGAAAGTTGGTGACTTGTTACTCTTGGTGTTTGCCGACACCTAGACTGCGTGGAGGTGTCGTGCGTCGGTGATCTTCTCAAGTGAAGCTTGTGAGAAGACCCGAGCATTTGTGAGTGGTTTGGTGATCGCCATCTCCGGAGTGGAGTAAGAGCAACCCTAGTGGAGCGAGGTGGTTGATACCTCGGAGGAAGGCTTAATTTGTGGAGCCGACCCAATTGGTTTGGGCTTCCCTCAACGTGGATTATGGGAGACCGGCAAGTCTCCGACCACCACGGTAAAACATCATTGTGTCTCATGTGCTTCTTGTTATTAGCTTTCATATGCTTTACTTTGTGCAATTTACATTCTTTATATAATTACTTATTCATTTGTATGATTGCTATCTTGTATGTGCTTGGTTAATCATATCTTTAGTTGATAGCTTACAAGTCTTTACTAAATTGCTCTATTTATTATTGACTTGTATTGTTGGTGCACTTAATGAACTTGGTTGATTTAGGCTAAACCGAATTGATATTTAGCTTCCGCACTAGAAATCGGTTTTAGCTCAAAAAAGTTTTAAAACGCCTATTCACCCCTCCTCTAGTCGGCCTACTCGATCTTACAGAAGCGCATAATCCACTCAAACACGGCGAGCTTGACAAGGGAATTGGGCGTCAGCTGCGCCAGCTCCACTCGGTACAGCCGAAGCACCCTTGCAACCAGCTCCACGCAAGCGAATCGAATGCCTGCGTCGAAGAAGGCGATAAAGACCACCACTTCGTCCGCCCGAGGCGCCGACACTCTCTCCGCCCCAAGGCCCGCACCTACGCGAGGCTCTCTAGCTTCCCCTCGTCCTTAAGGGCCTAAAGAACTCGCTTCGTCACAATTGAACGACCGAGGTCGCTGGTGTATACCACGCTACCGCCACCCTCCTTACCGCGCTTGATTGTATCGAGACTCCGGAAGGCACAGCGCCCGAACACTGGAGGTCAGCTAGCCCCGAACAACAGAATGCACATAGCCACGGAAACAAGAACCTACAACTCGCGCGGGATAAGGGTCGGGAAGATTAACCCCCCTTTTATATGCGCGCCAGAACCCCAATGGGACAAAGCGGGGAAGACGAAGAGAAACGGGCCAATAGCATGATGACACGTGCAACACGCATGACATGGCCCCATTACTGGCAACCACTGACATTACGGTGCACGGCGCCCCGTGCGCTCCGAGGAAGCCCCATTATGGTGCACGTTGACTAACGGTGGCCCACAGGCTCCAAGGAAGCCCCATTACTGCCAACCACCAGCATTATGGTGCATGATGACCAATGGCAGCCTGTGCATTCCACCTAAGCACCATCACTGCCGGTTCCACCATCATGGCGCGCGGAATCTGACGCACCATCACCAGCCGGATCGGCCCACAACCCCATGGGAAGGACTCACCAAATCAAGCTTCGCCAGGCCGAAGGGGACGGAGTGCCTAGACCCTTCGGGAAAAGGGTGCAGTTTCAGCCGTGACAAAGCAAGACCTCGATTACGAGGGGCTTGTCGTAGGAGTGGCCCCCTAGCCCCAACGGCCTGGCGAAGACTACAAGGACCCCTCCCTCGAGGACCATGA
The DNA here is from genome assembly GCA_036346255.1 of Ampelocalamus luodianensis. Lineage (NCBI taxonomy): Eukaryota > Viridiplantae > Streptophyta > Magnoliopsida > Poales > Poaceae > Ampelocalamus > Ampelocalamus luodianensis. Next base: position 23,594,455 of record CM070621.1, read on the forward strand.
GCCAAAGGGCATGCGAAGACCGCCAGGAGGCCCACGCTTGACAAAGGACTCCCCGAAGGTGCCAGCCACACCTTCGGGGAGGCTTTAGAGCAGGAACAAAGCCCGCCGGAGGACTCCCTGAAGGTGCCAAGCACACCTTCGGAAAGGCTTCAGAGCAGGAATGAAGCCTGCCGAAGGTCTCCCCGAAGGTAGTAGGCATACATTTGGGGAGGCTTCGAAGGTCGCCAGAGGCCACCGAGCACCGTAGGTCCAGGAACCGAGGCCCCCTCGGGCCAAGGACCCCCCGCACGATGTGAAGAGCAGAGAACGCCGGTGGACCAAGCGTACTGGCCGAATGGACTAAGGCTACGGAAGTCCATTGTAGGCCGAAGGCTACGCATAGGGAGAGAAAAAGCCCCTGCGGCCCCTATAGTCATAGGGTGTTTTTAGGGGTATGCTTGTAATATCATGTACCCTATCGAAAGGCTATAAATAGCCACCTCACCCCCATGTAATTGACCAGAACCCATTTTTTGGAGACAATTAACATGCATTTTACTTCCCCTGACAACCAGTCCCCTCATCGAGGATCCCCTAGTTTACTTCGTTTCTATCAAGGGTCTCCTTTCTTTACTGTATGGTCTTCTTTGCTACGACACTCACCCTTCAAGCTTCTCTTCGGAGACGAAGCCATGACCCCAGGCGAGATCACGGCTCGTTTGCTACGAGCCCAAGCCAAGGAAGTGTCGTCAGACCGCAAAGTATCCCTAGATCTCCTTGAGGAAGACAAACTACATGCCATAGTAACAATGACATAGTACACGAAGGGAGTCGCCACTTCGTACAATAAGAAGGTCAAGTTGCAACCACTGACCCCTGGAGATATGGTGCTCAAACGCATAGCCAACGCCACCTCGATTGACAAGATGGAATCCAAATGGGAAGGTCCATACATAATAACCCGCATGATAAGGGTGGGCGCATACAACATCGCGACGGTGGACGGAGATCTAGTGAAGCACATCTGGAATGCTAAGAGCCTACGCGGGTTCTACCCCTGAAAGCGCAAAGGGCTCTACCCCATGATGGATTTTCCTTTTGAACAATGCCTTGGGACGCGAACAACTATCCTTGTAAAAACTGGTTGTACTTGGAAAAAGGCCCTAAGAATGAGCAGAGGCATGTAACCCCATCCATGTACACATCTGGTCCATGGCCCGCATCAATGAAAAGAAACACAATGGGGGCCCATCTCGAAATGAAAGTCACCGCGCATGGCCTCGCACCCCAGTGCACACCCTAATGTCCCACGCGAGAGCGCGGTGTATAAAGGAAAGTCACCGAGCATGGTCTCGTGCCCCAGTGCACACCCTGACACCCCCAACGCGAGAGTGCAGTGTATAAACGGAAGTCACCGAGCATGGCCTCCTGCCTCGGTACACACCCTGATGCCCTACGTGAGAGCGCGATGTATAAACAAAAGTCACCGAGCATAGACTCGCACCCTGGTGCACACCTTGACACCCCCACAAGAGAGTGTGGTGTATAAACGAAAGTCACCGCGCACGGCCTCGTGCCCTAGTGCACACCTTGACGCCCCACGTGAGAGCGTGGTGTATAAATGAAAGTCACTACACATGGTCTCGCGCCCCCATGCGTACAAGCCCTATCAAAGAAGGATGGGGGACGGCCCTTGGCTTCGCCTCCCCTCTCAGTGGCAAATGCCCTCGGGCGAGCCCTATCAAAGAAGGATGGGGGATGGTGCTCGGCTTCGCTTCCCCCCTCACTGGGTAATGCCCTCGCGCAAGCCGTATCAAAGAAGGATGGGGGATGACGCTCAGCTTCTCCTCCCCTCTCGGTTGTTAATGTCCTTGTGAGAGCCCTATCAAAGAAGGATGGGGGACGGCGCTCGGCTTCGCCTCCCCCTCGCTGGATAATGCCCTTGCACGAGTCCTATCAAAGAAGTATGGGGGACGGTGCTTGGCCTCGCCTACCCCCTCACTAGCTAATACCCTCCTATAAAAGAAGGACGAGGATGGCGCTCGGCTTCACTTCCCCTTTGTTGGCTATTGCCCTCGTGCGAGCACTATCAAAGAAGGGTGGGGGCGGCGCTCAACTTCGTCAGCCCCCCTCGCTGGCTAATGCCCTCTCGCAAGCCCTATCAAAGAAGGATGGAGCCGGCACTCGGCTTCACCTTCCCCTTGCTGGCTTATGGCCTCGCGCGAGCCCTATCAAAGAAGGATGCGGGATGGCGCTCAGCTTCGCCTCTCCCTCATTGGCTTATGCTGCCGCGCAAGCCCTATCAAAGAAGGATGGGGGACGACACTCATACTACGTGTATAAAAAAAACTGGAGGTTTTATTCATCACTCACACGAAGGTACAAATAAGCATGTTACAAGCGTAGGGTGCACACAACAACAAATAAATAAATAATACAACATAGCGAACCAAGGAGAATGCAACACGAGTCACAACGACTTGTTATCACTATTGTACAACAAACCCATCTATAATTTCATCATCCGAAGGCTTCATACGTAGAAACCAAGGAGTGCGAACGGACTGCTCCCAAAAGCGAATCGCTTCGCACCGCCTAGCAGCCGCTCTCAGTTGACGGTGCAACACGAACTCCTCTATGCTCCCTCCAGGATGCGCGAGACACCACCTCTGCCCCTTCGCGCCATGATAACAACAACCTGATAGCACAACTATAGGAGCCATACAAACCGGAGCCGATGCTCTAACTTCGGGTCACGCATGGGAGCTTGCACCTTCATCATGCGTTGCGAGGAAGGTGAGCCCCCATAAGGTGCGTACCCACGATAGCTACCATTAAAAAAACATGAACTAAGGGAGTACACCGATAAGAGGCGAGGCAGAGGCGAGGCAGAGACAGGCGTAACATAGCTAGCAAATTGCCACTTTTTTCCAAAAGCAAAAAAAAGGATGTCTTTACAAAGGTGACGAAGTACACACACCCCTCCCTCCGGAGCCTAACGCCCGAGGACAAAAAAAAAAGACCAGGAGGGACCCTATCCTACAAACCCAAAAATAAAAAAGAGAGAAGAGATATTAGAGGGGCCCAAGGAGGTTGGGCGAGGGCAATCCGAACATTTCGCAGGGCTAAAACAGAAAAAAGAGATATTAATACAAATTGAAAATGATATATTTTATCAAGGATACAACTAAGCAGAGGTTATATGAACAATTATATCGGGAAATGAGGGTATATTCTCGAAAGCCATTTAAATGTTTGGTAAATAATCAATTTTCCTTTTTTTAAATCGAAAACCAGTATGCAAATCTGATGTTCCCGTTTAATGAAACGACGCGTATGTTTTTGCATGTTCTGATAAAAAAACTATGCAAATCCGATGAATAAATGATCACTTGGAAGAGAGTGATGCAAGGAAGGCCTAGCTCTAGCTGCTTGTTGCAAAAAGATCAAAAGTTTAAAGATTATGGACTTGACCCATCACTTGTTGTTGGCCATTTCTGTGTACGGGCTAGGGGGCCCAGAACGCCAGCCTGCGGCCGAGGCGGGAGAAGCAGCCGTAATTGCGTTGCTTTATTCCCATTTTTCTTCCCCGTTTTTATAAATAAATCGGCCGAAAAAAAGGACGCGGTCGTGGACCAAACCTTTCCCCAATATTTCCCCCCTTTACCCCGCCCGAACGCGCGATCCCGATTTCGATTCCCGCAGGCCGTCGCCTCGAATCCCCGATTCGACCCCGGATCCGCCCGTTCCTCGCCGAGACCTCTCGATCGGTACCAGCTTTGCCCCGTCTCGTTGATTCTCTAGGTTCCCGATATTAGGGTTTCGAAGCGTAGGAATTGGGCCCCGATCCGTTCGATTAAGGCGAAATTTCTCCCTGGGGAGACGGATCTGTGGGCGATCTGTAGGTTTAGGTTGTGATCCTCGCCATTTCTTGTATCAATTTTGCGAGGATTTTTTGGTGGCCGGATTCAGACGTAGGGTTTCCTTCGATCCCCAATTGTTCGATTTTTACTCACGAATCTGATGGAGCTTCTATGATGCGCTATTTTAGCTTGTTGATACACTTTAAATGATTCATGAGCAAACACGTTGTCAATTCAATAGAGATGGCAAATTCATTTTTGCACTTTATTTTGATTAGTTGAACTTGAGCATTGCGTTGATTGCATTTGGCCTCTAATGTTCTGGCTAAGATGTTCATGTGGCTAAGATAGCCGATATCATTTGTTCTCCCTCCCAGATAGGTGTCATTTGTTGCCAACTAATTATTCCATATTAGTTTTAATCATGCCCTCTGGCCAATTATTCCATATTAGTTCTAATTATGTCCTCTGACCATTTTTCTTTCTTAGGACAAACATGCTGTATCAAGAAAACAGTGAGGTTTTTATGAAGCACCACACTGTGCAGCTTGCATGTGGCAACCTGAGGGGAACGGATAATGGTCGCTCAAATTTCCTTCCTGAGAAATACCAGATTGCAGGTAATTACTGAGCATCTTTCCTTTGCCTTGTAGAAGAAGCATGCCTAGACTCTAATACAAGTTTATTTGGTCCTAAAGGTTGTCAAAAGGATGAGAAGGTTGGCCCATTTGATGAAGAGTTGGTACCTGATACTCATCCTTCAGAAAGGAATGTCACAACCTGTCTAGTCAATGCTGCCATTCCATCATCACTGATGGCAAGTGGAGTTACTGAAGCACTTACAGTGGGTCATAATAAGAGGCCTGCATCTGATGGCATGCCGGACATGGTGGAATGCAAGCGGCTGAAGCAGGAAGATGAAAGTAAGAACATAGTCAACTTGTGACCTTTTTTCTACAAGTATACTGTAAACTCGTCTTTCATGGAAGTTTGTATATGCAGATATAATTGATGGTTGTTTCATTATTTTATTCATTCTAGTTATATCTGAGAAGGACCACTACACAGCAGATACTGAGGAGGATGTTCCTGAGTATCCCACATACAAGACATGTGAAAGAAGTTTCAACCCAGCATCGTATGAGAGTGAGGAAAGTGAAGATGAGGATGTAGATTCACCTGTACATTTTTCACTAGCTCATGCTTATGTTGAAGACCACCAACAGTCTCCCAGTTTTTATCAAAGGGAAGATATTTTCTCGTCTACGGTCCTTTGTCCCATAAGGAAACCTGTTCCTATTGGACCAAATCATCAGGCAGAGTTACCCGAGTGTAGATCATCTGGTGCAAAGAGCAGCTCCATGGATGATTATTCGTTTCTCTCATCACCTTCTCACACTTGTTATGGATTTGAAGATGAGAGTGACAAGTGGATTAGAAACTGTGTCATGCCAATGCCTGGTTCCGGTGAATTATCTTCGACGCTGAAACCTGTTTACCGTAAGGCAGGTTGTGATTGTGTTGATGAAGATTCGATCAACTGTGTGAGGAAACATGTGAGGGAAGCAAGAGAAAAGCTCAAGAGTGCCCTTGGTTCAGACACCTTCAAAGAGCTTGGATTCTGTGATATGGGAGAGGCGGTTGCCTCAAGATGGACAGAAGAGGAAGAACATTTGTTCCAGGAAGTGGTATCATCAAATCCTGCTTCGTTGGGTAGGAACTTTTGGGATGAACTCCCACTTGCCTTCCCAACCAAGACTACCAAAGAATTAGTGAGCTACTACTTCAATGTCTTCATGTTGAGGAAGAGGGCTGGGCAGAACAGGTTCGACCTGATGAATGTTGACAGTGATAATGATGAATGGCAGGAAAGTGATGATGATGAGTTTGCAATCACAAGAAGAGCTGATGAAGATTTGCCACCTGAGTCTCTTACTGATCAAGATGAGGGAGTATGCAATCAAGTTCCTCCAGAGGGAAATATTTATGAAGAGTCTGATGAGGAAGATGAGCTTGATTATGCCAGTGGTGGATATAGGCAAGAGACTTGTTGCGGTGTGGAGGGAGATGTCATGGTGTCAGAGGGTCTTCCTGTAATGTCATTTATGGATCATGATAAGCAGACCTCCAGGTTTGATGCAGATGTTCATGATGATTCGTGCACGTCATTTGAGGCTCAGCAGGTTGGTGTTGTAGATGGGACACCTGATTTCGCTGAAGACCACTACGGGGACGATAGCTTTGGTGGTGTTGCAGAACATGGATACTTTGGTAGTCATTGTGATTTAAAAGCGTGGGAAATTGGTTTCACTAGTGGTCGGGAGGACGAATTTTTGTCAACAAACAATGTCATAGAAGAAGTGTTTGGAAAGGGATACTGCGAAAATGAAAATGATACTGCTAGTGGCCAGGATGACATCATCTAAGTCCAGGCAATGGTTCTTTTCAAGAGCGAAAGCTTAGCAGCTCATCCTTCTCGAAATTTGTACAGCAGTAGTTGTTCCTTTTGATGTTTCACTTTATAGGAATCTCATCTCCATTCTGCGAACATCCGATTGAGAATTGCCATTTTGTTCTCATGATTAATGTAAATCCGTAGTTGATCTATCATCTGTCGATGATATGCTGTAGCCTGTAGCCTACATGTAATGTTGTTATGCCAAAGTGTCATGACCTGAGCATTTTTTCCATGGCTAGCGAGGGTCATCGATCATATAATAAAGCTGTTGTTTTAAGATGCCTGTTCAAGTGTTCCTTACGAAATTTGCTGTGCTGATGCAGGATGATTGCAAACAGAGTTTTTTATGCGTTTAGACTATTTTGTAATTATAATTACTTGCCATACATTTTCTCCCAAACAAAAAGTTATGGTCTTAGAGTTTATTTTCCTGCTGGCCACATGTCTATCATGAGTACACAACATGCGTGTACAGTTGCCACATTTTGTGCACTTGGATTATTCTCCTTTCCTCTCAAACAGGCGATATGTGTAGTTGGAGGCCTGGGCAGCACTCTTAAGCGAAGTACGTTGCATAAATTGGTGAATGGAAGCTTTGCTCATGCATAACTCCGCCTGTAGAGCCTGTCCTAAGCTAGAAAAAAAGAGGAGAGTTATGTTAGATTCGACGAGAAAACGTAAAAATTAAATCATCTTTTTATGGAATGAAACTCAAATATCGAAGGGTTTTAGACTTAGTAGAACTAAAATGGAGTATATGAAGTGTGATTTCAGCAGTGCCGGGACAGATGATAGAGATGCTAAGCTGGACAGACAAGTAGTGCCTAGGAAGGACACGTTTCGATATTTGGGATCAATGCTACAGCGAGACGGAGAGATTGATGAAGACGTGAGTCATAGAATTAAAACGAGGTGGGTGAAATGGCGTCAAGCATTATGTGTCTTGTGTGACAAAAAAGTTCCTCAAAAGTTAAAGGGTAAGTTCTATAGGACGACGATCAGACCTACGATGTTATATGAAGCAAAATATTGGGCGACTAAAAGACAACATATACAAAAGATGAGTGTAGCGGAGATGAGAATACTGCGGTGGATATGTGATCATACAAGGTGAGATCGAATCCGCAATGAGGATATACGTGATAGGGTGGGGGTAGCACCAATTGAAGAGAAGTTTGTCTAACATCGCTTGAAATGGTTTGGATATCTCCAACGGATGTCTTCTGAGGCATCGGTACGTAGTAAAATTTTAAGACGTATTGAAAACGTAAGAAGAGGCAGAGGTCGACCAAGACTAACGTGGGAGGAAGCAGTTAAAAGAGATTTAAGGAATTGGAATGTAGCTAAAGAATTAGCTTTGGATAAGAGCGCATGGAAGTTAGCGATCCACGTACCTGAACCATAAGAAGGTTTAGGAGTTGTGATTTAGACTCTCGGCTCGGATGGCAGGATATACAACTTAGGGTTTTAGCTTTGTAGGTTTATTATTATATATTATTATTATTATTATTTTATTTATTTATAAGGTTCTCGTCTCTTTGACTTTAGAGAGGTTTTATTCCTAACCCATCCTAACTTGTTTGGGATCAAAACTTTTGTTGTTGTTGTTGTTGAAGCTTTGCTCATGCATGTTGTAAATACTGTTGGTATGGGTATGTTCAGAATAAGTTGATGACCTTGAATTTTTATTCTATCTTGCTGTATTGTGGTTTAATGTTGTTGTTCTGCTCTGTCTATCCGGTTCTGGAATCAGTCAAGCTCTTTTCCTACTCCGTCTACCACTCCTGGCTTGTTTGGAGGTGGCCTGTTGGGCTATGTGATCTATGATTGCTCACACTACTGCCTGAACATGGCATGGCCAGCCATCATCTGATCCAGGAAAACATCTCATTGTATATCTACGCACTTACACATCTTTCTCCTGTACCTCAGAAATATATACACCACCTGAACCATCACTTCAGAGTCCAAAACAAGGGCTTTGGGGTAACTTGGACCTTTCAACAAAAAGACCATTGGCAAGAGCGCTGGACTTCTACCACATCTACAGCCTTGCAGAGGCAAAATATCAAGGTCAGGCATGCTCGTAGTCCCTGTGCCCACTTCCTCCCTCAGGCCAAATTACATTCCATCATGTAAATAGAATTGACCTTAGCGTTTGTCTTTATGGAAGGTTGTGTTCTAGACGAGGACTAACAACTGACGAATTTGATGGACGAATTAGCATCCAACTTCCCATTCTTATCTGCAGGCCAATTGCATCAGTGCAGACTTGCAGATATCACTGAAGTTCTCCTCCCATCCTTGCTCCCTCTTGAGAATAGCGTGGTTAGTCCAGTCCATCAGTAATCATTCAGATTATCTCTCTTGTGACTCCTGCATGTTAGATTACCATGTGTACAGAGTTTTCTAGTACAGACTCTGCATTTGGCTGTTGGTAGTTGAAATAACCCAAAAATCCGAATTTCAAAAAAAAAAATTGAAGCTTTTGTTTGAATTCGAATTGCTTTCCCTTTTTGGAAGTCCTCCTCCCCTTCCCGCTTTCCTCATTGGGAAATCCGTCTTCGCCAGCCCAGAAGCGCCTTCTCTCCCGGGCGCCTCCTCTCTTCTTCCTCCCTCTCCTCCTTCCTTCCTCCTCACGCCGCCGCCTCTGCTGCAATTTTTGCGGCGCCACAATCGACGACCGCCAGCACACCACCTCCAGCGTCTTCTACCGCCTTCGCCGCCTCCACCTCACCCCGCCACCTTCTCTCTCCCGGCGCCGTTCTTCCTCTCCCCGCCAACCACGTCGCCGCCACCCATGCCGCTGCCCACACCACGCCCTTCTCCCACCGCCTCTCCCCGACCCATAAAAAGCCACCCTCGCCTCGCTATCTTCCTCATCCCTCACCACACCACCTCCCCTCCGCTTCATCTTCTCCAGAGCCGACGGATTTTGAAGAAACGCCGCCGCCACTGTTCTTCTTCTTCGTCGAGCCCGACGCCAATTCGCCGCCACCGATCACCCAAGCTCCAGATTGAGCCCACTGTAAGCTCCGCCTCCCTTCCCCGCTCCTTTCCCCCACCACCTTCCACCCTAATTCCCGCCGGAACCTCGTCGGCGCCATCTTTCCCCGCCACCTTCCTCACGGCTCACGTCGCCAAGCCACCTCACTCCACCCTGAGCTCCACCAACACCACCTATGGACTCCCCTCCACCCACTGATGCTCACTCGCCCCTCCATTTAGACGGAGCATGGCCGGAGCGCCGCCACGCCGCTCCCCTGCCTCGGACCTCCGCCGCCACCCTATTCCCGAGCCTCATCATCCCCGGCAAAACCTCAAAATGGAATCCCCTTGGCTCGGTGATGCTCCCCGCACCACCCGAGCTCGCCGCCGACCACCGCCGTCGCCATAAACGCCGCCGCCGTTGACTCGGGCAAAGCCGAGCGCGCTGGCCTTCGGCCTCGCAGCTCCAGGCCGCCCAAGCGCTGGGCCTTTAAGGCCTGGCCAGTTGGGCCTAGGCCACACAGTAAATGGGCCACCCCATTTACTGTTCAAATGAAATCAGTCCTTTACTGTTCATTATACAGTAAAATATTTATTGTTCATGACCTGAAAACAGTAAACCCTAATTACTGTTCATTCAAAACATTGTTCCAAATTCAGAAAAATGAACAGTAAACCCTAAGTTACTGTTCATCACATGAAAAATAGTCCGCCACTATTCTTTTCAGCTAAATACAATGATTTCCAATCACCGACCACCCCCAGCTTTTATTTATGGATAGTAAAATAAGTACTATTCATTATCGATCTATTTTCGCTGAAACCCTAATTTGACATTACATGTCAAATTTGACCGCTCAAACCCCAAACCCCTTTCATCACAATTCTATTAAATCGCCCAAACACTAGCCATTGCACAAGAAACTCATTCTTATTCATTACCCGAAAATGGTTTGTGCTATTCATTTCCACCCGAAAACAGTAAACCCTATTTACTGATCACTTCAAACCAGAAATACTGATCCCAGTCATTATTCACTGGTCCATTGTCATACATAAAGTGTAAAATAATACTATTCATTATCTGACACCTCTCCCGCCCAAAACCCTAATTAGACACTTTATACTCTTTTCGACCAGTTCGAGCCCGTGAATCCAAAACTCAACTCCGTTCAGTCCAAACCAGTGCCAGATAAATCTCCAGCACCCCACACCACCACCTTCTTTATGATTCTATATCCATTTACAATATTTTTGTTGTACTTGGATCCTTTTATCAGATCCGCTCAGTCCAATTCAACACCAAATAAATACCTACTCATCTCCACACCACCTTTCTCTGTGTTTCTTTTCTGGTTTTATTTACTTGCATGTTGTTCCCAGCTCATTCCTTGTCGAGCCGGATTTTATTTGAATTATTTTATTGTATTGTTTCACGCTAGGTCACGACTTTGACGATCAGACTCCGGAAGACGCCGAACAAGATCAAAATCAAGAAAACTTTGTGCAAGAAGGCAAGTCGCATTCTTTGATCATTTTGAACCTACATTTCATCTATGTATTATTACTTTCATTACTGTATTTGTGTCAATTACTTTAAATATTAAAATAATACTTTTGAATGCCATGACAATTAGTTAAATCCTAAATACCCCACAAACAAACCCACCCAACTTTTGTAGGCCATATTCACCTTGACAAGTTTAGTCCACATAAAATATTATCTATACAAGGTAGCTTTGTCACCAAAACTGTGTTCATCAATCAAAAGAGAGCATTGGCTTTTCGCCAATGGGTTTGGTGGTGAGTTGAGGGTTGGATCCAGGAAGTTGGACAACCCAATTGACTCGGGTTAAAAGTGAGTCATCAGTGAGATCTGGAGGTGGACAGCCACGAGTTGGTGTTGGATCATCGCCTCACTAGATGACAGTAAGGACAAGAACCTTGTGCCAAAGTAACCAGACATAGAATCCGCTCAACCACAAGCGTGGTCATTACTCCCTAGCTTAGTACATCGCTCTTCCGATTGAATATCCGCAAGTATCATCCGTTGCTTGTGCGTTAGGACGAGGAACTTGGTGTGGGGCGGAGTGGCGGAAGTGGACACTCGCCGGGTTTCGCCGGTATGGGCCCATCAAGACGAGTACGGATTCCACTATTGGCCGGTGGTCTCCGAGTGTATGGATTAAGACCTCCGTAGAGACTAGAAAGGTTGAGCGGTGAAAAGCTTTGTTATCTCACTTCGACAGCACGCTAACATGTTGTGTGTCTATGTTCTGACAGTATGAGCATGAGATATCTCGTGGGTAAAGTTGGGCAACTCTGCAGAGTGAATAATTAAAGGTATTCGAATACGCCGTGCTTCCGGTAAATGAAGTTGTGTTAATGGGTGATTCCAGTACAAAGGCATAAGTAGAGTTTTTGAGATGCTAAGTTGGTAATTGAGTTTGTTAAGAAACCCCTGATGCTATTACTTATTATTGTTTTACTGTTTTATAAATTGTTTTAAATGCAAAGTGCATCCACATATGCCAAATATGGTAAACCCTAACCATCCATTGAACTCCTTGCATGTAATTATTTAGCATTTCCATGCGGCTTGTTGAGTACGGTGATAGTACTCATTCTTGCAATTTGCAAAACATCTACAGAAGAAACTTAGGGAAATGCAGAGGACCCTTGTGAGCAAGATTTTGGTGGACCCCCAGAAGGCATCGACTACTATTATTAGGTCTCGACTACGCTCAAGCGTACCTGTGGTTTGAAGTTCTTTTGTCTTGTATTATATTTAACTTTGGGCTTGGATGCCCGTGTCAGGACAAAACAGGTTGTTAAACCTTAGTTTTATATAACAAAAGTCTGGTTTCTGTTGCAATCGAAAGCTGGTTTGAGATACTATTTACTTCGCAACTGTACATCATGAGCGGTACGAAGAGTTTAGCGGTCTCGAGAATCGCGGCTGTTACAGTAGTAGCCACAGATATACATCTGTATAATTTTGAGACAGGTAATTTCTTGGTCAACGGACCAGAGTTTTGGTCACTGATACTATTGCCAGTCGTTCCTGCTTTTGATAAGTGACCAAGACTATGGCAAGTTGTACTGGTACCAGTCAGAATTGTTGTGCGTTACTCAAGAGGTGGATTCTTACCCAATCTCTTGGTTATTCGCCACGTTTCAGAGGCTTTTGATTCTCGTTGCTTCGCTGAATTACAAGCTACGCAGTGCCAACTAAAACAACAATAGCTTCTCATACGAATCATCAAATAACCTATCGTATGGGAACTATGGTCTGTACTTTAGCCTACAGTATGGGAACTTTTTATATTATTAATTAATCTTTATTAATTTATTTTTATTGTTAACCCCCACAAACTTATTTCCAAATCTGATCTCTTTGATTACGCCACCACCCGTGACGTGACAAAACAACACTGTCACACCTTAGGATAAGTCCACTAAATAGCATTTTTGATCACACCACTAGTGGTAGTGTGACCAAACAACACTGTCATACCACTGGTGGTGGCGTGATAAGAGTTTGACAAGGTACAGTGCTGACGTGACAATGTTGTTTGATCACGCCGGCATGACCAAATGGGTTAGATTTGTAAATAAAATTTGCGGGAATTAACAATAAAAATAAATTAAAAAAGAGTTAATTAATATAAAAAAAATCATCGTATGGAGATTCTTCATAGTGCATTTAATTTGCGATATTTTGGAATTTTCTAGTGTCATATAATGAATATATCCTGTTTGATACTCCTATTACTGTGTTGGTTTGGTAAATGGCTTGGTATGTCTTGGTTAAAAGAATTGCTGGAAATGTTCTAGATGTAGGTGCATTTTGCTTCAACAAAAACTAGATTCATTCTTCTCAGCAGTCAGTATAAGCTTCTTTCTACTCATATAAAGAATCCCGCTTGTAGCAAATATAATCGTCATCTTCCTATAACGTGGTAATTTCTAGCCTAGAGAGGGAAACATGAATCATAAAGCATATAACACTTTGAGTCGAAGTAGTGAACATAAAAACTGATCTGAACTTTAGTAACATCAAATTATTTCCACATGTGATAGACTGTAACTTTCCATCCAACGAACATGCAGAGTTTTGTTGTGGGATACTACTATCGCCGGCCTTTCCTGCTTTTAAGACGACTGTATGTAAGGGGGTGTTTGTTTGCAGGAAGCCGAACCAAACGGACGACTGTAGGAAGTTGCTTTTCCCCGAAGCTCGAAGCCCTCACAACGGGAGGAAGCCTGAAGCCGGCCGCGAGGGGCTTCCCGCGCTTCCTCAGATCTCCATTCCGTAAATGCCCCTGATGTTCCCGAGTTTTTACTCGCCGCATACCAGCTATTTAAGGCATGTTTGCTTTGGAGCCTGGGATTTGTCCCAAACAAGAAGTTATGGTCTGAGAGCTCTTGTCCTGCTGGCAACATGCCCGCCAGACAGGCGAGGTATCATGTGATGATTGTAGTAGAAAGAGAAGTATGATTCGTAAATCGGTGGGTCGAAGCTTTGCTAATGCAGTAATGCATGTTGTAAATTGTGATGGTACTAGTGTGTTCAGGATTAGTTGCTGTACCAGCCTTCAGTTCCATGCATAGCTAAGTTATAGCGTCCGAACGAGTGTTGTTACATGTTGATGACCCCAGCAACTTTTCAGCGTGCAGTGGCTCAGCGAGGCCACATACTGAGAAGATCAGGGCATGTTGACCTGCTACACGTAGCAGTGGATGGAACGGGTGTATTGATTCAACTTAACCTGGACCTTATCATGTAAATTATGGCCTATTGCGGACAAAGTATGGATCTGTTGGTCTTGGGATTATACTAGATGGCTAGACGCGCTACGCTGCGGCCGTCCGTTCAATACATGATGCGTGGCAATCGTTCGCATGCTATCTATAGCTATATCAGAAGCTAACAAATAAAGGACAGTTTTGTTGCATGATATCCATTTGGGGTACAATGGACATTAATAGATCACAAGTGAATAAAAGCTCTTCATATCTTGTAATCTGCAATGTTTGTGTTTGATCTTTTCTCTTTTGCTGGTACGCAGTTAGCAAGAAGCTGGTTGGAAGTTGCCTGTCATTTTCTTTATTTTATTAGCACAGCAGTATCATATGGGAGTACACTTTTCTGCACACTTCTTTTTTTCGCTTGGCTCTGTGAACTAGTGCATATATTTGGAGCAAAATCGCTACAATTGGACCACCTTTTTTTTTTCTTGCCAGGTTTCTTTAACAGTTTGCACAGAGAACTTTCTCCCTTTTTTTTTGAACTGCGCAATATTATTCTTATCATCTTACTTGGACAGAATTTCCTAATTTAAATCTGACAAGCTATAAACTGTATGGGCTGCTTTTATATCTTTGATGTTTGTATTTCTCTTGAGCAATATCAATTTATTCTCTTTTATGTTGCAGTTGAGATTCCCCATGAAGTTGGCAGATTTGTGAATATGCAAAGACTTGTACGAGTTCTTGTTGGTAAAAGTCATCGTAAATTATCTGACTAGACGTGTATTTCCAAGCTATGGTTCTTCCTTCTTTTGTCTATTTTCTTTTTTCGGATAATGGTGGCTTGATAGTGAACTATGTTCTCTCTTTTTGTTCCTGTAGGTTTTGGCTGGTAATTTGATTGAAAACATTCCGGCTAACATTGGATACCTCCGGAACCTTTAAATCCTCACACTTGACAGAAATAGGATCTCTATCTTGCCTGAAGAATGTTAGTTCCTATGATCCCATCTATCTTTCTATCAGAATAGAAGTGAAACATGCAAAATGTTATTATATGTTTACATAACGACGGGGACCTTTGTCTAGGTGTAGAACCCTCGTCCTGGCAACAAGTTAGTAGATAGTTATGGCTTCTATAATATTCTTTTAACTATTGCCTCCATTTTCTAACATGATTTTTTTGTTGTTCCATCCAGTGGGTTCTCTATCAAATCTTCATCAACTTTCGATTTCACATAATTCTTTACTGTGCTTGCCTGAGTGTAGGAGATTTGCGCAATGTAAGTTTCTTATTTGGCTTAAGATGTGATACTTATCTTATCTTGGGAAACTGACTTGTCCTCGATCACAAAAGGAATGTCTCGTTTCCTAAAAAAGATATGGATATAGTGAATATTGATTTAGGATTCAAAATAAAACAAGTATTGCTTTTTTCTTTTCTTGTCAGAGTCAAATAAGCCTTGATTCTACTATCCATTACCTGAAACTAATTCAGTTTGATAAATTCCATCAATTTTCTGCATTACTAGTAGGTATTCAGAAGTTCTGTTTGTAATGGTCAATGTGCTATTGTTATCATCGGTTTACCATCATTTTGTTTTTGCTTGATGCAGATGTTGCTACTCAATGTATCTGATAACAAACTAAAGACACTTCCAGAATCAATTGGAGGTTGCAATTCCCTGGAAGAACTGCAGGCAAACGGTAAATCCATCTGTTTCTGCAATACTACCATTATCTAATTTAAATTTCTATGTTTTCCCTCTTTGCTTGCATGTGCACATGCACCCATGTGACTGTTTTACAGTTGCATTACTACCCTAAATAAATCCATCTGTTTCTGCAATACTACCATTATCTAATTTAAATTTCTTTGTTTTCCCTCTTTGCTTGCATGTGCACATGCACCCATGTGACTGTTCTACAGTTGCATTACTACCCTATATGGCATTTTTACCTGCTTACCATTTGCTAGTCTACAAATAATTTTGTGGTGTCACAGTCATAGCCTCTATGGACACTCTTCCCTTTATGAGTTGAGGGCTGGCCCTCACTTTGTTTGGAAGTTGGAACACAAGGAGAGCATTACGCCAGAGCAAAACATGAGTGCTCCACAGCATTGCACTTTCCTATTTCCTACGCTAGCACCTAGATTCCATTGGGAAGGGGATACCATATCCATTTTTAGATATCTTTCGTGAAGTTAATCAAACAAGATCCATCCATTCTTATTGTTAAAAACAGATACAAAGTATAGCATGCTTTTCATTTCCAAAGCATCATCTTAGCACTAACCTTCAAGCAAAATATTCAGGAAATTCAATTGAAGATGTGCCCTCATCAATCTGCAACCTTGTTTGCCTCAAATCCCTATCATTGAATGGAAACAAAATTCGTCAGGTGCGTACCAATGAATTTATTTGGCCTCTTTGACTACTTTTACTTTTATCAGCACTGATATATTGTATGTTTGAACCTGACACCTCTAGGGTGTAAGGTAGTGAAATTAATCACCCAAGGGCAATTTGTTTAACTATGAAATATCTTGATTGTATGATTGTGTACTTGGTATTCTTTTATGCCGTTACAAAATAAGAAGCAACGAGTCACCAAACCACAAATCTTCATTTGCAGCTTCCCCGAAACCTACTGAGAGACTGCAAGGCTCTTCAGAACATATCACTGCATGACAATCCAATCTCGATGGACCAGTTCCAAGAGGTTAGTGGCATGAAGCCTCTACAGATTCCTGCAACTTAGCCAACCTTGTTTCAATTTTAATTTCTTTTCTCCGTCTGTTGCAGATGGACGGATTCGAGGAATTTGAAGCATGCAGAGGAAGAAATTTGACAAGCAGATCAATTCAAATGTCATGATGAGCTCCACGGTCCTGCTGGATGAAGGCGTTGATTTGCGCTAATCTTCCAGGAAAAAAATCTAACTTCATCCCCCCCCAAATTAGTCTGAAGTCTGAACCGACTGTAAATTTTGTATATATCAATCTCTTTCATACTCTGATTTGGAAAGAAACCAATAAATGTAAAACGTTCATAAATGAATCGACTACATGATTGTTGCCTGGAATTTTACAATAGCTGCCCCTCTGCATATTCATATATCGTGTTCCAAGGTAAAATTAGACTGAATTAGGTGCACATCACCATCTTTGATCTACTACCAGTAAGGGCCGTCTTCAGTAATGTTGTTGTTTCTTGTCAAGAAATGGCAAGTGAGTCATGACTCATGAGTACCTGCTATATGATGGAGCGTTAATGACTTGTCTTCTTGGATTAATATTTGAAATTGAGAAATAACAATACATGCTTTTCAGAAAATCAGATGTACTTTGGTAATTTTACAGCCTGCAATACTTGGTCTTATTTTGTCAACTTAGCAAACTGAAACGACAAAAGCTTTTATTCTTTGCACGGTGGTGGTGCTGCAAGGTGAAAAGTGCTCCATGCCAATTCAGGCAATGGATGGGACTGGTTGATGAAGTCTTCACAATGCACAAATAAATTGCTAATTGAGTAATGAGTTCACAGTTCACACGTACCAGGAATTCAGCAAAGACAAAACAGATTCACTCGAGGCTTCAGCAGGCAGCAAACTTCTTCAGACTTCACTCTTCACGCCTCAGCTCCCAATTCCAGTCGGCAGTCGCCCAGTCCTCAGCTTCCGCCACTCCTCAGCGCCTCAGCGGCCAGTCCCCACTCCAGCTCGCCGGCCTCCTCTCCCCAGCTCCTCCGGGCTCCCCCGGCTCCCTCGACCCTCGGCTCCTCCGCAGCTCCGCCGCCCCACAGCCCCCCTCCAGCCTCGCCGGCCTCCTCTCCCCAGCTCCTCCGGGCTCCCCCGGCTCCCTCGCCCCTCGGCTCCTCCGCCTCCTCGGTCCTCGCCTCCATTGCTCCGCCTCACCTCCTCCGAGATCCGGCCACCGGTGGGCGGCGGAAGCTCCCCTGGCCAGCTCCCTCTTCGGCTCCTCGCTCCTCGGGCCTCGGCGGCTCAGGGCCTCTCCCGCTTCCTCCAGCTACCGCTTCGGTCTCCCCCGCCTCCTCCGGCTACCGGCGGCGCCGCGGGGGCTCCCCCGCCCCAGCTCCCTCGTCGCAGCCAGCCGCCTCGGCCCTCAGGTGCGTGCGTTCGTTCTCTCGATTGAATTTTGGATTGAGGAAATTTGGGATTGAATTTTCGACTGGGGAAATTTGGGAACGGTGAACATGGGCTGCGTTTGGTCTCCCGTTTTGCAGAAGGCCATGGCATGTGGGCCTTGTGGGCTGGTTTCGGAAAAAGCCCACGTAGGCTTATCCTTTCTTCTCCTGCTGCAAAACAAATGCGTTGAGGACCCTCGACCATGGCCGTCGTCGGCCGGAGAACACCCCCTCCCCCCCGCGCTGGAATCTCCCCTGTCCACCTATCTATGCATTCAGATGGTCTCACCAGCTACGTTATCTTCATATGCAGAGAACCTGAAATGGAAGAGGCGATGGCTAATCTGAACTTGAACGATTTTGAGTTCTTCAAGATCATGCTCCCTGAAGTCACCACGAAGAAACTGGTATGTACATCCTACACACGCAATTCAAGCTCTCCATTTTCGAATCATATATCTCTTCGATCAGTTTCTACACTTAACGGTACTACCTGCTTAACTCCGTGGTGCAGAGGCTGCCTGACAAGTTCGCGAGGGAGCTCGAGCACCGCGAGCTCCGGGACGCGAAGCTGCAGGTGGCCGGCGAGAGGCGGCGCCTGTGGGACGTGAAGGTGGTCGTCGACGGCGACGGCGACGCGCACCTCGGCCGCGGCTGGCAGCAGTTCGCCCGCGCTCACGACCTCCAGGTCGGACACTTCCTCGTCTTCCGCTTCGACGGCACCGCCGTGTTCACCGTCACCGTCTTCGACGACAGCATGTGCCGCAGGCACTACCAGCACGAGGACGCCGCCGGTACGCCCGCTCGATCGTTGTTCCCTTGCTCCTCTCTGTCTTTCTGTCTCGGCCGGAAGCCAGTACCATATCACAGCGCCTTTCGCCAGGCAGTGGAAGCTGCACGGCGACGATGGACATCGAGGCGCCGTCGCAGTTCACCGTGACCCTGAGGCAGTGCAACCTACGCGAGAAGCAGGACCAGTACCTGGTGAGCACGCACGGTTCTTGCTCAATCACGAGCACGCGCACGTATTTTTGTCAGATCGTACATACGTGCAAACAGCTAACTAGCTAACTCCATCCCACCGCGCGCGAGCAAGCAGAACGTGCCGGTGGAGTTCCAGGACGCGCACGGGTACGTGTCGATGCGCAGGGTGGTGCTGAAGATGGGCAGGCGGTCGTGGCCCGTGAGACTGAAGCACGGCTGTCGGCCGGGCGGGCACGGCAACCGCACGACGTTCAGGTACGGTTGGCACCAGTTCTGCGTGGACAACGGCCTCGGTGCCGGCGACACGTGCTTCTTCCGGGTGCTCCGCGAGGGCGACGGCCGCGGCGGCGGCGTCCTCAAGGTGGAGGTGCGCAAGCGGGACGGCACCTTCCTCGACTGATCACCACTAGATTCATTCTTCTCAGCAGTCAGTATAATCTTCTCTCTACTCATATAAAGAATCCCGCTTGTAGCAAAGATAATCGTCAGCTTTCTATAACGTCGTAATTTCTAGCCTTGAAAGGGAGCATGACGGCTTCTTTAATAGTGTAATAGTAGATAGCAGAACATGAATCATACAGCATATAGCACTTGAGTCGAAGTAGTGAACATAAAAACTGATCTGAAAATTTAGTAACATCAAATTATTTCCACAGGTGATAGACTGTAACTTTCCATCCAACGAACATGCGGAGTTTTGTTGTGGCATACTACTATTGCCGGCCTTTCCTGCTTTTTGATGAGCTACAAAACAAAGACCACTGTATATAGCAAGCTGTACAGATGGAATGCATGAACCAGAAACAAGATAATGCAGTCCAAAACTGAAAGGTAGGCAGAATTGTTGTGTATCCCATCTGATGGCTCTAGATTGGCGGATTTGTCCCAAACAAGAAGTTATGGTCTGGGAGCTCTTGTCCTGCTGGCAACATGCCCGCCAAACAGGCGAGGTATTATGTGACGATTATAGTAGAAAGAGAAGTATGATTCGTAAATTGGTGGGTCGAAGCTTTGCTAATGCAGTAATGCATGTTGTAAATTGTGATGGCACTAGTGTGTTCAGGATTAGTTGCTGTACCAGCCTTCAGTTCCATGCATGGCTAAGTAGCGTCAGAACGAGTGTTGTTACATGTTGATGACCCCAGCAACTTTTCAGCGTGGAGTGGCTCAGCGAGGCCACATACTGAGAAGATCAGGGCATGTTGACCCGCTACACGTAGCAGTGGATGGAACGGGTGTATTGATTCAACTTAACCTGGACCTTATCATGTAAATTATGGCCTATTACAGACAAAGCATGGATCTGTTGGTCTTGGGATTATATGTCCTTTTTGCAGGTCGCGGGTCGTCTGATGCAATCATGCATGTAAAGTGCCAAAGTCCGGAGGCATGAACTGCAGGAAAGGAAAGGGATCCTCTGCAGTAGATACTGCAACAGCAACAAACGGCACAATAAAACTGCTATAATATTTTTATACCATAGCGGGAGTGTCCACTGTTTGTACAGTGATTTGCTACAGTATCACTTAGTGCTGTTCGCCAGACTCAAGAGACTGTTCATCCAGTGTGTCAGTTGTTGTGTCAATTAGACCGCTAGTTAAATTTTGTTGAGCAGAATACCCAAGTCTGACCGTTTTGCCGAGATAAAACGCGTCCTAATGGGATGGATATACGGGGCATCCTACGATCCAGCCTAGTAGGGATCGCTAAAAATAAGCGCCGCCGAGGTAGGCAGCAGATAAGAAGAGATAGATGTCCATATAAATCAGACGTTAGGACACATCAAGCCAAGCCTCCCAAGCCCCCAGCCCAACGGTCATATTCCCCTTCCCTCCCCTATCGCCCTCGCGCCGCCTCGCCTCGCCTCCCACCTCTGCAACTCGTCCGCTTCTTCCTCCCTTCTCCATCGCAGAAGGGGAGCGCCGGCTTCGTTTCTACCACAGCCGGAGGCGGAGGCGGAGGCGGAGGCGGAGGCGGAGGGGGCGAATCTTCCTCCTCCAACGCTTGCTCTGTGAGTAGGCCCCCTTCTCCCCATCCCTGATTGAAGGGAGGCCTTAATGGAAATCTTGGTGGACCCATCCGAACTTGTAGATGTTTTCCAGTTCTCGCTAGGAGGCTTTGGTTGATCTTGGTGGATCCGATTTCCGAGCAGAAATTAAGATGTTTCCGATAGAGAGATGTGATTCGGATCCCGCCCAGTTCTTGTGTTGTATGCCTCTCTGTAGGGTAGGGTGGGCGCCCGCGTTGTGCGTGCAAAGACCTTGGATGGGTGGGTGTGGTGCGGGCTTAGATATTCTTTTTAGTTTGGCAAGATGCGGAGACTTGGTAGATTTTTTTTTTAAGATGAAGAAAACTTGGTAGATTAGATTCCCATGTAAGGCTCTCTTGAAATGTTTCAGCAACTGACGTCTCATTGCATAACCGAGAATGCAAGAAGGCCAAGAATGATATGCTAGTCTACTGTGAAGTTTTGAATTATACTGAGCACTTCTTTCGATGTTTCGTCAGTAGAAAGCACATGCACATCTATACTTCTAAGGTTTGCGTGCCCATTGCATATGTTGTCAATCAAACACGGCTGGACTTTTGGTACCGGGAAGGAGTTGTGCTTGTTGTTTTCAAGCTCGTAATCATGATGCAGGATCTTTCACTTATGCTTACTTTATCAGTCTTCTAGTCGTAACTTGCTGTTACCGCTTTCTGAATTTTATTGACTGAAATCTTTATAATAAGTAGTCCAACAAGTCATGGCCTTAGCCATTCTAGTTTTACCTGTTCATTTCCTCATTTACTTGATAAAATGATTGCCTGTGTTTGGAAAAAAAAAATCTTGGCAATTACGTTTTGGTGTAAACCTCGTGTGGATAAGCTCATGTAGAGCATGATGCTATATTTCCAATTTGTTATTTCTATTCAGAATATTTTTCTAGCAAATAACTTTCTTGTCAAGAATACTATACATCACCACCTCACAGCTGTAATGTTTCCTGATAAATTCCTTTCCCTTTCCTTTCCATACCAGATCTCTGCTCATTGCTCCAGTACGTGAAGTGAATAAGTGAGATGCCAATATCAATGGATAAGAAGCAAAACTCATTAGGCACTCCTGTCCACAGGACAAACCCCTTTGATTCCGACTCTGATTCCGAAGTGCCCTCAAGACCATCAAGGGCACAATCAATCCCAGTGCGGCACACCAATCAATCTGTGCAGGAGCTGGAAGACTACGTTGTACATAAAGTAGAAGAAACCTCACGCAAAGTACATGATTGTGTCAGGGCCGCTGAAGCTATCAGGGAAGATGCTACACAAACACTGCTGACTTTGCATCGTCAAGGTGAACAGATCACCCGGACTCATCGAGTAGCGTCTGACATTGAGCAGGACCTTAGTGTGGTAAGTTCTGCTCTGCACTTGGTGATATTGGGTAACCCAAGTATACTTTAATTTATTCTCACAAGTATTGCTTATAAAAATAATTTTGAGATATGTTAGTCCTAAATTTCAGTCATCACCTCATCCAAACAATAGAGATGTATGCACCCCTTGAAAGAGAAGTTATGCCAAACTTAGTACAGATCTATCTTTATCCCACTTTCTGGGCTCCCTTCCAGTTTATGATTTTGTGCGCTGTGTGTTACCAATTTCTGGGCTAAATTGTGGATGATTTTATCAACATGAGTGGTACTAATCTTTGGCATCTTAGGGTTTTGCACAACTAGCCATTTATTGAGTGCAATTATTGTAGACGTTCTTCCTTGTGCGGATAATAACATTTGCCTTGCTGATTTAGGATAATTGGTTTCATTTTAACTTTTTGAGTGAACTCTCTCTCTCTCTCTCTCTCTCTCTCTCTCTCTCTCTCTCTCTCTATATATATATATATATATATATATATATATATATATATATATATATATATATATATATATATTGCTGTTTTTTGCTTCTCAGTTTATAGTGTTTTTGTCTTGTTCTGAACCTTAACTAAAAAAATATTCCAAATTTATGGTCTCTTCAGAGTGAGAAGCTTTTGGGAAGTCTAGGGGGGCTATTTTCCAAGACATGGAGACCAAAGAGAATTCAACAAATAAAAGGACCAATTTCACAAAGTATGGTGGTGCAGATTCTGAATAATTTGGGAGACTCTTTTATTTTTCTTAACTGATCCTTTTGCGTTACGGCAGATAATCCTTTCACAAGTACAGCAAACCACATGGAACAGAGGCAGATGCTAGGAATTGCCTCAACACGTCAACAATCTCCCAATCCTGTACATCATTCGCCTGCAACTGCAATGGAGAAAGTTCAGGTCTGTTCTGAGTTAACTATGAAGTATAGAATGGAGTAGTATCTTCTGAAAGTTAACACCACTTTCTTCTATTAGGCTGAGAAAGCAAAGCAGGATGATGAACTTTCAGACTTGAGTAACATATTGGGACAGCTGAAGGATATGGCACTGGATATGGGTACAGAAATCGAAAGGTAATACCTGTTTTAAATATTTATCCAGAAAGGTTTAATAGAAAATGCCACATTTCACCTGTACCATTTGCTGTTTATACAATTTGATGGAGACCGTTGCCTTGCTGCAGGCAAAATAAATCACTGGATACTTTCAGCGATGATGTCGATGAGCTGAACTTCAGAGTCAAAGGGGCGAATCAACGGGGACGACGGTTGCTGGGCAAGTGATAACAAACTAGGAGTCAGGCTGTGGAACCACTGCAATAATGTTTTCAACAGTTTTGCCTACGCCGTGGAGTTTGGAGTGTGTTCCTGCAGCTGTGCCTACTTCATTTGAAGGATCAAGGAAACAGTCTGATTCTTGTGTTGTATTATGTTGTTGTTTCTGATAAAATTGTCAGATGCTCGTGTTGTATGACAACTAGGTAATATCTACCCCTTTTTCCAAGGTGTACTGCTGTAATATTTTCTTCCTATGATAATCAGCTCCACAATTTGAGCTTGTTCTGTAAAACTGAATATGCCAGCACGATATAAGATACTAATTGGATCCAAATGATTGAATTAGATACATTCTGCTTCTAACAGACTTCTGAATCACTTGTGGTTTTGGCGCTGATAATAGTCCGTTTGATTACCTTGATGAACTTTGTAACATCCCCAATTTCAACTTGTGTTGTAAGTGTAAGAAAATGAGTAGAAATTAAAACTTTTTCTTACATCATGTATTTCCTGTGTGTACTAAACAATTATTGTACAAGAGTATGGAAATACAAAGTCACAAGTCTGTTGATCCAAATCTTGATCCTCCAAAAACAATCTTATCCAATCTTGTGATCCTTTTGGAAATATTTTTCCTAAGTTCTTGGGATGGTTGGTGACCCTCTGAAAAATTTCACAATTTTTAGAAATTGTTCGAATATTTTAAGGGTCACCAAACTTGTTTGACTTGTAGTCGAACCCTAGCTCAAGCATTGTATAATTTCTCGAGAAAAGTGCTCAAAGATAAAAACCTCTGGAAATTTTATACTGTGTCCATCTCAAGGTTAGCAAGCCATCACAAAATTTCATAAAATTTGGAGCTAATTCTATCTCTTAAGACCCCTTCAAAATCTCAATTCAAATTAAAACTCTAAACTCGTCCGAGTCAAACTTAGACTCAAACCTGTGTCCGACTTTCAGTCTTGGTCGCACCGAGCCACTTAAGCCGTGTCGGGCTCGGTCAAAGTTGGCGCAGTGGTCCGGGCAATTGGATTTTCAACCGACGCTCAAAGACCTCCTCGGGTCTTTGTAAAGGACCTCCCACCCGCACGACCTCCTCGGGTTCTTTTACAAAGACAACCTCGAGGCCTCCCGGGACCTCCTTGCACCTTTGCAAAGACCACCTGGCGACCTCCTTAGCCCTCCACGACCACCCCTAGCGCTGGGTGATCTTGAGCCGTCCATCTTGAGATCTGTGGCTCGGACCTCCCTAAGTGTTAGGACCTCTAATACTTAGCCCAAAATCGGGCCCTTGATTTCAATCCAACACTCACGACCTCCCGGTGGAGCTCACGATTTAGCCGTTGAGTTCATTTGACCGATCTTCCCTATTTCTCTCACCGTCGGGTGGGTCTTGGCATTATCAATTTTTGTGCATGGCGAGAGAGAGCAATGCCTTGTCAATTCTAAGGTCGACAACGGCTATGTGTCGCCAACATTAAATGTCCGGCAAGACTTTTGCTCAAAAGTCTCCCGACAACCTACTCCCATCATGTCATGTGTACTTTGGCTCGAGCACCTACTGTCTTTGCCATTTTTCCCACCACTATATTTGAAGCCCAAGCTTGCTATCTAAGTTTCTTTAGACACTCCTTTTCAACCCTAGCTCCTTTCTCTGCTCTTGTGCTCAAAACACCGAAAGCCTCGCCACCATTCTTTGAACTTTGGAGCTCTCCACCTCCGAGCTCCAGTGGTTCAATATTGCGATTGTTGGTGTCTTTTGTTCTCTTGGTCACCTCCAAATCTCCCTAATTTGCTTTGTTTAAACCTTCACAGAGGTTGACAAAGTAGGAGCCTGTTGTTCGTGGCCGGGAGCTTCGTCTTCTTCACCTCCGGCGACCTCCACCGTCACCGGAGCTCCTGCGACCATTCTTGGGCCTCCTTCGTTCCCTGGTAAGTACCTTAGTGTTGAAGCCCGGTCGTTTTGAACCTCGGTAGCTTTCGTCTTGTCAGTATTTAGCCTCCTTCGGTCATCTCCGCTGGCCGCCGTGAGGTGCGCTTTAGCCCTAGCTGTTGGCACCTTTAGGTTCTCCTCCCTATTTGGGACTCATCCGTGTTCTTGGTTCCCGCCGACGAGGTCCACGTCGCCGGCGGCAAGCTGTGGAACACGCTCGGGTTTTGTCAGCCAAAACCTCCCGTTTTCGTCATGTTCCTCGGACAACTTTAATGCTCAAATCATTGCTTATCATTTGGTGCGTTAATGGTGTCTTAATCTGTGTCGTGGAGTCACTGACGTGTGGGCCATGGGTTTAGAATTAAAGTTTGGAAATCATTAAGTGTCCCTTTTAGTTTCATTTATTGTCAATCATCTGGAGCATTTAATTTGTCTTAACCGCCACCTTTTGTCGTTGTCCGGAGGTCTGCGCCATTAAAACCACTCCGGGACCTCCCCGCAAATCTCGGCCGTTAAGACCTCCGTAGGTTAAATCCCACCGCTAGGATCACCCTCCTCCTTGGGGTCCTTGCAAAAGACCTCCTTGAGGTCCTCTGTGCGAAAAGTTCACCCGGCCGTTTTTGTCAAACAGCCTCTCGGACCTCCTTGAGGTCCTCTCTGCAAAAAGCCCTTCCTTAGTCGTTTTGAAAAACCACCCCGAGCCACCCCACCAAGGTCCTCTTGTGCAAAAGACCACCACAGTCGGTTGTAAAGGAACCTTCAAAACTACGTTTAGGGTCCTCTTTCCAAAAGACCACCTCGGCCCTTTGTGAAGAAGTCGTAGGACCTCCCGCGAAGATCATGGCCATCCATGACCTCCTCGGTGAAATCCTAGCCGTCCCGACCTCCTCGCTTCATCTTAGCCGCTCGGGACCTCCCACCGGAGATCGTGACCGTCTAGGACCTCCTGCCGACTACGGACCGTTAGATTTAGATCTAACGGGCTGACCTCCTGTAGATCTCAACCGTCCAGGGACCTCCTATGGGAGATCTCGAGCCGTTAAGATCTCGTCGATCAATCGTTGACCTTTAGACCTCCCTAGTGCTCGGGACCGCCGGATCTTGATCGGCGGTCCACGACCTCTGATAAGCGCGAGGACCTCCTTTGCGTCGCGCCGTCGTGCCGGTCGTAGCCATTGGATTCAAGATCTACGGCTTAGACCTCCTCGCTAGATCTTGCCGTCTAGGACCTCCTCGTTAGATCTGGACCATCAAGTCTAGATCTAACGGCTAAGACCTCCCCTTGGCGCGATGAGGTCTTTGCGCCCAGGTGCTCGTGCGGGTTTTAGCATCAGAGCTCGTGAGCCGTGCGATCTTTGATCAACGACCCACGACCTCCCCAGTTTTTGTTGGTTTTCCAGATTTAGTCCCGAGAGCTTTTAATTGCACATATTAATTGGTTTAAACTTCAAAATTTCATATCTTTTTCTCTGTAGCTCCAAATTTAACAAACTAAAGTTCTATAAATGCATCTGTTAAAGTACTTTAGCTTAGTATAGGTTTTGCAGTAGTCTTTAATACTAAAATTAATCGTGTCTTAGATTTAAAACTTAGAAAAATCATAACTCTTCCATTTTAACTCCAAATGACCTGAAATTTCATATGGGTTACCACTATACCAGTAGGTAGCTACCATAAAAGTTTCAGCTTCAAAATCTTTCTAGAAAATATTTTTGCTCTGACTAATTATGGCCGAAATTAGGTTTTTAGAGAATATCTTTTGCACCACAAATCCAAATTAAGTTTTTCCAGTTTCTATGTCTAGGTATGTTCGTATTTTACCTTGTGTATAAATTTCGTCACATTTGGATAATTTTTGCTTGCTCTTTTGTTTAAGTGTTGCTCGTCTTATTGGTTGTTTTCGCTCTTTCGCTTAGGATTCGATATTTGCGGTAATCCCAGAACGACCCTCCGCAACAAATTGAGCAACGACAAGCGAACAAGCGTTTGATCATTTCCCATTTGATCCCATTACTTTTAAAGTCTAATATTTTGTTTAAACTTCTATGTATGCATTGCAAATTTGTTGTTAAATTGATTAGTTAATCCTCTAGTTGCATAATCTGTAGGTAAATAATTATCCTCTACTACCTGAGCCTAGGTTATTTGTTTGTGGTTAGAGTCCGATGGATGAACTCTTATCACTTAGTAGATTACTTAATGAATATTGCTTAGCCATGCCTAGCTATCAGTAGTATTGGGCGATCATCGACTTAGTCGGTGATCTTGATCACACAAATGCTATTATTATTCCATTATGTCCAACCTTGTGTTTTACCAACTTACAAATCAAAACTCAAAACAAAATTATATCTTGACTTGGGCACAATGGTATGTTGGTGTGATCTTTTGGGTGTGATTGAATGGTGCCTAAGTCCCTAAGGACCGAGTTACTTGTGCCATTGATCCAAGCAATTATGCGTGCTAACCACACGAGGGGATATGGGACCTCTCTTGACTAAGTACTTTGGGAGGTGTTAATTATGAGCTGGTCGGTGGGTGTGTGCGTGTGTGTGTTTGTGGTGTGCG
This sequence comes from Ampelocalamus luodianensis, assembly GCA_036346255.1. Classification (NCBI taxonomy): domain Eukaryota; kingdom Viridiplantae; phylum Streptophyta; class Magnoliopsida; order Poales; family Poaceae; genus Ampelocalamus; species Ampelocalamus luodianensis. The sequence continues at coordinate 23,622,817 of CM070621.1, forward strand.
AGGAGCATTAGTCGTCCGGTTAGGTATCTAATGTATCCTTCTCCCGTGGGTTGCGGCTCTTAATTAGCATCGTCCATTGGAAAGCGTCTTGTAGACTTAGCCGTGCTGCATACCAAAGGAAGTATGCTAACCGTGGGTGGTGGAAAGGCGGTCTATCGTGTGGGTACATTGGTACACCCTGCAGGTTAAAACTATTCGAATAGCCTCGTCCTAGGTTATGGACACGCTGGTTATTTCCACAAGAACTAGACTACAACCTTTTAAAACTTAAACTTGACATGGGTGGTATGAAGGGTACTTCATGCTATTGTTGTGGTGACTATGGGTTAGTCACTTCTAGGTTGGTGTTGTTCTCATCTACGTTATTATTGTCCCTCTTTATTTGAACAATAAAAGTTAATTGCAAACTTGCTTTGAATCTATTACCTTATTGTAAATGAAAACTTGCTTTATCTGAAAATAAGTCCAAAGCCTCATCCACTTAAATAAAGCTTGCATGTAGTTAATTATAGTTCATTATCTCACACGTCAGTCTTGCAGTACAAAAACAAGTTTTGTACTCATCCGCTTGCTTAATATTAATTGTTGCAGAGGAAGAAGGTGAGCCCCAAGGGCCTCACTTTTGTGAGTCGTGTTCTTGGCTGTTTGGGACGATTAGCTTGGCGGTCCGGTTGGTTGCCTTGTGGGTAAAGGCACACCGATTGGCTTTTGTTTATCGCCATCTTATGGCCATTTTGCTTCCGCTGTGTATTTACTTATCTTTATGAGTTTTGGCCGGTCGGCCTCTCTTTTGTAATAACTCTCTTTATATTATCTATGTCTTGCAGTTGTTGCTTTTGCTTCGGCTCTATGTGTATGAATGGAATTGATGCATGATTTTGTAGCGGGGTGTGTATACTGCATTTCTGGGAAGTATACATATCTCGAGGCTTGGTTTATTTGAATTGTACTGTTAGGACCAATTGGATGGTTAAACAGTACAAGCCGAATAAACCGGGGTCCTCACAAAGTTGGTATCAGAGCCATTCCGACCGTAGTAACCCAAGCTTGATCGTCTTTAGGATATTTTGGGAAACTTAATTTCAAAGTATCAAATGATTTATGAAAGCTTAAGTAAATTCTCAGATTTTACTCCTTACCTATCTTAGCTTTCTATCTCACCTTGCTCTAATTTGATTTTTAAAAGTTGTTTTCCTCTCCTTCCCTCTAAAGATAGTTGTTATCGATTAATTGGGTTTTGGGACCAATGAGTTTGGCAAATTGAAGTGTTAGCTGCCCTCTACAAGGTTTTGAAGCTTCCGAAGTGGAAGATTTCAATTAGGAGGCTTGGATGCAAAATCTGGACAGCGATCATTCAATTTCCGGACAGCAGGCTCAAGGTTCTAAATAGGGTAGAAAATGAGAGGTTAATCAACTAAAACTTGTGGGCATAAAAGGGTAAGATGTGATATTAGTTGGCTAAGTATCTAACACCCCTTATTAGTGATTTTACCCCGTTATTTAGTTATGATAAGACTTAAGTGGTGTGCTGAAATTTGCATTCCTAAACCGATTGCTCGTTCTTTTCATACGAGTTAGTCGTACCGGGAAGTTACTCTTGTGGTTGAAACCTTGTGCTGATTTTGTGGTTGTTTTTGGGCCTTTTGAGTTCATCTCCTAATGAGTTATTGTTTCTTTGCCTTGAGCTTTGGGTTTAATCCTTGTCCATCTTAGAATCTATCCCCACTCCAACTTTCTCCGAACTCCTAGTCCTTGGCTTTTCTTTCGCGCCTTTCGACTTCTAGTTTCGGGTTGCGTTTCTAACCCATCTCTTCAGTAGCGGATGTCGGGACGGACCGATGAGTGACGGAGTTTGGTCACGTTGCCCCGAGGACCGGCGGTTACCTCCCTTTTGTTTAGGCTGTGGTGAAGAGAGCCACGCCGCCGAAGGTTGCAATCTGGGGAAGGTCAAGGTCTGCCGGCGCTGTGGTGAGGAAGGACACTACAGCAATGAGTGTACTACAGCCTGCCCAAACTGTGACGAAGACCACTTGCCTGGAAATTGCCCGATTGCCAGAATCACTTGTTTCCTCTGCGAGGGAAGCAATCACTGTCCCAAGGAGTGTAGCTTGAACCTGGTGATCGCCAAGTCACTAGAATTTCAGCGACTACTTCTTCGGTCATCTACAAATATCGCAGTCGCCGATGCCTCCGGACCAGAGAAGTTCTCGAATGATTTGTCTAAGGAACTGCATGATAGATTACCAGTCTATACCTTCCCCGACTTTCAGATTGTGGTGGAAAATCCCGTTGTTGCTAAAGGCAGAAAGGGAAAGCCAAAGGATCGTCACAAGCATCAACAGATAGCCGATGTCACTTGTTTCTTCTGCAACAACAAGGGTCACTATACGTATAATTGTCCTAAGGAGAGTGCAGCCACCCCTCACCCTCTGCAGGCCGTGCCTCAATCACGTGCACCTGCGAGTCAGCAGCGCGGCCCCCGCAATCTCGCTGATGTCACTTGTTTCTTTTGCAACAACAAGGGGCACTATGCGCTTAATTGTCCTAAAGAGAGTGCAGCCACCCCTTGTCCTCCAAAGGCTGTGTCTCGATCTTGGGCACCTGCGAGTCATCAGAGCGGCCTCTGTAACCTAGCCAAAGTCACTTGTTTCAGCTGCAAACTCCAGGGTCATTGTGCTTTTAATTGTCCTAAGGACCTTGCAGCAACCTCTCGATTCTTTTCGCGGCCTGTGATTCGATCGCATGCACCTGCGAAACATCGTGACTGGAGGGTCGTCCGTGCTCAAGTCAATCCTATCTCTGTTGGGAAAGCTCAGGAGGTACCCGACGTCGTGTAAGGTACACTTCTTAGCCCTTACCCTAATACTATTGTATTCAATCCCGGAGCATTTCATTCCCTTGTATCCCCATCTTTTGCTGCTTTTGTGGCATTTGTTTCGCTCTTTTATCTGGTGCTCAGTACCTCCATAGTTTCGAAAGGTCTTGCTAATCTATCTCAAACCCCAATATACCTTCCGAATTGTCGTCGTTTGTTTGACTAAGCGGTACTCTTCCTTCCTTTTTTATCCTAGGGCATCACATGTCGCTTTTGCCTCAAATCCTGCGACCCCAAAGGGCGCAGCTCCTCTAATCAACTAGCTCGGAGGATGACTCGTATAGCTAGTTAACCGATCGTGGTCTTGTTCGTTAGTGAAGTAACCGGACAATTTGCTTCACCAACTAAGGATGACCATAGTCACTCTAAGATAGCTAGCTGCGGAGGGATGACTCCGTATAGCTAGTTAGCAGGCTGAGATTCCGTTGTTAGTGGAATTAACCAGACAAATCGCTCCACCAGCTAACAACGGCCCTGCACCACCACCCTTAGAATCAAGAGAGATCTCTCAATCATCAATCCTTGTTATATCTGGACTGTAAGTTTCTCGTGTCGACTAAAGTGGCACGTTTCCTACCAGTCCGAACCAAGGTTCATACCGGTCACCTAGCGGAGCTCTATATCGCCAGGATCATGAGCTTGCATGGGGTCCTCACAAACTTGCAGACTGAAGTAAAGAAATCAATCAGAGTAGCTCAAAGAAGATTTTACTTGGGAATGGCACTAGTAGAAGATGTTGGACTGTTGGTTGATTCATTGAGCCCTCTACTTGGGTTGGAGGTACTGCTTGATTATGTTAGGGACATCGTACCTGGGGGCGGACTCGACTGACATTATTGCAGGTTGTAACCAATTTGGTATGACTCGGTTGGACGACATTGGCATTGGACGGACTGAGCTGGGCCAGAGTCAGCTTACTGATGCACCTCTGAACCGATACGCGCTCTCCGGACCGGTTAACGTATCCCACAGGACATGCTCAGCGCAAAACCAGGATACGCACACAGACGCAGTGAGCAAAGAGTGGCTGAAATGAGTGAGTCATATTGTATCATGTGCGTAATTGCACTTTTATAGATGTTATGCGCTTTTGTTGCGCTGTATTTGTATACATATTTTGTATGTTATATGTGTATTGTCGGAGTTGATCGGTTGCAGATTTACATGAAAGAATAAAACTCGGGGGTTCAAATGAATTAAATTGACATTTCATGAGAGCGAAATTTTGACATTTTGTTGCACTATAGTTTTGACATTTCATGTGGAGTTGTAATAAAAATTTGATAAATTAAATTGACCACATTTCGAAATGCACGTTGTAATTAGCGAATTACATGTCGTGCGTTGTTTGCTTACGTGCATTACAAATGACAGTATGCATGACTAAACAAAACAAACTAGAAAACACATAAGATACATGCGCGCGACTTATTTCGAATCGGGAAAAAAGAGCATCGAAATTAGTCTTCGCGGTGCATCAGCCCTTCCCCTTGTCTCAGGACTCATAACTGTCCATGACGACGGCGAGTGTCGAAGTCATCCAAGTTACGCGATTGCATGATGTTAACACAACGTAAGGTTAAATACATAATCATGATGCAAAATTGTACTTAACTCGCCTTTTCGATATGGAGTATGCCCGGGCGGGTGGAAACACTACGACGATCATCGGTCTCAGTAGCAGGAGCCTTCCCCTTGTCTCAGGACTACTCACATTGATGTCAAGTTCGAAGTCCTCCATGTTCTGCGAGACGGGCTGGACGATTGTATAATGTTAGTAGAATGAAAGGCCAAATACATAATCAGAATGCAAATTGTATGTAACTCATCTCTTCGATATGCAGTGCACCCGAGCGACGGGAAACGCTACGACGGCCACCGGTATCAGTAGCAGTAGCCTTCCCCTTTTCCTTCACGTGTTGTGTTCAGTCGTATTCAGTTTCCTGTTTGAGGGTCCTCCACCACCACCCTGCTATCATGGGCTCCTCCCGTGCCTGTTCAATAAGGTTCGGTACATAAGGTTTCCATCGCTGAAAGGTCTCGGCTCGTATTGCATAGTTCAACATGTACTTCTGCTGGATAAACACTCTATCGTACATCTCCAGGCCATGGGTTCTTTGGAAGAAGTTGCAACGCATCCCAGGCTTCCATTACGCGTGGATGAAGTTAGAAATATGTGGAATGCAACGTAAGGTGTGAAAAATCGATGTGCGCATAAAATTCTCTTACGAGGGCATTCCCGCACGTGTAGTATGCCCGGGTGGCGGTGGGCGAGTGTGTGAATTGAATGATCTTCGTCGGTTCTTGACACACAATACGGGCATGGAAACTTTAGTGGTACCAGCACATCCTTAATAGAAAAATCTAGGTAGGATTTAGCCATCTTTACAAGCCACTTCGTTTCTACAGTATCTTCACATAAAAGTTCGATGATGAGTCCTACATATTCAAGGCTGACCTAATGTTTTGTTATTATGCACAGAACAAGGATAAGCCAGTTCAGAACAAATACAATGTCAAGATACATACGCGTTAAGAAAAAATGGTGTACAGAAATGCAGAAATATGAGCGGACTACCCATTTACATGACATGACGGTCCTGGTATATGCAGACAGTAGAATAAACTATGACACAGAATGACGACTAGACGGGCTCGGTCTGTTGGGCAATTCTTCATAGAGTGGTCAAGGGTCTTGCATATCTTGCACTTCATCCTGCGGCTCAAGCCCCCACGGTGCCTATTATCCATGTCTGCCATGTGGTCAAGTGTCGCATCTACCGTCGTCCCTTACCAGTTAACTCCAAGACCTTGTTCGGGCCTCATTTCACCCTATCCGGCCAAAAATTCCTATAGTTCATATCCACACTATACGAGTGAAACTCTGCACTCCATATACCAAAAAGATGCTGCATGTCGTATCACTCGGAGATATACGGCATAGACATCTGCTTGAGTTGCGCGCACACCTTTTACACATGCGAGCATGACTTGTACAGGAGCTTCGGCTTGTTGTAGGTGCATGTAGCCACATCACCCAGAGTGCATGCATGTTTACTTTCCCCCTTGGCATGACTGTTGATATATTTTTGCATCAGCCTGATCTCGTACTTCCTCCTGAGGCCATCGATTACCCAGATGTTGTGCATTCGGGTCTTCTGCATCTTCTGGTCTATATACCTCTGCATGTTCTCAGACCACTGTTTGCCTTCTTCCAACTGTCGCCTCGTCGTGGTGGCTCTGTTGACGAAATAACCGACAGTGCGAGTCCATGTCTCCTCAATGATCGCGGTGATAGGGGCACCGTATACATTTCAACACGCTATTATACACCTCGGACATATTGGTTGTCATAATTCCGTACCTCACGCCGTTTTGTGTCATAGAGCAAGGACCATTTTTCCGACTCGGGAGCGTGGTGCTCTTGGATTGCTCGCTCGTGGTCTGATGTCCCTCGTGTGCTTCTGGAGGGGACTCCCTTGTATGCCTCGTAGTCCGATGTTCGAGGTTTGTCCAGATGGACTCAAACTTCTGCCTTTGGTTCTACATGGACAATGCCTTTAACGTCTTCATTAGTTCCGCAAGATACCTCATACACTACCAGGTCTTCATGTCGTTCAATTGGTGAGGGGGTTCCGTCCCATTCTTCATGGTGTTCAGAGCCGACAACAACCTATCATTGCGGTCTGTGATAAGGCATACGTTGGGCCCGTCTCCCACAACCGCCCACTTCGCATTCGCTAGGAGCCACAACCAACTGGATGTGCACATGGGCTCAATTCAACTCATACTGGGCTGGGTCATCACACCCTCCTCAAAAGGAGTTGATGTCTTCGTTGGACCAACATACCCAGACTGGGGCAAATGATCAGAACCTCTCCTCTTGGCACACATCTATGCGTCCAGTCCGGCACATATGCCAAGCCATGTGACCACTCATCTGGGCCACACACGCATGCATATGCCCGCACCCCTTACCCACACGTATATGTAGCCGCGGGGTCAGCTCTGATACCATTTGTAACACCCGAGGGTCCGAATCGGCTCTGGCCCCACTCCCACTCGGAATAGACCACACACACGCACTAACTCTGCTTACACTTTCATTCTCGCTTCGTCTGAAAGGGTTAACCCGGGGTTAGTAGTTTGGACTCAAGTAGTCTTATATGTTGGTGCTTCTCAAGCTAAATTAGCAAGGTGGTACTAAACACTATACTCATGCACACACTCATGGGCTTAATTCAACTCATCTTGGGTCAGGTCATCACACACACACACCCTCAAAAAACCCAACGTCCTTGTCGGACCAACATACCCAGACCGAGGCAAATGACTAGGACCTCCTCTCTTGGCACACGTCCATGCGTCCAGTCCGGTACATACGTCATGCCGCGTGTGCACTCATCTAGGCCCACACGCCATGTGCCATATGTCCGCGCCTCTAACCCGCATGCACGTGTAACTGCGAGGGTCGGCTCTGATAGCATTTGACTCGGAATAGACCACACACACGTAGCAACACATTTGCATTTTCTAAATCAACTCATACAAAATGGTTAACCCATGGTTGCTATAATTGGACGCCTTAACCTTCTATGTTGGTGATTTTGCCCATCAAATAGAAAGTTGGTACTAATCTTTTCATACACTCACGTTCACATATATAGCCCACATCACATGGAGTCAGTTCAACTCATATTGGGCTGGGTCATCACAATTTAGCACTTAACTCATCATGTGGACCATTCAAGTACCCGCTGATTGGCCATCATCTACGCGGGCTGGAGCACTTGTCTCTCGACGACGGTACCCTGGTGAACTTTACAGATCGATACCATTGGCCTAAAGACAGTTTCGCACGGGTTTAATGCCCGAAACGTAGTTGTTAGCAAAGATTCTCAGATCAGGAAGGCCATAGCTGACATGAATACTCTTCCAGGCCCAGGATGCAGCTTCAGAGGAATCATCGGTTATAAAGGCATGTTGCAATATATGTTTTGTTCTTCTTCTTTTTTCATTGTATGGGGGCATTGCATTTCATTTCAGCTAATTGCTTCTTGCCACTTTTGATTTTGAGCAGATGGTGGAAGTACCGAAATTTGCGAATAGATTCATGCATCTAAGGCATCTAACTTTGAGCATGTACCTCAGCTTCGATTCGAAATTCGACATTCTTCGCCTTGTTCAAGTGCTAGAAGCCGCCCCATTTCTGGGGAACACTTTAAGCTAAATGTAAGAAACGTGGAGTTTTTTTTTTCCGTCGTTGGTTTCTCACCTATTGTAGTGTGTTACGAATCGCCTCATCACGCAAGTGCAATTTTGCGATATACATACACACATTTTGCTGAAACTTTTCTTTCCTTACCCTGTGCACTGATAACTTTGTTGTTTCCATTGGTTCAGATTGATGAAACCTTTTTGCCTTCGTATGATGAAGAATCGGTGGCATCCTTTCCTCGTCATCCACACGACACGAGCACCTCAAGAGGGCTGCTTTTCGAGGGTTTGTCAGCAACAAGGATTTGGTTGCGAATTGTTTATCTTTCATCGTCAGCTTAAAATTTTGGATGAATTAGTTGGTGTATATAACTCAATATTGTACAGAGCGCAAGGAAGCCTACACGTGAAGAGAAGTATTAAAGTATAAATGAATTGTCCACCTTTCCTCATTAACTTAAGCTTTTGAATGAATTAGTTGATACATGCAACTCAATAGCGCTGGCGATATATATTCTGAACAATGCTGAATCACTCGAGCTCATGACCGTACAAACAACACACCAATATTCCAACGAGTTTCTTTGCAGAGAGGACACCCGAAATGTGCTGAATATTTTGTAACCTGCAGTAGGCAATGGTGGCCAGCAATCTGCGGCGTGTGTTTCAAAAGATGCAGCTCGGGCTTATTGTAAATTTTGCCGTCGTCCCTCTTGTCTCTTGTTTGTTCTTGAGGCCGGCGCCTCTTGGGACTTGTCGCTTTGCTGCGTTAAATCCCACGGCTCGTCCCTTGTCCGGCATCCTGCGCGGCTGCACTTGCACTGGCACAGGCCTATGAGCGGCAAGGCACGACGCGCACGGGCATGTTTCCAGACGATCCAAAGCCTGCCCCGCGCGCGCCGGGGCATAGCGGTGTGACGGCGACGAAGCTGCGCGGCACCAACGAGCAGCCGAGCGCGGATCGCGACGTCGTGCCGGTCGTCGTCGGCGGGAGGAGCGGGCAGCGCAGCACGCTGTACGACTCGTTCGAGCTCAACGCGATGGTCGTGCGGCTGAACCGGCTGCTGAACGGGGGTGGCGCGACGCGGCCGCGCGGGGCCCCCGGGAGCTGGCTCGCCGTGCCGAAGGTGATCCTCAGGAAGATCAAGTACGCGTTTCTTGGCGGCCGGCAAGGAGGCCGCTGATCGATGTTCAGTGCTGTAATTGATGTTCTCGCCCTTTGCTCGATACTAGATTCAGTCGCAGAGGAAAAACCAAAAACATCCTGCTGAAATGGCATCCGAGTCCGACGCCAGAGTGATCGAGCATTTGGGGGGAAATTCTCTGGGAGAGGGCCCTAAGCCTCACCCTTGAAGGCCCTCTCCCAGATTATGCCATGTGTTTATCACTAATCCTAAAGCAATCTATCCCCTTCTCTTCTCCACCACAACTCCTCCCTCCCAACCTGCCATGGCTGCCAACGAAAATTTCTCCAGCGTGGCCACGCAGCGCCATGCCGCTCTTGGCGCTAGCGACGGCAGCCGTCATCAAGTCGTCGCCGCGAGCGCTCTCCCTTGCGGCGGCTGAGACCGCGGTGGCCACGACGTCTCTCCTCCTCATCTCCGTCGCTGTCTCTCGCAACCACGCCCACCAGCGCCTACACCATCGCCGCTCGGTCCCAGGCGCTCGCTTCCTCGCCGCTCCCGAAGCACCCCCCACCCCTGCCTTCGCCTGTCCCGCCCTACATGCCCAACGCCTCCCACATCACCCCCGCATCGACACCCCGCTCCGGCGAGCACCCGCCGCCTCCTCCTCCTCCCCACCCCGTCATCTGTCGCACCCCTCCGAGTCACGGAATACAAGGAAGAGGGCTTGCCGGAGCTAGAGGAGAGGTAGTCGCTTTCGTCGAAGCCACGGTGGTGGAGCTGTGGGGTGCGAACCAGAGATGCGGTCTGCAGGACGCGAGCGCAGCTGCGGGGAAGTGTGTCGTGACCGTCGGCGGGGGCGGAGGTCAACGTTGGAGTTGACCGAGGCGGCGGCGGCACAAGTGAAGCAACTGAGCGGCGGCGCGGCGGCGGCGTTCTCTGGGATGGCTCGATGAATCGATGCGAGGAGGGCGTTAGGGGAATCAGAAGAGGAGGCTGTTTGAGGGACTGTTTTGAGATTGGTGATCACACATGGCACAAATGCCTGTAGTTTGAGGGGCCGAGATATTTTTTTCCAGCATTTTGCAAGCTAAATGTCGGAAAATAATACCGTTTGATTTGGCTTTTATCTTAGCATGGTTGATTAATTGTCTTGGGTGGTGCTAGCTTATTGGTGATCCTCGAGTATGTCTTTGTCATATGGACAGCCCACCAGTCTTAATGACCTAACGAAGACCCGAGTAGGCTTCTGAGGGCGCCTAGCCGAAGGTACCCCCGCGGAGGGTACCAAGCAAGGTCAACGGGCGCACGAAGGCCTCCAAGAACAACATGCCAGGGACCCACTCCGGCTTTGCCAAAGGGTCCTAGTTAAGGGGTACAGAAAAACTGTCGACGGCAACGCTTTTACAAGATACGCTACGTGCAGAAGCGAAGGGATCCCAGGTGCCCTCACCCTATACCACCTTGCAAAGAACAAGGGGCCTTCAAGGCCCTTTGCTCCGGAGCTACCTTGCATGCAGCAAGAGGGGAGGACTGCCCGTTGGCCAGGACCTTAGTCGTGATGGGCCAGGTCTAGGAGGATTCACCGTGGACCGAAGGCTATGTCTAGGAAGAGAAAAAGCCCCTACATCGTAGGTCCTTTCTAGAGGTAGGATTGTAATACCATGTACCCTGGTTGAGAGGCTATAAATAGCCACCTCCCCTATGTAGTAAAGAATGACTTTTTTAATGGCAATAAGACACACAATTTCCCTCTTGACACCAGTCTCCTCTCCAGAGGACCATCTGGTTCCTCTCATTGCATCCGCAAGGCACTCGGAGTACCTCTTTCTATACTGTCTAGTTCTGTTGCTATAACATTAATAAGAGACGAAATATCGAGTATGCGTGGCCACCGAATATGATGGTGATTTCTATAGCAAGACGCACAACCTTTTTAAGTTTTCATTACACTCTCACATAAAGAATTAAAGATGTTACAGTGCACCACACTCAAGTATTGCTCTAACATGTAACTTTGCGCTATAAGGGTGGACAAAAAAAGCTTATTATGGACTCAAATCAAAATTGATTCTATTATAGTAGTTAATTGATTAAAATTAAAATACGTTAATTTGGAATGAAAAATTGTTAACGAGACTCAACTCGATAGCGATTTGTTAGCTCGCTTTTAAAACAGTCACTTAAATAATAAATAAAATTATTTTAAATTAAACTATATCAATTTCAATGAAACTCGATAACATCTTTTAAGCAGTTGAGCTCGATAGCCAGACCGCCGCTATTTGCATCGGACTAGCTAGTGACAATTCGCACGACAAGTCATCTATTCTACAAGCTTTTAGCCCCGTGGGAATTCCAACGTCTCGGGCTCATCTCGTGTGACGGGGCCATTGCCATCTCTCCACGCAAGCCTCTCCCACCTCGCATACCCGATCTACATCTACACCCGCACTGACCTTTGGACCCACAGAAGCCGGACCACACGCCATAAGACCCGGACCAAGTGCGAAAACCCGCACCACTATTCGAACTCCTCGGGCGGAGCGCCTCGGAAGAAACTAGCCGTTAGGCAGGTCGGCACCCAACGTTCTCTTTTTCCCTCTCCTCTCCCCTACCCTTTCCTTTCCCCTTCCGCTCTCCCATCGATCCCCACCGAAACGGCCACTCACCGAAGCAAAGCCACCGCACACGCGAGACCCAAACCCTAGAGTAGAATTTCACCGCACGGCGAGCTCCCTGGCTATGGCGACGGCGAGGACTCCGACCAAGCCCTTGGCCCTGGCGGCCGCGACCCCGTCCAAGTCCGCCTCCCGTGCGCGGTTCTCCCACGCCTCCGAGAACGCCCACCCCAACATCCCGTGCTCCCCGCCGACGTCGAAGCCCGCCAAGTCCCCCGCCACCGCCTCCAAGTCCGCCTCCCGTGCGCGGTTCTCCCACGCCTCCGAGGACGCCCACCCCAACATCCCGGGCTCCCCGCCCCCGCCGACGTCGAAGCCCGCCAAGTCCCCTTCCACCGCCTCCAAGTCCGCTTCCGCCAGGAAGAAGAAGCCCTCCACGCCCTCTCCCGCCCCGCCGCCGCCGCCGCCGCGGGAGCGGCGGTTCCTCGTGGCGAAGAAGGGCGCGCGGCGGAGGCGCAATGGCGTGAGCGGCGGCGGCGAGTTCGACTTCGACAAGTGCCGCAAGGCCGCCCGCGAGGCGCTGCGCGAGTCCCATGAGGAGTTCTTCCGCAAGGAGCGCGCCGCATCCGCCGCCGCAGAGGAACAATTGCACCGGGCGGAGGAGAAGGAGGCCGAAGAGGAAGCAAAAAGTGGCGCCTTTGAGGATGGGGTGGAGGAAGGTGGGTCGGAATTGGAGGGAAGCAGCAAGGTGAGGGCGACGAGGATCAGAGTGATGGCCAAGGCGATGAGCAGCGTGCCAGACTCCGGGGCTGGCCGCGTCAAGCATCTGGTGCAGGCCTTCGAGAGCCTGCTCTCCATCTCCGGCGCCACCTCTGACGCCGATCGGGCCGGTGATGGGTCCTGGGCGCTGCCCGGGTTGCAGCCGTGGAAGGAGGAGGGCGAGGGCGACGTGGGGATCTCGCCAGTGTCAGTGTTCTCGTCGGCTGAGTTCCTGAATGCAGGGCCGAATAGGCTCTGTTCTTCACTAGATGGCAACAGCGACAGGTTGGTTGATATCGACAAACAAGCGGGGGGAGAAGGAACTGTATTTTGGTTGTTGCCGATGCAATGTTCTCATTAAAGTTTGTGCCTCTTTTTAGGCTTAGCTGGGACAGCCGGACGTCGGCCGGAGGGCGCAGGAGCCGGCGGAATGTGAGGATACGATGGCTTTCTTTTGCTCTGGAGTCGATTATGTTTTGTACGCGTTCTTTAATGTGAATGTGTATTTGCTCTGTGATTGGCAGACATCTGAGTCGCTAAGGAGTAGTTGGAACAAGAAGCTCAAGGCCACAAGCCAGCATCCGTTCAAGCTGAGGACTGAGGTAAATAACGAGAAGCTTTTGTTATGATTATCGTTATATTTGCTAGTGGGCAAGTCAGGCAGTAGTAGTCTCTGCAGTCAAAACGGCACATAAGTCTAATGTTTTGGATGATGTGTGAATCATTGTGTGAAATATATATCATGTCACTGAAATATATTAGGACAGGAGAGGTGCACTGATTGTGTATTTTCCAAGTTGAAACTGAAGTATATTACGTTAAAGTGAAACTGTAGCGACAACGAGAATTGTGACGCGGTGGACAATATTGTAGATCATACTTAGGATCTCGTTCTAATTTTTAAGTGTTTGTTAAGTCAGTCTCAAATCTGTATTTGTTCTACAACCTGAATGCCTGATCAAATAACATTGGGTAAAATGTTAGAACGATAGTCTACAGGACTTTTTCATGATAAACGTATGGTGACAAGAATTTGTTGCTTATATAAAGCAGACAAGGTAAATATTTTAAAATATTATGAACTCTAGCAGTTATCTCTAGCGTGCTAATGATTTACTGTGCCTAATCTATACTAACACTATTTCAATTGGTAGTAATAATATTTGAGTGCTTCACATTGTCCTTTATAACAGCAAAGGGGAAGGGCCAAAGAACAGCAGTTCGTCCAAAAAGTACAGGAAATGCTTATGGAGGAAGAGAAGAAGCGCATACATATTGCACAAGGACTTCCGTGGACAACAGACGAGCCTGAGGTTTGTCTAGCCTAATCTTTCCTAATTTTTCTTGAACACAAGCCATGTATTAGCATTTTGTTCAAAAGTTACCTCGGATATCGTGTATGCCTTCTGAGGAATAGATCTTTGTTCTAATAACAGATTGGGACATAACTAACGTGCTTGTTCTGATTGTTCTCGTGGCAACTAGGGTAGTTATTGGACTTGATTAGCAAAATTGACATAGTGTCAGAGTTTTTATTGAATATATTTGCAGAATTTCTTTTACTTAATTTTCTTTGGAATCAATATGATGGCAAAAATGGTTTTCAGTTAATGAGTGATATTTGTTTTGACTCTGTATCTCTGTTTATACCAGTGCTTGATAAAGCCACCGATCAAAGAAAGTACTGAGCCACTTGACCTTGTTCTCCACAGTGATGTACGTGCAGTTGAACGCACTGAATTCGATCAATATGTAAGCCTCCTTACAAACTCATTATATATAGGCTTATCTCAATGGAACTAGTGTGATGCTCATTACATCCATTGTATCATGCCTGTTTGATAATTTAGGTATCAGAGAGGACCAAGTTTGCTGAGCAATTAAGATTGGAGAGGGAGCGGCTACAGAAGTTGGAGGAGGAAGAATATATAAGACAGCTCAGGAAAGAGCTTGTTCCTAAAGCACAGCCAATGCCGTATTTTGATCGTCCATTTGTACCAAAAAGGTGAGGATACCGGTTTCTAGTTAGACTCCTGATTCTATATAAACTCAACAAGTTTCTTCCGTACTTTCTGTCGTTTCAGTTTCAGTTCAATGCATTGTATTAATGATTCAGTACTGCCAGTTTAATTTGCAGTACTTGTGAGTTGTCTTACCATTTACACGAGTTGCTAACATTCCATTTTTATCCCATTTTTTATCCGCTCAAGGTCAACAAAACACGTAACAGTTCCCAAGGAACCAAAGTTTCGTCCCCGGCCAGAAAAGTTATCATGGTGAGTTTACCGTCAAGAAAACCTAAGCAAACACATGAAAAAAAGTTGTAGTTTGTAGTTCCTGGCCAGAATAGCTATTACCATAGGACAAGATTACCAGGAATACATCTTGTGTTTCGTTATCTTTTTTTTCTTCAAAGTGGATTGTTTCTTGTTATCTATTCAAAGCATGCTCATCATGCTTGGTTATGCCAATGGTGGCTGACAGTTACTGTCGACAGCAATGCATGGACACTGGAAAGCTGAAGGCATCGCCTCATGAGCAATGTGAACGTCAACTAAATCTATGGAGAACTGCAGAGCATCATCACGCATGATTTAAATGTTTCCCATTCTTTTAAGTACCTAGCTTCTTCTTTTCCAAGTGCCAGGAAAATACCATCAGATTCAGTTTTGTAGTTTGCACCATCTCCAAGCTGTTCTGTTCTGTACATGAATTATGCATATCCATAGCTCTGTGCTTCAGATGCAACCACACCAGGGTTAAAAATTGTTGTACAAGGAATCGCAAAAAGGAAATTCAAGGATGAATTTCTATGATATTATAATCTTGTATTCAAATGTTGGTTCTTGCCAACGTTGAAATACCAATGTGTTGATATACATGGAAAATTTTGGTAAACTTTCTAATGCATAGCTCTTGTATTAAAAATTGTTGTACAAGGAACCACAAAAGGGAAATTCAAGGATGAATTTCTATGATACCAATTATAATCTTGTATTCAAATGTTGGTTCTTGCCAAAGTTGAAATACCAATGTGTTGATGCACAGCTCTTGCTACGTTCAGAAAAATTTACTGTCAGTTGCACCAATCTGAAAATAGTTATAAGTACACTGAAATAGGGGTGAACCGAAAATGAGCGTCTTCTTATCAGTCAAGCGATGCACAGTACATGCAACTGATCAGAAAAATGGTGTTGTACAGGCGAAAGGATAAATAATTCCGTAGGAAACACAAAGTTCTATGATGTTGTAACATACTGACGAGGGACTGAAGATAGCATTTAGTTATAAAATCTTTTGATTTTCTTTTTCTTTGTCCCTAGAATGAAACTGCAGGCTACAGCTTCTCATGTTGAAACATAAACTAAGAAATGTGTTGATGTAAATTCCCATGAACAGTCACAGGAATATAGCCAGGAACAGGGATAAAAAACTTGGCCGGTTACCGGGCTTACCGGTGGGGATCGGGAAAAAAATCCCGGCCGGAAATGTTCAAATTCAAAATCCTAACGGTTAGATCCCGAATTCAAATGTAATCAGATGAAATTCGACCAAATTTTTCCCGAGATTTCCGGTCCGGTAACCGGTTTTGGGCCTCCGATCGGGATCTATTCCGGTTCTGGTTTTCCAATCCCTGGCCAGGAACGCTCACTATCTGAACTTTCGAAATCAAGAATTACACATGTAGGAAAATTGGCTCCGATAGGAATTAAACACACAGTTGATTCTGAATCAAACTTTGTTGAATTAACTAACGTTCGGTGCTGCTGCTTGTCCTGCTCCAGACTTCAGTTGGCGCTTAGGGCCTGTTTGGATTGGTGCCCCATTTAATCTTACTAAATTTTGGCGTTGCCCTGACAATTTGGCCACCATTTGGTTTGAAGCCAAAATTTGGCTTTGCCCAAAAAACAATTGGCTTACCACAATCTCTCAAGCCATTTTGTTGGCAAAGTTTTGGTTGCAAATTTGGGCACCAAATTTTGGCTTGGTAGCACAGTGATGTATCAATTACATAATTAGATGGATTAATCATTTTCAAATGATCATATTTCATAAACCAAGTATCTGATTTGTGATCCAATTGAACCGTTGTGTTCCTTGTTATTTAATTAACAAAACAAGATCACTGTTGGCATATTTTAGGGCAAAAAAGAATATATATATATCACCTTTAAAAATAATTACTGTACAAAAAAAAACAACTTTAAGTTGGAAATATTTTTATTAAATTCAAAATAATTCTAGGAATTTTTGTGAAATTTTCTAGGATTTTTTAAATCTGTTTGCTACTTTCTAAAAATCTATTTGTTTTATTGCTATTTTCATGTATGTATGTCACATCCCCAAATTAATAAAGAATTTCTATGAATTTTCTCATAATTTTTTGATTTAATTTGCTATTTTCTAAAGCTATTTTGAATTATCAGAATTAAATCAATTGCTAAATAAAAATAAATCGGGAAACAGTGTTTGAGCCAAAACCTCCTCAGCCCAACCCTATTCTTTCCGCGCGCACAACCCACTCGACCACTCCTCCTGCGCGTTTCACTTTGGCCGTTGGATCGAAATTGAACGGCTAGATCTCAGCGATACGTTCGGACTTCCCGAACGCTCCAATCTAGGTGGACCGTTCGATTGAAAATGAATGGTCTGATCTTGATAACACCCTCGGACAGTCCAAACGTCCGAATCGATGTGGACCGTTCGATCTAAATCAAACGGTTCAACACGATCCCTTCCCTTTTCCTCTTCTCGCTCCTCCCAGCGTTTCACTTTGGTCGTTGGATCGAGATTGAACGACTAGATCTCAGCGGTACGTTCGGACTTCCCGAACGCTCCAATCGAAGTGGACCGTACGATTGAAAATGAATGGTCCAATCTTGATAACACCTTCGGACGGTCCGAACGTCCGAATTGATGTGGACCATTCGATTTACATCGAACGGTTCAACGCGACCCCTTCCCTTTTCCTCTTCTCGCTCCTCCCACGCGTGTCTCGTTGCCATTGGTTCACTAGACCCCACCAGTCAGCGTCTGAGGCTAGCTCAGCCTTAGTGAGAAAAGTATTAAAAGATTTATATAAAATTCGAAATCCATTTATTCACACACTAAAAGTATGTTAAACTTCTAAAATGGATAACTAATACATTTTTACTTCAAATACAGTGAAACCGATTTTGTTAATTTTCATTTTAAGTAAACTTATTTCTAAAAATGGTTTCAATCTTACCTCTATCACGGAAGATATATTTTGTGTGGAAATGATCCCAAAAAAATTTATATGCCATGCGGGACCTGCACGTCATACTCACAATTTTGGCAAATTTTGACATGGTTTCAATCCAAACACATCAATTTTGTTATTGCCCGTGGATTGGTATGACTAAAATCCAAACACTATTTTTTTGCCCTGGTTTTGGCACTACCCTAGTTTTGGCATTACCAAAATTTTAGTATGACTCCCTGAGATCACAAACCAAACAGGCCCTTAGTTACAAGGAAGCTCCAGCTAGCGCACGGCGATCACGGGCAAGAAGAAGCAGATAGAAGTAGCCGGGATGGGCCCGGACCGGTTCAGTTCGTCGGTGGCCGCGGCGAGAACCAGCTGCTGCCGTCGATGGCCGAGATGAGGAAGCTGCCGACGCCGAGGACGCTCGCTTAGGAGTTAGGAGGCTCCTGGTGACGATGCTGGCGTCCAGGAAAGGAAACACTGTAGCCCCGTGGCTCCGGCATGTACGGTACGTCGGGAACAACTTCGATCGCCAACCCCTTCGCCTCCTCCTCCACAAAATCACAAGCACGACGTAGCTTCTTGAGATAGAGCTCTTCCTAGCTTCAGGCCCCGATGGCATTGTCGACGCGTGCGCGGGGACGGAAGAGGAAGGCGCACGCAGCCTGAGCGACTGCGCTCGACCATACATTACACAGTACGCGCGGCTGAAACCCGAGGCCCAGTAATGCTTGTCCCTGATGCGGTCGCGTACATGATATTTTAGGGATCCTGTGATAAAAATTATGATGGTTTTATGTGTAAGTTGTCTGAAAATTTGTTATTTTTCAGTCACTTGTTCACACTTTTAGATTTCCATCTAACGGCACGAAAAAAATGTTACAAGAAAAATACAAAAAAATTCTAAACTAGACAAAACTAATTCTAGGTGAACCCTATAAATACCAAAAAAATATATACAAAAACAAAATAGAACTAAAAGCTACAGTACAACAGTGCTAAAATTGCACATCACTTGATAATACAATTTTAGGCTTAGTACTGTACAACTGTAGGTGACTGGTGGATAAAAAAAATTCTAGGCAACTGAAAATTAGCAAATCCGTAAAAAATATCGTCGAACACTGTATATAGAAAAAAAATGAGCATTAGTGTTGCCGATGTTACAATTAAGGTGGCACGTTCAACATTAAAACTGTTGACGTGACCTCACCAACATTATTATCAAAGTTAATTTATAAGAAACGTGGTCGAAAAATACAACACCACCAATATGCACAAATACAAGAAAGAGTTGCAATAATAAGTAGAGTGGTAATAAAAATTTAAGAACAACGGCTAGACGCAACCGCAACCGTGCTCATGTAGTTCCTAGAGGCTCCGATGCAATACAAATGTTCATTGCGGCAAATAAGGGACACAACACAAAAACTCAATGACGGTGATGCACAAAAATCAAGAGTGCAAGACAACAACACAAGTTTGAGAGGATAAATTATGTGCTTGAGGACTTGACCTCATAAAGAAACTCACATTAAGTGACAACAACATCATAATGAGAATTAAGTTTGGAATAATTAATTTTGCTTACATAACTAGGAGAAAGTAGTAGCCGTGCTTATGCAACAACAAAACAAAATAAAGGGAGAAAGATAAACTTGAGAAAACAACTTTTAGTAATATCAGGATTAACCAACTAATAATTAAGGTTAGACTAAAAATGAACCCCTTAACTAGTGGGGCCTGTTCGATTGATACGTAGCACATGGCAACTGGCTTGACGTCAAGTTTGATGTGGACAAGATAGGAGGACCTTGTGTGCGTGCGGTGCGGTTCGTGCGTGTAGCGTAGGTGACGACCCACAGTTACGATGCCCCACCCATGTCTTCAGGTTGAGTTTCGATGCAAAGGGTTAAGAAGCCGCCGCGATGAAAATGGCCATGGTTTGATATTTAAGCGAATCTAATTAAGCGGCCATGATGATACCTGAGGTCCTCAGAGCCTGAGCAGACCAAAACGACACATCCATCCAAAACATGCGAAAGAACTGTTAAGAAACCGGGCTCAGGACCGGGAGTCCTGGTCCAAGGTGGGCTTCTCATCCATAAGCCTAGAAGGGTCGTAGTCTATAAATAGGGGTGCTATGCATTGTAATTGTTTGATCGATGAATGAAGGAATAAAGAGAAGCAAGATGTCCCCTTACATCTCTGTGTTCTATCTCTTATTCTGTTCTTGTTGTTCATGCATTGTTCTTATGATTCTACGCTTGTCTACGAGGTAATCGCTCGGACTGGACTCGCCAGCGACGGTTCCTCAACAAGAACAACAGAAACACACAATGTCTCTCTCTTTTTTTTCCTCAACACAAAACTGTAAGGATAGCCCCCCTCCTCCGGAGGCTCAACAAGATTGGGACATCAGCAACATTTCACATCAGCAAATCATCCAACTCCAGAATAAAGAAACAGCCGTCCAAAACAGTACATAACACCCATCACGTGAAGCAGGTCACCAAAGCATGTAGTCTGCCAGGGACGGATGGCTGAATGTGAACCATGCCCGACGGCGTCATCGCTGCGAGATACGTGTCGGTTGGCCAAGAAAATTTCATCACCGCCTAGTAAAATCCTTTGCCGGAGGCTGACTATAGGGAGAGGATCGGTTTCGTCTTGGGCTGTGGCGACGGCCGCCGCCGAGAACAGAGCTGGCACCCGCTGCGGGATGCAGCAATCAGCAATGGCAGCAGTGTGTTGATGGGCGGTGGCAGCACCAGAGTCCGCGATGGAGGAGGCGGTCATTCACCGGCAGCGGTTGCGACAGTCGTCCCACATCGGTACTTGTTGGGTGAGTATTCGCCGGGCAGACGTCCCTTTAGCAAAAGCAACATTAGTACAAGACAGAATATTACATCTACTTAATCCAATTCACAGTAATACGTGCGCGGTGGCTTTCGCGAATATAAGGAATGACTAAAAACTTAAACTTAGACAAATCGATAAATCGTTGTTTCAAATCGTGACAAATGTATTTAATATCGTTTCTAACGACAATAGAAATCTTTTAATTTTTTTAATTAAACAGATATTTATTTATATAATTCTATTAAAAATATATCATTTTTAAAAAAATCACCGATCAACCGCGCAGACCAAGCACCAGCAATCCCACGTTCCAACTGCTTTCCCTGACTGACACGTGGGCCCTCCGCAATCTAAGCTACACGCACCCAGCCCTTCTCTCCCCATTTGGCAGGCACCCTCCACGCCCTTCCTATTTCTCCCCATTTCCTTTCCGATCCATCTGACTCCAAACCCTAACCCAGATAGATCTCCCACCTCCGCCGCCGCCGCCGCCGGCGAGACCACTGCACAGCTCTCCCCGATGGCGTTCCGCCGCATCCTCTCCGCCGCAGTGCGCCGCCGCTCGGCCGCCGCCGTCGCGGCGTCATGGAACGCGCGCGAGGCCTCCACCGCCGTCGCGGGCCCCGGGGTCATCACCCCCGACGCGACCCCGGTCCGCGCCCCGGTGATGCCGTACGACCGCATCGCCGAGGCCGTGAACGCTCGGCTCCGGCGGCTGGAGCACCCGGACCCCCGCTTCCTCCGCTACGCCAGCCCCGTGCCCGCCCACGCCGACCACACGGCCATCCTCGCCGCGCCGGAGACCCGCGTGACGACGCTGCCCAACGGCCTGCGCGTCGCCACGGAGTCCTCGCTCGCTGCGCGCACGGCCACCGTCGGCGTGTGGATCGACGCCGGGAGCAGGTACGAGACGGAGGAGACCTCCGGGGTCGCGCATTTCGTCGAGCACATGCTGTTCAAGGGCACGGGGAACCGCAGCGCTGCGCAACTCGAGCAGGAGATCGAGGACATCGGCGGCCACCTCAACGCCTACACGTCGCGGGAGCAGACGACCTACTACGCCAAGGTGCTCGACAAGGACGTGCCACGTTCGCTGGAGGTTCTCGCAGACATTCTGCAGAACTCTAATCTCGACCAGGCCCGCATCGAACGTGAGCGTGATGTGATCCTCCGAGAGATGGAGGAGGTCAGTTCCCTGATGCATAGATGTTTGCTTGCTTTAAGCAGTCCTTTCCCGTTGGGATAATGGCCTGTCTAGGTAATTTGTTGGACATCTGTTTGGGTTGCCTTAGATTAGATGCATTATGTCTAGTGTTTGATGAATAGATCTTTCTTGTTTATTGCTATGTTTTTAACTAATCCACGAAGTTCCCTCAGGAAAAAAACTTCAGAGACCGGTTTCTTACTTTTCCCCCCTAATTTAGGCATTGTTATGAACTGGTATTTGTATCACGACAGCAGACAGATCTGTACTTAGAAGCGCAGGCAAAATTAACATCTGCCATCGAACTGTTTAGACTTTAGAATCAGATTGGAGAAGGGTTTGGGAAAAGGAAAAAGAAATGATCAAATGAATAGTGAATAGCCTGTGAAAATTTTGTTATTCTCTTAAACTCGCAGGGTGTTATGAACGTGTTTTTAGATTCTGCACATTATTATTAGACACGTTAATTTCCAAGCCTTGACTGCAACATTTTCTAAGATGCTACTAAGACATGGTCCATGGTTATAATTTACAACTTGTTGCTTTTTCTTGACTGTGATTAGTGATGGGAATCCAAATACTTATTTACTCATTTGACTTATTAGCCAAGGCACCTATATATCATAAGCTACTTGACCATGCTTCCTGTCAAGGGGCCAGAAGTATTGTAAAATTGACTAACATAATTTTTCTGACTGTTCATAGGTCGAGGGAATGTCCGAGGAAGTTGTATTTGATCATCTCCATGCAACTGCATTCCAGTATACTTCTCTTGGCAGACCAATCTTGGGTTCTGCGGATAACGTCAAGTCAATCACCAAAGAGGACCTCGAGAAGTACATTGCAACACATTATACAGCTCCTAGAATGGTACAGGACATTAAAAATCTGTAACTGTCATGCATTTGTATATCTATCGTTTTATGTTACTGCTATTGCTGCAGTAGGATGGAGCTTCTTCTAGTGGTAAATGCACACACTTCTGCATGTTTTCAGGTTATTACTGCTGCTGGTGCTGTTAAGCATGAGGATATTGTAGAGCAGGCAAAGAAGTTGTTCAATAAGCTGCCAACTGACCCTACAACAACTAGCATGTTGGTTGCTAAGCAGCCAGCCTATTTTACTGGTTCTGAGGTATGTGTTTTACTCTACACTTACCTGTGCTATTCACCAGGAATACACATTGATGTTATCATTTTATGCTACTCAATAGGTTCGAATCATCGATGATGACATGCCCCTCGCTCAATTTGCTGTTGCCTTTAATGGAGCATCCTGGGTAGATCCTGATTCTATTGCACTGATGGTTATGCAATCTATGCTTGGTCCATGGAACAAGAGTGCTGGAGGAGGGAAGCACATGGGGTGGGTTCCTCTCCTTTCTTTTTGTCATTTGCCTTATATTAGGCCAAATCCTTTTTCCCCCGAATTTCATTGTTTTTTTTTATTCCACTGACCATGCTATGTTATGTAATCCTGCTTACTCGTTACAGTTCAGAGCTTGTACAAAGGGCAGCGATCAATGACATAGCTGAGAGTATAATGGCATTCAATACGAATTATAAGGACACTGGTCTATTTGGTGTCTACGCTGTTGCTAAGGTTAGTCTTGCATTTTTTCCCCACTTTTCTAGTGGAAGGTGATATAAATCATAAACTAGTACTTCATTCCTGCATGTTTTTCAAAGTGATATATGCCTCAATTGCAAATCCTTCCTTACTTAGTCATGCAAACCTGTGTACCCATGACCACAATAATTGTAAAAAATCATCAAAAGATATTAGAAGAGAAATTGACAAACTAACAGGCCAAAAATGTGCACTGCTCCACATTAAGTTTTTTATGGAAGTGGTGATAGTACTGTACTGCTGTTATTCCCCTTTTTCAATTCTAGCATCTTGTTCCCATCTCATCTCAACTTCTATGAAAGTTCCACACTACCTATAGCAATCGGGTCCATTGATGACGTTAATGAAGGGGTGCTCTTCCTATTTACACTTTAATAAAAATAAATAAATAGAATCCTGTATTTTTTTCTTACATGTGAACCATTAAAATTGATTTCTTGTGACAAACATACTCATTGGTTGCTGAGCCAAGCTGAAGGTTTATGCTTTATCGTTATGCAGTGTAAACAAAAGGAGATTTTTTTTGCTCATTTTTAGTTGTTAAGAAGGCTCAAATACCTCAACAAGCTTGATAATCTACTGCAAAATCAAACAAATAAGACTCAAATGTGTCAGTTGAATTCAAGAAATAGATGTGCGGAGTGATTGAAGTTTGTACCTGTCGTAGTGAGAAGACTAGACAGTAAGAAATGGAGACCCCTCGTGCTGGGAAGACGAGGAGACTTAAAAGGGTTCGGTTGTGATAAAAAAATGTCCTCTTTTGGTTACATGGTGGAGGGGGCTATTTATAGCCTCCCGATATGGCATCTAAAAGTACATGTATGCCCCTAGCAAAGTACACTAGCTCTAGGGGCTGCAGGGTCTTTTGTGCGCCCTATGCGTAGCCTCTGGTGCATGGTGTGTTTTCGTGGACGCGGTCTATCTTGGGGGATACACCCGGTCCACTGTTCCTGCGGACTCCGTGCCCTTCGCCGGTCCTTTGCTGCCTTCTTTGAAGGGTCTCCTTGGGTCCTTCGGAGGGTCTTCGGGACCACTCCGAAGGGTCTTCGGGACCCTTCTGGAGGGTCTTCGGGACTCTTCCGGGGGGGTCTTCGGAGCATCCTCCGAATAAGTCCTTGCTAGTCCTAAAACCTTTCGAGATGCTGCCGTGCTTGAAGGCGGCAAAAGCCAACACGGTCGTGGTGTCTCCTTGGAGAATCGAGCCATCCGATCCTAGAGCGAGCAATGAGCAGGCCGGATGCTCCTCCTCCTCCGCTGCGACGTGGGCTGGCCGCGTCGTGGTATCGACAATCCTTGGCCCGATGACGAGCTTGCGCATTGTAGCAAGAGTCGTCTCGTGTCGGCTCTTGTTTGCAGCCAGCGCCGCGGGCGGCGCCTCACGCGTCATCACCCTCGGCGCGTCCTCGCGCCCATGTACGGGCGTCTTTGCGCGACTTGCGCGCTTATCACGCGTCACGATGCTTTGTCGTGGAAGAAGGCTCCACTTCTTCTGTCACCTGGCGGCGGCCTACTCTCCCGAGTGAGAGGAGCTTCCGCCAATGGTGGCGGGTCCCGAGAGAGCTCGTGGCTCATCATCGTTGGCGACCTTGAGGCGACCTATCGCCTCCTCGATCGACATCGTGGAGGTCCAGCAGAGATGGATCGGCCGAGCCATCTGCTTGTACTTCGGGGGCCGCGGCCGAAAGAGCTTCTCGGCGGCTCTCTCTCGCCGAGGTGTCGTCGCGAACTTTACCAACCTGCGCAGTGTTGAGGCGGAGAGCAAAGTCATCAACGTCCTCGCCGGCTTGAAGGCGGGGTCTCCGCTCCGTCGCGAAGTGCTGCAGTGTGGACTTGCGGCGCGGTCGGCTGCCGTCGTCTTGCGCGGCGATGGCGTCCCAAGCCTCCTGGCGATCGCTTGTTGGAGCGAAGCGCATCTCGGCGGGGCTGCGGCGATGAGGCATCGGCGCCGTCGATCTGATCGTGGTCGGCGTCGCCGTCGAATCGCCTCCCGCATGTGCCGTGCACTGAGCCTCACCTTCATCGCGCGCCGCTCGGCGTAGTTGGCCTTGGTGAGGTAGGCCACCACCGCCGGGCGGCGTCCACGACAACGACACGAACCCGTGGTAACCACTGACGCCGGTCCGAGGAGAGAGTCACGCGCTGTGAAGGCGCTCTCTATCGACCGTCTGCCGCCGTTGTCGTGCGCGCTCTCCGAGCGCCACCGCCGTGCGCGCCTCCTCCAAGGCGGCAAAAATAACCCCATCACGACAGTACCCATCCAATAGTTCATTGCTCCAATAAATTTGCCTCGATTGATTAGCAGTCATTCTGTCCATCTGATTTTACTGTTACTTGAGTTTTGAATACTTGCTAATCTGCGAATCTTCCTTAGCACATACAGTTGTATTTTGATCTTGTTTCAATGGTGCTGATATGCAACCTTCGTAGTTCATATCTTGTGTTTGTAAACATGCTCTGGTGGACATGCCCATTATATGAAATGTGTTAATATTTTTTGCCTGGTGATGTTATGTGACCTTGTTTTGCAGCCTGATTGCTTGGATGATTTGGCTTTTGCAATTATGCATGAGATGAGCAAATTATCATACCGGGTTACGGAAGAAGATGTTATTCGTGCGCGTAATCAGGTATTTCTTTCAATCAGCGCTGGTTTGGGTCACATTTAATAGTATTTTCTTTAGCTTACTGAGACACTGAATTATATGAAGCATATTTCTTTGTTGTGTGCTTTTTGTGGACTTGTGGGAAATCATGCTCTGTCTTGTGTGCTAAGTTGCTAATATTCTTCTACTGGCCAATTGTAACATTTGAACATAGAGATCTTCATTGAACTTTACAGTCTATTTTATGACGTTTTCATTGCTTTGGTTTGACACTTTCAGCTGAAATCCTCTATCCAACTCCACCTTGATGGTTCCACTGCTGTTGTTGAGGATATTGGCCGACAGGTATTATTAGGCACTAATTATTTGATTTCACATAATATTCCCAATATGATGTGCCCTGGAACTTATTTTTATTCCTCTGTTGTGTCAGCTGCTCATCTATGGCCGAAGAATTCCTATTCCTGAGCTTTTTGCAAGGATAGATGCAGTTGATGCAAGCACTGTCAAGCGTGTTGCAAACCGTTTCATCTTTGACCAGGTAATTGTTGCTTTGCCAACTTACTTTCTTTTTTTCTTTAGAATTTTGAGTATTGTTTCCTTGCTTGCTCCGACAGTGCATTTCATGCAGATGAACTATGCTTATCATGGAACTGCCAATAATCTTATCTTCTATCTTGTTAATGTGATAGACCTCTAGTGTTAGGTGTATATTGTTTCCTTGTTTGTGCATGCCAACTACCAATGCATTGGATGATCGATGATAAATTGCATGATGAACTATCAATGCTATGCTTTTTCCCTATTGAATAACGGAGTTTGTTACATGAACTAAAAAATGTATGTAGTTTTTTTTCATTGCTTGATAGCTTGAGCAAATATTTAGGTGGAACGGTACGCATCACATCATATGACTAATTATGTATATTTTGCTGTTTAATGAAAATATATATCAAACCAATATTCTCTGTCTTATTGCTGCTTTTCTTTCAGGATGTTGCTATAGCTGCAATGGGACCAATTCAGGGACTTCCGGACTACAACTGGTTCAGGCGCAGGACCTACATGCTCCGTTACTAGATTCATCTACCGGTGTACCTTGTTTACAGTCTGCAAAGGCAAGATAATTGCCCTTCGTTGCCCTTGTCTTCTTTGTCCAAAACCCACAAAGCTGTCAATAATGATAGGCAAATTCAACTGACGTGGCTTACTTTGGTGGCCACCCGGTGTTTTACGATGAATCATGATCGCTACTTCTCCATCTTGTTTTGGAAGACTGTTTTCTTTCGGCTAATAATTTAATGAAGCTGCTTATGTAAAGATGGTGGTGGTTAGCTTCGATTGCATTTGTTGGCAACTGCGCAAAGGTGTAATTTGTTCTGATCGGTCTATAATCTTGGAGCTTTGTGGTGTTTAGGGTGCATGTGGGACATTTGTGGGTGCTGCTAGCCCACAATGCAATGCCAAATGCAGTTTTGTGTGTTTGGCGGCAGCCCGCAAGGCACCAGACGCGTCCCCAGCAGGCCAGCTCATTCCCACCACTCCTGTGATTTCGTCGTCGTTCTTGCTCGCACGGCTGCGGTTGCGCACTTGCGCTGCGCCCTGTGCTTCCTCGACCCGCATCCCACTCCTCACATCGCCGGCACAGCAAATATGCTAATCTCTTCGAGACTCGCAGCATCGGCCGCGTCTCACAGCTCTCTGAGATGACGACGGCTCGACACCTACGCGGCCGTAGCCGCCCACTGCTCCACCCTGTAGTTGCCAACAATGCCGATATCAGGAGTGCCATCCCGTTCGATGCCACCGGGTACTGCCTCGACCGCGATGAGCTTCGGAGGCTATGCCAAGAATCTAACCCGGAGGCCGCCGTTAACCTGCTCGATGAAATGCTCCAGCGAGGCGGCCCTAGCGCGTCGGCCGAACTCGCTCCGGAAGAGCAAGCCGCGCTCCTCCAGTGCTGCGTCGACGCGCGCTCGCTGGCCTCGCTCAGGCGAGCCCACCGTCTGTTCTCCGGGTCCCGGCCAGGGATCGCCGCACCCATCTTGCGGCGCGTCCTCGAGGAAGCGTCGAGGCTGCCGCCGGGGGAGGAGGATGCGGCGCGGGCGAAGCGGCGGGAGGCGTATGAGAAGGTGCGCGAGCTACACGAGCAGATACGCGCGGCGGGCTACGTACCGGATACCCGCTACGTGCTGCACGACATCGACGAGGACGCCAAGGCCCGCGCGCTGATGTACCACAGCGAGCGCCTGACCATCGCGTTCGGGATGGTGAGCACGCCGCTCCGGGTCATGAAGAACCTTTGCATCTGCGGGGGCGCGCGAGATCGTTGTCAGGGACAACAAATGGATTAACGAAAATGTGCAAGAGCTCTATTATTCCACCATTTCAAGGACGGCGCCTGCTCCTGCGGGGATTACTGGTCGGCGGGGAGGGATTGGAGGCGGGCAATACCAACAGCGGGCAATGCGGTGCACCCAACGGCCAATGCGGACTGGCCTGTTTAAAATGTTAATGGTTTGGTGGGTCAGTAGTACGGGCAGTTTAATGGGCTATTTTTATGGAGCGGGTCAGCGGTTTAGCGGACAGGCCCGCCACTTGCACCCCTAGTGGTGTTAATTTGTGATGTCACTTATGTGTAATTAATCATGGCATGGTGCTACGGAAGACGGCTCGAGCGAGTTTGTGCAAGTGCAAACCATCCGGGCGCGCCTTGAGATGGCTATAAGCCTATGACTATTGGCTTTTGGGATCACGCCACGCGCCTGTGTCCTGCTCGCCCCCTCACAGCGGTGGCCGCTGCACGGGAGCAGTGCTACTCCACTTGTTCGCAACAACATCGCCGCGTAAGATACAGTGGCGCCCATGCTGATCGACACGATATTCTGCTCTTGCTTCCGCGGCGGCCGGGCAGGGGCAGGGGCCAGCCTGCTTGGCGCGGCACGCCGCGCGTTTTTTATGGTTCGGCGTGGCGTAACCCTGGTCCTAGGGCTAGGGGCCGTGCGTGTTGTTCCCAGTTCGCCACGCGGTCGGATGGCCATCGAGGCTTACCGGCGGCCGCGAGCGGCGGGGCGCACGTTGCGCGGGTCGCGTCACGCGCCGGCCGGTGCCGCTTTCCAAGGAGTTTCGCCGTCGAGGCGGCGCGCACGGCAAGTGGGAGTTCCGCGCGGGCAGGCGGGAAACCAGTCGGTGCGTGCGGCGTCCGCGTCGCCAACAAGCAGACGATGCGAGTATGGATCATTGGGCTGCACATAGTACATGCCTGTACGTACACCAACACCACTTGATGCACGTCTAGCAGTGTAAGCTCATACGGGAACACGTCTGATTGCAAAACTCTGCATTTGGTTCTGTGTAAGCTACTATTCCTACTAAGCTCATGTAATCTAGTCTCTACATGCATGGTTTTGTTGGGTACGATTCTATTGTATCATGAGAAATTCTGATATCCTTGACGCCTGTACTGTACGGTATATCTGTAACTAAGAACACAGACGACAGTATAGGACGACATGTGATGATCTGCATAACAAGAAATGGCCAAACAATAGTAGTTCATGCTAGCCCTCAACTAGAGCTCAAGAGGCTCTTGAACCACTGGACCGAGTTCTTTGGGTATCTCTTGAGGTTGTCCTTGTAGTCCACGAAGTAGAGCCCGAATCTCGACGTGTATCCGGCCGCCCACTCCCAGTTGTCCAGCAGAGACCATGCGAAGTACCCGCGGACGTCGCACCCGTCCTCCCTGAATCATCGATCATACGAATTGAGACTTCATGGCAGCAAATCGTACACTTTAGCTGTGAATATAGCCATGCCAATGTGAATATCAGCACAGAGAATGGTAGTGATTATATGGATAGTACTTTATGGAAGCAGCTAGATTGGTGAGGTAGTCATTGTGGTATTTGATCCTCTTGTTGTCCTTGAGGGCGTCCTTGATGGAAACGAAGGGGTTGTTGCTATCATCCATCCCTGCATCGATCAGCAACTCTACACTGTCACAACTCTGAAGTAATCTAGGCTGCCTAGCTGTCTCATCCATCCGTGGATGGTACGCATCACATCATATGACTAATTATGTATATTTTGCTGTTTAATGAAAATATATATCAAACCAATATTCTCTGTCTTATTGCTGCTTTTCTTTCAGGATGTTGCTATAGCTGCAATGGGACCAATTCAGGGACTTCCGGACTACAACTGGTTCAGGCGCAGGACCTACATGCTCCGTTACTAGATTCATCTACCGGTGTACCTTGTTTACAGTCTGCAAAGGCAAGATAATTGCCCCTTTTGGCATCAGTATATTATGGCCTCATCCACGCGCATATTATGTGCCGAAGTGGAGGAATTTTTTGAGTATTCATTTTCGTTGCCCTTGTCTTCTTTGTCCAAAACCCACAAAGCTGTCAATAATGATGGGCAAATTCAACTGACGTGGCTTACTTTGGTGGCCACCCGGTGTTTTACGATGAATCATGATCGCTACTTCTCCATCTTGTTTTGGAAGACTGTTTTCTTTCGGCTAATAATTTAATGAAGCTGCTTATGTAAAGATGGTGGTGGTTAGCTTCGATTGCATTTGTTGGCAACTGCGCAAAGGTGTAATTTGTTCTGATCGGTCTATAATCTTGGAGCTTTGTGGTGTTTAGGGTGCATGTGGGACATTTGTGGGTGCTGCTAGCCCACAATGCAATGCCAAATGCAGTTTTGTGTGTTTGGCGGCAGCCCGCAAGGCACCAGACGCGTCCCCAGCAGGCCAGCTCATTCCCACCACTCCTGTGATTTCGTCGTCGTTCTTGCTCGCACGGCTGCGGTTGCGCACTTGCGCTGCGCCCTGTGCTTCCTCGACCCGCATCCCACTCCTCACATCGCCGGCACAGCAAATATGCTAATCTCTTCGAGACTCGCAGCATCGGCCGCGTCTCACAGCTCTCTGAGATGACGACGGCTCGACACCTACGCGGCCGTAGCCGCCCACTGCTCCACCCTGTAGTTGCCAACAATGCCGATATCAGGAGTGCCATCCCGTTCGATGCCACCGGGTACTGCCTCGACCGCGATGAGCTTCGGAGGCTATGCCAAGAATCTAACCCGGAGGCCGCCGTTAACCTGCTCGATGAAATGCTCCAGCGAGGCGGCCCTAGCGCGTCGGCCGAACTCGCTCCGGAAGAGCAAGCCGCGCTCCTCCAGTGCTGCGTCGACGCGCGCTCGCTGGCCTCGCTCAGGCGAGCCCACCGTCTGTTCTCCGGGTCCCGGCCAGGGATCGCCGCACCCATCTTGCGGCGCGTCCTCGAGGAAGCGTCGAGGCTGCCGCCGGGGGAGGAGGATGCGGCGCGGGCGAAGCGGCGGGAGGCGTATGAGAAGGTGCGCGAGCTACACGAGCAGATACGCGCGGCGGGCTACGTACCGGATACCCGCTACGTGCTGCACGACATCGACGAGGACGCCAAGGCCCGCGCGCTGATGTACCACAGCGAGCGCCTGACCATCGCGTTCGGGATGGTGAGCACGCCGCTCCGGGTCATGAAGAACCTTTGCATCTGCGGGGGCGCGCGAGATCGTTGTCAGGGACAACAAATGGATTAACGAAAATGTGCAAGAGCTCTATTATTCCACCATTTCAAGGACGGCGCCTGCTCCTGCGGGGATTACTGGTCGGCGGGGAGGGATTGGAGGCGGGCAATACCAACAGCGGGCAATGCGGTGCACCCAACGGCCAATGCGGACTGGCCTGTTTAAAATGTTAATAGTTTGGTGGGTCAGTAGTACGGGCAGTTTAATAGGCTATTTTTATAGAATGGGTCAGCGGTTTAGCGGACAGGCCCGCCACTTGCACCCCTAGTGGTGTTAATTTGTGATGTCACTTATGTGTAATTAATCATGGCACGGTGCTACGGAAGATGGCTCGAGCGAGTTTGTGCAAGTGCAAACCATCCGGGCGCGCCTTGAGATGGCTATAAGCCTATGACTATTGGCTTTTGGGATCACGCCACGCGCCTGTGTCCTGCTCGCCCCCTCACAGCGGTGGCCGCTGCACGGGAGCAGTGCTACTCCACTTGTTCGCAACAACATCGCCGCGTAAGATACAGTGGCGCCCATGCTGATCGACACGATATTCTGCTCTTGCTTCCGCGGCGGCCGGGCACGGGCAGGGGCCAGCCTGCTTGGCGCGGCACGCCGCGCGTTTTTTATGGTTCGGCGTGGCGTAACCCTGGTCCTAGGGCTAGGGGCCGTGCGTGTTGTTCCCAGTTCGCCACGCGGTCGGATGGCCATCGAGGCTTACCGGCGGCCGCGAGCGGCGGGCGCACGTTGCGCGGGTCGCGTCACGCGCCGGCCGGTGCCGCTTTCCAGGAGTTTCGCCGTCGAGGCGGCGCGCACGGCAAGTGGGAGTTCCGCGCGGGCAGGCGGGAAACCAGTCGGTGCGTGCGGCGTCCGCGTCGCCAACAAGCAGACGATGCGAGTATGGATCATTGGGCTGCACATAGTACATGCCTGTACGTACACCAACACCACTTGATGCACGTCTAGCAGTGTAAGCTCATACGGGAACACGTCTGATTGCAAAACTCTGCATTTGGTTCTGTGTAAGCTACTATTCCTACTAAGCTCATGTAATCTAGTCTCTACATGCATGGTTTTGTTGGGTACGATTCTATTGTATTATGAGAAATTCTGATATCCTTGACGCCTGTACTGTACGGTATATCTGTAACTAAGAACACAGACGACAGTATAGGACGACATGTGATGATCTGCATAACAAGAAATGGCCAAACAAGTAGTTCATGCTAGCCCTCAACTAGAGCTCAAGAGGCTCTTGAACCACTGGACCGAGTTCTTTGGGTATCTCTTGAGGTTGTCCTTGTAGTCCACGAAGTAGAGCCCGAATCTCGACGTGTATCCGGCCGCCCACTCCCAGTTGTCCAGCAGAGACCATGCGAAGTACCCGCGGACGTCGCACCCGTCCTCCCTGAATCATCGATCATACGAATTGAGACTTCATGGCAGCAAATCGTACACTTTAGCTGTGAATATAGCCATGCCAATGTGAATATCAGCACAGAGAATGGTAGTGATTATATGGATAGTACTTTATGGAAGCAGCTAGATTGGTGAGGTAGTCATTGTGGTATTGGATCCTCTTGTTGTCCTTGAGGGCGTCCTTGATGGAAACGAAGGGGTTGTTGCTATCATCCATCCCTGCATCGATCAGCAACTCTACACTGTCACAACTCTGAAGTAATCTAGGCTGCCTAGCTGTCTCATCCATCCGTGGATGCGCAAAACGTGCATAAATTTCGAGCTCTAGCACGGTAATAATCCAGGTTCATGCTCATACCATTTTCGGTGATGTAGACTGGTGGGCTGTTGTACCTTTGCTTGACATAGTTCATCAGGCTCCTCATCCCGCTGGGCACAATGTACAGCCATATCGAATTGGCCTGCGTAATAATATTACAGTTCATTTAAATTTCGTACGATATTTCTTTGTACTATCTCCAGAAGAATGCGGTGTCAAACTCACCCTGTCTCCAATTGGCTTCCCGTTCCTGAAGGCTGCAAATTGCATTGCAAAAATTTCAGTATCCATACTATTTCAGCTATATAGAAAAAATGCTATACACTGAAAAGTGAAAGTAACAATCAACAAGGCATTAGGATGTTACAATGAGACAGTAATAGTTAGCATGTTCGAAATTTGAAGGTTCAGAAGTAGCTTAAGAAACTTCATTTTATTGGAGTGAAGGCAACTAACTAGCGAAGATGAGAACTCACGAAGGCTGACGGTTCCGGTGTCTGCCAAGGTGTCGTTGAGCAACTGTCCGATGAAGTTGGTGTTGTTATGCCTCGTGTAGTAAGTGGTGTAGTGGTTTATGCCCACAAAGTCCAATGCCCCTTGACGAGGGCGGCCTCATCTGCTGTGAACTTCGGCAGCCTGTCTCCTACCCGCGTCCTCATCGTGGCCGGGTAGTCGCCGAAGAAGAACGGATCCGCGAACCTTCCATATCAAACCGACTTAGCTATCATCCATAGTTCCATACTTGGCAGCAATAATTTGTGACAACACAAGACTGGCGCAAATGAAATGGAGTTGAATGAAATGCTCACCATCCTAGCTGAAACTCTTGTGCTCTCTTGGTCGCTTCAATATCGATTGTAGTATTCGACATCGGCTCGAACCACATCACGTCGAATGCTATCCCAAGCTGCCCATTCTGCGTCGCCTACAGTTTGATGGAGAAAATACTAACTCATGAACACAGTGGTATAGACATCAGAATGGAATTCTGAAAAATATTTACAGGGCTAAAAAGTAGTGCTCACCTTGTACTTCCTCCTGTATATGTCTGAAGCGGTGGCATGGGCCAATATGAAGTTGTGTGCAACAATGTAGGGCTCGGTTCCTGAATTCCCTGATCTGCAGTACAGATGGAGCAGAACAGAGCAACGTCCCGGCGCCTGAAGCCCGGCGTCGTAGCCCTGGATCGCGACCGTGTGCGGCTCGTTGAGCGTGATCCAGTGCTTCACCCTGTCGCCGAACGCCTTAAAGCACGTCTCGGCGTAAGCAGCGAAGTCATTGCTGCATTTTGATCATGGAAATGGTTACTTATACTATGAGTGATTAATGAACTTCAGTGAAGAACGTAGCTAGAGCAAGAGGCAAGAGCTGCAGGCTAAGGGGGCTCACACTATCTGCCTGTCGAGCCATCCCTTGTACCTATCTTCCAGGGCCTGAGGGAGGTCCCAGTGATAGAGGGTTACATATGGCTCAATTCCTGAAAGATTTCACATGTCAAAATATAATTCGGGAGCTGATCTGGATTCAGTACTGCAAATCTGTGTATGAACCATGCATGGTTCCTTCCATTCACCTTTTGCTAGCAGTGCGTCAATCAGTTTGTTGTAGTGGTCGATGCCGGCCTGATTGACTTGACCAACACCATCTGGAGTAAGAACGATGCGAGGCTAATGAGTATATATGGCGACGATAGTAGCCGGAGATTACTGAAACTGTTCAACTTAAAGAAGCCAACTCCTGCATATGTCAGGGAAAGAAGCCTGACATCATGGACAACGTTGCTTATCACAGCTCCAAATCACGTACTTGGGAAAATTCTTGACCATGCAATTGAGAACCGATACGCGTCCATCCCCATGTCCGCCATGAGCTGTATGTCCTCCTGAAAATAGCCATTTCAGAGCGTCACACCTCCATTATATAGGGCATAATGACCGGCTACAAATACGTGTGCACTCGATCTCACAACGCAATGCTCACCTCGAAACGGTGGTACTGATCGACTGCAACATCAGCATTGCTGAAGTCGGTAATTTTTCCTACACAGAGAGAGAGAGAGAGAGGTAAAACTTTTGCGTTACGGCTGTGACTAGCTGCAACAACAAATCTAGGAACACTATTAGTTAAACATCACTAGATCAGTACTATGAAGTCTGAACAAATGCCAACTAATGTAACTGCCTAATGCTGAGTTCAATTAATTCTTGCCCACTATTTTAGGCCAGATAAATGACCAAACTAAACCCACATGGCTAGCACTGATTTTTAATTGGAAAATTTGATCATATACCCTCCCCTTAGATGGAAATTCAGGATTTACCCTCCTGACCCACATGTCATTGACCTATGGTGACCCCACATGTCATTGAGGTGAGAGGGTAAATCCTGAAATCCTGAAATTGAAGGAGGATATATGATCCAATCCCCCTTTTTAATTTGTTCCTACTATTGGAGTGCATCTACTCACTGCAAAAGGGGGAAAATAATTCTATAGAACCTGGTCTACAATTCCATCAGTGTAGACCTGTTCCACCGTGTGACACATGTCTTTTCACGAATATCAAAAACATGACATGCTGGTCTTCAGTATTTAATTCGTGTAAATTAACATCAGTGATTTATTGAGCTGTGCGCTTTGAGATTCGTGAAAAGACACGTGTCACGCGGTGGAACAGATCTATACTGATGAAATTATAGATCAGTTCCTATAGGATTATTTTTGACAAAGGGGTAGGTGGGAATGTGGGATATATCACCTCGCACGATTGTGCTCTTGCTTGCTCCACTACATATCCAACTTTAGGAAAAGAAAACATGCATCAAACTTTAAACACTAACCAGTACTACTACATGGCATGGTCAGAGGGGAACTAGCTAGCTAGTGCCATGCCTGCAAAGACACAATCTACAAGTGATATGGTCCAATGATTGGACTTGCACACTGAGGGATTAAAACATTCTTTGACACGGTACGGATGGCCGTTTCTTTTAGCTCCAATGAGGTAATTCCATGTTCCACTCTTGCTAAAGCTGGACACCCCTGGTAAACATGCTTACAAAATGTCCACAATCAGAGGTACTTGGTCTGGTGAGAGGTGTAGGTGTACACCTCTACACCTAGGTTTGAGTCCTCTTTAACTTGAATTTAGATGTATATTCTTCTTAATAAAAAAAAGATACCTAATTCCTCCTAAATGTTCTCTTTTTTAGGAATAAATCCATTTTGGCCCTTGAAATTTTCACTCTGAACTAAAAAATTGGTTATTCTTCACCCCTAACTTCAAAATCCAAACAAATAACTCCCCGACCCAGTTCCACCCGGTTTTCGTCTAGCTGCTGACTCGCACTACACCCATCACCATAAACAACTCTTCGCTCTCTCTCTCCTCTCTCCCACACAAAGACGGCGTCACCCCCCTCATCCACCGCCGCACCACCCTCCTCGTTGCCGGCGGGCCAGAATGGCCCATCTCCCTCGTCACCGGCAATGGTGGATCCAGTCGTCTCCGACTCCACCGCCTCTAGATCCGGCCCTCCCCTCCACCGGCAAGGAGGATGACGGCGGTGGATCCGGTCGCACCCGATCCGTCGCCTTCGGTACGACCCTTCCCGACTCCTTCGCTACCAGATCTGGCCTTCTCTCTCGTCACCGGCTGTGGATTTGGCCATCCCCGACCTCATCGCCTTCGGATACGCTCCTCCTAGACTCCTCCGCCGCTGCTCATTCCGCCGGTTCGCCCCTCCTCGTCGTAGGAGCTCGTTGCCGCTGCCACAGGTACTCCACCTCGTCTTCTCTACCATCACACTGTAGTCGTCGACCCCCTCCAGTTGTCTCTCTCTCTCTCGTCGCCGGCTTCCATATGTGCACGCCGTCGTCACTGGCCTCTGTAGGCGCACGTCCGGGCTCCGCGGCGCATCTCCGACGCCTTGCTCCATCTTTTGTGTATGTATACAATACATGTTACATTTTTGTGTGTGTGCAAAATCCCTTGTATCTGGGTGAGTATTTTTACGGTATGTGTATTTGTATAGTGTGAGAATGATTATTTGTACCGTGTGATAATTGGAGTGCCAATGGGTATTGGTGTGCAATACATGGTATACATATGAAATTCAAATGAGAATGTCATATCAAAGGAGAATATGCGCACAATACATACTTTTATACACTGAGATGCCGAGTATTTTATATTGTAGATTGATGTATAATACGGTTACCATACAGAACATGTGTATGTGTTTGTGTGAAATGGCATTTTGGATCAAAACCGTGGACAACGTGGTGTGTGTTAGTGCCAGCGTGGAAGAAAATAAGGTGGAATTGGGTTGGGGGGTTAGTTGACCGGATTTGAAAGTTTGGGATGCAAAATAACTGGTTTTCGAGTTTAGGGTGAAAAGTGAACTCTGAGTTCCACGGTAGAGTTTAAGAAACTTTAAAGAAGGGCGAGTATATAGGAAAGGAAGAAACCACCCGTACACGTTTGAGTCGCAAGTTTCCATATCCATTCTGTGCACACTCGGGAACTGGATCCTCTGCCTTCACAAAGCTAAGAGCATATACAATGGTGTGACATTAGCTGTTTGTAAGTTTTGCCACGAGATGATGTGGAGGAGATAGTGGGTGCGTAGAGAATTAGGTCGTCTCTCATGCAGTAGTCGAGTGTAACACGAGAAACAAGACACATTGTATATGAAGTAGCTGTCTATATAGACATGTAAAGAGACAATCCATTGCAAAAACTGTATTTAGTGTTTCCTATAGATGACATGAAGAGATACTATAGACAACAGTTGTCTATATCATTGTACATGCCCACTGCACGCCTTTGTAGGCCGCTGGGATCGAGACCGAACGGTCCGAACCACAGCACGTGAGAAATTGAATAACCAATTTAAAACCCACCAGATTTAGACCGTCCGTTGATTAATCCGATGGCTTTGGACGCCCCAACTGCACGTACAGTACCCTCTCTGAGATCCTTGTCCACTCTAGTGTGCTAGTGCCTTTATCTACCACGTGTCACTGGTAGTGACCATCTGATCCTACCTTTTTCCCTACGTGGAACATCTTTATGTTAAGACTACAAATATGTGCCCTAGCTAGCTTGGTATGACCGCAGGCAAATTTAGAGTAAACCACGTGTCACATTGAGGACTTGCGGTTACACACGTGATTGAGACCGAATAGCATCAAACGGAAACTACTAGTACATGCATATCTATAGTTCGCTAGAGAAAATTCAACATGTGTACGTACGTACTTACCAAAGGTGTGCGCGAACGTATCCCAGATGGTCTGCCCTCTCCCATCCGCCTTCACAGCTCCCTCGTACTACAAAACATTTATTCAGATTAAAAGAGACATTTTTTTTTTGATTGGGCAAGCAGGGGACTACATATTATATTAATAAAACAGTACGAAATAAGCACAAAGCGGTGAGACCCAAGAGGCCTTAAAAGCTGCTGGGCTGGGATGTCCAATGGACAAGGAATTATTTGATCTAGTACTGTTTCGCCTGTGCCAGAGACCAATTTATTGATAGTGGAGGCAAGCAGATTTGCAAATACTCCACGCATCATGTTTTAAGACGACGGCGAACCGGATGCCTTCCTTCCGCATCTAAGTTGGTGACCGTGGCCCAATCCACCGATCGATCCATGCGTGCACCGAATCGATCGATCGCGAGCTGCTTTTCATAGTAAAGGATGGAACAACGCATTCGCTACCACCTGTAGTGCTCGATGTTTCGGTAGCCGGGCAACTCAAAACACACAGGACAAGAAAATTGTTCATGGAGCCAAGTTCAGTCAGGTTTACCGTGCCACGCAGGCCAATTCGAGCGGTTGATCGCTCGAGCTCGTTTCCACAATCAAACTCAACTCGTTCCAAGCTCCAGCACAGGCCGAGGAGGCGAACCGTACGGCGGCCTATCTCGAAACATACGACCCCGTTCTGGCGGCGCCGCAGCGGCATGTCGCCGTGGCTCGAGCTTGTGGATGGGCCAGTCTAATCCTCCTCCGGGCGCAACGCGATCGGTCCATCTGATGAGGCTGACCGCGCATGTGGCGGTGCGGCTGGTGGTGGTGGTGGTGGTGGTGGTACAGGCTGCACGCACGGCCGCACCCCCCCACCGCGCGTTTCCTCGCAAACGAACGCGGCACGTGAACCCCTCGACATTTCGGTCGTTTTCCGCGGATTTCCCAGGGCCAAACAGCTAGCGCGCGCGCGCGCCGGTCAGAGGTACAGAACATCATCACGTTGGATCGGGTTGGCTGGAGCACGCCGGCCTGATTGAGATGATCAATCTATCCTATACATTGCTGCTACATATGATTTTTTTTTTTTTTTTTGCGACGGTACTGCATATGAATATGATGGCTACATGATTAAGTAGGTATACTTTTACCTGAACATGCATGCGGTTTGGCGAGGAATATGTACGTACTAAATCAGGTAGGCATAGAGACAAACCTTACACAACTAACCTAGATGTAGCCCGTGCTTTTAAAATGGATTGGTGCTACTGTTATGGAGATACTAGTACGCAACGTGTCTTTGGACTCGTGCAGGTTAATTTGCCGTATACGCGCGTGTACAGTGAAAGTTACGTTACGTTTGACCAGAAGGAAGATCCAAAATGCCACTGTCCAAACGCAAACGGGTTGGGAAAACCCATGGACACAAGACAACTGAGACAAGAATACTACCTTGTGGGGAAGGGAAGGACAAACACATTCCAGAAAGAAAGCGAGCCTTTTGTCCCCTCCAGGTCACCAGCCCACAGGGCATCTTCCTCCTCCACAAGTTCATATTATGCCATGAGAAACTGCCTACGATCGAGCACCGCATGATGAAAGGAATTAGGTATCACTTCCACACATACATATGCGTCGATCATCCATACGACATGCCCTTACAAATTACAATTGATGCGGAGTGGCGTGGAGATCGGACGAAAGAATCGCACTCTCAAAACGATGAGGAGATGGGGGGAAGACACGAAGAAACCACCAACCTGGTACGCGGCGGAGGCGGTGCCGAAGACGAATCCCTTGGGGAAGTCCCCCCTCGTGAGCCCTCCGCCGCCGCTCTGCGCAATGCATCCCCGCAGCGACACGCCAAGGAGAAGAACCAGCAATACCACCATGCATTGTCCCCTCTTTATCCCCATCAGACTATCTCTCAGAGAGAGAGAGAGAGAGAGAGAAAGTTTGTAGTGGTGTGTGGGCTCCGAAGTACAAGGACAGAGAAACGCCGAGTGTATGTGTGTGTACCAATGTATGAGAAGTAGTGGTAGTATTATTTATAGCAAAACCAATGGAGACATGTACGCCCACACTGACTAATTCACCGGGGAGATGGGGTAATGCACCCGTGAGCTCTTGCTTTAAGTAATGGAAGTGACAGGCGAGGGTGGTTAGGAGAGAGTAGCTGCAGCCTGCAGGAACAAAAGTGTGAAGGGAAAGTGGCATGGCTAGCTGCTAGGCGCTAGCTAGGAGATTCCATCCCATGATTGATTAAAGTTTTCTTTTTTTTTAAAAAAGCAAAAACTTTGTCATTCATTTCAAGAAGAAGAGAATAAAAACATTGACCCTAAAGGAGAGATTGATCAAAGTTATTATTAGGGAATCATATTGTCACAGCCGGGTGATTGATAGCTGTTGGCGGTGGCGGAAGGTCGAGGCCCAAGCCCCTCTCGACCGCTTGAGCACCGTGATGGAGGAAACAAGGAGACATGGAAGAGTTTGCTGATTCTTGCTGGTTGAATTTATAACATGTTTAGCCTTATATAGTGTAACAACCCAAATTTTTATTTCCAATTAAAAATAAAATTTAATTATTTTCCTTCAATTTTCTATTTTTTTTTTAAAAAAAAAACCTTATTTATTTTAAAGCCAAAATAAATTATTTGCAAATCTAAATACCAATTTTGAGTTAGAAATATTTTATTTAAGTTCAAAAGAACTCAGGGAATTTCTGTAAAAAAAAATTAGATTTTTTTAAACTCTACTTGCTATTTTCTAATAGCCTATTTGATTTAACTCAGGCCCTGTTTGGTACAACTCTGGATTCTTATTTTCCAGATTCTGCTCCTGATTCTCTGAGAATCTAGAGCTGTCTGTTAAAAGTGTTTGGCTGGTAGATTGGCTTCAAAAACCATATAAGGGGAGATTAGAGGCAAATAGACCAAGCTACCATTTATATAAATACTTCTATTGTGTCTTGTAATGCCAACTCGTTTCTCTCCGGAAACGTACTCAAACTTTATTCAATTTTTATGGAATAAAAATGTACTTTCATATCATATAAGTGTTAAAATGATAATTAAATACTATTATGTACAAGTATTGAAATGATCATACTTTACACTGGTTAACAGGTAAGTTAGCCATGACATCTCAGAGGATTTGTTTAGTCCGTTTGATCTATCGAGGTCATCTATATCATATAAAAAGCAAATCTTGCACGACAAAGTCATAGCATAATCAATTGTGCTTGACATCTCACAATTCTGAAACAAATTGATGGTTAAATCTATTCACAAGTAGTATCAAGAACAAATTCCTCTAAGACATCTCCATTCACATCAGGTTGAAGGACCACTCGGGCTACGTCTTCTTTGCAATCACCAAGAACTGATCAATACATATGAGAAATTTGACAAAAATGAAGGAAAAAAAGGACAATGCATGCAGGAATGCTGAAACCTGCAGCCCTGTGTACAATCACTACGACACAGTATTATAACATAGCGAAATGAAATCAAGAACACATCCTGAGAAGTGATCTTGCATTGCAGCTGCCGCTTCTCTTGGAGGCCTTCATCTTGGTCATCTGCGTCTTCATCTGGCTGCACACCTTCTCCAGCTCCATCACCCGCCAATACATACCGTTCATATGGGTGCACTGCCAAGTTTTTTCTTCAGGGTAAAGGGTACAATGCCTCTCCACCTTGAAGGGAGAGTATCTTCGTGATATCCATTGATTCAATAGCTGCATAGTGAACAAAGAAAAATGGTTGTAGAACTCATTCTCAGAAGCAAAAAAAATGACTAAATCTGAATGCCCGTGTGCTGCTACAGATTGAAAAAAAAACATATCATTTATGAAGGCAAATGACAAATATATGTGATAAAGATCATCGTGTTTCTGAAAATTTCAAAATGGCCAATTGTTTAAATTCCAAAAATTAACAGCAAAAATATCTACACAACCGGCAATTTCATAGGGTAGCTAGCAACTACGGAATGAAAGCATCACTTACAATAGGAACAAGATAAGATGGTCCAGATATGATATTTTGTGCGAGTGATTCTGGAAAGGGTGTAATCATCACAAAAGCATATCCTAAATAAGCATCTTTTCAGCATTAGCAAGAATTCCATGGCTGTGTAACTCATCATCACAAAAGCATAATTGAAACTAAATTTGAGTAGTTGTATATGTCCAAATTGAAAGTAAATTAATGTCCTGCGTAGAGCGGAATATGTGCAGAATTCTTCTGATTCCTTGGCATTTTGTCCACCCCCTTATGCCCATTTAGAGAGCAGTTTTTATTTTTTAATCCTTTTTTAATTTTTTTTTAAAGATAGTCTCTTCTTAATTTTATTTTCAATTCTAACCCCTTTGGTCACGCCATGACCCGTGGCGTGATCAAACTGTGTTGTCACGTGACCAAACCTGCCAGATAACCCCCATAGCCAACATGCGTCTGTGTTCGGGCTAAGTCTTATCACGCCAAAAAGGAGTGGCGTGACAACACTCATTTGCCACGCCAAGATCCGTGGCGTGACAACGTGCTTTTGCCACGCCACACGTGGTGGCGTGACCAAAGTGGTTAAAATTGGAAATAAAGTTAGGAAGAGGCTATCTTTAAAATATTTTTTTAAAAATAATTAAAAAATAAAAACTGCTCCTATTTAGATCCCAATGAAGTTTTAGGTTAAGTTACAAGGATCAAGGGCTAACAAGTGCTCCTCAACCGATTGGGTAATTTTAAGCAGGGAGATATAGTTTAAAAGCAGTTCCAAAAACGTATGCAATACTTCATAAATGACAAACCGCAAAGGATGCTAGTAAAACAACATTTTGTAGGTGTGGCATATGCCAATTTCCTTATTATATATGTACAGCTCTAAAACTATGGAGGCTAAGAACACAATATTTAGCATATTTTTCCAGTTGCTGGCAGAGAGCATGGACTGCCCCATGCAAGACATCTCACCCTCCTTCCCTTAAAATTTTGGAGAAGCAGAGCACTGGGACGAACCGGAGTGAATAAACGAGGGATTGATTTCTCCTTCTTCGGCTACCACGTCTATCGAAAAGGAGGCACAAACAGTAGCTTGTCCGCCACGGCCATCACTGCTTCTCCCTCGCGCCCCTCCTCGCCATCCACACACCGTCACAGAGACCGTCGCTGAGCCATTATCGATCGGATTCAGCCAGATCCAAGCCGCGGCCGCCGAGATCCGACTGGACCCGGGTCGCCACCTCCAGATCTAGCTAAAGAAGATAGGCAATTAACCTGGACGCATTGGTTCCCAAAGGACAAATGATCACCATACCAAATTTAGGGACCGTAAGTGGAGGATGAGGAGGCTGGTGAAGAGGATGGGGCCAGCAAGCAGCGCCTGCACCGTGGCGTTCACCGGGTAGCGGTGCTGCGACCGGAAGAAGGCAGCAGACGCGGTAGAAGGGGAGGGTGAGAGGGAGAGGAGCGCGGGGAGGAGGACGAGGTGGTTCGGGGGCGAGGCGGCGGAGAGGGAGGACAGGATGTCGGTGAGGGCGTGGGGCGGGAGGGACGGTAGGAGGGGCAACGCGGCGGAGGGGTCGCGGGAG
Organism: Ampelocalamus luodianensis; assembly: GCA_036346255.1. NCBI lineage: Eukaryota > Viridiplantae > Streptophyta > Magnoliopsida > Poales > Poaceae > Ampelocalamus > Ampelocalamus luodianensis. The sequence continues at coordinate 23,667,087 of CM070621.1, forward strand.
GCGAGGTGGAGGACGGACTCGGCGGTGGGAGGCGGGGGCTGTTGCGAGGAGGGCGGAGCGCTCAGGAGGAGGACATGAGGACGTGAAGGAAACATGAAAGGGTTTCGGGGTCTCTCGATGGGATGTCCGGGTATCTCGATGGCATTTTTCGGGTAAAAATGTTCAACTTCAAGTGGTATTTTCACTTTGCAAGCTTGGCTTGGATTCTCACGAGAATCTACGGGAATGCTGCTTCTCTTTGCTAGTTCATTTTTGAGATAGCTCTTCGCGAGAAGCAGAATATGATGGTTCTGAGAAGCTGGGTGTTTGGTACTGCTCCACGAGATCCTAACGAGAATCTAGGAGTAGGAGCTGTATCAAACAGGGCCTCAATTTTGTAAATAAAAAAATCCAGATTTTGGCTTGGACCCAATCTCTTTCCGGCCCACGGCCTTTTCCTTCCTTCCTGCACCCATGCGGCCCAGTCGCTCGCGCCCGTTTCCCTCTGCCCTCGCTGACACGCGGGCCCACCTTATTGGTCTCTTCCTCCCTCTCTCTCTCTCTCTCGCTCGCTCGCTGACTGCCTACCCCCACCTTATTAGTCTCTTCCTCCCTCACGCGGGCCCATTAGCTTCTTCCTCTCCACCTTCTTCTTCCTCGCGCTGTCGCCATTAACGCGCGAAGCTCTTCATGCCAGTCATTTTCGCCCGTTCTTCGCACGCTCTTGATGGCATTCAAAGCCACATTCTTCCCGCACTCATTTCACTCGTTTCTCCCTCTTTAACCCGTCTTAATTCGCATTTGCTTCGCCGTTGCACCGGCTTAAAACCCCCGCCCACATTCTCCTGGCTTAAAACCCTCGCCCACATTCTCGCCACCTCGGCAATCTCCTTGCCCTATAAAAGGGAGCATCACCTTCACAATCTCCCACTCGTGCTCTCCCCGAAAACCTAGCCTCCCAATCGCTCTCACTTCACCAGATTTTGGAGTTCTTCGCCGCTGTCCCCGAGGTTTGCCACCGCCGATTACATCGTCGTCGTTGGAGCCCTGTCTTCATCGTCTACACCACGAGCTTTGCCTTCGCGCGTTCTATCCGGTGCACACGCCCTCACCGCCGGAGGACCCCCCGAGCCTCGCCGCCACCTTTCTTCATCGCCACCGGTCATTCCTTCACGCCCCATCGCCGCAAACGTGCGCACCAGGTTCTCCGCGTCTCACTTTCTCTGTTGCGCTCATCCACACCTGCCGCCGTGGTGTAGAATGTCGACGACCATTTGGTCTCGAGCACCACCTCTCACCGGTGTGACGTGGCAAGCTACGTAGCGCCACCTGGCACCCACGTGTGCGCCACGTCAACCTCTCTGTCCTAACCAACGCTTGCGTGGGAAAGCCCACTGTTTCACGTGCCTGGTCCACTGTGGACCATGGCAATCTCGTGGACCTGGTTCATAGACTATGGGCCCCACATATCAGTGACTGTTTATGATTTTTCATAGAAAAATAATTCGGTCGAAATTGAAAATCAGACATTGACATCATGCTTGCGCAATATTTAGATTTTTCTTTTAAAAAATAATTCATTAATTCTAGAAATTGAATTTAGGGTAATTTCTTTAGAATTCAAACTTCCAAGGACTTTTCTCCTTTATACAAGCTCCGATTCCAGTGATTCAAATTCTTAAATTCATTTAAATTCAAGATCTAGCTATATATACTGAGTAGTGAGTATCAATTGCATATTTGTTTCTCCAAACTGTTTATTTGTTATTAGATTGACCTCTTTTGTTCATTTGCTGCTTCGATGCGGATTGAAATGTGGGGAGTTTCTATTGTTGCTGATTGAACATGTTTATGCAAAGGAAAACTCTCCCATACATGAACAAATGAGATATCTTTGTGGTGAGCAGTGCGTGTCGCTCATATGGGCAGCAAGCCGGTTTGGCTCCACCCTCGACGCGGAGCACAGGCAGACAACCTTGCAAATACAAGCAAGGAGAGTTGTTGAATCCTTCGAGCCCTACTAAGACAAGCGCATCAATATGTGCTCCTGACAACGATTCGGTGTCTCTCATCTGAATTGCATGCTTCGTTTTGCCAATGGCAAGCTTTGTTGTTTGTAGAAGCTTTGTTGAAAGGATTGTATTATTTCCATTGGAAGACCATGGACTAGGGACCAGATTAGGGGTAAAGGGATTGTATTAGTTCCATCTGAAGTCCATGGATTAAGGACAAAGTTTTGATACACACGGTAAATAAAGGAAAAAGGGTAAACAGTGCTGAGATACTTTACTCCTACCTACAACCTGAACACTTCCTTCCGCCTATACTTCTGGCTTTTTCCAGCACAACAATATGGTTGTTCCGATAGTCTAATCTTCGCGCTATGTTATGTAGACCCAACATATACAAAGCATGTCCTATTTGCTGTGTGGACCTGCTCTTGTGTTGTATATATACTTCAGTGTTTATACGCATTTGCTATTTAAAGTGTGTTTTTATCGTTTTGCCGCCTGCTTTTGTAAGCTTCGATTTTATCAGATAACCTGGTCTCTTCGGATTCGTACGTAAATACAGACAGAAAAATGCATCATCCTTTTTTAATCTATCAACGGCCGCATCTAGTTATCAATCAGTAGACGTTAACATCTGCGTCAACGTAACGCCTCTTCCCTGTACATAAAACGCATATATTCAAAGGGATCATTGCATGGATACTGAACTGAAGTAGTACTGACAAATGGCTTGTCTTGTCAATAAGGAATAATTGTAGCATAATAGCATTTATGTGCTAATCTGGACAGCAAGAGACAGGTACACCTCAAACTGTCTGTCTTGTTGCCTCCACCCGATCTGACTGTAATACCGAAGGAACCCTATATGGGCGCATGCATTTGCCATTTAGTTTAATTTGCAAGCGTCAGTATTCATGCAATCTCCTCCGAGCGAGCAGCTATCATAATTCATCAAAGTTCAGTCCAAGAACGCGCATGCTTGCTCTCTATTCTCCCCTGCCAACACCTGAAATTGCGATCAGAACCAACAATTTAGGAATTGAGTTGGACGACAAGATTAAAGACATTTCTCGCAAGACGATCGTCTCCCCGATCAGATCGACCTCCTCGAACGTGGGAACAGCACGTTTGGCGCTGCATGTCTGAACTGATCAGCGTTCGTAGGAGCAGTATCGATGTGCCGAATGTGTAGGGGCGGCGGATTGAGACGAGTGAGCCCACTGTTGCTAACGAACGTCTTTGTCCTGCACTCCTGCTGCAGTCACCGGCTTAATTTGCGATCCCATACGTACGCACGCGCCTATCTTTGCGTGTAGCTCGGTGTAGGCGCTATGAGTGCGCGCGTTTCCTCGTATCAGTCGCCGTCTTCACGACAACGTTCTGTACTCACTATGCTTGCGTAGCAGTATGTACTGCTCTGCGCTAAATGTTAGATGTGGTCCCGTCCTGGAGATGGTGTGAAGCGTTTCATCTGATCAGCAGCAAAGAAATTAAGCTCCTACGTACAGTTCAGAGTTCAGACCATTCCCACGAGAAGAAGCTGTCAGCTTCGCGGTTTCACATGCAAGGAAGCAAATTGAAAGCAGGCAGGTAGCGAGACGCGGGACATTTATTGTTCTCTATCGATCGCGATCCAACCCCGGCCAACGGGAACCAATGCTCTTCGTCGTCCTCTCCGACATCTTCGTACACACGGCGGCGACGACCTTCTTGCGCGTCTAATTCCTAGGATGACAAGATTCCATTGCATGCATCTACGTTCTGCTACTGCTATAGACTACGCCGTCGGTTTCGTTATATTTGTTCGTAGCCTCAGCCCTTAGGAATATCTGTTTAAATATGTTTATCTATCAAGAGAATCTAGAATACGGTTATTGCAATTTTTACTCTATTTAAATGCTTTAAAAGAGGTTAAATGATTATGATATATTATTTAATATAGATATGTATGATCATTTTTCATTAAGCATTTCTTAAATTTAATGATTTATTAGCCTACGTGTACGTAGGTTATGAACAAACATAAGGAAAAGAAAAGAGGGAGTAGCACGACTCTCTCTCCAATCGAGCAGCTGCTAGTGCTAGCGCTGTCTGTCACGACTCCAGCAGTATGAATGGCAGTATTGTCCTCATCCAGGCGTATTTTTCTTTTGTTTTGTTACGAGCGTACGAGACACATGGAGGCCATTCTGTCAATAAAATAAAATAAAATAAAATAAGGTCTTGGCGCGTTAAATGTGGTTTATCTCTAGAGACATGTGATGTCACTTCGTGCCGGTGATGACTCAACGTTTGTCTAGCTAGTAGTAGTAGCAACTCTATTGGTTTAATATTTTTTATGTCCTAACTGAACTACGTGTGGACGTGGCATGTCTCCTTATATTTTCGTCTATTTCTCGAGAATCAATATGGGAGCTGTACATGCAAACCTGTGTTGTGGAATCTGCAGACGTTTATTATTCTGCCGGCTTTCTGAATCACTAAGTATGTGTTTGGTTTGGAGACGTGGTGGGATGGGATGGACCCATTCCTGATTTCTAGGATGGAACCAATCCAGTTCTTGTTTGGTTGCTGGGATGGGATCAACCCTGTTTTATGTTTGGTTGAGGGGATAAAAGGGGATAGAATGATCCCAGTCACCAGTTTGGATAGAGGGATGGGGATAGGACAGAAGGTGTGGTGACCTTTTGGTAAGGTTACCTCTGTGCTACTAATCTTTTGTCGCATGAATCAAACATTTGCTAGAATAAATGAAGCTCATCTCCGATGTTTTTTTTTGCATAATCAAATTATGTCGAATAAATGATCCTTTTTGCATAATATAGCAAGTTCAAGGCTTGTGACATTAGACAGTACATAAGTTATAGTATTCCTACTATTAGACCACAGTGCAGAGTTATATGTGGTTCCACCAAAAGAAATGTCCTACGCCTCCAAGGCATACATAATACATCGAATTCAAGCCACACAATATAGCAAGTTCAAGGCTTGTGACATTAGACAGTACATAAGTTATAGCATTCCTAATATTAGACCACAGTGCAGAGTTATATGTGGTTCCACCAAAAGAAACGTCCTATGCCTCCAAGGCGTACATAATACATCGAATTCAAGCCACACAATATAGCAAGTTCAAGGCTTGTGACATTAGATGATACATAAGTTATCGCATTCCTAATATTAGACCACGATTGCATAGTTATATGTGGTTCCACCAAAAGAAATTTCCTACTCCTCCAAATCACCTTCACATCCCGAAACCTCTCACTAATGAACATTGCAACCTGGTCTAGCTTGTGCTCGAACGGCAGGAGGTAGAAAGCCTTACCAATGTGAGGGTTAGCCACCAAATAAGCATAGTAGAAAGATATGTGGGTCTTATCAAACCCAGGAAGGCTTTTCAATTGGTCAAATAAGTCTGCAGGCAATTCATTTTCAGGTTTAGCGGCCATCTTTATAGCATTGGCAATGTTCTCACCTACACTTTTGAAAGCACTAATCAGCCCATCGTCTTCAATCTCAGGCTATCTTGGCCCTCTTGTTGGTCTTGCTTGCGAAGATGTTGCCCCATGATTATCCAATAGTACTCCCATCACTCACATCATGTGCGGGAACATCATCGGTTCCAGTTCCTCCATCCTCGCACCTAGAGTTGCACTTGAGTCCTTCGCGAAGTTTCTGAGCCATGCCATTGCCAAATATTGTTTGCATCTCACCATAGTAGTCTATAGGCTTGTTCGGATACTCAAGATCGCCTTGTGATCCTAGTATATGAAAAATAAATAAATTTCAGAAGCCCCAATTATGTGCGAGCAAGTATTGAAGTATACCGCACATGGTTATTGTAGTGCTCAAGATCAAGTGTGATAATGAAGTTATCTTCATCCCACCAAAGACACTCGACTTCCTAAGTCTATTTATCTTTGCAAACTTCCTTGACCAGGTTTTCAAATGGTTCTTGATTTGCTCACCAGTGCGCATAGTGCTGAACTTTTCATTGAGAGCCCTAGCACATGCATTGAGATGGACTTTCTTGAAGCCCTTTGATGTCTTAGCACCAGACCACCACATTGGCGGTGAGTCGACATGAAAGTGATCGAGCCGATGTCCATGTAGCATGGCCATTAGTGCCCCCAAGTCCTTCAACATGTTCATCCATTGTCTACCATGGCAACATAGAAAGTACACAAACAATTATGATAATGTCAAACACTCAGAAAGCATAGAATAATACTAACTTCAAGAAAGATGTTCATACACCTCAAATTCATGATGAATTATGTTTGTACAACTCAAATAAAACAAGCAATAGGTCCTTACAACTCAAATAAAATAAGCAATACGTCCTTACAACTCAAATACAACTCATATTGAACAAATACAACTCAAATTCAGTTAAAATTGTTGTTTTGACGGTTCGCCTTCATCCGATGCGCAATTTGTTGCCTAAAATTGACCATAGCTGCATGCTCACTTGCTTGACCAGTATACGTTGTAGAATGACTATAGTGTGGCCAATTAGAATCAGTAATAATAAAGTCATCGATCCCGTCTTGTATGACCCAATTGTGTATGATGCAACATGCAACAACAATGTCTACTTGAGTTCGGAAAGGGAAGAATGGAGTGGCATCATCAAGAATTTTGAATCTCCTTTTAAGTGACCCAAATGCACGCTCTATTGTCACGAAGAGATGAATGTCTAAGATTGAACAACTCTGCTCATTTTGCACCGATTATTCCCCATTCATTCAAGTGGTACAGTACACCACGAAAGGGGTAAAATCCGGCTTGGCTCCATATCCGACATCAACTAGGTAGAATTTGCCTAACATATGGTAAACAAGTTGGTCATGTTTGTACATTTCAACATTTTTATGGACAATTGAGGTAGTACTAATCTATTACCTTGTGGCACTCGAAGGCCATTCTCACGCTCTAGAGCATCTCTTAAAACTAGAGCATCATGTGCCGTCCCTCCCAACCACCAAGACATAGGTGAGCAGGAGATCAAAATCTACAACGGCCATTACATTTTGAGTGGCATAGGTCTTCCTACCACGAACAGTGTTCCATTTCCTTAGGAACAGAGGCTCTTACATGTGTGCCATCAATAGCTCCCATACAATCCTATTATGTGTTCAATAAAATCATAAAAAGATTAGGGGTCAGATAAGATTATATTACTACAGAAACTACAAGGAAGTAGGGATGAGCCTCACACCTTGAAGTAAGGATCCCACCTTGGGTTCCACGCTATTTTGCTTGGAGTGTCCAATGAAGGAGGCCTAATTAGTTCCCCTCGTAGCTCACCAATGGCACGAAGTACTTTGTTAAAATAACGGCTAACCGTTTCTCCGGATCTATCAAAATTAGTTCCAACTAATCTATTCCTAAGGTTATGCCCCACTGTATTTAAAAACATAGCCACTTGTTGCTCAACACACATATGGATTGAATCTTCAAGCAAACCACGGTTCCTAAAAAGGTTACAAAACCGAAAGAACTTTGCTCTATTAAGTCTTAGCATGTTCACACAAGTTGTATCGTCTTTCCAAATTTTGGTGTCGAGGTACTCAAGTCTCATCCTGTCCCTTTCATCCATAGGTCCATATGTTATTCCTACTCTCCTTGCATCCCGTTTACGTTTTCTAGATTCAATAATCATAGCCATCATTGCCAAAACCATATATCCAGCAGCAGCAAAAATTAAAAGCTTTCTCCTTTTGTCCATCTACAATAAATGAAGCAAACACAAAAAACATGTCTCCATGTCATGACATTTGCCCACCTTAGTTGCAACAAGTTTAATGACAAAACTAAGCATATGTTAAGTGTCACGCTGCATATTGTTAACTGCACAATCAAGCAAGTTTGCAGTGGAAATCGATGTCTACTACTCAATATCAGTACTACTGCTCAATATGTCGACTACTGCACAATATCAATACTACTCCTCAAAATGTCTACTACTGCTCAATAATACTTCACAAAATCATCTCGATCTCAATATTGTTTACTGCAATCATCTCAATCTCAATCTCAACATGTATATACAATGCAATTTTTGAGATCACACATCCTCTGCAAAGAAGCCTCGAAATGTCTACTCTCGCTCAATAATACTTCACAAAATCATCTCAATCTCAATATTGTTTACTGCAATCATCTCAATCTCAATCTCAACATGTATATACAATGCAATTTTTGAGATCACACATCCTCTGCAAAGAAGAGACGGGGCATGCTAGGGTTTCAAACCTTGCATCTGCAAATGAGATCTCCGGCAATGAGGTTGAGGAGAGTCGTCGGTGTGGAAGAACAGTGCACGGATCTCGCGGCGGTGAGGTTGAGGAGACCGTCGCCGGTGAAAGATCAGGGACGGATCAAGCCAAACCGCGCCGCAAGAATCCACGGATCCAAACCGAAGAAAAGAAACATGAATCGCACAAATCCAAACCCAAGAAGGCGAAAATCACCGATGTTGATGCGCACGCCTCCCAAGAACTGGCGGCGCGCCACGAGACCGGCGCGGCGGAGCGGCGGGATGGAGGAGGAGGCGTGTGTGGCAACTTTACCCGTCCGAGCCGGTGATGCGCCGCCGCTTGCTTTCCACCAGAGATGAGCGGCGCGCCGACCTCTGCGAGCGCGAGGCCGGCCGCGGCTTTGAGATCGAGAAGGGGCGAGTTTTCTCGACGGGAGGAGCTCGGGAATGACACGGGAGGAGAAACGGAGGAGCGGAGCTGCGAGGGGTGATCGCGCGGGATTTTCCCCTGCGCGAGGCACGTGTGCGTCCGAGGATGAGGGCGCCGCCCCACCGATTTCTTGGCCGCACCTTTATCCGTTTTTCCAACGTTTTGGGATCATCCGATCCCACGACTCGATCCAAACACCGTTTTTTTTGGGATGGACCTGGCCCATCCCCCATGATCCTAGGAACCAAACACATGCTAAGGTTCGATCGAACGACATGTAGTCTTGCATCAAAGCAAATATTGGAAGATAAGCTTCATTTTCTGACTAGAAAATTCAAAGGAACATGTAACTCCATAGAATGACTTTTTAGGATTTGTCATTCTCTATTATAGAGAATGCAATTAAGAATTTGGCACTCTATATTCAATTCGATTCAGGCTTTGTCATTTTTGCTCTTTTTCCTTATTTTCTGTGTTAATTGTCGTGGCCTAAAATCGGGAAAATAAGGGGAAATGGTAAAGTCTGAATTGGCAAACGAATAGAGTGATAAATTCTGAATTACATTCTCTAGCAAATCATGAAAGAACATTATATAGATTGTCATATTCTCAATTGTCCCAAAATTGAGCGCAGAAAATATTCTCCATGGAGTCTCCCAGCCCAAAAAGAGCCCGTCTATCTGTAAATCCGGCCCAATCAAAACCCAGACCAGGCTTCCCGTGACTTTTACGTTTATACAAGTTACTACTAATCTACTATCATGTGTCTGTCAAAAAAGAAGTTACTGTCATGTGAAGTCTTCTTAGATTCATGTTCCAGTAGACTACTACTAGGCAGGCACGCGGTTTTGCACGTTTGGACACTACGTACGAAGCCAGATTCACTCGCTGTCACACGAGCACAGGGACGGAGCTACAAGGTGGGCTTTGGTCCCACAATAATTGTGTAATTCTATAGAAAAAGCAATAGTATTTAAGGTAATTTAGCGAGTAGTCTTGATAATGACAACATCTAGATTGCATAATTCACATATCATCTAGTGTTAGTCTCTTCTGATTTTGAGCTCACGCTCTCTCACTTGCATGAGCACGCGACCAACGTTGACAAGTCAACTCTTTTTGGGCTATTGTGCGCGAGACAACCAAACACGATCTTTATCTTCCTTGCAAGTTGCCAGCAGTGACACCCAGCACCCGGTCTACGACCATCGCTAGGAAGAAGCTTCACTGGAGCTCTCCTTCCAGTGCATCCTCTCCTCTGGACGACTCCTGCATTTCAGGTCTGCCTGATGTATGTAGAAAAAAGAAATTGAGTGTTTGCCCTAGATGGCAATGTTGTCGCCTTATTACCAAAAGTGACCGTTGACGCGCCGTAATGACATTTTTGGCACAACGGACGTCCCGGTGTGTGACACGCGTCCGCATCTGTGCCTCCCGTACCCGGATCCCATCTCTACAGTGCGTGGGGTCCAAAAGCCGTCACGTCGCCTGTGCCGTGCACCTGGGGGCTGGACAAGGCCTGTCCGAGACCCAAGCCACGGCACCCCCTGCGCCGGTCCCCCCTAGCCCGGACGAGCGCCATGTGGCACCTCCGCTCCCCCCTATCCCGGATCCCCGACTAGAACGGTATTTAATCATTGGGCCGGATCACCCTACGACTAGGACACGGGCGTGTTTTCACCTTCCGTCGAAAGCATCCTCTATCCCCTCATCGTTTCCCCTGTCCCATCTATCAACTCCATCACCTCGCTGCCTCTGTCTGCATGCATGCTTAATCACAACGCACAGCACACGAGATTCCCTCCTGTTGCCTCACGGTAGCCGCGAAACGCCTTCGCATGGCTATAAAAACCAGTGTCGCTCTTGCTCTCGCTCTTGTTTTTGCGCTCGTCGCTGAGAACACACAGAATTAAACTAAAACTGTTTTCGGATTACGCTGTGGATTACCACGGTGTTTAGAGCAGTACTTAGGACCATATAAGTACAGTGAGGTCGACTTCAAGGGAGGGTAAAATTTCTTCGTATGCATTAGTTATAATTATTTTAGTCGTAGTTAATTAGTGGTAATTTATTAGTCATAATTAATTAGTGGTAATTTATTAGTCATAGTTAATTAGTGGTAATTTACTTGTAGTTTATAAGTGGTAATTAAGTAGTCATAATTAAATACTTGTAGTTAATTAGTCATAATTAATTAGTTGTAAATAATCAGTGGTAGTTAAGTATTAATTAATTAATCGTAATTAATTTAGTCATAGCATAGATAGTGATAATTAAATTAGTGGTAATTAAGTGGTCATAATTATGTAGCTGTAATTAATTTATTGGTAAGTAATGACTTGTAGTTAATTAGTGGTAATTAATTACGTGTGATTAATTACAATTAATTAATGGCACATAGTTAATTAGTGGTAATTAATTAATCATAATATTTCAATGGTAATTAGTTAGGTGTAATGAATTACTCGTAAGTAATTTATTGCTAATTAATCAATTTTATCACGCCGAAGCTCCTGCACAAGCCATGCTTGTATGTGTACAAGGCATGTGCGCAGGTCAGACAGATGTCTACACCGTATATCTCCGAGTACTACGACATGCAGCATCTTTTTGGTACATGGAGTGCAGAGTTTCAATCATATGGCGTGGACATGAACTATAGGGATCTTTGACCGGACAAGGTGAAATGGGACCCGAACAAGGCCTCAAAGTCAACTGGGAAGGGACGACAATAGACGCAGTGCATCCTGAACAACACGGATAACAGCCAGCGTGGGGGCCTGAGGCGCGTGACGAAGTGCAGGATATGCAAAACCCTTGGCCACTCCATGAATGATTTCCCCAACAGATCAAGCTCGTCTAGGTCTTGTCGTAATTAATTGTATTGTTTGCATGTTTGGGTCTGTCATTTAATGTAAACGGTAGTCTTATCATATTTGTGCATTTATGTACGTTATTCTTTCTTAACGAGTATGTATTTTGTCATTCTATTTGTTCGTAACTGACTCACTCTTGTTATGTGAGTTAGAGCAAAATATTAGGTCAGTCTTGGAGATGTCGGAATCGTCATCAAACTTCTATACGAAGATACTGTAAAAGCGCAAATGGCTTGCTGAGAGGGCTAAACCCTACCCAGATTATTCTATGAAGGATGCGCCGGTACCACCAGAGTTTCCACGCCCACAATATATGTGCGAACAACCGGCGAAGATCATTCAGTTCACACACCCGGCCACCACCGTCCGGGTGTGCTACACGTGCCGGAACATCCTCGTAAGTGAATCTTACACACATACACATTGATTTTTCACACCTTACGTTGCATTTAACATATTCCTAACTTTATTCACGCATAATGGCAGTCCGAGATGCGTTGCAACTTCTTCTAATGGATCAACGACTCAAAGATATACGATAGGGCGTTCATCCAGCAAAAGTACATGTTGAACTACGCGATGCGAGCCGAGACCTTCCAGCGATGGAAATCTTACGTACGCGACCCTATTGAAGAGGCACCGTCGACAAAGGGAAGGCTCCTGCTAGTGATACCGACGACCGGCCTAGAGCACCCCGTCGCCCTAGCACACTCCAGATCGATGAGTTAAGTGATGCTCAAATCACATTCCGATTATTGATTTTGCCTTTCATTCTGCTAACATCATGCAATTGTCCATCCCGTCTCGCAAAATATGGATGACTTCGACACTCGCTGCCACTGTTGGCAGTCCTAAGACAAGGGGAAGGGGCCGATGCGCCGCCAAGACTAACTTCAATCCTCGTTTTTTCGATTCCAAAAAAAAAAACACGGCACGTATCTTAGGTATTTTCTAGGTTGTTAATTCGTGCATGTTGTCGTTTGTAATGCATGTAACCAAACCATGCGCGACACGTAATTTGCAAATTACATTGCTTATTATGAAATTTCATCAATTTTATATTTCAAATTTTAGTTTGCAACTCCACATGAAAAGACGACGGACGACGAACACACATGCGCTCGGGAATCCAAGCCAGGGGGAGCGAAGGTGCCACGTCGTGGCGCTCATCTGGGCTAGAGGGCCGACAGAGGGGTGCCGTGGCCTTGGGGCTCGGGCGCCAAGGGCATGAATGCGCTTCGTCCGGCCCCTGGGTGCGTAGTAATAGACGATGTGATGGTTTGTAGATTGTCCCCCAACGAACGATAGAGATAGGATCCGAACGCGGATGCGTGTCGCACATCGGGATGTCCGTTGTGCCAAAAATGCCATTACGGCGCGTCAACGACCACTTTTGATAACAACAACACTAACAGTGCCATTTAGGGCAAAAACTCGAAAGAAATGCACTCCCTACTGTGTTGAAGCAAGGGTACACCCATCTTCTAGAACCGTCTGATAATAAATCCGGCGCATTAGATCGAACTGGACGAGAAATTAAGGGTGTCTGTTGTATTTCTTCGGCACAAGCTGTTTGATCCAACCAAAACTTTTTTATTATTTAATCATTTTTAACAATATTTTAAAGTTATCCCTTCGCTAACTTTATTTTCAAATTTGACCCCTTTGGTCACACCATGACGGGAGGCGTGGCAAAAGCAAGCTGTCACGCCACTTTTATCGACGTGGCCAAACCTGCCACGTAAGCCCTCGCCCGCGCACCGTGCCAGTGTGGATGGCTTGCGTGGCCATTGTCACAATAGTTGGCGTGACAGTGGCGGCTATTTTTTGAAGGTGTTCCCACGCTGGTGCTAAGTCCTGTCACGCCAGGGATCTGGCGTGGCGATGCGATCTATCACGCCAAGAACGCACCGCGTGACAAAGCGTCTTTATCACGCCAATGTGGGCAACCGAGGCGTTGCAAGCCAACTCCCCGCTTCTGGTGCTAAGTCCTGTCACACTAGGGATCCTCGTGTGACAGTACCAGTCTGTCACGCTATGGGCGCTGGCATGACAGTACCTCTGTAAGCAAAAAACATCAACATCTATGCATGTATCCATCCAATCATTTCATTCAAACAGTGACATGTATGCATATATCCATTCAATCATTTAATTTCATTCTACTTAGTCATTCATACATGCATCTACCCATTCATTACATCACTTGTGCTATCAGCACGAACCCTGTTCTAGGTGTGAACCTAGACGCTGGATGTTCGCTGCGCGTGCCCTCGACGATGTTAACTGAACCAATGTCCTTGCGATCATGGCGTTTACGGCCGGGGGGGGGGAGTGGCCTGAGTCGGTTGCGTGGCGGTGCGCGCACCAACAAGGTCCGAGAGGACCATCTCGTCGGGCAACCTGGCATCCACGTCGTCGTCGTCGTCCTCCTCCTCATCGTCTCGTGTGGCCGAAGTGGAAGTCATTGCCCGTGATGTAGCACGCAATGAGAAACTCTGAGCCGGGGCGGGTTGAACAACATCTGCCGCCGTGGTGCAATTCGTTTTACATGCCATTCACCGGCATCGGCGGCGAACCATCTACAAGGGAAAAAATAGTAAGAACCCGGTAATGACTAAATTGAAGCTAAACAAAACCTAATGGAAGAAGGGATTAATTTTCAGCACCATTTGATTTAACATACTAAAGTTGCTTTGGATGGACCTAAATATTGGTGAAATACGAATTGAAACAACAAAAGGTGTATTCTAGAACTTAAATTTACCTATACTGCTATACATTACATACACCAAATAACAGAAATGACATGTGCACCATGTAACTAGTGTCATTTATTCATGAACCTTGACAAGCTGTCTCTGCCTATCTCAATTTTTGTGCCTAATAGGAGTACATGAATCTTGCCAAACTAGTGTCATTTATTCATGAATCTTGCCTACCTCAACAAAGTTTATTCATGTGTTGGAAGCCCCCCTCCGAGCCCTCTGGTAGCATGAGCACCTCACTGGCCTCGTTGCTTATGCGTGAGAGCTTCCTTCCCTGTGAACGGGTAAACAATGTAAATTAGTTTGACAACCGTGACATTGGAAATTAGTAGGGGGATAAAATTTACTCACGTAGTAGGCGTTGATAGGGGGCCCTCTCCAGCTACGTGCTCGTCCATGTGAACTCATTGTACTCGTCCACAATATCCTCCTCGAATGAGTGACCCTCCCCTATGTCCGCCTGGGTCATGGCTGGTAGAAGTTACAGGCGCGCGACGCCGTGGATCCACCGGAGGTAGTCGACAAACTGAGGCATCTGATGGATCTACAGCACATCCCTGGACCGATTGGACCGGTCAGCCCACTCCAACACATAGGCACAGTGATAATGGGCTCAGTTGGTGTACCGGTACCTCTGCCTTCGGCTAATCCTGCCACGCAAACAAGCGAACTGTTAATATTGAAACCGCAAACAACGGTTGAAACGAACGGCGATAGTTACCCTTACCCATGAAGGTTCAGATCTGCCGAGAACTCCATCGGTGGAAAGTCTTGAAGCTTGCTAAACTGTCTCATCACCCGATGGGGCACGTGTTACTCCACCGCATGAAAGTAAATGAGTGGTGAGACCATGAGAGTCATCCACAAACCGTCGTCCCGCTCACATATCGGGTTCAGCTCCATTTCCAAGACCTCATCACGAGTATATGGCAACCACATGATATGCACAAGATTTACCAGAGATTACTAATGAAATCATACTTTGAACAAAATTATCAGCAAGCAAATTAAGTCATGAAACCATACCTGGTCTTGAGTGATGACGTTGATCTCGTTTGTGTAGCCGAGGTAGTGCGACCTCTGATGCCCAGTAGGTGGCACGATGGAGCTCCAGAGGTAGGCCATCGTTGGAAGCGACAAAGGGTTGTCAAGGGGCCAAGCCTGCAGGGAGATGGATTTCAATCGCTTTTTTATTATACTAGATAGAATATTAAAAAACCAAATATGTCTGTACCTTCAAGGTAGCACGAGTGGGCCTACCCATGGGAAAATGCTTCCACATCCACACTTGCAAGAGGTATGTGCAGCAAGTTGCCGTCGGCACTCTGTGAGCGGCACGCATCGCACAAGTGGCGGTACAGGCAAGCCAGTGCAGCGGAACCCCAACTGTAAGTCCTTGTCGTACTGAAATTAGCCAACATGGGCACGTATATCCAAGAGACGGCGTTGCCGGTACTGTCGAAGAATAGGAAGGACCTGAGTAGATGCCACACCCATGCTTGTGCGTAGCGCTACACTGTAACCTCGTCTGCGTCCTACGGGCACACATTGAAGTTTGCACGCAGCCACGACGTGAGCACGGCCAACGACCGATTGTCCCTCGTGTCCTGAGCTGGGTCGTCCGGTCACACACCCAACCACTCGCCAACCCGGTCACGCCAACTCGCGATGTTGATATCTCCAGTCATTGGAAGCCTGTCTATGGGAAGGCTCAGGATCATAGCTACATCCTGCAGCGTGATGGTCATCTCGCCTGACGGGAGGTGGAAGGTGTGGGTCTCCGGACGCCATCGGTCCATTAATGTTGTCAGTGCAACACCTTCCATGCGGGGTAGCCCGTTGGTGATAACCCGTGCCAAGGCAAGGAAACCAGCCTCGCGGACGTATGACACATACTGCTCATCCCAATCTAGAGGGGTGTGGGTCCGAGGGCGAAGTGGCTGGAGCACCTACCAAAGAAATATGCATCGACAAGGTCAAAAAGTTGAGAGCATGATCACATAGAGAAAAATTGTAACATCCCAATTTTCAGAGCTTAAAAATCTTTTAATAGTTAGTAGGGAGAAAATTCACCATTTGGATTTTATTTGAATTTAATTTCAAAAGCTTAATATTGGACTTTACAATCAAAAACATTTAATGTGAATAATTCCAACATGAACATTAACCAAAACTATTTTATTTGGGTTCTATGTGCTCAGATATATTTTCTAGATTTTTCTAGAATTTTTCTGAGTTTATTTGCTATTTTCTATTGCTTATTTGAATTTCTGGTATTTTCTAAATTAGAAAACCTATTAATAATCTCAGATAAATCCTTGGGCCTAAACCCATTCCTATTCCTAAACCCCGGCCCATTCTCCCGCCTTGACCCGACCCTTGAAGCCAGCTCGCCGCGTGCGCCTCCACGACATCACGGGCCGTATGTCGACCTCTCTCTCTCTCTCTCTCTCTCTCCGATCGAGGAGGAACGGCTAGATGCGCGTGAGGTAACCGGAGGGGTCCGAATGTTCCTTTGATTGTGGGCCGTTCGATCAAGATTCAACGGCCTGATCCTTGAGTCCGTATCGCAGCCGCACCATTTCGCACGCGCCGCGTCCTAACCATAGCCACTGACGTGTGGGTCCCACCCCGCCACGTCATCGTCATCTCCGAGTCGGGGACGACTGGGACTCCGCCGCCGCCCCGCTTTTCTCGCCGTCCGTGCCCTAGACCTCCTCAAGCCGCCCCTATATAAAGGGAGCTAGCCCTCGATATCCGCACTCCAACCCGCGCAGCCGCCGCTCAAAACCCTAACCCTAGCCGCCGCAAAAGCTCGGAGAAGCAATCTGCGCCGCCGCAACTCCGACGAGCTTGTTCTCCGCCGTTGGTTCCGCCCGCGCCTCTTCGTCTGCACCCTCGGCATCGCACGGAGCTCCTCTACCTCCTGGTGGCCTTGGTCTCGCCGGAAGCCCGCCGGAAGCCCACCGGAGCCCCGATCCCGACGAGCCCGAGACTTCGCCGCCGCTTCTACCTCACCGCCGTCCACCCTGGTTGTCTCCGTGAACCAGTGAGCACACCCGCGTGATCCTCGTGTCGCCCTCTACCTCCTGGTGCCATCCGTCGTCGCCGGCGAGCCGCCGTTCGTCGAGACCCTCGGAACCCGAGCGCCACCGCCTTCGCTGTCGTCCACGTCGGTGCCACCTCGGCGCCGCGTCAGCGCTCGTGCCTCCGTGTCGCATGCGTGGCCCAGTCACCGCCCACGTGTGCGCCCGCGTGGGTAGTCCACCGGTTTCCGGAACCCGAGGCTCGGTGAGCCAGTCTGGTGGCCGTGTCTCGGCGTGTGGGCCCACATGTCGAGTTTTCTTTTATTTATTTCTTTTCGAAATCTCGGCGTCGACTTGCGCATTAAATCTGATTTTCCTTTAGGAAAATAATTGATAAATTCATAAAATCGATTTTCAGATTTTATGTAATTTCAAACTTCGAGCTCATAACTTTTGCATCCTAACTCCGATTGAGCCCATTCAAATTTCTAAATTTGTCTAAATTCAAGATCTATTTATCTGAGATTTTTATTTAATTTTTGGAGCTTGTTTTGCCTCTGTTATTTATTTGTTTTGTTTGTTTGTGTCTCGTTTGCAGTAGACGTCGATCGTCGGAAATTTTGTGGAAGAAGGAGCACCCCAAGATCAAGACCAGTACATAGACCTTTTCCAAGGCAAGTCATACCTTTGATCATCTTGAACCCAGTTTTCAAATTACTTTGTGTTAAATTATTGCATTCTATTTTAATTATTTATTTAAATGCTTTGGGCATAGTTATTATCAACTTGTTATCACACCTTGGCCTTGTATGTCATATTTCCTTGTCACCCTAGATTGGTTACTAGTTGGTATTATTATAGCACCAACGTGGGTTGGTTAGATCGAGTACAATTGCTTAGCCATGCCACGAGTCATCATCACATGTAGGTGGCAAATATGAACTATGACTAAGTGACTATGGAACTTGTAAAGCGTGTGCTATGTGTTGTTACTTCGTGATGGCATGTGTTGCACTAAAACCAACCGGGTGGTAAAGGATTTAGGCGAGGCAAGTGGTGGAGACGTGTGACATGGTGGTCTATGTGATGGGAATGATGGTCTTTGTGACTTAGTTAGAAAATGGAAGTCTTGCCTTGGTCAATTAAGGACTTAACTTTGTGCGCCATTGAATCGAACCTTCTTGTCGACCACATGCAGGTATGGGACGGGCCTAACTTAGTAAGTTATGGATTCTCGGCATTGATGTTCGGTGGATAGGTTAGGGTGTGTGACAGGTGGAGGTGTGACTACTTGGTGGTTGCATCGCGGGACGATTCGTCTTCCCCGCCCAATGTGTGTTATACCAATTCTATGTGAGTGGTATAGCGGTTTGTAAGCACACTTGGGAATGTCAATGTTTGAGATGAAGTTTCCGAACTGTTTTGTTACGATTGGTGCTTGCTACACTAGTTGTATCTTGTGGGTAAAGTGTACAACCTCTGCAGAGTGTAAACTCGACCATAAGGTCAAAACCCTTATTTGTTATTCAAACTAATCGTTTACTTTATTTATCGTTTGTGTGGATCGATATTTACCTATGTTAACCTGTGTGCACTAGCGTGATCTGGACCGATCAAGTATACACGAGGGTTCGAGTAATCGTAATGCAGGTCCCGGCAGAGGTGGTATCAGAGCCATATTGACTGTAGGTCTTGACCTTAGTTAGATTGGCCGTCTTTAGAGTGTCCAAATTATTTTCTAAAGGAAAAATTAACTTGCAAAGTTAATTGATTGCTTAACTCTTCTCATGTCTCTCTCGCCTCAACTTTTGCTATAATCTCTTCTCTCCCATTGTTTTAAAGTTGCTCTTACCTGTTAAATCTGTCTTGACAGATGCCTCGTCTTGAGCTATGGTGGCGCCTTTGGAGAGTGCGCCACGAGCTTTGGAAGTTGCTATAAGTTCTTGGAGGTTTTGATCGTCCGTGACGTCGGCAACAAGCTGGGCGGTGAATGGACAAAACCGTGGAGTGATGTGTCGCCTGACGATCTATGCCGGAGGAGCGACAAGGCAAGCCAACCTTCGCGTCTCGTGAGGAAGATCACTTGGTGGAAGGTATCCGAGTCGTCGCGCTTGGCCATGCTGCGTATCGCAACATCTACGCACGGAGCTTGGACACCGTCTTCCGTTACCACCCGTAGCTGCGGTAGTGGACTTGCCAAAGACGCTACCCGTCCACAGAAGGAGAGAGCAACGCTACAATCGTGCACCTCGCACAGTTTGTGGCCGCCCAGGAGGAAGCCTTGGAGAGAACCATCACAGAGTTGGATCATGTCTATGAAGCCTTGCAAAGAGCTGAAGAGAAGGTCGCCACTCTGCAAGAGATCCTCTACGACCAAGTCCCCGAAGATGATGAAGACCTCGAGGAGGATTCTGAAGAAGATCCGGAGGAAGGCCCAGTTGAGCCCGAAGAAGATGCAGAGCTAGAGGAGCAGCGAGCGATTGCAGGAGCGCTGTTCTGCTGCACGATTCGAGGCATCGGATCGGTTGCCAAGATGCTGGCTCACTTCGAGTCTGGCCGTCGGGGCGTCGCGCGGTTGTGGAGGCTTTCTCGAGTAGTGGTCGTAGCCTCATTTTTTCAGGCTTAGCCAGTCTCAGTTTAGTGAGTCGCCCTTTAGGCGGTAGTTTTGTGTGCTTAGGTTGTTGTTTTCTTTTGTGTGCAAGTATGAGCTGCAAAGGTCCTTAGGCATTTGTTGCAGCCATACTAAGACCCTAAGTAATAAAGGTATTTCATTTGAGTTTCTTGATCAGTGTTTTGTTGGGTTTAACTTTGCCTGCTTAGTTCTCAACTTATCTTGTGCTTGCTACCTTATCTAACCCATGGAGCTTCGCCGATGGTTCAAACTCGTCCTGCTTCTTGCTAGTGGTTCCGGTACCCAGTAGCAGAAGCAATGAACAACCAGCCGCAGGAGCAGTTCCGCCATAAGCACCTCCAATTGACTTGCAGAACTTTGGAGCTTTCATGGCAGCACAGACTCAGCTGATGAACACTATGATGACTCAGATGCAAGCTATGAACAACCAGGCCAACAACAACAATCAACAGTATGGAGCCCCAGCTGCTCATGATCACCATGGACCATCCAAACTTGCAGAATTTATGAGGACTCGTCCACCAATCTTTTCTGGGCACGTCTCTCCAGTGGAAACAGATGATTGGCTCAGAGTTATTGAAAGTAAGCTGCTGATCACCCAGTTCAGCTATCGTGAAAAGGTTCTGTATGCCACTCACGGATGGAAGGCACCACGCTTTGAATGGTGGTAGAACTTCATGCCGCCCATGAGGCGCCACGAGATATCACACGGAGGAATTTTACGCGACATTCCGCCGTTATCACGCACGAGAAGGCATTATCGATCCAAGAAGGATGAGTTCGCGCTCTCAAGCAGGAGCTATGTCGATGTCGACTACCTCAACAAGTTTTCTCACTAGCTCGCTATGCGGCGGAAGATGTAGCCACGGACAAGGCTCGCGAGTCGCTTTTTGAAGGACTAAACACTCGGCTGCAAGTCAGTTTGATCGCCCATACTTTTCCTGACTTTCAAGAGCTGGTCAACAAAACCTTTGTTCTAGAGGACAAGCGCAAGGAACGGAGGATAACCGCAAACGCGGATGGCTCAACAAGGAAATCATCAATCACGGCGAGAGGCAAGAACGATTGCGGCCGCAGTTCAACGAGTTTCCACGGACTTCGTTGAGCACTGCACCAACTTCAACACCCGTCCGGTGCTCGAAATTTCCGCAACCACGCACTGTCAACCCCAATTCGAAGCAACCAACGAGAGCGCGCAAAGGTCATTACGCTATCGTCGGCGGGACATTTTGCCAACGATGTCGCAAAGGGGAACAATCACTCGATGCGTTTCAACCTTGGAGCTCGCCATCCAAGACAACGGCGCCAAGCATCAACCAAGGAGCTTCACAAGTTGCGGTCAAGCGGGAGGAGCACCACGATCCGTGATCGAGGCCGTGTCAACCACGTCACTCTGGAAGGAGCCGGAATCACCGGACGTCGTCTTGGGTAAGTTTACGTTAACTCGATTTGCATCGATTTTGTTTGATTACGGAGCTTCGCATTCGTTTGTTTCGGAATGTTTGCAACCAAAAATAAATTGGAAGTTATGCAACTTAAGCATACTCGTAGTCCATCGCTGGAGCGAGCTAAGTACTAGAGTGGGATGTTTAGGAGCTAAGTTACTCATAGCTGGAGTTGAGTTTCTAGCCAACCTAATTGTTCTAGACACCCAAACCCTAGATGTCATTCTTGGCATGGATTGGTTATCCAAGCACAAAGCCATGCTAGATTGTGGCCGAAGAGCCGTAACAGTCGAGGATGCCAAAGGAAACAAGGTAGAGTTTCTGGCCACCTCAGTTCGTGATGGACATTTGCTAGTAAATAGTTTGAAGACCCTTTCCTTAGAAGAAGTGTCAGTCGTCAGTGAATACCCAGATGTGTTTCCAGAGGAGTTACCAGGAATGCCACCGGATCGTGACATCGAGTTTGTTATCGACCTAGTGCCAGGGATAGCACCAATTTCAAAGAGACCTTATCGGATGCCAGCCGATGAATTGGTAGAGATGAAGAAGCAGATAGAAGAACTTCTTGAGAAAGGTTTCGTGAGACCTAGTTCGTCGCCATGGGGAGCACCAGTGTTGTTTGTCAAGAAGAAGGATGGAAGTATGAGGATGTGTATTGATTACCGTTCTCTCAACGAGGTTACCATCAAGAACAAGTACCCACTACCCCGGATAGATGATCTGTTTGATCAGATGAAAGGAGCCGGATTATTCTCAAAGATCGACCTGCGATCAGGTTACCACCAGCTAAAGATTTGTCCTAAGGATATACCGAAGACCGCGTTCTCAACACGGTATGGACATTATGAATTCTTAGTCATGTCCTTTGGTCTGACTAATGCCCCTGCATACTTCATGAATATGATGAATAAAGTATTCATGGAATATTTGGACAAGTTCGTAGTTGTGTTCATTGATGATATTCTAGTGTACTCCAAGTCGGAGGAAGAACACGCTGAGCATTTAAGGATAATATTGGAAAAACTCAGAGAGCATCAGTTGTATGCCAAGTTCAGTAAGTGTGATTTTTGGAAAAAGAAAGTGGATTTCCTTGGTCACGTGATGACAGCCGAGGGAGTAGCAGTTGACCCCGGTAAAGTTAAAGCAGTATTACATTGGGAGTAGCCCAAGACCGTGACTCAGATTCACAGTTTCTTGGGAATGACAGGTTATTACCGCCGTTTCATCGAAGGTTCTCATCGATTGCTAAGCCTCTTACGCAATTGTTGAAGAAGGAGAAAAAGTTCACTTGGACTCCAGCCTGTGAGGAAAGTTTTCAAGAGTTGAAGAAACGTTTGACTTGACCCGATCTTGGTCTCGCGGATATTCGCAAGGATTTCGATATCTACTGTGATGCTTCGCGTCAAGGATTAGGATGCGTCCTGATGCAAGAAGGAAGAGTTGTCGCTTATGCGTCAAGGCAGTTGAGACCTCACGAAGAGAATTACCCTACTCATGATCTGGAATTAGCTGCCGTAGTGCATGCTTTAAAGATTTGGCGTCATTACCTCATCGGTAATCGTTGTGAAGTCTACAGATCATAAGAGTCTAAAGTATATCTTCACCATCGATTTGAATATGAGACAGAGAAGATGGTTAGAACTAATTAAGGATTATAATCTTGGAATCCACTACCATCCCGGAAAAGCCAACGTAGTCGCAGACGCTCTAAGTCGTAAGAGTTACTGCAATGCTTTGGAAGTAAAGAAAAGTTGCCCAGAACTTTATGAAGAATTTCAAAAGCTAAAGCTAGAAGTTGTGTCTGAAGGATTTGTAGCCAATCTGGAAGTACAGTCTACCCTGGAGAAGCAAATTCGTGAAGCACAACCAAAGAATCCTGTGTTGTCAGACATCAAGGTCAAAATGGCAGAAGGGAAATTCAAAGATTTCACCAAGGATGATCAAGACATACTCTGGATTAATGGTCGTATCTGTACCGGATATCGATGGTGCGAGACGATTAATCTTAAAGGAAGCCCATGACTCAAAGTATTCGATCCACCACCGAAGTACCAAGATGTACCAGGATGTTAAGACTAAATTTTGGTGGCCAAATTTGAAACGAAAGTCGCGAGTTCGTTGCCTTGTCGCGACACCGCCGAAAGTAAAGGCGAACACGAGAGACCAGCGAGTTTGCTTTGCAACCGTGAAGAATCGAGAATGGAAGTGGGAAGAGATCGGAATGGATTTTATCACGGTTTACCCAAGACCCAATCGGATTACGATTCGATCCGGTAATAGTCGATCGTCTAACCAAGGTCGCCCATTTCTTGCGATCAAAACCACATACTCGGAGATCGCCTTGCGGAGTTGTACATGGCGAGTGTCGGTTTGCGGTGTGCCCAAGAAGATAGTGTCGGATCGAGGATCTCGGTTCACCTCTCGTTTTGGCAAAGTTTGCATGAAGCATTGGGCACCCATCGAATTTGATGCGCGTATCACCCATGACGGATGGGCGGTGAAAGAGTCAATCGATATTGGAGGATATCTTTGAGAGCTTGTGCTCTAGCTAATGCTACCGATGGGATAAAAGTTTACCGTATGCGAAATTCTCATACAACAATAGTTATCAAGCGATGCGCAAATGTCACCATTTGAAGCTTTGTATGGCGTGCTGCCAACCTCGTTGAATCGGTGAAAACAATTTGAGCGATCGATGTTCGGCGGACATCATTCAAGAAGCGAAAGAGCAAGTGGCCATGATCGAGAAAGATTGAAGATAGCTCGGTCGAGCGTAAGAGCTATGCGATAATCGTCGCCGTGATCTCGATTTTGAACCCGAGGATTTCGTTTATCTTGGTGACCCGCTCGAGAGGTGTCAAAGGTTTCATGCCAAAGGAAGCTTGCCCTAGGTATGTTGGTCCATTCAAGATTTTGGGCGCCGTGGAGAAGTTGCTTACGCTTGGAGCTACGCGATCGTTAGCGAGTGCATGATGTCTTTCATGTCTCGCGGTTGAAGAAGTGCCTTCGTGTGCGGAAGAGCAAGCCCGCTAGAATCAATTGATCTAAAGGAGGATCTTACCTACAAAGCGCACGATCGGGATTTTGGATGTCGCAGAGCGCCTCACGAAGCAAGGCTGCTGCGTTTTGCAAGGTCGGTGGAGCAACCACTCGTAGAAGAGAAGCAACGTGGGAGCGTGAAGAAGAGATGAAAGCCGAGTTTCCTAGCCTTTTCTCTGCTAGCTTTGAATCTCGGGTCGAGATTCCTTTAAGGGGAGGTTTGTAACATCCCAATTTTGAGCTTAAAATCTTTTAATAGTTAGTAGGAGAAAATTCACCATTTGGATTTTATTTGAATTTAATTTCAAAAGCTTAATATTGGACTTTACAATAAAAAACATTTAATGTGAATAATTCCAACATGAACATTAACCAAAACTATTTTATTTGGGTTCTATGTGCTCAGATATATTTTCTAGATTTTTCTAGAATTTTTCTGAGTTCATTTGATATTTTCTATTGCTTATTTGAATTTCTGGTATTTTCTAAATTAGAAAACCTATTAATAATCTCAGATAAATCCTTGGGCCTAAACCCATTCCTATTCCTAAACCCCGGCCCATTCTCCCCGCCACACATTGCGGCCACCTCGCCATGCATCTCCGCGACATGCGGGCCGCGTGTCGGTATCTCTCTCTCTCTCTCTCTCTCTCTCTCTCTCTCTCTCCGAGCGCCTCGCTCGTTCTCCACCGTCCGATCAAGGAGGAACGGCTAGATGCGCGTGAGGTAACCGGAGGGGTCCAAATGTTCCTTTGAGTGTGGGTCGTTCGATCAAGATTCAACGGCCTGATCCTTGAGTCCGTATCGCAGCCGCACCATTTCGCACGCGCCGCGTCCTAACCATAGCCACTGACGTGTGGGTCCCACCCCGCCACGTCATCGTCATCTCCGAGTCGGGGACGACTGGGACTCCGCCGCCGCCCCGCTTTTCTCGCCGTCCGTGCCCTAGACCTCCTCAAGCCGCCCCTATATAAAGGGAGCTAGCCCTCGATATCCGCACTCCAACCCGCGCAGCCGCCGCTCAAAACCCTAACCCTAGCCGCCGCAAAAGCTCGGAGAAGCAATCTGCGCCGCCGCAACTCCGACGAGCTTGTTCTCCGCCGTTGGTTCCGCCCGCGCCTCTTCGTCTGCACCCTCGGCATCGCACGGAGCTCCTCTACCTCCTGGTGACCTTGGTCTCGCCGGAAGCCCGCCGGAAGCCCACCGGAGCCCCGATCCCGACGAGCCCGAGACTTCGCCGCCACTTCTACCTCACCGCCGTCCACCCTGGTTGTCTCCGTGAACCAGTGAGCACACCCGCGTGATCCTCGTGTCGCCCTCTACCTCCGGGTGCCATCCGTCGTCGCCGGCGAGCCGCCGTTCGTCGAGACCCTCGGAACCCGAGCGCCACCGCCTTCGCTGTCGTCCACGTCGGTGCCACCTCGGCGCCGCGTCAGCGCCCGTGCCTCCGTGTCGCATGCGTGACGCCCGATCCGCCACGTGTGCGCCGCGTGGGTAGTCCACGGTTCCGGAACGAGGCTCGGTGAGACCCGTCACCGTGGTCGTGTCTCGGCGTGTGGGCCCGCATGTCGGGTTTTCTTTTATTTATTTCTTTTCCGAAATCTCGTGACGTCGACTTGCGCATTAAATCTGATTTTCCTTTAGGAAAATAATTCGATAAATTCATAAAATCGATTTTCAAGATTTTATGTAATTTCAAACTTCCAGAGCTCATAACTTTTGCATCCTAACTCCGATTGAGCCCATTCAAATTTCTAAATTTGTCTAAATTCAAGATCTATTTATCTGAGATTTTTATTTAATTTTTAGAGCTTGTTTTTCCTCTGTTATTTATCTGTTTTGTTTATTTGTGTCTCGTTTGCGAGTAGACGTCGATTCGTCGGGAAATTTTGTGGAAGAAGGAGCACCCCAAGATCAAGACCAGTACATAGACCTTTTCCAAGGCAAGTCATACCTTTGATCATCTTGAACCCAGTTTTCAAATTACTTTGTGTTAAATTATTGCATTCTATTTTAATTATTTATTTAAATGCTTTGGGCATAGTTATTATCCAACTTGTTATCACACCTTGACCTTGTATGTCATATTTCCTTGTCACCCTAGATTGGTTACTAGTTGGTATTATTATAGCACCAACGTGGGTTGGTTAGATGCGAGTACAATTGCTTAGCCATGCCACGAGTCATCATCACATGTAGGTGACAAATATGAACTATGACTAAGTGACTATGGAACTTCGTGTAAAACTGTGTGCTATGTGTTGTTACTTCGTGATGACATGTGTTGCACTAAAACCAACTGGGTGGTAAAGGATTTAGACTGAGGCAAGTGGTGGAGACTGTGTGACATGGTGGTCTATGTGATGGGAATGATGGTCTTTGTGACTTAGTTAGAAAATGGAAGTCTTGCCTTGGTCAATTAAGGACTTAACTTTGTGCGCCATTGAACCGAGCCTTCTTGTGCGACCACATGCAGTATGGGACGGGCCTAACTTAGTAAGTTATGGATTCTCGGCATTGATGTTCGGTGGATAGGTTAGGTGTGTGTGACAGGGTGGAGGTGTGACTACTTGGTGGTTGCATCGCGGGACGATTCGTCTTCCCTGTCCAGCGGTGTGTGTTATACCAATTTTATGTGAGCTGGTATAGCGGTTTTAAGCACACTGGGAATGTCAATATTTGAGATGAAGTTTCCGAACTGTTTTGTTACGATTGGTGCTTGCTACACTAGTTGTATCTTGTGGGTAAAGTGTACAACCTCTGCAGAGTGTTAAATCAATCTATTCGAATAGCCGCGTCCTCGGTCATGGACATGCTCGGTGATTTCACACGAGGGGTAGTTTTCATAAAATGTGGGAATGGGAGCTGTGTGACCTCAATCATATGGCTATGTGAAATAAACTGTTTAGTTGTGTGTCTTTGTGGAAATAACTGTTAAATTAATATTGTTTATTTGTTTTGATTTATGTTTTCAATCTATTATTTGTATTCAATTGCAAATGTTGCTTTTATGCAAAAGAACCACAGAAGCCTTTTATTTGGAATAAGCCTGCATCTATACATTGCATTACGTGGTATGATTTGCAGTACGGTTGTGTACTCACGCTTGTTGTAAAACTTGCGCCCAAACCTCGAGAAGAGGAGGAGTCTACGCTTTGAGGAGGAGTTTTGAAGGCGATCGTTCGTTAAGGTGCGGATCGATCGGTTGCTGTGGTGAATTGGTGGGATCTCTGTTGAGTTTTCCGTTCATTCTTTGCTTTATTTCTGTTAACCTGCGAGGCTTAATAAGTGTAAACTCGACCATAAGGTCAAAACCCTTATTTGTTATTCAAACTAATCGTTTACTTTATTTATCGTTTGTGTGGATCGATATTTACCTATGTTAACCCTGTGTGCACTAGCGTGATCCTGGACTAGTGCAGTATACACAGAGGGTTCCAGAATCGTAATTCTGGGTCCCGACAAAAATGCATATCAAGGTCAACAAGGTAGAAATCTCACCACACCCTCGACCGCTATAAGGTGTGTGTGATGGTCATTATCGTACTCCAAGAGGAGCAACGCGTACTGCGGGTGTTGCGACATCTTGCAATTGAATTAAGATTTAAGATTGGATTTCAGTTTCAGTTTCAGATTTAAGATTTCCTTGACAAGGCCATCAAAAACAAAAGGCTAGCATAAAAGTTTTAGTTTTAGTTTCAGTTTTTCAGGTTTCAGGTTCAATTTCAGTTTCAGATTTCCAATTTTTTTATTTCAGTTTCAGTCTCAGATGTCAGGTTTCAAAATTCAAAATTTTCAATTTTAGTTTCAGATTTTTAGAATTCAGTAAACATAAAATAATTTGCAGTTTCATATTTTAGTTTCAGTAAATCTCACCATAGATCACCATTCCTTACTCAATTTTAATTAGTTTATCAACAAGGTGACCACACTTCCAAGTTTTCTGAGTAAATAAAAAGGACATGTGATGAAATTTGCTTCAAAAATTTACCACATTAAGCTATTCAACCTGTGAAAGTTTCAGACTAGTACCTTCCAAAGGTAGTAAACTGTACATTAGGCTATCACCATTAGCAATCACAAATAAACATATACATCAGATCGTACAAGTAAGCATATACATCAGATCAACATAAAATTTTTAGTCCGCTAGGGAGTGAGAATCAGTGAGCCACTATTTATGTAAAATGATGTTACAACTTGATTGAGAGAATTGAGATGACCGTATTGCCAAAAAATTTAGTGAAACTTCCACATGTCAAGAAGTAGTAAAGAATTAACTTTGCCATCTCTAAAATTGGCCCTACATTATTGTCAAAATAGTGAAATACAAGTTATTTCTGAAATTAACTTCCAGCATGGATCTAAATGGAACTCCTGAACTTTCAGAAAGAGAAACATTGCATTGTATTTGTGTCATTGTGTGTATTGGTGTAATTAGTTAGTTACCTGTAGGACCTACATTGCCCAGACTAGACACGGGCATTGGCGTCTTTGTCTTGCGACGCGACGACGGCACGATGGACCTGAGGCGCACGTGCCATGCACCGGGTGGTCCGCTCGACCGCCGCCGTCGCGTCGCGCAGACGCCCGAGTCATCTCCGACGAGCCCAAGAACGGCCCAAAGGCCCACCATGCCGCAGTTGTGCCATGCGACCTAAGCACGGTCCCATCACCGTCGCATGGCACACTATGGAAATGAGGGAGGGTCAGGGAGCGAGCCACGGAGGGGAGAGGGAGGAGAGGACATGTGACCCCACCTGGCCACTTGGGCGTCGTCAACCTCCACGCACTGACGCACCCGAGGGCGACTTTGAGGCGTGGCCGCGCGGGCGGAGCGAGGGGGCCCGTGCGGTGCGCCATGCACCTCACGAAGGGCCAGTGGAGGTGTGCGGAGAGGGGAGGGGTGAGCCCGAGGAGCCGGAGCGTCGGGTCCGCACGACACGAGGGAGCTGAAGGGGCAGCGACGGAGCCCGACGGGAGGAGGTGGGGGCCGCGGGGGGATGGGGATGGGAGAGGCTGGCCACCGGCCCACTGTCGCGGCTGCGTGGAGAGGGGAGGTAGGGGCGTAGGGCTGCGCGGCAGTGGATGAGGAAGAGATTGGGACTGGGACCGGAGGACAGGGAAGAAACCGAAGAGACCGAAAAGATTGGGAAGAAACCGAAGAGACCGAGAAGCTTCTCGGCTCGACTGAGGAGGGAGAAAATAAGAGGGAGAATGAAAAAAGAGAGGGAATGGGGAAAAAGAGGAGGAAAAAAAAGAAAAGAGGTTAGGGAAAAGGTAGAAAAAAATATATGATAGGAAATATAGAATAAAATAAAAAAAATTCATAACACTGCAACACACAAATATTTATGAGAATAACTAAAATTTATTCATTGTTTGATACAGTACAAATACAAAGTTTGCTGCCTCGTTAAAAACCTTACCCCCCAGTGTGGGGTACCCCTGGTAAGGAAAAGAGTGGAGCAATTACATGCACATAGATAGACTAGTTGACGTCGAGATTCTCTAGGTCGGCTATCGCCTCCGTGATCTCTGAACCCTCGAGCTAATGTTGCGTCCATTCATCGACGCTCTCCCAGTCTTTGAGGCATGTGAGTGCCTCAACCATCTCAGGTGTGAGAGACGACCTCCTTGGCTCGATGATCCTCCCCACCGTACCGAAAGTGGCTTCTGTTGAGACAATCGACACCAGAACCACAAGTACATCTCGTGCAAAATGTGAAAGCACAGGATAAATACGCTGGTGGTTCTTCCACCATAAGAGGAGGTTGACATCATTGCCATCCGCGAAGTCAAGCTCGGTGTTCGCAAAAGGTGTGTTGAGGTAGTGGTTGATCTCTACTCTTGGATTCCATTGAGACCTGGTCGACACACGAGAAGATGAACTGGATGCCGGGCCTTTCAGCTTCTTTCAGACATTGGATGCGCTCACATTGCGTTGTCCTTGTTGCGTTGTTGAGGCAGTTGTTCTCGATTGACTTGCGCTGCCAAACTATTCATAATTCAAATCGAAAACTCGGAAAAGCTCATCATGAATGTGAGTGTAAGCCTCAGAAAAATCAAGATTAAATACCTCCCCAATTCCCTCGTAAGCCCCCTTCAAATCTGCTAATTTTCTCCGAGGATCCATAATAGTACCAAAACAATAAAGATGTGGGATAGCTTAAAAATATTTTAAAAATTTTCTCTGCATTGGTTCAATAATAGGTCTCAGAAGGGCATCATCTCTGTTTTCCTTAAAAGCGTTAGCAATAGTTCAAAGCCACTCGATGACTAAGCAAGAAGCAGAATAGTAAACACCAGATAAAATTGTGGTTGCATCGTAAAATACTTTCAAAAAATCATAAAAACGACCAGCAACTAGCCAATCTGTTTCAGTAACCACCTGCTTGCCCGAATTAGTATTAACGAAGAGAGTGATGATGTACTCGTACTCCTTGCACCGCTCCAACATAGTATATGTGGAGTTCCACCGCACCTTCATGTCCAGGTTGAATTTCCTTGGCCTCTTATTGTTGGCCTTGCAGTACTCCTTGAACTGGGCATATCTTGGGCCTGAAACTGTAATGATCTGGATAGCATCGCGTGTGTTGTCTAGACTAGGTTTCATTACTTACAAGCCTGCCTGCACGGTGAAGTTCAAGATGTGGCACATGCATCTCTGGTGGAGGACAAAACCGCAAGTATAGGACTCCAGATGCGGTGTGAGGAACTCCATGGCCGTCGTGTTAGCTGAGGCATTGTCAAGAGTGATGACAATAATTTTGTTCTCTATTTTAAAATCCTGAATTACTTCTAATACGCGTTGTGCGATGGCCTCTCCGGTGTGTGCCTCATCAATAGACCTAAAGCCTATAACTCGTTTATTCAAGTTATAATCCTCATCTAAGTAATGTGCAACAACACTAAGATAGCCTGCCCTTTGGTGGGATGAAGTCCATATATCGGAGGTTAGAGCAAAAGGAAATGTAACTTTCAGGAAATTTTCTTTCAAACTAGACAGTTTACGTTGGTAGAGTTCTATTATGTCTCGCTCAATTGTTCTCCTACTTACGTGTCGGTATTGCGGGCAAAAACCACGTTAGATCATTCTTTCGAAACTAGAGCTTTCGCCTATCCTAATCGGAAGATTCTCAGTAACTATATATCTAGCAATTTCGTCTCTAGCTACTTGAGGGTTGTACATCCATGTACTTACCGAACGATCGGCCCCAAAGTTAAGTTGGGTCTAGACATTCCCTCCTTGC
The DNA here is from genome assembly GCA_036346255.1 of Ampelocalamus luodianensis. Taxonomy (NCBI): domain Eukaryota; kingdom Viridiplantae; phylum Streptophyta; class Magnoliopsida; order Poales; family Poaceae; genus Ampelocalamus; species Ampelocalamus luodianensis. The sequence goes on from CM070621.1 coordinate 23,698,812, forward strand.
GTCTGCCCAGTCGCTATCTTTTTCAAACACGCCTATGCATGTCGCTTGAGATGACATGTTCCTCCACCTGAACATGTAGACAATTTAGTATGACAATATTTACATGTGGCATAAGGTACCTGCTGCCCATCCTCCATTTCTATGTTGTACTCCATATGCAGTCAACACCATGCATGTCGACCGCCGGAGCTTCCACCTCTTGCATGCACCGTTGCACCAGCGTCGCCGACGTCCGGGGTGGAGACGTGGGCATCCTTGAAGCCCTCCGTTCCATCCATATGTTGATCATCCATACCACAGTCTCGCATGCCCGGGGAGAGTTGGTGAGGATCGATCTCTTGCTCTTGCACTTCTTCTACGGGAGGAGGACTAGGAGTGCGAGGCGTGCTCTCCTGCTCCGCCCTGCTGTTTTCTTCTTTCCAAACATACCAGAAGACTTAGAGAGCGAATAGAGAGCAAAGGGAGAGCACAAGTAAAGATTGTTGTGTGGTGCGGTGAACAAATGAGGAGAGGAAGAGAATTTATAGGCAGGAAGGATTCTTCGATATGAACTCTCATCCAAGACCACAAGGTCCACAACGTCTCTCTGCTACCTCTTTGCTACCATCTTATCACTGCAAAAGAAAAGACTAGGAGTGCGATGCATGCTCTCCTGCTCCGCCCTGCTGTTTTCTTCTTTCCAAACATACCGGAAGACTTAGAGAGCAAATAGAGAGCAAAGGGAGAGCACAAGTAAAGATTGTTGTGTGGTGCGGTGAACAAATGAGGAGAGGAAGAGAATTTATAGGCAGGAAGGATTCTTCGATATGAACTCTCATCCAAGACCACAAGGTCCACAACGTCTCTCTGCTACCTATCTGCTACCATCTTATCACTGCAAAAGAAAAGACTGGCACACAGTCACACTGCCACACCACACTGTCGCACGGCGGCACGGGGCACGGCCCGCACTCGCACGTCTCTCATCCTTTCCTCTCTATCTGGTCTCCATCGCCCCCAACTACCATTTCCCACGCCCACACCACACTGCCGTAGCCCAACGTCTCTTGTCCTCTCCTCCCTCTCCAGTCTCCATCGCCCCCCGCAATGGCCGGCTCCCTCTCCTCACTCCTTAGTCCTCACCCCAACGCCCTCCACCTCTTCCACTCCCCGTCCCCCAATCCCTTCCCTCTCCAACTGCCTCCCTCCCGTTCCCTCCCCTCTCCGTTCGCCTCTCTCCCCTCTTCGGTCTCCATCGCCCCCAACGGCTCTCTCTCCAGTCCCCACATGGCCACACCTCCCTCTCCAACGGCCGGCCGCCTCTTCCACTCCCCGTCTCCTCCACGCGGCGCCTCCCTATCTTCCCCTCCTCGGCTCCCCCAGTCCCCCCAAGGGCCCAACTCCCCATTCCACTCCCCCACACGACACCTCCGCATCTCCCCCTCCCTGGCTCCCCCAAGGCCCCAAGCCCCCAACTCCTTCCCACTACCTGTTGTTCCCGACGCCTCCCCATTCCACTTCCCCACGTGGTCTGCTCTGCTGGCAACTTAGGCCCCAAGTCTAGGTCCGTCTCCAACGTCGCGCCCTGGATCTTCACCGTCGGCGCCAGCACCATGGACCGTGGAGTTGCGCTATCCCCTTGGCTGGAGCTCACGGCCCGCCGGTGCCCCCTGGAGGCTAGATCTAGATGTGCCCATCGGTCCTTATCGTCCTTGACACCTCCCCATTGGAGTGGTGAACTGGTGATGAGCAAAAAAAAAAAAAAATTGTGTGCTTCGCGTTCGGATGTGATTGTGATTTTGTGAATGATTCAGTTTTTGCATTTGATTTGGGATTGGAGTGTGTGTGGTTTGCGTTTGCCGCGCCGAGGCGGCGGCGAGGCGCAAGCGACCGAGGACAAGGCGATGGTCGTGGGTGATGATCGCTGATGCGGCGGTCGCGCTTGCAACGTGGCGCGTGCCTCGCGCCAGCGCGCGCCGTGCGAACGTGTCGTGCTGGCTTTGGGCCCTCCGAGCACGAACGTGCCGTGCCGGCCCAAGCACGGCCCACAGCGGCATGCCATGCCGCCGCGTCGTCGCCGAAGTCGTCGGCCTAGCCGCGCCCTAGGTGTCGTCTTGCGTCTTGCACGACCCTAACGATGCTCGGTGTCTTGTGCTTCCATCGTGCCGGCCCAGCCGTGCCATGGGCCGGCTCGCAAAAGTCCTGGCCCGTGCCTAGGTCTAGCCCAGACCATTCAAACTAATTCTATCAAACATCCAATTCGGCATAAACCCTAAATCCACAAATCAAACTGATTTAATCCAAAATAAATGGAGGGAATGTGTTACATTACCTTGGGGGATGATCTCCACGGGTTTATGGGTGTCGAATTGGCTCCAAATCGTCGAATTTGGGGGAGGTTAGGGGCGGAGAGGAGAGAGGACATGCAAGGAGAAAGAGATGAATTTGGGGGGGAAATGAAGAACTGGATGGGTTGACGGCACCTAAGTCATCACTGTCATGCCACACACGTTGGCGTGACAAGGCAGACTTGTCACGCCATGAGTTTGGGCGTGGCAACGGCCACACAAGTCCTCCACGTTGGCACGGCGTGCGGACAGGGCTTGCGTGGCAGGTGTGGCCACGCCGAGGACAGTGATGCGACAGAGTGGTTTGGCCACGCTGCGCATCATAGCGTGACCAAATGAGTCATAATTGAAAATAAAGTTAGCGAGAGGTTAAAAGGTAGCGAGGGGTTAACTTTAAAATATAATTAAATAAAGGATTAAATAAAAAAAATCATCCGGCCATTCCAAACTTGTTGAACTGCAAGGTGCTATTCGCCTCTACCATTCCTTTATGACGGCATAATATACTTCCAATAGAAATGAAGTACATTTTGGCACGTATTAGTATTAGTTCTTACCGCTAAGATTAAAGTTGAACAAACAAAAATGAAAACGGATTTCTGTATTGAGGAGAAAAATACATAAGATCTAAGGTGATTAGTATTAAGGTATTGTTTCTACCGTACTATCTAAAACGACGGTCTAGATTAAGCGTTGTAGTTAAAAAAAAAACACTAAAATCGCTGTGATAAATAAGTGAGGAAAAAAAAACAAACTCTATCCGAAGAAGAACGGACGAGTCCAGGTCATCTCATCCCTAACCGTAAAGCGTGCCTTTCCTCATCCCTGTCCTTGCGGTCGACGTGACCACTACTATTCTGTTACTACCCATCCACGTCACGGGAGCACATCTCGACCGCCCGTTCCGGATCCGACGGCCGCACGATCTCTCTGCCCTACTTGCGCGGCCCCGCCAGCAGCGAGCGCCGGAAGAGGACGAGCAGCAACAGCGCTCTGTTCGCTTCGTCCCTGCGTTCCCACCGCTCTCTAACACCCCCCCCCCCGCCTGTTCGCGTACTCCTCTCGTGTTCCCACCTCTCTCTCTCACCCCTAACATCGCCTCGGGGTTCGCGGCGGCGAAGCTTCCGCTATCCTCGGCGTCGGGTCGTCGTCGGCCGGGTAATGCCACCTGCTCCCGCTCCTTGCCCTCCCTCTCGTCTGGATCTCAGGTGTGTGAGATTCAGTTGTTGCTCATGAGAACTGCGATTCGCGGAGATTTTTTATCGGTGTGAGTTATGGGAGGTGACGTTTGGTTGGTGGATTCGCGCTTGGTTTGAGGGTTGCGGAGTTTTCTGGGGTTGATTTGAGGGATGAGGGAAAGTGGTGAGACATGTGATTGGTCGTGTAGTGTAGATGATGTGTAGACCCTGTACTAGCTAAATTTATCTGGATCCAGGCTAATTGAATGACCAATGAGGATTTATCTGGGATCCTAACAGTCTAATAAGTTGTGAGGCTTTCCTATTTGTCATAGATGAGCTTTACATGGACTGACTAGTTACCCAGTTCATTTATTCGGTGTGATTCATCTCTGCATGTTATTAGATGGGCGTACAAAACTATAGATATTTGCAAATCATTTACTTTTGTGCAGCTTGGGCCTAGCCAGCGGTTGCTCGTTTTTTACCGAGTTCTTTCAATTAAGTCTTAAGAAACCAAGATTTTGTTTCGCGTTTTTAGTTGTGACTTAAAATGAGCATTGTCTTGTTCAATTGCAAATTGATGTAACTGAACATAGAATCCTGTGTGAACATTTTCCGAAGGAAGAAGCCTGTAATGATTCATGTTGATTTCGGTTTTCATTTTATTTCGAATTCTGTGCTTCCTGTGTTTGCATATAAAACGTCGTTCTAATTTGGGTAGGTTCACTTATGTTTCAATCAAATGGACGCATCTTAAGTTCTTAACTTCTTAACCAGGATAATGATTGACTGTATGATGCTATATCATTGTACCGAGATGAGGGTTTTTGTAAAGTTTCCTAGATTATTTTATGTTTTTTATTTTCATGTGCATTATACAAAATGTTGATCTATTCTCTCTTCTTGAGTACAGGAAGATGGCGGGAGGTTTTAGAGTACTGCATCTTGTCAGGCCCTTTCTGGCTTTCTTGCCGGAAGTACAGAGTGCTGATAGGAAAATACCATTTAGAGAAAAAGTGATCTACACTGTTATTTCCCTCTTCATTTTCCTGGTGTGCAGCCAGCTCCCGCTCTATGGCATTCATTCAACCACTGGAGCTGATCCTTTCTACTGGATGCGTGTAATCCTTGCATCAAACCGTGGTACTGTTATGGAGCTGGGTATTACTCCAATTGTGACATCTGGGATGGTTATGCAACTTCTAGTGGGTTCGAAGATCATTGAAGTTGACAACAGTGTGAGAGAGGATCGTGCTCTGCTGTAAGTATTGTAAACATAACAGAATCTCCATTTTACTATTGTCTTAAGTGTTGGTGGGTTACTGTGTTCATAGTCTGATCTCTGTAGTGTATGCTCTATCCAGTGAATTGCCAATCAAAATTGTAAAGCTTGCTGATTCATATTTCTTATATCCAGTAATTGTCTTGTGATGCATAGTGTACTTTTTTTACTCAGGAATGGTGCACAAAAGTTGCTTGGTATCCTGATTGCTATTGGGGAAGCTGTGGCATATGTTTTGTCTGGAATGTATGGCAGTGTAAGCCAACTTGGAACAGGGAATGCTATTCTCATTATACTTCAGCTGTTCTTTGCTGGCATCATTGTCATCTGTCTGGATGAACTTCTCCAGAAAGGTTATGGTTTGGGTTCTGGCATTTCTCTGTTTATTGCTACCAATATCTGGTAAGCATGTTGAACTTTATTTCTCTTATTGATGCGCTATTCTGTTACAACTTGGCTTATGGTAGACTTGCTTTCATATAGTGAGAATATCATCTGGAAGGCGTTTAGCCCCACAACCATCAACAGTGGCCGTGGTGCTGAATTTGAAGGGGCTGTCATTGCATTGTTCCATCTGTTGATTACTAGAACTGACAAAGTCCGTGCTTTACGTGAGGCTTTCTACCGCCAGAACCTTCCAAATGTGACCAATTTGCTTGCTACTGTCTTGGTCTTCCTCATAGTTATCTATTTCCAAGGCTTCCGTGTTGTGCTTCCAGTGAGATCAAAGAATGCTCGTGGGCAGCAAGGCTCATATCCAATTAAGCTGTTCTACACTTCGAACATGCCCATCATTCTGCACTCTGCACTGATTACCAACCTATATTTCATATCCCAGGTACAAACTGCAATTCCAGGGATTTAGTAAAGTTAACCTTTTCATGTGTGTGCAATTGCTAACATATTTTTACTGCTACCACAGCTTCTCTACAGGAAGTACAGTGGAAATTTCCTTGTTAACCTTCTTGGGAAATGGAAGGAATCTGAATACTCTGGCCATTCTATTCCTGTTGGTGGCCTTGCTTACTATGTAACTGCCCCATCAAGGTGAATAACTAATTTCTTTGATGAGATCACCAGTTCTTTGTGGTTGTGCCATTTATTTTCTGTTATTCCTTCACTGTTGTTAATTATACTTACCTTAGCTTGTTGAAAACCATGCAGTTTGGCTGATGTTCTCGCAAACCCATTCCATGCACTGTTCTATGTGATCTTCATGCTCTCAGCTTGTGCTCTCTTCTCAAAGACATGGATTGAAGTGTCTGGTTCATCAGCAAAGGATGTTGCTAAGCAGCTCAAGGTAACAATTTATACGTGTAATCTATGTTTTTTATCAGTTACTGTTCCAGGTTGATGCTAGTTCATCGTAATTCGTACAATATTCCGAACGTTATACCTTGTGTCCAATATATCATTGTGTCTGTAGTATGTACCATAGCATGTCTTAAGAGTATTGCTTGGACAAGGTTGATTTTTTATTGTCAGATCTGTGTATGTCTTGGATCTTCGGTATATGATAGTACACTGTCCAGTTCTGGGCTCTGTCTATTAACTCCAAAGAGGATCATGTTCTCACTTCTTTGGTATATGATAGTACACTGTCCACCACTTGATTTATTTCACATGATGCGTTAAGTACATGTACAAATGAAGTAGCTGTGCCTGATTCTTGACAGTTTGTTGTAACATCAACATTAGTCTCTGAGGGACACTAGTGCTCATGCTCTTAGTTCGTATCTCTAATATTTTTTGTTTAGATCTGTTCAGAAAAACATTATTCCATGCCTTTGGAACTTCTGAATCTTTTCTTAGTGGATCCATGTTAAGCAGGATATGGATTAGAAATGTTAAATGCACCGATCTATTGTCTATATTTTGTTTTGCACATGTATAATCATTATGCAAGAGCTACCTATAAACTCCTAACTCTGGCAATTCAATAGGAACAACAAATGGTGATGCCAGGCCATCGCGAGTCAAACTTGCAGAAGGAGCTGAACAGATACATCCCCACTGCTGCTGCATTTGGTGGAGTTTGCATTGGCGCATTGACTGTCCTGGCTGATTTCATGGGCGCAATTGGTTCAGGAACTGGTATACTGCTTGCCGTCACCATCATATACCAATACTTTGAGACATTCGAGAAAGAAAGGGCAACCGAGCTTGGTTTCTTCGGTTTTTGATCGGTAGCTGCAGGACCGTGTTATGGCTAGCTGAAATATTCTTCTTGCTAGCCACACTACTGCTTGGTTGGCTATCATGGTTGTAATTTGGAGAGTTTAAAGTCAGCTTAGGTTGAAACTTGCAGCAGAATCTGCGTGTGTTTTCAGGCCAGTATGGTGGCATGTACACTGTCCAAGTGCAGCCATGGCCATCATGTATCCCTCTTCAGCGATCTGCTCATGTCGACTATACTAGTAACCGGATGTTTTGCATCAATTTAGTTACTTTTGAACTGAATAGTATATTTGTTACTTTTTTTGTTGTGGCAATCCTCCTTACTAATCTTTCTGATCTTTGGGCCTCATGTCTTGGTAACTTCATCTCTTCTTTTTTAAATTGTCTTGTTAACTTCATCCTGATAATTGCTGTCCAGAAAGTTTCATCATTTGGTTGATCAAAAGTTATTCTGAGTCATCTGCCATTACGATGGACAGCTAAAAAGGGAAATAACAATAATTTGGAAGTGCTTTCGTTTTATCCGAGCGCCGATTTCCGATCGAGCGGCCGTAAACCTTCCAACAGCAGCACGTTGCCCTCCTACGAGCAATACAGAAGGCAGCCGGGAGAGAGGGAACGTCAAAACTGTCCTACGAGCAATACAGAAGGCAGCCGGGAGAGCGAATGTCAAAACTGAAGAAAGACTCAGGTCTGAAGAAGTTCAGAGAGAGAATCAGAGGATGAAGCGCTGTGGAGAGTTAACGGCTGAGATCGCTTGATACCCTTTCGGTTGAAGATCAACAGCTCAACTGTGTCCTAGGAGTTACCGTTATCGTCATCCTCATCTTTTTCAATTACCGTGAATAGTTATTAGCGCGGGCAATTTCTATTCAGCTGAGCTTGTAAATTGTAATTCTCGTTTTACCTTTAAGACTGATCTGTACATGTATACTAGCAAAGTGCTCGTGCGTTGCAACGAAAACACAAACTTTCCACGAGATGAGAGGGTGAGAGAGGAGATGGGGACGAGGGAGTGGGTGGAGCACTGGAGCAGCGACGACGGAGCCTAGGACGAGAGAAGGAGACGAGGAATGCGACATAGGGGGCTCTGCAAGCGTCGAGGGATGGGGGACGCACGCGGACGACCGGTGGCAAGGGTGGTTTTGGCGACAGCAAGGTCAAAGGCGCGTGAATCAAGGGCGGCGACACCGACGTGGGTGCGAGGCGGGGCGGCGATGACGCAGATGCGAGGAGCGGACATGTTAGGGATGCGTCGCGGCTGACACGGTGGTCCCAATGCATGAGAGGGTTTCGTTGGTTTTTTTACGTACGTAGGGGTGGGACGATCGTCCCGCTGCGCGCGGAGGTAAACTCATTCTTTTATTAGTTACTAGTAGTGTATCTGTGCGTTGCAGCGGAATCTCAAAAGAGAGTGATACATATCAGTAGACGGGATCCTAAACCGCATAATAAATATTGAGTTTCTTTCACACAAGAACTCCACTACCGCCTGCTAAAATGGACAGCAACATCTTACCTCAACCCCTCTCCTGCTCAAGGTCGTGCTAGTGTGCTACCAAAACAAGAAATGCCCAGCACGAGCAGAAAGCGAATCAAGGCCACCATGTAGTCCTACTACTACCATCTGGCGCTCTTGTGGTACTACATGCTACAGTTGCCATGTTGTGCACCTCACAATGACCACGTCGCCGAGCTCAGCTAGTAGCTCACCGCCTTGAGTGGTTGTTGTACCATGCAGCCACTGGTGGAGCACCTCACCCTGTGGGGCGCTGATGGTCGCAAGCTGATCAAATCTGTCATGCTCGACCTCCATGGACATGCATTCGCTATCCTCAACGTTGGCTTCCATCATCTCTGTCACCGTCGCCAAGGCTGTGGACGCTGCTTGGGGTTAGGAGGGCGCCCATGGGACCATGGCTAGGTTGGAGCTCTTGTCCTTGGCTAGCTCCTCGAATAGCTCTCGGTGGTTGCTCGCCTCTTATAGCATGGTGTATGAATGGTTAAATCAACTTTTTGATCAGTTTCAATGATCCCAACAGTTGAGAACATCACAATTGAATCGAATTGAAAGCTCACAGGTCGCATGACATGAAAAATTAAATTGGAACAATTAGATGTGCGGGTGAACTTTTAGCATCAATCAAAATTAACCCAAATCAATTGCACAATTTAGGGAGATGAGCAATTCTCTTGCATAATTAGCCAATAGGAAGATCATTAAATCATTGCAGCTTACAAAACCACAGTTGAGGAAGAAACCAAGGGTATTGTACAGAATTGATGATTTCACAGTACAAAGAAAGTGGAGAGATTTAAGTTCTATTCAAAAGGAAAATGCATGCTAAAAGCAATGGGGTATTATTGAATATTGATCATGGTGGAGCTATCTTCCCACAATCAACTAAAATCATGACCCAATGGGCAGGAGAGTTGCAGTAACAATATGCAGTAGACAACATTATTCGTTTGTATGGTTTCGATGATTGTCAGTTTGAATATTACTCATTTTTTTCCATTTGATCAAAGTAGATGGCAGGAACTTAATATGTGATGTACTTGAGTGACAATTAAATAGGTACTGAAAAGAACAAAAGAGCAATATAATGTGAAAGAGAATTGCAATAATTAAATCTTCCATCCACAAACAAATGTTCTTGCTGCATTGAATTTGTAATTAGACAACTATTTCTTAGTAGCCAACACTCAATAATTAATATGAAGGAAATCTAAGAGAAGTATGACATACTTGGTGGAGCAATTAAGTGAAACTGACTATCACAGACGACTTAAAATATTATTATTTGTAGGATGATGGTAAAACATCTAACAATGACATCTTCAAATCAATAAACTTAATCCTTCAAAAAAAATTCAAGAAACTTACCATCTTGCCAACAGGCACGACATCTTCGCATCATTGTTCTTTCTATTATGTTGCAGCCATTGCCATCTTGAGCCCCAAAGCCTAGCCAGCGATGCATAAGAAACTAAACTATTCTTGGCCACATGCCATAGTGCCATAACAATGCCAGTATGCATGCATGCATGCCAACTCTACTCCTTACCAAGGCAAAATGACACTATGGGAGACGGGAAGGAAGCATATGCAGAGGGCATACCGAACAGGTGGTGGTGTCGGCAGAACTAATTTCTTCTGTTACTGATGAGAGGTAGGCTGAAACCACGCTCGTCTTCCACAAATGGAAGAGCAGTTGTGATTCTGGTGTGCCCATGTATAGTTCAAATATGTGGTGTTTCCATTTTCCTCATTGCGTGTTTGTAATTTTGGCCCAGTGATGGAAGTTCAGAGGTCAATGGTTATCATGCAGTGACCTATATTTTGAGACTTCTAGTAGGATTGTACTGATGTAAATTATACGACTCTTATCTGTGAAACAATGACTTGGTATCAAAACAACAGAATGTTTCAAGGCTTTCTTCATTTATTCTTTTGACAAATGAGCTTAACACCAATGCCCAGAAAGTGAAACCTATTTCTACTTGCATAAAGTAAAGCATACTAGAATAATTAAGTTCTTATAATTCTATTTGTATTTAGTACTTATATTTTGCATAACAGGGGCGGTGACTTGTTTATGTTTTGCATGACATGATATAGTTTTCTTGAATTGTACAAGTCTGGGTCAATGCATCTCAATTGGGATTTGGACCGGAATCTATAATCAAGTTTCTAGGCATTAATCATTGTCTTACAATATACTATATTACCACTTCACATCACAATGAAGTGAATTTGCAGGCATTGGTTTTCTAGTTCAGAAAAAAAAGGTTACCTCTTTGATGTTGCTATGATGTCATATATACAACAGAATTAGAGGACAACTGGCTGTTCAAGCCCTTCTCTCGTAAACAATTACACATATGAAAGTTTCAAGTTGATGAATTTTCTGATTTGTTTTTTTACCCAATGAATTTCCTATTTGAATTGGCTTTGTTTTCTGTTTTGGCACCTGGGCATGCTTCAGAGTTCAGACCTTCCGCTTTGTAACCTCAACAAAGATTACTCTGCCATCCAAGAACTGCGAAAGATGCAGAGGATTTGCAGATATCAATTAGATTACCATACACTTCCACCAGAAGAATCAGAGACTAACAAATGACCCAACAAAAGCAAGCATTTAAACAGTGTATTTTATTTTTCACCTTCCCGTTCATCCCTTCCATGGCGTTCTCGGATTCCTCCTCGTTGGCGTAAGACAGGAACACAAAGCCTCTCGGCCGCTTTGCGACCCTATCCATCACAAGATTAACTGCAACAGCACACATAAGCCCAAATATGAATATTTCTGAAGCAAAACAGAGCACAGTTTTCTTGTAACATTGATCTACTCCATAAGTTCATCATCTTCAGTGAGCTGACCAAACCTCTTGAACGCACCCCGAAGGCTCTCCTCAGTTGTACAAAATGAAAGGCCTACTCGAGTGAGGTCGTAGAGATCAGTAGCAGTTGTGCTGAAGAACATGAAGATACTCTAATGAAGAATCCAAGTTAATTTCATTTGGAGTCCTAATCACGGGATTAGATTGCGAAGATCTTTGTAGGGGCAAATGCGTCGAGTTACCTACCGCTGACGTACAGCCTAGTGGCGGCGCCATGGGAGGCAATCGGTGGCTGGATGTGAGCGGCGGCGGTGGAGGAGGGACGCCGCCCGCTATAGGACCCACCAGAGGCAACGACCAGGCGAAGCAGGTGTGAGGGGAAGGAAGAGGAGTAGGGCACGAGAGGGACATTGATGCTTCTAGAAGGAGCGACAACGAGGGTGATGGTGGAGGCGAAGACGACGTGAGCGCTCGCCATTACTGTGGGCAGGTGGGAGTTGGGAGGTGGGAGATCGTGGGCAGGCCAGAGAAGCAGTTGGGGCCACCTGTCGGTGCATGATAGAAGTAAAGGTGGGACGATTCCTCCCGCTGCACGGGGGTAAACCCCAATCTTTATTAGTTAATTTCCATCACAAGATTAACTGCAACAGCACATAGGAGCCCAACTCTAAATATTTTTGAAGCAAAACAAAGCGCAGTTTTCTCGTAACATTGATCTACTCCATAAGTTCATCACCTTCGGTGAGCTGACCAAACCTCTCGAATGCACTCCGATGGCTCTTCTCGGTTGTACGGAACGAAAGGCCTGCTCGAGGAGGTCTCATAGACTAGTTACGGAGGGGGTACTTTAAGATTTGTGCTAAAGAACACGAAGATACTCTAATGAAGAATACAAGTTAATTTCCTTTGGAATCCTAATCACGGGATTAGATTGCTAAGATCTTTGTAGGGGCAAGTGCGTCGAGATACCTACTACCACTAATGTACAGCTTAGTGGCGACACCATGGGAGGCACTCGGCGGCTGGATGCCAGTAGCGACGGTGGAGGAGGGACTCCGCCCACTACAGGACCCACCGGCAGTGGCGGAGCTGGGCCTCGGGCCATCATGGCAATGGCCCGAGGCCCAGCTGAAAATCACATGATGTTTTTTAGAAGTACCACGCTGGCTAGCCTGGGCCCATGGTATTTCGGCTGGGCTGGCCCGAGGCCCAGCCAGCGGCTAGCTACGCCCCTGCCTACCGGAGGCGACGATCGGACGAAGCGGGTGTGAGGGGAAGGAAGAGGAGTAGGGCGCGCGAGGGACGTTGATGCTTCTAGAAGGAGCGGCGGCGAGGGTGATGGTGGAGGCGAAGACCGCGTGAGCGCTCACCATTACTGTGGGCAGGTGGGAGATTATGGGTAGACCAGAGAAGCAGTTGGGGTCACCTATCGGTGTATGATAGAAATTAAGGTGGGATGATTTCTTGCGTTGCGCGGAGGTAAACCCTAATCTTTATTAGTTTAAAAAAATAAGAAGATAATATAAACCTCAAAAATAGAATGGAAAAAACATCAAACTATCATACCAAAATTCTAGTCCCCTCCACTTTCCCCTTTCCAGATCCTACATCGTGGGATCTGATCTGACAGCGAAACCCTTCACGGACAAAGCAATGGAGGCCTACGCAGCCACCCCGACTCGCCCTTCACACCCGACCCCGACCCCGACCTCCCCGTCCCCGTCCCCGTCGTCCTCGTCGCTGCGCCAGTGGCGAACGGCGGCGCAGCGCAACCTGCGCAACCAGTGGTCGCGCCTTCTCGCTGCCAAGGCCCGGTGGCTGGCCGCCGCCGCCGACGGTCGCTCCCATGCCTCCGCGCTCGTCAACGCCCACCTCTCCCGCAGGTATCCCCCCTTTCCATGGCTCTGCGTTTCGGCGGCCCTTGGAGCTTGGGATTTTAGTGACTAGCAGTTACTGATGGTGGATTCTTGCGTGGGTTGTCAGGTACATGCCGGGGATGGATTTGGGGGTGCTCAAGGACATGCCGGGGATCCGCGACAGGGCGAGCGGCAAGCTGGCGCGCAGGGAGGTAGCAACACTCTCGCCATGAATCCATTGAATCTTCTCTTGGCAGCATGAGCTAACTCCTGTTCGTCTCCTGATTTTGTTGTCTCTTGCTTGGTCCAGGAGCAATGCCGTGACGTGCTTCTATCAGCCTACAAGGAGATGGTAACACTAATATACATGGCCGTGCTGGTTTAAGACTTCTTATTTTATGTTGGATCACGTAAGGCATGAATGGTTTTTGGATGCCACGTTCTTCTTTTTCCTGGTAATAGGTCCTTGCCGTGTCCGACTTGGTTAAAGCTTCTCGCTCTATGCGCTGTTTCTCCAAAGTATCTGGCAATAGTCCGCTTGTTCAGTTTACTGATCGCCAAGATGATTTGAATGATTCAGGGGATGGTGGAGGAACTCCAGTGTTCAAATGGTTCTCCATGTTAGAATTCGGTGGGTTACTCACTTTTTTTCATACAAAACTAGATTAACTTACCGCAACCCTTCTTTCCTTTCTATTGGGCATGACAATACTTGCCTTTTAAAAGATTCAGAAAGTCGTGTTCTCAAAAAAGACTCCGAAAGTTAAATGACCCTCCTTTCCGTTATATTGGACATGACAATATTGCATTCTCGAAAAAGATTCAGAAAGTCAAATGAGTTTTATATAGTTAGTGAAATAACTCTGAGTTATCTTATAGTTTTCAGTGTAGCATTCTCGCATTTGATCAAATTAATTGATTAAATATCTAGTTTCTTTATGTTTAAACTAATCCATCCCAATTTGCCTTTTGAAATTGCTGCTCAGATTCAGATCTACACCAATAATGTTATGTTGTTTCTAATCCAGCAGGATATAATTCTTATTTTGAATTCTTTTTATTTGTGAATTATCTCAGAGAATCTTGCCCAAGAGCTTGTTGACATGTTTGTTTCAGAGCTACATTTGAAGGTATATCATCATTCCATATTTTATTTTATGGTGATGCTTGTTGATTTTGCTATGCTTTGGCTTGTGCAGCTATATATTTATTTTACTTGCCCGCTTTTTTCCTTTTTTTTTTGGGGCAATTCCCTGACAACAGAAATCGTTTTCATTATAGAGACTGCTTGTCTTGGAACTCCTCTCGATTAACTTAAAGGAAGGCGCAGAAGAACATCATACATCATTAGAATGGTCGGATGAGCTGTATGATGGGGAATTCTACGAATTTCAGAGTATTGGCCTTCAGTCAGGAGAGAGCTGCCCACTGCCTGAAAATTGGAGTGCTGATGTCTCACAGGCACGACAACCTGGCCATACCCCATCCCATGAGGTTTTACAGGTCTGGTTCTCTAATTTGCGAAGTTTTACATTAATTCCAGTAGAAAACTCAACTGATTCTGACCTGGTGCATTTATCTTTCACCTTCTGTTTGGTAGGCTCAGTGTTCCCCTAGGCGCTAGTTGAGCGGTAGACCAGCGCCTAAACGCTGCCTAGGCGGTCTAGGTGGGCACCTAGGGGAACACTGGGTAGGCTTAGTAAGTACTAAGTTGTCTCATATACATAAAGGACTAGGGCCATCTTTGGATTAGATCAAACATGGTTTGCTAAAGTTGGCATGCTTTCTAACAAGGGTTTTATCTTGTTAATTGCTTGTTTTACAGGTTTATTTAACCTCTTGGCTTGCTAATGTGAACATCAAGATGAATAGGTAATTACTTTATTGTCTGTTTTAGCTTATGAATTTTATAAACTAAGAATATCAGAATTTGCACCTTGAATTTTGAAAACTAAGCTGTACCCTATGTTGTTCTCAACATTATGTAATTATGAATATTATGAATATTTCATTTCTGCCTTGATGTCATAACTTGTATGATACAGTGATAGTAATGATGACTTGGTTTTATTTCAGAATTGATGAAATATTTGAGCTTGTTGGGGAGGAGATACCAATCAAATTATCTTGAAGATTTTGATGCGTATGGTTGAAGTAAGAACTATTTGGAAATGGTCCATCTTCCTATTTGGGGGTTTCTTTTCCTTAGTGGAGGTCCTAAAGGCTAACCGCTTATCTAATCTGTCCTAAAAAAGCTTGTCTAATCTTTTCAAATGTATTACTCTGAAGTGCCTGGGGTTAGAAATATTTATTAGCTTGGTCAACCAAAGAAAGGTTAACGCCAGAACAAAACCATCTTATTTACACAAGGGTCTCTTGAGGAATTACATTTGAACGAGACCAACGAACATTGAGTTGAAGTCTCGAGCCATCATCCGTTCTTTAAATTGCATCAGGCTGATTCTGAGGTTTATTAGCCTAGCTTGAAGTATGTTCTGTGCTGCTGTAAATGTACAATATTAATTTTGGTGATACGTGTTCCATGCAAAACATGTGTTGCTCCATTTAATTTAAGTGGTTTGCAGTGAAATCTGTTGTTTTTTGTATGTTGTTATCTATCAGGACGACAAATTTGCATTTTATTGGTACCGAACCATGAACCGGAAAAAGGGAGGGATGGAGGCCGTAGCGCTGAGATACATGTCTAGTATTTTTTTTTAGATGCATTTCTAGTGTTAGTACCTGTCAATTGAAGGTTGGGTTGGTAGGCTAGGCTGTGTCCTGTGAGCAAAGGACAAAGAAAACACTGGTCCTTGGGCTCTACTACATTGCGAACGCCCAATAAGTCCTGCAACCAGGCTGGGCCTGACAGCCCATCAGTTCCTCCAGGTCGAAAAGCTTTTGCCTTTTATTTTTCATGTTCTCGAGACAGCCTAACAAGAGACGATAAACTCTGCTCTTTTTTTGTGAAATAATCTCTGCTAAATATCAAAAGTAGTACCTACACTACACTACAAAGTACAATCTGCTCGAAGTATCTGAAAAAAAAAATCAAATATCTTTCACGTCATTGCAAGAGCCTAGAATTGACGTCAGCGAGTATCCGAGTTCTGCGTAGAAGAACTCTTTGGTTTTTGTAAGAGGTTTGATGCCCATCTCGTCCTTATCATGAGTGGTACCGCCTCGTCCATTTGCAGCACTCTTCCGTTCACCAAGCCCGCGTCGCTGCAAGAGTGCCTCTGCTCCGGCCATAAAGTCCAAGGTTAAAATGCCACGCAAGAGCAACTCATTAGTATTCCACTAGATCACCCCAAGCATGCATAAATTGCATATATACTTGGCATATCCATTCCTAGTGGTTGGAACTTCCATAGAGGGCCTTCATACAGGGAGCATGACCCAAGCCTCTTTTGAGAATGGCCACACGTGTCATGGACCAGATGCTTGCCTTGCCTGTTCCTGAACTTTTACAATTAATTATTACCCTCTTCCCCGGACACTAGTCAAATAGTTACACCGTCCTGACTGACTGAACTGGTCACTGTGCTTGTGACAGACGTCGCTGGCTACAATACAAACAAAGCATAGTTTTTCCCAGCCTCACATGACCAACCACCTCCGGAGGCAACGCAGCATCCCGTGAGGAGAATGATGCCATGACGCCGGGAAGCGGCGACCAGTAGCCAGCCGATCCACCCATCATGAACCAATCAAATCGCCCTAGTACTTACTAATCAATACTACCAGAATGTTCCTGTCCACTTGGCCCTTTCCGATGTTCTTTTCCAAGACAACCAACTAGTACTACTTATACTAGTACTCCTCGCTCGCGGCCACGAGAGCAGCACTCGCTGCCTAGCTAGTGTCCCTGTCAAATCTCTGGCACTAGCAGTAGCACATCGTCGTCGTCGTCGTCGTCGTCGTCATCGGAAAGTGCAGCCCAGCGCACGGGGGCTGCGAGAATCCGTTGATTGTTTATGGGATCAGGTCAGTGTTAAATAGTCTTTTCTTTGCATACTGCCAGTACACCGTGCATGCATGCGTGAGTGTGATGTGGAGTCAGTGAGTGAGTGAGTCACAGCCCCTGGTGTCCAAATCACCAGGGCTTTTGAAAAGGCCAGCTCAAGTCAACCTCAGCCTCAGGTTTAGTTTGAAAGGAAGGAGGCTGCGTCCAACAAAAGGATGGGAATGGGAATGGGAATGGATAGGTAGATCCTCTCACTCACTCAGTCGCACATTGGCTCAAAGTACAAAAAGGGCATGGTCATGGCTCATGATGTGAGCAATAATCCACTTGGCTTAACTAAGCCACCATTTATATATAACATAACAAAAGGAAAGGAAAGCAGGCAGCAGCGGTACTAATTAGGAGTACTAGTGTGGACAACACGTTATTGATTTTCCATGGAAAGGTTGGGGTCACTTTACCCAATAATCTTGGAGCAAGTGCACATGAGTTGTGATTGGCCAGTGGCATGTGACACACACACACGCACGTCAGGCCCGGCCGGCCTTGCAGCCACACAATCAGCGCATAGGTAGGGGGCTGGGAGCATGTACAACGTGTAGCCCTATCTAGGTGCCTCACAGGGTCACCGGCGAGAGGGTGCCTGGCAGGGTGCCAGAGCGGCTTTTGCAAAGCGTAGGTGCTTGAGGAGATAGTAGAGAGAAGAAAGGAGAGAGAGGGGGGGGGGAGAGAAAGAGAGTGGTCCGGGAGAGAGTGCACCTGGACGGCGACCGGGCTTGGGGAGGTGCGTGTGTTCGTCGTCGGCGTCGCCGGATCCGACAAAGACAAGCTGGCGTGGCAAGGTCGTTGACCACAGGTGCACAGCGACGGCGACCGGATTGGGTCGACAACAACGGGATCCGGCAGGATCTGGACCTCCGCCGTCTAGATCTGACTGGATCTGGTCACCACCAACCCTTCGGGCGGCGAGCAGCGATAGGAACTTCATGGGGCAGCGATGCAGGAAAGAGTGGTGGTGAGCGACCGACTAAGAGTGGTGGATCCGGCCGACGAGGGGCGGTGGCCTCGAATTTGTGGCAGCGGCTATAGGGCAGTGAGAGGGAGGTTGGGGAAGGGAACGGCGGGATGGAGTTGTGGGGACAAAGGGATGGAGGTGGGACTAAAAAAAGATGAGGGTGGCTGACAGGTGTTCCGAGGGTGGTTTTATATAAAATTATAACTGAAGGGGCTTAAATGAGAAAAAAGGGGATGAATTACAAATATTCCAAACCATCATTCGAAGCCATCATACATTATAAAGCAAAATTATGTAGAATGACTTAACATGATGTGGAGCACTCTCTCTCATTAAGACTACCACTTGGGGCTGCCGGCTGTCATTATATGCCCCGAGGAGACGGCAAGTTGCCAATGGGCAGTGCAGCCGTGTGCGCGCGCACGCACACGGTTGGTTGTCATGTGCTGCGCCTGCTTTTGCGTGGGCAGTGCATGTATATGCAGTTAAGCAAGCTGCATGCCGAGGCAGCAGCAGAATCTGCCATCCTGCCTGCATCCCCGCACGCATTCCTGTCTTGTCTTGTAGTAGTACCAGTACTAGCGACTGTTAGTAACTGGCCTTTGCTGCTTTGGCATGGCCTGATCCAGAGAATGTTCCAAATGTACTACTACTTCCCAAGTCCCAAAGTCATGTGAACGTGTGTGTGTGAGTGAGTGAGTGAGTGAGAGAGAGAGATTTGATGACGAGATGGAAAGCGTTGTACTTTACGAGTAGTAGTACCCACCGTGCAGGAACAGCACGTAGCAGGGGGAGTATATGATAATAACTCACGTTGGCAGCTTCTTTAACAGATGGCATACGGCTAGCTTCTTCATGCGGCCATGGTCTCCTTTTCTTTTCTTTTACTTTTTTTTTTTTGCTTTGGATATGAGTGGAGGGCCGTTCAAAGTGGGGACTAGCTAGGTTGTAAGCTGAGTGATGATGGCCTTGGTACTATAGAGTGATTTTGATATTGGTAAGTGACATTCATCAGGGCATTTTTCCATCGAAGAGACTAGATGGTAGAGAGAGAGATGGGTGCTTCTGCTTCTACACTTGGGAAAAAAAAGGGGTTGAATTCTAAATCATTCGGTTTTACTACTTAGTTTCGGTTTTACTTCTTAGTTAGATGAAAAAATTTGTTGTGTGTGCTCAACATTCAACAGTAAAGTATGAGAATGTGTCATGATGTTATACTGTTGCAAGATTTCAACGGTGGCCTCTCTAGTTCAAATCTATGCATCTATGGTCTAGACACATTTTTGGCATGACGGCAGGACTTGTAAAGTTGACGTAACTATCTCCTCTAAAGAGAACTAATAATATTCTGCTCACCGGCAAAGAGGCGTCACTTACCATTGATTAGCTCTTGATTGATGTAAACGTAAGATAAGACAACTACATATAGTTGTTCTTTTTTTTAAAAAAAAAAGAAGAAGAAGTGATTCTAAACCAGATGCAAGCACAAGTGACACGTGCTCGTACAATGACTATACTCAACTGATTAACGGTCTTGGCCTCCACACAAAATTTATCAATCCCAAACGAAAGTCACTCTCATTGACTAGATGGAATCAACCCAATGACAACAATACATTTAAAGAGTCTTAAGATATCTCCACAGCATTCATTACCCTCAAATGCAACAGTTTCACACCTCCTCGATAACCCACCCACAATTTGTGATAACTATGAGGGCATCTCCAATAGTATATTTATTGTTGTATCTTAGTTATACCACGTTAATAAAATCCTATGTGGATGAGAGAGAGAGAAGAGAGAGAACAGGTCGTCTCTTCCTGAAGAGACGATCATGCACGCGAAACAATATATGATACATTAATCTACTCTAGTTGATGTGTAGGCCCGTTTTAAAGAAAAATTATAAAATATAAATGTTAGAGAGTGCATTAGAGACTGTCTATTGTAGATGTTGTCTCTAAAGATGATGTAACATATATTAGAGACAAACTTGTCTCTAACTATTGGAGATGCCCTGAGAACTTCACTCAAAACAGATTAAACCCAACAAAGTCTGAACCACAAAGACGCAGGTCATGTAAAAAACGAGTAGCGTGGGAACACTCTCTTGTAGAGAGTATAAAACCATGTACACCCACTACTACATAAAGGGTCATCACAGACAGTTTTAAACCGTCATTATAGACGGTTTCTGAACCGTCTGAATTTATGTGTCTGTAATAACAGACGGTTATCACAAATGGCTTTTGCACTGTCTGGGATAATTCGCAACACAGACGGTTTGCTAGTATAAACTGTTTGTGAAGACCTACTATCACAGACGACTTCTACACAAAACTGTCTGTGATACGCTTGATATCACAGACGGTTATATATACCAACCATTTGTGATTGGAGACATATCACAGACGGTTGTTGGTGATAGCCATCTGTGATACAGACGGTTGTTAGTGGTAGGCATCTGTGATTGGATACATATCACAAACGGTTAGTAAAAAAGAACCATTTATGATATGTCTCCAATCACAAACGGTTGTTGGTGGTAGCCGTCTGTGATAGTATGCTTTCACAGATGGTTTATACCACAAACCATCTGTGATAGTTCGTTTTATACCTAAATATTTTTTTGTTTTTCGGCTAACCCTAAGAAATGCTAGCCATGCCCTTTGAAACACAAGCAAGCAAAAAACATATAAATCACAATTGATTTGATATAGAACAACTCCAAGTGATTTAAAACTCAATATCAATTACAAAGGAATGTTCAGGTATTTTCGCTAGAGTTACAATTGAATTACAACTCAAAGTGAATTAGAATTGAACATGTATTAATCGGTGTCGCCGGAGTGAAACTCTCCATTCGAGTTAATGATCTCCACCTTGATGAAGGTGGCGAGCCGTCCTCGAACGTCTGAGAGTTCGTCCAGATCGAATGTACTTGATTCGATTGCCATATCCTGTCGCTAGGAGGAGTAAAGTAGTAGTAAGCATATATATTTAAATTGATAATTCGGAAATAATTATTACAAAATTGACAAACTTTTTGATCCTTCATCTTAGCACTCATGATTTTCGCCACCAAACAACCTCTCTTTAAAATGGTTATGTTTGGGAGCTTAAAGGTGGCTTTTGCTTCTAAAAAGCTGAAAGCCACCTAAACATATTAGCTTTCTAAGTAATTTTGGGGATAAGCCCAAAGTTTGCTTTTTGAGAGAATGTACTAAAAAATGCCTTTTTGGTGGGTTGAAGTTGGGACATTGTCACTGAAAGTAGGTGGAAATTACCCACCAAATGCCACCACATAAAAACCGTTCGCATCCCCTCTCTCTCTCTCTCGTTCTCTCATCCCCTCTCAATTATTGCTTTGGCTTTTGAGAAAATGTACTGAAAGCCAAAAGACCTCTCTCACTCTCTATCTCTCATCTCCTCTCGGCTCTCACTCTGGCTTTTGAGAGAATGTACTAAAATTTAAAAGCTAGGGGAGAGATACTTTCCTAGCTTTTTGTAGGTTGAAGTTGGACATTGCCACTCAAAGTTGGTGAAAATTAACCACCAAATGCAATAGTATAAAATCCATTCACACCCCTCTCTCTCTCCATCATTCTCTCACCCCCTCTCGGCTCAAACTCTATCTGGCTCCCAACTCGCGATTCCCATTCCCCCTTCACCCTAGGGAGTTGTCGTCGCCGCCTCTCCCCCTCCCTCCCTCCCGCCGCCGGCACCGCCGCCTCTCTCCCAGCCCCCTGCTGCCGCCGCTGTCCCTTCCCCTATCCCCCCCATCGTTGTCCGGTTGCCACCGTCGAAAGCTTTCGAAGCCGCCACCCCCAATCGGCTCCCTAGGCCACCCACGTCGTTCTCCTCCTCTTCCGGCCCCGACCTCCTTCGTCCCTCCCTCCCCTGTCAGCGACAGCATAAACGGGCTGGCAAATCTGCTCCCCCCATCTAGATTTGGAGGACGGCGTGGCTAGGGGTGACGATGAAGCTGACGACGACCCGACAGTATAGGCAACCCACTGTTGAGGGCGGTGGTAGCCAGGCGACAGGAGCTCGTCTCCCTCCGTACAGATCTCCTCCCGGATGTCGCCACCCCACCCCGATGTCGCTGACTCTCTCCCAGAAGGCAACACTAAATCCCTCCCTGTCCCCTTCTGGATTGCCGCTGCATCCCTCTGCCCCGATGACCACCGCATCGTCTGGTTTGAAGATCTAGCTTGCGATGGTGGAGGCCGAGGGCAACGCTTCGGCATGGCTAGGCAGAAGCGGCAGCTCGACAGCGGTGGTGGGCTAGGTGAGGCGGCGGCCCGGCTAGATGTAGCCCCCCTTTTCTTTTTACTGGGTTTTGTGGGATTATTTGCTAATTTCTCAACTTTCAACATATTGGTCAAAGAATTGGTTGTATTCATATGCGATGATAGCGGTTGCTTATAAACAATAAACGGTATTTTCTTTCTAATCCTTTTGCACTATTATTATTCGGCTAAGTAAAAAGCTACCGAAATTCCGTAGTTAAATACATGCATATTGCCTTTTCAATTTTTTTGCAAAGAATAATAAAAAACAAAGGAGACATGGACATTGCAAAGTGTTACTCCATTGTTCGTAACTTAGTACAATTAAATCATTTCATCAATATTTCTATAAGAAGAATAAAAAACAACTATATTTACGCTAAATCAACACATCACACATGTATTCAGAACCCTAAAGGTTATTTCCGATATTTCAATATGCTGAAGCAGCAAACTAATCTAACAAAAACTAGTATGGTAAACAGACTTAAAAATAACTACAATCATCAACTACGGTTACTTTTCGGCTAGGAAACCAATAAACAGCTTACAACAGAAATTACCGCTCCCCGAACACAGCCTAGAGCCAACCAGCCCCGTCCATTTACTCGCCACGGGCTCGCACCCCGATACCTCTCACTGCTCTCTTTCCTATCCCCACCACCCCGTCCCTTTCCTCCCCTAACGCCGTCAAGTCCCGCCGTCATATCGATCCGACGGCGCAGAGGCCCACCGACCGCAAACCGACGGCCAAGATCCAGGACCGACCGAGCAGGGCCCACCGCCGAACGGGACCGGGCGCCTTCGTTGAAAACTTCGCAGGGCCAGTATTACCACGCTTTATCTTGCACCCCTCGAGAGCTAGAGAGAGCTATAGCTCTGCGCTCTCTCTCCTCTCGCGTTCGTTGTCTCGGGAGCTCTCGGGAGCTCGAAACCCTCGCCATTTCGCCGCGCGGAACCCTAACCCTAGCTTGCGGCAGCTCCCAGCGGAGGCCACGGGCGTCACGGCCCGGGGCGAGCGCCGTCGATCCGATCCGCCGCGCGCCGCGCCGATCGAGGTAGGTCTCGCGCGAATCGGCTCCGAAATTCGCGGGGCTTCACCGCGGGGGGTCTCTGCTTGGGTGCTATCTAATTTGCTGGGTGTGAATCGTGTGGGCTGGAGCTTGGGGGTGCAGCGTTCGTGGCGTGACCGGGGTGGGGATTTTTTTGGGGGGGAAAGTTTTGGGCTTTTTCTCGGGGGGATCTGTGTTGGTGGGGAAATTGGGAGCTCCGTGGCGCTCGATCTCGGGGTGGTGTGGCCTCCTGTGCTCAATTGGCTGCTAAATTTTGGGTTTCTGGTGGGTGATTTGTGTGGGATGGTCGGGGGTTTGGTTGGATTCAAGCTTGAGTTCGGTTCAGCTGAGCTCGTAGTCTTGCTAAGGTGGCTCGTGGAGCGTCGGAGCTTAGCTTGAGCTGCTCTTTGCTTCGTGCTCCGGGATTTTGGCGTCTCCTAGTGGTGGAGAAACGTGGGGATTTGGGCATGCTCCGGTAGATGCGGCACGCTTTGTTTCTGCTGTTTCTTGCATTTTTTTCGTGGACCTCCTTTTTCACGGATCCTTTGAGCTCTCAGTGGATGCGGCAGAGTTCGAGCTGCTTCCCTGCTGTCTCTTCTGCATCTTTGAGGATTTATTCAGCTACACCCCCCCTTCGAGTGGTGTCTACGTGTGTGTGTGCGTGGGGATGGTATCTTTGGGGTAGATGGGAGTGATGTTTCTGCTGGTATTGACATTTTCTAGCTTCATTTTCTCTTGTATTTGCATTTGGTGGGGAATGGGGTCTGTGTTGTGAGCTTGAGCTGGCCGTTGAGTGTAGTGCAGCGAGATGAGTTGCCTTTGTGCTAGTGTTTTCCTTTACGAACCCTCTGATGTAGGTTTAGTGCTGTGTTCGTGTTTCTTTTTCTTTGTTTTGGGTCTTGGGGCTAGTTTTATTTGATCTTTGCTTGCTGATTCGGCTTCCCAGTGCTGTGTGAGGGGAGAAATGTTGTTTTGCTTGTGCTAGTTAAGAGTGTTTCTTGGGAGACACTCTTGATTTAACCGTGCTTTGGGCTTTTTTTTTCTCCATGCCTGTTTCTGTTGAAGTATGGTCACCCAATCTAGATAATGAGCTCAAGTAGGGTACTTACTACTTGTTCGTGAGTTGTTTGAACCAGAATACTTACTACTTGTTCGTGAGTTGTTTGAACCCTCCCGTTTATTTATCTCTAGCATTGTGCTAATTGGCTTCACTTGCCACCTACAAACTATCAAAATATAAGTTCATAATTCAAACTAGAATCGTAGCACTGTCTTTTTTCAAGACTGTTCTGGTCTGACCCGTGCACACACTTGTGGTTGTGGGTGCCCACATTGAACCCCTCCTTGCTACATTTATCAACCATGCTTGTAAATTCTGGTGCAAGGGTAGATCCACTTTGTTGTTGATCACAGATCTGGAAACTTGAAATGTTAATCTTGATAAATTGTTTTATCGCTATTTGAACATGCTTATAGCTTTGAATAATTCCCAATTGCGTAATAGATGGGAACGGCTAAGGTAGCTGCTGGATCCGCCATTACTTTGCATGATTTCGGTGCTGACAAATATTCTGCGATAGTCTCTAAGTGTTGTCTTCATGATGATTGTGTATCCTTGTTGTATACACTGAACTGATACTGATCAATAATGATCTTATGTAAACGTTCTTCAACATTCGCAGGCTACTATAAATAGAAGGCACAGCTACAGATTCCTTTAGCTTGAATTCAGTGGAATCGTCTTCATCAGCCCAGAAGCAGACAGTAGTAAAAGCCGCATGTATTGTAATTTGATATGAAACTTTGGGATTTGCCAATTGTGGACAGTTCACGTTTTCACGGGCATTAGACCCGTAAGGACACTTTGGGAATGTCACAGTTTCACCCCACACAGCATGGAGGTGATAGTGATTTTCAGATGTGGCAACAACAGATGATGTACAAGCAATTGCAAGAGTTTCAGAGACAGCAACAAGTACAACAGCTTGATCATGGAGCCAGGATGCAGCCCACTTTTGGACAGTTTCAAGCTCCCGCAAAAGCAGTGCCTGCTGATCAATTGCCGGCAATGTCAAATGAAATGCCAAACAATGAGGCCACGGCTTATGCAATGTCACATAATTTTGCTAGTGGTGGCCCAAGGTTGACAAGCAGCTCTCAAATGTTGAATGCCGGTAGTAACACAAATTGGGAGCAGTATGGTGGTGCTCCTGGTGGGGCCAATTTCATAAATGGTTCGGTATTTTCGAACACTCAAAGTCAATCCATGAGACAAATGGGGTTAGCTACACACCAAATGAACCATTCTTTTTATCCAATGCCTGCTACCAGCAGAGGTGGGTCTGGAAACCAGAATTCCCAGTTCTTAGGGATTCCAATTGATCTCCAGAATGCAATGACAAGGGCAGGTGCACATCAGTCCGAAAAGGTATCAAGGCCATTTAGCTCTTTAATGGATGAACATGGTCTACATGAGCAAGGTGCCTCAAGTTCTATCCAGAATTTTCGTGCAAAGGGAGGTTTTTTAAGCAATAGTCCCGTACAAAGTCATGGTGATAATATCAAGGCAGGCAACCCTGTTCCAGTGAATCATCTACGGCATGGTTTTCAACTCCAAGATTATCATGGTAGGCCAAACCAAGTTGATTTTCAATTGGGGATGCAAGAGAAATCAACAATGCAGGTAGGGTCAGCAAGCGGTGGGGCTAGTCTTGACCCTACCGAGGAGAAGATCTTGTTCGGGAATGATGAGGATAGCAACTGGGGAGCTCTGTTGAGGGGCGGCAATGATCATGGTAATTCTTTGGATAATGATAACTTTGGTGGTGCTTTGCCATCTCTACAGAGTGGGAGCTGGAGTGCCCTTATGCAGGAAGCACTACAGTCTACAACCAGTGACAGCAGTCCTAAGGAAGAATGGAGTGGTTTGGGTTTCCAGAAAACCGAACAGACTATTGCCAATAATTCAAATTTACCGGGTCGTGACCAGAGTAAGCTTGCGGCATTAAGTGGCGCAAACCTAGAAAATGCACGACCTTCACCAGCATCTAGCTATGCTGACGGAACAATGAATAATCTAGATTTTACCAGTTTTCAGCATGCTACAAGAACTCCTTACGAGCAAAGAGACAAAACACCACATGAATCTCCTGGTGCTAGTGTTAGCAATCATCAGTCAACTGCAGAAGTCGATAATGGGTATTTTCAGCAGAGCTTAAAGCAAAAACAATCTGATGATTATGGGAGACAAGAGCAGGTGCACTTATCCAATGGCATTTGGGCACATCAGAAATCCGAAATGCAGAGAAATAATTCACACTCGACTGGTGCACATGCTACGCCGCCAAATGCGCATGGATTTTGGATGTCACAGCAAAATAGAGTTGATCATAATATCAACAGAGAACCTGGTAATAGCCAAAATGACTGGAAAAGCAACAGTCCCCTTGGACAAGACATCAACAATACCCAAAATGTCTACAATAGTGATGGGAACTTTTGGAAGCATAGTGGAGGTAATGTAAATTCAGTCCATAGGCTTCAGCAGATGAAGCCTGATATAAGCACTTTGCAAATGCCTAATGACAGTTCTGATGGTAAAAGTATTAGTGTGATGGGCTCAAGCATGCCAACAATAAATCAGGACCAGTATCAAATGATTATTGGTCGAACCAGTGAGCATGTTGGAATAAACCATAATATCGGACGTATGGGTTTAGAAACCTCAGAATCACTAGGAAAAAGTGCAGAGCAAAGACCAAATGACGGCAACCAGGAGTACCGAAATGCAGTGCCTACTGAAAGGCAAGGGAACATTTTAAATCATGGACAGCATGTGAGTAGTGACCTTGCTGCCAGGAGGCATTCCTTGTTTGCTGGAAAGGAATCCCAAAATTTTGGCCAATCTGCCCAGCAAGCAATGGGATCTTACATGTTGCAGAATCATGCTATGGATAACTCAGGAATGAACATTAGGCATTCTCCGAGCAATCCAGTGTCCAACAATCAGTTTCCTCCTCAGTCAGTTCAGACACAGAATAATTTGAAGCCTCGATTTGTCACCAACTCCCAAGTTGCCAGTAATATGACTTCAGTTAGTGAGGTATGTCTGCCAACTTCATCTCCATAATGAAGAGGATTGGTATTTTTTGTTTTAAAACAATTTATTTACATGATTTTAGTCTGCTTGTTCTATCTTATTTATGAAGCTATTTCCTTTTTAGAAAATGCTGGTGGGAGAGGAGCAATTTAAATCTCGACATGGTGTCCATAACAGCTCCAGTGCATCACCGTTTGGAGGATCTGATGCTGGTCTATCACAAAATAAAGCAGCTCAAAACAGGTATTTCCTCCCCTTTTTATAACTCAAACCAGGTTATTCCTCAATAAATTCTCAATCTTCCACTGGGAAGTGTTTAAGCTTCATTTATGCAATTTATTTTCTGCACTTCTCTCTCTTTCATCAAAATTAAGTAAGTTGTGGTAAGTGGTTAGTTTTGACACTATACAGTACTAATGAAGTGAACCCAAATGCCTGCAGCCCTGTATGCTACCTTTAGCAGTATAGAAAACCAACACATCATTGCTCTTTTTCAATGTAGTAAGTGGAATGTTCATTTTGAATTCTACTCTACTCGGATGCATTACAGTATTCATCAACATTTTTCATACCACAAGACATTTTTTTGTTGTCATTCTTAGTTCTTGCAGCATTTTTTTTGGTAGCAAATTTTGCTTGAGGTTCTTCACAAGGACCCTGACAAATATATGGTTTCTGTAGTCAAAATATGCTTCAACTTCTTCATAAGGTGGACAACTCAACAAATAGCAATGCTGGTGATGACATAACCAACAGTTCTCTCGATAACGTTGCTACTGCTCAGCAACAACTTAACCAACCTTCTTTGCAAGGATTTGGGTTGAGACTAGCACCACCATCCCAGCGACAGTCGACTTCAGGTCATTTATGGTCTAGTCACACTAATGTTGATGGCAAGCAACCTGAACACTCAGCAAGGGGAGAATACCAGTCACAGCTACCTTCCAGTGCTAACCAGTCTTTGCAACCTCATCAAAGCTCACAACCAACACCATTTCACTCTTCAGAAATGGATAGTACTGGACAGCCAACTGGGCGTTTCCCCCAGTTAAATTCAGGTCAGCAATATCCTGTGCCAGAAGCAAGATCTGGTTCTGTACCCATTCCTCAACAAGGCATCTCAGCAACTGTGTTCAAGAATGTATGGACAAACATATCAGCACAGCGTCTAGCTGGTATCCAATCCAACAAGATTACACCCAATATTCTCCAGTCTATGATGTTTCCCAATAACGCTGCAGATTCCAACTTATGGGGCTTGCAAAAGATAGATGATCAAGGACAGAAGGTAGCAACTCCATCTGATGTTGCCACAAGTTCTGCCAGTTCACAAAATCAAGAAACAAAACAAGCCGTGGACAGTGATGCAGGGTTAGCCTCTTCTGAGATGGCAAATTTTGACTCGACAGGAGCTACTGTATCCAGAGGGAATGAACCCTCACAGAAGCATTCTTCAGATGGGAATTTCACCATTCCAGCTTCATCCTTGGCACAGTTGCGTCAGCAAGGCATCATAAACCCTAAACAAGGAGAGAACCCTGCAGCTAACTTCCAGGCTATTAATACGTCTCATAACAGTGGTACTAATGGCAGTGGCATTGTGTTACA
The DNA here is from genome assembly GCA_036346255.1 of Ampelocalamus luodianensis. NCBI lineage: Eukaryota > Viridiplantae > Streptophyta > Magnoliopsida > Poales > Poaceae > Ampelocalamus > Ampelocalamus luodianensis. The sequence goes on from CM070621.1 coordinate 23,728,013, forward strand.
TGGAAGCCCAACACCTTCAAACATCCAGCAGCAAAATTACTCTCTGCTGCATCAAATGCAAGCCATGAGACACGTGGATATTGATCCAGGCAATACAGCTGGAAAGAGGCTTAAACCAACTGAGATAGGTTCTGATGCATCACAAGTTGACTGGAAGTCTGGTCAGAGGTTTGCACATGGAGCCAATAACTCAGTCAGGTCGTCCGTAGAAAATATTGGCAATGCTAGCATCCCAGGGCCATTCCCTTCAGACATGAAAATGCTAAGCTTTGCTCCAAGGAACAATGAAGAGAGAAGTCCAAGCATACCTTCCCAGCTTCCTTCTAGAGAACTTCCCTCTCTTGGCATGGTTACTGCACGAAATGATCATCAAAGTCAAGTTCAGTCTCTTGGCACAAATGCAGCATCAAATTTGATTGAAAGAAGTGAGAGACCCAGGATAAACCCTCAAATGGCACCTTCTTGGTTTGAACATTATGGAAGCCACAGAAATGGTCAGAACCTCTCTATGTTCAATGCACAGAAGACCCCAACTCCACCATATAATATTCCAAAAGCTTCTTGGTGCACAGATAATAACTCTGCTGAGCATAGAATCGACTCTGGCCAATCTGTCAGGCCTGGACATTATATCTCACCAACAAAAATGGATGTTTTGGTGCCTTCCAATACGAAGACAACTTTGATGAGAAGGCCAAAGAAGCGCAAGTCTACAGAAATTGCTCTTGTTTCTTGGCATAAAATCATTGAAGGCTCCCAAAAGTTTAGAAACATGAGGTAAATTTTCTCCCTTTACAGTGCAACTGTTTCCAGTAGCGTTGCAGCATATTTCTCTGTTTTTAGTTGTTACTTGTTACCACCACTAGTTTGTGTGATTTGCAATTGTCCTTATTTGTTTAATTGTTTTAACTTATGTGGTCTTGATATTGCTAACAAATGTGACAATCTTCAAACGCTTCACAGCATGACTGAGATGGACTGGGCTTGGGCAGCTAACAGATTAATTGAGAAGGTTAGTACAACTTTAATGTTTCAGCTACTTTAGGTCTTGTGCATATTGGTTGAAATAGTTTTTATTACTGAATTCTGTTTTCTAAACAGGCAGAGGATGATGCAGAAAGTCTGGATGATACCCCTGTAAATCATTTACCACGCAAAAGGTTAATTTTGACCACACGGTTGATTCAGCAAGTTTTCCCTGCTATACCAGCAACAGTTCTCAGAGCACAAGCTGCATCAGCTTATGAAAGTGCGACATACAATATCTCTATGTTGACACTAGGGGGCGCATGCAGCATGGCATCATTTAACTCTCACACACTTGTAGATAATGAAAATAGGTAAGTTTCTGTAAAGAGAATGATTTTTGTTGTTCACTTTTTGCTTATTCGCTTCTGAGCATGAAAGATATATTTATTTGGATAATCTCATTGCTGAAATATTCATGTTCTTAAGTATTACACTATCATTGATCAGCCCATCTGAACAAGCAAAAAGTGCCAAGAAAATGGAAGACAAATTGTCTAAGGTTGTGGAAGTCTTTGTTGGAAGATTCAGGAAAATGGAAAATGACTTTGTGAGGTACGGGCAGCCTATCCTGATTCATTACTGATTTTCATTTATTTATGTTTAAAAATGCCATTATGTAACATCCCTCGTAGCTAAAAATGATCATGTGGACCTTCTGGATGGCTGGATACACCAGTCGAATTTCAAAAACCTACGAGGACTTTCATGTCTATAGCTCCTTGGTTCTTTCTTTTTCTTTTTTGCTAAGATGTTATTTATTTATATTGTGTTTTGATGTGAAAAATTATGAGGCTACTTCATATTTAACATTTTTATCCAGGGCTTGGTCATCTGGTGATATGTGTAATAATCTCTAGGGCCCTGTTTTCTCTTGGCTTTGATCATATGGTATAAATGAGCGTTGATATGTTGAAGGGATGGTAACAAAAATTGGGTAGTGAGTAGAATATTCACTGGCATCACTTGATATTGTTTTATTTAAAGGAAGTAACAGTCTTTTCCTAATTTTTGAGGATTTATGCTTTAATTCATATGCTTCATCTATGCACAATAATCTAATTACCATCAATTAACTATGTACTCAGATGTAAATTGCATTGCATTCTTAAAATCTTGCCTAGCACTTGTTGATCCTAACACAGTCTCACTGACATCAACTTCCACCCCATTTTACCTTCGTAGGATAACTCTTTTTACTATTGCACCCTGCACCCTTGGGATGGTTTCTAAACTAGTTTGGTGTTGATATATCTATATTTAGCCGGAGTCACAAAATGACCTTTTTATCAACCCCATTTTCCCTGTCATTACAGCTTGAACAACAGGGCTTCAATGCTAGATGTGCAACTGGAGTGCCAAGATTTGGAAAGAATTTCTATTGTAAATCGTTTGGGAAGATTCCATGGCCGGAACCATGCAGCGGGAGTCGAGGCCTCATCCGGTTCAGAAATGATTCCTCGCAGAATTTTTCCTGAAAGACATGCCATATCTTTTGCAGTGCCTGGAAATCTTCCTGAAGGGGTGTACTGTTTGTCACTCTAGTGCATTGATTTCTTTCATTGTTTTCCAACTGCTCAGATCACCTTGGGTTGCACCCTGTGATTCCCAGTGCTCCTTGTTCTCAGGCAAAGCATAGCATTTTATACCAAACAGTCAGATCCAGGGGTAGTTTGAAAATCGCAACCATCACATACCATGGAAATGCCGAGGGATGCGTCCAGCCGATCAACTCAGTGCTGGCTGTGCTGTTTCTCCCTTGTATCAAGTATACGTCCCTGTATATTGTGGAAAGTAAGGAAAAACTATGGATCTCGCATCATTTTTCTGATGAAGGAAGAGTATTAGCTTCATAATTTGTTAGAGAAGGCAATGCTTCTAGCCTAGTACATCTAGCGAACTTTTTCGCTACTTGTCATCTTTTTACCCATGATGATGAACTGTTGGCAGGTTAGAGGGGGGGATAATAACGAGAACCTTCCTCTGGGTTCCTTTGTTCGTTTAGGATGGGATGCAAATTGGCTAGTGTGTCCAGTCTAACTGACCACCCCGTTGTTAGTCAGGAGTTAATGACTTGTGTTATGTAGTGCTGAAAGCATTCATCGAACAAGTGACGGGTAAAGAGCTTGGAAAGTGTTGTAATATTAATTCCCCCTTATGTTGAACCCCTAGTGGGTTCTTGTAAATTTAAAATGCAAATATTACTGAGGTAAGATTCTACTTCTTGTGCTTCGTGCCGCCTTTGATTGCCCAGATGGCTGTTATATTCTGAAGCGGCTGCTGAAGAGTTTGAGGGGGGTGTTTGGCATGGTTGTAGTTTTTTTTAAAACATATTCTAGTTAGGCTGAATGGTTGAACTGAAGATATTTGATGTTTAGCAATATGATTTTTAGGTAGTCGGATAGGAGCTTCTGAGTTGCAAAATGTTTGAAATGTTTCTGAGATAAATGATGGCTTGTTTGATGTCGTTTAACGATAATTGACGAAAACTAACGACAATTAATGTAAATTTACAAACAAGTAAATATTAATGACAATAAACATAATTGATGGTAATTAATGATGTTTAACAACAACTAGCGACAATTGATGGTAGGTTGCACATAAGTAAATCTTAGGATCAAGATGTAAACCCGTCAAATTTTTAGTCAAATGATAATTAACACAATTGACGACAATTAACAACAATTTGCACACAAGTAAATTTTAACAATAATTAGCACAATTGATGATAATTAACAACAATTGATCTTACACAAGTAATTAATTCAATGATTATATAAATAATTTATTATATCAAGAAAAAAAAGGAAAATTAACTATATCAGAAAAAAGAAAAAGAAAAAAATGAAGTGGCATTGGGGGGGGGGCGTGAGGGGGCGACGGTGTCAGGGGAGGAGAAAGATGGCAATGGGGTTGGAGGAAGGCTGCGGCAACAGTAGGGGGAGGAGGAGGGCGGCGGGGTTGGGGAAGGGAGGAGGAAGGAGGGCGGCAGTGTTAGGGGAGGGGGCGGACGCATATAGGGTTAGCGTTTCGGGCGGAATTTGAGGGGTTTGATTCAGTAGCAAGGGGCGGGTAAACACCTCTGAACTCTAGGGCAAACTTGGAAGTCCATCCCACCAAAGCTGTAGGAAGCTATCCTCAGGGGGCTTCTGGCTTCTGCAAAAGCGACTCGAGAAAGCCATCTGTTTAGAAAGACTTCTGGTTTATCCGAGCGAAAAACCGAAACTGAAGTTGTTCCAAACATATCTAGAAGATGTCTATAGGAAAGATGTCCACAGACTCCACCGTCTCACAGCCTACCGATTCTCGTCAGAGTCAATGATTGCCGCATCATAATTCACATCCATGCTGCAGATCGTCGGTTTGTACTTTGGCGGTGGCCGGGCTGTCCAGGAGCGGTCGAGAAAGAATCGTCCGTCCTGGAGCAGTTCGACGGCGTTGTCTCCTTATCGTTTTGCACATGCATCATAGACTCAGTGTGCATTAATTGATACCAACCTCCACCGATTCGTAAGTCACAGTAACTATCAGATCTATCGTAAGTCACAGTAACTTTTCCGAGAAGCAGTTTTCGGATGAGCTGAACGGCTGATCCGAAGATATTTATTGTTTAGTAATTTGGCTTTTAGGTAGGGTGGTTTAAGCTTATAAGTTGAAAAATATCTAGAATGCTTCCAGGCAAATGACTATAATTAATATAAATTAATAGCAATCAACCATAATTAATGGAAATTAACAACCATTAATGTCAATTAACCGCAATTAACGACAGTTAATGAAATTTTGCGTGAACACTCAAGCAAGCACCAACAATCAATGAAATTGATTTTCAGCAAGCACCTTCATCGATGAACACATGATTTCCATGAAAAATGCAATAATCAGAAGGGATCGGTAATTGCTGTAAAAAATCCAAGAACTCAAGTGGTCTCCATAAACACATAATAACCATGAGATCTATCCATGAACAAACATGGTCTCTATGAACACAACAGTAACAGTAATCAAATCTGCTTGTAAACCAACACAAGATCTGACCAGGCGGCGGCGAGGAGATCAACGTTAGGGAGGCTGCTGGCCAGGAGGCACCGTCGATTGGGGAGCAACACCGAGGGAGTAGGCCAAACAGAGGGGGAGGGGGATGGAGGGAAGCCGGAGGGAGGAGGTTAGGGCGGCGGCACCGAGAGAGGAGGCCGATCGGAGGGGTAAGGAGGCGGTCGAGGCCAGAGGGGGAGGGCGACGGTACGGGGCGAAGACAGGGGCGGTGGCAGTGGCGCCGACGATGGAGGGAACCAGATGAAGAGGGGTAGGATTTGGGTTTATATACGTGATAGAAGGGTAAACCACATCCTGTCAAAACCGCGAGAAACTACCCCAAGATGGCTTCAGGCTTCCCCATATTGAAAATGGCTTCCGTTTTTTTTCAAAACCGTCTGAAGAAAGCCGTCCGAAGACATTCGATCGCATTAATTGTTTCAAATTGAAACTGGGGTGGGGGCAAAATCTGAGCAGCAGGTAGATTTACCGGGATCATTGCGGGTTAAACAGCGGGGGATGTCATGTTGATCAACACTATTGAGAACTGAGCAAGACAACAGATGTCCATTGCTTCCCAAAAAAATATGTACAAATTGTGGGAGTGACAACACCATGTCAGTGTACTAAATCGTAGGTTCGTATATAACCATTAAGAAAGATGGTGTTAGCTGTGCTGAAGTAAACCTACAACATTACACTTAAACGGTTCTGAATGGCTCAATTTTGCAAGTGAATATCTGCATTCCTGGGTGCTGAGTTCTAGAATAGCAGCTTTGCTAGTCAGCAAGAGCATCACACTCCCTTTGCGAGATGCCCAAGAGAGTACTCCTGATCAAACCCAAGGTAGCAATCTGACACCAAAATCAGCTTCGTCTCCTAAAAGAGAATCCCTTCGTCAGAACATATAAAAGTTTTTTAAAAAAGGACCACTCAATTATCCAAGCACACATCTCAATAAAAAATCCAAAACCATCAAAAGCATGAGAGCTCGCACACATTCTACCCCATCCGGAAAACAAGCTAACTTAAGCAGCACATGGAAAAGATGGGAGTCTTCATTGCAAACATGCGATGCGCAGCCTATTGCTCAGGTTCAAGGTTTATACAGCAATCTGACAGAATCCACTGAGAATTCTGGAAAGATTTTGGTCCAAGTCTATTTTTTGCTCAGGTTCAACATTTATACAGCAACCTGAAGCACTGCAAGACTCCACCCATGTTCTAGCAGATACATAACAATATGATCATAAATGGCAAGCCAAAAAGGCAATAGCTTTGACAATGCATATTCCATTGGTGATTCAGCGTGGGTTTGATGGTTTCATCATGCTGAAGGCTTATCAAACTCAGTTAGCTTCTTGATTTGTTATTGTTAGCACGTTAAGACCGGCAGAAGTAATAAGCCAAATACGAAACCGATGGAATAAAGTCTCAGGAACAAACATCAAGCCACTCAAAATGAGAACAAAATCTTCAACCTGGGCTTAGCAAAATTCATTGACATGTGATAGTGTCATTATTACCTGGGTATTGAACATCTGTGGCAATTCCATGCGAGTGTTAACCACACGATCTGCAAAACTAATTCTTTTCAGACCATATAGCTCTGAACTTGTAACATTCCCCAGGACCAGCCACCAAGCTTCTTGTTTTGCCTACAGAAAACAACATCAAAGGGTTAAATGCAAATTGGCAGCCATTAAACTTCAACTACAGGCATTGATCAAAACAGGCCAAAAGCAAAAATACTAAGCTGAAGAGATTGATAGTAATCAGGATTCCCATATTGGAGCTAACATAATAATAGTCAATTATTATCATACAAAAGTTGTAGGTTCACAGCAAGCATGCAAAACAACTTCTTAGACCTATGCCAGTTGGAAACCAGAGTTGTGAGATAGTTTGTATTCATCCCCATAGTATATTGGTTTCCAGCTGGGATAATGAGCTTGCTCGAGACAGCTTTAGTTACTTGTCGGTCTGTTTTGAAGAACCCGTCAAGTGAGAACCAGTTTCAGAAGCAAAACAACAAACTTTTAACACATCCAAAAGGTTTCATGAAATTCGTTTATTCAATCTTTCATACCAGACATCAATTTTGCAGGTTATAAGATGAAACAATCTATTTTGTCATACTGGTATACCGCTAAACCACTAATTACAGCTCTCAAAGTACTACTATTTTCTGCAAGCAGAGCTTGGTGATACTTTAAGGTGCCTAGGTCAGTTCTCAAATGAATTTTCTAAATAATTAAGAGATTCTTGTTAGACAAATAGGAAGATGAATTTTGCTATTCACAATTATGCAGCTTATTCATTATTGAGAGGGTATATATAGATATAAGGCTACATGGGCTCATGGGTCATATGGGCCAAGAGAGAGTGAGAGAGAGAGAATGTACAACTCTTAACACCCTTAAGGTGGATCAAGGTGGATCAGGAGGATCTAAGTGAGTAGATGAAGCCGATATTATTCTCGAGTCTGAGCTTTAGTGAAGAAATACACAACTTAAAGCTCTGAGGGTACATACTAAAGATAGATGGTCGACTGCTGACAATGAGACCGTGTAAAGGATGCATCAACATCAATGTGCTTTGTCAACTCATGCTTGACTGGATCACTAGCAATCTGAATGACACTTGTATTGTCATACAACATAGGTGTAGGATTATCACAATGAACACCAAGATCAACCTAGAGCCATCGAAGCCAAATAATCTCTGAGGTGATAGCGGCAAGGGCTGGAAGCTCAGCCTCTACACTAGCGTGTGACACCACAGTCTGCTCCTTGGACTTTTATTGCGTGACACCACAGTCTGCTTCTTGGATTTCCAGGCAATGAGCGAAGTACCAAGAAAGATGCAGTAGACAATGATAGATCGGAGATCAGCAGGATCACTCACACAAGTGGAGTTAGAGTAAGAGTGGAGCTAGAGCTGACTCGAACTAGCATAGAATAGACGTCTGGACGCAGTCCCTCTTAAGTATCTTAGCACACAAAGAACAAGACCGTAGTGGACTGAGGTGGGAGCACTGACAAAATGGCTGAGCACATGAACAACATGAGCAATGTCTGACCTTGTGATAGTGAGATAAACAAGGCTCCCAACGAACTGGTGATAGCGGGAAGGATCTATCAATGGTACACCGTCTGTAGGTCGAAGCTGCAGATGGAGCTCATGGGTGTGGTAACATTGCGAGTATCTGTCATCCCAGAACGAGCAAACAGATTCTGAACGTAGCGATGTTGAGATAGGTAGTAACCATCACCATCAGAATGAACCCCAATCCCCATAAAATAGCTCAATGGTCCCAAATCGGACATCATAAACTGTTCACTCAATTTCTTCTTCACAAAGGCCATATAGTCCATGTCACCTCCTGTGATCAGCATATCATTTACATATAGCAAAAGCAAAGTACGACCCCGCAGAGAAGTGTAAATAAACAAGGCTGGATTATGTTCACTTGGAGTGAAACCAGCAGCTCGAATCACAGAACTGAAGCGCTCAAACCAAGCACGAGGAGCATGCTTGAGACCATATAGAGCATGCCTAAGGCAACAAACATAGCCTGTAGAAGCCTCAACACTTGGGATGGCTGCATATAGATCTCATGTAGATCACCATGAAGAAAAGTATTCTTAACATCCATCTGAGATATAGTCCATGTCCGTACAACCGCAACAACAATACATACGGACTGTGGTCATATGAGCAACTGGAGCAAAAGTCTCATCATAATCTCGATCATAAGCTTGCTGAAAACCTCTTGCAACAAAATGAGCCTTGTATCGCTCTACTGAACCATCTGACTTGGTCTTTACTTTGTACACCCACTTGCAAGTTATAGGAACAACTCCAAATGGTAGCAAAACAAGATTCCAAATGCCTGTAGTACACTAATGTTGTAAGCTCCTCAGTCATAGCCAACTGCCACTCAGGTATACTGGTTGCCTCCTGATAGGTACTCGACTCAGATACTGCACCCGCACGAGAAAAACCCCATCTTTCTAGTGCCTGAATAGAAGAACGATCACATAAGGCATACTGTGATGTAGTAGAACGATCGCCAAAGTTAGTGGTACTGGTCGGAGGGTCAAGTGGAAGAGAGGACTGAGGATCAGAAGGAACTCTTTGTCTGCGACTATAGTGAAAAGGAAAAGTAGAAGTGTCAGAAACTGGTGGAGCTGGTGGATGAGACACACTAGAAGGTGAAACTGGTGAAGAAAGTGTAGCTGGAGAAGACAAGTCTGGCGAAGGAATGAGAGGTAGACACAAGAGGGTGTTATCTATGGAAGAAGTGGTATGAGTAGAAGGATGATAAAAGAATGGTCGATCCTCATCAAAGCTCACATCATGAGATATGTGAATGCGATGTTCTGATGGATTATAACAGCGATAGCCCTTATGATCAACACTATAACCCATGAAGACACTCAACCGACTGAGCGCCCAGCTTTGTGTGCTTACGAGGTGCTAGAAGGACATAACAGACAACCAAAGACACAGATAAGCATAGCGAGCAGGTGCTCTGTACAGGACTTGACCAGGACACCTACCCTAAAGCTTGGAAGAGGGCTGACGGTTGATGAGATAGACTGTTGTAGAGACCGCTTCCCCCCAGAAGTGAGAGAACAAAGAAAATGAGAAGAGTACGAGTAGGCCTGCTAATGGGTTGAAACCCAACCCAAACCCACCCCAACCCACTTCAATGCAGCACATCAACCCAACCCAGACCAACCCACTACTCCACCTCCAAAACCCAACCCAACCCATATGCAACTCCAACCCAACCCAATTTCCTCAATATGGGTTCAACCCATTTCTAATCCATTTCCAACCCAATAATTCCATCTAGATCTGCATCACCCAACCACAACAATGCCCTGCCATGGTCACCACCACCAACGCTGCGGCTACAGCCAAACCCGCCGCGAACGACGCTGGCAACAGCTTACAAGAGGTCGGTCGCGACCACATCGTCATCTTCCCGTTCATGGCGAAAGGCCACACGCTCCCTCTGCTCCACTTCGCCACAGCGCTCTTGGTGCACCACAAGGGCCTTCGCGTCACCATGCTCACCACACCGACCAACCTCGCCTTCGCCTGCAGCTGCCTCCCTGCATCAGTGGACCTCGTGGTGCTCCCATTCCCATCATTGCCACCGCTGCCAGCAGGCATCGAGTCCACTGACGCCCTCCCCTACCTATCCCTCTACCCGACGTTCCTGCGCGCCATGGCGCTCCTACGGGAGACCTTCACCGAGTTCTTGGCGTCGCTCCCATCCCCACCGCTCGCGCTCGCCTCCGACTTCTTACTCGGGTTCACACACCGCGTCGCGGGCGACGCCAGCGTCCGCTGCATCGTGTTCCATGGCATGTCCTGCTTCTCCATGGCCATCTGCAAGTCGCTCGTCATGAGCCCACCGCCCAGCATCGAGCACGGCGCCCGTTTCTATGTTCCTCGTACGTCGAAACATGAAGATCATGGCGGCGGAGGTCCTGGATGTGGTGATGAATATCGCAAACCCCGATGACCCAGTGGCCCAGTTTGCGACGACGGAGGCACTGCGGCCGCTAGAGACCTGCGTCAACGCTGCCACAAATCGGAGTCGATAGAGATGGGCGGCGCCATTGGACAGAATGTCCGTTCCGTTGGGCATTCTGTCGAGCACGTCGTGGGAGAGGGGCACTAGCTAGCTTTCCGCCACTTAGTTAACCATGAATGCCAAGTTTGCAGGTGTTGTGCCGCTCGAGATCAATATTCCATGAGAAATCAAGGCAGATTCATGGCTATCAGATTGAAAGAAGTACTTGCAAAAAGTCATTGATGTGATGTCGTGATAGTGACACAAGCTTGAGCGACTCCCTGAACTCGTCAACAAACTTCTCGCCCCAGATCCAATTCCAACCCACCCACTTCGAACCATGGGTCCAAACCATACAAACCCGATTTTTTTAACCCAAACCAAACCAACCTGTTTTCGGTGCAAACCCAAACCAAACCGTTAGCTACCTCAACCCGTTTCCATCCATCCAAAGACAACCCGAATTGAAACCCAACCCATTTCACCCGTTTCAATCCAACTCACTACCAGGCCTAAGTACGAGCAATCTCAATGATGTGACGGTGCTTGCGCTCAACAACACCATTCTGAGCATCAACACCAGGACATGAGAGCTGAGGAAGAGTACCCTTAGAAGAAAGGAACTGACAAAAGGCTGATGAAAGATACTCTACCTCGGAATCAGAACGAAAAACACGAATAGAAGAGAACTGTGTATGAACTATCTTAGCAAAAGACTGATAAATGGAAATCAACTAAGAGCGATGTTTCATAAAATAGATCCAAGTATATCGAGAGTGATGATCAACAAATATGACATGGTAACTATGACCACCCTTCGGAGCAAAAGGAGACGGGTCCCATACATCTAAATGCACCAAATCAAAAGGACAAGAAGACTGAGAGGTACTACTAGAATATGGAAGTTGCAGCTCTTTCCCCAGCTTACAACTAGTGAAAACTAGACTGAACAGTGATATGACCTAGGGACCCCGATGAACTAAAGTAGTGAGGTGTGCTCCACACAGATGACTAAGTCTATGATGCCACTTGTTGAAGAAAGAACCAACAAGAGACAGAGATGATGACATAGTAGAAGACACTAAGGCCTTCGATGTATTGATGTTAGGAAGATGTAAGGTGTCCAAGACATAGAGACTAGGAGAGCCTCTAAGGCGATGGCCAGAAGCAATCACTCTTCTGATATGACGATCCTGAATGAAACAAGAATAATCAAATCCAACGAAACAATTCATATCAATAAGTTGACCAACAGAAAGAAGATTCATAAATAGCTGAGGAACAAAGGACACATCATGAACAGAGAAGTGAGATGTAGAGAGAATGACCTGATGGGTAATAGAGCAAGGTATACCATCAGTAGTGTGAACATATGCACCATCAGTCACGGGTCTACGAGCAACAAGCTGAAAGCTGCCCGATGTAACATGAAAAGCGGCACCCGAGTCCAGAACACAAGGATGAGCAGCGCTAGGAGCAAAAGGTGCAACTGAGGTCATAGCAGACATTAATCCAAAAGTCGTAGTAATGGTGTGGCAGCAGTGACAGCTCCAGTAAGTGCTCTCGGAGGCCCAATAGGTGCTCCACGACGACGATCAGATGATCTAGATGCAACTTGAAGCACTTGTCAACAAGATGATCAGTCATCTTGCAATGAGAACATACCAGCACTCCTGTGGATGTAGCTCTGGTAGATCCAAACCGTTGAGACCCAGGACATCATGTGGTGAGGATCATGAGGTAGTCATAAGCGAATGAAGACGAGTCTCCTCTGCAATCAAACCAGAGAGCACCTCGGTCAAAGTCGGTGGAGTAGGATAGTTCAGTAACTGAGTACGAATAGGCTCAAACTTTGATCGAAGCCCCATAACAAACTGATACATGAGCGTTTGCTGAGCATACACCTCTTTGGCAACACAAGACTGGCAAGCAGTAGCAGCCTCGGTGTCATACTTCAGAGGGCCAGTGATATAAGTGAAAGCAAGGATCGAAATCCCAATACCGGCATAAATCCCGGTTGGCGGCCAGTAACGATAACCGGCCGGTTACCGGAAAACCCGGGGAAATACCGGATGAAGTTCACGAACCAAATTTTGAAAACTAGTAACCGACTGGTAACCAGTCTGGTAACTGGTCAAAAAACCGGAGATCAATAGGCTATTCCTAATATCAAACTCCATTTAGTATGCCCTCAGATCAGCGTTGGTACATGAATTTTTTTTGTTGAACCAACAAATCCTTGATCAAACAATCATTAAAATGAATCATGCCAAGTGCTAATTGCTTATACATCTACAATTGACACAATAGATATCCTTCATGTGAGAATACTATAATTCAACATGCTTTCCAAGTCCAAAAAACCGCCCGGGACTTGCTAATACAATAATTCAAGCATATTTAGCTTATACAATACGTAATCTAGCACAAAAAAAAAAGAACTAAAGCAACCTAGGAAGGGCACTATGCAGTCAAAAAATCAAATTCAAATTTAAAATTTTTCGTTTGTTTCTCGTTCACCCGATCCTCACATTAATTCTGCGCAGAATCGCCGTAATTTTGATCCCTGAATTAAAGCACTATAATGCTCCACTGACTGAACGTTTTTGAGCAATGTAAGGCGAAGAGAATCACTAGACTGAACATATCTCTTCTCAACGTATGTCCACATCTGCTTGGCTAAAGTATGATATTCAAGACTCATCCTCAGAAAAACATCAACACTCAGGACAAGACCAGTCATGAGTCATGACACGATTGTCCTCTTTCTGCCAAGCCTTTACTGCCTCAGCATCAACCTTCTTCAAATTAAGAGGATTGTCAGTCAAATGAGAGGTCAAACCATAACCCCTAAGAGTAGTCTTGACTGAGAAAGCCCAAGCTCGGTAGTTCAAACTGTCGAGCTTGATGTCCATGAACACCAAAGATGAATTGCCCCCAAACATCGAGTCAGACTTAGCCATTTTGATGGACTATAATCTCCAAGCAGCAGCACAATAGCAGTACAGAGCAACAATAGCAATCAACAGTGTAGAGCAACATAATCACCCACGAGGTCGCCAGAGCCGCAGGCGATCTCCAAGCGTGGATCTGGCGGTCACGAAGAGGCCAGCAGCGCTAGGCGATCTCTAGGCACGGATCTGGCGAGGACGAGGAGGATGAGTGGATCCGACAGTGAAGAGGCCGATGGTGCTAGACGAGCTCCAGGTGTCGATTCAACGAGGACGATCTCCAGCGGAGCAAAGGGGGCTTAGGCGACATCGGGCGGTGAAGATCCAGGGGCGGATCCGGCAAGGACTACCTCCAGCGGAGCAAAGGAGGCTTAGGCGACGTCGAGCAGTGAAGACAAGGCGGCTCAGCCTCCAAGCGACGTCGTGCGAGGAGGCAACGTCGTGCATGGATCCGACTTGAGGATGAACTCCAGCAGAGCAGAGGATGCTTCAGCACAATAGGCATGGATCCGGTTCTAGGGTGACCTCCAGCGGAGCAAAGGAGGCTTCGGCACGGATCCGGATGAGGCGGCGAGGAGGTGGCATCGGGCGGTGAAGACGAGGTAGCTTGGCCTCCAGGAGGAGCCGAAGGGTCCGGAGGAAGAGGAGAGGCCGGCGGAGCAGAGGAACAGCTCAAGCCTGCCGGCCCGAGCAAAAGAATGGACTAGCAACAGCGGCGACGGTTTAAGGAATTAGGGTCAGGGTTTTGGTGGAAGTGCTCTGATACCATGTTAGAAAAATAGAAAGAGGAATTTTACTATTCACAACTATGCAGCTTATTCATTATTGAGAGGGTACATATAGACATAGGGCTACATGGGCTCACGAGCTACATGGGCTCAAGGGCTACATGGACCAAGAGAGAGAATGTACAACTCTTAACAATTATACCTGGTAGTCTGGTACTTTATTCATTGTGATTCCAGGGTAGTTTGATCCCCTCGTAACTAAATTTTTTGTAATGCATTATATTTAATAATGAGCTCTGTACATTTCATGCAATCAGTACATTTATTGTCATGGCAAGTTATAAAGCTACTGACCTTGGGGAATCTAGGGGAAAATGCTCTTGATGTTGAACGCCGCAAATTTTTCATTTGCAATCTAATGTTTAAAATTGGCGGTTTGGACTGCTCCTTATCTTCATTCTGAAGCTTAGCTTTTACATCGACGCGAGGGAAATGTTGCAGATCCTGCATGACACAAATACAATATTCAGGAGTGTAACAGTGTGATTATCATCTCCATCTGGAAGTGTATGGATAAATGCCGTTGAGGTTATTGCACAGAAAACATGAACTATCCAGTGATACAAATTGTAAAGGAAAAGAGAAGTATGGAATTGCAACACACTGAAGCTAGAAACTCTCAGGCGGTAAAAAGCATAAGTGGCTGAGCATAACACAGAAAATATTATTCAGTGAAATTTGAATAGCAGATATAGTAGCATTCTTTTTTATTCTTAGGAAACAATAAGAACACCAGAGTCTTTGGGTAGCAGTGAGTTCCCAACAATCAGCTCGTTCTAATCAGAGAAAAATGAATCTGCTCTGCTTGCATTTCCCCTTGACTGCAAGGAAAGGAGGATGGGCAAATATGGACAATACAGCTATGTAATTGTAAACCATCTATTTTCAATTAATATCTAAAATCACTAGGAAAATAAATTGCTCTTCCAAAGGCGGTGTGTCCAAACTCCGAAGTCTTTACCTGATACAACTCTGAAGCAGCAAATGGTTGAAGCAACCTATGTAATTCTTCACGAGAAAGATCTAGCAAGGCCGGAACTGTAGAAACTCCTCTACACTTAAGATGATCTACAAGATTATCATTCATGGATGGTAACATCCAGAGTGATGAATCTCTCTCAAACCAGAGACCCTGACAAAGTTAAGTTAAAATGAAATTTAGTTAAAAAAATACGTCTATTTTGAATTCTGATACTAGTACAATGTGATCCTCCAATACAGGACTTAACTACAACAAATTAACAAAATAGAAAAAAAATATGAATCAACAAAATTTACCTGTATAATCATTTGTAGAAGATGCATACAAGTCAATGCACTTGAAAGCCATCCACTATTGGCACATATGTCAATCATAGCTTGTATAATGCGTATGCTCTGATCAAGAACTGATTTCAAGTCAGTGACATAGTCACTAATTGGTAATTCTGCTCTGGAGAAGTGCGCCTGCAAGGCAGAAATAGAAAGAAAAAGGTACTTTTGTACATTAGAATGTTGTCAAAATAACAATGCTAGTAAACAAAAAAAAAGGTAAATTTGCCTTACCTGAAAGAGTAAATTTGCCTTAACATGTGGGTCATCAAGGTGGTGCTGATCAACTGCATATGGCACCTTTCCACAGAGTGTTCGATTCAAGTTATCCTGTACCAGCAAAGAGCATTTATGCAACAAAAGATCACATTGACAATAATCAAGTTCAGGGCCTACTAAGATCGCAATGTTTTTTATGAACTGACTGTAAGGCAATTTCTTTCCTTCCAAATACAGACATTGATCTCATAAGTTCGTAAATGCCTTGAAGGAAAGAAAATAAAATAAATCAAAGTAATAATTTCTGCCTATTTTTTATTACCATGTCCAAGGACTGATAGGGTTTGTCTAAGTAACCAAAATCAGTTTGAAAATGACCTATTCAATTACTTCATGAACAAAAATGGAGGAATGCTTGGTTTTTGAAAAAGAATGGGTAATAGGGAAAATCACCTCGTTGTGGCGTACAGGAAGTTCATCAAATTCTGCAGCACCCGACAGTATGTGCAAAAAGGCCTAGAAAGTAATCCAAGTTATTAATTATCTAGCCATCCCAAATCCACTGGCACTACAAGCAGGGTGCAATAATGAACCTGGGAGGACATAAGGCAGCAATTTTACTTACTTCCAATGATGTGTCGAGACCAATATTTGACCCAAACATTGAGACTGTAAGGTAACTAAGGTAATATTGTGATGCTATTTTCCCCAAAATCAAGTACTTCACAGAATGGTCATCTACTTTTATGCATCCACTGTCCTCAAGATCTTCAAATGTAGTTTCCACTAACCTGTTTAGACAAAATGGGAGAGACAATGTATCATGGGATGTTAAAGCTAGTGGCAGATCTAAGCTAAATGAAGTCCTCATTTCCCACCTCGAGAGGTAAGAATTCAATGTATATGTTTCAGTATCTTCCAATCCATAGTAAGATGGATTAACAACCTGCCATGCAGCAATCAAATCTTGGTGAAGAACAAAACAGAGATTGCAACATATGTGTATAGCCACATCAGAATTACGTAAAGGACGTAAATTTAGCACTGGTGAAAGTTGCTGAATAAAATTCTTAATTCCTTTTCAGACGAACACTTTAAAGAGCCACATTTTAACCAGTATGATAATAAGACAGCTCTATACACCTCTACATCAATCGTCAAGTATTATCTGTATGATGTAATGGTCCTGGTTTCAACCTTAGATAATCAGGATAGGGTACAACCCAAAAATAGTCAACACGAGAGAATGAAAAAATAATCTGAAGCGTGTCAAAGATCGTCCATCCAAAACTTTTGCTAGTTGAGTGTAAGTTGCAAGAACATAAAGCGGTGTATAGAAAGGATTGTACAAGATAAATACCAGTTTGCGGTATAGGTAAGTCCAAGTGAGATAAATAATTGCCTCCTCTTTATTACTGATTGTGCCAGAAACAATCTCTGCATTTATGTGATCATGCAAGTGCTCCCTCAGATTACTTTCAACGGGGAATGGTTCATAGAGGAACTGAAATTTATAATATTCAGTGTTAAACTCAAGATAAATATACACTAGATCGTTCCTTAGGCACACAAAATAATATGCAACCTTCTTATAAAAACTCTTTTTTGGTTCATGAACAAGAATAACAGCTTTGCCATGTTGGTCATATTGCGGTCGACCTGCCCGACCCATCATTTGCAGAATATCTGTAATATCGTAATCGACGTATCTTTTTGTTTTGCCATCATAGTATTCAGTACCCTACAAGAAAAGTATTGAATGAGTTACTGAGTAAATCATCACTAAAGACGAAGAAAATGCATAGCATTGTGCCACCTTAATAATCACCAGGTGAGCTGGAAGATTAACACCCCAAGCCAATGTGCTAGTGCATACCAGTACCTGGCAAAACATCAAGCAACAAGAAATGTTGTTTAAATTTTGCTCAAGTATGTAATTAACTCGGATAACGAGAGAAATTGCAATAAACATACTGAAAAATAAAGAACATTCAGTCATCAAAGCAGAGCAGACCTGAATCTTGTTGTTTGAAAAGAGTTCCTCAACCAAGGATCTATCTCTATCATTTAGACCTGCATGATGCAGACCTATTCCGAATTGCAGAGTATGCCTCAAATTGTTGTCAGAGACTTGTGAAAGAATCATGTCTAGAGAGTTATCAGCCATGCTTAGGAACTGCCTTGGTTTTTCATCTGATGCTGCAAGCTGCAATATAGAGTGGAGTAAACATATAAGATAGCAGCCATCTATATACTCATTTAGTAACAGAAATCCAAAGCAGTGTTCCACCTGAATGAGATCAAGGGCTGTAAGTCTAGTCTGTCGACGTGATGATACAAAAATGAGAACTGGTTTATCGGGTGAATGGGTGCATATGGCTGCATAAGCTGGTTTGTTCATGCTATTCATTCTCGGGCAGTAGAACTTCCCAGGATATCCCTGTTAGTGGGGGAGGGGGAAAAAAGTTAACATGAATTCATGCAAATCTTTTTTTTAGCTGTGATATAGCAAACATGGTCCTCCTTAAAAACCCATCTAATGATCAAATAAATAATTGACTTTCCAAAAGGTAGTGAACCTGAAAAATTGCTATATTTTTTCTCAAAGCAGCTCGAAACTAAAAAATGCATTGCCCAAATACCTGTTTGTGCATTTTTTTCAAAAAGAAAAAAGAAAGAACCATCCAAGAATGCACAACTGATATAAATAAATCTGTTGAGGAGAAATATATAATAAAAAATAATGAGTGTATGCATTTTCTAGGTAAAGCAAGCCAATGCCATGGGAAAGTGACTCTACTAAAGAATGTCAGCATTGGTTCCTTTTAAACCAGGAGCTTAAGGCAAGAACTGAAATCCTACTTACCTGGATATGCACTTCAAGAGGTACAGGCCTCACACTGGGCTTGAAATTGAACAGACCATCATCTCTGACGCCCAGCCAATCAGCTAAATCACTGAAGTAATGTGATAGATGAAAGTGGTCAGCCAATGGAGGACAAGTGCTCCAGTGGTCATGAAAAACACGCAGTATTAATATGAAATAGGGTTCCATGATAACACCTAGATTCTCAAATACATTGTGTGAGAATACTCCTACCATTCATATCCTAGAGGGATTTTAATAGCTTTATAGTTTAGACTTTACAGTAATCCAGCACAAGAATCAAGATCTGCATCAATATAGCATTGATCAGTATTCCAACAACCAGTGGTAACTGGCCGTATACCATAATACCATATACCACCGCTAACCGCTCATACCAGTTGACACGATGTGGTTGCTGCAGTTTATGGGGCAAAAAAACTTGTATGGCATGATGTGGACAGCTCTATAAAACTACTGGGTAGATAAGGATTTCTTATGCAATAGGGGGTAGAGGAAATTGCATGTCAAAGCTTCCCTTGGAAACATACCGAGCATTGGCTAATGCTGTTGATAAACCGACAAACCGAATTGAACGCTCTGTTTGTGATGAGATGTATCGCATTCTTGATACAATCACCTGAAATCCAAAGCTTCACCATGGTAAACAATTGATGCGAAGTACAGGTTCAAAAGAAGAACAAATACAACGGGATATATGGGATTGAGGTGATCAATGCAAAAGACGATAAATTATGTTAGGCTGACATATAGTATAACTGTATAAGTAAATGAAATTAATTTAGGGACCATAACACATGTTACACATCAAGATGAGTCAAGTTCACATTAATGTGGCCTACAGTGTAACTTTGGTACAAGCATTTATCAAGTTGTAAGATCCAGAAGAGATACCTCAAGAATAGGCCCACGGTCAGCTCCAAGAAAATGTATCTCATCTAATATCATGAGCCCAACCTATCCACAAGCTTAACAAGTTATAAGTAACTAAAATGAAAACACATATTCTATATAATCTACAGAAACTGAGAAAAATTACAAATAGCTAACATAGAAAGAAACAGTTTTAGACCTTCATAACATAACTTCTACTATGCCAACTTCGACTAATACCATCCCACTTTTCAGGGGTAGAAATTATGATGTCAGCTGATAATAGGGCCATCATATCTGGAGTGAAGTCACCAGTCATCTCAACCTGCCAAAAGTGTTACCTCAAATAAGTTATGCATATTGACATATTGGAGAAATAAAAGATATGGAGTGCTCTGTACCATCTTCTTCCCAAGCTGAGTTACAAGCCGTTGTCTCCAATCATTCATTCTTTCTCGCACTATAGCCTTTAGAGGAGCAATGTAAACTACCTGAAAGGATGTTAAAATGAATCAATGCCACAAACAATCTTCGCTTTATATCAGAATTCAATAAACAAACCTTCATGTCCGGTTGTGTGTTGAAAAGATGAAGCATTGCTAGTTCTGCAGAAATCGTCTTGCCACTCCCTGTTGGAGCTCCCAAGAGTACATTGTTATCAGTGTGATAGAGAACATGGAAAGCCTGGAAAAAGAAAACATCAGGACAGCAAGTTTACAAATAAAAAAGTCCAGTAAGATGGAGGCCGCAGGTGTCAACAGTGCTATACATTGGCCATTATACAGCAAAATAAATGCACGCGATGAGCTTTTGGTGATTTTTCCTAGATTCTCGAGTTTTCTGTGCAGTACATAATACACACTATTCCATTTCCAGCCAATAGAAACAGACTTTTTTTTTCTCTCGAACACGCAGGAGAGCTGCGTATCATTATATTAATAGAAGAAAAGAGAGTCATACAAGAGACCCAGAGAGTCATACAAGAGACCCAGACTCACACACAAACACACACACCCACTACTAAAAAAAGGGTGATTAAATCACCGCTTAACAGAAAAAGGGGGCGACCCAACCACAACAGCAGACCTTTAAGCTGCTCCTACAACATGGCGAGCAGGAGATCCCCTTGGCTCTGCGGACTCCACATATAGGCCTCTTCCCTTGCCAAAGTCAGCGCCATATTAACATTTGGCGATGCACCATTGAAGACACAATCATTTCTGTGCCGCCAGATACTCCAGGCACCCAAAATGACTAGAGAGTTCAGACCCTTCCTCAAATCTCCTGTTACAGTAGAATCAATTTTCCTCCACCATTCATCAAAGGATTGGTCAAGAGGTTGCGAGCAAGTGATGCCAAACCAAAACGCGACAGAGGGAGAACCAAAAGTCTCTTGAGAATACACACCCACCAAGAGATGTTGAATATTTTCCTCTTCTCGATCACATAGGAGACATCGATCCGGATAAGGAGACCCTCTTAGCCAATCTGTCCATTGTCCAAAGATCTATTGTGAGCTACTAACCACATAAAAATTTACATTTGGGGCGCCAAGATTTCAGATTCTCTCATAAGGATCGAAAAGGACACTCCTGAATAAGGCATCATAGGCACTCTTTGCAAGATAATTACCCAAGAGAGAGCCTCCAAATGAATTTATCGGTATATTCTCATTTAATTCCACACCATTCAAGATATCCCAAAGGTTTAGGTATCAAACGCAATGCCGAACCGATCTCGCCTTGTATATCCTCTATCCACTTTTCCTCCGTGAGGGCCTCCAACACAGTTGCGTTTGGTTGTTCTTCTTTCTGCACTGCAGCGAAAACCGGGGTGCTATGTCGTGAATTCCTTACCATCCACCATTTGTCCATCCAAAAACGTGATCGATCCGTTTCCAACTTCACATTACTCGCCATAGATAACAAAGCTAGCCACCTCATTCTTGACTTGGATAGGCAAATTTGCCCAAGGTTTGTTGGGCTCACTCCGCATAAGCCGGGCCATCTAGCTTTTAAGGCAATACCTGTGGATTTCAAATCGCTATCCCAAGTCCACCTAGTTCCTGGAGCGGCACACTCTAGGCCAAAGCGATGAGGCGGTGACCACCTTTAACCTCTTTTCGACCCTTCCATAAAAATGCCCTTCTTATCTTATCTATTGCCTTGATAGCCCAAGGTGGAATGTCATTGCCATGGCCACATATATTAGGATTCCAGTGAGAACAAAATGCACTTGAACTACCCTTCCAAAGACGTGTCATCAGTCCGCCTTCCACCAGAAGTCGCCAAAGAACTTTATCAATGATGGGTTGGACTCGCTCCTTGGTCATCTTTTTGATGGTCAAAGGCAAACCCAAATATTTACACGGAAATTCTCGCACTTCACAAGGCAAGATGTTACGTATGGTAACCAAGTTTTCCTCGAGCAATGGATAGGCAAAGACATTGCTTTTATGAACATTGGTTTTAAGACCAGAAGCTTTCCCAAAAAGATGGAGCAGACGAAGTGACAAAGTAATATCAGCTGCGGTAGGCTGGAGGAAAAGGGCCACATCATCGGCATATAAAGAGATTCTGTGCTGGATTGGTCTTCTGGAAAGGGGTCATACCCCGGCACAAGAGGCTCTTGTGAACATCAAATTTAGCACATCCATGACCAGGATAAATAACATAGGGGAAAGAGGGTCACCCTGTCTCAATCCCTTTCTGTGCTTTATAGTTTCTCCAGGGATGCCATTGAGGAGAACCTGAGTGGAAGAAGATGATAAGAGACCACAAATAAGATTACACCATCGAGAACCGAACCCCAACTTCCTGAGAACCTCCAATAAGAAAGCCCAAGACACCGAGTCGAAAGCTTTAGTGATGTCCATTTGAGGAGAATTCTAGGTTGCTTGGTGAATGCAGATATTTGATCTGTCACTGGACCATCATGAAATTATCCTGAATGAACCTTTTCTTGATGAATGCACTCGATTGGGGACACCATCTCATCCAAAGGCCACAAGTCTATTAGCCAGATTTTGGTCACTAGTTTGGCGGTGCTGTACCAAACTAATGGGCCTAAAGTCCTTGACTTGCTCAAAGATTAGGCTTTTTGGGATCAACGTGATGTAGGCGAGTTCACTTCCAGAGATTTCTAAAATTCGCACTCGGAGAAAATGGAGGCCGCCATCACATCAACCTTGATGACCGACAAAGAACTTTTATAGAATCTACCGGTGAACCCATCCGGTCCGGCGCCTTATCCGAGGCATCTCCTTTATGGTGTTCCGCACTTGATTTCAGAAAGGCCTATCCAGAGATTCCACTCAAAATATGGACAATCGAGGGCATCTAAGTTGATAGTTCTCTCCTAGCACAAACAAATCCCAATAAGATTTTCATAGAAATTCGAATAGCACCGCCTTTTCTTCATGCTTTGTGATGACTGATCGCCAACATGAAGATTGGCAATAAAATTCTTCTTCTTCCTATATCTAGCATGTCGATGAAATAGCCCAGTGTTGGCATCCCTTCTTTTAACCACCAATCTCGGATCTAAGTCCGCCATTGTTCTCAAAAGTGAAGCAAGAACTAGGAGTGTTTCTTCGATTATTACGCAACCATAATTCATTTGGTCAGAGATCCGCTTTCTTGTGCAATTTCGAATTGGTGGATAACTTCTTTAGTCAAGAACAACCGAGATTTGACGTGCCCCAACTTTGCCCGACTCCAACTCAGTAATCCTCTGTCGCCGACTTGAGTTTCAAAGCTAAGGTTTCAAGAGGCAAGGACTGGCTGCCCTCATCCTGCGTTTCTCACACCATCCGAAAACCATCAAGGGATGGCGAAAAGCTTCAAAATGGAATCTTTTCTTCTCGACGATGATGTCCTGCAGCCCAAGAACTAGGGCGTGATCGAATCAAAAGAAGCGCGCTCAAGAAGACACTGAACCGCTCTTCCCAATCCAGAGAACAAAACAATCATCCACCTAACAAGCGTAGGAGAAGCACCGGAAAAAGAGCTAGTCCATGTATATTAACGCCAAGAAGAGGAATTTCAGAGACCGCCATATCATTGATCCACCTTCTAAACCTTCCCATCAATGCTCTGTTAAGATTGGAGTTGTTTTTATCTTCACCCTATAGATGAGGTTGAAGTCCCCAACCACTAACCAAGGCCCGAGCAATGAACTCTAACATCTCTCGCCTCGCAGAACCGAATCTTGTCTTGATTTAGTTGGGGCCCATAAACACAGTCAACCACCACACATTTCCATTTGAAGGGCGAATCGACCGAGACACTATAAGAATCCACCCCGTAGCTCCAACCGCACTCCAAACAGTTTCGCAAGCGATCACAATACCACCATCGCACCCACCGACGGTAAGAAAACAAAGTTATCACAAAATCACTCCCAAAGATGGACAGGATCAAACGCCTAGAAATAATATTCATTTTTGTTTCTTGCAGGCAGACAACATCAATTTTGGATGCATCAACCACTGCTCTGACTGCATCCTGTCTCGCTACTAAGTTCAAGCGACTCATAATCAAGGATCCCGGCGGTTACCGGAAATCCCGGTGGGAACCGGGATAAAAAAAAGGCCGAAGTTTTTCAAAATTAAATTTAAATTCAAAATCCCGGCGGTTACAACCCCAATTCAAATTTCAGTATTCGAATTTTGACCGGTTTTTCCGATTCTGCGCGAGAACGAAACGCCACCGTGGTATTTTCTCCTGCATCGTGATTTTGATCCTTGCTCATAATTGATGTGGCAATATTGAATTATCAAAACCATTTAATTAGAATGGTTATGCAGTGCAATTTCATTAATCCTTATCATGCAGAACATAGCTTGGACAGCAAAAACGAAAGATAACTGGATTCCAAAATGCACCTGTGTTTGTATCGGATTGAAATGGGAAAATCTGTACAGCTCTTCGTATGTTTTGTTGCCAAGAGCACTCAGTGGAAGAGGCTTCAAGTCCAAAAGTTCAGTATGTGTTATTTGTGTCTGGAACACATGTATAATTCAGTATATGATAGTCAAAAGTAAACATTATGGAAACGCAATAAGCAATTGCTAAATTCACCTGTGGCAAGGTAAGATTATGAAAAGAAACAGTAAAGAGTGACTCTGCATTCAACCAGGAGTCTGATATGGCTCGGATGTAGTACTGTGGAGGATGAGGTTCAAAGATTGGTACATTAAAAGATATCTTTGTAGGTGTTCCTCTTGCCATCTTCTTCGTCAGTGTGAAGAGCTCTGAATGATAAATAGTATCATTTTCAGAATCCTGGAAAATAAAATGTTATTGTTATGGACCAATGCATTTGACTAGATCAATTGGTGGTACATACATTAGTACATGCCTGCAATATAAATTCAGATTGAATACTACAAATTTAAATTGAAAACCCATAAAGGGCAGATGCAGAATTTGTATAATTCTTAATACAACTGCATGCCACAATGCAGTTGATGTATGAGGTTCCTGAAGAAGAAGATGAGATTTATAACTGTCTCTGCAGTTGCTATCCTCGAATCACTCTTTCAAGTTTCAATGCCACATAAGTGGCACCCTAAAAATATTTATACCAAACAAATATAAGTGCACTATCCATAGTTCCACACTATACAGAACAGCAGCAACAAAAATAAGTGTTCTCTAACAAGAAAAATGTATTTTGTTGCAGCAATAAGGCAATCAAAATGGTGGAAGATACATGAAATAAGTTATTTCCAGTCCTGCTATATCTCAAATGGTATGGCGGCGGGTGCATAAATATAATATATATGTAAATTAACAAACCTCAACAATAATCCACCATCGTTCTGACATGCCATGATAACGATCTTTCCAGACAAATTCAGGAGCTATAAGCAGGCCCACCTAGAAATTATTTTAGTAATTGCATTAGTCAGAAATAATAATCAACAAATTTGGGATTACTTTCAGAATAATTTTAATCGGCACTAGCTCTTACTTTAAGAACAGTCCTGGTGATTGGGCTCACAGAAGCAGATAAGTTGACATATGGGAAGTATCCAACACATTGCTTAACCAGCTTCAGCAAAAGGATGTTAGTTTCATTAGTTGGTACTCAGTAGATCAAAATATTCAAATCAACCATATAGGCACCACTTGTTAAGTCAGAGCATACCCTTCCCTGATGAGAATAACGAATCAGAGCTCCAATCTCATTTTCCTCCATCTCATAAAGACGATCCAGGTCAGCATTTCTACCCTCAAGTCTCCGCAATATCTAGTTCAGAGAGCATGAATTACATTTCAAAAATAAGGGAAACACAAAAAAAAAGAGTAAAATAGTGATAGCTAATAGCAAACCTCAGGAGAAAGGTCCCTATCAAACTGCCTAAGTGGATGGAGATGGGGCCATATTTTGCGGTCCACAGCCTTGCAATATTCTAATAGTAAGGATGACATCTGAGACCACCCTCGACGCAGACAAATCTCAAATAATGCCCTCATAATGCGAGCCAAGCTTTGACTAATGTATTGAGCATCAGAGTGTAAAGAGGAGCTATCAATTGGAGCACGGGATATATAAACCTGCAGAATTGATGAAATTCCTCAATTGAAGAATGTTGTTAGACTCAATGAAAAAGAGTATCAGTTCTCCAATAGTAACCTGTATGAGAATTGAAATTTTCCCATGTTTGTCAGTTGGCCCACCCTTAATTTCCATTGGGCATGCATTCCTGGCAAGGGTTTCTAATTCATCCTGTTCTTCTTCTCTTACTACAATATTTTCAAATTCAGAAGAATGGGCCACCATATTAATCACCTGAGATATTATCCAGAAAGTTTAGTGAAACCTCACAAGCATCACAAGCTGTAGTAAAGAAACCACACGAAAAGAGAGAAAGCAATTGCTTACCTCACTTTCACTCATGCGACGCCGCAGCATCTCATTGTAAGTCTCAACACTGGAGTACTGAAGGTAAAAGTGGCTTGCGATTCGACCAAGTTCTGTGCAGTAAAAGTTGCCGCTCTTTTCATCGTAGCGCATCATCTTAGCCTTGTCTAGCGCGCGTGCAGCATCAATAATAAATGCTCTTTGCTTGGCACCCAAGGAAGGATCTCCGATAACCTTAACAAATGTGAGAGGAAGAGATTAGACAAGTTAAATTTATGGTCACAACTCGAAGGAGGATTGAGTATCACTATCACATGCTCAATGAAGCACCTCAAAGAGAACTAAATTATCTTGTTTGCGAGATGATAGAAATGATCATTAGTAAAATACACAAAATATGTCATACTTCCAGAAACACTAATGCATAAAAGAGAAGTTGATAGTAATTCGAGTAGCATTTATGCACAAGTACTTTTCTTTGTTTATTTTTCTCAGTGATATATCACAAACCTCACACTACAAAATACATCCTTCTCAGATAAGCTTACACTAAATATTGATTTGCATTGAAGGTGTGAACGGTGGAAGAGAAGGATACCTCTTCCCATGCTATCCCATATGCCAGAGGATTAGTCTTCATCCTTATAAATAAGTATGTATAGCCAAGCCACGCACAGGCCTCCCTGACGTTTGTTACAGTGCCCAAGGCAACCTCAGCATTCAAATTGTCTTTCAATGATCCAAGGAACTGCAAGATGAATATGGTTACGAAGAACTAAATATCAATTGAAAGAATTTACAACAATCAACTAACTTGTCAAGACCATAAGCAAATTAAGAAAAAAAACTTTGCAAATTAACAGTGTTTCAAGGCTTCATAAATAGTCCTAAGAAGACTACCATGGTAAATAAATGTGTGATCTAGGTGGTCAGGAGTCAGGACCAGGGAAAAAAACTGGCCGGTTACCGTCGGTAACCGGATTTCCCGGTGAGGACCGGGTGAACAGTAACCGGCCAGAAAATTTTGATTTCAAATTTGAATTTTTGAATGCATAATGCACTTCCTATGTTGGTTTAGGCCTATTTTGTGCTAGATTACGTATTGTATGAGCTAAACATGCACTTCATTAACACTTTCTAATTCAAAATTCCGGCCGGTTTTTCCGGGGGTTTTAGCCAGTTTTTTCAGTTTTCGGGGGGTTACTGGTCCAGTTACCAGTTTTCCAAAATTCGGTTTTGAAAACATCCGGTTTTTTCCGGGATTTCCGGGCCGGTTACCGGTACCGCCCGTTGGTCGGGATTTGCACCGGTACCGGGTTTTCTATCCTTGGTCAGGACATAATCCTTTTCTAAATCTTATTCCACCCCCTAGATGGGTTAATTTATGGTTTTATACGAAGATGAACTGATTGAAATTTGTTTAATCAGGACATAATCCTTTTCTCAACAAATTCATGTTAGGACCATCCCCTTGACTATGGCCTTATACTTCTTTACCCCATAATTGAACATAGCCAAAGTTTGATTGATGTGTTTCACATCATTGTTTTAATATCCTCCATATCAAAAGGTCACACATTTGCTAACCTGGCTTTCTATTGGAAGCTGACTTGTCAATAATCTTAAGTAATAAGCCAATTTGTCATGTGTCGTGATAATAATTCCTTCACCACTTTTATCAAACTGTGGCCTTCCAGCACGTCCAAAGATCTAACATTAAAAAAAGAACATTAGGAACATAAACTGTTTGCTTGATAGAAATGAACAGAATACATCAGAAATATCACAAGTTCAGACAGGTACCTGCATCACATCAAGCATCCCCAGATCTCGCCATCCACCAGCTTTAGGATCATATAGTTGTGTGCCCTGTTGTCGGGAATATATTACTTATGCAGCAAGGTGCAGTGCATAAAAGAATAGAGGTTGTAGACAACTGGAAACATGCATGTGTTGGAATCCTTGGGTCAACCGAAAATGTATGCAAGAAACATGCATAAAAGAATAGAGGTTGTAGACAACTGGAAACATGCATGTGTTGGAATCCTTGGGTCAACCAAAAATGTATGCAAGAAACATAAGGAAGGGTTATTGATTCCCATCCATCTGAACAACTAAATCGGTTGAAAAAACTAACAGAAATTCATCAAAACATGAGAATTTGAGTATGCCCTTCCAAAGAACACTTTTATCTATGGCAACATATGCTATGCAATCACCTCTTTTGGTGCATTCATGCAATCAACTTTAGGTTTTGGCACCAAATAAACATGAAAAATTCCAGGGAAAAATTTGACTATGTAGTCTATAGAGTGTTGTAGGCTTCTAGCACACTTTGAAATTTCAACTTCAAATTAGAAATGTGTTAGAATAAACAAAAAAGATAAGTTTGCTGTGAATAGTAGAATTTGTTTTTTTTTTTCAATTCCTTTTGATTTATCATTTGTCGGATTTTTCTCATTTTTGTTCCTCTTAAGAATGAATTTGAACTTGAAATTTTATACATATGTAGGGCAAATTGAGAAGTACATCTAGATTTTTTGGGGGTAATTTTTCATGTTGATTAAATGCCCAAACAGAAAGCGATTGCATGAGTGCACCTAATATAGCGTGGCTTTCAGTGTTGAGCGAGGGGAGGAAGAAGCTAATCGTGGGATTGCGGATTAGAACGCATGGGATGGCAAGGGGTAGGAGAAGGCGAGCAATCACCCTCCTGGCCATGGTGCGCCGTGACAGGAGGCTCTAAGGGCTGCGACTACTGAATGTACTTTGATTATTTCTTGCTTGAGTACAATGAGGTTACATGGCATCCTTATATAGTGGATGCTGGACCTTCTTAGCGGATGTGAACTCTTAGCACGTTCCTTTCCTAATATGAATGGACTTCCTAATTCCTAAGAGTCCTGAAGGGAATTAACTAGTAACCTACCATATCCGGAAGGGATATCCTAACTTATCTCTAATAGCTAACTATGGAATTAGTCCTCCTTTGGTTCGTCTGAACCAGAAGTGGCAAAAGGGCTTGATGAGTTGGTTTCGGTCTCCTCTTGTATGTCTTTCCATAGAAAACGTCCACAACATTTCCTCCCTCCTGGAGAAACAGCTCGTCATCAAGCTACCACGAGCTGGGTAGGCAGGATAGATACATTTGAACTCCTCCAGCGGCTCCCAAGTTACTTCGGCAGCTGGTAGTCCTTGCCACTGAACCAACAGCTCCCATACTCTACGATTGAGGCGAGCACGAACCACTTTTTCCGGTGTAGGAACCACAAGGCCATGAACCATCCCCGGTAACAGTAGAATATGCGCCGGTGGAGTGCCACGAAAGGGTCTTAAGTAATGCAACATGAAATGCATTGTGAATCCTTGTGCGTGCTGGAAGCTCCAAGCGGTATGCCACGGACCCTATACGCTCAATAACGCGGTAAGGACCATAATAACGAGGCACGAGTTTAGAATGCGCCTTATTGGCAATGGTGGCAGCCTGCCGATGTTGGAGACGTAGTCAGACCCAATCACCCACCGCAAACTCCACATCTCGGTGGTGCTGATCATGTTGCTCTTTCATGTGAGACTGTGCCTGCTACAGACAGTCGGTGATCTCGGTGAGAAATTCATCTTGGCTGCGCAACTGATCATCAACCGCTGCTACCTTAGAGAGGTCTGGCTCATAAGACCGCAAGGCAGGCGGATTCCGGCCATAAACCAGTTGAAACGGAGTCGCCTTCAACGCCATTTGGAAGGAAGAGTTGTAGCAGAATTCTGCCCACGACAACCATTGCACTCACTGCATGGTCTGTCACACGTCAAACAACGAAGATACATGGCAATCACCCATCGACCACCTCGGACTGGCCATCAGCCTGCAGATGAAACACCGAGCTTAAGTGACGCTTGACACCTGCTAACCTGAAGAATTCCTTCCAAAAGTTGCTTGTGAACACCAGATCCCATTCACTAACTATGGAAGAGGGAATCCCATGGAGACGCACAATCTCATCGAAGAAAGCACGGTCGACTGAACTGGCGGAGTAGGGGTGCCCCAAGGCGATGAAATGTGCATACTTTGAGAAGCGGTCGACCACTGTCAAGATGATAGACTTGCCATTAACCTTGGGCAACCCCTCAATAAAGTCCATGGAGATATCCGTCCCCACGTTGCGTGGAATTGGCAATGGTTGGAGGAGACCCGCAGGATGCAAGTGATCTATCTTATTGCGCTGACACACTGTCCGGCATGGTGGCCAAGTGCGGCGCCGAGAGAGCATATATAGATAGTGTTTCCTCCCGATGGGACAAGGCATCAGCGGATGCGTTCTGCTTTCCTAGCCGAAATTCCACAGAAGTCAAATCCGAACAGTTTACTGACCCACTAATGTTGAGGAGAAATTTAAGACTGTAATGGTCAGTTCTAACAACAAAGACACAGCCCCAAAGGTACGGCCGCCAATGGAGAACAGCCTTGACAAGGCCGATCAACTCCCGCTCATGCCGCTAGCTTGGCATGATGTGGCACCACGGCACAACTGAAATAAGCCAAAGACAGCAGCCTTGATGTAGCACGGCTCCAATGCCATTGCTGCCTGATGCGTCACAATCGACCACAATTTCTTAAGAGAAATCGGGCAACTGTAATACGGGCGTCGTCGTCAATGTCGTCTTGAGTGCTTCGAAAGCTTGTGTTGCCGCCTCGGTCCATGAGAACGCTTCTTTTTTGAGTAATCGCGTCAAAGGGGCTGCGATGACACTGTAGTCCTCAATGAACTTCAATAATATCCTGTGAGTCCAAGGAATTCTCACATCGCGTGAACGGTTTGCGGAACCAACCACTCGGTCACGATGGTGACCTTGGCAGCGTCCATTGTCACACCTTGTGCTGAGATAACATAACACAGATAGGCCACAGACTCCTCGCCGAAGGAGCACTTATGCCGTTTTGAGGGCCAGCCTATGTTGGCGTAGAAGCTGGAACACCACCTGTATGTGCTGAAGATGCTCCGACCATGATGCACTGTAGATCAAAATATCATCAAAGAACACTTGTAAGAAACGCCGAAGAAAAGGTTTAAGCACATCATTCATGAGCGACTGGAAGGTGGCGGGACCATTAGTCAGCCCAAATGACATGACCAAGAACTCAAAGAAGTCATGGTGAGTGCGGAATGTCGTCTTCTCCACATCCAACGAGTGCATGTGCACTTGGTGATACCCGCTGCGGAGGTCGAGTTTGCTCAGGAACATGGCGCCTTCCAGTTCATCAAGGAGCTCGTCAACCACCGGAATCGAAAACTTGTCCTTCACCATCTTGTCATTGAGTGCGCGCAATCCACACAAAATCGCCAAGTATCATCCTGCTTCTTCACGTGCAATACCGGCGAAGAAAATGCCAATGTACTCTCTCGGATTATACCTTGGGCCAGCATCTCCTCGCACTGCCTTTCTATCTCATCTTTCTGTAGGTGCTAGTAACGGTACAGACGAACCGGAACTGGTGCAGTACCAGATAACAGGTGGATCTGGTGACCATGGCGGCGCTGCGGTGGCAGACCTTGCAGTGGTTCAATAATGTCGGTGAACTCAGACAGCAGCTCGTCTAGCAGGTCGTGCCCAGGCATGGTGTGCGCGCGCCATGGCCAGCGCAGCATCCACCCCTTGCCAAATAACGCGATGATCTGTTTGCCAAAACGACATGGACAACAACTCAAAATCCACGGTGCGTAGCCATTGTACTCCAAGTACTAGCTCGAAGCCGTCCAGTGGAATCGCGTAACAATCAATGGAGAAATCTTCCTCGTCCACCGTGGGACGCATGCCGCTACACAGGCCAGCACAGGTCACCCGATCGCCGTTAGCCACAGCGACGCTCATCCCTTGGCGTGGGGCCAATGTCAAGCCGAGTCGGCGAGCCGTGCCTTCTGCCATGAACATGTGGGTTGATCCAGAGTCGACCAGAGCCACCAATCTTTCACCGGCAATTGTCACCTGTAACTGCATGGTGCAGTTCGAGCGAATACCCGTGAGGGCATGCAGCGACACCTCCATCTAGGCCGTTGTGTCTGCTCCTTCATCGTCTTCAACCAATTCCAGAAGGTTGATCCCCTTCATGGAGCATTGGTGGTCACAGTGGAACTTCTTCAGGCAATTGTAGCAAAGTCCCTTGGCCCGACGGTCCGCCATCTCCTCTGTGGACAAATTCCTGAAACGGGGCCGAGGTCCAGCCGTTCGTGCCGCCACTAGAACCCTTGGTACTGTCGGCGTCATGTTGACCGGTGTCACGTTACTACGTTAGGTCCTCCCTGAGGCGGCTTTGGGGTCGTCGCGGGCATAGGAGCCGACGCACGCGGATACGTCGCAAGAGACATCCTCATCACCGACTTGGCTTCTGCCGATGCGTCGTTGAGTCATTGTTCATATGCCCTGGCCAACCTCATGGCCGTTTGTAGATTGGTTGGGCTCGCAGCTCCACATCTGTCTGCAAGGGCTTCTGAAGTCCGACCATGAATAGTTGGACTTGTTGCATCGGTGACAAGGGCTCAGTACGGCACATCAGTGCAAGAAAATGTCACTGGTACTCCACCGTCCTAGTGCGACGCAGTTGCACCATCTCCCCCAGGAGATTGTTGCGGATGGGTGGTTCGAAACGCATGTTGACGAACTTGGCGAAGTGTGCCCATGACAGCACCCCTTCATCTCGTTCAAGCTGGTAATACCATTGTTGGACGCCGCCGGTGAGATGGTATGATGCCAGCTAGACTCTCCTCTTACATCGTCCGCTGCCTGCGAAAAATTGTTCGCACCTATGGAACCAAGGCAGAGGGTCTTCTCCATCAAAGGTCGGAAAGTTGAGCTTGTGATACCACAGGGCACCCCAACGCTCTCCTCTCTTGTCTTCAGGGCCGGCAGGCTTGCCGAGCGCGGCCTCCTTGCTGCTAGCCGATGTGTCGCCCTTGCCTTGCTGAAGTTGCATGATGGCGTTGCCTTGAACCGATTGTTGGTTCTTGATTTCACCAATCTCACCCATTATATTGGCAAGTATCTTGGACAAATCGTCGATCGTCTTGGATTCACCCATGTTAGGTGATGTGCTTGATGCGGCTGTTGTGGGGTTGGTGGCAACTAAAGGGAGGTGGTGGTAGGCTCTAATACCAAGTTGATATGGTGTGGCTTTCAGTGTTGAGCGTAGGCTCTAATACCAAGTTGATCTGGTGTGGCTTTCGGTGTTGAGCAGAGGGGGGGAAGTTGATCGTGGGATTGCGGATTAGAAAGCAGGGGACAGCCCTCCTGGTCACGGTGCGCCATGGCGGGAGGCTCTGAGGGCTGCGGCCAGGGATAAAAAAACCGGCCGGTAACCATCTTATCGGTGGGGTCCGGGAACGGAATTTTTCCCAGTTTAGCAAATTCAAAATCCAGTTTTTGAATTTTGGCTGGTTTTGAAGAGCGAATTTCGCCCGGATTTTTTCCGAGAATTCCGGTAACCAGCCGGTTACGGTTTCCGTTATCCCTGGCTGCGGCTACTGAAGGTACGTTGATTAATTCTTGCTTGGGTTCAATGAGGTTACATGGCATCCTTATATAGTGGATGTTGGACCTTCTTAGTGGATGCGAACTCTAGCACGTTCCTTTCCTAATATGAATCAACTTCCTAATTCCTAGGAGTCCTGAAGGGAATTAACTAGTAACCTACCATATCCGGAAGGGATATCCTAACTTATCTATAATAGCTAACTATGGAATTAGTCCTCCTTTGGTTCGGCTGGACCAGAAGTGGCCGAAAGGGCTTGATGAGTCGGTTTCGGTCTCCTCTTGTATGTCTTTTCATAGAAAGCGTCCACAATCGCACCACAAAGGGTGTTTGCATAGCATATGTTGCCTTTATCTATTAATGTCTCTACACTTAGTATTTTAGTTACTAAACTACCTCCCAAAAAAATAGTTACTAAGCTGAACTAAGCAAAGTCTAATACTGATATATGGATTGACAGTATTTCATTTGTATTTTAGTTACTAAACTACCTCCCAAAAAAATAGTTACTAAGCTGAACTAAGCAAAGTCTAATACTGATATATGGATTGACAGTATTTCATTGTACCAATATTCAGTCAAAGAACAAGCATAATACACTGGAAGGAAACTGTTTATTGTTGTTGCACACCTGCCCAATCAATTACAATTTAGGAACCAAAAATAAACACCAATAGATACCGACCTTTATAACAACTGTATGAGCTGGTAAGTTTACTCCCCAAGCCAATGTTGCTGTACAAACAAGGACCTACAATTGAAATAAGTTAGCACAACTGCACAAGACTTGACAATACTGGAGGTCTACAGAAAAACTTAGTAAACTTACTTTCAAGAGCCCATCAGCAAACAAGCGCTCCATCAAACTTCTGTCAGAACGTATCATTCCAGCATTATGTATGCCAAATCCAGATTCAAAAAATTCTACAACTTCACGACTTTTAGCTTTACTAACATCTTTCTGCAACCAAGAGACTAAGTAAATAACAATTACTATCTTCAAGTTTAACAATGAAACCATAAAGGTAAAATTATACCTTGATTAATGAATATTGGGGATGGTCTGCATTTGAAAATAACTCCAATTCCCCTGCTTTTGCAGCTAGGTCAACCTGCATAGCATGCAACAACAATGAGAACCAGAATTTGTATAATAAATAAATGCATAAATACTGCATATCAGGAGGAAAAAAAAAAGATCACCCAAAAGGTCCTGAACAGTGTCTTATGAATATAATGCATATATAACACTATGGAATGCATAAGATTAAGATGAGGTATCAAACAACTTATGGAGCAAAGTCTTGCTGGAGTTAGCATTAGCACATGATAATATATAACTTAGCATATTTGATACTTCGAACCATGCGTCCAAAACCACTTTCTACAGATAATTTTAGATCTACAAAAGCTTAAGAACATACAGACTGTTCTTGAAGATATAAAAGTATCGCATCTTAACACTTGATTAACAGTAACATTTACCAAAACAAACAAACAAAATATAAAACAATAGGAAAATAATACTATAGTAGTGCTATCGAGCAATTAGGTGATATCTCACCAAAAAGTATATGACTTACCAGGGTTCTAGCAGTTTTCCCTGTATCCTTGCGAGTATGAACAAAAACCAATGCTTGATGACCTTGCTTAATGGACTCCACAACCTATTAATTTGATGTACAATAGTTAAAGATAGGTACGAATGCAGAAATCCATATGGAACCATGCTATTGAAGAAAAGGGACCTTCTCATAGCACAGCGTATTGAATAGTTCACTTTTCTTGGTGTAGTCCCTTTCACTGATTCCAATGTACTTTTGAGCAAGAGGAACTGGACGGTAACTTGAGTCAAAAAAGAAAAGGCCAGTCTCCGGATTAACCCGCAAAAATTGTGCAACCTGACAATGCAAAATTCCATGGTATAATTAATTGCAATTCAGGTAGCATACATGATATTTAAGGTAACAGACCTCTAAGTAAGTGGGCAGGGTAGCAGATAGGCCAACTATGCGAATCATTGATTGCATAGACTCAACCTGTTAAATTCAGACAATTCATAAATATGAATCAGAATTCAGAGATAAAAAACAAGATCTAAAGAAGAGCAGACAAGATGTTATGGTTCTACGGACATGTAATCAATTTGAAGTATATCCATCTTTACTGCCTCAAGCTTTTACAAATTATTCTAGTTTACTTTTTGCCATCATTAGGTATAACAATCCTTTCCATATCAAAAGGCAAAGAGAAGGGTCTCCTTTTCA
Source organism: Ampelocalamus luodianensis (assembly GCA_036346255.1). Classification (NCBI taxonomy): domain Eukaryota; kingdom Viridiplantae; phylum Streptophyta; class Magnoliopsida; order Poales; family Poaceae; genus Ampelocalamus; species Ampelocalamus luodianensis. Next base: position 23,764,358 of record CM070621.1, read on the forward strand.
CAAAAACTGACCTGGCGAAGAGTCCGAGCTACTAGCGCCTCAATTACTGAACCTCTATCATCATTTAGCAGGTGCACTTCATCAATTATTATCAGCTTGACCAGCATTGACAGTGACATGTCACTGCTTTTGCGTGTAATGACATCCCACTTCTCAGGAGTAGTCACTATCATCTGGGTAAAGCACCAAACAAGTACAGGTCAGAAGTGCAAGTTATAAAATAGAAACAAAGTAAGGGCATACTTGTGTTTCTTCAATCTCATTTTTGGTCAACTGCATGTCTCCGGTAAGTTCTCTAACAACCAGGTTCAATGGAGATAATCGGCGACTGAACGTTGATGTTACCTCTGCGGCCAATGCCTATAACACAGTTTTGCAGAATGTAATGATCATCATAACATCAAACAATAACAGAGAACGTAGGGGAGAAGAATACCTTCATTGGAGCAACATAGACTATCTTAAACTCGTTTTTATGCAAAATTCCATCCCTGAAGTGCTGTTTAACCTGTAAAAGAAAATGTGCCAATCCAATATCTAGGATACTTAACCAAAGATTTAGCGATAAGCAGAAAGTTCAGGAAAAATATATTAGACTGGTAAAATTCAGCAACTTGTAGACTTTGGTACAACTTTCCAGGTTCTGCCAAGGTATACCTCATGAAGAACTGCAATCATTGCAATATTTGTTTTGCCAGCACCTGTTGGAGCACAAACCTGAAAATTTATGTAGGTTAGCTATGCTAACAGAAGTACACATAATGGCACAAGTGCACTTGTTAAAAAAACAACTGCACAGATAGTGGACTTAGTTACGCACTAGAATATTCTCGTTGGTGTTGTATGTGGCTTGAAAAATACGACTCTGAACACGGTTGAGTGACTTGTATCCCTGGAAAGCAGCTTGGGCGAGCTCATCCAATTCTCTTATTTCAATCTGGTAAAGACAGAGAATTCTGTAGTTATCAACAAAAACCTCCCACTAATGATGTGCAGCCAGTCAGCTGTTCAAACCTACTAATGCTCAAAGTTAATTAGATCAGTGCAGGTGAAGTCATTTTGCCAAGCAAATTAAAGATCAGAAAAAGAAAGACTGTAATATTGTATGCATGCAAATATGAGTTTTTTTTATCCACGCTTCCACAGATTAAAGCAGTAAACTAAAACAGAAAAATGTAAAGCAAATTGATTCCTTCATTGGTACTAGGTATTCATCACTCCAAATTCTCAGCATTCAGTCTACTTCACAGAGTTCACTAAAGAGTTCTCAAAGTAGAAAAAAGATCAATTATGAATTCAGACAATTACAAAAGCAAGTAAAGGATAAGACCATTGGCATACCAGCTTCTCATTGGGTTTCAATGGCGCCGTTAGAGTTGGTGGAATTTTCACTTCTTCATACCCCTTCATATGTTTCCTTGTAGTTCCTTTGGGAAGAGAAGTTACTGTAGAACTACTCGCCCCTTCTCCGGTCCCAATCACATCATCAAATGGCTGCTTTCTCTCACTTGCCAGAAGAAGGGATGAGAAATTATCAACACCAATATCATTCATTCCATTCTCTGCACCACGTTTGCCACGTTTTTCCTCTTTCCTCCTAATCTTATCAAGCTGACGCTCATATTCTGTTTGTACTGTTACCTGCAGGTATAATGGATGAGAAATCATTTAACAAGGTATCCACCACATCAGAAGATAGCAAGCACTCATAAAAGAAAGTCGCCATACTTGTGTGCCATAAGTTGGCATCTTTGGTTGATTACTTGAAGATATTTTTTCTGATTTCAATATCGTCAATCCATGCTGAATTGTATCCACTAGCTCTTTCCTATGCTGCAGAGCAGGATATAATCAGGTTTAATTGCATTATCACAAGGTAGGGCAAAATGAGTGAAGTTGATTATTATGGCAAACAAATGAAAGCATCCAAATATTGACCAGTTCAACCATAAACAAGGAATTTTGCAATCATGAAAGGAAATCTTGAACTCCTAATATGGAAAAATGCTAAGCAGTAAGAAGGCACCCAAAGGAAAAGTTTGTAGCAATATCCATCAGTCACCTGTCACTATCACATTTCCAAATGGTCAATAAAATGCGAGGTGCTGATACATCAATTTTTCAAGATGCACATATAGTATTAGACATCCAGAATTCAGAGAAGCAAGCATCAACGTCCCAGGGTCCAAAATTCGCTGAAGCCCAGCCTCAATGCAGGACAGGCCTACTCACACGTAGCAACTTGCTTGGGCTTTCGTTTTCACTTCGCCCAAAAAGGGTTAACCCAAAGTTACTATGTTTGGACCCTCAAGAGCTATATGCTACTACTTCACACTTTGAAACTTCCAATGTGCCACTACACGTATGTGCCACTTAGGGCCCTACTAACTGGGTTGAGTGTTACAAAACCAATTGTTTCCGTTCTACTATACCTCTTGCAGTACCAGTAAGAACAATGAAAGAATGTATTTTCAACTAAATAGAACATAGTTTATGACAGAGAAAGAACATGAGAGTAATTAACCACAGTAAAATAATTCCAGATCATTACATACAACTGCAGATATAAAATGAATCGAGAAACAAAATAATATGCTTAAAGAACATAGCAATGAGGCCCCTTTCATTTCAAACTTTGTCATCTGTCCACATCCACATTCTTGCAAACTGTGGTCATTCACTATAGGGTGCACTTTTTATGGTATTGCCACAACAAACAGTATAAGTAAAGCTTGTGAAGCAGAGGATTAAGTCAATTCATGCAGTACTAGGAAATAAGTGCAGTAGCAGAACGGTGCTTAGGTTCCTTCAAGATCAAACAATGATTTGTTGAAGGTTCAGATTTTAGAAAAATAATACAAGGAAGATTAACACTAACAGAACAGTTCTATTAATTGGTCATGTGTTTCAACTTTTCTGGAAAGAGGATGTCATTATTGACCTATCTTATAGTCAGCTCTCAGTTAAACCCTCAAATTTGATAGTTCTTATGGGTTAACTGTAGTTACTTGAATCCATCTCGTAGTGAAAGCACAAGCTATATACCAAATTGATGAAGAGGCCAACAAAAGATCAGTGCAGAAGTCTGAAGTCCTCTTATAAATGAGAATTGTCAAAATGGGCAGAGCAAGGTCGTTTACAACATTGAGTCATAAAACCACGTAGTCCTCTAGCAATTTTTTTTTCTTTTTGGGACAGGGATAATCGGATAGCAAAGGCTGGAAAAAAGTGTATACCATTGTGCTTTCTAAGGAGTTCTGGAATTCAATTGAGGATTTGCCTTAGAACTTCACAACCGCTTCTTGTTGTGCTAAGGATGGTTGATGGTGATGAGAAGCTCGCCATGCCGGAGGTTGCAGCATTCATGGCTCAAGCAAAGGAAAAGATTAAGGCATCCTTCCCTACCCAAAACAAGACAGGTATGCTCAAGAACATCATGCAAATTATTGGCCAACGCTATTTGAACCCGGAGAAATTCTTTCCCATCCAAAAGAAGAATGATGATGCATATGTTGGTAGAAGATGGTAGAAGATGCCGATCTTCGAAACAAGATCGATAAGCAAGCCATTCTCTATGAGGACCAACGCAGAGACGTCTTTTCAAATAAAATGGTTGTCCAAAACATAGATTCAAGGAGCCCTAGTGAGTGTTTTTAATTTCAGCATGTTAATTTCAGTCCTAAATCCTAATATATGCATGTATTTGCCATTTTAGTTGATTGGTGACGTTCATATGGTGGCCGAGCCATTGAACTACAAAGATTTGCTAAGCATATCGTTAGTCTTTGTGCTTCACAGTGTTCCCCTAGGCGGCCGCCTTGCCCGTCTAAGCGCTGGGCGCAAGCCACCCGCCGCGATTCAGGCTCAGTCGCCACCCTAGGCACTCGGCCCGCCTAGGCGGTCAACGCGGGTCCAAGGCGCGGCGGTGGTTGGGCGGTCTGGGGCGGCGTTGTGATGAGGATATCCCTACCACTCCCATGTTGTCTACCTCTTCAAATTCTCCAAGTGTTCAAGAAGCACTGAAAAGTCCAATGACTAGAGCACGAGCCAAGCTTTTAAATAAACAGGTGAATTTGTTTCTTAATGCATTGCTTTCTATTGATGAGAACAATATACTACCTAATGCTAGTGTTTTGTGCATAATTAGGTATGAAGAGGGAATCAAGACCAAAGCACTGGAAGAGCACAAGGGAGAAAAACCTTCATGCGGCCACCAAGTATTAAGGAGGAAAGGTGAGCAAGGTGATGCCAGCCCATGCGGCCATTAAGTCCAGATCCATGCGGCTGGAGGGAGCATCTACGTATGCAGCAAATACCAAGGAAGCGTTTCACGCATGCATGCACATGAGGAGGAGGATGGGGCCTGCGTGCCATGCTCCCATGCTCCCGGACGAACTTTAAGTGATGCAGCCATGTATTAGTTAAAAGTTTGAACCCACTTTCTGTTTGTTTGTTAGATGGGCCTGAACTGGAGTCGATCCGGCCTTAGGCCCAATTCAGGCGTGTGTGCGTGATGGGGTTGAGGAAGGGTTTCCCTTAAGTAGCCGCCTCCCCTTCCCAACGAAGGCAAACCACATATTATGAGATTAAAAACAGATTGCTTGTGTTCTTCTTGATGGCCGATGGCATCAATGGGGAAAATTGAGAGTTCTTGCTAATCGAGATCGTTCAACCTTTCCGCTGGGAATTGGGAGCGCGATAGGGCTTCGCTTGGTGGTCGTGAAGTTCGGCGCGTGTGTTCTCGTGAATTAAAGAGCGTTCTTGCATTGGCAACCGGGGATCACTACGATTCGAGAGGCTACATGCAACACAAAAATTCCAAACCCTAGTTTTTGCATCCGTCATTTCCTGTGGGTTTAGTTAGGTTTCAATCCATTTGAAATTTTGTTTAGTGCTGATCGTGGTGTTCTTTCGCGTTGCTTAATCTTTGTGTCCAATCTAAACCCTAAAAATTGCTGGGTCGCGGCTGCTACAGTGTCTGAGGTTGCTACAGTGCCATGGAGCGCTACGGTGATTCGCGTCTGCTACAGTGCACGTGCAACTGTGGTGTTCCAAGGCTGCTACAGTACCAGCTAAGTTTTTTCCCCTTTTTCCTTTTTTTTCTTTTTATTCTTCACTTCCTTCTCTCCCTCCTGCTGCTTCGCTGCTTCTGTTTGACACTTCGACCACCGTCTGCTTCAACTGCCGCCTAGGCAGCGCCTAGGCGGGCTAGACGCTAAGCGGCCACCCTCCGTTCACTTTCCGCCTAGCGCCTAGGTGAACACTAGTGCTTCATCATCCTGATGTGAGCGAAATTGGAGTACCTTTGAATTTGTAAATCAAGTTGATGAAGCATTAAATTTCAAGTTTTCAACTCCTCATTTTGTAGCTTCTTTGTGTTTATTCATTATCAATTTCAGCAAGCCATTTATTCATTTTGTTTGCTTTGATTGCCATTTGTAAATCCATACCAACAAAAGGAACCGGTTAGAGCACAAGAAATTGAATGATCTGGTATATGCTGCATACAACTGAAAGATGACAGGTAGGTTTCAAAAGCGACATGAGAAAGGGGGCAAAAGCTATGACCCTTTGGTCATAGAAGAGTTTGATTGGGGCAATGAATGGGTTGATCCATTGGCCGAACCACCTCAAGGTGGTTGTGGTTGTGAGTGTGACCTTACATGGGACCATGTTGACGAAGCCATTGGTTGCATCAGGTGACTTTCGAGTAGAGGTGTTCATGGGCGGCCCGGCCCGAGCCTAAGGCATTTCGGGACGGGCTTGGGACTCAGTTTCCGGCCCGAAAGCCCGAGAAATAGGATTAAAAAATTAAAAAAAAAACATTTATTTAATTCTGAAAATGAATTAAATATTATTTTTTTTATTCCAAAAAATGATTAAAATAATGTTTTTGAATCAAAAAACTGATTTTCAGGCCGGGCCAGGCTCGGGCCTGTCCATTTGAGGCTGGGCTTTTCAACACCTCTACTTTCGAGGTCACAATGTTCCTAGGAGAGCTAATGGTGACCATATGACCAACACTCGGCGTGTAAGATCTACACCAAGGGTTGTTGAAGAAAATGAGCCACACTCGGATTCGGGCAATGAAGAAGAGGAAGAAGAGATCGTGCTTGATGACGACGATGTGGATGATTATGGCGAAGGTCCAACCAATGCTATCGAAGATGGTGATGGAGAGAACATGGATGCTACTACAAATTTAGATGATTTCGAGATGGATGACTTTTGAAAGATGAGAGAGTTGGACTTATATTATTGTTGTGGACTTATGTTATGCCATTAGACTCTAAGCTTGTAGACTTATTTTATTGTTGTGGACTTATGTTGGTTGTGTCGTGCATGTTATGTTGCTCATTATTCATGTAAGTGTATATTTGATTCTCAGTTTTTCACTTCATTGTTGTTCCATTTTCATATAGCTTGTTTCTTGGGAGAGATGAATAACAAGGTATGTTACTCAATCCATATTTACTCAACTAATTGGAATATGAATTATTGTAATGTATTGTAACAAGCTACATGTTGGAACTTGCAAGGTGGATGGGTGCTACATGGGAGAAGAGCAATTGGAAAGAGGGTGGGTGCTAGATGGGCTCAAGAACCAGCAACATCAAGGTATGCATGTGCTACTAATTGCTGATTTAATTTGTTGCCATACTAGGTTAGAATGTGTGCATGGCGTCGCCTCGCTGCGCGCCTTACGTGCTTTGGCGGTAAGAAGGTAGCGAGTTGCCTCACCTTATCGCTTTAATAACCATGATAGTTGCAGGTTACCTCCAATTTTTTTATTATAGTTATCTTCTCTATATGCAAAATAAACTGTACATAGAAAATAACAAGGTATCTTTCTTACCTTGAGAAGATACTGAACTATTTCAAAGGCAGCATCGCCAACCAGGTCCAACAGTTCACCAGCTATCTGTAAAGTGGGAATATTAGATTATTACAGCAACAAATAGAAAACTAGAAGCAGCTTACAGCAGGAAGTTGCAAACCTCATCGCCCGCTTTATTTGATAGAAGCACTCTGCATAAAGCCATTGCAAGTTCATCCCCTGAGAGCATAGAGCCGCCACTTCTAGTTATCAGATCACACTGATCTTTTAGCCACCTCAAATTCGTAGAACCCCCAATAGCAGTTGTATTACAACTTATGGATGCACTGCAGGCGTCATACTGCTCATTTTCAAATGGTTTAGAGCTCAATGCACCACTTTCTAAAGGTAGGCCATCATCAAGAGAAACATCAATAACGAAACGAGAGGGTGGTTTGAAATCAAAGCTTGCTCCAAATTCACTTGTATCATTTTCATCTACATCCTCCACATTTCTCTGAACAAATTCATTAGTGCTTGCCCGTTGAAGGGAACAGAGCTTCTGAGCTAGTTTCTTTATAATTGAGTCTTGTACACTGTAGCCCACAAGGCTCTCCAATTCATTCCTGAGGAGATAGATAGAAACTTAAGTAGTGGATATCCGGCAAAAAGAAACTACAGCATTCAGAAGAAACCAAAGGCATGTGTGGAGGCTTTATACTCTGAGCAACCGATGTAACCGAACGCAAACAATCGGTAACACATATTTAAATTCATGTAGCAGGTTTATCACCCAGTAGAACCTAGCCGTCTATTTCTGATAAATCAGACTATCCTGCAATTTGCAATATGTGGTACCAGTTTTTATTTTAAAATTTCGATGCATTAAGAACTGTGGAAACATGCATGGTGAATTCAGAGCAAAGCAGCTAATTACAAAGCTTCGTAACCGCACAAAAATCAACAGGTTAACATCGTCCAGGAGCCTTCAAGTAAACCTACAAGTTTCAGCCATAACGTTCATGTTATCACCTTTTCTCAAGGGCCTTCTCAGTGGCATCAGACTCCGCAGCATTGCCACCAAACAAGGCATACACAGCCTGAGCAACTTGCTGGAATTCTCCAGACACCACCTCCCCATTCAACAACTCCACCACAGCACCAAGAAATTGCTTATACGCCTGGCGCACATCGCTGGGAGCTGTGACACAAGGGGCAATTCCAACCAGTCAAAAGTCAAAACTAAAATTAGAAGCATACAGGGGCACGCACACGCCCATGTAAAGCAAAACATTGGCTCTAGCAACCGAACGGAAGTGGAGAGAATTTTGGAGGCGTTACCGTCGTCCCAGTTGGGCACGATCTTCCGGGCGAGCTCCCACTCGTCATGCGGCCTGCGAAGACAACGCGCGACACGAAATCGTTAGGATTTCCCCGTAGTGATCGATTGGGATTTGGGGATAAAGAGAGGGGGCTAGAGAACCTCGGGAGGGTGAGGGCTTGGAGGGCGGTCTTGCGGAAGAGGTAGGCCTGGTCGGCGTCGAAGTGGCCGCGGAGCGAGCTCGTCAGGCGCGGAAGCGGCGCGAACATCTAGGAATCGGATCGCGTCGGTGAGTCGGCGGCGGGAGGGGACGGGGGTTTTGAGGGAGGGGGAGCAGTGGAACGGAGAGGCGAATCGATGGGAGTTTGGGTGCGCCTGGACAGCTGGACTTTGTTTGGGTCCCGTCCTCCTGACTCCTGAGGAAGACGTGCCCGCTTGCGCCGCACGAAAGTGCCGGTGCCCGGTGACGTTTTATTTCGGAACCACGAGTATTTACCGTTCACTCTAAATTGATGCATTTAAAATTTTATTTCTCAATGTTTTCATATCAGTGAGACATCTATAGATTTGTAATGGTAAATCTTTAAATCCTCCTTTGAATTATGTTCACTTGGTCCGTCGTTGTTCTGCCCTGCAGTACTCTCTTCGTTCCGTTTTAATTGTCATCTTCAACACACACTTTGACCCTCTCTATTCCTTTTTATGTGTCGTCTTCAACACACACTTTAACCGTTATAGCCTCGTTTGGAATACAATAATTATTCCCGATACCTGCGAGAATTAAACTGTTTTTTTGCGAAATTCCTTCGTTTCAAACATGAGTAAAATCTATTAAAAATATGATGAGATGAAAGTTTTTTAATGACAAATCTCGTAATAACATTTCCACATGAAAACTCTAAATACTTTTGTGTGTTAGCAATTAAAGTTTAAAAGATTGATAGCACACATTCTAAAACGACATCTAAAAAAGAACAGAATATAGTTCTTTCCCCGTGTTTTTTTACTTGTTACTCAAACACACAAGTATAAAAACACCAAATGTGAAAGAGAAAAGGTGTAATACTTTTGCATGGCCACATGGGTGTAACTTTACAAATTACGACATTTTGAGTGGTTGTTGAGTGCCAATGTCAGTTGCGTCCATGATTGTCAGAATCGGGATTTTGAATTGAATCAGAGATGTTCTGATAAGATCGCATTGTAGGATATAATCTTAGACTCTAAGATCCGACCTAATTCTGCAAAAGATACATTTCTTCAAATATACCATGTATTTCAATGGTAATATCCTTTTGGATTTCTACATTGAAAAACATTTATTTAATAAAATGTAGTCTAAATGGACGATGTATTGTTTTTTTTACACAAATGATCTTATATATATGAATAGATTAAAGATGAAATTTTACAATTGAAAGGATATATGCAAGTAAGTATTATAATTAGTTACTAGGATCATCGAATCGTGTAGGATCCTATGTAAGTTGTGATCATAATCCTACATGTTTTTCTATAATTGTAAGAGTATTAAGATTATATCAAATTAAGATCCTACCTAGGATCAAATCGGTCCACTGCATCTAGGATCGTAGGATTTTAATATTCGGATCAAGAGTCAGTGGCGGATCTAGGATTAGCTCACGCCTCGGGCTAAATTCTACTAGGTTAACGTCTTAAAAATTAACGCTAATTTCTACCCACAGTAAGACATAACAAAAAATAAACCACAAATACTTCATTGACATAAAACTTTATAAAAAAAATGCTTCAACATAAAATATAATAAGAAAATCATGACAAAATATAAATAATATAGCATCTTAGAGATACAAATTGAGTACTTAAATAACGAAGATTTTATCTCTAACTTAGCCCACCATTTCTTCGTCAATAGTTGGACAAGTATCAGAACCTACAAAGACAATATAGCTTAAATAAATCAAAAAGAGATATGATTAAATACAAAGAACATGAAATTTAGATTTGTAAGAACCGAACTTACCACTAACGCGGGATAGTTGTTTCTTATGTGACCTCATTCCTTGAAAACGCTCCAAAATCTTATCATCTTTAATACTTGCAAATATGTCTCGCTCAATATAGCATACCATGCTATGATTCATCTATTCATCATTCATCTTATTCCGCAAATCAGTTTTAATAATACTCATAGCTGAGAATGCCCTTTCTACAGTTGCTGTTGCCACTGGCAAAATCAAAACCAATTCAATGAGACGATATACCAATGGAAAAACTGTGTGTCTGTCGGTCTGAACCATCTTAACAGCAAGATTTCCAAGATCAGTACAGTTTGCAAAATCTAGATCATCTCTCACATCAGCAATAAATGTCCACTTGGTTGGCATGGTCCCAATTGCAAATACTCCCTTCTAGCAGCATCCCTAATTTTAACATCCAACTCCTCAATTGGTTTTCGAAGCCCAGGATCGGCAACTATATCATCTGGACTAAGTTCAACATGATGATTGTTTTGCTCATTATGACTAGCTCCAATTCCAACTGTTTCTGGCAGAGATTGATTGGACTGTTGTGTTTGTATTGAAAAATAAGATGATAATGTCTTGCTCCTCTTCATTTTGTTATCTCTAATTCTTAAATGAGCAATACACTTATTAACAATATGCAGACAACAAATTAATTTTGCAAGACTATAACTCTACAAGTCTACACTCTACAAGACTACAACCAATCAAATTATCAACCAGAGTCTATATGATATGACCTGAACAGAAGAACTACAAATCCTGAATAGAAGAACTACAACTGCCTGCAAGTCTACACTCTACAAGACTACAAGTCTACAACCAATCAACCATAGTCCATACTAATATGATCTAAATCACTTGACCGTATCCATTATCCAACTCTACAAGACTACAGCCAATCAAGAATCAACTATAGTACATGACCACATCCAACATTTGAATATCCTGGTATAGCCAACATTTGAACATCCTGGTATAGCCGTATAGACAAAATGACAAATCACATTTATTTAAATTTTAGACAATTAGACATAACACATTAACACCTCAGTCCTCAGATCTCTCATTACCTCTCCAGGCTCCAGCTCTCCTGATCTATTCTCCTGATCTCCTCAATTCCTCAAGCACAAGCAGTCAAGCTGCTCAGGCCTTGCGCTCAAAGCCTCGGCACAGGCCGCACAACACTTCAGTCTTCAGCAGTCAAAGCTCAAAGGCTCAAATCCAAGGCGGCGAGCTCGAGGCCGGAGGCCGGACATTGGAGCGACCGAGCGAAGTCCGGTGCCCGCCGAGAGGAAGAGGAATCGCCGCCGCCGCTGGCGCCCTCGTCCGCCGCCACCGCCGCCGCCGAGGCCCGAGGGAGCCCTAGAGCGGGCCTGGAGCCTTGGAGCGTGGCTGCGTGGAGCGCTGCCGCCGCGCCGAGGAGGCAGGAGCCCCGAGGCCGGAGCCGGAGCTGGAGGGGGGAGGCGCTGCGTCGACCGTCGAGGCCTCGAGGAGCTCGCGCTGCGCGCGCCGCCGAGGCGTCGAGGATGGCACCGGCCACGGGCTGTCTCCTGTTGAGGATGGAGGGGCGGCGGACGGTGGCGGCGGGCGGGCGAGGTCACGAGGTGCCGAGGTCCGAGTGCGCCGAGCAAGCCGACGAGCGTGGCGCGGTCGCGCGAAGGCCGGAGCCCGAAGGGGATCAGCCACGCCGGCGCCGCCACGGGAGTCGCCGAGTCGGGAGCGACGGGAGGGGAAACGGGAGGTCGGGAGGGGAATATGGATTAGGATTTAGGACCATTAGGTCATCGCCTCCCTCATCGGTCATTTGCCTCAGCACTTCAGCAGCTCAACTGGTGGGGTGGGCCGTGGGCGACTGGGCGCCGGCTGGGGTGTGGCGTGGGCTGGGCCGGCTTCTAGGCCTCGGGCTAAACACTGTATAACTGTTGTTTAACTTATATCTAAAATTTTTCTACTGTTGTTTTCTCTGGGCCTCGGGCTAGAGCCCACCCTGCCCGAGGCCCAGATCCGCCCTGAAGAGTCTGGTAACCTTGCTTGCCTCTTTCGTCGTTGTTGGCACTTCTCTGGCAATTTTTGGTTAGGATCGCAACCTCCATCCACCTTCCAATGCGTAGCCAGCTTCACTCATCCCCCATTAACAACAACCGCCAAATATTGGCTGGCCTCGGACAATTTACCCCTTCTCGGTACGCAATCACTCGAAGGATTAAGGCTAAGCTTAGTAAATTTTAGTCCATGGGTTTGCTGGATTTTTTATGAGCGATTCCCACACAAGTCATTGTTTAGAATGGATGAAGTTTACATAAATTTCACAGTACAATTCATTAGCCATAATTACCATACCATCATGACATTTTGCCTTTTTACAGATATTCGTATGGGTCTAACGGCATCGCATTTCGGATGCAGACCGATTTAGTACCTCTATACCTTGTTGAATCTTCTTGTAAGAAGAGACACTCTAAGTTCAATAAAACGTATGCAACTTATCCTCGAAAACGTTTAGACAAGTATCAAATTTTGAGTCCAGTACAGGTCTTTATAGACACACATCTTTATGTCACTCCAAGTTAAGAGGTGGTTGGTAAGTACTATATGTTTTAAATTTGCACATTTAGTTTACAACTTTATTAACTTATTTAGCGTTGTAGTGATTTTATATATGCACACCAAAAATTTAGCTTTTGAAACCTTTGGGTATATTATTACGAGGCGAGTATGCTAAGATCATTCCTATCAAGCCGATACACACATATAGTTAATGAAGTTGTTGGTTGACGTGATTTCAGGAAGATGCACATCATATCACTTTTCTTGTCGGGTTATGTTTCTGGTGATCACCCTTGTCACCTTGGGCATTTATTTATAGGTTTGTCTATACAGAATTCGACTGTTTTCTCTTTAAAAAATTGTCACATTTGGAAAGTTCATTTATAACTCCATTATACATAAATTATAATAAATTATTTATGTAATTTTGGTTCTCGGTCACTGTAATTATTCTTGAAAGTCTTAATAACTCATATTCCCATCAGATGAATCAAAATCTCACATGTACTTTGAGAGGTTGAGCAAAAACAAAGACAAAAAATTATATACCAACAAAATATGACAATGTGGTGAACCCGCTATGTTCTTCACATGTACTTTGAGAGGTTGAGCAAAAATAAAGACAAAAACTAAAATTATATATTAACAAAATACGGCAATGTGGTGAACCCGTTATGTTCCGAATAAAAAATTATAATAAATTCGGACCCAATTCATTAGATGGGAAAAGTACAAATCTCAAAGCATATCGGACATTATACAAATTATAATCGCACGGTGTTGAACTTGAACGGAGCTGTATGGAAGTGTCAAACATCATGCAGTACTCGTAAACCTCTGAGGCCCAACTCATCAGTTCTTTCGTTTGTCTACTCTTTTTTAGCAGAGCAGGAAACTGAATAACTCATTTGTTTGAAATTTAGTTTCAGGAAACATGGTCCAGTAATGAATCTAAAAGCGTATCTAACGAACAAGAAAACGACTGTTTTGGCATAAAAAAAACAGTCATCAGTTGTATAGCAATTCCGTTTATTTGTACCCTGTGTTGCACTATGATCTAGCCTTCAACTAGTCAAATAAAAGAAACTATTATTTTGTGAGGCCCTGGAGACTCTATACGATTTCTAGTGTGTAGGGGACGTGGACGCATGTGTGTGAGTGGGGTGTGAGTGTGGTGGTGCGTCCTCATTGTAGACTCTCTCTCAAAAAAAAGACCACTCGTGGGACTTTCTAAGGACTTTTCCTAATTAATCAGAGAAGATGGTAGCTAATCAAAATGCAAAAAAAAACAAAAAACCAATACTATTATAAGGCTACTGATAAAATAAGAAATAATTTGAAATATTAAATTATTGCACCCAAATATTCAACTCGATGTTTAATTTCTTATAATGTACTTTATTTTTCTTTGCCTAATAAGGCAGAAAATGTTGGTGTTTTTCCAAAAGCTTTTTTGTAGACCGATGTTTTTTAGTAATTCTAAATGTGAAGGAAATCTCCACACTTTATTGGTGATATAACACATGCTAATAGTTGGATGATTGCTACATGATAAAATCCTAACCATTAATGCAAAATATCTAGCACATGCATAAAGCTTCTAGGATACATATAAAGTATATTCGCTCAGGAATTGCCATCCTCGATATTTATCTATATGATATTTGATAATACTAAATCCTTCTTGAAAATATTGTCATTGTCAAATAATCCACGCTTCCTCATTGCCGTTGTTGTCCACGTGCCTTTAACCATGAGATAATGGTAGTCGTCATGTTACTAACTTGTAGATCAATCTATTCATACGAACACTAAGAGACACAATGAACAAGTGTATAGAGGAGAACCAGAATCTTTATTCATCTGTATATGTGTTCTACATGAAGTCCTCATATATATAGACCATAGGGGTGAAAGCCTTCAAGGGGTAGTTTAGTCGTTCGCCCATAACTAGGTTTCGTAACACCCTCCTTAGGCAATAAACAACGATATGCAAATGTCTCATAAAAAACTTCTAAAAATCCATTGGGAAAAAAGGAATGGAGAAAAGAGTACATTATATTTGTAAGTTGTATTACACTTGTTATCTCGCTAAAAACCTTTATGTGAGAAAACTTTAGGAAAACTCACCAAGAAAAAGAATACAACGTTTAATCTTCATGATCCAATCTTCAAGATTTTGGATAAATCTCTAGGATTTGTTAAGAGTCATGATTTAGGGATTTACTCCACTTGAACTTTGCAACTCTTTAAATCGTCCCATTCAAATGTCATGAATGCATATTTGGAAATTGGATGTAGGCAGAGACTTAGTGAATATATGAACCGGATTTTCACATGACTTTGTTTGCATGATCTTTACCTCACTATTTTTCTAGATTTCATGAGGATAAAATATCTACGACCAATGTGCTTCGTGATGTTGCTCTTGACATAACACGTTTGCATTTGTGTAATACAAGTAGCATTATCTTCATAGATAATTTAGGGGGTATTGTCAGTATTGGTGTCACAATACTTCTAGATGTGGTTAATCACACGTATTAGCCAAACACATTCAAATGAGGCTTCATATAGTGCTATAATCTCTGAGTGGTTCGTGAAAGTAGCTATCAAGATCTGCTTATATGACTGCCAAGAGATGGCTGCATCAGCACAAAGTAATATAAATCAATTCTGGAATTTTATACTACAAAGATTTGACAAATAGTCAGCATATCTTCAGAATTTAGTAATGATCATCGGGATTTATACGTGATCTTCATGATCTTTGCATTGTCGACCAACTAGATCTAAATTATTAAGTGGTAAAACCTTAAAGGTGAATTTATGCAATAATCATTGTATTAACACCTTGTAGGCTTCACTAAGATTATCAAAATCTCAAGTACGACGATCAGTGTTTAGCATATGCTCCCCCCAAAGACAATTTCTGTTGAGGTCTTGTTGCTTTAATGTCTTTTACTTATTTTTTGAAAATAAATATATGCAAGTATATTATGATCAAATCAACTGGATTACCACAACGAAGAGTATTACATATAAATATCCTATTACTCATCTAGAGATTTTAGGATAAATACTATTCGGGAGTAACATGCTTAACTTATCAAATATCACTATTCGATTGTACAACACAAGTAGATTATCCTTGCAGATGGTGTAAGGTAATACTGATTGCAAAGTTGTATACCTTTTAGACACGATTTATCAAAACATTTTAGGGTCTTAATATTTTATAACTATCTCTGCAGAACTATAGTATGTTCTGCAGAACTATAAAGTATGAGTGTACCACTCTAGAGTAAAATACAACCAATCTTATTTTTGGCGTTTAGGGGATTAATTGTCAATATCATCAATGTATGTCGTACCTTCATGGTACTAGAGGAAACCACCATTCCACTAACTTCTGGTAGAAGATACACTTTATAAGAGCTTATGTGGCGCACTTCTGGTCTTTAGGGTTCTCATTTCATTCTATCATGTCTTGATGGGTCCTTGTCCACTTCTAGGGATC
Source organism: Ampelocalamus luodianensis (assembly GCA_036346255.1). Lineage (NCBI taxonomy): Eukaryota > Viridiplantae > Streptophyta > Magnoliopsida > Poales > Poaceae > Ampelocalamus > Ampelocalamus luodianensis. Next base: position 23,780,572 of record CM070621.1, read on the forward strand.
ATATGATTATTAGTATGATTAAGAGATTGACTGGTGAGATGATTTTTCTTAAGAGAAATACTTTCTCTTCTGGGAGATGGTCTTACTTCAGGTAAGAGTTTTATATATATTGCGATTTTGTTTCCTTTCTTACTAGGAATTTTGAGTTCTTCGATGATCTCATCAAGGATTTTCAGAACTTATTGACTGCATATTTTATTTATTTGCTCATGCCATTTGCTAGAATTATTATGCAATAAAATATTATATCATTCATAATAGGAGAGTAACAGTCTCTACGGAGACATTTGAACCATAGCTTTCACAACTTCATTTTCTTTATAATGACCCATAAAGTCTGAACTACCTGGTTCTAATACTTTTATTTAACAATTTTGGTTCAGCCTCATATACTTTCATTATGTTACATGATATGAACACTTCAAGCGTTCAGTCATGGACTTTGGTTCCAGATCCGTGTTCTCATAAGAGAAACTTTAACAATTGCAGAGGCAAAGTGATTGTCAATAACTTTTCTCCACTATCCTCCAAATTTAGTGTATCTCAGTGTTAACCAAAACTTTGTCGTTTCCCAAACAAAAGATTCTTGGTCGTTTCGCATTCCTAGCATTGTAATATGTGCACATCAAATTGTTTGGGCTTTTATCCTTGTGATTAACCTTTTCATGAGGTATTTCACCTTCAATGTGAGTTTTTTTCAAGAGCGCTAGAGGAATGATTAATAATTGTTTTGACTAGTGTTGTTAGGTCTTAGACCCGCATGTGTCTCCACAGATTTTAGATCAAGATCCAATAAGTCAATTTCACAAAGATTGATATACTATTCAACCCGGAGTATTCCACTCTTAGTGATGTATTTACTGCAAGTAAATACTATGACAACTCCTCCATAATTGGGAAGTATATGACAGACCCCTGCTTCTAGCATATAGAAGTATGAACTAAACTTTAAGTTTAGCTTGGTTAGTGCATGTATCTCAATACTAAAGATCTTTTTTCTTTTGGAAAATACGACGACATTCAAACTTTTGGGCATTTCTCTCCCCCTAATGTCGAGATTTGATATTTATTAATAGCATACCTCACAATTCCCCTATCATGGGCACATTATTAATTGAATTTCAAATCCAACATGATCTCCAACAACCAATGGTGGCCCAAAGGTGCATGCTATAGTGGTGATAATATGTGGAAAATGTTTGATTCCTCCAATACACACTTATCTCAACAAGGAGTTTGATAATTATATACAGTGAGCTAAACTTTTATTAGTGCAGTGGTAAGAAAGTTGTATGATCCTAACATTCTGTAGGATATTCCAACTACTGGTTGGTTATTAATCCGTGACGAATGTCTTATACAGGGTTTCGAGAGTTGGCAGACTTATTCTATAGAGTAGCTTCTTTATTATTTACTCAGGTTTTGATCCAATTACTCATACCATATTTTAAATAATTTGGATCATTAAACTTCAAGTTTATAATTACGTAACATATTTTCTTATGGTCATAAGCGGTATGTTCTAACAACATAAAACTACAGAGTTCTCTTCAGGAACATAAACGTAATGCTAGAACATAAAATATTTGACCATAGTTAATATGCACAAAAATACTAGATTTTCTTATGGACTTCAAATCTAGTTGAAACACCCAAAGTATAACTATTCGACGAAAATATTTATTGTTCAGTAGGAACACCATATTTAATTTAGGATGATAAATTGTATACCTGATTGTAATTAGTAATGCCATAATTGACATGGCCAAATTTAGATCATTTAGGATAAACAAAATCCAATATGTCATTATATTTTATTTCAGGAACTGTATTTGCTTCAAGCAAGTGACATGTCTTTTGGTGGTGATTCAATTGTATACCACACTTACCAATTTATGCATGTGTCATTTTTGATGAGTGTGGCATGCTTCAGTGCATAGCCAACATGGCATATGTGCGACTGCGTCAAGCGGCCATCGGTTTGCCATGTGCATTCTTGCATGCTGGTGGTCAACATATTGCTGAAGGCACAAATCAATTGCTCTTCGTCGGCAACAATGATTGTTGTTGCCAACAACATGTGTATCAGCAATGTCGTAATGCCATTTTATGTCGAACTCAGGAGCGAAGGATCCCGAATTCTAACTTCAAATCTAACTTCAAGTGACCTTGCTAGCATGTCCATGACCGCGGACGCGGCTATTCGAATAGTTTCTACTATGCAGAGTTTGTACAACTTTACCCACATGAGATGACATGCTCATTATGTCGGCCAATACACGCTTCCGTAGGCGTGTGACTGAGTAATTATCATGAGGCCTTTACAATATTCTGTCCTAGTGTACTCATGCCCGCTAAGGTTTCACCCATTTGGACTAACCGTCCTCCGGAAGCCCCCTCTTGCGCCAAGTGGGAATAAAAGTCTAACCAACACCCACATAATCAACATGACACAATTACACTAAAACATTACAAATTAATTAGCCAAATTCTGCCCATACAAGACATGTGGTGGTACGGTAAGGTATAGCAAAAAGCGGCTCAAAGACCCGTCCTCAATTGACTTGGGCGTCTTCCAAATAAACCCTGGGCTTTAATCTTAACCAGATTAAACCCGTGGATTAACCTGCACCCACCATTCAACCAATTCGCCCATGTCGAAACCCATTTTTGATTTTATTTTGAGTAAAACCCTCTTTATAAATTCATGTGGTAAAAACAATACCACCATGTAAAGTTTGAAACAAATTTGTAAGAGATTTGGCTAAACCTTCCCAAATTCATAAGTGTGAACTAAGCCTGGCTAAGCATATGACTAGTTTTGATAATATCTTGTCTATGGTGTCAAGACAATCAAGTATAATATTCAAATTGGCCATACAATGAAACATTGGAGTAACTATATATAAAACAGGGCATTGAAATATTTATAAAAACATATGCATGCATTAAATAATTTAAAAATTGAAAATAACTTAAAAATACTGGGAGCAATATGGTCAATGGTGTAACTTGCCTTCGTTGACGTCTTGGAATTCTAGGTCCTCGAAATGGTCAAACTCTCCGGAGTCGTCAAAGTCTAAACGTAAAAATACGACAAATTCAAATTCAAATATACTCAAAAAGATAGTTCAAACTAACTCCAAATTGAATTATTTTGCTTTAGTTAGCTAGATTATAATTTTATATAAATTTTGCAACTTGAATCACTCAATTTGGAGTTCAGATGCAAAAGTCATGAATTTGTGAAGTTTGAATCTATTTAAAAACCTAAATTCTGAATTTATTAGATTTTTCTGATTTATTTTTCTAAAAGAAATTCTAATTATTGTGTAAGAGTGACGTAAGCGACAGGTTTTCGAAATTAAAAGAAAATAAAAACAATTTATGGCGTGTGGGCCCTATGTGTCATAGACACGGTCCACATGGACTAGGTTCATAGGCTTTTGGTCCGGGGGTTGGGCTGGACCTGCCACGCAAGCGCGTGTGTGGGCGCTGACCGTGCGCCACGTAGGCGACACGCGAGTGCCACGTGAGCAGGGGTGAGATGGCGCCTAAGTGGCAACGCCACGTCGACGAGGGCGACGCCGGCGCGGGGACCGATGGTCGCCGATGTTGTGCAGCAAGGTCCGGCGAGGGTACCAGAAGAGAGAGGGAAGTGTGGTGATCACCGTGCGCTCACCCACGCGTCGAGAGGAGGTCGGAGGTGACCGACAGCGTGGAGAAGGCGGCGGCGCAGGTATGGTCGTCGACGAAGTAGGGGTTTCGGTGATCCTCTGGTGGAGTGGGTGCGCGCACCAGGATCGCGGCGAGGTGGTGATGCTGATGGTGGTGGTGGCGGGGACGCGGCGTCGATGGCGACGGCGTAAACGGCGGCGATAGCTTGCGGCTTGGCGGCGACGAAAACTCAAATTCCAGCGATCTCACAGCGAGAGAGACTAGGTGGATGGTGGCGTCGGGATTGGTGTGACGAGAGGCTCCTGGGGCTGCCTTTTATAGGCGCCGGGAGGGTTCGAGGCGGCGTGGAGGAGGTGGGGATCGTGCGACGGCGTTTCGGGAGGTCGTGGCGTACGAGTGGAGAAAAAGGGGGAAAACGGCGTGGAGACGTGGCGGAAACCAGCGCGGTCTCGTGCGCGCGACGCGGGAGTGCGGGGAGGTTAGAGGCGGCCGTTAGCGGAGCTTGGGCGTGCGCGAAAATGGCGGTCGTGGGACTCGGCTGCGCGGAGAAAAAGGCGAGGAAGAAGAAAGAACACGGGCCGTTGGATTTCGATACAACGGTCACGATCATTAGTGGTACGTGGAGGTAGCGGGTGCACGACTCGTTGGATTTTAATCCAACGGTTGGGACTTGGTAAGGGTAGAAGAACGTGGGTGATCCTGGCCATTGGATTCCGATCGAAGGGTCCATGCTGACGGAGACGTTAGGGCCTCCCGAAGGCATAACAAGATATGGCCGTTGATATTTGATCTAACGGCCAAGATTTCGCCAGGTGAAGAGAGCAAAAGAGGGTGCGGGCGTGGGCGTGGGATGTTGATCCAACGGTTGGCAGGGGTTGGTGTGCGTGTGTGCGGGCGCGGTCGTTGGATGTTGATCCAACGGTGGAAAAAGAGGAGGGGGGTGCGGGCGGTGTGGGCCAGTGCGGGCCACGCGCGGGAGGAGGTTTGGGTTTCGGCCCAAACTGAGTTTTTAGTTTTAAATTCCTTTTCCATTTAAATTGATACTGTTAATTCATTTAAGCTTTAGAAAATAGCAAAATAATTCCAAAAATTATGGAAAAATTCACAGAAATTCCCATACTCATCTTTGACTTAATACAATTATTTTCAACTTTATGTTGGCTTTTAATTTTGCAAATAAATTTATTTTGACTTTAAAATAATTATAAAAAGTTTTAAAAATTCCAGAAAATTCCACAAAAATACATAAATTTTATTTTCTACTGAAATTTAAAAATTGGGCTGTTACATTTTCCATATCAACTGGATAAAGATAATAATCATGTAATTTATTTTAATTATCTCCCAAAATAAACTAGATTAATTTATTACTTCGGGCTAATTTGCTTCTAGCTTTGACGTAGGATATGCCACTGTGCCTACCATGATTCTTATTTTGAACAATTTTATATGCCTCTTATGTTTTAATATCTCACACAAACCCAATATCCTCATCTTTTCATGCCAACTATAATAATCTCGAGTAGTAGCATGTGCATCAGGCATTTACTTGAAATCAACTTGGAGTTTTTGCAAAGATTTGTAATCATACTATAACAGGAGTATAAATTTGTTGGCGTAAAACCAATATACACTCTATAACATTTTGCTTACAAAGTTATTCAATTAAGAAATAAGTGTGGTAGAGTATAGTGTTACATAGACTTCAAATCTTAGGGTTGAAGTAATTATGTATTTATTTGACGAATATGGTGTTTTCTAGCCAAAGTGGTCAATTAGACAACATATGACTGGACTTGTTTTGGTGCCATTGGGAAAAATAGTTTTTGTTTTGCCATTTGGGCATCCGTGCACTACAAGTTAGTGGATTGAGACTTATTAGATATCAAGAGTGCGTGTCCAATATTTTGTTAGCAAGACATGATAACATATTTTCAATTTTTAGGCATACTGTTTATAAATTTTATTCCATACAAGATTAATTATTTTACTACATGTAAAATATGGTATCGGCAATACATTCTATTAAGCAAATTTAACCAACTATTCAATATGTCAAAGCCAGGACGAGGCCAGTGAAGGTGAGTGGGTTTGCAAAGGCCCATTTTCTTATTACCTTAATTGTTTCGACAAATCCGAGCTCTCTCCTGGCCAGGCTTTGGTGATCTGGTCTGCGGGTTATGTGAAATGATGTCCCGATTTTTGCAATACTAGTTAGGTGTTCGTGCGTTGCAACCGAAACTCAAACTCTATGTGCAAAAATATTACCCATATTGATACGGGGTCGCCCGATCTTCTCGACGTAGGATCAAGATACTCACGTGTAGCCTCTCGAATCGTAGTGATCATCCGTTGCCAATGTAAGAACGAACACTCTTTAATTCTCAAGAATACACGTGCCGGACTTCACGACCACCAAGCGAAGCCCTATCGTGCTCCCAATTCCCAGCGGAAAGGTTGAACGATCTCAATTTGCGAAGAATTCCCAATTTCCCTCAAGAACATGGCTCGGCCATGCGTGGAGAAACAAGAACTGAAATCAATTTATTATCTCAAAATTATCTCGTCCCCCCTCACATGAAGGCGGCAACTGCTTATTAAGGTGCCCCAGCCTCTCCTGACACACGTGCATGGGCCTTGGGCCGGTTTGCAAAAGGAGTTCGGCTATACACTTGGGTCAAAAGGAGGCATGCATGTGTAGGTACACTTCAGCCAACCAAGAGCCATGCATGTGCTAATTACACTTTAAACTAATACATGATCGAATGACACTCTCCAGCCGCATGGATGCATGCATGCGTGAAATAATGGCTGGACTGAAATAATGGCTTCCTTTGCATGCATGCGTGGCTTCCTTTTCATGCATGCATGCATACGTGGGAAACTCCTCCAACACATGGCTCTTAGCCTGACGATCACATGGGCTGGCTTCATCTTGCTCTCTTGAACTTTTCTCATGGATACTTGGTCTGACTTCTTTTGAATGTATGGACCTCCTCCTGGAGTGCTAGCCGACAGGAGTTCTTCTCCATTGGTGGTCCTCCTCATACCTAATTGTGCATAAAATACTAGAATGAGGTAGTATATTGTTCTCATCAACAGAAGAAAGTGCATTAAGAAACAAATTCACCTGTTTATTTAAAAGCTTGGCTCGTGCTCTAGTCATTGGACCTGTTGGTGTTTCATGAACACTTGGAGATATGGTAGTAGTAGTAGGGATGTCCTCATCACATATTATGCACTGAAGAATGGTGAAATGTTTATTTTCTTCCACTAAACCAAGCAAATCATGCTTGAAACGGATAGCACGTCATGCAAACTGCACAGACAGCAGACACAAAGTGGCTTAACATAATTGAATGTGAAAACTAATAACAAACCTATTTGTTATGTAGTTCACCAATGATGAATAAGCATTGGAAGATAGGATTTGAAGATCTATACATACATGATCAATCGGTTTCCTAGACACGAATAATAAAAATTTCCAGTCCTAACTTAGAATAAAAATGTTATACAGAGAAATGAACACAATGGACCTGCCATTTTTTATTTGTTAGTTTCCATTCAATTGTCCATATATCAAACTTGATTAGCTGAGTACCTTACAATTTACATGCTTGAAAAAGATTGGACATTTTAGAATTAGAATATCATGATCCATCTCTCCTGAGTCCCTTCTTGCAGGTGGGGAAGTGAGAACGAATATTAGAAACCTTTTTTGTGCTTGCATTCCTTGGTGGACGAATCCACCCGTGTATCTCTCTGGATCTCTGGCGCGAGTTCCTCCACCACGGCTGGCTCAATATCTTCACATTCAACATCCTATATTATTCTGATGATTCACACTGGAGTGACACTAACAGATGAGCCACCAATCACTGTGTTTTCTGATTCTCCTTCTTTGCCCTCTTCTTCTTCGCCTCCTCTTTCTGCATCTTTAATCTTATATAATTTGTGACACATAAGTAGCAGACCAAAGATTCCACGCTCAATTTTGTGTTGAGGAGCACTGATCCTTGCACGGTGATCGTCCATCTAGTTAAAAGACATGCACAATTTATTGCAATGTAAGATAGCCATGATTACTGTCAAATTATGACAAGATACATATTGAGTAGGAAAAGAAATTATGCTAGCCCATAATTTATCTATCGTTTTCCAAAAAAATATTATTCTAAAATAATAAAAAAGGTTACTTGAAGAAATGAATAGGGTAGTTGTAGTTATTTTTCAATATAATGGAATCAAAATCACAAGAAATTAATGGAGATGATCAACTCCTGAGCTGCACGCGTGTCCTTAGCAGATTGTTTGCAAAGCTCCTCGGCGAGCAGTGTGGTAAGGCAGTCGGCGCCGACAGAGAGGTAGGTTTGAACCGTAGCTACTCTAGCCCGGGATAACATGGTTTTTTTCTAAACAATAAATGACAATGGAAAATTCATTAGCAAATGGAGCAACATATGAACCATTATTTGATATAGATCACGATTAATGCATGATAAGATTTTTATCAATCATCGTAGAATAACATAATGCTAAAAAAATGAAGGTTCAAAAACCTATCATGGTTCAGATCTATGGGTTTTTTTTAGTAGCATGCTCATTTATGATCATTAGGGCTTTCCATAATAGCAATAGAACTATAACCCGCACAATAAAATTTAGGACAATTGAGAATTTGCCACCCAATAGAACCCTCTTCTCACCTTTGCCATTATGTAGATTGCAATTCGTAATTTGCCACTTCTTATAATTTACAATCATTCTTTTGCCATTTTTAAGTTTTTATCCCTCTTCTCGTTTTTCAGGCATGTGAAAATACTGAAATGCCCCTATAACCCCTTCTCCCTGCACTCCCGTTCCTAAGTCTCAGCTCCCAAGTTGAGTGCCGCTGACCCTTGGCCAGCGCGAGAAGAAGCGTCCAGGGACATGCCTCCTTCCACCAAAGCTACACCACTTCGAAGGCGAAGGAACTCCTCTTTCCTATCCCTGCTGGGCTGACGTAGATTGAGCGATGGGGTGGCAGAGCCTACAAAGCAGCCCACGCGAGGGACCCCCATGGCCACCACCGTCACCACTTCCCTCCTCCACGTACACTCCCTGATTCCTAATGCTAATCCTCTCTTGCTCTAGCATCTCCGCCTGGCGCACAACCGTTGCTCGGCTTCCACCTCCCAGCGCCTCCACCTCCTCCTCCTCTCCCGCGGCCTACAGGCCGCCACCCTCCGCGCCATGACGGAACCCTCCGCCTCGAGCACGGTCGATGCGTTCCCCCTAGAGGGAGAGGAGGCTAGCACTACCGTGCTGCTCGACAATAGCGGCATGATGTGCGGCGGCTGCAGCCCATCCTAGCTGGGCACGCGTGGGTGGAGACCGCAGCGGTCAACCTCCTCGCCGAGTCGGCCGCGATGCGGCTGCAATCTCCGGCACCAGGTGTGGGGGAGGAGCTGGCGACGAGGCTGATGGAGTGTGGGTTCCCCTCGGCGCGCCGAGGGGTCGCGGCCGCGGGGGCCGGGGAGAGCGCGCACAAGTGGAGATCTGGATCTAGATCTTGAGGCGCGAAGGCTTGGGGAGGCGCCGCCGAGGGAGGAGGCAGAGGCCGAGGGCCGTCAGAAGAGGAGGTGGACGACGCGACGGCGGGTGGTGGCGAGTGGCAACGGGTGCACGGTGAAGTGGTCAAGCGGGAGGGTGAGGTGGTGCAGGTGGCGGCGCTGCTGGATGAGAGCCATCTATTCCTTGGAGGTGAGAAGGGGAGTGGGTGAGGGAAGGGGACGGCTGGGTGCCCAAGGACATTTCGGTAACTTCAGGTGGGCATAAATTGGCTTGAAAAATGAAAACAGATATAAAAAACTCAAAAGTGGCAAAAGAATGATTGAAAATGGTAAGAAATGGCAAATTATGAATTGTAATCTACATAATGGCAAATGTGAGAAGAGGGTTCTATTGGGTGGCAAATTCTCAAATACCCTATAAAAATTTGAGCATAAGACTTACAGGAGTTGTAATGTGTTGGCAAAAGAAATGACTGAATCACCTATGTTTGTGATACCGGTTTCACGGCATGGATCCCTCTCTTTGATTAATGTACATACCTATATTGATTTTACAAAAAGATTAGATAAAATTAAGAAAGCCACAAGAGAAAATAACTCAAGGGCCCTCCAATAATTGCACTGGAATATGAGATAGGAGACTTTGGGGCTATTTGCTCCGAAGCCTGGTGGTTGTTTGCTTGGCCAGGACAACATCGGTCTTCTGCCTAGTGTGCGTTTGCTTGTAGCCCCGGCGAGCCGCCTGCCCAGGCGTAGAAAACGAGCACTTGGGAGCCAGGCCTCCCAGGCAGCTCCATCTATCGTTCCTATCTTCGATTCAATGATATAATTTTCATTCACTAATTTCAGGCACAGGATTCAAACCAAACAACTCATCTTCAGGTTTGCCTGATTAGGTAAAAATCATCTATTTTTTATACTACATTCAAACACTATTTTTTTCGGACATAGAATCCGTACACCAACCAAACAAACCCTATGTATGTATGGCTAGCAGTGAATAAATACTCATGAGAAAGAAAATAAATAGTGGTAATGAATAAATACTCAGTAAGTCAGTCAGTCAGTCAGTTTTGTCTTATTCATCCATGGAGCGGTTGAAACCCCACCGTGGGATCCTCAAGTTCAACCATCCGATGGGCCAAGTGTACCTCCTCGCGTGGGGCCCACCGGTCAAATCCATCGTCAAAAGCTGACGCCTTGGCAATCTACTGACGTGCTTTAACCTACTCAATGACATCTCGGTCCCACACCACACGGTCCCACATGTAGCCGGGGAAACACGACGCGGCCGGTGCAACATATCTGGGCGCAGCATAGGCGAGGGAGATAGGCAGATAGCCCATGGCATGCAGCCTTAGTAACCTTTAGCCGTCAGATCGTCCAGATGTACCGTGCAGATTCGTCCGGCAAAAGAGACCACCCCGGCTAGCCCACGACGCTGTGCGGGGCCCGATCCTCGAACTGGAAACATGGCACACATCACGCAGCCCACACTGCGCACCCCTCGATGACACCGTGGACCCACGAATGCACGACCCATCGTCGCGCGGGACGCGGGTAGACCAGCTCTTTCCCGAAACAGCAACTGCGAGTGGGCCCGGAAGAGGAGGAGCCCTTCCTATTGCTCGCAACCGTGACTCCGTGAGAGCCGTCTCCTTCCTCACCTCACTTATTAAGCGTTAGCAACACACACAAGTACACAACAACACAAAACCCACCTCTCTCTCTCTCTCTCTCTCTCGCGATCGCGTGGAATCCAATGGAGCACGCGGCGTGGACATTGGGTAGGCACCCACCGAACCCTAGCCTCGCCGCCTCCAGGCCGGCTCCACCTCCGCCTCCGCCCGCTCGCCGCCCCGACGCGCCGCCGAGAGCTGCACAGGTGATCAACCGTCTCCTCCCCGGCGCACGCTGCTTTTCCCCTATTTTTCTCGGCGATCGGGGTTGCTTAGGGTTTCCTATGGGGGGTTTTGCGGTGTGAAATCGATGCCTCCTTTTGCTATTTGTTCGTCGTGTGGGTTTTGTACATGTCGCTTGCCCCTGAGGGTCTTACTAGTAGCAGTTGCCTACTTCGCCCCTCTTGCGATTATTTGTTGTGCGTGCTTCGGTTTTGTTCGTGAGAAAAGGAAGGTCTTTTTTTGCGTGTGTGGAACCTATCGCTTTTATACAGAAACCTAGGAGATTGTTTAATCTTCATTTGTTTTGTTCTACTGTTGCAGGATACAGCTTGGCCAACTTTTGGTGATAGAAGTGATTCAGGGAAAATGACCCGCTGCCAGTGCAAGCAAGCTGCGTAGGTTCCTTTTTGCTGATGTAATTTGCGCGTAGATTTGTCAATAAAAGAGCCTTGTTTGCCTGTCTTGTGCATTTTACCTTGTCAATTTTGTAGAAGATTTCCCATTTATCATTCTGCTTTGCACTTATGTTCACTAGGAAAACGCTTCATTGTTTTGTTGTATGTCTTCTGTTTTCCTCTTGGTGCTGAAACTTTCAACAATTTTCTGAAAGTGCCCAAATTACTCGTAATACTGTGGTAACTTGAAACAACTATCATAAAAGGAGAGTTGATGGTGGTGGTGGGTCTACCATCTACCACCTCCGGTCCCCTCCTCACCTTTTGAGTTGTACCCATGTATCACCTCCTCTCCCTACCTTTTGAGTTAGTAGTATCTTTTGTGGATAGACATAAGTTACTTGAAGGATGTTATGTGAATAATTAAAATTATCTATGCTTGCGGCTTGTGATAAGATTATATGTGGTTTGTTGATTAGATGCAAATTATGTATGAAATTTTCATTTGTAGGATAATTACTTTATGGATATTGGTTTTCTAAGTTAATAACTTATATTATGTTTATTTGAAAACCGTTGCAACGCACGGGCACTCAGCTAGTGTAGCATTTAATTGACTGTGTAGGCCCTGCCTAACTGCTCATCATTCCAATGTTTTGATTCACTTCTCCATTTACCCGTTTATAACACCAATGAAGGTCTACTAATTTATTTATCCATGTACATTGGTAGTATATATTTTGGGGGAAAAGAAACGTACATGGATGTATTCCATCGTTCTAAAGAATGGTGTGCCCATTCTCATGTTCTGTCTTGGATATTGGTTTGGCTGGTCGAATGTTATGATGTATGTGCCTCCAATGTATTGGTTATAACTTGTAAGATTGATATGTCTAGCTATTACTTGGGTAAACTCATGCATCATTAGATTTTATCCAAACTTTAGAAACTTAACCTTAATTGACCAGTGCATATATTACATATTGAGCATAGGGGACATATCTAGAAAGTAGAAACCAATAGTTAGATGCAATCATGCAAACTTTACACGTTGACATCATTTGTTGGATGGATGGACAGATCAGATCTGGAAGGATTTAAGGGTCACATGTTGGATGACTTTCTTAATAACCTCCTCACATGTTGGAGAATTGTTTATGAGGGCTCCCACGTTATCAAGACCCAACGAATCTATCCATTCATCTCTCATCCAATGGCTCGTGTGAGAGCCTGCATGATTGCACATAGCCATTGGCTTGCACTAGACCCCTTAAACATATATAATTTCTTCTTGCACAATTGTGGATCATAAAGAGTCAAAGAAAGACTAATAAGAAAAAGAAACTGCAAATGGGAGCTTAGATTGAGTTGAATATGGGTGTATATGATCCATTATATAACCTGATATCTGATATTTGATATTCTGCTATACAATAAGGTGATAAGCTAATCGATACACATCTAATATCCAACCATGGTAGTCAGTATTGCACCATTAGAATGAGATTCTGAGCATTATGCCTTTTCATATAAGATGAACCACACTTATATATTTACAATTTTCTATAGTATGTTGGTTTAAGTCTCCTGGTGTAATATGAGTCATATTTTGGATGACACGGAAGTGTATTGAGTATTAACACTTGATATACTAGCTTCCTCCTTTTGTATGGCTTTCCCGTTTCCCGTAAAAGTGGAGGTGTTGGTTATTACATCAGAACTAGGCACTGGCATTATTTAAGGCATGCACACATCTTTTATTTGTGTAGGCTCTTGGCAGACTAGCAAGTCATTCATGTTGCCTGGATTGCATTTAAATATCATGCGCTCTTTGTACATTGCAAAATCTGGATTCTTTTATGTTATTTCTAGTCCCATTGGTTTTACAATTGATAGTGATTTTTTCTCTCTCTATTTTGAGTCATATCAGACAGAACGAAGTCCATCATGCCAATGAGGCAGTGTTCAAGACAAAGAGAATTTCAAGACAAGACTCTTCAGATAAGTACAGGATGCATAGATCTTCCGGTGGTACATATTCAAAACCTGATGCAAGAGTCAAGCTAATTCCCGCATAAGACATTACTTATGTACGACACGGAAAACCGTTTGGTAGAACTGTTGCCTCAGGTGGGTTACAGAAAAGGCATTGCAAACGAAGTGTCACTCCTCCGAGTTCATGTAAAGTGTCGCTTGTGAGATCCTCATCACTCACTCAAAAGCCTACACCACCAGCCTCACCCGTTGTTGCTTCATGTCTTTCTCCTAAGAGGCTTGAGACAGCTGAAAATGAACATTCACTTGTTAGGGGCTATATCACAAGTTCTCTTACTACACAAATTGCTTCTCTTAAGAACCGTCCATCAGCAAGCTGCAAGGCTGTTCTTTCACAGCCTTCTGGGACATCTCTGATTACTGCTCCTAAGAATCTTAGCAGTAAGGAAAGTAGAGAAGCATTTGTCAGGATTTGCAGTTCAAGTATTTTACATTGTCAAGACCAGAGCAGTGCAATTCCTCCATCTGCTTTGCTAAAAGTGGCAGTGATAAGCCCCATCTCTCCTAGTTCTGTGCATGTGCTTGCTGCACATTCAAGTGAGGTTCCTCTTAGTACAAAGGCAAAACCTTCTTCTAAGAGTGTCTGGACACCTGACAATGGGAAGTTGTGTTCTACAAGCTGCAATTCAGCTACATTTCAATGTCAACGTATAAGAAGCGCTGCAGCTCGTATTGTGCAAAAAGAACCAACTGTGGAGCCAACATTACTGAGCCCAACATCTGTGCTTAGTGAAAGGTCCACCGAGGTATATCCAGATACTAGATCAAGGCCTTCTTCCAGACTAAATTTGTTTGATGGAAAATGCAAAGCGGCCTCACTGCAGTGTGAAACAATCATTCCTCCAACACGGAGCCCGCAGTCGACTGCTCCTGCACAATGTGTCGAACTGTCTAATGATTTTCAAGCAGTTCCTTCCAGTAAGAGCCATATCAGTAATGAGAACCAAACAAACCAGGAGGCTTCAATTAATTGCAACACATCTTCAGGTACAGTGAGGATCCTGACAGTAATCTTTTCTATTCTTTCATCTACCTATCTAAAATAAATGACATGATTGATAGCATCCCTGCAATCTAGTGTTTGATGTATTATTCTTACTCAAAAATTGCAAAATAAACTCTATAAAGATGTCCATTTTAACTGCCCAGCTTCCATTTACTCATTGTGAGCCTTTTTACCTTGTTGAAATTTGTCTGCTTTTTGCCTGACTGAATATCTTGCTGGACTGTCATTAGATTGCCCAGGATTGTTCTTGTTTGTAAACCTAGAAAATAATATATTAACCTTGTTCCTTGTATAGCTTATGTTGCACTGTCATTACATTGCTTGGCATTTCTGATTCTTTGTATATAGATTATAAAGGAATGTAGAAACTCCTGGTTATTACGGTTGTACTTAGATTATAAAGGAATGTAGAAACTCCTGGTTATTCAAGGTTGAGGAAACACATAAACTTAAGAAGATACAAGGAGAAAAGGAAAATAACACAAATTACATGTATGGTTTAGAAACTGCTACATATATTTTAGGCTCTCATTATTACTTTACCGGCCTGGAGTTTTTCTCACATTCATAACCTCTTATCTTATATATGATACTTCTACAGTATTGTGATGTTATGGCTGGTGTTCCTGCGAGGTTGACGATGAATTGACAGAGGAGGAAGGAGTTGGTCCTGGGAAGACGAGCGAGATCGTAAAGGATAACGTGAAGAACCGAGTTCGCCTTCGGACGCTCGGCGAAGATTGTTCTCCGCCAGCGAGGAAGCTCTGAACACGTCTAGAGAAGTCAGAAGAAGATAACTAGTTTGTATTTTCTTCCTTTCATCCAAAATACAAGGCTGTATATAAAGACTACTAAAAACGTATAAAACTAGACTCGGTGTTCTAACAGACTCAATCTCAAACAATATAAAACCGAACTGAAGTCTTATTGCTGCCGTGACTGAATCGAACTCGTATTGTCGGATGGCCCTATTCCATCCGAAACAATAGCTTTGCTGGAAACTTGCCTTCGCTCGCGCTGCTCATACTTCCGCCATAAAAAGAATCCACAACATTTCCTCCTCTCGCAGAATCGGCTTGTCCTCAAGCTGAAAATTCGGATAACGTTCACGAAACTCTAGTAATGATACCCAAGAAGCATCAGATGCGGGTGAATCTTTCCAATGAACTAACAGTTCACAAGTGCCTCTGTTCAAACGAGCCCGATGGACTACTGATGGTTCAGGTATGACTTTGCCATGGTAGACGTCCGGCAATGGCATAACAGAATCTGGTGGCTCGCCGTGAAATTCTTTGAGTAAAGCGACATGAAACACATTGTGAATACGTGCTGCGGCCGGTAGTTGCAGACGATACGCCACAGAACCCACACGCTCGATGACCTTAAAAGGCCCGTAGAAACGAGGACTCAACTTGGATGCACGGCCGGTAACCGTCGTTGCTGGACGATGATGAAGCCGTAACCACACCCACTGTCCCAATGTGAACTGCTGCTGTCGATGGTGACTATCATGTTGACGCTTCATAACTTCCTGAGCTTGCAACAACCGGTCTCTAATTTCTGAAAGGAACTCATCCCTGTCTGCCAGCTGATGTTCAACGGCAGATACCTTTGCGGAACCGGCTTGATATGACACAATCAACGGAGGATCGCGACCGTAGACAACACGGAAAGGAGTCTCTCTTAACGCGGACTGATATGAGGAGTTATAACAGAACTCCGCCCACGGAAGCCATTGAACCCAATGCTTGGGACGATCTCCCGATAAACAGCGAAGATACATAGTAATAATCCTGTTAACGACCTCCGTTTGGCCATCCGATTGTGGATGAAAAGCTGAACTGTGATGGAGCTTAGTTCCACAGAGTTTGAAGAGCTCCGTCCAAAAATTACTAGTGAAAACGGGGTCACGATCACTGACAATAGAAGAAGGAATGCCATGCAATCGCACAATCTGGTCAAAGAATGCATGTGCCACCGAACTGGCAGTATACGGATGAGCAAGAGCGATGAAATGAGCGTATTTGGAAAATCGATCAACCACCGTTAATATGACTGATTTGCCAAGCACCTTTGGAAGACCCTCGATAAAATCCATTGAGATGTCGTCCCACACCGTGCATGGTATGTGTAATGGTCGTAAAAGGCCCGCCGTTGTAAATGCGGTTTTATTACGTTGACATATCGAGCAACCTTTGATGTAAGTACGCACCATTTGTACGAGCCCTGGTGCATAGAAAAACGAACGGAGACGGTGAAGAGTTTTCTGGACGCCCTCATGGCTAGACCCATGAACATCGGCCAACAGGTTCGGCCATAATGCAGAGGAGGCCGGGACAAACACGCGCCCATTGTGAAGAATAAGACCATCCACCACTGTCCAATCCGGTCCTTCATGCCCATCCTGAATCCGTGCACGCCTCGATAGCAATTCCGGAGTCTCAGTAATCTCTTGTCGAAGTGTATCAAACCAAGCAAATTGTGGCGCCGAAACAGCAAGTAAGTATAGAGTGGCTTCATCACGACGAGACAAAGCATCAACCGCAATGTTTTGTTTGCCCGGTCGATACTCCACTGAAAAATCGTACCCAAATAGTTTGCTCACCCAATGATGCTGAGGAATAGTTGATAGACGTTGATCAAGCAAGAATTTCAGGCTATAGTGATCTGTTCGAATAATGAAGTTACGACCCCAAAGATAAGGCCGCCAATGACGAACAACTTGCACCAATCCAATCAACTCGCGTTCATAGGCTGCCAACTTGATATGATGAGCTGCCACAGCACGACTAAAGAACGCAATCGGACGATCGCCTTGATGTAAAACCGCTCCGATGCCAGACCCTGATGCATCACAGTCAACCATGAACTTTTGTGAAAAATCAGGAAGCTGTAAAACCGGTCCAGTAATGAGAGCCTTCTTTAAAGCCTGGAATGCTTGATCTGCGTCGGAGGACCAGGAAAACCCTTCCTTCTTGAGAAGCTTTGTGAGAGACGCCGCTACTGTCCCATAATTTTGGATGAACTTGCGATAGTATCCAGTGAGACCGAGAAAACCCCGCAGAGCACGTACCGATGTCGGCGTTGGCCAAGATTCTACCGCGGCCACCTTGCTTGGGTCCATGGCCACTCCATGCCCGAAAATAATGTGACCAAGATATGCCACGGAGGTCTCACCGAAATCACACTTGGATTTTTTGAGAAATAGCTGATGGAGACGCAGGACTTGAAACACCGCTTTAACATGTCGTAAATGCTCCGACCAAGTGGAGCTGTAAATCAAGATATCATAAAAAAAAACCAACACGAACCGGCGTAAGAATGGTTTGAGGATATCATTCATGAGGGCTTGGAGGGTAGCTGGCGCATTCGTCAAGCCAAAGGGCATGACAAGGAATTCAAAGTGTCCTTGATGGGTTCGGAAAGCGGTCTTCTGGATATCTTCTAATGCATGCGACTTGATGATAGCCACGCGAAGATCCGCTTGGAGAAATATCGGCGCCCTTCAACTCATCAAGCAATTCATCAACGACCGGTATAGAAACTTATCCTTCATGGTTTGTGAATTCAAAGCACGATAATCGACGAAAAACGCCATGTAGCATCATGTTTCTTAACAAGCAAAACCGCGAGGAAAATGCCGGTGTTAGGCGAATAATTCCTTGAGCTAACATGTCGCCGCATTGCCGCCAATTTCATCTTTTATCAATCGGGATATCTCAGATGGTCGAATCGCACGGTGGTCGATCCCGCAATAAATGAATACGATGATCTTGACGCCGGGCGGGGTAAGCCGCGAGAGGCACAAACAAATTTCTCAAATTCTTGAAGAAGTTCAGCCAAAAGATCTTTGATTGTGCAAGTACGCGCCGTGGAGCCATCTGCGCCGCCTCGAGCTCGCCCACACAACCTGATGATCAGTCCTCCAAAAGGACATGGTGAGATGGTTGAAATCCCACAAGATTGGGCCTAAGGTCCGGAGCCATTGCACCCCCAAAACAATGTCAAAGCCATCAAGCGGAATAGCAAAGCAGTCCACCGAAAAGATTTCTTGTTCAATGACGACAGCAGTGTTGCACACACACCTGCACCCTCAACTCGATCTCCATTGGCCACGGTCACTGACAGGCCCGGCCGCGGATCCATGGACAATCTGAGACGATCGACCAGACCAACATCAATGAATGTGTGCGTGGACCCGGAATCGACCAACGCTCGTAAGGCTTCGCCTTTGATGTGAACTCGTAACTGCATGGTTTTGCCTGTACGAATTCCGGTCAGTGCATGGAGAGAAATTTCCGGAGGATCTTCGGTGGTGTCCGCAGCATCGTCGTCGCCTTCTACCTCAATGAAGTAAATACCCTTGAAAGAGCAGTTATGGCCTCGTGTGAACTTCTCCGGGCAGTTGTAGCATAACCCCTTCAACCGTCGTTCGGTCATCTCTTCTTGTGTAAGTCGGCGCAACGGAACCGCCGCACCAAAGAAAGCGCGCGCGGCAAAACTCCCAGCGTAGAAGAATTGTTGCCCGGTGGTTTGGGAAGTCGTGGAGTGGTAGAGGGCGGCGTCCAAGTTGCAGACGGAACCCTTTGTGCTGCAATAGGATATCTAGTCAAAACGGACCTTGCATCCTCGGTCACTACAGCAAGTCGACGTTCATAGGCTCTTGCCAAGCTCATCGCCATTTGTAAATTACTTGGATTTTGCAACTGCAGGAGACCCGCCGTGAAAAGTTGGACCTGCTGTAGAGGTGAGAGACGCTCCACCCGACACAAAAGGGCCAAAAATTGTTTTTGATAATCGTCGACGGAGCCGGTCTGCCGGAGTTGTGCTAGCTCGCCCAGCGGGTTGCTACGGATGGGAGGACCAAACCGGAGATTGACGAAATCAGCAAATCGAGCCCAAGACAGGATTCCTTCGTCGCGCTCGAGTTGAAAGTACCATTGCTGCGCTGAAGCGGTGAGATGGTATGAAGCCAACCATACCTTTTCTTCTTCGAGCGTCCGTTGACCGCGGAAGAACTGCTCGCATCGATTCAACCATGGCAGCGGGTCGCCGTCGCCGTCAAACGTTGGAAAATCCAACTTATGAAATCGCGGCGCTGCACGACGTCCATCTCCTTGATCGCCGGTGATTGTCGCCGCCGAGCCGAACTGAGCATTATGGCCAAGAACTGCAGGGTGACCGTTCTCCAGCCTGGTGATGGCGAGATTGTGTGCCATGGACTGATTTTTGAGATCGCCCAAATCTCCGCCACCGCCGTTGTTGTGAGATGTACCGTTGTCGCCGTGCCATGAGTCGTTGTTGCTCCATGAGCCGAGAGAGTCGCCATCGATGTCTTCCATGGATATCGGCCGCCATGAGAAGCGTGGAACCCAGATTCGATACCAAATTGTTATGGCCGGTGTTCCCGCGAGGTTGACGGCGAATTGACAGAGGAGGAAGGAGTTGGTCCCGGGAAGACGAGCGAGATCGTAAGGATAACGTGAAGAACCGAAGTTCGCTTTCGACGCCGCGAAGATTGTTCTCCGCCAACAGGAAGCTCAACACGCCTAGAGAAGTCGAAGAAGATAACTAGTTTGTATTTTCTTCCTTTCATCCAAAATACAAGGTCAGATATAAAGACTACTAAAAACGATAAAACTAGACTCGGTGTTCTAATGCACTCAATCTCAAACAATATAAAACCGAATCAAGTCTTATTGCTGCCGGATCAATCGAACTCAGATTGTCGGATGGCCCTATTCCATCCAAACAATAGCTTTGCTGGAAACTTGCCTTCGTCTGCGCCGTTCATACTTCCGGCCATAAAAAGAATCCACAACATGTGAGCTTGGCTGTTGTGTTTGATCGCTCTTTTTTTTTCTCTCAAAATGAGTTTTTATGACTTAAATAGTCCTCTTTGAGATTTCTACAGATGTTTTCTAATATTTTTCCTATAGAGTTGTTTTATAGTTCAGTGCATGTATTTGCAAGGACAGAAGTACAAAACATAAAATAACTGAATGACATATTTTTTTATCTGTTGGTTAAAATTTTCTTCTGAGAAGTTGTTGTAATAACATTGGTATTTTGGAAACAGGTACCCCAGTAATTTTGTTAGTCGCTGGACTCTTACTATTGGTGATAGCAAGATCCTTACTCTCATGGAGAGGATGACACTTGGAGATGGAGCAATTTTTCTTGTATATTTCTCTTCACAATGCCATGCCAACCTGAGGGGTTGGGGATACATATTTATAGGGCTAATCAGCCAAGCATATGCCAAGCATATGCTAGTCTAAGATGCTCTGTCCTAGATGCTCTGTCCTCTAAAGCTAGTCCTAAAGCTAGTCCAAGATGCTCTGTCCTAGATGCTCTGTCCTAGATGCTCTGTCCTCTAAAGCTAGTCCTAAAGCTAGTCCAAGATGCTCAGTCCAAAAGAGATGCTAACCGCCAGTCAAGGATGCTGTCCTTGAAGGGCGGCAAAAGCCAACACAGAGACTTATCCATCAATCTCCCCCTAAGTCTTGTGTGTCTCCTTGGAGGAATCTGAGCCATCCCGATCCTAGAGCAGAGCGTCGTCCTGATTTCAACGCCGAGGCGCCCCAAACTTGACAGAGCCTCGAACGCTCGAGTTACGCCGAGAAGAACTCCCGCCGCCCGGCCATGTGGTGGGTGTCGCGGTGTCGAGGCACCACCCGTCGGTCTTGCTTTGTTTAACTTTCGCCAAGAGGCGTGTGCTTTGGCTCGTCAAGGTGGAGGAGAGCCGCCGCGGCGGTGCTGCCGAGGTAGTTCGATGCTCGCTGAGCAATGAACAGAGCCGGATGCTCCTCCTCCTCCGCTGCGCGACGCTGGCTGGCGCGTCGTGGTCGCCGACAATCCTGGCCCAGCGACCGTGCTTGCCGCAGCTTGTAGCAAGAGTCATCTCGCGCGGCTCTTGTTTGTCGTGGCGCGCCCACGGTCATCACCTCTAAGACGCCCTCGCGCCCATGCTCGGCGTCTTTGCGCGCTTGTCGCGCTTATCACGCATGCGTCTCGTCGTGGAAGAAGGCTCCTTCTTCCTCGCCACCTTGGCCGGCACCACTCTCCCGAGCGAGGAGGAGCTTCCCGCCAATGGTGACGGTCCCGAGAGAGACGTGGCTCATCATCGTTGACGACCTTGAGGCGACCTATCGCCTCCTCGATCGACATCGTGGAGAGGTCCAGCAGAGACGGATCGACCGAGCCATCCGCTTGTACTTCTCGGGGCGCAGCGAAGAGCTTTTCGACGCTCTCCTCGCCGAGGTGTCGCCGCCGAACTTTACCAACTTCGCAGCAGAGTGTTGAGACGAGAGCAAAGTCATCAACGCCCTCACCGCTTGAAGGCCGTGGTCTCCCACTCCGCGCGGCGCTCGCAGTGTGGACTTGCGCGCGCGTCGCCGCCGATGCGTGCGCGCGATGGCGCCCCAAGCCTCCTTGGCGATCCGCTTGTTGGAGAGCGAATCGCATCTCGGCGGGATCGCAGCGATGAGGGCATCCAGCGCCGCCGATCCCGGTCGTAGTCGACGCCGCCGTCACGGATCGCCTCCCACATGTGCCGCACTGAGCTCACCTTCATCACGCGCCCACTCGACGTAGTTGGCCTTGGTGAGGGTAGGCCATCCACCGCCGGGCGGCGCCCCGACAACACCGAACCCGTGGTAACCACGATGCACGGTCCGGGAGAGAGTCACGCCGCCGTGAAGGCCGCGCTCTCTATCGACCGTCTGCCGCCGTTGTCGTGGCGCGCCTCTTCCGGGCGCCACCGCCGAGCGCGTCTCTCCAGAGCGCCACCGCCGAGCGCGCTCCTCCAGAGCGCCACCGCCGCGCGCGCCTCCTCCAGAGCGCCATCAGCGCGACCGCGCCGCTCGATTGCCGCTAAGCTCGTGGCGTGCGCGCCGCCATCGCGCCGCCGCCGCGCGCCTCCTCTCTCCCGCTCAAGGTCCGCGTCGCGCTGCCATCGCAGAGATGGAGCTGCTGCTGCCGCCGCCAGACCTTGACCTCTCTGCGCCGCGCGCGCTGCATCTGCCGCGCCGCCGCTTCCTTCCGCCTCCGCCGCCGCTGCCGCCCGCCGCCGCCCGACGCTTTTGCGCCGCTGCGCAGCTGCGCGTCGCTCGCTGCCGCCGCTACGCTGCTTGCCGCGGCGAAGCTCGGCCGTCACCGACGCCGCGTGCTCGAGGCGATCGAAGGCCGAGATCGCCTGCGGACATGGCACGCCATCGGGGTGTTGCGTGGAGAGGGCGCTTCGACGAGCCGCCGCCTCCGAGAGGAGTGAGCGTGGATACCGGAGTCGCTGCTGCGCTGCTCTGCAATTGGCTGCCGCACGCGAGGCCGAGAAGGAGATGAGCGGGAGATGCTCAGCTACAGGATAGTATAGCTCTGATACCACTTGTTAGTCGCTGGACTCTTACTATTGGTGATAGCAAGATCCTTACTCTCATGGAGAGGATGACACTTGGAGATGGGGCAATTTTTCTTGTATATTTCTCTTCACAATGCCATGCCAACCTGAGGGGTTGGGGATACATATTTATAGGGCTAATCAGCCAAGCATATGCCGAGCATATGCCAAGCATATGCCGAGCATATGCCAAGCATATGCTAGTCTAAGATGCTCTGTCCTCTAAAGCTAGTCCTAAAGCTAGTCCAAGATGCTCTGTCCAAAAGAGATGCTAACCGCCAGTCAAGGATGCTGTCCTTGAAGGGCGGCAAAAGCCAACACAGAGACTTATCCATCAAATTTTACATACAAAACTGCACAAGAAGCATTACCAACCAGAAGCCTGCTGGAAGTAAGTAATACGCTTCTTATGCATTAGAATATTTTTCCAAAGGGTTATACTGAGCTTTCATCTGAGAATAGGTGGAATTTGTTTTGTTGCACTGTACTTTTCCTGTTACACCCTTACACACCCTGGATTTACCTTCCAATTCTAATGTATTGATTTGGAAGATGGAGCCACAAAGTTGAATAAAAGTTTGTTTTGGGCTCAAGTACAAACTCAAGAGATACCAAAAGTTGATCTGCCCAAATTTGATATGCTGTCATACTTATCAGCAAGAATATTATTTTAACTTCATTTGTGTCATTAAATACTGGCTGTGCTATTAGCCTTGAACCTTATCTGAGTAGGCGATGAAGTTAATTATCAGTACAGTTGGTCCGTGCATCAGATTGTTGGCAGAGTTATTTGGAGCTGTCCTATGTCAGCAATTAACTATGCAATAAGCTATATCATAACAGATTGTTCATGTGCAATACAAGTGACGACTGTTTCTGTTTGTTGAACTCTTCTGCAATTCAGAAGTCTTGAACTTTTATGTAACGCTGAAATCAAGCTATGATGATGACTCTGCTGCATTTTGCAATTTTAGTGTCCATGTACTTTACTTTCGCTTAAACACTGAGGATATGTTTCCACTTTCTTTAGGGGCAAATTTGAAGTAATCGGAGAGCTAACACGTAATTGTGATGGACTTGAAGCCCATTTCCCTTTTGAAATTTTTGTCAAAGTTTATGAAGCTTCAAAACAAATGCCTGAAATCTTAAAGCTAGAGGCTCTACCTCTTTCTCGGTTGTGGCCGAAAATGTTCAAGATGAAACCCCCAGATGGACAGGATATTGGACTATGCTTCATGAGCTCTCTTCAAAGGTACATGTGCTTTAATCATCATAGCTTCTACTGACGTTAAAAAAGCAGCAGTAATGATTTTGGTGAGTTCTTGCAGCCATGCCAGCTGCCATATATTTGAAGTAACATTTCAGTTACCAGCAAACGACACTTGATTCTGGACAATTAAATTCGCGCAAGTGATTTTGGAGTTAAAGCTCTTTCATTGTTTACAGAGTGTGCTCTCGCTCGTGTTTTACCGTTTATCCACATGTGTGTGTTTGATCAATACTTCTATTTGGATTCTCTATTGTGTTTTCACCTCATGTCTTACATAAGCATATATCAATAGCTTAACTTCTTATCTTTTGTTGATTTATATCCAAATATTGTTATTGTTAAATGGTTTGTCATTAATAACCAAAATACCCTATTAACACATAATGGCGGGTTTAGATTCTTCAACCTCTCCCCTTTTTGATGATTAATAACAAACCCTTTAACAATAACAATATTTGGATATAAATCAACAAAAGATAAGAAGTTAAGCTATTGATCTATGCTTATGCATGACATGAGGTGAAAACACAAGAGATAATCCAAATGGAAGTATTGATCAAACATTCGCCCCCTTTTGGTGTTAAACACCAAAAATCCAAAATAAATCTAAGCAAAAAGAGAGTTTTTGCAAAATCATAAGCTTATTTTGATCATTGAGACATTCTCTCCCTTTTGAAGTAAGATTTTGTTTTCAAGATAAGTTACAAATTTATAGGAGAAGAAAGAAGGAGGGAATCCACTTGTATACTGTAGAGAATACCACTTGTATACTAAAAGATCATGAGCTTGGTCAAGGGAGCTGAGATCGGCAAGGAATGAATTTAGATATCATTTTGAAGGAATACCACTTGTAAAACAAGGATGATTCTTATGCCGAGGTCAAACCGATCAATAGGAGCTACACTTAAAAAGAATACCAATTTTTGATAAAAGGATATCACAAGGCGATTAAATCGTATAGGGAGTCAAGAAAGTGCTTGAGAGTATAACAAAAATCAAATTTGACCAAAAGAAGCAGCCGCAGAAGGTCTAGAATTTCATTGAATTGAATTGGTTGTTCTGTTAGGATGATCGGTAGTACCACAGTTCAAACGCTAGTAGTACCGAGATTCGGAAATAGTACCGAGGTGAATCCGCCGGTAGTTCTGATGTTTTCTGGGACTTCAAGGATGGCTTTGCAGGCGAGTAAAAAGAGCAATTTTGCAATGAAGAATTAAAAAAGCAATCCAGTTTAAAAAGATTTTCGATAAGCACAAATCATGTAGACAAAAAGTTAAGTAATTTCAGCAACAATATTTTACCATACTCATATTTTGGACAACGATATTCAATAGAGCATTATCCATACAACAAACATTCCATTTTCTACATAAGACTGGTAGCAAATTGGCAAACACATTCAAGGTTTAATAAGTTTTTTAAAGATATAACGCGAGATAATATTAAGTTTATCCTTACACAAGGTCTATAGACCTAAATATAAATATAAACTGTCTCTTTATCTTCCCTTTTTATTTATCCTTCTCCTCTTTTGACGATTTTCTTTAATCAGCATAGCTTGGATTGTATTCAGTGTGAACCCTGTCACTCCCTAAGAAGATTCCAAATTTGTCTTTAATCAGCTTAATGGCATAGGGAGCATAGAAGATATTGTCTTCTGTATCGCTCTTCGAGAGAGCAATTTCAGTGATGATGAAGTCAACAATGTCAAACTTGGTTCCGTTAAGATGTGATATATGATGTTCCATGCTTTGGGATGAACCTCATTGTTGTTTCCACTTCTGGGAAAGAAAGTTGCTCTCAGAATCTTGTTAATTATACTTGGTGCTGGTGAATGTCCAATATCTATGCCAAGCTCATACTGCTGAGATGTATCATAGAGCTTTTTGATCTCATTCAAGTTCCAAAGATCCTCAAGATGTACCTTTAGGGTACCACTGTGAGGAGTGGGAATGCCCTATAATCTTTGACAATCTTTTTTTGATGCATTTATCTTGAAAAAAGCTGTCATCCAGATGAGAGTGTCATGCTCTGGGGAAATGTGGACAACAACATAGATTTGTTTGATAGTGAAGGAGTCATAGTCACACTTCAACGTCACCAAACTATCCAAATTCACTTAATGAAAAACATAGAAAAGTCCATTAAATAGATGATCCTAAGACACATACTAATGATGAGCAAAATTCTTACTTCCATAAATGTGATAGAACACATTTTCCTAAAACTTTGTGTGAAAGTGAGGATCAACTGCATTCTTGGGTAGCAGAAATTGGTTTTTGTTTCTCAAGTCTGTGTACCTTTTGCTTCCAATCTTGCTAGGATCTGCCACAAAGAAGAGAGTTCTGCTTGGTGCATACAGTTCATCACTGGTATCACTGTCAGTTGAGTATTCTTCAAAATCATTATCTGATTTGTACACAATCTTTTCTTTACTCTTGAGGAGGATGGTCCAACATTTTTAGGCATTGTTGCTAAGATAAGAAAAGACAATTAGAATAGGATTTAAAGCAAAAGAGTGTGATTTAATCAACTTTTCTCTTCTGAAGCGGTAGAACTGTCGTTCCAGAATCTTTAAAATCCAGTCCTTTCAAATCTAGACCTTTCAAAGGTTTTCAAAAGGGTTTCTGCTTTAGAGAAACTTATTTGAAGTAAAATTGAGTTCCCAACCCAAAACTAGTAATCTAGTATCTTGTTTTTGACATAAACTAGTCTTTGTGTAAAATCTATTTCAAAAGGAAAATCCTAGAGTTGACTATTCCAAATCTTTTTTTGGTATTCACAAGTTTTCCAAAAGACCAACATAGCAAAAGTTATTTAATTTAAAAAATCGTCTAAAATACTAGTTTGACCTAAGTAGCCACTTTCTAGCATATAAGTGAGTTTGCTATATGAGCCAAAATTATTCACACGAATAGGTCCATAATGGTATTTATGACTCATACATAAAAATGGATGCTTTAAAATTCTTCGTTTGCTCAATTTGGATCTTTTGAA
The DNA here is from genome assembly GCA_036346255.1 of Ampelocalamus luodianensis. Lineage (NCBI taxonomy): Eukaryota > Viridiplantae > Streptophyta > Magnoliopsida > Poales > Poaceae > Ampelocalamus > Ampelocalamus luodianensis. The sequence goes on from CM070621.1 coordinate 23,807,827, forward strand.
GAAGTTTTATGAAGATAAGATTTTATTTGCAAAAACAAAAGACTAATTAATAAAAAATTATTTTCTTTGGAGTCTTTTTATTTATCTCATGTATAATGATCGTTAGAAATTATTTGTTGAGTGATTATGATAAAGGATCATTTACATTCTAGCTCACTTCGAACTTTCAGCAAAACGGTATCTGCGTTCTTAACGCTCAGATTGCACGCCCAAGAATACCAAGACTTCAAACGGCGGTACTACCGTTTCTGTTGGTAGTTCCAAAAAACAATAATGACTGAAGCTTTAACTTCGGTTGCTCTCTCTCTCTCTTTCTCTTTCGGTCATACCCCTTCTCTTCCCTAAAAACCTCTGACGGTTCATATCCCTCTACTTCGTGCTCCACTCAAAATCCAAAACTAAAATCCTTCGATTGAGTGAAGTCTTCTGGATTACTTGAAAAAGATTGTCTCTAGCCTTCTCTTCTCATCAAATCTTTGAGGTACTTGCCTTGATTCTCTTCGTTCTTATCTAGTTTTGACATATATTTCTCTTTTAGGGTTTGATTCAAAACGTAGATGAAATAATCAACTTTTCTGGGAAATTGATAGTAATTAGTGTTTGATGACATTTTATGTCGTTTCCGTGGATTATTTCATATGAAACACTAGTTAGAATCGAAATCGAAAGATTGCCCCAAAGATTCTGGAACGACAGTTCTATCGCTCCAGAAGAGAAAAGTTGATTAAATCACACTCTTTTGCTTTAAATTCTATTCTAATTGTCTTTTCTTATCTTAGCAACAATGCCTAAAAATGATGGACCATCCTCCTCAAGAGGAAAAGAAAAGATTGTGTACAAATCAGATAATGACTTTAAAGAAGACTCAACTGACAGTGATACCAGTGATTAACTGTATGCACCAAGCAGAACTCTCTTATTTGTGACAGATCTTAGCAAGATTGGAAGCAAAAGGTACAAACTTGAGGAGCAAAAACCAGTTTCTGCTACCAAAGAATGCAGTTGATCCTCACTTTCACACAAAGTTTCAGGAAAATGTGTTCTATCACATTTATGGAAGTAAGAATTTTGCTCATCATTAGTATGTGTCTTAGGATCATCTATTCAATGGACTTTTCTATGCTTTTCATTAAGTGAATTTGGGTAGTTTGGTGACGTTGAGGTGTGACTATGACTCCTTTACTATTAAACAAATCTATGCTGCTGTCCACATTTCCCCAAAGCATGACACTCTCATCTGGATGACAGCTTTTTTCAAGATAAATGCATCAAAAAAAGATTGTCAAAGATCATAGGGCATTCCCACTCCTCACAGTGGTACCCTAAAGGTACATCTTGAGGATCTTTGGAACTTGAATGAGATCAAAAAGCTCTATGATACATCTCAGCAGTATGAGCTTGGCACAGATATTGGACTTTCACCAGCACCAAGTATAATTAACAAGATTCTGAGAGCAACTTTTTTCCCCAGAAGTGGAAATAACAATGAGGTTCATCCCAAAGCATGAAACATCATATATCACATCTTAACGGAACCAAGTTTGACATTGTTGACTTCATCATCACTGAAATTGCTCTCTCGAAGAGCGATATAGAAGACAATATCTTCTATGCTCCCTATACCATTAAGCTGATTAAAGACAAATTTGGAATCTTCTTAGGGAGTGACAGGTTTCACACTGAATACAATTCAAGCTATGTTGATTAAAGAAGATCGTCAAAAGGGGAGAAGGATAAATAAAAAGGGAAGATAAAGAGACAGTTTATGTTTATATTTAGGTCTATAGACCTTGTGTAAGGATAAACTTAATATTATCTCGTGTTATATCTTTAAAAAGCTTATTAAACCTTGAATGTTTTGCCAATTTGCTACCAGTCTTATGTAGAAAATGGAATGCTTGTTGTATGGATAATGCTCTATTGAATATCGTTGTCCAAAATATGAGTATGGTAAAATATTGTTGCTGAAATTATTTAACTTTTTGTCTACATGATTTGTGCTTATCGAAAATCTTTTTAAACTGGATTGCTTTTTTAATTCTTCATTGCAAAATTGCTCTTTTTACTCGCCTGCAAAGCCATCCTTGAAGTCCCAGAAAACATCAGAACTACCGGCGGATTCACCTCGGTACTATTTCCGAATCTCGGTACTACTAGCGTTTGAACTGTGGTACTACCGATCATCCTAACAGAACAACCAATTCAATTCAATGAAATTCTAGACCTTTTGCGGCTGCTTCTTTTGGTCAAATTTGATTTTTGTTATACTCTCAAGCACTTTCTTGACTCCCTATACGATTTAATCGCCTTGTGATATCCTTTTATCAAAAATTGGTATTCTTTTTAAGTGTAGCTCCTATTGATCGGTTTGACCTCGGCATAAGAATCATCCTTGTTTTACAAGTGGTATTCCTTCAAAATGATATCTAAATTCATTCCTTGCCGATCTCAGCTCCCTTGACCAAGCTCATGATCTTTTAGTATACAAGAGGTATTCTCTACAGTATACAAGTGGATTCACTCCTTTCTTCTCCTACAAGTTTGTAACTTATCTTGAAAACAAAATCTTACTTCAAAAGGGAGAGAATATCTCAATGATCAAAATAAGCTCATGATTTTGCAAAAACTCTCTTTTGACTTAGATTTATTTTGGATTTTTGGTGTTTAACGCCAAAAGGGGGCAAATGTTTGATCAATACTTCTATTTGGATTCTCTCTTGTGTTTTCACCTCATGTCATGCATAAGCATAGATCAATAGCTTAACTTCTTATTTTTTGTTGATTTATATCCAAATATTGTTATTGTTAAAGGGTTTGTCATCAATCACCAAAAAGGAGGGGAGATTGAAGAATCTAGACCCGCCATTATGTGTTAATGGGGTATTTTGGTGATTAATGACAAATCTAATTGTGATATTAACACTTCTACTTGTCATCTATTGTTTAGTCTTAATTGGATATAAAAATTGAAACTCATGGTTATCAATGACAAATCATTTTGAGAGACTAACATACATTTCTATTATTATACCTATTGTTTAGTCTCAACTGGATATAAATATAAGAATTAAAGAGGTATGCATTCTACATCATATTTTTATATATTGTTGCATTATTTGGATTCAAAATATAGGTTGAACTCCACCAAAAGGTTAATTTGATATGTGCATATGTTCTTCACATACATTTAGGGGGAGTTCACTCTATGTTTTGTGGTTTTATGAGTATTGATCCATATTCTCTTTCCACATATGTGGGATCTCTACTTTGAAACATATTTTTGAGTATATATAACTTGTGTAGTTCATATATACTTATATGAGTGTATGAGACTTATGTAGTTCATATACACTCTTTTGAGTATATACAACTTGTGTAGTTGATATATATATTCATCCTTGAGTATATACAACTTGTGTAGTTCGTATATACTCATACAAATCTTTATTTAATTATTTGTATTTATGATGGTTATTATCAATTACCAAAAAGGGAAAGATTGTGTATCTTGCCACCATTATTGATTAATGGTATGATGTGGTAATTCATGATAATTATATTATGGAACTAACATTTTCCTTGAGTTGGTGAAATATGTTTTGTTCCATGGTAATAAAGACTTTTGATGACATCATGAGTTGATTGTCATCAAGTCAAAATTCGGGAAGAAGGAAATCATCATTTGTTGATGATGTTCAAGACAAAATCCCGAAGCAAAAAAATGATCATGAGTTGATCATCAAGTCAAATAGAAGATTCATCATGTGTTGATAAAGGGCAAGCAAAGAAGGATGCATCATGTGTTGATGCATATCAAGACTCGGGATGGAGGATGTCATCATGTGTTGATGAACATCAAGTCAAGATTCCAAAGCAAAGGAAATCATGTGTTGATGAATGTCAAGTCAAGAACCAGGACTTGAAGTGAGGATGTTCGTCATCAAGCTTCAAGAAGATTTGCAAGGCAAAGGTATGACTAGCTAGGGCTAAGGATATGTTCCTAGTGTTATACTGGTCTTGGTGTTTAGTTGGAAGACCGGATTGTTAGTATAGATTGCCGCACTATTAAGAGGGATCTTTGACTAGTAGCTTGAGTTAGTCATGTGTTGATAGCTCGTCTTGCTTGCTCTAGCTCTCTTCAACATGTTGCCAATATTTGTAAATGTGTTTTGCAAATGATCGTGGCTCATGTTTAACCTTTGTGGCATGTGACTATAGTTTGCAAATGTGTTTCGCAAATGGTTGAAGTCCATGCACCTTATTCCTTGTGGCATGATGCTATTTGTTTGCAAATGTGTTTTGCAAATAGTTGAGGCTCATATATGTTCTATGTACCTTTTAGTTGTGGCATTGATTCTAAAAGTTGCCAAATGTGTTTTGCAATTTGTTGAGGATCTTACCTTCATGCCTTGTGTGCAGCTGGCATCAATTGGCAAATGAGTTTTGCAATTGAGTTGTTCTTGAAACCAGTTTGTGCTTGTCTCAGGCACATCGGAAGTACCGGAGTGTACTGCGTGGAACTACCGCGTTGCGGTTGTACCGTAGTTCCTTTGGCGGAACTGCTGGTGGTCGTTCTGACCTCCGAATGTATCTTTCGATCGTGAGGCTAAAACACTTGGTCCGAAAGGTTCTTTGAATCTGAGCGGTCCACGTGGCAGTCCGGTCGTGTGATGAGATCCGGTCACTTGTGAAGCGGTAGTACCGGAGCTTGCTTAGCGGAACCACCGTTTGTCGGAAGTTTCGAATCTTTTTGCGGTACATTTATTCCGGAACGTTGCTTTTCGAGCATTTGTTGCCCCCCTTGGAAGTCCGGTAGTACCGACATTGTATGGGCGGGACTACCGCAACGCGGATATACCGGCCTAAGTGGCGGTATGTTTTTTTTCCAGAGAATGTGTTTTTCTGGATTGGTTTGCTCTTTTGTGGAATGGTAGTACCGGTATGCTTTGTGCGGAACTACCGGAGAGCGGAACTACCGTGTATTACTTGACGGTAATACCGCATCGCTTTTCAACGGCTAGTTCAGAACATGTGTTGCGGCTGAAATCCGACCGTTGGACCTTGTGCGGTAGTACCGGCCATTGGTTGGCGGTAGTTCCGTTTGTACTGTTGTTTCAGCAGACTTTCGCCCAACGGCTAGTTTTTGTGTGTGGGCTATATATAGCCACCTTGACCTGTTGGGTGATGTGGCTGGTGCTTCTACACTTACCCTAGAGCAAAGAGCAAACCCTCTACACTCTGATATGCATGTGTTTCATTTAGTGAGGTCTAGAGCAAAGAGCAAGCTCTCTACACTCTGATGTGCATGTGTTGCACTTAGTGGGGTGTGAGAGGCAAATCTAAGTGCATGTGTTGCATTAGGTAGTGGATTGTGTATCTACTTGAGCTTAGACACTTGATTGGTTCAAGTGAGAGTCTTAGGCTTATTATTCTTGGTGTTTGCCGACACCTAGACGGCGTGGAGGCGTCGTGCGCCAGTGAGCTTCTCAAAGAAGATTGTGAGAAGACCCGGTGAACTTCTCAAAGAAGATTGTGAGAAGGCCCGGGCAGTTTATGAGTGGTTTGGTGCTCACCATCTCCGGATTGGAGGAAGAGCAACCATAGTGCAGTGAGGTGTTGGTTCGGTTTGGAACCGGTCCAATTGGTTTGGACTTACCTCAACGTGGATTAGAGGAGACCGGCAAGTCTCCGAACACCACAGTAAAATATCATTGTGTCTTTGTGGTTTGTTCTCTTGTGCTTTACCTTGTGCAATTTACATTCTAGAATTAAATTGCTTAATTATCTTTATATGCTTGCTATCTAGTAAATAGTCTTATTGTTGGTGCACTTGGTATAGACTAGTTGATTTAGGTTTTAATTTAGCAAAACTGATTTGTTATAAGCTTCCGTATTAGTCAGGGTTTTACCAAAAGATTTTAAAACCGTCTATTCACCCCTCTCTAGTTGGTCTCCTCGATCTTACAGTGTGTGCTCTCGTATAAGCTCGAAATCATTTATTACAGGCCAAATAGGAATTTTGGTAATCTCCTGGAAAATACTGCCTCACATATTGGCTTGCGGGCCGACATTGGCACTACTGAGTTGCTGATATTTTCATCCAAGTTGCTTACACAAGATTATCGAAGTATGTCTGCATGGTTCTTGCATAGTTATGTTTCCATTACTCATTGTTTTACAAATTCCACCATGGTTGACAAATTTTTGGATTTCGAAGTTTCTACAAGTATGCATCTTGTTTGTGAAGTTTTCTATTTGGTAATGTTATTTTTGAAGCTGTTTTTTTCTTCTCTTCCTGGAAACTGGATATTTGATGCGCTATGCAATCTCTGCTAAATGTTGTCTGAAATGTTTTAAAAACTAGTATGCAGGCGCAAATTTATCATCTAACTTCTGTAGAATTACGATTGTAACAGCGAAAGGTGGCAAATTTTACTTTTGGGGTGTTTTCCGGAAGCATCTCAGAAAGAAGCAGCACTGATCCAACAATCATACAAATAATGTGGAGATCAGCAATACCAGTCTATCAAATGGAGACTCTTGTGACAGATCTGAAGAGATTGGTGTGAACTTTGGTTTGACAGAAGGCAGAGAAGCAAAGAGTGACAAATGTGAGATTGACATAAAATTGGATACAAGAGTAAGCGAAAGAGATGGAGAGGGACAAATCTAAGGAGATTGGCAAGGTATTGGATGTGACAGGAGACAGAGGGACAGATAGGGGCAACGAATGTTTGGCAATGCTCAAAACTCCTAATTCAAATGCTGCGGCCAGTTGCACAGCTCCTGCGCTGTTTCTTTCTTTAGCGGACGTCACAGTCCTGCCTCCACAGGTCAGTTTTTTTTTTTTTTTTTTTTTTTTTTTTTTTGGCTGGTGCATCTTGCTATTTTACTGATGCAGCTCCTAGACTTTCTTTGGTTGCTCCATGATATCTTATTAAAGCTTCCTCTGACTACAGATTCTCCATGTCAATCTGCTACAAGAGCTGCTGACTCAGACCTTGTTTTACTTTTGGAACTGGACACCTCCAGGATTTCCTCTTGATGTCCCTCCTGGCTTCACAAAAGCTCATTGTCGGCTTCATACAGGAGAAACTGCTGAATGTATCAACTCTTCTCCCAGCCTTGTTTTGGACACACCCCTAGGGTCTCTTGATGTCCGTACTGGCTTTACAAAAGCTCATTATCAGCTTCATACAGGAGAAACTGCTGAGTCATACATAGACTCTTCTCCCAACCTTGTTTTGGACACTCCTCCAGGATTACCTCTTGATATTCCTCCTGGCTTTAGTGAAGCCCATCGTCGGCTACCCACTATAACTTCTGATGGATCAGAAGCTGGTGTTTCCAGTCCTAGCTCTGAAAAGAAGTCCCTCATTAAGTTCTCTCTAAATGTTACCCGACCAGTTCAAACAGTAGTTCTTCCTGGATTTACTAGATTGCATTCGGTGAAAAAAGAGCCTGGGTTGCCTGCAGTCTGTAAGGTCACAGAGAAGATAACACCAATTGGAAAAGTAGATGAAATGAAAATCAAACATGAGGTACAGCCGTACAGCATTGTTCCCATTCTTCTTGTTTCAGTAATCCCATATTTTCTGATGATTTTTATTTTATTTCCCCTTACAACTATATTGTAGTGTCATGTTAGCCACTGCCTACTCGTCTTGTGTTATAAATAAGCTTGTGTAATGTTATGTTCCGTGCGTTGCCAGTACTTTGCTTGCCGGAAGTTCGATTTTATTTTATGTGCGCGCGTGCTCGTGTGAACTACTCAGCTTGTGCATAATTTCAAGTCCAATGCCTTTTCACATTCTTATGAATTTCAAATAAGCTACTACCAGTAAGAAGAAACTCATGCTCCCTGATTATTGTTCAAACCAAGATGAAAATGTTTGAAGACTCTCTTACTTGGGATGCTCTCTTGCTAGTTCTTGATTTGGTCCGCTTTGTCTGCGCCATAATATTTCCACTTGCTCGTTCATGAATTGAACCCTTATTTTTTAACTTTTGATCTGTTCCAATGGTTGTTTCAGTGAAGGAGGGTTTAAGCACCTTCGTTGTTTTTGTTAAAAAAAGGCAAAGGGTTCTATTGTTCTGCTTTACTAAATGATTTTTTTTAATGCATGCAGAATGCCAGCTTTTAGTGGTTATCTCCTTGTGTACCAGTATACCATATCTTGGGTAGCACCATAGTACATGACACAGGAGTTACTTTGTTTTAAATTTGGTACAAACGCCTGATTCTTTTGAATGTAGCTACACCAATTCCTCTAATTTTCTTAAGTGTGTATTATAGCCTTTTGTGAGTAACCTAAATGTATTTTTCAGTAAGTTACTGTGAGCAGCAGGTCAGGTTATCAGCAGACATTGTGCATCAAAATAATCGGAATATATGTAGTTTAATCAAGTGTACAGTTAGAGGCTGAATCTTAGCCACGCATCGGCCTTTCTACCTTGTAGTGCTTTGTGGTTTATGCACAGAATAGAAGTTTCTAAATTAGTCATTTGCGCTTGCACGACACATTCACATGCTTTTCCATCCGAACCATATATTCATCTCAGTCTCGGTACTTGAACTGAGATTAGCACTGTACCTGTGCAGGCAAAAGTGGAAGTGGAGGAAAGCGCAGAGGATAACACAAGTACTTTGTCCAAGTGTACACCCAGAGACTGCACTTAAGTTTGCAGATCTGCGTCTGTTCCCTTCCCCTGGCGGACAAATTTCAAGAAATGGGGGATCCAGAGAAGCAAAATTATTGCAGAAAGAGAGGTCAGCCGGAATACGTGGATGGGCGTATAGCGCTAAACAAGTGGATCGTCGACCATTGCTCTTTAACCAAGAGAAAGGGAACGGTAGGTTAGGAACGGCCGAACGGTGGTACCTTCAATATTTTCAGAGGAGAAACAGTACTTCCAGTAATAAGCAATATACTTTGATGTATGCAGCTTTGGATATTTTCTGTCGTTTCGATGGGCAACGCGTGAGTCGCCTCCTGAGATACGATGATCTAGAATTTGATCTGAGGCGACTTCAAACACCATTTGGTGTTGTCCTCCTCTGAGACGTGATACTTTCGAGGTCTTGATAAATGTTCGATGTTTGCTTCAAGTTTATATAATCCCTCAGTTAAGAAGATGCCACACATGCTCTGGTACATGTCGCATTCGAACTCAAAACGAAAGGCGAGATTTGCAGGCGTTTGTTCGTCATTACACAACAGTTAGCACGCACGCATGTTCTCGCCCAAGATAATGGATACCTGCCCCAGCACCACGTCGAATAGATACTGCCATCTTCAGCTTGTTTTATCCTACTTGATCTTCTCATCCAAGGGGCCATGAAGCCAGTGTGCCCTCCAAACAATCGAATGCGACAGAAGTCGTTCTGTTGAGTAACCTTCCATTTTCAGCTGTAACAAAGGGGGGAATGAACCATGATCACAGCAGAATAAAATGGATGCACAAAAGCCAACTGCAAAAACGGTGGAATTCACTAGCCTATCGACAAATCGACTTAAGGCACGAAATTATGTCAAAATAGTATGTCTTCCCTTGACACCCTATTACTAGATCCACACCGACTCCCACAAACCTGCACAAGGCCGTGCTATGGAAATAAAACATCAAGGCTATCGTGACCTTTTGACTGACCCATTATTAGCACATCACAGATTTCACAGCTAAAAGAAGATCATCGAATGGCATAAGGGAATTTCTCAAATTCTATACGGACCTGATTCGCTGGGGCGCAGTTTGTTTCCCCGTATGCAAAGGACAAATGCATGTGTTACTCCTTTTCATTTGCTACAGCAGAGGGAGAGTATAGTACATCTCCACAAGCCTACCATCAATGATGTACAAGGCATTTACAGTTACAAGCCTACCATCAATGATGTACAAGGTATTTACCGTTTCCAATATCCATTTCTATGATCTACAAGTAGAAGCTCAAAGAGATGGTGTTTTGGAGATTTTAACCTTGAGGGAACTTCCACTATTTGTACGTGAATACAAAGAAACAGTAAGAGACTAAACTTCACTCTAGTAAAGTGTTAAAAACCAACCCTAACAAGGCAATCACAACATGAACATCTTAGGATGTATAGCGCTTTACCTTTGAGATAAAGGTGGTGTATTTCTCATCCATCCATTGGTGAGCCTCCGCGTGCCAAGATTTGCTCTTCTGCATCAAACGCGCTAACACCAGTCCATGTATGAAGGACTTCAAAACATCAGTTGCCATTGCCTGCTTGTGGATGAAAATGTGAACACTGCCTTCCTTATCCACCAAAAAATAGTTGGCTGAATAAATTTGGGAGGCAAAAGAAAAGTCAGCAACGATTAATATACTGTTAAATTTACCAACAAATGAATCATACCATTTTTATAGTAGGATCTTGTTTTTGCAATCTGCAACCTATTAAATTTGACAAACAGTGTGTAAATCTCTCTTCAATCCCCAGAAAATGGCAAAAACATAAAAGCACAGCTCAGAACTTAGAACTTACATATCAGAGTGTGTAAGCGTTGAGGCTTTAGCACCTAAGTGTACACGCTCATGTGGCAGTTTAATCCTAAGCAATTTCTGCCAACTTGACCAAAACGGAAGTATATGCTCTTGCTTCGAAACCTGTTGTGGTGTGGGAACTAAGAAAATTCCACCCAAGAAAGTTTGATGATTAAATAATGGAACTTCTTGCCGGGGAATTTTAGCAGATTCACACAAATGAAGCAGTCAAAGCCTCAGGTATTCTTGAGGCAACAATTTCATTTGCCATGGAGGCACGGACAGACCTAAATTAATTATGCACATGACAAATGACAAAACAAAGAAGTGGAACATCCTCAAACTTGGAGCATACACCATACTTGACGATATAATTAACTAGGATTCGTAATGTGCAATATATTTTGTTAGGAGCCACTAGTAATGACCCGCTAAGCACAGACTTAACCCAGCTATATTTTTTAGCTGCTAACTGATCCTGCATGGTTACAGTGATCACAAGGCACAAGAGGATGGATTTCATGAAACCAGGAAAAAGAAAAGGGGTACACTCAAACTCACCTTCACCATCTTCCATAAAATACTGCAGCAAGATGGAACTTCTCTCATAGTTTAGTGTGATGAGTGAAAGTGACTGCACTGCCTTGTAATTTGCTGAATTGTCACAAACAAAACAAGCAGAAGTGTGTAAATAGAAGGTTCTTTCAAATCCTCAATGGTGCTAATTAAATATATTATCTAAAACAACAGGAGCCTTCGAACGAGATTAAGTACAAAGTGGGGAAAATTGAGTTGGTAATTTGGTATAACCAAGACATAAACATTTTGTTTTTGGATATTTCTCATGAAATTAAATTCTAGTGGGGACCACAACCCAGCAGGAGGTTATTACAATTAGCCAGCTAATTTCAAGTCACTGTCTTGTTTTAATCTCTTGCTATTTTAAACTGACAGAATCCACTGAAAAATCCATATGGAATTCATGCAACCAACCATATATTGGATGGCTTACTTCATGTATTTCTGGTATATTATTTTTTCCCATTACTTTTTTTGGGTGTTTCCTTCCTAAATGAAATAACAAAAAAAATCCAGTGTGTAACAGATTCAACACAATTTTCTGTCAGAAAAGATCAGCACAATTTGCAGTCATACAAGGAAGTGCGTAATGGGAAAAGCTAACAGACGCTTTGCTTTTCTTCCTCTCACCCCATAATTTTATAGACATTTCAATTATAATTGGTCCTCTTCCAAAACAATGTAATAGAAGAATAGATATATTTAAAATAGTGAAATAATACACTCACCGTACATATGGAATATTGTGAGAGAAAGGAATGAAACCCATACACCCAATGCATGCCCCCTGGTAATGTGGGCCAACAGCATTCCCAGTCCCATTCCTAACATTGTTGCAAGTGTCTCCTGGCTGCCCTCCTGAAAAGTTGAGTATGCTTCCGCAGCTACATTTCAGCAATAATTTACCATCTAATTTGACATCTACAAAGTTGTTGACGTTATTCAAAGGTACCTTTGCAGATATATCAGCTGCATTATTTGCAAGTGCAAAATGCTGCGTTAATGCTGCTCTAGTTGCTCCACTAGCAACACCAGCTATACAGAATGACCAATGAATTAGCTAAAAAAAAGAATCATTCAAAAAGTTCCTCTTAAAAGGTTCTGAAATTCAACATGTAAACTGGCTTACTGAATGACCGAGAGATGCTGCCTAAGCACATTATAACTATCAATGATGAAGGAAACAAAGGGCTTAGGAGGTCCATCAACATTCCTGTACAAACAACAACAACCTGTGTTATAATACTTTGGTACCAAACGAGGAAAATAGTGCTAACCCAGATTTCATGTAAGATTGTAAGATGAACTTTCAGGAACATGTATGTAACACATCGAATCATATCATAACTTACTAGGCTACTACAGCAGAATACCCCATAAGAAATTAAGTAGTCCTAGTCCTTACAATCCAAAGTGATGATAGGAACTTCAAATTAGGTGGCTAAAGAGAGGGAAAAAAGATCCAGTAATAGACGCCACGCTCAAAAGGTTAGCAAAAAACTTAACTTGGCATGAATATGACACCAGGGGAGGGATGCAGGGAAGGAGGGAGAGAAACAGACTTATAGCAATTAATTCAACTGGCAGCATATAAAGCAATTGAATTATGTGATTTCAATTGAGCATTACCAAGGTCATTCATGAAGTCTGCAACTAGACGCCACATTTTAGCATCGCTATCAAGGTTAGATCCCTGGCAGAAAAGAACACACAAAAAATGAATAGAGTACAGACAAATTATCTCAGTAAAACAAAATTATTTCATCAGTAAACAATTTTTTCCAGTAATAAGATGACAGTGACTATTCTAATTAGCAAGAAAATTGGGTACCTGATAAAAAGTGAACAATATACCTCCAAGCATACCTGTCAAATCCCTGAGAAACCACTGCCAGAATAGCATGTATTTTAAACAAAAATTAGTACACATCCACCATTAAACCTGATAAAAGGGGAGAATTGAGAAAAGGGCTACTGCCAATCAACCCACAGCTCAGGGCAATCAAGAAAGAGCTGTACGTAGTCTTCAACGTACACACACGAATCATTGATAGGTTGTTGGCCAATCAAAATAGCAACACTTACCCCTTACAATGATGGAGTGCGTAGCACAGGGGGCATGTAAGGCCACAATAACCTAAATAATCTTTTTCATATACGCACATATTTCAGGAGGGGGAAACAAGAAAGTTCATGTATGTTTATCAAACAACTATCGTGTTATGTCCTAGCTCCTACGCAAAATAGTAAAATCTAAAGCATGATACGGAAATTCTAATAAAATGGAGTTTGGTCAAAGAAATTTACCTGAAAAGTGGCACCTATGACTGTGGCAGATTTCTCACCTACCCCAATCGCGCCTAAAAGAGCCTAAAGCCAGTTCAGGTGGCATTCCATTTAGAACGGCAAAAGAAACATAAGACAGAAACACTAAAAAAGGATGAACGAAGACGGCACAGCTAAGCTTACTTGAGTAGATAACATTGCACGGATGTATGTCGAGAGCCCCTATAGCAAGGCAACCATGGATAAGGACTAAGAACGGAGTAGTTTTTACTTCAACCATAGTAAAAAAGAAGCTCACAGGCAGGCTCTTGCAACAAAAGATTTACCTGTAAGGTATCCCACATCTGGAATGGGACGTAATCCGGAGTGACGCTACCAGGAAAGCCCTGCCAGTAGAAGCCCTCTCTCATCAGTTACCACAAAGCGAAACGGAGAAGACTCCACCAGAAGCAAAATTCAGAACTAACAGCTTAATCATAGATGTAATGGTTGCCATTGACATGAAGAGAAAAAATCTACTAGTGTACGCGAAAGTAAGCATCTAGTGGTCAAAATGTTGCGTCGCATCCGCATGAGTATGATGACACGGGTGAGAGTTGAGAGCATCGGAGTCACTCACCTCGGGCATGAAGGCGCCGAGCACGCGGCTGCCGATCCGCCCCCACCGGTTGCCGAACCTGGGTTAGCCGGCGGGCACGCGCGCGCGTAAGACGAGGACGAGCGGGTCGAAACGAAGGAAGCGAAAGGAATGGACTAGTACGGAGAAGAGGGGAGGGGAGCTGTCACCTGTGGGAGGTGAGGGAGGAAGGGGAGGCGGTGAGGACGGCGGTGCGTGAGAGCGCGGAGGCGGAGGAGCCGCCCCACTCCTCGACCGTCACCCACGCCGCCGCGGCAGGCTCGCCCTGGGGTTGGGAGTGGGAGTGGGAGGAGTCTATGTCCATCATCTCGTACGCCGCCGCCCGCGCCGGTTGCTGGATTTGGGCGGGTTGGCCCCTGGAATTCACGGTCTCGGCGTCGGTGGAGGGTGGAGTCAAACCCCAAACCACGCGCCCATGGCCGCGGCGGTGAGGCGGGGGGCGGTGCTTGGGCGAGCAGTGTGCAGCTGCCGCGCGCCTCTAGCCTCCACTGCGGCCGATCCGATCAGGTTCCGCGTGCTGGCCGCGAGTCTGGCAGTCTGCAGCGCGCGCCAGCCGAGACGAGGTGCAGAATGGCGGTAGAGTTGACTTGGAGCCCAGCGAGCACGATCGGATTGGGAGATCGTGCCGTGCGCGTTCGTGTTGGTTCCTTCCTGTGATCAGCACGATCGGATTGGGATCGTGCCGTGCGCGTTCGTGTTGGTTCCTTCCTTGTGATCAGCACGATCGGATTGGGATCGTGCCGAGACGACGACGAACGGCTGGAGCCTGCCTGCTCGGTGCTCGGCTCCGTTTGATCAGGAGCTCTGCTACTCCAGGTTCCACTACTGAGTTGTGGCAGCACTGCGGTGCGGCAGACCCACCCAACTAGCTAGTCGGCGTCCGGCGAGCAGGATTGCCACAAAGTTTTGCCCACCTTTCAACTGCACTGCACTGCACTGCACAGAATACGCTTCTAACCACACCCGATCGGTGTCCCATAGAAAGGTTTGAAACGCATGAATAATGAGCTTATTCGCCAGAGATTAAGAAGCCCAATGACTCTTGCAGCAGAAGTATATTACAATTGTATATCTCTACTACTTAAATATTGAAGTTTACCGTCGTCCGTCCTCTCACTATCGTTCGTGTCCGTCCGATCGACAGTCGAAACACCAACGGTCTAGATCAGCTAACATGGGAGCAACCGTCCCACACGACCCACGTACGATTAAAATCGGGTTCTCCTCGTGTTTTCTGCGCTACCTCGTTCCCCTCGCACAAACATCCGCCCACCTCCTCCCCTCCAACCGTTGCCTCGCCCACGTCGCCCACCTCCTCACCACGGCCGTCGCCGCCGGCTCGCTCCACTCCCGCTCTCCTCCCTACCTCACCTGCTGCACCACTGCCGCGCACCTCCTCCCCTTCGCCCGTGCCACCGTTGCCGCCCGTCACCGCCCGGCCGCCTCCTCCGCTCTCTTTCTCTCTCCCACGCCGCCGCTCTGAGCCTTCCTCCTCCCCTCCGCTGAGCCTTCCTCTCTCTTCCTCCTCTCTCACAACGCGATGAGTATTTTTAGGGAGGCGAAAGAGCAAGTCAAGCCGAACCAACCAACCCAAGAAAAGAAAGAAGAGGAAGGAGCCAACCACCCGCGACATAGGGAGAAGAGGGTGTCGCCACGCCGACGCCGACGGCGAGATCTAGAAGATGGGGAGGTGGCGGCACTGCAGCACTGGTTGGCCAAGTCAGCAGAGCTCTGGGACCTCTACGGCTCCACTCCCACCCTCCACGAGCAAAACACCTCGCCTTCCCCTTCTCTTCCTCTCTCTAGCTTTCTCGCTCTCCTCTGGTTGATTCATTCAGATCTGTTCGCTGTGTGGTCTATCCGTAATTTTCTTGCAAATTGGCCTCTCAAATTTTCTTGTTCTTTCGGCCCTGGGGAAATTGGATTGCTTAGATCTTCGACTAACATGCTTAGCTTAGATGGTGTATTTCCTTCTTTGTATTATTACCATATTTTTTTGTTGCGGCAACTCTTAAATTTCTCCCTTTTTTGCTTTGTTATGTTGGTGGATTTGGTTGTGGGGGGAAAGATTAATTCGAGGAACGGTGGCGTGCATACGTAAATGGAAAATTATGTGGCTTTTCCGTACTTATTGCTTGCTTCCTCCCTATAATTGTTTGCTAATAATACCTATATGTTTCACTGTTATCGCTTTTGACATTGCCCCAAGCATAGGACATTTGACATTTGAGGTTGGCTCCAGTGGGACGACAGGCAGTGCCAAGAAGATGATGGGCCAGCAGTGATGATTCATCGGGGTGTGCAATCACCGCTGGCTGCGGCATGATGACGATGAGGAGAGAATGAGAACGAGGAAGAAGAGAAAGCTTGTTCAGAGCATTGGTGAGTGCTCGGGCACAGATTAAACTAGTGTGCATCTTTTTAGTTTCAGTGTACATGCCATATGCTTGTTGAAATGCTTAAAAGACCTCCAATTTGCTCATACCAAGTTTTACGAGATGTTGTCTGGTCTTGCCTGGGAAGCATGGGGTGGTAGGTTGTGCATTTGTGCTGGGAATGTACGCCGTCATGGACAACCTTCACGGGCTTGATCGTCATGTATTTTGCCAAATCTTGAAAAATCTTTAAAGCTTTAGGGGCTTTATAGGTTCTTGGTTGGGGCCGATTGAGGCAAACATATGATTTGTAATCTGAGTGCCAGCATGGATTCCGGCTCCACTAGGAGACCAACTGCTAATGGTGTAATGGTTCTGAGGTTTGACTCTTCCTCCTTAATTTAGTTTAGGTTATATGAAAGCTACTTATATTAGTTTTAAACAAATAAAGCTTAACTTATTGATTACCAAGAATTCCGATTGTCCTCTCTCTCTCTCTCTCTCTCTCTCTGTGTGTCTACACTTATTTGAGGAAATGCCAAGCTGGTTGAGGGACCCTACAACACGTTTTAGGGCACATGGCAGAATTTATGAAATTATTATATAGTTGTATATTTTCTATGATGAACGTATATGCTCTTATGATTGTGTATGACACTTGTTCTGCATGATAAGAAGGACAATATTTCAGATGATGCATATTCATTGCTAGATGCTTCAGGGCCTATTGGTCAGATACAGTAGATCTACCCATAACACTCGGATTAGTTACTTTCTGAATGTACAAGTAAATTTGCTCATAGAATTTCATTATACCGTTGGCTGAGACTGAGAAAGAAAAACGTAGGCATGTTGTGCAATTCTACAAGGCTGGTTTAGATGTTCCTGAAACGACAATGAGACAGTTTCCGAAAATGGTGAACCTGCACTTGAACTTTGTGAGGAAAGTTTGTTGAGTCAACAATAGGTCTATTGCAAGTTGTTCTGGTGAAGACATAGATTTGCAGGTGATCAGTGCACATTGCACAACTGTACTATGTTTAACTCAGTTTTCACCTGCTCGTCTATGTCTAGACTCTAAACAATTTAAAGTAAAGACATGCTACATTTGCCTATTTCTTAAGTAATATTGTTATCAATGTTGTTGTACTCATTTTCGAAGTCAATGTAATGATAATATTTTTCTTAATAGGGTAAAGAGCGAGGAGAAGAGGAAGATGATTGATGTACAGGAGTGCATCAATCCTCCAATTCTACTGCCTGTGTTAAGAACACATGAGGTTGACTTTCCAATAATAATGATGAAGCAAGAACTGGAAGCTATCTATGAAAATTATGTTGTAATTCTGTGTGGAGAAACAAGCTTCGGTAAATCTAAAGTCCCTTAGGTGAGTGTGCTCACACATGTGCTTCTTTAACATTTGTTCATAGTTCAAAGTTTTTATACTACCTGCTCATGTTAAATAGTTCTCAATTTTGTCATTGCTTGTTATGCTACTTGTGTTCTGCAATTCCTGACACTATACTTGTCTGGTGAAGCTGTCATTAATATATGTTGTGGCAAAGGTTAAGCATCCAGATTTGAATATTTGATCAATAAAAGTATGTATGCTTTTGTTCACACATGTGTACTGTCGACGGGGATAGGCATGGCGGTTCAGGTCAAGCACGACAGCAGTGCATGGCCAAGCACGGAGATGGAGGCGTGACGCGGGCTAGGGCAGAGCTTGGCTAAGTGCCATGGCAAAGCCGAGGGCATGGTGCAGGCCGAGCCAATGATGATGGCTTGATATGACGGATGATACGATTTGTTTTATTCGTAGCAACGCACGGACATTCAACTAGTAGATGGAACAAAATGGTACGAGGTGCCATTGGAATGGGTTCAGCAGCTAGCTCAAAGCATGGGCTAAGAAGATCCAACTACTCCCCCCAAGCATGGGCTAAGAAGATCCCGAACTACTCCCCCCAAGAATCCTGATTTCTAACACCAAAAACTTCTGTCCAAGTGAAGGATGGCCGGTTTCTTTCTTTCTTCTACGTACAAATGTTCTGCATAGCTAAAATTTCTTTCTTTCTTTCGTGGCTCACTCCAAAACTAGTCCCCTTAGCTCGAGGGAGTGTTTGGTGGAGCACCTCTTTTCCCACTCCAGAATCCTCGAGAATCTGACACGGAGTTTCAAGGTTAGGTGTGTGAAAACGCTTAGAGTTGAGTGGTGGGCGTCTCTAGCTATGTTGTTGTTGTCGTTAGAGTTGACGTGGGCGTCGCTCTGTTGCGGTTGTCGCTAGGCCCGCATGGGGTTCTTCCCTTCCGGGGTGTATCATTTTATTTTACCTGTTTTCTTCTACTCTATTAATGCAAAGGGCAGCGCTCCTGCCTCTTCGATTCAATTTTTTTTTTTGCATTTTCCACATTTACATCGGTGAAATGAACTTAGTTGCCGCAGAAACCTAAAATTCCTCTGGGTCAATTCTACCGGACCGGGAAAATCAGGTCTCTTGCATAGACAAAAGAACTTTAAGCTGCTTCCTCAACTTCTGATCTCGTATCCAATAACAGGCTGGTTAGTTCACGGGCATCTGTATCTGTCTCTTCGTTGAAATGATCCCTTAGGGAATTCCACTGCCATGAACGTGAATGCAGATGCAGGTATGTACCATATTATTCTAGGGACGCTTCCCCTGAACAAGCCATTCACTCCCTCACATGCCCATGTATTTGTAATAGCATCCAATCACCCATTGTACCTGCCTACATAACAAAGGAATTTAGTAGCTTAGGCCACAAATAATGTATTATCCATCAAATGGCCGGATGTTGTATGCGACAGTCGGGAGAGAATATGATTGATTTTCACAGTTACAATAGAGATGGAAGAAAATATCAACGTCCATCTCAGAAATGCCAAACTGGCCAGGCAAAAAAGTGGGGTATGTATCGATCACAGAATCAGAATTGCCATGTACCTAGTTGCTGATCCTTGTACTTGCAATCTTGTCTTGATCACATCCAAGGGGGTTGTCAAGTATGCACTAAAACCTGCAAAAAACCATTGGAAAAGAGTAATATATCAAGAGGCTAAACACTTTCAGATTCTCCAGTAATACGAAAACCAACATATGATTCATTAATATACTAGACCAGACCTACCGCCTGCCAATCCTCCTAGAAGAAGCCCTTCAAAGGAGTTGCTGACATGCAAATCACTGTCTGGCAAATATTTCCTCTTCACATACTGGGTCAATTCTTTCATTGCTTCATACAAAGTGACCTGGAGATGACAAAGATCATGCTCATAACTGCATCATGCAAGTAAGCTTAGACTGAAAAAAAAACCCTTAAATATACAGATCTGGCGATGACATAAGACTGTCGGACAAAACCAATATCCATAAGAATTGGAATCACCTGTAATAATTATGCATAGAGGCTAGAACGGCTACAGGCACTTAAAGGTTTGGCTCATCTCTTAATACTAATAGTCATATGCTACTGAAGACAACCCTCTAGCAAATCACAGTTATGTATCATGACACCTGCAATCAATGGCTATGATTGAGATGTGATCTGCCCAAATTTAAAAGCATATTACCCTAAACGATTTTGGTGGTGGATGACTATGAGGTTGCCATGTGACTGAATGGCCAAAATCTAGCCATACCTACTACCTATAGGAGGTGGCCCAAACTTCAAACCACTAACATTGCTTATGAGAAGTGAACAAGTTTACTAAAATTACTAGAACAATGCAAAAAGCATAAGGTGAATTCTCACTTACCATCAGACCAGCGAAAGGGCAAGCGTAGACCAATATCTGCGAGAAAGAAAAGGCTGCGTTGGTTGAAACAAAACTGAAACTACTGAAACATGTGACAAATAGACTATCGTCATGAGGAATAGTATCAGTTGTTTCACAAACAAATTGACAAAAACGGGTTTGTTCCATCAATAACCGTACATTCATGTATCCAGAAAAAATGCACATAAACACACATTTCTTATGATAATAGTTTTACCGAGGTCAAAATAGATGAACCCTCTACGTCAAAAAAAAAAACTCTACATCAAAAAAAAATAGATGAACCCTGAAGATTGCAGCAAGAACAGAGTTAAGCTGAGCTACTTGTATCGCAATATTCAAGCAAAAATAGTATGGCAGCATACTTCCTTGGAAGTGATTTTAGAGTGGAGGAAATTATTGAATCAACAGGCTTCTTCCTTGAAAAAACTTTATGTGTTTCTTTTGCCGGGCCAAAAACTTTATGTTTTCCTTTATCAAAATACAGGAGGAGGCATGCTAGCAACTAGCAGGAAGTGCCAATACCCTGCATAAAGTCCCTTCAAACCATAATCTCTCCAGATGAACAACCAACATGGAACATTCCATTATAGTACCCATACATCTGAGTCCCAGGAGTTTTACAAATATTTCCTTTGGTAGCAGTTGATGCCCAAGATTTTCTGGTGCCTTGGACTTGTATTCGTTGTTTCATGACTTCACAAGGCACATAGATAAAAGATCTAAGTGTATCTCCTGGAATGAACAATAAAAAATACATGTGGTGTCAAGGAAGCAGCATAAGATTTTCTTGAGATGCCATGTATTCCAATGAAAAAGGCAAATTGCATCGGTAAAGTATTGTATGAGTGATAAAAGGGACAGCCAAAAAAGTTTGCATGTGCAGATATAAAGACCCCATGCATTGCCTGTTCATGGCACAAGAAATACCAAAGAATCTCCCATGGCAAACTCCATGTAGTCAGCATGTAAAAACATCCACTTCTGCTTCTAAATCCTAATCATAAAGATTACTAAATCCTAGATTCCTAGTATAAATTTTAGGTAGAATCATAAATATTTTCAGAAAGTAAAATACAAGAGACATAAGAAAACAACTGCTCACCAATTCCTCCAGCAATAAAGTGAGACCAATGACCACTTAGATTGGGATTAGCATTCTCCAGCCATGTCTTGGTTGATTCAATAACACCAAAATATGTTGCACCTGTAGCAAATGATCCAGTAACACCTGGACTAATTCCTCTGTAAAAACCTGAAAATGGACCGAGAGTACTAAAGTTTATCAAGATTACTGCTGATGCTAAGGACAAGTTCATTTATTTGGTGGTTCTCAACCTCAGGGCTCAGGCACTATGGAATTTTAATTGGTTTCGACAAAGCTAATACTACTGCTCATCTGCTCCAGGTTCTTTCTCTTTTTGTTCAATAAAAAACAGAGAGGGGCTAACCTCTCAGACCAACGGAAGTCCAAACTGTCCTGACCATCTGAAATATATTCTTCCGAGCCTGTCCGGAACAAAAGAAGAAATATGCAGCACCCATGTATCAAAATCACGCATTACAACAATAAATATTACTATTCATGCTCATGTAAGGTGAATCAAAAATTTAGGAAACGACCTCGCACCTTAGTACCTGTAATTATAGCCTGACTCTGAAGCCTTGTTTTCAGAGTGTCAACTGGATGCAGCATGCCTTCTCCAAATGCGCCTGCAATTGCTCCCCACACAAATTCCCTCCATACTACAACATAAGTTTCATCTCATTAATAATCTAGTGCATATTTTGGGAAGTGTTATGAACCTTGGTTCATAATAGGGTAAACATCCGTCGGAGGGAGGTCAGACGGCGACGACTTGAGGTAGAACGGCGCTAGGTGAAGGAGGGCACCGATTGGGGAGGAATAGATCTAGAATAGCCGGTCAAGGGAATGACCACAACTGGACTTTAGGGACTAAGAACTTGTTTATTCATCTTTGCTTGCTTGCTTCATAATGGATACAATAGGCCTCCTTATATAGAGGGTTCTTCTAACAATTATGGATAAAATCAATCTAAATGATGACCTTCGTAACTAATAGATAATCTTTCTAAATAACTAATCCCTATAAAAGGAAACTAATAAACTATTTAACGAAATAGATATTCGCAACGAAGGAAACTATCCACGGATGAACAGTGCATGCATGAACAGTGCGTGTGTGAATAGTAACCACGCACATGACAGGAAGCACATGTTGTTAAGTTGCTGTAAAACCCTAATACAAATTATCCCATACTCCACTGTTAACGGAGCAGTCGTGCAGTAAATTTTTGGTGAAGATAAACCACGATTTAAACCTCTATCTTATAATAAAATTCTCAAATTTCTAACTATTATCGACTTCATTGAGTGGGTCAAGAAGATATGACACATCGATTGCCATGTCCAAATCTCAAAAAAGCTTTGCTCATAAAAGCATTTTACTGCATAACCATCCAATGCAAAGCAAACAAATAAAAGATGCACAAATAACCTCCTATTGCATAAACAAATCTCTATTGCAGGGAACAAACCAAAGACGGTTTGTATCACTAATCAGGCCAAAATCATAAGCACAATAAACTTCAACCTCACACCATGAGAACCCTCCATTACATATTGTTCCCGTAGTCTCCCAAATCGTAACATTGGATTTTAGCTTAAACTAATACTAGAAATCCGAAGTCTGCAAGACAAAAGCATAACCGCGGAAGCTGGTAATCCGATGTTAGCGTGTAGTGAAATGAGAGGGAGAGCACTTACCAAAGAAGTTGGTGAGGTTGGGAGACGATGATTGGGGGGTCGAGATCCGGCTGCCAACTCCTGCGGCAGCGGCCGCGAGGGGAGGAGGAGAGGGCGGAGACGCCACCATGGGTGCCGATGCGTGCGATTCCTCGAGGCTTGCCACACTTTTTCACACCGTAAGTTAGTTAGGCAAATTTGATTCGTAGCAACAGTTATGGCAATATTCCTTTTCAAATCAAATCAAATTGTATCAAACTGTGACTTCAATTTTGATGACCTCATCTTAGACGAGTTTATCAAAAAATATAACAAACATTGCCAACCTTATATATAAACCAAAAAAGCACTAACTGTAGGGTTTAGGGTTTTGAACGACGTGCCACAGATGCTCTTGAGTTGGTTCGAAGCAGGCTCTGGGTCTCTGGCTGACTCATCAGAGAATGTGAGCCGTGCGATCTAGATTGAGAGGTCTAGATCATGCACGTCGCCCTGTGGGGAGTTCACATGCTATATGGATTGTTCAGTCCAAATCGCACGGTGCAAAGAATTCCTAGCGGTCTTGACTATTGTCGCTTTTCAAGAGAGAAAAGGGTATTGGAACAAGAAATTAAAGCTAGGAGGAGAAAATAGAGGGTAGGATCCATAAGCAATTCAACCCGCGGTTAGGGACGGAGACAGCAGGGACTAGTGGGAGCCATGGCTCCCCCTATATTTCAAAAAAAAAACCACCTTGATCTTCTCTTGAATAAAACTCTAGAAACACATGTATGGTCCTTCTAATTGATTAGATGTTAAAATCTTATCTAATCAATATTAACATGTACTTATGCACAAAAGATCGGTTCACTTTCTTGTATTCCCAAGAAGTAGCTATTAGCTACAGCTTTTTTTACTTTTGTTTATCTCTCACAACCCCAAATACTCAAGTCATTAGAAAGGAGCATCATGAGACGGAGTAAACTGTACAAGAATACAACTCCCTCTTATTCCCTATTCTCCCTATTTTTGCATTTATTCTCCCTAAAAATTCTCCAAACCAAAGATGGACTGAATTCCTGAATAGTGGGTTGTGAACTTGTGATAATTCAGTGCAATGAAATATCGGTGAGCACAGGTTAAGTAAACACTAAACATAGAGAAAATTGATTATTTGCCACTGCAAAGAACAACTTTCTAGGATTTACCACTGCAAACATTGTAATCTATAATTTGCCACTCCAAAGATTGGTTGTTTGATAATTTGCCATTTTGGTCTTTTAATTACATTTTCTTATCCTTTCTCCCTTTTCCCCAACGCGAAATGTCCTTATTGCCCCTCTCTAAACCCAACCCGCCCGCAACCTCTATCTAGTAAGCAATGGTACTGAAGATGGGGTCGATTTGACAAAATGAATTGTGTGAATTGTACCAGCAGCAGCACAGCTCTCATGACTTGAGATAATGCAAGTTTCTTCCAAATGCAAGTTTGGTTCAATACCAGTCCTTCCAAACTGACATAACGTCTTCTTTTCTGGAAGGGTAACTGAAGAAACTTGACAAGGTCTTGAGGCGGCCTATCTTGGAGTCGGGCCAAATGATACCGACAAGGGACCTGACTCCACACTCACTTAGCCCACATTAACATCAGCGCTTTCGGTACCTGTTATTGACAGTATCCGATCAATAACTTTACTAGCTGGTAGTCTAGTACTGAGCAGTAACCAGTGAGCAGCAACACACATTCCACTCAAAAAAATTGATTACATAACTTTACATCTATTAAAACTTGAGATAAAATATGTTAACAACCTTCAATAAACAGAACATAAAGCATTGGCATGCACATAGAGATGACAAATTCAGATAAACTGGTCCATAACATAGCTAATCATCCATTACATAAGGTAGCATCCATAACTGAACATATCTTGTCCAGCAAATGGAACAAATTTCACCAAAAGAGTAGAGTTATGGGAAAACCATCTCTCACAACCACTCATTTCACACAAGTCATCCCATCACATTACGACATAGGTTAGTTTCTCTTCCTCCCTGGAGTTAATTTCTTGTTGGCGGTGGCATTTGTCGGTGACCTTGTTGTCATTCGTGGTGTTATGACTGCACTTTGTGAAGCTCCTTCTCCTACCGACAAGGCTAGTTGCCTGCAATATTTATTAGCCATAAGCACGCAATCCAAAAGGCATATGAAAATAGGACTTGATATATTTGCAGCATACCTTCTAGTCATGGGCTCAGGACTCTCTGTTGTGGTTGCAGCCAAGCTTGTCCTCATTTTCTTAGGTGTGTGTATATCTTTGCTTTGAGCCTTCTTCTGGCTCTTTCTCTTCCTGAAAACAGTGAAATTGAACAATGCATATACATCTTAAAGAAACTATTATCGTAGTTAGGTAAGTCTTATGAGGTAATAGTTAGTGCTTCTGAATGGAACTGTACGAGGTGTGTGCTTGTTTGTGTGTGTTGCTACACTTCCATGTGCAGGAATTTGACCCAAGCAGAAAAAGTCAAAAACACACATATTGCCGAAGACATCTCCATGGAACTTCTTTACAGAGTTGAGCATCAAGTGTTTGAAACACTCTCTTTTGCTCTGTGCAAGGAAAACCTTCTTCACCGCATTCTCAAGACCTTTACAAGCATCTGTTGAAACAACAAGAATGGGAGGATCACCTATTGCTTTTTTCAGTTGTTGCATAAAACCAAGTCCAGTTATAAGCTGACTCAGACTCTATGAAGCCAAATGCTACTGGAAACATCCAATTGTGCTCGTCTAGAGCAGTGACTGCAGCTAGATGCCCATTCCACTAACCATTGAGTGCCACAGAATCAATACTCAAGTAGGGTCTACAACTATTGATAAATCCATCGATGCATGGTTTAAAGGCAAGGAAGAACATGTGGAAGTAGATCTCTTCATTAACGTTCTTGGTTCCTATCTCCACAGCACTACCAGGTGATCTAAACTCCACCTCTGCCTTGAAGTTGTACAACATGTGAAAGCTTTCCCCCAGGGGCAATACAATTGTTATGTTGCTCTTTGTCTACCAGCCCAAACTGTGGGATATGTGAAGGTAACATTGTATTGATCTTGTGGTCTTTTTTGGAGTTCTTTAGCACCCATGTTTGGGGTCTTCCTCAATATCCCTAGTGACATTTCGGCAATCCATGCCTACGATGCCATGTTGGTCTTCACATGACTAGTTGAAACACAAGTATGCTTATTAATCATATTACTGACATGCACATACAAACAAAATAGTCATGACAATCATCATTTATGCATCACAAAACAAAGATGTTAGTGATGTGTTAGTACCCTGACGGTTTTCTTATCTGGCATCAAAATACTAACAATTCATCATTCACATCCTTCACCTCTGCAAAATCCCCTAAGCCTTGTTGGGTATGATTTCTCTGTCCCCATATCAAATTCATGCTTAATGGCATGTTACTTG
Source organism: Ampelocalamus luodianensis (assembly GCA_036346255.1). Taxonomy (NCBI): domain Eukaryota; kingdom Viridiplantae; phylum Streptophyta; class Magnoliopsida; order Poales; family Poaceae; genus Ampelocalamus; species Ampelocalamus luodianensis. Next base: position 23,834,233 of record CM070621.1, read on the forward strand.
GCATCCATTCTGAATTCAGCCATGCTAGGGTATCTGATGCCAAATTTCATCTCTAGATCCTGACTGTCATACCCAATGTTTGTCTCCCCAGCAAAGCTGTCATCCACTGGAATAGCAGATCTAACATTATCATCACCAGCAGCATTGGTCACATTTGAAGCACTGATTGGTGGTGCACGTCTCCTTTCCTCGGCTCTAGCATCATCACCCCTCAAGCCCAGAATAGCATACATCTGCTCCTCGGTCACGGCAACATCTCTGTCATCTTCACCAACATTAGGTCCTACTTGAATTTCAATAGAAGACTAATCAACAACCCTACCCTCTAGGGCATCCACAGGTGCTATGCTGGCAGGTAGGACATTGGATGCACCTACTACATTTGAGCTATCTGCTGCATTGAATATATGTGTTGTATTGGAGGTATTTGCTTCATCAAGATCAACAATATTCAGTTGGGTAACATTGGATTGACTGCATTGGTAGCCAGCCTTGTCAACAATTTCCACAAATACGCACAACCACTTCAGATTCCAACGCTCATTGAATGCATTATGGAGCTCGAATGTGCTCAACATCCTGAATTGTTCTCCACAATTCCTATCAGAGCACCATATGGCTGGCTCCTGAGATGAACCCCATATTATCCTTTGTCCTAAATCCTAGATGAATCTTTCAAACCGGTACCCAATAGTATCAACCACCCATTCCAAATCTTGGTGATGAATGTTGGTCTCGCTGGCATCGTCAAGCTTTGCATTGTACGCCGCAACTCTAACGTCTAAGCTAAACATTCTTTCAGGTTCAATCCTATCGGAATGTGAGGGAAAAATAGATATTGCGAGTTAGGGTAGTGTTGCTACGCCCTTGCCCTGTGACCAAGTGTTGCTACGCCCTTGACCTGTGACCGAAACACTGTCATTCTCAGATGTTTACAAAATGACATGCTTAAGGGGATGTCAACATACCCAACGGGGATCTTGCTGGGGTCCATAGCGCAAGGAAGGAAGCTCAAGACTCCAGCCGACTCAATCCTTCCCCATCGGCCTACCTAGGTTAAATAAAATTCATAGAACCGTGAAGACGAAGAAGGGGACCAAATGGGAATGAAACCTACACTACCAACGGGGCTCACAAAATATTACCTCGGAAGATGCAACACAACCACTGTCGGTGTTGAGGAAGAAGCCTCCGCTTGATGGAGAGGCCGCTGCTATCTCCCCTGGCGATGGTGAACAAGCGCAGAAGAAGAACGGGGGGATGTGTAGAGCGAGATGGGGTCAAGCCAGATAGAGGTTGCGTGCGGGTCGGGTTTAGAGAGGGGCAATAAGGACATTTTGCGTGTGGGGGAGGAAGAAAAGACAAGAAAATGTAATTAAAAGGTCAAAATGGCAAATTATCAAACAACCAATCTTTAGAGTGACAAATTATAGATTACAATGTTTGCAATAACAAATCCTAGAAGGCTCTTCTTTGCGGGGGCAAATAATCAATTTTCTCCTAAACATATTAGTTTCTCTCTCTCTCTTTTTTACTTACGTTTTGTGTGTCTCACTCCAGTTGACATCAAAATAATATAGAGTTTATTTTTGGTAGATCATTAGATAGATGAATAGCAAACAATATATTATTATATTGGATATTTGGAACTCTCGGATGAAACCAAATGAAACAGTATCTCTTTTTTTTTCCAATTGACCCTTGTATAAAATTTCAAGCTCCGTTGTCGAACCCTAAATTTGGAACTTGGGACCCACTGTGTATAGTTGAGCCCTTCCCTGGATCGATAGCTGACACACACATTTACATTGTAGGTTTAAACACATATCACGAAAATGTAAAGATATTACATAATATTAAACAAAACGTAAATATACCATAGGCTTTTGACTTGCAGAATGGCTAACCAGGCCAATTATCTTTCAGAGATCAGCAACGACAAATAGAGGTGCGGAATAACGTGTGGAATCCCTCATGATATACCCACCGGCAATCGATTGTGGGCTCGCGACCTAGTTCTTGGTCTTCTTGATCTTCAGTCTTGATCAACACTCATAACTATCCATGAAGCCTGTCTGTTCCTCAATCTTGATTAGCACTCATAACTACTCATGTTGCCTACTTGTTCCTCAGTCTTGATCAGTTCCCAAAGTCAGCCTAAGGCGGGCCTACAACCAAGTAATGGGTGATGGTTGTGGTCGTGCAGTGCAAGAATCACTGGCTTGAGTCTATGGCCACACCTGGTTATAGAAATAGATCACGAGAAGGTCCCGAGAGGTCCTAGAGTGACCCTGAAGAGGTCCTGAAGTGATCTTGAAGAGGTCCTGTGTGATCGAAGGAGATTCTGATGAGGTCCTGAGGGAAGGTCCCGAGGACGTCTTGAGGGGAGGTCCTGATCGATTAAGATGAAACCAGGGGAGGTCCTGAACGGTATAGATGATATCAAGGAGGTCCTGAACGGTTCAGATGCAACCAAGGGAGGTCCTGAATGGTTCAGATGCAGCCAAGGGAGGTCTTGAACGGTTCTGATGATATCAGGGAGATCCTGAAGAGGGTCAAGAGGAGGTCTTGGCGAGATCCAAGGGGAGGTCCTAGAGGAGGTCCTGGAAACGTTCCCACGGAGGTCCATGAGGAGATCCTGGAGACGCTTCCGAGGAAGTCCGAGAGGTGGTCTTAGGGAGGTCTGAGGGGGTCCCAAGGGAGATCCGGAGGGGGGTCCTGAAGGGCCTGAAGAGGTCCTAGGAGATTCCGAGGAGGTTGTGGGGCACCTAGTAGTCTGTGTAGACCATCTAGGGGTGGTCGTGAGACATCCTGTAGTGACCTAGACTAGCAAGGGGTAGTCGTGAGTCATCTGTTAGTGGTTGTAACCCAACTAATCAGGAACCTTGCTCCATGTTAATAGTACTCGGTTTGCTCAGTGCAAGCCCGTAATATATATATATACGCCAGGCCATGCGGCCAATCGTTTTTAAAAAGAGCCAAGAAGTAAGAATCTTACATATGTCAGAGTACAGAAGCGAAGGTAAGTAAGGAGGTAAAACAAGACGTAGTGGATCCATTCATTCTGCCAACAGGCAAGCGACTGGGGTTCCCGGCCTATGCTTCATCATCTTCACCACCACCTGGTTCAGCCTCCGAGTAGTACTTGTAGGGGTCTTGATCATGTGGGTCTGAAAAGATTAAAATGACATAGCCTGAGTACACAACTGTACTCGCGAGCCAACATGTAATGCAGTTTTATATATGCAGTGCCAGTCAAGGGGAGGTTGAGGGTTCTTTTATTTGCATAAAGCCAAGTTTGCATTAGAGGAGTAGTAGAAAATTATGAGACTTAGCATTTTTAACAAGTCTGTTTTTTATAAATGAGTTTTTATTTGTAGAGTACTAGTGGAGGTCCCACCTCCTATACCATTGAGTGGCTCCATCCACTCAATGCTTGGGTATTTCTGTAATTACCATTGGTCCCCGACCAGGCCTTTGCCAAATCCCTCGGGTCCCACCCCATCCTTCTTTTCCATCACAAATAGTTTTATAAAACTGAAAGCTATATCCAACAAGTTCTCATCACCGCTCTTGACCGTGAGCACGACTATCCAGATAGTTTTCTTACTCTGCAGAGTTCGCACATTTTACCCACAAGAGATGATCGTCTTGATATATACACATGTTTCCTTAGACATGTGAATCAAGGGGAGATCACCACAAGGCCTTTACAATGCTCATTCCTCGACGTACTCCACCCGCTAAGGTTGCCACCACCCAGTGCCATGCACTTCCAGGAGGCCCCCTCTTGTACCGTGTGGTTTTTCTGTGGCTTCTTTCCCCTTTACCCACGCCACATTCCCCCAATGGCGAAGCCTCGTCAAGGCAAGCAAATTAGTTGGTCAGGTCGTACCCATTATATACTTGTGGTTGCACTATTTTTACGTGAGAGGTCATCATCAGATTCGATCCTTAAGCGACTTGGGCGGTACATCCACATACCAACCATTACTCGTGCCCCCGACAACAACCACTCTTTCCAGCCGCCCAAGTCGAAAATAGTTTTCAGGTTTTATTTGTTTTTGGAAATATCCTTTTGATCAACATACCAGTCAGGCTCCCAGCCTCACTGCCCCAAACTTTTTTTCAAAGCTTTTAATGATTGTGATTGGGAAATTTAATACCCGCACGACATTGTATCTAAGCAAGGTTAAGCATGACACTTAGATATGGACTTATCAGCTAGTATGTATTCCATTAAGTATAGGGTGACAAAGGATAGTGTCCAAGTTCAAGGGTTGGAAGTTTACACACAATTATAGTTAAGGCATTAACTATGAGCTAGACCAATTTAACTTGATACAACATAGCAATGCAGTTTCATAGTTTAAAGCAATATACTTTGCAAAAAGGTAGGTGCAATATGGTCAAAGTGTTGACTCGCCTTGCTCAGAGTACTGCTGATCGTGATCCTGATCCACAAACAATTCTTTAGTCTCCTCGGCTTCTATAATCGCAAACAACCAGAAGGCAAATAAACATACATTCAACTAAGTCATTTGCAAATATGCAAGAAATTCCAGATGATGCAAGGCTGTAGATTATGGGTATTAGACCAGCATAGTCGAAGGACTAAATGGTCGTAGGTTCTGTGGTTATAGGAGGATACGACCGGGAGGTCGTGGAAGTATTGTGAATTGAGGAGGTCCTAGAAGTACTGTGGCCATAGGAGGTTCTATAAGTTTTACGACGAGGGGAGGTCGTGGGAGTATTGTCGACCTGGGGAGGTCGTGGAGGTACTGTTGTCAGAGGAGGTCCTTGGGGAGTACTGTGGTCTGGGAAGGTCCTGTAATCACTGTACCCAAGGGAGGTATTGGAATCACTGTACACAGGGGAGGTTCTGGAATCACTATACCCAGGGGAGGTCTTTGAGGTACAGTGATCAAAGGGAGGTTTTGGAAGTACTGTGGCCTGGGGCGGTCGCGAGGGTGCTACGACTTGAGGGTGGTCTTTGTAAAATAGGAGGTCGCGACTAAGAGAGTGGTCTTTGTAAAATGGGAAATCTTGTCCAGATGGGTGGTCTTTGCCGGGAGGGTGTTCTTTGTAAAGCGGGAGATCACGATCGAGAGGGTGGTCTTTGTAAAATGGGAGGTCATGACCCAAAGGGTGATCTTTGTAAAAAGACCAAGGAGGTGATCTTGAGGAGGAGATCCTGGAATCAAGGAGGTAAGGTGCGACGAGGCGGAGCCATCCGATTTTGATCGGGAGGTTCAAAATGAGATTAACACTCGGCCCGTCCAAGCCTCTCATCTCAATCAGGCTGTCTAATTTTGATCGAATGGTCCTAAATGAGGTGAACGTTCGGACCATACGAACCTCATATCCCAATCGGGTTGTCCGCCTGATTGAATGGTCCGAAAGAGGGGAGGGTGTGGCTAGATGGGTGGTCTTTGCAAACTGGGAGGTCGTGGCCAACGAGGGTGGTTTTTTGCAAAAGAGGTGGTCGTGAGAGTGTTATCTGGGTGTGGTCGAATGAAGCAAAGGTTTCGACGGCTTCGGCACGACCGAACAAATCAGTGAAAGAGCCAGGGAAGAACTAGGGAAAGGAAGTATGAGGTAGAGCTAAAGAGACAATAAAGGGAGAATAGGGTAGCTTGAATTAGGAGGAGCATCTGGCCACTAGGAACTCACCATTACGGAGTTGGGCTAGCGATGTGGCCATGACTAGGAGAGAAGCTCCGTGCTGCAAGTAACTTGAGGACGGGAAGGTGGTCTTCGGTCTTCAAGGCTACTTCCTAGGAGCTGATAGAGGGTCCTTCCGAGGAGGCTTGAAGCGCCCACGCTGGAGGGGACTAAGGATAGCATCCAAGGCAGTTCCGATAGGTGTTAATGGCGAGGGTGGTGATGCGGCAACGCTCTGCCGAGGCAAGCGCTTGTGCCCAACCAAGCTCAAGCTCACTTGTGGGAGGTTGAAAGTGAGGCTAAAACTGGAATGGTAAAGGAATGCATTCAGGGGTTGAAAGTAAATATGTGCGTGCACTCTGGTGCCACAGACGTGGAGGAGTGGTTGGAGCAGTTGATGGTATGAGCAGCACAGGGTAGCAGAATGACAGCTTGAGTGACGGCTATTGATGACTGCTGGGATGAAATTGATTAGCACACTAAGAGGGGGATGCAGCTGCCACTGGTTCTATGACCGAAGGAGTTGTCCTGGCTGAACAAAGTTCGGCTAGGAGCTGGTCAAGTTAGACTAGAACCAGGCTGGCCAAGACTAAGCCAAAGGGAAAGCGAGTAACAAGAAAAGGCTCAAAAAATTAAGGAAGAAAACGAAACAACACAATTTTGGGGTTTGCTAAAATTCTGGCAACCACTTTAAGGAATTCCTATGCGATAATAGGCAAAATCATGAGAGCAGAAAAGACAATGTAATCAAGTAACTCTCAAAGATGCAGGCAAAACGGTACGACAATTTTTTAAAAATTATGTATTTTTGCATTTAGTATTTTTAGACTACTACATCCGTCCTGCCCAAGACAGCTTTCGTTGCAAAGTCGCAAAGCACCGCATTGTTGCTGCACACCACACACCCCTTCCTCCTAGCTTCTTAGCTAAGCCAGCCACCATGTCGCACCATGGCTCCGCCCTCGCCTTCAAGGGAAAAGCCCCGATGGTTGCGCCGGCCGAAGGAGACGGCGACGCAGGGGCCGGAGGATCGTCTTCCCGTCCAAGACCCGGTCTCGCCGCCGAGGAGACGACGACGGAGGAGGCGCGCGCCAGGCGTGAGACGGAGAAAGCCGAGCTCGAGAAGAACATCGCTAGGGTGAAGGAGGAGATCGCCGCCCTGGAGGCGGAGCTGGCCAAGACGGATGCTGCTGCCCCCAAGCCGTAGTCGATCGTTCGCTGCGTCGTTCGTCATTTATGTGCGCTTTGCACCCTTTTAATTAGCCGCCTGTGAACTAGTGTCTATCTGGTGTTTGGTAATGTCTTGGTTGTGCCTGTGCTTTGATGCATGCATGCCGCCCAGTATCATCTTAATTCTTAACCTAGGCCTTAGGAGTACTTACTAGTTGCTATTCATGGGGTCAATGTCAATCGGTGAGCAGTTCTTGGTGTGTTTCTGAACGTTGTCAAGCAGCCGAGTACCATGTGCCCTGCGGTGGATCGTCAGTCTTCACTTTTTCTCTGGGATCGATCGCGACGCAGCAGTTTCCGATCTACCGTCGTGCTCGCATTCACGAACAAAGACCGGTCACAAAAGCAGCGCTAAGTGCCGTTTGGAAAGCATGATATTTTTTTCCCCCGATTCACGTGAGAATTAAACAATTTTAATTCCGATACACGTAAGAACTAAGCTATTGTAAAATCATGCGTCGCAAACGGGGCCGAGGTTGCCTAGGGGCAAACAAGTATTGCTTTAACCCATTCCATTCAGTACTAACTCGGGCCTGTTTAGGAATTGGAACGCAGAAAACTCTGTAAAATCTCGTGAGAAACAGTTTAATTACGGTACAAATGTGGATGGATTTCTCCGCACCCCCTCGGTGGTTCAGCGGCAGCGGAGAAATGTCCTGAATAGTGGACGGCCTGGGCTGCAGTTGAATGCCGCTGATGGTGGCGCTCGTGCTCGATCGTGTCCAACGAAGTCGCCCCCACGTCACAAACTTTTGACCGAAAAGAAGCAAAGAACGCTCAGACTGGCGTCTAGGCGCATGCAGATGCAGAATGGCCTTCCCATGGCCATGACCAAGGACCAATAGCTACCGCGCTGTACTGGAGACTGGAGTAGATAATAATATTCTCATATGAAGGTTGTTCAACCTGACAAAGAACACTGACGCGCCCGAGCTTTAAATTCCGTCCCATCCCAATACACAGACACCACTATCGGATGTAAGCACCGTTTAGTTCGTGACTAAATTGCCATCTCAGTGTAAGCTAAGGCTCTGTTTGGTACAGCTTCTATTCCCAGCTTCTCGTTCAGATCTGGTGGAGCTGTGTCAAACACTCGGCTTCTCAAAATGATCTGATTCTGATTCTCGCGAGGAGCTGTCTTGAAAATGAACTAGCAACGAGGAACGACCTTTCTGTAGATTCTCATGAGAAACCAGCCACTAGAAATAAAAATACCCCTTAAAATTAGACTTAATTACCCGCAAAATACCACTGACCTAACCCCTCACCCCTCCCCACCCCGAGCCCCTAGGGTAGCCATTCGCATCGCGCCTCCCCAGCTACGCGCCTGTCGCAGCCGCTTGCTCGCAGTCGCCGGCCTTTCCACCTCTGCATCGGCCTCCACCTCCCCCCTCCATGCCGGCCTTCCCTCTGCATCCTTTGCTACGACCATCCCCTCTCTCCACTCCTTCCCCGCCTCCTCCCCCGACCTCTCCCAAACCCCGAGCCCAAATCGCGTATCCCTTCGCTTCGCGTCTCCCCTGCCGCTTGACTGGAGTCCAGGCGAGCACGAGGTGACTTCAAGCATACACCGCGACAACGGCCTCCGCGACCACGGTGAAACCATGGGCGACCACCGGCGGCTAGCGACCTCGCTCCTCCCACACGCACCTCCTTCCGTACAGGTACGACGCCCCCAAAACCCAAATTGTCCCGCCTCTTCCAAACCCTAGCTTTTGCCTCCCCCCAAATCATGCCATCCTCGTCCACGAAATCGACTTGATGACCGCCAGCAGTGCTATTCCGGCCGATCATAGCTTCATTTATTTGCTCAGATCTGTTTTTTTTTTCATAGCAAATGTTCATGAGATTCGGTTCAGTGTGTGGATTTACATTTTTTTTTGTTTGGATTGTTCTGAATTTCCAGATCTGATTAGGGTAATTGGCCGCAGAGGATGTTTTGTAGTTGTTTTTTTTTGTCGGAATTCCTGAATATGTTTGCTTGTACATTATTGTGATTTGGATGATGCCTAGACCATGCTTACGGTCTGCAATGTTTAAGTGCCTTTTAGGAATATCTATATCTTATTACCATACTTGTTGTATACCTTGGCCCTAAATCGATGTGAGCATGCAAGTCTTTCATTTTCTGTCCAAACCAAATGAAATTGCAGAGGTTTGTAGTGCTTTATCTGAAAATGGAATTTGTCATGTTTGGTTAAAGATTATTGAATACAAGTATAAGCACCGAGAATTCTACATTTTTCAGTATAGCTGAAGCCTAACAAATGCATGTTAAATTGGAATGTTTCCATGAACCCATGAATTTGCAATAATGGAAGAAAAAACATCCTGAATTAGCTAGTAGAAAGAGGAAAGTGGTTGCAAGAATAATCTATTGGACTATCTCAATGTCTTGTCATAGATCAATCTAATGTTCTGATTTCTTGTTATAGATAATTTTATTGATGTTCAGATCATTGAAAGTGTGTATGAAATCTGCATTGAGTATATGTCAATTTCTATATGTCGTTGTAATCATTCATGTTCGTGTATAAAACAATTTCTCTATGTTCATGTAATTCTGAATCTCCACTGAGTCTGTCTTTCTATTGTCAGGAGTCGAGAGGGCTATCTCTTGCAGGATTTGTGAGCTGGTCCATCTAGAGCTCATCATACCTAACTGGTGTTATTAGCTGGAGGAATAGGCTCTTTGTGGCTATCAATTGGCTGACCACGCTCTTATTTGGTCGAGACATAAGCCATATCTATGGTGTCTATCTGCAGAAGTCTGAACTCTGAATAGTATGAGTATGATACAACACATAGGCCACAGTTACTTTGCTCTTTTTTTTTTTCTGTTCCTCTTTTCTCTTTACCCCCATCAGCCTTGTCGGCTACGTGTAAGTTGCAAATGCACCATTTTTCTAGTAAACTCTAAAGAAATCTTATGGCATTTGAGTGTATTCCAATTACTTGGATGTACACAATGAGTGTATAATTCTAGAGCAACTATAGTTTCTTGCTCATGGAAAAAAAAATCAATTTCGAGGAAAATCCACTGCGCTTACTTCGTGCGAAAAAAATAGATGCATAACCAAGAGAATGAAAAACAACATCGAAAAGACCAGAGATCAGATTGCTGCTGTTGATTGGTGTCCTCTATCATGCACAGAATATTGTTGAACTGATTCTCTGAAAAAAGCACACTGTTTAATTGAAGTTAGATCAAAGGTCGTAGTATGAAGGCTAACAACAGTTACATCTGCTCAATGAAAAATACTGCATAGATCATAAGTCCATTTTGCACGTATGGGTTCATTTTGCAATGCACATTTCCTCAACGAACAGGAGATTATGATGCATGTTGCTCCATTTTACACGCACATTTCCTTGCTTTGGAGCTCACTCTCTAGTGATTTGCGTAACAAGTATTACAAGACACGGTTGAAGTATTTGTACAAGGGGTAGTTTGGTCTATTTGTCTCTAATCCTCCCTCATATGGTTTTTGAAGCAAACTTACCGGCCAAACGCTTTTAACAGACAACTCCAGATTCTCAGAGAAATGGATTCTCAGAGAATCCGGAGCAGAATCAGGAAAATAGGAATATGGAATTGTATCAAACAGGGCCTAAGTATTGGTATTACCAAAATTTAGTCGTGAAATTAGCCACAATTTAGCGAAGTATTGGAGAGAAAATGAGGTAGAATACGCGAAATAGAATCTTTCCGACATTTGACAGCAAACCAAAGTCAAGACAAAATCTCTCGATGCGATTTAAATTCCAGTTTTTTCAGACAAGATTTCAATTTGATTTTTTGAGCGAAAGTTATTTGCTGATAAAAAGCGGCTAATTAAGGGCTTGTTTGGCATTGTAGGTAACTTTTATGAAAAGCAGTTTTCGGTTGGGTTGAACGACTGAGCTGTAAAAGTTTGGTGTTTGACTGTTTGACTTTTAGGTAGACTAACTAGAGTTTCTGAGCTGGAAAATATCTAAAATGCTCATGAGAGAAATGGTGGCTTGTTTGATGTCATTTAACGACAATTAACAACAACTGGCGACAATTAACATAATTTGTGCGCAAGTAAATATTAACAATAATTAACGCAATTGACTATAATTGATCTAATTCCATGATTACACAAGTAATAAATTCAATGATTACATAAATAATAAATCTTTATCAAAAAAAGAAAAATAAGGAAAATGAACAATATCAGAAAAAAAAAATGAAGGGCGACAACGACGTCGGGAGGAGGAGGACGGCGGAAACGACGGAAATTGAGGCGGCGTCGGGGGAGGAGGAAGGCGGCGCCGGCGTAGGAGGAGGAGGGAGGAGGGTGGCACCGGTGCGAGAGGAGGAAGGCGGCGTTGTGGGAGGAGGAGGCCGGCGGGCGAACGGAGGCGTGAGAGGAGGAGGGAGGCTAGGGTTAGGGTTCGGGTGTGCGGAGGAGGGTTTTGTTCCATGGCAAGGCGCAGGTAAATAACCCCCGAACTCTAGGAGCAAACTTGAAAGGGCATCCCGCCGAAGCTGTGGGAAGCTGCCACCGGGTGGCTTCCGGTTTCCTATTTTCCACCGTTGAAAATGGCTTTCGGCTTCTGCAAAAGCACCCGAAGAAAAACTGCCTATTTGGGACAACTTCCGGTTTTTTCGATCGGAAAGGCAAAGCTGAAGCCGGCCAAACATGCCTTAATACATATAGGGTCCGTGCACTCATGGCACATATAGAAAGAATTTTCATAGCTATGTCTGGTTTGCATAAATGCGACTAAGTTTATGTATCGATGCGGATGATGCCACCAAGTTCATGTTGTGAAGTTACTGTGTTGTTTTGTTCATTGGCATTGGTGGAATGGTGTTTGTAGTTCCTGCCAGTTTGGTTAAGCGGTATGTGATGCTTTTAGTGCTCCCTACATGTGTCATCTTACTGACATTTGGTCAATCTGATGCTGTACCATGTGCTGAATAATACTATATGGTGTTTTTAGCCCGAGAATCTTGATTGCCGATTTATTATTTGGAGTAGCATATGTTGCAGAGTGCAATCGAGGCTATTTTTTATACTTGATATCAGTATGCTTTCGACAATTCGGTGGTACAATCTTATTTGGGCTAGTACTCATATGACGCAGGAGGGTTTGGAGTTTGGACTTGGAGCCTGCCCTTGTTGGCTTCGCTGTACAACAGGAGGAATTGAACATTTTTTTTTTTTAAAAAAATTAAATTTGTTGGAATTCTACCAGCCACAGCAACAGAATAGGCATCATCCATGAACTGCATCTATTATGATTTCCTTGCTCCGAATGTGTACCTTGTGAGCTTGTTGCAAAAACAAAGCCAAAATTTGAATAAACCCCTCTAAAAGAAAGCCAGAATTTAAATCTGCAGCACAAATCCGAAAGCTTGAAAACATCATACATAAATCCTTCTTAGAGCCGTTTACTGGGCTGAAAGCAAAGGCAAGGCAGGTTGCCGCATCCGGTATTCCGGTTAGTCCCGCGGGCACCGTACGATTACGAATCCAATCAAAGCCTCAGCTTTATCAGCTGCCCACCCAGCCCAAGTCGGTTTTCCCAATCCAGCCATCTCGTCGGCCGCATCCAAACCCCACCGCCGCCTCCTCTCCTCCTCCGGTTCGTCCCGACCCCGAAGCCACCCGCCGTCGAGCGCTCATGACGGAGGACCGCACTCCCAGGGCCTCCGACGAGCCCACCACCGCGACCAAGCAGAGGTTCGAAACTCCTTTCCTCACTTGCTCTCCAATCCCCGAAGCTCTCAAATCGTTGAGATCCGGCGCTCTGCGCCGTTACGGCTCTTCCGCATTTGGTCGCGAAAATTTCTGCGTCATATGGGTGTAATGCTGAAACGTGTGTGATTGTTTGATAGGAAGAAGAGGAAGTGGGATCAGCCTGCAGAGGACCTAGTCTCCGCCGCGGCGGCTGCCGCTGCTGTGGCGAGACTGCCCGTGATGAACATCGGTGCTCTGCCTGGCGTTCCACTCCCCGGCACTACCGCGTATCCCACCTCTCCTTTGCCGAATATGGTCCCTGTCTCCTATGCTTTACCGCCGCAGCTTGCGCCTTCGGTGCTCCAGAGTGCCGCCGCTGCGGTTCAGAAATTGAGTCAGGTATGTGTTCATGATTTTTTCCTTCATATGATGTAGTTTCCTTAGCTCTAAGTGTTGTGCTAAAAAATTACTGTACGGGCTATCTGGCCTAGTATCCATATTACTATCTACGTGTTTCTTGTTCCGTCAGGCAAAATTACCGGATGAGCTTATAGCACGAGAAATCGTTATAAATGACGCTGATCCATCTGTGCGATATAAGCTTACAAAACGGCAAACACAGGAAGAGGTAAATCCTTAACCAGACAACTGTGGTGTACTTCCTCTGTAAAGTTTGTTTCTTCCTAAAAAATTGGCTTTGCATAAATTACATTGTAATAAAGGTAATAATGATTTGCTTGATACTTAACAGATTCAGAGATGCACCGGCACTGTCATCATTACCAGGTATATCTGACATGCACATTTGGTTGACTTGTGACGGTTCCTTCGTAATATTTACTTGCTTTTACCTGGCCAGGGGAAATTATCATCCTCCAAATGGACAGCCTGATGGTGAGAAGCCACTCTATCTACATATCTCCGCCGGATCTCAGGTAAATGTTGTTCGTATAATGAAATTAAATTTCCCTTTTATTTCCTGTTGTACCCGGAATAAACTTTTAGTACTCTGAAATCTAAATTGCTGATCTATCTGAAATTTGTATATTGCAGTCATTACTTAATCTGATACAATCATAGAAATGACCGTTTCGATGGGCTATCTACATTCATTAACCCTTACCGCAAGTCCTCAGTGAATTTGTTCACGACATTCTGTTATTTTTCTTGTTTTTTTCCACATGGTGGTGTGAACTCAATTTTTTTTTTCAATTTTAATGTTAAATGTCATAAAACAGTGATTGCGCCAATGGTAATTAGAAGACGAGATACTAGTTTTTCCAATGTGTGGTTATGTGGGATTCAACGTGCCTGCCTGTTTGGTGTAATGCAATCTAGTTGTGTGACAATGATCTGCTATTTTCTCAGTGTTGTATCATCCATCATTATTCCTATTACTATTAGAACCAAAAAAATTACATGACTCCATTGCCACACACATAGCAGCATGTTTCAACAATTGCTTCTAGCCATCTAATCTATCTGCAATTTTGTATAAATGATCCTTACTGTAGTAAGATAATGACAAACAAACCTTTTCCCACTTTAGCTGAAAGATACTTCTGAGCGCATTAAAGCAGTTGATCGTGCAGCTTCAATGATTGAGGAAATCTTGAAACAAGGCCAGATCCCAGAAGCAACATCAGTCCCTTTCCCTCCTATCCAGAGCAACAGACAGGTCTCCCCTTCATATCTCAGTCTGTGATAATCTAATGGACTAAAAAGCACCTAACCAAATGTTCTAAATACATTTGTTACAATCCATCTCTGTAGTCTGTATTATTCACTGTGTGTGTTAGCACATGTTATGGCGCGGAAGTCATACATGTGCAGCACAATCCAGCCCCAATCCAGCCCATAAGGGGCCGTGCACCAAGGGGTTAGTAGGAAGCTTCCTTATGGCACATCATTAGGAAGTTATAAAAGATTAGGATTAGAATAATTAGTTTCCTTATTATTTGGGGTTGAAATAATTAGTTTCCTTATTATTTGGGGTTGAAATAATTAGTTTCCTTATTATTTGGGGTTGAAATAATTAGTTTCCTTATTATTTGGGGTTGATTTCCTTTTAGATTATTAGAGATAAGTTTCCCATGTATTAAGGATTAGTTTCCTTAATTTAGAGATAGGTTTCTCCAGGGTCAAGTCTAGCGGTCTAGGCTTCCCTATAAAAGAGATAACATTGTATCAGTTACGATTAAGCAAGAAATAAACAAAGTTAGTCCCTAACCGGTTGGCTAAAGATCAGAGTTTTCTTGTTCATCGAGAAAAATCCCGACCGAGCTTGGAGGGGGGTGACCCCCCGCCTCCCTATCTAATCAGGCCTTAGAGCCTCTCTATCACGTCAGGGAAGAGCTCGGCCGGCGGTTAGATGAGGGCGAGCGCGTTACCCTCGGTTATTGGACCCGTACGGCCGTACCCAACCAATGGCCACAACAGCACGTGATCTGATTATTTTCCAAATTCATCATTCGTCCACATTTATGTTGATGTGATCTTGAGAAAAGGAAAATGTTGATACAACAGAAAATAATCAGAATATATGGCTGATGCTTCTTTCAATGTTTCTTGAGTATATGTAACCATTTCCAGTGTAGTATTGTTTTTGGAGGGGTCACTGTAATATATTGACTATTTAGGGCGTGTTTGGCATGGCTCCACTCCAAAACTCTAGGGGGGAGTTGGCCAAAACCAGCCAAACACCAAAACTCCATAAATTGATGGAGCAATGCTTCGTGGAGTTGGTAGAGCTCTAGTTCATTTTGGTGGAGCACCTCTTTTCCCACTCCAGAATCCTTGAAATGAATCTAGACACGGAGTTTCAAGGTAATTACCACCTTTGCCATCGTTATAGAGAAAAACGTTTGAGTTCGGGTGATCGCTCCTCGAGTTTTGGAGGAGCTGCTCACGTGGAGTCATGCCATACTACTATGCCTTAGTATACTACTATGCAGGGAATTCTTTTGAGAACGTTAACATCTTCCTTCCCTTTTCACAGGTTGTTCATCCTTTTAGTACCTCGATATTTTTGGGTTTTGATGCAGATCCATCATTAAATATTGTAGCTCGCATCCATGGTCCAAATGTATGTTCTTGTGAAACAATAAGTGATGTTAGTTATATTTAATCATAATATTTTTTTAATATCACTTTCAGTTTTGTTTTGCCAATTCAGTTTTGTTTAATTTGCCTTTCTTTTGACAAAAATCTAATCTTGAAGCTTTCTCTGACATCCCAATCTGGATGGGAGAAACTGTTTTTGTGCTGCTTGTGCTTCTGATTTGTTTATGCAGGATCAGTATATAAATCACATTGTGAATGAAACAGGGGTGAGTGTTGTACTAAGAGGAAAAGATTCAGGGAATCTTGGCAATTGTCATACTGAAGGTTGGTAGTTTATTTTGGTAGCTTGTGGAAATTTGCGATTTTGGAAGCTTGTATTTGATCTTGTAATGTCTATTGCAGCATTACAACAACCTCTGCACCTATACCTATCAAGTGTGCATTTGAAGAGCCTAGAAGCTGCAAAAGTTCTAGCAGAAAACCTTCTAGATACAATAGCAGCTGAATTTGGTGCTTCCAGGTCTGTAAATTTGGGCATTTTAATTTTTGTTAGTTTATTAAATGATGAGTTTTGCTTTAATGTCCTATATTTATATCTCTGCCTTTATCAAAAATACAAATTTCCATTTTACCAGACCAATTGGATTAATTTGCTAACTAGTGTAATGCAATCATACACATACTATCTTGCTTCAGTTATGGTATGATCGGACACTAACTCATTTTGATACTGTCAGATTTGTACTTGGAATACTTATTTTATAAGAAAATGAGTGCAGTTGTTCCAGTTAATGCAGTAGCTAGCTTACTGAATATTAGGGGCTGATGTCCAGAAATTTCCAACCCATTGCCTATCTCTCCAACAGTGAAGCATGGATTGATTCAGACGTTGGATATTGTATCTTACAAGAAAAGTCTTAGCGTATTCTCATTATATATATTTTTGTGGCAGAATTTCTTCTTCAAAAGTATATGGTGCTGTTCCACCTCCGCAGCAGTTGTTGGCTGGTGTCCACGCCTCTGGAACGATATCAGATGCGCACTCTACTTTAGGGCCTAATGTGTCAACAGGAGCATCACATTCCTTTGCATCTACTGGAGTTACTGCTCCCATAGTTGCTCCTTCAGTGACACTTCAATCTGGGGCCCCAACTTATTGTGGGGTTACACCACCTAGTAACCTGATCTGCCCTATTCAACCAGCAAATGGTGGGACATTTTACAGTGGCTATGAGGACATTTATCCCCAAGCAACTCCATTGCAGCAGGTGGCATTAACACTCAAGCATGCTTCTTCAACGGCAACTCAGGTTGTTCCAGCAACATCTACGCCAACAAGCACGATAACAAAGGTGAACTCAAGTGCACAAATGGAGGCAGATAAACGTTCACAAAAGAGGAAATTCCAGGAACTGCCAGTTTCCAAGGCGCCAACAGCAGAACTTCAGGTACCGATTACTTGAACCGATTCAACTGCTTTAGCCTAGAGTTAATATTTGATTTACAGGAGCAGTTACATTACTGTCTTACTGCCTTCTCTTTCCACTGAAAAGAAGAAAAAAAACTATCCACTCCCTTCTCTTTGTACCCACTCATGAGTTCATCCCCTTTGATCCATGCCCATCCATCTCCCCTGCAATGTTGGCATAGATACCCCACCTCCCCACCCCAATTGTTCTTAGTGGTTTACCTTTCCCAGCTTGCCTTCTGCATCTTTGATAAATTCACTGATCTGATGTCTTATCCACACGAATTTCAAGGCAAATTTGATAGTGGAGAGAACCCGTATGAAATTGATTTTGTTTGTTGTATATTGTGGCTTTGCCAAATGCCAAGGACATATACTTGAATAAATTGAATGGTTTGATTATTTACTACTTGTTGAGAACTTTGAAAATAACATTACTACTTTACATTTTTATTTGGCTTTCTTTAAACCAGAAAAGGACACTGCAAAATAGATATGTGAAATTTGCCTTCTCCTGAAGGTAATTGCAATTCCTTCAATGGAGGGGAAATCTAAATTTCATAATTACTAAAAAGTCGATTTCCAGTCACAGGCTGCAAGATTCTCTATGCGAACCCCCTCTCTTTCTCGAAAGAATGAGGTGAAAATAGGAACTGAAGGATATCGAAGAGTTAAGAAAGAAGAATGGAATGAAAGAGTTGTTGGTTGGAAAGAAAGATAAATAGAATAATGAGAATCATATGGATTTTGTTATCAACCTTAGTTCATAATAGGGTAAACATCCGTCGGAAGGAGGTCGGACGGCGACGACTTGAGGTAGAACGGCGTTAGGTGAAAGAGGGCACCAATTGGAAAGGAATAGATCTAGAATAACCGGTCAAGGGAACGACCACAGCTGGGCTTTAGGGACTAATAACTTGTTTATTCATCTTTACTTGCTTGATAATTGATACATGCTATCCCCTTTTATAGGATGACCCGATTTGACCCCTAAGAAACAATCTCTATTTTTAAGGAAACTTATCTCTATTAGATAGAATACATCTCTAAAGAAGTAAACCCAACTAATAAGGAAACTAACTATTCTATCTTTATTTTCTAACTAATGCACCCGTGGGCCTGGCGTGAATAGTGCGTGGCGCTACAGTAGCGTCCATACTGTTCACGCCGTGAGCAGTACCTAGCCCGTGACATTACACCCCTCACGACGAGGCAGCTCGTCCTCAAGCTGCGGTGGTGGCTACGGTTGAAGTCCTTGATGGCCCATGTTGATGAGAGGGTATGATGATGACATCGCATCACGTGGATGAGGATCAACGAAGCTCCAATGAACAACAATCATGTTGTCGAGTAAGACCCTATGCTCTTCGCTGTTAGCCTTCAACTTCTCCAAGAGAATTAGGCGCACCGGAAGCTATGGTGAGTGGCTCTGATACCAAATGTTATGAACCTTAGTTCATAATGGGGTAAACATCCGTCGGAAGGAGGTCGGATGGCGACGACTTGAGGTAGAACGGCGCTAGATGAAAGAGGGCATCAATTGGAGAGGCATAGATTTAGAATAGCTGGTCAAGGGAACAACTACAGCTGGACTTTAGGGACTAAGAACTTGTTTATTCATCTTTGCTTGCTTGATAATTGATACATGCTATTCCCTTTTATAGGGATGACCCGACTTGACTCATAAGAAACAATCTCTATTTTTTAGGAAACTTATTTCTATTAGATAGAATACATCTCTAAAAAAGTAAACTCAACTAATAAGGAAACTAACTATTCTATCTTTATTTCCTAACTAATGCACCGTGGGCCTGGTGTGAATAGTACGTGGTGCTACAGTAGCATCCATGCTGTTCATGCCATGAAACAGTACCCGGCCCGTGACAGATTTACACAAACCTATAATGATTAGAAACTAAAAATGAGATCTCGAAGTAGTTCGGACAATTCAGATTATCATTTCAATTTGTACTTTTTAGTTACTTCTCCCCAATAGAGCTTAGAAGTAAGAATTTCTTACAATAGTTGATTGCCAGATTTGTATGCTCATTCTTTTTTGGGGGGCTGTTTTATCCGCTTCTAAGTTCTAACATCTAATTTCATTCCAGGTATTTTCTCTGACCTTGTCTGAAGCTCACAGGGTGGTAATATTTTCATATATATATATATATATATATATATATATATATATATATATATATATGTGTGTGTGTGTGTGTGTGTGTGTGTGTGTGTGTGTGAATTTTTCACAGGGTTTGTTACAAGTTGGAGTTTGCACTTGCAATGGAGTTTAACTGACAAGATACAGAGTTCTTCTGCTTGTGAATTGAATGATTGTTTCTATTGTCTTCTTACTGATACAAAGAATTTTTTAACCCTTGCATTCAACCTGTTGCTGCCCACATGCAGACTTCATTAGTGGCGATTAACATTGCTACCATGCCTTATATTTTGGAATTGGTGGTTGATATAGTTTTCTTAATAGGTTTTGGTATAGGTTGCCTTGGTTAAGCTTTATTTTCTTCATCTATTTGGGAAAATGGGTTATAGTTTTGCATATAGAAAACTTTCTGATTTAGTGACGATTATAAGTAGTACAAACATGCAAAATGAGATGGATATTTTGTCTAGAAACCTCTTAGCTCAATGAAGCGAGCTGTTGTCTTTTTTTGCTTTATTAGACACTTTTGGATAAGTTTCCTTTGTTTTCTTAGTTGTACAAAATTTGCAAAGATGTATGAAAGCCATCTCTATAAATTATGTGCTTCAATTTCTACAAATTAGGAAATTACCTTCCCAAAATTGCTATTTTGGCACGATTAATTGATTTCCATGTGGCAAGCCTACTAGTATTGTGATTACATATAAGACGTGTTTTTATGCATTTGTGCTGTTTGTGCACAATTATTGTTGATTTCATCCTCCTTTTGCATTTCATCATGTACTATATTCTCTAATGCAAAGGAATTTGATAGGGAAGTGGTTTTTTTTTTTGTTTCATCTTTCCAGAACTCACAACAAGGGTCCAAATTTGTTAAGACAGGTTTAAATGATTTAGGTAAAATGAGCAGTTCATCAATTGCACCTCCAATGAAAATTCAGCCTGGATCAAATGGGATGCTTCCACAAGATCCACAGCATATGCCATCACATCTGTCTCTATCCAATAACATGCCGCCGCCACCACCCAAGAACATGCCGTCCCCACCTCCCAAGAGCATGCCTCCGCCACCACCTAAGTTCCCTTCGCATGAAATGTTGTCAAAAGATGAGAACAGATGTTCAGATTTAAAGGAGCCAATGTCACCTCCAAGGTCCTTGGACTCGAGTTCAGTCTCACCAGGAAAGTTTTGGTCAGCTCAATTACCTTCAAAGGAGCCTAGAGAGGAAAAACCAAGTGGTGCATCTGTTTCTGGTAATAGTGAAACACTATAATATAGTTTTTGTACATAGTGATTGACCTAATCTAACTTTGCTAAGCTGCATATTATCGCTGGCATTCGTTTTCAGATACTCTGCTGAAACTTATGGATTATGGAGATGATGACGACGCGACGACATTGATGAGACGGATAGCATGCTTCGAGGAAATCCAACTCCAAGTTCAGTGCAGAAACCGTTTTGGGCTGTGTGAAAGTGAGTTTGTTAGGTACTAATGTGAACGGGAATGCAGGTAGAGAATGTTCCCTAGCCTGATGCATCTTCTCAATGCAAGAAGCCATTGAGCTTGCTATTTTGTACCAATGTTAACAGGTCAAAAGATTCCCTGACCTAGATACCATCTGATTATATTCCATTCTGAAGTTGCCAATTTGAGCGGTGGACCGTTATTCCTTCAATGTGATGATTTGTGTCAAAATGTTGTAGGCATAGTAATTTACTGTCCTGTAGAATCTAGCAGACGAAGGCCGTTGTTAATACATTTGTGTTCAGAAGCATAGATAATTGCATCTTTTTGCCAAGCCTGATTTCATGCGACGTTCCAAGGGTTCGGTAAAGGAAAATATGTGAGCCTTTGTGACAAATAACGTATTGGTGTGCTTGTATCATAGTGCTGAAACCATGAGATAGATTAGGTGGTACGTTGCAAGGGCTACCCATGAAGTCAAAGCCACTCGCCTATGCTATTCAGTTTATATATCCTCTTGGGAACCTATGGAAATCAGTCAAATCACCATCTGGCCAGATCAGATCCATGAGACTGTACAGGATATTCCGAGGCTTAACCGGGCAGAATTCCAGTTTCATCTCATCTTGAAAAAAATGGAGATCGCGGTGTAAACATGTGGCAGGCATCTAAATGAAAGTTCTCTTTTTTTGCAAGTTACGTCTGAGGCTCAGTGTCTGTCTGTAGCTTAGACGTCACTCTTTCCTCGCTCCACAAACTATTGCCTCGCTTTACTTCGTCGTAGTGGCTCGAGCTCTTGGGTGGAGCAAGCGAGCATGATGGAGTCGCCGCCCGTAACGACGGTGGTGGCGGCGGTGGTGCATGTGCTGGTCGCTTTTAGCGCGGTGGCGGCCGGAGGCGGCGGCGAGCAGCCGCTGTCGAGGATCGGCATCCACCGGACCACCTTCGCGATCCAGCCGGGCGCCTTCGTGGACGCCTCGCCGCTCTTTCTCGGCCTGGAGGTGAGCTTCCTGAAACGTTCACGCGCCTATAGCATTTTGCTGGAGCGCAACCCCAAACCATCAATCCCCGAGTACCCGTACACCGGAGCTTGAGAATTCTGGTCGCCGCCAGACTTAATTTAGTAAATCAATACCAGTATAGATGTATGATGCCCGAGAAAATCCAATTTGGCAGCATGACTGAGAACCAGAATATCACATTTGATGTTTTGAAGCATTTGAAATATGGGTTTCATCATGCATATGATGTAATCTGATTATCGGATACCATGTTTGTTACAGGGACAGGACCGAGAATGGGTAACCCTCAGATATAACAACCCCAAACCATCGAAGGATGACTGGATTGGGGTCTTTTCTCCTGCTAATTTCAGGTAGATACACCCCTCTAATATTTCCATTAGTATAACAGTGCACGCTTCATGTTGCTGAACTGAAGGTTTCATTAAGAGAGAAAAGAAGAAGATGAATTGAAAGCTTATTTAGATTCTTTTTGTGGGATCTACCAGTGAGTCCATTTGTCCCTCAGAGAGCCAATGGGTCGAACCCCCTCTTATATGCACGGCTCCTATTAAGGTTGGTGATATTTCCTGGGAGCCTTAAGCTTCCTCCATGTGAAGTTTATATGAGACCTCAGAACACTTGTTCGAAGAACATGCGCTGAATAAGGTATCGTGTTTTGGCAGTTCCAATATGCAAACTACAAGAATCTTGACTATGAAAAGACCGGAATGGGATCCTTGAGGCTTCAGCTAATTAATCAGAGGGAGGATTTCTCATTTGCATTATTTTCTGGAGGCCTCTCAAACGTATGTATCAAAATATCAAAAGCTCTTCATTTGTTCAGTGTGGAAGCTCAATATACTGAACTGTAGGGTGTTTAAACTGAACATTTTCAAAAAAAAATTAAGGAATTACTACGACCGTTCTTTTTTACTTGATGTTTTGGACATTGACACGGTCTCCAATACATACTTTTGATCCTTACTTTTTCTAATTATATATTAGTAAAAATTATAAAAAAAATAATGGCATGAAAGTAGTTTTGATGGCAAATCTAGTGATACCATTTTTCACGTGACAAATTCAAATACTTTTGTGCACATTAGCGGTCAAAGTTTAAAAATGTTGATTGCACACATTCTAAAATGACATCTAAAAATGAACGGAGGGAGTAATATTTTCATTTTGTGCATGACAATTAATGCCGTTTTAGCTGAGTTACACTGCCATATTTCTTTTAATGCTTCTCATTTTATTTTATATATACCGTGACTGATAAGTACTATGTGCTCTAACTTGGCTATGTGCATTTTTGTATAATATGACAGCCGAAGCTTATCGCACACTCACAAAGAGTAACTTTCGTAAACCCAAAGGCTCCTGTGTACCCACGCCTAGCGCAAGGAAAATCCTGGGATGTAGTAAGTACTATTTTCTTAAGTATTTCATAAATAATGAAGTATCAACTCAACATTATATTCTATTCTATGACCTGCAGAGAAAATATTAAATGCAAATAAACGAAAAAATAGCTTATTGCCATTTGGCAATTTTTTCCCCTAGCTGTAACAAAACCTTATATTCTGATCAAACATATTTTGTAAATGAGCTGGAATTTTCAAAGCAACATAAAGTCGGAAACTGAAAAATTTAAGGTCTTTCATATACTTCTCATTTGGGTGAGTAGTTGTAATTTTTTATCTTCAGAAAGTGTTTTTCGTTGTCAGAGTTTCTTAATGGAATGTGTGCCTAAGTGATTCTGTGAATTAGATTGTACCATATTTTCAGGATGTTGTCTGATGTTAAGGTGATTCTAGATGACAGTAACATGGACAAGTGGATATAGTACCAATGAGGCTACACCATTTGTCAAATGGGGCATAGAAGGGCAAATCCAAAACCTTTCTCCTGCAGGCACCCTTACTTTCAGTCGCAACACGATGTGTGGTTAGTAATTCTCATCATACGCACAGAAAGTCATATCTTCGTAGTGTTTAAAAAAATCCGTCTTAAAAGAAATCGTTACGGCAGAACAGTCCTTATATTTCTGCATTTGTATTTAGTGTGGCAGATTTCTAAAGCAAAGTACGATTCGTGTGTAACTTTTGATGAACCATGTAAAACATATAACATTGTTATTGTTTTACAACAGGTCCTCCTGCTAGGACAGTTGGATGGCGTGATCCTGGTTTCATACATACAAGTTTCCTCAAGGACTTGTGGCCTAATTTCATGTAAATGAGTGTTCACAACCTTGTCTTATCTACACCTGTGCTCCCATTAGCTATTCAATTGCACAAATGCCGGTGCCAACAAGTTTTACAGGTGAGTTTAAATTTCAGGTACACATACAGAATTGGCCATCGGCTATTTAACGGCTCTATTGTTTTGGGACATCAGTATAGCTTCCAAGCGCCTCCTTATCCTGGGGAAGACTCTTTGCAACGTGTTGTCATTTTTGGAGATATGGGAAAGGTGTGAATTTGATGTCACTTCAGCAGTATGCTTTTTGTGCTTTTTTTAGCTGTAGAACATGTAATAGCATTCTTATATAACTGATCACTGATTAGCTATGGAACTGTTGGCAGAAGGTCAATTTAGCACCTCTTGATTTCTAGTCTGTCTTATCTGCGTTCTAGTTAAACTAGGAGTTTATCCACTGAAATGTGGTATGTTAATTTTGTTGATGTGGAAAGTATCAGTCCTCTCCACCTGGTAATGACAAAATTCTTGCTATGTTCAGTTTTCTTCATAAGTTTCATCGTCTCGAGTCAAACTAACAATCAAGAAAAAAAATTACAAGAGAAAGCATTCACAAGAAAAATTGATGAGGTTTCCTTTTCTGCTCAGGCTGAGGCTGATGGCTCAAATGAGTACAACGACTTTGAGCCTGGTTCACTCAACACGACTTACCAGCTAATTAAAGACTTGAAGAATATCGATATGGTAGTCCATATTGGAGACATCTGCTATGCAAATGGTTATCTGTCACAGTGGGATCAATTCACTGCACAGGTTGAACCCATTGCTTCCACTGTACCTTACATGGTTGGAAGGTACTTGACAATAGAAATGAACTAAAAACATGATGGAAAAATGTTCATGTTATGTTTCTGATGATATTGATTTGTTCTTGCAGTGGTAACCACGAAAGAGATTGGCCTGGATCAGGATCCTTCTACGGGAATTTGGACTCAGGTGGTGAATGCGGTGTACCAGCTCAGAACATGTTTTATGTGCCAGCAGAGAACCGTGAGCAGTTCTGGTAGGACATTTTTTTTCTTTTCTGAATTTGGTCAAGACATGACATGAAACGTTGAAACCTGAACATGCTACATGACCAATTATAAGGATATTTTTGGTTCATCAGAAGATCATGAAACAAAACACCTTTTTTGAATACGCAACTGCTACCTGCTACATCTATATTGAAGCTATTAGTTCATGGCACTTTGCTGCATTTCTGCCTATCTGATTTCCCTATAAAAAGCTACAGCACTTTCAATATTTTGCTCAAAGAAGCTCTTCATAAACGTGAGATCATCCTTCCAGGTACTCGATGGACTACGGGATGTTCCGTTTCTGCATTGCCAACACCGAGCTGGACTGGAGGCCGGGCACCGAGCAGTACAAGTTCATCGAGCACTGCTTCTCCTCTGTCGATCGGCAGAAGCAGCCGTGGCTCATCTTCCTCGCGCACCGCGTTCTCGGGTATTCATCCGCCAGCTTCTACGGCGACGAAGGAACCACCGAGGAGCCCATGGGAAGGGAGAGCCTCCAATCGCTCTGGCAAAAGTACAGGGTCGACATCGCGCTGTACGGCCACGTCCACAGCTACGAGCGAACTTGCCCAGTATATGAGGTAGCATTAGCATCCTCGCTTTCAGCTGTAGTTGCTCATGCTTTCTTGTGACTTATCACTTTAGTGTTGCGCGTCAAATGCAGAATGTATGCGTGGCCAAGGGGTCGAGCCACTACAGCGGCGCCTTCACGGCCACGACGCACGTGGTGGTCGGCGGCGGCGGCGCTAGCCTGGCGGACTACGCGGGCGTCCGGGCGCGGTGGAGCCACGTGCAGGACCGCGATTACGGGTTCGTGAAGCTGACGGCCTTCAACCACACGACGCTGCTGCTGGAGTACAGGAGGAGCCGGGACGGCAGCGTGCACGACCACTTCACCGTCTCCCGCGACTACCGCGACGTCCTGGCCTGCGGCGTCGACAACTGCCCGAGCACCACCTTGGCGTCCTGAGCTCGCCGCGCGCCACAATTCAGGTTGTTGTTCGAGTCGATCTGTTGCCGCTGCCTGTTTGGTAGACAAAATGTTCATTGGGGAGGAGGGCTCCGCCTCCATGTAAGAACTGTTGGTCCAGCTCTCAGAGAGAAATGGTACATTATTTTCTCTTTGAAACGTACGCACACAAGAAGATGAACACAGATAAATTTTGCGACGCCTAACCACTTGCGTCTTTTCTCTCTTTTGTTATTCTATTGCTTATCACATTACAAATTGGTTAGCGATTATAGCTATAATGTCGGACCCCCGGGTGTAGAATACCTGAAGATACTATATGTGTACCGTATTAATCTCATGATCAGTGACTAGTACAACATTTGGTATTTACATCCATATATTCTCATATACAAAGTAAAACGAAATGGTATTTAACTTAAGCGATTACAAGTTATTACATCAACGGCTAGCCGGCAAAAAAAAAAAAAAGCAGTCATCGATCAAGTAAAAGTAGCAGCGGAAGAAAATAACAAAAGTAAATAACTCCAGCAGCATGCCCATCCAACCATCAGGCAACCGACAAGGAACAACACCTAGGTAGACCTGTCATTGAACCCACCAATTCTGGGTGCAAAGAACGTATCGTCGGGTGTCGGCTCATCCTCGAACTCTGTACAACAATATTAGCAAGATTGAGTACAATATGTACTCAGCAAGACTTGTAGTGTATCACAAAATTTATATAAATGCAAGGCTATCAAAAGACAAGGCTTAACTCTACAAGTTATTTTGCTTAAAGCTATTTTTATTTGCAATATTCATAAGTATTATTTTGCAACGAAAAGTGTAAATGAGAAGTTAAATAAGTATATGACAGTAAGTAATCAACAGGATGAATATTAAAAACAACCCGCAACCTTCCTCGGTTGCGAGCAACAAGATAACAACAAACTCGCAACCCTCCTCGGTTGCGAGCAACGACTCATCAATTCCCATATTTTCCAATGAAATAGTTTTTGTAAAGATCAAGACTATACCCATTAAATCGACAATTTAAGCACGCTCATGACCACAAGCACGGCTATTATAATAGATTTACACTCTGTAGAGGTGTACAACTTTACCCACATCGCATGAATTCTCTAGTTTGTTTGGCATCCGTCAATACCATTGCTCATTACATTAGGTAAGCAGTTTAGAGCACGTGTCGAAACCTTTACATCATCTAGTCCTACCCTTGCACTAGCCAGCGAATGAATACTCTCACTTCACCTAGGTTTACACTCCTGTCTCAGTGAGGCATTCGTAGTTATGTCGGCAAGCTTTGTTCCCAACACCATGGCGAAAAAAGCCCCTTCAGGCATACCAGTGCATTCGGTCCTGCGCGCACTACTACGGCCTTCCTATGTGCAAGGCTAGTTTTCAATGACTTAATTAGCTAATACTGTCTCATACCCGTATATGTGGTTGTACGCTTAGGTTTAGATTGGAATTGCTGGCGTTCGGTCCTTAATTGACCCGGGCAAGAATCTTTCCCTATCTACTAGTGAGACTCCTCTCTCTCTTCTCAGAAATATATTATAACTCGCCCGCATCCAGAACTATGTTTTGCATTTTTTATACAAAATAACAAATGTACGCCCCTCTGGACATTTTCATAAATCTCCTAAATTCATATTTATCATATTATCCTTTTATATCTTTTTACAAAATCTATCGTTCTATTAAGCAATTGTGCGATAATCACACTCAAAACTCCCAAATGATATTACATATTGTCTAACCCATAATCCAATGGCTACAACAGTAAGACATCAATTTTTCAATAAGATATATGCATCGAATAGGATTTACAACTACCGATTTCCCAAATATAACATTCTCCATACAAACATACACATATGCATAATAAAATTTTACAAAACAAAGTACAGTAAGTAAAGTAGTGAGATCAATATGATCAAAGAGGGTGCTTTCCTTGCTCTTCTTGTTCTAAATATGTAGATGGTTGGTCGTTGATAATGTCGTTCGAGAAATCAACATCTATTACAAAAAGAGCTGGAAACCAATTAAATAATACAAATAAATTCCAACAATAACCAAATCCAAATATTTTCAAATATTTAGGTATATTATGATTTTAGATGAATTTAGAGATAAAAATCATTCAATTTGGATTTTGTATGCAAAAAATGATTAAAGATTTCATATTGGCTCATTTTGGAAAATATTGGAAAAAGAAAAGGGGGGAGGGAATCTCTCTCCGATAGGTGGGACCCTGATGAGTACATCTCTACTACCATATCTCCAAGTGTTCATGAAGCACCAAAAGGTCTAATGACTAGAGCCCGAGCAAGGCTTTTAAATCAACAGGTGAATTTGTTTCTTAATACATTATCTTCTATTGATGAGGACAATATACTACCTTATGCTGGGTTCTTATGTATTTTTAGGTTTGATCAACTCGAAAGCTTTGAGGTGAGGGAGGACGGGCCCAAGTCATGGGAGGAGCACAGGCCCAAGGCTGACCGAACCAATGCAATCCACGGACCGAGTCCCAGTCCAAGACCATGCACATTAATTAGTCAATCATGTGATTAATGGCTCAAGGCCAAATCGAATCATGTGTTTAAAGGCCCAAGGCCATGCTTTTTAGCCCACCAACCGAACCTGTCATTAATGGCACATTAGTCCATCACGTAGGATTTGGTTTTAGGACTTGGTTTCGGAATAGAGTCAGATAGGTGGTTGGCTAAGCACAACAATTTCGGCCGACCCTAGGTAGCGTACGAGAGTTTGTTTTAGAAATATTATATTGGCCGTGAGCCCTGAAGAAAAGACAGACCATATTTTTTGAGATAATAGATTGATTTTAGTTCTTGTTTCTCCACGCATGGCCGAACCATGTTCTTGAGGGAAATTGGGAATTCTTCGCAAATTGAGATCGTTCAACTTTTCCGCTGGGAATTGGGAGCACGATAGGGCTTCGCTTGGTGGTCGTGAAGTCCGGCACGTGTGTTCTCGCAAATTAAAGAGTGTCCGTTCTTGCATTGGCAACGGAGGATCACTACGATTCGAGAGACTGCACGTGAGTATCTTGATCCTACGTCGAGAAGATCGGGCGACCCCGTATCAGACCCACGCCTTTTCTTTTCATTTTTATTTAACTTCTAACTAAGGGAAATGCTCAGTTAATATCAGGTGGGCCCTTAAGTATTTTATTTTATTTTATTTTCTATTTAAATTTCTAAAGGAAAATACATACTGACATGTGGGACCCATTTTCATGGACTCGGTCTACACGAACAGTGTGTGGACCATGGACCATGAGCACAGTGCCTCGGTCCACCGAGGAGGTGACTGTGCACTTAAAGACAGTGGGGCCCGCATGTCATCGACTTACACGGGAAACAATGTTTTAACTACACCCCATTAACTGGCTCGGGCCCGCATGTCATTCAAACATTATTCATTTTTTCGGTGCTAGTTATTTCTAATCAATGCTTGCATTAAATAAACCCTAATTCGACCGTGATTTGATTATTAATGATGCGCTACAGTAATGGCCGCGCTCGAACAGAGCAAGGGTGCTCTCGGGCGCTCCCTTGCCGTGCTTTGTCGCTGGCGGTGTGGTCCACGGCGGCGCGGGTGAGTGCCCAAAATGGAATCCCACGGTCCAGGCGGACCTCTTGGTACCAGCAGCGAGGCTTGCGGTGGTCCGACGTGGCGGCGCGACAAGTATAGGCGGCGATAGCATTCAACCAAAACGTCAATCCATGAACGGCAGCGCATTGATCTAAGAAACACGCGCATGAGTGTCCATGAGGCTCGGGGAACCTACCGGAGTGACACGGTTCGCTGAAGAAGGAAGGGGAGATGCTGGCGACGAAGACCTGTGGCGGTGGCGATGGCCTTCACATGGAGGAGATGACCTGAGCAACTAGAAGAGTAGAGGGTGGTTGGAGAAGCTCAAGGGAGGTAAGGAGTAGCTCTGAGAGGAAGGAATTAGGGAATGGCTCACCGAACCCGACTTGGGGAAGAAAAGGGAGTTGTCGGCCGGAGTTGGGGGGAGAACCAAATTCCGGCGTTTTCCTATGAATAAAAACTAGAATTAGCTTAGAGGGAAACTTCCTAGTGGCCTGGAACATATGAGGACGAGTTTAGTGGGGAAGAAGAGTCACTGGAACACCGGCGGTGTCTCGGCTGAAAACGGGAGCTCGCTCCTTTGCGGTTCTCACTTGATGAGAATGGGAAAGGAAGGAGAGGAGTGGCTCGGGAGGTAAAGAAGAGGATGTAGAGGGCTTGGATGGTTACTTATAGCCGACGGACGGAGAAACGCGAGGAGGAGCGCTTGTAGACTGCGGTGGCGAAGCACTCGGTGCGGCGATGGGAAAAGCCGGGCAAGGTAGGAATGGGCGTCGAGTAAATGGAGGATGCGACCGGTAGGTGAGGGTGATGTGGGCGAGGGCGAGGCAAATCGTGGGTGGGGTAGTTGGCTGGCGCGCTAGCGCGGGCGAAGCGGTCGTGGCGCCGGCGCTTGGGCGCTTGGGCGAGCCGGCGCAGTGCACCACGCCACGTGGAGAAGAAAGCCTGACGGGTGGGGTCCACCCGTCAGCGGGAGGGAGAAGAAAGAGATTATGTTTTTATGAAAACCTAAAAGGCTGAGGTTTTGGGAATTTATTAGACATAGAAATATGGCTCCAAAAATTATGATTTTTTTTGGGGAGGCTTATGACATGGTGTAGATTATTGTGTAATTTTTCTAGAGTTTTTTTGATATATATTTTTCTCTAAAATTATTTCAAGCTTCTGTTTGCACTTACTTTTATTATTTGACGCGAGGAGAATTGCAAAATATGCTTTAATTAATTCCCCATTTTATATTCAATATTATTATGCTAGGTTTTGATTTTTAATTGTTAACTTTTATTTCCATTTGTTTTATTTATCCATTAGGTTTGTATTTCCAAAATTGATGCTCAGGTTTTAAAATCCAATAAAAGCTTGAATGAAAATCCAGGGAAATCAACTGGCAATAAGATGCATCAAAAGTTTTAATTTTTTTGTATTTTTATACATTTGAAGCATAAACCCATATGTGAGATGTTACATACAATATGACATGTAACCTCCCTACTAACACCACTACATCCATTACATGCACTAGCACCACTACATGCACTAGCTAATCAGTGGCAGAACTATTGTCGGGGAAAGCCAGGGCGGCTGCCCCGGGTCTCCCAGGCGAGGCGACCCCACCTCTGGCTAGCCCCCCGGCACCCCCGGCCAAGCCGTCGCCCATCGACATGACTCCATGAGGCATGTGCGAGCTGCTGCGCGCAAGCGCGCCGCGTGCCCGCGTGGGCAGAATTCAGGACGTGCTGAGGTAGGCAGCCCAAGGTCCAAGCCAGCACAACCCTAATCCCTAAATCCCTAATTCGGAATTGGGCATTGCCGCACCTGCATCGGGCATTCCGCATTTCTGATTTCCTAATTCCTCCTCTTCGGTTCTTACCCCGCCACCGTGGCGACGCAATGCAGTCGCGGGCGCGCGAGGGGCCGCGACACGACGCGCGGGGGCTACGACGTGGCGAGTGGTGGCTGCAGCCTGCGGCGCGCGAGGGGGCCGCGACACGACGCGCGGGGGCTACGACGTGGCGAGTGGGGGCTGTTGCGCGCGTGGCAAGGCTTGGGGCACCGCCCGGTAGGCACACCGAGGTCCGACTTCCGAGGTCTGAGGCAGGCGCCAAGCAGGCCGCCGCACCGTCGGCCGTCGCAGACTTGCAGGTGACTAGGTAACTCCTCCAACCAAGAGTGCCTTGAGTATTTTGTCAGTTCATCCATCTACCAGCATGAACATATGCCCTCCTTCTGGGACTTCATGATACTGGATCCATGGAAGCTTCTTCGAAATGTACTGCTGTAGCCTGCAGCTCAACTAGGACCAACCTATCTTCATATTCTTGCCATATGTGTACAGAATCCTCATTTTGAGGAAATGGATCAGTAATATTAATTGGATCAAACTCCCAATTTCCAAAAGAAACAAATAAATCATGATGGATTGATTCATAAATGCCTTATTGCCTTGATTTATTCTGAAAAGCAAGGAGCAAATCAATGTTATGTCAACATATTTGAACAAGGGATAGTTTATGATTTTATAACATTGTTTTAGTTCAGTTTGAATATACACACTTCTTTTGACAGAGTTTTTCTTCCTGAAATTTTAATGTAAAGATATTATTGTCTCTACACCATAAGGACATAGCAAGCAAGTCCTTGAAGAATGTGTGTCGCATTTGTTTATCTGTGATTCAAGTGTTCTGTGAAGTAGAGTTTCATGTGGGTGAAATATTTCTTACATTTATAACCTTTTTTTTTATAGAAATGGAAGTACAATTCCAGACCTCTACACCAACTAAGGATGCACACAGCCATAATAGGCATCCAAATTCATCTCGAAGAGGACTTGAACCTGGGTGATGGGTGGTATACATCCACACCTTCCCACCAACCGAGCTACCTCAAATGATTCTTGGCATTGCCATCATCTTCTGAATGACCTCCATATCATGCTTGCTAAATATTTCAGGATGATGCACGGCTGATGTGGAAGAAGGGAGCCCACCTCTGGGTCATTCACAGGCAGAGCAAGTAGGGCACATTCTGCTCTGACATAATCAGCTTCTTGAAGGCCTTCCTGAAGGCCACCAGTAGTTGGTAATTTCCACAACTAGCGCAGCTCCTGTGCCCCTGCACCAACAGAAATTGTAGCTTTACAACCCTGCAGAGTTACATATTTCATTTCCATACATATGGCTAAAGTTCCTGTCTTTGCCTGTGAGGTACAGACGTGTGCTTAGGGGGTGTACTTGTTCGCTCCGGATATTTCGAATTCATAGTTCTGCTACTGTAGCTAATTACTCTATTAACTAATTTGTAGCTACTAGTTCCACTAAATTTAGCATGCAAACTGACATACAAAACATGGAGAAGTCAAGATTATATTTAACAAGGACTTTATGACCGATAGCATGGCAAAAAAAGGAGAAAAAAATGCATCTCCGTGAAGATCGGATGGAGCTTCTCTCGCCCTTTATGTCGCCGTGCAAATCGATCGGCAACGCGAAGCATCCTGGACGCCGTCCGGAGGCGGAGCTACGGCGAGCGGCGGCGGTAGTGGATCCGTTGTATCCTGCATCACGCCGGCGAGTGGGGCCATGTACGGAGTACGGTGGTGGTATTTTTGAACCGTTCGATCACAGCCGTGCGGCGTAGATCGAGCAGGTAAAGAGACTCGCAAGGGTCCCTGCCTTAAGCCGTTTCCACCTCCCAGATTTGGATCGCGGATGTTATCCGCGATCGTGGACGCTCGATCATCGTTTCACGGCCCAGATTGAGGGGGAATCAGCACGTTGCGGTGGCGCTTTTTCTCGAAGGGCCCTCGCGCTGCTCGCTATTACCCGTCTCCAACTCCCAGATCTGGATCGCGAATTTTCACCGCGATCGTGGGCTGCTCGATCCACGCTGTGGGCCTCAAATGCGAAACGGGTCGAGACAGCGGTACCACAGCTTGACATTTTGGGGCGGCGGCGTGTGAATGTGTGATTTGGGCTTGTTTTGTACAGTTCGCGACGCCCGTCTCCACTCGCTCTCCTCCTCCTCCGGCGCCAAAACCCCCCAGATTTCTCCCGCCAGAGCGCAAAAACGGAACCAAAACCAGGCGCGCGCCCACGCGGCCACAAAACCCGCGGCAAAACGCCGGAAAACAAAACCCCGTCCCCCTCCCTCCAGCCCGCCCGCCCGCCCGCCAATTCCCCCGAAAGCACATTATAAGCTCGCGGATCTCGTCGTCCGCTCCCCGCAACTCGAAAACGTTTCCGCCGCCGCTTCCGCGAAATCTTCCGAGAGACGATTCGATATTTGATTTGGGTGGGATAGAGAAGGAAGAGGAGAGGAGAGGAGGTATGGCCATGGATGCCGCCAACTCGGTGACGCCGGGAGCCGTGGCCCTCATACTGGCGAACCCGTCGCCGGACTCCGCCGCCGACGTGCCGGAGATCGTCGTGCAGGTCGTCGACCTCAAGCCCATCGGCACCCGCTTCACGTGAGCGCTCCTCCCCAGTCTCTCTCCCCCTCCCTAACCCTCTTGCTGGATCTATTCTTTTTGCAAATAGCTCACCTCAAATCGCTCGTTTGGTCGGTCTTAGCCACCTGCTGGTTCTTTGCAATTTTGGGCTGCGAATTGGCAGATCTGTTCTTCTTTGCGCGATTCTTTTGGGTGGTCAGTGAGTTTGACGATCTATTGTTGCCTTGCAGTTTCATGGCTAGCGACGGGAAGGCGAAGATTAAGGCGATGCTCCCCACCCACTTCGCGTCGGAGGTCCATTCCGGCAACCTCCAGAACCTCGGTCTCATCCGCATCCTCGACTACACCTGCAACACCATCCCGAACCAGTCGGACAAGTAAATCCACGCGCGTCCTTTACCCCCATTAGGCCATTGTTGTGTATTTCTTGTGCTGAATCTTTGTGCTATGTGCATGTATGGCACTATGGCAGGGCCTTGATTATCACCAAATGTGAGGTCGTGTCCCAAGCGCTCGAAGCTGAGATCAAGACCGAGGTCAAGAAAGAAGAGGAGCCCGCGGTTCTTGTGATGCCCAGGGATGATAGCGTGGTTCTGTCCAAGCCCGCAGGTGCGCCCCCGGTTCCGGTTGTGTTGAAGCCGAAGCAGGAATTGAAGTCCGCGTCCCAGATTGTGAACGAGCAGCGCGGGAAGTAAGCGCTTCTTGCAGAGCCACATCCTTACTCTGCCGTCTCGCTTAAGACTTGTGAAGAATGGCAGTTCATTGCTATCCTTTTGTGCTTGCAGTGCTGCTCCCGCGGCGCGCCTGGCCATGACAAGGAGGGTCCATCCGTTGATCTCCCTGAATCCCTACCAGGGTAACTGGGTCATCAAGGTGCGGGTCACAAGCAAAGGCAACCTGAGAACGTACAAGAATGCCCGTGGAGAAGGCCATGTCTTCAACGTAGAGCTCACTGATGAGGATGTAAGTGCCTCTGAGTGATGTTGAATGCTCTGATACATGTAATTGCAGGTTATGTGAATTGGTTGTTCTTGCATGTGGATCGGTAAGCTAATTTGCTGCCTTTGTGTACAGGGCACCCAGATCCAGGCCACCATGTTCAATGAGGCTGCAAAGAAATTTTATCCGATGTTCGAGCTGGGGAAGGTCTACTACATCTCCAAAGGATCGCTTAGAATTGCCAACAAGCAGTTCAAGACAGTTCAGAATGACTATGAGATGACCCTAAATGAGAATGCTGTCGTTGAAGAGGCTGAGGGGGTAACTTTTATTCCTCAGGTGCAATACAACTTCGTCAAAATCGATCAGCTAGGATCATATGTTAATGGCAGGGAGCTAGTGGGTAAGTCTTTGTGTTCTTCATGCTGGATGTAGTGCTGTGACTAATTTTTACTCCATGTTCCATGTTTATTCCTGTAGATATTATTGGCATTGTTCAGAGTGTATCGCCTACTCTAAGTGTTCGAAGAAAGATTGACAATGAGACAATCCCGAAGCGCGACATCCTTGTAGCAGATGACTCGTAAGCATCATTTAGCCTGTTAACCTTGTTAAAAGCTTAAAATATTTGTTCTGATGCATGTGATGATTTACATTTAATTTGATGTCAGGAACAAAACTGTTACCGTTTCTCTTTGGAATGATCTTGCCACCACTGTTGGTCAAGAGCTCTTGGACATTGTTGACACTGCACCCATCATTGCTATAAAGAGCCTAAAAGTGTCCGACTTTCAAGGTATGTTTGCCATCCATATTCAATAAACTTATCCTGACTGTCACTAATATTAGATTCGCTAAGTGCATACTAACAGTTTTTACTAAAATTTGCCTTCCAGGCGTGTCTCTATCAACTGTGGGCAAAAGTACACTTGTGACCAATCCAGACTTGCCTGAGACACAGAAGCTTAGAACTTGGTAATATTCCCATCCTAAACACTTCCGGCTTTTGATTAGCTTTTCAAACTATCTACTAATATCCTTGACCATAATTTTTCAAACTACTATCTACTAATATCCTTGACCATATTTTGTCAAACAGGTACGACTCTGAAGGGAAGGGTACTTCAATGGCACCAGTC
Source organism: Ampelocalamus luodianensis (assembly GCA_036346255.1). Taxonomy (NCBI): domain Eukaryota; kingdom Viridiplantae; phylum Streptophyta; class Magnoliopsida; order Poales; family Poaceae; genus Ampelocalamus; species Ampelocalamus luodianensis. The sequence goes on from CM070621.1 coordinate 23,870,404, forward strand.
GGTGCAGATATGGGTGCATCAATGGCTGGTGGCTTGAGATCCATGTATTCAGATAGAGTTTTCCTGTCTCACATCACAAGTGACCCTACTTTGGGTCAGGATAAGGTACAATCTTGAATGTTTGCTACAGTACAGGGTTAATCTGAACCTGATGTCTGGTGCAGAATTCATGGCGGCAAAGTTGCAATTGCCCCAAGTTGACTTGTTTTGTTGTTGCAGCCTGTTTTCTTCAGTTTGAATGCCTATATAAGCCTTATCAAGCCTGACCAGACCATGTGGTACCGTGCCTGCAAGACCTGCAACAAGAAGGTGACTGAAGCAGTTGGATCAGGATACTGGTGTGAAGGGTGCCAAAAGAATGATGCTGACTGCTCATTGAGGTAAAGTTATGGCTGGAATACATCCATACCTGCTAGTGTTTTAGCTGATTGAAAGGCAAAGCTGATGTTAACTTGGCTACTTCAGGTACATTATGGTCATCAAGGTCTCTGATCCTTCTGGCGAGGCTTGGCTTTCTGTCTTCAATGACCATGCAGAGAGGATAATTGGATGCAGCGCAGATGAGCTTGATCGGATTAGGAAAGAGGTAACTTCTGCCGATTCCCACTATGACTTGGAAAATTGAATGTCCTGTAGGCTTTAGTCTTCAAAATGCATCAGTTTGCTTTTAAGCCTAAGATTCTGGTGCAATTGTTGCAGGAGGGCGATGACAGGTATCATCTCAAGCTGAAAGAAGCTACTTGGGTTCCTCATTTGTTTCGCGTCAGTGTTGCTCAGAATGAATATATGAATGAGAAAAGGCAAAGGATCACTGTGAGGAGTGCAGCACCGGTTGACTACGCAGCTGAATCAAGGTACCTGCTTGAGGAGATCACGAAGCTAACCGCTTGCTAGATGCAATATTTTGGTGAAGTTTGAAGTACCTGTCCAGGATGTTTTACTGTCATATGGCTCTTGAAATGTAGTAACTTAATGTTTTGGCCTTGCAGTTTTCACTGCATGTGCTTACTTGTCTTAGATCTTCTGTAATATATGTAGGGGTTTGCTTACCGTGATTCGAAGAGACCAGGATATGACGCTGTTAGGCAGTTCTTTGATCTTAATTATCAAGTTACGTTCTTGCTGGAACTGTGCTGAACAGATAGCGATAACTGTACTTCAGTACTAATTGATGTCAGTTTGCTGCGGCCCATTTCTTGCTGTGTATCATCCATCGTGTTTCTTTAACAAGTTGTCCCGATATATGATAGGTGAAGATAACACGAATGCATCACTTCACTATCTTATCTGTACTCTCTATGCCTTTGTCTCCATCCTTTTAAAGGATCCGTACCTTTCGATACCATGCCAGTGATAGTTCAGTTGCTCATTGAGTCATTATCTATGCAAAAAGGTCTGTAGAGTACAGATAACTATGAAGTTGCTGTGCATGCTAAGCTTCTAACTGGGAGATGTCAATTGCAACCAAGAATCGACGTTCTATCATTACTGACTGGGAGCTGCGAGAAGCCATAAACCATCAACCATCAACCAGTGGCTATAATGAATGGTTCACCATAAAATTTGCACAAGTACGAACTTCTGGGGCATCTGCTTGGAAAGTAGAAAAGAAGTTGCAGGACAAGTGATGCTAAGAACAATTCAACAGTGATCAATGAGTCATGTTATGATTTAGATGTTACGAGGGAGCAATTTCCCACCATTTCCTTAGAATAATAAGCATTGTAACATAAAGGCAATCTGACAATGAGATTCTACTCTGGAGCTAAGCTGAAGGCTGAAGCTATATAACACTTGCGAGATCCGCAGGTGGAGGTTCAAAAGAAGGATGGCGGAATAGGGTTGACAACAATGTGCCTCAGCGGGTTGGCGACGTTGCCACCTCCAGCATGCTTCACGAACTCCGCGGGAGTGAGGAAACTACCATGGCACACGCAGACGATCCTCACTTCCTCGCCTTTCCTGTACTTGTACAGGAAGCCTTCAACCCTCTTGCCGTTGGGGAGCCCCTTGGTGCACACGCATGGCATCTCCTGCATCATAATCCTCTCCACATCTCCCATGCTCTTAGCTCTTGCTGCAAGTCTTCCTGAAATGCGTTGCTGCTCTCCCCTGGAACCCAGGGCTGCTGCTCTCACTGCCAATGCCGAAGATGACCGGGTCGTTGTGATCATGCCGTTTGTACCCTCGGTAGGGAGTGGAATGGCTGGTGACGGGCTATGCACTTCACTGTTAGGAGTTCCTGGAAGAGGCGGACGTAGATAGGCTTTAGTGAGGATCAGAAGCAAAGGCTTTAGTGAGGATCAGAAGCAAAGCTGATGAACGTAGAAACAACGGAATAAGCACCAAATGCTTTGAACAATTGCATCAATAAAAACAGTTCAGATCTATCAGCGTTGACCATATAGAGTATAAAAATCTTGAGATATAGCTCAACAAGAAGGATTAGTTACGGAAGTCAATACTTGGTATTTTTTTCTCACTACCTATTATTTTTCTTTTAGAATTTTCTCATTTCCTACTCAAGAACATGTTCTAATGTGCCTTGTGATACATATTTTATAAGGACTTTCCATACTTCCAAGGCTACAGAAATAGTTTTGATCCTTCTGCCCGGGGTCCAAAGGTCCAGATTAATCCAGATCACTCATTTGTTACACATATGATGTATTTTAGTTGATATGGTATTTTATACTTCAAATGCAGCGACCACAACAACTGAACAAGATTCCTGTTCTTGGCACCATGCTTACTGGACAATTAAGACACACACTTCAACGGTTTAAAAAGATATACACTTAAACTCACATTAAATAAATAAGCCGAGTTTCTTAAGGTTCCCCAAACAACTACATGATTAACTTGGCATACCTGATTCAAAGGTTCTGAGTAGCATAAGGAACTAAACATGAAACTAGGTAATGATGCAATGTCAGATAAAAATATGATGCTTGGTTAACAAGAAATATTTGTCATATTGTCTTAAATTAGTTAACTTAATGATGCAACAAACCAACAAAATACTTCACCTTTCCCGGCTGAGTTCTGCATCTTTGGTATTCCTGACAAACTGCTATCTTGTGATGTAAATTTAGCCTGATAAGTCGGAGGAAGCCCATTCGAGTGATGTTTTTCGTTGCTATGGTTCAGATTACCTCCTATCTGTTTATTCCCCATAGCAACATCAACAGAACTTTCCACTTTCTCGGCCCTTGCATTCATCTCTTCTAGTATCTGCCCAGCTGCCTCTTTTGAAACGTTGGAAGTGAGAGAGTTCCTCCTCTCAATCCTCTTCCTCTTCACCTCGAGCCTCTTCAGACTCTGGGCCTCCTTTCTCTTCCTCCACTCATCCTCAATGCCAGCGGGGAGTGAACTTGTCCTCATGAGGGTGTCTGCAATATTCACTACAGAAGGAAAAATAGGTTCAGTTAGACTATTCTCGAACTTAGTGCATGCTCACTAAAACAGATCATTTTATAAATGACAAGAAGTTGGGTTAAACAAGATTTGTTCGGTAATCTTTCACCAACACTGTTGCGTGTTTCGTCTTCCTTTAAAAATACATGAGAATTTGTAAGAGTAGTGATGGCTACTTGATGTAATATTTATTAAATCCTTGATTGGTCCGACATGAAATTGACATCTACAAAAATATACATGGGGAAATAACCCCAGAACACTTTACTGGAATGCTTGAATGAATAATGATGAGGAACAACAAGCAGAACAGGAGGGAGGGCTGAGGAGACACTCCACAAATTTAGATGAGCACAGAAGAGAAAGGAGCTTTACTAATAAAGTAATAATTGTACTAGAAACTCTTTCTAGTGCCATGTCACTTAGTACATGCGCAAGATTAAGGTCTTGACTTCTGTGAATCATGATGCCACTGGTTGGCTGGATCTTAAAACTTCCCTTGTCGTGTCCTCTGTCCACTGACCATCTTTTGCTGACACTTGTTCACTGACAAGTGGTCACTCCCTCAATCTTTTGAGCTTCATTAATTTTGAGGGAAAGTCCAGTAGGTACACGTACTCAAAGGGTCAACGCAATGGCATAACCAGAAATTGGTGACAAGGCGGAGGGGGGAACATGTAATATGGGAACTCTAGTATCTAATCAGTTCACGCTATAATTCAAATGTTAAGAAATACATTGTATGTTATGAACAATTCAAAAATGGCTTCAAATATTATATTTCTTTCATCTCGTAATACAAAGTACTACTTATGTCTATAGATGTCTGAGCCATGCAATACGGTGTACGGGATGTTGATGGTGGACAGGACTGGAATCATCCATAAGAAATATTGCTGTTTAAGCAGTATTCCTAGACTTCCCACTTTACCAGTGGCAGCCATGCTAGCCTAGCTTGACCAACTCTTATTTGAGTATTTCTTTTCCTTATGCAATTTTAACACTCTGTACTGTTCACAAGCGTACTGCATTTGTAATCTGAACTAACCATGCTGTTCATCAATGTAAAATATCATAGTAACACCCTTCCCTCTGAGACCTGCATTTTAAGTATGACACATCGTCTCTAAGTAACATGCTTCCCTATTCAGAAAAAAGAAATCTGTAACATGCTTCCCTATTAAGACCTCCCATTTCAAGTTAACATTCAATCCAAACACTACGGGGAGATGTTAGAAGGTACACACCACCACTTACAGACATATGTTTATGAAACGTGACCTAGAGGGCTGCTAGACCAGAACTAACATCCTGAAACTGACTTTCCAAGCCATTCAGCTGCTTAATGCCATCAACTGTACACAGTTGATGGTAGTACCGTAGTAGACTGCGACAGGCAACAGTTGTAAACAGACCAACTCCATTGTTGGATGATATAAAGTTGTAAACTGAAAGCACGGCAAGCAAGCTGTATGACAACTCCTCGGTGCTAACAAGGTGACAAGACCTCATTAGCTTGCCAAAGCCCCATACCTAGGAACTCCACACAAGTGTCCTACTCCATACTTTATTCACCAGGCGCAATTGGCAAATGGCAAGCCCCAATTTCACTTTCCTAATGTGCACAATGGCAAGTCCCAATTTCACTTTCCTAATGTGCACAATACTCACAAATCTCAAACCAATCTTATAAATTCTCGGGTCTGTGTCTACAACATTCAACTATAATAACTCATATTTCCATCACATGATTTAAAATCTAACATATACTTTTAAGAGAATGAGCAAAAACAAAGACAAAAACATGAAATTCTGTACCAACAAAACACGGTGAACCTGTTATGTTCCCAAAAAAATTCATAATAAATTTGGATCAAATTCATCTTATGAGAAGAAGTGCAAATCTCAAATCATATCGGGAGAATGAAAATTTGACTATTTAAAAAATAATATAAACAGACGAATGTTGTTTAGCAAAACCGTAAATTCTCATGCCTATTATTCATAGTTAACACCATCTTACCAAAGCGATCGCAATAAACATTGCTAAGTATAAAATTTCAAAGCTAAAAATACCACCTTTGTATGCAAAAGGACTAAACATAGCATACACCCCCATGGAAAAGACGCACCTTCCAGTCTTTGCCCTTCGCCGTCCGATGAGCCCGAGGACGGGCTCCCGCTCCTCGGGAGCCTCGCCGCGGGCTCCACCTCGACGCCGTTCCCACGGCAACCGCTCCAGTCATCTAGCCTCTGCTTCTTCCCCACCTCTGACTCCGGCTTAACCGGCAGTGAGCTCGTCCTCGCGAGCGCGGGCGACGCCAGTGCCACCTCCTCCGGCGCCAGGATGGACGCGACCGAGGACGACCTGGCGAGCTTCTCCCCCCTCCTCTCCAGCCCGAACCGACCGCCGAGCGACAGCCCAAGGCTAAGCTCCACCTCCTCCGTCTCCAAGTCCAAGCGCGGTTTCTGCTCGCGGCGGGGGCCGTCTCCCCTGCCGATGCCGCACAGCAAGTCCCTCGAATAGTCCTCCATTGCGCGAGCTTGTCACAGGAAGCTCCCGCGTCCAAGAAGAGCCTGGCGCGAGGGGGCCCAAGAACAGGACACCACGGTGAGCCAAGAGGAAGAACTGAGCACAGGATCAACCATTCCTGGCGCAACGGAAGTCGGATTGGGGTGGAGAAGGCGGGGAGGAGAGAGGCGACTTACGAGGATTGCTGGGGGGGCCCGGGCGAGGAGGGAGGAGGCCGCCATTGGGGACGCGCTGCGCTTCGCTCTTCGCCGGGGCCTTGTGCGCCTCTCACGGGTGACGGGGAGGAGGAGAAGGAGGAGGCGCTTCTCTGCAAAAGTTCTCCTACTTTTCGGGCTCGGCTTTTGCTTTTGGGGCGTGGGGCTTCTTCGGAATTGCAAACACGGCCCTGCGGCGACGCCTCGCGCGACACGTGTCGAGACCGGACGACGCGTGGCGCGGCGGAAGCCGAACGGAGCCGAGCCGGAGGGGTAGAGCTCGGCTGGAGCTGAGCCCGTGGGGTGTACATGGAGCCATGGGCACGCGCCGGGGCCGGTGGGCTACCGGCTGAGCGACACATCTGGTTTCGATTTTTTTTATTACTTTTGCTGACTTGTTTTGACTAAGCCTTTCGTGATTTTTTTGGGGAGGAATCTTTTGTGGAATTTGTAGGTGAACGTGACGAGTAATATGACACACATGATCGAACCTATTCAAAAGATATCTACTTTACTGTTATGCCTTTACTCTGAGAGCTTGCAAAATAGGAAGATGTGAATTTGACGGTCAAATTAAGAACTTATTCTATACCGTGGGAGCTAAAGTGTGGCATGGAATAAGAAGTTAAGCAAGTACTCCACCACATGCCCTCAGAAAGACATAATTGAGCACAAAATTTGCATAGCCAGACCTCACAAAAAAAAATCGCAAGAAAAGAGAACTGCATAGCCGGCTCTAAAGAACAGCAGGGTAGAGCTCGGTTCGTCGAGAGCCACGGGAAAGGAAGGACAGCGCGAGAAGGCCGGCGACGATTTGGAGCAAAAGATCACCACCTTCTCCTGTCCTGCCACGTGGGCCCGACACCACCCGACTCGCCCAGCTCCTTTTCAGGTACCACCCGCGCCTCTTCACACCCAAACCACCCCCACATCAGTCACCGACAACCGGGCCCCACGCACGTAACCCCCACCCACAGCATCAGGGAAAGTCTCCCGAGCCTTGCCCGCCTTTCGCGAGGACGCGAGCGCGCCCCGCCCCGCGCCACGTGTGTGCGCCGGCGCCGACCGCGACACGTTCGCGCCCAGCTAATAAAGGCGCCACCACGAGGGGGCCCACCCGCAAGTTGCCCAACTTGCCCACATGAGCCGGCCCACGTGTCGATCCGCCACAGGCCCCGTCGCCGACGTCAGCTGCTGGGCGGCCGTACGAGGCGGACGCGTCACCCCGGAGGTGACGTATGGCGGCAGGGCACGTATCGCATGGGCGCCCACTTGCAGGGCGCGCTGTACGTGGTGGGGCCGGGGGCACATGACGATCCGGCGCCGGAGATACGGCGGGCCGTGCCGTCGCTGTCTCGCAAAACCGGTGGTGGGATCAGCGGGTTTGCCCCCGCCGCGCGGCCTGATTGGATCGACGATCAGGATCTCGGGGGAGAAAAATGGCACGAAAGCTCGCATGCCTAGCCATGCCGTCGCCGTCTCCACGTCAGTTGATGGCGACACTGCCTGGCTAATCAGGTGAACTATGCTAGCAACAGTTGCTCCAGGAAAAGAAGTGGACTTGCTAACTGTGAATGGCATGGTCGGGGAAATAAATTCTACCAGGGCCCCGTGAGCCACTCCTCCGTAGCCATCCATCCCGGAAAATATCACTGTGTATTTGTGTAGGTGAAGAGGTCGGACAGTTGTGGATCCTCTCTGGAATTTATTTCCATGGTTGGTCTTAGTTTTGTTAAGAAACCTAATTATGAATAAAAGATTAAACCGTTTATAGATGGCTTTCATCCTTGTAGACTATAAATATGAGGACCATCATATACAACAGAGATACAGATGAATAAAGATATCTTTTTTCCTATACCGTGTCTCTCAATTGTGTGATTGTTCTTGTTATTCTACCGATAATTGTTCTGGAGATTCTACTGACGGATTCTATTATTTAACACACTTAACATTCTTCTTTAGATTAATCCCTTACTTGCCACTACAAAGTGAATATATAATTCCTTATATATCACTCAGTGTGAGGCTGACATATGGTTGCAGATCTACATATTAGTGAGATATCAGTGGCATATAAGAAACATATGAAGTTATTCAATAGTATATAAGGAAATATCCCTTGTTCTTTTGCTGGATTAATTTTGTGGGGTAATTTATGAGCAGCCAACTGAATCAACCTACATGCCCAGGGACTTTTCCTATTAGAATGGGAGTATTGCTTAGCATTCCAACTTTGTTTACGATCCTTCATTAAACCGTACTGTTGGTGACGTGCACATGCAATTATATATGCAAAGCTTGCCTTCCTTTGCATGCTTTTCGCCCAATAGTCATACTACTAGTACTACTAGCTGGCGTTGACAGTGCCAGACTACCAGCTAATGATGATGTTTTTGGACGAAATTAATACTGGTTAGTAATGTTAATCGTGCAAAGACTAATGTTTACGGCCATACAAGTTTTCACTCCCTTCCACTGTCAAGAACGTATATCTGGTGAAGTGTTCAGTTTGTTAAAGAAGAAGAACAAGAAGAAAGTACCCTTACTTGCTTTGGATGACGATAATTGAGACTCTGACAGAGCCCCGTTTTTTTTAGAGGAGACTGTCAGGAACGTGGGCTGTAAGAGCTGGTTGCCGGCCTGGACAATGCTAGTGGGCTAGCTCCATGGCCTAATCGGTTGGGAATGGCATCATTACATAGGAAGCAAGGGGCAGCAGTAAGGGGTATCGAAGAAAATACAGACAGAAGGCTTTGCCTCCGCTCCTCCTCCTCCCTACTGCTTCCCAGTCCCCATTCTTCTTCATCCCCAATCTAGTTGCTCCTTCCTCAATCTCTACTCTATTCTTCTCTAATTAGTATCTCCAAACACTTGTATCTAGAGTGCAATGAGACCTTTGTATCCTGTGTTGGTAAGTATTCGGTGTTGACTGAGTTCATCCGACAAGGTTCGTAATAAATGGTATTAGAGCCATCGATTTGTGGGATTTCGAGCAAGAAGATGGTGTGGGCGACTCATGGTGGTAGTAGTTGTGGTCGGTGTCCGGATCAGTACGGTGGAGGTGTCCATGGAGGAGGCGCCCGCCACCTGTTCGACGAAATGCCGAGCCACCAGGAGGTGTTCTTCGCATCACGATGAGCCATGTGCTGTATACGGTGAATGAAGAGGTGCTGCTGCAGGTCTTCGATGCTTATGGGGCAGAGCAAGTGGTGGTGCTCGAGAGGGCAGACCATGTCGAGGTGCTCGTTCGGTTCCGATCGAGCCACGACGCGGAGCGGGCTCGAGATGTCACCCATGGGCGCTGCGTCTATGACGGTTGCTGCTGGCTGGACGTCTAGTACATGTAGTCGATCCCCAGTGACAGTGTCGTGGCGACGCCCGCCACATGTTCAACGCTGGGATTGAGCCACAACACCGACGTGTCGATGGCCGCGGCTACCTCAGTGGCGACGACACTGTAAGATCAAGTAGGCCGACTAGAGGGGGGGTGAATAGGCGTTTTAAAACTTTTAAGAGCTAAAACCGATTTATAATGCGGAAGCTAAATATCAATTCGGTTTAGCCTAAATCAACCAAGTTCACTAAGTGCACCAACAATACAAGTCAATAATAAATAGAGCAATTTAGTAAAGACTTGTAAGCTATCAACTAAAGATATGATTAACCAAGCACATACAAGATAGCAATCATACAAATGAATAAACAATTATATAAAGAATGTAAATTGCACAAAGTAAAGCATATGAAAGCTAATCACAAGAAGCACATGAGACACAATGATGTTTTATCAGTGGTGGTCGGAGACTTGCTTGGTCTCCCATAATCCACGTTGAGGAAACCCAAACAAATTGGGTTGGCTCCACAAATTAAGCCTTCCTCCGAGGTATCAACCACCTCGCTCCACTAGGGTTGCTCTTACTCCACTCCGGAGATGGCGAGCACCAAGCCACTCACAAATGCCCGGGTCTTCTCACAAGCTTCACTTGAGAAGATCACCGACGCACGACGCCCACGCGCGCCTAGGTGTCGGCAAACACAAAGAGTAACAAGTCACCAACTTTCACTTGAACCAATCAAGTGTCAAAGCTCTCGTGGATATTAAATCCACCACCTAATGCAACACATGCAATAGGATCTGCCTCTCAAACCTCACTAAGCGCAACACATACACAAATGGGAATAGAGGGCATGCTCTTAGCTCAAAGGAACTCAATGGGGCACCAGCAACTCTCCCTCACACAGCCAAGGTGGGTATTTATAGCCCACACACAAAAACTAGCCGTTGGGAGAAGATTCCAGAGAATCGACAAACCGTCCCGACGCCAACTAATGGTCGGTCGATCACCAAGTGCCAACTGCTATAAAACTAGCCGTTGCACTTACAATCGGTCTGACCGCCAGCCAATGGCCGGTCAGACCGCTCAGACCGCCAGAGAGGCCGGTCAGACCGCTCGACTGAGCAACCGATCAAACCAGAAAACATCTCTTTTGGAAAATACGTACCGCCATACAAATTTCGGTACTACCGCACTCCGGTAGTACCGTTTCAAACGTCCGGTACTACCGCACTTCGGTAGTACCTTTTCTAAGGACCGGTACTACAGCAGGTCGGTCAGACCGCCCGAAACACGTCGGTCAGACCGCTCGGTCGATAACCAAGAAAGTCGCTCTCTGGAAAAAGCTGACCGCGACGTTTAACTGCGATGCCGGCCGGACCGCCACAAGTCGCGGTCGATCGCCAACAATACGGGGCGAGAATGACTTTGCACATTTGCTTCAACTCAATTTGCAAAACATATTTGCCAATTGATGCAACATGTACACAAAAAGATGAAAGCTAGATTATCAACAAGTTGCAAAACACATTTGCCAACTTTTAGAATCACTGCCACAAGGAATAAGGTACATGGACTTAAACCGTTTGCAAAACACATTCGCAAACAAAAGTCACATGCTACAAGGAATAACCATGAGCCTCAACTATTTGCAAAACACATTCGCAAATATAGGCAACATGTTAAGTTGAGCTAGAGCAAACACAATGAGCTTATCAACACATGACTAACTCAAGTTACTGATTAAGACCCCTCTTAATAGTACGACAACCTATTCTAGCAATCCGGTCTCCAACCAACCACCGAGACCGGTAAAAGACTAGGAACAAATCCTTAGCCCTGACTAGTCATACATTTTCCTTGCGCAACCACTTGAAGCTTGATGACACACATCCTCGCTTCAAGTCCGGGTTATTGACTTAATGTCCATCAACATATGATAACATCTTTCATCTCAGGTCTTGACATGCATCAACTCATGATGCACTCTTCATTTGACCTCTATCAACACATGATGGATTCTTCTCGACTTGATGATCAACTCATAATCATCTTCTCTTCTTGAACTTGATATGCATCAACTCATGATGCATCCTTTACTCCAAGCTCTTCACTTCGGGATCTCGACTCGAACATCATCAACACATGATGATTTCCATTTCCCCGATCTTTGACTTGATGACAATCAACACATGATATCATCCGAAGTCTTCAATCACATGGAACATAACCTATTTCACCAACTCATAGAAAAATGTTAGTTCCACAAGGTGATTGTCATTAATTACCACAACAAACCATTAGCCAATAATGGTGGGACAAGATACCGCAATCTTTCCCTCTTTGGTAATTGATGACAACCAACACAATTACAGATAATTGAATATATTTGGTATGAGTATATATGAACTACATAAGTTATATATACTCAAAGGATATATGAGCTTATATGAACTACGCAAGTCTCATATGCTCATATGGATATATACAAACTATACTAGTTGTATATATTCAAGGATACGGGTATATATAAACTACACAAGTTACATATACTCATATGAATATATTAACTACACAAGTTAAATATATTCAAGGATATATTTCAAAGTAAAGGTCCTAAGTATGTGGACATAAGAATAGGATTAAGTCCATTCTTCGTCCCTCAACTCTTGCCTTAGTTTAAATTTCGTCCCTGAAGTTCAATACCGGGTATAACGCGTCCCTGAAGTTTCTAAACCGTGCAAAAACCGTCATCTTTTCCTTTGGAAGCCGGTTTTGTGCCACGTGGTCCAAATATTCCGGTCCATCGTGGCACGTTTCCAGCGTGGACGCTGACTGTGTACCTTCCTACTTAGCCTCCGAAGAGCGCACCGCCGCCGCACTCTCTCTCTTTCTCGCTAGTAGGGGATTAGGTTTTCTTTAGTGTTCCCCGATGAGTGGAGGCGGCGCCATGGCGAGCTCTGGTAGCTCACGGTCGCCGGCGACTGGAGGAAGCTCGAGGTCGGCGGCATGGAGTGTACCCTCCATCGGCGCGGTCCATGGTCCGTCCACATCGCCTATCCCGTACAGAGAGCGTCCGCTGGAGTACGCTCCAACTATCCTTTGCCACTGCGGGGAGAAGGCGGGTAGGTGGATTTCATGGAGCGACTCCAACCCGGCACGGAGGTACTTGACATGCATGCGAGCGCGGGTTAGTCTTGAAGTTTAGGGTTTCCTGACTGATTTGTGAATTGGTTGATTTGTATATTTGAGGGTTTCCTCATTTGTGATTGGTATTTGAAGGTTGGAGGCTGCAAGTTTTGGGCATGGTCTGACGATGAGACAACCCCGTTCCTGAGGCAGGTGCTACTGGATTTGCGCGATGTTGTTAGGGCTTTGAGGAAGGAGAAAAGTGAGCCCAGTGCAAGCTTTTCAGATGCAATACAAGAGTTGAGCGAGGTTAAGTCAAGGAATGGAGAGTGTGTTGTAGCACTGACCGCCAAATTGAGGGAACATGAAGCTTCCCTAGTTGGACTCGGTGCTAGGGTAGCAAAGCTGGAGAAACAGAGAAGGATTTTATTGTTCTTGTTTGGTGTTTTTGCTGTAATATTAGTCAGTACTAGGATCCCCAGTACTATGTGTATGGCATGAAACTGAAATTGCCCAGTCATGTAAGCCTGCATGATGTATGAATGTATGAGAAACAGAGAATGATTTTATTGTTCTTGTTTGGTGTTTTTGCTGTAATATTAGTCGGTACTAGGATTCCCAGTACTATGTGTATGGCATGAAACTAAAATGGATTGCCCAGTCATGTAATATCCTGCATGATGTATGAATGTATGATATATCAATGTATGAATGTTGATATATCCCTGTTCCATTGTCTGTCAGTTTGTCACAATGTTTCCATGCATTGTCATCGATCGATCAGAATGTGGTATGTGTATGAGACCAGAGTATGTACATGTAAGCATCCACAACCAGCACTGTCCAAGTAGTTCACAACACATTGGATGTATGATATATCAATGTATGAATGTTGATATATCCTTGTTCCATTGTCTGTCAGTTTGTTACAATGTTTCGTGCATCCGCCGATCGATGCAGAATGTGGTATGTGTATGAGACCGAGTATGTACATGTAGTTCGAACCGGCATCCACAACCAAGATCTTGTCCAAGTAGCATCGCCCAATGTAAGCATCCACAACCAAAGACCTTGCCCAAGTAGTTCGAACACATTGGATTGCATAAGTTTGGGATGACATTACAAGTCACAACGGGTATCATTGAACATTACAAGTCTGGCAAATACATGCCAACACATTAAAATGCACCAAGTCTGGCAATTACATGCCAACACATGAAAATGCACCAAGTCTGGAAATAACATTTCTAGCTATGACATCACTGATTAGTTGGTGGTATACCCAGAAGCTTTGCAAGCTTTGAATTACAACTTTTATTCATCTTGCTTGGAGTTAGCTTCTTCCTTTGGCGTGGAGGTGCTCGGGCTTTGGCTTCACCGTGTCGAACGGATGTGACTTGGATGTTAACACATGACTTTGCACATGACACGCTTGCCTCCAAATTCATAGTAGCAGAACCACCATGAGTTGTATTGACTTTGGCGTATGGATGTTCGATGATCCTCGAGTTGGCATGCCAGTCAGAGGTACATATGTATTCAGCTAGAGGTTAGTAGTTTGCCAAATGCAAGTAATTGGAAATCAAGCTATGTAATTAGGTACAGATGAACCCACATTCTGAATAGTTGTCTCTGTCCTCTCTGAGTACAAGATTCCTACCCCAGTGCAGCTCCTTTTGGTTTGAGTAGGTGGGTAGCTAGCCTTTCTCTTCCTGCCTGTTTTTGCACAGCTCTGTTGTGAACCATGAACAACATCCTGCAATTCAGAACTCTGTCATGTGCATAAACTATCTAATAAATAATAGGATATACTAATGGTAGTGCATATTACCAGGGGAATAGGGGTAGCTGATGCAGAATTCCCAACACTGGTTGGGATGTTCTGATGTTCTGATGTTTGTTGACCCTGGCTGGGATGTTCTGATGTTTGTTGTGCTTGCCCATTTCTCCTCTCACAGCTAGCTAGACCTGTTGTGTCCAATCCCCTTGCAGAGCCTGCACCTAATGATTGTGCCAACCTTAGACATTCTTGTTCCTTTAGGCTTCTCATTTTGCTCTCTCTTCCTATTTTTCTTTGGTCTGCCAGGCATTTTCTGTAACTTTGGTGCCCTTGGTCTTGGCCTCTCAGATGTGGGCCAACAACTCATGCCCTCAACAGGCTGCAAGCAGTGCTCATAAGTCTTGTTGTACTATTCAATGGAGTAGCATGGTGCTATGTACTCATCATGGGAAGTGCTCCTCCAATAAATACAACAAATAGCATGTGGACAAGGCAAACCAGACAATTGCCAATACCTGCATGAACAAGTCTTGTTGTCCAAGTTAACTGTCCACCTATGATCTCTATGTGTGACCTCAAAACCATCCTTGCCATTGTACACTGCATGACAGAAAACAGATTCATTGATGTAGTCCTTCAGCTTCTTGAAAATATTAGGGCATATTGTACCAGTCCACTTCTCTGCCTTGCTTCTGTTGGTATGGATTCTAACCATCACTTTCCTCCTGATCCACTCAAGCATGCTGATGATTGGGAGGAACCTGGACTCAACTATGGCATGATTGAATGATTCACACATGTTGTTGTCCACAAAATCACAGTATGATCCCAATTTGAACCATGCCCTACTCCAATGCTGTGGATCTGTCCTCATGATTGCATTAGCACCTTCAGGGGTATCCTTTGCAAGATTTGCCCTATGGTGGTTGAATAGATCTACACTTGGAGCTTTGGCACATAGCCAGAATTTCTTCTGCCAAGCTTTGTCCTTGTAAGTCTTCCTGAAGTTGGCATAGATGTGTCTTGCACACATCCTATGCTCAGCTTTGGGTACCCAATACTCCATAGCATTGAGTAGACCCTGCAACAAACAAATGGTTAAGTACTGCTCATGTCATCTGAAATAAATGGTTAAGTACTGGTTTAGTAATGACACTTACTTTTTGTTGATCTGAGATGATAACCCATCCATCTCCATCTCCAATTTCTATGTCTCTGAAGAAAATCCCACAGAACCAATCCCATGCTTCATTGGTCTCCTTCTCAACTACAGCCCAAGCTATGGGGTACATCTGAGTGTTTGCATCTCTGCCCATTGCACAAATTAGCTCACCATTGGTTGGACCTTTGAAGAAACAACCATCCAAACCAATCACTTTCCTACATCCAGCAAGGAAACCTCTTCTGCAAGCATCCAAACATATGTACATCCTTTGAAATACAGCTTCTGTGGCATCTGGATGAAGCTTAACCACCACTGTGCTGCCTGGATTGCTCCTAAGAAGCTCCATTTGGTAGTCAAATACCCTGCCATACTCTCCCTTCTTGGAGTCTAATAGCTTCTGCAAAACTAGAGACTTAGCTCTTTTGCACTTACCAATGCTCACATCAGCATGCATTTGTTCTTGAACTGTTTGCTTCATGTGCTCAACCTTCCAGGTTGGGTTTGCCATGATGGTACTCTCAAACTTATCATATATCCTCCTGGAAGTAACAAGCTTGTTGTCCCTTCTTGGTGGGCAAATGTGCTCATCCTTGAAACTACTCACTTGCCAGCCTTGTGTCCTGCTGTTATTTGACAACAGGATGACCCAAGGACACTTTGGCCACTGACATTTAGCCCTAACCCTTAAGTTGTCATTCTTGGGAAACGTAATAAAATGCCTCCTAACAAGTCCATACTGCCTAACTGCTTCAATGAAAAGATCCTTGCTGCTAAAGGTCATGCCCAAGCTAAAGGTAGGGAGGCTGGCTTTTGGGTCATACCTGGGGTACTTTGGTTTCTTCCTCAGTAGCTCACCATCACTTCCTCCTTCCTCATAGCTATCCTCTTCCTCACTCTTAGAAAAATAAGAAGTGTCACTGCTCTCTTGTACTTTTCCCAAATTGTGTACTAGTCCAGAATCATCTAAGGCCATTAATTGCCCATCCAGGAGAAGGGGATCTCCAGATTTCAACTTCTTGTTGAAATCTTTATATCTCTTCTTGTTCTCAAGACCTTCCTCATCATCCTCTCGAGTTCTCGATCTCCGTAGATAATCACCGCGAACCGGAGTGATCCTGAATTCCACCCTCTGCCATTGCACTGTAGAACTTCTTCTTGGAGGCAATATCCTTTGCAGTATCAGCTGGTGATATTGGCATGACCTCAACCACCTTGCTAACCTCATCATCATCTGGCTCTGTCTGCATGCAAGCTTCAAACTCCTCTTCGCAATCACTGTATTCAGCTTCTGAGGCATCATCAACTCCCACTGCCTCAACATAGATGTCCACAACACCACCATTAGTAATACAGTCACCCATTATCTGGCAGGACTTGTCATCTGTTAGGATTCTCAGTCCATTCTTCAGAACTTTGCCAGGAAAAAGCCAAGTCAAAGATACCAACTCAACTTCCTCACAATGGTCCTTCAAATGGCCTTTAACCTCGGGCATCGACAACTTATCACGATCTATGTAAGACATACCCTCCCTGCCTCCGCAATAAAGCAATCGCTTCCCATCATCAAAGAAATCCCCATTGTAATGGAACCTAACAGCTAGCTTGTCCAAAATTTCCATAATCAACTATGGCACCTACATGACAAATAACATCCAACGATTCATACACTACCCTATCCGAAAAACATACGAAATTGGCGGCCACAAAACACCAAACCTAATCGCGCAATACAAGCCACAAATCAGGCCAGATCTAAGAATAAAGAACTCACTAGGGTTCACTGATGTAGCCGACGGCACCCAGTGTCTGCCCTCTCAAGCGAGGGGGGGTCCGGAGGGGGGATCCGGCGACGGGGGATCCGACGGGAGGGATCCGGCGAGAGGGGATCCAGCGACGGGGGATCCGGCGGGGGGAGAGTGAGGTGTTCACAGCATTTTGGACGTGCGACTCGGTCAACCACTTGCCAACGTGGACGCTACGGTGGCACGAAACCGGAATATTTGGACCATGTGGCACAAAACCGGCTTCCAAAGGAAAAGATGACGGTTTTTGCATGATTTAGAAACTTCAGGGACGCGTTATACCCGGTATTGAACTTCAGGGACGAAATTTAAACTAGGGCAAGAGTTGAGGGACGAAGAATGGACTTAATCCCATAAGAATATGGACCAATATTAATGAAACCATAAAATATAGAGTGAACTCCCCCTAAATGTGTGCATACACAAATGTGTAATAAAGACATATGCACATATTCAAGTTAACCTTTTGGTGAAGTTCAACCTATATTTTGAGTCCGAGAAATGCAACAAGATATAATAAAATGATGTCGAATGCATACCTCTTTGATCTTTAAATCCCACTGAGACTAAGCAATTTGTATGACAATAGAAGTGTTAGTCTTATAAAGATTTGTTATTTGGAAAGCATACCTCATTTGATTTTTACCTCTTTATCAATTTGAGACTAAACAGTAGATATAGCAAAAAGAGTGTTAGTCTCATAAATAGATTTGTCATCAATAACCAAAACTCCATTAACATATAATGGCGGGTCTAGATTCTTCAGACACTCATGACCTCGACCACCTCAACGGCCGCGACAACGACTTTCCTTGTCACCGGAGCTTAGGAAGCCCCACGCGAGGAGCTCAAGGAATTGGCTCTCGAGGAGACATCGAAGGAGCCGAAGGAGACGGTCCAGGAGTTGTGCAAGAAGATACTAGCCACGCTGAATAGCATGATCGAGAGCGGCCGTGACGTCAACCTCGACACCTCCTCCAATGTCGTTGAGCCTACTGGTCACTATGTGGTCTCCTTGCCGACGCCGCCCACCACCGTCAAGTTGAGCGACATCATTGTCTCCAGCCCCGTGCCACCGGTCGCTGCTGATTCAGTGCGTGACCGCCCGGAGCACTCCGATGATCACAAGGTGTTCGAGCAAATACTGAACAAGAGTACGGTGGTACTTTGGCCGCTAACATGAAGATGACCGAGCGGCAACCATGTACGCACCTGTACAAGTGGAGGTCGTGGGAGAAGGTGCTGACTTACGATTGACACCATGGCTGGCGTTCATCTGCTATCAAGGTGACTCGCAGACGAAGTAGCCGTGGCCACCGCCACCCTTCCATGTTAAGCAGCAGAAGTTTCTCTCTGGGTGTGTCTCAAAAGTTCCTTGTGAGACCCCGGGGTATTTAACTTGTAATGCTTAGTTTAGCATCACAAATAAAATATCCCGTGCCTCGGGAAAATATGTACATCCCAGAAATGCTGTACATACACCCTTTTACAAAATTATGCGTCAATTCCATTCAATCGCATAGAACCGAAGCACAACAATAAAAGACATACAATAGAGATTTATTACAACAAGGGCCAACCGGCCAAATAACAAATAAGTAGCGGAAGCGAAAGTGCCATAAGATGGCGATAAATAAAAGCCAATTAGTGTGCCTTTTTACCCACAAGGCAACCAACCGGGCCGCCAAGCTAGTCGTCAAACCCGCAGCACATCTCACAAAAGGGAAACCCTTGGGACTCACCTTCTTTCTCTGCAACAAAAATATTAAGCAAAGCAGCTGAGTACAAAAATTGTTTTTGTACTCGCAAGACTGACGTGTAAGGGTAACAGAACTATAATTAGCTACATGCAAGCTTTATTTAAGTGGAGGGGGCTCTGGACTTACTTTTAGCATAAAGCAAGTTTTCATTTGCAATAATGTAATAGATTGAAGGCAATTTGACAAATTGTTTGCAATAGTTGAAATAACTGCGATACAATAATAATAATCAACAATAAAGACAACCTGGAAGTGACTAACCCAATAGTCACCACAACAATAGCATGAACTACCCGTTCATGCCAACCCATCAAGTTTTAATTTTAAAAGGTTATAGTCTAGTTCTTGCACGACCTTACCAAGCATGTCCATAACCTAGGACGAGGCTATTCGAATAGATTTAATACCCTGCAGGGGTGTACCAATGTACCCACACTTCAGACCGCCTTTTTGCCACCGGATGAAGCATACTACCTTTGGTATGCCGGCACGGCTAAGTCCTACGAGACATTTCCAATGGAAAGAGCTAATCAAGAGCCGCACGTATGGGGGTTAACCCTTAGTGATCTGCCGACGAAATATGGATCACAAGGACCCATACGTGGAGCAGGAGACACCGGCCTCGGCGGGTGCTCCCCTCCCCACAAACACGTCCATGTTGCATATACCCCATATGCAACCCACCACGCGACTCATTAATTAACACCCCCCAAAGTACTTAGTCAAGAGAGGTCCCATTTCCCTCTAGTGTGGTTAGCACGCAAATGCGCTGGCTTAGTGACACAAGTAACTCGGTCCTTACATGACATGGGCGACATCCTTCAAACCCGGGGGAGCCTGATGAACCACAGCCCCCCGTGCACGCTGAACCCGTGCACCCACCGAGAAACAACCAAGTTTCGCCCACGTCCAAACCATTTTATTTTTAGTTTTTGGTTTGCACAAATAAACAAAACTCCAGGTATGAATCATAAGTAATAGCAAGTTTTGTGTGATCAAGGTTACCGACATAAGTCAATAACCGCCCAATTCTACCGGTATCTAAGCATTGCTAAGCATCATATCGCAAAGATAAATAAAAGGCCCTAAATCATTCACCGGGCTCTAATTCACCAGTGAGAATAATATTCCTAAGGTAGTGGCAGGGGTGAACAATTTCAAGGCAACAATGCAATGGGATTAACTACCTCTAATCGATAAAATTAACTTTGACACAAAAGCATGCATACATACAAGTTAAACAAAATATTAGACTTGAAAATAATGGGAATGAACTGGATATGATCAAACTGCTTGCCTTTGCCTTGCTAAAGATATTCGACTTGCTGCAGAGGATCACTCTCGTAATCAACGTCATCTAACGATAAAAACTGCCAAAGCGAAAAACAGCGAATAAACACCAGAATGTCAAAAGTTTCCAACAATTAAGAAATAATACAGAAGAAAGGTAACGAATTTAGAGACATAAATTATTTGATTTAGAGTTGAATGTAATTGGTTATGAATTACTGAAATTGAGATTATAGCATAAGGTATATCGCTACTTAACTAACCAAAAGCTCAATTCTCGGCTTACGATAAATTTACTCTTTTAGACTGAATTGCCAAGAGCTAGATACTAAGAAATTGTACTTACTAGTTAAGTGATTCAATCAACCTTCTACTAAACAACTTAATGGAAAGAGGCTGCAATCTGCTACTTGCTATATAACATGATCCAATGGCCTACGGCCAAAACATACCTTCCAAGTTACAGGCTTAAGTACTAACTACTTTGATTAGGAAGCAAGTTAGCGGGTCAGGTTGAGAAATAACATTTAACTCATCAACAGTCGACAAACTTGTACTAATCACTGAAAGGAATCCAATAATCACTGAAGACTGGATAAAGGATCCCCTAAATCAGCCTTGCCTTTGCAACAATTTCAAATATCACCACTTAGCTCTAATTTCCCATATCATCTTCTAAACGAAATTTAATCACTCATGCCAAACAATTGACTTTACTAACTAGACTACCTGACAACTAATTAACCAAACACTAACTAACCAACTAAAGTTATCTAACACATTTAGCAAACAAAGCTACACATATGTACAAGGACATACCACTAGCATTTTCCAAATAACCTTAAAGACTCATCTACTAACAGGGAGCATTCAAATGGGCCAGCTAATAACTTTGGTACTACCTAAACCTTGCCCTTGCAAAATATTCAACACCATGCGGTTAAAATTCTAGAAATCTGCATTAGTCAAGAATTTGACTTACTGTTCTCTCCAAACTTATTTATTTCCTATATAATCATAGATTTCAGTGTTTGCTTATGAG
This sequence comes from Ampelocalamus luodianensis, assembly GCA_036346255.1. Classification (NCBI taxonomy): domain Eukaryota; kingdom Viridiplantae; phylum Streptophyta; class Magnoliopsida; order Poales; family Poaceae; genus Ampelocalamus; species Ampelocalamus luodianensis. The sequence continues at coordinate 23,891,854 of CM070621.1, forward strand.
GACCCTAGTGATGCTTATTTTTTCAGATGAATGCAAAAAGACTAGATGGACAACACTCTTAACTACTAGAGTAAGTCCGACTATTAGCCTTCTAAAATATGATAATTTAGAGAGTACTAATTATACACCTACCGAAGCAAGATACCTCAGGACTAGAATGCTATGACGAACTTCCTTTAAACCTAACTTCCAACTTGCTAATTCACTACAGTGACCTAGATGATAATCAAAGTGATAACTAGTAGAGACAAAAGATGGTCTTGCTAAAAGGGGTCCCTGACAAAACAGATTTCTTACTTAAACATCTTCTCTCTTCTCTGATCATTCAACTGTTCAACTATCAGACAAAAGAGACCTCTTCAGCACTAAAATGCCAAAGCCCTGGTGAAATGAGCACATTCAAGAACAGATTCCTAAGCACATATCTTTCATCTCCATGCCAAAGAGGCCCTTATACTGACGCACTATGAATGCTAACTACTCTATGTGGCCTTCACAGATACAGGTTCAAGCATTCAAACAATTGCATCATCCACAACTAACCTACTGATCAATCATCATGACAAAAGAACCTTGCTGATCATACAAACACTCACCTAAACATGCATACACAGCGAGACATCTCCAGACAGGTCGAGGGGAAACAGTGGAAAACCGAAGGCGGCGTGCTATGCCGGCAGCTAGGAGGCAGCGGTGAGCCGGCGTCGATCTGGCGGTAGGGGCGATGGAGACGGAGCCGAGCGGCGCTGAGGGGCGGCCGAGGCGAGCTCCACCTGTAGAGACACCAAGTCATTCTTGGAGGCAATAAGACAAACACGTAGAGGGCAACAGAAGAAACCGAAGATGGCTCGGCATGAGGCGTGGAGGAGGGCGCAGCTCGGGCGACTGGTGGCGGTGAGCGGCTGCCGGGCGCAGGAAGACCGAGAGGGGACGGCGCTTGGGGTGCTGGCTCGGCCGGGGAGGTGAAGCGGCAAGGACGGCCGGGCCGAGGCGAAGGCCGACGCAGATCCGGCCGAGGAAGACGAGGCCGACGGCCGGGCGGATCTGGGCGCGATTTGAGGTGGCGGTGGCACCAGGTGAGGAGCGCATGGAGGGGGCGGGCTCGGCGCAGCTCGATTTGGCCAGGGGGAGGCAAGGGAATGGAAGGGGAAAAGCAAGGGGGGTTTAGGTTAGGGTTTTGAATTGGATTTCATTTTGACCAAATTAAAACTAGTTTGACTAGGTTGCTAAAAATAGCAATAAATTTTCAAAATTATGAAAATTTTGTGGGTATCCTCACGTTCATTTAAGACTTAGGAAAATTTATTTTGGTCACTTTTCATAAGCCAAAAGGTTAAAATAAATTCTTTTCAAACTTGCTTTAGTCACTTAGCTAGGATTTCCATGCATGTAATTTTCCTCCAGAAATTTAACAAGGATTGTTCTAGGGTTTGACTTTAGTCAATTGAGATGTTGGTTTTTGATTTCCCACAATTCATTTACAAGAATTATAGAATTGTTCAAAAACTTCAAGATGCAAGAAAAGTTTTAATTTCTACTCATTTTCTTACATTTGAAACACAAGTTGAAAATGGGGATGTTACAAACCTCCCCCCTTACAAAAATCTCGTCCCGAGATTTGGTTCACTCGGAAAAGAAGGAGGGGTAGTCCGCACACCGACGATCTTCTCGACCCCAGGTAGCTTCATCCTCGGAATGGTTTGACCACTGAACTTTCACGAATTCGAGGGTACGATTCGTTGCTCTTCGTTCGGCTTCTGCAAAGACACAACCTTTCTTTATGATTCTTTATCTATTTTAGAATATTTTTGTTGTACTTGGATCTATTGTTTTATTGCATTGTTTCTCGTTAGGTCACGATTCTGACCCAACATACGAGCCTGGAGATGCAAAGGTTAAAGATTCGACCAGCACGAATCTGGGTTTAGACCGGCAGAAAACGTGCCACTTTTAGTCGACACGGGGAAAACTTACTAGGTCCAGATACAACAAGGATTGACAGACTGAGAGCTCTTTCCTGATACTATGGGTGGTGGTGCACGGTAGTGGTTAGTTGGTGGAGCGATTTGTCTGGTTAACTCCACTAACAATGGAATCTCAGCCTGCTAACTAGCTACACGGAGTCATCCCTCCGCAGCTAGCTTCTTAGATGGACTATGGCCATTTAGGCCACAGAAGTAAACTTAACTTGTGATGACAACGATCCGCATAGCCCTTCTGTCTGGTTGAGCTGCGCGAAATCGATCTCGACTTAACTGAAGTTGGTTGTTCCGATCTTGACATTTTGCTTGATTTGGTTCACTCCAGCATCCGACTGCTGAGCAAACTTGATCTAATCCACTAAGGTTGGTTGCACAACCAAGGCAGCAATAGACCCGTGCTCAACCACACCCGAGTTGAGACAATAAAAGTCTTCAAGGAGGGTAGGCTGCAGTTCCTGGAGCATCAATGCATTGCAAAACACCTTTTTGACTAATTGTATCTGCGATAACATTAGTCTTGCCCGGATGGTAATGAATTCCCATGACGTAGTCCTTAACGGTCAAGATTGATCCACAAGAGGTCTGAATGGCTCGGATTAAATCAAGGAGGTCTCATATGGTATAAAGAGGTCCAAACACTGGTCTTTGCGAGTTTACAGGACTCGGTACCATCACACCTTCGGTAGTACCGTGGCTACACGGTGGTAAGGGATTCCCAGAACCTATGTTCTTGAGAGTTTGTTTCTCTCATGAAGCGGTGTGACCACGAATTGAACGAAGGTAATACCGCTTAGTGGTAATACCTAGTTGACGCGGTATGGATATTCCAGAGAAAGGGTACCGAAGGAGAGTTCTTAGAGAAAACAGAACCGAAAAGGGAGGCCTGGGTAGTTTTAGAACCCACTCAACACAACGAACTTCCAGATTTGATCTGTTGAAATTTGTTTTAGTCATTTAGGACTCTTTCGGAAATTTAGGTTAAGTCTTGAACTCTCATCAAAACCGAATGGCTCTATTTTATTTTAAATGCCTTGAAAAGGTTTAGAGAACAAGGGTGTTACTAATAACTTTGGTTAGCAACACCGCCCAAAACTTGAAGTTGATGAAAGCGAAAGGTTAACAACTAGGGGAAATGAGGTATCACTCTAGACAAAACCAAAACAGCAAGTAAACAAACTTTAAATGCTTCCAAAAAGGCTCCAAATCAGCAAAGGAAACATTTAACCAAGCTCAACTTCTCACTGCCATTAACCCGTATTGAATGAACGAGCAATGGTTTGAGAAGATAAAATTTCAGCACACTACCTCAAGTCTAACACTACTCAAGAGCAAGGTTAAGGCGGCAAAAATAGCGTTAGGTACTTAGCTAACTAGTATCACATCTTACCCTTTTATTCCCACAAGTTTTAGCTGATTATCCTCTCATTTTCTAACCTATTTAGAACCTTTGAGCTTGCTGTCCGGAAATCGAATGATCGCTGTCCAGATTTTGCATCCAAGCCTCCTAGCCGAAACCTTCAACTTCGGAAGCTTCAAAATCTTGTAGAGGGCGGCTAACACTTCAATTTGCCAAACTCATTGGTTCCCAAAACCCAATTTAAACGATAACACTATCTTTTTAGAAGAAGATGAGAGGAAAACAATTTTTAAAACTCAATTTAGAGCAAGATGAGAGAAGAAAGCTAAGATAGGTAAGGAATAAAATCTGAGAATTTACTTAAGCTTTCATAAATTATTTGATACTTTGAAAATAAGGTTTTCAAAATATCCTAAGGACGACCAAGCTTGGGTTACTACGATTGGAATGGCTCTGATACCAAACTTTGTGAGACCCCGGGGTATTTAACTTGTAATGCTTAGTTTAGCATCACAAATAAAATATCCGTGCCTCGGAAAATATGTACATCCTGTAAATGTCAGTACATACACCCTTTTACAAAATTATGCGTCAATTCCATTCAATCGCATAGAACCGAAGCACAACAATAAAAGACATACAATAGAGATTTATTACAACAAGGGCCAACCGGCCAAATAACAAATAAGTAGCGGAAGCGAAAGTGCCATAAGATGGCGATAAATAAAAGCCAATTAGTGTGCCTTTTTACCCACAAGGCAACCAACCGGGCCGCCAAGCTAGTCGTCAAACCCAAAGACATCTCACAAAAGGGAAACCCTTGGGACTCACCTTCTTTCTCGCAACAAAAATATTAAGAAAGCAATGAGTACAAAATTGTTTTTGTACTGCAAGACCGACGTGTAAGGGTAATGAGAACTATAATTAGCTACATGCAAGCTTTATTTAAGTGGAGGGCTCTGGACTTACTTTTAGCATAAAGCAAGTTTTCATTTGCAATAATGTAATAGATTGAAGGCAATTTGACAAATTGTTTGCAATAGTTGAAATAACTGCGATACAATAATAATAATCAACAATAAAGACAACCTGGAAGTGACTAACCCAATAGTCACCACAACAATAGCATGAACTACCCGTTCATGCCAACCCATCAAGTTTAAATTTTAAAAGGTTATAGTCTAGTTCTTGCACGACCTTACCAAGCATGTCCATAACCTAGGACGAGGCTATTCGAATAGATTTAATACCCTGCAGGGGTGTACCAATGTACCCACACTTCAGACCGCCTTTTTGCCACCGGATGAAGCACACTACCTTTGGTATGCTTCAAGACGGCTAAGTCCTCTGAGACATTTCCAATGGAAAGAGCTAATCAAGAGCCGCACGTATGGGGGTTAACCCTTAGTGATCTGCCGACGAAATATGGATCACAAGGACCCATACGTGGAGCAGGAGACACCGGCCTCGGCGGGTGCTCCCCTCCCCACAAACACGTCCATGTTGCATATACCCCATATGCAACCCACCACGCGACTCATTAATTAACACCCCAAAGTACTTAGTCAAGAGAGGTCCCATTTCCTCTAGTGTGGTTAGCACGCAAATGCGCTGGCTTAGTGACACAAGTAACTCGGTCCTTACATGACATGGGCGACATCCTTCAAACCGGGAGCACGATGAACCACGACCCCGTGCACGCTCGAACCTGCACCCACCGAGAAACAACCAAGTTTCGCCCGTCCAAACCATTTTATTTTTAGTTTTGGTTTGCACAAATAAACAAAACTCGGTATGAATCATAAGTAATAGCAAGTTTTGTGTGATCAAGGTTACCGACATAAGTCAATAACCGCCCAATTCTACAGTATCTAAGCATTGCTAAGCATCATATCGCAAAGATAAATAAAAGGCCCTAAATCATTCACCGGCTCTAATTCACCAAAGTGAGAATAATATTCCTAAGGTAGTGGCGGTGAACAATTTCAGTACAACAATGCAATGGGATTAACTACCTCTAATCGATAAAATTAACTTTGACACAAAAGCATGCATACATACAAGTTAAACAAATATATTAGACTTGAAAATAATGGGAATGAATGGATATGATCAAACGCTTGCCTTTGCCTTGCTAGAGATATTCGACTTGCTGCAGAGGATCACTCGTAATCAACGTCATCTAACGATAAAAAGCGCCAAAGCGAAAAAGCAAATAATAAACACGAATGTCAAAAGTTTCCAACAATTAAGAAATAATACAGAAGAAAGGTAACGAATTTAGAGACATAAATTATTTGATTTAGAGTTGAATGTAATTGGTTATGAATTCTGAAATTGAGATTATAGCATAAGGTATATCGCTACTTAACTAACCAAAAGCTCAATTCTCGAAACTACGATAAATTTACTCTTTTAGACCGAATTGCCAAGAGCTAGATACTAAGAAATTGTACTTACTAGTTAAGTGATTCAATCAACCTTCTACTAAACAACTTAATGGAAAGAGGTCGCAATCGCTACTTGCTATATAACATGATCCAATGGCCTCACGGCCAAAACATACCTTCAAGTTACAGGCTTAAGTACTAACTACTTTGATTAGGAAGCAAGTTAGCGGTCGGGTTGAGAAATAACATTTAACTCATCAACGATCGACAAACTTGTACTAATCATCGAAAGGAATCCAATAATCACCAAGACCGGATAAAGGATCCCTAAATCAGCCTTGCCTTTGCAACAATTTCAAATATCACCACTTAGCTCTAATTTCCCATATCATCTTCTAAACGAAATTTAATCACTCATGCCAAACAATTGACTTTACTAACTAGACTACGACAACTAATTAACCAAACACTAACTAACCAACGAAAGTTATCTAACACATTTAGCAAACAAAGCTACACATATGTACAAGGACATACCACTAGCATTTTCCAAATAACCTTAAAGACTCATCTACTAACAGGGAGCATTCAAATGGGCCAGCTAATAACTTTGGTACTACCTAAACCTTGCCCTTGCAAAATATTCAACACCATGCGGTTAAAATTCTAGAAATCTGCATTAGTCAAGAATTTGACTTACTGTTCTCTCCAAACTTATTTATTTCCTATATAATCATAGATTTCAGTGTTTGCTTATGAGGACCCTAGTGATGCTTATTTTTTCAGATGAATGCAAAAAGACTAGATGGACAACACTCTTAACTACTAGAGTAAGTCCGACTATTAGCCTTCTAAAATATGATAATTTAGAGAGTACTAATTATACACCTACCGAAGCAAGATACCTCAGGACTAGAATGCTATGACGAACTTCCTTTAAACCTAACTTCCAACTTGCTAATTCACTACAGTGACCTAGATGATAATCAAAGTGATAACTAGTAGAGACAAAAGATGGTCTTGCTAAAAGGGGTCCCTGACAAAACAGATTTCTTACTTAAACATCTTCTCTCTTCTCTGATCATTCAACTGTTCAACTATCAGACAAAAGAGACCTCTTCAGCACTAAAATGCCAAAGCCCTGGTGAAATGAGCACATTCAAGAACAGATTCCTAAGCACATATCTTTCATCTCCATGCCAAAGAGGCCCTTATACTGACGCACTATGAATGCTAACTACTCTATGTGGCCTTCACAGATACAGGTTCAAGCATTCAAACAATTGCATCATCCACAACTAACCTACTGATCAATCATCATGACAAAAGAACCTTGCTGATCATACAAACACTCACCTAAACATGCATACACAGCGAGACATCTCCGATGCAGTCGAGGGGAAACGATGGAAAACCGGCGGCGTGCTATGCCGGCAGCTAGGAGGCAGCGGTGAGCCGGCGTCGATCTGGCGGTAGGGGCGATGGAGACGGAGCCGAGCGGCGCTGAGGGGCGGCCGAGGCGAGCTCCACCTGTAGAGACACCAAGTCATTCTTGGAGGCAATAAGACAAACACGTAGAGACAACGAAGAAACCAAGATGGCTCGACATGAGGCGTGGAGGAGGGCGCAGCGGGCGATCGGTGGCGGTGGCGAGCTGCCGGCGCAGAAAGACCGAGAGGGCGGCGCTGGGTCTTGGCTCGGCCGGGAGGTGAAGCGGCCGACGGCCGGGCCGAGGAGACGGCCGACGCAGATCCGGCCGAGGAAGACGAGGCCGCACGGCCGGGCGGATCTGGGCGACGAAGGTGGCGGCGCGGCGTGGCCGGAAGTGGAGAGAGGAGGCGCCGTGGCGGGTTCCCGGCGCAGAGGGAGTATGGAGGCGGGAATGGCTTCCTCAAGTCGCGAGCGCAAGGTGACGGTGGTGGCGTGCTGGGAGCGCGCCAGAGCTGCTAGGCGACGAGGCGCGGCGCGCGAGGCGGAGCGGCGGTGGCGGGGCGGCGGGGTGCACGCGCGGGCGCTCGGGTGCGGCGGCTGCCGGGGCGCGGTGGGCGGCAAAAGAGCACCGGCGGCTAGGAGGAGGCGGGAGCCGAGATGGGAAAGGCGGGAGGTGGTCGGACGAGCGAGCGCGGTGTGGCGCGCGGAGGGGCGCGTGAAGGGGCCGACGCTGGAGGCGGCCGGACCGGGAGAGAAGGAGATGCGGCCGGGTGGGAGATGGCAGCGGAGGAGCGCGTGGGGCGGCGACGGAGGAGGAGCCGGCATGGGAGGCCGGAGGTGGCGGCGGCACCGGTGAGGAGCGCATGGAGGCGGGCTCGCGCGGCTCGATTTGGCCGAGGAGGCAAGGGAATGGAAGGGAAAAGCAAGGGGTTTAGGTTAGGGTTTTGAATTGGATTTCATTTTGACCAAATTAAAACTAGTTTGACTAGGTTGCTAAAAATAGCAATAAATTTTCAAAATTCTGAAAATTTTTGTGGGTATCCTCACGTTCATTTAAGACTTAGGAAAATTTATTTTGGTCACTTTTCATAAGCCAAAAGGTTAAAATAAATTCTTTCAAACTTGCTTTAGTCACTTAGCTAGGATTTCCATGCATGAAATTTTCCTCCGAAATTTAACAAGGATTGTTCTAGGGTTTGACTTTAGTCAATTGAGATGTTGGTTTTTGATTTCCCACAATTCCTTTACAAGAATTATAGAATTGTTCAAAAACTTCAAGATGCAAGAAAAGTTTTAATTTCTACTCATTTTCTTACATTTGAAACACAAGTTGAAAATGGGGATGTTACATTCCTATTCGTTTTGGAAACAAGATTGTGCTACTTAAGAAACAAGAGGTCTTCATACTTGATGATCTTCTGCTGGAGGGTCTCAGCAGCATTTGTTTGCCTGGTACCCTTCAGCTAGCACAACTTTATTGTCTCGAGCAAAATTAAAGGAGATATATAACATTATTGGTGTTCAGAAAATATTGAAGGCTGCTTCAAAGGACGAATGCAAGAACATACAGCTTGATTCTGTAACCACTGTGCATACAGGAAGAATGTCATTGGCATTTGAAGAAAATGTGCTTGTTCTGGCAGCTTCTTGCTTGCAAATGCTTTTACAGGAGTTACCAGATTGTATAACTGATGAGCTAGTAGTTAGTCTCTTGTTGAGTGCAACTGAACAACAATCACTTATCATGGTTGGACATGCCTCCTTTTTACTGTACTGCTTTCTTAGTGAAGTTGCAATGAACATTAATCCAATGACAGAGACAATTGTTTGCTTTTAAGAGAAGCTAGTTCAATTGGCAGTCACTCCTACACAGAAGCAAATAGCTTTTCATCAGCTTGGATGTATCAGACTTCTAAGAAAGGAGTGCAACAAAGCTGAACACCAATTTGAGGTCGCCTTCTCTGCTGAGGATATTGAGCAGGAGGCTCTTGCTACCCTTGTTGTCAACCAGCTTAGAGAAGCCTTGAAGATTGCTGCTATCAAGGCACCTGGTTTTGGAGAACGCAAGACCCAATACTTGAATGATGTTGCCATTCTAACTGGAGCAACCGTAATCAGAGATGAGGTTGGATTGTCACTTGACAAGGCAGACAAATCGGTTCTAGGAACGGCTGCAAAGGCTGTCCTTACCAAGGAGTCGACAACAATAGTTGGTGATGGCAGCACCCAATAAGTAACTAAGAGGGTTGCACAAATAGAATACAAAAAGGAAAAGCTCAATGAGAGGATAGCAAAGCTAGCTGGCGTTGCTGTTATTCAGGTGGGAGATACCCCAAACCCATATGAGCAAGCTATATCCATCATAGGGAGAACCCTCGCACGATTTGATGATGACAACTTGATACCATGCTTTAGATTTGGCGATTCTACTACTCATGATCAGAGTATATTTAGCTTCTATCCTGACAATCGACCTTGTGATGGCTTCAACAAGCACTTGACTGTTACAGAGAAATTGTTCCACAACTTTGTTTGGCCAGTCCCACTTCATTTGCACCTATGATTGAGACAGCTATTTGTAATTGTGGATAGTAGTGGTGGACAATATCATGTCCTTCTTATAATAGCAGATGGTCATGTTACACGTAGTGTTGACACAGGTAATGGCCAGTTGAGCCCACAGGAAAGGGAGACTATAGATGCCATTGTGAAAGCTAGTGACTACTCTTTGTCAATTGTGCTTGTTGGAGTCGGCGATGGGCCATGGGACATGATGAGGCAATTTGATGACAACAAACCTTCTCGTGCATTTGATAATTTCCAATTTGTAAACTTCACAGAGATCATGGCAAGGCCTATTCCTACCAGCAAAAATGAGGTAGAATTTGCTCTTTCAGCATTGATGGAGATCCTAGCACAGTTCAAGGCAGCAATGAACCTCCAGCTTCTTGGCAAACGAAGAGGTGTTTTAGCTATGAGGTTTCTTCAACTGCCATGGGATTTCAGAGGCCAGACAAGCATGGAATCGACTTGGGGACAAGCCGAATTTCAACGGGGAAGAATGTCAAGAAAGTGGGCCGTAAGAGTTGTTGCCGGGCTGGACAATGCTAGTGGGCTGGCTCCATGGCCCAATCGGCTAGGAAGGGCATCACTACATAGGAAGCAAGTGGCAGCAGCAAGGGGCATCGAAGAAAATACAGACAGAAGGCTTTGTCTCCGCTCCTCCTCCTCTCAGCTGCTTCCTAGTCCCCATTCTTCTCCATCCCTAATCTAGTTGCTTCTTCCTCAATCCCTACTCTATTCTTCTCTAATTAGTATCCCCAAACACTTGTATCTAGAGTGGAATGAAACCTTTGTATCCTGTGTTGGCAAGTATTCAGTGTTGACTGAGTTCATTCAACAAGGTTCGTAACAGAGACTGACAGAGCTAGTGTGGTCAGGACTCAGGAAGCTAACCAGGCTCAGCCCAATGCATCCCTCCATTTTGGGCCAAAACATGCAATCCATGCAGGCCCAGACACAGGTACTCAATTAATATACCTTGTCAAAATCAAGTAGCTAGGTGACAACTAAACCGTATGAGGCTTTGTCTCGATCTGTCCAATGATGGCCATACTTCGGAGCGGAAGAAAAGTATCCAGTCAAATGTCTTATTTTCTCCCAAAGAAAGTGATATGTCTTATTTTCTCTCAGAGAAAGTGATATGCCTTATTTACAATAATACTGGGTTAGGACATGTACAATAGTACAGACAGTTGATGTTTATAACAACTCTTCATGTCACATATAGACAACACTATAGACAGCTCATACAATGTGTTATCTTTTCACTTGTCATTATAGATAGATGACACATTTTTTTTAATGCTTTTATGGATCTAAGATATTTCCTCCTTAGTTCTGGTGATACAGTCGACTATATAATTATAGACAACATATTTATATCTTTTTATTCTCTTTCATCCGCATCAGCTTAAATCATACGTGACAGAAACCATGGACTGATATAAACCCATTATACATGATCTTAATAGATAATGTAGAAGGCATGCGTGCGTGTGGGGTGTATGTGAGTGTGCACGCGCATCCTCCTTTGTACTCTAATAAAACAGAGAATACAGGGGCGGATCTGGGCCTCGGGCTGGGTGGGCTATAGCCCGAGGCCCAGCAAAAAATTTAGTAGAATTTTTTTTGTTATATAGGCCTAAAAAATTTATTGACAATGTATAGCCCGAGGCCTAGCGCTACAGTTTTCCTCCTGTCCACGCTGGCCGGGCGCTAGACTGCCCACTCGAATACTCGTTAGTTGTTACCCACGGCCCAGCCAGCAACGGCCCAACGCAGCAACGCCATAAGCCTCTGCGCTACCCTCCCACTGTCCCACAGGCACCAGACCTTATCTCCCAGTCACCCACGCACACGCCCGCGCCCCTGGCCCCCGGCTCCTCGCTGCCTCCCCCTCCTTCTGCGCCTTCCGTCCCTGCCCGCCGCTGCACCCTCCGTCCCCGCCTGCCGTCGCACCCTCGCCCTCCGTCCCTAGTCCCCACTCCGCCACTCGATGCCGCGCCCACGGCCTCTGTCCCTTTCGGTCGCGCCCCCCACGACCTCCGTCCTCGCCGACGCGGCGCGCGCGCCTCCCTCGCCCCACGCCGGTGCTGCACCCTCCCTCCGTCCCTTGGCTGTCGGCTCCACGCCCGGCGCCGCGCGCCCTCCCTCGACTGCTCCATGCACGGTGCCGCGCCCGTGCTCCCTCCCTCGGCTCCACGCACGGCGCCGGGCGCCCACGCCCTGCGCCCTCCCTAGGCTCGGCTGGGTAAGTAAGAACACTTGAACCTGCCCAGATCCGCCCCTGATTGCTGATTCCTACAATCCATGTCCAGATGTGAGATGTGAGATGCCCTATGTATTTGATGCATTTTTGTTCACTCGTTCTATAATGGAAATATGTATTTCATATCCATATATTTACATCTTGTTGACTGAAGGACTGTTGTCTTCCATTTCACTTTGTGTTCTCAAATTTGTTAAACAACTTTATGTACATTAGAATTTGAACATTGAACCGAGTTACTGAGATATGCATGGCGTGTTATGCTAAAGCTAAACTATCTACATTAACATTGACACATTGTCAATTGCTCATGTCTTGGCCTTTGACTCAATTTTGTTCCCCAGATGCTGATACATTGATGTGTTAAGGTGCCATAGGTGGTAATTGAACCATTCAATTTGGTTCAGCTAAGGATCAGTGACATGGGTCAATGAGCAAGGCTTCAAAAGTCAGTATCTCGAAAAATGAGTTGATTCTAGATAGTACAGGATCCTGGTCAGGTTGCTTACTGAAGGAACAACTGAGCTCTAGTGCAGTGCAAAGAACTCCACTCTTTAAAGAGGTACTTTCATGGATTTCTTGTCTCTGTTGGAGGTTCTGCTTATATGCTTAATGCTATAATTTTTGTGTTTTTAGGTGGAACATGCTCTCAACTATCCCTTCTACACCACGTTGGATCGTCTAGACCATAAGAGGAGCATTGAACATTTTGACACTATGGGCTATCAGATGCTAAAAACATCATACTTGTGAGTTTTTTGTTTCACAAAAGAAGTTCCCAACAAATTTGAGTAATGTAGACACTAGAGACCAATCTGAAATGTATTGCTGAAACAGGCCTTCTCAAACCAATCAAGATCTTCTAGCTTTGGGTGTCAAAGATTTTATTACAACTCAATCCATTTACCAGGAAGAACTTCAGCATCTCGACAGGTATAGATGACAATTTATGTTCTATTGTACCATTTTGCACGATAGAAATTAGTTTCTATCTGTTTGCTGCTGGTACCATTTCCCCCTCTGGAGTTATCTGATGCTCGTATTTTATGTCCTAGTGTGGGTAGAAATTAGCGTTAGTTTTAACTTTTAAGATGTTACCTTATTAGAATTTAGCCCGAGGCATCGTCAAATCCTAGATCCGCCACTGAGAGAATACATATTCCTTTGTAAGAAGCGTGCAGACAGAGTATAGAGTAGACACCTACCCAACACAATCCACAACTTAGAAAACGGCGTGCAAGACATTTCAGGAGAAAATAAACTTATATCGTGAAACGGAGGCAACAAAGTTCCTAACACGTCGTGTACTAGTAAATAGTACTCTCTCTGTTCTTTTTTACTTGACACAGTTGACTTTTTACGGTCTTCGAGATGTGACTTTGACCATAACTTTTTATAACTTTTACATTAAAATATACTAATAAAATTATAATATTACAAAAGTATTTTCAATGACAATTCTAATGATATGATTTTTATATAGCCAATTTAGATAGTTTTAAACCTATTGGTACTCAAATTTTAGAAAGTTTGACCGTGAAAAATCAACTGCGTTAAGTAAAAAAGAATAGAGGGAGTAATTGTTTTCTACAGTGGCCTAGCCTTACTTTTTTATATATGATATGACGCGCATATATAATTAGTAGTACTATACTACTACGTACGCATTAGTCTTTGCATGTTTCTTATGTGTTGAATTCGACCCTCGGGGTTAGGAGGCGGCCGGCAATCTCCTCCGAGATCTTTACGTGATCACAACACGTTGCAGTGGTCCTTGCCTCCTTGGGCATGATTGATCTAGGTCGTGACTGGTCATCGAGTTGGTACGTGCTGTCCGGTCGTCCCAAAGCTAAGCTTCACGCAAATCTAAAACACGGTGTTTTATGGCATCTTTAATAGTGTATTTATTATCGTCTGTTAGTTATATTGTAGTAACAAAATTCTAGGTAGATGAGAGAGGGTAGAGAGAGAGCACATGTCGTTTCTTCCTGAAGAAACCATCGTGCACGCGAAACAAGATATGATACATTAATCTACTCTAGTTGATATGTAGGTCCGTTTCAAAGAAAAAATATATAAATATTAGAGAGTGTGCTATAGACTATCTATTAGAGATGTTGTTTTTAAAGATGTTGTAGCATATATTAGAGACAATGTTATTTCTAACTATTGGAGGTGCCTTAATGTCTTCTTCTGATAAGGCGCCAGTTGCAACATGCACGTTTGATGATACATCAGGTCGTGGTGTTGGATTCTCTTGTAAACTTTGGTGCACGTACGGAGCGTTTGTGCACGAGCTGATCGAGGTTCTTACCCTGCCGCGCGTCCGTGCTCGCCCGCCGTGGGCGACGGCGAACCGCACTCGTGCGCCCTGCTAGCCGCTAGCTAGTGCGAACTTGACGCAGCGGCGTCAGCGCGCGCATAGGGAGCTAACCGGACTCCTGATCCGCCACCCATCGCAACTCCACACCGGCTGGCTCTGTGCGGAGACAACATTATTTGCGGGCACGAACTTGCTACGTGACGTGCGGAGGTGCCGTCTGGCCCCTTGATGAACGAACGAGAAGAGTCAGCCCCCTAGGGTACGGTAGAGGTGGAGTCCGTCCCCCCGGAGAACGGACTTCACACGTGGCACCAGGTCTGGCCCCTGGGACCAAACTTCATACACGGGTAACATGGTGCTCGGGAGGAGTCTGGCTCCTGGGGCACGGTGGAGTTAGAGTCTGTCATCTTGGGGACTGGATTTAACTATATGTCGACCGTCGACAGCTCTGTGATACTATTTTTCGCATTATGACCGTGAGGGTGCTAAATTTGTTATTACGTCCGACAATAATGACATATGTGCCAAAAACTCCACGCTGTACACGACTACTGAGAAACTCAAACTAATATCTACGGGAACGCGGGCATCATAAATCTAGTAGACTAGTGCACTATACGGGCTCGATCTTGTCCATTAGCCATGCATCATGCATTCAGCTAGACGTCGTCCAACATGATTATACGATAGCGACTTAGGCTTGCATATATACTTAGCTTAGTGGTCCGCACCGGTGCTCTGCTTTCTCGGAGGAGTTCGATCTTGATACATCATCATTCGATCTATATAGCTTCTTTAAGATTGTGTTTTGCGATGGTTGGTCAGTGCGTGTCAGACAATCACTAATCAGTGCCTCTCTCTTTTAAGCAACGTCTGGACCTTGCGCTTATTCGAAGCTGGCACCGGTGGTCAACTTGCAAGGCAATTTATAGTAACTTTTACGATATCTAAGTAGCTGGCAATCTCATAGGCTCTGTTCTAGTTCATTATACTTTCTGAATTTCTGTAGAAATTCAACCGCAGAAGCGTACACCAGCAAATTGCAGGATGAAAAATTGTACAAGACAGCAGACAGCAGACCTCACCGAGAAGAGCAGATCCATGACCGAATTACAGCACTGTTCAACTTATTCTCTTCCCCTCCTTAACTAGCACACCAATTTACATTTGTGATGTAATGTACACAGTGAGGTAAATAATAATAAAAAGCACTAATCCACCACTAGGATTCTTCCAGATTATGACGTACATGAAGAGATCAGACGCAATTCAACTAGGAACCTGAGACAAGTTACAACGTCACGTCATCAGCTTCAGTTTCAGCTTCTTTCTCTTGGTGGGAGGAGCCAAACCAAGATCTTTGGACAGCTGTTCATCAGGCTGCAGCGTCTTTGGGACAGCACCGAAGGCACAGCGGGTGACTTCCAGCCCTGATAGTGCCTGGTGCAGGCAAACTGATACGTCCTCCAAGCTTTGTTTTAGTTTACGAGTCCTCAGAAAAGTAGGTAAGGAAGCCCTGGATGCTTGGTGGATTCTCGACTCTGGCGTAGGAAGGTTTATCTCAGCAGCCTCCATGAATCTGTCAGTTGCTGCCTCCCACGACAAGTCATACCTCTGCATATCTGTTAATGGAGCAGGCTGCTCTGCTAGAGCATTCAGCGTTAGTTGTACAAACTCTTCATCATTGTTATAGATACGACAGTTGGGGAACTGCTTGAAGAACTCGTTTGAAGGGTGATTGGCACATATGACAATCTTTCCCATTGCCAGGGCTTCAGCAGTGGTCGTACAGACTACATCTGTTGTGCTGGGGTTGATGAATACTTTATAGCTGTTGGAATATAACGTGTTTCACTATTAAGTATTAACACAAACCATTGCCATATCCTGAATATAATAGGAATAATAAAAATGTTTTAAGACATTTCTAGGTGATCTAGCATTGTAGATCCTTCCCCAACTTCATTAAGTAGTTTGTGCTCAAGTTGTGTTTAGGTCAGTAAGCATACATTTTATCTAAATAATTTTGATAAAAAGGTGATGCAGAAACTGCTTTTGTTGTCTTCACAATGAAATATATCAAATATATAACTTTCAAACTCACCTTTCGAACAACGATAAAGAAGTGGTTGGTTAATCTTGCATGAGTATGTTTGCTGAAATAAGAAGACACAAGGAAGTTTTTCAGTAAATAATAAGAGCACTCACTCATGGAACAAGGGATCTGCATGATCACGTCCAGGGTGAACCTTCACAGCCAAACTCAAGCGTTCTGCAGATTTTCGGACTTCATCTGAATCTTCTCCACTACCATATAGATCTACTTCGAGACCACCCAACTTGCTCTGATATTTGGACAGCAGGTCAAGAAGCTCCCTGTACCCCTTACTCCACACCATCTTTCCAATGTAGTATGCCCCTTTTGTAAAGGCAGCTTCCCCATTCTGCAGCTGCCTCAACTTTAGCTTGCCTACCTCAAGAAATTTTGGATTCACACCATGGACATTGCATACAACAGATCTGGGCAGATCTTGAGTGGCACCTGATAATCTGATAATCTGTTTAAAAATAAACCAAAATTGGTGTTGTATGGTTCAATCAAACAGGGCAGGATGATTCTAGGGGTTTTGGGGTTTTCAAGTTCAACAATTTGTAGTAAAGCAGAAGGCAAAGCAAGCAAATGAATTCAGACAAGAAAATTCAAGCTATATCTATTTTCAATTAACTTTCATAACCTTATCAAGAATCAAGATATCATGTCACAGAACTATCGAAATTACAATTTTAAATGAGCAAGATGCACCCTCAGCTGAGTACTGCCATAGGATTCTTTTGGCATACATGAGTTCCCAATGTAAATACCTACAAGGTTCTTACACAATAAGACAGGATAGCTGGTTAAGAAGAAAGTATGCCTATTTAAGTATTTATTATTCATCATACCATATAATTGAAAATACATGTGTTACAACACATGCTCTTGCCTAGTCCTTGCCAGTTAAAACCAAAGTAAATCATATTTTGTTCCAAATTTTGCACAAATCACATATGGTCCCAAGTCCTCATGTGCAGTTGGTTAAAAGCTCCAGTGGTAGATGGTAGATGTCTGGCAAACCAATTTTTGCAAAATTTCAGACAAAAAATGCAAAATCCTTTGTTGTAGTGTTGGACTCTCTCAATAGTGCAGAAAGTCTGCATTACATGATTTTCCTTCTTTACAATTCCCGAATAAGTTTTCCTGTGCCTTTTGTTAATGATTCCATCTAAACATCTAGACGGTTCGTTTTATTCACATTGCTCTCAGATTATAAGTTCAACATAGCATAGTATAACTGTATACATAGCATAGTATAACTGTATAACCATTGGTATCTTCACTGCATTGAAACCAGCAGATAAAAAAAGGCTATAACTCATCACAAGTTTGTTGATATCTTTTCTGAAGTATGTACATGTGGGCATGACCCTACCCCAACTTGTTTGGGACCAAAGGCTTTGTTGTTGTTGTTGTTGTATGTAATGTGGGCATGCATGAATAGTGATTATGAATAGCAAGCAATAATGCTTGGTCCTGATTATTGAGGTAAATGGAAAATCATGGACAGAAATAATGTGGTTTACAAAAACAGAGGGGAATTGTTTGACTGTACATATGCATATTCACGATGTTACCTTGTGGCAATAAATTCTGGTAACCCAGGTGTTCGCATATCTGAGGAAACAGGCAATCACTTGTCCATTCTTTTCCCTTCTCACATATGCTAGATAATTTGTGTGAACCACACCTATCACTCGCCTGAACTTATTTTTCCATCTTCGTCCATGGTGGTACCAATTTATATGCTCGGGCTCCTCCAGAACAGCAATGTCAGCCACTTCATCTGGAATGCATTCAGTGATATCTCCAACAGGTAGAATGCTTCTCATTTCTTTAGAAAACTGCATCATAGAGAAAAGGCTGAGTTCTTTTAAAAAGCCTCAAAACAAAAAACATTTAAAAAATCGAGATGCAAAATATGCATATTGTTGGATGGAAGCTAACAACTACAAGGTCTACCATCTACAAGCACATAATGACCAACAGGTAGAATGCTTCTCACAAAATTGAACCAAGTTCTCCATAACTACATGGTTTAGACTTTAGATTGGACGAAGTAATAAATTTTTTAATCAACTTTGTCAGATTTTACTTGCAAGGAAAAAAATGCAAAGTAAAATAGATGGATAGACAAGATAATCCTAAGAACTCATAGGGGTTAACATCTGTCCACTCGACATATAAAGTATAAACCGCAATAATTATTGTACCTTCCCAGGGTAGAATTTGATGCTGAACGATGGCCTGAAATCGATCCTCTCCTCAATCCAGCAACGAATATAGCCCTCATGCTCCAAAGGGGAATCGAACACGATCTTGTTAGGGTAAACTAACTCTTGGTCCCTTAGAGAAAGCCAGGGGATCACCAGTGTAACATCTTTGTCCCCATCCTTTGCAAGGTAAGCCGCCCGGAACAAAGGGTTGATGGCTGTCCCTGTCATCCATGGAAGGCTCGCGGTGGTGAATATCGCAAAATGCCGCCTCGTTGACATGGCATGAGTGTATGCCGAGGCAAGGAATCACCACATAGGCGCCACCCAAATTTTCTCTCCTAGCACGTTGCCGCCCTGGCGTATCTTACCCGGAACTGAAAAACACAAGAAAAAGGCAAAACCAAGAATCCAATGAGCACGAAATTTGTGGATTGGTTTTATAGACGTAAGTACAGACTACCAAGTAAATCGTGACCTCGAAATACTTGATTAAGCTACAAAAACAAGGCATGCATGTTGCAACCAACAAAGCGAGTCTAGCAACAACAAATTGGCGTGGATTGGACGGAATCGGGCAGATTGCTTGACAATATGGGGGAACCGGAATCAGGGGCTTACCAATAAGGGCCGAGGAGGAGAGCTAGACGCTAGATATGCCGTGTCGGGGGAGCTCGCGGCCGGACTTGGGAGGGGTCGGCTCGGCGGCGGCGGCGGCGGCCGTGCGCGGGGGCGGGACGGGCGGCCTCGGTGGAACGCGCAACCCTAACGAGGGGACGGAAAGGCAGAGGGCGACGGTTGGTTGGGTGTGTGGGTGTGGGTGGCGGCCGGCACGACCGAAACGGAGAGGGAGGGGAAAGGGATCGACGGGGCGGCCTCACCTCACCTGTCGCGTCGTGCGCTTGCGGGGCGCGGACGTCTGGAAGTTTGGAGTGTGGTGTGTTTTTTGGGTCCGCCCGGTGCCCGTGTGGCTCCGCCGTGCCGCGGTTGGTGGATCTGGGCCACACCCCGGCGTTTGGACGGGAATGGAGACAAAGCAGTCGCTGGTATGCTCTAATCCCCCACCCCACCCACGGCGATAGAATATGCCTATCTTGGCGGACAAACATGCTCGGAGTTCCAGTCCATAGGAGTTTAATAGAAAGCCCCACGTCCTGTGAGTGTGGGTGCTCCTTTTTTTTATACAAGATGCAGGCCTAAGAAGTGGTGATAAGGAGAATTGAAACAACCCGAAAAAATTCAGGACTTCAAATTTGTTTGGAGTTTTGGCTTGTTTTTTTTATTATTTTATTATTATTATTATTTCTTTCTCAATTCAGACTTCCTAAGCCATTTACGCTTTCCCCTTTGGGCCTTCCTGTCTACTTTTGCTAGAGACGGATTTCTCCAAAAGCTGTCGCTATCCTGCTCACTCTACCCCGCATCACCGCCGGAGGTCGTCGGCCACAATTGACTTTCGCCGCTCGCTCCGCGCCAAGGCCGTGCCAGTCGCTGCCACCTTGCCGCGCCATCAATGCGGTGCTAGCCCCACTCATTGCCGCTGGCGTCGACGCGTCTTTGCACCGCTGGCCCCCATCCCGCCTGGTTGCCACGCCCAGCTTCGCAAGCACACTGCCTTGCACTAGTGAGGCAAGTGCCACCGCGACACCGCCGTACCGCACCCATGCTGCCACCTTGCTCGCATCTAGCACCGTTTACGGCCGACCGCCCAACTCACCGCCACGCGCCTCGCCCCACTACTGCTGCCACGCCTCGGTGGGCTATAAAAAGCCCTCCAGAGTGTGTCTTTCCCCCCATCCCCAACTTCAGCAACCCCCACTACCCCTTTTTCCCTTCAACGCTAGCCAATTACAAGAAATCCCGCCGCCTTCGCCTTCTTCCCCAACGAGCTCGAAGGTAAATCGTCGCCTCCTTCTTCCCCTTTCCCTTCCAACTCCGTCACCAGCACCACCTCACCACCCCGATCACTTTCCTTGACTTTTCCCTCCACATCCCCGCCGCCACCTCACTGGCATCGACCCCTACCGCCGCGCCACCCACGGTACATGTGGTTAGCGTGCCTTGGTACACCCCAACCCTTACCGCCGCCTTCCCCGGAACCCCCTCCATCCACTGATGCTCACGCGCCAACTAACCTGGCCGGAGCACTGCCGAACCTCCGCCACCATCTCCCTTTTGCTCCGGCAATGCACCACCCCCGACGCCACCCTTTCTCCGAGCCACCCCAACCCGCGCTAGACCCAAAAATGGGTTGCGCGCGTTGAGGAGGTGCTCGCCGCATCACCTGGCGCCGCCAGAATCGTCGCTGGTTTCCCCTCCACCAACTCGGGTGCGCAGGAGCGCACACTGGCTTCAAGCCGTGCGCATCTCACTGCTGCGCCTTATGGCCGAAGGCCCAAGTGAGTGTTGGGCTCTGTAAATGCCGTTGAGCCCAATACTATTCCAATCCAGCCCAACCCATTACTGTTTAACCCAAACACTGTTCACCCTAACCTGGTATTGTTCATAAACCCTAACCCAACACTATTCATTGAGTCCAATACTGTTCACTGAGCCTATTTTCGACATAATATGTCCTTCTCGACCATTTTGAGCCCATAAATCCTATTTTACGCCTTGTTCAACCCAATCAAACACCCAATAAAACCTACTCACCACAATATCGTTCTATTTTAATTCTCTTCCGGATTTTATTTCACTTGCATGTTGTTCATAGTTAGTTCCTTGTTGAGCCAGATATGTACTTGGTTTATTTTATTTTATTTTGTGCTAGGTTTTGAGATCGATGATCAAGCACCGGAAAGCGTCTGACAAGACATAGGAGAAACAAGGAATTTCGAAGACTATGAGCAAGGAGGCAAGTTGCATTCTTTGAACAATTTGAGTCTATATTTCATGTATTTATATTATTACTTTTATTATTATATTTGAGCCAATTATTTTAATAAAGAAATAATACCTTGGAATACCATGATGAGTAGATAAATCCCCTCACCACATACACAAATCCCCCTATTCTTTGTAGGCCATATTTACATTGACAAGTCCAGGCCACATAAAATAATAGCAAATATTCAACACACAAAACTTTCTTCTAAATACGATAAGGAATGTTGGCTTTACGCCAATAGATTTTGGTGGAAAGTTGAGGACTAAGACCAGAAGGATGAACAACTCAATATACTTGATAAAAGTGAGTCATCAGTGAGGCCAGGAGGTGGATGGCCATGAGTTGGTAAATGGTCCATCGCCTCACTGGATGACAAGTAAGGACAAGAATCTTGTACCAAGTAACAGACACAGATCTCGCTCAACCACAGGTGTGGTATATCCATCTTGGCTTAGTACATTACTCTTCTAATTGAATATCTATAGGATGTCAACTGCTCTTGTGTGATAGAGCAGCCGCGAATGGGGGTGAGTTAGAGGTGGGCCGGTTAGGACACTCGCTGAACTACACAACAGTATGGACCAGTCAGCATCGGATCGCACACTCCACCATTGATCGGTGGTTTCCCGATGGCTGTATTGACCTTGAACCTACCGGATAGAAACTAAAAAAGTTGAGTAGTGGAAAAGACATCGTTATCTTGACTCAGTCACACGCTATCTGGTTGTGTGTATATAGCTTGACAATATAAGCCCGAAATATTTTGTGGGTAAATTTGGACAACTCTGTAGAGTATAATCAATGGTATTTGGATACGCCATGCTTTCGATTAATGAAGCTGTGTTCATGGTGATCCCAACACACGAGGCATAAATAGAGTTTTACAGATGTTAAATTGGTAATTACGGATGTTGTAAACTCCTGTTGTTATACGTATTATTGTTTTACTTTTTTAAATACTAGACTGTTTTCAACTCAACTATTGCATTCCACAGATACCTGATATGGTAAAACTATATCTTTCCTTTATAATCTTGGCATGTAGTTAATTAGAATTTCCCACGCAACTTGCTTAGTACGGTTATACTAATTCTTGCTAAACATCATCAGAAGAATTCTCGGAGGAAGCAGGTGATCTTTATGATCAGGAGGAGCCAATAGACGATGACGACTACTAGTATTAGGTCTTATCCGCGCCCAAGCGTGCATGTGGATCTTGTGTACTTTTGTGTGGTAATATATTATATTTGGGCTCGGTTGCCCGCACACGTGTCCAAACTGGCTGCTAAGCCTTAACTGATGTAATAAATGCTTGCTTCTTATTGCAACGTAAGCTTGCTAGTGAAGCCACATCTTGCTTTGCAACTGCACATCTTGAACGGTTGTAAAGAGTTTAATGATCCAAGAAATGGGGTTGTTACAAGAATGACTACAGAGAAGAGGAGCCATTGGCCGTAGGAGGTGGAAGTGCGACGAGCAACAAAGGCGAAGTGCAACTGGGCAAGGTTGGAGTCTTCGGGAGGAGGCGGACAGAGCTTACCAAATGTGGTCATCCGAAAGTTGCGTTTTGGGTTTATTAAGTTTGGGATTGTTTATTCATAAGGTGATCAAAATTTTCTTAAGTATAAGTCATCTTTTTTATCCATTAGATCAATATCCAATCATATATGACACATCAATTTCTATACAAATCCAATGGTCACAACAAGTGACTTAAACTTTAAAAAATTTCAGACGACTTAAAAATAGCAAGACTGATTAAGTTTTATAAATCTATTATAATAGAAACTACTACTCAAAGTTGCGTCTTGAAGACCTTATCGATGTCCAAAACAATATTCTTTTGCAATCGGAGGGAATAACTAAATTTGATAGAGGTCGTACCAAGGAAAAATATTGAAATCTATACAAGTAATACTGCTAACAAACTAGTTTAAAACATCAACTAGTGGCTAGTCCAACCGGGCTCAAGTCCCACTAACTACGCGTTCGGTGGACTATTTGTGGATTTAATCTTTTTTTAAGTACTGGATTTAATTTCATGGCCTCTGGGTTGCTGGGCCTTGACGATGACTACGATAACTAATTGTATGCCTTTGCAAAAAAAGAAAAAGAAAAGAGAGTTTAGGACAAAAAATATTTGTCAAATGCATAATTATTACTCATAAAATCTACCAATACATTTTAAAAATATAAGATTTCATATGATTAGGCAAACGGGCCTCAATCCTACATTCACTAGTCTTGTTAGGGCAGATCTGGCCAAATTAGAGATGAGCACGTTAAGAGTGGTTTTACCACGTATACATGGATGTTCATACATCCTCCTCCGTTGGATTCAGCTTCGAGATTCACGCCTCTCTCTCCATCTCCGAGCCATGCCTATCTCCTCTACTCCCTCTTCGCAGAGCCCGCCTCCACGTCCACCTGAGGCCACGCCGCCTCTAGGAATCCACGCTACCAGAGGACCGCGACGGAGCCGGAAGAGAAGAACTGTGTGAGGAGAGAGATGGGAAAGAGATAGGAGGGAGTGGCGCGAATCTTAATGCCAGATGGATGGAACCACATGAACATGGACCCATTAACCTGTGGATCTCTCTGGGAAGATCAAAGATGGCAAAAGTAAAATACCAATCCGGACTCAAAGTAGGGGTGAAAACGAGGCGGATAATTCCCGCCTGATCTGATCTTGTATCCGGGAAAAATGAGTAAAGTACATTGTAGGTCCCTAAACTTGGTGGGTGGGTTCACTTGGGTCCAACATATTTAAAAGTGTCCAATCAGGTACATATTCTATTTAAGTGGGTCAAGTAGGTCCAAAACAGCCTAGGCTGGCCAGTTGATCGTGACGTGGCTGGTTGACCATGACGTGGCCGCTCCGGCGTGGATGACAGCTCACGCACGTGCACGCCCAGTCGTCATCTACTTCAACCAGCAGTCCCGCTTCTTCTTCTCTGTGCTCCACGCCGCATCCCACACCCCCGTCTAGACCGCCACACCGCTACACCATCCTCCAATCGCCGCGCTCCGCCAATTCCACGGACGTCGCGGTCGGTTTCATCAAGACGCTCCCGCCAATACCGTCGCACGGCCATCCGTCCCCCATTCGTCCCCCTTTTCCTCTCGCATCCAATTCCAGAAGCCAGTGCTGTAGAACCTCGCCCACACCTTCTCCAGCTCCCCCGCCTCCTCTGTCGGGGGCATCGCCGTCCACACCGTCGCCGCCTCGTCGGCCTCGGCCACGCCGCCGTTGTCCACGAGGAGCTCGTACATCTCCGCTGCCTGCGCACGAGAAGCCGTCGCCGACCTCGCGATGGTGGAGCGCGGGGTACCTCAACGTGTGGCTGTCGTAGCGCACGGTGGTGTTCAGGCCCCGCCTCTGGGTGCTCATCGGCATCACCGTTGGTGCCGCCATCGTGCTCGTCCTTCTCTTCCTCTGCCTCTCCCGCCGCCGGCGTCGGCGCTGGCACGAAGACCTCGCAGCCAACCTCTACCCCGTCGACGGCAAGCTCCTCAAGCAGCACCTGCAGCAACCCACACCGCCCAAGAACATCCAAGAAATGGTTCATCGGCAACAGCAACGACATCAGCAGATGGCGCCGCCTCTAGGGGCTCAACCCGCAGTGCAGCTGGCCAAAACAGAGCCGCCGCTTCAGGCGCAGACTCAGGTGGTAACCGCGATGGGGCCGGAGGTGTCGCACCTCGGGTAGGGCCACTGGTTCACGCTCCGGGCCTTGCTATGCGACGTGGTGCAGGTGGTGTAGTTGGGGACAGGGTGAGGTCGCGGTCGCAGCTGGCGTTCATGTCCCGACGCATGGAGACGTACACGACGATGTCGAAGTCTCGGAGCTGGGGGAGGCGATGAGCGCGTCCAGGCCTCACCCGGAGGCCGAGAGCAGGAAAGGAAGCGCGGCGCGGAGCGGAGAGGAGCGGCGGGAGCGCGAGAGCGTGCTCCCCTGCTTGTAGGCATTGGAGCCCAGGTGCACGGGCTCGAACCCGGAGCGGCCGACACGGTTGCGCCACTGCCCCAGCGTCTCATGGCACTCCGCGCCCTTGCACGCCACAACGTTGTAGATCTAGCGGCGGTGGATGGTGGTGGGGGCGAAGGAGGCGAGGGCGCGGAGGAGGAGTCGGCTTGGAGGCGGCGGCGGAGATCTCCATGGTCGACGCGGAGAAGACGGCGGCGATCTCAGACGCCGAGCTACGCGAGGACTAGGAGGCCGCGTTCGAGACAACAGCGCATGCACCAGTCGGATCCCGGCCTCCTGCGTGTCCACCACCACAACCGGCACTGCGGGCGCGTTGGCTGCTGCAGACGCTTGCGTCGCCGGCGGAGCAGCCTCCACCACAGAGCTCCTAGAGCTCCCAGCGCCGAGAGAGGAAGACGAGGAGGAGGAAGACGATGTGTTGCCGCCGCCAGTGCGCATCCCCTTTGGCTCCCGCGCTGAGTCCGCGGACGGGTCGACTGATGCCACAACCGGAGAGAGAGAGAGAGAGAGAGGAAGAGGGGAAAGGCAGTGGAGGGAGGTGTAGTGACTAGTGAGGTGAGGTGGTCCGAGCTGGCGAGTCCACGTCACGGTCAACCAGCCACATCACAGTCAACTGGCCAGTCTGAGTTGTTTTGGACCTAGTTGACCCACTTAAATAGAATAGATACCTGATTGGACACTTTCCCAAGTGAACCCACCTGCCAAGTTTAGAGACCTACAGTGTATTTTACTCGGGAAAAATCCAACAAGGCACCATTTTTAGTCTCGGCCCGCATCCGATATTATCTGTATTCGTCTCCGAAAACATCATGGAATATGAGTTATGATATGACAAGAGCAATATCCAACCCGTATCCGTATTTTATAGGATATCCAATAAACATCAATATTCCTTAATATCCTATATGGCTTTTTAATCATTGACTAATATATAATATGAAATAACATTTGATTATGTTTCTGTTGTTAAGTAGGATAAATAATTCTATGATAGGTAGTATAATTTGATACTTTCGTTAGCGATGTCATATCTTTTATTTATGTATGCACTATCCGTCAAGTTTTCCGTGGATGATTCGAATCCGATCCGTATCCGGCATGTGGCCATATCCCAGAACATCCATATCCGTATCCGGGGTAAAAATATGGGTTAGGCTAGGAAGGTTCATTCTACAGCCAGCTTATAGTTGCATGGCAGAATGTCTTATTGCTCTTGCATTCACAACTATCAACAAGCTTCTACCAGGCAAGGCAGGGAACATGAATACAGTCGAATGGATCTTATTCTGTTGGCAAAATATCACCAGCAAAGCAATATTCATTCCAGAAATCATAAGCTGTAGACTGAGGACAGCAAGAGGTTTTGATAACGCTGCACCAAAAGAACCTTATATTCATCAAGGCAAATGATGGCACATTCAAGCAATAGTTCAGACCAGTAATTAAATGTATTGTTAGAATGAAATCATCATGTTAGCAGAATCTGATAGAAGTCGATAATTAGTTAAATCAGTTACATTTGCTGTGAAGAAATAAAGATTTTTCAGCGACATGTTCATGGAATCAGTGCAAGACCAAAATAGACCATCCTACTATCACTTACCTCGTGTTGGGGGGAAAAGGGTAACAAATATCGACAACAGAGCAGAGATATGCCTTACAAGGAACTCGAGACAAGGCAGCAATTGTTCCAATCCCGAATATGGAACACCAGTGTATATGGAACACAAATGTAAACACGTGATTTAATGATATATACAGCCATATCTGCTGAACTATTAACCAGAATACCTTACTGCCAAAAGACTATTTCATGCAAATAGACGATCCAAAAGAGCATTACCCAAGCTTGCAAGCTCATTTAGTATCCATCACAAGTTGGAACTGGAAAAGGAGTCTGTTCTGATTGGTCCAGTTCATATTCTCATTTACTAATCTAGCTATAGCTTCACATACTTGTCAACATAGCCCTGAAAAAATGAAATAAATTGATTCAGAGGGATCCAAACTTCAATCAAATAGTAATTTCACTACAAAGAATTTATGCTGAACACCAGAAAAGGGTGTGCATATGAAGCGCTATGTACATATAACAAAAGTTCAGAATGTATATTCGCCCTTGCATATATTTGTTCTTTTTCGAATTTATTCACCAATTAAATTGCCCTGTTTGCTTCAACTAATATTGTAGTATACAGCGATATGGAACTAAACTCACAATCAATTACCAAGTGGCAGGATGACCTCATCGCACAAAGATTTCAGGACATCTCCAATGACAATATCAGACTATAAGAACTGAATAGCATGAAGTTGATAAGAACTGAATAGCATGAAGTTGATTAGAACGCAAGCTGTGTTCCCCACTATCAAGGGCATGACATATTTTCCAGGATTATGTTTAGATACTCAAGAAATCCTGTGTCATGAACCAGAGGCTATTGCATAACGAATAAAATTATAGAAAGCTACAAACATATGAGCAGAAAGACTATTAGCAGAATATCTACACAGGTAACTGATATGCTACAGAGGCAATGCAGACATACCATTACTAGTTTGGTCACTTTCCTTTGAGAGGACTGGACGTACTGTTTAATCTTGGCTGGTGTTTTCGGTATATGATTGTTAGGGACCGAACTAGAAACTTTATCAACTGTTTTCTTGACAATAGTTTTGAAAGCCTCTCTGCTCATGTTTCCCTGCCTCCATGATGGCTTAAGAACTTCCTTAACAAAATCTGCAATAGCAATCTTAAAAAGCTTCATTGACCTGGAATCCTTGCTCTTCTTGGTTTTCTCCAATGATTGATCATTGTCAATATCACCAGGGATATCTGAGCTCCAGTCATTAGCACCCAAGGGCTCAGGACTTACATTCTCCACCACACCTGCTTCAGTATCTGCTGCCACCTCTCCAAGTTCTTCAACTTCTGATTCGGCAACAAGCCCCAGGCTGTGTGTATTTTTGCTCTCCACTTCTATGTTGACAGGTTTCAATGCATTGCGACTATCATTAGCACTCATATTTGCCTCTTGACCAAGATCCATCTTGTTGATTGAACTGCTTGAGGGTTCAATACTGTCAAGCAGTGGATCATAGGGAGCACTAGAAGTAAACCCAGGACGAGATTGCTTTTTCCGATTGGGTACAGCTTCTGCAGAACTTCCATGGACACGAGTTCCAGATCCAGGAACCGACTGACCAAAAGGAGACAGTGTATTCATGTGCTCAGCTCCTTTTGTTGAAGCAGACCCAACTGCATTTGGGCTTACACCAGGACCAATATTTAGACTCGGATCTGTTTGTTCAAAGGTAGATGCAAATGGGTTGTAGTGGGGCTTGATAGATGATTTAGGCAGACCAACATTAGATATGGGGCCAAAGTCATTACTTCCTGGTAGATTTGATGGGAATCTCTGGAAAATGGGGTAAACCATGTTGGCTCCCGAAGCCAAACTGCCAGGAGGCTGCTGCTGACCATATGAAGACTGATGACATGAATATGGCAGACCTACACCACCAGAAAACTCCGACTGTCTGTCTGGAAGAGGAACCGTGGCACTGTCAAAAGGAAAAGGCCTCTTACACTCATCTGTGTGAAAGGCAGCAGGTTGTTGGTGAGAAGGAGCAACTGGCTGTAGGGTATGTGGATTGAAATCCAATGGCCTAGGATGAGACAGATCTTGTGCAGGATACGTACTCATCTGATTCTGCAGGAACTCATTTGCTGGCGCCATAGCATTATGCTGGAACTGTGTCTGAGGGAATTCTGAACTTGCAAGTAATGGTTGCCCTGGTAGCAGACTCATATTTGAGGATGACTGATGAGCTGGTGCGAAACCAGATGACATCTGGCCTGGAACATCACATGCCATGGAGTTCTCGGTACCATGTACTGATGCAAACGGGATGCCTGAAGACGATTGGCTCAGAATACTTTGATTAGCAGCCGGTGATGATTTATATAAGTCTGATTGAGACTGAGATGATGGACCTGGTCTTTGTGTCTTATGAGGATCAGCTGCATTTGCAGAAGCGGCCATTGATTGAGAAGATCCAGAAATCAAAACTTCACCATGGCCATGCTGTCCAAGGGATCCATGAGGTACAACCTTTTCTTCCTCGTTGCCACTTAAATCATCTGAAGAACTATTTAACTTCTTTGTTCCCATCAGGCCCTCTTGCTCAGCAATTCTATTTCCTGAAATGTCACCTTCTCCAGCAGGATGAATTTCGACTGGTGCTGCAAATTTCACAGGAGTATCATGCTTGTCATTGTAGAACCCATCCTTGCTTATACCGAGATCGACGCCAGGTTGTGCCTCGCAAGTCCGACTCACTTTGTGTGGTGATTTGCTCTGATGTAGATTAGCCCGCTTAGCAAGTGGTGACCTGCTTTGCCTCCCAGGTGATGAACTGAAAGAAATTTAACATTCTTAAACTTCCAGAAGGGGCATTTATACAAATTGGATGACATACAAAATCTAAAACAAATAGACTTGCAGTTTATGGAGAATTGGAGATCATCTGATGCATCAATTTAAGCACAAGATGCAATACCTTTGGGATGGACTGTGCTTGTTTCCCCCCGAAGGGCTACAGCTCCAACTACCCTGAGGTGACTGGTTACAGCTTCGTTTTCTTTGGCTCCTCCCATGCTTTTTACTCTGTTGCACTCCATCAGACTCACTGCCACGTAAATCTTCTTTGACTAGATGCCCAAGCTCATCTGAATTGTGTTTTACTGGGATGTTCTCATCCTTGAGTTGATTTCTAGCCTCATTATTTCGCTCACTGCAAGGAGCTGCATTCACATTTTCCTCAGCATTATTAAGTTGCTGATGACCAATTTCAGTGATTCCATCATTTGGATGACTAAGCTCATTACCTTCAGGCAATAGCACAAGGTTGCTGGCAGCATCAGCATGATCCTCATCTTCACTGTCATCTGAAGCGTAGCCTTGTATTAATTGGAATGGGCTCCCACCTTCCACAGTTACATTTGCATTTTTAGCCTTTCCACCACTGCCAGGTGGCAAATCATTGCCAAGGCTAGAAATGTCATTTACAGACTTTGCCACTTTAGCGTCTCTATTACATTCAGCGGTTGCAAGCGAAGAATTGACTGGGCTAAGATGTACCCTTGATGGGGAGTCCTCATCCCCTGAAATTTAACTTGATAAAGTAAATGTCTAGAAATAAACTAATGCAGGAATAAAGCTGAATTAAGGGATCATATCAATTCAGAAGTCTGACTAGTAATACATTAGCTACAAAAGGACAAAACATATTGATAGTTTGTCATCATATAGACTGATGTGCGGACGGAGATTCACCAAGGTTTCTGATCATATAATTATACCACAGGAAGACCTTTTTGCAAAGAAATAGTAGTGGTCACTCTTATCATGTAAGATGGACAAGAATATCCAATAAACCCACAAAGTAATTAAGGACTTACACCATAGGATGCACCAAGTTTGAATGTTGCAACACAAAATGCGGCAGCAGGAATGAACGCGGATTTTTTTAGAATTGTAACGAATTAACAGTGTAATGTTGAGAGATAGAAGGTGAGGAGGGTTCACTTACCGTCCATATCCATATCTGAGTCATCAGACACAATTCGCTGAGCTTCCCCAATTTTGACATGATGACCACCATCTGGGGCACCTTCTTTTCCTTCTGGCGCTGCACTACATGACTGCACAGTTGTGGGGGCAGTCGGCGGTGCAGGGGGCACAGGAGGGGGAGAAGACGGTGGCGGTGGGGGTGGAGGAGGGGGAGGGGGAGGTGGTGGGCCAGATGGGGGCAGCGCATCCTCGGGAGCAAAGCTTGGTGGCCGCGGCGGCGGTGGAGGGAGAGACCCTGGCATGGGATACTGAGGAGGGGCCTGATACATAGCTTGGTGCGGCGGTGGCCCCGGCATTGGCATCTGTGCAAAACCCCTATGCTGTGGTGGCATTGACATGTGGTGCATCTGGCCGAGCTGGGCATAGGGGTAGGCCTGGTTCTGAAGCGTTGGCACTCCTTGCTGGTATAGCCCGGGCGGCGGCTGTATTGCTGGGGGTTGCACATACTGTGCCGGCGGCGGCGGTGGCAGCAGCAGTGATTGCTGGGGGAAACGACCAGGGTCCTGTGGCGGCGGCGGCGGCGGTAGTGATTGCTGGGGGAAGCCACCCGTTACCCCAGATTGCTGCGGTGGCGGTGGCGCGGCATGGCGATAGTGCGGATTAAAATTCCCTCCCTGCCCGTACATCCCTAGCTCGGAATCCAAACACTTGGCAAAATATCCTACAAAAATTGAGCCACACGAGTCGCCGTTACGGCTCATTACTCACTGCACATTTGCACAAACCAAAAGTAATTGAACAGGAGAAATAAACCGCATAGATATATTAAGGGATATTAACTATCAACCCCGATTAACCCAATCACTAAAAGCACCCCAAGGAAATCCAAACCCTAGATCAAATCGAACAAGGATCGAAACAACTGTAGAAACTACGCCACAAAACGGGTGTGAATGGACGAAAAGGGGGGGGTTCCGAGATTACCCCTCGCGAGTTGGAGCACGAAACCGCGGCGGCTCGTTGCGGGCTTGGATTCGGATTGGAGCAAAATCTCCGGCGATTCGGCGAGGGCTCGTGGTCTCCGCGGGGGAACTGAGCGAGCGAGCGGGATCGAACAGCGGCGGCGCTAGGGGATTCGGGCCGGTTTGGATTGCGAGATTTTGGTTTCCGGGTGCGCCATTGTGCGAAGGGGAAGGGACGGTGGGGGAGGGTGGTGACTGGTGTGTGCGAGGTTGGGTTTAGAACGAGACGAGAACGCGAGAGAGAGAGAAGCTGTGCGCCTGTGCGGGGAATAACGAGGTGGTGGAATCTAGATGGAGGAGGGATCTGGGCCGCGAATGAGGGATCGGACGGTCCGTATTTTTGATCGGTCCCGGGGAAGGAATAAAGGGCAGGCGAAAAACAGAGTCTTCTTTCGCAAAAAGGAAAATAAAAGAATTCTTCGTCACGTCGGATAATAGAGCTTCTCGTGAAAAAGCTCCCCAGATACGAAGAGGTAGTGCAAGTACAGATTATTCTGCCTTGCGGAGTTACTGTAATATCTCAAAGTGTTGTTACCAAAATAAAGTTAATAAAGTTATTATTGTGCTGGTTTTTCTGAAAAAAATTGAAAGAGTGTGATTGTCTTATTTGAATTTCTGAAGTTTTAAAAGTCAAAATTTAAAATTTATTTGAATTTCTTCAAGTTTCAGTTGGTTTGATCTGAAAAATAAAATTTAATTAATTTCTAGAATTTTCTGAGATTTTAAAAGCTTTTTTCTAAATATTTTAAAGTCAAAAAAATTATTTTGTAAAATTAATATCCCATTATGAGTTGAAAATAGTTTTATTAAGTCCAAAATGCCTCAGAGAATTTATGTGAATTTTCTCATAATTTTTGGACTTAATCTGCTATTTTCTAGAACCTAATTGAATTATCAGAATTAAAGTAATTAGAAAATCAAAAGAAATTCCAAAACAGCCAATGGACCGAAATCTAGCCGGCCCAGTCCTTTTTCGTCGCGTGTGCAGCCCACGCGGCCCGCTTCGCCGCGCACCCAATCCTCACCGTTGGATTTAAATCCAACGGGCAACCCTCATCACACGTTTTCTATCTCAGCGTATTTCGACCGTTGGATCTAAAACAGACGGTCTGATCTTAAAGACCCCTCCAGACGGCCCGAACGTCCCACTCGATTGGGACCGTCTGATTTGAATCCAACGGCCAGAATTCAATGAAACGTTCGGAACCCCGAACACCCATCGCGTGTGAACCGTCAGATCTAGATCCTACGGTTCACGGGCATCAGTGACTTAACTGCTCCCCCGCACCCCCTCGATCTATCGCCCAACGGCTGTGCACCTACCACACTCACCGTTTCGCTCCCACCCTTGTCCACCGTTCGATCAAAATCCGGCGAACCAGCGTCATCGTCTACCTTTCCTTCTTCTTCCTCCGCTTTCCTTTTTCTCGTCCGAGTCTGCCATTACCGCGATTGGGAAACCTTCCATACACGCTCGGATCCAACCGCATCTCTTGATTTGACGCGCGCATTTAAACCCTAGATCATCTCCGCCTCCGACACGGCCTCTCCATTCCATCTCCGGCCCCAAATCCCCGTAATTTCGCCGGTGTCCCCGCACAGACATTCTTGCGCCCTACGCCGCCTCGGCCACACTGCGCCCTATAAAAAGGGGCTACGGAAGCGCCTCCTTCACCACATCTCAACGCCGCCAACCACCGTTTCCCTCCTCGCTCCTAGCGCCCTAGATTTGAAGTTTTCGCGCGATGAAACTTCGCTTCTTCTCCGTTTTCGACGTCGTCATCGACGCTCCGGCCACTCCGACCTCACCATCAGCATCGCCTCATCGTCACGAAGCCCGCGCGACCACCCACTTCGCCGGAGGAGCCCTGCAACATCGACTTCGTCGACGACCGAAGCTCATCGACGCCAATCCTCCCCGCCGACGACCATCCGGCCACGTTCTGCCGTCGTTTTGGTAACCCACGTGATCGCACTACTCTGCTTTTCATTTGGCGCACACCAGTAGGGCTCGCCGCAGCGTAGAACGCCGGCGAGCCGCCTATCAGAGCGCCGCCGGTCACGGGCTGACGTGGACCGAGCCACGTCACCGCCACGCACACGCCACACCCGCCTCGGAGCTGAGTCACCACCCACGTGGACGCCCACGTGGCATACGCGTCGGCACACCGCATTAGTACACTGTTTCATAAGCCGGGTTCACCATGAACCTTTGACCGGTCATGGACTCAGTCCATTGACCATTGGGCCCACTTGTCAGTGATTATTTCTTTTCTCCCGAATTGTTTTAATTCGGAAATCCAAGGGCTGACATCATGCTTGCGTCATAAACCCATTTTCCTTTAGGAAAATAAATCCAGTAAATCCATAAATATGATTTTTGAGTAAAGTACACTGTGGGTCCCTAAACTTGGCCGGAGGGTTTGTTTGGGTCCAACATCTTTGAAAGTGTCCAATCAGGTACCTAATCTATTTAAGTGGGTCAAGTAGGGCCAAAACAGCCCAGGCTGGCATTGACTGGTGACGTGGATGGTTGACCGTGCACGTGGACGCTCCAGCGTGGATGGCAGCTCACGCACGTGCACGCCCAGTCATCATCTTTGGTGGACAACCTCTCCGCCTCCTCGGCTCGCTCAATTCAAGTGAAGCCGAAATATCTCCACCACCGTCTCCCCCTTCCTCCTACTCGTCGCCCTCTTCCTACCGCCCGACCTTCTTCTCCCGCGACCACTCCTCCGCCTCCGGCGACGGCCTCGCCTTCTTCCTCTCCCCCTTCCCCTCCGCCCTCCCCAACAGCTCCACTGGTGGCCTCCTCGGCCTCTTCAACTCCTCCGCCCCTGGGGAGCGCCGCCCCCTCGTCGCCGTGGAGTACGTCGCCGAGGTGCACATGCCCAATGGCAGCGTCGACCACCACCTCTATTGCAAGGGTGTGCTCCTCACCTGGCCGAGGTGCTGGCTCTTGGAGCGAAGGAGGAAGTCTTGGCACTGCTGCTGTTCAGCGGCGGTGGCAACCGCCTCATCGGATTCGCCGTCGTCGGGCATCGCATTCCAAGGTGACGCCTCACCCGCGACGAGCGCCTCGGCCCCATCACCAGCAGCGCCAGCCGCGCCTTCTTCTCCCGCCCAATCCCGCTCTCCGACCCCGTCTCCCTCCACCCGGCCTCCTCATCGCCGCCCCAACCACTCCTCGCCTTCGCCTCCATCGGATTCTCCATCGCTGCCCCGACCACTCCCCCGCCTTCGGTGACGGCCTCGCCTTCTTCCTCTCCCCCTTTCCCTCCGCCCTCCCCAACAGCTCCGCTGGTGGCCTCCTTGGCGTCTTCAACTCCTCCGCCCCTGGGGAGCGCCGCCCCCTCGTCGCCGTGGAGTACGCCGCCGAGGTGCGCATGCCCAATGACAGCGTTGACCACCACTTCTACGGCAAGGGTGTGCTCCTCACCTGGCCGAGGTGCTGGCTCTTGGAGCGGAGGAGGAAGTCACGCCTTCTTCTTTGTTCGATGGCGGTGGCATCCATCTTGGCGGCGGCGAACGGCGGCATCGATCGGGGGGCCGTCGTGGACAAACCTGCAGCAGCTGCCGTTCTTGCAGAACCCGCGCGCGTAGTACAGGCACGGCTTTCGCCGTCAAATGCCGGGAGCTGGTGCGTCGGGTTCATGCCCCCGTCGTTGAGGAACGCGAGCTGGTCCTGCAGCTGGTCCACACTTGCTCTCCCTCTCCGCACTTCTCCTCCTCGCGGCCGTCACCAAGCCCGTCCAGTACCAGAGCCTCGTAGCCACCCCTCTCGCGTCCCACCCGTCCTCCGCTCCCACGGCCGTAGCCGCCGCCGACGTCTTCGCCGACAATCTTGTCGCGGCCGAGTACTACCAGGTCGCTGGAGCCACGCTAGAGCCATGTTGGCGACGCCAACTCAGGGTCAACCGCCCACGTCATGGTCAACCAGCCAGCCTGGGCTGTTTTGGACCTGCTTGACCCACTTAAATAGATTAGGTACCTGATTGGACAATTTTAAATATGTTGGACCCAAGCGAACCCCCCAGCCAAGTTCAGGGACATACAGTGTACTTTACTCATGATTTTTTTATCAATTTATGTTATTTCAAACTTTCAAAGCCCATATCTTTTGCATCCGAACTCCGATTGAGCTCATTCAAATTTGTAAATTTATATAAAATTGAGATCTAGCTAACTAAACCAAAATTATTTGATTTGGAGTTCGTTTGAATTGTTATTTGAATTTTATTTGAATTTGACTTATTTGGCGATTAGATCTCAACGACTTCGGAGAGTCAGATTTCGACGCCAGTTGAAGAGCTTATAAGAGGATTGATTTTGACTGTATGATCATCGTGATTGTACACTTGGACTTCCTGGAGAAAGTACTTGTGAGTACTAGGTGACCTGTTAAGAAAAACAACACCACCTCAGTACCAGTTGATCTGTTAAGTTAAACAACATCACCCCATCAAGCAAGACAAGTTATACCCTTGATCATATCGATCCCATTATTTCAAATTATTTATGTTCTGTTTTAAATTACTACTGCATGCATATGTTGATACAATTATTTTAATTCCCTGTTTTATTTGCCTAGTTATTCTATTCTTCCTTGTATAGCCAATTTGAATGTCGAACGTGAATACCTTGTCACCATTAGGCAAAAAGATACTAAAATTATTCCTATGCTTAGCCAATGCTTAGATCAAATCTTGTATTTGGAAAATTTTAGCCAAATCTTCCAAATTTGATTTTAACTTGGTTTTATGGTATTATTTTACCATAGAAGGTTTATAAAATGCTTTTACTTGAAAAATAAAATAAAAATGGGTTTGGACTTGGGCGAAATGGATGATTGGTGGGTGCAGGTTTATGCACAGGCTTAATCTGGTTAGGGTTAAGGCCCAGGGTTTTATTCGGAAGACGCCAAAGTCAGTTAAGGACCAGTCTTCGAGCGCATGATGCTATGCCTTATCGTACTACCACATGTCCTGTGTGGGCGGGACCTGGCCAACTAATTTGCAATATTTCATTGTTAGCTGTGCCATTTTGGTGTGTGGGTGTCGATTAGACAGTATTCCCACTTGGCGCAAGAGGGGACTTCTGGCGGATGGTTAGTCCAAAGAAAGTGAAACCTTAGCGGGCATAACTACTTTGGAATGACGCATTGTAAAGGCCTTGTGATAATCACTTAGTCGCACGCCTTCGGAAGTGTGTCAGACGGACATTAAAAGTTGATTATCTCTTGTGGGTAAAGTTGTACAACCTCTGCAGAGTGTAAAACTATTCGAATAGCCGTGTCCACGGTTACGGACATGCTAGTAGAACTACTCAAAGTTAGACTTTGGTTTTGTTTGAAAAAGACTTCTTCAAAACTGGTTTATCCAAATGGGATTTGGACAGGAAGCCATGTGATAGGAGGGTATCCTTCACCATTCTTGTGTGAATGTTATCTGACTATAAGATTGAGAATTTATAAAATGATTTGTAGTTATACAGTATCTGCTTTGGAACTTAGTACAAGTATTTAAAGGAAATACTGCTCTATGCAAAT
Organism: Ampelocalamus luodianensis; assembly: GCA_036346255.1. Classification (NCBI taxonomy): domain Eukaryota; kingdom Viridiplantae; phylum Streptophyta; class Magnoliopsida; order Poales; family Poaceae; genus Ampelocalamus; species Ampelocalamus luodianensis. Next base: position 23,929,501 of record CM070621.1, read on the forward strand.
CAACCAATAAGCCATCCTTTGTTACATCCATATATGCATGTCATTCTGTTATTTGACGGGTGTAACTTGCGAGCACGGTAGTTGTGCTCATACTTGCTTTATGCAAACAAATTTTAGAGGAGAAGAACTTCGCTACCGGTGTGGATCCCGACGACTAGGCCGCTTCCCCAGTCGATTGCCTGTGGCAGATCAGCTGGACTCCACTACTACTTTTCGTCTTCCGCTGTGTTCTTTATTGTTGGCTTGTAAGCCCCTTTTGTAATAAACTCTGTTGATTATTAATAAAGTTGTGATATGAATTTGTTACCATATTTGTTTACTGTGTGAACTAGCTACTGATCGTGGGACTAGTTTAGTTATGTACAGAGGATCTGGGATGTTAACCCCGGGTCTGACAGTTACACACTAGTATTTGACGTAGATTTTTTTAGAGGACGACGTGGAATTAAGTCAGCGGCGAAGTGGCAAAGAGAGTCCAGTGTATCTAGTCCAATGCATTTTTGGCTCCTTGCTAAGAGTTTTTATTTTATTTTTTAATCCTTTTTAAAAATATTTTAAAGATAACGTATCTCTAACTTTATTTCTAATTCTAACCCCTTTGGTCACGCCATGACCTGTGACATGATCAAATTGTGCTGTCACGTTACCGACCACGGCGTGGCTAAATCTGCCACGATAGTTCTCTGAGCTAACACGTGTTCGTTTTTAGGTTAAGTCCTGTCACGCCAAGAGGAGTGACGTGACAGCGCTCGTTTGCCACACCGATATTCATGGCGTGACAACGTGCTTTTGCTACACCACGCGTTGTGGCGTGGCCAAAAGAGTCAGAATTAGAAATAAAGTTAGAAAGATATTATCTTTAAAATATTTTTTAAAAGGATTAAATCATAAAAAGTTCCCCACTAACTAGTTTTAGCAGAAATAGCTACCTCACTCAAATTTACAGAAATGGACCGTCTTAGGCCACAGAAAGAGCATTAGGTAACACATGTGTCCTGTTTGGTCCCCTACTGCGGTGGATTTATATTTTACATGTGTTCGCACTCAACTACATGTGTCCTCAAATAGCTAACTCACTCAAAATTTATAGGTGTTCTACCATGTTCCCCTACCGCGGCGGGTTTATATTTTAAGCCACCTACCATGATATGGGAACATGGCAGGCCACTTGATGCAGTATGAGAACATGGCAGGCACTTGATGTGATATGGGAACACGGCATGCGGTCTCATGCACATTTCTCATGCGCACACACCTAATGTGGTATGGTACCATATTATGTGATGTGTCACCTCCCGAGCATTCTACGGTGGGAGATAGGGCTATTTTTGCAAATTTAAGTGAGAGAGGGCTATTTCTGTCAAAACAAGTGGAGATGGAGCTAGATGTGGGAAGAGTTCGTGTTCCGACATGCCGAACATCTAGACCGCTGGGTGTGCGTAGCGCAAGCTTTAGCCGACGGCTATTGCAGATGTGGAAAACGTGAAGCATAGCCCGAGTCAGTCGCTCCCTGCGGCAGTGCTTCGTTAATCCTTTCATACGCGACCTGAGTGCCTCACTGGGTTGGCTAACGTGCCAGCTCAACACGGCTCGTGCAAGCTTGTATAACAAAATAGCTCAACTCGTTAAGTTAATAGGCTAAAACCCAGCTCGGCTCTTGCAAGCTCGCCTAACAAAGTATCTCAGCTCGACTCGATAAAAAGCTAGAGCTGCTCACAAGCCATGTGGGCCAAGACGAGCTGTGTGAAGCATCCAATAGGATGGCATACATACATGCAACGGGAGGACTGCATAAATCAAAACATATCTACTTATCTTGCATACAAGTAAAACATAGGCAATTAGGTATGAGTCGATTAGCAATCCTAACAATTTATAGTCCAACCACATGCTAACATGGTTACATACTTACATGGACAAAACAATAATTTAAAATCCAGCAAATTAAAAGTATCCCACATCAAAAGCCATCACCCACACATCCAAGCATAGTTATTAAGGCGTCGTCTAAGCGGTAAGGCGCAGCCGTGGGTCAAGGCGTCGCCCCCGCCTTATCGCGTGAACCCTAGCGCCACTCCATCCCCGTCGTGCCTCCATCTGCTATAGTGCCACAGGCCCCATTGCGACCCCGTTGCGATGTGCCCTCTCCGCTGCGCTCCAGATCCAGGCAAGTGTCCGCCTCCCTCCCGGCCTCCACCTCCCTGCCTTAGTTGTGCTTCCCCTCCCTCCCGGATCTCCCTCTCTCCCAACCGTGCCTCCCCTTCCCTCTCCGCTGTGGCTACGCCTCTCCTCCCTCTAATCCTCCCCTGGGAGAGGTGTAGCCGCAACAGAGAGAGAAGGGGAGGCACGGCGGGGAGGGAGGGAGAGCCGGGAGGGAGGGGGAAGCGGGGAGGGCAGGAGGGAGGGGAGGCCAGGTTGCCATCGGGAGGGGTTGGGGGAGGGAGCCTGAGCCAGGATGATGAGGACATCAAACCTAAGGATGCAACCACTGCTTCGACCTGTTGCACTGCATCCTCTACTTCAACAACATCTTCACCAATTGGACTTTCGGCTAATGCAAGACCATATTACCCAATTAGATCGAGCTACGTCTACATACCATGGTGCTACGTCTACATGCCATGGTACTATGTCTACAATCCATGGAGCTACTGCATGTGCCAAGCTGTATACGTTTTGGTCAGATCAGTTCGGAATCAGCCTGACAACACCAACTTCAAACGGGCATAACTTTCACATACAGAGTCCGTTGGAGGTCCACGAGTACTTGATTGAAAGCTTATTTCGTCCTCTTTCCAACGGATCTGGCCTCACCTTCAAATTCCTTCTGGACTGATCGCAATAATTAAAAGAAGACATTATATCACTTGTTTGGGCCAAGCTGGGCCTTGTAATCATCCTGAACTTGGCCCATTTGCCGGTGGACCACCTAGAGGGTGTGTTACTATTCACATGAACAGTAACCCATGAATTTAGTCCCACCCCACTGATTCTATTAGATGTGCGGCTCCCCCTCCCCTATATAAGGAGGCCGCACCCTTCTAGTTTTTCTTGGATTTTGTTTAGTTAAAAGTTAGCCTTGTTGTAACTTCGTGTATTGGCTTGTATCAACTAGACCAACCATAATACCGCTTCAAAGTCCCAACTCAATTCAATATTTCAATTCCTATTTGCAATTTCAGATTGCTTTATCTCTTTCTTACGTGCTTCTTCGGTGTATGCAGGAATCGACCTTCGTGGTCATGTCATCTGGGTATTTGTGCACGGTTGATAACGACTTGTCAATTAGTTCAGCGATTGCGTGGTTTCGAGCCTTGCATGTTCGTAGCCAGGATTGTGAGAGTTGAGCGACGACTACCGAACTTATCGTTCTCATCGAAAGATCGGGCCAACAATAGGACATTCGGGTTCATCACAGGAGGGGGAAGTCGGGTCGCCATTGGGAGGGAGAGGACGAGGGGGAGGGGTCGTGTGGAACTCTGCTTTGCTCTGTTGGCTGCTGCATTTATGCGTTGCTCTGTTGCTCCTCGCAATGGCATTGCTACTGTGCTAAATTAGCAAGATGCTCTGCATTGCTACTGTGCTACACGGGCTCAAGAATTGGCAACAACAAGGTACATATGTGCTGCTAAAATACTCATTTTATTTGCTACCTTAGCGCCTTAGGATGTGTGTAAGGCGTCGCCTCGCCTCGCCTCGCGCCTTAGCGCTTAAAAGGTGTGAGGGGGGTGGGTCGTCTTGCCTCGCCTTACTGCCTTAATAACCATGCTTCCAAGTTTAATAGTCTAACTACAATTGCAAAATAGTTAACAACCAAATTTCAAAGTCAAAATAGTTAGCTTTTCTATTAGCCCTAATTCCATGAGGAGAGATTTCCATAGTTCAGACTTGAAAAGCCAACAATACTCCAAGATTCAATTTTTGCACAAAAAGCCACCAAACAAGCATACCAACTCGATTTTTCACTCTCAACCTTTTGAATCTACGAGACAACACAAGTAGTCATTAGTTTTAAGTGGTGAAAGAACATATCAAAATGAGCAGCAACACTAAGCAAAAGAAAAGGGTTGCTTACTAGTTACTTGCCACCTCGCTATTAGCTAAAGAAATGTGTTAAACATCAAACTCTTCTTCGATTTCCTACAAAAATAATCATAAGAGTAGAATTAGGATAGATTTAGATAATAAAAAAATCAAGGAGAAAATAAAGCTATTAGTAAGGAAGGGCATACCACATCCAAAGGACTTGTCATGATATTGCTAACACCTCTTATCCAGCTAGAAGCACACACCAGTGCCTCAACCATTGGTGGAAACAAAGAACTCCTATAATCATCTAGGACTCTACCCTCAGCACTTGTTAAACTTGTCCAACATTGCTTCTGCCATACTCTTCAAGTGCTTATCTTTAGAACTACATGCATCTCGCAATGCTTTCTTGACATTAACTATGTGAGAATAGAACATGTTTGTTGTGGGATATGTTGATCCAAAAAATGCAGTAGTTGCATTAGCCAGAGCTTCTAAAACTTGTTGCATTTTCATGAACAATTGCCATTCACTAAGCGAGGGCAACCATTTATAGTTCCCATCTAAATCTGCAAAAGTGACTAATGCATCCTCGTAAGCAAAAGAACCTTAGTTACAATTTCCCCTTTCTTCTTCTTGGTGGGCACTTGCATCACTTTGAAGAGTTCCCACATAGGTGAACACCTCTTTTTGCTTGCTGTTGGAGATTTATGGACTATAATTCCATAACAATGTCTCTTGTCTCTTGATGGAGATCCAAAATTTGCATTGTGATATCTACCCTCTTCCAAATTTACTACTTCATTATCACTTGCTGAGTCCAGAGAAACATGTGATTGTGAACCTTCTAGCGAGCCACTAATCTGAAGAGAGGCATCATCCTAGTCCGTATATGACATATGTGAATCAAATCAGACCTCAATGTAAATAGCCCATGAAGTATGGGAGGCAATGGAGATGTGAGGGTACCTTGCTTGAGACCTAGAAGCAGTGGAGACGAGGTGAGGCGCTGGTCCAATGGTGTGATTGCCGTCGTCGTTGCTCCGCACCGTCCCCGGTCGGCCGGTCTCCATTGCTGTTCTCATTGTCTCGCGTGGTGTAATGCTGTTCGTGAGTTGGGGGAATAGGGAATGGGGATGAGTTTGTGTGGGATGGAGGATGGTGGCGACTATGTTGCCTGTGTGGTGGTGCTAGGGTTTTGGTTTTTGGTCACTTGGTTAGATAGACTAGAATGCAACCTGTGCCAAATGGTGCAGTTGTGGCTGTTGTACGTGGGTGGCAAAGGTTTAACCGATTTTTTTTTAACATTAGGATTTGGCGTGCTCTAGCACATAAGACAAATCTGCGCAAAACAAAAGATGAATATACAAAAAACCAATCGATATCTGTGTGAGAACTCATAATTCTCAATTCTAACTTGCTACTAAAAAAAAGCTAGAAATAGTAGACCTGTGTGAGAACTCATTATCTTACACTATTTCTGTGCAAACTAAGTAGGCAAAAAAATCTAGTTCATCTGCTTATACAAAGCTAGAAATAGTGAAAATGTAATCGTGACAACTGGACTAATCGTATCCTTGTTCATCTGGACTAATCGTATCCTTGTTCGACGACATTTTGAGATAAAATCCTCATTCAAAGATCAACTGTGCCATAGGTGGTGCATGTATCTTTAGAAACAATTTAAATAGATACATAGCTGGTGGAGGATAACCCTCTTAAGAGTAAATTAGTAATTTAGGGATAAACCTTTTTAGAGCAAATTGGCATTAAAAAGTGCGCTCGACCTTCTCGACGCCCCAGGTGACAACAGAACATAACTAACATACTAATTTTAGATGTAGTATCATGTTGGAGCAGCATATGCACTTCTCATTTTAGGAACAAAAAAATGACATAAATTAACATTTCAGGGAGAAGTCATATGTACCGTAAATGGAGCAATAATAGAAAACCATATCGGAACATACATAGGAAAACTTATTGAACCAATAACTAAGCAAATGCAAAGTGAATAGAGAGAAGAAATAACCTGGCTGTGGGAGGACATAGGAGCTATAGAGCATATTATAAGCTAGGATGATCCCAAACACTTTTATGAGCTATATCATGTAAGCCACCTTATTTAGCTAATTTGATGTAAGCCAAATAAATAAGCTTATAACATAATCATAACCTACGCCAAAAAAACCCTAAAAAGGACATGTAATGCCAATAAAATCCGATCTAGTTTAAGGAAAAACCTTAAGCATTCATCATTTTCAGTGAGTGCCCAATCTGTGCGCAACTCTACCATTGTTGGCATTCCAGCTTCACAAAAGAACACAATACATTGCATTAGGATGATTTACAAAGGGTTAAGCTAAGTTGAGTTTCAGTTATGGACTCATATTTAAAGGGAATGATGGAAACATCACATGTACTTACGTGAGGATGGCTGCGGCTTCTCAAGGAGCACTTTGAAATAGGAGTTATAAAAAACATTTGGATTCCCAAATCCTTTACCTCCAATTGTGTGAGCTCTGGATAACACAACCATCTCTTGTGTCCTACCAAGTATCAATGTGAACTTCAGACATGGATGGACACACTGCTTTCTGGAACAATTGGTAGAAAGCCCAGGGGATAACCATATATAAATAAACAATTCTGGCCAACAATTGCTAATTTTCATTATTTTAGTATGAATTTCTATAGGAATTCTAAAATACACAGCTGAAATTTAACAAAAGATGTTAAAGAAACGGACGACTCACGAAAAGCCCATTTTGTTGAATAATGTTTTTAAGGCAACAACATGCAATGTTTCTTCGGGAAGTTTACCGGCAGGATCAACAGTATTACAGAGACAAATCCGTTCTTTCAGAAAAATACGGATAGATACTAAATAGAAACAATGCCTGGAACAGCTTAAAGTTTGGCTAATACTGTAAGAAAATTGTAAAATGAACAAACCACTATGATGTTGCACCTGTAATCTAATCGGCCTAGTCTTACTGGAATTTCGAGCCCTCCACAGAGTGAAACTGCCTCAGCACCAGCCATGGCAATCAAATCTGCCCATGACACTATTAGAGAAACAATGGTAGATTTGGCCTGAGGATGCAGTAAAATCGAAGTTCAATGCAGAAAGCACATGTGCAAAGTACACACCTTGCTGAACATGGTCAATTCCTTCTTTTGGTTTTCCTAATATCTGTTCAGTTTTGAAGCAATTAAACAGATATGGCAAGTCAGGTATTCTTCAGTAAGTACATTGAACTATTCATGACAATAGGCAAAGGAAAAAGATCTACTACAGCGGTACTTTCAGGAAGGGAAAAGCCATTATCGATTTATTTAGCCCAACATTTTCAAGTCTGTCAACTTCGTAAATTAAAGAACCATTCATGCCACCTGCAAGATATTGTCACCAATGTTTGTCTATTGTTTCTACTTTGCAAAAAAAGAAAAACATTTTTAGATAGCTTGAACTGTACTTTAGTTTATTTCCATATGCAATTTTCTATTTTTTACACATGCAATCCTTGCTCAGAAACTATTGTTAAACTTGGATAACCAAAGACAAATAAGATTTAACCTGATTTGTCACCAATATAAAAAATCCCTGCATCATGGAAAACCAAACGAAGCATGCCAGCAGCTTAGACCTTGGTTAAAATATTCCTCACACCATTTCGAATAATTGATCCATCATATGACTTAGCCCTATAAAGTTAATTGCAATTAGGGAACTTCTTTGAAAGTTGTCGTACTGCTGTTTTAAGAGCAAGAAACAACTTTGAGTAGGTTACAATTTTCTACAAATCACTATTCTAGGTATACTTGATTGGCATATGGCCCATTTCATAATTTTGGTTCTAGTTCATGTTTGCACAGCTGAACCAAAGTAAGTTTCTAGAATCTGTGTCAACATCTATATTACCTAATCTATAGCTAAATTAGGACATCCTTTATGCTGCTATGAACTTTACCAATCTGTATCCATTTTTTCATCTCTAAAAGCAGCAAGAGATATCTCTGTGAAATAAAGTACATTCAGTTATACAAATTCCAACTATGCAAAATATATTACCTTGATAGAGAGATCTCTAGAACCATCCAAGTTTTTGAGGTTGTCTGCAAATATCTTGATGATATGCACTAGAATAACAAATTGTTACATACTAAAAAAAAATTATCAGTGAAGATCTACTGCAATGAGCAATTGCTTAATTACCTCCAATTCAACATTGTTTGTGGCAACAGCAGCGCAATGGTTGTGACTTCATCCATCACACATGGTGGCGTCGACCAAATTTGCAATCAACTCAATTCCAAGAACACATGCAAACAAAATTGTAGAAAATTAGCTCCATTTCATAGTACAAAACGGTCCATCGTATAGCAAGGAACAGAAGTGGAACCCTGATAATTTTGATTTGTACGTACTCAAGCAAGCGAACAAAAAATAATTAAAAGAGCTAGATGTTCACTGACTACAGGCAGCATAGACAATAGAAGCGGCAGCTAACGGCAGTGTAGGGGCGACAACTCCAGAGAGGGAGAGGGAGGGAAACATGGGCTCGCGAGAGGGCCGCAGGTGCACAACAGAGAGGAGGCAGATAGGATTTGTAACATCCCAGTTCTCCTTAGTTTCTGAAGATTTTTAAAATAAAAATAACCATTCGGTTTTGTTGAATTTCTAAAACTTAACTTGAAATGTTGGAAGTTAAAAACAATTTAATATGAATTAATCAAACTTTAATTAATTCAAATTTAGTTTATTCTGAGTTATTGGAGTTCTCTGGTACTTGGAATCCCATTTCTCTGTTCGCTTCATTTTCTGGTTGCTCCTCCTCACGACCACCCCCTCGATCACGACCACCCTCTTGGTTTCAACCGGCCCCGCCTGCCATACCCTACTCACCTTCTTCTTCCTCTCGTCGCGTCACGGCTGACACGAAAGTCTTTGCGCATTAAATACAGTTGTGTCGCATTAAATGTTGTTGCCTCCGCTGTGACTGTTCCCTCTTTGGTCTCCTCCCCTACCTGCCCCAATCCCCTCCCTCACCTGCTGGTAGTGCGCCCATGCCACGCCGCCGCGAATCCCACCGCTCCATCTTGTCACCCGATCCTTCTCCTTCCTTTCTAAATAAAGCACCAGGGAGTCTCTTTGCCCTTTTATTTCCCCCCCCAGCTTTCAAACTCTCTCCCTCTTGCTCTCGCCCTGTTTCACCATGCTTTGAGTTTCGTCACCACCGTTGGATTCCGCGTCATCTCCATTCGCCTCTCACCGTCCTGGTGAGTTTTCCCATGCCATGTTCTCCTTCTTTGTTCATACGACCACGTTGAGTGGTCGTATCCTCATTGGACCTCCTTACGACCTGTCAAACCTCTTTCGACTAGGTCATTGGACCTCCTCTCGACCAGTTGAATCTCCTTCTGAGAGCCCATTCTCCTTCATTCGAGCTTCGACTCGAGTAAATCAAATCCCTTAATTCTGCATCTTTCTTTTTGGCTCTAGTTTGGTACTCTTGTTGGAGTTTTTGTCTATTTGTCTTATTTATTTGGTTTCTTTCGCACGTGTAGAATCTGACTACTCTGAAGAATTTGTGGACCTGACGACCTTGACCAAAGCCTCCCAACTCTTCAACAAAGGCAAGTCATAGACCTTTGATCATGTCGTACCCAGTTTATAAAATTATATTGTTTTATATTAATATGCATGGCTAGTTGTATAAAAATGGTTTGGGAATTAACTAAATACCTACTCGACAGTATGACTCCTTGAATAATTGTGAATGATATGTTCCCTTAGACACCATATGTTGATATGTTCCCTTAGACACCATAGGTTGGGTATTCCTAGTTGGACATTGTTGTTCTACCAACATGGGTGCGTATTATGCTTAGTCTTGTTTTAGTTATACGATGCCTCTCGATCATATGATTCAATGATGATAAATTTGACTAAGTGAATATAGAATTGTGGCATGTGTTGCCACGACATGTGTTGCCGCTAATATTAAAATTTGTTATGCCATGGCAAGGGTTGCCATTTGGTTGGGTTGAACCTAAAATGATTTCATACTTAGATGAATGATCGTGCAGTAAAGGAGGTGCGGAAAGCACATTGGGATGAGAATGTTTCGCCTGAGTAGCCACTAAGGACTTAACTTTGTACGCTATTGATCCGGGCCATACCGTGCAACCACAAGTCCATTTATGGGGTGGACCTGGCCAGCTAATTAGCAATGATTTGAGTCAACTCTATTTTGGTGGAAGTGTGAAACCTGAGATAGACATCCACACGGCGCAAGAGGGGTCAAGAAGGCGAAACCTTAGAGAGTAGAACCAAGTCAAAATGGAGCTTTGTAAAGACCTTATGATAATCTCTTAGTCGCACATCTTGGAAGTGTATGGGCAGATAGTATAAGATGATTATCTCTTGTGGGTCAAGCTGTACAACATCTGTAGAGTGTAAAACTATTCGAATAGACATGTCCCCGGTTATGGACAATGCTTGGTGATTTCACACGAGGGGTAGATTTTTCTCAAAAAGTTGGTCATGGTTGGTTTCGAGTACCACGTCCTGGTCGTGGGAGTGGTTTGGGAAGTGAACGAGGTGTTCATGAGCTGTTCCAAAGAAAACTGTTTACTTATGTATTAATCTTTAAACTTCAGCTTTCAATCTACTTACTGTATTTCCAGTCAATACCGCTTTCTGCAAAATAACCATAAAGCTATCCTTGTCAAGCCCTGCATGAATACTATTTGCATATATTTCCCTACGACTTGCTGAGTATATTCAAAGTACTCATAGCTTTATACCCTCTAGTTGATCAGTCGCCGAAGAGGACCCAGGGAGCTCAGAGTTCTATGAAGAGGAGTACTTTAAAGATTGTGCGATCTAGGGGACGTCCTCCACTCGATAGCCTGTGGGCATGTCGAATGGCTTCCACGAATTGTTTTGGATCCACTGCAAGTTTTTTTTCGTTGTAAGCCCTGTGCGGCAGACCTTGTAAGACTTGACCATAAGGTCTTTTGTTTCTATAAATATTAATTTTTCTGCTTCATCTTCAGTTTGTTATATGGCTATGATTACATCAATGTTGGAACTGTGTGATATAGCTACTGATCATGGGACTAGTTCAAAATACACAGAGAGCCCCGAGGTTGCTACTCGGGGTCCCGACAGGATGCCGGAGGGCAGGGGAGGGGTGCCGAAGAGGTGGCTGGGGAGGGAGACCAAGGGGGGAGGAGGAAGAGGGAGGGAAACAACAACGACGGGGGTGGGAAACCGAGTGGGCGATAGGGGAGAAAGAGCAAGGGACGGCACCGACGCAGCAGCTGGGTAGGGAGCCTGAGGGGGCAGGAGAGGAAGAGGAAAGGGCATGCGGTGTTGGCGGATCAGACGCCGTGGCTATGCAGGAAGGCCGAGGGGGCGGGAGGGAGGAAGAGGGAGGGTACCGTGGCGGCGGGGGAGGGAGGCTGGGGAGGGCAAGGGAGGAAGAGGGAACGGCCGGCGGCGCTCGCGGAGAGCGACGACGGAAGAGGAAGAGGGAGGGGAAAGCAACGAGGGGAGGAGATACGGCGCGGGATTGCACGAGGGAGGAGACAGGAGGAGAGAGATGGAGACGCGAGGAATGAGGGGTTTTCGGGGCGATGTGGACGCACGAGCGTCGCGCGTTCCCACCGAGCGCACCGGCCCGAAGCCAAGATTGGCGTAATCCGACGGCCACCGTATTCCTGCCTACGTAGCGGGCGCGGTTGGAGCCCCTTTCTCCCAGGCTTAAATGTTAGTAATTCTCGTACATGGGCTTGGACCTTGGGATAACATCAATAGACAAAAACCCATGAGCTATTTAGTTATCAGGCCATAATGAGCTAACAAGTAGCTCGTGAGTAAGCTCGGGCTCAGCTCGTTAAGAGACCGAGCTGAGAAGGCGGCTCAGCTTGTGCCATTAATTTTATGAACCGAGCTTGAGCAACTTGTGAGCTTTGAGCTTTTCTGCCAGCCCTATGCCTAATCCATTAGAGCGTGGCAACCCAGTGGGAGGGCCAATGCCAAAGTTCCCAAGGCTTTTCTGGGCAAAAAAAGTACTTTGTTCCCATAACTTTCTTATCTGGTTCATTCCACAAAATGAGAAAGTGTGAAACCAAGACAAGCCAACTAGAAGAAGCTTCGTCTAAAAAAATACACACAAAGATCACTGATTTGAAAAATATTGTCCAATGTATCATTGATATGTAGGCTCGGATCACACGTGCCATTCAAGCATAAAAAGCAGCGATAACTGGCCAATTACCACCGACAACCGGTCATACTTTCTCGGACCAAACAATTTTAATTTTAAAATTTGAATTTCAAGTTTAAAATGCTAGAAAAATGTTATTACATGCTTGTTTGCAAGCTAATGAAAGTATAGAGCTAAGACATTGCCATCATAATATCTTTGCTAATAATAAAAAATAGAGTCTACCTTCTAATGCACGCTGACAGGTGGACCGGACCCCGTGTCGTCAACCCCTCCTCAGGTTCGCTCGCAACTCCCTCCTCGAATCACTTGCACCACACGTGCTTCGTTCTGTTCCCTCCCCTCCCCTCGATTACAACTGCCTTCCCCACACCCTCATCCTGGCATATCTCAAAACCTAATCGCCTACCATGCATTCATCTCCAGATCAGAGTCGCCCCCTTTCAACAGGATCTGGAGGCAGGTAGCTTGGAACCGACCGACGATGGGGAGGAGGTGGTGGTGGGTGCTCACGGTGTGTAGTTGTCGAACCCGGGAACGAAGGATCCCGAATTTTCTGTGTTCAAACACCGGTCCAGGATTTCCAGTGTACACAGTCTCACAAATGGATATCACAATCATATCACGAAATCGTAAATGACATTAAATAAATAATTGTTTAATACAAATGAGTCTGAATACAATATCAAATAACAAATGATAAACACAGCGGAAACATATAATAGAGGTGAGCCACACGATGCGCCACAGGCAATCGTCTGGGTCAAAAGGCCTACTCGTCCGGATCCTCACCGTCGGGGTAGAAGTCTTCTCATGAATAAGATTTATTCAGCAAGGATGAGCACAACTTCCGTGCTCGCAAGTTACACCCAATATTGAATTAAAATACATGCATAAGGTAACAAGTGAGTATGGCAGAGGTTGTTTTGCATAAACGACATTTCCAGCTTAAATAGACATAGTATTTTCTAAGGCAGTTTTATACTATGACTAAAATCATATTTTTGAAATGTCAATGATATAAAGTGGATAACCTCCAATGATAAAGTGAAGGATCCCCTCCTAACACTTGGCTTTCCGCCCAATTTTTCATAAGAATTAACCATCCTCAACATTTAATAAAGCATTTAATAACCAAAAACAATTCTAACTTTAAGTGGCCCTGCTAGCATGTCCATGATCATGACGCGCTATTCGAATAGTTTCTACTCGCAGTTGGTACAACTTTACCCACACGAGGTGACATGCTCGTTATGTCGGCCAATTCACGCTTCCGTAGGCGTGTGACTGAGCAATTACCATGAGGCCTTTACATTGTTCTGCCCTAGTGTGTTCATGCCCGCTAAGGTTTCGCCCCTTTGGACCAACCGTCCTCCGAAAGCCCCCTCTTGCGCCAAGTGGGAATAAAACGTCTAACTGACACCCACATAATCACATGACATAAATACACTAGGACTTCACAATTTAATTAACCAAATCCTGCCCATACAGGACATGTGGTAGTACGATAAGGCATAGCAATAAGCGGCTCAAAGACCGGTCCTCAATTGACTTGGGCGTCATTCCTACAAACCGTGGGCCTTAATCTTAACTGATCAATCCTGCATAAACCTGCACCCACCATTCCGACCATTTCGCCCAAGTCCAAACCCATTTTTTTTATTTTATTTTGAACAAAACTTTATTTATAAACCATGTGGTAAGACAATACCACAATGTCAAGTTTAAAATAAATTGGTAGAAATTTGGTGTAAACCCTCCCAAATTCTGTAAATGTGAACTAGCCTGGCTAAGCATACGTTTAATTCTGATAATATTTTGCCTATGGTATCAAGGTAGTCAGATACAATATTCGAATTGGCCATACAAATAAACATGGGGTAACTATACATAAAACAAGACATTAAAATATTTATAAAAACATATGCATGCGATAAAGAATTTTAAAACTGAAAATAACTTAAAATACTTGGGGCAATATGGTCAATGGTGTAACTTGCCTTGGTCGATGTCATAGAATTCTAAATCTTCAGATTGATCGAACTCTCCGGAGTCGTCGAAGTCTAAACGTGAAAATACGACAAATTCAATATTCAAATTCAAGTAAATTAAAAAAACATAGTTCAAATTAACTCCAAATTGAAATATTTTGGTTTAGTTAGCTAGATTATAATTTTATATAAATTTTGCAATTTGAATCACCCAATTTGGAGTTCATTTGCAAAAGTTATGAATTTTTGAAGTTTTAAACCTAAATCTGAAATTTAATTGAATTTCCCGAATTATTTTTCTACTGAAAGAGCTATTTATTGCGCAATGCTGACATCAGCTTTCAGAAAAAGAATTTCCGGCCGATTTATTTTCCTAAAGGAAATTCTTTTGAGACACTGACATGTGGGCCCCCTGGTCAAAGACGAGGTCCATGGTCCGATCAACGGACCACAGTGGACTCGGTGCACAGCACAGTGCACGTGTGCGGGTGTGCTGGCGCGTAAGCCACGTGTGTGTCCACACGTGTGGTGACTAGGCATCTGGGGCTGAGGTGGCACCGTCGTGGCGTCCACGTGAGCGAGCCACGTAGGCACGAGCGACGCTGGCGTCGGGACCGAGGGTTGCCGTGTTGTGGTGTGCGGCGGTGTCCGGCGAGGATACGAGAAGAAAGAGGGGGCGATGGTGAGTATGTTGCGCTCACCCACACGTCGAGAGGAGGTCGGAGGCGGCCGGCGGCGTGGAGAAAGCGGCGGCGCAGGTACGGTCGTCGGCAAGCGAGGTTCCGCGATTCTCCGGTGGAGTGGGTGCGCGCACCGGGATCGCGGGGAGGCGGCGATGGCGATGAAGGTGTCGGCGGAGACGAAGCTTCAACGATGGCGGCGCAATCGGCGGCGAAAGCGTACGGCTTGGCGACGACGAAAATCTCGATTACGGCGAGCTCGGGGAAAGAACGGAAGAATGAGTGGGGGCACTGTGTGGAGGAGGAGGAGGACTTCCCGGTGCTCCCTTTTATAGGGACCGGGGGGCACAGGAGGGGGAAATCGTGTGCAGCGGCAGTTGCGGCACGACGGCGGCGGTTGCGGCCAGAATGTGCGCGAGAAGAGGGGATGAGGGAGGAGTGGGGGCGGCGTGAGGTGGCGGAGCCGTTGCGCACGACCACGTGAGGAGAGGAGGTTGGAAAAGCGAAGAAATCGGAGTTCCTGTGACCCGGTCATGGCGGCGGTTGCGCGAGCGTCGCGGAGAAGAAGGAGAGGAGGAAGACAGAGTATGGGCGTTGGATTTTGATCCAACGGTCACGATCATTAGGGCGACGTGGAAGAAGGTGGGTGATGCTGGCCGTTAGATTAAGATCGCACGGCTCACATTCATTAAGACATTCGGACTATGCAGAGGTTACAACAGATCTTGACCGTTGGTTCAAGATCCAGCGGCGGAGATAGAATGGGGCGCGTGCGTGCGGTGCGTGCGTTGGATTTCAATCCAACGGTGGATAAAGAGGAGGGGGGTGCGGCGGTATGGGCCGCGTGCGGGCCGCGCGCGGGAGGAGGTTTGGGCCGAAGGTTTGGGTTTCGGCCCAAATCGAGTTTTAGATTTTTCTTATTTGATTTAATTCTTTTAATTCATTTAGGCTTTGGAAAATAGCAAAATAGTTCCAAAAATTATGGAAAAATTCACAGAAATTCTCATACTTATTTTGGACTTAATAAATTTTTTCCAACTTTATGTTAGCTTTTAATTTTGCAAATAAATTTATTTTGGCTTTAAAATATTAATAAAAAGCTTTTAAAAATTCAGAAAATTCCACAAAAGTAAATAAATTTTAATTTTTACTGAAATTTGGAATTTGAGCTGTTACAAACCTACCCTCCTTAAGGGAATCTCGACCCGAGATTCAGGCTTGGTCAGCAAACAGATCGGGGTAGTTGGTCTTGAGATCTTCTTCTTTTTCCCAAGTGGCTTCACTCTCCGGGTGATGACTCCACTGTACTTTGTATGATCTGATGATTCTGCTTCTGGTGACTCGCTCTGCGACATCCAGAATTTTAATTGGTCGCTCCACGTAGGTGAGATCTTCTCGAAGATCGAAGCTTTCCAGGAAGGTATGGTCTTCTGGCGCTTGTAGGCATTTCCTCAACTGGGATACATGGAAGACATCGTGCACTGCTGACAAAGCTTCTGGCAGCTCAAGCTGATATGCCACTTCACCTCTTTTGGCTAGAATTTTGTATGGACCCACAAATCTAGGTGCGAGCTTTTTTTTTGTCCGGAATCTTCTTACTCCTCTGAGTGGAGTGACTCTGAGATAGACCAAGTCTCCTACCTCAAAGTTTAAATCCCTCCGACGGTTATCAGTGTAGCTCTTTTGTCGGGTTTGTGCCACTCTCAGATGCTCTCTTATGGCTTTTACCTTACTTTCAGCATCTTTGATTAACTCAGGTCCAAAGAGCTGATGTTCTCCTACTTCATCCCATAGGAGTGGAGTTCTGCACTTTCTGCCATACAACGCTTCAAATGGAGCCATTTGCAAACTAGCTTGATAGCTATTGTTATACGAGAATTCTGCATACGGTAAATTATTGTCCCAACTTTGTCCAAATTCCAGGGCACAGGCTCGGAGCATATCTTTGAGGACTTGGTTGGTGCGTTCCGTCTGGCCATCTGTCTGAGGATGATAGGCTGTACTGAAATTGAGTTTGGTCCCTAAGGCTTCATGCAGACTCTGCCAGAACCTTGAGGTAAATTGGGAACCTCTGTCGGACACGATCTTCTTGGGTACCCCGTGTAGACAAACAACCCTAGCCACATATAACTCTGCCAACTGGCTGCTCCTGTATGTAGTCTTGACGGGAATGAAGTGAGCTACTTTGGTCAACCGGTCAATTATCACCCAGATAGAATCATATCCTGATTGGGTCCTAGGAAGCCCGGTGATGAAATCCATGCCAATTTCTTCCCACTTCCATTCTGGAATTGGTAGTGGCTGCAACAATCCAGCTGGTCTCCGATGTTCTGCCTTAACTCGCTGACACACATCACAGCGAGCGACGAACTCATCAATTTCTCGCTTCATGCTGACCCACCAGTATTTCTCCTTCAGATCCTGGTACATCTTGATGCTTCCGGGGTGAATGGAGTAAGGTGATTCATGAGCTTCCTTCAGAATTGACTGTTTTATATCTTGTTGGTTAGGTACACAAATGCAGTTCCCGAACCACACAGTTCCTTGTTCATCCTCAGTGAATCCTGGAGCCTTGCCCCTTCGCATATTCTTCTTGATCTTCTTGATGTCTTCATCTTCTAGCTGTTTTTCTCTGATCTGACCTTGAAGAGTTGGTTGTACTTCCAAAGCATTCACAAAACCTTGACTGACAATCTCCAAGTTTAGTCGCTTCAATTCTTCATGTAGTTCTGGTTTATCCTTGTGCACCAACATGGTGTTACAATAGGCCTTTCTGCTCAAGGCATCTCCAACTACATTTGCTTTGCCCGGATGATAGTGGATCCCATGATCATAATCTTTTATCAACTCCAGCCATCTTCTCTGCCGAAGGTTTAATTCTACTTGCGTGAAGATATATTTTAGACTCTTGTGATCCGTGAAAATATCACAGCGGTTACCAATGAGATAATGCCGTCAGATCTTCAAAGCATGCACAATCGCTAACTCGCATCATGTGTTGATAACTCCTTCATGTGGCCTCAACTGCCTGGATGCATAAGCCACTACTTTGCCTTCCTGCATTAACACACATCCGAGACCTTGTCGGGATGCGTCGCAGAAAATCTCGAAATCCTTACGGATATCGGGTAAGACTAGCACATGTGCTGAGACTAATCTGCTCTTCAGGTCTTGGAAACTTTCTTCACAGGCATCTGTCCATTCAAACTTCTTCTCCTTCTTCAGAAGTTGAGTCATGGGTCTTGCAATCTTAGAGAAATTTTCAATGAACCTACGGTAGTAGCCCGTTAGTCCAAGAAAACTTCTCACTTCCGTGACTTTCCTGAGTTGCTTCCAATCCGATACTGCTTCAACCTTGGCAGGATCTACTGCAATCCCTCCTGCTGACACAATATGTCCAAGGAATGCCACTTGACTTAGCCAAAATTCACTTTTGCTGAATTTGACATACAGTTGGTGCTCCCTGAGCTTGTCCAGTATCATTCTGATATGCTTCTCGTGTTCTTCTTCATCCTTCGAGTAGATGAGAATGTCATCGATGAAAACAACCACAAACTTATCCAAGAATTCCATGAACACTTTGTTCATCATATTCATGAAATAAGCAGGGGCGTTCGTCAAACCGAAAGACATCACAGAAACTCGCATACCCATATCCGTGGTGAAGGTTGTCTTGAATATTTTCTCGTCCGATCTTCATTGGTGATAGCGGATCTCAAATCAATCTTCGAGAAGACACTTTCTCCTTTCAATGATCGAATGTGTCATCTATCCTGGGTAAAGGATATTTGTTCTTGACCGTCACCTCATTGAGTGATCTGTAATCAACACACATCCTCATGCTATTGTCCTTTTTCTTGACAAACAATACTGGTGCTCCCCAAGGTGACGAGCTGGGTCAGATGTACCCTTTGTTTCGCAATTCTTCAATCTGTTTCTTCAATTCTGCTAACTCATTGGCTGGCATTCTATAGGGTCGCTTCGATATTGGAGCTGTCCCTGGGACTAAGTCAATTAAGAACATTACATCCCTATCTGGTGGCATGCCAGGTAAATCATCAGGAAAGACATCAGCATATTCTCGGACTACAGGTATGTCTTCAAGTTTCACTTCCTTCATGCTGGTGAGGATGGAACTTTCATTGGTGCAGGTCTTGGGCTTGAACTCGACTGAAATTCCGTCTCCATTGGTGAGAGTGATAGACCTATTAGCACAGTCTATTTATCCATGATTCTTGGCTAGCCAGTTCATTCCAAGAATTACATCCAACCTTTGGGAATGCAAGACTATCAAGTCTGCTAGGAAGGATACTCGGATATTTCAAGAGTGAGGTTCGGGCATAACGAACTAGTTCTCATTTCTACTCCCGGGGAATGGATTATCATAGGATTGGTTAAGGGGGATATAGTTAACCCATTTTTGCCCACAAACTTATTTGATACAAAAGAATGCGATACTCCGGAATCAAATAGCACTGAAGCTGGTATAGAGTTGACAAGGAACATACCAAGCACGACATCCGGTGCTGCCTGGGCTTCTTCAGCTGTGACGTGGTTCACACGTCCCTTGACAAATTGTCCTGACGGCTTTGCAGTGCCGCCAGTGGCTGTGGCTCCTGGTGCTGGCTTGGAAGATGCCGCTGTCTGCTGCTTCTTGGGGCATCTGTTGGCGTAGTGCCCTATTTCGTTGCAGTGAAAATAGGTCACTCGCACTGCGGTGAGGCGGAGCTCTTCTGCAAACCGCCTCCGCTTGATGCGTTGTGGAAGTTGGAGGTGTTGGGGCGCTGGTTCTGCACTGGGACTCGGGATGTGGAAGACTGGAACTTTCCACGCTGCGGTGGCTGCGGCTGAATGAATCGAGGCTTTGGAAGACCTCCTGCATTAAACCTCTGAGCGGCCATCCTCCGCTTGCGGTTCTCCATCTCCTGATGCTTGGCCTCCTGGCGGATCGCCTTGTCCACCAACTGTTGGAAGTCAGTGAAGTTCTGGGAGATCAGTTGGACGGAGATATCATCATTAAGCCCCTCCATGAATCTCTCCTGTTGGTCCTCGTCCCGGGCCACGTCAGCTGGAGCGTAGTGGGCCAACTGGTTGAATCGGTGGAAATACTCGCCCACCGAGCGATTGCCTTGGCGCAGCGCATGAAACTCCTTTTTCTTCAATGTCATCATGCCGGCAGGGATGTGGGCATGACGAAAGGCTCTCACAAATTTGTCCCACGAGATGGCCTGGGTATTGGCGTGGGAGATGCAGAAATTGTCCCACCACTCCGAAGCTGGTCCGTTGAGTTGATGGGAGGCGAACAGGACCCTTTCGCGATCAGTGCATTGGGCGATGTCCAACTTCTTTCCGATTGCACGAAGTCAATCGTCAGCATCCACTGGCTCGGTGCTGCTGGAGAAGGTTGGAGAACGCATGCGCATAAACTCCGACATAGTCACCCGTTGAGGAGGGTGTGCTGGTGTCTGCGTTGCAGCGGTGGCTGCTGCTGCGGCCTGGATGTTCTGTGCATTGTTGAGTGACTGGGCCAACAAGTCGATGAGATGGGTTTGGTTGGCCATCATCTGTTGTCAGTCCGGTCCTGCTGCTGGCGGTGGGGGAGGCTGCTGAACAGGTTGCTCTTGATGGTCGGCATTTTCGTTGCCACGACCTTGACGCCGCCACTTCGGTGCGGTGGCCACCATCTGCTGAATTTTCCAAAGGACTTAGGAAAGAAAAGAAGAATAGCGCTAAGGGAAAAATAAATTTATATTAGCCCAAAAAGCACACAAACATAAGGCAAAGAATCAAAATTTTCCTTTTTCAAAGTAGTTCTTTATTTTATTCATTGATTATGGCTACCACATAAGGTTAGTAGTTCATAATTCACAGCTAACTAAAGGGGAAAGCAAATATCTAATAAGGTGAAAACAAATATCTATGGGGTGGATGGGGTGTAGTCAGGGGAGTTGCAGGTGCTGCCTTGGCCTGCTTTGTAGAGGGCTAATTCTGCTTCGGTTGCCCTCAACTTCTCTTCTGCTGCTTCTAATCTCCCCTGAACTAAATACAGCTCGTCCAGGGTATTACCATAGGCGTAGTCCATCGCCTTGGCTAGCTCCACCTGATGAGTGATCTCTGGCATATCCTCATTCTCGACTGAGCTGAAAGCACTGCCTAGCCGGGTGGGGATGTGCATAGGATAGTACTAGAATGCAGTATCCCGAAGGTGGGCATCATAAGTATAGCGAAGTCGACGGACGACTTCTCTTGCTGCGTCCTGGATGCCGTCGGTGAAAGTCTCCCGACGCATTGGGGCGTCGAAGATGTGGAAACTCGTATCCGGTGCCAAGTTAGAGTAGAGGATAACCTCCACTCTCCAGCGCTCCTGCTGTCCCACAATATATTTGTATCCTTGGTATGTGGGCCTCTTCTTCAAACTTAGATGCTGCATCATCTTCCATAGTATATCCGCCCATTCTCCAGCGAAGATCCCATGGGAGATGCGGATGGGTTTCTCGGCCATCTATAATTTTTAGAAGAGACAAGAGTTTAGAAATCTTTTAACAGAGAAAGGAAGAGTAAGACTCTGGAAGACAAGTAAATTTTAAGTTTTTGGAAAATAGTCCTTAATGGTTTTATCCTTTCTACCGTGGGCCATGACCTACAGTCGATATAGCTCTGATACCACTTTTGTCGAACCCAGGAACGAAGGATCCCGAATTCTCTGTGTTCAAACACCGGTCCAGGATTTCCAGTGTACACAGTCTCACAAAATGGATATCACAATCATATCACGAAATCGTAAATGACATTAAATAAATAATTGTTTAATACAAATGAGTCTAAATACAATATCAAATAACAAATGATAAACACAGCGGAAACATATAATAGAGGTGAGCCACACGATGCGCCACAGGCAATTGTCTGGGTCAAAAGGCCTACTCGTCCGGATCCTCACCGTCGGGGTAGAAGTCTTCTCCTGAATAAGATTTATTCAGCAAGGATGAGCACAACTTCCGTGCTCGCAAGTTACACCCAATATTGAATTAAAATGCATGCATAAGGTAACAAGTGAGTATGGCAGAGGTTGTTTTGCATAAACGGCATTTCCAGCTTAAATAGACATAGTATTTTCTAAGGCAGTTTTATATTATGACTAAAATCATATTTTTGAAATGTCAATGATATAAGGTGGATAACCTCCAATGATAAAGTGAAGGATCCCCTCCTAACACTTGGCTTCCGCCCAATTTTTTCATAAGGATTAACCATCCTCAACATTTAATAAAGCATTTAATAACCAAAAATAATTCTAACTTTAAGTGGCCCTGCTAGCATGTCCATGACCGCGGACGCGGCTATTCGAATAGTTTCTACTCTGCAGAGTTGGTACAACTTTACCCACACGAGGTGACATGCTAGTTATGTCGGCCAATTCACGCTTCCGTAGGCGTGTGACTGAGCAATTACCATGAGGCCTTTACATTGTTCTGCCCTAGTGTGTTCATGTCCGCTAAGGTTTCGCCCCTTTGGACTAACCGTCCTCCGAAAGCCCCCTCTTGCGCCAAGTGGGAATAAAACGTCTAACCGACACCCACATAATCACATGACATAAATACACTAGGACTTCACAATTTAATTAACCAAATCCTGCCCATACAGGACATGTGGTAGTACGATATGGCATAGCAATAAGCGGCTCAAAGACCGGTCCTCAATTGACTTGGGCGTCATTCCTACAAACCGTGGGCCTTAATCTTAACCAGATCAATCACGTGCATAAACCTGCACCCACCATTCCGACCATTTCGCCCAAGTCCAAACCCATTTTTTTTATTTTATTTTGAACAAAACTTTATTTATAAACCATGTGGTAAGACAATACCACAATGTCAAGTTTAAAACAAATTGGTAGAAATTTGGTGTAAACCCTCCCAAATTCTGTAAGTGTGAACTAGCCTGGCTAAGCATACATTTAATTCTGATAATATTTTGCCTATGGTATCAAGGTAGTCAGATACAATATTCGAATTGGCCATACAAATAAACATGGGGTAACTATACATAAAACAGGACATTAAAATATTTATAAAAACATATGCATGCTATAAAGAATTTAAAAACTGAAAATAACTTAAAATACTGGGGGCAATATGGTCAATGGTGTAACTTACCTTGGTCGATGTCTTGGAATTCTAAATCTTCAGATTGATCGAACTCTCCGGAGTCGTCGAAGTCTAAACATGAAAATACGATAAATTCAATATTCAAATTCAAGTGAATTAAAAAAAATAGTTCAAATTAACTCCAAATTGAAATATTTTGGTTTATTTAGCTAGATTATAATTTTATATAAATTTTGCAATTTGAATCACCCAATTTGGAGTTCATTTGCAAAAGTTATGAATTTTTGAAGTTTTAAACCTAAATCTGAAATTTAATTGAATTTCCCGAATTATTTTTCTACTGAAAAAGCTATTTATTGAGCAATGCTGACATCAGCTTCCAGAAAAAGAATTTCCGGCCGATTTATTTTCCTAAAGGAAATTCTTTTGAGACATCGACATGTGGGCCCCGGTCAAAGACTGTGTCCATGGTCCGGCCAACGGACCACGGTGGACTTCGGTGCACAAGACAAAGGCACGTGTGCGGGTGTGCTAGCGCGTAAGCCACGTGTGTGTCCACGCGTGTGGTGACTAGGCATCTGGGGCTGAGGTGGCACCGTCGTGGCGTCCATGTGAGCGAGCCACGTAGGCACGAGCGGCGCCGGCGTCGGGACCGAGGGTCGCCGGCATTGTGGTGCGCGGCGGTGTCCGGCGAGGATACCAGAAGAAAGAGGGGGCGATGGTGAGTATGTTGCGCTCACCCACACGTCGAGAGGAGGTCGGAGGCGGCCGGCGGTGTGGAGAAAGCGGCGACGTAGGTACGGTCGTCGACGAAGCAGGGGTTCCGGCGATTCTCCGGTGGAGTGGGTGCGTGCACCGGGATCGCTGTAAGATCGAGGAGGCCGACTAGAGGGGGGGTGAATAGGCGTTTTAAAACTTCTATGCGCTAAAACCGATTTCTAATGCGGAAGCTAATACAAATACGATTTTGCACAAATAAGGCCTAAAACCACTAGGCTTAACTAAGTGCACCAACAATACAAGTCTATTGATAATAATCAATCAAGCATTGACTTGTAAGCAATTCAATTTAAGCAATGTAAATAATACTATTGCAATCATACACAATGAATAAGCAATTATACAATGAATGTAAATTGCACAAAGTAAAGCTCAAGAATGCAAACCACAATTGACACGCGATATTTTTCCGTGGTGATCGAAGACTTGCCGGCCTCCCTAATCCACGTTGAGGTAAGTTCAACTTTTGGATCGGCTCCAAAACGCGAGGCAACACCTCCGAGGTAAGTCCAAACAACTTGGACCGGTTCCAACCGAACCAACACCTCTAAGTGAGATCAACCGCTTGAACCGACTCAACTTGAACTTATCACCTCGATCCACTAGGGTTGCTCTTACTCCGCTCCGAGATGGCGAGCACCAAGCCACTCACAAATCGCCTGGTCTTCTCACAAGCTTCACTTGAGAAGATCACCGACGACAACGCCCCACGCCGCCTAGGTGTCGGCAAACACCAAGAGTAACAAGTCTCCAACTTTCACTTGAACCAATCAAGTGTCAAAGCTCTCGTGGATACTAAATCCACCACCTAATGCAACACATGCAATAGGATTTGCCTCTCAAACCTCACTAAGTGCAACACATGCACAAATGGGAGTAGAGGGCTTGCTCTTAGCTCAAAGGAACTCAATGGGATGCCAAAGGTTGTCTCTCAACCGGCCAAGGGGTATTTATAGCCCCAAACCAAAAACTAGCCGCTTGGAGACGAAACAGCCAAAAACTAGCCGTTATAAAGATTTTGCGGTCGTACGCACTCACAAGGGGCGGTATTACTGTTCTGCGGTACTCCATAGCTTATACGGGCGGTACTACCGCAGCCCGATTTTCAGCACGCATTTACACTCGGTAAAAGGTCATAACTTTGACTCCGATGTCGGAATTGAGTGATCTTGGACTCTATTGAAAGCTTATTCAGAGGGCTACACAACCCACCTATTTGATTGATCACAAACACATTTGATCAAATCAAAAAGCACAACTCAAAAGAGCCACTACCATGGTCTAAGTCCAAAGAAATAGCAACACACAATCTTAGACCATGTCAAGGGAAAATACATGAATCCCAACAGTTTGCAAAACATATTTGCAAACTTAGATCATGCTACAAGGAGTAGGTACATGGACTTCAACCGTTTGCAAAACACATTTGCAAAGTATAGTCACATGCTACAAGGATTATCCATGAGCCTCAACTATTTGCAAAACACATTCGCAAATATAGGCAACATGTTAAGTTGAGCTAGAGCAAACACAATGAGCTATCAACACATGACTAACTCAAGCTACTAGACAAGACCCCTCTTAATAGTACGGCAACCTATTCTAGCAATCCGGTCTCCAACCAAACACCGAGACCGGTAAAAGACTAGGAACACATCCTTAGCCCTAGCTAGTCATACCTTTGCCTTAACCATCTTCTTGAAGCTTGATGACGCACATCTTCACTTCAAGTCCGGTCATCGCCTTGATATGCATCAACCCATGATGTATCCTCACTCAACACATGATGAGTCTTCTTGACTTGATGATCAACTCATGATCATCTCTTCTTCGAGATCTTGATATGCATCAACACATGATGCATCATCTTCTTGAACCTTGACTTGATGACAATCAACTCATGATGTCATCCAAAGTCTTCATCACCTCGAACATAACCTATTTATCCAACTCATGGAAAATGTTAGTCCCACAATGTCATTAACATTAATTAACAAGATATACCGCATAAATGCTTTTGAACAAGTCATTATCGACAAAAAGCGGTATTACCGCCAACTAGCATCCGTAATACCGCTCTCCGTAATACCGCTTTCTCGATGCGGTACTACCGATTTCCAGAGGCTCGAGAAATACGTAAAAATACCTTCTCTCGAATTTACATACCGCCAACATATTTGCGATCATACGCCACGCGCGTAGTTCCGCCACATGAACTCCGGTACTACCGCTCCACCTCGAGCAAACCAAGTCCAAAAGCAATGCTATCGAATTTTCATACCGCATGTAAATCGGATATCCGCGGCGCGGTACTACCGCAGCATACAACGCCGGTGACTACCGCATTTCCGAAGCTTTTAAATGCAATGCATGACTCCTTTGTCTTGAGTCATGTCAATCTTTATCACCTTTGCATTTCCTTTTCATGTCATCATTCAAACTCCGGACTAAGCCTTGAAAACATCTTAGCACACACATTAGTCCCACAACACAATTGCAAATAATTGAATATAAAGTGACATGAGTATATATGAACTACATAAGTTATATATACCAAGAGTATATACGAACTACAAGTTGTATATACTAAATATGAGTGTATACGAACTACACAAGTTGTATATACTCATATGAATATATTAACTACACAAGTTAAAATATATTCAAGGATATATGAGCATCAATGAACTACACAAGTTTCATAAGTTCTCATATACTCATATGAATATACTAACTACACAAGTTAAATATATTCAAGGATATATTTCAAAGTAAAGATCCTTAATATATGTGGAAAGAGAATATGGATCAATACTAATGAAACCACAAAATATAGAATGGACTCCTAAATGTGTGCATACACAAATGTGTAATGGAAACATATGCACATATCCAAGTTAACCTTTTGGTGGAGTTTAACCTATATTTTGATCCGAGGAATGCAACAAGATATAATAAGAAGAAGTAGAATGCATACCTCTTGTATTTTCATCTTTATATACAAACGAGACTAAGCAATAGATAATCAATAGAATTGTTAGTCTCACAAATAGATTGTCATTTATGAATACATACTGTTTGGATTTTTGCTTTTATATCCAAGCCGAGACTAAACTTGATATAACAATAGGAGTGTTAGTCTCACAAGTGCATTTGTCATTAATCACTTAATCACTTGCATGCCTTCATGATTTTCACCTTTATATCCAAATAAGACTACACAATATGTATATCAATAAAAATGTTAGTCTCCTAATTAGATTTATCATTAATCACCAAAACTCCATTACCACATAATAGCGGGTCTAGATCTTTCAATCTCCCCCTTTTTGGTGATTGATGACAAATCCATCATTAATAGCAACATTTGGATATAAGTCAACATATGATAAGAAAGAAAGCATATTTGACTATATGCATGCACAAAACTTAGAGAAAGAATTCTCCTACTTAAGGCATCACTTAAGGCATCACAAGAGATATCAAATAAGAACATCCAAATGTAGCTCATACAAATTCTCCCCTTTGGCATTAAACACCAAAAATCCAAAACAAATCTTAAAGCAGAGGAGAGTCTTTGTAAAACTTAAGAGCTAGGCAATAGAATTCATATGATTTTGATCATTGAAATATTCTCCCTTTTATGATCTACGCAAGATATAAGGTGAGAACATTCTCCTAAAAAATTTCTTTTATGTTCTCCAAAAGCATTCTCTCACTTTTGGACTAAACATAAGATAGGGTGAACTCATAAGAGAGAATCCAAATAAATTGATCCAAATCAACTTTCTCCTTTTGGCATAAACACCAAAAGATCTAAAATAAAGCGAAACCATAAGGAGTCTTTTCAAATTAGTTTTCCTATATATTAGTATACCAATTTTTAAAACTAAAAGGTTTCCAATAAAACTTTTTCAAAATATTTTAGGAAAACTCCCCCTTACACAAAGGTTCCACTCCTTTGACACACAAAGGATTTCTTCGTCCACTTATCTTTGCTTTTGACACACAAAAGCATTCTCCCCCATTTTCTTTATGTGTATCCACTCGTAAGGTAATCCTTGAACAATTTAAGTAGATACCACTTGTAGAGACTTCTTGTAGATACCACTTGTCGAAAGATATTCTTTAAACTCCATTTGTGGATACTATAATTCGACGACGCCACTTGTAAATTTTGCTTGTAGATAATACTTGTAAATCCATATGTTGATACCACTTGTGGAAAACATGCGTCGACGGGTCTTGCAATCTCAAGGTGCTTGAACTTCTCTTTTTAAGATCTTTAATGAAAGCATAGAGAGAAGAGATAGAGAGAAAAACCACTTGAGATAAGATGATACCACTTGATACAATTGAGATATATCTCTGAAGAGATAAGACTTGAAAAGATATCTGCATCGAGAAACCACTTGGATAAGATACCCTTGAAAAACAATATCAAGAATTTTGAGGTATCGGAGAGACCACATGGATAAGAAGTGATTAGGTATCGGGGAGAGCTTGGTAAGCAAAGAATTGATCGGCATGAAAAGAGTTAGATACCACTTGTGAATGAGAACAAGAGATACCACTTAAAAGATACAACATGAAGGAGTACGATGATATCAATTGAGAATACCACTTGTAAGGACAAGATGATATCACTTAAAATAGTACCACTTGTAAAACAAGGATACCACTTGAATCAAACACATATGATTCTCATGCCGAGGTCAAAGAAGATCAATAGGAGCTACCACTTGAAAGAATACCATTTGAATGATAAATATATCACAATGAGATCAAAATGACATATAGAGTCAAAAAGTATTTGAGAGTAGCTAGCAAGGATACCACAGATCAAATTAACTTTGGGAAACAACCACAATAGATTTATAATTGAAAGAATTGAGATTGGTTGTTTTGTCGATAATCGTAGTACCAAGAGTCAAATACCAGTAGTACCGGATCCGTAGTACCACAAGAATATCGCAGAGTTCCGATTTTCCGGGACTTCAAAGATTGATCAAGGAATTTTGAAGAGAATTGAAGTTTATGCAAATGATCCTAGTTTTGAACTCAATTAAATATTTTAAGGATCATTATGCACTAAGGGGACTAATTAATATTCAAGGAATTAGTTTTTATGAATTAGTGTTTTGATTTTGGAAATGAAATCTCATTTTCAAGACTTTTCACAAAAAGATCCAAATTGAGCAAATGAAGAAATTTTGAGTATCCAATTTTGTTTATGAGTCATGAATACCATCATGGACCTATTCATATGAATAATTTAGGCTCAATTGGCTAAACTCACTTAAGTGCTAGAAAGTGACCTTTATGGTTAAACTAATATTTTGAACGAGTTTCAAAATCAAATAACTTTTGATGAGTTGGTCTTTTGAAAATCATTTGAATACGAAAAGTGTTTAGAATAACCAACTCTAGGAATTTCCTTTTGAGACGAAGATCAAATTCCTTTTATAATAGATTTTACATAAAAATCTAGTTTAGGTCAAAAACAAGATTCTATGATCTAGAATTTTGGGTAGAAACTCATTTTCATTTAAAATATGTTTTTCTTGAACCAAATCCTTTGGTAAACATTTGAAATGCATTTGTATACATTTTGTAACTAATTTTTCAAAGGATATACTAATAATTTCAAAATTTTGACTTTTGGCTTAATGGCTTAATTTTGAAAAACATTATTAGCACTTAATTAATTTGGGCACACATAGGGATGTGATATACATGTAAATGACTTAGCACTCCCCCTTAATGTGCCACTTCAATCTTGCTCAAGATTTGAATAATCAAGATTTAGCATAAGAGCAAGAACAACCCTTTTATAAGATTTTCATGAAATGCAACCTACACAAGGTAAAGGGTCTAGATACTTCAATGTAAATACTTGTTACCGAGATAGCATTGGTTTATGATGTGACTTGATTATCCTCAAGCTTGGCTCCAATTTTGCATATGGTGAAATTCACTTCTTCATGAATGAGCCAAATCTCCAATGCCTCCAAGTACCTATTAATCATTTAAGCGCATTTTGGTACCCAATACTTGGTTGGGTCCATAAATGTTAGTCACAATAGATTTGGGCACCCAAATGGCCCTAGCATTAGTTTTATGTAAACTAACATTCCTAGCAAACACATTGCCATTTCTATCCTTCCTAAGCAAATAATCATTATTATAAATAATAGGCTTAGGAGAGATACCTTTAGGACATTCCTTACTAAAATGTCCTTTCTCCCAAGCAATTGTAGCAAGAAGGGCTTTGCTTCCTTTGATGTCTTCTTTCTTGCCCATTGCCGTCTTGCCTCTTCATTGAATGTCTTGGCTTGACATCCTTTGATTTGGACACACCGAGGCAATGTGTCCAAACTTCTTGCATCCAAAGCACTTGATAATTTTGAATTTATCTCCATTTTGCTTTGGGTGACTCTTCACCTTATTCTTGGCGGTGAGACCAAGTCCTCTCTGTCCATTTTCTTGATAGGGCACTTGGAGGCAAAGTGACCCTTCTCATTGCAATCAAAGCATTTGATATCCTTGATCTTTTACTTTCCTCTACAAGATTAGTCTCACAAGACATAGAGGAAATTGAAGCATTTAATTTAGAGCAACAAGGTATATCATTTAAATCATTTACCTTGTTAGGCACACGGAAGCAATGTGTCCTTTTCATAACATCCAAAGCATTTGATATTTGAGTATTTCTTTCCTTTTGCTTTGGGATGAACTTCACCTTTTCATTTCGATGAAGCCAAGTCCTCTCTTGTAATCTTCCTTATTAGGGCATTTTGAGGAGAGGTGACCTTTTGATGACAATCAAAGCACTTGATGTTCTTGTTGTGTCTTTGATTGTGTCTCATCTTGCTATTCTCCTTTTCTTCATGGGAGGAAGCCGATTCCACTCTTGTCATTTGAGCTCGTTGCTTGCTCAAGATATCATCAAGAATGGTCTTCCTTTGTGGCTTCTATCCAAGTCATTTTTCAAATTTGTGACTTGGGCCTTGAGCTTTTGTTTTCCTCTACAAGGTTAGTTTCAACAAGCATAGAGGAAATAGTAGCATTTTCACAAGTGCTACAAGGCATATCAATTAAATCATCGCAAGATGTGGATATATCAATTTTAGATGAATTGCAAGATTTAGGAACTATGCATAGCAAATCATCTATTAAATTGCATGTTACACCTATATCCACCTTGGAGCTAGTAAATTTATTTAGAGAAGCTTTTCATGTTCATCTTTAGAACATCATAATTATTTTGAAGTAAGACATGTTCTTTCTTCAAAACTTTGAATTTAGATTTCTCCATTCCTAAATATTCATTTAATTCTTCTAGCATCTCCATCAATTCATCATATGAAGGCTCATAATTATTTACCTCATTTTTACCTTTAGCCATAAAGCAATGAGGCGATGTTGATGGAGTTGATGTTTGATCATTTTCGAGCTAGAAGTTGAGCATTCTTCTCCGACATCCATTCTTGTATGTCATCCTCATTTGTGGAGGTGCTTGTGGACTCATTATCGCTCGGAGTTTGAGATTGAGCATTCTTTTCCGACGCCCATTCTTCTATGCGATCATTACTTGTGGAAGTGGACCTTTCATAATATTCTTGAAGATGGGTCCACATCTCATGAATGTTCTTGTGATCGCATATGGCATCAAACACATCTACACTCAAAGCACTAAATAAAGCGCAATTGCTTGAGCGCGAGATGTAAGCATTTCTCTTCCTCAATTGTTGGATCAAGACTATCCAATGGAGGAGAAAAGCCAACATCTACAATCCGCCATATATTTAGGCCCATGGCCTTAAAATAACATGACATGGATTTTCCAATGTGCATAATTTGTGCCATCAAATTTTGGTGCTTCACCTAGGTGCACTATATCACTAGTCGCCATCCTTTACTCTCTAGACGGTTAAGTCTAATAAATGAGAGACCAAGCTCGATACCACTTGTAAGATCGAGGAGGCCGACTAGAGGGGGTGAATAGGCGCTTTAAACTTCTATGCGCTAAAACCGATTTCTAATGCGGAAGCTAATACAAATACGATTTTGCACAAATAAGGCCTAAAACCACTAGGCTTAACTAAGTGCACCAACAATACAAGTCTATTGATAATAATCAATCAAGCATTGACTTGTAAGCAATTCAATTTAAGCAATGTAAATAATACTATTGCAATCATACACAATGAATAAGCAATTATACAATGAATGTAAATTGCACAAAGTAAAGCTCAAGAATGCAAACCACAATTGACACGGCGATATTTTTCCCGTGGTGATCGAAGACTTGCCGGTCTCCCCTAATCCACGTTGAGGTAAGTTCAACTTTTGGATCGGCTCCAAACGCGAGGCAACACCTCCGAGGTAAGTCCAAACAACTTGGACCGGTTCCAACCGAACCAACACCTCTAAGTGAGATCAACCGCTGAACCGACTCCAACTTGAACTTATCACTCGATCCACTAGGGTTGCTCTTACTCCGCCTCCGAGATGGCGAGCACCAAGCCACTCACAAATCGCCGGGTCTTCTCACAAGCTTCACTTGAGAAGATCACCGACGACAACGCCCACGCCGCCTAGGTGTCGGCAAACACCAAGAGTAACAAGTCTCCAACTTTCACTTGAACCAATCAAGTGTCAAAGCTCTCGTGGATACTAAATCCACCACCTAATGCAACACATGCAATAGGATTTGCCTCTCAACCTCACTAAGTGCAACACATGCACAAATGGGAGTAGAGGGCTTGCTCTTAGCTCAAAGGAACTCAATGGGATGCCAAAGGTTGTCTCTCAACCGCCAAGGGGGTATTTATAGCCCCAAACCAAAAACTAGCCGTTTGGAGACTAAATACCAAAAACTAGCTAAGGGGGTATGGGCAGCATGCGGGCACATGGAGGAGGTTTGGGCCGAAGGTTTGGGTTTCGGCCCAAATCGATTTTTAGATTTTCTTTAGATTTTCTTATTTGATTTAATTCTGTTAATTCATTTAGGCTTTGGAAAATAGCAAAATAGTTCCAAAAATTATGGAAAAATTCACAGAAATTCCCATACTTATTTTGGACTTAATAAAATCATTTCCAACTTTATGTTAGCTTTTAATTTTGCAAATAAATTTGTTTTGGCTTTAAAATATTAATAAAAAGCTTTTAAAAATTCAAAAATTTCTACAAAAGTAAATAAATTTTAATTTTTACTGAAATTTGGAATTTGAGCTGTTACAGTAGTTGCTATCTTTGGGGCATGTACTGTGTGGGCCGACTGAATCAGGCGGTGAAGACGACCGTGTTCACATGGACATAGATGCATCCAGGTGAGGAAATGATTTGTATCAAAGCTCTATTCAAAATCAAACATTGCATCCAACCTGATGCCCTCAAAGCTCCATGCTCCCTTTCTATTTCAATTCTTGCACTTATGAACAATTTCTTTTCTATCTCGCTTTTAGAATTCTCTAGGAGTACACACCGACGGCAGCATCCTTGTCTTTGAGGTGGGCCATGGAGAATCCACAATGGGCAGCTAGGGCAGGAGCACCGGCTACCCCCGGCGCAACCCTGACTACCCACAGTTGCATGTGTGCAACCATGTAGCAGGGGTGAGCTGGCGAGGCGCACAGGCCAGAGGTAGCGAGGCATGCACTGTGGGACACAACGGACGGCGAATTGGGGAGGCGATGTGCGGTGCACCGCGCAGACGAGTGGGGCGGCTTGGAAGGGTGCGACTTGGGAGTCCAAATTGGGACAGGGCACAGGTAGGAGCTTCAGGCATGTGTTCAACTAATTTGCTCACTATATGCTTGGTAAAATGCCTAAGATATATAATTTTATTTTATTTTTAACTAATTTGCTTGCTACATGATCTTATTCATTAGCAACCTGATGCCCACCCTACGTGAATTCCTACTAATATTTGCACTTTGGTTCCAACTAGCACCTAGGTTATTTTTTTCTGGAATGATTTCAATGTGCTAGACCAGCTGTAGTGCTTCTAAATGCTCGATTGTTTGCATTGCTATATGGTCTGAGGCTTCCCTGAAGATCCTACTCTTGTGCTTTAGCACCAGCAAATATATTTTTGGAGTTAAGCATTGAGCAGAGATCATTTGATATTTCCATTTTAGTTACTATGAAACTTGACAAGCTGGAGATGAATGGCTTAAGAGTTCAGATATGAGCAATTAGATGTGCCTAATAATGTTAAGTGGTATCTACTATTGCGTCTTGCAATTTCTAACTGAACTCTCACTCTCTTAGTTCCTTTGTCCAGGAAAGAGATACCAAACTTTGAAAAATTAGAATAATGTAATTTTTATCTGATCACATGATTAAGCAAGTCTTATTATAATGATGAGAAATCCAGTATGGATTTGCAACCATCCATAGTTTTATTGATTTTAAGTGCTCGTTGTTTTGTAGGTTTTTGCAGTTTTTTACCATTACATCCACTATTGAGATAGCATAACCAGATATGTAGTAGATGAGGGTGTTAGAATAGGAACTCAACTCTTTTGTATTTTTTATCTACCTTCTGTATTTCCTTATCTGTATATAGTATACACCCTTTGTACCCTATATATATTGCCCATTGGGCCTCATCAATACATACACAATATTCATAACATGGTATCAGAGCAAAGGTTCTAAACCCTAGCCTCTAATCTAGCCTCAGATCCACTTCCGCTCTCCACTGCCCCTGAGAGGAGCAATCTCTGCTCCCGGGGGCGGCCACATTAGTTGTAGTTTTCTTTCCTCATGGAAGCAGTAGCAACATCATCCGGTCCTTGCCATCACCGCCGAGCTTGGTCCTCGTCTTCATCGCCTGGTCATCCGAGCTAGTTGCCTCGCCTCGTCTTCTTCGACACCGCACCGCCCCGAGCCACCCTACCTCGGATCCGGTCGCCGCCCGGCCCTGGATCCACCACCGAGTGCCACCCCGATGCCTCCTTTGCTCCATGCGAGAGGAGGGAGAAGGGGGGAGGAGAGCGTGGTTGTAGCCCGGCCTTGGAGCTCCTCGGTCTTGAACCCCATCATGCGCTTCATCCGGCGTTCCTTGACGAAGGCGGTGACCTTGATGGCGTACGAGACCTGCCTCCCGATCTGCTTGAACATATGCGTGAGGGCCATCTTCTGCTGCAACCACACGAAGCCAGTGGCGCGGTTGTAGCCCACCTCCTCCATCTCTACCAGCGGCATGTTCGTCTTCGCGAGCAGCTCCACCGACTTCTTCATGCACAACGCCACGTCGTGGTACACCTCTGTCCCCTCCCTGTGCACCTTGATAGCCTGCGACCCCATGGATTCGACTTGGTCGACGGAGACGCGTGGGCGTGCTAGGTTTTCTTGCAGATCTGTTGGGAGAGAAGGCAATGCTCGATGTAGGAGAAGTAGGAAAAAAAAGCAGGAGAGGGATAAGACATGGAGTCGGTGCCTCGGTGGTTGCTGTTGCTGAGAAAAGAGAGAGGGAAAGAAAGTCTGGTAATGCTAGTAATGCGTGTTGCTGCTAATTATGCGTGTTGTTGCTAGTTATGTGTGCTGCTGCCAGTTATGCCAGTTATGCGCTAGTTATGCATGAGTCTTTTCTTTCTTAGCATTTTTTCCTTCCGTTGTGTTCATCCTAGTCTGTATCACTCTATCTTTGAGTTCGTCTAAGCCATACAAGTCCACAAATTTATTGCCAGTTATAGAAGCATAGAAATTCCCTTTTGTATGACAGCAGCCACCGCTCTTCTCTCCGAGCCGCGTGCAGATCATAGAAATCGTTATGATGCCGCTACTTCTCTCTTAGCCGCTGCCCCGAGCTTCTAAGGCCGCCACACTTCTTCTGCGTCGCCGTCGTCTTGGGCTTCGATCATACTTCTATCTATTCCTCTTTGGTTTGATTTGGCAGCTTTCTCTATTTTTTCGGTTTCATCATCTTCTTCGTCGTGTTGCCACAGTCAACTTTGCTCCCGCTTGCCTCTACTTTCTCAGCCCCTGCGTCTTGTGCTTTATGGGCTGTTGCACAACCTCGGATGGGAGGAGATCTTTTGATACTCGGCATATTTTTCAAGAGCTGCACGCTACATTGATATTATCAAGACTCGGACTTTGGATTTTCCATATTTTAGTGTTAATACTTTCCAAATGCAATGCTATTGCATACGCCTTGCATTTGAGAGGGGGTGTTAGAATAGGAACTCAACTCTTTTGTATTGCCTTATCTACCTTTTGTATTTCTTTATCTGTATATGATATACACCCTTTGTACTCTCTCTATATTGCCCACTAGGCCTCATCAGTACATACACAATATTCATAACAGGGGGAACATTGAAGGGCAATTGAATGTTTGTTGATAAATAATGTATAAGTATACTTCTCAACTCTAATTCTCTCATTTTTTTTTGATGTATTCAGTTTTTATTTGACCAACCTTAGTTCTTATGTGCAAATTTGCCATGGTTGAGGCCTGAGGCCCTCCAGATCCAAGAAGGGGTAGAGAGTTAGCAGTGCGAGGGGCTGAGAAGTAGCCAGATGCTCCGGGTGTCGATGGGGGCGAGTTTAGGTCTTCAGGATCATAGATGGTTGAGGTCAACAACCTCTTTGTTGGCTGTCATGTTTTCTTATTAAGCAATGAAGTCCTATTTATTGATTATCATATTATCAAGGTGAAGCAAAAGGAAATATTTATCATGTTATGTCATAATACCGTACAAAAGTTCTTGCATATACGATGGTTACATATAATTTTATAGCATTAGCATGATTTTACATGGCATAGGCACATAACATTGGATCTTATAATTGATTGCCCACTTTGTTTGGGATTACATAACATCATATGGGCACTTGGTTGTTGGTTTACCTTAAAACTTTCATCAGCTGGGACTGCAAACGTGTGCAACTAAAAGAACTGTTGGGTCTAACTTCAAATGCTAGGATTTTTCTTGTTTACTTGCTTTGAACAACAGTTTGAGATGTTCTTGCTTTGATATGAAAAGACTAGTATTTTTCTTGCTTCCCTCCGACCCCTACAGAAAAAAAAAACATGATACATGGTTTCAAATAATTGATGGTTTTGTCAGTTATGTATGTATTGAAGTATACTACAGAAAAACATCATTTTTACTGTTTATTTACATAATTGATGCCCGTAAATATATTATTTAGTGCACAGTTTGAGATTCCGTTGCAACACACATATACCATACTAGATAGTGTTTTTCAATTTATGCCTCTTTACGATGACACTAAGCTATTTTTATATAGAAAAAAGTTGCAGAAACTTAAGGTTCCAAGGAAACGGCAGACTTGGCTAGTTATGAACTACCTTATTACACTCACGCTTACAAAGCTTAACTGTACGATTACGAAACATTAAGGATGCGATCTGTTTTGCTTCTTGGACAACCATCACCGTTAGGCCCTCGATCATGCACCATTTCCTGAAGTGCACCATGTAGTATACTGTTAAGGAACCATCGCTGGTGAGTTCAGTTCGAGCGATTACCTCGTAGACAATACTCAGAATCGTAAGAACGATGCAAAGCACAAGAACAGAATAAGAGATGAACACAGAGATGTAGGGGGACTTTTTGCTTCTCTTTATTCCTTCATCAAGCGATCAATCCTTTACAGTGAATATCACCCCTATTTATATGCTAGAGACCTTGCTAGAGTTTGGGATGGGGAGCCCATACATGGGCCGACTTCCGGGCCGAGCCCATACATGGGGCGCGCATGCGCGCGGTGCTTGCCGTGTGCTAGCGGCGCGACTCTGTCGTTGCCTCCGTGGCGATGCGTGATGGCGGACTATGCCGACCGGTAACGTATCGCGGGGTAGTGATAGCCGCTTGCAGGCGGTGTCGTGCACATGGTGCCTTTCATACTATTGCATCTACAACTTACGGTACAATCATCATCTACTCTTTAATGCAATCCACGATCGGCTTGGCCGGCGACTTCAAGTCGGCTCGCGATAGATTAGAGTGGATTTGCACCGTAGAAAACCAATCTAGAAAGCAACAATTGCAGAATTGAAAGCGATCTAGAAAACGATTCAATCTACAAGTGTCGTTTATCGACGGTTACCTTTTCGATGCTAGTAAAGTCGATCGTGCTGATAACGTGTTGAGGAATTGTCGCTGACGAGTTCAGTCCGAGCGATTACCTCGTAGATAATACTCAGAATCGTAAGAACAATGCAAAGCACAAGAACAGAATAAGAGATGAACACAAAGATGTAGGGAGACTTTTTCTTCTCTTTATTCCTTCATCAAGCGATCAATACTTTACAGTGAATAACACTCCTATTTATATACTAGAGACCCTACTAAGGTTTGGAATAAGGAGCTCATATATGGACCGGCTTCCGGGCCGAACCCATAGTTTCTTAACAGATACTAGCATCCATTTCTTTTTTTTCCTTCCTTATGAGAGGTACTAGCATCCATTTCGATGATTCGATCACAATATATCCCATTCCCAATTCAACTGCTAGTGAAAGCGCCTCCAAACATGCTACACTTCCGAAGTTCCAGACTCGGCATAGGCATGGAAGACGTTTCTTGTATGACTCCCAATGGAAGAAATCGCTCGCTGCCTGCGCACAGGCAGGACTGGGACTCTGGGAGTACCCAAGCAAGTTACTTCAAACAAAATCTCTTTAAATGCAATACAATATGTGCACCCAAAAGTGATTGTAAGAAACGAATAAACACATCGACTGTATTATTGGTAAATGAAAACGGTATACAGTAGCAAATAATTGTAGAGCGATATCCAGTTTTCTCCACGATTTCTGATGTATACAGCATTTCAAGATTCTCTATAAGAAATACCCTTGGGCAAAATGCTTCTTTCCAAGCATCCCAAATGGTACAGGGAAGCTATTGTGAGAAGGTAAAAAATATCGATGATAATCTTCCTCACAATACTTATGAGGAGGCATGCTTTTGAGTTGAATTGCTTTCATGCCCTGCCTGCATCTGCAGCAACTTCTGCTGCTCCTCATCGTTCTCTTCCTTCGGCTCAACCCTGGGAGCCTTTGGTTTTGTGGTGGATTGCTGGTAGAGAACGCCACCGGACATGCATATCAATAGCCCAATTGTTCCCACAAAGGAGGCATGCTTGTCCCAGATAAGCAGATTAATCACGACAGTCAGGAGCTTGTTCACTATACCGAGCACTGTGAATCCGGTAGCAGAGATAGCCCGTCTGCAGGAGAACCCAAAGAAGGATATCGATAACCCGAACAGGCATGACAGGGCAACAGGAAGAATCACGTCAAATGAAAGCCAGTTTGTCATTTTAGAGCTGTCGACCTTCATCTGATCAAGCTCTCCCATTATAAGGAGCTCAAGGGGGAACAGCATCAAAGCCTCCAGGTTGTTGTAAAGCACAAGGCCCCATGTGTTCAGCCCAATGGTCATGACGACGTGCTTGATGTACACGAAATCAATGGACATGCTCGCTAGATAGGCCACTGCCCAGCTGTAAGCAGTCACAGTGAACTGGTTGTCTGTGAAAACATAGATCACACTTCCACCAAGTATAGTGGAAAGTGAAAGCCATGTCTTGAATGACGGCCATGGTTGGTGAAGGTACAGTGTCTCCCCGATGGCCACAAATATTGGCACAGCAGAGCGAAACACAATGAAAGTGTCCACATTGGCATGCAGAAGGAGTTCACTGTTTGTGAAGATGGAGATGTAGAACATCACAGCAGCAGGTAAGAACTTCCACATGGTCCTCAAATTAAAGCCATCATGCTCAATAAGCTTTAGTTGTCCACACAGGAGAACTCCAGCGACACTGGTGAAGTATTGTAGAGCTGTCAGTGCTCCAGGGTATGGGAATTTCATGATTGCCCATTTGTTGATAATGGAGAGCAGAGACGCTGACAGGCAATAACCAGCAGCCACACCATAGACTGAAGCTTGCTGCAGAAGAGTGTTCAATGTGTTACCCCAGGCTCCAGTTTTCTGGAGAGCACTTGAACCGTCAGCTGGAGCATCCTCTTTTGAGGGCTCTGAGAGATTAGACATCTGCACCATCCAAAGTAATACAATCAAAGCTTGAAAGAAATGAATGAACTAATTAATTCCATGCTGCATCTGCCAAAAGCCAGATGAGACAACTCCAAACAGTTAAATCCTTAATCAATCTTGCTGTTTGTATAGTACCATGGAGATATACGTAGGTGGATACCAATTTGATCTAAAGTTTCTATTTGACTTGTGAAGTATGGGGCAATGGCAATGTGACCTATGCAAAGGTAGTAATGGACAAAGAGGAAGAGTATTTAAAATTTTGTGCAAACAAATGATCTAAACCCTTGATAACTCCACACGCTCAACCTTACCCATGGATCTGCACCTTGCAATCAAATTTCATACATAATTTGTGCAAAGAATTCTGTAAACATAGTAGTGCTCATGGACATACTTACCATATTTTGTTGTACAACCCAGTACATCATGCAATAGAGAGTTCATCAAATCCCACAGATTAATAACAACAACAGATTTTTGTTGAATCCTAGCAATCATGGAGTATGAAAGATGACTCTTTTTTAAGGAAGTATTTCCAAAGCAGGTATTTCAGAGAAGAAGGCGGTTCTAAGGCATGATGCTGACTAATATTGAGAAACTTTACAGCTCTAAGGAGCTACACAGAAAGAAAGCAAGTCTCTGTTTTGCATTTTAAAGTTTCTGCTTCGTGTGTTATATGATCCCTATTTATCTTCTCTAGCAAACAACGTACCCTGACTCAAACTTTCCTGCTAAAAAAGCAAGCATTACCCATAAAATTTACTCCCACAACATTTATCTATTTGCCTTGATATGAGGACTACACCTTCTTATGATTTGCTATGATATTCATAAAAATTCTCAGGTTTAGCATGGTAAAGACTCAAGAAGGGCAAGGACATAACAAAAAGCAGACCACAAGTACTAAAAACAAGTTCCAAGATAAAAATCAAGGAAGAAAGTG
This sequence comes from Ampelocalamus luodianensis, assembly GCA_036346255.1. Classification (NCBI taxonomy): domain Eukaryota; kingdom Viridiplantae; phylum Streptophyta; class Magnoliopsida; order Poales; family Poaceae; genus Ampelocalamus; species Ampelocalamus luodianensis. The sequence continues at coordinate 23,970,327 of CM070621.1, forward strand.
AAGCAGCAACACCCAAAAACACTTCATGACAGATTCAAGAGCACATCAAACGAAGTCAACCGAAGAAAAAAACATCAGAACCGAAGAATCCAAGCCAGGATCAAGCAATACCTTGAAACGGGCAACCCGAGAATTCGCCATGGGATCGAACTCAAGTTCAACAACAAACGCTCTAGCTATCAAGATTCAAGCATGTGTATATTTTTAAGCAAGTTGAGGAGGCCTAAGGTGACAAGAGAACAAGGAAGACTAGTATGCAACAACCACCACGCCCAATCAACTAAGCTCACAGGGCATAATGCATTTGCCCAGGACGGCCATGTTAGACATGGAAGTCAAACAAGGTAGGAGCACGTCACAAGCGCATTAGGCTATAAGCATCAAGGGATGGGAAAGAAATATCAACACGTACGACTGCAACACCTAAGCATTTTGTCTAAGTCAAGGAAGACAAGGTCATAATATTGCAATGTGCTAGTTGCTCACAAGAAAACAAACATGGCGCATACCTCAGCCTCAGGAAGCCTTCCTTGCAACTGTAGGTAGAAAATTTTCCTCTCAACTACCACAACGTGACAACTCGTACGCCTCCAGAACGCAGATCAAAGTAGTTGCAAGCACACAAAGTGATCCCTGAACTCGCTACGGAGGCCTCGCACAACCAACTGTTCAGTCACATAAAGTATTGGAATCAGTTAGTCGCCGAAGCATGCATACATCTACTACTATGAAGCAACAGCGCGAACTAAACGCCGCCATAAAGAAAAAGAAACATCAATTGAATTGTTAGGTAGGACCGTAGGAGTAGCCCATCAGGACCTGATATCCACTTTAAATGGCAGTTTCGTGCGCAACCAGAACACATCGCAAGAAATAATTGGCACCCCATCTGAGGGCATCGCAAGAAGCCTCTCCTGTAGGCATCAATCACCATGGACATCGGACTTTGACGCCTACCCAGAAGGAGAAACGGGGTGAAAACCCCGGAGAACAGATCAAACCCTCACCTTTTGGAGAACTCCCTCCTCCGTGACGCCACCCGACCCGCCGCTCACCCAGTGACAGCAAGAAGAGCGGGGGAGGGTCGAGCAAAGAGGGAGGGAACCGCGGGGTGGGGGCGGCGATTTATCGCGGGGTCTCGGGCAATTTTTTTTTGCGCGGCGGTCGTCGTCGGGATCGGAAGCCGGATCTGGACGCTTACGTGGGAGTCAACGCGGGATTGAGTAATCCGGCGCTCGGGTTTTAGCGATTTGGGATTTGGAGGGAGACGAGGAGGATGTAGGATACTGCCGCCGCAGAACGGGACGGCGAGGACGAGTTTAGCGGGATTTAGAAATGGAGTTTCCTTGTTCTGACCCGCGAGTCGCGAGAGCAGATCTCGAGGCGCCTCGCCTCGTTGCGCCCGCGGGTCGCGGCCGAGCCGGCCGCTGCTGCTGCCGCCATTTTCCTCCAATTTTTTTACCTGCCGTTTTGAGCTTCGGCACGGGGAATTCCGGCGGATTTGCTCGGCCTGCTGATGGGTCGGGACGCGAAGATCGCAGGCCCCGTTCAGCCCTGCTAGCCAGTGGGCCGGTGGATCAGTGGCCCAAATCTCAATGCCTCTTCTGCCTACAGGCCACATGAAACCTGGTCCCTGACGCTTTGAGCATAGGCCGCGCCGCGCGTCGCGTCAGTCAATGCCGGCTTTACCGCCGCTGCAAGCTCCGACCCAACACGGCGGCAGCGCAGCGCAGCGCAGCGCAGCAGACGACCAAGCCGCCGCCGTTGCAGCGATCTCCACAGGCAGCCCGTGATGATTTGACGGCGCGGACTCGGTGAGTACCGACCGCCATTATGCATGCAGTAGGGCAGATGTGCATGCATTGCTTTGCTCCAACTCGGTGGTAGTACTAGCAGTATCAAATTCTGACTGCTGCTCCGTGTGAGCACTCCATCTTGAGACAACCATCGAGCTTCTAGCGAGTGAGTTGAACGGCGGGCTAGGCTAGGCTAGGTCAACTCCTCTAAACATGGGCCGGCTGTCTTTAGGGCTCACACACACCACTGCTTTCTAGTCTACTGGTTAGAATAATCGAATAGAGTTGCACATGCTTAAAGCGTATCGCCGTGAGTTGCTGTCACCGTCTCGTCATCTTGATTAGAAATGCTTGACTTAGCATTTTCTTACGGAAAAAAAAGTCAATTTGATCTTTGATAAAAAAACCCGGCTCTTTGATCCCTCACGTTGTAAAATTAGTGCACTTAACCCTCTAAAGTGGTTTCGAATGCGGTTTTGCGACCGAGACAACTGACGTGACTGCTGAGGTGACGTGACCGTTGAGGTGTCTTCTTCCTCAATCTCTCTCTCACTCCCTCCCCCTCCCTTTCTCTCTAACTTCTCTCCCCTCCGGCAATGGGGCGGCGCTCGGCCTGGTCCACCACCTCCTCCTCCTCGTCCAGCTCTGGCGACCTCAATGTCGCCTCCCGCACCGAGCTCCTCCTCCACCGCGTGTCGTCCTCACGTCGTCACGGTCTTTCCGCCCTCCTTGGTGGCGCCCTTCTCACCGACATCGCCGCGGTCACCACCGACACCTCCTCCTCGTTCTCCTGCTCATGCGGCTCCGGCGACCTCAGCGTCGACTCCCGCGCCAAGCTCCTCCTCCACCGCCGCCTCCCACACCGAGCTCCTCCTCCACCCCGTGTCCTCCTCATGTCGTCACGGCCTTGTCATCCTCCTCAGCAGCGCCCTCCTCGGCCTCCTCCTCGCCACTGTCACCACCGACACTGCCTCATCCTGCTTGTTTGGCTCTGGCAACCTCGGCGCCGCTTCCCCCACCGAGCTCCTCCTCCACCCTGTGTCCTCCTCGCACCATCACGGCCTTGCCGTCCTCCTCAGCGGTGCCCTCTTCCTCGCCACCCACGTCGCCGGATCCGTCCGGGGCTAGGAGGGGAGAGGACATGAGAGGAGAGGGGAAGGAAGAGAAATGGAGAGGATTTTTTGTAAAATGGATGAGAGGCGCATGAATCTTAACGCATTTTGGATGGTGTAGATAGTGATAGGGAGTGACTCATCGTCACGTCACAGCCACGTAGTCGTCACGGTAGTGAAATTGTGCTGACTGGGTGTGCAAGTAATACCAACAGGCAAAACAACCATAGGGAGTTAAGTGTACTGATTTTACAACGTGAGGGTATAAAGGGACAGTTTTTTAGGTCATGGGGTTAAATGTCAGGAAAGGGGTCAAATGGACATTTTTTTTCCTTTTCTTATTGATCTGATCGCTTCAGATGCAGATTTTCAGCACATGCTTTCGGTGCATGAATGCATGATGGTGATAGTATATGCTATGGTCGCATGGGCTCATTTGTGCTCATTTTACCGATGAGGCTATACATATAGGGCCACTAGTGGGTTGAATAATTTTTTCGATCTCATTTTACAACACAGCCCATGCAATCGACTAATCGAGATTACTACTGCCAAAAAAGCCATCCGTGACAGATTGGCAGTAGAGGTGGAATGTATGCATACTACAGTACTCGCGTTGATTCTAAATCTTGCACTGTCATCGAGCAAAGTCATCATATTAACGAATCCCTAGTTTTGGGAAAAAAACAGGTCATCAAGTAAATCCTAACTATTCGATCTATCCAATTAAAAACAAATTATATATATTCATCAAGATTGAAGCAACGCCATTGATTAAGAGAGAAAAGGACCCTTCCTCTCTCCACCGTAGCTAAGTCAATTGTATTTCACAACGCGAATAAATGTTTTAACAAAATGTATGTACGCATACATATTACATGCAGCTCGCTCATCAGGTAGGGAGCATTTTAATACTAGGCGATCTTTGCGAGTTGCAGTAACAAAGAATCAAATCACTACTGCAGAAAAGGTCGTTATATTGCTGAAGCGCATATGTTCTAGCTTAAACAAGACTTGCATACCGCGAAGTTATACAGTGAGCTCAAGTCCAGGGGTGCAAGTGGGGTCGGCTGCGAACAGTCTGCAACCCACCTTGCACAGACCGTGACAGCCTGCACCCCGACCCGCACAGGCCACTTTGTGTTTTTGTAGCTTCTGCAGCTGCCGCTAGCCCGCAAGGAAATTTGCATATGCTGCTCGCCTCCTCTCAAGTGGCACGGTGGCCGGCGATGCAACGGTTAGTCCATGGCGGTCGGATCTAGCCTGGTGTCTCCCTTGGTTCCGACAGACGAGAGGCCGGCGCGAACCACGACGAGTGGTAGACGGGGTGGACGCAACCGGGATCGCCAAGATCAGATCTAAGCCGGGACGGCCGGATCTGACAGGCCCGACATCATCCCTGCATCTGGCGCTTCCTCGACTCGACCCCCCGGATTCGTCAGCCTCTTCCGCGTCACCGGCTTCCCTATCTCGTCATCCATCTCCCGGTCGGCGACGAAGAAGACCACCACGAGACGAGGTAGCCAGCTAGCCCGAAAGCCGGCATGGAGGACAACGGATCCACCTGCTCCGAGCTTGCCAACGTTTCCATCTCCCCTATCTCCGAGCTGCGAGTTTTTTTAGCCTGATTTTTGTTCCCATCCGAATGAATTTGTCCTCCCTTTCCGCTCTCGCGCTCTCCTCCAGCACGAGGGTAGGTTGCTAGAACTCAGGAATCAATTTGCCACTTGCAGTGGCATTAGTGTGCCTTCCTTGAATTGCGCTGATTTCTTGGTCTCCCCTGCTTGCTACTGCAGGTTGGCCTGCCTGTGCCGCTGGTGCTAAGGCAGAAGGCGGTGCCGCGCGTCGCCACCCTTCTCGGCAGTCAATCCCCCCTGGGATAGCCAGCGCCTCGTGCTCGTGGGTGCGCCCTCTTCGGTCAGAGCTCACCACGATCTCTCATCCCGGCGCCCGCGGCAGGCCGTCTCTGATCCGGACTCGCTTATGTACGCGTTCTTGCTCTCGTAATTTTGCTTACATCAACAATTCTAACTGGTTGAGAGATTTCCTCCTTACATTATTTGCCTTGGATTTCGTCTTGGAGACCCAGGGCGACGACGTCTTACATTGCCAGCTGCGCCTTCACCTGGGGCACCATTGTCGTCCTCCCCTTCTACACTCTCATGGTCATCGCCCCCAACGCCGACCTCATAAGCCCAACCTTTCCTGATTTCACTACTCAATACTCAGTAGCTACCTCTTCTTATCTCGTTGTTCCGAAACTGCAACAAATTAACGCGCATGTCTTGCTGTGTTGCGCAGACTAAATGGACCGTGGAGAACAGCAGTGGTGGCATCGCCGTCGCGTGGTGGACGCTGCTTAGTGGGTGAGGAATGACCCAGCAGGCAATGCGGGTCGGCCTACTTCAGAATGCTATGATTTGGTGGGTTGTTGTGGACTGTTTAGTGGGTTGTTTTTATGGGGCGGGCTAGCGGCTTAGCGGACAGGCCCACCCCACTTGCAACCCTACTAAAGTCTCTTCCTCGGGGGACACAAAACTACTTACAGTGAGCTCAGGTAGGAATTTAAATAGTAGGTTTGTGCAATTGATGTAGGGAGATCAATAGCAAACCAAAAGAGTCCAAGACTTCAAAAGGAGCAAGGCTGGGGCTTCTCACACAATGACAAGCAAGACATCCTTTAACATCATTTTCATGACATGATGAACTCGCCGACGCCATAATCCTTTACCTCAACTGGGAGGCCCTGGACCTCACCACCTAAACGTACAAGGCATCGATGGGCCTTTCTCATAACAGGAGATCACCGACGCCCTTGCACAGATGCAATGAGACAAAGCTCCAGGTCTAGACGGGTTCACCTTTAACTTCTATAAATCATGCAGGACAGTCATAAAAGCCAACATTATTACGATGTTCCACACTTCCGTAGCCTCTGCACGATGAACCTACACCTCCTGAACACGACGAACATCGTATTGATTCCGAAGAAGGACAAAGCTGACAAGGTTGCTGACTACATATTGATAAGTCTCATTCATGGGGTAGCAAAATGGATTACTAAGACTTTGGCCTTGCTCCTAGCGCTACATCTAAACAACCTGGTGTCAGTAAATCAGAGTGCTTTTGTCAAATCTAGATGCATCTAGGATAACTTCTTTTTCATTAGGAACTTGATAAGAAGACTTCAGAGGACCAAAACCCCGACCATCTTCTTCAAGTTAGATATAACAAAAGCTTTCGACACGGTCCTATGGGACTACCTGCTCGAGCTACTTCAAAGATGAGGTCTCCTGAGCAGATGGATAGACTGGATTTCGGCTCTCCTTTCAACGACATCCTCCAGAGTGCTCCTTAATGGCATCCCTAGCACTACCATAAAGCACGGGAGGGGTCTGCGGTAGGGCGACGTGCTATCCCCCTTCCTCTTCATTATGGAAATTGACCCCCTCCAACGATTACTCGAGATAGCTACAGAGATTGACCATTTGGAGCAGCCCCGAGACCATTTTGCTAGGCTCAGGAGATCCTCGTACGACGACGATGCGATGATTTTCATCTCCCCCTCAGAGGGTGACGTCGCAACCACAAGTCATTTAATCCAAAGCTTCGAAAGTATCTCGGGTCTACAGACCACTTTCCAAAAAAGTACGGTTGTGCCGATAAGTTGCGAACACACCGACGTCGATGCAATCCTTCTGGATTTCCCTACAATCAAATCAACCTTCCCCATCAAATACCTGGGGCTGCCGCTCGATTACAAAAGCTACACTTCCAGCCCCTCCTAGATAAAGTGGGAAGCACACTGGTAGGATGGCATAGCAGACTTCTAACTCCAACTGGTCGGACGATCGTGGTGAAATCGGTGCTCACCTCGATTCCGACCTACTACCTGACAGCCTCGAAAGCCCCGAAATGCACCCTCTGTGGCTTGGACCACATCAGGCGACACTTCCTGTGGGCCGACACACAAGAAATTTCAGGTGGGAAATGCAAAGTCAACTGGAACAAGGTTTGCTGGCCAACTCAACTTGGAGAACTTGGCGTGCTCAACCTCCAGAAGTTTGCAACAGCCCTCAGACTCTGTTGGTTGTAGCAAGAATGGAAGGCAGATCATAATCCTTTGGTGGGAATGAAGATCCCTTGCGACAGCGCTGATCACCATCCCTTTGCAGCGGCCACAACAATCATCTTGGGTGACGGAAATAGAGCTAATTTTTGGTACTCACCATGGCTTGACGATACACCTCCTAAAGACATGGCCCCGAATATATTCCAAATGTCCAGAAGAAAGAACACAATAGTCAGTGCGGCCTTACAGGACGATCGATGGATCTGGGACATCAACATTCTTGGGGGGTTAATTGCCCAGCATGTGCAGGAATTCCTAGACCCATGGGGGAAAATATGGCTCACCGAACTCGATCCAACTGTCCATGATGACATTACTTGGAAAATAACACCAGAGGGAAGATACCCAATGAAATCTTCATATGCGCCGCAGTTCATCAGCTTAATAACAACATACTACAAAAGGTAATATGGAAACCTGGACCCCCCCCCCCCCCCGAAAATGCAAGTTCTTCGATTCGGTAGCCATTCAGAACCGTCTCTGGACCTCGGACAGACTGCAAGTGAGACGTTGGTCAAACCAGCACATCTGCCCCCTTTGCAAGCAAGCACTGAAAATGACATTACACCTTTTCTGCGTGTGTGGGGTTCACTGGCCAATTGGTTGGGCTGGAACCAATTAGGCCGTCCCATTGGGTGGATAGCTGGCGCATCGGAGATTGCTATACAAAGATTAATAGTATGGGAGTGCTCCCAAGAAGGGCAACAACCACGGTGATCATTCTCACCACCTGGGAAATTAGGAAGGAACACAATAGTAGAATATTCAATAATAGGTCAACTACTCCCATGGATCTGGTTGCAAAGATTAAGGAATTAAGAAAGTAAAACTTGGACCCTGTGGAAACCAAGTGCTTAGAGCATTTCACACCTGTGTAATTAAAATCAATCTCTAAAATTCCCTGTCTTGGTTTGTTTGTGCTACATTCTTTTATTAATAGATTAGGCAGTTCTCCTGCCTATTCTCAAAAAAGCTATCATTTTCTGGTCCTCGACGCGCAGGAGCCATAAACTAACAAAGAAAGCATGACGATCGCAGGGTCTCTAACCCCTTTCTGATTGCATGATTATATTCCAATAAATGTTATTTATCGTTTGTTTTTAATCAGTACTAGTGACGACTGCACCTAGGACCTAGCACCTGATCAGGTTGAAGGTCATCCAAGTGCATCAACAATTGCTATCATCCACTATTTATCATGTATTTGTCCATGCGTGATGTGTTCCGTTACCAATTTACAAGCTACTCTAGCTCGAGTTAGCTCTCCCAGAATTTAAGAATATTCAAAACATACGACATATATATGCATGACTCCAAACTTATCACATGTCATGAATCATGATATGCATGATTCCTACGTTGGTCCAATCGATAAATGTGGTTCCAAGATTTGTGCACTAGTACCTTTTGCCCTTGTCGTCGTGAGATGTGGCAGTTTGCTCTTGACTTGTCCCCTGGATCTTACGATTAAACGGTACGTGTAAGCTGCTTTCGCAAATACAATACCGTGCAAGCGCTGTTGAACACTTAGTTTCCATGTGGGAGTGATTGGACCAGAGAAAAAGAGGAGCACTGCTGCACTCTTAGATCTCGCGAGAAAAGAGAGAAATTTTCAGAGATGCAATCGTCTAACTGACATTGACAAGGAGAGCGCCAATGCAAATTTGGGACAAGCACTGCCTGCGCGACCCTACGAGGATTGGATTGTCCTTAGTTTCGTCTTTGCAGATCGAATTATTTGTGGTCCTCTTCCGCTAGCTTAAATGCACACCTGCTCAGCTCATATCCATCAGCTAGCTATAGCAGGTGATGTAGTAGAAAAAATGAACCAGTTTCAAAGTAAATTTTGCAGGGCTGGGGACCTGTACTTTCGAGTATAGGTATCCATGCATGCGACGTCGGTGGGGCTTGCACTGCATCGATCTGGGCTTTTCTTTTCCTTTAATTTCCCCCTATCAGACTTCTCACTCACTAAAAGGTATATAACCGGTCCTTTACCATTTTCTCTTTTCTTAAAGGATGCATGGGTTAATAGCGTGGAATAATATTGACCATATATACAGGTAACTGAACTACTTGCGTTAATAGCGTGGAATAATATTATCACTCACTAACAGGTATATATATATAACCGATCATTGAGCTCCCTGAACTTACGTTAAAGTGAAGTTCGTCGGATACGATGCTAGCGATTTCGCCCCCTCTGAGTCCAATTGACTTGTCGCCGCCCCTTTTCGGCTGTATTCATCGTTCCCGTCACCTCATGCCGATAAAAACAAATTCTTGGGCCGGGAACACACTTTGCTTGCGTCTTCACCGGAGTTCCACCGTCGCAGCTTGCCGCCGCCCTCGCCTTTGCCTCCTCTGAGTCGGCCGTGAGAGAGAGAGAGAGAGAGAAGTACATTCCTAGTGCCAGAGCAAGGGCACGGTACTTCTCTCTCTCTCACGACTGACTCAGAAGAGGCAAGGGCGAGTGTGGCAGTAAGTTGTGACGGTGGAGCTCTGGCAAAGACGTGAGCACGGTGTGTTCCTAGGCCTGAAGAATCCGTTTTTGTCAACGTGAGGTGACGGGAATGATGAACACGGCCGGAACGGGGTGACGACGAATTCACCGGACTCAGTGGGGACGAAGTTACCAGTATCGCATCTGATGAACTTCGCTTCAACGCAAGTTCAATGTGCTAAGTGACACAATTTCGCAAGTTCGGGGGTGAGAAAAGTAAAACACAAGTTCAGGGAGCTAAGTGACACAACTTTACAAGTTCAAGGGACTGAGAAAATTAAATACAAGTTCGGGAATCTAAGTGATACGACATTGCAAGTTCAAAAGTTATTGTGCAATTTTCTCTTAAATAAATTAAGACATATGCAGCAAATTCCTCCTTTCACAAAAGACAAAACTAGTCTGCTAATCTAACTTGATCTTCAGTCTCCAATGAATATTAGTAAAAAAAAACTATTAATATTATTTCTATGTGAAAAATTTAAATACTTAAATAAATATCAAAGGAAAACTTAGAGTAACGAACAAAACATTAATTTAACCCAATGTACGTACGGTTCCAGGTGTAAAGGTAAAACCAGAACCAGCAGTCAGAACTAGTTCAAGCTTTTGGTCGACATCCCATGCTGGCAAGTGGCAAGCTTATCATAAATCTGGTCCTCCTAATGCTACTTCTGTACAGTCGATCTCATCGGAATACCTTTTGCCCGGCCTATCAGTTTTGAGTAGGTAAGAAATCCAAACCATAGCTATCTGAAATATTGCAATGTTTTACAGAGCGTTCCAATGGTTTTACACTTTTCTTTTGCGGGGACGGAGGATCCAATGTTTCTTACTTGTGTTATTTATACTATCATTACTTCACAATTCGTGTGAGCCCGTGCAGACAGTTTGTGCACAAGCAATACTACTTAACAGAACTTGCTAATCCCATCTCTCTCTCTCTCTCTGGATTTGCGTACTTTTATTTTTCAGACAGCATTGCCGATAAGACACTGACACGACGAACAATAATACCATGAAATACATTTGAAATATTTCAATCTTGGTTTCGACATGCAAAAAACTAGCTAGTATCTGTTTGGAGACATGAACAAAACATCCTCTGCATTTTATCATCCATATATATACTTTTATTTCGTAATTCCTCCATAATTTCAAACATATTTTTGCTGAAAAGGCAAAAAGAACCCAAACCATTTTCTAGGACTACAACAGAGACAAAAACATTGACAGTAGAGAGAGAGAGCTGTGCTTCAAATCGTGGGGCCGGGCATCTTATCCCATCCAGGTGGTTCCGTTGGCTATTTCAAGTGTGATCCAGTGCTCCCCCCGAGTAGTACAACAGCATCTGTCTGGTACAAAATGCTGTCAAATCAATAACAAAAAAGGATATCAACACCTCAGGTTTGTCGCAGGGACCATGAAATTTTTCGCGCACCATGCGTCCTATTATATGACGCTTTCCTTGCGTCCACATCTCCACTGGGATCTTCATCTTACTAAGCCCAATTAATTAAGCTTGCGATATTTGTCGATTTTAGTTTATGATCAGCTGAATCGATGATTCGTTTATATAGCGCGCGCGCGGCACACACTGGAGTACTAAACCCATGCATCACTCGCCATTATCTCATGGACTACTTATTATAGTTAAGTCCCTGCCTGCCTGCTGATGCTTGCTTGATCATCTATCGACCACATGAGTGTTAAATCAATGAGCATCATGTGTGCACGTGGCCATTTCGTCCAAACCTGATCGGGTTTTAACATGCAGGCAGTCGCGGACATTTACATAATGATGTAAAATTGCATGGCATACTGTCACTACTACAGAAAAAGCCATCACAGACGGTTCGAATCGTCATCACGCATTTTGAACGAACCGTCGGAAAAATAGGTCTGTGATAACGGTGGTTATCACGAGCGGTGATAAACCGCTCGTGATATGAATATCACGAGCGGTTTTTATCAACAACCGCTCGTGAAGAAGAGTATCGCGACGGTTATGGTCACAAAACGTCGTGAAGTCGAATATCACGACGGTTATATTTAAAAACCGCTGCGTGATACTCGTGTTCGCTGACGGTTATTTACACGAAACGCCTCGTGAAGTCGACTTATCACGAGCGGTTCGTTGTTAAAACCGCTCGGTTATACTCGGAGTTCACGGCGTTTTTATAGAACCGTCGTGATACTTTGAGTTCACTGACGTTTTTCTTATAACCGCTCGAGATACTCTGTCTTCACTGCATCGCTTTTATAAAAACCGTCGTGATAGTTCATTAAACTAACTACATTTTTCTCGATTTTTGGCTAGCCTCGGGAATTGCTAGCCATGCCCTCGAAAACAAGCATACAAAAAAATGATACATCACGATAATCAATTGTCGACAAACCGAATCGATCATTACTCAAAATAAATTACAAAAGATCACATTTGTTCAAGTATTGTTACAAAATAAATTGGATTACAATTGAGTAAATTGTTTGCGGGTGGTTGAGAAGTGCCGCGGGGTGATGCGCTCGGTCGTGTGAGTGAAATTCTCCTGTCCTTAATTATCTCTCGATATGATAAAGCGCAGAGCTTCCTCGAATGTCCACGATCTCATTATCAACGAGTCCATCTAATTCTATATTCAAACCACATAGCTAGCAAGAGTAAAGTGTTATGCATATATATTTAATTTTATAATTAGAAAATAATTATTTGGAGATTCACAAACCTCGGGATCCTTCTTCCTAGCTCTAATGATTTGGTCCATATGATGGCAAACGTGATTGCACATAACTCATCATTTTTCTTGGCGGCACTGCAAAAATAGAATTACATATATCGATTCGAGATGCGTTATTATGAAGTATGATATAGGATTATCGTATTATAGCGCGTCATCGAAATTTTGTCTGTGTGTTAGTTGGGCGCTCTTTCCATCGTATATTCCTTTGTTGGCAACATAGTCGATGAACGACCTACATGATTCCAAAATTTATCCTCGACCATTTCAAACTAATGAAGACTAAAATAGAGTTATGTATGAAGGAAATGAGCATACATCGAGTATTCCTCCTAGAATCTTTGAAGTCGTGGTTGTTGCGGATTAGGGAATCAAGGTATATCACATGGTTCCTCTTTGGTATGATGACTAAAAGGATCCAGTGGTACCTACTCATGTATGTCACTATAGTCATTAAACTGAGTTCGTCTGCGTATAAAGTAGAGCAAGTAGTGACACTTACCCCACGTTGTAGGGCACCACGATGTACTTGTTCTCTGACGAAGCAATGCACGTGTTATGTATTTCTCGGCGAAGGACGAGTCCATTTGGATGGTTTGCAATGATACCACATGTGGTCGAGAAACCCACCGGTTCTTTCTAGCCCCGGATATTTTTCATCATGTATCTGTACATAAGAAATGAGTTGTGATATTTATCGGTATTACGTGAATGTAGAACTTGATTGTATGCACTTACAGTGTCCAACATCGTAGAAGCGAGGCGTCAAGGCCAACGAGGTTGAATAGGTCATATAGGTCGTTGAAGCCCACGACGAAGTGGTTCGTCCCGTTGAAGAAATGCTTATCCTCGTATCTGACGGTGATTCCAGTATCGCACCCCTCCTTTTGGGTCCTATCCAAGTACCAGGCATGCAAAGCGACAAGCATATCGAAGACGCCCTATCTGCGGGGAGCACAGCGGTTTCCGAGGATGTACTTCGGATATTCCCGACTTGCCGGACTTGAGGGGCGCCGATTTGGTCTTAAGCATTGGCGGCGTCTTCTTGCGAGACGACTCGGGACCGATCGGTGACACGCTTTTCTTGTTCCTTCGATGTCTTCTCCAAGGAACCGAAAAGGTGGCCTTCGAGGCGAAATATGAGGTGGAGTCATGGAGGGTCCGTTGGAGAGGAATGGTCGTGTTGAGATCGCGGCATCGCTGGGTCAGGACGATGTCCTTCTTGGGCCATGGATAAAAGCGTACACGGCATCCCCTAGTGTTGTGATCTCTTCATTCGGCGAATCTCGGCGGACGGCCATGAAATGTTCATGTACCATGTCCACCTCCACCTGGCGTAACCTGCGCCACACTGACACCGTCTTTGCATCCCCTTCTGGTATGGATGCACCATCCCGCGGCCTCAATAGAAATGGACCCAACTAACCTCGATGCGAGCTTGCGGGCCGTCGGCTCCTACAAAACGATACGCAATTAGCTAAAGTGTTCTATAGGTCTATCTTTGCCGCATTCCATACATGTACGTTACCTTGATCTCGTCTATCGGTAATTGGACATCGTCATGTCCAGAATTATGCGTGGGCGCGACGCTACTCCGATGTCGGCGGGGCGGCTCCCAAATTAACGAGGCGGCTTGCATCGCTGCCGAGGAGTTGATTCAATTGATCTGCAATGCTTGCGACTTTCCTTCAAAATGTTCATCATGCATGCGAACCGGTCCTCACGCTCGCCTTAGATCTCTTCCTACTCACGTGCGTGCGAGTCGTGCGAATCCATGACTCCATGGTACGGTAACCCCAAGACCTCGCGTGCGACCGGGTGTTCCTTGTTTCCCGGTGTGAGAGTATATCATTATCACAGACGGTTATATTATAGAACCGTCTGTGATAGATCCAGACAATTATCAAATACAATGAACCTGGTGACAAGTATATATGAATTACAATGAACATCCACATATATGAGAGATGACAAAACCTGGTGACAAGTATATATGAAGACAAGCTCATAACACATTTTACTTCAAAACCAATTGTCGATTCGATGAACGTCCACATTGACATCAATATCAAAATATATGAGAGATTACAAGTCCATAACACATGATGTTATAGAATAAATTAATTACAATGGATTAAAATCTTAATGAAAATATAGCCCTTCATGATGATCGCGCGCATATAGCTAGCTTCCTCATCGGGTTCTTCGTCGAGCTCGATGCCATCTCGAAAGGAGGCAACTCGTCAAATTGATTGTATTCTTCCTCGTCCACTACATTCTCAACTCCGACAATCCTTCTTTTCCATGAAGAACTACGTGGCGTTTCTTATTTGCCGGTCGGTTACATAGAATACTTGAACAACTTGATTAGCGATGCGAATGGTTCGTCTTTGTATCCGACACGTTCAAGGTCCACGGTAGTGACGCCTGCATTTGTCAACCTTCACTGTGGAGATGGACCCAACGGCACCGAAATAGGGGATCTTGAAAAGCACGTAGTCGAGCTCCCATATCTCCTCTATTTGCCCATAGTACGAGCTCCTCGGCCCATCGGTACTGAATGCATCTATGCGGACACCGCTGTTCTGGACTGTGCTCTTCCTATCCCGAGCTGTCGTATAAAATGTGTACCCATTTATGTCATATCCTTGCCATGTGACAATTGTAAATTGTGGCCCTTGTGCCAACCATAGCAATGTATCATCACTTGATGACCTCCCAGTGATTCGCACCTTTAACCATCCGTTGAACCGACGGTTGTGCTCTCTCATGATCCAAACCTCCGACCGGTTTGGATTTTGTTGGCGTACCATGTCTTTGTGCTCGTCGATGTACGGGGACACTTCGGTCATGTGTTGCAAGACCATGAAATGGGCTTGAGCGTATGTATCCAGATCGGGAGTGATTGATTTCCTTCCGATGGTCCCGATACCATCAAGTCTCCCCTCATGACGAGAAAGAGGCACACCTATCGGATCCACCTGAGCCATATAGTCGACCACGAACTCAATGACCTCTTCCGTTGCATAACCTTCGATGATGTCGCCCTCCGTCGAGATTGATTCCGTCACGTAGGACTTGAGAATTCCATGTACCTCTCGAACGGTACATATAACGTGGAACACAGGGCGCATATCTTTATCTCTTTCACAAGGTGAACAATGAGATGGACCATGATATCGAAAAATGACGGAGGAAATACATCTCAAGATGACATAGAGTCGTCACCACCTCGGCTTTGTAGAGCATCTAGTCCTTGGGGATCGATGACCTTACGAGCAATTGAGTTGAAGAAATAACACACCTCAAGATTGCTACTCGGACCTTGTTCGGCAAGATACTCCTAATTGCAACAGAAGCATTTGTGTCATCAAGACATGACAATCATGCGACTTCATACCAATTAATTTCAAATCTTGCATAGAAACAAGTTTCTTAATGTTAGCAGAGTAACCAGACGGACTTTCACACCATGCAAGCTCGCACGATTCATATCTCTCGCCTTGGACGAGTGTAGCAAGTCGGTGGGAGGCATGCGTTAAATCTCAGACGCCTCTTGCGGTGCTAACTCGGTCCTTATGTTCATATCGACCAAGTCTCTCCGTGCGTTAACACCATCCTTTGTTTTGCCACTAATGTTCAAGAAGAGACCAATCAAGCTATCACATACATTCTTCTCCACATGCATGACGTCGATGCGATGGCGAACTTCTAAGTGCTCCCAATAAGGCAAGTCCCAAAAATTGACCGCTTCTTCGGATGTTCTTCGACGGGTTCTTAATTGACGTCCCTTCCCAAGCACAACATCGATATCCTTAACCATATCATAGACATCTTTCCTCTAAAAGCCCTTGGAGCTGAACCGTCCTCCTTATTTCCGTCGAATTGTTTCTTCATCTTCCTATGGGTGACTCACGGAAGGAACCTACGGTGGCGATGTATACAGCTTTTGCGTGAGTTGTTTAGCCATATACTCTCAGAGCATCTAGCGGTGCGGACAAGCTTTGGCTCCTTTTGTATCTGGCTTGACAAAGTTACCAGGCGGGAAAATCATTGATGGTGCGAACAACATGGCGTGTAAAGTGAAGTTCTCTCGTTTATACGCATCCCATACCATGCACGCCGTTCCACAGTGTCACAAGATCTTCCAAAGAATGGTGCTAGGTACACATCAATATCATTCCCAGTTGTTTCGGCCCTTGGATAAGTAGTGACATCAAAATGTACTTCCGCTTCATACACAGCCAAGGAGGAAGGTTGTACATGCATAGATTCACAGGCCAGGTGCTATGTCGACTGCTCATGTTACCGAAAGGATTCATTCCATCCGTACTCAACCCTAACCTTATGTTCCTTGGTTCTCGCACCGAACTCTTGAACCTCCGATCGAAGTTTCTCCACCGAGCGTAATCGGCAGGTGTCTTAGCTTTCCATCTTTCTTACGGTCCTCCGAGTGCCAACGCACCAATCTTGCCTCTTTTGAGTTCGCAAATAAACGCTTCAAACGTGGGATCACAGGCAGATACCACAACATCTTAGCGGGAGGTCCTTGCTTCAACCTAGAAGTATTCTGACGCTTGTATCGGGATGCTTTGCACACGGACATACATGCATGTCTGCATACTCTTTACGATAGAGGATACAATCGTTCGGACATGCATGTATTCTTTCTACTTCCATTCCCAATGGACAAAGAACCTTCTTTACTTGGTAGGTGGTGTTGGGCAACACGTTTCCCTCCGGAAGAATGTCCGCTAGGAGACCTAACAACGCCGTGAAACTCTTATCGCACCAACCATTGCTTGCTTTTAATTTAAGCGGTTCAATCACGGTTGACAACCTTGTATATTCCGCTTGCGGCCGGGGAACAAAGGTCTCACCGAGTCCTCCATTAAGCGCTCGAATTTACAAAACTCTCTCTCAGAGTTCTCTTACGCATCGCGTAGCATCCGATCCAGTTGTTATCGTGTGACCTATCCTCATCAAAAGCACAGTCTACATCCGCATATCGTTGACATCCGCATATCGTTGACTTCCTCGGCGATGTCGTTATTACTAACTTCATGTCGCTCTTCACCGTGGATCGGTCCAACATGTATACCCTTTTTGAAACCCTTCGAATCAAGTGTGCTTCTATCTGCGCCGAGTTGGTAAACATCTTGATTATCGCAATCAATGCATGGACATTACATATATTTTATCGCCTTTTTCAACATATCACCTTTCGCGGCTCTTCTAAAAGCAACCACGCCATTAATGTACTCTTGACTCACACGGTTCACACCATACATCCAGTTTGGTCCATCTACGCTACACATGTAACAAAATATATAGTGTCAAATTAGATTAATAAAATCTCTCTCAACCGCTCTCTCTCCATTTCCTTCCCCTCACGAAACTTTAATATTATTCCAACTACCAAATGAAAAATATTATTCTATTCCCTTACATCGGATACAAAAGTTTACTCCCATCGCGACTTTTATACACGCGATGCTTAGCATATTCTACCATATCTCGATTGGGTTATAAAGAATGTTACCCTCGTAGCTCACGACGAAAATACCAAATCGATCTATTCGATTCTTTGTCTCCCTCCTTTCTCCTCTCCTTCTCCCTCCCTTTCTCCTCTCTTTCTCTTCTCCTTCCCTTTCTCCTCTCCTTCTCCTCCCTTTCTCCTCTCCTTCTCCTCCCTCTCTCTGCTTCGTGTGCAGATGGGTTTTTATCCGGGTGGCGGCTCAAATGGGAATGGGCGGGGGTACTCAAGGTATTTATAGCGAGGATATCGCTGACGGTTCCAAATATGAATGCAGATAGGCATATATCACGAGCGGTTTATAAATAAAACCGCTCGTGATATGTCATGACGGTGATTCTTATGAACCGTCTGTGATACGGAGGATTATCACAGACGGTTTATATACAAAATCGTCTGTGACATATCACAGACGCTCTATTAATAAACCGTCTGTGATATGGGGGATTATCACAGACGGTTCATAAATAGAACTGTCTGTGATATTTCACAGACGGTTCTTTATATAAACCGTCTGTGATAATCATATATCACAGACGGTTACTAGGAAGAACCGTCTGTGATAGACCGGCAAAGCAAATGCTGCCGCCAACAGACCCAACACAGACGGATTCAAATTAACCCGTCTGTGATGGGGTGTCTTCTATAGCCTGTTTTGTAGTAGTGTGTCGACGATCAGAACACGGGTTCCTAATCGAACTTACTTGGGAATGCAATGTGAGAACGTTATCAAATGAAGACTGTATATTGTTGTGATCACACTGGTTGTTTGTATGAAAATACAAAGCACGTTACGATATGATCGTAATGATCATTGAACTTATACTTTTCAGACTTATGAGAGATATATTACAGAGAACGCGCGTGTGCTACCCCTTTATAGTATTTGAAAGGTGACAGTTAATTCCGTTAAAAACGCCTCTAATCTTCACACACGTTCATCAGGAAAGTCTTGAATCGTCGCATCCGTTAGTCAACTGTCATAAGTTGCTAAATGCGCAAAAACCACCTTCCCGCTAGTCACGTAGGTAACTGTTGGTGTCTCTCGGCCAGTTAAGTGGTCGGTGATTGTCCAAGGTCGTATAGCTAGTCGGACGATATCCATAGTTGGTCGCATATGACCTAAAATGGTTTTCGACCAGTTTGACCGTAATAAAGGGAATTTATACTTCTTTTATAAACCGATTATAAGTTCATATAACGGTAATGTATAGTAGGTCTTTTTTGACAGAAACTCTGACTTTAATTAAAAAAAAAAGGTTGAACTGGTCAAGAATCCTCATCACATACTTAACATATTGAAGTACAATAGTAACTAATTAATTAAAAATAAACTTATTAAAGTTGAATTATACAAACCAACGTTCTCGGAGTTATGCTCCGATTTGGCACTGCAGTAGATTTTCAAAAGCACTGATATTTTTGGCTAACTAATCTGGCAGGGATTTTTCGCTCACCGGCGGTGACTTGAGTCGGCCGCACTGTCTGCTAGCTCTACAGATTTGAGCCTGTGCCTGCCTGCAAAAGGTGAAATCGCAACTCATGAGTTTTGACGAGGTGATCGACACAAAATGATCAAGATGTAAGGTGAATTTTTTTTGTTGTTTGACATAAGCGGTGTTATTTTTTAATACTCCCCGCCGTAACTAGAGGATACATCGCGATCATGCAAGTTGCCAGGTATCCACATTTTGCATTTTGCAGAAGAGAGAGATATATGTTGCACATATATACTACAATTAACAATTAGTGCATGGTCTTATGTGGCTAATGATTGTATTTTTTTTTCATAAACATGTGGAGTAGAAATTAACCGCCATAGATGAGGGCTATAAGTTCTCAGAAGATAGAAGAGGAAAATGCCATAAGACAAGTGAACGCTAGCTAATGATTCATTAGACAGGTAGGTCCTTATTTGGTATCTCACACTTTAATGAGGAACCAAATTGGCCCGTTATATTATTGCCCTTGCTGTCACGATGATGGCCAAGACAAAGGGATGGAAAGGGGAACTTGTTACTACAGTGTTGAGTTGAAGGATGAAGACAACCTTCGCCAAAAAAAAAAACAAGAAGGATGAAGACAAAGAATCTTATTAGTAGTACTTTATCTATGCTGATATATAATGTATGGGAAGTATCCAAGGCTAACCCTTCTCTCGGTGCTAATGGATCATATCAGCTGAAGCAACTTGAGGCTGGGCTACAATGATAGTTATTTTGTGAAGAGTAAATTGCATTGTGTCGTCACTAAATTTGTATGGGTGACTCATTTAGACCACCGTTCTCCTAATGTGCACATTTGGATCACTGAACCGGATTAAGTAGGTCATCAACACCACCGTTGATGCCACCTCAAAACGAATGGTGACATGGTACAACTAGCGTGGCCTTCCCTTGCATGTTAGACGTAATTTTGCAACAAGCCCCTAGGTTTTTATCTTTTTCAAATGAAATAGAAAATGTACCCCACAAAATTATAAAAATGGCACCGCGGTAGGCTAGACAGCCGATATGTTTCCTCTATCACACTCCCAATCCGCAGAAAGCAGGTACCGTTCTCCCAGTCTGCGGAAGCGATGTACTGCGCTTTTGGGCCACAGAAGGAACATGCTACGCTTCCAGTCCGCGGTAGGAACAGCTGCATGCTTGCTTAACCATTGAAAAACAAACAACTTAATCACTAAAGGACAACCAACTTAATCACTAAAGGACAAAAAAACCAAACTATATGCCATGCTTCCGCGGATCAGAAGCGCGGTACGTGGGTTTCACGGACTGGGAGCATGGTACATGGTCTGCCTAGCTAACCTGCTGCGTGTCGTTATTTTTGTAATTTCGTACAAGCAGAGGCTATTTTTGATATTACAAATAAAAAACGTGCAAATCCAGGCAAAGACCCCCTTCTTTCTCTGTGTGCTCAGTTTGGAGCGAGGTAGTAAAAGTACTTCCCGCCCGTCGTTGAACTAAAGCTTAGCCAAACCCCAATAATCACGTGATCTAGCTGGATAAAGGAGGAGCTAGCAGTTTAGGTTTGAATGCTCTGCTTTTTAATCATCAACAACTGTGGATCCCGCCAACTAGCGACTACTAGAATCTCTCCATATAAAGGGGACAGAAAAGAGGCTCAGTTAGGCAGGCTATGTGTCTTTTTTTTGTTGTCCGTCCGATCCGGCTGAGCGATTACTAGAATTCTAGATCCATCGGTGCCTGCCCGGCCGGTTGGTATCAATGTCATACTCGTTCCTACTACTACTAGATCGATACCCCCACCATTGCCAGAAGGTGCAAATTCATGCATGGTTGTAGCTAGTGGCAACATGTCTTGACGAGGATAAATGCGTAATCCATTTAGCTGTACGGACATTCATGTACTAGTTTTATACAGTAGAGACAATTCCTAATTTTATGTAAGCCAAGTACACCGTACGCAGTATTACCTGGTCGCCTCTCCGTTAGCTAGGTCATGGGCAGGCAGATGAATCTTGATTTGCTCTTCTCCCGCCAAGCATTTGTGCTCTTGTGTGTGGACACAAGCACGCGGAGACCAAAGAAAAACAGGCAGACTACTTTTTGTTCAGAAAGAAGACAAAGAACATACACACATGACCAACGCTCACATGTTCTGTTTATGGCTAATAGAACGAGCTGAGATGGACGATGCAGCTATATATGACTACGACACTAGCTACTCGACCCAAAGAAAAAGGTGTCTCAATTGTCTCTTCCAACCGGAAGCAAATCCTCTGCCATTCCACAATGTTACGGTGAACAGTACCATTACATTGTTTTGCAACCGCCGGATCAGAAAGCGACGCCCAAGAGTGAGATCTGGTACCACAGCAAAACACTGTAGCAAAAATACTGTGGTGTGGGTACTGTTTATGAACACTGTAGTGACACTATTCCGATCGATCTCGGCCGTTGTTTTCCAATCCGACGCTGTTCACCCGTGACATTCCTAGTGGAACGTCAGGAGATTCGATCCCCTTCCAACTATATTGAGATACATTTGTCTTTGCTACATAACTCTAATACCTAATGTTAAAATTGTAATTGTATTCGCTATACAACTCTAATATCTATATATGATTAACCTGCTTCATTATAATTTTTCCTCACTAAAATAAGCAGTGCATATGTATACCTTTTTCTTTTAAAGATAATTGTGGGATTTTCTTGCCCTCAAAGCGAACTATGTCCCTTGAATCTCGCCGTACGTTGTTTGTATCTATATTACTATATAGATACAGATTCACCCATCACAAGCTTCTAGATCGTTAATTTACTGCATATATGTTAGTATTTTTTGCTGCCAACTAAATAAGGAAGAGAGATGGTAGTATATGAGAACGTACAAAATTAAGCAGGCAGTACGTCCAGGGCGGACCGGACATGCAAAATCTTAGGCAGATCGACCCCATCGATGGAGCTAGCTGTTCATTCATCATCTGTTGGAAATATTTATGTGGGGGATACTGATATTGATGGAGTACGTACGTAGGCGCGCAGGACCAGGTCGGCATGCAGGCGAGATCAGCGACGGGCCGGCAGGCGAATGGCAGGACGTGTCGGAGGCTGGCTTTGGTGATCACCCGCCAATCGATCGACCGATACGACCGATCGAGCCATGCGGCCGCGCGCGCTCTGTCTGTACGTCTGGCTTCGAGCCGCGCACCAGAGAAAAAAAGCGGGGAAATATACACGCTTTGCTAGGCCCGGCCGGCCGGCCGGCCGGGTCGGCCGGCAGGCGGCAACGCCGCCCATGTCGTGGAAATAGCGCAAAACCTAGTCATGTCATGTGTATGTAGCGTTGCACACTGATCAATTAGCAGGGGAAATCATCCTTGACCTGCATCCTCATCGCGCTGTCCTTTCAGCAAGGAGGAGCATGTAGGATGTGCGCATGATGATCGCTTGTTGACTGATCAATTAATGCACGCACATCATCATGGCTAACTGTCCTCGGCGCATGCAACACGAGGTATAAACTACAGCATTCATACACAGTTGATGATCGAGTTACTCCCTTCAGATGAGAGGGTAGCTAGTCCGAAGTACGTTGTTCCTGGCAAGTGCTTTTTTACTACTTGTACTCCTAAATAGTTGTCTGATTGTTGTTTTTGGTGTGTTTTTCTTGCTAGCTAGGCACCCATTTTTTTATAGACGGAGTACCTCCTCCGTGAATTGCTTGTTGATATATTGTAGCGTTAATTCTATTACCTCGCGCGTTAGACTGAAATATACAGTAAGAAAAATAATCATATATTAGACCCGGCCGGTTCCTATGCATGTTAATTAGGTGAATCCTTCTCAGAATATGACATGTTGCATTAACTTTCATTCCATTAATCCACCCATTAACTTCAAGATTAATTGGTTTTATCACGTGTCATGTTCGATTGGGACGATCTAGTTAATCTTGTTAGCTATAATTGGTATGTTAGCTGTCATGTTCGATTGGGACGATCTAGTTAATCTTGTTAGCTATAATTGGTATGTTAGCTATCTTTGGTATGATATAACCCACATCTGTTAGCATCGGTTAGTACTATCATCTAGAGAGGATTGTAATCAGGCTATGTATGGTTGTATATCTCTAGATATGGTTTGTATCTCTTTCTTTAGAGATAACTTTCCTAACCAACTCATGTACATGTATATTTATACAAATCAATTCCAAGCAATGCCGGTGTGGCGCATTCATCTAAACTTACAAATCTAACATGCATATATAGAAACTGGATCTTATATGATTATTTTCCTGGAAAGATCGCAATACGACATTTTTCTATAAAAAATGGCATGCCGAACCTATCTCAGTAATTCATATTATGGATTGACTTTTGGTCCAATCTGACGGGAGGTGCTCCTCAAAGGCTCTGGAACAATTGGGAAGGTTGTTAGTGAAGTTTTTGGAGTTAGAAGCAGATGGACGCCATAGACCAGCAAGATATCACATGGATGATGCTGTTGTTGTTTTGCACTTAAGTGGCTGTTTGAGCTTCTTCATTTTGTTAAACTACCCTTAGTGCCTAGTGCCTGCTTTTCAGTTTTCAGTTCTGTATATATTCTGTGTTGGTTCTAAACACCTGTAGTGTTATTTCCTTAATGAAAATGGGGTGCAAACCTTCTACCAAAAAAATGATTATTTTCCGACATACTCAATTTAACAGAAGCATTCATACATATATATATATATATATAAGTATGCGCAGATCACATTCTTTTATGCTACATATGTCTTCTTATATGAAATATTTTCTAAGAAATATCAAAGGATGTATTTGGTCATACATATAATCTTTTCTATGTTTTTTTTTTGTGATTACAAGCAAGACTCACGCACACACACACCTCCACACACTCACATACGAATGCGCCCATAAGCACAAGCCTAGAAATACGGAGGCGGGGATAGATTCGCGACCGCACAAAGTTTCTATTGAGACGCACACACATGTGCATAAAGGCTAGCACCAGGAATTGAACCCTAGTGAGCAGAGTCATACACCTACAACTGTTTCCATCTTTTTTCTTTTTTCTTTGTTTATACTCGTTTCATTTCCTTCGGTTAATGATGTAACGAGTCTTTTGACAAGGTGAAAAACCGAAGCAAAACCCTTTGTTTTTATGAGATTACTATGGTGCCAAAAAAACCTTTAGGTTTTAATTTCTCAACTTTTTTCATGATTTTTCCGCTCCCATAGGATTAATGGCGAATAGTGGAAAATGTATATAAAGTGCATAAAATACATACACGTGTAACATTGTCACTCTTATTTTCTCCCAATTATTGAGAGAAACCATAGGGATTTTATTTATGCTTGTCCAGCTAACTTGGCCCCTCTAATTACCTTTTTCTAAATTTATTATGTAGGCATGCATGTGTTAATTAAGAAAAAAAAAGATTTACATAGGATATGATCGATATATAAAACAAGTTAAGATTACTTTTAATTAGTTCGATCAAGTGAAGAAGTGGCAGGATATGGTCAGCGTTTATCAGCTACGCACATATGACATATCTCCTGTACTCGTTGTGGGCTTGTGGCCATGTACTAGATACGTATTTACGTACTAGTCTTCCTTAATTATCAGAATGCCCGTTAAACTTTTTTTTGAAGGTGCCCGTTAAACTTAAAGGCAGTAAGGGCACCCCACCACACCTCATGCTAGCTAAGCACACGACGAAGTAAACATCTTTTTTTATTCAACTAAGTTAGCCCCGGCCCGTGCACATGTAAATTGAGTTGCGGAAGTGAAATATCAGCGGCACGCGTCCATTTTTCTCTCCTCTTGACAGAAACAAAAGTACAGTACTTATCGTGGTTAATTGTCCGGCCGGCCCATCCGATATGAATTAACGTGAGTACGTGACTACGCCGAACAGCCGAAGTACGTAACCCATTCATCAGATCTATCGTCTATGTAGACTGTAGCCAAGCCAGCTAGGTCGATCTCATTGTTGATCGATCGACCGGCTGCAGGTGCAACAGCTCCATTTGGACTCTAGCTCCGTACGTTCGTAGCAGGGCAGCAAACAATTAGCACAAGCAAGAAAGGGCCGGGCACATCAATAGCATGCACTGTTAAAGTATGATACTAATTCGTCTGCACCGGATGCGGCATATGTGTCGACTAGCGCCAAACGTCGCATCGATTGACACATCCGACTCTAATTCAGATTCTATTCTCCGTTAGATATATACTCTTATTCTCTAGCATATACATACGTACCTATATAGTCGCACGATTAGATACACTAAAGTTCCTCGTGCTCGTAACTTCTCATCATATGTTGAATTTCGTCTTCGTGCGTCTGTAATTTTTTTTCGCAAAGGTTTTCACGTAAAATTGGTGTCCTATGTTTCTACTATTTATCGTGTGTTTTTATAACATGCACCGTACACTGATACACACCAAGCTAGCTAGCTAGGCACCAATCCACCACCCCGTACGTACCACCATCCGATCGAGCAAGCGTTCGGTTTGAATCGACCCCGGTCAAACGTTACCAACGCGCGCACCCACCCACCCAGAGCCACCCACACCCGGCCCGACTCCCCACGCCGCCGTCCGCGGCAGCCCATGCCGTGTGCACGCCGCGCCCGGCCGGGGTGGTGCATGCCGTGGTGTGGTGCATGCGCGCGCAGTAGTGCATGCATGGCACGGCCGGCCGCGCGCGCGCTCGGGATCCGCGAAAGGCGACGCGAGCTGGCTGGCTAGACGCGTCCATCCACCCATCCACCGGCCGGTGCGCGCCCGTGCCCGTGGCGAGGCCGCGAGAGTAGCTACTAGAGTGCTGGCTGACTGGCCAGGCGGCCTTGAGGCCGAGCTAGGTAGCCTTTTCCCCAGAATAGCACGGAGTGAGTGCTCCCTCGTTTCTAATGATTGTGCCAAATCCGTTAAAGGCCACCTCCTACCCCCTGCGCGCCTACCCGTCTACGCATACGCCTTTCCATGTCTAGCTACCTCTCTACCGCCTACTGTGTCTTCTGCCTCCGGCCTCCCCTCCCTTTGCTTTTTTAAGCAAACGGCCTAGACGCCACATATCTAGCATTAGCTAGCAGCCCGGTAGAGATCGAGGTGAGCATCTAGCTTAGCTAAATCCTGCAGGTAGTAGTAACTTCTGAGGGCATTGGAGGCAGATCTGATCTATTCATGTGTGTGTACATGTGGGCATGCGTCTGTCTACACATATGCTAGTAGTGCTACTATACTGCCTTTTGTTGTTGCATGTTGTTGTTGTGGGCTCATGTTTGTTTAATTACCGGCATGGATTAATAATGTGCTGCTTCAGAGTTGGGTAATTATATGGATCGCCGTAAATGGAGATATGATGTGCAGCCAGCCAGGGTGATTATATTAGACGAGAGCCGAAAGGGGAGCTAGGAGGCTTTCAGTTCTGTACAAACTGGCGCAGAGAGCCCGGGCCCGCCCGCTCGTTCGTACTAACGTGGCTCATTGCACCATCATTGTGTGTGTGCCGGCATGTGTGTGTGTCTTGACTCTTGCGAACAAGTAGAGTTTCAAGTCAAGGACTACATATCATAGAGGAGAGTACGTACTCGCTGCTAGAGTAGAGATCTTACTTTCACACCTAGATCAGTGGAAACATATGTATTACGAAATTAATTCATACCCTGTGAAGATTAGTTGTATGATCTCCGTTTCAATGAAGTGGTGCTTCACACTTTATTCAAAGTCATTCGGTCCAAAAAAAAAAGGGCCTGCGATGGAAATATTGTACATCTATGTACAGATGTAATATAAAGTTTCATGTTCACTTTGGCTCCACAAACATTTGGGAGCAGCGATGAAGGCAAATGAGGTCCTATAGAGGCACATGACCCCATGGAAATTTTGCAAAAAAAACATCTTTAATTTGCTATAGTGTATATCAGCATAAACGTCCAAAACACTTTTACAAGACAATCTAGCTAGCTAGCAATTACTCAAATGTTTTGATATGTAAAGGGGATCGAACTAGTACTTTTTTTACAAACCCCAGGATTGAACTTCAACATGTAATTAATGGCTGCTATATATATACCCCCTCCAGTCCAAGAAATGGATTTCTTTTTCACCTGATGCGCATGCGATTCCAATATGTAACTTTGACTCGTAATATTTGTTAATCTATATTAGTAAAAATTATGGAGTATTTTTTACAATTAATATGCCTATGTCGCTTTTCTAACGTCAGGCACACGCCTGTCAGTAATACTGTCTCCGTTAGTAATATTGTCCGCCTGTCAAGACTAGCCTGGATCCGTGTCTCAATTAATACTCACAAATATATGAATGGTTAAACTTTTTGAGTTCAGGAAGTTCTACCGGCACAGATGCAAAAGCAGCATTCCTTTTAAACTGGATGGAGTATTTCATTCTTAGAAAATCCCTACAATATGTTTCCTTTACTGCTTAAAAACTGCTTAGTTAAAATATTAATTATACCTTGCGATTGTGTTGTCTTAAGAAACCCTCCACAATCAAGGTGCACATTTTTTAAGGATGTTTATCAATTCGTTTACATAGAATTACACATGCAATGCTGAACAAAAATGAACACAGTTCCATTTCCCAAATGCATGTGCCACGCCAGTCTTGAGGCAACAACCATGCATGGTGATTAAGGAAAGCACATTGGTGTGTGTCTATATATATATATATATATATATATATATATATATATATATATATATATATATATATATATATATATATATATATATAGTACTCCTAGAGTATGTACTTCCACTTCTTATATACCACTTAAATCGTATATATGATGATACATTTTTATCTATTTAAGCATACTCCAATAATGATTATAAGATACCCCAAAGCTAGTTCCATGAAAAATTTCATTGAAGTCCACTTTTTATAGCAAAATTTATGTATATACTTCTTTTATATATGAAAAATGGTATATAGTAAAAAGAAAGGGCTCCAATGAAATTTTTTCAATCAAGTCGTATTGGAGTATCTTATAATTGATATTTAAGTATATTGAAAGTGATAAAGAAGTATAATATGTGCGTTTACGTGATAATTAAAAGTGAGAGTACATACTCCCAGGAGTACAAAACAAACGTCCTGATCTTGTTCCACTTGGACCATACCTTCTGATATATTCCGAGAACATAATTAGCCACGCATGAAGGACTGATAAATAATATTATTTGGTTTGCAGCTGACACCGTGAAGCGTTGTGGTCATTGTTAAGACTTTAGAGGTTGACAACAATCGTGGTGATATGATACTTGAGGCTATCGGCGACCGAGGGAGGGCGTGTGATCGATAAGCTCCTTTGTCGTGCTCCATTGTCAGCTAGCTCGGCATCCATCCATGCATCCAAATCAATGGGCTACATACATTGACACATCCGGCTGACAAGTAGTATGCGCCCAACAGTGGAGCCACTATTGCGAGTACCAGCAGGTGCTGCGATGCCATCGATCGAGCTAGCTAGGGCAGGCAGGCACACAGATGGCTACACATCGCGCAAAAAAAAAAAAAAAAAAAAAACATACCCTGGCCGGGCATGCACAAACAATGGCACACGCAGGCGCAGCATGCAGCACAGCACAGCACAGCACGCAAGCAAGCTAGGCACAGCAAGTAAAGCTAGAGACCAACCAAAGGCGGTGTGCCTGAAGTGACAATATATCCTAGAATCTTCCTCCCATCCTAACCCTAACCTAAACCAACATACATGCAATAACTTTTTTCAAAAGGCCAGCGTTCGATGGAGTAGTGATCAGTGCACTCAGCTCGCTGGTACGGTGGGTAGGGGCAAGGCATGACATAGCTATGCAGTAGTAGTAGTAGTAGTAAAAAGCAGCTAGCGATCTCGATCGATCGAGCGAGCGGTGGCTGGGCTGGTGTCTTATACCGAAGGAGTAAGAGAGGGGGAGGGGTAGAGGGGTGGGCGCTTTTTCCTGGAAAGGAAGCTGAGGATTCGTCACATCACCACGCGGGGTCGCAGTCGATCGCTAACCCCTCCACTAGACAGCGACCTATGTGCTCTCTTTATGAGCGTATCATCCCGGCCTAGCTCTCGATCAGTTACTGCTCTCTCTACCTCTACCTCTATCTCTATCTCTATCTCTCTCACGCGCGCGCACAGCCAACAACAACAAAAAAAAATAATAATCATCTAGCTAGCCGGCCAGCCTCCTTGTGATCTGAGAGTTCTCACTCCCACGTACTTGCCACTTCGCCTTTACTACCTCTCGATTCCAAACATGTGTCGGCTCTACACTGCTCTCTCTCTCGGTTTTTCTGTGTGATCTCTCCTGTGTGTGTGTGAGAGAGAGAGAGAGAGATAAGAGAGGGGGGAGAGTCTCAAACATGTGGGGCCGAGGAGGGGGGAGCTAATTGGTGCGGAGCCACGATGGCGCATTCACCGCCTGGGCGCGGCGCAGGGTACTGAGCGGGAAGGCGGGGGAGCAGTCAGTCGCGGTGGCCGTCGTCGTGCACTGGGTGTCGCCATCCGGCTCAAGCTTTGTGGCATAAATGACACCAATCGATCCCATATCAGATTCTTTCGGTAATAATGCTGCGCGCCGTTCGTATACGGTGTGTGCCCGCGCGCCAGTCAATATCACTGGCCGCCCCCGTGTGCGCGCGCCAGATGTGGTCGATACTAGATATCTGAATCCTGTGATCTCTCTCTCTCTCTGTCCATCCATCCATCAAACTGGCCGCGCTGGTGAAACTGATTAGTTCGATTGATGGACTGGTGGACATCTCGCTGTGCAGCATGTATGCATGTCATGAGAGAGCTAGCTACATATATGTGAATTGGCATGGCCCCATTTGCGCTGCATGATGTATGATCGATCTCTCTTATTGCTAGCTAGTAGTTTTGTTCATTCAACATCGATCGATCTCCTTGTGTAAGCATCGGCCATGCATGCATGCCCCTTCCGTATCATATGCCAACAGGCAATGGATCCCTACCGGCATACATGACTTGATCGAGCGAACGAATAACAACCTACTTTCCATATCATATGCCATATGGATAGGAGGAATCAACTTCGCTTCCATATCATATGTCGGCAGATGCATGATACTAAATGTCCCAAGCTTATGCAATTTGTGTTGTCACAAGAGCTGCCGCATGCTGCGGCTGCCTGAATCCAAGAAATCAATTATATATATATATGCTCTGGTTGACGTTGACGTTGACCCATGATATACTGCAGGTTCGATGATCTATTAGCAAATGATATGGAGATTCTTCTCGAATTAATCAAGCGCAAAAGTAACTAAATTGTACTGCTTCACTATGATTAATGATCAGGCCGGAAAATCCATAGATCATGTAGTAAGCCATGGCACTATTTTGTCTCCACGTGTGAAATAGAGAAATGACCTGTGACATGCTGGCACAACTGCACGGGCAAATAGCGATCACAGAAAATATTTTGGGGACATCCACATGCATGCGTGTCTTTTTCCCGCTTGCCTAGAAAGAAAATCTTCCTTCCTCGTCTTGTTTTTGTCATGAATAGTTAAACCTAATCATCTCATCCTGTCTACAGATCATTAATCATGATAAGAACGTCATATAACTCTTCTCTTTTTATATTTTTCTTACATTGAAAAACGTAAGGAAAGTCAGGTATCTGAAAAGGTACCAGAAAGCTTTCGTTAGATGTACTTGCGCCTCAAAACTCATGAAAATCCCACCTAACCTCATTGATCAACAAAGCATGTTATCCGTATCATGAAAGTATGTAAAATGGCCCTAGCGTACAACCTTCTTATCAGTTAATAGATTAAATTGTACTACCAAGCTAGCTAGCATGCATGGGAGTAACAAATTATAGTTATCAGCACCATAATAAGGCATGCATGCAGCTACTTGTTTCCCAGAAGGAATCTGGATTTATGTTGTGTTTCTCAACACAAGAACAATGCTTATCATTTAACCTCACAACAACTTGAATGCACACCATCAATTTTTGCTTGGAATATTTTTTTTACTATTATGCCCTTTGCTTCTTCTTTATTGCATGATTAAATCCAATGGTTCTATGATTAGAAGAGTCAGTGATATTATTCGACTTGCAGTGGGCCTTTTTGCTTTAATCTGACCATAACCACACTGCTCATTTATTTGCATGAGAAACCAAATTAAGAAGTTAGGTCCTTTTTTTATATATAAATCTATACCCTCAATCCATTACCAGAAAGTGAAGTTTTATTCGCAACTCAAAACACCAATGGCGAAAACAACAGCATAACAACAACATGTTAGACCTCTGATATAAGCTGGAGAGGTCACCATCAAAGTTCCGTTCAATGTCTCGCCTTTGGCCATGTATGCATTCAAGCGATCACACCACACACACAGAATCATATGAATGAATTTATACGAGGACAATACATGGCATACGTACAAGTCTCATGCATACCCCCTCATCCGGCATCTAGCGAGCTAGGGTACTCTTCCAAGTCGCAACAACCACGCACATCGATCGATCTCGTCAGTCCAACAACCAATCAATAGTGGAATGTCGCGATCCACCATCAATATCTCACAGTTCAACCAAAACACCCTCATGAAACAAATCTCCGAGGCGTCAAATGAATTGATCACCACAATTTGCTCCATCGATCGAGCGAGCGATACGCGCGTACGGGTGCAGGGTGCATCAATCACATAAATACATAGGTACTACTACTACACTGCCCTCTCAATCGCAGGGAGCAGTCGTACTCAAAGGCACAATTGGTTGGATGTGCCACTACTCCCACCACCATACATGCCCCGAGATGCTAGGAGCTGCAGGGTGACTGTTCCTTCCCCTTGAGATGTACGTTTACATATGGGAGAGAAGAGAGAGATAGAGATCACTGTACAGGTTAGACCGCGTATATATCTTGCTTGTCTCGAAAAACTTTATGGTGTGCAGCTAGCTCGATCGCTGTGGTTGGTCTCGTGCGTACGGACCCATGTGTGTGGGCCCCAGGCATTATTGCAAGAATAGAAACCCTACCCCATCTTCTTTCTCTTGGAGCTAGCCCAACTCTCTCCACTCTCTCCTCCTTCCTCCTCTTCTTCTACCTCCCTCCTCTGCCACTTCGCCTTCGCCATTTCTCCACCTCCTACTACTACAGCTTAACACCGTAGCATCTCTCCCCAACCACCAACCGGGCATGGATTTGGTGTCGCCGTCCGAGCACCTGTGCTACGTGCGCTGCACCTACTGCAACACCGTGCTCGCGGTAAACTCCTCGAGAAACCGGAGTGGCTTTGCGAGGGAGTGGAACATCACCGCAAGATCGCGCACTGCTAGAATGATGGCTACATGGCACATGCTTTCCGTTCTTTGGTTAATTCTTTTGTAGATGTGTTGACTGCGTTTGCTGGTTCCCAAAAAGCTTTTCTCTTGCTTCCATAATCCTTACGTTATTTATATGAAGGTGTGCTTTCTCACGAGAGTACGAACTGGACAAATTAATTAGGACCAAATCCAGCTTCTTGCTTTGTGATTGGAGGAGCACACACATCCACTAGAATTTTCTGTTCGTGACTTGTGAGACGTGATTGATGTGCCATGCTTGCTAGGCTTTCCTATGTTGCGTTTCATTGGTTCTTGATGCTTTGTAGAATATTCTGCTAGCTCACTGGGTCTCCTGATAGTGTGTCATGTTCCATCTTTCACTTCCATTAGGTTTGGTGGTTCCCATCTTCCATTTCTTCTCTTCTTTCTTGTTGCATATGCAGATTGGACAAAAATTAATCCAATTTATAGTACCTTCTATTCTTCTCCCCTCTCTCCTTCTCGGCACCTCCTTTCTTTTCCTCTAGATTCCTTCCACGATGCCACAATTTAAGGACAGTGCCATGCAAGGGATGTTTAGTAGGTTCATTTAATTACATGCTGTGATTGATTTTGTGTCTTTTGGGTAGCTGCAGGTTGGAGTCCCATGCAAGAGGCTGATGGACACCGTGACTGTGAAATGCGGCCACTGCAACAACCTCTCCTTCCTCAGACCGCGGCCGCAGATGGTGCAGTCACTCTCCTCAACTGATCACCCCATGGGGCCTTTTCAGGTCGATCGTTAGAACTCACCTAAACTTCTCCCACTTTCCATTTGTTTGTTGGGTTCATCTTTTGGAGTACGGTTTATCTTATTGCTGTTTCTCTTTCTGAATATGGTACTTCTTATGAGGAGAATAAAAATAATGACAAACAGTGTAAGAAACATAAAGAAGTTGCACTCATGAAATTAGAAATGGAGCATAGGGGAATAAATCATTCCACATAGTGTGTGGGTTTTTCTCATGAAATATGACCATGGCTTGTATTATTTTTAGTTGCATCAGTGTGCTCTCTTTGCTTTGTTTGTTTGCTCTCTCTCTCCGCTTTATTGAACTACTCAAAAGTACTGTTTGCAAGGCAAGATTAAACAACGCTGGACTACAAAAGATTTCTTTTGCTTATCTGTGGACTGGGAAAGCCCTCATCGCTGCAAAAGCCAGTTGATCTTTTTTAAGGCAGCATGCAGCTAGCATAGCAGCAGTTCAGCTCTGCTGTGGCATTCACGGTTCCCCTGACTTAAATCTTTTGGAAAGATAGGCTTTCATTACCAGTTTTGACGACCCAAGGAGATCTGGAAATAGTTAATAGGAATGATTTTATCATCATCGTACATGGCTACATGGTTAACATTGTGAAATCCTGAAACGCTGGTACCTAATATAACCTTGATTCTTATGTGGCCATTTCTTGGTGTTAGGGACCCTGCAATGACTGCAGGAGGAACCAACCGCTGCCGCTGGCCTCGCCGACATCGAGTGAGGCCAGCCCCAGAGCACCCTTTGTTGTCAAGCGTAAGTAGCAAGAAACTACATCAAGTCTTTCTTTCTTTCTTGCTTGTTTGCTCGCTGGTGTAAAAAGACTTATTTCTTTCTTTCTTTCAGTACTTTTTTTTGTTGATGAACAAATTATATGAGTAAACGGCCCCTGTTTTCTCTGATCAATATTTTTGTTCTTTGATTGTAGCCCCAGAGAAGAAACACCGCCTCCCATCTGCTTACAATCGCTTCATGAGGTGACAAGACACTTATTCTTTTACTTTTATTTTGCTCAAATGCATTATATATCCCTAATAGTTTACATGTGATCTGATGTTTTTGGTGATGGGGTTCGCTATTTTTTTTATACAATGAATTTCATGAGATCTGCACAGATTTTGAAGTAAGTTCAAGTTTGATTATCTGTTTTGCTAAAAAAGAGAGAGTTCAAGTTTGATTAAAAGGGATCTTTTCCCAGAACATATACCCCTTTTTTTGCTCATGACAAGCTAAGACATTTTATATTACTTGTAAATGTGAACACATCAGTACAATAGAAGCCTATCATATAAGTGTGTGGTAAATTAAGAGTCGTTTCTGTTGGACAATCAAGTACAAATAAACACTCGAGTACATAAACTAGCTAAACCATAGCCCATGGATGTTGTTTGTCTTCAGATCTTTTTTTTTTGTTAAAAAAACATACTTTGTGAAGTATTGTGATGGCTTCAGTAGTGATGTATATACTGATGCATACTTCATATATATACCCCCATTTTGCATCATGTAATTAGCTAGACTGGCACTAAACTGGGTATATTCTTTTCCTTCTTATTTTAATTAGGGCATATCCTCTCTTTTCCACCTCAACTTTGAAGGAACTGTTGCATGTGCTGCCGATTTTTATTTCAAAGGAGAGACGCTAGCTGAACACAAAATTGTTCTTGCAATTTAGTATTTTTTTTTAACTATTTGCACCAAGTTAAATTGGACTTGTTATTGCTAAATTTCACAGATTTTTATCAACTGTTTATATTGATCTTTCCTAACATATGTAGTGTATTAGCCATGTTTTAACAAAACTAGCAATTTTCTTGTCAATTTCCGGCCAGTTTCAAAACAAGTTTTGCCTGAGCTCAAGTCCGGTATTAGTTCGAATCTTTCTAGGAAACAAGCACGACACAATTGATGATTTTATTTCAACTGGGTTTGGAACGGATTTTAGACCATAGTATATATTAATCAATTTATGAACTGCATGCATTCATGCATTTTTCTTCCTCTTTGAGACAAATAATGCAAGACCATACATGGTACTTTGAAACCAATAATGCAAGACCATGCATGATATTACTATCAAAGATTCGGCCAATATATAGATGCATTCATCTAGATTTCGAAAATAATTCAGCTCCATGGTCGTCTACACATATGTATGGATTTAAGGAAGGTGTTAATGCAATGTTATAGCTACTTTTTTCTTCTGTTTGTGTTGACCAATAATCTTTTTTTTGTTTTTAGTGGGTTTACATTAACCCATATCTCTCCTCTGTTTTATATAACTGACACATGAGAATAAGCTGTGCATTTTAGTTGTGTATAAAAATGTAATATAGATACTTAATTGCTGTGCTTGTTGAAAGCAATGAATTCCTATAACATTTAATAGGCTATATCTATATATTATCCTAAACAAATCTATATATAGTTAATTTTGTTTCTCCAACTATAATCTTAAAATGATTTATTTGGATTCTTTTACTTAATTTTAGTTTCAGCACTTAGATATTGTATCCAATTATTATTGGTTAAACTGGCCCTTCCATTAATTAGGTGAATTTTAAAAAGCTTTAATTAATTTCAATCCCATTGCTAGCAGATCGATAGTGCAACCAATTTGAGTATTAGACTAAAAGTAACTAAATAAGGGTAGTGTCTTGCACAATTAAGCTGAAGACTGCAGGAGAGAAACTACAGAGATTTATGAGAAAAATGAAGAGCACAGAACATAAATAAAAATTGTCAAAAAGTAAGACAAAACCCGGATTGTTTGACATGTCCAATATGTTTGCATATTAAGTGTTATTGTTAATGACGACGCATGCCAAGTTTCTGCGCGTATGCTATCAATTATAGTTTATGTTCTCAGTGTTGTACGTATTAGTAAGATACTAAGGCTGCTCCCAATGCTCCACCCTAGTCAGTATTTTAAAGGTGTTATGTAGGCAAAGTGCTGAGATGACAGTAGATTAAATGAGGTGAGAGATTGTTACAGTATCTAAATAAGAGACTACTTTGGCTCGAAGTCATAGACAAAAAAACTAACTCATTTCCATCTTGTACACACCATCTCCTTGAGATTCTACATCTAATTAATTAAAAAGACCTAAGATACTACACCATAAGAAACCATGTATTGGAAAGATAGTATCCTAACACTCCTCATGCACTAAGAAACTGTACTTAGATACTGCGCATTAGGAGTAGAATGTAGTAAGATAAACCATGAGGAATATGGGGAAACCTAGGGAGGATGGCGAGCCGACCAATCAATTGAAAACGGCATAGCTAGCTGTCTGATGACATTAATACCACAAATATGCAACCATTGCATCTATATAACCTTGCTTTCTTTTTCTTTTTTAAAAATGCATATATCTAACAAAATAACGCCTCATAATGGTGTGTACAAACGCTTGCATGTGTGGCAGGGAGGAAATACAGCGTATCAAAGCTGCGAAGCCGGATATCCCACACAGGGAGGCCTTCAGCATGGCTGCGAAGAACGTAAGATGCTCAAGCTACCCTTACAAATAAGAAACAAGTTGTTCAGTAGCTGCTAGCTCCGGCTAATCTCTCAAACAAATTCGCCACACTAATTTGCTATGATCGACTGCATGCAGTGGGCGAAGTGCGATCCTCGATGCTCATCAACTGTTTCTACTTCCAACAGCAACGAGGAGTCTAGAGTAATGCCTGGTCCGCAGGTAACTAGCTAAGCATGGATTGATAGATCTTGAGGCATCTCAAGCTTGCCTGACATGATCGGTCTATGTACTTGCAGGAGAGGGACAACGAGCAAGTCGTTGAGAGCTTCGACATCTTCAAGCAGATGGAGCGCAGCGGCTAGGTCGATGCATGGTGCAGTATCTAGCCTGCTGGGAGTATCAGATCACTTATCAGCTCATCATCCGTAATGCATATATAATTGCATGCGCGTTTTGTGTTTACCCCGTTGTTGCTGTCGTTAATAAGTTGTTGGTGTTGTTTGTTGTTTGGAGTGTACGTGTGCCCTTTAATTATGACCAGCTGCTACCGTATAATATTTGTCATGCATCTTAATCGATCTTCCCTATATATCATGCGTGTTTACTTAATTGTATGAGACTGTCTATTCATAAGTTGTATGAAATTTTTTAAAGTTTAAGTCACTTGTTGTGACCATTGGATCAATATCCAATCATATGACATTCATTGGATGAATATCCAATCATATGACACATCAATCTCTACACAAATCCAATGGTCACAACAAGTGACTTAAATTTAAGAAAATTTTAGACAATTTAAAACTAGTAAAACCGTAATTGTATATATTCAGGTGAAGATTCACACACGTATGATTGAGATCTGGTTGATATGCATAGGATGGTCATATATATGCGATAGTATATTCTTTTTGGACTGATATAGTACATTTATTTGGAAATTTCTGCTTTCTATTGCATGATATGTACTGTTATATACATGATTTTGAAATAAAACAAGTTGTCGTGATCATTAAATTCCAATAGGATAACTCGTCATACAATCGTACTTTGGACCCAATATATATGGTCATAGTTGTGAATAGGAGAACTTGTACGTCTTTCTTGCTGAACTAAGGCAAAACCATTAGAGTGAGGACCATTTCTGTTATCTGTACCATCTTACATAATCTTCTGTAGCTAGCCTCCCCACAGGTATATTCTTTTGTCATATATAGCATCTCCGGTAATAGAGTTGCTTAGAAAGTCATACTAAATTTACCAGAAGAGAAAGAAAATCTGTGACATAACAAAATTTGGGCATAATTTCAAATATGTGAAAATGTGAACTTTTTAAAAGTTTTGATGCATCTTATTTTCCTTCAAGGTTTTGTTTGATTTTAAAACCTAAGCACCAATTTTGGAAACATAAACCCAATGGATAAACAAAAAAAATTGAAAAGAAAGATGATAATTAAAAATCCAAACTTAGCATAATTGTACTGAATATAAAATGGGAAATAATTAAAGCATGTTTTGGAAACTTTCCTCAAGTTAAATAATAAAAACAGAAGTTTAAAAGAATTTTGGAGGAAACTATAGAACAAACAAAACCTAGAAAAATTACACTAGGATCTACACTGTGTCATAGGCCTCACCAAAAATTTTCATAATGTTTAGAGCTCGGAATCTATATTTAAAAATTCCTAAAACACCCTTAGCCATTTTGTGAAATTTGAAAACCTAACCTACCTTACCTCTCCCACTGACTGGTGGACCCCACTGCCAGGCTTCGTCCTCCACGCGCGCGGCGCAGCACCAACGCAACGCCACGGCCAGCTCCGCCTGCGCACCAATTGCCCCGCCCCCGGTTTTGGACTAGCACCCACAGTTCTTCCTCTTTGCCCATGCCTGACCGGCCGCGCCATCCCTGCCCGTACACCCAAGCGCATCGCCGCCGGTGCCCGCGGTGCTCTCTCTTGCGCTCTCCACCCCCTTGGCTATAAAAGGCCACCAGGAGCCACTACTGGAAAGTTAGGAAAACTTGACGGCCACCAATTTCTTGACGCCCGCACCATCCTAGCCGTACATACAACCTCAATAAAAATATTTTCTTGTGATTACGCATTAATTGCTTTGCCGCATACGGCGGGAAAAAATTGGCATCGCGCCACCTGCTCTCTCCTCCCAAATCGCTCTCCACCCCATTGGCTATAAAGGCCACCGGAGCCCCTTGGTCCCCGCGCCTCCCTGGGCCTTGGCCCGCCTGCACCTCCCCGCGGTTGCTCTGACTCACGTGCCTCCCTACTCCGGCTTGGTCGGCGTGGCCTCCGGCCGCCGGCACCGCTTCGCCCGGTTTCTACTTCCCAGTGGCTTTTCCCTTTTTTTTTGATTTAGTTCCGATTTTGGTGTTGATTGTTTCACTGATTTCATTGATATTTGTGGGCGTTCATTCATGCATGTTGATGAATGGAGGTGGGTTACTGCCGGTGGTGCTACCGCGTCGCCTGAGGTAACTACTACCCTCCCTCCACTCTCTACCCCCTGCTCTGCGATGTGGATGATGCTACTGTGAGTTCTCTGTCCATGGCTTTGCAGAGTGATATGACTGTATTTGGAGATTACAATACCGAAATTCTCTCTATTCATGAATTGTTATTTATCAGTTGGAATTGCATCGAAGATTTCATGAAAATGATGTGTCC
Organism: Ampelocalamus luodianensis; assembly: GCA_036346255.1. Classification (NCBI taxonomy): domain Eukaryota; kingdom Viridiplantae; phylum Streptophyta; class Magnoliopsida; order Poales; family Poaceae; genus Ampelocalamus; species Ampelocalamus luodianensis. Next base: position 24,009,919 of record CM070621.1, read on the forward strand.
TCATATGGGTTGGAGGGTCTTGAAAGCTTAGGCTCAATGTTTCGCATAGTTGTCTAGAACAATGCATATGTGGATTTACCGAATAGTTCAATCCAGCAGTTCCGCATACAGGCTAAAGGAAGTGAGAAATACACCATTTTAGATGGAAATGGAACTATTTGCATCCTACAAAATACTCTTGTTTATACATATAGCTTAATTTGGATGCTTGTTGCTACTAAACTTTTAGGGGCCACAAAGCCACTACATGCTCCAGAACCACATGACGTTGTGCAGATTTGCGCCGAGATCAATCTCGGCGATGAAATCTTAGTCGCAAAGGCTGTTGGCCCAGTAGCGCTTGGTTTGTTTTCCTGACATTTAGTTTTTTCACAAAGTTACATTGCCTTCATGATTATGACATGGCTAGGCTAACAAAGTTACATTACTTTCATGATTATGACATGGCATGGCTAGTCTTTTGATTTCTTATTTCAATAGCACTTGAAAAATAGAGAATGCTATCTATTTACCCTATCTTAAATCTTAACAATGTCCTTTTGTGCTTGCACTCCACACCTCGTTATGGCAGCTTTATCAAGCAAATTAGTATCTTCAAGTCATTGTTTTCATAGTACCCTTATTTTGCCCCATACGACAGTCGTTGTTCTTGAGTGATGGAATCGCTCACCTACATATTCTTTCCATGTTCTTTGTATTGGGAAATCATGATGAGACTTGATAGAGGAAAGACAGTTGTTGCGAAGGAATTTTATTCCTCATCAATGCAGGTATTCTGTATCAACATTTTAACATTATAAGGTGGTAGTTGCAGACGAACTTGCTTCCATATTGCTCATCGATAGCTGCTGTTCTACATCATTGGCTATAATGCAATCTAATCTGTGTTTAGCGCACCGAAATCCATACATAAATCGTATTCATTTTTTCTTAGACATAGACAGTGAATTTAATTTAATATAATTAGTACTTTACTTTTTGGATTAAACCAAGCCCCCTCCATTTTGTAGTTCCAATTTTGTTTGTGTATGTTCAATGACTAATTGGAAAGAATCTATCTCATTTTTATTCCATTTACAGACTATCTATTTTCAGTTATGTGGCGGTAGAGACGGTTATAAAGTGGAGACGCATGTGTTGTAAACTCAAACGTGCTAACAGGTGCACGGTGTCATGTGAATACAGGCTGACACAAACTAAATAACAAAGTAAATATGACAAGATTAAACTAACAGATGCACACTCAGCCGAGTCAACATAGAATTTCCATTATGCTCTTCTTATCCAGCTTGTGCTCTTCTGATCATATAAGCAAATATAGAAATGGGCTATTTGTTCTGTCAAGAGGAGGGAAAGACAACAATTTAGGCCATAATAAATGCAATGCATGTTTTCAAATACTTGCTATATATACCATGGTCCTTGAGCTATAAAATTAATCTTTGACTAATAAATCATTGATTTGTATTATGAAGGGGCTCAAATCAACTTTCTAGTATAGCACATGACTTGACCTATGGATTATGAAAGGATTCCTTTATTAAAAGGTGTGTCATTGATAACGCAAAAATGGTCTTGCTTGGCATGCATCATCAAATTTCTAGTTTGAACCCACTTTATTGTTTTCTCCTAGGCAGGTTGATGACTTTAATTTTGTTTATGTTCTAATGATGTGTCTCTTGTTAAAATATTTATCTAGCAAGAGTACTTGTTGAAAGAATTTAGTTGTATGTGTCCATGTAGTTGAAAGAACTTAGAATTTTATCAAAGAACTTTGTATTCATTGTCGAATGTCATCTGCTAGTCATTTGTTTTACATTTTGTGTGCTGTGATGATACTATTCTTTGTATTTTGTAACGAGCACTCTTGTATCAATAAGTAGAACTCAATTGCATGATCACATTCGTCAACATTATGAATGAAAGTGGCTTTAGATCCGAACCTTCTTGAACCACCGCCACGCCATTCCTCCCGCCTCTGCTCTCGACTCAGAGTGTGTTCTTCTAAAGCCCTGCTGATTTGTGCCCATAACATAACATCACCTGGTTCGATTACACTCTCATTCTTACATGTTGATTGTTTCTTCTTGTAACCAGACCAGCAGCCGATTAGGGTCCGCAAAACTGTCAATTCGTCGTGCCAATACCCAAAACTTGCCCCATTCTTCTCACTTGCAACGCCTTCTTTATTTACCAAGAACAGCAGATTACACAATAAATTCTAGTTATTGCTTTATTTTACATCCCTTGCTCATATATTTTGATGCTCCCTTTTACTGTGGGAAAATGTGGAATTGATTGGATTTTCAAGGCCTCCACATGTCAATGGCATAAACATACATTTGTTATTAATTAACTTCTCTGTGCTTTGTAGTATTATATATTGGAAATGTTTACTTCTGAACCATTTGGGTTTTGTGTTTTTGCTATGGTCTACAGGAACTAGTGGACAAAATTATAGCATTATTGTCCGATCACAAGATCAAGGTACATTACATCATTGTTTTTCAAAAAATGATCTTTTATGGTAAGCTCTTCTCCCCTTGGTAAGCTCTTCTCCTCTTAGTCTAACTAATGCCCTTTTATGGTTTCCTTTCATGTTTTTACAAAAATCTATTGTTGGCCTACTCTATTCATCTCACAGGAAGGGACCAGAACTGGGATTGGATCATGTGGGCTCAGCACCAGATGACAATGCCATTGATGGCAACGATGCTAACATTGATGGCGACAACTGCAATGCTAACATTAATGGCGGCAACAGCCATGATACCAACATCGACCGCAACAGATGCAACTAATTGTCTACATGAACTTTTATGATGTCTTGCTAGCTTTTTTGGATAGTTGAACATGGTATTGCTGCACTTTTAGATGTACTTACATGACTTGTATGTGATATTAGTCTTTAGGTGTATTGTGGTAGGACTGGACTTTTAGATGTCTTTTGTGCGGATTGCTTTCTACAAGTGAATTGTATGGATGGTATTAGGTTTGAAACGATAAGCTTGAACTTCTTATTTGTGTATGGAGTAATGCATGGATGTGTATTGTGAATTATATGATGCGTGCCGACTCCATTTCCCTCCTCGTAAAACGGTGGAAACATGTCACCATTTCCCTGCTGGAAACAGGAGGAGCGGAGCTCTTCTGCTGAAATTGCCCTCCAGTTGATGCGCTACGGAAGTTGGAGCTGTTGGGGCGCTGGTTCTGTACTGGGACTCGGGATGTGGAAGTCTGGAACTTTCCACGCTGCGGTGGCTGCGGCTGAATGAATCGAGGCTTGGGAAGGCCTCCTGCATTGAACCTCTGGGCGGCCATCCTCCACTTGCGGTTCTCCATCTCCTGATGTTTGGCCTCCTGGCGGATTGCCTTATCCACCAACTGCTGGAAGTCGGTGAAGTTCTGAGAGATCAGTTGGACGGAGATATCATCATTAAGTCCCTCCATGAATCTCTCCTGTCGGTCCTCATCCCGGGCTACGTCAACTGGAGCATAGCGGGCCAGTTGATTGAATCGGTGGAGATACTCGCCCACCGAGCGATTGCCTTGGCGGAGCGCATGGAACTCTTTTTTCTTCAATGTCATCATGCCGGCAGGGATGTGGGCATGACGGAAGGCTCTCACGAACTCGTCCCATGATATGGCCTGGGCATTGGCGTGGGCGATGCAGAAGTTGTCACACCACTCCGAAGCTGGTCCGTTGAGCTGGTGAGAGGCGAACAGACCCTCTCGCGTCGGGTGCATTGCGCGATGTCCGGCTTCTTCCGATGGCGCGAAGCCAATCGTCGGCATCCATTGGCTCGGTCTTTGCTTGGAGAATGTCGGGGGCGCATGCGCATGAACTCCGACATGGTCACCCGCTGAGGAGGTGTCTTTGGTGCTGAGTTGCGGCGGTAGCTGCTGCCGCGGCTTGGATGTTCTGAGAATTGCTGAGCGACTGGGCCAGCAAGTCGATGAGATGGGTTTGGTTGGCCATCATTTGTTGCCAGTCCGGTCCTGCTGCTGGCGGTGGGGGAGGCTGCTGAATAGGTTGCTCTTGATGGTCGGCATTTTCGTTTCCCTGGCCTTGAACACTGCCACTTCCTGTGCGAGTGGCCACCATATGCTGAATTTTTCCAAAAGATTTAGGAAAGAAAAAGAAAGGATAACACTAAGGGGAAATAAATTTATATTAGCCCAAAAAGCACACAAACATAAGGCAAAGAATCAAATTTTCCTTTTTCAAGGTAGTTCTTTATTTTATTCATTTGATTATGGCTACCACAGAAGGTTAGTAGCTCATAATTCGCAGCTAATCGAACAACTAAAGGGAAAAGCAAATATCTAAAAAGGGAAAAGCAAATATCTATGGGGTGGATGGGGTGTAGTCAGGGGAGTTGCAGGTGCTGCCTTGGCCTGCCTTGTAGAGGGCTAATTCTGCTTCGGTTGCCCTCAACTTCTCCTTTGCTGCTTCTAACCTCCCTGGACTAAATACAGCTCGTCCAGGGTATTGCTATAGGCGTAGTCCATCGCCTTGGCTAATTCCACCTGATGGGTGATCTCCGGCATATCCTCATTCTCGACTGAGCTGAAAGCACTACCTAGCCGGGTGGGGATGTGCATGGGATAGTACTGAAATGCAGTATCCCGAAGGTGGGCATCATAAGTATAGCGAAGTCGACGGACGGCTTCTCTTGTTGCGTCCTGGATGCCGTCGGTGAAAGTCTCCCGATGCATTGGGGCGTCGAAGATGTGGAATGACGTGTCCGGCGCCAAATTAGAGTAGAGGATAACCTCCACTCTCCAGTGCTCCTGCTGTCCCACAATATACTTGTATCCTTGGTATGTGGGCCTCTTCTTGAAACTTAGATGCTGCATCATCTTCCAAAGTATATCCGTCCATTCTCCAGTAAAGATCCCATGGGAGATGCGGGTCGGTCTCTCGGCCATCTACAATTTTAGAAGAGACAAGAGTTTAGAAATCTTTTAACAGAGAAAGGAAGAGTAAGACTCTGTAAGACAGGTAAATAATTTGTAAATTTTTAAAATAGTCCTTAATGGTTTTACCAATTCTACCGTGGGCCATGACCTACAGTCGATATGGCTCTGATACCACTTTTGTCGAACCCGGGAGCGAAGGATCCCGAATTCTCTGTGTTCATACACCGGTCCAGGATTTCCAGTGTACACAGTCTCACAAAAAGGATATCACAATCATATCACGAAATCGTAAATGACATTAAATAAATAACTGTTTAATGCAAATGAGTCTGAACAACAATAACAAATGACAAAAGATAAACACAGCGGAAACATATAATAGAGGTGGGCCACACGATGCGCCATAGGCAATCGTCTAGGTCAAAAGGCCTACTCGTCCGGATCCTCACCGTCGGGGTAGAAGTCTTCTCCTGAATAAGATTTATTCAACAAGGATGAGCACAACTTCCGTGCTCGCAAGTTACACCCAATATTGAATTAAAATGCATGCATAAGGTAGTGAGTATGGCAAGGGTTGTTTTGCATAAACTGCATTTTCAGTGTAAATAATCATAGTAATTTTCTAAGGTAGTTTTATACTAAGACTAAAATCATATTTTAAAATGATAATATTACAATGTGGATAACCTCCAATGATTTAGTGAAGGATTCCCTCCTAACACTTGGCTTCCCGCCCAATTTTTCATAAGGATTAACCATCCTCAGCATTTAATAAAGCATTTAAAAACCAAAAACAATTCTAACTTTAAGTGGCCCTGTTAGCATGTCCATGACCGCGAACGCGGCTATTCGAATAGTTTCTACTCTACAGAGTTGGTACAACTTTACCCACACGATGTGACATGCTCGTTATGTCGGTCAATTCACGCTTCCGTAGGCGTGTGACTGAGCAATTACCATGATGCCTTTACAATGTTCTATCCTAGTGTACTCATGCCCGCTAAGGTTTCATCCCTTTGGACTAACCGTCCTCCGAAAGCCCCCTCTTGCGCCAAGTGGGAATAAAACGTCTAACCGACACCCACATAATCACATGACATAAATACACTAGAACATCACAAATTAATTAGCCAAATCCTGCCCATACAAGACATGTGGTAGTACGATATGACATAGCAATAAGCGGCTCAAAGACCGGTCATCAATTGACTTGGGCGTCATTCCTACAAACCATGGGCATTAATCTTAACCAGATCAATCCCGCGCATAAACCTGCACCCACCATCCCGACCATTTCGCCCAAGTCCAAACTCATTTTTGATTTTATTTTGAATAAAACTCTATTTATAAACCCATGTGGTAAAACAATACCACAATATCAAGTTTGAAACAAATTTGTAGAAATTTGGTGTAAACCCTCCCAAATTCTGCAAGTGTGAACTAAGCTTGGTTAAGCATATGTTTAATTTTGATAATACTTTGCCTATGGTGTCAAGGTTGTCAGGTACAACATTCAAATTGGCTATACAATAACACATGGAATTAACTATATGTAAAACAGGACATTAAAATATTTATACCAACATATGCATGCGATAAAGAATTTAGAAACTGAAAATAACTTAAAATACTGGGGGAAATATGGTCAATGGTGTAACTTGCCTTCGTTGATGTCTTGGAATTCTAAATCTTCAGATTGGTCGAGCTCTCCGGAGTCGTCGAATTCTAAACGCGAAAATACGACAAATTCAATATTCAAATTCAAATAAATTCAAAACATAGTTCAAATTAACTCAAAATTGAAATATTTTGGTTTAGTTAGCTAGATTATAATTTTATATAAATTTTGCAACTTGAATCACCCAATTTGGAGTTCAGATGCAAAAGTTGTGAATTTTTGAAGTTTAAATCTATTTTAAACCCAAATTCTGAATTTATTAGATTTTCCTGATTTATTTTTCTAAAGGAAAATCCATTTATTGCGCAAGGATGACGTCAGCGATAGGGTTTCGGAATTACAATTAAATAAATCAATTTACGCCGAGTGGGACCTCGTGTCATAGACACGGTCCACATGAACTTCGGTCTATGGTATTGGATGCGGTGAGAGGTGGACTATGCCACCTGATGTCGACATAACAATGATCGGATCGACACGTGGGTGCCACGTAGGTGCATGTGCCGGCGTGGGCGCCCACGTCGCCACGCCGACGCCGACCCGATGGCAACGCGAACGCGGGGTTTCGCGGCGAGTGGTACCAAGAGGTAGCTACGGCTGTGCGAACACGTTGATACTGTCTTGACTCAAGCGGTCATCGGAGGTCGCCGGAATTGTCGTCGGAGCGGAGGACGGAGATACGGCTGTTGTCGGGAACGGCAGCCAAAGGTGCTCGAGGGCGAGGAAGAGGTCCCTGAGGAAGCTCCGGTGACGAGGATGCCGAAGGTGGGCTCCACGGAGGCAGAGTGTCGACGGCGGCATCGGAATGGACGAAAAACCAGCGGCGGTGACACAACCTTCAAACTCAAATTACGGCAGCGCTAGCGCTTCTTGTGAGTAATACTTTGAGGGCTTTGGATGAGGTGAGGAAGGGGCACCGGGGGCTACCTTTTATAGGGGCTGAGGTGCACTGAGGCGGCACGTTCGTGGAAGTCGTGTGCGGTGGTTTGCGGCGATCGTGTGTGAAACTGACGCGGAGAAGGAGGAAGATCATGGGGGAAATGCAGCGGAGGTGGACGCGGTCTCGTGCACGCACACGCGAAGAACGGAGTAGTTGGAATCAAGTCGTTCGTGAAGCTTCGAATCTCCGAAAATGGCGGTTGACTCGGTGAGGACGACGACTGGAGGTTGAAGAAGATCTGACAAGTGGGGTCCACTTGTCAGCGACAGAGAAGAAAAGAAAAGGAAATTAGTGTGGTTAGATGGTGGCCGTTGGATTCACATCGGAGAGCTCATGTTGTTTGAGACGTTCGGACCTCGCGAAGGTTCAAAGAATCTTAGCCGTTCATTTTAGATCTAACGGCTCACGATGATTGAGATGTTCGGGTCACCCAAAGGTTACACGAACGCTGGCCGTTGGATCTTGATCCAACGGTTGATGAGCTTTGAGGTGGTTTTAACGCGTGCACGTGAGAGGTTGGCAGGTGGGGTCCGCATGTCAGTGAGGGGGGGAGAGAGAGAGGGCGCGCATGAGTGCGGGCTGAAGTGGGCCGCACGCGGGAAGCTTTGGGCCGAGGCCGTTGGGTTTCGGCCCAAAGCCATTTTTGGTTTTTCTTTTGCTTTTCTATTTGTTTAAATTCTGATAATTCATTAAGGCTTTAGAAAATAGTAAAATAATTCCAAAAATTATGGAAAAATTCACAGAATTTCCCATACTTATTTTGGACTTAATAAAATTATTTCCAACTTTATGTTGGCTTTTAATTTTACAAATAAATTTGTTTTGACTTTAAAATGTTTATAAAAAGCTTTTAAAATTTCAGAGAATTCACAAAAGATTCACAAATTTTTAATTTTTACTGAAATTTAAAAATTGGGCTGTTACACTCACCAAACAAGTGTAGACGCCAATCAAGAAAGCACATGCCTCTTGGAAGCCATTATTGGGGTGGAGAACCATCAAGTATCCCGATCAAGTGAAGAAGCAAAAAGACCAGAACCCCTTAAGTCCATGTTCTCCAACCCGTGTTCTCGGTACCTACACATGAGAAAAGCAAGGTGTCTAAACCTTGGATCCCAAAGGGTTAGAGAGCAAATGCTTGGGAACCCAAACCTTGGACACACCACCACCAGAAGTAGTCGAAACATTATATGAGTTAGCATGATGCAAATGATGGTCCATCCAAGAAGATCCAATATTATCCTTGAAGGCATGCCGCGAGTGGACAGCTCGATGAGGAAAATGAGGTCCATCTCTAGAAAAGCGGCGATGGCCTTGCTTGAAAGCACCAAGATGAGAACCAACAGAAGCATCAAAAGAACTCACACAATCTCACCGTGGGTGTGTACCTCGATGAACAAAACGAGGTCCACCTCTTGGAAAACGGCGGAAATCCTGCCTCAGGGCAGCTCGTGGGACAAAACAAAAACCATGAAAGCAAAGTCCATGATGTTGTCCAACACCACTAGAAAAGGTGTCAAAAAAGCCATCAACAAATCGAGTCTTCGTGCTAGGCTCTTTAGTATGCATGTCATGAGAAAGACTATGCCCACTAGGAGACTTAGAAGCATGAGCTCGACGCAAATGTTTTGCACGCCGGAAACAAAAATCCACATGATGTCCATTCTTCCCACAAAATGAGCAATGGTGTAGTCTACTAGGAGATATAGTCCGAGAGGACGAAGCACCATTGTCACTCAAAGAAGAAGTCTTGGAAGAACCAACATCATGAATCGTCCTCGTATTTGCACTAGACTCACACATGCCATGAGAAAGACTATGTGTGTTCCTAGAGACACGACGACGCACTCGATGCTCATGTTTCAAACGGCGAAAGCAAAACTCAAGAGTGTGTCCATTCTTCTTACAAAAGGTGCAATGGTACTTCTCTTTTGAAGATTTAGTACCATTTAAGGAAGAAGCACCCTTGTCTCTAGAAACCCCTTGGACAACACAAGAAGAGTCAGAAGAAGTCGCACTCGCCAAGGAAGAGCTACTCAAGGCGATGGCACAAAAACCAACATCAAGTGACTCACGTTTAGCACAAAAAGACTCCAACTCCGAATGCAAAGAGGCAAAAGAAATCTTGAGAACATCAATCTCGGAGTGAAGACAAATACAAGAGTCACATGATTTGGCGCTCATATCATCGCACAATTTCTTCAAAGACTCAACCTCGCTCTTCAAGGAAATGCAAGATGTGCAAGAAATTAATAATGCTTTTGTATTAAGCATGCAATTCCAAGTATCAATTTCAATTTCTAAACAAGCACAATTCTTGCAAGAGAATTAACCATCCTTAAGCAATTTTTCATGTTCCAAGCACATGCTACAAGGCCTAGCTTCAATTTCAATAATCTCAGCCCTAGCATTTTCTAATTGCTCGAGATGCATGGAATTAGTCAATTTCAACTTCTCAATTTCAGCAAACATGCATACACAAGAATCACAATTATTTCTAGCCATAGATCTAAGATTGCCTATTTCTAACTTAGCATTATCAAGCTCATTATGTAAGGCAACACAAGAATCACATGGCATAGAAACATTTAATTTCAATAATTTATTTTCAGATTTTAGGCATGCAAGAGAGTTATTCAAGTTCTCCAAAAGTGCGGACTGACCTTAGGCAAAAGTGCGGACTGACCTCAGGCAAAAGTGCGGACTAACCTTAGGCCGGACTGACCTCAGGCAAAAGTGCGGACTGACCTGAGGCAAGATGAACAGGAAAATCAGCTCGGGTTCCAAAAATGAAAATCGGTCTAACTTTTGATCCGTAAGGCCAAACTCCACGAAATTTGAACCACACTTTCTTAAAGATATTAGGAACCTATTCCAATCAAAGATCGCAGAGATCCAAGACAAAGTTCCAATCTTTTTCAGTTTGAACGAAGAGTGCTCCAAAACCTAGTCAAAATCGAAATATGATATAAAGACTTGCTCGTGGGTGATTGATGATCAAGATGATTTTAGATGTGTTCCCACATGTCACAGCAAGCTAGATCAAGAGAAGAAACCAAGAAAAAACTCGTGGATCAAAGAAAGCCCTAAAATCATCAAATAGAGAGGATGAACACAAAGAGATACAACTTGTGAAATCTTTCCTTAGATTGATTGGATGGATGGATGATTGATGTTTAAAGCCACTCCCACATGGAGGACAAAGCTCTATCCAAGAGCCCACACTCAATCCATCCCTAGAACCCTAGAGCCTCCACTCTTCTCTCCTCCCCTAACAACACAAATTAGGGTTTAGATATCTAAGGGTTAAGGGGCTGCTGGGAAGCACCCCCTCCTTATATAGTGAGGTCTAAACCTTCTAGAAGACTAACTCTAATGGGCTCCCGTTAAGGCCCAACACAAACGGGTCACACACGCACGCATTTTAAAGCGTCGTCTTCATCTTCGATTAACCTAAACCGCTTCACCATGCGCCGACCCGCGCCGCGGTTTAGCCAAAAGTCACCAAGGTGATATTTGGTGAAATTACCAAAATACCCTTGTCTCGATCTTTCTCCAAAAGACCAAGTCCAATCCTAGTGAAGCAATCGCCTGCTTCGCCACGTGTAGGTTGATCAACGGCTCCACGTCGTCAAGTTTCTCCCGTCCGGATCCCACCGCACCACTGAGCACTTGCAACGACTCCCGCGCCGCTTGATCCAACCAGTCGCACCGAACTGCCCGTTCGGTCACCTTTGTCCATTCTGCGCCCCGCTTGAGTCCTCTGACCTCACCCGGCATCCACGATCGTTCTGGACCTCAACTCTCCAAGCTTAGTTCCGATCCTCCTCGTCGTTAACCGTCATTGACCTGCAAGCCACCTGCACAGCAATAGACAAGCAAACACGAATCCGAGAACAAGTTCTTCACAACTTGACCCACGTTAGCAAAAATATGCATCATTCAACACATATGGACTGATGAACATGAACTTGACCTAACACACTTGCATCGCCGCCACACGGGCCGACGAACAAGACAAAATCGGTCAGACCGCCACCCTTGGCAGTCGGACCGCCCACTGGCCGATCTGACCGCCTACCAAAGGCCGGTCTGACCGCCTCCAAGGGACTTAGCCAAAATCTCAACTCTGAAATCTGCAACCTCTTTGAAAATTTCAAGCCAATAGAACTTTTGCCTGGAGACTCCAAAAATTATGGGACTAAGAGCAGAAGAACCTCCTCTCTTGCTTACACCCTCTATTTTTGGCCCAGCTCAAAAATCCAAAGCCACTTTCATGGCCGGTCTGACCGCTCAGTGGTAGCCAGTCAGACCGCCACACTGGTCGGTCGGACCGCCGCCCTGGCCGGTCAGACCGCCAGCCTCTCACTAGCAAAATAGTCCGAGACAGGACTGGTCTGACCGCCACCAAGGCCGGTCAGACCGCCTGAGACCTGACAGCACAAGCACTTCTCCGAAAACACGTATTTTCGCAAACTCTCAACGTCATTGCCAATTGTCTCATCATCCTAAGATCGTGCGCATATCCCCATGATATCCACAACTTTTTCTGTATTAGTCTCACTACCGTAGGTAAGCAGTCTAGAGTTTGTGACGCAGCTTTTACACTTAGCCCGTCGAATGTTCCTCACTCGCCTGAATACCGTCCGTCGAGTGAGACCATTACTTGCCCAGATACCCTCCGTCAATTGAGAGACCCTCACTTACCCGGATACCCTCCGTTAAGTGAGGCACTCGTCGTTATGTCGGCAATAGAAATTGCTCGCAAACTACTACCTACCTCTCAGGCAAGGCTAGGTTTTCAATGACTTAGTTAGCTACAACTATCCCATACTAGCACATATGGTTGTATGACTAGGTCTTAGTCTCAGAGTTGCTGGCTTCGATCCTTAATTGACTACGGGTGAGAAGCTCTACCCTATCTACTAATGAGTCACAATCCTCACTTTTTCAGATTACATAATAACTCGCTGCGTCTAAATCTAGGTTTTTTATTTTATTTTCAAGTAAAATAACAAAGGTACCCCCTCAAGTCATTTTTAAAATATCCCAAATTCTCAAATAAACATATTGTTCATGTATAAATTTTTCGAAAGATCTATCGTTCTAGTTGCAATTGTGCGATAAACGCACTAAAAAAATTCCCAAATGACATTATATGTTGCCAACCCATAATCTAATGGCTACAATAGTAAGAAATTAATATTTCAAGGAGACATATGCAACAATTAGGATTTACATCTAGCGGTTTCCCATTCATAGCATTTTTCATACACAACATACATGCATACACAATAGATTTTACAAAACAAAGTACAATAAGTAAAATACTGGAATCAGTATAATCAAATGAGGTGCTTGCCTTGCTCTTGCTGCTCTGAATATATGTAGGGTTGATCGTCGCAATAATCACTCGAGCAATCAACGTCTAAAAAGAGCCAGAAACGAATTAAATAACACCAATAAATTCAACAGTAATAAATATCAAATATTTTTTTACATATTCTAGTAGTTCATGATTTTATATGAATTTAGAGACAAAAATCATTTGATTTGGAGTTTTGTAGCAAAAGTTATTAAGGTTTGAATTCTATTCGGTTTAGAAATTCAAAGAAAACGAGAAATATGCTTTCCAACCGAGAAAGCGTAATCTTGCACAAGTTCTAATGAGGTTTATGCATTCCAGTAAGGGAAAACATATTCTCCTCAGAACTAAAGACATATTTTCATTTTTCTTTTGATTTTCGTTTAAACCGACAAGTGGAGTCCACTTGTTAGTGACTCGGATCATGAGAACAGTGCATGAACTATAGTCCGTGCGCTTGGTCCACTGGTCCATGGGCCAGAGCACACTGTGCACTTAAGTTCTCGGATCCGTATGTCAGCGACTCATTAGTAAATAATGATTTATTTTAGTTTTTCTTTAATCTTTAGTTCGCGCGGTCCCACATGTCAACGACTCAGTAGGGGTTAACTAATGGTTAATAACCAGATTTACGCTAACGACCGTGCTTAAGCACACTGATAACAATCTACAGTGCTCGTCCGGCAAAGCAGCGCGGTGGCGCTCGCGCCCGCGCTCGTTGCCGGCGAGGTGGTGCTCGGCAGTGCCAGGGAATGCCCAAAATGGGATCCCCGCACGCATGCGCATCTACTGGTACCAACGGTGTGGCCTGAGATGGCTCCTAGTGGTGGTGTGCCGGTGTTGAGCGGCGGCGCAGCTACGGCAACACACGACTGCGCGGATGAGCGATGCTCTCAACTAACTAATGCGCACAATAGCATCTACAAGCTACCAGGGTTATACCAGAAGTGAGGAGGAGGATGGAGATGACCGGAGGTGGGTTGTCGATAGTGATCAGCGACGGCGCAAGGAGACTTCACGTGGAGGAGTCACTGGAGACGATGAGGGAGCTTGGGGATACTTGGAGAAGCTTGGAGGTGTCCTGGCGATGCTCCCCATGCAAGGAATCGGCTTGAGATGTAGTGGAACTCCGGCGGTGCTTGAGGCGGTGTTGTTGCCCGGAGACGAGGATGAAGCCCAAATTCGGCCATTCCTATGGATCAAAGATGAAAACAAGTGAGGGGAAAGCTTCAAGGTGACCTGGAACACGATATGACACGAGGAGAGCAACAGGGAACCCTTCAAGTCATCGGGAATGGTGGTGGCGGTGCACGGCCGAAGTGAAGCTCGAGCTCCAAAGGTGTTTGAGCTTCGATAGACCCAACACAAATGGTTCCATTTTAACCGTCTGTGATGAGACGTCTACTATTGCCTGTTTTGTAGTAATGGCACAAGTAAGGAAAAAGGATAGCGAAGCACTCGGTATCCTTTTATAGGAAACGAGGCGGAGACAAGCGAGGTGGAGCTTGGGCAGCCGTGGGCAAAGTTGGCGGAGGTCTCCGGTGTACGGGCAGTGATGGGGCTCGGCCGGGCAAGGGATGGGTGCGGAGTGAGACGATGAAGCGACGTGGGGCGGTTGGACGGTGGAAATCGAGGGGCGAGGTGGTCCAAAAGGGTGGGCACGCGGCGAAGCTCTTATGGGCGTGCGCTGGGGCGGTGAGGGTGAGGTGGAAGATGATCCCTGCGCCTGGGGCCCTCCAGTCAGAGAGAGGTAAGGGTAGATTAGGTTTTAGATTTAGGATTTTTCGGCTGATTTATTGGTAAAATTTATTTACTACTCAAATGACTTCAAAATTTTATGAAACTTTTTGTGCAGGCTTATGACCTGATGTAGTTTCTCTTGTAAATTTTTAAAAGGTTTAAACCTTCTATGAATTTATCTAAAAATTCATGTAATTTTCGGTTATTATGTTTTGTATTTGTTTTTTAACAAGTTTTCACATAAAAGTTTTGGTGAATCATTCCTGGGAAATTATGCCTGAAATAATTCTATCATTTAATTATTTTTAATTTATTTTATCTAATCTCTTTTGGGTACAAGTTTGTTTGTATTTCATGTTTTGCTTTTAAACAAAAGTCAAATTCAAACACGGGTTTATTTCCATATGCAAAATGGTCAAAGCATTTTTCCTAGTGAATTTATAATACATATTCCTAGAATATGGATTTTAAGATGTTACAATTTTGCTTTTCCTTCATAGGTTCACGCCAGGGCGCGCTTCTTTACCAACTCCGACTGAAACCTCCATTTTCTTTCCTAACTCCGGTCACCACCGCCGCGTGGAGCTCCACCGCGCCGCATTGGGTCAACCTCGTCGGCCATCCACCATGCACCTCCGGTTCCCTTCTTTATCTCGGTGAGATCCCCATACCTCATAGAAGCTCGTGTGCGCATGTCCCAGCTCAAAGTGTAGCCGGGCCATAAAAGTCACTGTAGCGCGTAGCACACCACCGGCCATGTCCCGGCCACCCATGAGATTGGCTAGCTCTGGGGGTTCCTTTTTGGGTATCCCCGACGGTCGCCGTGGACTGGTTCACCGGTGATGAGCGCGGCCGTGAGCGCCAATTAACATCTCTGTTTTGTCCGAATTAGGACCGGAACTATAGCTCCATCATTAGACCAAATCTTTGTCAGTTAAGGTTAAGCAGTGATTAGGTTTGCTTTAATTGCTGCTCTAATAGACTGACGTGCCTGCCCGGTAAACAGTTAATGTGGGTAATTAAACCCTTGTTTTTCGTTGTGAGTCACCGACACGTGGGTCCCACCGCCAATAATTGCATAGTGTGCACCCGGTGGACCGAGTACAATGCGTATGAACCCTAGTCCATACACTGTTCGTGTGGACCGGGTCAATGACAGTGGGTCCCACCTGTGAAAAAATTATTTCCTTTAGGAAAAGAAAAGAAAAAATACATAGGGCCCACCTGTCATACACTGTATTTCCAAATCAAAAAGAAAAAGTAAAGGCAGCGGGTCCCACCTGTTAGAGAGTGATTCTCTCACCCTTTTCTTTTTCTAGGATTTTTCAAACCGAACGAGTTTGAAACTTTAATAAGTCTTGCATAAAAACTCCAAATTGAATTATTTTTATCTCTAAATTCATCTAAAATCATGCTCTACCTGAATATGCAAAAATATTTAGATTTGGTTACTATTGAATTTATTTGGCATTATTTAATTCGTTTCCGACTCTTTTTGAAATAGACGTCGATTGTTCGAGCGAAATTTTCGACGACCAACATACCATCCTCATATTTAGAACAACAAGAACAAGACAAGCAACTCCTTTGAACATGTTGATCACACTATTTTAATTACTGTACTTTGTTTTACAAAATCTATTTTGCATGCTTGTATGTTTGTTGAAAAATTGCTATGTTGGGAATACGGTAGATGTAAATCCTATTCGATGCATAGATATCCTTGGAATATTGACCCTCTTACTATTGTGGCCATTAGGATATAGGTTAGACAATATATAATGTCGATTGGGAGTTTTCAAGTGCGATTATCGCACAACTGCTAAATAGAACGATAGATTTTCCATAAAACATATAAAGGACAATATGATAAAAATGAAATCAGGAGAATTATGAAAAATGACCAGATGGGTGTACCTCTATTATTTTTGTATAAAATAAAAATGCAAAACCTAGTTTTCGACACGGGTGGGTTATATTATATTATGAGAAGAGTGAGGGGTGTACCTCACTAGTAGATAGGAGAGATTCTTGCTCAGGTCAATTAAGGACCAAACGCCGGTGCCATCAATCTATACCTAACCGTATAACCATATGTGACGGTATGGGACGGACTTAGCTAATTAAGTTATCGAAACCTGACATTGCATGAGGGGTAGGCAGTAGACGTGCGAGCATGTTTGATTGCCGACATAACGACGAATGCCTCACTGAGACGGGGGTGTACCCGGGTGAAGTGAGGATAAACATTCGGCGGGCTAAGTGCACGATTAGGGCTAGATAATGTAAATGCTTCGACGCGTATTCTAGACTACTTACCAAATGTAGTGAGCAGTGGTATCGACGAATGTCGAACAAACTAGAGAATTCATGTGTTGTGGGTAAAGTTGTACACCTCTGTAGAGTGTAAATCTATTTAAACAGCCGTGCTCGGTGTCATGAGCGTGCCTAGTGCGGTCACATTGGGTATAGTCTTGATTTTTACAAAAACTGTTTTATTGGAAAAACATGGGAATTATTTGTGGTTTATATTTGAGTTAACTACCATGTATATGGCTGAAAATGAAATATTGCTCGCAACCGAGGAGGGTTGCGAGCTATTGTTATTTCATTGCTCACAGCCGAGGAGGGTTGCGAGTTGTTGTTATTATCCATTCTGTTACTTACTGTCTTGTACTTATTTAGCTGCTATTTTAAACTTTCCGTTGCAAAATACTACGTATTGATTTTGCAAAAAAAAATCTGCTTATTGCAAAATAATTTGTAATGTAAAGCTAATCAATCTTGCTTACATTATTGTTCAGAGTTTGAAGATGAGTCTACGCCAGAAGACGCTTTCTTCGCACCTAGAACCGGAGGGTTCGGTGATGGGTCTACCTAGGACTTATTTCTTGTCGGTTGCCTGAGGGTTTTGGATGGGCATGCCGCTGGAACTTGTTTATTTTCATCACCTTTACTTCCGTTGCTATTTTGTTACTCTGTTGATACATGTTTTTATTTGGCCGGTCGGCCAGTGATGTAATAACTTTAATCGCTTAAGTTAAGTACCATTTTGCTTACTTTGTATATGTGAATGTATGTATATGAATGTCAAATATTATGATTGTGTGTACTAGCCACTGATCATGGGACTAGTACGGTACATACATAGGGTCTTCGGGTATTCCACGTCCAGGGGTTCGACAAAATCTATATATGTACCATGCACCTAGCTATATATTAATTGGTCTATATTTATGTATCTGCTAAATTATACTGTATCACAATATTGTATGGGATTATACCAGTTGGTTAATTATATACAAAAAGGTTCAAAAAACAAATATGTAACAATAGATGCTCATTTTCTTGGAGAACGCTATTACCAGTCGGTTAATATATGTGGCTAGTAATATATCAATTTTGATTTATACTCACAGAGGTATCTGATATCACACGACAATGGGTGAAAGGACAAAATATATGTACTGTCACTACGTAGGGTAGTCACTTAATTTTACATGGTGTAGATGCAGTACTGTTATATTGTGTTGGAAATTGGCCCATATGACTTAGGCCCATTTTCTATAATTCCAAAATATTTATGGTTTAGTACCATATTGCTAAGGCAAGGTGGAGGTGACCAACATATAAGGTGGAGTTCTTGCCACTCCTTAAAACATGTGACACATGGATGAGGGTGGCATGAGGAGGGCTCTGGCTAAACACACACACGCACGCGCGCGCGTGCGCGTTCGCGTATTTTCGCGTGAAAAATCGCGTGACTTGTGACTTGTGACTTGCGACTGTGCCGTGACGTGGCGCGCTATTTGGCAGACCAAGTCCACCTTATTTTTGTTGAACCATGCATCTCTCTCTCTCTCTGTTTGAATGAGATTCAAATGTTTGAATTTGAGGCTTTATTGGGTGATGATGACACGATTATCGGTGGGTAAATGATCGTTAAGTGTGACGATTACGATGGGTAAATGATCGTTAAGTGTGACGATTACCGGTGGGCAAATGGCTGGTTAAGTGTGTGATTACGGTGGGTAAATGACCGGTTAAGTGTGTCGATTACGGTGGGTAAATGGTCATTTAATCTGCCGATTACGATGCGCATCTATATATGTCCGAGACGTCCAAAGGCATAGAAGAATAGCCTCCATTCCTTCTTCCTTCTAATCTGTGCTGTTGTACTGCGCCGTCTGAACCTCGCCGACTCTTCTTCTCGGCGTGCACCGTGAAGAAGGGAAGCGGTATCTCCGAGCCGTTGCTGCCGTGAAGACCTGCACGGGGGCGGCAATAAGGTTTCTGGGCAGCGCATCTGCGCGACCGCTTGCTGCACTGTGACATCTACGTTTCTGCACTGCATCAAGTCTGCGCTGCTTCGTGTTCTTCATCAGACCCATCTGTAAGTCTATCGTGTGATTGATTGACTTGTTTACATTCTGTTTTTCATATATTGCGAAGTACAATGAGTTGTCTGCTTTATCGATCTTGTTTTATGCATCATTAGTCTTTTGCAATATTTGTCTTTTAATAAAATCTGGAATTAAAATATTGCCCTCATTTTCAACATTCCAGAATTCACTATACTGGGCGTCCTTCTGTATTAGAAGGATATAGTGATTCAAATTAGATATCTGATGCAGATGAGATCAAAGCTACAAGTGGTTATGTCTTTACACTAGCAGGAGCTGCAGTTTCATGGAGGTCATGTAAACAGACTATATTGACGAGGTCAACTATGGAAGCAGAACTTGTAGCACTAGACACAACTACTGTTGAGGCTGAATGGCTTATAGAGCTTCTATTGGACTTGCCACTGGTTGCGAAACCAATACCAGCAATCCTAATGTATTGTGATAATCAAACAGTGTTGATTAAGGTTACAAGTACTAAGGATAACATGAAGTCTTCCAGACATGTGAAGCGTAGGCTTAAATCTGTCAGAAAATTGAGGAACTCCGGAGTAATTACTGTGAATTATATACGACTGAGAAAAATCTGGCAGACCCTTTCACAAAGGGACTAGCACGGAAGGCGATTTCCGTTGCGTCTATGGACATGGGAATGAGGCCCATTGGAGTTACAACTCAACAGTAACCCATACATTTTTTATCGGAGATCCCGTGACTTAGGCAATGGAAAAAACAAGTTCATGTTGTAACAAGAGAGTATATATTCATTGAATCTATGTCCTAATAGACAAATTACTCTCGACTGTATGGAAGGATGGCATAAAGCCTTAATATATTCTGTTGTCCAAATGAGGAAAAGGTATTAGCCTGCAGGATACCTAGAAAGAATATACCTACTTGAGCCCAACTGTGAAGTCGCAGTTCACGAGAATAGGGCATTCTCTAGAAAGCTCATGAGCAGATAAGGGAGCATGACCAAATAATGCTCCGTTTAGGCGTGGTTCTTTGACAGCCTAGTATCAGTTGAGGTTTCAAGTAAAATCTAATCACGAAAAGCTGTGAATTCAAGGCATGGTCCATTCATTAGCTGTGAGAAGATGAATCTTGTCATTCTAGGTGCAAGTTCAACCCGTACGGGGTTACACTAAAAGACTGGTATATTAACAGTACTTCAGCACAATATCTTTGACATCTTTTTTGCTTCTTGCTTTGGAATTGGTGGGGGATTGTTGGAAATTGGCCCATATGACTTAGACCCATTTTCTATAATTCCAAAGCATTTATGGTTTAGTACCATATTGCTAAGGCAAGGTGGAGGTGACCAACATATAAGGTGGAGTTCTTGCCACTTCTTAAAACATGTGACACATGGATGAGGGTGGCATGAGGAGGGCTCTGGCTAAACACACACACGCACGCACGCGCGCGCGCGTTCGCGTATTTTCGCGTGAAAAATCGCGTGACTTGTGACTTGCGACCGTGACGTGGCGCGCCATTTGGCAGACCAAGTTCACCTTATTTTTGCTGAACCATGCATCTCTCTCTCTCTCTGTTTGAATGATTCAAATGTTTGAATTTGAGACTTTATTGGGTGATGATGACAGACAGTTATCAGTGGGTAAATGGCTGGTTAAGTGTGACAGTTACCAGTGGGTAAATGGCTGGTTAAGTGTGTCGGTTACCAGTGGGTAAATGGCTATTTAATCTGTCAGTTACCAGTCTACATCTATATATGTCTGGAGACGTCCAATGCATAGCGGGTAGAAGAATAGCCTCCATTCCTTCTTCCTTCTAATCTGTGTTGTTGTACTGCGCCGTCTGAACCTCGCCGACTCTTCTTCTCGGCGTGCACCGTGAAGAAGGGAAGCGGTATCTCCGAGCCGTTCTTCGCGTGAAGATCCGCACGGGGCGGCAATAAGGTTTCGGCAGCGCGCATCTGCGCGACCGCTTCGCGACCGCGACATCTACGTTTACGCAATGCATCAAGTCTGCGCCGCCGTGTTCTTCATCGGACCCATCGTAAGTCTATCGTGTGATTGATTGACTTGTTTACATCCTGTTTTTCATATATTGCGAAGTACAATGAGTTGTCTGCTGTCAGTACTGTTTTATGCATCATTAGTCTTTTACAATATTTGTCTTTTAATAAAATCTGGAATTAAAATATTATCCTCATTTTCAACATATTGAACAGTTCAAACTCAGGGAGACTTACAAGACCTTCCAATGCGGAGGCCTAAAAGGCACTAGGGAGTATGGATCTTATCCACTGTGAGAAACAAATGATCAATATGCATGACAAGCGCAGGTTGTGTCTGCCCGGCCCTTATGAAGGTTACCTCAAGATCTGTTGTATATATGGAGCGAGCCGAATCCCTCTGAGTTGCCTCCAAATGCCATCAGAGGCATGATTTAAAGGTGCAGGTCGAAATTTCAGTGGCTAGATCCCTCCGCTGACGAGCTTATAATTTGCTTCACTGAATGCCATGATGACCACACACACAGTTGTGACTCCCATTTTGATTCTCCTAGGCTTACGTACTCCCTGATTAATCTTCACGGCCACCGGCGATCATTCTGGAATTCCGGGCCCGTCTGGTTGTGTCACTTTGGGCGGCTGGGCGCAGCCAGTGAAAAATATTTTGGTTTGTATTTTTTTCGTTTGGCAGCGAAATTGACAAAATTTTAGTAATTTCGGATGAATTTCGTCTAAACGGTTTGATCAAATTTGAGTTTTAAAATTTAAATATTTCTAAAAAATAAAAAGACTGAAGCTGCTAGCTTGAAGGGATATGGCATACCACTAGGCTATCTTCATCTTTGTGGGTTATACACTTGTTTTACTCTCCTTAACTCTCAAAATTCAAACAAACCAAAAAAAATTGGGCGAAACTATTTCCTTTTGGATAGAGAAAAAATGAATGAAATTTCGAAAATTTCGGCGAGATCATGAACCCTGGGCGCAGCAAGCCCTCCGGTACAAATTGTTACTGCTCTCGGCAGCGGGCAGGAGCGAGCTCTTGATGCTTCACCAAATCATGCACAAGTTGGCTTGCTAGGACAAGATCGGCAAAAGATTCAGGCGGCAGTACGTACGCTCGGCTGTCGTGTTGCGAGGGCCCCTGCAGTCGCTCTCAAGACAAGTGCGCGGCAGCCGGCCCCGGCAGGCAGGCCGTGCAAGGACGCCTCAGCTAGGGCACGATCGAGAAGATTCATGTGGCTCGCGCATGATTTGTGAACGGGGAGTGTTGGCCCGAACCGAGCACGATCACACGCAATCACAGCGGAATCCTAGAGTACGAACATAAGAACTCATGAATTTTTTTTTTTTTTTTTTTGCTGTCAGAACAATAGCTTTACTGATTTTCTCTTGCTCTATTGCTCTTGTTTACAAAATCTGATTACATAGATGCTCTTTTATTGAAAGCAAACGATTATACGTATCCGAAAATAATTCTACATATCCTAAAGAGATATCACACAAACTCTAGTATTTATAACGAATACTGTCTAAATACAAAACACAAACTTTTTCTAAAATCTAAATATATATATATATATATATATATATATATATAAAAGATTACCTAACAGGCAGATCACATTGACCAGGCTTGGCGCGAGGGGACGGCCCTGCAGGCACCTACTATTGCCTTTGGGCATTTCGTCGAGCAACTTTCAGGGCATTGGCAGCGGAGTGGTAGTGCCGACATGGCTGGCCACCTACTACCAAGATTGCTCCTTGGTTATCAAACGAGGGTGCACTTGTAGCATTCGTCACGCAAGTTGACAGTGCAAACTGCAAAGGACGGGTAGCGGTGATGAACCGTGTGTTAAATAATCGATATCGTAGTCGGAAGACGAGCAATTCAATCACATAATGAAACTCTATTTATAGACTCAAGACATGGAACCCTTCAAAGGGTATTTTGATAATTTCTCATAAAACCTAGGTTTCATAACACTCTCCCTTGGGTAAATACCATACCGCGCATATACCTCGTAAAAGCTCATTCCAAAAACCCAGTAGAAAAAAAGAAATAAAAAAGAGTACATGTCACATGTTAAGTTACAGCACACTTGTTGCCTTATTAAAAAACTTCATGTGAAAAAACTTTAAGAAAACTCAACAAGAAAAAGAGTACAATGTTTAATTTTTGGGATCCAATCTTCATGATTTTGGATAAATCCTCAGGATTTTATAAGGGTTATGATCTAGGGATTTAGCCCCCCCTCCCCCGAACTCTTCAACTCTTTAAATTGTCTCATTTCAATACCATGAATACATCTTTAGAAACTGGATGCAGGCAAAGACTTAATGAATAAACCAGCTAGATTTTTACAAGACTTTGTTTGCAGGACCTTTATCTCACCATTCTTCTGGAGTTTATGAGGATAAAAAAATTTAGGTACAATGTGCTTCGTGATGTTGCTCTTGACATAACCGTTTGCATTTATGTAATATAAGTAGTATTATCTTTATAGATAATTAAGGGGGTATTGACGGTATTAATACCATAGTCTTATAGATGTGGTTAATCACACGTCTGAGCTAGACACTGTAACATCCCAAAAATCTAAACTTGGGTTATTTGTACTATTAATAAAATGAGGAAGCATTTTGAGTATATTTTTGAAATTTTTGATAAATTAATTATTAAATTTGCATACAAATAGTAGCTTGAAATAATTTTTGAGAAAAATACAGAATATATAAAATTTTGAAAAAATTTCACACTGAACTACACTATGTCAGGAGCCTCCACAATAATTTTATAATTTTTGGAACCCATTTGGTATATTTTAAAATAGGCAAAGTCTCGATCTTCCTCGAAAATTTCAAACCCAATTTGAATTTCTCACTCGCCATTTGGGCCGAATCTGTTGTGGCCCATTTCTTCGCGCCCCACTCCAGCCCACGCTAGCACGTCCGCTCCCCCTCTCGCTGACATGCCAGGCCCACGTGTAAGGATCCTTCTTCCACCTTGCCATCGTCTCCGTGCGCTAGTGCGCTCGCGGTCGAACCAGCTCCATCCCTGGTTCGCGACCGTCGCCCACCGTTTCACACTCCAACCGCTCCTGTCCCCTTCGCCTGCACCACGCGCATAGCAGAACCCGCTGACGACGCCCTCTTCCCGTGCAGGCGGAGAGACCAGAGCAAGCCGTGAGATTCTCGTGCAGCTGCCGCCATCTCGCCGCTCTTCTGGCGCAATTCTCCGAGCTACGTAAGCGTCAGAGCGAACATCGTGAAACGCGGCGCGGTCCGCGTAAGGCCCAGCCCGCGCGGACGGTTGGGACGAGTGCGCGAGGCTGCGGGTCTGCGGAGGCGGGGCGCCACGCCCGTGCGTGCGTGCGCCGGCACGGCGGCGTGCACGGGAGCAGAGGGTTGCGACCTGCGAGAGCGCGCACCGCGGGCGCGAACCCGCTCGGCGGAAGCCACAAACCAGTGGAGTTCTGGCACCGTGCGGCTGTGCCGGCCTGCCGCGTGCGACGCGACACCGCACGGTGCGCTACTAGCGTACTGCCGAACTTACCGGCCAATGCTGCCGTTGCGGTGCTGACGGGCCGCGCTCGCACGGATGGGCCGCGCCGGACGGCGCTGCTGCTGTCAGCCCGTCAGGTTGGCACGGTGCTCTGCCGCTGCGGCACTCGGATGAGCTTCCGCTACCGCGCTCGACGGATACCGCAAGCCGTTGCTGTCCCGATCGATCTGTGAAGTCTGAACCCCAGAAACGAAGAGCATTTTGGCCCCCCAACAATTAACAAAGCATTAACGATTCATCCAAGAACATAGAAATAAGTCATCAGCATATCCAAGATTACTTTTTTGATAGCATGGTGCTACTCGTTTACCACACAAATATAATCGAGTGTCAACGTTTTACACATGCGATCTTGAAATAATCATTACTCGATCGGTCTTAACTACGGAACGCAACAGCCACATGGTATCCGTGGATCAATGGCGATACAATAGGTACATACTCGGTTCGAATTATTCCCCTGTTTTATTCGTTTGGGAAAGTCACAGGAGCAGTTTCAATATATAGATCAGCGATAATATTGTACCCAAATTTCCTGGATTCCTGCTGGATCAAGCAAACTATTGGGCTTATCTGAACCCATCATATCCAACCTGCATATCCAGTGTGTCCATTAGGGTGCTGAGCAGCCATGTCTTCGTTGTTCAGCTGGTCCATATAGATCTGTTGATACCTTCACCGATGAACATTAAAGCATTTAGACCTTGGATCGGTTGAGAGGAAACCAATACTCCTACTCAAATGCTGAATGTGATGTAATGGGAGTATATGTCTCAAAAAAAGTAGATGGGTGTCTGATGTGGTTTAATACTGCAAATAACATTTGTGCCTAGCTAGGACCAGGGTTTTCCCTACCGGTTGCAAAAAAAATTCGGAGACTAGCGATAGGCCCGGTTACCGCCGGTAACCGGTTTTTTCAGGAAAAAATTCGGTCAATTTCGGATTTTAAATTTAAAAATCAAATTCAAGTAAATTTGATTTTTTTAGACAAAAATCATCTAAACCAAAAATTTCAGAGCCGGTTTGTAATTCTACCGGCCCTCACCGGTAAGCCTGGTTACCGCCGGTAACCGGCGAAATTTTGCCAAAATTTTTTTCACTGGCTAGGACAGATTGACAGCTTTTCCTGGATTGACAAGCAGAAAAACTTACCCGATTTGCATGGAAGAATCATTTTCTGGGTGTTGAACGAGTCCCTGATAAGGTTCAATAGCATGCCCACTAGAGCTACTCTGCCCTCCATCTTGCCAGGAAATATGTAGTGCATTCTCTCCACTGGTTTCTTGCAGCTGGCACTTAAAAGCAAACAGTGAAAAAAATAGCCACATCGATAAATGTTTTTTTCCCTTTCAAAATAAATATTTAAAATTTTAATTGATGCAATATTATTTGAAAACTTCGTCAAGCATAGCAAGGAAAGTTGGTGTTAACAACAAAGTAAAGTTCCATACGGCCATAAATTGCAAGGTTAGTGATGTTACCTTCTTCCTCAAATCTTTGTTAAGACCCTGCAATTCTTGCTCCTGCAGACCATCATTTTAGTCCGCCATAAATAATTAACATGAATAGAAGGAGCATTCACAATTTAGGGAGAAGACAATCGGAAGTTCATCATTACCTTACTTTTCAGATCAAAAAGCTGATCAAGTAAAACCTGATTCTGCAGAAACATACACCCTTGTCATAAGCGAGCCAAACAACAGATAGAAATATAAATACATATTTAAGCTAAAGCTATAGAACAATGCCTTAAAAACCCATATAGATCCTAATAAATATGGCAATTGCAGGTACTGATAGGCACAAATCGGCCCATCAAATACCACCATTCAAGTGCTCTAAGATAGTGCAGTTTTCATACAAGAGAATTCAAAATTAATACTTCCAGAACCTGCACAGAAGAAAAGCATTTGAAGCTGGTGACCCTTGCTTACGTAACATGAGATGGTAAAGTTTTCTACCTTTCTTGACCGGATTTGTTTGAGGGATGTCTCTATTTTGTTATCAAGCTGCTCAAGCTCCTTCATGCAAAGTGGACCCAGTTCCTCACCAAGAATATTTCTACGAGATGTGAACGAGTGCTGGTAAGTTATATGCTGATAAAAACTATGCAATATATATGCAACAAAAATAATTGTTCAGTCCCATCTCTGAAGTCTACCTTTGTGTGGTTTGAAGAAACTCAACTCTGGTCTTCAGCTTCAAATATTCCTGGTAATTAATCTAGTTTCAACAAGAAAAGAATCAAACAATACAGGTTAGTTCAAGTGAGATAATGCATATAGGGGAAAAACAGAAGATAAAATGTACAGAAACAATAGATCATGTTGGCCTAGCAAACAGGATAGTTCAAAAAATGTTGTCCTGACATATAGGAAGCTAGGAAAGAATAAGAAATACAACTGCAATGTAGGTGCCCAGCTTGGCTTGGAGCTAGCCTTGGACAATGCAATGAATATAATGGTTATTTACACACACTTGGTAAATCCTCACTACAGATTGGTGAAATTAAGGCCATGTTTGGTACAACTCCTACTCCTAGTTGTTGGGTTGATCTCTCGGCTAACAACCCCGAGATTCCAGGGAGACCCTGTCTTCCCTCGCGCCATGATCGGTGGCGCGACCAACTGCCATTTTGGTTTGGGTCCCGGTCACCTAGCGCCATATAAATAGAAGGGGTTCGGCAGGCTTTTGACTCTGTTGTTCTTGGCCACTAAAATCCCCACACAATCCCGATCTCTCACGGGTGCTAAGGTGGACGAAGACCCGACCTTGTCGTCGCTGCGACTACACCGCCCTCGTCCTCGACCTCCTCTGCTACCACCGACGACCGTCACCATCTTCATCCACGACCGACGCATCTACATCGACCGCTCTTCTTCTTCTGGCCGCTACACCAACTTATCATCATCCCTCATGGCTTCATCAAGCTCGGGTACACACTAATTAGCTTCCGCTCTAATGTTTATGTAGGTGTTCATGTATGTTGCTAGGGTTTATGTCTTAGATCACGTTTAGCCCTAAGATCTTGACTACATTTGGTATCAGAGCCTTCTCTAGCTCATCTTGAACCCATTTTAGTCAAACCCGAACTTGTGTTGCCCGGATCTAATGATCAAAAGTTTAGAACTAAAGTTTTATGGACCGGATCTAAAATTTAGAAGGTCGGATCTATTGTTCTTTGGTTCGGGTTAGCATCTTAGAAGGAGGGGAATCAAGATTTTGCCGAACCCTAACGAAAATCCCCACCATCCGAGCCCTAGAACCCCAATCAGAAACCCTAAAGAATTCTAAAGATGCGACGGAAACGTACCTCTTGTGTCGCCGGCGTCTCTTCGGCTTCCGGTCTCGGGCACCACCCTAGCCCCACTCGACGGCCGGGCGCGCAACCTCGGTTGCACGCACGCGCCGGCGAGGAGGGCTGAGGTGGCGCCGCCTCATGCCGCTTCACTCTTCCTCGCGCTCGCCGGCGGGCAGCGCTGCGGGGGCGTCGCTTCCTCTCCGCTCGCGTCGCCGTTTTCTCTGCTCGCGCCGCTGCGCTCCCGTGCTTTTCGCGAGGAGGACGAGAGAAAATGGATTAGGGTTAGGGTTTTCAAGTTTTTATCTCGCCCGCGACGCATATCGTCCGTCCGATCGGATCCGACGATCACATTTTGCGGGCCGACGAATCGTTTTGGGCTGAGTGTTTTTGAGCCGTCCGATCAGATCGGACGGCGCTCGGTATCCCGCGCAGAGGCGCGGCGGCCGCGCCGAAGCGTTGGCGCGCGCGTGTCTTTGGGCAGCAGCGCGATTTTGGGCCGGCCATGAGTTTCGGGCCGAATAGTGTTTTTTTTTTTGGTTTAATTTCAGTGCTTTTTTTTCTTATGATTAATCCCTTTTGAGCACTGATTTAATTATTGTTTTGATGCACAATTATGATATATCATGAATGATGTTATATTGCCCAATAATAAAGTATTATTACCCAATTCTTGTTTATTATCTCTGATTAAAATTGAACCAACAAGATATTTTAGTTGGAGATTTAATAGTTTATTTTGGCATTATGTATGCATGTGATTATATTCTGACCAACGTTGATTATAATCATGTGTTGCCATATTAATTAATTAGTTCTTTTTCATTATCTGCCCAACGGTGATGTGAATTAGAACTATAGTTTTTGGTGTGTTATTAATCAGACCAACGTAGGATTAATTGCATACAATATATTCTTATGTTAATTCTAATTTATGCCCTGTATTTTGGTGTTCAAAGAATAAATGCATCAAATGTCGCTGCCACAATCGACAACATTGAACAACTTACAGGGAGTAATTTTCCCTCCTGGAAGGAGAGGATCCATATTGTCCTTGGGGTATTAGATCTCGATTATGCTTTAAGGGTGCCAGCTCCCATTCCCCCCTCCGAGGGTGAAGAAAATTATGATGACAAAAAGAAAGTTTATGAAACTAATGCTGAGAAATGGGAGCGGTCCAACCGTCTATCACTTATGATAATGAAGACCTCCATTTCAGTTGGGATCAGGGGAGCAATCCCCAATTCTGAAAAAGCTACAGAGTATCCGCATCGATTGAAGAAAAATTTAAGGGCTCCACAAAAGTTTATGCCGATTACTGATTCGAGGCTCTTGACAACTAAGTATGATGGTTCCGCGATATTAGAGAACACATAATGATGATGACCGATATGGCGGAAAACTTAAGGGGATGGACATGGAGATTTACGATGGTTTCCTAGTCCATTTCATTATGACCTCTCTCCCTTCTGAGTATACATCTTTCAAGATCAACTATAATACTCAGAAAGAAAAGTGGAACATGAGCGATTTAATCGCCATGTGTGTTCAGGAGGAGAAAAGAATTAGGACGGAAAAGAGGATCTTGCACTTCAAGTTGGTGGCTCCAATAAAAGGAAGTTCCAAGGGACTTCAAATCTAAGAAGAAGTTGGCGTTCTCCCCAATGCTTTGATAAGTCGGGCCTAAAGTGCACAATGCACCTAAGCCTCATGTAGCTCTGTTGGAGCACCTAAAGGGGTGAATGTCATTTTGCAAGCGATCGGGGCACTTTCGGAAGGACCGTGTCGGATTCCTAAAGTGGCTCGCAAAGAAGGGTAATGATACAATAACTTTTGTTGATGAAACACTTTATGCTAATTTTTCCATTAATTCTGGTGGATTGACTCGGTGCAATTGCACGCACTAATTCTTTACAGGATTCCATACCGCGAGAACCCTAAGAAAGGGGAGCGAAGCCTTAGAGTCGCGGATGGAAAGGAAGCCGAAGTGGAATCAATAGGATCAATTACTTTAGTCTTAGACAACGGTTTCTCACTTCGTCTCAATAATGTAGTTTATGTTCCTTCTATTAGGAGGAATTTGATTTGATTTCTTTGTTGGACGATGAAGGTTTTAAGTGTACTTTTGGTGATAATAAATGTATTATTACGTTTGATTCTAATGATATTGGTCTTGCTTTTAGAAGAGACAAACTCTATATGCTTTCCTTAATGAATCTCCTGTATCCTTGAATGTGTGTGATGCTAAGGGTAAAAGAATAATGAGACTTCTTGAAATTGTGGCACTCGCGTTTAGGCCACATTTGAAGGGGAGAATGGAGCGTCTCATTAAGGAAGAGATTCTCCACCCATTAGATTTCTCGACTGGACCATGCATTGATTGCATTAAAGGAAAATATGTGAAACAAATAAAGAAGGAGCTACTGCAACACGGGACTTTTAGAATTAATTCATACCGATATTTGTGGTCCTTTTCTGTGACATCGGTGGATGGTTTTGATTCTTTTATAACATTCATCGATGATTTCTCCGTTATGGTTATATCTTTCCCATTAAAGACCGATCCGAGTCACTTGATAAATTTAAGATATTTAAGGTGAAGTTGAAAATCAGCACAACTTAAGAATTAAAGTGGTAAGATCGGACCGTGGGGAGAATATTATGGAAGACATGCCTCTTATGGACAAATTCTGGCCCTTTCGCTAAGTTTCTTCAAGAAAATGGCATTGTTGCCCAAGATTCTATGCCGTGAACCTCGTGAGAATGGAGTAGTGAGAGGCGCAACCGTACACTTATGGATATGGTGCGGAGCATGCTCACCACTCTAGTTTACCAATTAGTTTGTGGATGGAAGCACTAAAGACAATTGCACATATTCTTAATCGGGTTCCCAAGAAATCAAGACCTAAGACACCTTATGAATTATGGACCGGGAGGAAACCGAGTATGAAATATTTACGAGTGTGGGGTTGTCGTGCTGAAGCTAAGATATTTAATCCACATATTGGGAAATTTAAACCTTAAAAAAATAAGTGTTATTTTATTGGATATCCTGAAAGATCCAAAGGGTATCGTTTTTACTGTCCTGATAGGACAACTAAGTTTATAGAAACAAGGCACGCTGTGTTCTTAGAGAATAATGAGGAGCTGGAGCCCAGGAAAATAGATCTTGAGGAGAAGCGGGTTTACGTTCCTTCACCGCTTATCCCAGAGACCTTTATTCCTATGCCTCAGATGGTTGCACCTCCAGTAGAAAATACTGTTGTTGCACCCACTGTTGAGGTCTCTGAAATTCCTAATGTTGCACCTAATGATGAGCCTCAGCAGTCTCCTGTAATAGCTAATGAACCTATTAGAAGATCACAATGGAGAGAAGATCGCCATCCCAAATGATTATGTTGTATATATGAATGAGGATATTAATGATATAGGGAAGGTAGATGATCCCACCTCTTATAAGGAGGCCATGATGAGTGAACATTCTCCTAAGTGGCTTGATGCCATGAAGGATGAACTAAAGTCTATGAGCACTAATGATGTGTGGGACCTAGTAGAAATTCCTGACGGAGTCAAAACAGTAGGCTGTAAATGGGTCTACAAAACCAAGCATGACTCTAAGGGAAATATCGAAAGGTTCAAAGCAAGGCTTGTAGCAAAAGGCTTCTCACAAAGAGAGGGGATTGACTATAATGACACCTTTTCTCCTGTCTCAACTAAAGATTCATTCAGAATAGTTATGGCACTTGTAGCTCATTATGATTTAGAGCTGCATCAGATGGATGTTAAAACGGCATTTCTTAATGGCGACTTGCAAGAAAGTGTTTACATGGCTCAACCGGAAGGTTTTGCCGTGGAAGGCAAGGAGCATATGGGATGTCGACTTAAGAAATCAATTTATGGCTTGAAACAAGCGTCGAGACAGTGGTACCTCAAATTCGATAAAATAATAAGAAATTTTGGTTTTAAAGAAAATGAAGTTGATAACTGCATATATGTTAAGTTCAAGGGGAGTAAATACACCATCTTAGTGCTTTATGTGGATGATATCTTATTGGCCAGCAGTGATAAAGATATGTTGTTTGAGACCAAGAGATTTCTTTCATCTAATTTTGATATGAAGGATCTTGGTGATGCCTCTTACGTTCTTGGCATTGAGATTCACCGAGATAGGTCCAAAAGAATATTAGGTTTATCTCGAAGGCATACGTTGACGATCATCAAGAAATACAATATGCATAAGTGCTCGCTCACTTTGCTCCTATTGTTAAGGGCGATAAGTTTGGGACATTTCAATGTCCAAGGAACCAATATGAAACCGATCGATGAAGTCGGTTCCTTATGCTTCATTGTCGGAAGCATTATGTATGCTCAAGTATGTACACGCATACGATTTAGCTTTTGTAACCGGATGCTTGGCGATATCAGTCAAATCCAGACCGGACCACGGAAGGTCGTTAAGAAAATCTTGCGTTATATGCAAGCTACTAAGAATTTCATGCTCACATATAAAATTCGATAACCTTGAAGTTGTTGGTTATTCAGATTGATTTTTGCGGGATGTGTTGATACTAAGAAATCCACGTCGGTTATATCTTCACACTCGCTCGTGGAGCTATCTCGTGGAAAAGCTTCAAACAAACCCTTACGACATCTTCAACGATGCAAGCTGAGTTTGTGGCATGTTATGAGGTCACCGGGCAGGCTATATGGCTTAAGAATTTTATCCCGGGACTTAGAGTGGTAGACAGCATCTCAAAACCACTCACCTTATACTGCGATAATGAACCCGCAGTCTTTTATGCGAGTAACAACAAGTCAAGTGGTGCTGCCAAACACATTGACATTAAGTATCATGTTGTGAAAGATAGAATCCAGGATCAAACCATCAGTATCAAGCATATTAGTACTAAGTCAATGCTTGCGGATCCGCTTACTAAAGGCTTACCACCCAATATCTTTCGTGATCATGTTGCCGGCATGGGTTTATTGGAAAGCCTCTGATTCTGGATAAAAGGACCTTAAAGAAAATCAACTCCCATTAAGTATAATGTGTATCCATTTTAAGATGAGATAGTACACTATAGATACTGAGGTTGTATGGCACTTCATTGGTCATGTGACACATTATCTTGGTGTGCTGTTTCATTGAGAATGGGCTTATGATGTTAGCCTTATGATCAAAGGGGAGAATGTTGGGTTGATCTCTCGGCTAACAACCCCGAGATTCCAGGGAGACCCTGTCTTCCCTCGCGCCATGATCGGTGGCGCGACCAACTGCCGTTTTGGTTTGGGTCCCGGTCACCTAGCGCCATATAAATAGAAGGGGTTCGGCAGGCTTTTGACTCTGTTGTTCTTGGCCACTAAAATCCCCACACAATCCCGATCTCTCACGGGTGCTAAGGTGGACGAAGACCCGACCTTGTCGTCGCTGCGACTACACCGCCCTCGTCCTCGACCTCCTCTGCTACCACCGACGACCGTCACCATCTTCATCCACGACCGACGCATCTACATCGACCGCTCTTCTTCTTCTGGCCGCTACACCAACTTATCATCATCCCTCATGGCTTCATCAAGCTCGGGTACACACTAATTAGCTTCTGCTCTAATGTTTATGTAGGTGTTCATGTATGTTGCTAGGGTTTATGTCTTAGATCACGTTTAGCCCTAAGATCTTGACTACATTAGTTTCTTGTTTGGATTTCATTGAGTAGTACCAAACACCCAGCTTCTCAAAAGATTCTCGTGGGAATCCAACCTTGCAGAAACGAAAATACCTCTTGAAGTTGAATGTTTTTACCCGCAAATGCCATCGAACTACCCCCGTCTCATCCCACCGTGCGACCCCAGCCCGTACCCCTTCGCCTTTCCCCTCGCGTCCTCATCTCCTCGCGCTGCTCTTGCGACAAGGCGATTTTCGCCTTGAGCCTCTTGTGCGTCGCCTCTGGCCCCCGTGTGCACCCCCGCTGGTCCTCGACTGCGCTGCCGCATGCTCCAGAGTGTGTCGCCGCGAGCACATGAGAGCCGCCGACCCCGAAAACCCTAGAGGCCGTCGTTCCCCGCCTTCTTCCCCGCCGCCGTTTCCCGAGCACCACCGGCCAGCTCCTGTCAAGGTAAGCTCGTCATCCGGCCGTCCCCCTTGTCTTCCCTACTCCCTTTGTCTCCTTCCTCTTTGCCGACCGCCCTAGGGTGGATCAATTTGATATTTTCGTTTGTTTGGAATGTGTAGACTCTTGTGTATATCTGTGAATCTGTGGATGTGTACAAAAATGAGTATCTGTGAGTCTGTGAATGTGTATGAAAAACATCTGTGAATTTGTGATGGATCAAGACTCTTATTTTCGTTTATTTGGAATGTGTATATCTGTGAATGTGTAGACCCTTTCTAAACGTTGATTGTTGTTTATCTCTATTTGGGGTTGGCGGGTGGAATGTGGTGAATAGAGCGGTGATTTGTTCGGGTGCTTGATCTGGGAGTAGTTTCTATTGTCCTTGGAGCACAAGCTAACATGTTGGCAACATCCTGAACCTGAAGCACCATATGTTTATGCATCGTAGTGTAGATGTCCTCTCCACGCACCATCCGAAGGTAATTGTCCTCTCCCTACTCCCACTCTCTCTATCGGATTTGTGAAAAATGTAATGTTTGATCTAGAGAAAGTTGCATGGATTAATTCAAATTTGAGTGTATAATACAGTACTACTGGTGAATGTGTTTTTCTTCTTTCTGGCATCAAGCAAGGAGTAGTTAAGTGGTTGCACAAGTTAGGACAATGCTTCTTTTGTAATGCAAATCTCTAGCCGCCATATCGGTTGATAGCATGAATTTGCAATAGTGGGAGAAAAAACATCGTGAATTAGCTAGTATAAAGAGGAAATTGTTTGCAAGAATAATCTGTTGGACTATCTCATTGTCATGTCATAGATCAATCTAATGTTCTGATTTCTTGTTATAGATAATTTTATTGATGTTCAAATCATTGAAAGTGTGTATGAAATATCCACTGAGTATATATCAATTTCTATATGTCGTTGTAATCATTCATGTTCGTGTATAAAACAATTTCTCCATGTTCATGTAATTCTGAATCTCCTATCTATCAATTTGTGTTAGTATTTGGATCTAACAAGCATGTCTCATTGTAGAATGTAGATTCAAGATCAAAGGATGCAAAACAACACAATGGAGTTCGGATCTGAGTTGTGATACTTCCTTCTTGTGAACAATGGAGTTGTAGTTGCTAAAAAGGATAACACAGTTCCTGCTATGTTCTTCTCTCTAGTGTTTTTAGATCTCCTGTGTTTTATGTGAACCTGTAATGCTTGCCCCTCCTTGGTGTGTCCTGATTGCAGTTGGGCCCATATGTAGTTATATTTTTCTCATCAACTTCTCGTTGACAATTTGACACCACATACTAATGAATGATGATACGAAAGCATATATTTGTAATACTTGTTCATCTAAGGATGCTTGCTTCTATTTAATTTCAAATTTGATACCACGTACTATTGAATGATGATAAGTTTTTTTTTATATTTCCAGATGTATATATACATTCATATGATCTTAAAAAATTTGGGGGAAAAATTCTATAATTTGCGTACAAATACAAAGGAGTAAGACACAAATACAATTAAAATATTACAACTAGGGTAGCATGGTCAATTTGCTTCTAATCCTCTCTCTTATGGTTTTTAGCGTCAATCTACTAGCCAAACACTTTCTTGAGACAACTCTAAATTCTCAGAGAAGTAGATTCTCAAAAAAATTAGGTGCAAGATCTGAAAAATGAAAATGCGGAGCTCTGCCCAAACTGAGCCTAAGAAGCTTCTTCCTAATACTTCTCGATTACAAGAACATCTCAAACTTGTTCATGCACGCAATTCAGTGCTGGAGAAGAGAGCCATTTTTGCATTCTTTGTTTTTGCGAGGAAGCCATTTTTGCATTCAATAGTTTGAAATTCACATAGATTTAGTGCAATATGCATTTTTTATAACTTGAAGAAGAAGGAGAATGAGAATTCGAAAAAACTGAATCCGCCGCAGCTTTCCACTCATCGAACTACTCGTGCAGTGCGGTGCGGCCCATCTCGCTTTCCTCAACGAACTTTACTCGTCCCGCGTGCGGCAGCCCACAGTTGACACAAACTGACTCGGCCCACATCACTATCGCGGTCCAATGTGCAAGTTTCGGCCCATTTAGTGCCAGGCCCCCTCCACCACGTACGGCCTGACCCACTACACCATGGTGATTGGTTGCCCATTTTTACTATTCCCTGACTCCCTATATTATTATGCTGTGAAGTAACCAAACATTCGTATCTAACAAAAGAAAAACAAACGCTTAAAAAAACAAAATAAAAAAGAGCATTCGGTATACATATTAAAAAGAACGCAACTTCAATTCTCTGTGCCTAGTAGACACGTCCACCAATAAAAAGGAGCTTTATGATGTGAATCACAGTAAAATAAATACGTGTTATGCATCACAGTAAAATAAATCAGGTCCATGAGAAATGTTTCGATGACTAACATGCATGCTTAGTTATGTATGGTCCTGGTAGTCAAGTGTGCTGTTTGTGCACTAGCTCTTCTTAAATAGTCGGAAAACTTTATGTATGCTATTGCTCTATGGAAAAAAACAACTTTTGATGTGAATCAAAAGGACAATCTACAAAGCGGTTGAGAGATGTAATCTACCGTTTGTCCAACCAGAAAGTAGATTGGTTCATTGTATGGATATGATTGTCATTCAAAATAGATTATGTACGCATGGAAATGGTTGACATTCAAAAGGTTATTAAGGACTTGAGAGGCTTACTTCATTTTCCACCGGAGCATTTGCTTCCAGTGAGTTGTTGCAGGTGCGGTATCTCTCGAGTGTTTTGTACATGCTGTTGACACAAGAAAGTGACGGAATAAGTATAACATTATTCAATGAGCATCTTTTTTTTAGAAAAAAAAATAAAGATGTTAATTGTGATAACGATCCGGTTGCTACTCGTCCAGGTCGACATGCATGGCTTTCTTCGTAGGATCGCTCAGGTTCCCACGTGCCGAGGCCATCTGGAAAGATCATGCACCTCTTAAATGCAAAATCTTCATTTGGCTAGCAATCCTCTGACGTTGTTGGATGGCCGACCGCCTCCAACATCGAGGGTTGCCTAATCAAGGTGTTTGTGTCTTTTGCGGTCATCGGCAGGAGATAATAGACCATCTTCTAGTAGGATGTGCGGTGACAGCGCAAGTTTGGGAGAGGTTTTTAATTCAGGTCGGCTCGCCTTGCGCTATTCCAGTCGGCCAGCCAACCTTACAAGACCACTGGATTGCCGCTTGGAAGTCGGCAACAAAGCTAAGAAGAAAGGAGATTGATTCATGTGTCACTCTCATCTCCTGGGAGATCTGGAAGGAGCGCAATCAAAGAATTTTCAATAACGTGATGGCAACTAGCGAGCAGCTTCTCCAGTATATACTGGACGAGCACTGCCAATGGCGCTTGGCGGCTGCCGTTCGACTGGAGCAGCACAGCCGGCAGTAGTCCCTTACTCCCTGTCTGGCCAATCATTTTTGTTCATCGTCGGTCCCTCTCGCCCTCTCTCTCTCTCTGTGTGTGTGTGTGATGTAATGGGAAACTGAAATGTATGCTGGTCTTTGTCTTTTCTCTTATATCTTAATATAGTGCAAAGCTTTTGCACTTCCTTGAAAATTTTGATAATGAACAAGTATATAAAAAGTTACAGAATTGAAGTTAGTTATTATACAAAAAAGGACTGTCTATTTATTAGATGACTGAAATTTTCTTAAACAGTAAGTCATCTTTTTTATCCATTAGATCAATATTCAATCATATGACACATTAATCTTTGCATAAATCCAATTGTCACAACAAGTGACTTAAACTTAAGAAAATTTTAGATGACTTAAAAATAACAAGAAATTTAGAACGGGAATTGTTTTGCTGCTAATTTCTGTATAGTCATGCACGGGACACCTGACTACCTGATCATGCATTTTGCATGGTGCAACATATATGCATGCTATGATATGATGAAAACGCAACTACTTGACAAGTACAACCCATGGAGTCACTTCAATGTAAATTTTCTAGTTGTGTTTTGTATAGCGTCAAGTTCAAATATTTCATACACACATTTGCCGTCTATAAATAAAATAAAGCTATTATACGGTTCTTTGGTAATTAAGTGTGTGTGTGTGTGTATATATATATATATATATATATATATATATATATATATATATATATATATATATATATATATATATATATATATATATATAACATATCTAGTGTTTATGCCAATCTTGGCCATTGATCTGGATTGAACAGCCATGTAGGTCGGAGAATGCAGGGTGTGTTTAATGAAGGCGTATTAGAGGTGGGAGCATGCAGGGTGTTTAATTAATATGCATTAATGATTAAGTGGATTGGAGGTGGGAGCCGGCATTAATCTTGGTTGTTCAATTCAGATCCAACAGTCAAGATTGGCATTAGCACTTTAGCACTCAAATCAGCATTAGCACTAGGTTGGGCCTATTCAATAACCAGAGTATGGCAAGACAATTCCTCTTGATAATCCTTAGATCATTTTGTGGTGTGTTTTTATCGAGTGATTTTGTCAACAATATACTTTCCAGTCTTTCGTACTTGGCGTTTTCCAATGTTTTATAATGTTCCAAGCAGGGATGGAAACACCCTAAATAAGAAAAAGATGTTTTCCGAAGTTTTTTTAATGGGAACACTACGGTTTGTTGTAGAAATCGACAATGCTTGTTTTTAGTGGTGGGTTTATTAATTGTGAGAGCATAATTCTATAATATACAATGTAAAGAACTTTTAAATTTGTAAATTGTGTTTGCAGTCGATAAAGGAAAGCTTCAATCAATTTATCATATTTATCCACATAAATATCCTAACTATTCTCATGTGAGTTTGTTCTACATTGAGTTTCCTGGGCTTTGATAACTTGATTTGGATATGTGTCATCAATTTGCGTCATGTTTTTTTTATTAATTTGAAGCAATAACTTCCTTATATAAACACCTTAGTTACACCCTATATTTGAGTTGTATTTTGGTCTCAACTTTGAATTGGCTTAGAATAAAGCTTGAAACCTTTCTATATGCAAGCTTCTCTAGGACATGATTAATTACTTTGATCTTTGGCTTTGAGATGAGTTCAACAATTCTTCACATCCTATTGTAAACATTTGAATCACAAATGCAAGTTCTTAGAGTTTAGTTTCTGTGATTAAATCTCACCCTATTTGTTTGTAATCATCAAAGTCTCTGTTGATGAGTCATTTATGTTTTTTATTAATGTGTTTGAGCATTTGGCCTGTCATTTTGTAAGAAAACATAGTCAATTACCCCACCAGCCCAAAATTCTGTTCAACTCATCGATACGGTTAATTCTAACTTATTAAGATACAAATTTTCATACATATGTTGCACCTATATAAACATTGCAATTTTCATCGAAATTGTGAGTATGCTATCCATACAAATGGTGCAGCAGGGTATTACACTAGCCATGCATAATAAATCCACTTCTGCCATTTATTTCATTTCAATATTTACAAAAAAGCATCTTAAATTTATCTGGATTTTCCAGGCCCCTTGTGTGATAAATTGACACGACCTCCAATAAACATATTTGCCAATTATTTTATATAATTATATATTAGTGAAAACTAAAACAAATAATTATATTGAAATATATTTATGAAAAATCTGCTAACATCATTTCTATGTGACAAATCTAAATATTTTTAGTTTCAAAATTTTGACTTTACATGTTGTAAAATGACATCTATCTATTTGAAAATTATGGGAGTTTATGATAGTGCTGAGAGTAAGTACATCTCTAAATAAAATTTTAGACTGTGAGGCTCGGATTCGTATCCTCTGACATTGTGTTGTAATGTCACCGTGACATTACGTGAATCTCATCCATCTATTTAACAAACGAATGCATTAGATTAGTTGATGATTAGTTGGTTTTAAAAAAGTGCTACAATAATTTTTTTGGGAGCTAGTGCCGACCTCATCTTGTTCCCTTGTTTTTTCATCGGATGGATGAGATTCACGTAATGTCACGGTGATATTACAACACAATGTCAGAGGATACGAATCCGTGAGGCTCACACATGGATTAGATGTTGCATAGGTAATAACCAATTTTGATTCCATCTGCAATCATGGGGTCTTTGCGCTTTACTTTGGAACATGACAAACTTACTCTCCATGCTAATTTATTAAAGGTTGTTCCTTCTCATTGTCTTATATTCGATCCACAAGAAAATTTGGAAATGGCAGTTCAACAGTCCCAGTCGAAGAAAAAGGGTCCACAAAATTATCTAAAAACCACTCCTATAGCATCCAGGCTTAAAACATGTACTAGTACTAGATTTGAATTTAAGGGTGTGTTTCATATAGCTTAATCGTTTATTTATGGGTTTACAAGCTAAAATACAAGATAAATGTGCAACTTGTGTCAAGGCTTATTTGGGCATGAGTTACATAAAACCTCAGGTGTAAGCCAAAGTTTCAGTTAACCATAGGTTTTTCCTGCAAAAAATGCTTAGCTTAACACAAATCCGTTACTCCTTATCACGCCTAACTTATCGGGCCCACCTGGGGATGGTGAAATATAATAGACTTGCAAATAGGCAGGAATGGCACAGGGGGCTGTGAAATAAAAAAGGTAGGGTTAAGTGAACCATTTTTGCATAAATAAGGGCAGTTAAGTGAAATTGTGTTGATAAATGCAAACTAATTCTTGTGTCTATATACTGAGGAAGAGCATGGGATTATAGCCCACCTAGCCCCTGGTATAGCTAGTTCTGCCATTGCCCAAACCCATTCTCTAATACACCAAAATACTATATATCAACTATACACCTCTTTACTCTCCTTAAATATCCCCAAAGAGATAATCCTCCCCCAAACTCTCTCTCTTGCCGTTCTCCAATCTCCATGCATCACTTCATATTGTTATCTCATAATTCCTCTCCACATGTCGATAACCCCTACCAGGATAGAGGTACTAAAGTACCAAACATAGCACTAGAATTGTCCTTCCAACGTATCCAATACCATTCACCCCACATGCCTTGGCCTTCCCCATAAAAGATATCTTACGTACTACCTGTCTACCTCCGTCGTTTCAAATGTGATGTCATTTTAGAATGTATGTAGTCAAACGTTTCAAAGTTTATCCATTAAAATACACAGGAAAGTATTTAAATTAGTCATATAAAAATAATATTGTTAGATATATCATAAAAATAACTCCCAAAACTTTTTTATATTTTATAAACTTAATGGTCAAAGGTGTATATTGGAGACCACATGCCAATATCTAAAATAATATATATATATATATATATATATATATATATATATATATATATATATATATGAAGTCTTTTTCCTACTCCCGGATGTAGTTACTCCCTATTTCGTATCTCACAACGTAGGGAATATCTTTCGCAACCGAGAGTATGTATGTGTAGTATACGAATATATAAGACCACCTAGGTGGTATTCACACCTTTTCAGGGGGTGGTATATACAATTTTTTAGATATACTCCTTTTTATGTGCGAATATGAAGGTATTTACAAAATATGCTAAAAACTATAGACTCTCTTGCAATTTTTTCGTGTGGTTCACATTGGAGTATCTTATAATTAGTATATGAGTATACCCAAAGTGATAAAGGAGTGTGTCAAGTTCTTTTAGGTGGTATATCAGAGGTGGGAGTAACTACTCCCAGGAGTAGAAAGTATTTTTCCTATATATATATATATATATATATATATATATATATATGGGATGTATCTAATGCTAATGGATAATTCAGTGCTA
This sequence comes from Ampelocalamus luodianensis, assembly GCA_036346255.1. Taxonomy (NCBI): domain Eukaryota; kingdom Viridiplantae; phylum Streptophyta; class Magnoliopsida; order Poales; family Poaceae; genus Ampelocalamus; species Ampelocalamus luodianensis. The sequence goes on from CM070621.1 coordinate 24,051,699, forward strand.
AGGTGCTAATGCCAATCTTGACCGTTGGATTTAGATTGAACAACCAAGATTAATGCACTCTCTCACCTCTAAACCATTTAATTACCTTACATGCTCCCACATCCAATGCGTCTTCATTAATGCACCTTCATTAAACATCATGCATGCTTTCATATCCAACGGTCAAGATTGGCATTAACACCTTAGCACTGAATTATCCATTAGCACTAGATACGCCCATATATATATATATATATATATATATATATATAAAGCAAAGGAAGTACACAAAAAAAGGAATGAGCTAGTTCATATTTGGCTCTTACCTATATTTTATTTTCATTTCTTAGCTAGAGAGAAAACTTCCTCGTATTTTCCTAGCTTAATTCCTTTTACTATCAATGAACCCTCAAGTCGAACGTTTTAGTTGAACACTTGTCCACTAACTTCAACTGACTAGCCAGTTGTGAAACTGAAATAATTATCTCAACTTCAACGTGTGGATAATAATGTGATGATTAGATGATTCATGTGAGTTAGACCCTTTCGGGTACTCCTCTCTTTCCCAACGAGACGTACTTGCGTAAGAGTTAGGGTGGATATCCAGAATTTGATTCCCGGTGGATGGGATTCATACTCCCATTACTCCATGCTAAGAGCACACTCGCGTGTGTGCATGCGTGTATGGTGATGGTAGGGGTGTGTATGCATCCTAATTGTAAACTGGAAGAAAAAAAAAACTACAAGTGAATAGTGCATTTTGGCTTATATCTTGTATAGTAGATTACTTATACAACAATTTGAACAAACCTATTGACAAGGATTCTTGACCATGTCAATATTTTTTGTTAGAGCATCTGTTAAAGTAGGCCCACATATTAGGGGCCTACTTTATAATAGTTATGAACTTACAACCAGTATTAAAACGAAGTCTAATCCATTTTATTACAGCCATACTAGTTGCATAACAGTTTGAGTCATGAGACGACCAATCATTGATAACACATGACCAGTTATATAGTTTGGGCCATTCTCGATCAGCAAACCAGCTGGGAGATATGGTAGTTTCCTACGTGACTAACGTGAGAGCGGTTATTAGCGTATCTAGCAACTTACGACAGTTGGCTAAAAGACATAACAGTTCAAGACTCAACGAAAGAATGTGCGTGAAGACATAAGGTGCCTTTTTTAGCGGTATTAATTGTCACCCCTTCCATAGCTATAAAGGGTATAGCAAATGTATTATGTAACAAGAAGCAATAAGTTCTCAATACATCCATATCCATAATCTCAACTCTCCACGACCTTATTCTTATTGTATTCTTATACAAACACTCATTGTGTCCATAATAATAAAGGTATTCATCTAGATTGTGCTCTCATATTATTTTTCCGGTAAGCTCCATATTATACTCTTGGTCTGAATCATCGACACCTATACTCAACTGCCCTAGTGAGAATCTATAATCAGTCTATATAGGACATGTATATATATAACTGGAGGGTGCTAATTAATTTAGCTATAAGCATTAATATTTGTAGTGCGTATACATACTCACTACGGCCTATACACTTACTTTAGACAACTGAACAATTCTATATATAAATAAAGCACCTAACAACCAGGAGAAACCATAAAATTTACCATTATATATAGAATCATTCGAAGGAAAAAATATATATATATATTCAAGTTGAACAATGAGAAGGTCATAATTAAAACTTCAGAACCCTGAGGACTGAACTGAAAAGAATAGTCTTTGCATGGACGATGAGCAAAAGTAAGAAATACTAGAAAAGCAGTCGAATATATAATTACTTCAGAAAAAGAAAGCCCAACAAGAATTGTCTAAACGATAAGAAAATAAAGGGAAAAGGGGGAAATAAATCCAAAATGCACTTCGCATTCATCCAGTTTAATTACGCACATGGATATATAAAAACACTAGTACTATTCCCTCAGTTCGTTTTTTAGGATTTAGTTTTTCTTCTCAAATAGATGACGTTTTGGGTTTTCTAGGTAGTGTTTTCTCAAAGAGCCCTATTAAAAGCTGGTTGATATGAATGCAATTACTCTAATCCCCTCACTGCTAAGGGCATGTTCAATAGTTTGTTTTGTAGGTTATCTCTAACATCCTTCATGTAATCTTGAGGCAATTTTAGAAACAACTATTACAATACATTGTCTCTTGAGCTGTCTTTTTAAAGCTTCATGAGCATTTAAGTTTTACATAAATCAAGTGCCTTGTTTCGTGTGAATAAACGACGACTGTTCTCCAACAGCAAAAAGCTTCGTCGCTGGTACCTTGTTTCGCGTGATGCATCTGTTGCTTCGTGAGAGGACGACCTCATTCTCTCTTCTCTTTCACTCTCTTCCACGTCATCAGAAAATCTATATGATAACCTTAGAGACAACTGAAGTGGTACCATTGAAGATGCTCTAAGCTGTTGTTGGACTAGTGGAGTACTAATTACATATGATAGTCTTTAAGAGGGACAACTAAGTCTCAAATGAAGGGATTAAACACCACCTTGTTTTATTTGATAGGCTAGAACGTCTAATAAGTAATTCCGAACGGAGGGAGTATATTGCATGCAATGCTTAGCTGCTTGATTGATATGACGTGTGGAGGAAAAGTTCACTTGACATGTGACTTTGCAGGATGTAAATGACGGTTCGGAAGTCCGAGCGCAATCGAGTAGTACTTCTACACGGGACTCGACGAGGATAAGAAAACATTGGGAGAGATGCTATCTTCGATGGAACAGTAACTAATGGAACAGTAGCGTACAGATCTCAACACGTCGTAGAGGCTTTATAACACCACTACACCATCCATGTCTGGAGATCGCAATCTTTTTTCCCCCATCTGGTCTTGTTTCGACACTACTATCTTTGGATGAGTCGACAAAAAAGACGATCGATCTAGTGACCATGAATGGGAAAAGATACAGAAGGAAGAGATCTTAGTAGCTGGAAGGCCAGTGAAACAGAAATGCTAGAAATAGAAGAAAGAGGCAGCGAGTAGATGGATTGCTTCTTTATTCTTGCCCTTTATAGCAAGAGATCCAGTTAATAATCGAATCTTTCTTTTGAGGTATACAGGGGCCTACTGATCGAGCTCAAGAAATCTTCCTCGGGACGTGCAAGAACACAAGGCCTGTTGTGTCTGGTTTAATTTCCCGAACAGGGATCGAGAAATATAAGAAACAAAAAATAATAATTTGAACAAATAACTAAGAAGGCAATCGTCACTTCCGTGAGAGAAAAAGAGGGGTCTTCATCGTGTTTTAGTTGATTGAAGGCAAGATAATAGAGAAGATCGAGATTTATTTGGACAGATCTTGATGATCCCGGCGATCAACTGAGACCAGAAAGGAGGGGGCCGGAAATATGATGAACAGATAGTACTGATAACCGAAACCAAACAAGAAAACGAAGCTAAGACCGAAAAAGAAACGAGATGGCTTTCCAAAGAAAGGGATCTCTTGATCCGTTGTTTCAAGACACAAAGGATCAACACTAACAAGCCAAATCTATTTGTTCATGAGACCGGCCGGCTCCAATTAATCGAGGCGAAAGCAAAGAGGGGAAACCTAAAATGATCGAAAGGCGGTACAATTAGTTAATCGAAACTTGAATGGATTCCTTCTATCCTGTTAATGGTCATGTTTACACGCTGTTAATTAAGGCGACGTGTTGTGGGGGGCAGGAAGTTGAGTACACCGATGTGCGTACGTACCATGACGAGCTTGAGAACTCAAAGAGGCGGCCGCGGCCGGAGAAGATGATGAGCGCGACCTCGGCGTCGCACAGCAGAGAGAGCTCGTACGCCTTCTTGAGCAGCCCGTTCCGCCGCTTGGCGAACGTCACTTGCCGGCTTATCTTGTTCTCGATCCGTTTCAGCTCCAGCTTCCCGCGACCCATCTTCCTCCTCCTTCGGTTCTTCTTCTTCTTCTTCTTCTCCTCTCTCCCTCCCTCTCTCCTGCTCTCTCCTGTTACTTTATGCAGCTAGCTAGAGGGATATCTGATTATATGCTTGGTGCCATAAGTCTCTCTCTCTCTCATCTCTAGATGTCTCTTAGCTATCAAACTGTCCATCAGTAGCGATCACTCGGCCACCCGTTGCCTGTCCTCTCTCCCCTCTCTCTCTCTCACACACACACAAACTTGGTACTGTAGCTTTTGGGGAGGTGGTGGCGTGCCCCCTCACTGACGATCGCATAATGATGTGCGAGCGAGCGAGAGGGGTCGACGTCAATAATCTCTCTATCACGCTCGCAATCGAGGAGGAGAGGGAGGCGTGTACGAGCGCAGCAGTAAATGTGGCCGTACGTCACGTAGCTGAACCGAGGCGGAATGGCAGAGAGTGGGCGACGCGTGTCGACGAGCGTGTGGCTCGCGGCCTGCGGGCGGAAGTAACCGACAAGTTAGACCCACGACCAGCTTGCTGCTATTCAGCTCAGCTACTAGGGCTTGCAGGGCTTTCCTTTCCTGTCAGTTCTCTTTCTGTTGGACCCAAAAATCGATTAAAGTGGTTGAATAGGATCACTCAGTATTTTTCTTTTTCACTTCAATAGCTAGCTACGAAGATTAGATGTACAATAACACAGCGGAAGTTTTGCGTTAAAACCGAAAAACCGCGAGGGCAAATCCCCCTGGCCAGTTTGACCGCCGGTTGTAGGGTCAACCGTCTAAAGTGATCTCAAATTGATCTAACTTTTGATTTCGATATCTAGATTCTCTATGATTTCAAATATAGCTCATCAAGAAGGTCCAAAACTTATTTCAATCGACGATCGGGATGATCGAAGCCAAAGTTACACGAATTTTTTTATCGGTATCAACAAGGCACGAAAACTAGGAAAAATCAAATTTTAATCTAAAAACTTGTTCATAGGTGGAAAATGGTCAAGATGATCATATATCAATTCCTACATATCCTAGCAAACTAGATCGCAGCAAAAGAGACAATCAAAACCATAAGAACACAAAAAAAATCTCAAAAGCAATAAAGAGAGAACAAGAATAAGATAGAACTCATCTTGGGACAAACACCTGGACACCATTATCAGTTATTTAACACACTAATATTAGGATTATCTACCCATGTTCTCCACACTCCCCCTCATGCTACAGATTTCAGTGAATTCCCCCTTGTTTTTATCTTGGAAAAGAAAGGAAACTGGATCTCTGTCTCGTATCGGGTTCAAAATGCTGGGGGTCTTCGCAAGCAGGTATCCAGGATTCCGGGTGGAATAATGGAGTGCGTACTCATGCACGAACGAATCTTTGTTTGAAAGAAAATTAGAGCTAAACTTTTAGTCTGAATCTGTGTCCACGATTTTATTTGTATTTTGCCGCTGCGATTAGTTCAAATAATAGAGAACACTTGCCCCGAATTTATTTGGATCCTTCAATTCAGTTCAATAAAAAGTGCTGGTAGCTAGGTAGAAACTCCAATGGTGAGCATGCATGTTTAATTTCCTACATGTGGAAAGACTGCACTAGTTAGCCTCACTGTACAGCAATGGGTGGTTTTTAGCTCATATGGATATGGGTATATTATTTATGGGTGACCTGTGTGATCTCAAGTAAAAATATTTGGTGGTTGGTAACCCTATTTAAATAGCCAAATCTCCCATCACTACTACAGGTAAGGTCTTTATAGACGGTTTAAAAACGTCATCATAGACGATTTTATAAACCATCTGAGTTTATGGGTCAATAATGACATGAAGTCATCACAGACGGTTCAAAAACAGTCTGTGAGAAAAGCTATCACAAACGATTCCAAACAAGAACCGTCTGTGATAAATTACTTATCACAGACGGTTCTTGTTCAAAACCGTCTATGATAATCTATTTTCACAAACGGTTCTGAACAAGAACCATAATTACTTATCACAGATGGTTCTTGTTCAGAACCGTCTGTGATAGTTTTCTATTGCAAAAAAAAAAACGAATTTTGAGCCAAACCAATCAATTGCTGGATAATAGTTTTCATATGTAACCTCTAGCAAGACAACTAAAATTCAATTAAAATTCTGATGGCAAACACATTGTAGGAGAGACATATTTAGCAAAAGAAAAACCAAAAGGTTTCACAACATCCCCTCCGAATGGGAAAAAAAGAATAAAATTACAAAGTTAAACTAGCTAGAATCCATCAGTGCCTCCAAGCTCCTGAAGAACACATCAGTTTCTTGGATTGGTCTTGTGAGCTCCTCTATGTACCTCACCAGCATATCACAGACTGTTCTTGCCTGTCATCCGAATTCGACTCAAGCTCGTTGGCAAGGATAATTAGAGATGACCGAAAACCTCCGGCGGCTCTCCGGCACTAGGTACAAATAAAATAAGAACCATCAAACAACCAACAAATTATGTATGTTTTTTGGATATACACGTACCTTTCGGTAGTCTACCTCCTGCGGCAGACATGAAGCTCATGTGCGTCCCTCCTCCTCCTCCTCGTCGGCTGCATCTCCTTGCCGAACCGCGCTGGGGAATCGAGGGTGGTCGCCGGAACTCAGCGTGGGGAGGGGAGAGGGAGAGACTGATGGAAGACAAGACGGGGGTTGGTATAATATATAAGGACAACGCCAAAATATTTCGCCTCCTGCGCAAGTATTCAAAAAATTTCGCGAATCACAGACGGTTTCAAACAAAAACCGTCTATGATGAGCTAGTATCACAGACGGTTCATATTAAAAACTGTTTGTGAAAAGTATCTCCCGATTTTACCTGAATCTGTGACTTGAAATCACTATGTCGGGATTTCATCTCGCATGGGTGATTCAACTCAATAGGGTCTTCTTGCTAAACAATACCAAATATCGAACTCCCCGGCCAACCCACCAAAGGTAGTGTGTTTGACTTACGGGCTGGGCGAGTCGATGTGGGTAAAGTTGTATCCCCCTGCATGGTGTAAATCTATTTGAATAACCATGTCCACGATCACGGACGACCACTTGGATTTGGGAGTCATTGTTGTTAGACTTATAATTAAAATTTGGCATGGTTACAACTTAGGTTCGCCATGAATGGGATATTCATGCATTTAGTTTATCAAAGTGGGCTTCCACTTTGGTATTATTTGATCTATATAATTATGTATGTCTTTTGTACTTTTTTTACTAAATAATTATTTACAAAAATGGCAATTTTAAACTACATGGTGTAGGGATATAAAATTGTGTGTTTATGCAAAACTAAGCCTCTAAAGCCGCTCTTTGGACAGCCACTAGCATATATAATTTTTATTTGTGTAAGACTCACGAGTATAATTTTGTACTTAACCCGGTTCTGCTTGTTCAGGTGAGGAAGATTTCACGCCCGATGAGTTTGTTAATGCCGATTTAGGTGATGCTAATGAATAGTATTATTCTTTAACTCCTAGTCGGTTGCCTTAGGTTTGGGCACACCTTGCTGGATCCTTTTGGTTTATTTACTTTCCTTTCACTGCTATTTAATGTTATTATTTGAATTTGGTTGGTTGTCCGCTTTTGTAATAGTTGTATACTTAAGTCTTATGTTGTATGTCTTTCGATATATTGTTGTATGAACTTTGTATGACTATGATTGATGTTGTTAAGGGTATGTGCGTACTGGTCGCTGATCTTGGGAGCCAACATGTGACACATACCCGTTGTTTTGAAACCCCTTTTAACTCCTTTAAGTGTGTACTCAGACTGTTGGAGAACCGGTCACCATGTAGCATCCGCAGAGGAGCAGTATGCATGGTCACCATCGCTCTAACTCAGCTGGGTGCCCTCACTTAGATGGAGTTAAATTGGATTTCATCTCTCTGAGGCCCAGAGTTATTTTCATAAGACCGGGAAGGCCTCGTTCTTACGAAAATAACCCGGGGGGTCCTCACCATTCGAATCAAAGTAGTTTTGAAAAACTGAGTTCAACATGTTCAAAGGTAGAACTTTCCTTTAAATAAGTCTTGGTACTGGTTTTGAACATGATCAACTCCTCCTTCCTTGAAAGCTCCCGAAGTATCAATGTATAATCATAAACAAAAGCGAAAATCTAAATAAATACAAAACAGAGCAAAAATAAACTACAAAAAAAAATCACAAGAAGATAGGGCTTGAATTTAGATGAATTTAAAAACTTGAATGGACTCAATCGGAGTTCGTATGAGGAAGAACGGGCTCTTAGAAGATTTAAATCTAAGAAAAAGAGGAAGAAAACACTATTTTGAATTTTCATAATTTTCTTTCTAAAGGGAATTCTAAAATATTACATCAGCATGACATCAACAATGAATTTTGGAATTAAAATAAAATCCAAAAAATAGGAAATATAGGTTGATAGGTGGGACCCTCGGTCTATGGACCGGGTCTATGGGTTTTGGTCTACTGGTCTATGGCTCACGGGTTCATGGAATAGTGGACTGACATGTGGGGTCCACATGTTAGTGGCTTGCTCCACCATGGACTAAGTCCATGCTGACCATGGTTTAGGGTTTCGTCTCGGTGGCATTGAGGTGGCTAGGGTTTCCAAACGTTGCGCACATGTGGCCAACACGGAGGCGACACGTACTACGAAAGGGGGATGACGTGGCTGTGACTGCAAGGCAAAGCTGACATGGTGCTGGTTTGACTGGCATGGCACTAATGTGGCAGCCTGGCGGCAGACAAGTAAGTGACGAGGCTGATATGGATGAAGACGTGGACGACAGTGATGGCGGTGGCGCTCGGGTTTTGATGGGCGCCGATGATTGCGGCCATGACAGCGAACGCAAAGGTGCACAATGTGTAGCTGAGGCAATGGCGAGCTCAACGGTGCACGCATGGCAACCAGATGGTGGACGACGACAAGGTCTAAGAGGCGGCGCAGATCTGACTCTTGGTGCAACGGCGCTACGACGATGTCCCAGTGATGTTAAGCTGATGGTGGACTAGATCTGGTTGACGCGATCCAACGGTGGTGACCATGAGGTCTAGGGCTCACCGACGACGAAGGTTTTGGCGACGACATTTCTTCTTGACGCGACTTCGGCGGCTAGGGTTGAGGTACGGAGGCCGGGAGAGTACGAGGTGTGAACACCAAGGAAAGCAAGGCAGCGGCGGATTCCAACTCATAACCGAGTCGTAGACGATGAACAGGGGGTGGGGCCCACATGTCAACGATGGTGGCTCGGGCGAACCCGCGTAACACACGACACGCGTGCGGCCGATAGGTGGGTCCAGGGCGCGGGCGAGCAGGAGAGAGAGGGAAGCAGGTTGTACAAGGAAATGGGCTAGGACAAACAAGAGATGGGTTGGAGAATAGGGATTCGGCATAGAGATTTAAATAGATTTTCTGTCATGAGATTTAAATAGATTTTCTATTTTAAAAATAACATAAAATCCAAATGAAAAATTAAAAATAGCAAATGAACTCGAAAAAGTTCCAAAAAAAATCTGGAAAATACTTCCAAGCACAAAGAAGTCAAATAAAATAGTTTTGGAATTAATTGATGTATAGATTAGTCACATTAAATTGTTTTGACATTTCAAAGTCCATTTAATCTTTAACAAATTCAAATAAAACTTGGTGAAATTTTCCAAGGGACTAAACAACTTAAAAAGGTTTTAAAACTCAAAAAATTGGGATGTTACAGTGGTGGCAGCATCCAAATCTGTGAGGACAATGACGGCGGGAGGCGGGACGTGTCAGGAGAGGGCGATTGGAGAAGAGAGGTAGCGGGGAGGGGAGGGGAGAGACCGGAATTGGGAGGGCGGCGACGTTCGAATCTCGGAGGGTGGCGGCGGCGGGATGCAAGAAGTGCCAGGAGAGGGCGACCGAAGAAGAGGGACAGCGAGGAGTGGAGAGGAGAGATCAGAACGGGGGGAGGCGGCAGTGCCTAGGAGCGAGAGGGAGGCGGCAGAGCCCCAAAGTGAGGCGTGGAAGCGCGTGGCAGAAGATCCGTGTCGAGGGAGGAGAGAAATGAGAGTGGAGAGTTGAGGAATTTGGGGTTTTATACGGTGGTAGGGGTGGGTAATTTCTCTCAACTTCAATGGCACTCTCTCTTTTTTGTTCCACAAAAGCCATGAAAGTTATTGAATAGGAATATTGTAGGGAAACGGGTAGGCTACACTAGCGCAAATTAAAAAATTCTACCCGTAAACCAAGATCACTGCAGTTATAGATCACGGTCTTACCACTAGACGCGCAGGTGCGGAAGTTGATGCAGCACGTCGGGGCAGAGTAGTCGTACTAAATTGATGCAGCACGTCGGGGCAGAGTAGTCGTACTACTTCCTCATCCTCGTCGTGGCGTCCCACGTATAGCTCCTCTCTTGCGGTTCGTCCCAACGCTACAGGTGCAGCGCCTTCAAAGGTATCCACACGTACGGGAGGAAGCGACGCACGCCGAACTACTAGATCCGCGCGAGCGACTAGGGCGTGGGAGGGGTGGCGTCCAGGGTTTGAGGATGTCACAAAAAACTCATCCCTCAACCAGTGCGCCCCTGCCCTCCTTTTATAGACGTCCTTATAATGGGCTTCTACGAATAGAGGCCCATTAGGACTCAATGCCCTGTCTAATTTGGATCCAATCCGAATTAGGCTTCAGCCCCTTAAGTGTGTGACCCTATAGGTTCACGTATGTTTAGACATGATGCAAGTACACATACTTGGTCAATAGTTGGTAGCGGCCTCTAGCAAGACGTGTCAACTCCTAAACGCACGTAAAGATCATATCGGACGAACCATCACAACGTTATGTACATACCAATCCCTTTGCCTCACGATATTCGGTCGAGCTCCAAGCTGACCACTCTTTCTCGATCCTGTGATCCGGAATCTCTTACTAGGTTAACTCTTAACCTTAAGTAGCATGACCATACATTTCTGGATCCGATCACTCGAGGGCCCCAGAGATATCTCTCTCAGGTAGAGAGGGGCAAATCTTATCTCGACTGACCATGCCTCGCAGCATGCTTCATGACAAACCCGAAAGCTACCTTTATAACTATCCAGTTACGGAGTAGCGTTTGATAGCCCCTAAGTAGGTTGATTCATATCTCAAGTACATGCGACAATCTCAGGTCTAAGGACAAGGCGTACACATTGTGTAGAGAGAACCATAAGTATAATTGCTATGTCTCATGTTGGGTCGGTCCAACCCCATGTTCTAAACATGTGTCCACATTATTGGTTTGACATCTCCATGTCTATGACCTGTGAAACATGGTCATCAACCGATACATGTGCTAATCCATCATTCACGTGTGTCCTCACATGAACTCCGACTAGGGACAACTTTAGAATAACCATACAAGTAAAGAGTTTCACAGACAAGTCACATACTTGTTAATCAACACAAAGGCAATATTCAAGGAATATTTATTAAATCATGGATACAACGAAATATCATCATCAATATGATTGCCTCTAGGGCATATCTCCAACAAATATAACTACAGTTATCCCCAAATATAGCAATTTTAAATGAACATACACATATGCATAATAGATTTTACAAAAAAAAAGTATAATAATTAAAATATTAGGATCAACATGGTCAAAGGAGGTGTCTGCCCTGCTCTAGTTGCTCTCAATAAGAGGATGAAGGATTGCCATAAATTTCGTTCGGGGTATCGACATCTATTCAAAAAGACCCGATAGAAAATTAAATATAGAAAAATAATTTTAACAGCAACAAAAGTCTAGTATTTTTACATATTCAGACATAGCATGATTTTATATGAATTTAGAAAAAAAAAATCATGTGATTTGGAGTTGATATGTGAAAGTTATTAGCATTTCAATTTGCTCCGGTTTTGAAATTCTAGAAAATAATAAAAGGGTGACATCGAAAGTGTATTATCTAAGGTTTACACTTTTCAACAGAGAAAGTGTATTTTCCTCTGAGTTCTACTGAGGTTTACGCTTTTCAATAGAGAAAACGTATTTTTCTCTAAACGGAAAGCGGCCTTTCTCATTTTTTTTCAAATCTTATTAACTTACGTGTGGGGCCTACTTATCAGTTTCTCATAGTTTTATTTTCTGGATTTTTATTTATAAAATAGAGGCAGACCCACATACCATAGACTCATTATTTATTAACTAAATGATTAAACCTATTTTTTATTTTAATTATCTGACGACTAGGTCCACATGTTAGTCTCTCGATTTTAAAACATATTTTAAAACCAAGAATAGTGCGTGGTCTCACATGTGAGTGACACATTTACTAAAAATGTTTTAAATTAGATTTCTGTTAATATTTTCGGTTGGTCCCACCTGTCATACACTTATTACACTTAACCACTGTCATTAAGTGTTAACTAAATCCTAAACGCGAGTGGGTCCCACAGGTTAGAGAGAGAGGGAAGGAGAGCAGAGCTGCTCATGGCCGATGGCTTGGTGAACTCGCCGACGGTGAACGACGTGATGGGCAGTGACGTTGAGTAGCGGGATGGAAAGAGGGAAGCAGGGCGAAGTAATGTGCAGTGGCGGTGGCGACAAAGATGGCCAGAGGCAGCATTACGGCGGCGAGGAGCAGCGGAATGCCTCGGGTCCGTGATGTACTTCGCGTAGGAGGCATCCCTCGGGCTAAAGGGGTGGCGCACTGGACTCAGCGAGTCCAGGCAATGCTAATGGACCAGACACGAGGACCTAACGTCATCAGAGGCAAGCTGACGGCATGCAACCCGGTCAAAAAGCCCATGTCCTGAAGTGTCAGCGCCATCTCTCCACACCAAAAGTGGAACGTATGTATCTCTGGCCTCTATCAGTCAACTAGCGCCGTAAGGAAGCACTGGTCGTATGGAAACCACCTTGACTTAAGACTACTGCCCGCGACATCCTGTTCGTTCTTCCACGTCTCCTTCATCATCCTCGCTAGTGGAGGGATGCCTACTTCTCTCAACCTATGTAGAAAGGATTAAGAATATACGTGAGTCCGCCCACACAAGTCAGACTGAAATTGAGTACACAAAGGTGGCAACTACATGTACCACGGAACCCAACGTGGGTCCACCCTCTATGCCCTCATGAGCGTGCGCAACTGCCACACGCCAAGCTCAATGGGCTCCTCGCCCTCCCGGGGGAGGATGGTATTGAGTCGGCTACAGTGAGTTGCATCAACGGTCGGGTCAAGCACTCATACAGCCATTGTGCGGTGTCTCCTAAGGCTGCCACACCTAAAAATTATGTGCGTACATTGTAAATACTACGAAACATACACAAAAAGTAATAAGAAGAGACATATCTAATTAATTCAATTATTGCACCAAAAAATATATTGCACGATTAGTGAAATATCTGGAACTGATCTACACACAACTATAATGACGCACTACATGACACTACAGAACATAGCAATACATTGCATATAAAAGTATGTAATTCACTCAGTAATTGGGAAAAATTCAATTAAGATCTGGAATTTTTATAGAAATTTTAGAGCTATCTTGCTATTTTCCTTGTTTAAAAGGTATTTTCGGTATTTACAAAATATTTATCATGCAAAAATGAGAACCAAATTGAAGCTGGCAATATTTTAATTAAGATCCACACACCCTATTTAGCTACTCTAGAATTTCAATATAATTTTTGGAGCCATCTTGCTATATTCTTAGTTTAAAAGGTATTGTTTGCATTTACAAAATATTTACCATGCAAAAATGAGAATCAAATTGAAGCTAACAACATTTTAATTAAGAGCCACACACCCTATTTAGCTACTCTGTAATTTTTATAAAATTGTTAGAGCTATCTTGCTATTTTCCTTGTTTAAAAGGTATTTTTGGCATTAACAAAATATTTATCATGGAAAAATAAGAACCAAATTGAAGCTGACAATATTTTAATTCAGATCCACACACACCTTATTTAGCTACTCTGGAATTTCAATATAATTTTTAGAGCTATCTTGCTATTTTTCTAGTTTAAAAGGTATTCTTGCCATTTACAAAATATTTACCGTACAAAAAAAGAACCAAATTGAAGCTGAGAATATTTTAATTAAGCTATAAACACCCTATTTAACTACTCTAAATTTTTTGTAAAATTTTTAGTGCTACCTTGCTATTTTTCCAGTTTAAAAAGTATTTTCAGCGTTCCAAAATTATTTACCGTGCAAAAATGAAAACCTTGAATTTTTTTAGCTTTGTTTGGTATTTGTGTAGATTTAATCTAAATCAGCAACATACTACACCATAAATAACATTTATACGACAATCTAAACTACACAGCTAAAATGTTGTACTACAACAGACTACACTACAACTCAAATTATCTAATGAAATAATTCTATGTCGCTAGTTTTTTTTTTTTTTTTGCTAACATACCATGGTTTTGAATTTAATTACAAAGTTGCAAGAATATTTACCTGCAATGTGGGCGACCGGATCTGCTTCTCTCTCTCTCTCCTTCACTATGAACCGACAGTGCTTCGCTACGTCACTTTCCCCCTCTCCTCCTCTCCCTTCTCTCCCTCTTCTCTTTTTCTCTGAATTATAATGACTCTTAGGCCGAATTTTGGGGTTTATATAGGGTAGACTCTGTCGCCAGTCTCTATCGCCGGTGGAACTCGCCATTTGAAATAGCGACAGGAGCCTATTTTTGAAAAAAATGACTATTTATTTTTATAACTTTTAATTAAAATAATATTATTTTAAAAATATACTTCTTGTAACAATTGTCACAAAAACAATTCATGATGCATATATATTGTCATATTTCCATATGATTGATGTACTACTGCATTAGTATTGGAATTTTTGGCGCAAATAGCACGTTTGCGTGCGTTATTACGGAAGTAGCGGCTGTCGTGACAAATTAGCAATTCTAGAGCCTTGTTCGCACGGTCACCGACCGGACGCGATGTCTACGAGATACGTCACCTCGTCCGGCCAGTCATAGACTAGACACCCCTCCATGTCGCTCGTTCGGCCGGCCACAGGCCGGACGACCCTCGCGCTTGTCTTCGGGCCCCAAGACATGCAGCGCGGCCTCGTGTGCCTCGAACGGGCGGCCGCCGCTGGCCACAAGGCCGCGGCCTACGTGCTCGGCCTCCTCCTCTACACGATCGGCGAAGCGCGCGACGTTGGGAAGCACTACATCAGCTAGGTCGAGGGCTAGCCGGCCGACGACGGATGTGAGACGGCGAAGAGGACCTGTGAGGACCCGGAATATTTAACTAGTAACACTTAACCTCCAAATGGTTCTAGCATTACTAATTAAACATTCTAAGCCTCGATGGACATATGTTTCCCAGAATTGCAACATATGCGCATCATCACAAAATTACACATCATTTCCATACAACGATATCACTAAGTTCAATAACAACATAAAGTAAAGTTATTACAAAAGAGAGCCGACCGGCCAAATAGAATAATATACAAGAATGACAGCGGAAGCAAAATGTGCCATAAGATGGCTAGAACAAAAGTCGACCGGTTAGCCACACACCCACAAGGCAACCGACCGGCCGCTAAGCTAGTCGCTCATAAGCTACCACAACACACTCACAAAAGTGAGGCCCTTGAGCTCACCTCCTTCCTCTGCAACAAAACAATTAAGCATAGCATCCGAGCACAAAGATTGTCTTTGTACCCAAGATCGACGTGTGGAATAGCGCACCTATTCATAACTACATGCAAGCTTGTTTAGGTGGAGGTTGTATGTCTCATTTTGCATGAAGCCAACTTTATTTGCAATAATGTAATACATTTAAAAGCAAGTTTGCAAATCTGTTTTTAATGTTGAAATAACGATAATAAAGATACATACAAGTAACCACACAAGTGACTATCCCAATAGCCACCACAACATAGCACGAATCACGATTCGTACCACCCATCAAGTTTTAATTTAAAAGGTTGTAGTCTAACTCTTGAAAGACCTCCCCAAGCGTGTCCATAACCTAGGGCGAGGCTATTCGAATAGTTTTAACCTGCGCAGGTGTACCAATGTACCCACACTTGGACCGCCTTTAAGCCAAAAGCACACTTCCGTAGGTATGCCTACACGGCTAAGTCCTACGAGACGCTTTCCAATATTGTGTATTAGCTACGAGCCGCTCGTATGGGTAGAAACACCATACGCTTACATTGCAAGCCGAAAGACAACAAATCCCATCCCGGTGAAGTCTTTCGGACACTACAATCTCCCAACACCATCCCTCCCGCGACCTCCTGCGACCGGAGCCAATACACGCCAAAGTACTAAGTCAAGAGAGGTCCCATACCCTCTAGTGTGGTTAGCACGCTAAAATGCTTGGTTTAGTGTAACAAGATGTTCGGTCCTTGTTGACTTAGGCACCATTCCAGTCACACCGAGAATCACACCAACATACCATTGTGCCCAAGTCTAAATCATTTTGCTTTTAGTTTTAGTTTTCATAAGTAGACATGGCACAAGGTGGAAATCATAACTCATAATAAGTTTTGTGTGATCAAGGTTATCGACAAGTCGATAACCGCCCATTTCTACCGGCTAAGCATGGCTAAGCAATTAATTCGCAACTACTAAGTGACAAGAGCCCATCCACGAACTCTAAATCACAGCAAGTAACCTAGGCTCATGGTAGTAGAGAATAATCATTTGCTAAGGAAATGCATCTACTAGGCCAACTATTAAAACAAAGTAGCAATGCATACATAGAATTTGTAATCAACATAAATACTTAAAATACTGGGATTAACATGATCAAACTGCTTGCCTTCTTGCTGCTGCTCAATTGGTTGCGGAGGATCGTTCTCGGGATTACCGCAAATGTCGAATCCTAAGCGAAAGTCAAAAAGAACCAAGAACAACCAATAAGACGAACCACAAATAAACAAAAGAGCAAGCAAAACTTAACCAAATGCGACGAAATTTACACATAAGGTAGAATACGAATATACCTAGACATAGAAACTGGAAAAACCTAATTTGGATTTGTGGTGCAAAAGATATTGCCTAAACATACAATTTCGGCCATAATTAACACTGTAGCAAAAATATTTTCTAGAAAGATTTTGAAGCTGAAATTTTTATGGTAGCTACCTACTGGTATTGAAATAACCCATATAAAATTTCAGGTCATTTGGAGTTAAAGTGATTTAGTTATGATTTTTCTAAGATGCAAAATTGGCATAATGCACTTTCCAGGAGCATAAATATGTTCAAAGCTAATTTCTGATGAAGTATACCAACAGAGGGTTCTCTAGAATTTATCATATGTATTTTGCATTTACAGAGAATTACTGGTGCATTTTATAAGTCTCCTGAATTTTCTAAATCTTTGAAAATAGGTACTAAATCATTAACCAAGGTTTCATTACAATCTTGGAACTACCATCATTTTTATATTAACATTGGGTTAATAACAAACTTATCAAGGTTGGAATCATTCATTTTGGACATACACAGAGCAAGATATGCATTTTCTAAAGTTTTATTCATTTTCTGAATATTCAAAATGACAAATCAAGTTATTCCTAGTTATGCAATTTTACACACAGAACATGCTCAAATCCATTTTTATAATAAACTAAAGTGATAACATAATTTATTACAGATTGGAATTAACCAAAAGCGATTAAAATGAATTAGTTATGAGTTTCTAAAGTTTTACATCATTTTCATTGTTAAACAATTACTTACCAAATACGAAACAACCCTAATAACGAGAAAATGGCGTGGACCATTCTCCACCCTTGATCGAAAATCCTACGCTCACGCGCACGAAACAGCGCGCGCGCGCGAAGTCACTAGAAGCCCACCGTTGGATCAAGATCCAACGGCTCACGCAGTGTATGCAACCGGACGATGCGGTTGCCTCGGTGAACTACGCACCGCAGATCTAAGGATGAACGGCTCGAATCCATATCTAACCGGAAGGTCCGATTGCACTCATGATCTCACCGCAGATCACGAGATGGACGGTCCAGGATGATGAGGGGAACCGGATGGTCCGAACGCATACAAGATCTAGGCCGTTGATCAAGGGATCGACGGTGGCTATTGATTGAAGTTCAAAAAGAGGTACTTGACGGGTGGGACCGCATGTCGGTGACTCGAGTCACGATCGCAACGATTTAACCCACGCAGCACGCAGCACCGGCCACAAGTCGGCGACTAAGCGGGCGGTTAAGACCAAATTAATGATTCTAATGATTGACATTAAATGGACTCTAATGATCTGCGAGATTTGATTTTAATCCTCGGGCCCACAAGTCGCTGGCTCAAGAATAATGATTAAGACACAATTAATAACTAATGATCACCATTAATGTGCCTAAACAAATGACCAACGGAGTCTTGTCGCAAAACCCGAGTGTCTTTGACGGCTAACAGCGGCGACAACGCGCATGCGGCGCCACCAAGCACCAAAATGGAATCGCAATAGCACAACGAGTCTAACGGTAGCATTCTCGCCGCGAGGATCGAACGCCGGCTGGCCGGAAAATGAAAACGGAGCTTTATCGCTAAACATGAAAATAGCGAAAGCTCCATTGCGGTCCAAGGAAGCGGGTGCGAGCTTCTAAGGACTAATAAGAAGCTACCTTAGCGACTAGAAGCTTCAAGATGGCCGAGATGCTTGATCAAGGTGAAGGCTCACGGACTTGAAGAAGAAGGTTCAAATTGACACTCGAGCCAAATGAGTGATACCAAAGTATCAAAATAGCTTCATTATGATCCACGAAGCTATAAGAGCAAAGAATTGGAAAATGGAGCACTCACTTTGGTGAGGAAGAAGATGACCAATTTCGCCGAATTTGAACAAACCCCAAATTGGACAATTCACGAGAATCAAATCCAAAATTAAGTGAGGGAAATGTTCAAGGAAGTAAATGAACAAGGTTAGGGCAAAGAAACATGAAGGAGGACCACTGGAACACCAAGAACATCAATGGAGCTCCACGGGTCAACAATGGCGATTTGCCATTTTTGAGGTATTAAGCTCCAATCTTTGTGAGTGAAGCTTGGTGGTGGTCTAAAGAGATACTAGGAAGCAATGAGGGTGCTTATAAAGCCACGAAAGTGTTAGGGTTTGCACCCTCCTCTCTCGGCGGCAAAACACAAAGCACCACGCACGGCACGACAAGGAAAAGAGGTGAAGACGTGCATTAGGGCATGGCCTAGCTCGGTGCACCTCCCATACTCCTACACGTCGGCTAGGGTGGCTTTAGGAGCAAGAAATGACCTCACCATGCCTTGCAATGTTTTCGCACGCGGAGGTTGAAGATGACCAACAATAAAAGCTCGGGCGATTCACACCGTTGGATGAAACGCGAACGGTGAGATAGTGCCACGCCTACCGTGTTTATAACACAACGGGAAGATTGCGAGCCTTGATTAGAAATGGATGGCTCGAGATAGCTCCACGTTGCAAACTCAAATTACAACGAAGAAGTGCGCGGCGTTGGATTTTAATCCAACGGCTCCGATTCAAAATCGCAACCGAGGGTCCAAGGGTTCGGAAATCTCGGCGGTTGGATTGCGATCTAACGGTTGACAATCAATCTTGCAACCGAAGGTCCGAACGATCTGCGCGCGGCCGTGCGATTTAGATCTAACGGTTGAGAATGCGCGCGTTTTAAAGGGAGGCTCGGTGCGATTAGTTGATTCGATCAAATCGATTGACTCGAGCCCAGTCCGACTCGAACCCAAGTAACATAAAACCAAGTTTGACTTTGAAAAAGAACAGAGACTTTGAAAGATTTATTTGAGGTAGCAAAATAACTCCGAAATTATGAAAATTTTACTGAAGTTTGCTAACTCAGATATTAACCTTGTGTAAAATTTTCAGAGGTTTTTATGCTGTGAATAAATTTCCAAAAATTCTACAAGGCTCTGTTTTAATATTTGACTGAGAGTCAAACAGTTTGATCGCCTCTAAAAATATTCAAACAATTTCTAAAAATTGTGAAATTTTTCAGAGGGGTCACTTACCATCACAGAGACTTAGGAAAAATATTTTCAGAGGGTGATCATAAGATTTGACAAGATTGTTTTTGGAATAGCAAGATTTGGATCAACAAGACTTGTGACAATGTATTTCCACACTTCCTTGTACAAGAATTTCTTGGCACCACAGGAAATACATGATGTAAGAAAAAGTTTTAATTTCTACTGATTTTCTTACATTTGAAACACAAGCCCAAAATTGGGATGTTACAACTCTCCCCCCCTTACAAGAATCTCGACCCGAGATTCTGTTTACTCGGAGAAGAAAGAAGGAAAATCGCACGAAGGCGATCTTGGCGCTCCCAAGTTGCTTCATCTTCGAATGGTTTGACCATCAACCTTAAGGAACTTGATGACACGGTTCCTCGTCCTCCGCTCGATTCCTCAAGAATACGAGCAGGATGCTCGTGGTAGGTCAAATTCTCCCGCACATCGAGAACCTCCAATGGAGCTTCCTCGATCGGACGCGAGGCACTTCTTCGTGTGAAACATGGAACACATCATGCACCCCCTCAAGTGCACCGGTAGCTCCAATCAGACGCGATCGCTCCAACTTTCTCGATGATACGGTGGGCCCAACATATCGAGGAGCCAACTTGCCCTTGATGCCAAAACGCGATGGCCCTTCAAGGGTGAGACTTTGAGATACACAAAGTCATTGGGCTCAAAGCTCAACTCACGGCGACGACGATCCGCATAGCTCTTCGCTCGGGTGGGCGTGCGCAGATGCTCGCGGATCAATCGAACTTGACTTTCGGCCTCATTGATCGAATCGAGCGAAAAATTGCCGCCACCACCTCGACCAGTTCAACGGGTTCGCATCTCCTCCCATACAAAGCCTCAAATGGTGCCATGCCAAGACGGCTCGAAATCGTTGTTGTAGGAGAACTTCGGCAAATGGTAGGCACTTCTCCCACTTCTTCCCATAGGAAAGAACACAAGCACGAAGCATATCTTCCAACACTTGGTTGACTCGCTCCGTCGACCATCGACCGAGGATGAAAGGTCAGATTGAAATGAAGGCGGGTCCCCATAGCCTCTGCGGACTATGCCAAAACCGCGAGGTGAAAAGCGCACCACGATCGAAATAATCGTCTTGGCACACCGTGAAGACTCACAATCCTCGAGACATAAAGTTCGGCAAAGGCCCCACACGGCCGAGTCTTGACAGAAGGAAATGTGCCACTTTAGTCAACCCGTCGATCACGACCCAAATAGCATCATTCCCTTTTGACGAGCGGGGCAACCGGTGATGAAGTCCATGCCAACGAATCCCACTTCCATTCGCACCGCAAAGGTCAAGAAGACTGCTGACGCCGATGCTCGGCCTTCACACGACAAAGACACGCCGCGCTCGACAACGAACACGGCAATCTCGCGCTTCATGCGAGTCCACGAATCTCGACGAAGGTCCCGATACATCTTGGTAGCCCCGGATGAATAGACAAAGGAGAATCATGGGCTTCGCGAGAATCAAATCCCGCAATTCCATGACCTTAGGGACCACAAGACGCTGCCCAAACCACACAACGCCATGCTCATCCTCCAAAAGCACTTGGCTAACCCATCCTGATGTTCGCTTGATCCGCTCACACCAACATCCATCACTGTGCGCCTTGATTTGGTCCACCAAGGTTGGTTGCACAACCAATGTAGCAAGAGAACCGTGCTCGGTCAAACCCAAATTAAGGCGCTGAAATTCGAAATGAGAGCGGTGCTGCTCTTGGAGCATCAACATGTTGCAATACACCTTCCGATGAGTGCATCCGCAACGACATTGGCCTTGCCGGATGGTACGAATGCCCATGTCATAGTCCTTGATCAATTCCAACCATCTTCTTTGCCCGAGGTTCAGATCCGCTGGGTGAACAAGTACTTCAAGCTCTTGTGGTGGAATACACCTCGCAACGGTTACCAATCGATAATGCCGCCAAATCTTGAGTGCATGGACCACAGACTAACTCCAAGTCATGAGTAGGATAGTTGAGTTCATGAGGCCTCAATCGCCGCGATGCATAGGCCACAACCTTGCCCTCCTCGCATAAGAACACAACCAAGACCCTGACGAGAAGCATCACAAAAGATATCAAAACTCTTGTGAATATCAGGGAGAACAAGCACTGGGGCTGAGGTCAACCGCTTCTTGAGTTCCTGAAAACTCACATCACAAGCAGCGGACCACTCAAACTTCTTGTCTTTCTTGAGCAGTTCAGTCATAGGCTTTGCAATCTTGGAGAAATTCTCGATGAAGCGGCGATAGTAGCCAGCCAAACCAAGAAAACTCCGCACATCCGTGACCGACTTGGGCTGACCCCAAGATAGCACATCACTGACCTTGCTAGGATCCACAGCCACACCTCCTGCTGAAAGAACATGGCCCAAGAACGCCACTTCCTTCAACCAGAACTCGCACTTGCTGAATTTGGCATACAGCTGGTGTTCGCGCAGCTTGCCCAACACAAGCTGAAGATGCTCAGCATGCTCTTCTTCACTCTTGGAGTAGATAAGGATATCATCGATGAATACCACCACGAACCTATCCAAATACTCCATGAATACTGAGTTCATAAGATTCATGAATAAAGCAGGAGCATTGGTCAAACCAAAAGACATGACGGTGTACTCGTAAAGACCATAACGAGTAGCAAAGGCCGTCTTAGGGATATCCTCGGCCCTGATCCTGACTTGATGATAGCCCAGTCTCAAGTCAATCTTGGAGAAGACTCGTGCTCCGGTCAATTGATCGAAAAGATCATCAATACGGGGCAAAGGATACTTGTTCTTTACCGTCACCTCATTAAGCGGACGGTAATCAACACACATGCGCAAGGTCTTGTCCTTCTTCTTCACAAAGATAATCGACAACCCCAAGGAGATGAGCTAGGACGGATAAAACCCTTCCTTGCAACTCACCCACCGCTTCTTCGACTCCTCCAACTCATTAGGAGGCATGCGACACGGCCTCTTAGAAATAGGGGCGATGCAGGGCGAGAACTCGATCACAAACTCGGATCGCGAACAGAGGCATCCTGGCAAATCTTCGGAAAGACACCCGCGAAGTCACACACCGTGGGGACGTCGCGAATCTCCAATGCCGGCCGCTTCAAGGACATAAAGATGGGGTTCTCGCTCGCGGTGAAAACCCAACCGTTCACCAAGGGTCGTGAGGTAGACAATCTTCCGGCACAATCGATTTGCCCCAAGTGTTGGGACAACCAATCCATGCCAAGAATCACATCCAAGCGTGCGAGTCGAGTAGGATAAGATTCGCCAAGAATCCCACTCCTTCGATGTGGATAGGAACATCCCAATACTTGGTCACTCTCAATTCGAACCCGAGAGCGAATCAAGAGTGGAATCCCCAAAGGAACACAAGAAATCCACAATCAACAACAAAAGACCTCGAAATAAAAGAATGCGAAGCTCCAGAGTCAAATAAAATCAGCGGGATGTAAATTAACAAGGAGCGTACCCAACACAACGTCGCGCCTCGTGCCTCCTCACCGAGATGTGGTTGACTCGACCACTCCGACACCACAGGTCTTCGGATCACCTTCGGTCGGTGTGTGACCATTCCCGCGTCCTCCATTAGGACGAGGGCCGCCTGCACCTCGAGGGCAATCGCTAGCATAATGGCCCTTCTTGTTGCGGCGGCGGTAACATCGGCCTGGTTGTTGCGGGCGCAACTTTCTTCTTTGGTCGCAGTGCACGTGGTCAAACACGGCTGCGGGGACGAGCAATCGTGCCGACGGCCTTGGCGGTGGTGAAGCCAAAGCACGAGCCTCGTGGGGCCCAACACGGGACGAGTGAGGCCACCGCGCGCACCGATGTGCCTCCCACTTGCGCTTGCGGACTCACCCAGCGCCTTCGCCTTGTGCTCGGCGACGATGGCCTTGTCAACCAAGGCACGAAGTCGACAAAGTCCACTATAGATAGCTTGTCCCGCAGCTCCTGGACAACCCATCCATGAACTTCTCTGCTTAGCCTCATCGAGGCCACCTCTCCCGAGCATAACGAGCCAAGTGGTTGAACTCGTAAAGATACTCCGAGACAGACTTGCGCCTCGCTAAGCGCAAGAAACTCCTTCTTCTTGAGCTTCATCGGGCCATCGGGAATGTGGGCCCGACGGAAGCGATCGAAACTCATCCCACGAGACAACGTGTCTGCGGCCGCATGGCGAAAGTTCTCCCACCAAGATAGTGCTGCACCCTCAAGCTGATGGGATGCAAAGAGTGCCCGCTCCTGCTCCTGGCACTGAGCGATATTGAGCTTCCGCTCAACAAGACGCAGCCAATCATCCGCGTCGAGTGGATCCTCCGATCGAGAGAAAGTGGGTGGCTGCGTACGGAGAAACTCTGCAAGCCCACCACGAGACTGGTGGCCACCACCTCCAGATCCTGAAGCAGCAGCGGGAGCGGAGGTGTTCCTCGCAATGACCTCCAAGATACGGGTCTGGTCCATGCGATTCCGCTCGATCGAGCCAGAACCTCACCATGGTCGGAGGAGGAAGCTCCTCATCGAAACCAAATGTCTGGTGATCGCATGCGAGTGGTTCTTGTCATCCTGCTCCACAAAAGCAAAGTTAAAACACAACTCCGAACAGAGACAAAGAAAACTACTAACCTCTTAACAAAACACTCTTTAAAGGCTCAAGTATCAACATAAAATCGCAGCAGGGTCATAAAGATAACAACCACCTTCCTGTTATGACTAACTCGTATGGAAAACGAGTAATCATTTGAGAAGACCCAAAATTTCAGCACCAAATTCTAACTCAAAACAGTCCAGAAATCAAGGTATAACCACCTAATATAGTATAGGCATTAGCTAATCTCATATCACTTCTTACCCTTTTATTCCCACAAGTTTTAGTCGAATTATCCTCTCATTTCCTACCTTATTTACTCACCACTAGCTAGCTGTCCTATTTTCTTTCTCCAAGCTCTCTCATGGTTCTCCCAAAACCCAGTTAATCGATAGAGGCTAATTTTTGAAAGGGAGAGAGGAACAACCTTTTCAAACTTAAGTGAGAGTAAGGTGAGATGAGCAAGCTAAGACAGATAAGGAATAAAATTAGAGAACTTACTTAAGTTTTCATAAACTATTTGAAAGTAAGTTTTCAAAATATCCTAAGGCGACCAAGCTAGGGTTTCTACGGTCAAGATGGCTCGATACCAACTTTGTGAGGACCGGAATATTTAACTAGTAACACTTAACCTCCAAATGGTTCTAGCATTACTAATTAAACATTCTAAGCCTCGATGGACATATGTTTCCCAATTGCAACATATGCGCATCATCACAAAATTACACATCATTTCCATACAACGATATCACTAAGTTCAATAACAACATAAAGTAAAGTTATTACAAAAGAGAGCCGACCGGCCAAATAGAATAATATACAAGAATGACAATGAAGCAAAATGTGCCATAAGATGGCTAGAACAAAAGTCGACCAGGTTAGCCACACACCCACAAGGCAACCGACCGGGCCGCTAAGCTAGTCGCTCATAAGCTACCACAACACATGACTCACAAAAGTGAGGCCCTTGAGCTCACCTCCTTCCTCTGCAACAAAACAATTAAGCATAGCATCCGAGCACAAAGATTGTCTTTGTACCCGCAAGATCGACGTGTGGAATAGCGACCTATTCATAACTACATGCAAGCTTGTTTAGGTGGAGGTTGTATGTCTCATTTTGCATGAAGCCAACTTTATTTGCAATAATGTAATACATTTAAAAGCAAGTTTGCAAATCTGTTTTTAATGTTGAAATAATGATAATAAAGATACATACAAGTAACCACACAGGAAGTGACTATCCCAATAGCCACCACAACATAGCACGAATCCCGATTCGTACCACCCATCAAGTTTTAATTTAAAAGGTTGTAGTCTAACTCTTGAAAGACCTCCCAAGCGTGTCCATAACCTAGGGCGAGGCTATTCGAATAGTTTTAACCTGCAGGGTGTACCAATGTACCCACACTTGACCGCCTTTAAGCCAAAAGCACACTTCCGTAGGTATGCCAACACGGCTAAGTCCTACGAGACGCTTTCCAATATTGTGTATTAGCTACGAGCCGCTCGTATGGGTAGAAACACCATACGCTTACATTGCAAGCCGAAAGACAACAAATCCCATCCCGGTGAAGTCTTTCGGACACTACAATGCTCCCAACACCATCCCTCCTGCGACCTCCTGCGACCCGGAGCCAATACACGCCAAAGTACTAAGTCAAGAGAGGTCCCATACCCTCTAGTGTGGTTAGCACGCTAAAATGCTTGGTTTAGTGTAACAAGATGTTCGGTCCTTGTTGACTTAGGCACCATTCCATCACACCGAGAATCACACCAACATACCATTGTGCCCAAGTCTAAATCATTTTGCTTTTAGTTTTAGTTTTCATAAGTAGACATGGCACAAGGTGGAAATCATAACTCATAATAAGTTTTGTGTGATCAAGGTTATCGACAAGTCGATAACCGCCCATTTCTACCGAAGCTAAGCATGGCTAAGCAATTAATTCGCAACTACTAAGTGACAAGAGCCCATCCACGAACTCTAAATCACAGCAAGTAACCTAGGCTCATGGTAGTAGAGAATAATCATTTGCTAAGGAAATGCATCTACTAGGCCAACTATTAAAACAAAGTAGCAATGCATACATAGAATTTGTAATCAACATAAATACTTAAAATACTGGGATTAACATGATCAAACTGCTTGCCTTCTTGCTGCTGCTCAATTGGTTGCGGAGGATCGTTCTCGGGATTACCGCAAATGTCGAATCCTAAGCGAAAGTCAAAAAGAACCAAGAACAACCAATAAGACGAACCACAAATAAACAAAAGAGCAAGCAAAACTTAACCAAATGCGACGAAATTTACACATAAGGTAGAATACGAATATACCTAGACATAGAAACTGGAAAAACCTAATTTGGATTTGTGGTGCAAAAGATATTGCCTAAACATACAATTTCGACCATAATTAACACTGTAGCAAAAATATTTTCTAGAAAGATTTTGAAGCTGAAATTTTTATGGTAGCTACCTACTGGTATTGAAATAACCCATATAAAATTTCAGGTCATTTGGAGTTAAAGTGATTTAGTTATGATTTTCTAAGATGCAAAATTGGCATAATGCACTTTCCAGAGCATAAATATGTTCAAAGCTAATTTTACAGTGAAGTATACCAACAGAGGGTTCTCTAGAATTTATCATATGTATTTTGCATTTACAGAGAATTACTGGTGCATTTTATAAGTCTCCGAATTTTCTAAATGCTGAAAATAGGTACTAAATCATTAACCAAGGTTTCTGTTACAATCTTGGAACTACCATCATTTTTATATTAACATTGGGTTAATAACAAACTTATCAAGGTTGGAATCATTCATTTTGGACATACACAGAGCAAGATATGCATTTTCTAAAGTTTTATTCATTTTCTGGAATATTCAAAATGACAGAAATCAAGTTATTCCTAGTTATGCAATTTTCTGCTACAGGAACATGCTCAAATCCATTTTTATAATAAACTAAAGTGATAACATAATTTATTACAGTTGGAATTAACCAAAAAGCAGTTAAAATGAATTAGTTATGAGTTTCTAAAGTTTTTACATCATTTTCAGTTGTTAAACAATTACTTACCGAAATACAGAACAACCCTAATAACAGAAAATGACGTGGACCATTCTCCACCCTTGATCGAAAATCCTACGGCTCACGCGCGCCGAGAACAGCGCACGCGCGCGAAAGTCACTAGAAGCCCACCGTTGGATCAAGATCCAACGGCTCACACGAGTGTATGCAACCGGACGATGCGGTTGCCTCGGTGAACCACGACCGCAGATCTAAGGATGAACGGCTCAGAATCCATATCTAACCGGAAGGTCCGATTGCACTCATGATCTCAGCCGCAGATCACGAGATGGACGGTCCAGGATGATGAGGGGAACCGGATGGTCCGAACGCATACAAGATCTAGGCCGTTGATCAAGGGATCGACGGTGGCTATTGATTGAAGTTCAAAAAGAGGTACTGACGGGTGGGACCGCATGTCAGTGACTCCGAGTCACGACCGCAACGATTTAACCCACGTGCACAGTGCACTGGGCCCACAAGTCAGCGACTAAGCAGGGCGGTTAAGACCAAATTAATGATTCTAATGATTGACATTAAATGGACTCTAATGACTGCTGAGATTTGATTTTAATCCCTCGGGCCCACAAGTCAGTGGCTCAGCAATAATGATTAAGACACAATTAATAACTAATGATCACCATTAATGTGCCCTAAACAAATGACAACGGAGTCTTTGTCTTGCAGCAAAACCCGAGTGTCTTTGACGGCTAACATGGCGACAACGCGCATGCGCGCCACCAAGCACCAAAATGGAATCGCAATAGCACAACGAGTCTAACGGTAGCATTCTCGCCGCGAGGATCGAACGCCGGCTAGCCGAAAATGAAAACGGAGCTTTCTTGCTAAACATGAAAATAGCGAAAAGCTCATTGCGGTCCAAGGAAGCGGTGCGAGCTTCTAAGGACTAATAAGAAGCTACCTTAGCGACTAGAAGCTTCAAGATGGCCGGAGATGCTTGATCAAGGTGAAGGCTCACGGACTTGAAGAAGAAGGTTCAAATTGACACCACAGCCAAATGAGTGATACCAAAGTATCAAAATAGCTTCATTATGATCCACGAAGCTATAAGAGCAAAGAATTGGAAAATGGAGCACTCACCGAAATGAGGAAGAAGATGACCAATTTAGGCGAATTTGAACAAACCCCAAATTGGACAATTCCCGAGAATCAAATCCAAAATTAAGTGAGGAAATGTTCAAGGAAGTAAATGAACAAGGTTAGGGCAAAGAAACATGAAGGAGGACCACTGGAACACCAAGAACATCAATGGAGCTCCACGGGTCAACAATGGCGATTTGCCATTTTTGAGGTATTAAGCTCCAATGCTGTGAGTGAAGCTTGGTGGTGGTCTAAAGAGATACTAGGAAGCAATGAGGGTGCTTATAAAGCCACGAAAGTGTTAGGTTTGCACCCTCCTCTCGGGCGGCAAAACACAAAGCACCACGCACTACCGACAAGGAAAAGAGGTGAAGACGTGCATTAGGGCATGGCCTAGCTCAGTGCACCTCCCATACTCCTACACGTCGGCTAGGGTGGCTTTAGGGAGCAAGAAATGACCTCACCATGCCTTGCACTGTTTTCGCACGGCGGGAGGTTGAAGATGACCAGCGCAAAAGCTCGGGCGATTCACAGCCGTTGGATGAAACGCGAACGGCTGAGATAGTGCCACGCCTACCAGGTTTATAACACAACGGGAAGATTGCGAGCCTTGATTAGAAATGGATGGCTCAGATAGCTCCACGTTGCAAACTCAAATTACAACGAGAGTACGCGGCGTTGGATTTTAATCCAACGGCTCGATTCAAAATCGCAACCGGAGGGTCCGAAGGGTTCGGAAATCTCGGCGGTTGGATTGCGATCTAACGGTTGACAATCAATCTTGCAACCGAAGGTCCGAACGATCTGTGCGGGCGCGTGCGATTTAGATCTAACGGTTGAGAATGCGCGCGTTTTAAAGGGAGGCTCGGTGCGATTAGTTGATTCGATCAAATCGATTGACTCGAGCCCAGTCCGACTCGAACCCAAGTAACAATAAAACCAAGTTTGACTTTGAAAAAGAACAGAGACTTTGAAAGATTTATTTGAGGTAGCAAAATAACTCCAGAAATTATGAAAATTTTACGAAGTTTGCTAACTCAGATATTAACCTTGTGTAAAATTTTCAGAGGTTTTATGCTGTGAATAAATTTCCAAAAATTCTACAAGGCTCTGTTTTAATATTTGGTGAGAGTCAAACAGTTTGATCGCCTCTAAAAATATTCAAACAATTTCTAAAAATTGTGAAATTTTTCAGAGGGGTCACTTACCATCACAGAGACTTAGGAAAAATATTTTCAGAGGGTGATCATAAGATTTGACAAGATTGTTTTTGGAATAGCAAGATTTGGATCAACAAGACTTGTGACAATGTATTTCCACACTTCCTTGTACAAGAATTTCTTGGCACCACAGGAAATACATGATGTAAGAAAAAGTTTTAATTTCTACTGATTTTCTTACATTTGAAACACAAGCCCAAAATTGGGATGTTACAGGACCAACCGGGAGTGCAGGCTGTGCCGGAGGCTCGCTAGAGACACGGTCCAGGAGGCGTGGTGGAAGAGGATGGTCGGGCCGCTAGGCCGGGTGTGGGCGATGTTCTCTATTCTTCAGTCCTTTAATGCTAATTTATTAGTACTAAATTAACTACCACTAATTGATGAAAGCAAATTGATCACGTCCTAAAAATTACAACTAAAGTATTAACGACTAATTAATGACCGCTAATTTATTAATACTTAATTCCGACTAACTATTTCGGACTAATGAATTGAGTAAAACAATGTACTTATGACTAATTAATTATTTGGTAACTAATTAACTACGCCTAAAAACTACAACTAATAAATTAAGTAAGATTAATTTCGCTACGAGGAGAGACATACCTGTTGAAATGACTGCTAATGACAGCGGCAAATAATAATAAGTCAGCGGAAAACCGAAACCAAAGGAACGAGAAAGCGAGCGAGAGAGCGAAGTGAAATCGCACTCTCATGCGATTAAATAGACGCTAAGAGAGTGCTGCGGAGGGAATCAGATTCTCTCCCACGCCAATCTCTTGCATGCATGCACATGCATATAGACAAAGATGCGATGGAAGTGATGGATTAGAGAGTTGAAGGGACAGGTGAGGGGACGGATTAGAGGGCTGAGGGGACAGTCATGTCGGGGGAAGAGGCACGTCCGGTCGGCCACGGGCCGGATGTGGCTAAATTTGTGCGCAGCACTAATTAGAGGCCGGATGTGGCTAAATTTGTGTGAAGTGCTAATTAATTCTAATTAATTTAGCTAACTACGAATTTCGCTAATTAGAGGGACGTCCGGCCCATGACCGGCCAGACGAGCGGACGTGGAGTTTAATATTGCCTGGACGGCACTGGTTCATTTAATATTTCGCTAATTAATTGAGCTAATTACGGATTTCGCTAATTAGAGGGGCGTCCGGCCCGTGATCGGCCGAACGAGCGACATGGAGGGGCGTCTGGCCCGTAACCGGCCGGACGAGGCGACATGTCTCATGGACATCACATCCGGCCGGTGACTGTGCGAACGTGGCTTCAGAATTGCTAATTCGTCGTGACGACCGCTACTTCCATAATAATGCGTCGCAAATGTGCTATTTGCACCAAAAATTCATTAGTATTACGGGAAGGACTTGTGTGTAAGTAGGTGTGCAGTAAGTAGCACTATGTATCTACGCATAGCGCCGTGCCGAGTTGCATGGGCACACGCAAGTACGCAACAAATGACATTTGCTATCCATGCAACTACCCCCCAATCGTGGCCTGTGTTCTTTTCTTCCCTTATGGCATGGTATGAATGTGCGTGATCAATGGCTCGTGCCCGGTGATACGTGCAATGGCAAATGGACCAGAAAGTCAGACTCCTACTCATCAATCATCATCTAGCATAAGAGACTTTGTCGCTGACATTTCATTTTAAACAGCATTAAAAATTTCCAAGTCCTTGCTCAATTCCACGGACCAATAGGCAGGCTCAGCGGAAAGGTACCACACAATGACACAAACCAGTGCTAGCGCAGAGCGCTGCCAGCTCCCATAGGGGAAAACATATCGGTTGCGGGTGTCATCGGTGTCCAATAAAATTTCATAACGGCAAAGAAAGTAGATTTATCTAATTTTCATCAAGGTATAAAGGAAATTCAAATTTCAATTCAAAATTTACATAAACTTCATCTTTATATCTGAAAATTCATATTTCAATTCAAAAATTCGTCTAAAAAATCCAAAATATCCAGTAACCAGTTCTATCGGTAGGTTCCAGTAGAATTTCTAAAACATATAGTTTTCCTGGCTGCCATCGGAAAGTGACAAACCTTTCGATTTATTCTTTGCTTCCTTTTCAGGCCCTGTGTAGTAGGGTTGGCTAAAGAGGTATTCTATAGCCTCGAAGAGTGTTTGGATGAAGTTCTGAAATGGGCCAAAACAAATGGAAAACAAAGGGGGCGTTCTAGGCATTTTTCAATCATAACGGTGTACAGAGTATTTATACCGGCATTTCACAAAATACATAGTTTTCGAATGGCAGGCTCAAAATTTTCAAAAAAAAAAAAATCAGCAATATTATTTTTAATAAAATCAGACAAAAGCTCGGTCAGTCCGCAGTTGGGCACTTGGGCACCGCACCTAGCGAATCTCTCCATTTGCTATTGTCGTGACCTTGCATACTCCAGCCGCAGTTGTGAACGGAACATCTTTGTAGCACGCCACAAGCTCGCCGTTGCTGTGCAGGTCAGCTGACAACTTCTCCCAAGTCTTGCTCTTGGCATTAAGAGAAGCCTCAGGCTCTCCAGAGTACCCAGCAAAGGTCACCCTCTCCCCCACGGCAGCGGATGCTGGCGGCTCAACCAACTCAACCTAAATTTCAAATGTCAGCTTAATCACAAATCAAAAGTGACTCGTATTTTTCTATCACGTGTTTTCAATTTGAGAGGGCATGAGACTGATGCCATGCAGAAGGTATAACATTCCTTACCTTTGTATGGTCCTCATTTGATGCGGCCAAAACCATTGCATGTGACTTTATACCGCGCATTGCCACCGGTTTCAGATTGCAGAGAACGCACACTTTCCTGTTCTGCTCATTCATACAAGAAATTACATAATTAGTGATGCAAGACAACCACAAGAACATATGTATGTCGTGACTACACATGATGCTGAGAAAGACCAACCTGCATTTCTTCAAGAGGGATGTATTTGACAAGGCCACTAACCACTATTCTTGGCGCCTCCTCTCCAACATCGATCTCCTCTACGTAAAGTGAATCAGCATCTGGATGCTTCTCTGCTTTTCTGATAAGCCCCACCCGAATATCCAACTTTGCAACCGAGACTTCCTCTGCTGTCTTTGATTTTGAACCACCAGATTGCTTCTTTTGTTCCTTTTTTGGACCTCCCTCTGGATAAGAAAGCGAAAAAGAAAATGGGTTCAGAAATGGCACCGTGGCGTGGTTGTCTAACAAAGGACTAATGGGACAGACTTCTTATTATCCTTCATTTTGAATAGGATGTACAAAATAAATCAGTGAGACAAGCTAACAGAACAATTTATTCAATGAGTAAAGGCTGACAATTGCTAGTTCTATGCTAGTAGTATATCTCATAGCAACAAAATGGACGAAGATGGCCAGAACATAACAATGTTGACTGCCCAACATCTCTTACAGTACAAAGTATGAGAGGGCTTACTGTTCTATTTTAAGTTTTTTCAATACAGAAACTACCAGCAAGCAGAGTCAGTAGCTTACAGATGATCACAGAGACTGAAAGACACCTCAACCTCGGTGGTTATTTGATTGGTAGGTTTGCAAAACTCCAGGTCCCATTGACTGAAAGAAGATAAATGAAAGGTAGCGGTAGTTTATCAGCTTCAGAGATCACACAGATAGCTCAAGCATTTTTTTTGTTAAAAGTGCACTGATGCAAAATCATTCAATAGCAACTCTACTTTCTTGAGACGCATTTAACTACAATCCCTCATGACATGATGCAATCCCTCATGGCTTCATTGAAGAAAAGTGATATGAAAGGGAGATAAGCATTCACCTAATTAGACAAATTGAGATAAGCATTCACCTGTGATTGTTCGTGCAGCAGAGAGCAGCAGAGAAAGGGAGATAATAAGCAGGAGGTGGAGAACTGGAGGAAAAAGGAGGAGAAGAGATGTGTACCTTTTGTAGTGCGGAAGTTGCAACCGCCGTGTGTGCACGATTCGTAGCTTGCAACCGCCGTGCACTGGGCGTTTGGCAGAGCTCGGTAGTTGCCGAGTGAGCTGACGGCGGTTGGCTAGCACGCAACATCGTGGGCTGGGTGGGCGTCGCCCGCCGCTCGGGTGCGCCGCCGCCGCCGCCGCGTCCTCGTCCCCTTCCATTCTTGTCTCCCCCCTCACGCGAACTACTGAACCGAAGAAACACAGTAATAACACAAAGCTACTGAACCGAAGAAACACAAAGGAACTTGATCTCAACTTGCTCAACCAGGGGCGGCGATGACGGCGCCGATCGGGGCAGTGGCGGCTCGGGCTGGCGGCGGCGGCGGCGTGACCCAAGGTGGCGGCGCCTCTCCGAACGGCGGCGGCGCCAAGTGGCGCGTCCGGCGGCGCGGCGGCGTGAGCTCGAGAAGGTGGCGCAGGGCGGTGGGTCCATCTGCGAGCGGCGAGGCTCGACGGCGGCGCGTGGCGGTGCCTTTCGGCGGGGCGCGCGCCGGGCGCGTGGATCGTGCGTGGCTCCAACGGCGGCGCGGACCGCCGCAAAGGTGGCGGCGGCGTTTGGTGGCGGCGTCGCGCGCGCTGCGCGCAGCGCGCGACCGGCGGAGCTGCTGCGGCGGCGGCTTGTTCAGCGTCGGCGGCGCTGCGGCGCATAAGGCGAAGCGGCTCGCGCAGTCGCGTGTGGGGAGCGGGAGAGGCGGCGCGGGTGGGGAGGTCGGGCCGATGCAGGTGGGGGCGTGAGTGAGGAGTGCAGCGGCAGTGCGCTAGGGTTCTGGCTTGTTGCTGTCCGCGCGAGAAATCTGAGCCATTGATCAGATCGGACGGACGTGGTTGATAGTAGGACGGACGACCGTCACCAACTCCTTCTTTTAAGTAGTAGAGATATCCGTACTAATTAGATGTGATGCCAACACACTACTCCCTTATGCATTTTTTTAAAAAAAATGGGACGGTAAAATGATGAACACTGAAAAGGACATATATAAAGATACAAATTACCGTATAGCAGTGAATTGAAGATATTTTCTCGCACCGGCTTTTTTTAGTGTGTGAGTACAATTGGTTAGTACAACCATCTTTAGACTCGTAACTCATAGGTAATATGTCCAAATTTCGGAAAACACACACACAAACACACAAATAACCCATCTAACCGTGATCAGTGGAAATGGAACTCTGATTAGAGCCGAGGTACCATACTATTGAGCTATGCAACAGGTGACTGCTCACACCAACTACTCATTCTCCTCATTTTTTTTTGGTGGACAAGAGTGTTGGCTGCCTTAAAGAAGAAGTGAGCGCCCTGATGAATCCTAGGATTCGAACCAGGGCGGGGGAGGGAGTGAATCCTAGGATTCGAACCCAGTCGGGGGAGGGGGCGACGCTCGCTTGTTCCAACCGAGCTACGCTTGTGCAGCGTCCCGTGTTATTACCCCGGAGGGTAATCACACTTAAGCATACGGATTACTATTTATTTGCCTGGTAGAACACCGCTCCAACGAATAGCAAGCCTTACCAAAGTCAACGTAGCAGAACAACAAGATAGAAACTATACTCTTTATTACAGCGGTAGCCATGCAAGGCTATGATCTTCATTACAAGTTGTAATTTACAATGGAAAACGAATTCCCCTCGCTTGCTTGCTCTACTCCACCGGTCGCCTACTTGTCCCACTCGTTGAAAAGTGTGCCCACCTTGTCTTGGTCTTCGTAGTCAATGCCCTCGCCTCCTATGGCCTCTTCAGTATCTGCAAGTCCTTCGTCCCACTTGGAATACTTCCCGGCCGTACTAGGATCTAACAAAGGAGAATAATAGTAAAATTGAGTACTAGTGTACTCAGCAAGCATTAATAGCAAAAGATGCACTGGATGACTCATCTCTATTCGTTATCCCATTTTCTAGATCATTTATTTTTCTAGAAAATAAATAACTCATCAAAACTTTACGTGGTAGATTTTAGTACTGAAAAGACTACTAGTCACTCGAAGGGGGGATAGACCCCTAGCGGTTCTCGTAGACTCCAATCCAGGAGACAGACGTGAAATCATGATTTTGTATAGCACTGCACAGGCTTGTACCACTTTACCCATAGCTATTTTGAGCTCTCTCTGAACTAGGTTCCCTGTATTTCCTTTGATGCATGTTCAAGTTCAGAATATAGAACGTTTTTCAAGTTACGTGATTAATTTCTCCACCCATTACTTTTCGTTGGAGTCCAGGGACGTTACCCCAATCATCCACCAAGTTCCCGTAATGTTGG
This sequence comes from Ampelocalamus luodianensis, assembly GCA_036346255.1. Classification (NCBI taxonomy): domain Eukaryota; kingdom Viridiplantae; phylum Streptophyta; class Magnoliopsida; order Poales; family Poaceae; genus Ampelocalamus; species Ampelocalamus luodianensis. The sequence continues at coordinate 24,087,773 of CM070621.1, forward strand.
TTGGGCTAGTTATCCCTTCACCCAACACTCCACCTGTGCTGCTACTTACTCGTTGTGGAGAACATAATTACATAACAAGGTAGCATTTTCTGCAGTGGCGAATCCAGGATGATAAAGGAGGGTGGGCTAATTGAGTATATACCACAATACGAATTAATTTCTAATTGAATATATACCACAATACCACACAATATTCCAACAAATGCTAATCGACTAATTGAGGAATGAGTTATGAGTATATGGTATACCAGTTTCTACCACAAAATACAGATGCAATGGTTCCTCAAATCCCAGTGGCTCCTCAAAGCTTCACAAAATCACACTTCCCAAATTCCAGTGGCTCCTCAAATTCCCAATTCCACTTAGACCACAGGAGACAGGAGTCACAGGACCACAAAATACAGATGCAAAGATGTTATGCGCCTCAGCGGCCAGCGCCCTCATGACCTCACCTCACTGACTCACTCCTCAGTGCCTCCTCACTCCTCAGCGGCGCCTCAGGCCTCAGCCCTCCCTTCAGGCCTCAGCCGACAGCCAATGCCATCAGGCCTCAGCCAAATAGACGGCTCCCAGCCTCCCCCAGTTTTTGTTTCCCTTGATGCACGCCGGCACGCGGTCCTGTAGTCCTCCTACCCTCCTCCTTCTCTGGCCTTTGTGCTCCAGCAGTCCAGCTGGACGCCTGGAGCCCTGGACGGCTGGTCTGGCTCGGCGGCTCCCATGCCCAGATGGCCTCCGGGCTTCGGCCTCAGTCGTAGAGTCGCTCCTCATTGCCGTCTCCGACCCTTCCCCACCCGGCTCTACCTACTAGTGGCGCGGCGGCGCGGACCTCCCTCTGTCTGCCCTTAGGTCAGGTGGTGAGCTTCTCCTCGCTGGGACTTGGGGAATCGACGGGGATTTGCCGATTTGGGGAATTTTGGGGAACATGATTGCCTCATTGCCGTGTGGGACTGGTGGGGATCGGCGGACGTGAGTTACTTGGGCCTGGGCTTCGTTGCAAGGCCCACACGCATAGTCCCATCCCTCTCGGTTCTTCGGGGCTGTTTGGATTGCGACGTCAGTGAGCCAAACAAAAATTTTGGTAATGCCAAAACACGGGCAATACCAAAACCAGGGTAAAAAAATGTTGTTTGGATCGTAGCCATATCAAATTTTTGGTAATGTTGAAATTGATATGTTTGGATTGTAACCATACCAAATTTTGCTTTTTTACCCCGCATGACACGTGGGTCCCACATGACATATATTCTTCTTTACCCCAAAATATGTCAACCGTGATCTTGTTTTGTTGATAAAATGATAAGGAACACAACGGTTCAAACGGATTAGAAATCGGATACTCGGTTTAGGAAATATGATCATTTTAATGCCTTGAATCAAACTTGACATGCAATTAATGAATTGCCACCAGCCAACAAGGAGATGCCATCTGTCAAAGTAGTGCAGCTAGCTGCCTTACCAAATTTTTGGCGCCGGGTTTGGCTGCCCGTGAAAAGCCCAGGTTTTGGCTAGGAAAACTTGGGCAGTGCCAAAATTCCTTTGGTAATACTAAAATTTGGTAGCAAACCAAACGCTAGCCAAATTCCTTTGGTAATACCAAAATTTGGTTTGGCAACTTGTGGATGCAAACCAAACAGACCCTTCTTCTTCTTGTTTGAACGTCACACAGACGCAGCCAATCCATGGCAGCGCCGCTGTGCGCCTACGCCGGAGGTTGCTGGGGGGTGGGGTTCGGCCGCTGGTGGAGGGTAGGCTTCAGCCTGATGAAGCCTACCCGGTGGATTCACCCCTGATTTTCTGCCCGTCGAAATGGGAAAATGGTTGGCATTTAAATACGACATCTGATTTGAGTAAGAGTTTTACATGTCCTTATATATTAACCATATGTAAAGGGACCCACCTCTTGCTTTATCATCATCATCATCTTTTTCTCATCTCTTTTTTCTACCCCAGTCCCCTTTACCAACCATAATATTAGCTCTTTTCTCATCTCTTTTATCTGATTTGATTTCGAGACATAGTTTTGATGCGTGCGTGTGTGTGTATGTGTGTATGATACAACAATATACAGTTTATATTTAATATAACTATGATGTTCAAGAGGTAAGCTTGCCTTAGTAGTTGTAGAAAAGATCAGCGTCGAAGAATTCTGGATCAGTTACTCGGGTCTGCGTTGGATCATCCTCTATAATATACGGCGGTGCGAATAATAAATAAATAAATACTTACTGCATTTGATGCTATTATGCGCACATAAATTAGTTGATTCTTTTCATTAGCAGATTTTAATTTAATGACATTTTTCGGATCCCTACGAGATTAGCACTCCCCAGCTGCGGTTGTTCTACGATCTACTAGCTCTGGAATCGAGGTTGCCTATTCTCACGTTCCATCCTACAAAAATAAAATACCACCCGTACTCGCATGCAATTATGTTTATTTAATTTTACACATGCAATTATGCCTAATCAATTTTACACCAGTGTTTACTTTAATTAATCTATTTCAATAAATTATTTCTAATGTGTCAGGTTATTTATTTCATTTTGGGAGTTTTATCGGCAATTAATTTCACTAAATAATCTCAGATTAATTTTACACCTTTTTCCTGTTTTTATTTCATACCAGTCTGTTCTATGGCTATTTATCTGTACGCGGTTTATTCATTTATTTGGTCCAATAAATATACAATGTCGACACTTATTAACACTGGTGATCATTTAACTGCTAAAAATAACTGCTGCTACTACTCCCTAGAAATTCATTCAACTGAATCCCCATCCTAGCTCCTTTCTTCTTCCTTGCTTTTCCCCATTCTCCATCCCTCTCCATTTTTCTCCCTCCTAGAGCTCACTCCAGCCACATTTTACCATGGCACCGACCCCATGGCGCCGCCGGCCTCCCCTTCGCCTCCCGCACCCAGATCCTCCCCGGCTTGGTTGCCATCACCGTCGTGCCCACTCGCGCCGCCTCGTGCTCGACCGCCGACTGCCTCCGCCTGCTGCGCCTCCGGCCCTCGGCCGCCCCGCGCCTCTGCTGCCGGCCTCCTTCCTCTGCCCCATGCGCATGGTGCCCCTGGCCCGCTTGTGCTCACGGCGGCCTGGCCCACTTGTCTAGCCGCCTCCAGCCCGGTCCAGCTACTGGATGTGATACTCCCCCCTTCTACTATTATTTCGTATTTTTAAGGATTCGATTTTTTTTCTCTGATGTGGTTCCAAGGATGTTCATACTTGGTGAGTTGATGGAGGTGGGTTGGTTGATGCATGCACATGGCGATGGAAGTGGGCTACTAGTGGTGGTGCTGTCAAGGTATAATACTTCCCCCTACCCTCTCTCTACTCCTCCCCTTTGCTCTGTGATGGTTTGATGATACGGTGATGCTACTGTGGTGGGTTCGGTTCATGCTTTGTGATGGGTACTAAGAGCTATTGTTGGTGGGTGATGTTGTGGTTATTGTTGGAGGCTCTCTGTGCATTGTTTAGTTCGTCCAATGGGTTGTTCGGTTTGATCAAAAATGACAGTGAGGCAAAGAATGGTGGGTTTACCTCTGTTGGTCGGTTTGGGAATGGGAAGGCAATGCTTGATGATGATGTGGTGATGGTGTTCTCCCCGAGTTCTTGTTGGTCGCTTTAGTCCCATTGTGGTCGTTGCTGGTTCTTGTTGTCGCTTGTCGTTCCTACCTATCGGTCTTCCCCTTCTCCTTTGCTCCTCTCCTTCGGTTGTTTTCTGTGGTTGGTTCTGGTTGTGGTCAATGGTGGTTGATGTGCTTGGCTTGCTATCTTTGGCTGGCTTTTGGTTGAGGATGGAATGGAGTGGGATGTGTTTGCTTATGCTGGCTTATGGTTTGCTTGATCCCCTTGCTTTGGTGGGTGCTTGGCTTTGGTTGTGGTTGCTGGCAGTGGGAGTTTGGGCTTGGGTTGTGGGTGTGGCTTTGTGAGATGGGAGGCTTTCTTGTTCCGGTGGTTTGCCTCGGCTATGAGCTAGTGCTTGTGAGGGAGGGAGGTTTTGGGATAGCTTGTGTTGGTTGTAAGGCAATGTGCTTATGTGGGGGCTTCGGCTGTGAGCTATTTTCCCTTGTCCTGTGTATGACATTATTTCCCTTCTCTTATCCATTTGGTTCTCACAAAGCACTATTTGGCTTTGGTTCATTGGTCCAAAGAGGGTTCTCTGCACTATTATTTAGCTTTTCTACTGTAGACGGTAAGTCGGTAATACAGAATAGTGGGTATTGAGCGTGGGAAAAGGAATGGGTCATTGGTCCATAAGGTAATGTCGGATTTTTCTACAGTTAAGTTAAGTCGATATGATGTGGGTATCGGATTCTAAAATTACCGAGTGATGAGCCCCACTAGAATTGAGATGGTGCTGACTGACTTTAGTTGGTCTGAGAACCTCGCCGAACTTCGTGAATTCTGACAACAATCCCTTTTCTATTCCTCACTTCCTTTTATAGCTTTTGTTTGCTACTGCTCTACTGGTCTTTGTAGGAAATAGGAGTATGTGCATGGTTTCGAATTGGTCGAGGAAAGTGGTTCAACGGGCTGGCGATAAACGGGCAAGGATGCAAGTTGGGCTTTGGTGATAGGCATGAAATATTTTAGTCTGTAATTTAGTCATATGTTGCAATACCCGCTTTGTAATTTACTTCGAGATGTAATATTTATGTGGATATCATGGGGATATGCCTGAGATCTTAGGATGATGTTACAATTGGCAATGTCGTTCTTGGTTTGTCGAGACACGCGTTTTCGGCAAAGTTTAGCAAGTGTTAGGTTAATCGGTAGTACCGACGTGTAAGGCACGGTACGACCGCAGTGCGGTAGTACCGGCCTAAAGAGTGCGGTATGGTTTTTCCAGAGACGATGTTTTTGTGCCACTTTGGATTTCTCGAGAAGCGGTACGACCGCAGGTATATGCGCGGTACGACCGCAGTGCGGTAGTACCGGTCCTTGGTTGGCGGTAGTATCGATTCTGTTCTAAGTTTCTGTTAACTTGGAAGTTGGGTCTTGTGTTAGGTCAAGTTCATGGGTTTCAGTGTATATGTGTTGCATGATGCATGTTTTGACTAACGTGGGTCAAGTTGTGAAGAACTTGTTCCCGATTTCGATTTGCTTGTCTATTGTTATGCAGGTTACTTAGTGGTCAACGACAGTCAACGGCGAGGATGATCGGGACTAGGTTTGGAGAGCTGAGGTTCAGAACGATCGACGATGCCGGGTGAGGTCAATGGACTCAAGCATGGTGCAAGATGGACAAATGTGACCGAACGGGCAGTTCGGTGCGACGGGTTGGATCAAGCGGCGCGGGGTCGGTGCAAGTGCCATGGTGGTTTCGGTGGGAGCCGGATGGGAGAGACTTGCCGACATGATGAGAGCCGTTGGATCAACCTACACGTGGCGGAGCATGCGACTGCTTAGCGAAGATTGGACTCGGTCTTCGAAAAAGACCGAGAAGGGGTATTTTGGTAATCTTACCAAATACCGTCTTGGTTACCTTTTGTCAACCCGCGGCGCAAGACGATGCGTGAAGAAGCAGATTAGGTCAAGAGGAGATGAAGATGACGCTTTAAAATGCGTGCAGATGTGACCTGTTTGTGTTGGGCCTTAACGGGAGCCCATTAGGGAAACTCTTCTAGAAGCTCTAAGCCTCCACTATAAATAGATGAGGGAGGTGGCTGCACCCCTTCAACCCTTTCATTACTTGTAAACCCTAGTTTTGATTTTGTGCTTAGGGAGTTGATAGTTGGAGGTTAGGGTTCTAGAGAGTTGGATTTGATTTCGTGTTCATGTATTGAGTCTTTGTCCTCCATTGATAGAGTGGCTGTAAACCAATACCATATCAAATCAATCCAAAGAAAGTTCCCTCAAAGATGAGTTCATTTGTCTTCTTTCTCTCTATTTGATGATTTTGAGTCTTTCTTTGATCCGCGAGTTTTTGCTTGGTTTCTTGCCGTGATCTAACTTGCTGTGACATGTGAGAACCCATCTAGGATCATCTTGATCATCAATCACCCACGAGCAAGTCTCTAGATCATATTTTGCTTTTGGCTCGGTTTTTTAACCACCTTCGTTCAAATTAAAAAAGATAAGAACTTTGGCAAGGATCTTCACGATCGTCGCATGGAATAGGTTCCTGACATCATTAGGAAGGTGTGTTTCAAGTTTCGTGAAGTTTGGAGTTACGGATCAAAAGTTACGTCAATTTTTGTGTTCGTTTTCAGGCTATTACTATTCATTCACCTGATTTTACTGTTCACCACGGTATGACCGACACTGTTCACACGGTTGTACCGGAGTGTGGTACAAGTGGCACTGTTCACACAGTATGACCAGTACTGTTCATCAGTACTGTTTATTAGGCTGATTTTTGTGTTTTTGATCGTTTCTTTTGAGGGTTTGAAGGAGATTCAATACAAGTCTTCCGCTACGCTTTTATATATTGATTTTCATAGTTTTCATAGCTATTGGAGTCAATATCATCTTTTGAATCCGATCAAAGTGAAAAATAGATAGTGCTCCTATTCAACCCCCCTCTAGTCGTCTTTTCGGTCCAACAATTTCTTTATCCTTTGATGTAAAGAATTTTCTTGTAATTAATTTGGAGATTGTACTGATATTTCACTTGTGCTTGTAATGGATTTTTGTAAATGACTCTGAGATTATACCAATGGTTTATTCTTGTGGTAATAATTTATATTGTATTTTCTGATGATGACTCTTGATAAAATAATCGTGCAAGAATTTGTTTGGCGATGTGTTCGATATTAATTTGAAATTTTGTTTTGTTTTTGTTTGGATGAATTTAATAAACTACTAATTACCGATTAGTGATGCTTAGATTAGTTTTAATTTCTCGGTTCTCACAGCTCGGTCCTCATTCTCCTCCTTATTTTTGCTTAGGTCAACTGCGCGCACTGTTTTTTTCCCCCTTTGCAACCCCAATATTCCATGGAAAAGAACACCAATTTTGATGTCGCTCTCGTGCCAGCTCTGCACTGTACCTAGCCGGCTTCAGGTCATGGCTCCATTTGTCTCCCCGGCCCAGGCCATCTCTTCAACCGCACTCCTCCGGCCTCCACTGCTGCTTGCTGTCAACTTCCTTGCGCAAGCCAAGCGGCGACAATGGGGTGCTCCTCAAGAAATCAACATCACCATAAAATCCCAACCAAACCCACTCGCCTGGGTGTGCACAGACTGCAAGGCTTAGCTTCCGGCTTAGATTCTTTCTCCCCTTTGGTGAGAAGAACAGCAACTGCTGCTATAGCTAGCTTTGCTATCTAGGGTGTAGCTGATAGGTTGTGCCTTGTTGCACTAGTAGCACTGGGAGAAAAGGAAGAAGGCAAGCCAAGAGCCAAGAGAGAGGGATGGGTAGCTTGGGAGAGGTTGTTCGTGGTGGCAAGGAGATGTTCCATGGCCATTCTGATCCCGTCGTCGATGAGCTCAGCAGGCTGGAGAATCTCCTCAGAGGTTTGTTCGTCTGGCTAGTTGTATATATGCATTGGATCATCTGGTGCCTGGCTTTGATCAGGTGCACCATATGAGAGACTATTTCTAAATCATGTCATGTATGCGCATAACTCGATCGAAGTGCAACAATGCATATGGGCACGCATGCTGAGGTGTATATATTACGTAGTTTTCCAAGTTTCAGTTATTATTATGACCACAAGGAGATTGAGGGCAGGCTCTGCTGACATTCTCGACGTTATATTATTGACAAGAACATAAGCCATGCATGTTGGCATTGTTGTAAGCGTGAGTTAATGAGAAAATTTCCTTCCCTATTTCAATTGCAGCTAGCTAGGCCGGTATCAGTTGGGAGGAAAACTTGGTTTTCATCTGTGTCCAAAGCCTGATTCACCTGGTTTTATTTTAGGGAATCGAGACTATATTGTGACACACAATGCTGCATGCTGAAAGTAGCTTAGGAAAAGTGAAGCCTAAAGCCGATTTAGCTACTCTTGAAGTAAAACAGATATATTAACTTGGCAAACACCAGTTTTGTACTACAAAAATAATTATTTCAAGCTTGCTTGTTCGAGATGCATTGCAGCCCCAAACGAGGCACCCGGCTAAAAGTTCCATTTTTTTCTTACGAAAAAACAGAGAAAAGTCCCCCTTTTGTCCACCTCTTTCACGCACACGCTCTAACTAGCCCTTTCGACTGTACAAAAATAAAACACCAAAAAGTGGCCGAGTAACCCATTCTTGTAGGCTAGAAGAGAGATTTGCTCAGATTCTAAGATACAAGTGTGACAAAACCCTGGAAATTTTAGTATGCCTGGTTGGTAGTATGTCAAGGAAGGCTGAGAATTAGTATGCATAGTTGGTAGGGTGTCTTAACAGGGCGGTTCACTCGTTTTGGTACTTTGCACTTTTATGCTCTGAACTACAGTTTGCAGCTTAATTATCATCTGGCATTCACCCGTGTCGACAGTACAGGGTGCTGCTGGTTGTGTGAGCTGCACGATCGATAGGGCTAACTCGTTTGATGTTTTTGAACTGCCATGAATTCGACTTAATTATGATCAGACCATCTGGGAACTTTTAAAAATCGCATGTATAAAAAGGCTTCTATTTTAAAATCCTTTGTATTAATAGTGGATTTACCTAACCTTTTTCTTACAATGCATTGCAATAAAGAATACTCCAAGCTAATTTTGTGTTTATATTTTTTAAGCACCAAGACTCCTTGTTCAAAGCTGTTACTGTCATCCGTCTCATTCAACCACTTCACGCTGATTCAATTACTTCTGTGTCACTCCAAACAAAAGGAGCAATAAGCTTTTTTTTGTCAAACGTAGAAGGAGCAATATTTTTTTTAGGTCAAGAGCAACAAGTTATCACTATAATCAGACCAAGAAACTTTTGTAATTCATCTTTAACCTGGACTGGTATTTGAAAATTAACATACAAGCAACTCCTGCTTTGTATTGGTTGAGCCGTTGGATAAAAAAGTTACCATACTAAATACTCAGTTAGGTTTTTCAAGAAAAAAAATCTACAAAAGGTTATTCTGCTTCCGCAAAGAAAAAAAAGGAGTGTGCCATGCCTACCTTGCGTTTAAACTTTGGCGTTTCCTGCAGAAAAGGAGAGAGAGCTAGGGCATGCATACAGCGAAATAAAAGGCCTGAAGGTGACAGAAGCTCTGAAGGACAAGGCTATTGTTGAGGTAATTTGCTTCACGAGTTGACTTCCCTTTTGCTTGAGTTGTTCACAAGTTAACTTGCACTTTCCACTGCAAACCGAATGCAACTTTGGACAAATCATGCCTACTCACTAGCTCACTGTACTGAGTACTGACATTACTCCACGTCGCTGCAGCTGAGCAAGGAACTGAATAAACAGGACGAGAAGCTGAGAAATCTGGAGAAACAGCTCGAGCAGAAGGTTAATTAGTTACTTCGTTTTGACTTCAAGTTTTTTTAAATAATAATAATAATAATTTGAATTCAAGTCAATTAGCTCGATTTTTGTTCGGTTATGTGTAACAATATTGTTTGATATGACAGAATCTGGATGTGAAAAGAATGAGCAATGAGCGCAAGGAAGCGTTGTCCGCACAGTTTGCCGCGGAGGCAACGCTCAGGAGGATCCACTCGTCTCAGAAAGACGAGGAAGTGATTCCATTTGACGCCATCATAGCACCCCTGGAATCGGACATCAAAAAGTACATGCATGAGGTACATGTGAAACTGAATTCAGCACCATTTGATCAGGATAATTAACAGACCTGCATAGTATCCTTACCTGTGGTTGCTGTCTGGTTATCAGATTGCAGTGCTCCAGGATGACAAGAAGGCGCTAGAACGGCACCTAAAACTGAAGGAGGCAGCGCTCGTCGAAGCAGGGAACATTCTGCGCAGCGCACTTGAGAGGGCGCTGATAGTAGAGGATGTTCAGAACCAGAACATTGAACTGAAGAAACACATGGAAATCTACCATGTATGCACACAATGACAGAAATCCATTATTGACACCAGAGTTTTTTTCTACACACAAAAGGATTGCACGTCATTCCATTTGGAAGAAGAAGCAACAGCAGTTTGGGTACAAGTGATGACGGCACCGGGCCGCAACGCTAGAACGTTAGTTGGGGAAATTACACGAGATCAACTAGACGACCTAAGACCCGACGTAGGAACCTGCGTGGGGACATAAGAATGATAGAAATCCATTATTAACACCGCAGTTAGTCAGCTCTTTTTGCGCAGCGTGCGTTTTTGCGTAACTGAATTTTTTTCTTCATTGTCGTGCTGCACCTGCAGGAGGAGAACAAACTGCTGGAGAAGAGCAACAGGCAGAAGGTCTTGGAGATCGAGAAGCTCACGCACACCATCGGTGAGCTCGAGGAGTCCATTCTTTCCACCGGTGATGCTGCCAATGCTGTGCACTTCTATCAGAACCAATCTGCCAAGTTGAATGTAAGTGAGATGTCGCTGCAGAGGTGATTCAGAAGTTGGATCCCATCGGTTTCTGTTTGTTTACAGCAGTTTTGAGCTTGTAGGAGGAGAAGAAGACACTTGAGAGGGAGCTAGCTCGAGCCAAAGTTTATGTTAATCGTGTCGCGTCGACGACGGCAAACGAATGGAAGGATGACGCCAATAAACTGATGTCTGTCAAGAGATGGCTAGAGGAACGAAGGCTTCTGCAGGTACACGATATTGTCTCGTCTTTAAAAAGATGCATGTACTGATGCGAATGGAACGCTGTAGCAATTTCGTGTCTGAATTAACAATTTCACACCAATCATTCAGGGAGAGATACAACGACTGCGTGACAAGATAGCAATAGCCGAGAAGTCTGCAAAGGTGGAATCCCAGCGCAATGTAAGAATGCTGCACGACTATTTCAAGCAATTTACACCATTCATTCCTTACATCATTGTTTCAACTTCGGTCCTTTCCAAGGACAAACTCAAAAGGAGACTAAATTCACTGGAAGAGGACATGAGAAATGAGACGTCCAACTCATCTGCAAAGGAAGCCAACAAGCAAGTCGCTCCAAAAAGATCAACATCTCAACCAAGACAACAAAGCACAGCCAGAATGTCACAGCAGCCATCTTCATTTGAAGGCATTGACAGGAGAAGGCAAACATCTCAACCAAGGGCGTCCGTGGCAGGGAAAGTGCTGAAGCAACCCAATTCAGAAACCGAGCCTGCAGAGAAGGCGAGAAATGCTAAACGATCTGACAGTCCAAGAGCGAGAACTGTCGCTGGTAAAGGAGAACGTCCTGCGACAAATCATATATGGGCGCCGAGAAGCAAAGTAACCGGTGATGCTGGGAAGAAGAACAAAGAGCAGAATCCAAATTACAAGGCACATTTGAATGCTTCACATGTACAAGGACATGGTGACACAAACAGTGGAGTTCAGTGTAGCGAACATCAAGAAGCCATGGGTTTGAAGAAGTTGGACGAGAGAAATGGTGATGCTTCTAATGCTGTAGAAAGAACTAAGGGCACCAGGGAAAGTTGAGGATTTACTTTTGAAAGAGGATACCTAATAGATGTGAGGATATCAATTATCATGTACAGGTAAGCAACTTCTGTTTACCTTCTGTCTTTGTTTTAACAGTATTCGCACCCAAGGTTCATACTTTTGTCAATAATTTATTTACTACTTTTTCATTATTATCTTGCAAATTTTAAAAACTATATTTCAAAACATTTGCATAGGACCTGTATTTACACCTAGATTTCTTTGGACCTGAATGTTCATTTCTTTGTTTTCATACAGATGCAGCATGGTGACTTATTTTGAAGAGCGTGTATGCCTTTCTGCAGCTTTCTTCAATTTGGGGGATTGTTTGAGCAACAAAACCAGCAGTTGTGTTCATGTTATCTTGTTTCTTTGTTCTCTCTTGTACATATAAACTATGCCATGAGCTTTACAGACGCAATTTGTGGTTTTTGAGGAAAGGTTTGTTTGATCCAAAGAAAGAAAGTTGATGTTAGTGTAATGGAAGCAATACAAACAGAAGTGAATGGTGTTTCTCTACTTGGTTGTTTGAATCAATTATTCCAGAACTACTTGCTATGTTTTGTTTGCTGCTCTCTTTTTAAAGGCAAAATTGGCTACATGACATCACAATTTGGCGTCATTGGCTGTAGGACACCCAAATGTTGTGTCTTTGTCAGAACACACTACTAAAATGTGGTTCTTTCCTGTAGGACATTAAGGCTATTATAATAATATTATTCATTGTTTTGGAGAGAAACAGCTCAAAAAGACCTTCATGCCCTTATCCTCTTCTTTTTCCTCCTTGTTCCTTCTCCAGCGATCCCCTCATGGTTGGCGGCGAAATCCAATGGAAATCAACGGAAGTCATGTACGCATGCGCGCGTTCCTGGATTTGGGGGTTCCATTTTGGTGGTCTAGGTTGGTAGGAGAGGCGCTAGGAAAGCCGGTGTCAGCGACGGCCATGGCGAGGCGGCGGTGCTCGGTGGTGGTGGCCTCGGGGGAGGAGACGGTGGAAGGAGGTGGGGAAAAGCATAAGTGTTATGATGCCCACCTTGTGATGTGGATGGATTGGTGGGGAGACCACAGACGCGGTGGGTTGTTGGATGCAAAGATGAGGGCGGCAGTGCTGCTCAACATCGGCGGCTCTCTGATGGGTCTCAGCGGTGAAGAACGGCGCTGCAAGGATCACATAGGAGTTAGGGAGGCAATGGTGTGATCAATTTCAAGAGGGAGGGGGATGGCGAGAAATTTGGGTAGAGAACCCATGCGGTTGTGGAACAAGCGGTGCTTCCGCCAAGTTAGGGAGACGCTATGATGACAGACAATGCTGTACTATAGAGGAGCTCACTGGTGCAGTCGATTGTGGTGCAACACAGTTGGTTCTGTGTTCCCAGGCAATGCAGACTCGAAACTGAATGAGGACGGTTGGAACGAGACGCCGACAGGGCTACTAGTGAACACCAGCAATGAGGGGAGGCAATTGCGTGCTTCCAGAGCAGGCTCAGTCGCCGTTCATTGAGCGAGGTACCCCAACACGGCCCTTGACCCATCGCCTCTAAAGCCCTAGGTCTCACCGCCGAAAACCTCGTCATTTGCGCCAAGGTGCTCGTTAGAGAAAAGGTCGATGTCGTCACCGCCATTGATGAAGATCTTGAGCTCCTCTACCGTCGGTGAAGCTTCACCTACCTTTCCCCTCCCTCATTCGCTACCTACGACACCGACCCCATCGATTCCCGTCGTTCCACCGATCTGATCCGCCAACACTGATCTGTCCCGGCCGCCTCCTTTGTTCTGCGTGCCACAGGTCCACGCCAATTATCACCATCGCCCATCATGCCTCAGTGCCATCTTCGTCCCAACCGGGACCGCTCCGCCTTCATCGTTCACTGGAATAGCTTGCCCTTGTGGGCTGTTGGACACGTTCTGCTTGACTGGTCCCATCCAGATCTTGTAGGAGTAGGAAAAAGAAGAAGAAAAGGGGGAAAAACCGACAATTCATCAACCTTCTCTCTCCTAATTCGATTGAAAATGATATTATAATGGTCTTAGTGTCCTACAACAAAGAACCATATTTTCGTAGTGTGTTCTGGCAAAGACACAAAATTTGAGTGTTCTACAGCCAATGACACCAAATTGTGATGTTTTGTAGCCAATTTGGCCTTTTTTTTTAATGGATAGAAACAATTGGCTATTGTAATCGTCTTAAGGCCTACAACTCACACACACCGGTGCAAATCTCAGGCAATACTAGTGGAAAAATCACACAAATAAACAACCCAATCTGTGATTGGTGGGAATCGAACTTTGGTCATCAGCCAGAGAGCTCTTATATTATTTGAATAACATTTCTTTACAAGTTTGACATTTTGGCATTTGAGGAGCTCACCATCACAAGTCTCAACTGGAGACCGTAGTTCTCTCTTCTCCGGCTCCCTGCGTCGCGCGCCACTCCGGCGGCGGCGGCCACCCATTGCTTTACTCTCCGCGCGCCACTCTATCCTCTGGGACCTCTCCCACTCATTTCGTGTAGCCTTCCTAGTGCAGTGGCCTCCTCTTCCTCTGACCTAAACTTTGAGGCTGCAATCCCGAGGAAGTGCTCTAAGAAGGAGCGCACGTGGATTGAGTCTACGCTTTCCAGTCCTGACTCGGTGGAGTCCCAGCGCCGTGGGTTGCCGGCCAGGTTGCTAGATCCGAGCCCGGCCGTGTTAGGGACCCAGACCCTGAGTTTTCCCGGGGCTCCAGTCCCTTCGTCGCTCCTTCCCGTTCAAGCTCGAGGCAAGTCCATCTTGTTTCTCGACGGTGGGCTACCTACGGGCAATATCCCGGTGGCTACGTCTGGTCAGCCTGGCAAAGATGCTCAACCGCTAGAGACGAGCCCCTAGCAGGAGGTTCGTCGACGCCGCGTCTGGCACCGTAAGTCACAACCACACCGACAGCATGTCCCCACGTCGCGCCCAGTTCCTTGGGATCTCATTGGTTGTTGTTTTAACTATTTTGCCAGCGATCACGTAGTAGCGGGGTGCAGGAATCCCACCCGTTGCTTCCGTTGCAAGGACGTGGGAAATACCTCTGTCCAATGCAAGTGGCCGCTAATCCCCAACTTCCCTAATGGCACGAGGTGTCTGCCACCCTTCGATGATCTGCAGGAGGGCTTGTTGGTGCACAAGCTACTGCCGGTGATCAGTCCCAGTTCGGGTCGGTTGCCTTCCCCTCAGCACCGTCATTTAGCGGCGGAGGCTCCTATTAATCCTCTCGGCCACCAACCTGTTTCCCCTGTGGGTAAGGGCCTCCTGCCTCCGATCTTCGGTGATGTTGATGATGAATTCCCCCCAGGGAATCCTCTTCATTGACTTGAGAAAGAAAGTTGTGTTGTTCCGCTCTCACCGGCCATGCGAGACATGGAGAAGTGCTTAGAGCGAGCTATCATCGTCTGTGTGGGAGGAACGAGGCCAGCAATTTCTTCCCAAGAGGTCACATTGGCGTTCCAAGAAGAAAGGGGCATGCAGCAAGGTTCTTTCTCCATGCACCCGTACTCCTCGGAGAACTTTTTGGTGGTCTTCGATAGCCACTCCAGCAAAGATCGTGCCCTCCGTGGTGGCTCAATCAGGACATCTCGATTCCTCCTTCTGTTACGTCAGTGGTCATGACTGGTGCAGGCCATCAGCAAACCATTGCGGTTTCGTGTCACCATAAGTTTGGAAGGCATGTCGATCCATGCTTGTAGCATGGCCACCGCATCGGCCATCCTTTTCTCATCATGTTGGATCAAATCCTTCGACGAATCTTCTACGTCACGTGCTGACCTTTCGGCTTTTCAATTGGTCGCTTGGTCTCTCAACCCTAACGTGACCCCGAAGGAGAAAATGGTGTTCATTGCAGAGCCAGACTGTAGGATCGTTAATGACAGTCAGAAGGGGGTGAATGATTGTGGAAGATTTTTCGCACTCAATAACAGAAAGATTCGCAAGAAGGAATGCACCTCACAGCCACGTATCACTGCTATTGCTAGCACACATGCATATGCAGAAAACAATCAAGCCACCAGACAATAGAAGCAACAACTACCAGGAAGGTCTCATGATTGAATAGTATGTCAATAAAGAATTTGGTTTAATCAATGGGCTAAGAGCAAACTGAATAAAATATTCATCAACTAATGAATGCTCTCTCACGTGAACAATACAAAACTAAAGGGTCAAATTCTTTAATCAACCGAACAACAGCACCAACCAATACATGAACTCAATTTAGATGTATTAAACAATTCAGAATATGATTGAAATCCCATAGCAACTTTCGGCCGGCAGGAAGTGACCAAACTTGACTCGCACTATCAATTCAAGTAGCAATTCAAGGGAGAACAGAAATCTCTCTTGACTTACCACGCAACACAGATAAAGAATCGACTGCTCTCCCTCAACGCCCAAAAGGAACAGAAGATCAAGATGATCAGCACTTCAAGTCAATCAAAGATCAAAACAGCAAAAGCTTTTTCTCATAATGGCGTACAGCAAAAGCATCTCTACTTAATACTCTGTTCTCACCCACAACCAGAAAAGCTGCAGCTCATAGCGCCGCTAGCAGCCTAGCACCGACCGCAACCAGCACAACACATGCACGTCGGCATCAAACAGCCAGCCGCATGCACCTACAACCACCCGACCTTCTTGATTCCCTACCGCCACACCTCTTTCTTCAAAGCAGCGCTCGCACCAATTTCTTCTAAAGCCGTCGCTAGCGCCTGGACTCCCCCTGTCGAGTTCTCCAAAAACCCTTTTATACGTCCACGGCCATCAAACCCTAAAGCCTTCTAGCGTTGGCACCTAATCACCTACGTACGGCCCACTAAAGTCCTAGGCCCCAATACATGGGCTCTTACACCAGATTACAAAACCAATTTAGGACATCCCAAAATTATCATGTGTCATAGCCTCTGGACCGCACCTCCGTAGCTCCAACACGCATCATCCATCTTTGATCTCCACGCGCCTAACTCGAGCCCGACCGTCTCCTCCAACATCCTCGACCCTCTGGACCATGACTTCACACCAAGCCATCTCTTGATCACCGCTGTAGACCACGATCGCCTCCGAGTTACCCTGCACATGTAAAGACCAAAACACCATCTTTTTTTGGCACAAGTTCTTCCCTACTTGACCAACATAAATCCACACACATGCTACACACCTCAAATACCATTAGTAAATAGGGGGATTGGCATATTTGCCACATCACTTTTTTCCCAATTGCCAAAATGCCACATGATGTCTCACTGATATGTGGGTCGGGACCCACATATCAGTGAGATATCATGTGGCATTTTGGCAATTGCACATGAACTTAATGGAAAATCTTCAATAATCCCTAGTAAATAATATTGTCAATTATTCATCAACTAAAATATTATAGACCTAGCCACATGGTCTAACACTGACCTTCGTTCAGATGGCTCCATCCTAGATCATGGGGAACAAGTCTTCTTGAAGCCTTCTCGCTCCAGGGAGTCGCGCGAGGCGCTTCGCTATAATGTCATCATCCATATCCATGCAGTGGAGGATTTCTCCTTGGCGGACTGGTGGGTTCTCCCTTTGGCCCCGTCCAGTGATGACTCTAGCTTCGGCGGACTCCCTGAGTCCGACTCTGGTGAATTGGGGCCACGTCGTCATTCTTTTGATAGAAGACCTGGCATTTTAGATGGGTCGTTTCAACTCGCCGGAGGTCGGGAAGAAGGAGGCACTGACCGTGGAAGATAGTGGATCTCTTAGGCTTCCTCTTGGGGGCTTCCACCGTGGTCAGCAGTGGTCCCCAGCTCTGACAGGGGCGCAGTGGCCTCGGCCCAGGTTTGGCACTGCAAAGGGGTCTCAAGGAGGGGACCAACTACGACCGCTAGCTACGAGGCTACCAAGTCTAGCTGCCGCTTGCCATTTTCAGTAGCTAAGCAAGTGGTGAAGACAACGCGGAAGAAAAAGCAAGGTCTGAACGTGGCTGCTTTGTCGTTCAGTCCCATCAGCGTCGCACCGCCTTTGAGGGGACGTATGCAAGGCTCAACTTTTCAACCAAGCTCGTTTCCTTCTTTCGAGGCTCCCATTGGTGGGGATGGGGGAACACAAGCGGTTCCCATCAGCCAACCAAGGTGCATCCGACCCCCCTTAGCTGCTTAGTTAGTGGCTCGCTCCTTCCTAGCCAGGAAGCGTGTGCCAACCTTATGGGCCGAGATGAGCGAAGCCCGCATAGCCCAACCATCACCCTCATCAAGGGCAAGCACGATGTCTATGCATCCTCCGTGCCTTCTAATGAGATCTGTGCTCCCGATCTTTCGATGAGGATGATACAACTTGATTGGTGGAAGCTAACTCTCATGATCCAGGCTATAACCGTGCGACGACCGTTGCACCCGCAATCGCTGAACCGACTTCACGTTCGTTATCGACCTGGCCGGTAGCGAGATAGACCTGACCACGAAGGTCTTTTCCTGCATGCAATCAAGAATCAAGCAAGAAAAATAGATGAAGCAATGATCTTGCTGAATAGGAATTGAGGAATAAAGATGGATGTATTGAATAATTTGGGGTTCCGTTGATAAAGCCGGGTTGTACTAGCCGCACAAGCCAACGATGGTGTTTCTAGCCTAAGCTGAAATCAATCTAACAAAACCCAAGGAACTAAGGGCAAAATCATGGCCTTATATTGGCACCTAAGGGTGCGGCCAACTCACACACGGCCCATTTCTATCTCCAACTCACGCATATCATGCAAAGATTCTTTCCTAAAATAGTTAAGGAAAGATCATAACCGACTCAAAGAATCTTTCATATGATTTAGTTCGGCTCATCCAGACGTGGACCTGGTCGTAGTCCTGATAGTAGCGCTTTGGAAACTCTGGAGGAGGTCCTGGGAAAAGGTCCTGAGAGGTCCTTGAGGAGGTCTTGAGAGTACTGTTCCTGGAGAGGTCATGGACAGCGTGGATCTCCTGGGGGTGGTCGTGGACATCGTGGATTTCCTAGGGGTGGTCATGGATGGCGTGGATCCCCTAGGGGTGGTCGTGGAGGGAGGTCCTGTAGGAGTGGTCCTAGAGGAGGTCCTGGGGTCGTCCGTGGAGGGAGGTCCTGGACCCGGAGGAACTGGTCGTAGACCTTGACTCCTAAGCACAAGCAAATCATCTCCATTAGGCAGCATCATAGAGTTCTTAAAATATGGATGTATTCTGCTAAACAAAGTTATCTAATAATTTAGCTAGCGAGCACGTGCTCGAGTAATTGATCCTTGCACATCAGAAGCAATAGGGACGGTTATATCAGTGGAAGGGATGTCCTCATCATCATTCTCTTCTTGAATTGGAGTCTTCCTCGACTCAAGGTCATCTTCTGCTCTCAAGTATGACTTCAAATCTACAATGTTAAATATGAGACTAACTCCAAAAGTTGTAGGTAGATTAAGCTTATATGTATTATCATTAATCTTTTCTAACATTTTAAAATGACCATCTGCCCGAGGCATGAGTTTAGACTTTCTCAATTCAGGGAATCGTTCTTTACGCAAGTGTAACCACACAAGATCACCTGGCTCAAAAGTGACATGCTTGCGTCCCTGACTACCAGCAACTTTATATTTAGCATTCATAAGTTCAATGTTCTCTTTAGTTGTCTCATCCATTTGAAGTATCAAGTCAGCACGTTGTTGAGCATCAAAATTTACCCTCTTGGAAGTTGGAAGAGGCAACAAGTCGATAGGTGCACGAGGTATGAAACCATAAAAAATCTCAAAAAGGCACTTCTTTGTGGTAGAATGCATCGAGTGATTATAAGCAAATTCCACATGAGGTAAACATTCCTCTCACATTTGTAAGTTCTTTTTAAGCACAGCCCTAAGTATAGTAGACAAAGTTCTATTGACTACCTCAATTTATCCATCAGTTTGAGGATGACAGGTAGTGGAAAATAACAGCTTAGTACCCAACTTGGCCCACAAAGTTCTCCAAAAATGACTAAGAAATTTAGCATCACGATCTAAAACTATCGTATTCGGAATACCATGCAAGCGAACAATTTTCTTAAAAAATAAATTAGCAACATGTGTAGCATCATCACTTTTATGGCATGGTATAAAATGAGCCATCTTAGAGAATTTATCCACGATAACAAAAATACTATTCCTCCCCTTTCTTTGTTCTAGGCAGTCCTAAAATAAAGTCCATAGAAATATCTTCTCAAGGTGTGCTTGGAATAGGAAGAGGCATGTATGAACCATGAGGATTAAGTCGTGATTTAGCTTTTTGGCACATGGTGCAACGGTTAATGAAGCGTTCGATGTCACGTCTCATCTTTGGTCAATAAAAATGGTGGGTCAGAATATCCTCAGTCTTCTTCACGCCGAAGTGACCCATCAATCCACCTCCATGCGCCTCCTGTAACAACAAAAGACTAACGGAGCTAGCTGGAATGCATAGTTTGTTAGCACGGTACACGAACCCATCATGCACCATAAATTTATTCCAACCCTTTCCCTCTTGACAATTGAGCAACACATCTTTAAAATCAGCATGATGCACATATTGTTCCTTTATTGTCTCTAATTCAAAGATTTTGAAGTCAAGTTGTGAAAGCATGGTATATCTCCTAGACAAAGCATTAGCTATTACATTTTCTTTGCCCTTTTTATGTTTAATGACATAAGGGAGTGACTCAATAAACTCAATCCACTTAGCATGTCTTCAGTTTAAATTGGTTTGACTTCGAATATGCTTCAAAGATTTGTGATCAGAATGTATTACAAACTCTTTGGGCCATAAATAATGTTGTCATGTTTTCAAAGTTCAAACGAGAGCATATAATTCTTTATCATAGGTAGAATAGTTCAAACTATGCCCACTTAATTTTTCACTAAAGTAAGCAACAGGTTTTCCTTCTTGAATTAACACACCACCAAGACCTATGCCACTAGCATCACATTCTAATTCAAAAGCCTTGCTAAAATCAGGGAGTTAGGGGCGTGTGTCAACTTATCTTTGAGAGCGTCGAAAGCTTGTTACTGTATTGTGCACCAAGTAAAAGGAACACCCTTCTTTGTAAGCTCATTCAGCGGTGCAGCGATGGTGCCGAAATCCCGAACAAAACGTCTATAGAAATCAGCGAGCCCGAGAAAACTCTACACTTGTGTGACCATTTTAGGAGGTGGGCAACTTTGGATAGCGATGATCTTGGCTTGATCAACCTCAATACCCTGTGGAGTAACGACATAGCCAAGAAACGATACTCGGTCAGTGCAAAATGTGCACTTCTCAAGGTTTCCAAAAAAACGTGCATCACGTAAAACATTAAAAACAGCACGTAAATACTCCAAGTGTTCCTCTAAAGAATTATTGTAAATCAATATATCATCGAAGTATGCTACCACAAACTTGCCAATGAATGTACGCAAGACTTCGTTCATTAATCTCATGAAAGTGCTAGGTGCGTTAGTTAAATCTAAAGGCATCACTAACCACTCATACAGGCCAAACTTAGTTTTAAATGCTATTTTTCACTCATCTCCTAACTTCATGCGAATTTGATGGTAACCACTACGCAAATCAACTTTAGAGAAAACAGTAGAGCCACTTAATTCGTCAAGCATATCATCTAACCTAGGAATAGGATGATGATAACGAATGGCGATATTATTAATAGCTCTACAATCTACACACATACACCAATAACCATCTTTCTTAGGAACTAATATGACAGGGACAACACGAGGACTAAGATATTTGCACACATAACCTTTGTCGAGCAATTCTTGTACTTAGTGCTGAATTTCTTTCGTCTCCTCCGGTTTGGTCCTATATAGCACACGGTTTGGCAGCGAGGCACCGGGAATCAAGTCGATTTGGTGCTCTATTCCTCGAATAGTTGGCAGCCCTGGTGGCACCTCCTTCAGAAATACATCCGCATATTCCTGCAAAAGGTTAGCAACAGCAGGAGACAAGGATGGAAGCATATCCTCAAATGAAAACAAAGCATCCTTGCATACTAAAGCATAGCACACAGAGCCATGGGGCTGCAAAGCACTGATTTCAAATTTGGTTGCAAGCACAACAGAACCTTTCAACTTAATTTTATTCTTGTTAGCACTATGTTCCTTCTTCAATTGATTGACAAAGTCCTTCGTAACAATTTGATTTTCACTTTTACTACTAGTCTTGTCACGCTTAGCTCTCTCTAATTCATCTTTTAAAATAGCCTCAGGTGATATGGGTAGTAAGCTAATCTTCTTTCCTTTAAATATGAAAGTATATCAGTTGGATCGACCATAATGTATAACATGTCTATCATATTACCAAGGTCTACCTAGCGGCAAAGAACAAGCTTGCATAGACACTATATCACAATCAGCATAGTCATGATATGAACCCATCGAGAAGTGTACTCTCAGAACGCGTGTTACCATTAGCTTACAGCAATTATTGAACCACTAGATGTAGTAGAGACGGGGGTGTTGTTGAGTGGTCAAGCAAAACTTCTCGACCATGTCCGTCCTCACAAAATTGTTATAGCTTCCCCGTCGATGATCACACGGCACAAACAGTCCTTGACAACGAATTTTGTTTGAAACAAGTTGTGGCGCTGATTCTGCTCAGCACGCTCTATATGGGCACTAAGTACATGTTGTGCGATGATGCTCAAGTACGTATCCACAAGGTCAGCGCTGATTTGTTCCTCTTCACGATTTGAATCGTTGTTGTTTCCTACATGGCCAGCAAGTAAAGTATGTTCTTTTTCTATGTCACTAGCGGAAGTGTACTCACCATTATCCTTAATCAAGAGGGTGCGCTTGCTAGTATAGTCCCTCTGCATGTGTCCAAAGCCCTTGCAGCGATGGCATTGAGTCTCGCGTACTCGACCAGTGGATGCCACTGAAGATGCACTTGACGCAAGGACCAAATTGGTTGTTTTGCTTACCTCGGGTGCTCGTGAAGGTGTAGTAAAGGCCGCTGGATGTTGCAAATTGTTTGATGAGCTCGGGTCAGCAGCACGGTTGGAGGTGGCAGTGGGAGTACTATGCTGAAATTGACTTGTACGACCTGCAAAAATTCCTCTGGAGCTGCTCTGTTGCCTGCTATGATGTCCCTGCACTTCTCGTTCAGCCTTACAAGCAAAATAAAACAAGCGAGTGATAGAATTGTAATTCTTATAATCAAGTATATCCTGTATCTCATGGTTCAATCTACCTAAAAATCTAGCCATTTTAGGTTTCCTCTATACCACAGCGAAGCAAACCAGTTTGCAATTCTTGATAATAGTCCTCAACAATTTTACTATCTTGATTCAAATGAGTCAATTTATTTGACAAGTCACGGGCATAGTATGAGGAAACAAAACGATGACGCATGGCTCTTTTTAAAGCCTCCCAGGTGGCAGGTATGTTATTAGGATTAATACAACAATATTCACTCCACCATACACAAGCAAAGTCTATCAACTCACTAGTAGCAGTTCTAACCCTCCTATCCTTAGGGAAGTCATGGTAATTAAATTTTTGTTATACTTTTAGCTCCCAAGTGAGATAAACATCCGGATCATTTTTACTAGCAAACGGAGGCATAGTAAATTTAATCTTAGAAAAAGCATCATCACGGTCACGTACCTTCTGTGGTGGTGATGGTGGATCAGGTCCCATACCTTGTCTATTGAAATGACGTCTACGGTGATCACGATCGTTGTTGAAGTTGAGATCTCCGCCCTCGGTATCAGCAAAATTATGCTCGTCTCATCCACAGCCGATGAAGAACGTTGTTGGCTATGGGAGCTTGGCGGCGATGACCGAAAGCGCAATAGTAGCGAGAGCAACACGAAGGGGTGCCACATGCGGGGGTAGAGGGGCTCTACCTAGCCCCTCCAAATGTGCCAAGATGGCATCGAGCTTCACATTCAACTCAACTTGGCTAGCTTCTACTCCATCGAGTCTCATAATGGTTTCACCATGAGCGTTTTCCAATTGCTCACAACATTCGTTGACCACCCTTGCAAAGTGTTGTCGCAGCCCTCTTGTATGTGAGGTGAGGATCCCCTCTTCTTCGATTGCTTGTACACCTGACATGGCAATAGCAAACAAAAACGAAAGTGAAAGAAACAAGTCCCTAATACTACTAATATGTGGGGCTGAAAAGTCACTCGGTCACTCAAACTTCACTAAAGCTCTTACACAATTCTTACAAAGCAGTAGGTGGTGATCAGCACACCGATGTCGGCGTCAAACTAATTGTCAAAGATTGAATGGAGCGATTGCAAGTGAAGGTAGCCTGCACGGGTGTAGTAATGTTGTGGAGCTAGGTAGGCTTAAGTATGGTAGCAAGGAGTAGCAACAATCAAGTCAGAGATTGCAAGCTAAAAAATCATTCAACACCGGTTATTGCTGGGCCTAAGCTAGACCGTATTAGAGACGCGAGCCTAAAACACAAACGAAAGCACGACGCGGCACCAAGAGAGAAAAAAATTCGGTATGGCCTTCTAGGTATCGGGTGGTCGTACCACCTATGACTAGGTGATTGGAGTTCTCCGATCAAGCAGTCATAACATCTCACGACCACTTTTTCGACCACGTGTAGTTGAAAGCGACTTCTTAACTTTTTTTGTTTTTTTTTGTCAGGTAGTCGTAAACCTCTGGCTGTAGACTTTGCTCAATTGGTCATAGACCTCGGTGATCTGGTCGTATTCCTCTAGAAATTGGTTGTGGCCCTTGCTAAAGTCGGTGCCCTTCTCCTCCTTATATTCCCTTGCCGTGGCAGATCGATCCCAACCGCAAAGGTGAGACCAACATGCACAGAACTCGAAACTCTAATGGAACTAGACACTAAGACCAGCAAAGGACACGATGATGCAACTGAAAGTTCAACAATGCAATGCACTAAAAAGAAAAATTGCAAGGACCAGACGGTTTGGACAAGAGATCTATTACTAAAATTTTTCTTTTGGTTTTTGTGTGCTGTAGGTAAAGCAATCTAATCTATGTTAAACTGGAAATTCTCACCGAGCAACCTTGAGCTCTGATACCAAATGATGAGATCTGTTGTCCTGATTTTTCGATGAGGATGATACAACTTGATTGGTGGAAGCTAACTCTCACGATCCAGGTTATAACCATGCGATGACCGTTGCACCCACAATCGCTGAACCAACTTCACGTTCGTTATCGACTTGGTCGGTAGCGAGATCGACCTGATCACGAAGGTCTTTTCCTGCATGCAATCAAGAATCAAGCAAGAAAAATAGATGAAGCAACGATCTTGCTAAATAGGAATTGAGGAATAGAGATGGATGTATTGAATAACTTGGGGTTCCGTCGACAAAGCCGGGTTGTACTAGCCGCACAAGCCAACGATGGTGTTTCTAGCCTAAGCTGAAATCAATCTAACAAAACCCAAGGAACTAAGGGCGAAATCCTGGCCTTATATTGGCACCTAAGGGTGCGGCCAACTCACACACGGCCCGTTTCTATCTCCAACTCACGTGTATCATGCAAAGATTCTTTCCTAAAACAGTTAAGGAAAGATCACAACCAACTCAAAGGAAAGATTACAGCCGACTCAAAGAATCTTTCGCATGATTTAGTTCGGCTCATCCAAACGTGGAATTGGTCATAGTCCTGATAGTAGCGCTTTGGAAACTCCGGAGGAGGTCCTGGGAAAAAGTTCTGAGAGGTCCTTGAGGAGGTCCTGAGAGTACTGTTCCTGGAGAGGTCGTGGATGGCGTGGATCTCCTAAGGGTGGTTGTGGACATCGTGGATTTCCTGGGGGTGGTCGTGGACGGCGCGGATCTCCTGGGGGTGGTCGTGGACAGCGTGGATCCCTTGGGGGTGGTCATGGAGGGAGGTCCTGGAGGAGTGGTCCTGGAGGAGGTCCTGGGGTGGTCCGTGTAGGGAAGTCCTGGACCCGGAGGAACTGGTCATAGACCTTGACTCTTAAGCACTAACAAATCATCTCCATTATGCAGCATCATAGAGTTCTTAAAATATGGATGTATTCCGAGAAACGAAGTTAGCTGATAATTTAGCTGGTGAGCACATGCTCGAGTAATTGGTCCTTTCACATCAGAAGCAGTAGGGACGGTTGTATCAGTGGAAGGGATGTCCTCGTCACCTTCTTTGCCCGCGCTACAAGTCGATGATGCTCTCAACACTTCGGCAAACTGCACTGTACAAGACCTCGGTTGCTCGGCGGTCGCATGTGTTGGAGATCCTGCCGCTTTGCCTACCACTGTTGTTCAAGACCTCGTTTGCTCAGCTATTGCAGGTGCTGGAGATCCAGCTGCTTCGCCTGCCACTGATGATCATGCGCTCGTTGGATCGCCTACTCTTCTTGGCCAAGCGTCGGTTGACGAGTCCAAATTGCTAACTTACTCACGTTGGGCTAAATGCAAGCCAAGGGATCCCATTCTACCAGTGCCTCAAGTGCAATGTGCTTCATTCTATCAACACCAACCTTTTACCCCATGTCACAGTAAATGATTAGTGGCTTCAAGTTTTAAAAGCGTCCCAGCAGAACAGTGGGCATAGCTTCTACTGGCGAGTCGGCTAAGACTCTGTCAGGGAAACAACTCAGATAAATGAGAGGCGCTAAATAACTTCATAAAGCTTTTTGACAAACCGCTATCAAAGGAGCACATAGCATCGTTGGCAGCGCTATTCCGGATTACAGTATCGGAGACTATAGTGCTTGGACTTGAAAGCAACGCAGAGGCTGCTGAGGCCTCCACATCTATGGTTGCCATCTGAGCTTATGTGCTTGGGTCGTTGGTCGCCGCGTCCCCCCAATGGATGATTGTAATGTTAACTTCCTCAGCTGGAATGTTCAGGGCTTAAACATGAGAGCCAAGAGAAATGTAGTAAGAGAAATAGTTATAGCCTCGCAAGCTTTGGTCGCATGTATCCAAGAAACAAAGTTAAATGTAATTGACATGTCGCTTGTAAAAGAAACTCTAGGGTCGTCGTTTGGTAGGTTTTCTTACTTACCATTGTCACAATCAAGAGGCAGTATCCTACTTTTGTGGAATTCAAGTAGGGTTTCTTGTAATGCGCAAGATGTAAAAATTCACTCCATTATAGTCGAAGTGTCCTTACCCAGCGGCTACCTCTCCCGGCTCACATTAGTGTATGGTCCTTCAGAAGACATTCACAAACTAGCATTTCTGCAAGAGCTTCGTGATATCCGTAGTGCCAGGCAAGGCCCTTGGATTATCCTCAGAGATTTTAATCTCATTCTTCAAGCTAGTGACAAGAATAACGACCGTTTAAACAGATGACATATGGGTAGCTTTCGTCGAGTGGTTGATGACCTGGAGCTCAAGGAAGTCCACCTCAACGGCAAATCTTTTACTTGGTCAGGTGCGAGGGAGAGACCGACTTTGGAGCGTATTGATTGAGTTTTTCTTTCGTTAGATTGGGACCTGTAGTATCTGGACTGTTTTCTTCGGGCTCTACCTTCCACAGCCTCTAACCATTGTCCCCTATTGTTCTACACGACTGGTCTGCTGGGACCCAAGAAACATTTTCGTTTTGAGACATTCTGGACGAGAATGGACAGGTTCCAGGAAATGGTCCAGGCGGCTTGGAAATGCAAAGACCGTGTCTTAGACCCGCTACGACGTCTTCATCTTCTTCTCATAGCAACAGGGCACACCTTGTAGAGCTGGAGTCAGTGCGAATGTGGTAGCGTTCGACATCAGATTAGGATGGCCAAAGAGCTGGTCGGTTGGGTGGATGTGGCTGAGGAGAAGCGGTTGCTGTCACCGTGGGAGTGATGGTTTAGAATGGTGCTCAAGAAGAAGTTGCTAGGCCTGTGTTCCTTTGAACGAACAATTGCGCGCTAAAGGTCGAGGATCAGGTGGTTATGAGAAGGGGACGTAAACACCGGTTACTTCCATGTCCACGCAAATCTCAGTAGGCGTCGTAATTTCATCTCAAGCCTAAAAGTCACGGACTCTTGGGTTCACTCTTATGCAGGATTAGAAGAGGCGTTTTATGACCATTTCGTAAATATCATTGGAAAGCCGATCCAGCGTAAGCATTCCTTGGACTTGAGTTCTCTCGACATGCCTTCCCATGATTTATGTGCTCTAGACTCTGACTTCGCCGAAGCTCAGGTTTGGGAGTTATAAAGTGCATGCCCTCTGAGAAGGCACCAGGCCCTGATGGCTTCTCCAAGCTCTTCTATTAGTGCTGTTGGCCAATCATCAAATCAGACTTAATGGCGGCTTTCCATGCCACTGGTCGCCTAGCGGGATCGAGCTTCCACCTGCTTAACAAAACTTTGTTAACTCTTTTGCCCAAGAAGCAAGCTCCACGGGAAGCGCAAGATTATCGGCCTATAAGCCTCATACACAGCTTTGCTAAGATCTTCTCAAAAGTTCTTGCTCAAAGGCTAACTCCGGAACTACCAAAGTTAGTTGCTTCGAATCAGACTGCATTCACCAAAGGTCATTCTATTCAAAATAATTTCCTCTTGGTCAGGCAGTCCGCCCGCATGCTACACCAAAAAAAAGCAATCAACCTTTCTCTTCAAGCTAGACATTGCGTAAGCCTTTGATTCAATTTCTTGGCCTTTCCTGTTGGAAATCCTTCGGCA
The DNA here is from genome assembly GCA_036346255.1 of Ampelocalamus luodianensis. Lineage (NCBI taxonomy): Eukaryota > Viridiplantae > Streptophyta > Magnoliopsida > Poales > Poaceae > Ampelocalamus > Ampelocalamus luodianensis. The sequence goes on from CM070621.1 coordinate 24,115,831, forward strand.
CAAAGGTTTTGGCCCGAGGTGGTGTTCTTGGCTAAACATGATGCTTCTATACTCTTCTACTAGAATTCTGGTCAATGGACAGCTAGGACGGTCGGTTTGGCTCGGTCGTGGTTTGCGTCAAGGAGATCCGTTATCTTCGCTTTTATTCATCATTGCGATGGACACCCTCAATAGTTTGATCCTCACAGTAGAAAAGGAGGCTTTGCTTCATCCAATAGGAGGGCGCCGAGGTTTTCCACACCGTCTCTCTTTGTATGCGATGATGCGGTCGTGTTCTTAACACTGGTGAGTGAAGATCTTTTAACCCTCAAGGAAATACTCCAAATCTTTGGTGAGGTCTCTGGTCCAATCCGATGCAATGCCCAACAGATCCAGTTCATCTCTGACAGTTTGCACTATAATATTGTTGCTTTCTCGTGTAAATACCTTGGCTTGCCTTTATCTTTACGGAAGCCATCTCGTTCGGATTTTCAACCTCGCATGGATAAGGTCGCTAATCGCCTGCAAGCTTGGTAGGCCGGTTTGCTCTCTCGAGGGGGGCATCTCATTCTAGTTAAGACAGTGATGTCTGCCATGACAGTCTATAATTTCATGGCCCTCGATCCCTCCCACTCGATAGTCAAAGAAATCGATAAGAAGCGCCGAGCGTTTCTTTGGAAAGGATCGCAAAATGTCTCAGGAGGCAATTGCTTGGTGGCATGGTCGTCAGTTTGTCGCCCTCTCTAGCTCGGAGGCCTCGGTTTGAACAACTTGGTAGTGCTAAGGCAGGCCATGTGCATCCACTGGCAATGCTGGATGCACGCCCATGGGGCGTTTGCAAATTCAGACCAGCTGAGAGGAGAAAGACATGTTCCAGGCTTCCATTACCGTTAGATTAGGCAACGGTGAGAACACGTTGTTCTGGGAGGATCTTTAGCTGAATGGCTGCTCAATTATTGGCATCGCTCTGTCCATCGTCCAAATGGTCAATCCTTCGGTACGAAGGAAAAGAACAGTGGCGCAAGCCCTTATAAATGACGACTAGATTTTGGACATTCAGGGGCAACCACGCGCCCAAGCCGTTGTTGATGTCCTGCAACTTTGGAACATGTTGCAAGGCATCAGTCTTTCTCAGGGAGAGGTCGATTCAATAAGTTGGTGTTGGGAACCTTCGGGTCACTACTCTGCTAAGTCGGCATACTCGGCGTTCTTCACAGGATCGATTAGGTTACTATGTGCCAAGGCTATTTGGAAAGCTCGGACGCCTCTAAAATACAAAGTCTTCATTTGGTTGGCTATTCGGCGGCGGTGTTGGACAGCCGATCGTCTAAGGCATCACAGACTGCAAAACAAGGGAGTTTGTGTTTTTTGCAGGCATTAGGAAGAGTCCATAGATCATCTTATAATAGGTTGCGCTGTCACTGCGTAAGTATGGGCTCGGTTCATAGCTAAGACCAGCGCTAGGTGCCCTGTGCCTAGCGGACAGCCCACCCTTCAAGAGCATTGGTTGAAGGCTAGGAAGGCCGCACCGAAGAGTCTAAGAAAGCAAACATATGCTTGTATCATTCTAGTGTCTTGGATGTTATGGAAGGGGCGCAATCAAAGGATCTTCAACAACAACGCTAATTCTATTGGTCAGACTCTCCAGCTAATTCTCCAAGAGCAATAGAGTTGGCGCATGGTAGCTGTGCACTGTCTGGAGGCGGACACGCAGGAGTAGCTGCTTTGTCGGACGCTTTCTCTGTTCATCGTATTTCCATTGTTCCCGTTATTCTTATATTGTCGTTCACCACTCATCCGGCTGTCGAATGAGTGTTTTGGCTGATTCGTCTCTTTTAGTCTGTAACCCCTCAGTTTTTGGGGTTTTTTCTTTTTTTTTGCTGGTTCTGTTTTGTTTTTGTCACTGTTAGTGTTACTGTTTCTTTCTTCTAATGGAATGATTTGCACATCCTTAAAAAAACATTTCTTTACGACTTTCATCCACTTCATCTTTCTAAGGGCCAACTTCGAATGCAGTAATTTTTCAGGAAAACTATACAAATGTAATATCACTCTTTAGGAATTTCTCTGTTCCAAATAGGGGCATTTTATTCAGGATATTTCATTTTCTATTATAATTTTTGCAGAGTTCTTTAGGATTGCTTGCACGCTCAAATGTGTCTCGTGGGACCCTGTTAATAGTATTTCCAAGGCAATAATTTAGGACTTGTTTTCCTTTGGAGGCGGTCACTCTTTCTTGGAGTAGCTTGGTGTCGTCTTCGGTATGTTGGTGTGGAGATAGTGTAGATGGCGTTCATTCGAGATTTTTTTTTTGAAATAATATATTTTTTAATTTTTTTTACAAAACTAGGGAGTCGTCTCAAAAAATTACAAAAATAGGCCCCTGTCGCCAGTTCATCTGGCGACAGGCTCCTATCGCCAATTGAACTAGCGACAGGAACCCTAAATAGTACGGGCAAGTTCCTGTCGCCAGTTCAACTGGCGACAGGAATCTAAGAATTTTTAAATATATTAAATGAACTTAAAAAATTACGAAATTATTTTTTGAGCCTCCTGATACTAGGGGTGAAAACGGATCGAATACGGACGGATAATGGCTCTGCCATATTTGTTTTCATATTTTTTTTCCCGGATTCGAATACGAATACCCCGGATACGAATAATATCGAATACGAATATGGAGCAAATACGAATCGAAACGAATACGGTTGCGGATATTTTTCGGAACATGAAAACCCCTTAAATTGTATGCCAGAAATTAATGAAAACATATAACTAGTTTATTTGATGCACACATTCATGAATTATTCATATTTTCAGCAACCACACATAATATTGGCACTAGCAAGCTGTATTAACTAGTTCATCACAAAAATAACACTTAGTTTACCATATTTAGCTCATAAGTTATAACTCACAAAGTCATAAGTCATCACGCATTCACACTTAGTTCATCACATACATAAAACTTAATTCACACTAACATCGATCAGACTGGATGGTTAATCTATACGAAAATTATTGTAACATCCCAAAGTATGTTACCAAAAATAAAATTAATAAAGTTATTATTTTATTGGATTTTCTGAGATTTAAAAGAGTTTTTTTGGTCAAAAATAAAAAATAATAAAATAAAGTCAATTATTTAAGTTCCTAGTTTTTAATGTCAAAAATAATATTTATTGAGTTTTCTGGAATTTTATTGGATTTAAAGTGAAAAAATAATTAATTTCTTGAATTTTTTTTATTTTAAAGAGATTTTTACTATTTTTAAGAAATTAAAAATAATATATGTGCAAAAATAAAAAAAATTAATTTTAAATTAATTTTATTAAGTTCAAAATAATTCAAGGAATTTCTATGATTTTTTCTTGAATTTTTTAGCTCTATTTGCTATTTTCTAAAAGGCTATTTGATTTGTTGTATTTTCTAAAATTCGAAAATCAATTAAAATCTCCTTTTCTCTTTTGGGCTGAAATTCGGATATCCGGATAATCTGTATTCGTACCCGACGGATAGCATGCATATCGCATTCGTTTCTGGCAAAAAAATACGAATTCGTTTTCGATCCGAGAATTATCAGAGAAAAATCCGACCCGAGACAATCCGAATCTGTTTCCGTCTGGACCAGTCGGAAACTATCCGATCCATTTTCACCCCTACCTGATACAATGTTCTTGCTTGTGTATTTTTTTTTTCATAATTTTATCAATTCTGAATTTGTCTCCACAATTAATTTAAGTATACTAATTGTAGAAATGTATAAATATACCAAATGAGGTCGAAACATTATGATTTTTTTTTTTTGTAAATTCTCCTTACATAGTGTAATTGTCCTTGTAATTTTTCCAAAATTTATGTGTCCTGAAATTGTCTCAAATATTCTTCATTTAGGTTTCTGATATAGTGTTCTTGATTGTATAATCCCTTAATTTTTGAGATAATTTCAAAACATAAAAAATTCTGAAAAAATTACACAAACAATTAAACTCTGTAAGGAGAATTCAAAAAAAAAATCATAATATTTGGACCTCATTTATTATATTTACAAATTCCTACAATTAGTATAATTAAATAAATTTTGGAGACAAATTCACAATGGATAAAATTATGAAAAAATTACACAAGCAATAAACTCTATCGGGAGGTTCCACAAAAACTTTCATAATTATTTGAGTTTATTTACTATATTTAAAAATTTCTAGATTCCTATCGCGATTGAATCAAGCGATGTAAACTCCGCGTACTATTCACGGTTCGTGTCGCCAGATTCAATCAAGCGATAGCTCGCCGCGAATGAACTAGCGGCGAGGATCTATTTTTGTAAATTTTTAGAACGACTTCTTAGTTTTGTAAAAATAAAAATAAAAAAATTATTTTTTAAAAAATTCGTTCATTCGATGCGTTTTTTTTTCTGGACAGGTGATGTAAGGCTTAAACTGTTGGGAAACCATGGGCCTGACCCTGCAGTCGGCCCATTAGTGGGCGCCCCATCCCAAACCCTAGCAGGGTCGTAGCCTATAAATAGGGGGTGTTATTCATTGTAAAGGATTGATCGATGGATGAAGGAATAAAGAGAAGCAAGAAGTCCCCCTGCATCTCTGTGTTCTATCTCTTATTCATTCTTGTGTTCATGCATTGGTCTTACGATTCTACGCTTGTCACGAGGTAATCGCTCGACCGACTCGCCAAATGACGGTTCCTCAACACGTTATCAGCACGATCGACTCTCCTCGCATCGAAAAGGTAACCGTCGATGAACGACACTCGTAGATTGAATCGTTTTTCTAGATTGCTTTCAATTCCTCAATTGTTGCTTCCTAGATTATTTTCTACGGTGCAAATTTGCTCTAATCATCATGAATGTAATGACCCAAATTTCAATTTCATTAAAATTTAAAAGTTTATTTATGTTTGTGGTTTTTCTGAATTTTCAAAAGCTTTTATAAATATTTTAAAGCTAAAACAAATTTATTTACAAAATTAAAAGCCAACTAATAGTTGAAAATAATTTTATTAAGTCCGTAACAGTATGAGAATTTCGTGAATTTTTCCATAATTTTGGAAGCATTTTGCTATTTTCTAAAGCCTAAATGAATTAACAGAATTAAAACAATTGAGAAATCAAAAGAAAATCAAAAATGGCTTTGGGCCGAAACCTACGGCCTCGGCCCAACACCCTCGCGCGCGCGCGCAGCCCACCAGCCCGCTTTCGCCCGCACCCGCCTCTCGCCCTCTCCCACCGTCCGATCAAAATCGAACGGCTACCATTTCTCCGCGTATCTCTTCTTTTCTCCACCGTTGGATCATGCACCGACGGTCAAGATCTTTCACAAAGAACCGCACGGGTCCGAATGCCATCATCAACGTGAGCGCGCACGATCTTAATCCAACGGCCGCGCCAAAACGCACTTACCGCTTCGCTCGGTCTAATCTCAACCATTGGATCTTAATCCAACGGCTGCGCCCGAAAGTCACTTACCGCTTCGCGAATCTAATCTCGACCGTACGTTGAAAATCGGACGACCCTGAGTCGTCGTCTTCCTCGCCTTCTTCTTCTCCGCGTCGCTCGCGCAACCGCCGCCATTTTCGCCACGTTCAAGCTTGAGCGGCTGGTTGCCAATCGCTCGCTCTTCGTGAGTGCGTGCGAGACCGCCCGCAACCGCCGCTTTTCCCCATGATCTCCTTCGTCTCGCAACCGGTGCGCCACGATCACCGCAAAAACGCCGCACGACCTCCACCTCCTCCACGCGCTCGAGCACCTCGGCGCCTATAAAGGCGGCCGGTGCGCATTCCCACCGGTCCCGACGCCACCATCCATCGCCACGCTTATCATCTCTAGTGCCCGAATTGAAGTTCCATCGCGGCGATCGTGAAGCTTGAGCTTTTCGCGCGCGCCGACGCCGCCGCATCCTCTCGCCGCCACCTTCGGCACGGCATCTCCTCGCGAACACGGTCCTCCTCTTCGCTGGGAACCGCCGAACTCCTACTTCCCGTCACCGCACGCCGCCGCGCGATTCGTCGCCGACAACCATTCCAAGCCACTCGCGCCGTTTTGGTAAGCCGCGAGTTCGCATCGCCCTCCTCTACCTTTGCGCCACGATCGCTTGTCTCGCCGTGGCGTAGAACGCCGCGAGGTCATCACCGAGCACCACCGACCTCCAATCGACGTGGCCTTGCCACCGTGGCGCCACTCACCCTCAAGGCTTACGTGTACTGCCGATGTGGCGCCTACCGACCACACACACATACACATGGCACGGTCCACCGTGCGCTGCTCCAAAGCTCCGTGGACTTGGTCCACATGGGCGAAGTCACGACACTTGGGGCCCACCGCCGAATTTAATTTTAATTCTTTTAATCCCGAAATCAGTAGCTGATGTAATCATTGCGCAATAAATGGATTTTCGATGGGAAAATAATTCGAAATTCAATAAAGTTTGATTTAGATATAAACTTCAAAATTCATAACTTTTGCATATGAACTCCAAATTGGGTGATTCAAATTGCAAAATTTATATAAAATTATAATCTAGCTAACTAAACCAAAATATTTCAGTTTGGAGTTGATTTGAATTATGTTTTGAATTTATTTGAATTTGAATATTGAATTTGTCGTATTTTAGCTTTAGACTTCGACGACTCGGAGAGTTCGATCAAATCAAGATTTAGAATTTCAAGACATCGACCAAGGCAAGTTACACCATTGACCATATTGCCCTATTATTTTAAGTTATTTTCAGTTTTAAATTCCTTATTGCATGCATATGTTGTTATAAATATTTTAATATCTTGTTTTACATATAGTTAATTCCATATGTTATTGTATGGCCAAATTTGAATGTTGTATCTGACTACCTTGATACCATAGGCAAGATATTACCAAAATTCCAATGTATGCTTAGCCAAGCTTAGTCCACATTTACAGAATTTGGGAGGGTTTACACCAGATTTCTACAAATTGTTTTCAAACTTGACATTGTGGTATTGTCTTACCACATGAGTTTATAAATGAAGTTTCTATTCAAAATAAAATCAAAATGGGTTTGGACTTGGGAGAAATAGTCGGAATGGTTGGTGCGAGTTTATGCAGGTTTGATCTAGTTAAGATCAAGGCCCATGGGTTGTAGGAATGACGCCAAGTCAATTGAGGACCGGTCTTTGAGCCGCTTATTGCTACGCCATAACGTATCACCACATGTCCTGTATGGGCGGGATTTGGCTAACTAATTTGTGATGTCCTAGTATATTTATGTCATGTGATTTTGTGGGTGTCGGTTAGACGTTTTATGCCCACTTGGCGCAAGAGGGGGCTTCCGGAGGACGGTTAGTCCAAAGGGGCGAAACCTTAGCGGGCATGAATGTACTAGGATAAAACATTGTAAAGGCCTCATGGTAATTGCTCACCACACGCCTACTGGCGCGTGAATTGGCCACATAACGAGCATGTCACCTCGTGTGGGTAAAGCTGTACCAACTCGCGAGTAGAAACTATTCGAATAAGCGCGTCATGTCATGGACATGCTAGCGGGCCACTTAAAGTTAGAATTGTTTTTTTGGTTTTAAAATGCTTTATTAAATGTTGAGGATGGTTAATCCTTATGAAAATTTAAGGCGGAAGCCAAGTGTTAGGAGGATCCTTCACTTTATCATTGGAGGTTATCCACATTATATCATTGTCATTTCAAAGTATGATTTTATCCATAGTATAAAATTGCCTTAGAAACTACTATGCTTATTCAAACTGAAAATCTGTTTATGCAAAACAACCCCGTCATACTCACTTGTTTCCTTATGCATGCATTTAAATTCAATATTGGGTGTGACTTGCGAGCACGGTAGTAGTGCTCACTCTTCTTGAATAAATCTTATTCGGAGAAGATCGCTATCTTGACGGTGAGGACCGGACGAGTAGGCCTTGACCTGCATTTATTGCTCGTGGCGCATCGTGTGGCTCCCACTATTATGTTATTTCCACCGTGTTTATCATTTGACATTTGATATTATTATTCGACTTATTTGTATTAAACGATTATTTATTTAATGCCATTTACGTTTCGTGATATGAATGTGATATTCATTTTTGTGAGACTGTACACTGAAATCTGGGATGGTGTTTGAACACGAGAATTCGGGATCCTTCGCTCCCGGGTTCGACAAAAGTGGTATCAGAGCCATATCGACTGTAGGTCAGGGCCCACGGTAGAATTGGTAAAACCATTAAGGACTATTTTTCAAAAATTTACAAACTATTTACCTGTCTTCCAGAGTCTTACTCTTCCTTTCTCTATTAAAAAGATTTCTAAACTCTTGTCCTTTCTAAAAATTGTAGATGGCCGAGAGACCACCCGTATCTCCCATGGAGTCTACGCTGGAGAATGGGCGGATATCCTATGGAAGATGATGCAGCATCTGAGTTTCACGAAGAGACCCACATACCAAGGATACAAGTATATCGTGGGACAGCAGGAGCGCTGGAGAGTGGAGGTTATCCTCTACTCTAACTTAGCGCGGATACATCCTTCCACATCTTCGACGCCCCAATGCGTCGGAAACCTTGAGGACGGCATCCAAGATGCGGCAAGAGAAGCCGTCGCCGACTTCGCTACACCTCGACGCCCATTTTCGGGATACTGCATTCCAGTACTATCCCATGCACATCCCCACTCGGCTAGGCAGTGCCTTCAGCTCAGTCGAGAATGAGGATATGCCGGAGATCACCCACCAGGTGGAGTTAGCCAAGGCGATGGATTACGCCTATGGCAACACCCTGGACGAGCTGTATCTCGTTCAGGGGAGGCTAGAGGCCGCAGAGGAGAGGTCAAGGCGCAGGTTGAATTGGCTCTGTACAAAAGGGCCAAGGCAAGACTCGCAACTCCCGACTACACCCCATCCACCCCATAGATGTTTTACTTCCACCATTTTAGATGTTTGCTTTCCCTAGTTATTCGATTAGTCGAATTATGAGCTACTAACCTTTGTGGTAGCCATAATCAAATGAATAAAATAAAGAAATACTTTGAAAAAGAAATTTGAATTCTTTGTCTTGTTTTGGTGTGCTTTTGGGCTAATATAAATTTACTTCCCCTTAGTGCAACCTTTTCTTCTCTTTCCTAAGTCCTTGGAAAATTCAAGCGGATGGTGAACACCGCACAGAAATGGCAACATCCAGGTCGAACAACGGAAATACCACCATCGAGCAAAGATGTTCAAGAACCTCCCCGCCGCCACGACAGGACCGGATTGGCAATGATGATGGCCAATCAAACTCACCTTATTGAATTGTTGGCTCGATCGCCAACAACGCTCGAACAACCAGCAACAAAGGCTACCGCCGCCTTCGAGCACCGCACACCCTCCTCAACGGGTGACCATGTCGGAGTTCATGCGTATCGCCCTCCGACCTTCTCCGGTAGCACCGAGCCAATGGATGCCGACGATTGGCTTCGTGCCATCGGAAAAATCGACATCTCGCAATGCACGGATCGCGAGAGGTCCTGCTCGCAACTCATCACCAACGGACCACCTCGAAATGGTGGGACACTTTCGCATCTCCCACGCCAATGCCGTGCCATCTCGTGGGGCGAGTTTGTGAGAGCCTTCCGTCATGCCCACATCCTCGCGGCATGGTGACATCAAGAAGAAGGAGTTTCATGCACTCGCCAAGGCAATCGCTCGGTGAGCGAGTATCTCCACCGCTTTCAACCAGCTAGCTCGCTATGCCCTACCGATGTGGCCCGAGATGAAGAACGGCAAGAAAGGTTCTGGAGGGACTCAACGACGATATCTCTGTCCAACTCATCTCCCGTAACTTCACCGACTTCCAACGGTTGGTGGACAAGGCGATCCGCCAGAGGCCAAGCATCACGAGATGGAGAACCGCAGCGGAGGATGGCCGCCCGAAGTTCAACGCAGAGGCTTTCCCAAGCCTCGCTTCTTCACCGCGCCCACCGCAGCGTGGGAAGTTCCAGCTTTCCACATCCAGAGCCCCGTGCAGAATCGGCGCCCCAACACCTCCAACTTCCGCAGCATCAACCGGAGGACAATTTCAGAAAAGAGCTCCGCCTCACTGCGCAGGAGTGACTGTTTCACCGCAATGAAACAGCCACTATGCCAACAGATGCCCTAAGAAGCAAAGAGGCGGCGTCTTCCAAGACAAAGACCAGAGTCACAACCATCATGGCGATCTGCAGCCGTCGAGCCGGTTCATCAAGGGACGTGTGAACCACGCCACGGCCGAGGAAGCCTGCAAGACCGGATGTTGTGCTTGGTATGTTTCTTGTCAATTCAATACCACTTGATGCTATTTGATTCCGGAGCTTCACATTCTTTTGTGTCAAATAAATTTGTGGGCAAATATGGGTTACCAGTATCTTCCTTAGCAAATCCCATGATAATCCATTCCCCGGGCTCAGAAATGAGAACTAGTTCTTTATGCCCGAACCTCACCCTTGAAATATCCGAGTATCCTTCCTAGCGCACTTGATAGTCTTGTATTCCCAAGTCCGGGCGTTATTCTTGGAATGCAATCGTTAGCCAAGAATCATGGACAAATAGATCGTGCTAATAGGTCTATCACTCTCACGAATGGAGAAGGAATTTCAGAGAGTTCAAACCCAAGACTCGCACTAATGGAAGTTCTATCCTCACCAAAGATGAAGGAAGTGAAACTTGAAGACATACCGTAGTTCGAGAATATGTCGATGTCTTTCCCGATGAATTACCCGGCATGCCACCGGATCGGACGTCATGTTCTTAATTGACTTAGTCCTGTGGCGGCTCCAATATCGGCGACCTATAGAATGCCAATAATGAGTTAGCGGAATTGAAGAAACAGATTGAAGAATCTGCGGCGAGGTTACATCCGACCCAGCCATCACCTTGGGAGCACCGGTCTTTGTTCACAAAAAAAGGACAATAGCATGAGAATGTGTGTTGATTACGATCACTCAATGAGGTGACGATCAAGAACAAATATCCTTTACCCAGATAGATGATCCGCTCGACCACCGAAAGGAGCAAGTGTCTTCTCGAAGATTGATTTGAGATCGTGCTATCACCAATCAAGATCGCACGGAAGATATTCAAGACACCTTCACCACCGATATGGATCAGACGAGTTCTGGCGATGTCATTCGGTTTGACGAACGCCCCTGCTTATTTCATGAATATGATGAACAAAGTGTTCATGGAATTCTTGGATAAGTTTGTGGTTGTTTTCATCGATGACATTCTCATCTACTCAAGGATGAAGAAGAACACGAGAAGCATATCGTAATGATATCGACAAACTCGTGGAGCATCAACTCTATGCCAAATTCAGCAAAAGTGAATTTTGGCTAAGTCGTGGCATTCCTTGGGCATATTGTGTCACAGGAGGAATCGCATAGATCCCGCCAAGGTTGAAGCCGACGATTGGAAGCAACCCAGACGGTCACCGTGAGAAGTTTCATTGACTAGCGGGTTATTACCGCAGGTTCATTGAAAATTTCTCTAAGATTGCAAGACCCATGACTCAACTTCTGAAGAAGGAGAAGAAATTTGATTGGACAGATGTCTGTGAAGAAAGTTTTCAGGACCTGAAGAGGAGATTAGTCTCAAGACTGTGTTAGTTTTACCGATATTCGTAAAGATTTCGAGATCTTCTGCGACGCATCCCGTCAAGGTCTCGGATGCGTATTGATGCGAGATGGCAAGGTAGTAGCTTATGCATCCAGCGCTTGAGGCCACACGAAGGGAATTATCCAACCCATGATCCGAGTTAGCAATGATTGTGCATGCCTTGAAGATCTCGCGGCATTATCTCATTGGTAACATCACGTGAGATTTTCACGGATCACAAGAGTTTGAAGTATATATTCACACAGTGTAATTAAACCTTGGCAGAGAAGATGGTTAGAGTTGATAAAAGATTATGATCTTGGAATCCATTATCACCGAGCAAAGCAAATGTAGTTGCGGATGCCCCGAGCGAAAAGGCCTATTGCAATACCATGATGGTGCGATGAACAAAGAACTACATGAAGAATTGAAGCGCCTAAACTTGGAGATTGTCATCAAGGTTGTGTGAATGCTTTGGAAGTACAACCGACTCTTCAAAGTCAGATCAGAGAAAAAAAACTAGAAGATGATGACATCAAGGAGATCAAGAAGAATATGCGAAGAGGCAAGGCTCCAGGATTCACGGAAGATGAACAAGGAACTGTGTGGTTTGGGAACCGCATTTGTGTACCTAACCAACAGGAGTTAAAACAATCAATTCTGAAGGAGGCTCATGAAACGCCTTACTCCATTCACCCCGGAAGCACCAAGATATACCAGGATCTGAAGGAGAAATACTGGTGGGTCAGCATGAAGCGAGAAATTGCTGAGTTCGTCGCCCGCTGTGATGTGTGTCAGCGAGTTAAGGCAGAACATCAGAGACCAGCTGGATTGTTGCAACCACTACCAATTCCAGAATGGAAGTGGGAAGAGATTGGCATGGACTTCATCACCGACTTCCTAGGACCCAATCGAGTTATGATTCTATCACGGTGATAGTTGATCGGTTGACCAAAGTAGCTCACTTCATTCCCGCCAAGACTACATACGTATGCGGCCAGGTTGGCGAGTTATATGTGGCTAGGATTGTTTGTCTACACGGGTACCCAAGAAGATTGTGTCCGATGAGGTTCTCGCCACGTCAAGATTCTCGCAGAGTGCGCATGAAGCCTTAGGCACGGACTCAACTTCAAGATGACCTATCATCCTCGCATGATGGTCGATTTAACGCACCAATCAAGTACTCAAGATATGCTCCGAGCCCGTGCCTCGAATTTGGACAAAGTTGGGACAAGAATTTGCCATATGCAGAATTCTCGTATAACAATAGCTATCAAGCCAGTTTGCAAATGGCTCCTTTTGAAGCATTGTATGGCAGAAAATGCAGAACTCCACTTCTGTGGGATGAAGTAGGAGAGCATCAGCTCTTTGGACCTGAGATAATCAAAGAGGCAGAAAGTAAGGTCAAAGCCATAAGGGAACATCTGAAAGTGGCACAAACCCGACAAAAGAGTTATGCTGATAACCGTCGGAGGGATCTAAACTTTGAGGTAGGAGACTTGGTCTATCTCAGGGTCACTCCACTCAGAGGAGTAAGAAGATTCCGAACAAAAGGAAAACTCGCACCCAGATTTGTGGGGCCATACAAAATTCTAGCCAAAAGAGGTGAAGTGGCATATCAGCTTGAGCTACCAGAAGCCTTGTCAGCTGTGCACGATGTCTTCCATGTATCCCAGTTGAGGAAATGCTTGCAAGCGCCAGAAGACCATACCTTCTTGGAAAGCTTCGATCTTCGAGAAGATCTCACCTACGTGGAGCGACCAATCAAGATTCTGGATGTCGCAGAGCGAGTCACCAGAAGTAGAATCATCAGATCGTACAAGGTGCAGTGAAGTCATCACCCAGAAAGTGAAGCCACATGGGAAAAAGAAGAAGACCTCAAGACCAACTACCCCGATATCTTTGCTGACCAATCCTGAATCTCGGGTCGAGATTCCCTTAAGGGGGGTAGGTTTGTAACAGCCCAAATTTCAATTTTAGTAAAATTTAAAAGTTTATTTATGTTTGTGGTTTTTCCTGAATTTTCAAAAGCTTTTTATAAATATTTTAAAGCTAAAACAAATTTATTTACAAAATTAAAAGCCAACTAATAGTTGGAAATAATTTTATTAAGTCCAGAACGAGTATGAGAATTTCTGTGAATTTTTCCATAATTTTTGGAAGCATTTTGCTATTTTCTAAAGCCTAAATGAATTAACAGAATTAAAACAATTGAGAAATCAAAAAGAAAATCAAAAATGGCTTTGGGCCGAAACCTACGGCCTCGGCCCAACACCCTCGCGCGCGCACGCAGCCCACCAGCCCGCTTTCGCCCGCACCCGCCTCTCGCCCTCTCCCACCGTCCGATCAAAATCGAACGGCTACCATTTCTCCGCGTATCTCTTCTTTTCTCCACCGTTGGATCATGCACCGACGGTCAAGATCTTTCACAGCAACCGCACGGTCCGAATGCCATCATCAACGTGAGCCGCACGATCTTAATCCAACGGCCGCGCCAAAACGCACTTACCGCTTCGCTCGGTCTAATCTCAACCATTGGATCTTAATCCAACGGCTGCGCCCGAAAGTCACTTACCGCTTCGCGAATCTAATCTCGACCGTACGTTGAAAATCGGACGACCCTGAGTCGTCGTCTTCCTCGCCTTCTTCTTCTCCGCCGCCGCGCAACCGCCGCCATTTTCGCCCACGTTCAAGCTTCAGAACGGCTAGTTGCCAACTGCTCCGCTCTTCGTGAGTGCGTGCACGAGACCGGGCCCGCAACCGCCGCTTTTCCCCCATGATCTCCCTTCGTCTCCGCAACCGGTGCGCCCACGATCACCGCAAAAACGCCGCACGACCTCCACCTCCTCCACGCCGCTCCAGAGCACCTCGACGCCTATAAAAGGCAGCCCCGGGTGCGCATTCCCTCACCGGTCCCGACGCCACCATCCATCGCCACGCTTATCATCTCTAGTGCCCGGAATTGAAGTTCCATCGCCGGCGACCGTGAAGCTTGGAGCTTCGTTTCCGCCGCAGCCGACGCCGCCGCATCCTCTCCGTCGCCACCTTCGACGCGATCTCCTCGCGAACACGGTGGTCCTCTCCACTTCGCTTGGGAACTGCCGGAACTCCTACTTCCCCGTCACCCGCACGCCGCCGCCGCCAGATTCCGTCGCCGACAACCATTCCAAGCCACTCCGCCGCCGTTTTGGTAAGCCGCGAGTTCGCACTGCCCTCCTCTACCTTTTGCGCACGACCGTTTGTCTCGCCGTGGCGTAGAACGCCGGCGAGGTCATCACCGAGCACCACCGACTTCCAATCGACGTGGCCTTGCCACCGTGGCGCCACCTCACCTCAAGGCTTACGTGTCCGCCGATGTGGCGCATGATCGGCCACGCACACATACACGCGGCACGGTCCACCGTGCGCGCTCGTTCAAAGCTCCGTGGACTTGGTCCACATGGGCGAAGTCACCGACACTTGGGGCCCACTGTCGAATTTAATTTTAATTCTTTTAATCCCGAAATCAGTAGCTGATGTAATCATTGCGCAATAAATGGATTTTCAGAGGGAAAATAATTCGAAATTCAATAAAGTTTCGATTTAGATATAAACTTCAAAATTCATAACTTTTGCATATGAACTCCAAATTGGGTGATTCAAATTGCAAAATTTATATAAAATTATAATCTAGCTAACTAAACCAAAATATTTCAGTTTGGAGTTGATTTGAATTATGTTTTGAATTTATTTGAATTTGAATATTGAATTTGTCGTATTTTAGCTTTTACTTCGACGACTCGGAGAGTTCGATCAAACTGAAGATTTAGAATTTCAAGACATCGACCAAGGCAAGTTACACCATTGACCATATTGCCCCTATTATTTTAAGTTATTTTCAGTTTTAAATTCCTTATTGCATGCATATGTTGTTATAAATATTTTAATATCCTGTTTTACATATAGTTAATTCCATATGTTATTGTATGGCCAAATTTGAATGTTGTATCTGACTACCTTGATACCATAGGCAAGATATTACCAAAATTCCAATGTATGCTTAGCCAAGCTTAGTCCACATTTACAGAATTTGGGAGGGTTTACACCAGATTTCTACAAATTATTTTCAAACTTGACATTGTGGTATTGTCTTACCACATGAGTTTATAAATGAAGTTTCTATTCAAAATAAAATCAAAATGGGTTTGGACTTGGGAGAAATGGTCGGAATGGTTGGTGCAGGTTTATGCACGGGTTTGATCTGGTTAAGATCAAGGCCCATGGGTTGTAGGAATGACGCCCAAGTCAATTGAGGACCGGTCTTTGAGCCGCTTATTGCTACGCCATAACGTACCACCACATGTCCTGTATGGGCAGGATTTGGCTAACTAATTTGTGATGTCCTAGTATATTTATGTCATGTGATTTTGTGGGTGTCGGTTAGACGTTTTATGCCCACTTGGCGCAAGAGGGGGCTTCCGGAGGACGGTTAGTCCAAAGGGGCGAAACCTTAGCGGGCATGAATGTACTAGGATAAAACATTGTAAAGGCCTCATGGTAATTGCTCAGTCACACGCCTACGGAAGCGTGAATTGGGCGACATAACGAGCATGTCACCTCGTGTGGGTAAAGCTGTACCAACTCTGCAGAGTAGAAACTATTCGAATAGCCGCGTCCGCGGTCATGGACATGCTAGCAGGGCCACTTAAAGTTAGAATTGTTTTTTTTGGTTTTTAAAATGCTTTATTAAATGTTGAGGATGGTTAATCCTTATGAAAATTTGGGCGGGAAGCCAAGTGTTAGGAGGGGATCCTTCACTTTATCATTGGAGGTTATCCACATTATATCATTATCATTTCAAAGTATGATTTTATCCATAGTATAAAATTGCCTTAGAAACTACTATGCTTATTCAAACTGAAAATGTTGTTTATGCAAAACAACCCCTGCCATACTCACTTGTTTCCTTATGCATGCATTTAAATTCAATATTGGGTGTGACTTGCGAGCACGGTAGTAGTGCTCACTCTTGTGAATAAATCTTATTCAGAGAAGACTGCTATCTTGACGGTGAGGACCGGACGAGTAGGCCTTCGACCTGCACGATTGCTCGTGGCGCATCGTGTGGCTCCCACTATTATGTTATTTCATTGTGTTTATCATTTGACATTTGATATTATTATTCGACTTATTTGTATTAAATGAGCTTATTTATTTAATGCCATTTACGCTTCGATATGAATGTGATATTCATTTTTGTGAGACTGTGTACACTGGAAATCCTGGACTGGTGTTTGAACACAGAGAATTTGGGATCCTTCGCTCCCGGGTTCGACACGAGCCGACTTGGAGTCGCCGGCACAATGCCAATCGACAGATTGCATGAAAGAGCGGATGTCGATTGTACCGTAGATTGGAAATTGCAAATCTGTTCTAACCTACCGCGAGCTGACTTGAAGTCGCCGGCAAAACCGATCGGTGGTTGCACGAAAGAACCGATGTCGATTGCACTGTATTACATCGCATTGCATTGCATACACGCATGGATGAACAATAATTTCGGAAAAATTTTTTGCTGTTGCCTGCCATGAAGAGCAGGCCGGCGCGGCCGCCGCACTTGCCCCGCATGGCCCTCCCCGCGCCCGCGGCGCCGGGCCGCCTCCGCCGGCCACCTTGAAGCCGCATGGCGCCACCCTGCCGCCCGGCCCACTGCCGCCGCGTAGCGACCCCACCAACGGCACCGGCCGTCATCATCCAAGAAAAGAAAAGGAGGAGGCTCCGCCGGCAAGCAAAGAGAGAAGGGGGAGTAGCCACAGCGCCGCGACCGCGACGGCCCCACCACGCCGCCGCATTGCGCCATGGCATGAAGAAAGAAAGGAGGAAGAAGGCTCGGTTGCGCACCGCCAACCGCGCCGCCCGTCGTCACCGCACCCGCCGTCGCCGCGCCGCGCCGCACCGGCACCATCAGAATCGCGACGGCCCAGTAGCCGCCATGTCGTGATCGGCCGCGCGCCGCCGGACGCCGCCGCCGCCGCCCGGTCCCGCCGCCGCAACGACATCTCCGCCCGCAAGGCCGCGACGGCACCGCACCGCCCGCCCCGCAATGGCCACCGCGCCGCCGCCCTTCGTAGCGCCTCCCGCCTCCGGGCGTCGCCGCCGCCGCTCAGAAGCGGCGCTCCGCGCCTCGCTGCGTTGCCGCTGCGCCGCTTTGAATCGACCGCCGCGCGCCACGCCGCGCCGCGCGCCTCTCGACCGCACCGAGCCACCCGGCGCGCGCGCCGCCGCTGGGAAAGGCGGAAACCCTAGTGGTTCCCCCCTTTGGGTCTTTAACCGGTGCAAGGGCCCAAGGAGGCCGGCCTTGGGCCGGCCCATTTTGTTTTCCAGGAAGAAAAAAAAATTGAAAAGAAAAGAAAAGGAGAATTTGCAAAACAGCCCTTGTAATTCGGAAAATTACGGGAAAAAATTCGCAAATAAGGAATTTTTGCGAAAACCCCCTCGGAGCTTCTGGAAATTGCGCGCAAATTTTTCTCAGAACTGAAATTTTGCGTTTTAACCCCTGAAAATTGCAGATTTCACCGAAAAATCATTTTCCAGTAGAAAAGGGCCTCGGAATCCAAATTTTTGCATAATTTTGAATTTTGAAGTATACTTATTCTTGTTATTGTTATTTATATGCAATTTATTACTGTATTTACTGTTTTGATTATTTGTGATTGTTTATATTGCTTTTAATCACTAAAAATAGCAATAAATCATGAAAAAATGCATAGAAAAATACGGGATCACGAACCAGGAGTTCGAAGAGCATTATGAGAATTTTGCAACTATTTTATGTAGATTACTAGCAGAATCTTATGAATTTTGGCATGAATATGAAGATGATCGCATCACGAATCAGAATTCAAGAACGACCAAAGATGGCGATTTTGTATAAAATTTGTATCGCCTTCAATTTCGTGGTAATGTAATCACGGATGAGCGTAAGATGGAGAAGATTTTTCTACCTTTCACCCGAATGCGGTGCAATCCGCACGCAACTACTGTCAAGACGGCTACATGCAGTATGTCGAATTAATTGATATCATGCAAGTTGCGAAAGCTCAAGATGATGTTCTCAGAAAGAACTACATCTCGCAGCCACCTAATAGCAATGTTGGCCATGAAGCCACTGCTAGTAGCTACAAGGTGATGAAGCCTCTCACGAATGAGAGGAGCAAGAAGGGTAAGGTAGTGAGTCGCACATTATTGATGCTTTTCAATCTAAGAAGAAGGGCAAATGATAGCATGAGGCACACCTCGCCATTACAGGCACAGAGGATTCACATACATTAGTTGCACTTATGAATGTGGACAGCCCAGTAGCAGCCCCCATCATCCCTCCTTTGGACATCGCAGCGGCCACAGCCGTAGCTGCCCAAGAGGAGAAGATCGCGCATGGAGCCGATTTAGCGTAGTTCTGAATACTTCGCTTATTAGATCCAAAGGCACGCATTGCACTCGGACCTTTTATAGAAACTTGCGCTTGTAATTGAAGCGAAATTTTGAATTATTGAATAATGGTTGCAAGCTCTAGGAGAGCAAAGCATTAAATTCTTATTATGAGTCCTGCAAGACTTATTTTCCGTCTTTATAATAGCAAGTTACGCTCGATATCCAAGTATTTTATTTATGTGTTGCTTGCTTTGCTACATATTAATGAAGTACATTATATTAGAACGCGTGTGGCGCCTATGGAGGAAGTGTGCTTAGCATGTAGCGGCAACGAATACCATCCCGAGAGAAACAGAAATTTTCGATCGATCAAGAAGAATGCCGGTAGTCTTACGACGATCAGAGCGTGATACTTGTATAATAGGCTCGTGAAGGGCCATAATTATACTCCCAATGGGCACAACTTTGGTCATTGAAGAAGACTTGTTGTACCTAATCGACTAGAACTCTCAAGGATATTTGCACTAATAGTTTCCATGTAGAGATCAAGAAGAGTATGGTATGAATACTGCCATTACAAAGCGTGAAGAAAGTGAAAATAGCATTAGAATATCTTCCTTCATATGAAATTGGGCTATACTACACTAATATTAAGGCACCTGCAGCCTATACTGCCTTGAAAACCGTATTTGGAAGCTTTGAACTTTTCAATCTCTGGCATGGTAGATTGTGCCGTCTAGGTCTTAGGATGATGAGAAATATAATTAACAATTCATAAGGACATAATATGAATATAAAGAATTTCTCGAATCAGGAAGATTTTGTGTGCCCCGTATGTGCCACCGGGAAATTAATTACTAGACCTTTTGCTCTGAAAGCGAAGGATGAAGTCCCTGCATTCCTGGACCGTATCCACGGAGACCTTTTGCGGTCCTATATAGCCCCTGTAAGGGTAATTTTAGGTATTTTATAGTGCTCATCGATGCTTCCTCAGAATGGTCGCACGTATGTTTATTGTCTACGAGAAATCATGCTTTTGCAAAGCCAATCTCGTCGATAATTAAATTAGAAATATTTTCCCTGATCATCATGAGAAGTCCACCTGAACGGACAACGCCGGAGAACTCACTCCGAAAGCATTTGATGATTATTGCATGAAAATGGGAATTAAAATTGAGCATTTTGTACCGCATGTCCGCACTCGAATGGACTAGCGTAACTTTGAAGAATTGTAATTTACCAACTACGTGTTGGGGACACGCAGTCCTGCTCGCAGCAACTCTCATCAATTTTAGACCGTCGGCCTATAACATCCATCCACCTATACAACTAGCGCAAGGGTTAGCACCAAAAACTTCTCATCTTCGCAGGTTTGGTTGCAAGGGTCATATACCTATACCACCACCGCAATGAATCAGAATGGGTCTTCTCAAAGTCCGGGATATACGTTGGTTATGGACAAAGATCCATAATCAAGTATTTGGACCATATGACTAGAGATTTGAATAATGCCCAATTCGCTGATAGTACATCAGATGAGGATAGTTTCCCGTCATTAGGGGGAGGAAATCAACCCTTGATAATAATGTCGGGAAATAATTGAAGTCTAGAAGACAATTGAAATCTAGAAGATAATTGAAATCTATGCATATGACCCGCGCACTAGTGAAGCAAATAGAGAAGTCCAGAAGATAATTGAATTGAAGTCTAGAAGACAATTGAAGTCCAGAAGATAATAGATTTACAAATATTAGCAAATCAACTGTCAGACCACTTTAGTGATTTGAAGAGCGTGACCAAGTAGCATTTGCCTGTACGCAATGCACCGGAGAGGGTTGAAATACCAATGAAGGTATCCCTAATCCCGTCTAGAGGCCTTAGAAAAGGACGAGAACTCCGGTCCCTTGAACTGGCAACCGGGACGCTGGTGAAAAGGATAAGAAGGACTTGACACACCGATCACCAAGTACCCTGTAACCGTAAGGGAGCCGCTTGAGACTGCACCGGTATGGAACCTTCGAAAAGGCGTACTGCACTGAACATCCCCATGAAGGAGACATCGGTATGGATGTGTGCGCACACATCGGAACCGAAAAACTAAAGGGACTTGCCCGCAATAGAAAGCAATGGTGAGCAAGTAAAAGCATTAGAAGAATCGCCCTTGAAGAAATAATTATAAAATTTATGACATCGGAGAATCTTTGAATATGACAACGACCAATGTCGACATATACTTTGCAAAGAAACTTGCCACAATCATCAATCTTGATTCGAGCACAGACGCTCACGAATGAAAGAAAAGATCAGATTGAAAGAAGGCGAGAAACCGAATTATTCTCTTGAATAAAAGAAGGGTGTTTGGGCGTGTAAGCCGTCGCCTCCCTTGTGCACCCGTAGGGCATAAGTGACATTTGTTCGAAAGAGAAATGAAAAGAAGCAAGGCTCGTTGCATAAGGTTTCATTGAACATCCAGAGATGATTATGAAGAAACCTATTCCCGATCATGGCGAACCCCTTTTAGACATTTATCTCAATGGCGGTGAACTTGAAGTTAGAATTGAAATTGATGGATGGGGTACCAAAGATACCTTTATGAAATATTGGATTCTACATTGAAGATACCGAATGTATCAATGTCCCAACCAAGATAGAGCAAATAGAAATATGTACAGTGTGAAACTCGAAAAGTCATTATGCGAACTTAAGCAATCGAGCGTAATGTGGTATAATCGCTTGCGACTTTCTATGCAAGAAAGGCTACACGAACAATGAGAATAAACCTGTGTATTTATACGATGATCCCGAATGGATTTTGTATAATCTTAGTGTATGAAAATGATCCAATATCATCGAACCACAAGGATATTAGGAAAGTAAGCTCTTACCGAAGTTGGAGTTCGAAATGAAAGGTTTGGGTAAAACCAAATATTGCATAGGCTTGCAGCTTGGGCATGCCCTCAAGGGATATTAGTACACCACCAACCTACACTGTAAGGTGTTAGAAATGTTTGATTTTGAAAAGGCATACCCTTTGAAAGTGCCAATGGTCTAATATCTTTGCAACAAGACAAAGACCCGCATGCACCTAGAAAAGAGGGGAGGAAGTCTGGGACCGGAATTCCCATACTTAAGTGTGATAGAAACACTCATGTATTGAACAAACTGTACTAGACTGGACATTGTATTTGCCGGGAACCTACTAGCAAGGTATAGTGCAAAACCTACCAAAGGCATTGGCAGGGAATGAAGGATATCTTCCGATACCTCTAAGGAAGCAAAGAACTTGGTCTGTTCTATAGAAAGAACCAAGACCTAACTATGAATGACAATGCAGATGACGGGTACCTGTAGGACCCGCATACAGCCAAATTGCAAACATGCTATGAATTCATATGTGGTGGAACTGCAATTCCGTGAAAATCGTCTAAGCAGAGTCTTGTATCGACTTCGACGAACCACTCAGAAATAATAGCATTGTATGAGGCCTCACGAGAATGTGTTTGGCTTCGGCGGATAATTCACTACATCCAGCAGTTATGTGGATTGAATACCGCACAAACCCCCACTGTTATCTATGAAGATAATGCGCTTGTGTTGCACAAATGCGATGGGTTATGTGAAGAATCCTCTCACAAAGCATATCAACCCCAAGTTCTTCTATGCTCATGAATTGCAAAAGATGAACGTATTTAAAGTCTCGCATACTAAGTTATGTGAGAATCTTGCGATTTATTCACTAAGTCACTTGCAGCCTAACTTTGAAAGATGCATATGTGAATTGGAATGATGAGACTTGAGAGAAGTGCGAATCTGGGGAGAACCTTCACGAACTCATTATTAAAGCTTGATCATGAAGATCGAGTACCCAAAGAATAAATCTAGGAGATTAAATGAAATTGGGTGGATTGTACTCTTTTCCCTGACGAGTTTTCCCAAGTTTCTGCTAAGGTTTTAATGAGGCAATTGTGCATCACAAAGGGACGTGTATCATGTACTCTTTCTCCAAATTTTTCCCACTGGGTTTTTATGGAGTTTTGACGAGACATGGATATGAAGGATGGGTGCCCAAGGGGGAGTGTTGGGAAACCATAGGCCTGACCCTGCAGTCGGCCCATTAGTGGGCGCCCCATCCCAAACCCTAGCAGGGTCGTAGCCTATAAATAGGGGGTGCTATTCATTGTAAATGATTGATCGATGGATGAAGGAATAAAGAGAAACAAGAAGTCCCCCTACATCTCTGTGTTCTATCTCTTATTCTGTTCTTGTGTTCATGCATTGTTCTTACGATTCTACGCTTGTCTACGAGGTAATCGCTCGGACTGGACTCGCCAGCGACGATTCCTCAACATAAACTATCTTCCTCTCTCTAATGAATTAGCCGAGCTTCTGGCCGCAGTTTTTTTTTAAGAAATAAGAAAATGATGTTTAGGCAATCATTTATTTTTATTTTAAAAGTCGCCTGACAGCTAAATACAGTACACGAAGCCGTGCCCTGCTGCACCGTCAAAACCAAATATGACCAATAGAACCGTCTCGGTTCGTCCCTCTCATCAAGCTCAACTCCCAAGTCCGAAGTCCCAACTAGTTGTACAGCCCGACTTAAACCGCTGTGCCCGTTCGTCACTCTCCCCTCCCGATGGTGGCTGCGACGGCGGCAGCCGCCGCCGCCGCCGCCGCCGCAGCCGTATCCTTGTTCACCTACTACCTCCTCCTCCACAAGGGCGGCTCCAAGCTCCGCTGGATCCGTACCTCCTGCGCGAACGGCCGGCGGACGCGGCGGAAGGGCCTCGTGGAGGCCATCGGCAACACGCCCCTCATCCGCATCAACAGCCTCTCCGACGCCACAGGGTGCGAGGTATAGGCGTTCATATCTCTGTAGGTGGCTTCGCTTTGCTAGTTTGAGTTAGGTTTTTGATGTGGAGGAGTTTTTTTTTCCCCGATTGGGTTGCAGATTCTGGGGAAGGCCGAGTTCCTGAATCCGGGAGGCAGCGTGAAGGACCGCGTGGCGGTTAAGATCATCGAGGAGGTAATATTTGCAATTCGGTGTAAATTAATTTTATATTGTAGAAGGGGAGAGCTGCGAAGTAGAGTTCGTAGTGAGAAGTTTCAAAATTGGCACATTGTTGAATTGCAATTTCCTTACTCAAAGCTGCGTGTAATGTATGTGTCTTTGTGCATTTAGATTTTCGTTTGATATATTAATTTACCCTTCTTTTCTGGTTGTACTGGGGTTCCTGAGTCCTGACCAATTCATGTAATGTTGGCTACCTGCCTACCTCTACATGCTTGTTCGGTCATTTAGTGTGGCCAAGTACTCAAGTTCACGTAGCAATTTAGTGGCTTCCTCCTTAATTTAGGATATGGTATTATAGGCTTACTTGTAGTAAGTGTAGCATACATATTATTTCTTCCCTACAAAAGCTTGTTCTCACTCTCATATACAAATACAATGTTTAAAGATGGAAGTTAGCAATAGGGAGACATCAAGATTTTTCTTTCATTTGTTTGTGAAACATGCAAAACTATCTTGCTAAAGGGACAATAATAGTAGTTCTATTGGTATGAAATGCAAACAAACAGGTAATAATACTGAATTACTTCCTGGCATACTTGTGCGTACACCTAAATTCTTTTTATTTCACTGTTTCAGTGAATGAGTCATGATACACTTCGCGAATATATTCTGTTTTCCAGTAATTCGTTGGTTTTCTATGACTTCTTGTTGTTATATAAATATCTCTTATCCTTTAACTTAAATTGATGTTGGAGCTTTTATCATTCTCAGGCTCTGGAATCTGGGGATCTTGTCTGTGGTGGTGTTGTAACAGAGGGGAGTGCTGGAAGCACAGCTATTAGCTTGGCCACTGTTGCTCCTGCTTATGGTTGTAAGTGTCATGTTGTTATTCCTGATGATGCTGCCATTGAGAAGGTAGGGAAGTTATATGCTGTTCCAGAATTTTTGTTGTGCTTCTTAGAACATTCTATGGTGTAGCATCTGGAATTGCTACTTGAGTTATCGTGTTATACGATCAGCTGAACCACAACTTGGGCATTTCTGTTAAGACTGTCACAAAGCACTCAAAGTAATTTCATAGAAGATTATACAGCCTAGTAGTCAGAACTCAGAAAGTGCCCTGTTTGTTGCTCATGCTCCTGTATATGTAGTTTTACTAACAAAAATTGTTTTCCAGTCTCAAATAATTGAGGCGCTTGGAGCTACCGTTGAACGAGTGCGCCCTGTTTCAATCACTCACAGAGACCATTTTGTCAATATTGCGAGAAGAAGGGCTTTAGAAGCGAACAAATTAGCATCAGCACAGAGAGAATCGAGCGACAGACAAACTAACTGTTCGGCATATGCCAATACTAAAACACTGCACAACAAGTTAGCAGCAACGCAAAGAGAGTCAGACAAGAAACAAACTAACGGTTCAGCACACACCAATACTGGAATGCCACACAATGGGAAATGTGACCCTAACTCTGATTCAAAGGGAGGTTTCTTTGCTGACCAATTCGAGAATATGGCAAATTACAGAGCCCATTATGAATGGACTGGTCCTGAGATATGGGAACAAACTAAAGGGACCCTTCATGCCTTTGTTGCTGCAGCTGGCACTGGTGGTACAATTGCTGGAGTCTCACGATATCTTAAGGTTTGCATGCTTACTGTTTTATTTCTTCTATAGTTTTCTTCTTAGATGAACAACGTTTTTATGCATACGGTATTTTTTATTTAGGAAAAGAACAGAGACATCAAATGCTTTTTAATGGACCCGCCCGGATCTGGTCTGTTCAATAAGGTTACTAGAGGGGTGATGTACACAAAAGAGGAGTCTGAGGGGAAAAGGCTGAAGAATCCTTTTGATACTATTACTGAAGGAATTGGAATCAACAGGGTTACTAAAAATTTTATGATGGCAGAACTGGATGGAGCTTACAGAGGAACAGATAGGGAAGCCGTCGAGATGTCAAGGTACATACTTACCAAGTTGAAGTTTTTATTGATTTTTAGCAGTTATGATCTGAAAGAACAATGAGTACAAGTTAGCATGGCACAACTATAACTGTTTAATATAATTTGCTTAGCATGGTTGATTAGAGTGTAAGTTATTTTGTTTATGGCATTTAACATACGTGTTGCTGTTCACTGTATTCTGCCTTTAACTGATCACAACAATTGGATTGATACTGTAATGCTTCCAGCAACTGGAATTCCTATTAATATCAGCTTTGGCCTTTTGGGCTAATGAGTTCCTCATGTATGCAAAAGCCGCGAGAAAATACTTCAACTAGCTGACCTCAGTATACTTGAAAAATGAACTTAGGTTCTTGTTGAGAAATGATGGACTATTTGTTGGGAGTTCTTCAGCCATGAATTGTGTTGGAGCTGTAAGAGTTGCCCGAGATTTAGGTCCAGGACATACAATTGTGACAATTCTCTGTGACAATGGGATGAGGCATCTAAGTAAGTTCTTCAATGACAAATATTTGGCTAATCATGGCTTGACACCAACAGCTACTGATCTGAAATTTCTCGATCAATGAGAATATTTCACGGGGAATGTATAATTTCAGCCATTTTGTCATGCTGTGATGCCTGCCTTGATAAGTTAGGCAGTGGGTGAACATTGAGGAGCTGAAAAAAATCTCATCCAGTAAGAGAACTACTGGCTTCCAGATAGTTAACCTGGAGTACCACAATTTTATGCCACCCTGCCTGAAGGTAGCCCCGAAAGATATAGTGATGTATTTTAAGTAGTTGACACTGCCATTTTTTTTTGTGAAACGGAGTTGAAATTGCATTTTAATGGGGGTTGGGATAGCCAATCCCGTGAATCTTATTATTTTGACACATTTCTTGAGGCTGTATGCAATAAAGAATGGTTACCGCTGAATCTTAAACTAAATAATTTGTTCAGGGAATTATTCAGTCATTTGGAATTTCTGTGTTGTACACTGCCCAAGTCACCAATTTGTTTCATATATACTGTGCAGTTGTTTACAATCATTTGTACCCCTACTAGCTTGGTTATGTGAGATGACATCAGATCTATTTGATCATTGGTCCGGCCCCAGCTTATTTCCCCCCTTCTATAGTTCTATATTAGGCTGTTTGAACAAGTTTTGATTTCCATTTTCTTTGCAAATATCCACTAGTCAAAAATCTGTGATGAAAACACTGTAGGTATTGTAACTGATTGCACGCATCATGCTGATGTTATAAAGAGTTTTTACTCTCAATTGAATACGGAGCTGGAACTGATATTCTTCGGCCAACGGAAGCCAATAGAAAGGCAACAGTATATGGAAGCGATTGAGCATCTACCACCAGAAATCTGTCGAGGGCGGCATGTGAGAACACCTGCAGATTACACACACAAACAAAAAATCCTATGTACCTCCTAGATTGTGCGGTTTACACGGCGGCTAATTCTGACGATTTCTTCGCCTCCAGCCAGTGCTTGGCAGCAACGCTCGTCGTCAAGAACCAACCAGCCTTGTCGGGAGCCCCATGGAACGGCGCGTCGAGCTCCTTCAGATGCGACTCGAACACCGAAGCCAGCCCTTTCTCCGAGTACATGTTCTTCCCCTGCCCTGTATGAATCCCCAGCAACGGCGGCAGCTCCTCCCCGCTCTGCAGCGTCGTGTACAGGTCGTTCATCCAGACGTGCAGCGTGGTCAGAGCAGCACCGACGGAGAGGCCCCTGAGATGCAGCGACCACTGCGTCTGAGTCCTCGTCTGGACATTGGTGTAGATCTCGAGCTGCAGCGCGACGTCGAGGAGCGCGCAGGCTTTCTCCATCTGGCTCAGGTTCATGCACAGGTCCATCAAGCAGTTGCAGTAAGGCATCTTCACCACACCGCGGACGCTGCTCAGCAGGTCCCTGGTTGCTTCCCTGAATGATTCTGTTGAAGCATTCCTGTCCACCAGGAGCTTTACCACAGAGCCAAGCTGCGCATTGCTTCTGTCAATGCACTCAACCACCTTGCCCAGCTCTTCCACCTGCGTGTTCGCTGCCACGGTAAGAAGGCAGCCGCAGAATCGATCGTCGGGGGTGATACCGAGGTCCTTGAGCGTGCCAAATGATCTGACCACGTCGTTGGTGCGTCCCGCTTTGCCGTAGCACCGGATGAGCGAGGTGAGGATGAAGATGTTGGGCTTGAAACCGGCCTCCGCCATCTCATTCAGTATGCCCTCTGCGCCCAGGACGTTGCCAGTGCAAGAATAAAGCGTTACCATTGACGAATAGCTCCAACTATCAGGCTTGGACCGGGTATCCATGGACGCCTTCATGTCCCAGAAGATCTCCTCAGCCTCCTCGATGTAGCCAATGTCAGCGCACATCGACAGGAGCATGTTGTACAACATTACGTCGATGTCCATCACCTCGTTCTTCATCGTCCGGTACACGGCCATCGCATCCTCACCGTAGCGCGCCCTGGTGTACGCCTGCAGGAGACAGCAGTACGTCGCCCTGTTGGGCAGCACCTGCTGGTTGACCATCTCCCTGTGGATGGTCTTCACCACCCACGGCCGCATGGCGCGGCCCATGGCGTCCAGCACGGTGTTGTACACGACTAGGTTTGGCTTGACGCCGGCCGCCTTCATTTCCTCGAACACGTTGAGGGCGCCGTCGAAGTTGCCGCTGGTCGAGTGCACCTTGATCACCGTCGCGCATATGACAGGGTCGAGCTGGCATTTCTCCCCGCGAGCACGGTCGTACAGGCGGAGGGCCATCTCGGCGTTACCGGCGCGGCCGTACGCGTCGATCACCACCGAGTACGTGAGCATGTCCGGCGAGCACCTGAAGTCCGGCATCTTCTCGAACCACTCCACGGCCTTGTTGGGCATACCGCAGGCGCGCGCGCAGCTGATGACGGTCGAGAAGGTGGCGTTGTCCGGCTGCACGCCGTCCCGCAGCATCTCGTCCCAGAGCGCCTCGGTGTCGCTCCAGTGCCGCCTCTTGCGCAGCGCCTTGAGCACGACGTTGTAGAGGATGACCTTCTTGCGGACCTCGGCGTTCTCGAGGAACCAGCGGAGCGCGAGCACGGCGGTGGCCGGGTTGGCGGTGGCCGTGTTGAGCACGATGACGGCGTCCTGCTCGGAGGGGGGCTCGGGGAAGGCGGCTTCGAGCGCGGCAGCGACGGGCGCCTCGTTGGGCTCGCACGCGCCGAGCACCGCGGCGGCGGCGGCGAGGCGGGCGCGGCGGCTGGACCCGGCGCGCGAGCGGGCGAGGCCCGTGGCGTGCGCACTGTTGGGGTTGACCCAGAGGTACCTCGTGTTGCTGGACTTCTTGGGATTCGGGTTGGGGTCGGAGGGAGGCGGCGGGTCCTGGACGGAGACATGAGCGGTGGTCGGAGAGGAGGCGGAGGAGGAGGGGTTCTTGGGTTGGAAGGAGAGGGAGATTGGCCGGTGCGGCCATGAGAGGAGGGAGGAAGTGGAAGAAGGGCAGAGAGGTAGGGAAGCCATCTGTTGCTGCGCCCTGCGCTCTGTGGATTGGGGGTGACAGACGACTGTTGACTGACGACGCCAATGTGCTTCTCTGTTAGTACGTGGGTTCGAGACCGCAGGTAAGGATGAAAGTGGAAGGTATCGCGGGTTAGTCGGACTCTGCCCACTTAGCTAAAAGTTTTTATGCGGATCAAAACGATAGCATATAAAGTTTTTATACAGGCAACATGGCGTTCATGAAGCCCATAACTTCACGGTTAACTGTTTTGCTCACTAAGACCATAAATCAATTGTCTATTAATTGTTGTTGTATCAGTATTTCTCAGCTTCATGTATATGAAAGTGAAAGCCACGGTTGCCGTTGCTCATTACCGCCAAGCGTCAAGAAAGCTCTTCCCCGCCGTCTGCGGAGAGCCCTACCAACTTCTCAGCAAGGTCGGCTGTACCCGGTGATAAGCCCTCGCCATCCGCCAATGCCGCATTAGATGATAGGGTTTTGAGAGACGAAAGAATAAGAAGGAATAGAGATGCCCCTAATGCGTGGCTTCACCAACCTTGCTTCGCCACGTCACTTCTCTCTAGCCCGCCGCAACGCCATTGCCGAATCTACCACTGCCACACACCCCTGTTGTTGAAGAGATGTAGACGTCGAGTCGAAGGGGGTGAGGATTGGGTAATCACCGAATCGAGCTTGTGAAGCTCATGTGACCTCTTAGTGGGCCAAGTGAAGTAGTGGGATATGCGGCCACATAGTGGGATATATGGACGTCCCACAAGCAGCCACCTAATTTTTGAGTTGGCCCAGCAACACCCACGTATTGTTTTATGTGGGGTGGGTTTAGTGGGTTCGCGGACAACCTGCGTCCACTTACATCCCTAATCGTGTGGAGAAAGGGTAGCACAATAAGAGATTAAAAAAACAATATTATTTTAGTTAAAAATTACAAAATTAGATAGTCAAAAACAAAAATTACAAAACGACATCATGTCCCCATTTCAAATGGCGACAAGAGCCTGTCACTAGAAGAAATGGCAACAAGATGCCAGTCGCCACTACAACAGTTCTCAAACAGTAATTTTGCTATTTGAATTGTCAATAGGTTTCCTGCCGACAGGAGTCTGTCGCCAATTCAAATAGCAATAGGAGGACATTTTTGAAATTAAATTAATTTTACAATTTTGGTATATCATTAAGTATTCGCGCAACTAACTATTTTCAAAAAAGATAAGAAGTTTCGATGTGACCAAATATATTTGGAATGCGTCAACGCAATATAAAAAATAGCCCCCATCAACGGCGCTGTAACAAAAATAACTCCAATTTATTTGAGAGTAACGAATGAAATCTTAGAGATCGATAATGACTTGCAAACATGGTGTGGTCATTTCACGTACGAAAAGGTTAGAACTAGGGTAGTGTGGGCTGTCACGATGCTCACTCACTCACACAGTTACCTATACACACAACAAGAAGAAATAGTATCGAAACACTAGACCAGTATAATGTAAGTCGTACATAAATTAATATTTATATAACATGACTCATACATCTACTCACGGGCCCTTCTCGGGTGTACCCTACATGTGACCCCTGGCCTCATCCAGGGCAGCTGCGGGCGCTGGTGCGAGTACATCAAAGGCTTCGGCGGGCAAGGTACCTATAACATCCAAATTTTTTATTTCGGTTAAAAAGAAAATTTAATTAATTTCCTCAATTTTTTTGGATTTTTAAAAGTTTTTCCTATTTATTTTAAAGCCAAAATAAATTATTTGCAAATATAAATACTGATTTTGAGTTAGTAATATTTTATTTAAGTTCAAAACAATTCAAGGAATTTCTGTGAATTTTTCAGAATTTTGAACTTTATTTGCTATTTTCTAAAAACCTATTCAATTTAACTCATTTTCTGTTAATCGAAAATCATCAAAAATCTGGATTTTGGCTTTGGGCCGAATCTCTCCGGCCCATTTCCTTTTTCCCCACGCCCGGCCCGCGAGCGCCCGCTTCCCCTCTTCCCCTTC
This sequence comes from Ampelocalamus luodianensis, assembly GCA_036346255.1. Lineage (NCBI taxonomy): Eukaryota > Viridiplantae > Streptophyta > Magnoliopsida > Poales > Poaceae > Ampelocalamus > Ampelocalamus luodianensis. The sequence goes on from CM070621.1 coordinate 24,147,299, forward strand.
TTGATAGGTGGGCCCGCCCTGTCAGCCTCTCCCTTCCTCTCACCAACAGGTGTCATCCCTCTCCTCTTCTTCTTCCTCACGCCCGTGCCACCGCCATTTTCAGCCGTTTGAGCTCGTAATAGCGCATGTTTCTACTCCGCGGTCGTGCACATTTACGCCCATGATCTCCTTCCACTCTCTTGGACACTTAATTGACTGTTTTCCCCCATTTTACTCGCATTTGCACCACTGCCGCGCCGGCGCGAAACTGCCGCACACGTCCCCGTCGCCTCCGCCATCCCCTTGCCCGAGCACCCACACCCCCATTCTTCACTCATCCAACCCTTGTAGCCCTAGCCCCCCTCATTCTTTCTCGCCACCGAATTTTGGACTTCCTCACCGTCGTCCTCGAGGTGCGCTATCTCCGATTACGTCGCTGCCATTGGAGCTCCGTCGACACCATCCGCACCAAGAGCATTGCCGGTCCGTGTTCTACCTTATGCTCACCTTCTCGCCGCTGGAACGCCACCGGAACGCCGTCGCCGCTGGAGCCCGAACCGCGCCGCTGCCTTTATGCCTCGTCGTCGACCAACCCTTCACGTCTCGTCACCGCAAATGTGTGCATCAGGTCTAGCGTCTCCTCCTCGTTCTTTTGTGCACACGCACGTTTGTTGCCGTAGTGTAGAATGCCGGTGACCATAAGGTCTCGTGCACCACCACTAGCTGGAGTGATGTGGCCGCCACGTGGCGCCACCTGGCAGCCACGTCAGCTTCATCTGCCCAGTCAACACCCACGTCATCGCCAACGTGGCACTTGCACCAGCACATGCATAAAACCCTGTACTGTTTCACAGACCCAATCCACAGTGGACCAAAGCACTTTCATGGACCTAGTCCATGGACCATGGGCCCACTCGTCATAGACTCAATAGGATTTGCTCGTAGAAAAATAATTATGACAAAAATGAAAATCAGCTGTTGATGTCATGCTTGCACAATATTTAGATTTTCCTTTAGAAAAATAATTCATCAATTCTAAAAAATGAATTTGGGGTAATTTATTTAGAATTCAAACATTCGAGAACTCGTTCTCCTTCATACGAGCTCTAATTCCAGTGATTCAAAATTTCAAATTCATCTAAAATTATAATCTAGCTAACTAAACCAAAAATATATAACTTGGAATTCATTTAAATTTGGCTTATTTTCGTGTATAGACTTCGACGACTCTGGAGAGCTAGAATTCTTCGATGAGTCCGACCAACAATAATTTGAGTAAGGCAAGTTACATTCTTTGATCATATTTGAATCCCAGTAATTTAAATTTTTTAAGTTATTTTTAAATTATTATTGCATTGCTTATTTGTATTCAATTTAATATAAATCCCTGGTTTAAAAATATTATAGTTATTCCTAATTCCTTTGTATGGCCAAATTTTGTCGTTGAACTAGTTATACCTTGTCACCTTAGATGAAAAACCTACTTGGCACAATAGTATGAACTAGGAACTATTTGAAAAATATTATGCAAAGACATGCTTAGATAAAAAATATTTAATTTAGAAATTTAGCCCAACATTCAACTTAGTTTAAAAATGAGTCTATGGCATTGTTTTGTCATAGAGTTTTGCAAATGATTTGTGAACCAAAACAAAGTAAAAAATGATTTGTCAATTCAACAAATGGTTGATGCCCAGGGGTTAGTTGGAAGTTGCCCAGTTAAATAAGGACCGGTCTGAGAGCCGTTTTTTTTTGCTAAGCTCTACCGTACTATCACAAGTCTAGAATGTGACACACCTGGCTAACTAAACTGTAATATTTCACCGTGGTCATGTCATTTTGAGGTGTGGGTGTTGTGAAGACCTACTTTTAGTATCCACATCGGGGCAAGAGGGGATTACCGTTTGGCGTGAAACCTTCAGTAATGAAGCCTTAGCAGGCATAGCTACGCTGGGATAGTGTAGGGTAAAGACTTTGTGATAGTTGCTTAGTCACACGTCTACGGAAGCGTGTCTTGGCCGACATATTAAGCAAACTACTCTTGTAGGTAAAGTTGTACAAACTCTGCAGAGTAGAAAACTATTCGAATAGCCGTGTCCACAGTCATAGACATGCTGAACAAAGCCACTCAAAGTCGAATTTTGGATTTTGATTTTAAAAATGATTTAACTAAATGATTTTGGATAGTTTATCCAAATGGCAAAAAAATGGGCAGACAACCGGTCTTAAGGGGGTTATTCCTTCACCAATTATGTGTGGAGATTTATCCTACACTCAAAATGATGATTAAAATTTTTAAAACCAATTTCTAGATATAAAATAATTTCTTTGAAACTTAGTAAATATATTTAAACTAATTACACAAACTTAGCCATATAAGCCACCTTTTGATATACTTTCATGCACTATATTCTATTATTTGGGTGTAACTTGCAGAGTACGTTTCATACTCGCCTTGCTTAATAGATTGTTGATCAGATGAGGAGTACTACACTGCTGGTGAGGACTTGGACGGCTAGACTGTGCCCCACACGATTGCCTATGGCATATCGTGTGGCCTACTACTACTTTATGCTTCTGTTGTACTTTAAGCCTTATGCCCTTTTGTAATAAAATTCTGATAATATGAATAAAATACATGATATAGACTTGCTATCATTTTTGTTGAACTGTGTACACCAGCTGTTCCTGGACTAGTGTGGAAAACACAGAGAATTCAGGATCCTTCTACTCCTGGGTTCGACCAAGATGGTATCAGAGTCATATCGACCGTAGGTCGCAACCATAGTTAAAACGCACAAACCCTAAGGACTTATTTTCAAAAACTAAAATATTTTAATTGTCTTGCTGGTATCCTTACTTATCTTTTCCTCCTTAAAAATGATTTCTAACTCGTGTCTTCTTTCAAAAATTGTAGATGGTCGAAGTACCTACCACGATCTCCCACAGTTTGTACGCTGGACAGTGGGCAGACTTACTTTGGAAGATGATGCAACATCTACACTTTGGGAAGAGACCAACCTTTTAGGGATACAAATATAAGGTGGGGAACTAGGAGAGGTGGAGAGTAGAGGTGCTACTCTACGCCAACTCGAGAGGCGACAGTGCCTTCCACACCTTCGATGCACCGATCTAGGATGCAGCATAGAGTGCTATCCTCAAGCTTCGACGTCTTTATGACGTTGGGCTTGGAGGTACTAGCTTCCACTACTTCTTGCTCTCCTTCCCGGCCAGCTCTCATAGCACCGTTTGTCACATCCCCAAATTAATAAAGAGGATTATTATATATCTCATCAGCATGCATAATGTTTTGAAGCATTTGCATAAATTATTGCACTTGGAAAATCTTAAACAAACATCAAAACATACAACTTTAATCTGAACTTCCAAAAGAAATCAGTAATAAAAATTTATGATCATCATATAGAACCAATTTATTCAAATACTATAATAATTATATTGAGTTAATATAACTTTTTCAGATTTATGGGACTAGATACAAACCTTAGAAAATTCTAACACAACTAAGTGATCTATCCTAAGTTGGAATTTATAATATAAAAAATATATTATGAAAAGTAAGGTTTAATAATTTTTATGAACACTAAGCCTTCTCAGGAACCCCTCTAAATTATTTTAGATTTTTAGGAAAATTATTTCTATTTATAAGACCTTGGTCAAAGTAGAGAGGCTGATTTAAATCCCAGCCAAACCCTAGTACTGTTCCTCGGGCTGAAACCTAACCCCGACCTGAGCCACTTGGTTTGGATAAACCCCCTAGCTGCACCGTGCTGAATCCAACGTGCGCGAACCATCCGATTTGAAATCAGCTGTCAGATTTGAGCGGGAACGTTCGGACCTCCGAACAGCTCTCGCGATCTAGACCATTAGATCTTAATCGGACTGACCAAAATGATTGGGAATGTTCGGACCGTCGAACGTCCCTTTTGAACTTAGCCATCCAGTCCAGATCCAGCGGCTCACATCGACCCACTTAACCTGACTCACGAGCGCGTCGCTTGTTTCGCTGACGAGGCAGGCCCACTAGTCAGTTCCTTCTCCCTCCTCTCGCTGACGCGCCCGTCGAGTCACATAGAGCGTGAACACCACGTCGTCGCCGCATGCTGCGTTGCTCCGTCACCGCCTTGAGCCACCGCCCATGGCAACCAATCCTGGAGCCTTCTCCTCATGACGTCGCCACCATTGCCGTCATCTTCTTCGGGTTAAAACCCTCCGAACCCTAGCTTCTCCTCACTTCTCTTTTTGGTCGAGGAGAAGGAGGCTCACTTTCACTCATTTCTTTGGTAAAATCCTCATCACCTTGTCCCTTAGCTTCTACCTTCAATGTTGTTTCCATTTTAGCTAATCTTAACCTATGTCATTGCTTGTAGCACTCAGTTCATCTTTGTGCTCTCTGAAGCTCCAGAGCACGCACCCGAAGACACCACCATGCCATTTTCATCCACGGTGAGTATTATCCCTTGTTTTTCACGTCATATCGTGTCCCATGGTCTAAGATCTAAAACCCCTAAATCTATTTTGACAATGCACGATAGGGTTTCGGTGAATTGAAGCTTGGACTGTTTTGGCTGGAAAGCAACTTTTCATCTCCCACCTTGTTTCGGTAAGCTATTTATTGATTCCTTGCTCATATAGCATCCTCGTAGGATCTCCGAGCTATCCCGAGCATCCACTGGTCTTTGTTTTGCTCAGGGTTTCTCTTCTCATTGAACCACACCGCTACCGTCTTCTTCTCTGACGCCGACGTAGCTCTAGCCATCTCCGAGCTCCCCGAGCACCTCCGTCACTCAGGTAGCTTCCTGGTAGTCCTTAGATGCTTGGGCACCCGCTTTTGTGAACGCTGCGGAGCTATATCGTTGTGTGCATGTTTGCCATAGCTCTCTCGCTGGTCCTCTCTGGCTCGCCGCTGGTACAGGCCAGCTCCGTCGTCAAGAACACCACCATCGAGTGCGCAATACTATTGTGCTCCTATCTGTGCCCTTGTTTCGCGTCGCTGTGGCGCGTAGCGCCAGCAAGCCGCCGATGAAGCGCGTGGGACGTAAAATTCTGTTGTCGTACGCGGACATGCACTGTAGCATAATGATTAGGAGATAAGTAGCAATCATTAGCATTTAAGTGCTGTCTTAAAGTGCTAATGTGTCGCTTACATGTGGGCCCTTAAAAAGTAATTGGTTGAGTTAATAAATGAGTAGAATGGCTATCATGTGGGCCCAAGACTTAAGTGCACAGTAGTAAACCACATGAACCGATCATAGACTCTCTGTCCATGCACTGTGCAATGGACCGTATCGCTGACATGCGGACCCCACCTGTCAATTTTGAGTATTGGCAAGGTTCGGACCGCTCTGAACGTAGCTTGTCTTTGGACCATTCGATTTCGATTCAACTGCCTAGATGGGTTGGGCCGTTCGGACCGTCTGGACGTAACCCCTCGTGTGGACCGTCCGATTAAATCTAAACGGTTCAAGCGTTTCCAGATCAGGAAGTTAAAAAGGAAATCCTAAAGCCTTTTATTTACACACTAAAAATATGAATAACTTCAAAAAAAACACATAACTAATTCATCCCAACTCCAAAATGGATAAAACCACTACTGAGAATTTTCATTTTTAATGAACTTTATATTAAAATTAGTTTCAAATCTGTCTCTGTAGCAGAGAATATAATTTTGGAGAATGACCCATAAACCTACTATTCTTACAATAGAAAAAGGCTGATAACTTTGCAAATGCATAACTAATTCATATAAACTCCTAATGGGATTAACCAAATTATTTCGAGCTTATATTATTATCCTCTATTTATCTATGTAATTCCTTTATCCACCACTACTCTGCAAATTTTTATCAAATAATTAAAATCAGCTAATAGTAACATATCCTAATTAAAATGGATTTTCCAAAAAACTGAAATTCAAACTGTCATAACTCTCACATACTAAATCCAAATGAAATGAATCTTTCACCTAAATTCATCTAAAATCATGATTTAGCTACTGTATAAAAATCATGCATTTTTTAGCATTTTGATTTTTGAGGTATTTCTCGGTGTTTATATCGGTCTTTATTCTTTAGATTCCGAAGCAATTGATATTGACTCGTACGCCACTGAGAGCGAGCAGTTAGACTTCCAGCAAGGTAAGTATTATTTGAACTTTCTTTTGCACCATATTTGATCCCAGTTTTGTTAAGTTAGTGCAATGATAATTGCTTGCATTCTATTTTGATAATGTTGCTATTTTTGTGATGTGTAGATTAGTTATAACCTATTCATTGAGGTTATCCTTGAAGTATTCCAGTACCACATGCTTAAGATAGGATGTGTGAATTATATTGTTCGAGTTTGCTTAGCCATGCAAGTCTAGAAACGATAGTTTGATTATCGGGAATAACCTGACAATTATGGGGAACATACACTTTCTTATTCTTTTTATTCCAGATCTTCGTATCTGTTTTATGAATTAAATTTTGTCATTTTAAAATGAGTTTTGAGTCTAGACAAGAGGTTGCTAGTGATGGTGCCTTCATGAACGAGATTGGGTATGTGGCAGACTTGTTTGGACCAATAAGAACCGAACTTTGGTAACGTCATTGATTCAAGTAAAACTCGTGCTACCACACGCGGGATATGGGTACCGCTTGGTCAAGTAGGGGGAAGGTTTTATTGGTTTAGACCGCAGGTGGTACGAGGACATAGAGACTGTGAAATCCTATATTCCTTAGGAACCCAGTGTAATATATATTGTGCATGTGAGCACAATTACTTATGTTGGTTTCGCCCAACATACTAACTACCTTACACTGGCCCCTCCAACGTAACATGCTTGCCCACTTAGCATTTGCTATATGCATTTGTACTAAGTTGGGGTTTTATCTTGCATGGGTGGTCTATCTCAATAGGATTTTCTTGCTGAAAAATACCGAATCTTGATTTCCCCGGCCGACACACCATAGGAAGTGTGTTAATTCCGGTGGCTTACGGGCTAGTCAAGTCGTGTGGGTAAAGTAGTACACCTCTACAGAGATAAATCTATTCGAATAGATGTGTCCGCGGTTATGGACGACCACTTGAGTTCAGGAGTTACTATTGTTAGACTTTGAATTTAAATTGTGGGTAAATTCGGTATTCGGCATGAATGGATGTTCATGCATTTTGTTGTATCAAAGTGGACTGCCACTTTGTTATTTGTTTGATTCATTTGTCATTCAATTTATTATTTGATCACATGCTTTACTTCTACTTCAAATCTGATTTCAAAATGGCAAATGAAAAACTAGTATGTGTAGGTTGTCAATTGTTGCTTCTTTTCGCAAAACTAATCCAATATGAGTTATCCTTTGAATGACCTTATGCATAACTAATTTTTATTTGTGTAAGACTTGTTAGTACCTTTGTACTCAGCCAGTTTGTTTACTGTCTTTCAGGTGAGGAAGACTTCGAGCCCGTTGAGCTCGTTAGCGCCGATTTAGGCGACGCTAACGAGTAGTCAAATCATTTAACTCCCAGTCAGTTGTCGATGGGTTATGGGCATACCATGCTGGACTTTTGATTGATTTACTTTGCTTTAACTACTACTTTATGATCTTATTTGAATTTGACCGGTCGGCCACATGTAATAGTTGTAGACTTAAATTACTTTGATGTATGTCCTTTGAACTATTAATGTATGAGTGTTATATGGATGTGATCAATGTTGTATGTGAGTTTGGGCATGTTGGTCGCTGATCTTGGGAGCCAACATGATCTCATGCTCGCTGTTCATAGATTCCATTTTAACTCACTAAGGGTGGTCTTTGATTGTTTAGAGGACCGATCATCATGCAGTACTTGCAGAGGAGCGGTGCGCATGATTACTAGGGATCTAGTTTCAATCAAGATCTCTCCCTTAGACGGAGTTAACTTCGAATTCATTTACTGGAGACCTAGAGTTACCTCCATAAGATCGGGATTTGCCTTGGCCTTACGAAGATAACCCTGGGGTCCCCACACACTGGCTCCTTCCGCAGATGAGGACTACCCTGGTTTGACTAACCAGGTGGAGATGACTGTGGCGATGGACTACACGTACCAAACTACTTTGGACGAGCTTCACATCACTCACCAGAAGCTGTGGGAGGCAGAGGAGGAGTTAGCCTTGCTTAAGGCAGGCGACACTAATTCCTCGGTTCAGGGAGAGGCTTCGGAGTCTACTCTGAAGAGGTGTCGTACGGGCAACATGAGAGCGTACGTCAGTCGGTTTCGTATTGAGTCCCGTGGGTCTAGGGCCTAGACCTTTTTCTTTTCATGTTTAGACGGAATTGTGAGCTATCGTTTTCTCTTGTGGCAGCCACAATCAAACAATAAAAAAAAGTAATTTCAGAAAAAATATTCTTTTGTGCTTGTTCTTGGTTCTTGGTGTTGCTTTAAAACTCGCAAAACAGGCAGCGGAAGTGCAAGTGGACAGAGCAATGACAACACTGACTATCAGAACAACTCGATCCCACAACCACCACCACCTCCAACTAATGGATCCGACTGGTGTCAGATGATGGCCAACCAGTCCCACTTGATTGATCTGCTTGCCCAATATCGGGACCCAAATAGGCAAATATGGATCATCTGTGTATACTGCACTAGTCTAGGATCACGCTAGTGCACACAGTGACAACATCAATTAAATAACATTCCATATACAAAGATAACTAAGAAATAGGCAAATAACAATAATTATCAGAGTAACGATCTTAAGGTCAAAGCTACAATTAATTCATCAGAAGGTGAGTAACTCAAATAAGCTGCAGCGAAAAGTAATAGAATAACTTCAGTGAAGCCCATCCATATGCCCACAGGCAATCGGCTTGGGTAGCGCGACCTTGTTCTCCACGATCCTTAAAGTGGACCTTGTTGACCGACGATGGACTGTTGTAGCCTTCTCAACTGAACAACATTGTTTATAGCCTAATCAGTTTCTTTCACACAGCCACATAACCTAATCAGTTTCTTTCACACAACTACATAAGTTTCCCCACACAACTGTCCCTTCCCAATTATTTTATGAAAATCTACCCCTCGTGTGAAATCCTCAAGCATGTTCATGACCAAGAACGCGGCTATTCGAATAGATTGATTAATACTTTACAGAGGTTGTACACTTTACCCACAAGATGCAATCACCTTGATCAGAGCTAACCACAACAAAACCTTTCAGAAATTTCATCTTAACAACTAACTCTCCCAATGTGCATACAATCGACTCCAACCTCATTCGCTGGTCCGATGCATACCGTTAGACCTGGAGACGGCGAACCACCCATTGATGTGTCTTTCAGAATAATTCACACCTCCACCCATCACTAAACCTACTATCTGAGTAGTCAATGTCAAAACTCCACTTCTTACTAAGTTAGACCCGTTCCATCAGGCATGTGGTTGTACAGTTGTAGCTCAGTTCAATGGCGCGCACAAAGTTAATTCCTTAATTGACCAAGGCGAGACTACCAAATTATAACTAGTAACCAACATTCACTTTTGCCAATCACACATCCATCATCCTACCAATCATTTCCACTCACCTCAGTCTAAATTTTTTTCCCATCCTGTTGGTTAAGTACATCATATGCCATCAACGAGTAACAACATACATCACACAGTTTTTCCATAACATGTTCCATAATCATTTAGTCAAGTTTATATCTTGCAACTTAAAATGATATCAATAACTTGTTGCATGGCTAAGCAGACTATTCATGTCCAATCAACCCACGTTGGTGCTATGATAATGCCAACTAATAATTAACCAATCTAGGGTGACAAAATATCATGATAATACAATGAACAAAGTGGATATAATCAAATGGGTGAATAGCAAATCCCAAAATATTTAAATAAATACTTAAAGTAAAATACAATAATTTAAATTAAGGTAATTTTGGAGTAATAATGTTCTTTTTTTATCTTTGACTTTCTACTTCTTTGACCTTTAGCTCTTTCGGACGATTCCGGAACGACAATGTTTAACGAGAGAGAAATCACAAAAACAAACAAAATTAAAAAATACAAATCAAATAAACTCTAAATAGAAATTGAATGATACTTGACAGTAAATCTTGAATTTATATGAATTTAGAAACTTGAATGGGTTCAATTGGAGTTCATATAAGGAAGGACGAGCTTTAGGAAGTTTGACTGGGAAGGAAAATGCTGATAAAGGAAAAGGGAGAGAGAGCATGTGAGACTGACAGGTGGGGCCGAGGGAATATTCTCAAAATATTTTATTTCAGAAATTTTGGAAAAGGCTGAGTGTATGACATGTGGGGCCCATTGAGATTTGTGAATTTTCAAGAATTAAAAGAATTCCAGAAAAGGGCAAAGTGGCTGACAAGTGGGACCACTGGTCTATGGATCAGGTCCACGAACTCGGGTCTAAGGTGCATGGTGGATTGGGTTTACAAAACCGTGTACTGATAAGATGGGTTGACGCATCAATGACTAGAGCCACGGTGGACTGGGTTTGCACGGGATTGGGTTTAGGGTTTGGTTTAGGTGGCTGACACGCGCATGATGATGAGGTCTAAAGGAATGACGTGGCAAGGAGGTGGTTGATATGTGGCTCAAGTGAGGTGGCATGGCCCTGACTTGGATTTGCACCGTGGGATCCGGTCATCGTAGAGACAAAAGAGAGAGTGAGCAGGGCCCACACGCAAGAGAGACAGAGGAAGAGGGCGCAGCCATGGCGGCTCGGGTCAACATCGTCGGCAGTGAGCGGTGGCCGGTGGACCTCCAGTGATGGCAAAAATGGAACCAGGGCAATGAGGCGGAGGTGGTGACGCAGTTGCGGCGGTGAAGGAAAGAGTGGCAACGACGGCGGCTTGCTCGGCAACGATGACGAGGAAGGACACACCGACAATGAGAGAGGAAGCATGACATAAAACACAGCATGTGGATGAATATGATGGTGAAGATGAACGGTGAAGCTCATCGGTGGTGGCGCAATCGGACGACGAAGAGTGGAGGTCGAAGAGGAGAGAGATTGAGGAGATCTTGGGCTACGGTGAATGAAAAATGGAATCAAGGGATGGAAAGGGTAGATCAGGAAGTGGAACACACAGTGATGCACTTAGAAATGCGAGAGACTCACTGGGGAAACGGGGAACATGAAGAAAGCGTTTCAACATCGCAGAGCGTCATCGGAGGTGGAGAAGATGGAGTTGGCGCTGGAGCTATGAGGTGTGGGAGCTTCAATGGTTGGTGGCAACGTGGAGAGGAGGACAAGGTGACGCTGGCAATGCAGATGCGGTGGCTCGAGGGTCTTCGGTGATGGAAAACGGGAGAGGATGGTCGGCACCGGCTACGGAGAAGAAGAGCTTTGGTGGCAGCGCACGGAGGTTGTCGGGCAGTGGCGGCTAGGTCAAACAGAGGTGGTAGGTCACGAGGCGAGGAACACGGGGTTGGCTGGGGCTTTTATAGCCTCAGTGGCATGGATGGCTCGGATGCCAAGGCGGCGCAGGGTGGCAGTGTCCTGTGCGCACACGCTCGTGCTAGCAGCGGCGACGGCTATGGCTGGGCCAAGCAGCACGGGAAGGGAAAGTGGGTCGGGGTTTAGGTGGGGTTGGAGGGAAGAGAAAAGGGAATGGGTTGGACCAATTCGACCCACAAGAAAATAGGAATAAGAAATTGATTTAGGAATTTAGAAAAATACTAAAATTCAAAAGAACTAAAATACCAAACTAACTCGGAAAATTCCAAGAAATTATAGGAAAATTCCTTAGAACACAAGAAACCTAATTAACACTGTTTTTCATTTAATTGATGTTTACATTAGTCAAATTAAATATTTTTAAATTTTAGAAATTCCTAATTAAGTTTTATTAATTCAAATAAAAATGGGTGAAATTTTTTATGGACCTAAACTACTAAAAAGATATTTGAAAACCCAAATTTTGGGATGTTACACCCAATCCCTCAATAGCACTCAGAACTTGCAGGCAGCAGCAGCCCGTGCTCCACATCCACCACCTCAAAGGGTCAACATATCATAATTCATGAGGATGCACCCCCAACATTTTCTAGTAGCATCTAGCCAATGGATGTTGATGATTGGCTCCAGGCAATTGGCAAGAATTTAGAAATTACCCAATGCATTGACCGTGAGAGGGTCATGTTCACCTCTCACCAGCTTATGGGGCCAGCTCAATGGTGTAAGATTGAGGAGGCCGACTAGAGGGGGGTGAATAGGCGGTTTTAAATACTTCTTTGGCTAAAACCTTTTCTAATGCGGAAGCTAATATCAAAACGGTTTTGCACAATTTAAATCTAAATCAACTAGTCTTTACTAAGTGCACCAATAATATAAGACTATTGAAGGATAGCAATCATACAAAGATGAATGAGCAATTTAATTTTATGAATGTAAATTGCACGATGTAAATTGCAATAGAGTAAAACACAAGAATGCAAACCACAATGACACGATGATGTTTTACCGTGGTGTTCAGAGACTTGTCGGTCTCCCCTAATCCACGTTGAGGTAAACACAAACCAATTGGACCGGCTCTACAAATTAAGCTAACACCTCCGAGGTAAGTCCAACCACTTGGACCGCTTCTAAAGCAAACCAACACCTCGATCCACTTGGGTTGCTCTTCCTCTACTCCGGACATGGCGAGCATCAAACCAATCACAAATGCTTGGGTCTTCTCACAACCTTCTTTGATAAGATCACCGATGCACGATGCCTTCACGTCGTCTAGGTGTCGGCAAACACCAAGAGTAACAAGTCTAGGACTCTCACTTGAGCTAATCAAGTATCTAAGCTCAATGGATACACAATCCACTACTTAATGCAACACATGTACTAGGATTTGCCTCTCAAAACTCACTAAGTGCAACACATGCATAAAAGAGAGAAGAGGGCTTGCTCTTAGCTCAAAGAAAGGGTAACAACACCAGCCACACCAGCAACAACTCCAACCGGCCATAAGGGGTATATATACCCACATAAAGAAAACTAGCCGTTGGTGAGAAATACTGCTGAAAAATTAGCACGAGCTGTATCCGCCAACTAATGGTTGGTACTACCGCACCTGGCTCAACGGTCGAAATAGTAGCCAACAGGCGCTCTGAACTAGCCATTGCAAAAGCGGCTAAGGAACATGCGGTAGTTCTGCTCTCCGGTAGTTCTACTCAAAGAGCTCTGGTACTACCGTACTTCCAAGAGAGCAACACATGCTCGAGAAACATCCGTTCTAGAAAAAAATGTACCGCACAAAGATCGGACCAACCGAGTTGTGGTAGTTTCGCACAAAGAACACCGGTATTACCACGACGTGGTAGTTCCGCAAAGATACCACCGGTACTACCGCTACCACAAGTCCGATCAAACCAGCACATCCGTTCGGACTGTCCACGTGGATGGCTCATATGCAAAAGAACGTTCAAATCACTCCTTTTAACCATACGATCAACTGATGTGTTCGGATGGTCCGAACAAACCAAAAACATGGATGGCTTAGATTGAAAAGAACGCTCGGACCATGCCTCTTAGCCTCATGATTTGCTTTAGGACGATCAGAACGATCACCAGTAGTTCCGCCAAAGGAACACCGGTACTACCGTTGAGCGGTAGTTCCGCTAAGGAACTTCGGTACTACCGCAATGCGGTAGTTCCGTGCAGAACACGTCAGTACTTCTGATGTTTCTGACAAAGCCCAGATTTGCACATTGCTACAACTCAATTTGCAAGACATATTTGCCAATTGATGCAATATGCACTCAAGGATTCAAAGCAAGATTCTCAACAAGTTACAAGACACATTTGCCAACTTTTAGAATCAATGCTACAAGGATTAAGGTACATGGACTTGAACCATTTGTAAAACATATTCGCAAACTAAAGTCACATGCTACAAGGAACATGCATGAGCCTCGACTATTTGCAAAATATATTTGCAAACAATAGCATCATGCCACAAGGAGAGGGTGCATGGACTTCAATCATTTGTAAATTATAGTCTCATGCTGCAAAGATTATGTATAAGCCTTAACTATTTGCAAAACACACTCGCAAATATAGGCAACATGCTAACGAGAGAGCTAGAGCAAGTACAACGAGCTATCAATACAAGACTAATTCAAGCTACTAGTCAAGACTCCTCTTAATAGTACGACAACCTATATTAGCAATCCGGTCTCTAACCAAACACCAAGACCGGTAAAAGACTAGGAACACATCCTTAGCCCTAGCTAGTCATACATTTGCCTTGCACATCTTCTTGAAGCTTGATGATGCACATCTTCCCTTCAAGTCCGGGTTCTTGACATGAATATCATCAACACATGATGATTTCTTTTACTTATGGATCTTTACTTGATGCACATCAACACATGATGACATCCTTCATCCCGAGTCTTGATATGCATCAACACATGATGAATCCTTCACTTGCCCTCCATCAACACATGATGGATCTTCTTTTGACTCGATGATCAACTCATGATCATCTCTTCTTCTTGAACATTATCAACACATGATGATTTTCTTTTTTTTTCGAGTTCTTGTCTTGAATATGCATCAACCCATGATGCACTCTTTCACTTGACCTCCATCAACACATGACGGGTCTTCTCTTGACTTGATGACGATCAACTCATAATGTCATTCAAAGTCTCTATCATCATGGAGTATAACCTATTCATTCAACTCATGAAAAATATTAGTTCCACAATATGATTGTTATTAATTACCACCTCATACCATTAACTCATAATGGTGGGACAAGATACTTTAATCTTTTTCTCTTTGGTAATTGATGACAACCATCTCAATAGCAAATAATTGAATGTAGATTTGTATGAGTATATATGAACTACACAAGTTGTATATACTCAAAAGATATGTTTCAAAGTAAAGATCCTTAATATATGTGAAAAAAGAATATAGATCAATACTAATGAAACCACAAAACATAGAGTGAACTCCTTCTAAATGTGTGCATACACGAATGTGTAATAAAAACATATGCACATATTCAAGTTAACCTTTTGGTAGAGTTCAACCTATATTTTGGATCCGAGGAATGCAATAAGACATAAGAATATGATGTTGAATGCATACCTCTTTGAATTTCACCTTTATATCCAACTGAGACTAAACAGTAGGTATAACAATAGAAGTGTTAGTCTCATAAAAGGATTTGACATTAATAACCATGATGTTCACCTTTATATCCAACTGAGACTAAATGATAGATAACAAGTGAAATATTAGTTTCACAAGTAGATTTGTCATTAATAACCAAAATACTCCATTAACTTATAATGGCGGGTCTAGATTCTTCAAATAGAGACCTAGCTGCTCCCGCCATGTGAAGGCCCATCGCCCTCTCGCCGTAGCGTCCACTCCTGATCGAACTCGTAGTCCCTGGAGTGTGCTCCCTCTCGCGACACCAGCTCCTCATCCCATAGGGGCTACTACCTGTGGAACAATCTGTTATGCATGTAAACAAGAAGAAAATGATGAAATAGTATGTTGTGCGTGTAAATAACATAGACAAACCTGGTCGCTGCATCACAGCGAACAGCTCGACGTAGTCCTACCACAGGTATGGATGGTACTGAGGACCTGTCAGAAGAAAATCCCGTCAATAACTAGTGCCTAGTGGAGTTCGAAATTAACTATCAGACGTAAGTGTTTCAGGTGTACTTGCAAACTGAGTTGGCGCTGGGGTACTCCCGGCACGGTGCCACGAGGACCTACCTGCTACGTCTGGGTGAGGAGCCATGGGGTGTGACGCACCGTGGCTCACCCCCCATCCATGCACAGGTGGGTCCACCGCGTCCCTCGGCCTACGACACGACGTAAGCTGGATGCCTCGCCTCATCGCTTCTATCATCTAGTCCATGGTCTCTCTGATCTCTTGCCTCATCATGTTGAAGCACTCCCTGATCGTCAGACTATGCACGGATGTCGCCAACTCGTGCATCTCCCAGTAGAGATCATTCTGTATATAGAATTAGCAAGTTAGAAACCAAAAATATGCCTAGTAAATAAGAAGTATAGACCATTCAATACATACCACGTGATGGAATACGAAGTTCGGATGGGTGGGGCACGTGTCGGTCGTCACGACCTCGTGTCGTGGTGGGTCGTCCATGACCCTGGCGCAACAAACCCTCGTCCGAGTGGAGTACCACTCGATGTACTCCTCGTACATCCTAGGATCGTAGGGAGCAGTATCCCGGTGCATGTCCTCCATGCCTCACGGGCGTGCGCAACCGCAACATACCAAGCTTAATGGGTTGCTCGTCCTCCTGGGAAAGGATGGTACTGGGGCGGCTACGGTGAGTCACGTCAATGGCTAGGTTAAGCAGCTCGTACAACCATTGTGCAGCATCTCTTAGCGCCGCCATACCTGAAAATTCAGTGCACACATTGTAAACAATACGAAACATACACAAAAAGTAATAAGAGGGGACATATCTAAATAATTCAATTATTGCACCAAATTGAAGTCGACAGTATTTTAATTAAGATCCGCACACCATTTGTAGTTATTCTGGATTTTTTTATATAATTTTTACAGCTAGCTTGCTATTTTCCTTGTTTAAAAGGTATTATCGGTATTTACAAAATATTTACCATACAAAAATAAGAACAAAATTGAAGCTGAGAATATTTTAGTTAGGCTCTACACACCCTATTTAGCTACTTTGGAATTTTAATATAATTTTTAGAGTCATCTTGCTATTTTTCTAGTTTAAAAAGTATTTTTGGCATTTACAAAATATTTACCATGAAAAAATGAGAACTAAATTGATGTTGAGAATATTTTAATTAGAATCTACACACCCTATCTAGCTACTTTAGATTTTTTTAGAACTATTTTGCTATTTTCTTAGTTTAAAAGGTATTTTCAGCGTTTCAAAAATTATTTACCGTCTAAAAAAGACTATCAAATCGAAGCTGATAATATTTTAATTAATATCTAAATATCCTATTTAACTACTCTAAATTTTTTGAGCTACCTTGCTATTTTCCTGGTTTAAAAAGTATTCTCAGCATTTGAAAATTATTTCCCCTGTAAAAATGAAAACCTAGAATTTTTTAGCTTTGTTTGGTATTTTTACATATTTAATCTAAATAATTCAGGTACTGAACCATAAATAACACCTATACGATAATCTCAACTATAACATACTACACTATAACTAAATGATCTAATTAAATCAATTCTATATTGCTAGTTTTATTTGCTAACTTATCAAGGTTTCAAATATGTATCTGCAAAGTGGGCGACTGGATCTGCTCGTTAGTCACTTTTCCCCATATCTTCCTCTCTATTCTCTCCCTCTTCTATTTTCCTCGGAAGGAAAAAGACTACTTTTCAACCTTAATGTTGGAGATATGCCCTAGAGGCAATCATATTGATGATGATATTTCATTGTATCCATGATTTAATAAATGTTCCTTGAATATTGCCTTTGTGTTGATTAACAAGTATGTGACTTGTTTGTGAAACTCTTTACTTGTATGGTTATTCTAAAGTTGTCCCTAGTCGGAGTTCATGTGAGGACACACGTGAATGATGGATTAGCACATGTATCGGTTGATGACCATGTTTCACAGGTCATAGACATGGAGATGTCAAACCAATAATGTGGACACATGTTTAGAACATGGGGTTGGACCGACCCAACATGAGACATAGTAATTATTCTTATGGTTCTCTCTACACAATGTGTACGCCTTGTCCTTAGACACGAGATTGTCGTATGTACTTGAGATGTGAATCGACCTACTTAGGGGCTATCAAACGCTACTCAGAATCGGTAGTTATAAAGGTAGCTTTCGGGTTTGTCATGAAGCATGTCGCGAGGCATGGTCACGAGATGGGATTTGCCCTCTCTACCGAGAGATATCTCTGGGCCCTCGAGTGATCGGATCCGAAATGCATGGCCATGCTACTTAAGGTTAAGAGTTAACCTAGTAAGGGATTCCGGATCACGGATCGAGAAAGAGTGGTCGACTTGGAGCTCGATTGAATATCGTGAGGCAAAGGGATTGGCATGTACATAACATTGTGATGGTTCGTCCGATATGATCTTTACGTATGTTTAGGAGTTGGCACGTCTTGCTAGAGGTCGCTACCAACTATTGACCAAGTATGTGTACTCGCGTCATGTCTAAACATATGTGAACCATAGGGTCACACACTTAAGGGTGAAGCCTAATTCGGATTGGATCTAAATTAGATCGGGCATTGAGTCCTAATGGGCCTCTATTCGTAGAAGCCCATTATAAGGACGCCTATAAAAGGAGGGCAGGCGCGCCGGTTGAGGGTTGAGTTTTTCGTGACATCCTCAAACCCGGCCGCCACCCTCCCACGCCCTAGTCGCCGCGCGATCTAGTAGTCCGGCGCGCGCGCTTCCTCCCGTGCGTGTGGACACCTTTGAGGCGCCGCATCCGTGGCGTTGGGACGAACCGCAAGAAAGGAGCCGTACATGGGGCGCCGCGACGAGCACGAGGAAGTAGTACGACTACTCGCCCGACGCATCGCATCAACTTGGTACGACTACACCGCCCGACGCGCGCATCAACTTCCGCACTGCGCGTCTAGTGGTAAGACCGTGATCTATAATCGCAGTGATCTTGGTTTACGGGTAGAATTTTTTAATTTGCGCTAGTGTAGCCTACCCGTTTCCCTACGATGGTATCGAGCGGTTCTTTGTCATGTTATAGGTTCGGTGATTTGCATATGGCGATATGTAATCGGTATGATCGATGTGATCGATTGTATAGTTCGGTAATGGATTGATCCGTTTCGTGATCATGTTTGCTAAGGTCGTGAAACAACATACCCTACCGGTCGGATTCGCCATCGGGGTGAAGCGGTGACACGTAAAACGGGCTGCGAATGCGAAGATCAATATGATTGATCGAATCGGAACCTAGATTAATAATCGATGTACCGTGATCATGCCGCTAAGGTCGTGAAACAACATACCCCTACGGTCGGATTCGCCATCGGGGTAGACGGTGACACGTAAAACCGGTTGCGGCATGCGAAGATCGATACAAATTGGTCGAATCGAACGATGAGTCGATTTGTGGTAAATATGATTTGCCGATCAAAATCCTATGTAAAAATTGCATAGATTGGATCTGCTTTTTTACGAATTTCCGACGCCGGAGATACTGCGGTGGCGCCGCCTTCGAACCCGCATGGGAAACCCCTCGACCCCTATCCGTAGATTGCGATTCTATGCATAAACTTGTTTTTGCAGGATGTATGTGACCAGATGGCCTAATGTGTATGTGATGCATGTTTGTAATATTTGCATGACTGCGTGTCGTGGAGTGCGGCAACACTACTGGAGCCATTGTGTTGCCAAAGTATTGTATTAACGGCTGCGTGCGACTTGTGATGATTCCTAGTATCCATGTATTTTATTACTAGCTGTTATGAGTAATAGCTTATAGTAGTACTCGGAGGACACATCACTTGGAGGGATGGCACACATGAACCATGGAGATGGAGATCATCATGGTGGACATATTCTATGGCGATGGAGATCACCATGAGAAAATGGGCCATACTGAGTCACAACTGTGTGAATGTTATTCCTATTGTTTTACTCCTATGCATGTTTGAATGGTAGAAGTATAGCGATCCCTCACAAAATGTTAAGTTAAACATATGCCCTCCCAATTAAACTTTGCACCATCCCATGTCTTGTAAATTGATGGTGGGTCTATAAAATTAGGGCACCATCAACTTTCCTTGACTAGATGGGTTTTGTATCGGATACTTACATGCATAAGGATTGGTGAACTTAACAAGGTTATCATAAAGGTTATGGGCCTTGGGGCATAAAGGTTGGGCGCCGGGGCATAGAGATGTCACCCAACAACAAGAGTCATATAGAGATATGATTAGCAAGGTGTTGCTTATCAAGTACCTTGTCTCCTAGCGGTGATGCAAAAGCTCACTAGTAGACTCGTTAATTGCGGATCTTGAATCGCTAAGAATCAACAGAGGATGTTGATTTTAGTGGGAGTACATTCTATTAAATTTGTTTAATACGATTTACTCTATCATGGTTTTATTTGTCTTAGTATTTTGCATTTCCTATTGTAGATCAATGGCATCTAGCAACCACGCACACCCTTTTGCTTTGCGATCGATTCTTGAGAAAGAGAAATTAAATGGAACAAACTATTCGGATTGGTCCGTAACTCCGAGAATTGTTCTCGGCGTATAAAAGGAAAACGTTCGACACCCCAATCCCGTAAGAACTCGCAAATAATGCGTCTGCTGCTTTGTTAAAAATGCCTACAAGAAAGCATGTGATGACTCTCTTGAGATTAGTCGTCTTATGCTTGCATGCATGGAACGACCTTCAAAAGCGGTTTGAGGATCGTGAAGCGTATGATATGATCATAGCGCTTAGGACATGTTCCGCACACGTGCCAGACCGAACGGTTCGATGTCTCTAAGGCTTTTACGAATGCAAGTTAACGAAGGTGCACCGTAGGCCCACATGTGATCAAAATGGTTGGTTCTGATCGGACTTTGGATAAACTTGGTTTTCCAATTGGCCAAGAGTTGGCAATCGATTTCATTTAGCGTCTCTTCCACCTAGCTATGGGCATTTCATTTGAACTACCATATGCATGGGGCGGATAAGGGCCTTAATGAGCTTTGTGGGATGCTCAAAACAGCAGAGAATGACATTAAGAAGTGTGCAGGCCTAGCCATGTGATGGTCTGAGAACAAGTCTAGCTTCAAGAAAAAGGGTAAGAAGCCATGGCCAAAGAATAAGGGTAAGGTTAAAGATATGATCTCAAGCCAACGCCTAAGCCTAATCTTTGGACTCGAGCCGAGACAGATGCTTCTATTGTAAAGAAATCGCCACTGGAAGAGAAACTGCAAGAAGTACATGGATTCCGATGAATGCAAGAAGAAGGTGGAAGTAAGACTTCCACCCATGGTACACTTGTCATAAATGTTTTAGACATTTTTCTCGCAGATTCTCCTATTAACTCTTGGGTATTTGATCTGGATCGCTTGCTCACATTTGCAACTCGATGCAGGGCTAATAAGAAGTAGAGGAGTCGCAAGAGGTGAAGTTGATTTTCGCGTCGGAATAAAGCAAGGGTTGTCTGCGTTGACCGTCGGCACCATGCAACTTCACTTCCTTCAAGATTTATTATGGAATTGAATAATTGTTATTATGTTCCTAGTATGAGTCGAAACATTTTATCCCCTCATGTTTGATGAGAGATGGTTATTCATTTGCAAGTAAAGACAATGGTTGTTTGATCTCTAAAATGGAATGTTTATGGTTTTGCCCATTGTGAATGGGTTATTTATTTTAAATCTTGATGATGCGCCTATCTTTAACATAAATGCTAAAAGACTTCGACCTAATGATTTGAATCCCACCTACGTTTGGCATTGTCGTTTGGGTCACATAAGTGAAAAGCGCATGAAGAAGCTCCATGTCGATGGTCTTCTAACTTCGTTTGATTTTGAATCATACGAGACATGTGAAGCTTGTTTGCTTGGTAAGATGACCAAATCACCTTTCAAAGGTTCTTTTGAGAGGCGTCGACTTGTTGGAAATCATACATACCGATGTATGTGGACCAATGAGCACGATCGCTAGAGGTGGATTTCATTACTTCATAACTTTCATCGATGATTTTAGTAGATATGGCAATGTCTACTTAATGAAGCATAAGTCCAAACTTTTGAAAAGTTCAAAGAGTTCCAGAATGAGGTTGAAAATCAACGTGCCAAGAAAATTAAGGCTCTGCGATCTGATCGTGGTGGCGAGTATTTGAGTCATGAATTTAGCAATCATCCGAAGAGTTGCGGAATTGTTCCACACTAACACCGCCTAACGCCTCAAAGAAACGGGTATCCGAGCGCGTAATCGGACCTTGTTGGACATGGTTCGATCGATGATGAGCCAGTCAGATTTACCATTATCCTTTTGGGGTTACGCTCTAGAAACGGCAGCTTTCACACTTAATAGGGTACCGTCTAAATCCGTAGTTAAGACACCATATGAGATATGGACTGGAAAGAGTCACAGTTTGTCTTTTCTAAAGATTTGGGGATGTGAGGCGTTTGTCAGCGACTCTGATCGGACAAGCTCACACCCAAGTCGGATAAATGCATTTTCGTGGGATATCCAAGGAAACCTTTGGATATTACTTCTACAACCGACTAGAGGGCAAAGTGTTTGTCGCTCAAGTGGTGTTTTCTAGAGAAAGAGTTTCTCAATAGGAGACAAGTGGAAGAATGGTGCGGCTTGAAGAAGTTCAAGATGAACCAATCGGGAAGACTCGACGAATGATGCCCATGTGGCGTAACAAGTTGAGGAACCCATGGCAAAGGAAGCACCACCACCACGAAGGTCGGAAGGCTCGCAATGCGCGAGATATATTATTGTTAGACAATGATGAGCCTACGACCTATGCGGAAGCAATGATGGACCAGACTACGAGAAATGGCATAGTGCCATGAGATCCGAGATAGCATCCATGGGAGACAATCAAGTTTGGAATTTGGTTGACCGCTTTGATGGTGTTAAAACCATAGAGTGCAAATGGATCTATAAAAGGAAGATTGATATGGATGGAAATGTTCATATCCATAAAGCTCGACTTGTCGCAAAGGTTTTCGGCAAGTTCAAGGAGTTGACTACGATGAGACTTTCTCACCAGTAGCGATGCTTAAATCAATACGGATCATTCTAGCTATTGCTGCATATTTCGACTATGAGATATGGCGATGGATGTCAAAACGGCTTTCCTTAATGGAAATTTAACCGAGGACGTGTATATGATACAGCCCAGGGTTTTGTCGATCCAAACAATGCTAGAAAAGTATGCAAACTTCAAAAATCCATTTATGGATTGAAGCAAGCATCTCGGAGTTGGAACATTCGTTTTGATGAAGTGGTCAAAGGGTTTGACTTCATCAAAAGCGAAGAAGAATCTTGTGTTTACAAGAAGACAAGTGGGAGCTCACTCGTATTTCTAATCTTATATGTAGATGACATATTACCGATTGGAAATGATATTCCTATGCTCGAGTCCGTTAAGACCTCACCAAAAATAGTTTCTCAATGAAGGACTTAGGGAAGCGGCATATATTTTGGGTATTAAGATCTATAGAGATAGATCAAAAGGCTAATAGGATTAAGCCGTAGTACTTACATTGACAAAGTGTTGAAACGGTTCAACATGGAGGAGGCAAAGAAAGGGTTCTTGCCCATGTCTCATGGCATAAATCTTGGCAAGACTCGGTATCCTTCGACAACCGATGAGCGAGATCGCATGAGTAAGATTCCATATGCTTCGCCATTGGATCTATCATGTATGCTATGATGTGTACTCGCCAGATGTTTCCTATGCTCTAAGTGTTACGAGCAGATACTGGTGATCGGTGAGAGTCATCGACATGCAGCTAAAAACATCCTCAAGTATTTGAGAAGAACTAAGGATGTGTTCCTAGTCTACGGAGGTGAGGAAGAGCTCGTTGTAAATGGTTACACCGATGCAAGCTTCCAAACCGACAAAGATGATTACAAATCGCAATCGGGTTTTGTGTTCCTTTTGAACGGTGGTGCGGTAAGTTGGAAGAGTTCCAAGCGGAGATCGTTGCGACTCTACAACGGAGGCCGAGTACATTGCGCTTCAAGCGGCAAAGGAAGGTGTTTGGATAAGGAAGTTCATAATCAACTAGGTGTGGTTCCTAGTGCGTGCATCCTCTGGATCTTTCTTGTGATAACAAGTGGGGCCATTGCGCAAGCCAAGGAGCCGAGGAATCACCAAAAGAACAAACACATATCATGCGGGTTTCATCTCATTCGAGAGATCCTTAATCGAGGAGATTTAAAGATATGCAAAATACACACGGATTTGAATATTTCAGATCCTTTGACGAAGCCTCTCCCACACCCTAAGCATGAGGCGCACACAAGAGCTATGGGTATTAGATATCTTCTAGATTGACTCTAGTGCAAGTGGGAGATCTGTTGGAGATATGCCCTAGAGGCAATCATATTGATGATGATATTTCATTGTATCCATGATTTAATAAATGTTCCTTGAATATTGCCTTTGTGTTGATTAACAAGTATGTGACTTGTTTGTGAAACTCTTTACTTGTATGGTTATTCTAAAGTTGTCCCTAGTCGGAGTTCATGTGAGGACACACGTGAATGATGGATTAGCACATGTATCGGTTGATGACCATGTTTCACGTGTCATAGACATGGAGATGTCAAACCAATAATGTGGACACATGTTTAGAACATGGGGTTGGACCGACCCAACATGAGACATAGTAATTATTCTTATGGTTCTCTCTACACAATGTGTACGCCTTGTCCTTAGACACGAGATTGTCGTATGTACTTGAGATGTGAATCGACCTACTTAGGGGCTATCAAACGCTACTCCGTGAATCGGGTAGTTATAAAGGTAGCTTTCGGGTTTGTCATGAAGCATGTTTGCGAGGCATGGTCGATCGAGATGGGATTTGCCTCTCTACCGAGAGATATCTCTGGCCCTCGAGTGATCGGATCCGAAATGCATGGCCATGCTACTTAAGGTTAAGAGTTAACCTAGTAAGGGATTCCGGATCACAGATCGAAAAGAGTGGTCACTTGGAGCTCGATTGAATATCGTGAGGCAAAGGGATTGGCATGTACATAACATTGTGATGGTTCGTCCGATATGATCTTTACGTGTGTTTAGGAGTTGGCACGTCTTGCTAGAGGCCGCTACCAACTATTGACCAAGTATGTGTACTGCGTCATGTCTAAACATATGTGAACCATAGGGTCACACACTTAAGGGTGAAGCCTAATTCGGATTGGATCTAAATTAGACTGGGCATTGAGTCCTAATGGGCCTCTATTCGTAGAAGCCCATTATAAGGACGTCTATAAAAGGAGGGCAGGGGCGCGCTGGTTGAGGTTGAGTTTTTCGTGACATCCTCAAACCCCGGCCGCCACCCTCCCACGTCCCCAGTCGCCGCGCGATCTAGTAGTCCGGCGTGCGCCGCTTCCTCCCGTACGTGTGGACACCTTTGGAGGCGCTGCATCTGTGGCGTTGGGACGAACCGCAAGAAAGGAGCTGTACATGGGACGCCGCGACGAGCACGAGGAAGTAGTACGACTACTCTGCCCCGACGTACTGCATCAACTTGGTACGACTACATCGCCCGACGCACGCATCAACTTCCGCACCTGCGCGTCTAGTGGTAAGACCGTGATCTATAACTGCAGTGATCTTGGTTTACGGGTAGAATTTTTTTAATTTGCGCTAGTGTAGCCTACCCGTTTCCCTACACTTAAACTATTCAAAAAGTCCGAAAATCAACCTCCAACTCCAAAACCGGACATCTTACACCCTTAACTATCAAAACCGTTCATTTTACCCCCTCAACCCAAACTATGGTGGTTTTGGATGACGTGGCGCTGACGTGGAGGCGGTTTTTGCTGACATGATGGTGGGGCCCACATGTCATCGTACTTTTCCTTTCTTCCTCCTTTTCTCTCTCTCCCCTCTCCGTGTCTCCACACCGCCGCCCCTCCCTCCATGTCTCCCTCTCCACCGCGTCGCCCCCCCCGCCTCCTCCTCCCTCTCTCTCCATACCTCCCCCGAGCTGCCTCCTTTGCCCCTCTCTCCATGCCCCCCCGAGCCGCCCCTGTCGGCTCCTCCTCCCTCCCTCTCCATGCCCCCTACTACCACCTCCACGGCTCCACCATCCACTCCCAATGGCCCAACCATGGCAGAGCGCGGGGCGACTGTGGCGGGAGACGGAGGAGGTGGCGGGACCGCGGGAGGCGACGAGGCCGAGGCGGGAGTCACGAGGAGGCGACGGCGGGAGTCGCGAGGAGGTTGGCGGAGCCGCGGAGGAGGCAGCGGGACGATGCGGTGCTCACCTTGCGGGAGGCGAGGTGGAGCCGTGGAGGGCGCGGCGCTCCATTCACTCCCCTCCATCTCCGCGAGCCCACACGCGTATAATGCCTGCGCGTCAACAGGGGAGATGGAGAGGGGTCCATCGCTGGCGCGGGCGCGGCCTCGGAGGAGGAGGAGACAGAGAAGAGGCAGGGGCCAGGGCCAGTGGAGCGAGGGCGGCTCCGTGCCAGGCCGTCGGCTCCTACTCAACCCAGCTCCCCTGCTGCCGCCGCTAGCGCCCTCTCTCTCTCTATTGCTTTGCTCCCTAGAGCTTTTGCTCATGCCCAACATTCTTCCTCGATCTCGGCCAAACCCGCCGCCACGACCTCTTCTTCTCACTCGGTAAGCCTCCGGTCAATTCCCTCGCAATGGAGCATCCCCAGACTACCCTCTCCTCTCCCCCACAACTCGCTCCGGCTCTCCCTCACCGTGGCGCCGCCCCCACGACGCTCCCGTCGCGCCGCTGCTGGCCCTCGCCGCTAGACCCGCTCGGCACCCCTCCACCGCCAGTGACCATCCCGATGGTCTCCCCTTGCTCTCCCGGTGCTCAGGTGCGCGCTACTTACCTCTCCCTCCCACTCCGGCGCTGCCGCACCGCATCGCCTCCATGGTCGACCGTCGCGAGCCACCCCAGCCTGCCATGCTTGTTGTGCCTCCATTGCCCACGAGCTCACCTCGGCCACCCCTAGTCCATTTCGCCCGTGCTTGCCCGCCTGCGTCGACCCTCCCGCCGGCGCCGCCCTCGCCGCCCAAGCATTGCCGCCACCCCTGTTCTGCCTCAGCTCCATCTTTGTGAATCGATGCTTGAGTGTATGACAGTGGGCCCCGTATGACAGTGAGCAAAACCATTGACACGTCAGCGCCACATCACCCAAAACCATCCCTGTTTGGATTGAGGGGGCTAAAATGAACGGTTTTGATAGTTGGGGGTGTAGGATGTCCGGTTTTGTAGTTTAGGATTGAAATCCAGACTTTTCGAATAGTTCAAGGTTGAAAAGTAGACTTTTTCCTTCTTAGAATAGAAATGAGTTTTGGGGCGATTTTATAGGGTAGACCCCGTCGTCAGATGAATTGGCAATAGGAACCCACCCACCTCTTGTCGCCGAACAAAATGGTGATTTGCCACTGTTCACCTCTTACCGCGAGATGAAATGGTGACATGATGCCACTTTTGTAATTTTTTATGACTATTTAATTTTGTATTTTTTAATTAAAATAATATTCTTAACTCCAAAATATTGGAGTTTACCCAGCGCATCGCCCCCCAATCGTCCCGCCCCATGCCAAACTGCTGCCCCTCCCATCGCCCCACGCCTTCCTCGCCACTCACCCACCTCCCTGACCCCGGCGTCGTCTCCGTCCACGCCTCCCTCGCCCCTCGTCCGCCTCCCCATCCCCTCACCCGCTGCGACCCCCTCGCCCCTCAGCCTCCTCCTCCACACCCCGAGATCCCTTGTCGTCCTCCTCCGTGCCCAAATGCACCCCGAAGCCCCACCAGCCCACCGTCACCTTCGCCGAGACCAGCGGCTCCCTCCTTGAATCCTCCGACGAGGAGGAGGAGGAGGATGTGGAGGAGGAGGAAGGCGTTGACGAGGCCCTGCCCCACGTTGCCGCCACCCGATCGAGCGGCTCCCTTTCCCCGGAGCAGCAATGGCGGATGTCACCGCCCTCTTCGCTTGCCCCGCCATCCCCTTCCCCTACACTTCCTCATCCTACTCCTGCTGCTTCAGCCCTGCTGTCGCTTGCACCGCGCCACCCTCCCGCGTGAGTGGTGGTGGTATGGTTCGAGCCCACCCTTCCTGGGAAAAAGATCATATAGGACCTGGTCCACAACTCCATCAATGTAGACCAACTCCACCGCGTGACATGTGTCTTTTCACGAATCTCAAAGCGTGACATGCTAGCCTTCAGTATTCAATTCGTGAAAATTCACATCAGTGATTTATGGGGCTGTGCGCTTTGAGATTCGTGAAAAGACACGTGTCACACCGTGGAGTTGGTCTACATTGATGGAGTTGTGGACCAGGTCCTATAGGATTTCCCCCCTTCCTGAGATGAGCTCCTTCTGCCTTGGATCGCTCACTGGCCCCCAAGCCTCCGAATCTTGCAAAGCGGTGCCACTCATTGGCCCACGATCTCGATTCTTGGTCCCGTTTTGGCCAGCGTCAGGTGGCCGCGATCTGGTGCGCCGTTTTTCTTGGCCCATGTTCTTGGCATTTTTTCACCCTCTCTTTATGAGATTGTGCGGTTTGCGTGCTCTGTGTTCGTTCGTGCTGATGGAAGAAGTTTGCGCCTTTAGGTTGTGGCAGCTGAGGTGAGGTGACGCGGCAGCCGCAATGGGCATCTCGGAGAGGTGGCTCAAGTCGCTGGTTGGGCTGAGGAAGGTGGAGAGGCAGCAGCACCGCAAGGAGGACGGAGATGTTGGCCGAATAGTACAGGGTCCACTCCACCTATGATTTTGCGTTTTGGCATTAATTTATGGTGTTCTTTTGGTTTTTAGATTGGTGGATTGAGCTGGGTCCACTGATTTTGCTTGGTTGGTAAAGCTAATGTGGAAGGATCATGTTTGTCCTAAATCACCAACAATTTACCAAACTGTGGGGGTGTGGGGGTAGTGCTTCTTGATCATACCATGATAATTCCTGGTTGTAGTGATCATTGAAATTAGGCGATGCATCCTTTTCTAAATTAAGGTTACAGTTGGTACTTCTTTATGCATTGTTTTGTATAAGTTTTAAAAGTTAATGCAAATCTGGATGATAATATCTGGATTGTTCTTTGGCTCTTCGCCACTAACAAAATTGAATTTTGAGCACTGAAATTACTCTGTCGACTGTCATTATACGGGCACAAGAACTATAAGCTAACAAAATGGATTGGGGTCACGCGATGGAAATCAGATCTTTGGTGGCGACAGGCAGTAGAACAGGGCAGCCGCATGAGGAGACGACATAGCTGACGAAGCTGAGGATTTTGTTTGAGAGATTGTCCTGGATTCTTAAGTCTAATACTAGATGCCACCATTACTTCATTACCATTTTTCCTTGCGTACAAGATAAACTTTCGATCCCATATTTCACCACTAATTTTCTAATCATCCCAGGCCATCGCCCTCGAGTTTAGCTGGATTTCGATAGCTGCAGCTTGGATCTGGCCGTACATGCTGATGGTGAGAAGGAGGTAGTGGGTAAACACTGCGCAGGGCACCATGTGTGGCCAGCAGTGGCGGCTGGAGGTTTGGCGTCCAGGGCAGCGGCGGACATGTAGATGGAGACGACGGGGCTGCACTGTTTTAGTTTTCCTTGTGAGTATAGATGTGTTGGTTTGCTGCCTTGCCTTGTTCGCTTCATTGTTTGCACACAATTGCTGATTATTTGATTTGTTATTTTAATTGTAGACATTTTACACACTGTTGAGATGATTCTTCTACGCAGAGATAGCACATTTTTTAGCTATTCATGGTAAGTTTCTGAACATTTTTGGATGTTCGATTACTACAGTTATCGTTGATGCAAGTTGCTAGCTTATATGATGATGCAAGTCTTAACTCCTGGAGTTGGAAGAAATGTTACTTTAATGGCACTAATTTTGTTTTTCTTTCCAGTTTTGGCTGTGTTTTGTGCAGCGCTCGGATGATATTTGTGCCTCTTGGGACATTGCTACCTGATACACGTCGTAAACGTATTTGTAAAATAGTTCATATGTCATGGTTGACTTTATAGTTTTTTTATTTCGGTCTTTTACTTATTCAAGTTATGTTGTTATATGCAGTCATACCCTTACATTTGATAAACCATTTCTTCTACTATGATCTTAACGTATGTAGCATGAAAGGAGGCTTCAAGTGTTCAAAGATGAACCGGAGAAAGAACCAGATCAAAATGAAAATAGATTCTGAAGAGAAAATCTGCCTTTTTGTCCTAAAATGTTGTTCTGTGAATTTTCATGATGTTCTAATAGTTTGTTAGGGGGTGTCTATGTTTGATTCGTGGTGTTCTCAATCTGGTAATGTTTGCCTTATTGTTTGCAGTAAGAAATAAAAAGTTTCTACATATATTAAGGAAAATGGGATTATGGGTTTTGCCATCATGTGTTTCTAACAAAGTGTTTCTTCTTGCTACTGCTACTGCTTAGTTTCCAGCAAGATTTTATGTCATCATTTTGTAAGTGGATGGTGATATGGAGATTACAAATGTGAATACCTGAATATTGAACCCTGTTGGTTTTACAAACCATATTCCTTCTTACTACTGCTGCCGCTTAATTTCCAATGAGAAGCATATTTATGTTGTATGGTTATATGTATAATACATATATGAATGCCTGAATAATGAATTATACTAAATTTTCTATTAATTAACAAATCTGAATAACAATAATTTCAAGAGAAAGGAAGTCGGCTACCAAAGTTTGGGGTGGATGAGTTGTAGTACCAATCTTCGTGGTTCTGTTTCTTTACCATATCTGAAATACATGGCAATAGGAAGAACCAGCCTATTCCCTTTGTATCAACCAAATACATGAAATCCATCAACAATTGGGTTTTACCCATATTTCGATCTACGAATGTGCGCTTTAAATTGTACTTTTAACATATTTCCAGTCTATTGATTACACATGTTTTGCTGCATGATTTATAATCAATAGGATTCTTAAACATTCTCATATGTGATTCAATCATATAGGTAAATATGCATATGCATACTTCTATTCTGTTTCTAGGAATTTACTGCTTTGATTTTTCTTTTAAATATGAAATATGATGCAAGATCGTTCTGAATAAGATTTGTTTGGTCTGACTTGGAATCAAGACAGCTTGAGAGCTGAATCAGATTATTATTCAGGATATATAATCTTGTCTGTATTGGTCACTTTGAATTATCACAATCTTTTGGTATCTGAATCTATTCTGTAACAATGCTTACACTACGGCAGATATTCAAAAAATGGTAACTATGCTCCTTTTGTTGATGCAATGCAAAGAAAATCTTACACTACGATTAAAGCAGATCATGTCCCAGTGGGAAATTTGAGGAGATTATTGCAATGCATTGTCCAAAGATAACTATTTGATTATGTTTTCTATCAAGTATTCAATATTTCATTCGTATAGTCTAGGCATCGTGAAGTCTAGGCTGAGTCGTTAAAACAAAGGTTCAAGTCTTTCCTTAGTTACCCACTTGCCATCTCTGATATTGTTCTTGAAACGATATAGTCAGTGATAAGGGCAATTCGGCCGCTCTTCTATTTGTCTTGTTTTATGGAGAGAGCTTCTGTATAATCTCAATAATAATGTGATTCATTAAAGGGCACTACAATGTTCAGTTTCTATCTACGCACTTAACCACGTTTAAATGTTAAATAGAGACAAATGACTACAATTTTTCTGAAAGTGAAATATCAAATAGGTGCTAAATGCAAGGTGAAAGAGAATATAAACTATAGTTATTTTTATAGGAATATATATTTGAGCTACTAATCCTATGTGCTAGATTTGCCAATAATGAGATGAACAAGTTGCAACACAAGGAATACAAATAATATTTGATGCATAGTTTAGTTTTTGTTGCAACGCATAACACCCACAATAAGACAGGAGACGGGTCGCTCTTCCCGCCGCTCCCCGCGAGATTCCAAACTCCAAAACCGCCCGCCGCGCCGCCCGCATAAAACTCGCACTCCACCATGGCTCCGCGCCGCCGCCACCCCCCGCCTCCCGCGCTGCTCGAGCGACTCCTCCTCGCCCACCACCTCTCGCGCGCTTCCCCGCGCTTACCTTGCTCGACGCGTTCACCGCCTCCTATCGGCCCCACCGCCGCTGCCGCGGCGAGATCAGCGTCCGCTTCGCGCATGCCCTCCTGTGCATCTGCTCGGCGCTGCCGTGGATTGGGTCGCGGCGAAGTGTGGGCTGCCTGGGCTCAGATGCGTGGTGTACGCGGGCGGAGTCGCCTGGTCGCACGATGGCGCGCCAGGTGTTCGACGAAATAGGTATGGTGGGTGTCTCTCCCCGGGATCAATTGTATTTTAGAAGCTTATATTGCTCGATAGTGGCTTACCTGCAGCGGCTGACTGGTGTTTCGCAGGTTCCGATGGCATGCTGCGATCGAATTCAGTGCATCATGAATCGATGACGGTTTTCTAGTACACAATGGCTCACTTCTACACAGGTAATTTATAGATTTGAGTCTTCGTATTTGTTGTTGTCGATTCCCTCTAGTCTTGTAGGAAATAGGAACTATGTTTTTACCATGGCAATGTGAGCTCCAGTTAGCTAAATAAACACTTCTGATAGTATGTTTCCTTTGGAATACAGTAGATGCTCCGTTTAAAATTCACAATAATGAATTAATGATCCTTTTTTAATTTATGACTTTGCTCCTTTGTTGACAAAATTTTGGCACAAAATGGTAGGGAAGTTACACAAACCAAACAGCCCCTATATACATAACTGCCTACATGATTCAATCCAAGGATGATTTTACACTATAAATGGTTGGAGTTCCACTTGTCTTGCCGTTGTTTCCTCAAATCGGTGAGTTTTTCGTAGAAACATATGAGCTGATGCTAGTCATATTCTGATTGTAGCTTGGGATGAGTTGATGCTAAACATTACCAGATCGTGGGCTATATTGACTCGACTCTGTTACAGGAATTTTCAGTCTGAGCTTCTATTCTTTTTCAGCCCGTTTTGAATCGATTGCAACGGCATCCATCTAAATTTCCATTTTCTTTTTCAGTACAACACCCTACTACATGTTATTATAAACAGTAACAACTGAAAAGCACCAACCACAAACATGAGCATCCTCTCAAAAAAAGAAAGAAATAAGAGGGAGCAGTTGAGCACTTCAGAGATTCTCATAATTCTACGGTCATGTGAGGTCATTGTGCGCTAGTCAAACCTAGAGGGCTCTTTGCATACAAAAATAGTTGGATTAGTTGTGTGTACAAACTATGCACCTTGTTCTTTCTAATTTTATGGATCCATGATGAGGCATAGAAGACATCAGGCTTAGTTAACACTTGTTTGTTACATGTAATCCTTTTATTTTGCATATATTTTTATCAGAGCGTGATGCTTTTAAACACAAATACTTCGATTGTTATTCCATGCTAATGAGCATTGCAGGTAGCAACCCTTGTAAATTGAAATATACACATCAACTACAAAACTTCTGGTCTCTGCTGTAATTACACTGCTGATGATTTTGTGGTTTTCACCATAGTTTTTTTATAAGATCCAAGGTTCCCCAGACATAGGGATACAATCCTTTCACATACAGTTCTAAACATGGTCGGATCATTCAATTAGATGTTGCTTTCAGCATTGCTACGTACAGTTATAGACACATTCACGAAGTTTCGGAGGTATTCAATTACTTTGGAAAAAGAATTTCAAAGAAAACAAACAGTAATGATCTTGGTATTTCCGGGCTATGGCTACATTACAGGAATCATTATACTCTACTCAGAATTTGAAACTATCTCAAAATTCAAAAACTAGTGATATAAAAGCAGAGAATGTAGTATGGCCAAGCATATTATAAGTACGAGCTTGCGGCCTCCTTGGTATGGCAGATGAAGTAAAGGCGTAGTTCAGTAGGTTGGTAAACGATTTCAAAATTACGCAATTAATTGAGCATTTTAGCTGTATGGATGATCTCCGCACGCAGGCAAATTTAGCAAAATTAACTGCTCGCTTATCCCTGTGGCACCTAACAGTGTTTTTCTGAGACTGCTCTTGGGATTCTTCTGGAAGCATGGTGGATTTTTTGGTTCAGGTCAGCAGCTTAATTGATTCGTAAATTGCTTGCTCAGAGGCATCTGATACTCAAGAAAACCATGTGCTTAGCTAGCAATTGGAGCTATGCTGTCGAGTTAAAAAATGTTGGCCTAGTATAAGCTTAGGCTTATCACCGATAAGCTTGAGTCAGGGTTAAATGGACAGTTTATTTTTGCCTTTAAATTTTAAGCATAATTCCTTTCCACACAGGAATTGAAGACAGTGCAGGGTGGCTCATGAGGCATACAAGTTTGCTAGCGCTTATAAGCTGGGTTTACGCAAACAACTTTTGAGGCCTATGTAATTACTAATTAGTTAGTTTATTGGGCCTGTATGCCATAGGCCCAGTAAAGTTGCATCAAAATAAGCCTAGAGTGAGGCCAATCAAGCCATGAGGAACAATATTGGAAGGGGAGCAACAAGGATCTGTGGTTGCACTTGGATGGAAGTAAATAGCAAGGTGTTCAGGGTAAGTCATTTGCTTTCGGATCGTGTCTCTCTTTCGAGGAATATGGAATCATGCTATTGGTAATCTGGAAGCATTCTGAGAAACGTTTAGAACAAAGGTTTCTTTGTTGAGACTTGAGGTTTTTGTCTGCTGTCTGGCACTATACTTTCACAGGAAAGCTTGAAGAAAAAGCCCTACTGGAATTTATGTTGAAATGTTTATGAAAAAGTATGTTTATACCATGAGGAATGCAGTGGAAGCACTATCAGTGTTCAGCTAGACAAAGACTATAAGAATGAATGGTAGAGAAGTACACAATAGGCAGAAGCTTACCAGATATTTATTCGCTGATTTTCTTCGGGGCAATTCCTTATTTGCCGCTGCAAATTTTCACGATCTCGGACATGCCATCCCTTGTTTCACTGACATGTAGGCGGGATCGTAAAAGTTTGCAGTGGCATGCAATTTTTCCCCCTATTTTCTTTTGAAGCACATGGAATTTATTTGCACAATAGCAGTAACCACTCATAGAGTTGCTCCATTAGCAGCTTCGATGCTCAAACATCATTGGATATTCACAGCCACCACAGAACTGGAACCAGGAGACAGGAGTCATGCTAGTAGGAAACACAAGGACTACGGTAGCAAGCACGATTCTACATGGAGGTCTACCAGACCTATGGAATGACTCCTTTTCAGGCATGGTAGCTGAAAGTACTCACCCTGTATCATTGCTTGATAACCAGTGGACACTGACAATATGATGAGTGGAAGCATAAGAATTGTCAAGCGGAAGTGGATATGGTTGGCCACTTGCTCAAATACTGACTCAAATTTTAAATAATATGATAGATCAATGAGAACAAGCATAATGGGTAGTAATAGGGTAAGATGGGAAGGGAAGATTGGGACCCTGTGGAACATTCAGTTGTCGCTTAACGCTCATAGTAATAGCCAATTAGCCACAGTTCATGCCTGGCTTCAATAACACTTCTGTTGCTGTTCTTCAATGATCATTAGCAATCCAAGGAGGTAAGAACTGGGAGAGTTCTCATTCAACTTTATCTTTCAGTTTCCATGCGGTGAGTCAGACTATTTTTGATATCGGTTCTGGAGAATCAGGCTAAGTGATAGGCAGTACATTTGGTTAAAACTTGAAACTGGGGGCCTATATCATTATATGAGGTAATCTGACTAATGGATTTGCGCAAGAGTTCTCTCCAGTATCATAGTAGATTTTTTCTTTAGTATACTTTTGGAAACTATAGTTGACAAAATGGTGCATTCCTTATCTCTTGAAACCTAAACTAACATATGAATGGGCATTCTTAAGCTAAAAACTGTTTGATGTTTCCTTTTTGGAAAATCACATCTGCATCACTTTGGATATTCAGTAATCTCTGAACCAATGCTTTTTGCAGGCTATCCATTATTGAGAACTTTTAAAGTAACTTAAAGCTAGAAGCATTATTCTCTATGCAATCTTGCATCTAATAATTTCGGTCACAGCCAAGCATGAACTCATGTTTATCATGAATACTGATGGCTGCAAACAGCGGGGAACATTATCACAAGGTGTGTACGTCTTTAACTGTTATCCAGGGAACTGCATGTCAACTCATTCAGTCAGTGAAATTCCCTTTTTCTTTCTGGCATACTCATGGCGAGAATATTTCTATCGCCGTATGCTACAATGGTGTTTGGTGTTCCCAAATGGATGCGTGCTGTTCATGATCATTTGCAAATTTGGTTGTTATTATGATGGTAATCAAACTGCACATTATAAAGACAATCTCAAGTGGTGATTTCACCAGCATACAAAAATTAATTTGCCAAGTCTGCCTAAAATACTAATTTACCAAGTTGGTGCAATTCCTTTTCTAGTCCATTACATGATTATTAAATACAGTCTTTTCGGTTTTGTTTTCCATTTTTTGGAACTCATTTATTACCAGATGACTTTGTGCTAGATGCTTGCCTGCTTCGCTAATCTCTAAAGGTGGCTGCACCAAAGTCACTTAAAGTTTACAAAATCAGATAGAGATATTTGCTCGCCAATCATAAGAATCATTGTCATCTTTAATATTTACGTCTGCGAGAACTAAGAACTAAGCAATGTTTGTGGTCCTTGCCTTCATTGCTATTGTACATGTGAGCAAATATTGTCTACTATCTAGTACTAGAGATGCGAAACATTATCTCAACTACCTATAAGCACAAAAAGGGAAGTATTAAACATTTTTTCAGAGAGGCCTAAATGCTTTCAGACCTAGCATACCCCTCTTTCTTTAGGCAATTGGACAAAACTAGAAGGTCCGAAAATAAATGGAGAATATCAAATAGATGTGTGACTTGCACATTGGATTCCCCTCAGTTCAGGGAATAAGGAACATGGGTCCAAGGCTTTTGGTGTCTAGCTGTGAGGATACATGATACTTTTGCTGCACCATTGGTGTATCTCCACGGGCCATATATATGCTTGGTTTGCCTGACCGCCTGAGGATGAACATTCAAGGCTGCGTTTGCATGCTTGTGAAGTCACAATCGTCGATTTACAGAGAATTTTGGACTAACTCAAATCCACAATACACACAAATTAGGAGGATGGTATGATGATAAGCATAAATTGATCGTATGCCAAGTTTGCCACTTTAAAGTGCATTGATCTGAATAAGGGAAAATCAATCATTCATTGCCTTTTGCATCCCATCTGAAAGAGCATTAGTATTGAACAATCTAGGTGCTATAATACTCAGTGGCCCATCCAGGCCCAACAGGGTGAAATTTGCTGATTTCCATATCTTATGATTCTGACCTGAAGTGATCATATCAGCCCACACAAGCTTAGGCCTTGAAGCTTTATAAGTTTGATATGACTGCAGCATTAGAAAGTAGATTGGAAGAGGCGTACCAATTAAGACTCGCAGAGCATGGCATTGGAAGCTTGATGTACACTTTGTTTCAAGGAAGTTATGAGTTGCATCAACAGCAATTCTTGTTATTGTACTCCAATTTTACCAGCCATTTTTTTTCTTCCGTTTTTCTAACCGTTGTTGGTTGGTCTTTAATTAACCGGTTATTGGGTTTTCTTCTACGCATGCAGAACAGAACACCAAGTTGCTGTAGACGGGACGCGCTCACATCACATCGGTCGTCCAGTGCACGGCACATGGGTGCCTGTCCCAACGGAGCATGGCCATTATAGGCTCATGGTGAAACTAAGGTTAGCAGCTGCAAACTCTGACCCGAAAACTGTGTGCGTGATCTGTTTTGTTGCGAGATGGAACTAGAACATAGAGTTTTGGTGTCAGATGGCCGCGTGGGTTCCTTTTGTGCGGATGCCTGTTTAGGTGCCCAGCTTTTTTTGTGTGCCCTGAACAGAAGAACCAGGATTTAACTGGTGCCCTCTGCGCCAAAGCCTGCCCGTCAGTAATACAAGCATGTACAACCTGTACTACCATCTTCCACCGTCTAACACTCCGGCCTAAAATCCACTCAAGGTTGAGACCACCGTGAGACAGATCAACGTACACATAACACTTTACTTATACTTTCGTCTTCACTTCGTGTAAAAGGATTAACTCAGAGGTGCTACGTTTAGACCTAACCGATATTATATACTACAACTTACTTTAGACAAGTAATGTAGGACTAGTCCCACCATACAGCTCTACATAGGCCATATCGGCCACATACGAGCAAACCAGTGTATTACATTCACCTCTCTTTAAGGGTTGATGCCATCACCCCTCAGTATACGTCCGTGTGTTCAGTGCCAGAACATATGTTATGCTGTGTGTCCACTTTAGGCCCACACGCGCCATGCGTCATATGCCCCTGTACCTATCCCGCATGCGCCTGTGTAACGAAGGTTGATGTTTGGGACAATTGAGAATACCACTCTATAGATTGGTCTTCTACGCTTTGCCATTATAGATATTGTAATTCAAAATTTACCAGTATACAAGATCCAATTTATCATTTGCCACTTTGGACATTTTGCCCCTGTCTTTTACAATTTTACCCCCTTCTTTCTCACCCCCTTTCTTCATCCTCCTTTCTTCTAGCACCTTTCTTTCTTCCTCCGTATCCTCTCGGGGCTTCCCCTTGAGTGCCAGTGACTCTAGGCGCGGGAACCGCGCGAGCAAGCGCGCCAGGGGTGTCGTGTAGCAGAAGGGCACAATGATACGCTTCCGTGTGGCGTCGAGATGGAGGAACATGCAAAGGTGGAGGAAGTGCCGCCGCGTGCCGGCAACCTTGCTGGCATGGGCATCACGCGAGGCATGAGCAGCGCTCGGCACAGTCCTGACCACGCGCTGCATGGCGTTGCCGTCGAGGTTAGCGGCGCGGCGCCGCAGGTGCGGTAGGGGTGGCGACGACCGGATAACGCTCCCAAAGCCCACACCAACGACCACAACCAACCTCCTCCTTCCCTGCCTCGCCACTATCTCTTTCCTCCCTCCGCCGCCACTGCAAATCCCTCTCCAAACCCCTCCCCTACCATTGCAAATCCGTCTCCAAATCCCTCCGCCCCAATCCTAGCTCCTCTTCCCCCGCTCCCCGATGAGCCAGTGCGGAGCCGTAGGCATGGAACAGGCCGAGGTTGCTTGATTCGCTGCCCGGTTGGATCAATGGACGGGGAGGCACCGGAGTTGCGATGGATGAGCCGCGTGCTGAGTTTCGGTGGTGGCGGCGTCCCCAAGGAGGTGCTGCACCTTGTGATTGGGTATGTGGACGACCCACACGACTGGGAGGCAGCGTCGCTGGTGTGCTGTCGGTGGCACCGCACGTTCATTCGCCATGGCTAGGGCAAGAGGGCAAGAAGAAAAAAAAAGAGGAGAGAGGAGAAGGGGAGAAAGAAGAAGGGGTTAGGGCAAAATTGTCAAAACGTGCCAAATTCTAAAGTGACACTATATATAATGGCAAACTGCAAATTGCAATCTACATGATGGCAAAATGTAGAACGACGTTCTATTGAGTGGCATATTACTTATTATCTCTTGATGTTTTGATATCATCTGTAATTCTTTGGCCAAAAATCCACTCAATACCTATCCTGCTGTGGGGCGGACCCGCATGCACAAACGTACACATATAGCACCTCACTTACACTCTCGTCATCGCTTCGTGTAAAAGAATTAATCTGAACATACTACGTTTGAACCAAACATGTATTATATACTACTATAACTCACTTTAAATATAACTCACTTTAAACAAGTAATACGAGACTAATCCTACCACACAACTCCACATAGGTCACATGGGCTACACTACGAGTAGTCCGTTACAAGTCCTTTGCTTGGGGTTCACATGAGGGCTCCTCCCATAAGTTTTCAGAGTTCAGACCTCCAGTCATTCGCCTCCTCACTTTGAATTAAAGAAATGTACCCTGTAAATGAGACGGATCATTAGAATTGGATTCCCCGTGCAACTTAAAATGGTCGCGGTGTGCGCGTAGGCTGTGATAGGTGGTGCTCACCTATTTAGTCTACTTATACATAGCTAGATTTCGTACTGATTGATTGAGCTATATATGCAGTACACTATACAAATCTGTGTGGTTTGTACAATCTTGGAGGAAATAAAGGCTTGCTGCCCAGGAAAGGACCTATATATATGTACGGGAGACCTATATATGCTCAGGAGGACATGATGCACATTCAAAAGTCTAGCTTTAGTATAACATGGGGTAGCTAGTACGGTTGTAACATAGATACAAGCGACATATTGGGCTAGCTAGGGCTGCCATTTCGATCTAGTCTTGGGAAACTGGTGGTGATGCGAGGTCTACGCTTGAAATGTTGCCTCTAGGTATTTCTTTCTTTTCCTCGCTTTGCTGTCCTTCACAACTGTACCTGCTTTGGATTTTGATCTCATAGTGTCGCTTGAATTGCCAACCAAGATGGCGAGTTCATGACAGTGAGAATATTCAAGGTGTCCATTGCATTTTTTATTCAGTACTCCCTCCGTTTCTTTTTATAAGTCGTATTTTTATTAGGTAAGGGATTAAAGAGGTTGTAAAATCAAAAAAAAAAAAGATAAGAGGAATGAACATGCTACCTATAAAATAAATACCTTGAAAAATGTGAGAGAGAATAGTTTGTTTTTTCAAGGAAGTGCAAAAGTTTTGCACATCATATCATTAGAAGAAGAGGAACTGAGTTCACAGAGGATACAAGGAATACAAGTTACATGAAAGGTTCGGCTTAGAGGACTTGCTCAACGGCCAAACTCTTGCTGGAAAACTGAAATAGTAATTTATGGTGAACAGTGCGGATGACCGAAAGAAGCACCAGAGTACTACTACTGCTGTGTTGCCGACTCCATTCGATGTGCCGCCACGAAGCACCATTGCT
This sequence comes from Ampelocalamus luodianensis, assembly GCA_036346255.1. Taxonomy (NCBI): domain Eukaryota; kingdom Viridiplantae; phylum Streptophyta; class Magnoliopsida; order Poales; family Poaceae; genus Ampelocalamus; species Ampelocalamus luodianensis. The sequence goes on from CM070621.1 coordinate 24,187,849, forward strand.
AGTGCTCCTGAAGAGCAAGATGAAGAAGTTGATCCACAGATACGACAATGTTGTTGAAGATCCTTTGATTGCGCTCTTTCCAGATCATCCAAGGAACGAGAGTGATACAAGAATCTATACCCTTTCTTTGATGTTTTGGCGCTGTGATCCGTGTGGCCAACCACCAGTAGTCTTGAAGGGAGAGCTGTCCACTCGGCATAGGACAATATGAGCTGGTCTATGCAATGAAGCGAGCCCAGAGTTGCGTCGTTACAGTGTATCCTACCATAAGATGATCTATGGTCTCTCCCTGGTGCATGCAAAAAACACAATTTTCTTGGTTTTGCATTCTCCGACGTCTTAGGCGATCAGCTATCCAACACCGCCGCCGAATAGCTAACTACATGAAAATTTTGCATTTTAAAGGACCCCAAGCTTTGCAAATAGCCGCAGCACACGGAAACCTAATCAATCCTGTGAAGAAGGCCATGTACGCCGACTTCGCATGGTAGCAGCCTGAGGCTTCCCAATGCCAAGATAGGTAGTCGACCTCTCCCTGTGTAAGTTGAATGTCTTGCAACCAATTCCAGAGCCGAACAAGGTGGCCCTGCAAGTCCAAAATCCAATTATCAATGTCGAGGGCTTGGGCAACTGTTCTTTTCCTCCGAATCGAAGATTTGACCATCTTGACAATGTTCGGTGCAAAGGCTTGTATTTTTTTTTTATGAGACAGCAAAGGCTTGTATTGAACAGTCGTTCAGTCAATGGTCCTCCCAGAATAGTGTGTTGGTTCCATTGACCAAATTGGAAGCATTGAACATGTTTTTCTCCTCTCGATTGCACTGAACTTGCAAACTTCCCCAAGGTCGAGACGCCCAAGTTCGTTGTAGCTATTGCTATCGGATGCGCATGGCTTGTCCAAGCACAACCAAGTTGTGTAAACTGAGCCTTCCCAGCTGGAGTGGACGGTAGACTGACGACCAAACCACCAAGCAATTGCCTCCTGAGACATTTGTAGATCCTTTCCAAAGGAATGCTCTCTTTAACTACCGAGTGGGGGGGGGGGATCTAGAGCCATGAAATTATAAACTGACATGGCCGATAGCACTACCTTAACCAAAATCAGGCCCCTTGAGAAAGCAAACCGGTCTGCCATGCTTGGAGACAGTTAGCGACCCTACCCAACGGAGGTTGATAATCTGATCGTGACGGCTTCTGCAAGGATAGTGGCAAACCCAGGTACTTGCAAAGGAAAGCAGCAATGTTGCAGTGCAGACTATCTGTGATGAGCTGAATCTGCTGGTTATTGCAATGGATAGGAGAAAAGGAGCTTTACTTAGAGAGAAGATGTGATAAATAAAGGTAGAGAAGAAAAATATCAATAAATTTGTACGCACGTCTTGTATTTTGAAACAAATCTAAAAACCTATACGCCTTATATTTTGAAACTAAGTAGTTACTTGTGTATGCAGAGAATACAAAGATTTATTGCATGCGAGATAAAAGTGCTGCTGTCCCCAACGTTTTGAATTTTGTGGACAGTTCTTATTTGCATGCAGAAGGGAGAAAACGACACATCCTGAAGTCGCATTGGATTTATCACCAATAATAGCGACAGGAACGGCAGTGCTGCAGCAGCAACAGCAGCAGCAACATCAAAAATGATAGCATTGGACATTAAAAAGCTTCAATGCAGGACATTCATATGATATCCTACTCAGACCACTTGCTTAAGAGAGGCGGGTCTATGTGCCAGCTACCTGCTGCATGGTTGATAAACACCCCCACTTACTCCGAGCCATTTTTCATCATACATGTACTGTGTTGTGTACAGTTGAATAATGTTTCAAACCATAGCACAACTACAAATGTAGAACCACCTGTATTACGGGTTTGTCGAATTAGTTATAGTCCAACTGAGAACTAATTAACCAACTTGTTTCGCAGTTGTCCAGAGTCGACTCCGGCAGATCGTGCGAGCAACATTTTTTTTTTTCACTTCCATGGGATAGGTGCTACGATGATTCCATGCCGGTCGTAACACTTGAACTAATCTACGCCTCAAGGTAAGTACTCAAGCTTAACTATCATCATGCGAAAAGAAGATGAACTTAATCTCTGCATATAGCCTGATAGCCTCCTTTCATTTTGAGAACAATCTCGCTGTCTGGTCTGATCACTAGACATTTAGATAAGATTATCCTCTCAGCCTGACATTCTCATAACTCATTGAGGGCGAAACCCTAGGACAACACCAGGCTGCATGAGCTAGCTAGCCACCAGCCAGCCGTGATCCAAGTAACATTGCTTTCATATGCTAGCAGTACGAACACCGTCTTGGATGTGAGTGTTGGAAAATAACTATGGGGTGGCTTTCCGACCATGTTATTTATTTTTTTCTATCATCAGTTTGAGCTGCCATTTCTCATGTGCCTGGTCTGTCTGAACTCCTTATCCCTTCTGCTCCTCTTCTCATACTTGTACTTTCCCTTGCCTTTCTTTCTTGCATCTGTGGACGCACTTTACTCTTCTGTAATATAATATTGTTCACACAAAAGTACGCACATTTTATAACACTACACAACAGACATTGATCCTTTTGTAGGACAGATAATTTAAAATTATATAGTTCAACCTTTTAGATAGAGTCAACACTGTACATGCGTCGTCAACTTTCTGAAGTCAACTGGTATGGAGTCATATTATATATATATTTTTATGATCTCGATTCGTTACCTACGTACGATGTAACTCTCTTTAATTAATATGTATCCGGAGCTAGCTTTACATATATGCTTGAATCTACATTTGAACGGTACATATAAAGCTACAGCCTTATTGCCCATCCAAGCAGCAGTTACTCGCATATACGTACGTGCGTACAGGATAAAATTCTGGTGGGGCTTCAAAAGATTTTACTATTTCTACACATGTATTTGTTTAGTTTGCGAGTTCATACAGACCTTCAACAGTTGACGAAGCATCACGAAAAGTATACATATATATTTCAGAAAACAAGCAAATATATAGCTTATTTTCCATTAGCTAAAAAGAGAAGTTATTTTTGCATCTTTTGGAGTAGTTTTCACTCACATATATCCAGATATGAATGATGCCCTGCGATATGTCCTCTTCATCATAGTTAATTTCTTCAAACGTATATTGTGCTTTCACAAACACAAAAGTTGGTTCACAACTTTAGAATTTTGTGTTCTTTCAGCGTAAAGAATTTGCAATTCTTTTTTAAAAAAAAGCAGCAAGGAATGTGTGCGTCTTAATTAGGGAATTAATCATATGTTCTATTCAACAATTTTAGTACTGTAGTTCAGCTTAATTTAACTGAAAGAGTTTCAAAGAATCTTCAACTGAGTACAAATTGACTTATTGAAATGTATAGATTGGTCGTGTTAAATGATAAAAGTTAAACCCTAATCATACAACCCAAATCGTTCCTTGTATATGAATGCCAACAAAAGGATCAAAACTTTGATAAATGGAATTCTTTTGCACGTGTCAGAAAATAAGGCACGATCTGAATTCAGTAAAGGGTAATCTCAGGCAAGGAAAAAGGCAGGGAAACCAGTTCTTGGAGTAATCCACTAAAAACAACAGAGAACATTTATAGATGCAAATCTAAGCTCACCCCCTCCGCCGCGGTGGTCGCCGGCTGCTCGCAAGTAAACTGACCTTGTGGAGACAGCAGCAGAGAGGAAGAAGAGGAGGGGGACGCCATAAAAGAAGCCGAAGCTCTCGGTTCGTCTCCTCGGAACACGGACAGCGCAACTGGCCGCCGCTCTCTGGCCAACGGCATGCCCGTGTTCCCATGCGAAGGCAGCGGCCCCCTCCAGAGCCCCGCGGGCAGAGGGTTCCCGTTGATCGGCTGAGCGACCGAGCCGATCCCGCTGTAGAATTCCGGGCCAATGGAGACGCCGCCGCCGCCGCCGCCGCCTGCACCCCTCACCGTCGGCCACGACGGGTACAATGTCGCCACCGTGGGCCCTGCCACGCCGAAGCGGTGCTGCGGATAGCCGAGGAGGTGGTGGTGGTGCGCGCCGCCAGCCGCCGCCGCCGCCGCGGCCATCGCGGACTGCATCTGCACCCGCTTCGCGTGCTGCCGCTCGCGCTTGTGCGCGTTCTGGTGGCCTCCGAGCGCCTGCGACGTCGGGAAGTGCCTGCAGCAGTAGTGGCACTCGAACTTGCGGCTGCTGTCGGGCGCAGCGGCGTTGGCAGTGCCACTGCTGTTCTGTGTGGCGGCAGCGGCAGCGGCGGAGGTGCCGGTGGCGGTGGCTTCTTTAGTTTTACCCTCAGGTGATGCATGCGGGACGTCGATGCCAAAGAGGCGGATACCGGAGTTGGGGCTTTCGCGGGGCGGGGCGGAGCGCAGGAATGGTAACTCGGAGAAGGACGCGACGTTGGCAAAGTCATGAGGCTCCCGTACGCTCGCCGCGCCGTCACCGCCTTCGCCGCCGCTGCCCATGCAACCAGGTGGAGAAAGGTACAGAATTTCCCAAGCCCTTGCAAGATAACTCGCAACGCAAAGTACTGCTGGTCTAGCAGCGAACTAGCTAGGAGACCCTCTCAATATCTCTCCTCCCTGGCCAGGAGAGAGGAACGGAAGGAGGGATGAACTAGGGAGAGAGAAGGTAGGGAATAAGAAGGGCAAGAAGGCCTGTGCTCATGTTGCTCAAAGGAGTGCCAAATGTATACCAGTGATAGGTTTTGCATGCTGAGGCAAACGGGGTACTGTGATGGAGCAGGGTAATTGTCACCTTACTATATTGTGGTTAGTTAGGAGGAGGTGGGCCAGCTGGGAGGGTGGGAGAAAAGGAGATGTGGATACATCGTCCATGGTGGTGTTGTAGTAAATTCTTGAGGAAGGGCTGGGAGCCCATAGTACACAATAAGCTCTGGCAAGTACTACTGCACTAGGAGGCTTTTGGGCTCTCACATAACAAACAAGTACCTGTCACTGAGAGGAAAGGCCATCTCTCTCTCTCTCTCTCTCTCACACACACACACACACAAGCACATATAAACACAGCTCTCTCTCTCTCTCTCTCTCCACATTCTTCTGTCCATCTCTCTCCCTTTTTCTTCTTTGCTTTCTTCATTTCTCTGGCTTTCATGCATGTGTAGGCATCAGTGAATACGTGACAAGCTCTGAGCGTGGGCCTGTCGCGCTATATAGCTATGTGGGGGTGGTACTGGCTGTTTTATGGAGGCTCTTTATAGCTGTTGGCTTCTTTATATCTGGAGCTGCAGGCTTGTGTTTGGAAGTGGTCCTGCGTACAGATCTAGTTGTAGCCTTGTGCCTACGCTGGCTGCGTGACTGATTTTTCTCTTCCTCCTCCAAAAGACTAGTGCTGTACATGTCTTAGTTTCTTATCCTGTTTGTTTTCTCTTTTCTTAAGCTATACCTTATATGGGAACGTCCTAAAATATCTGCCTCCTGTGTACTATTCATATGAAAGCTAACTATCTGCCTTGCTAGGTTGTTAAGTGAAAAGTAGCACTTAACTATGCATCCTATTGCTTGTTCACCTAGCGGATCACCCACGTACATATATACCTCCGATCGATGCGACGAGATGGTATAACTAGGTTCATCATGGTAAGATCTGCTTTGTTCTTTTGCTATAATCAAGCTACTCAGCACTCACTTTGTTTTTTGTCCCTATGATTAAAGCGAGGCTCATCTGAAGTAGCGGACACATGCATGCTTTGCAGGTGCCCTCATTAATTGGAGGAAGAAAAGAATGTTCCACTTAACTAGCTACTTAAGCATCCATCATGGATTGAGGCGAAAACAACGGCGTACTATTATATATTCGTGCTTCCATCTGAGGGTACGTACATTCTCATTACCTGATCACTTTGCCTCTTGCAAAACCAAGAATATATACCCCAACTGTAGCAAAACGGCTAATGTCATTAAACATATATATATCGAGAACAGAAGTGTTACACAGGTGAAAAAGGCCGATCGCTGTTTCTCCGGCCGGCCAGTCACGTTCCTGGGCGATGGGGATTCTGCACTAATGTGCGTGCTGCTATATCGAAAGGTGTGCTCCTCAGTCCTCAACAGCCTTTGTTTTTGTGAAGCATAACAACCTTTGTTAAAAGATCAACTATGTACTTTTCTCATCTTGTCCATATCATGCCTTTGGAGATCGTTAGTAGCTTTCTAAGACTAGGGAATAATCGGCAGCTGCTGGGGATGAAGCCCCAGAATGATTAGTTAGTTATCAGCACAGTCACTACCACTGTCGCACAAATCATATATAATATTGCAAACATCACAATGTATAGTCTAATTTGCTGTACCTTCGTGATCAGATCATAACTTATAATTTAGTCCAAGAACTAGAGCTCACACTTGCCTAGAAATTACTCATGCATGGTCACTTCAAGGAGATGGCTGCGCTGGTTAGGACATGCAAGTTGGTACACATGTACGTATATGTATGTAGACATAGGCCTTCTTGTTTGTGTGAAAATTTTAAAGCTGTTCACAGTATAGTAGTGAATCTGAACCAATTGTGCATGTAGAAATTCTAGATCCAGCAGGGGTATTATCCGGAATTTTGCGGACCAAATTATGCTAGGTGCATTGTACTGCTGGCTAGCTCGTACTAAATGATTCAGACAGAAAGAATGGTCGCTAATTGATTGATTAAGACTCTCTTGACCAAAACCAAACACATACAAATCCTAGTGGTTGGTTACAGGTCTAGATCTCACCAGCATTCCAGCACTTGATCAATAGCTACTTGTGCTAATCAGAAAGGGACCTTCCTGCCATTTTCAGAGAAAATGCCACTATCCTTGTCCTCCTGAGAAACTTGCTGTTTTGTAAGTGGTAGGGCCATATGAAAAGAGGGAAAAATAAATCTTGTCAGTTTTGTTAGTAGTCCAATGCAGTGAGTTTATTAAAGACTGCTGCTTGTGCAATTTGCTCATTCCTCTCACTCACTTTCCTTTGGAAAATGTGGCTCGTTATTCCTCTTTAACAACGGATTCTCATGCATGTGCACCGAGTATGTGGGTACTGACTTTTAACTGCGGTGTTACATATGTTCCTACCAAAACAGCAACTTGATCATTAAGACACGGGGCCTCCTATATAACGATATATATAAATTTCAACAAAGTGGGGATATCCATTAAATCATTTGTGTGCAATGTTACTCTTAAAATTATATAAAGTGAAAGTTTTTTGTTAGTTTGGACTGTTCGGTATAATATATACATATCCTTGCCACTAGCTCGCTACTCTATGAGGAAATATGTGGGAAAAAAAAAGAAGGGATCACATATAAAGAAATCGAGAGTAATTTATTTTATATTAGGAGCATCTCTACAAATAGTTAGGTGTAATCACGACCATTTTCGCATGAGCATTATATAAACATGAAAAGTTCCCAAAAAGTTGAGAGGGTATAGTGTTTATAGCGTTGATTCATTTTCCTTTTGCAAATATTGAGCACCTTTGATCAACTAAATATGTAGAGTTTGATTGTGCTAGATACTTCCATGATGAACCTATATGTTACTGACCAGTGGCCAGTGTCCATCTTTTGTGTACGAAGTTGATGATCATGTAACTGAGAATGGTGGTTGCTTTACTGATGCAATGCCTGACTCGTAGGCAATTATTCTTCCTCTCATAACGGTACTCAGCTTCCCTCTTTATTCTGCTCTCTGCAGTTCCCATCTCACCACTCTTGGACTTGTGAAATGGACACCAGCCTTGGTTCAGGCCACAGCTGCACCTGCACTTTGACGGTGCGATCCCTCTCTCTCTGTCTCTCTCTCTGTCTCTCTCTCTCTCTCTCTCTCTCTCTCTCTCTCTCTCGGCCGAAGAAGGTACTTGCCTGCAGCCCCATCAGTCCCACTTCCATACGATGGACCAACCGTGAACCCACTTGTTTTGAACTTATTTAAAAAATAATCAATTCTTATTATAAATTACAACATTATACCTGCAATTTTTTTTATACAAAAATATACTCCTGTTAAAAATAATCAATTCTTATTATAAATTACAACATTATACCTGCGATTTTTTTTTACAAAAATATACTCCTGTCGCTCAACCGTTGGGCGACTGGCTCCAATCGCTCAACCGTTGAGTGACTGGGACACTTATCGCCCAACGATGTACATGCATGCACTGCTAGCTGAGCAACCTATATATTAGGACCAACCGTTGAGCAACAAGTGTCCCAGTCGCCCAACGGTTTGGCTACTGGAGCCAGTCGCCCAATTGGGCGACAGGAGTATATTTCTATATAAAAAAAAGTCGCATGTATAATATTGTAATTTATAATAAAAAAATAGATTATTTTTTTAAAAAAATCACTTGTTTTCTTGGCTCCTACATCAGTGTTTTCTTGGAATTGTTATATTGAAAACATCTGGGTATCCTTTTTATTAAGAAGGAAAAAGGGCACACAAAATTTGAGCCGACGAGGACTCGAACCACGAGCTAGGAAATTTTGGGACCCTGGACAAGCCTAACTACGACTAATAAACGCGAAAAAAAAACCCATATAAGCAAAGTTGATAACCGCAATAGTTTTAAGCTAAAAGCATGATCCAATACAGATATGAATGTCCTCTCGAGGCATTTCAACAAACACATGATGTGCAGGTGAAAATTACAAACCGGCCATAGACATGGCTCCTGCAATGGACGAGGTTCAGGCATGCCTCAACAGTTCAATTCGTCAGCCACAATGTGATGGTCCTTAGTTTATCGGGGGATAAACACCGACAGGAGGAATGTTGGACGCCGTCAGCTTGGTGGGATGTGCGATTAGACTATAGATGAGGGGTGAAGTGTTAGACCCCCGGGCGTAAAATACCTGAAGACTTTATGTGTGTACCGTACTAGTCCCATGATCAGTGGCTAGTACACATATTCACAACAATTGGCATTCACATGTAAAGTAAAGCAAAAAGGGGTACTTAACTTAAGCGGTACAGTTATTACAACGGTCGACCGGTCAAAACATTAACAAGTCTTAACAGAGTAAAGCAACAGTGGAAGAAATAACAAAAGTAGCAAAAGCTCTAGCGGCTTGCCCATTCGACCCTTAGGCAACCGACAAGGAAACAAGGACTTAGATAGACCCGTCACTGAGCCCTCCGGTTCCGGGTGCGAAGAACGCGTCGTCTGGTATCGGCTCCTCGTCATACTCTAAACAATAATATAAACAAGATTGAGTACTTGTGTACTCAGCAAGACTTGTAGTGTATCGCAAGTTTAAATATATGTATGGATAAACAAAGCGAATGCTATATGCTACAAGTTATTTTGCATTAAGCAGATTTTATTTGCAATATTCATAAGTAATACTTTGCAATGGAATTTGAAAGACCATTTTAAATGGATATTGGACAGTAATAAGTATTTGAATGATCCAACAATAGTAGCAACTACAGCTCGCAACTCTCCTCTGCTGCAAGCAACAATTTATGTTCAGTCATAACTCGGCAGTTAACTCAAACAAATCACAAACCATTTCCCATGTTTTCTCGATAATACAGTTTTTTTTTGTGAAAATCAACACTAAACCCATACCATCCGCACTAAGCATACTCATGACCGCGAGTACGGCTATTTAAATAGATTTACACTCTACAGAGGTGTACAACTTTACCCACATAACACGAATTCTCTAGTTTGTTCAGCATCCGTCGATACCACCGCTCACTACTTTAGGTAAGTAGTCTAGAGCACGTGTCGAAGTCTTTACATCATCTAATCCTAACCCTGCACTAGCCCAGCGAATAGATACCCTTCACTTACCCGGATAGCTCTCATTGAGTGAGGCATTCGCAGTTGTGTCGGAAGGCTTTATCTCAACTCCTCGGAGAAGGGAGCCCCTTCGGACATGCCGGTCCTTTGGTCCTGTCCGCACTCTTTAGCCTACCTACGTGCAAGGCTAGTTTTTCTATGATTTAATTAGCTAAGGCTACCCCATAAATAGCATATGTGGTTGTACAAAAGTCTTAGATCTAGATTTGCTGGCGTCTGGTCTTTAACTGACCCGGGCAAGAATCTCCCCCTATCTACGAGTGAGAGTCATTCCCCACTCTTTTCAGAATATAATATAACTCGCCCTTGTCCAAAACTAGGTTTTGCATTTTGTTTTTATACAAAATATCAGAGGCACATTCCTCTGGACATTTTCATAACTCTCTCAAATTCACGTTTATCATATTGTCCTTTTACATCTCTTTCTAGAAAAGCTATCGTTCTAGTAAGCATTTTGTGCGATAACTTGCACTCAAAACTCCCAACTGATATTATATATTCTCTAACCCATATCCTATTGGTTACAACAGCAAGGACATCAACATACCAAAGGAATTCATGCATCAAATAGGATTTACAGCTACTGACTTCCCGAACATAACAATTTGATATCAAACATACATGCATGCAGTAATAGACTTGCAAAAGAAAGTACAACAAGTAAAATAATGGGATCAATATGATCAAAGAGGGTGCTTGCCTTGCTCAGGTTGTTTTGAATATAATATTGGTTGGTCGTCGAAGATTTTGCTCGTACAATCAACGTCTATTGCAAAAAGAGCCAGAAATAAATTAAATCATCCAAATAAATCCTAACAGTAACCGAATACAAATATTTTTGCAAAACCAGGTATATTATGATTTTAGACAAAATTAGAGACAAATATCAACTCAATTAGAGTTTCCTTGCAAAAGTTATTAAGGTTTGAAGTTGAGTTGGATTGAAAATCCCCGAAAAAAGGAAAGAAAATGGTTTCGAGTACTGTTCAACGTTTCGACTACCTGGTCGGAAGGAGTTTCGATTGCCTGGTCGGAAGGGGTTTCGATCACCTGGTTGGAACAGTGATCGTCTAGCAAAAGCCGTGTGGTAGCGCCTGCGCGTCTTGTCGGCGGCGTGATACTCGTAGGGGTCAGAGAGTGCCCAAAACAGAATCTCCATACCCTTGCACATCCACCGGCACTGACGACGAGGCCGGAGGTGACCTGACGCGACAGCGCACCGATGTCAAGCGGAGGAGCTGCCACGGCAACAAGTGTGAGGACCCGGAATATTTAACTAGTAACACTTAACCTCCAAATGGTTCTAGCGTTACTAATTAAACATTCTAAGTCTCGATGGACATATGCTTCCCAGAATTGCAGCATATGTACATCATCACAAAATTACACATCAATTCCATACACATACATCACTAAGTTCAACAACGACATACATAAAGTAAAGTTATTACAAAAGAGAGCCGACTGCCAAATAGAACAATATACAAGAATGACAATGAAGCAAAGCGCCATAAGATGGCTAGAACAAAAGTCGACCGGTTAGCCACACACCCACAAGGCAACCGACGGGCCGCCAAGCTAGTCGCCCATAGCTACCACAACACACTCGCAAAAGTGAGGCCCTCGTGCTCACCTTCTTCCTCTGCAATGAACAATTAAGCATAGCATCCGAGTACAAAGATTGTCTTTGTACCGCAAGATCGACGTGTGGAATAGCGGACCTATTCATAAACTACATGCAAGCTTATTTAGGTGGAGGTTGTATGTCTCATTTGCATGAAGCCAACTTTATTTGCAATAATGTAATATATTTCAAAAGCAAGTTTGCAAATCTGTTTTGTTATCAAAGTAATGATAAGTAAAGATACATACAAGTAACCACCGGAAGTGACTATCCCAATAGCCACCACAACATAGCACGAATCCCGATTCGTACCACCCATCAAGTTTTAATTTAAAAGGTTGTAGTCTAACTCTTGAAAGACCTTGCCAAGCGTGTCCATAACCTAGGGCGAGGCTATTCGAATAGTTTTAAACCTCAAGGGTGTACCAATGTACCCACACTTGCATCGCTTTAAGCCACAAAGCACACTTCGAAGGTATCTTTGCACGACTAAGTCCTACGAGACTTTTTCCAATATTGTGTATCAACCACGAGCCGCTCGTATGGGTAGAAACACCATGCGCTTACATTGCAAGCGAAAGACAACAAATCCCATCACGGGTGAAGTCTTTCGGACACTACAATGCTCCCAACACCATCCCTCCCGCGACCTCCTGCGACCCGAGGGCAATACACGCCAAAGTACTAAGTCAAGAGAGGTCCCATACCTCTAATGTGGTTAGCACGCTAAAATGCTTGGTTTAGTGTAACAAGATGTTCGGTCCTTGTTGACTCGTGCACCATTCCATCACACCGAAAATCACACCAACATACCATTGTGCCCAAGTCTAAATCATTTTGTTTTCGTTTTAGTTTTCATAAGTAGACATGGCACAAGGTGGAAATCATAAATCATAATAAGTTTTGTGTGATCAAGGTTATCGACAAGTCGATAACCGCCCATTTCTACCGGCTAAGCATGGCTAAGCAATTAATTCGCAACTACTAAGTGACAAGAGCCCATCCACGAACTCTAAATCACAGCAAGTAACCTAGGCTCATGGTAGTAGAGGATAATCATTTGCTAAGGAATGCATCTACTAGGCCAACTATTAAAACAAAGTAGCAATGCATACATAGAATTTGTAATCAACATAAATACTTAAAATACTGGGATTAACATGATCAAACTGCTTGCCTTCTTGCATTGCTCAATCTGTTGTGTAGGGTCGTTCTGGGATTACCGCAAATGTCGAATCCTAAGCGAGAGGCAAAAGAACCAAGAACAACCAATAAGACGAGCCACAAATAAACCAATGAGCAAGCAACAATTATCCAAATGCGACAAAATTTATACATAAGGTAGAATACGAATATACCTAGACATAGAAACTGGAAAAACCTAATTTGGATTTGTGGTGCAAAAGATATTGCATAAAAACACATTTTCTACCATAATTAGCACTGTAGCAAAAATATTTTCTAGAAAGATTTTGAAGCTGAAATTTTATGGTAGCTACCTACTGATATAGAGGTAACCCATATAAAATTTCAGGTCATTTGGAGTTAAAATGATTTAGTTATGATTTTCCTAAGATGCAAAACTAGCATAATGCACTTTCGAAATATAAACATGTGCAAAACCTATTTCACATTATAGTATGATAACAGAGGGATTTCCTAACATCAAATTTCTATTTTTAGGATTTACAGGAATTATCGGTGTCTATTACCTCATTAAATGAATTTTTAATTGCTACTAATAAGGTTAAATCTACTAACATATTTTTCTCAGTGTGATATAGACCTTCCACCATTTTTAGATTAAAGTTTAGTTAATGACAAATTTATCAAAGTTAAAATCATTCAATTAGCGAGATAAACGAGAAAAGATATGCATTTTCCAAGTTTTAATACAATTGGAATATATAAAAATAGCGAAAACCAATTATTAAAGATTACGAATTTTCTACTACGAAGCATAGCTAAAAGCATTTTTATATTAAACTTTAGTGAAATACAAATTCATTGCAGTTGGTTTCATGTAAAAGGATTTATCTTGAATTAGTTATGAATTTCTAAAGTTTTGATACCATTTTGAGTTGACAAATAATTACTTACGTAAATAAAACCAACCCAACCGACAATAACGACGTGGGCGCTCGTGGGCCGTCGATCACGAAATCCAACGAGCCACACGCACGGAAACAGCGCGCGCGCGCGATTCATATGAGAACCCACCGTTGGATCAAGATCCAACGGCCACGAGGAAGCATGCAACCGGAGGATGCGATTACCTCGGCGAACCACAACCGCAGATCTAAAGATGAACGGCTCAAAACCCAAATCTAACCTAAGGTCCGATTGCACACATGATCTCGGTAAGATCACGAGATGGACGGCCCAGATGATGAGGGAACCGGATGGTCCGAATGCACTTACGATCAAGGCCGTAGATCTAAAATGAACGGTGGATAATGATCGCAGTTCAAAGGGATCTTGACATGTGGGACCGCATGTCGGTGACTTCGAGTCACCCACGCGACCGGTTTAACACACGCACACGCAGCATCGCCCACTTGTCGCGATCGAGAGAAGGTTTCCGACAGATTAAGTGCCGACATTTTTATTAATCAATGATTAAGCATTAATGATGTCGAACGATGCGGGATTGAACCGAGAGTGATTAAAGGATGTTGGGCCCACTAGTCGCTGGCTCAACAATAATGATTAAGACCCAATTAACAACTAATGATTAGCAATTAATGTGCCCTAATCGGATGACGAAACGGAGCTTCTCAACCAAGAAACCCGAGTGGCTTTGACGGCTTGTCGCCGGCGACTCGGCCGCGCGCGCGAACAAGACCCAAAATGGATTCGCAATAACAAGATGCGAACCTAATGGTAGCATTCGCCGCCGCGCGAGGACTAGAACGCGGCCAGCCGGCGGGAACGAAACGGAACCCTACGGCTAAACACGAAAATAGCGAAAAGCTCAGCTGCAGACCTAGGATGCGGGTGCCATGACTTCTAGGGACTATATAGAAGCTACCTTATCCGACAGGAGCTTCAAAGATGGCCGGGGAAGACTTGAACACGATGAAGTCCACCGGAGCCGAAGAAGATGAAGTGGAAGATGAGGTTCTGAGCAAAATGAGTGGAACCAAATCATCACCACAGCTTCATTATAGCTCAAAGAGGTTCCAAAAGCAAGTAATTGCAAAAAGAATCACTTACCGGAGCTGGAGAAGAAAGGGGGTGAAACCCACCGAAAATCTCCAAACTTAAAATTGAGTGATTCTGTGAATGCAACCCAAAATCAAGTTAGGGAAATACAAGGGAGGTTGAGGAGTTCAAAAGGGTGCAAGAAATGTTGAAGATAAACCACTGGACACCAAGGCCGCCATGGGAGCACTCGGGTCAACAATGGTGGATTGAAGGTTTGAGATGGTTTTGAGCTCAAACACAGAGAGTAGCTAGGTGTAGTGCAAAAGAACACCAGGAGGACCTAGAGGGCTATTTATAGGAAAGGAATTAGGGTTTCGAGCAAGAACATGAGCCCATGGTGAGCTCGGTTCAAGGTGCGCCATGGACCACGAAATGATGGGAGCAAGTGAGCACGGTGACCATGGAGGAGAAAGCTCATTGCGCATTAAATGCATTGCGAGAGACGTTGACGAAAGCAACTTGAGGTGACACCACAAGCCCCCATGCCCTCTCTTTCTCTCGCCATGAACGCCGCGCGCCGAGAAGCCGAGGAGGAAGAAGAACGAGAAGACGAGCCACGACCGTTGGATTAAAAATGGACGGTCACGATTAACGAGTTCGCGGACACCCGGTTGCCCTCGGGAATCGGGCGGTTGGATCGAGATCCAACGGTCCCAATTTGTTAATGTAACCGGAGGGTCCGAATGCTCACACGAACGTGGCCACGCGATCTGAATCCAACGGTGATATCGCCGCGCGTTTTGAAAGGGTGGCTCGGTGCGATAAGTTGATGGACCGAATCAATTGGCTCGAGCCCAGTCCCACTCGAACCCGAGTAACAAGAAAACCAAGTTTGACTTTGAAATAAAAACAGAGACTTTGAAAGATTTATTTGAGATAGCAAATTAACTCCAAAATTTATGAAAATTTTACAGAGCTTGCTAACTCAGATATTAACCTTGTGTAAAATTTTCAGAGGTTTTTATACGTGAATAAACCTCCCAAAATTCTGCAAGGCTCTGTTTTAATGTTTGACTGAGAGTCAAACAGTTTGACTACCCTCCAAAAATATTCAAACAATTTCTAAAAATTGTGAAATTTTTCAGAGGGGTCACATATCATCCCAAGAACCTAGGAAAAATATTTCAGAGGATGATCAAAACATTTGACAAGAATGTTTTTGAAGGAACAGATTTGTATCAAAAGACTTGTGACTTTGCATTTCCATAAGTCTTGTACAATACTTGTCCAATACAAACGGAAACACATGATGTAAGAAAAGTTTTAATTTCTACTCGTTTTCTTACATTTGAAACACAAGCCCAAAATTGGGATGTTACAACTCTCCCCCCCTTACAAGAATCTCGACCCGAGATTCCGTTTTACTCGGAGAAGAAAGAAGGAAAATCTGCACGAAGGCGATCTTCTCGCTCCCAAGTTGCTTCATCTTCGAATGGTTTGACCATCGAACCTTAAGGAACTTGATGACACGGTTCCTTGTTCTCCGTTGATTCTCAAGAATGCGAACAGGATGCTCGCGATAGGTCAAATCCTCCTGCACATCGAGAGTTTCCAACGGAGTTTCCTCAGTTGGGACACGGAGGCACTTCTTCAGGTGTGAAACATGGAACACATCATGCACCCCCTCAAGTGCAGCTGGCAGCTCCAATCTATATGCAACTGCTCCAACTCTCTCGACGATACGATAAGGCCCAACATATCGAGGAGCCAACTTGCCCTTGATGCCAAAACGCTGATGGCCCTTCAAGGGTGAGACTTTGAGATACACAAAGTCGTTGGGCTCAAAGCTCAACTCACGGCGACGACGATCTGCATAGCTCTTTTGTCTGGACTGGGCCGTGCGCAGATGCTCGCGGATCAACTGAACTTGACTCTCGGCCGCATTGATCGAATCTGGGCCGAAAAACTGCCGCTCACCAGTCTCTGACCAGTTCAATGGGGTTCTACATCTCCTTCCATACAAAGCCTCAAATGGTGCCATGCCAAGACCGGTCCGAAGTCATTGTTGTAGGAGAACTCAAGCAAATGGTAGGCACTTCTCCCACTTCTTCCCATAGGAAAGAACACAAGCACGAGCATATCTTCCAACACTTGGTTGACTCGCTCCGTCGACCATCGATCCCGAGGATGAAAGGTCAGATCAAATGAAGGCGGTCCCCATAGCCTCTGCGACTATGCCAAAACCGCGAGGTGAAAAGTGCACCACGATCGAAATAATCGTCTTGGTGACACCGTGAAGACTCACAATCCTCGATACATAAAGTTCGCCAAAGGCCCCACAAGGCTGCGTCTTGACAGAAGGAAATGTGCCACTTTAGTCAACCCGTCGATCACGACCCAAATAGCATCATTCCCTTTGGACGAAGGGGCAATCCGTGATGAAGTCCATGCCAACGAATCCCACTTCCACTCGCACCGCAAAGGTGAAGAAGACTCGCTGACGCCGATGCTCGGCCTTCACACGACAACGACACGTCGCACACGGCAACGAACTTGGCAATCTCACGCTTCATTCGGGTCCACCAGAATCTCTGACGAAGGTCCTGATACATCTTGGTAGCCCCGGGGTGAATAGACAAAGGAGAGTCATGGGCTTCGCGGAGAATCATATTCCGCAATTCCATGACCTTAGGAACCACAAGACGCTGCCCAAACCACACAACGCCATGCTCGTCCTCTGAAAAGCACTTGGCCATCCCATCCTTGATGTTCTGCTTGATCTGGCTCACACCGGCATCTGTCTGCTGTGCCGCCTTGATTTGGTCCACCAAGGTTGGTTGCACAACCAATGTAGCAAGAGAACCGCGCTCGATCAAACCCAAATTGAGGCGCTGGAATTCTGAAATGAGGGTAGGCTGCTGCTCTTGGAGCATCAACATGTTGCAATACACCTTACGACTAAGTGCATCAGCAACGACATTGGCCTTGCCCGGATGGTACTGAATACCCATGTCATAGTCCTTGATCAACTCCAACCATCTTCTTTGCCTGAGGTTCAGATCTGGCTGGGTGAACAAGTACTTCAAGCTCTTGTGGTCGGAATACACCTCACAACGGTTACCAATCGCTTAATGCCGCCAAATCTTGAGTGCATGGACCACAAAGACTAACTCCAAGTCATGAGTGGGATAGTTGAGTTCATGAGGCCTCAATCGCCGCGATGCATAGGCCACAACCTTGCCCTCTGCATAAGAACACAACCAAGACCACGACGAGAAGCATCACAAAAGATATCAAAACTCTTGTGAATATCGGGAGAACAAGCACTGGGCTGAGGTCAACCGCTTCTTGAGTTCCCGAAACTCACATCACAAGCAATGGACCACTCAAACTTCTTGTCTTTCTTGAGTAGTTCACCATAGGCTTTGCAATCTTGGAGAAATTCTCGATAAAGCGCGATAGTAGCCACCAAACCAAGAAAACTCCGCACATCGGTGACCGACTTGGTGACCCCAAGATAGCACATCACCGACCTTGCTAGGATCCACACCACACCTCCTGCTGAAAGAACATGGCCCAAGAATGCCACTTCCTTCAACGAACTCGTGACTTGCCGAATTTGGCATACAACCGGTGCTCACGCACTTACCCAACACAAGCTTAAGATGCTCAAGATGCTCTTCTTCACTCTGGAGTAGATAAGGATATCATCGATGAATACCACCACAAATCTATCCAAATACTCCATGAATACCGAGTTCATAAGATTCATGAATAAGGCAGAGCATTAGTCAAACCAAAAGACATGACGGTGTACTCGTAAAGGCCATAACGAGTAGCAAAGGCCGTCTTCGAATATCTCGCCCGATCCTCGACTTGATGATAGCCCGTCTCAAGTCAATCTTGAGAAGACTCGTGCTCGGTCAAGCGATCGAAAAGATCATCAATACGGGCAAAGGATACTTGTTCTTTACCGTCACTTCATTAAGCGGACGGTAATCAACACACATGCGCAAGGTCTTGTCCTTCTTCTTCACAAAAATAATCGACAACCCCAAGGAGATGAGCTAGGCGGATAAAACCCTTCTCTTGCAGCTCACCCGCTTGCTTCTTGACTCCTCCAACTCATTAAGAGGCATGCGTCGGCCTCTTAGAAATAGGGCGATGCAGGCAACAACTCGATCACAAACTCGGATCTCGAGCAGAGGCATCCTTGGCAAATCTTCAGAAAGACATCCGCGAAGTCGCACACGTGGGGACGCCGTGGATCTCCAATGCCGGCTTTGCTTCAAGGACATAAAGATGGGGCTCTCAATCGCGCGAAAACCCAACCTGCTCACCAAGGATCGTGAGGTAGACCATCTTCCGCACAATCGATTTGCCCCAAGTGTTGGGACAACCAATCCATGCCAAGAATCACATCCAAGCGCGCCGAGTCGAGCGGGGATAAGATCCGCCAAGAATCCCACTCCTTCGATGTGGATAGGAACATCCCGCAGACTTGGTCGCTCTCATTTCGAACCCGAGAGCGAATCAGCAGTGGAATCCCCAAAGGAACACAAGAAGTCCACAATCAACAACAAAAGACCTCGAAATAAAAGAATGCGAAGCCCCAGAGTCAAACAAAACTGTAGCAGGACGCAAATTAACAAGGAGCGTACCCAACACCACGTCGGGCGCCTCCTGTGCCTCCTCAGCCGAGATATGGTTGACTCGGCCGCTCCCAAGCCCGGGGTCTTCGGTCGTGGTGACCACTCCCTTGCCGCGTCCTCCATTAGGACGAGGGGCCGCTCGATCTTCTTAGGACAACTACTCGCGTAGTGGCCCTTGTTGTGGCGATGAAGCAAGTGGCGCTGGCGCGGGGTTGCGGGAACACCTGCTGCTGGTCGCAGTGCACGCGATCGAGTCACGGCTGCGGAGGACGTGGAGTCGGTCTTGAAGGCCTCGGCGGTGGTGAAGCCAAAGAACGGGCCACCGGCAGCCCAACTCGGGACGAACGAGGCCGGCCTGCGGCATCATTGGCCTCCCACTTGCGCTGCGGACTCGCCAGCGCTCTCGCCTTGTGCTCGGCGATGATGGCCTTGTCCACCAAGGTCCGGAAGTCGGAAGTCCACAATAGAGAGCTTGTCCTCAAGCTCCTCGCACAAACCTCCATGAACTTCTCCCGCTGGCCTCATCGGTGGCCACCTCAAACAGAGCGTACTCGCCAAATGGTTGAACTCATGGAGGTACTCGATCACGCATTTGCGCCTGTTTGAGCGCAAGGAATTCCTTCTTCTTGACTTCATCGGGCCAGCAGGACATGGGCCCGACGGAAAGTCGATCGGAACTCCTCCCACGAGACCACGTGTCCGCGGCCGCATGGCGAGGAAATTCTCCCACCATGAGAGTGCCGCACCCTCCAACCGATGGGATGCGAAAAGTGCCCGCTCTGCTCCCGGCATCGAGCAACGTTGAGCTCGCTCAACGAGCACGCAGCGATCGTCTGCGTCCAAGGGATCCTCGGATCGGGAGAAGGTAGGAGGCTGAGTACGGAGGAACTCCGCAAGTCCCCCACGAGCCTGGTGACCACCTCCAGATCCAGAGGCACCAGAGGGAGTGGAGGTGTTCTGGCGATAACCTCCAACACCCTACGGTCCTCGAACGACACGTTCGATCGCATGAGGACTTCCGCCATGGTCGGAGGAGGGGGAAGCTCCTCATCGGGACTACCCGGCTGATTTCGACCACTACGGGTCCCACCAGCCATCCTGATTTACTAAGACAAGTTAGCCACAAGCCCGAGATAAAAGGAAAGCAACGAAATCCAAACTCAATAAAAGGGCTCAGGAATAACCACCAAGAGCACGGGACCAAAACCACCAAATCGACTTCCTGAAACGACTAACCCGTATGGAAGAACGAGCAATCGTTTAAGAAGACCCAAAATTTCAGCACTAAGTTCTAGCTCAAAACAGTCCAAAAATCAAGGTATAACCACCTAATAGAGTATTAGCTAATCTCATATCACTTCTTACCCTTTCATTCCCACAAGTTTTAGTTGAATTATCCTCTCATTATCTACCTTCTTTAGAACCTTTGAGCTTGCTGTCCGGAAATTGATGCTTGCTGTCCAGATTTTGCATCCAAGCTCCTAGTCGAAATTCTCCATTCCAGAAGCTTCAAAACCTTGTAGAAGGGCAGCCAACACTTCAATTTGCCAAACTCATTGGTTCCCAAAACCCAAATTAAACGATAAGGACTATCCTTTGGAAGAAGATGAGAGGAAAACAATTTTCAAAACTCAAACTAGAACAAGATGAGAGAAGAAAACTAAGATAGGTAAGGAGTAAAATCGATAACTTACTTAATTTTCATAAACCATTTGACTCTTGAAAATAGGTTTTCTAACATCCTACAAGGCGACCAAGCTAGTGGTTTCTACTGTCAAGATGGCTCGATACCAACTTTGTGAGGACCGGAATATTTAACTAGTAACACTTAACCTCCAAATGGTTCTAGCGTTACTAATTAAACATTCTAAGCCTCGATGGACATATGCTTCCTGAATTGCAGCATATGTACATCATCACAAAATTACACATCAATTCCATACACATACATCACTAAGTTCAACAACGACATACATAAAGTAAAGTTATTACAAAAGAGAGCCGACCGCCAAATAGAACAATATACAAGAATGACAATGAAGCAAAAGCGCCATAAGATGGCTAGAACAAAAGTCGACCGGTTAGCCACACACCCACAAGGCAACCAACCGATCGGCCGCTAAGCTAGTCGCCCATAAGCTACCACAACACACTCGCAAAAGTGAGGCCCTCAGCTCACCTTCTTCCTCCGCAATGAACAATTAAGCATAGCATCCGAGTACAAAGATTGTCTTTGTACCCGCAAGACAGACGTGTGGAATAGCGGACCTATTCATAAACTACATGCAAGCTTATTTAGGTGGAGGTTGTATGTCTCATTTGCATGAAGCCAACTTTATTTGCAATAATGTAATATATTTCAAAAGCAAGTTTGCAAATCTGTTTTGTTATCAAAGTAATGATAAGTAAAGATACATACAAGTAACCACCGAAGTGACTATCCCAATAGCCACCACAACATAGCACGAATCCCCGATTCGTAGCACCCATCAAGTTTTAATTTAAAAGGTTGTAGTCTAACTCTTGAAAGACCTTGCCAAGCGTGTCCATAACCTAGGACGAGGCTATTCGAATAGTTTTAAACCTGCAGGTGTACCAATGTACCCACACTTCGCATCGCCTTTAAGCCACAAAGCACACTTCCAAGGTATGTTTGTACGGCTAAGTCCTACGAGACTTTTTCCAATATTGTGTATCAACCACGAGCCGCTCAGATGGGTAGAAACACCATACGCTTACATTGCAAGCCGAAAGACAACAAATCCCATCACGGGTGAAGTCTTTCGGACACTACAATGCTCCCAACACCATCCCTCCTGCGACCTCCTGCGACCCGAGGGCAATACACGCCAAAGTACTAAGTCAAGAGAGGTCCCATACCCTCTAATGTGGTTAGCACGCTAAAATGCTTGGTTTAGTGTAACAAGATGTTCGGTCCTTGTTGACTCAGGCACCATTCCAGTCACACCCGAAAATCACACCAACATACCATTGTGCCCAAGTCTAAATCATTTTGTTTTCAGTTTTAGTTTTCATAAGTCTTATCCAAGTGGTTTCTCTGATACCCGATATCTTTTCAAGTCTTATCTCTTCAAGAGATATATCTCAATTGTATCAAGTGGTATCATCTCCTCTCAAGTGGTTTTTTTTTCTCTCTATCTCTTCTCTCTATGCTTTCTTTGAAGATCTTAAAAAGAGAAGTTCAAGCACCCTGAGATTGCAAGACCTGTCGACGCATGTTTTCCACAAGTGGTATCAACATATGGATTTACAAGTTTTATCTACAAGTGGCATCGTCGACTCGTAGTATCCAAGTAAAGCTTAAAGAATATCTTTCAACAAGTGGTATCTACAAGAAGTCTCTACAAGTGGTATCTACTAGATTTGTTCAAGGATTACCTTACAAGTGGATACACATAAAAAAAAAGGGAAAATTGCTTTTGTGTGTCAAAAGTAAAGACAATTGGATAAAGAAGGCTTTTGTGTGTCAAAAGCTAAGAGGGAGATAAATTGGACAAAGAAATCCTTTGTGTCAAAGGAGTGGAACCTTTGTGTAAGGGGGAGTTTTCCCAAAATCTTTTGAAAAAGCTTTATTGAAAACCGTTTTGAATTTCAAAATGGGTAATCTATTATATGGGAAAACTAGTTTGTACAAACTCCTTTTTGGCCTCGTTTTGATTCTTCGGTGTTTATGCCAAAAGAGGAGAAAGTTTATTTGATCAATTCATTTGGATTCTCTCTTGCGAGTTCACCCTATCTTATGATTAGTCCAAAAGTGGGAGAATGCTTTTGGAAAACATAAAAGGAAAAAGTTTAGGGAGAATGTTTTCACCTTCTCTTTTGTAGAGTTAAAAAGGGAGAGAATATTTGGAAAAATGTCTCAATGCTCATTGTATCATGAATTCTTTTGCCTAGCTCTCTTTTGGTTTAAGATTTGTTTTGGATTTTTGGTGTTTAATGCCAAAAGGGGGAGAATTTGTATGAGCTACATTTGAATGTTCTTATTTGATATCTCTTGTGATGCCTTAAGTGGGAGAATTCTTTCTCTAAGTTTTGTGCATACATATAGTCAAATATGCTTTCTTTCTTATCATATGTTGACTTATATCCAAATGTTGCTATTAATGATGGATTTGTCATCAATCACCAAAAAGGGGGAGATTGAAAGATCTAGACCCGCCATTATGCGGTAATGGAGTTTTGGTGATTAATGATAAATCTAATTGGGAGACTAACACTTTTATTGATATACATATTGTGTAGTCTTATTTGGATATAAAGGTGAAAATCATGAAGGCATGCAAGTGATTAAGTGATTAATGACAAATGCACTTTCTCGTTTGGATATAAAGATGAAAATACAAGAGGTATGCATTCTACTTCTTCTTATTATATCTTGTTGCATTCCTCGGATCCAAAATATAGGTTAAACTCCACCAAAAAGGTCAATTTGGATATGTGCATATGTTTCCATTACACATTTGTGTATGCACACATTTAGGGGGAGTCCATTCTATATTTTGTGGTTTCATTAGTATTGATCCATATTCTCTTTCCACATATATTAAGGATCTTTACTTTGAAACATATCCTTGAATATATTTAACTTGTGTAGTTAGTATATTCATATGAGTATATGAGAACATATGAAACTTGTGTAGTTCATGGATGTTCATATATCATTAAATATATTTAACTTGTGTAGTTAATATATTCATATGAGTATATGCAACTTGTGTAGTTTGTATACACTCATACTTGGTATATGTAACTTGTATAGTTCATATATACTTGTATGTGAGCATATGAGACTTGTGTAGTTCATATATGCTCATATATCATTGAATATATTTAACTTATGTAGTTAATATATTCATATGAGTATATACAACTTGTGTAGTTCAGATACACTCATATTTAGTATATACAACTTGTAGTTCGTATATACTCATGGTATATATAACTTGTGTAGTTTATATATACTCATGTTTATCTATATTCAATTATTTGAGATTGCATTGTGGGACTAACATGTGTACTAAGATGTTTGAAGGCTTAGTCCCGGTTCATGGATGGCGACATGGTAAGGGAAATGCATGACAATAGAGGGATCATGACTAATAGCTTGATAGCATGTTCTTGTGCCTTATGGATCAAGTTAGGATCTTGCATGCATTTGAATTTGAGTTTTGAAAACTCTAAGTGTTTATGTCAGAAATTGGATGAACCGACGTGTTATGGCGGTTCGACACACCGCGATTCGACCGGATCTTGGTGCGGTATGACCGCACATCGGTCGTTCCGATTTCTAGTTGGCGGTTGCATAAAACCAGAACCGATGCATTTTGGCTCGAAGCTCTCTTTGTTAATCGGTCATACCGCATTTGAGAAACGGTTGTACCGCGATGCGGTTGTACCGAATTTTGTATGGCGGTATGAATTTTCCAGAGAGCATGTCATTTCAGCGTTATTGGAAACCCTGCAATCGGTAGTACCGCTCCTTCGTGCGGTACGACCGGACCAAGCGGTAGTACCGCAACTTGGTTGGCGGTTGTACCGGTCCAGGTTTTTCAACAGCTTATTTAGAAGCATTTTGCAAGTATATCTTGGTAATTAATGTTAATCATTATGGGACTAACATTTTCCATGAGTTGGATGAATAGGTTATGTTCTAGGGTAATGAAGACTTCGGATGACATCATGAGTTGATCGTCATCAAGTAAAGGTTCAAGAGGAGGATGCATCATGTGTTGATGCATACCAAGATCTTGAAGAAGAGATGATCATGAGTTGATTATCAAGTCAAGAGAAGACTCATCATGTGTTGATTGAGGTCAAGTAAAGAATGCATATGGGTTGATGCATGTTAAGATGATGACCCGGACTTGAAGTGAAGATGTGCGTCATCAACCTTCAAGAAGATGCTCAAGGCAAAGGTATGACTAGCTAGGGCTAAGGATGTGTTCCTAGTCTTTTACCGGTCTTGGTGTTTGGTTGGAAGACCGGATTGCTAGTATAGGTTGCCGTACTATTAAGAGGGGTCTTGTCTAGTAGCTTGAGCCTCATCATGCGTTGATAACTCAATCTCACTTACTCCAGCTCACTCTAACATGTTGCCTATATTTGCGAATGGTTTTGCAAATAGTTGAGGCTCATGGATAATCCTTGTAGCATGTGACTATACTTTGCAAATGTGTTTTGCAAATGGTTGAAGTCCATGTACCTACTCCTTGTGGCATGATCTAAGTTTGCAAATGTGTTTTGCAAATTGTGGGGATTCATGTATCTTCCCTTGACATGGTCTAAGATTGCTTGTTGCTATCATTTGGACTTAGACCATGGTAGTGACTCTTTGAAATTGTGCTTTTTGATTTGATAAAATGTGTTTGAGATCAAATCAAATAGGTGGGTTGTGTAGCCCACTGAATAAGCTTTCAATAGAGTCCAAGATCACTCAATTCCGACATCGGAGTCAAAAGTTATGACCTTTTTACCGAGTGTCGTCTGTGCTGATTTTGAGCTGCGGTACGACCGCCATGTAAAGAGCGGTACGACCGCCCAGAACGGTTGTACCGGCCCTTGTGAGGGCGGTACGACCGAAATGTCCAGAACGGCTAGTTTTTGGCTGTTTCGTCTCCAAACGGCTAGTTTTTGGTGTAGGGGCTATAAATACCCCTTTGGCCGGTTGAGAGACAACCTTTGGCATCTCATTTCACTCTCTTGAGCTAGTGTGAGCTTCTCCACTCAATTGTGCATGTGTTGCACCTTGTGAGCAAGGAGAGAGGTCTCTAGTTGCATGTGTTGCATCTAGAGGTGGATTTTGTATCCACTTGAGCTTGTGCATTCGTTGCATGTGGTGAGAGTCAAGCAAGGGGCTTGGCTTATTACTCTTGGTGTTTGCCGACACCTAGACGGCGTGGAGGCGTTGTGCGTCGGTGATCTTCTCAAGTGAAGCTTGTGAGAAGACCCGGGCGATTTGTGAGTGGCTTGGTGCTCGCCATCTCCGGAGCGGAGTAAGAGCAACCCTAGTGGATCGAGGTGATAAGTTCAAGTTGGAGTCGGTTCAAGCGGTTGATCTCACTTAGAGGTGTTGGTTCGGTTGGAACCGGTCCAAGTTGTTTGGACTTACCTCGAGGTGTTTCTCGCATTTTGGAGCCGATCCAAAAGTTGAACTTACCTCGACGTGGATTAGGGAGACCGCAAGTCTTCGATCACCACGGAAAAATATCGCCGTGTCAATTGTGGTTTGCATTCTTGAGCTTTACTTTGTGCAATTTACATTCATTGTATAATTGCTTATTCATTGTGTATGATTGCAATAGTATTATTTACATTGCTTAAATTGAATTGCTTACAAGTCAATGCTTGATTGATTATTATCAATAGACTTGTATTGTTGGTGCACTTAGTTAAGCCTAGTGGTTTTATGCCTTATTTGTGCAAAATCGTATTTGTATTAGCTTCCGCATTAGAAATCGGTTTTAGCGCATAGAAGTTTTAAAACGCCTATTCACCCCCCCTCTAGTCGGCCTCCTCGATCTTACAAGTGGTATCAGAGCTTGGTCTCTCATTTATTAGACTTAACCGTCTAGAGAGTAAAGGATGGCGACTAGTGATATTGTGCACCTAGGTGAAGCAACCACTGCTTGGACACTTATAGAGAAGAGATCAGAAATGGAATGATAGGACGTACCTGGGACGCGGCATGAACATGGTTACACAGACAAAGGTGAAATGAATGGCATTTGTGACATTAGTTAGCAATTCAATTGCATATCAGAATGTATAAATTTGTATATGTACAGACTGATAACCTGAAGATCAAAGTGACAACAGTTAATTGAATGACGGGACGTACCTGGCAAAGGTGAAATGAATGGTGAGAGGCTTGTTGAATGGCAAGAGGGTAGTTGATTGCATAGACAAAGGTAAGATTAAGAAAATTGATTATTGCTCTCAGACTAGTTCAAGCAAATCAACCAAAATTAACTTATTACACAGGAACAAAATCTATCAAGATACTATCAACTGTGATGTAGGACAACAAGTATATGAGAATGTATAAATTGCATACTCGAAACAATACAAGTATATCAGAACACCACTCAATGCTACTCAAGGGCTCATGTCATACTAGCAGTATCATCCATATCATCACCAACACCATCACAGAGCAAAGGGAAGGGAACGGGATAGAGAATAAAGAGGAGTAGTTTACCTCAGTGCGCCGCGGTAACAGCGGCAAACACCACCACCGACACAACCCACATTCATCTCCCCACTATGCATAAATCAACCAAACATCAGAACACCACTCAATACTCAAGCATAAAAATGAAACCGTAGGAGAGGCAACCGGAGGGAGAGCCTCATGGGCAAACCTCAGCCAAAGCAAGCAACCACTAGGAGAGAAGGTCGGCGGCACGGGAGAAGAGGGGAGCGGCGTACCTCGATTCGACGGCGTAGATGGCAGGGCGAGCTCGATTCGGCGGGGGAGATGGCGAGGGAGATGGCTGCGAGGTCGATTCGGCAGGGGAGATGGCGGAGCGAGCTCGATTCAGCGGCGGCGAGGTCGAATCGGCGGCGGGGGAGGCGCGATGTGGGAGCCCAAAGTCCCGAACCCTAGCGCGCGATGGGGAGGGGAACAGGCGAGAGTAAGGGCGCTAGGGAGTGACGAGTTAGGGCACAAACCCTAGCGCGCGGACTGTTATTAATAAAGGGACATCACAGACGGTTCTATTATGGAACCGTTAGTGACACTTATCACAGACGGTTCCATAATAGAACCGTTAGTGATATGAAATCATGTCACTAACGGTTCTATTATGGAACCGTCTGTGATATGGTTGTTTAAAGTTCTATGTTTTGAGCATATATACTGTCATGTATACATTTACATGACATGAAGAAATTACATGTTTATATGTCAATTTTGTCATTTAAATATTGCTGAAAATTTGCTTTAACTATGATACATATCACAGACGAATATTTGTTCCACTAAACTGTCTGTGATATATACTAGATTTTTTTCATTTGGAATTTACATATGGCCAAATAGTGTGGCCACTCGTTTCTTACAAAGATTAAAAAAAGTAGAAACCTAAATAAACAAAGTTTTTCTAGTGATGGAGGTAGACTGCTATCTCTGTATTCAAAACTTTGTTGGCGTCGACGTCGGCATCGGACGGTTCGTGAGTGAGCGAAGCCCGAAATGTGTCCACCCGCTGATGTGCTCATTCGAGTGTCTCCCGAAGACCCTCGGACTGCTGAATCAAGAAGAATTGAGCCCATAGACTCTCTTCCCTTGCTTGAGGGGTCTCAGCATGGTTGACTCGGTCGCCCGCCGCCTCGATTAAGCAATCCAAGTGACGGTGAGCCTCTTGGAGACGTGCAACGTCGTTGTGGAGGACTACGTCGATGACGCGGTAAACTCGCCGGAAGTGGGAGATCACTCGGAAGACGCGACGGAGGAGGATGTCAAGACGGCGGAAGGTGGCCACCACCTACTCCGGCAAATCCTCAGACAGAGGAGTGAGGACACTATTGATCAAACAGTGTCCTTCCACTGCATCGGCCAACGTACGGCCAGAGAGGTGCTCGTGCAGTATGGCCAGGTGGGCGATCAATGCCGACGAGAAGGAAACAGAAGAGGGAGCTATTTTTGCTAGCTTTAAAAGAGTGGAGTTATATGTGGGGATCGGATGATGATTATCTTCGATGGTGGATGATCATTTTTATAAAACAAGGAATAAATTCGGCGCGTGAGACGAAGAGACGCATCGGGGAGCTGAAGCAGCATTGAAGTGGCATTGATGCGACGAAGAGACGTATCGGCGACGAAGAAACTCATCGGGCGACGAGGGAGCTGAAGGGATATTATCACAGATGGTTATAATTTAAAACCGTCTGTAAAGTCTACAATTATCACAGACGGTTTGTGTTTAGAACCGTTTGTGAAGTATCGCAGACAGTTGTTTGTTGAAAACCGTCTGTGATTTTTATAAATATCACAGACGGTTCACAAACTGTTTTCATCATCAACCGTCTGTGATATTACCTCTTCAGAGATGATTTTTTGCGTAGCCAGTAACACATACGATCTCTAATCCAAAACCGTTTGTGATTGCATGTAATACAGACGGTTTTGGTCAACCATCTGTGATGAGACATCCAGTATTAGCCTTTATGTAGTAGTGTTGATTGATAATGTATACATGCTTCCTCTTTTATAGGGATGACTCGACTTGAACCATAAGAAACAATCTGTATTTCTAGGGAAATATATCTCTAATAGATGTAAAAAAGAATAGACCAAGTACCCACGGCATAGTGAATGCTCCCTTGATTTATGTGGGAGGTCATATATATATATATATATATATATATATATATATATATATATATATATATATATATATATATATATATATATATATATATATATATATATATGGAACAAGGAAAATGGCAAATGGAACCAATATTATTAAACAGTAGTTTTGCTATTTGTAAGTTGCTTGATTTTGTATAAGTGTATACAAGTCGATTTTCTTGGCCATGAATTAGCTTTAAGTTGTGTGTGATTCCGATTTTGGTTGATCCAATGGTTCAAAAAAAGTGACTTATACAGAAAAAAATCAGTTGCCTTATAAATAGATATGTCCCTTGTTAAAAGGCGATATCAGACTAGGCCAGGCACCTGTGTGGTGTATATTTGTGTAAGATCGGAGCTAGCTTAAACCAGGTGCATGGGACAATCTTTTGTAATTTCCTTTTCTTTTTTAAAAAAACAAAAGTTTGTACAATCCCCACACGAGAGCATCACAGTTCACAACAGTTCAATCAGTCGATCAGGCCGGCGCTGCACGCGGACCGTAGCGCGCGCGGGCACGACCGACGACCTGCAACCCTATGCAGCTGCCCGTGCGCAACACGGCCAACACGATGGCGCAAGACGCCGGCTTCTCTCTTGGAGAAGTTGGCGAGGACGTACCGTACCGTTCTTGCCATGTCAGTAAAACTGTAAAAAGTTTTGTGCGTGTGCTCCTGAGGTCACTCGGTCGAATTGATGGATATGATCCCTCCGATCAGGATCGAGCAGTTCCTAGCGATCGATCCGCCGCGCGCGCCTCGGCAAACAAGTCGAGAGATTCCGCTAGCTGTTATCTCGTCGCCGGCCGGCCCCAGCCCCACTGCACGTTCCGGAAGCTGGGAACAAACTAACGACATTAACTGTGCAGCTAACGTACGACGCAATGTTGTTGATGCATTAATGCACCCTTCTACCTTCGTCCATGGATGGAACAATTAATTGATTTGACTGGTTTAAATCGCGCAAGTACTACGTACTCCATTCCACTATTCGGCCTCCAATCCATGATTACGATCGATTGATCAGCGGCGCTAATACGATAACGCCTACATCCCCCCACACACTAACCAAGTGCTCCATGCATAAATCACGTTACTTACCACTACGTTGATTAGTGTGCATACGGCCAAACATATACTCTCGCAACTTGGTTGGCGTGGGCCGCCCGCACCGTCCGGCCGGTGCACGAGACGGTACTAGCTAGCAGGCCCGGTGCGTGTGTCCACCACGTCGTAGTTCGATCGAGGAGGGGGCGCGCGGGGCAGGGTACGACGGTACGTAGCTTTCGTTGAACATGTAGCATGCATCCACATTGCAACCGTGTTCGTCTCTCATCGAAAAAAAAAAAAACTGTGCTGGCTAGCTAGCTATACACGCAAATGCAATGAGTAGGGATGGGAAGGGGGGCGGTTTGTAGGGGTGGGCGTGGGCTGTACCAAACCTAGCCTGCCCTGCCCCCTCTGCCCATGGGAATCCACGGATTACCTGTTCGAGGAAGCAAGGAAGAACCAAACGATCCATCGGATCTTTAGAATCGACCTTTTTTTTCTGAATACAACTGTTTTACACGTTTTTGCCGAGTACGAATGTTTCCACCAGATTATTCTCGGGGTTCTCGATGATTCCAAACGTGCTATCTAGCATGAAATTTGGTGGAATTTCCTTCATGCCTTTCACATTCTAACATAAATCATCAAAAGAGAACAAAATTTAGACAACCAACTGGTTCTTGATGTTAGCTTCACAATACACAAGTGAATATTTGTACATGTTCCAAAAATCAAAAGAGAACGACGGGATAGGTTCGATCCACTCGAACCCCAGGAACTAGTAGGTTCCAAACTTATTGAATCGAATCTCCTATTGGGACTTGCATCTCTACCATATTGTTAGAATTTTTGGGGCCGTTCGGTGACCTATTGGATTAGGCCGAACCACTCCCACCCCTAGCAATGAGTGTTGAGAAACTAATCCCCCAAGGGGTGCGACCGGATCTGGTCCCGCACGATTACTTGTCCTCCAAGGACACGTGGGCGCATACCAAATAACCAACAAGGCTCTAGTCTAAACAGGAGAGAGATCCATCTATTTTTTACATAGAAAGAGTATTGGAATAAAGAATATTGCCGGATTGCTCTATCTACATCTTCTGTCTATTTTTTCATCTAATTTTGCTCTTGCTAATTATGTGATTGTTCTTGCTTCTGGTTAAGACGATTAGTTGTGTGTATCGTCGACGACACTGGTTATTTAACACATCATCAGCATCGACTGATCCGGTATGTCGTCATATTCCGCCAACCCCTACTAATTGGAGAATCAATCTAGTAGATCGTTTTTAGTTGCTTGTTTTCTCTGCACGAATCGACGTCCTCTTGTGAAATGTCCTGTCCTAGAGTTTATCCCTGGTTAACGTAGCAAGTGAGTTAGCGGCTCACCTCTCCATGTGTGACATGCATACAGAGAAGGCATGATTGTAATAGTATTCATCGGTCGTGCGAACCCTAAATGCGTTTGTCGCTTTTGCCTATTCAAACTATTATTTGCCGGCCTTGGAAGCCGGCATCAATGTTGGCCCGTATGCTATGGCGCATCCTCGTCACTAGCTAGCACGCTGACACATCCCTTAAACCAGTTGTGCCAGTTCGCACGCCGCGCGCGGTCGTGTAGTGCTGGTCTCGAACACCACCACGGTCGCACCTGCACACATGCCACCCCCACCCATGTCGTTGGATTGCCGCACACCGCGTGCCGCCCTACCGTAGGCGAGTCGTCGTGCCTTCGATCCGCCATCGCCGAGTAGGCAGGACGGCCACACCATCGCTGTCACCGCCTCACCGTAGATCCGTGCCCACACGCGCACTGGTCAATTGGGCCCTACGCCTGTACGAGCGGGTTGCGCGGTCGCTGCACGGCACGCGCAACCACGCACTCATCACCCCTGCCGACACCGCACCATCATGCGCCCTCGGCCACGCCTCCACTATTGAGTCGCGCCCGCAAGCACGCATCACACCACTTCCACCGCTCGTCGTGTGCTCGCAGCCACGTGCACCGCCACCATCACATGAGGCGCTAGGGTTAAACCTTAGTGCTGGGCAAGTCGGGAGTTGGGTCGCCGAACGACCCTGAATCGTTACGGCCCAACACGTCATAAGGTTGGACCAAATCCGGCCCAATAATGCGAATTCAGGCCGAAATAAATTGGACCTAATGGACATTTGCGGATAAGACCCGGAAGTCTTATATAGTCATGGTGAATTCTCTTGTGTAAAGAAATTTTGCATAAAGGCCCTGAGGAATTGGGATATTCTGGCAATTTTTGATTTTCTTGCAGAATAAACCCCATTTTTTTTTTTTGAAAATTGGTAATCTCACAGGAAAAACCATTCGGGTTTCTGGTTTTTGCACCGTAACAGTGAAATCCAAGGCTCTTTTGTAACTTATACCTTGCAATTTAGGTTAATTACATTAACTTTTACTTAATTTCTAAAATAACCATAATTAGTCCTAGAAACTTGGTTTTTAGGCTTATGAGCTTCCATATATTTATGAAACCTTAGACATAGTACATATTTGGAAGCGTCATATTTTGATGGTTCCTTTCCTAGCATTGTGTGTTTGGGCAGTTATTTATGGGATTTTTATCATTTAGAAAATTGGTAAAAATACATAATCAATTGCTCACGGATGCATGGTTCCGGGTGTTCTCGGGCACGAGGTCCCAAGCATTCTTAGGCATGAGGTCCCAAGTATAAGGATAATGCTAGCAAAATTCTGGAAAATTAAGAAAATTATAGATTAAACCAATCTTTACAATTTTTTTCATGCATTTAAAATATTTTACTAGCAGTAAACTTGTGGAAAATTGCATGAAAAATGTTGACAACATTAAGAGGGATTTTAACTACCCTGGATGGTGGTAACCATATCACTTGACACTAAATATTTGACATTATACCCATATCTCTCAGTCAAGCCACGATGCAGGGAGTACCGTCACTCGTCGCCGTGCAAGATGTGCGGGCCACACACGCCATTGTGCAAAATCAATTGTGCTCCTTCAAGCACAATATGACCGGAGATAAAATTGTCGCTTTTTGGACGAGAAGTCCGTGGAGGATTATAATCCTGCCATGCACTTTATTGTCTATCAACTAGACTATGTAAGCAGGTAGTTTACTAAAGCTGACATGATTTTTTTTTCGAATCACCCAGTACAACACATAGACGCCCACACACGACGCCTACTGAAGACCGGACGAGCGGAGCTTGACGAAGAAATAACGAAGTCACCACCGGCGCCTCGCTTGCGACGGGTACGTCGTCTCCCACTGAAAGAAAAACCTCCTTAATGAGACACACAGGACTAAACCTAGGGTTTGAACCTTGGTTGGCTGAGAGTACAACCACCTCCACTAACCACCCAAGCAAGGCTTGATTCTCTAAAGCTGACATGATTGAGAAGACTATGTCCACCTTCCACCCTAGAAATTTGACTTTACAATAGTAGTATCGTAATGCGAACTATGCTAAATGTTCTGAATTGTTCTGTGTCCCGCTAGTTGTGGAGAAGTAGAGTGATCTCCTAACGAAGGATCACACTATTAGTCCCATAGGGACTAGGCTTGTTCGAGAAGAACATGTAGTTAGAATGCTCATAACCACAGAATAGGCCATGGATAGTCCAGGGGGAGGTATATCAAGACCTGTAGTAATCTTGTTGTTACCCTTAATCATGGTTAGACGTCACTTACCTACACGAGTTGCGTTATTAGTTTAGATATAGTTCATGTCGAACTTGGTTATGCTCACGCAGAGCAAGTTCTTATATTTTGCTTTAGGTTGAAAACTATGTATTAGATTAATGTATTTCCTAGAAAAGTAGGGCAAATTCTACATATGTAGATCTTACCTATTGTATAGGTTTTCTTACCTTACCTATCTCGTCCTCTACCAATAGCACATCTTACCTGTAGTAAACTCATTAATCTTGCATGGAATAATTTTTTTGAATTGTACGCCTCACATTGCCATGCCTATTAGAATTAATTGTTGAAAATGTGATCTTGATATCCACCAAGCCTCAATTAACCACGTAGGTTATTTATCCACTAGTTCTTTGTGTGCATTGATGCCTAGTAGGCAAAATAGGGGAACATAATTTCCTGGCAACACATGAACAAATGGAATTTATCGGCCTTGTGTCGATCTCCGGAGAATCATTTTGGCTAAGAAAATAATATAATACTCAAACAAGTACAAAATAACTTGCGCTTTGAGACTTGAAGTCTTTGTAATTCCACCCATCACCACATTGTTTCTTGCTTAAGAGTTAAGAACTCTGTAAACCGAAAATTATAGGGTATACGTTGGTTTCATGCCAAATAACATTATACTCTAGTAGAAGTATGATGGTAATATATTGCTAGAAGTATTTGATTTGATTGAAAGCGTGAAGGGGGAGATTTGGGCATAAGAGGTAAATTTGATATGAAGAGGCATAAGAAAAGCATGGAAAACAAGATCCATGTAAGGCGTAATGGCATATCCTAGGTCACAGCCAAAAGCAAAATAAGCCCGAACAATTAAATAATCTAGATTATTTGGGAGATTAATGAATTGATTGCATAATGGTTGTCAATATCTGGTAGATATGATGAATGGCGATCATGTTATGTTGTTAATGATTAATATCTTTGTAGCCCATGGTAGGGCAACTATTTGTGCTTTAAGAAATATGCTAACCACCATCATGTGGGTACACACACGACAAGGAGTCGACCACCTGAAGCAACTGCTCGTCCACTAATTTTGACGAATATTAAAGCACATTGTAGTCATTGGCCATGACACATGTATATATTGTAAAAGCAGCCAGAAACCGCATCATCATTGGCAACCATATTATCTGCTAGGAGCAAACGTAACTCCCGAATAAAAGATGATGACCTATTGAATTATAACGATCCAGAATGATCTAAAGTTGTTGTATTTATTTTTGAATTGAAGTTAGGATATTGTTTATCACCTATTTAACTAACTATTATATTTCTATAGAATAATCAATATTCTCGTAGAATAATAAATCTTTTTATTGATTAAACCGGTTTTATATTCCAGAAGAAAATCTAGCATTTCCATGCAAATTAATTATGGTCAATGTTTTATGATCCAACTTTGGTATATATGTTTCTGGAAGAGCATCCTGCAGATTGTGTTATGTTGTTAGAACATACTACTTGTGACCATAGAAAACATGTTGCGTAATTATAAACTTGAAGTTTGAATGATCTAAATTAGTTTAGACAATGGTATAAGTAATTGGGTCAAAACATGGGCAAAGAATAAACAAGGTAGACTAAAAAACAATTTGCTGACACAGACCTTTGTTTAGGCTTCCTTGTTGTAGATATAATAGCCAACTAGGAGCTGGGATAACCCACACAATATTAGGGTAGTACAGTTTTCGTGCCACTACATTAATAAAAGTCTAACCCACTGCATATAAAAAATAACCCCCGATTGAAATTAGTGTGTGTCAAAAGAATGAAATATTTCTCACAAAATATCGCCACCATAGCATACATATATGGGCATCCACTTGAAGTTGGGGATATGTGTTGGATCTGAAGTTCCATTAACGTAGCGCCCATGATAGGGGATTTTTGTGGTATGCTATTAAGAAAGATCTAATCTCGGCATTAGGGGAGAGAAAAGCCCAAAAATTGTTTAATGCCTTGATATTTTCTGAGTGAAAAAGGTCTTTAGTATTAGGGGAAATTGGCTACAGGCCACAACAGTTTGTCACCCTTTGCTATTGGACATCCAAAAATCGTGGTGCTGCCAAAACACACTGTAAAAATATAGTATTTTGCCGTAAGACACTAAGCCAATTATTATATTATTTTCGGGTGAGAGAGGAGAGAGAAGGCACGCGAAATGACCCTTTTGCCCTTCGATCTCCTTCCTCTTCTCTTACAGGTGGGTCCCATGGCTCAGTAACAGAGAGGGGGTTTTACAGGGAGCTCAAAGGGGGAACAGGGGACTGGCTCGGGCTGAAAGGGAGCGGCGGTCATCGCCGGCGGTTGGATGGCGCGAGGAGCCATGGATGGCAAAAATGGGCGCCAAGGGTCGGTGAACCTAGGGGCCGCTCGCCGGGTCGAGAAGCACCGAGCGGCGCAATGGTGAGCGGCCGCCGTGGAGGTGAAATGGCGACGACAGCGTACGGTGGACTAGGGGGCAAACCAAGGGGAGCATGGGCACTAGCGAGGTTCTAGGAGTATGCCAGAGTGGTCGGCGAAGGAGGAGGGGCTCCGAGGTGCTCCGTGCGAGAGTCGCCGCCCATGGGAGGCTCACCGCGGGAAGCAACCGGTGAGGAGAGAGGATTGAATGGTGGGGAATCTAATGGGTGGTGTGGGGATGCTCTAGGTCCAAGTAATTGAAGAGAGCTTCACCGGAGAGCTAATGGCGGCGGTGGAGGCGGCTTTGCCGGTTTCGGGGAAGATGGCCAAGGCGTGGTGATTTGCGCCCCTGGACTCGCCTCTGGCCCTCAACCTCTTCCCCCTCTCCATTCGTTCGCATGCACACCGAGAAGCACCGCCGTCGTGGCCTTCTCTTCTCCACCGCCAGTCGCCGATGCCCCGCCACCACGGCCGCCCTCAAGCCGCCCCGACCACACTGCTGGCTTCCGCATCCTCGGGCGCAGCCCGTGCGCCCACCATCTCCCTACCCGCGCCACCCTACCGCCAGTGCCCGTGGCGCCACCGCCGCACCCCAACGCCGACTCGCCACTCCAGCGAACTCCTTCCCCGGCCGCCACCATCACCATGTGCCCCAAGAACCAAGGAAGCTTCCCCCTAGCCGAAATGTCTTTAGTCCACCGACACCGCCGTATTTGGCCTTCCCCTTCGCCTCCGGCCACTTCTTCGCCGCTGCTCATCGCCTCCGACCACCACCGGCCCTCCCTCTTGTCCCATTGAGCTCCCCATCCCATGTTTTAGCCCATGCCCCCTCCCTTTTCCTCTCCGCGCCGCCCCACCGCCGGCTTGCCGCGCACTCGTGGCGCCACCGCCGCCACTAGCTCTGCCGCCGCCACACCGGGTCTCCTCCGCCGCCGCCGTCGCCTCCCTTAGGGCTGCCACCCTCTAGGCGACCCATTCCAACCCTTGCCCAGAGCCGCCAAGCTTCCCTTCGCCGGCGGCGAGCCCAGGCCGCAAGCCACCGTGGCCTCCTCTGCTTGTCTGAATGGGTATTAAAGACATTTTGTGTGCTTTCTCTCTCCTCTCCCACCCGAAAATAATATAATAATCGGCTTAGTGTCTTACGGCAAAATACCACATTTTTACAGTGCGTTTTGGCCGCACCACGATTTTTGGATGTCTAATAGCAAAGGGTGACAAACTGTTGTGGCCTGTAGCCAATTTCCCCTTAGTATTAAGATTCATGCACTAGCCAAGTTAAACTAGATGTTTAGTTGATACTCCTGTAAGTTAGAAGCGAGAGTTTGCCATGTAATTTTTAAGAAAATACAAAGGAGTGACCAAGTTGTGTTTGCATGAAGCTAATTGACCACTAAGAGTGGTATACCCTGGGTTTTTTTAATAGTATATCCATCTAGGTGGAATGACTTGTTGGTCAACGATCTAAATCTGCGGGGATGCTTGCGGGTTGTGTAAGGTCTAATGACACTAGTCAAATAATGGTTAAACACTCCTAAGACTACCGGAGAGAATTCGCCTAAAAGGTAAGAAAGACCTCGCGAAGAGACTCATCATGAAGATGACAACCCAGCAATATAAGTGCGCACAAACAATAATGTTGGGAATGTGGAACAACCTAGAGTAAAGACCAGGAAGTAATACTTATATGAGTAAAGTACACTGTGGGTCCCTAAACTTGGCAGGGGGGTTCACTTGGGTCCAACATCTTTGAAAGTGTCTAATCCGATCCCTAATCTATTTAAGTGGGGCATCGGAGGCCCAAAATAGCCCAGGCTGGC
Source organism: Ampelocalamus luodianensis (assembly GCA_036346255.1). NCBI lineage: Eukaryota > Viridiplantae > Streptophyta > Magnoliopsida > Poales > Poaceae > Ampelocalamus > Ampelocalamus luodianensis. The sequence goes on from CM070621.1 coordinate 24,226,450, forward strand.
ATTGACCGATGACATGGCCGGTTGACCGTGACGTGGACGCTCCACGTCGGTTCCATTGCAACTCCACGCAGATAGCCTCCTCCTCCTCAACGTTCCCCTACTACTTCCTCGTCGCGCTCGGGCCGGCAGCTACGCCGGCGGTTAGGCGGCGGTGAGGAGGTGGCTTGCCCCAAAATGGGTTGACAGGGAGCTAGTGGAGCTAGGGGAGGCAAGGTCGCGGCTCCGGTGGCTCTGTGGCGGTGCGGCAAAGGCATGCGGCGGCCGACCGTGGGGGTGACAAGGTGCGGCGGCGACGGAGGGGGTTAGGGGAGGAATTAGCGGAAGCATGGGCAGCCATGGAGTATCTGGAACACGTAGTGGTGGTCGGAGGGAGCCGAGATGACCGGAGATGGGCCGCGACGACGACCATGAGCGGCGCGGGAGCTCCAACGGTGGCGGCGACCTGGGGATGAAGATAGAGCGGATGAGAGGTTGAAGGAGGTAAATGAAGGTTAGGGTATACTCCCGTGCGAAGGAATTGGAGGGCGGATGGCCGGAGATGAAGTGGCGGCAGTGGAGGCGTTATCCGGCCGGAGTCGAGGAAGAGGGGCCGGCGCGGTTCCTCGGTGACGGTAGCTTCCAATTGGTGGAGGGGTATCCCTCCTTGGGAGCTCGGACGCATCGTGACGCATACGGGGTTGGCCAGAGTCCACTGCGGCGGTCGGAATGGCGAGGTGCTTGGGCGGCGCGGCCATGGCTGTCAATGGAGCTTGAGTCTTGGAGCTCGGTAAAGAGGAAAAATGAAGAGGGAGGTAGGGGAAATGGATAGGGTAGGCTGGGGAGCTTGATGCTCACATATCCGCACCGCCGCCCTACCTCCTCCCTCCTCCCCGGCGCGCTGAGGAGGAGATGGCAGTGGCGAAGCGGCCGGGTGTAGCGGCCGAACGGAGGCCACGACGGCCGGAGGGAGGGGACAGGAGTGGGTCGACGACGTGAGGCCAGGGCGGCGCGGGGAGGCTCGCGGTGGCGGCGGTCTAGGGCGGCAGGGATTCTTGGCCGGCGGTTGGGGGAGGTTGAGGACGTCTAGGTGGTGCTCCAGCTCGGAGTAATTGACATGGCAGCGGTGGAGCTCAAACCGGCCTGCGCGTGGGGAGGAGAAGGGGCAGTGGTGAGTGCGGAGGAGAAGGGGCAGTGGCGCGCAGGGAGGAGGAGAAGAAGGGTGCAGGGGAGGAGGGAGGAGGTGGGGCGGATCCGGGGAGGAGGTGGCGGCGGGGAAGGATGAGGGGGAGCCACGACGACGTGCCGTGAAGAGGAGGTTGTAGCCGAGCTCGAGGACGCGCTTGATGCTCCGCGCTTGAAGATGAGGGGGAGGAGGCCACGCTGTCAACCACGCTGGAGCCACGCTGGTCAGGTCAACATTCCACGTCATCGGTCAATGTCAGTCCGGGTTATTTTGGACCTGCTTGACCCACTTAAATAGATTAGGCACCGGATTGGACACTTTCAAAGATATTGAACCCAAGTGAACCCGCCGGCTAAGTTTAGGAACATATAGTGTACTTTACTCTACTTATATAGTAGGCACAGGGAAAGCCACTACAACCTCTAATTATGAGGATATGGGAGAAATGAATAATTGTCGACAATGTTACCTCTATAATTGCTAATGTTTCTCCAATGAAAACCCAAATCCGAAACCAAAGTCTATGACACAAATGCTTGAAGTGCTTATATCAGGTCAAATGAAGAAAGCAATTGAGGCTGAAACATAATCGCTAAATGTATGTCTTGAACAGGTAGTTCATACTTAATGGGTTATTATGAAAATAATGAGGTGGTGAACAACAATGGTTCATAGGTCCTCACAGAAGACCGATACTCTCCTATTATGAATAATATTATATTCTACTACATAGTATTTCTGGCAAATGACATGAATAAAGAATATCTAGTTAATGGATTCTGAAAATTCGTATAAAGAGACCCTTGAAGGACTCAGGTTCCCTAATGAAAATGAAAGAAAATCACGACATATACATAAATCTCATACTTAATAATAAGTCTCAACTAGAAGAAGAGCATTTTTTGAAGGAATAAATCAATAAGTGACTTGTCGGACGATATTTGATATCACATCAACGACTATATGATCCCTAGAAGTGGACAAAGACCCATGTAGACCTAAGAGAATGAAATAAGGAACCATAAGACCAGAAATGCGTCAATAAGCACTTATTAGTGCATCTCCACCATGTAGATAGTGGAAGTGGTGGTATCATCTAGTACTACAAAGGTACAAATATTGGTGATATTGGCAACATGATAATCCTTCAATACCAAAATTTAGACTGGTTGTATCTTACTTTGTAGTGGTACAAGCCAATTCTTATAGTTCTGCCGAACAAACTAATTGGCTATAACTTTGAAAACCCACTAAGAGAGAGTTTCAAAGTGTTTAGCCCAAATGAACAGGCTCGAAAAGTCATATCCAGAAGGTATGTAACATTACAACTAATTTGACCCCCATAGTCCTCTATCTATAAGGACAAATATTTGTTTGTGTTGCAGAATTAAATAGTGGCTATTTGAAAGTATAAAGCACATTGCTCCTGAATTATTTTATCCTCACAATATCAGTAAGAATAGCTGGATAAATGTCTAGAAGACTAAACATAGTGATACTATAGTAGATTAACTCACAATGCCATCACCTATGAAAAATGTGATTACGGTATTGGAGCAGGAAGACTCCAATGGATGTTTTGTTGAGGGGGAGCATATATGCTAAAGTTTAATCATGATAGTTTAGATTATGAAAGTCTTAACTTTGATTTACCTAGAAGGAATCAATTTGATGATCACCACTTGCAGTTACCTTGAAAGTTTTACCACTTAAAGAGGTCTAGAATTCAGGGGGAGCACTTCCCTGAATATTAGCCTATATATACATCTTTGATCTTTAAGACCAAATATTGTGCAGGAAGGATAGTAATCCATAAGATCAAATGATCAAGGAGATCAATTGTTGTACTCTTTTCCCTTAGTGCATTTTTACTAGAAGTTTTCTCACATGAAAGTTTTAATAAGACAACTAGTGCAATACAACTTGCATATACAATGTACTTTTTTCTCCTATCCTTTTTTCCCTTTGAGTTTTTGGAAAGAGTTTTTTTTATGAGGTATATATGTGCATGGTGTGGTATTCGCCCAAAGAGAAGTGTTGAGAAACCGATCCCCCCGAAAAAGGTGCGACCGGGGTGCACGGTTACTTGTGCTCCAAGGACATGTGGGCACATACCAAATTCTCAATAGGACTCTTATTCTATAAATAGGAGAGATATTCATCTATTTTGTACATAGAAAGATTATTGGAATAAAGAAGATCGTCGGATTACGTACTCTCTCTACGTCTTATGTCTATTTGTTCATCTAATTTTGCTCTGGCTAATTGTACGACTGTCCTTGCTTCTAGTTAATAAGATGATTAGTTGTATGTACCGTCGACGACACTAGCAATTTAACATAAACGAAGCACCCGGCCGCTGCATGCGTAGGCCGAGGAGAGGGGGACCCTGGCCCTGGCCCTGGCCGGCCGGCCGGCTCCCATCCATCAATTTGTACGTCCCAATTGATCCCCGTCACAGGCTTTGGCGCTGCGGTCGATGGGCACGGCGTTTATAGGCCTGTCGGGGTAGAGATCTCGAAACTTTACCCCAGGACCACCGCGCGCGCTAGCTAGCTAGCTGCATGCAGGGCGCGCGCGCGCGACCAAACACACTGCCCCGGCCCGGCCGGCGTAGCATGCAGACTGTGCGCGCAGCGCGTACGGTAAGTGTGTTACGAACTTGTGTCTGCGCCTAGCCCCGGCCCTTCAACTGTTTACTTTAAGCTCTAACTGTGTCTAGTTGTATCGGCAAAGATATGATCGATCGATCTGCATCTGCATGCATGCGTGTTCTCACAGTTACTGCACGCAGGATGGGGTCTTTTTTTTCCCCCCTGACGTGGGCGTACCAGATTTGTAACAGCGGCGGTGGGTCATTTAATTATTGTATGCGCTAGCTGCAGATCGAGGTGGACATACGTATATATACGTTACTGTTCGCGTGCTCATCTTCTCGTTACGTACGAACGTGCTGGATCGATCGATCGATCGGTCCTTTTTGGCGTGCATGCATGCAGTAGCGCACAGTGCTTGGAACAGTGCGGTTTACAGATTTGCATAAGCATGTGGTGACCATTAATAGGCCTCTGCCTATGTACGTACCCCGTTCTAGGGGTGGATATCTACCCAATACTCTTTTTATTGAGTTTTTCTCGAAATTGATATAGTATTTTTAGAATCGAGCTAATGAGCCAAGCCAGATTGAGCCGAACTGGAGCGAAATCTAATTTTATTATAAATTAACTCATTTCAATGTTTAACCTATTAATGAGTATAATTTGAGTAATTTCAAACCGAACCAACGAGCCCACTAACGAGCTTTTTTTTCCAACCCTGCTCCGTACGTCGTATTACTGCATGCTGCCATATAGCTAGCTCGATCGACGTACCAGTACGACCCAAGTAGCTAGCTCGGTACGTACGTACTATTCGGGGTTGCTCCCACCCCGGCCGGCCGCACTGTACGTACGTGTGACAAATTAATCACCTCCATCCATATAATTTACTTCGAAATGAGGATGGTGGTGTCAGCTAATAAATTCATTAATTTGGTCTGCATGTACATCGACACGGCAGTTTTACGGTTTTCCTTTGCTCGGTTGATCGACCGATCGGTAAGTTTGAGGGCTAGCGCGACGGTGGTGGTGGCTAGGCGCAGAACGGCCGGAGATCGCCAATAATTCAGCTGGAGCTAGCACACATGTATGTATGGCCCTCCTCGCTGGGCCCTCGCATGATGTACGTGACGAAACTGATATGATCGATGTCGATGCCGTGCTGGAAAAAAGCCGGCCCGCCGAGCTGTATCTCCGCGCCGCCGTACGGCCGGTCTGCCGCGCGTGCGACCTCTCGAACGATCGATCGAGTGCGCGCGCGCTCCAACGGCCGGCCCGCGGGATGACCATGCATATCGGCCGCGCCGGCACATCGATCCATCCACGCATCTCGCTGGAGCACCACATGCGCGCGCGCGCGAACGATCGAATGCCAGCCACCACCCACAGAGTCGCAGGATCCAAGGCTTGTACTCTTCTCGATCGCGCGCGCGGCTTGAGGTTGATGGGGGGTGGGCCTAGCCAGCTGCGTGGCTGCGCGCGTACGTGACCGGTGCGCGCGATGCAAAGCTTGCAAACTCCAAGCCGGCCGCGTGCGGCAGCAGCAGCAGCAGCAGCAGCGCGGGCAGGCGCTTGCAGCTGTCCGTTGGCCCCGCCGGAGAGGGCCACCGCGGCACATGCGCCTTATAAGCGTGGGCTCACCCCGGCCGGTCCGTTTGTTGGGTGCAAATTCCGTGGACCATGGGAGCGCATGGCCATGTCCGGGAGATAGATAGAGAGAGAGAGAGAGAGTGGTGCTCGGCGTGGCGGTGGTGTTGGCGCGTTGCTCATGAGCCATAGTTTTCAGTTGGCATTTAGTTGTCGCGATGGGGATGCAACGTCGCCACGTCGGAGCCATTTATTGTGTTATTTATTCTCCAACGTGGTTGATTGGCACCTGTGCTGGGTTTACTGTCTATGCAGCAGTCAATCTTCTGTTCTTGCGTTTGCAAGACGCACCGACGGTGCAGCCAGGATTTCGACAATGGATGCTATTCTTTTTTTGTGTGTGTGATTATAAGGAAGTCACACATCATCACGCACGCACACCACACACATGTATGAGTGCGTCTTCTTAGCACACATCTAGAAAGACAGTGATAATAATAAATCTGCAATCTTACAGAATTTCTACTGAAAGCGTACTCGTGTGTACATAAAAGTGTAAACTTAAATGACATATTCCAACATAAAAATTTAAATGACATAGTAAATGTTCAAATAGAACAAATTATATGTTTCTAGTACAGCCGATATCACAAAATATAACTTGTGTTGGTGGACTGCTAACTATTGATTGCTAAGAATAACACATAGTATAATTCATTGTATAACTTATATATTATACTAGGTATATATATTGTATATTAGGTTTGCATGAAAAAAGTTGGCGGTACAGCTTTAATGCACCTCAGATAGCTCTTTAAGAAATTGAGGATATTTTTTTAGAGTAGAATTTGAGGATATTAGTACTACTAGTTCTTAATTTCACCAAGAGATGAGAAGGATAAGTTGTCGCATGAAAAAAATCTAGACATACACGGTGGCATATATAGGACAAAGTATGCAATATATACTGGAAAGCAGCGTGTACAAAAAAAAGGTCATAAACTACCACTGACAATCAGCATGAAAACGATCCTTAGGCACTGGGCTAAAACCTCGCAACCCTTTATTGCTCTATTTCACACCTGATCTTTTAGATTAACTAGCTTATAGATCATCTTTTCTCTGATCTTTATCAGCATCGTTTTTGTTACTCCAGTGTTTTTATTTTACCAGGTTGAACTGTTCAAAACGTACCGTACACACCCTTTTTTTTTTTAAAAAAAAAAAGGAACTGTACACGGGCGTTTTTTAAAACAGAAAGGAAAACACTACACAACACATGGATAAGAATCGATCAAGGCCGAAACCCAGCCGTCCGGCCCGGCCCAACATGTTAACGGCCCCGTCCGAGATGAAAAGCGCAGTTTTTTTTTGCTCCGAAACCAGCCAAAAACGGAAAAACCCCACGAAACCCCCGCCGCCCGCCGCCTCCTATGCCCTTCCGCCCCACCCTCCCCCGCCGCTGCCCCCACGACCGCGCGCTCTCCCCCTTCCTCTCCTCCCTCGCCTCCCTCGCAACCTCCCCTTCCCCCCCTCCCCTCGCCGCCCGCCGGCTCAGTGCCCGCCGTCCCCACCCCCGCCGCCTACAACGCCCTCATGTCCGCATACTCCCGCGTGGGTCGCCCCGACGAGGTGCTCCGCCTCTTCCGCTCCCTCCCCTTCCCCCCCACCCCGCCCCTCTTCACAACCCTCATCTCCTCCCTCGCCGCCTCCGGCCGCACCCTCTCCGCGCGCGCCGCCTTCGCCTCCCTCCTCGTCTCCGGCCTCCCGCCCACCGCATCCGCCTTAACCGCGCTGCTCAAGTCCTATGACGCCTCGTCCGACTCCGTGTACGACGTCTTCCTCGCCATGGCCGCCCCCGACACCGCCGCGTACAACTGCCTCATTTCAATACTCTGTGACGCCCAGCGGGTGGACGAGGCCCGGGGCGTCCTTGACGATATGCTCCACAACGGACCCCTCCCCACCGTCCGCTCATACACCGCGGTTCTACGTGGGTACTGTGAGCAGGGCAGGGTCCTCGAAGCAGAGAGGCTAATCGATGACATGGTCGCTGACGGATGCCCACCGGATGTCATCTCGTACAGCGTGCTTATCGAGGGGCTCTGTCGTGTAGGGGAATTCGGCAAGGTGGATAGGATTTTAGAGGAGAGTGAAGCGAAGCAGTGGACGCCGAATGCTGTTACCTATAACATTTACATGTCTGGACTGTGCAGGATGGGGTTCTTGGCTAAGGCATTTCATCAAGTTGATATTATGCGCAGCAGAGGGCTGTCTCTGACGGTTGAAACAGTGAATATTCTCTTTGATTGCTTGTGGCGAGACTCAAGGTTTTTGGAAGCAGTGGACTTGCTGGATTACAGTGAAGAATTGGGCTGCCATCTTGATGTGTTCTGCTATAACACACTGATGAGTAGGCTCTGTGACATCGGTGATTTTGCCATGGTCTTGAAGCTGTTAGTTGATCTGTTGAAGAAGGGCATTGGGCCAGATATGTTTAGTTTTACTATTGCAATCCGGGGCCTCTGTGGAGCTGGGAAACTCCAGGTGGCAAAGTGTCTTATAGAAAATGAGGGGATTGAATATGATGTTGTGGCGTTCAATACTTTGATTCATGGATTCTGCATGGCTGGGGATTTACGTGGAGTTAAGCTAGCTTATATTGATATGTTGAGTAGGAATGTTCTCCCAAATAACTTCACAAATTCTATGGTGATTGATAGTTTATGTAAAGAGCAAAAGTTTGTTGAGGCAAAAAAATTTCTTCTTGAATCTTTGAGAGATGGGTTGGTGCCTGATCATCTTATTCGCCTAAATAATTGGTTGGTAAAAGCTAAAAGATGGATAGAGGTACTGAACCTACTTGATGAAATACGACGAGAATCTATGCTAGATACTTGCATCATCAACCCATTGGTTAGGCTATTATGCTGGGAGGGGTACTGTCAGCGTGAGAATTTCTATGAAGTTTCTCTTATACTTGACAGGATACTAGGAATAAGATGACAATCTAAAGATAAAGCACCTAATATGAGAAATTGCTTGGAACATTTTCTCCTGCAAGCAACATAAGTCAACCAGTGATGGAGTAGTATGATCATGCAAAACTCTTGTTGATGTCGGTTCTCTCCTGAGCTATTCAATGGGCCGAATATTGCTACATTGAACATACTCATCTCTCATCTTTTATCAGGTCAGTCGGCACCAAAAATTGTACCATGGTTTAAAGTCACATTCTTTTACATGACGTTAATTCTAGCTAGCTTTTCAGGGCAGAAGTAGCTGAGTTCTGACCAGCACCTACCACTTAATTCGACACACAGATTTGAGGAGTCAGGACAAGATTACGAAGCTCAAATGTGTTTTTAAGAAAATAATGGATAGCATGGTGCGCTTTTTTGCTTCTTGTTATGGTTTCGTCCCAAAAGGACAATCTTGTTGCTGAAAATTCATTGTTCATCATTGTGTGTTACCCCCTTTACTTTTGATGGAAAGAAAATTTTCATCCTGCTAGATGCTGCTGGATATTAGATTTCTTGTTGTATCTTTGCCTTCCTCCTAAAGGAAATTTGTTATGTGATAATGTTGTGCCAAAGTCACCTAATTTCGACTCCTAAAATAGAAATTTTGGTGTGCCCCGGTGCCTCTCTAAGCTGACATTGTATTTTTCAATCAGTGTTGATGTCCACTATAAAGGTCCAAAATGACTCTCCCTTCCATAGTTGCTGGTGGTGATGAGACATGGGCATGGACAATATGCTGGGATAGTGTAATTGTTGGTATTGCAACATCGCACTGTTTCTACCATTAGTCAAGTATATTGAATGAATATTCTTATATATGTCATTATCATCCATTAAACAGGTAGAAAAAACTAACTTGGCTTCCCTAGCAGTAGTTGTAGTTCTCAAGAAACTATAGAATAGGTTTTAAAGGACATTGCCATCAAATGAAATCTCCAAATGAAGATGAAGATACCTAGTTGTGTGATTCATGTTGCGCTGATGTTCTATCTCATTGATGTTATATAGATTCTCCAAGCCCAAAGAAGAGGAACAATATATTCAGAGTTCAAACTGTTAATATTTGTGGAAAATGATGTAGTGTACATATCAGAATGATGTGCTGTCTTTCTAAAAAAAGGAATGGTGTGCTGTCATCTGGACAATGGATGTGATGATGCACTCATGGTCTCATGCTGTCAGAGATATACAAAGATTTCACCATATCAGTTAGCAACTCTCTTCTGACTCAACTTCCGATATCAGAAGGAAACAATTTGGGTGATTAATGAAGTTTTTTACACCCATCTTCTGTGGATGCATTGGCATGTGTATCTAGTTGGATAAGAGGTGCTCAATGGAGTGTCCTTTGGTACGTTCTTTGCCAATTTCAATGATTTCCTTACCTCAATAATATGTTAGCTTATCGCCCCTATTTCTTTTGTTCTGTTCATTTCTAGGGAAAATGCAATGATCTTGAGGTTGTTGATTTTTAACTTGTTGAGGACAAACCTTCAGTAGTGGTGGGCGGTAAGTAACTGGTAGCCTTTACCAGTTATCAACTGCAATTAAGTATGTTTCACAAGTTACTGGTGTTGCAACAGTGCTTTCGGCAATGGTCCAACATTTTTCCTGGTTACAGTAAGCAAGCAAGCTGCTATTTGAATTAGTTTAAATGGAGTCCATTGATGTGTGGGTAGATCCTCGGCTTACATCAATTGATGTCACAATCACAGTAGAAGTTTTTTAGAACAATCACAATAGAAGTTAGCAGTTTTCTGTATCTGTAATATTATTTGATCTAGACTGAGAAACTCAATAGTCCATTTGATAAATAGATGTGTGTAGCATGAGAGTTTAGTTATATGGACGTTTGTGACTTGTGAGATTGATAATGTACGGAGCTTACGAGCCTATCTTATTGGTTCAGTTGTACTGATGTCAGACGAGTAGTGATAGACTCAAATAAACTAATGACTTGGCGCATGGCATCATGAAATTCAGGTGTTGCAAGGACATCTTCTGCAATGTGTAATTTAAATCGCGAATGACACATTGTTTTACACTATTCGTTCAATTGCTTAACTGCAAATGGATTTTTACATAAGTTCCGGTCTGGCATCACCAATGGTGGAAATTTTACAAGTGTTCGATGGTGATGCGAACAATGATGCTATACTTCAATCCAGGTGCAACCAGCAGCCTTTTCGATCCTTCTTGCAGCCATCCTCTCCCTAACAGCACAGGCATCGTCCCATCGCCCTGCATCAGCCAGCGACTTGGACATGAGCGCGTCGTGCCCCCTCCGGCGTCCATTCCTCCGTGAAGGAACCACTCCCAGAGCCGCTCGCCGGCGACACCGGCAACGCCGCTCTCTTTACACGCACTCGCGTAGGAGCAATAAACTCCGAGCACCTGCCGGTCGTATTCCACTGGCATTGGCCTGAAGATATCTCCAACTTTGTCAAGCTGCCCGGCTCGGCCGCAGGGGTCGAGCACGCACGTGTAGTGCTCCCTCCGCGGCGCGATCCCGTACACCCTCCCCATGGCGCCCAAGAACAGCAGCGTCTGGTCCACAAGCCCGGCATGGCAGCAAGCATAGAGCAACGCCAAGAACACGGCGCCATCCGGCCGAACCCCGGGCCGCGGCATCAGAGAACAGCTGCAGCGCCTCCCTGCACCGGCCGTGCACAGCCATGGCCCTCGTGACGGTGCCGCAGGAAACCAGGTCCTTCTCCGGAGCTCGTCGAACACCTTGAACGCCAACCAACCAGGCCTCCCCGCACCTGGCGTAGTGTCGATCAGCGCGTTGCCGACGACTTGCTCGCCGAGTTTTCGTCGGATACGGCCAGTTTTCGAAGCGTATTTGCACTTCTGACCACTCGCGCGGCGTATTTGCAAATCTGACCACCCGGACGCGTTGCCACCCCGCGTTCGCGCCGCTACGGCGACACGTACCCCGCGGGCGCGCGTTCACCCCACGCCCGCCCCTATTCCCCGCCACCTCAGCGCCCCGTCCCCACCACCCCGCCACGTCGGAGCGCCCCCGCCCGCCAACTCACCCGGCGCGTACTGTTCCCGCACCGCACGCCCAGCCGCGCCCGCCATGACGCCCGCCAACCCCGCCACCACTCACCCGGCCGTGTTGTGCGCCGCACGCCTACCACGCGCCCCCGCCACAGCACCCCCGCCAACCCCCACCCACATCGCCGAGTCTTTGGTTGACGCGGGGGTTGGGCCAATGCCTCAAGATACTGGGATCACCGCCCTTGCGCCACATACCGGGGTTGTGTGACGCCACGCGCGTACCACCGCTTCCAACCTGTCCATCTGCTACGTGCTCCTGCAGCTGTGGAGTTGGGAGCACTTCCCTGTTAGGCGGCCGACCATCGAGAGAGCGGCGCACCTGTACCCTATAGTCGGACCCCCCACATGACGCCGTAGACGCGCCGACCATGGGCTTACGCCGTAAAAGCTGAGGAGGCAGAGTGTTGTCACGTCTTACTTTGTAGGGAGCTGTCATGTCCTGCTTTGGAGAATCTTGTCTTTTCGGTCTGAAAAACTGAGGAGGTAGAGTGTTCTCACGTCTTACCTTACAGGGAGCTGTCACGTCTGGTCTCGTCATCTACAAGCTAACGCATTACCCACTTTATAAGCCTCCCCCCGCAGGCTATAAAATGCACGCCCCACGCGACGAAAGTAGGACCACTCGACCCTCCAAACCGTAGGAAGAAAAACCTTCTCCGTCTTATAGTAACATACCATGGCAGACGAAGTAATAGGACCATTCCAACCGGGGTCGCCGAAGCAAGACCTTCCCCTCTAAAAGAGGGAGGACTTCGGGCCTAACTACCGGTTGATGGCGAACAAGCGTGCTCAACCGGTATGGCCAAAATGCGGACACAGGGAGGACGCTGTTGTGCAGGTCTTGGACGACCATTTCGATGGAGGACGACGTTTCTTCCGATGCCCACACTCTGAGGTACAATTAGTAAGTTGCTTGCTTTATGTTACTGCTAATAGAGCCTTAATGTTAACCCTCCTTTCCAGCAAATGGTGAAATGCGACTTTGACCGCTGGATCGATCCTCCCCATGAACGACATGTTGCGGTGTACATTGATACATTGTGGAACCGAATCTTGGAGTTGGAGGCGCGGATTGACGATCTCAACGAGGAAAACGATGACCTCCGCCAACAGATGCAGCGCGAGAGGGCCAACGAGGAGGTCGTCAACATAGAAAGTTCATATGATCCCACATGCTGCTGCGCGAACTTGAGCTGCATATGTGTGTGCCACTACAACGACGGCCAGCCACGTCCGAGGCGCCCCCTTGAACAACACTCTATGTGGGTAGCGCGAGGCACCTTCTACCATTAGGCACGACCAGAGAAGCTTGTACCTCCGTACTCGCCCCCTTATTTACGCAATTATGTTTAATCTCGTGAACCATGTAACTTAATGGTCGATACGTCATTGCGGTTGCCTTTTATCGAGTGGACTGCTTCATAGATGCGTCGTGTGCATTGCATATCGACATCTCCAATGGACTTGCAATTTAGCTTTTTTTCTATACATTCCAAGTAGGGGGAAGTATAACATATTTGAAATATCCCACAACCTTCTCTAGATCGCAAATATATCTTGTTGTCAAGACATTTATCACCAAAATGTAACCCAGCAAATCTCAAATACATTCCAAGTCACATGAAATCATGAAACCCTAATTTCCAAAACCTAAAATCCATATTCTCGCACCTAAATTCTCTACATTTAGACACACATATAAAATTGTCGAAACATTACACAATCAAGTTCACTGCGTGAGGACCCTTCAAAATAAAATTCAAATTTTTAGAGCTTATTTTCTACATTTAGACACATGGTACGAACGACACAGTCATACCAATTACCGATAAAAAATTGAAAAATTTAGGCAAATGCAGACACATAGCTCAAATAGAGGGAGGGGCTGGTTCAAATCTTTGGACAATCAACACCTACTGCAAATGGAGCGAGGGCCCGGTTCAAATCTTTGCTCAATCGACACATGTTACGAACAGCACAGTCATACCAATTAGCGATAAAAAGTCTGAACGAATAAAATTATGAAAATTTTAGACAAGCAAATACACTGTGTCAGGAGGCTACACAAAAAAATTCGTAATTTTTTGAAGTCGTTTCGTATATTTTAAAATTCCTTCAAACTCCAACTAACCCTAACCCTAATTATCCACGGGCACTGTGGCGGGGGCGCGGGGTGGGCGTGGCAAAGGCCGGGGTGAGGCGGGGCGGGGTTGGCGGGGCGCTGTGGCGGGGGCACGGGCCGGGTGTGCGGCGCGGGAACAGTGCACGTCGGGGTGAGTTGGCGGTCAGGGGCGCTCCGACGTGGCGGGGTAGTGGGGACAGAGCGCTGAGGTGGCGGAGAACAGGGGCGGGCGCGGGGGGCGCGCGCCCGCGGGGTACGTGTCGCCGCAGCGACGCGAGCGCGGGGTGGTAACACGCCCGGGTGGTCAGATTTGCAAATACACGGCGCAGGTGATCAGAAGTGTAAATACCCTTCGAAAAGTGGCCGTATCCGTAAAAAATTCCTTCTCGCCGCCGAGTCCTTGCTTTAGTACGTACGAATGCAGTAGCTTGCCACAGGCCAGAGAACCGGTGAACGCCACGGTGTGCAGGATACTGACGAGTGTGGCTTCGTTCGGCGCGGCCTCGCCGTCCAAAAGCATCGCCCGGAACATCGCCACGGCGTCGTGGGGGCGGCGCTCCTCGCGAGCCCCCATACCATCGTGGTCCAGGAGAAGACGTCTCTGATCGGCATTTCGTCGAACAGGCGGCGCGCGCTGCCGAGGGCTCCGCCCTTGGCGTACACGTCCAGCACGGCGTTGTCCACGATCAGGTTCGCGCCGTGGCCGCCCCCGCGCCGGAGCCAGAACCCGTGGATGGCCCGCCCCAGGCCAAGGTTCCGCAGCCTGGCGCCCGCCCCAGACAGATGGTCCATCCTGGCGAACGCCGCCACCTCCTCGCCAGCGCCGAGATGCGCTTCGTCCACCCCCACAACGCCTCCGGACGAACGGATCATTCATGACAGTACGCAAAATACTATCGACGCTGGCGTTTCGACTACAAGTAGTTGGGCGGGCTTAGACGCGGATCACTTGTACATTGTACTGTACATCTTAAACAAATTATAAGCACAAATTCTAAAGCAAATAGGGAGTTGTCCGGTCGTAAATCTGCATAAGCCATAAATAATGACATGCGCGTCTAAAAAAACACTAATGACATGCTTTTTCCACGTGCGAAACTTCTCGCGAGAATCGGCACACCAAAATGAGTGCTATAGAGTATAGACGGTACAGAGAAGGCGAACGAACGGCGCGGTAATAAAGAAAGAACACTACACAATTGTAGGATTTCAGGGAATAATCGTGTGCTCTCTTTGAATCCTTACACTATTTATTTATAGCATCAAATATTGTAGTCTGACTCTAACATAATTCGCACACGATTTGAGTACGATTTGCACATGATTTAGATTTTTACTCAAACTCTAATATCTCCAACACCCTCCTCAAAATAAGTATGAGATAACATTCATGATCATCTTGTTATATATTGCAATATCATTACTAGACTTTACCAAACCTATCATTGACTCTATAGCTAATACCATCATAAAGATCAAAAGTTGATCACTACTAATACTACAAGAGACATCGCCAAATACATCTCCACTATTTACCAGCTGCTCCGACCGCAACCTCATCTTCCTCTACCCTCATATCCCCAGCCTCCAAAATTTGAGGGAATTTGGGATTTGAGACTTAAGAATTAGGGAATGGGGATGCACTTGTACTGTTGTCAATGTGTGTGGTCTGCCTCATCGGCTTGGCCATCGCCGCGCGCTCCCTCCCCGGGACTCCAGCTCCTAGGCGGCCCAGCCAGGCCCCATTCGACACTCTTCACCGCCTGCTTGTTTGGCTCTTGCTCCCTTACTTCTACCTTCTAGTCGACATGCTACTGAGGCTTGGCCAGAGCTTAGGAGCTACCCTCACCTACTCGCCTCGCCACCAAGTTGCCTCACCTAACGCTAGGTTACCTTGTGGAATTGTGCAGCACCGCCGCCTAACAGCGAGAGAGATAGAGGCATCCGAATGGACTGAAAGCTATTAGGCTCACTGGTTGGGACGCACTATACTTGATACACATTAGGGAGGGGAGGTGTGGGAGTATGCTAAAATCTATTATAGGTATAAATATGAATTATTCGATCCAATTATCAGTGTGTATGTCTAATATATATATTTAATACAGGGTGATTGGAGAAAAAATGGGTGTTCAAGTGAACAACCATAAACTTAGTTGGGTCTGCCCTTACCGGAGACCGAGTGATAAGGAGGACATGTGCATTGAAGCATTAGATACTTGGCTCACTTGAGGCATGACCTTGCGAGGAGTGCTTGACTCATCAAGGAGTTGCCTTTGAGGTGGGGAGATATGCACCCAAACACGAGGTAGTGGACTCGTTGAGGTGTGGCCTACAATGTGAGGAGGCGTACATCGAAGCACGAGGTACTCAACTCGCTGAGATGAGGAGGCGTGTGCCTGAACATGAGGTACTTGACTCATTGGCGCGTGGCCTGTGATGTGATAAGTTGTATGACGGAATGCGAGTAGCTCGACTCGACAAAATAGGTAGAGGTACGCCAAAGTGTGTGGTGCTCGACTCATCTAGGCATTGACTGTGAGGCAAGGAGTACTCAAATAATCAAGGCGCAGCCTTCGATGGAAGGAGTTGATTTTTCTAACTTGTTGACTGGTTCTCGTTGAGGGGGGAAGCTATTACCCCATCTCCCATCGAAAAAACTTAGTGCTCGAGACATGGCTCGAGAATGCTTTATGGTTGTGGAGAGGCCAAACGTTGTCATCTCCAACCGAAAAAACTTAGTGCTCAAAATGGGGCTCAAGAGTGTTTCGTTGTTGTGGAGAGGCTGGAACGTTGTCGTTTCCCATCAAAACAACTTAGCGTTGTCGTTTCCCATCAAAACAACTTAGCGCTCAAGATGGGGCTCAAGAGGGTTTCGTGGTTGTGGAGAGGCTAGAACATCGCCGTCTCCCATCGAAAAAACTTAGCGCTTGAGACGGGACTCGAAAGTGTGCCACGGGTTGAGAGAAGGCATGGCATGCGCTGAAGCGCTAAACTCAACACACCGAAGTGAATCCGTCGAGGCCGAATTGAACTACACTGAGGTTGATCCATCGAGGCATCTTGGGGCTCGCCGAGGTGTATACGTTGAGCTAGGGGGAGGGGAGCCCCTAGTCGTGGAGAGGCCATCAAGGCGAAGCGAATTTGAGCCAAGGCAAAGCCGTCGAAGCTGAGTTGAACCATGCCGAGGCCAAGCCCTCACCGAGGTGAATCCGTCAAGCTAGGGGGAGCCCCTAGTCAAGGAGACGCCATCAAGGTAGAGCGAAGTTCGGCCGAGGCAAAGCCTTTGAGGCCGAATTGAACTACGTCGATGTCGAGCCATCAAGGCGTGTTGGGGCTGGCCAAGGTGAATATGTCGCGCAAGGGGATGGGGAGACACTAGTTGAGGAGAGGCCATTAAGGCGAAGCGAGGTTTGGCTGAGGCAAAGCCTTCGAGGCCGAGTTGAACCATGCCGAGGTGAATCCATCGAGCTAGGGGGGCGCCCCTATTCAAGAAGAGGCCATCAAGGTGAAGCAAAGTTCAGCTGAGGTGAAGCCATTGAGGCATATTGGAGCTCGCCGAGGTGAATCCGTTGAGCTAGGGGGGCCTCTAGTTGGGGAGATGCCATCAAGGCAAAGCAAAGTTTGACTGAGGCAAAGTCGTTGAGGCCGGATTGAACTACGTCGAGGTGAATCCATCAAGGCATTTTGGGGCTCGCTAAGGTGTATACGTCGAGCTAGGGGGAACCCCTAGTCGAGGAGATGCCATTGAGGTGAAGCGAAGTTTGGCCGATGCAAAGTCGTCGAGATCGAATTGAACTACATCGAGGTCGGCCCATCGATGCGTGTTGGGGATCGCTGAGGTTAATATGTCGAACTAGGGGCCCTAGTTGAGGGGACAATGTCAAGGCGAAGCAAAGTTCGACCGGGCCCCCCAGGGGTGAGTCTTGTGATCGCGCACTCGGTCGTAGGTGGTGAGTCTTCCGCCCACACACTCGGCCCCGACGGGTGAGTATTTCGCCCGCGCACTCAGCCCTAGAGGGTGAGTCTTTGTTCACTCGACCCCGGAGGGTCCGTCTTTCACCCGCACACTTGACCCCGGAGGGTGAGTCTTTGTTCACTCGGCCTCGGAGGGTGAGTCTTTCGCCCGCGCACTCGACCCCGGAGGGTGAGCATGTGACCGCTCAACCACGAAAGGTGTGGCTCACAGAGTAAGGAGTGCTCGACCCACTAGTTGAGGAGTCGCCATTGAGGCCAATCAAAGTTTGACCAAGGCAAGACCATCGAGGCCGAGTCGCATCATGCCATGGCGAGGTCGTCAAACATGCCGATGTCGTTAACTGGTGTGAGAGACCGATGTAAGCCAAGGTGCATGCCCTGGGGAGGTTCCTTCCCGTAATAGGTCTGGGGTAGGTAGAGATTGAGGTGAGCCCGGACTCGGTCTGGGGTGGGACAAGGGCGAGGTGTATCACGAACTTGTAGCTTCTCATTACAGTTGTAATATCCTACTTAAACATCAATAATTTGAAATTAAGAAATTTGAGTGTACTAGTTAAAATTCATAATTTGAGAGAGTTTTGAGCCGCCAACCCATAGTCGCGGGGGGAAAGAGTTGGCCTTAGAGGCCCAAGGCCCATGGGAGGTCGACAGCCCACTTGAAGGCAATGGAAGGGGGATCAAGTCAACAAAACCCTAGCCTCTACTACAGTACCACTGCCACCTACTACAGTGCCACCACCCTTAACCCTTGTTGCCATGGACGAAGAAGGATGGGGCCAGCAAGAGGAAGGAGAAGTGGGGAAAGGAAGAAGAAGAAAGGGAGAAGAGAAGGGAAATTTCGTGGGGATTCGTTGATATTTCACCTCCCTCATATCGATCTTCAAGGGTGACAACTCATTTATTCTCCGTTTGGATTATTAGTTCGTTGGTCGGTAGGGGTTGTTAGTGAATCGGTAATCTGCAGTTTCTGTTGTTCTATAGTTTTGGGTAGTTTTAGTGTGGAATTTAAGTATTTCATCCCCTAGAGAATTATAGATGACTTCATTATCTTTCTAGAGAGTGTTTGATCATGTTGATCGGACGAGTAATTTGGAAGTTATGATTTTTACAATCTTGCTGCTGTCCAAAGTCTGTCAGGTTCTAGCAGTTATAGTAATTGATAGATTAAAAATAGTTAACGACCTAATTAGGGAAGTTGACCAACCAGATTATTGTAGACAATTCCTTAAGATTTCCAGAATGTCCAAGAACGCAATTTTTGGATAACTAGAATGAAAGTTATGATTATTTCAATTCTACTGTCCAGAATGTTTGTCAGATTCTGGCAGTTGAAGTAATATGTATACTAAAAATAGTTAATAATCAAATTAGGAAATCTAACCAACTAGACTATTGTAGATAATTCTTTAAGGTTTCTAGAGAGACTGAGAATGCAAACTTTAGATAAAAAATATTGGAAGTTATGATTTTGGAGCGTTGTTGTCCAATATCGAGTTATTGCTAGTTCATCATTTTGTTTGAGTAGATTAAAATTTGAATTGTTGGGTTTGGAATTCGTGTAGGATCGAGGATGTCTAAGTGAGTGTTTTGAATTGTTTGGTCAGCGTCGTGTCTGAATATCTTCTGTAGGTGGGGTAACATCGGGTGTGTTGTCTTCTTCACATCAAACCGGTCGTCGCTTCTAGAAGGCAAGCACACCTTAGAGCAATAGTGGATGTTTGATGATACAAATTGGTTATATGACTATTGTTATGGTTATTCATATTAAGTATGAGTATTTCTATTTGTTTATATGTTTTCTTTAATTGATGATGCATACTGGAAAGTATGAAATTTATTCATATGATTCATTTTATTTCATTTCAATGAGATTTCTATATTGAGATATGGGCAATAAGATCCCCGTATGAAAAAGGATGGGCACTAGATCCCCACATTTAAAAATGTGGGCAAGTGAACACCGACAGGTGTTACACTTAGTTATACTGGTATATTCAGAAGTAGAGACATGTGCATGACTTGCATTGCATTCATGACATTTACATATGTATTCGAGATAATGAGAATGATCTGTCATTGATTTAATGTTTCATATGTTGTTTATTTATACTTGCTGAGTCTTGGACTCACGCTTGTTTATTTTGGGCGTGTTTGGCATGGCTCCACTCCAAAACTCTAGGGTGGAGTTGCCCAAAACCAGCCAAACACCAAAACTCCATAAATTGATCGAGCAGCTGCTCTTCGTGGAGTTGGTAGAGTTCTAGTTCATTTTGGTGGAGCACCTCTTTTCCCACTCCAGGAATCCTCGAAATGAACCTAGACACGGAGTTTCGAAGTAATTACCCACCTTTGCCACTGGTTAATGAGAAAAAAACGTTTCGATCCTCCGAACAGACTCGACTCTCTCCCTCCCGCACCCCTCTCTCCCTCCCCCACCGAGCGCCTCTCTCCCTCCCGCACCCCTCTCTCCCTCCCCCACCGAGCGCCTCTCTCCCTCCCCCACCCCTCTCTCCCTCCCCCACCGAGCGCCGCTCGCCTTCCCTCCCACCGCCGCCGCTCGAGCGCCCCACCCGCTGCTGCCCGGTGCGCGCCGTTCCCCATCACCCCGCCGGAGCTACCTCGTCTCGCGCCACCGGATCTGGTACTCCGGCTGCGCAGCAACCCTCGTCCGCCTCTGCGCCGGTGGTGGTCGTCGACCGTCGGCGTCTTCCTCCCCCGTCCGGTCCGCGTCGGAGTCGGTAAGGGCGACTCGGCGCTCCGTCGTGTCGTGGACGTCGAGCGCATTTCTTCGGCGGCAAGGTCCGTGCTCCTCGCTTCTTCTCGCTTTGTTCCTTGAAACTACGAATTTGTTCCTTGATATGCATGTGATTTATTGGAAGGAGGTGCATCGCTATGTCCAACTTTTAGAAATTATTAGGAACATCGAGTGAGAGAGAACTGATCCCCGCAGCTTCTCCATTTCTTGAATAGTCACAAGAACACGATCTACACACATAGCGGCCATCTTCCATTGCCTATTTCAATTAGAATAGTAAACTGCTTTTTTTGATTTGAATCGAGAATCTTGCCACGAATACAGTCATAACTCATAATACAGTAAGAACATAACAACTCGTCTTTGCTCCGCTCTTTTCCTTGGTCAAAATAACACGCCACAAATCGACAAAGACAGAGGAATGAACGATGGCAATTGAGCTACAAAGCGGCTCGTGGACTACACCGATTTCAACCTATTGTAACTTGTACAATGACATGTCAATGTGTTTTCTTGGTCATGAGATGTAATCTAGCTTTGTCATGTCGGATAGCTATCTCCATATGGACTAAAGGAGTTTGGTCATAGTTCTTGAGCTCTGTAATGTACAAAATATCGTCAAATCAGATTTGCAAAATTTGAGTTTCACGAAAAGCCCCAGTTGTGCCTCAAGAAATTTATTCCAATTGTGCTTAAAATTGGATTGTTTTAGGATATTGATCGCAGATTTACAATCTTTGTAGAATCACCAAATTCTTGGTGTGTCGATTGTTGTCTTGGCATGGTTTGTTATTTATTCAGGGAAAAAACTTTGTCATATGCGACATATAGCTAGCTCCGAGAACTTCACGTCCGGGTGCTCCTTATTTCTGCTTGGAAACAAAACAATTTTGACTTCAAATCACAGATTGTGTGTCACTCAAGAAAGTAAGCACGTATTCGCAGAAACCATACTACAATTTTGATACTCCAACACAGCCTGTCCCACACAGCCCTTGTTTGAGCCATTGTAGCACGAGCATAGAACCTTCTCTCTGCAAAAGAAAACATCAGTGATATTGAAGTATATTGAAGTTTTATCGGAACCACGCTGTTGCCCGATCATACTATTTGAGGTCAAATTGATTGGCTCGGTTGTTTGTGCTTTACTTGTTCCAACAATACTTTGCAGTCCAGGATCTGATTCTGAGAGTGATACTTCTAGTGATGACGGTGATCATTTTTTTGCCATGGTAACTACGGTGCAAAGCTTGCGGACATCTATTGTGATTTGTATTTGGATAAAGCACCACCCGTGGTTTCAATACAGAGCGGAATGGGTGGTTGAATGAGACCATGAATACACCCGGAGAATGCCATAGGATGTTGCGGATGAACAAAGAAATATTTCTTGATCTTCATGATGTCTTGGTTGAGAAGTATGGACTGAAAGAATCCAAACATATGAACACTTATGAGATGCTTGCAATATTCCTTTACATATGTGCTGGATGTGAATCAAATAGAAATGGTCAAAATAGGTTTAAACACTCGTGAAACAATAAGTAGGAAATTTCATGAGGTGTTATCTTGTTTGATTGCAATGGCCGAGGAGTATTTGAGACCAACAGATCCTAATTTCCGCACTGTTCACAAGAGGATTATGAATGATAAAAGAGCATATTCACACTTCAAGGATTGCATTGGTGCTCTAGATGGGACACATATTCGTGTGTCTCTCTCACCTGAAGAACAAGTGAGATACATTGGAAAGACAGGCATGGCAACTCAAAATGTGCTTGCTATTTGTGATTTTGATATGCGCTTCACTTATGTTGCCGCTGGTCAGCCGGGGTCTACTCATGACACAAGTGTATTGTACCATGCATTTGCAGTCGATGAAAAAGACTTCCCACATCCACCACTAGGTACAAAGATTTCTACTATAGTTATTTGAATATATGACATTGCTTACTGAATCATTTTGTAACTATTCTACTTTCCATGTGTAGGTAAGTACTACGTTGTAGATGCGGGCTATCCTAACCGTCCGGGATACCTAGCTCCATACAAGGGAGAAAGGTATCACTTACCCGAGTGGCATAGAGGTATGGAACCTAATACTCCAAGAGAGAGGTTCAATCGTGTGCATTCATCTATTCGTAATGTTATTGAGCGATCATTTGGGCTATGGAAGATGAAATGGCAAATCCTTTACAAGATGCCTGGGTATTCAATGCTCACACACAAAAAAAATTGTAGCGACAACCATGGTTCTCCATAATTTCATTCGTGAGCATTCAAGTGGTGATTTGGACTTTGCTAATTTTGATCGAGATCCTAACTTTGTGCCTACAATTCCTGATAGATACAACAAATATACGGTATCACAGCATGCATCCGATGCTACAACTTCTGAATCAAGTGTTGTTACAATGGACACATTCCGTGATAATATGGCAACATCTCTCTCGCTTGCATGGAATGTGTGAACAAGTCATGTAGTATTTTTTTAGATAATTCGAACTTCTGGTTTATTTGAACGTGCACCATGGACATGTAATACTTTGGGTATGACATTATTTGCACTTGAATATTTTGTTCAAACGCTTTTACTTGAATTTATACTTAGAGAAATAATTACAGTGTCATCAGTAATATAATAGGGCAAGCATGTCATTGTATCCTCCGAACCATGTTTTACGGAGTGAGAAGAATCTTCCACCAAACACACCTAAACCCAGCTCCAACTCCCTATCAGAGCGACTGCTCCCTGGAGTTCTGGAGTGGAGCTGCTCTGCTGTGGAGCAGAGCCATGCCAAACACGCCCTTAATGTTTTAGGTGAACGTTGACAACGACATATTTTGGGGATAAAGTAGAACATGGAACTTTTGCACTTGAGAAGCACTTCACTCAAATTCATGATTCATTTATTTTAGAATTGTAATAGTTGAATATGTTATGGTTCCCTTAGTTCCTCATGGTTGATTTTATTGCTAGTTGTTGATTTCCCTTAATTGAAATTTATCTACAATGCTTTTGATAATTATTTAGATCGAATTATAATTGAATTATGATTAACCGGCTTGCTAAAATTTTGATCACCTCTTTGATGAATGTTTATTCATGACGCTTAGAAGGTAGAAATACTTGAGTTTGATGTAGAATCTTGTAGTGATAATAGATGAAGGTGACATCTCGGGCTTTTACTAAGCGAGTGTTACAACCGTCCCCACAGACGGCGCCAACTACCATCGATACGAGATCATACGATAAACTTGTAGGCACCCCTGGTCGGATGCATTGACCGCCGAGGGTGCAAGGAAGGAGACTGAACGAGAATCACACTCAAAGGGGTCGTACGGATATATTGCATATGGGTGGTAGAAGTTACAAAATGCCTCCCCCTCTCAATTTGCAAGGGGTCCTATTTATAGAGGGGGGGAGGTCACTGAAGTTACATCATTGTCTGCAAAGCTTAGCTTGCTCTGGTGATACTTCCATCCATCGTGTCAAGTGGGTCCTGCCACGATCGAAATACATAACGTCGTCGGCCTTCCAACTATGCTGGTGTCGACGGGACCTTGTTGTTTGGCTACCCTACACCAGGTCCGCACTACAACATAATTGTTTCGTAGAGGCGAGTAGTGGCATTTTTTTTCAAGTGTCTCTGCAAGATATGCGGCATTGTGTAGAGATGTTGCACTACACCTCAACTAATAAATGTGTGCACTCTTGCTAAGGTTGGTACTCGAACTCAAGACCTCACGGGACATACTTCTCTTATACTTATTAGACTAGCCACCTCAACCTCACATGTTTAGTTGTGTATTACAATATTATTATGTAATTCTTTTAACACATATCAGCCACCGAAAAAACACTTGTAGAGAGTTGGAAAGCGTCTCAAAAAATATCTTTACACAACATAACCTTTAGACGAATTAGGGAGCGTCTAAAAAACGTCTATACAAGATAAAATTCTATATATGTCTCAAAAACGTCTCAAAACCGCCTCTAGCATACAAAACTTTGGGACAATTTTTACAGTGTTTCTAAAAAGCGTCTCCAACTATATAACTTCTTATTTTAGAGAGAAATTGAAAATGCCTCTAGAAAACGTCTCTGTAGAGGGTTTTCTTGTAGTGCTAGGGTGGGTGTGCCGATGTGTCATGCCTCGTCTGGGGTTGGTCTCTAGACCTTGTCTGGGATGGATCCCCAAACCTCGTCCTAAGTGGATCCCTCGATGTGTTATACCTCGCCGAGGTTATCGTCAACTCAAGGTAGCGTGGGAACCGCTCAACACTTGTATTTTCGTACGAATGTGTGATGACTCCACCTATATGCATGCATGCATGCATGGTCAATACGATGGCAGGATAATAATATAAGATCTAGTGCACTTTTGGTAAGCATGACAAATTGACAACTAACAATGCAATGTCCTGTGCGCCACGCCATTATGTATCACCATGAACAACTGTGTTACGTGTGCATTGTTTTTGGGGCGACGAGTGACTTAGGGCGTGTTTGGTTGGTAGGATGAGTTAATGAGATGGGATGGTCTTGTACCATGTTGTTCTATTATTTTTGTGAATGAGATGATTCAGCATCTAGAGGAAATATTCCATATATTTGTATCCTACCATTTAAGATTAGATGATTCCATTCAAACAACCAAACACATTAATGTCTTTTTTTCTTGAATCAACTCATACATATACCACTTGGTACAAGCAACCAAACACAGGTTTTAGATGCACGTAAGGAAAGCAATGTCGTGGACTACACCTGCCTCTTGAACTTACATGATGGTAGCAAGCAACAGCCATGAGATCGTGTATTCGTGTGTTGTGTTAGTGTTGCTTGTGTACTACCAAATATTGAAGTTGTAATGAGTGTAGCTGATTCAGGGCATGTTTGTTTCGGCTGTGCTTTTCTGAAAAGCTGCTTCTGGTTGTGTTGTAGGGCTTTCCGGCTGCGGGCTGAATAGCTGGGCTTTTCTGATTTGGTGTTTGACTGTCTGGCTTTTAGGTATGCTGTCTGCAGCTTTCGAGATGGGAAATATATGAAATGCCCCCGAGGATAGTAACGGCTTGTTTGATGTTGTTTAACATAATTAACAATATTTAACGAGAACTAACGATAATTGATGATAATTAACGGCATTTAAAAAAATTAACAACTGACACAATTGATGATAACTCGCGTATTTGACGACATTTGACAATAATGAGGGCAATTGGTCGCATTTGACGACGACTATTGCAATATACTGTAATTTAGCACAATTAGCACCATAAACAACAATTAACCTATACGACTACCACAATTTACAACAACTACTGCGATTAACAACAATTAACACAATTAACGATAATTATTACAATATAGAATTATTACAATTAACAATGGCTTGTTTGATGTCATTTAACGTAATTAACAATATTTAATGACAATCAGTGAAGGCAATTATGGATAATTTTTACATAGACACAAATATTGAACATTGCATTAGTGGATATAATTACAATAAGAGTAATTGAATAAATTTCTATAGATGTTGAAGCATTTAGAGTTACTTCATAGTCATTGTAAACTACTTTTGAGCAAGTTTCATTGATCCTCTAGATATCAAGTGCACCTTACCAACCTCAATTAGGTCATAAAACTGATCAAGCACCGAATTGAAGCATATTGCACGAATTTCTCCACCATGTGAATCAAGAATTAGCATATTTAATGACAATTATTACAAAAACATTTATTACAACAAATAATTGTAACATAAACAATTGTTACATAAATAATTATTACAAACAATTCATGCCCCCTCCACTTTTTTCTGGGTTTGGGACCGACATCAGCAGTGTTAGGCACCCCACCCTCACACGTACCCCCCAGTGTTCATGCAAATCTTAAAATTAGAATTTATGCTTGTGAACATGTTCAAATTAGAATTTAGGATCATTTTCCAAGTTGACACATCTAGTTAAACATTAATGCGGACTACACAGACTAATACAAAATGGTATTAATGAGTCTAACAAAGCTACTGAAGAAATGATGTGCTAGTTTGAGATTTCGGTTCATGCACTAATATGGAAACTCAAATTTGCACCTAGCAGACAAATGAAAGAATATATGGAGACAGATGGAAACTATCAGTCATTCTGTGTATTCCATATTCATGTAACAAATGGAAACATGCTCAGCATAGAGAATTCAAAACATTCTACATTAAGATGATCAGCAGTTCAATAGTAGTACTCATCACATTGCTACTACAAGATCATTGCCACACACTGAATAGAAGGTTGACTACATCCAGTAACAAGATCATTGCCACTACATCCAGTAACAATATCAAACTAAATACTAAAAGTAAACCGAGCAGATTCAAACTGATATCGAAGGAATGCTACATTAAGATGATCAATAGTTCAGTACTAGTACTCATCACATTCGTATATCTCAGCAAATTAAGATGATCAGCAATTCAGCATGCACTATATACAAAAATTCCAGTATTCCATTTTGTTGACTATCCAACAATCAAACATTATCTAGGATCCAATCCTAAATTGTTTGATTAATATAAATGTGCAACCACAATAAAGATGAATGGTAGGAATATCTAAATATCTTATGTGCTATCAGGCTCTAATGGCATGAACCCACAAATGAAATAATTGACAAGCAAAATTGTGTATTATCCAGACAGTAAAGATGAACACAATGAACACACAAAAGATCCAATCTTAAATTGTAGCAATCTTGAGTAGTATCATCCATTCATCCATGTATCATACCCAAATCGATCAAATAGGAGCCAACCAGAGTTGTTGCGGTGTTGAGCACCACACCATCTCATGGCCGAGTTGCGACGGAGACACCAACCGGGAGGCGGCGGCCCAACGGCGGCACTGGATTTAGCCAGTGACCCCAACAACTAGGGTTAGGGGCGGTGCAGGGGGAGGAGAAGGAGGCGCCACATCGGGAGAGGACAGAGTCGGGGGAGGATGTGTGCCATGGAGGAGGCGCGTCAGGGAGGAGGGAGGTGGAGGAGGGCGGCACAGAGGAGGACGACATCGGGGAGGAGACGTCGCGTCGGTGGAGGAGGCGCCGGGGAGAAGCACCGCTTTGGGAGGAGAACATTGGCGGAGGGGGAGGCGGAGGCGAGACGAGGTGCCAAGGCGGAGGAGTTGGGCATCTAGGCGAGGGAAAAGACAGCAGCTGATCGGGGGGAGGGGGGAGCGCGGCGGGGGAGGAGAAGGGGAGGGCAGAGGCACATCAGGGGTGGAGGGAGAAGGAGGAGGAGGGCACGACCTCGCCGACGCGGGAGGAGGTGGGAGGCGCATGGGTGGAGGAGGGAGGCGCGTGGGAGGAAGAGGGAGGCGCGCGACCTGAGCCGGGGTTATGTGCGATGGCATTTTGTGGGTAATTACCCCCGAACTTCGGGGGTAATTTGGGAATGGAGGTGGTGGGAAGCCGCGGGAAGCACCTCGTGGCCGGCTTCCGGCTTCCACCCGTTGAACGAGGAAGCGACTTTAGCGAAAGCGGCTTCCTAAAGCCAAGCGTTTGGAACGGCTTTCGACTTTTCCAGACGAAAGCCATAAGCAAAAGCCATTCCAAACAGGGCCTTAGTACCGTGCACTACAAGGATGTACGATTGTATGAGCACGAGAAGAGGAGCAACCTCAGTTTACCATCCAATCTCGATCATGTACGGAAAGGTAGACGCCGACGAGATCTAGCCTTGTCGGTTCGGCCCGCAAAATTTGCTCCTAGTACGTCCAATCTTCCCATTTTCGCCTGGACCACATTTGTGCGGAGCGCACATGCAATTGGGTTTTGTCGGCTCGACCTAAACCTCCACGACAACCCGTCTTTGTGGTGGATTTGGCCCATGAAACGCACAAAATCTACCGCATGACGCGACCCGCTCCATCCCACTCCTCCGGCCAAGGCAACAAGAGGCAGAGGCGAGTTTACTTATAGCATCTATAATAGTCCATGTCACTTGTTACTAAGAGATAGACATATCAGTATTTATGTGATATGGAGGAGAGATGGTGAGGAGAGAATATGAGATTGTTTCTAGATGAAGAAACAAACAAGTTGTTAATACCAAGATATAAGAAACAACAAAATAGCTATTGAAGACTTGCTTATTACCTAAAAATATGTTTTGTGAGTAGCAATTCAAGTTTTAGATACAAACTCAAGAAACAATCCATTAGAAGACTATTTTCTTTTCATTTGATTGGGTACTCTCTCTCCTCTTAGTAACAAGCTAAGAAACAAACTATTGTAGATGCTCTTAGAGTTGGCCAAGTTTACTTAAAGCTGGCCAAATGGGTGGCCTGGCATGAACACGATGTGGCCTGGTCAATCTCAGCACGCTCAACGTGGCCCGACTAATAGATGGGTCGTGCTGTACCAGCCCACGTGCCGGGAGGAGACCCAAGCATGAGCCGATGGCCTACCGTGCGGGCCAGCCTGAGCTCATTTAGCTCGACGGGCCATTTCGGCCCACTTAGCCCGTTAGGCCTGAAAAAATAAAAATAAAACTAGAAAAATGTGTAGAATTAAGAAATAGATATGAAAATTGTAAAAAAAAATGAGACAAGCATTTTGAAAATGTTGTGTTCGTGAATCAGCTTGTTCCCAGTCCTTCACAGTTAGAAGTATCTCCACCATCTCACTTGTCAGACTTATTCTTCTCTCCTCCAATATTCTTCGAAAAAGACTGAAAGTAGACTCGAGGAAACCATCGAGACAGGAACAGTTAACACATCACGTGCAAGTATGGATAGCACATGATATGTTAATTTATGGGCTTGCCACCATTGCAAAATTTTGAAGCCTTCTGAGTTGAAATCACTGTATTGTTGTCCAGATAGGTGGATAGTTCCCCACTTCTTGGGGTTGTTCTTGGCTAAGCAGGCGGCGCTATAGAAGAAGAAGGCCTGGACCTGGAGAAAGAACCACCGAAGATCTCGTCCCGCATATTTGTCTTGCTACTTGAGGCAGGGTCTACTACAGGTCGTTGCAAGTAGACCCTCCGGAATTTATTTTCATACATTTGGTAAACCTCGTGTAATCGAGAACGAACTTCTACAAAATAGTTAGTATAGTCTAGCCCTGTAACATCACTAAGAAGATCAACAACATTAGCAAATGCTTCAATTTTAGCTCTAGGATCTAAAACAAATGCAAATGCAAATGCAAATGCATATAGGAAAGAGATTTCTCTATAATATTTAAGGTATTTACTTTTTATAGCAACAATAGCCTCACGTAAAACTAAGTTATTTTCATATATTTTTAATTAAGTAGCAATCTATAAAATACTATGCACAATGATAGGAGATGTTAGATAGTAGACAGCAGACAAACAACAGTGGCATCATAAAATTTTTCTAAAAATTGTAGTATCTTCTCAGCAATGAACCAATGTTGCTCAGTCAACAGTATACCACCGTCAGTGCTCTGATAGTGCATTTGAATAAAAACAGAAAAAATGCTCTTATATGGTAAAAGACTGTTAAGCAGAGTTCCATCTTACCAGCATGTCCAAACCGAACTTTCTTAGACATACACTCATCGCCCTGCAAAAGTTCTTATATGTTGCTATTCTTATGTTAGAATTATTTAAGAAAGATATCGCATCGCAAAAAGATTTAAAATACAGATTCAACCTCTTCAAACCACATTTGACTATAAAGTTAACAATATGACAAGCGCATCGCTGATGTAGCAAGAAGGAACCAGTCTATGTACTCAACACCGGAGTAAGAATATCCACAACCCTAGAGTTCGAAGCGGCATTGTTTAAAGTAATTGAGAATATTTTATCTGTAAGACCAAAGTCTTCCACGACTTTGATAATACAGTCTGTATTATTCTCACCCGTGTGTGATACATCAATTAATTTCAAACCTACAATTCTTTTCTCCATTACCCAGTCATCATTAACATAATGAGCAACTACACTAAGATAATCCTTCCTAGCTCGACCACTCCATATGTCCAAGGTTAGGGCCACCGAAAATGTGCATGTACTAAATAGTTCCTTTATTTTTATTACGACATTCATTGTAGTATTTTACTAGATCCCTAGTTATTGTCTAGGATTATGCGCAGTCCTAATGTAAGTTTGGAAAGGAGTAGATTCCCAAAGCCTAATGGTAAATCCTCAGAAGCAATTAAACAACAGAGAGATTGACGGACTACCTTAGGATCGTAGTCCCAGCTACGTACTGTACTGTCGAGGTTGTACTGGAGCTACGTCTGCCTCATCACTAATCCTTGCTTGGCTCGACATCTTGTAGTATGTCTAAGCAAGTGCTCCGTTCCATCTGCAGACCTTACAAACAATTCATTGTGATAAATTTTGCAAATAACATGTGGTACCTGATTTCTCTGTGTGCCTGGCTTGGTTGTCCTGTCGAAATTCTCCCACGCTCCTGATGTAGACGACCTCGTCTTCTTTGCTCCGGTGGTCGCCAACAAAGATGCTGCCGTGGATCTTGATGACGGAACTCCGCCTTACCCTTCCGGTTTGGCTTGAGGCAATCGCAGCCGCCTCCATGGATGCAACTTCCTCCGGTGAAAGTCTGTAATCACCAAGAGCAAAGCTGCCGTAATTATCTATAACAAAAACAACAAAATCAAAACTAACACTATTATCACCTTCATCTTAGCATAACAAGTTCTAACAATTAAAGTATGCAAAAAATAGAATTGTACTTCTTTTGCTAACTTGCTGTCGAAAATTGAATTTTTCAAAATTTGTTAAAGTTTTTTTTGAATTTGCCTAATTATCTCACAACGAATTTGAATTTACACAACAAAATTTCAAAGAGAGATGGGGGATGGAGGGGTGCTGAATGAGGGAGGGTGTCGGCGTGGTTCACTGCCTGGGCGCCTACCTGCCTCCCCTTTCCTCCCCCTATCGCGTGCTGCCCCTGCGACAGTGCGCCCGAGAGCGGCACTGCTGCACACCACTGCCGTTGCTGTCCTCCACGTCAACCCGCCTTCTCTCCTCTCCTCCGGAGCATATCAGTATTTAGGTGATTTGGAGGAGAGATGGTGAGGAGAGAATATGAGATTGTTTCTAGATGAAGAAACAAGCAAGTTGTTAATACCAAGATATAAGAAACAACAAAATAGCTATTGAAGACTTGCTTATTACCTAAAAACATGTTTTGTGAGTAGCAATTCAAGTTTTAGATACAAACTCAAGAAACAATCCATTGGAAGACTATTTTCTTTTCATTTGATTGGGTACTCTCTCTCCTCTTAGTAACAAGCTAAGAAACAAACTATTGTAGATGCTCTTAGAGTTGGCCAAGTTTACTTTAAGCTGGCCAAATGGGTGGCCTGGCACGAACACGATGTGGCCTGGTCAATCTCAGCACGGCTCAACGTGGCCCGACTAATAGATGGGCCGTGCTGTACCAGCCCATGTGTCGGGAGGAGGCCCAAGCATGAGCCGATGGCCTACCGTGCGGGCCAGCCTGAGCTCATTTATCCCGACGGGCCATTTCGGCCCACTTAGCCCGTTAGGCCTGAAAAAATAAAAATAAAACTAGAAAAATGTGTAGAATTAAGAAATAGATATGAAAATTGTAAAAAAAAATGAGACAAGCATTTTGAAAATGTTGTGTTCGTGAATCAGCTTGTTCCCAGTCCTTCACAGTTAGAAGTATCTCCACCATCTCACTTGTCAGACTTATTCTTCTCTCCTCCAATATTCTTCGAAAAAGACTGAAAGTAGACTCGAGGAAACCATCGAGACAGGAACAGTTAACACATCACGTGCAAGTATGGATAGCACATGATATGTTAATTTATGGGCTTGCCACCATTGCAAAATTTTGAAGCCTTCTGAGTTGAAATCACTGTATTGTTGTCCAGATAGGTGGATAGTTCCCCACTTCTTGAGGTTGTTCATGGCTAAGCAGGTGGCGCTATAGAAGAAGAAGGCTTGGACCTGGAGAAAGAACCACCGAAGATCTCGTCCCGCATATTTGTCTTGCTACTTGAGGCAGGGTCTACTACAGGTCGTTGCAAGTAGACCCTCCGGAATTTATTTTCATACATTTGGTAAACCTCGTGTAATCGAGAACGAACTTCTACAAAATAGTTAGTATAGTCTAGCCCTGTAGCATCACTAAGAAGATCAACAACATTAGCAAATGCTTCAATTTTAGCTCTAGGATCTAAAACAAATGCAAATGCAAATGCATATAGGAAAGAGATTTCTCTATAATATTTAAGGTATTTACTTTTTATAGCAACAATAGCCTCACGTAAAACTAAGTTATTTTCATATATTTTTAATTAAGTAGCAATCTATAAAATACTATGCACAATGATAGGAGATGTTAGATAGTAGACAGCAGACAAACAACAGTGGCATCATAAAATTTTTCTAAAAATTGTAGTATCTTCTCAGCAATGAACCAATGTTGCTCAGTCAACAGTATACCACCGTCAGTGCTCTGATAGTGCATTTGAATAAAAACAGAAAAAAAATGCTCTTATATGGTAAAAGACTGTTAAGCAGAGTTCCATCTTATCGGCATGTCCAAACCGAACTTTCTTAGACATACACTCATCGCCCTGCAAAAGTTCTTATATATTGCTATTCTTATGTTAGAATTATTTAAGAAAGATATCGCATCGCAAAAAGATTTAAAATACAGATTCAACCTCTTCAAACCACATTTGACTATAAAGTTAACAATATGACAAGCGCATCGCTGATGTAGCAAGAAGGAACTAGTCTATGTACTCAACACCGGAGTAAGAATATCCACAACCCTAGAGTTCGAAGCAGCATTGTTTAAAGTAATTGAGAATATTTTATCTGTAAGACCAAAGTCTTCCACGACTTTGATAATACAGTCTGTATTATTCTCACCCGTGTGTGATACATCAATTAATTTCAAACCTACAATTCTTTTCTCCATTACCCAGTCATCATTAACATAATGAGCAACTACACTAATATAATCCTTCCTAGCTCGACCACTCCATATGTCCAAGGTTAGGGCCACCGAAAATGTGCATGTACTAAATAGTTCCTTTATTTTTATTACGACATTCATTGTAGTATTTTACTAGACCCCTAATTATTGTCTAGGATTATGTGCAGTCCTAATGTAAGTTTGGAAAGGAGTAGATTCCCAAAGCCTAATGGTAAATCCTCAGAAGCAATTAAACAACAGAGAGATTGACAGACTACCTTAGGATCGTAGTCCCAGCTACGTACCGTACTGTTGGGGTTGTACTGGAGCTACGTCTGCCTCATCACTAATCCTTGCTTGGCTCGACATCTTGTAGTATGTCTAAGCAAGTGCTCCGTTCCATCTGCAGACCTTACAAACAATTCATTGTGACAATTTTTGCAAATAACATGTGGTACCTGATTTCTCTGTGTGCCTGGCTTGGTTGTCCTGTCGAAATTCTCCCACGCTCCTGATGTAGACGACCTCGTCCTCTTTGCTCCGGTGGTCGCCAACAAAGATGCCGCCGTGGATCTTGATGACGGAACTCCGCCTTACCCTTCCGGTTTGGCTTGAGGCAATCGCAGCCGCCTCCATGGATGCAACTTCCTCCGGTGAAAGTCTGTAATCACCAAGAGCAAAGCTGCCGTAAT
Source organism: Ampelocalamus luodianensis (assembly GCA_036346255.1). Lineage (NCBI taxonomy): Eukaryota > Viridiplantae > Streptophyta > Magnoliopsida > Poales > Poaceae > Ampelocalamus > Ampelocalamus luodianensis. The sequence continues at coordinate 24,260,392 of CM070621.1, forward strand.
TATCTATAACAAAAACTGCAAAATCAAAACTAACACTATTATTACCTTCATCTTAGCATAACAAGTTCTAACAATTAAAGTATGCAAAAAATAGAATTGTACTTCTTTTGCTAACTTGCTGTCGAAAATTGAATTTTTCAAAATTTGTTAAAGTTTTTTTGAATTTGCCAAATTATCTCACAACGAATTTGAATTAACACAACAAAATTTCAAAGAGAGATGGGGGATGGAGGGGTGCTGAATGAGGGAGGGTGTCGGCGTGGTTCATCGCTGGCGCCTACCGCCTCCCCTTTCTCCCCTATCGCGTCGCCCTCACGATAGTGCGCCCGAGCGCGGCATCATTGCACACCACCGCCGCTGCCGCCTCCACGTCAACCCACCTTCTCTCCTCTCCTCCGGGGCCCTGGCCTCTTCCCTCCGCACCGGTCCGTGCCGTACCGCCTCCTCTCCTCCTAGTCTCCTCCCTTAGCGCCGGCCCGTGCCGCCTCCCCCTCTTCCTCTCCTTCTCCTTCTCCCTCCGCTTCGGCGTCGCCCCGCCCTCCTCCTGCTCTTCCTCCCTCTCCCGCTCCTTCCTTCACGATGTCACCTTCTTCCTCCTCGTCGGCGCCGCCCCGCCCTCCTCTCTTCCCGTCTTCCTCCCTCGGCGGCGGGACAGATAGGTCGTGCCAGGGTAGCGATCCAAACACAGCACGTGCCATCACATTGGACCGACATACCTATAAATAGTATGGATCATACCATACCTAGACCGAGCCAAACCCCTGGGCCGAGCCAACCGTGCCGTGACTTTAGAGGTGGCCAAACGGGCCGCCCGGCCCAGCACAGCACGAGCCCAGCTAGGCACGGCCCATTTCGGCCCGTGTACTATTCGTGCCGTCGTCGCCGGCCACGGGCGGGTGGCGGCCTGCACGACCCATCAGCATTCGTGCGTCGCCGCCACCGAGCCCGCTTAGCCGTCCGGGCCAAGCGTGGCCGCTTGGCCCGTCGAATGAAAAATTGAAAAATCCAAAAAATTATAAAAATATGTAGAACTCAAAAGTAGACATGAACATTGAAAAAAAAAAGACAATTATATTGAAAATGTAATAAAGAGCTTTATTAATGTCCAATTGGCTGCCTCGTTAAAACCTTCGTCAAGTAAAAACTCAAAATGAGAAAACCTTGACAAAGGAAAAAGAGTACAGCCTATAGCTCTACAATTATACATACATGATACATCCTTGTTCTATGTGTCGGTGTCATTGTCTAAGTATAAATTTTCGAACACCTCCGACAACTCTGGATTTTCCACAGAGTGTTGTGTTCATGAATCGGCTTGTTCCCAGTCCTTCACAGTTAAAAGGATCTCCACCATCTCACTTGTGAGACTTGTTCTTCTCTCCTCCAATATTCTTCCTGAAAGACTGAAAGCAGATTCGGAGGAAACTGTAGAGACAGGAGTAGTTAACACATCACGTGCAAGTATGGATAACACGGGATATGTTAACTTATGAGCTTGCCACCATTGCAAGATGTCGAAGTCTTCTGAGTTGAAATCCACCGTATCGCTGTCCAGATAGGTGGATAGTTCTCCGCTCCTTGTGGGTCTTGACTGAGCAAGCGCTGGTGTAGTAGAAGAAGAAGACCTGGACCTGGAGGAAGAGGCACCGAAGATCGCACCCCACATATTTGTCTTCCCACTCGAGGTGGGGCTACTGGAGGTCGTTGTGAGCGGACTCCCCGGAACTTATTTTCATACCTTTGGTAAACCTCGTATAACCGAGAACAAACTTCTGTAAAATAGTTAGTATAGTCTAGCCCCGTAGCATCACTAAGAAGATCAAGTACAGTACCAAATGCACCAATTTTAGCCCTAGGATCTAAAAGAAATGCAAATGCATATAGGTAAGGGATTTGTCTCCAATATTTAAGGTATTTAGATTTCATGGCAACAACAGCCTCACGTAAAACTAAGTTATTTTCATGCATTTTTAATTGGGTAGCAATTCGTAAAATAGTATGCACGATGATAGAAGATGTTGGATAGTAGACAGCGGACAAAGTAACAGTTGCCTCATAAAAAATTTCTAAAATGACAAGATCTTCTCAAAGAACGAACCAATGTTGCTCGCTTAATAGCAAAGTACCGTCACTGCTAGGATAGTGCGTTTGAATAAAAACAGAAAAAGTGTTCTTGTATGGTAAAAGATGCTTAAACATGAGGTAAGTGGAGTTCCACCTTACCTCCATGTCCAAACCGAACTTTCTTGGACGTACACCCATCGCCCTGCAGAAGTTCTTATATTGTGCTATTCTTACGTTAGAATTATTCAAGAAAGAAATCGCATCGCGAAAAGCTTTAATATACGGACTCAACCTCTTCAAACCACATTTGACTATAAGGTTGATAATATGACAAGCGCATCGTTGATGTACCAAGAAGGAATCGGCATATGTACTCAACACTAGAGTAAGAATGTCCATAGCCCTAGAGTTTGCCGCGACGTTGTCTAAAGTGATTGCGAATATTTTGTCTGTAAGACCAAAATCTTCCACAACTTTCATAATACAGTCCGCAATATTCTCCCCTGTGTGTGCTACATCAATTAATTTCAAACCTATAATCCTTTTCTCCATTGCCCAGTTGTCATTAACATAATGCGCAACTACACTAAGGTAATCCTCCCTAGCCCGACCACTCCATACCGTCGGGGTTGTATTGCAGCTGCGTCTGCCTCATCGCCAATCCTTGCTTGGTTCGACATCTTGTAGCATGTCTAAGCAAGTGTCCCATTCCACCTATAGACTTCGCAGACAATTCATGGTGACAAATTTTACAAATAGCATATGGTACCTCATTTCCCGCTGCGTCTTGCTTGGTTGTTCTGTCGAAATTCTCCCACACTCGATGTAGACGGCCTTGATCTCTTTGCTCGGTTGCCGTTGAGCTCGATCTTGACGTGGAGCCCGATGACGAACTCCACCATGCTCCTCTGGTGAAACCTCCGGTTCGTTTGAGGTAGCCGCAGCCGCCTCTATGGACGCAATTTCCTCCGATGAAAGTCCGTACTCACCAAGATCAAAGTTGTCGTAAGGATTGTCCATAACGAACACTTCAAAATTGAAGTTAACACTATTACTACTTTCATCTTTGCATAACAAAAATGAACAATAAAAGTATTATAAAAATAGTATTGTACCTCTTTCGCTAACTTGCGGCCGAAAATCGAAATTTTGGCACAATTTTTTTGAATTTTGCTAAATTAGCTCAACATGGATTTGAATTTGCACAACACAATTGCAAAGAGAGAATGGAGATTGAGGGTGTACTGAATGAGGGGGGTATGGTGGCTATTTATAGAAAAAATTTCAGAATTTTTTGAATTTTTTTGCTATTTTTTAAGACCACAACGGTTAAAAACGGTCAAAAAAACGGCTAAAACCTCCTAACGGCCGGATTTTTCGGGGCGTGCCGTGCCTAGGCACGGTCCACCAGCCCGCTGCCCAGTCGCTGCCCACCGCCCTGCCCGATGCCCCGTTTCTTCCTCCTCCCGTCCCCAACTCCCGCCTCCCGGTCCCTTCCGCTTCGCGAAGTCGCGGCTGCGGCGGCGGCGCGCCGCCGCCGCCGCCTCGCCTCGACCCCAAGCGCGCGCCTCCTCGGTCCTCGCCTCCCCGCCTCCTCGGTCCTCTCGCCTCCCTCCTTGGCGTCCTCGTCGACCCCGCCGCTCTCGCGCCGCGCCGCCTAGCGACCTCGTCTTCGCGTCGCCCGGCGTCGCCTCCTCGGCGTCCTCGCCGCGTCGTCCGATCGCGCCTCCCGCGCCTCCTCGCCGCGCGCCGCCTCCACCTCCTCGGCGTCCTCGCCGACCCCGCCTCCTCGCGCCCCGCCGCCTAGCCGGCCGTCGCCTCTCCGCGCGCCGCGTGCCCGCGCGCGCCCGCGCCGCGCCGACGCCCCTAGCCGACCCGCCGCCTCGCCGCCTCCCCTCGCCTCCCGTCTCCGCTCCTGGTCCTCGCGCCCCGCCGCCGCCTCGCCGACGCCTCGCTTCCCACGGCCGATCCGCGCGTGCAGCTCCATGCGTCGTGCGCCGCCGCTCGCCTCTCCTCGGCGCAGACGCCGCTGGCAAAGACCGCGGCGCCGCGCCACCGCCTCGGCTCGGCTCGGCCTCGCCTCCGCGCGCAGCGGGAGGCGGCGGATCGTGCCTCGCCGCGCCCGCGCAAAGACTGCCGTGCCTCGGCTCCCGCCTCCGTCGGCGTGCTGGCCGTCTGCGTGCACACGGCCCGACATCGTGTGTCGCGTCGTGCCGCCGCCACCGTCGAGTGGCGGCGCTGCACGCCCGGTCTCATCTTTGGTCGGCATGGCCTATAAACGCGATGCAGCCGGATCGTGCTCGTGCCGGGCCAGCGATCGCGCAGCCAGACGGTCCCGTTGGGCCCGGCCTATTTGGCCAGCTCTACGTGACTTGGCCGGCCCATCTGGCTGGCTCTAAGTTTACTACTCCACTGTCTCCCAGATCCACCCGTCCCCACGCCGCTGCCGCCCCACCACCGCCCCCGCCGCGCCATGGATCTCCCGCCGCTGTCGCGCCTCCTCCGCCTCGCCATCTTCCTCGTCCTGCTCGCCGCTTCCCCCACCGCGCGCGCCTGGAAGAAGGACGAGTTCCGCAACTGCAACCAGACCCCCTTCTGCAAGCGCGCCCGCGCCCGCGCTCCGCACTCCCTCGACGCGCCGCTCTCCCTCACCGCTGGCTCCCTCGCCGTATCCCCCGATGGCTCCCTCACCGCCGCGCTCTCCCACCCCTCCCGCCCCCGCCACCTTCTGCTCCGCCTCTCCGCGCTGCCCCCGCACGCGCTCCGCCTCCAGATCGACGAGGACTACTCCGTCAGCCCGCCGCCCCACCGCCGCTTCCACGTTCCCGACGTCCTCCTCCCCGACGTCGAATCCCGTGTGCTCCACCTCTCCGAACCCAAGACCGTCGGTGGAGTCTCCACCTTCGCGTTCTCCTCCGACCTCGACGTAGTCGTCAAGCACGATCCGTTCGAGCTGACCGTCCGCCGTGCCGGCTCGGGCGACCCCGTGCTCTCCTTCAACTCCTACGGTCTCTTCGACTTCGAGCCGCTGCAGGAGTCGAAGCCGGAGGGCGAGACCTGGGAGGAGCACTTCCGGAGCCACACCGACACGCGTCCCCGCGGCCCGCAGTCCATCACCTTCGACGTCTCCTTCCACGGCGCCGACTTCGTGTACGGCCTCCCCGAGCACGGCTCCACATCACTCGCCCTCCGCCCGACCCGCGGCCCGGGGGTCGAGGAGTCCGAGCCCTACCGTCTCTTCAACCTCGACGTGTTTGAGTATCTCCACGACTCGCCTTTTGGGCTGTATGGGTCGATCCCCTTCATGATCGCGCATGGCTCGGGGGCGTCCTCAGGGTTCTTCTGGCTCAACGCTGCGGAGATGCAGATTGACGTGCTTGCACGAGGGTGGGATGGCGCCACATCCCCGGAGAACGGGCGGATCGACACGTTGTGGATGGCTGAGGCTGGCGTTGTCGATGCATTCTTCTTTGTTGGGTCTGAGCCAAAGGATGTGATCAAGCAGTACATAAGTTTCACAGGCACGCCCTCAATGCCGCAGGAGTTTGCGGTGGCGTATCACCAGTGCCGGTGGAACTACCGTGATGAGGAGGATGTTGCCGGAGTGGATGCTGGGTTTGATGAGCATGATATTCCATATGATGTGCTCTGGCTCGACATTGAACACACGGATGGCAAGCGGTACTTTACATGGGACCATTCAACATTCCCGAACCCAGAGGAGATGCAGCGGAAGATAGCAGATAAGGGGAGGAAGATGGTAACTATTGTAGACCCACATATCAAACGAGACAGTTCGTTCCTCCTCCATGAGGAAGCTACTGCGAAGGGGTACTATGTGAAAGATGCGACCGGGAAGGATTACGATGGGTGGTGCTGGCCTGGGGCATCGTCATATCCTGACGTGTTGAACCCTGAGATACGTGAGTGGTGGGCTGACAAGTTCTCTTATGAAAATTACAAGGGGTCAACTCCAACACTGTACATTTGGAATGACATGAATGAGCCATCAGTCTTCAATGGCCCTGAGGTATGCCACTGAATTGCAATATGCCTGTGCATTATCTTACGACGATGGAGTATACAACAAAATTGAAACATCTTGTGCATGGATCAATCTTGATAAAGTATTTTTTTTTCCATAAATAGGTTACCATGCCTAGGGATGCAATACATTATGGGGATGTTGAACACCGAGAACTGCACAATGCATATGGATACTACTTCCATATGGCTACATCAGATGGACTTCTCAAGCGAGGTGAGGGGAAAGACAGGCCCTTCGTTTTGTCAAGGGCTTTCTTTGCTGGAAGTCAACGGTATGGGGCGGTTTGGACAGGTGACAACTCTGCAGATTGGGATCACCTTAAATCTTCAATTCCGATGGTTCTAACTCTTGGTCTTACTGGCATGACCTTCTCTGGTGGGTGGACCTACCTTACAACTTAACTTTAGTAATCCTCATGTTAAAAGCCTTATTAACAATTGAAGCTTTGACAGGTGTGGATATTGGTGGATTCTTTGGTAATCCAGAACCTAACCTATTGGTGCGTTGGTACCAAGTAGGAGCTTTTTATCCTTTCTTTAGAGCTCATGCTCATCACGACACCAAGAGACGTGAGCCATGGTTATTCGGGTAATGCATCAAATACTAAAATTTGTGGAATTTGATTTATCTTGGAAGTTCTGTTCAACCTGGCTGATAATCTCCTCTCTCCAAAAAAAAAAACCTGGTTGATAATTGAGGAAAATCAATCATCGTGATGTGACTCACTCTGGTGATCTAGAAAATTTCCTTGTGAAACTCTTTTTGGGAAACATAAATCATAAATGCCATTCTTTTCAAGGCTAACATCATCTTTGTACTTACTACAGAGAGCGAAGAACTGCCCTCATGAGGGAGGCAATACATATGCGGTATTCGATGTTGCCCTACTATTACACACTGTTCAGAGAGGCTAGTGTAACTGGCATTCCTGTTATGCGTCCGTTGTGGTTAGAGTTTCCTGATGACAAAGAAACATACAATAATGGTGAAGCTTTTATGGTTGGGCCAAGCCTTTTAGCTCAAGGGATTTTCGAAGAGGTAAGTGATTCCACATATATTTTCAAAATTAATTCATACTTTGCTCAAAAATGCAATTTACCTGTTAATATGTTATCACTTCACGCAGAGCCAGAAATCAGTCTCAGTTTACCTTCCTGGAAAGGAGTCATGGTACGACCTGAGAAATGGATCTCCATACAAGGGAAGCGTGTCACACAAACTAGAAGTTTCAGAAGATAGCATACCCAGCTTCCAAAGGGCAGGTACAATTATGCCAAGAAAGGATAGATTCAGGCGCAGTTCTACTCAGATGGTGAACGATCCATACACGCTGGTATGTTAAACATGTTTTCCGATGTGAGAAGCATTTAATCTGTTCAGTACACATCTTTGATTTCATTTGGTAACTCATAACTCCATTGACTTGTTTATTTCCTTGAAATGCAAATAGTTATGAATAGTGTTACATATTTACCCCGTATCTCTCAATAATTTTACTAAAGAAAAGTTGCATGCAAAACTTACTTTGCTATCTACTTCCCCATTAGTTGCTGTTGTTCTGATGCTCAACTATACATCCTTTTCCAATTTTAGTTAAAACTACTACTCATTGGTCTGTTAGACAAGGGTTGCTGTGATTTCAGAATTTCATTGCTTGACTTGAGCATTGATATATGCATAACTTTTGTTAGATATGTATATAGCTTAGGGTGTTCTTCGCATATTCACCTACCTTGTACATGATATACTAGCCTTTTGATCCTTTGGAATAGATCAAGGTTCATTCCAACATGGTATCAGAGCAAGGTTAGGGTTTCCGCCGCAGCCGCCCTTCCTGCGCCCTTCTCCTTCCCCCTCGCCCAGCGTGCTCTGCTCTACCCACGAGCAACTCTGCTCGCTCGAGCCGCCATTGCTCCGATCCAGCGCTATTCCGGTCGCCGCCACCGCTGTAGCTCTTCCCTACCGCCGGATCCACGCCGCCCCGTGCCACCCCGAGCCTGATTTCGCGCCACCCCGCCCCCGACCCGAGCGCCGCCGCACGAGATCTTCATCCTTGACGTCGCTCGACGCCGTCGAGCCCGACGCCAGAGTGAGCAGAGCTCCCTGCTCTATTTTTTCGATTCGGGTGGAGCCGCCGACTCTAGCTTTACTTCGGCAACACCGATCTATGTGGAGCCAGCGGTTTCTGCTTCGGCTTCTCACTGGCTCCATCGATCTACGGAGAGCCGGTGGCTTTTGCTTTTGCTTCTCACCGGTTCCACCGATCTATGTGGAGTCGGCGGTTTCGGCTTCGGCTTCACCTCAACTCCGGCTTCTCCAGCTCCCGATCTAGCTGGAGCCACTGCCTGGTGCTTCTGGTTCCAAGCACGCCGCCTCCCGACTCTGGATCCAGTCAAGTCATCACTGATGACTACTACCGGAAGCTCCTTCGCCATTCCGCTCCCCCAGTTCGGTTGGACGGGACGAACTTCAGGGAGTGGGCTGTTCACCTGAGGATTTACCTCAACAACCAGTGCCTCTGAGGTCATCTCAATGACGAGCGACCCAGTCCTCCTCGCCCTACGTCGCCAGTTCTGCCAGCTCTTCCTGGTGGTGCGGATTAGGCTGTCCAGGAGGTCGCCAATGCTGCACTGGAGAAGGCTCTAGAGCTCTACCAGTCCGAGCTGCATGCCTACGAGAGATGGCAGGATGCTGAAGCTCGTGCTACCATAATCCTAGTTGGTAGCATGACCGTGGTCATCTCCATGGATGTGGCTGAGCTGCCGACGACGCAGCTGATGTGGGAGCGTCTTTGAGCTCACTACCAGCTGACGAGTGATGCTATGTACCTCTCCGTCGTGCACTAGGCACATTCTCTTCAGCAGCTCGATGCCATCGTGGATGACTTCTACCAGTAGATATCTGAGGTGTGGCGTCAGCTCGACTCTTTGGGGCTGGATGTCTGCCGGACCTGTCCCTGCTGTGTGCGGTTCCGCGCTCACTAGGAGACTGCAGATGGTACCTCTCTTCCTATTGCAGGCCGAGGCACCCTTTCTATTTATTCTTTTCATGTTCCTGTAGTCTCTCATGTTCCTCAGCTTACTATATAGCTTATGTCGGCTGGTTAGATCACTGATCACGACTGTCGCGTTGTTCTTGAGTATAACTCTTGTTGTATTCATGACCGCCGCATGGGGACTTTGCTTGGTACTGGCCCTCAGCGCTGTGATTCGCAGCGTCTTTGGGAGCTCGACTGACTGCATCTTACTTCCGCTGTCTCCACCAGCTAGTCAGCCGCTACCACTACCTTTGGTTTTGCCGCATCCTCCACTGCTTCCTTCGCTTAGTGGCACCATCGTCTGGGTCATCTCTACGGATCGCGTTTATCGTCACTAGTAGTTCGTGGTGTTCTTAGGTCTGTTTCTAGGGACACTTCTTTATATTGTATGGGTTGCAAGCTTGGCAAGCAGCTACAGCTCCCCTATCCCTCTAGTGATTCTGTTTTTACTCATCCTTTTGATCTTGTTCACTCTGATGTTTAGGTTCCGGCTTCCGTCGTTTCGAAAGGGGATCATTGATACTATGCGATTTTTATTGATGATTATTCTCGTTATACTTGAATCTACTTCATGTCGTCTTGCAGTTAGGTTCTCTCTATTTACCAGATGTTCGTTACCATGGTTCGTACTCAGTTTGATTCGGCCATTCGTATGTTTCGTGCTGACTCTGCTAGCGAGTACCTGTCTGCTGTTTTGCGTCGCTTTCTCGCTAAGTAGGGTATTCTTTCGCAGTACTCTTGTTCTGGTGCTCACACTCAGAATGATATCTCTGAGCGTAAGCATCGTCACTTGTTTGAGACAGCTCGCGCTCGTATGCTTGCTTGCTTCTTTTGTTCCACCTTACTTTTGGGCTGAGGCTGTCTCCACTGCTGCTTTCCTCGTCAACATGTAGCCTTCCACTACTCTGATACTATGTTGGAATGAATGTTGATCTATTCCAAAGGGCTAAAAGGCCAATATATCATGTACAGGGTAAGTAAATATTCAAAGAACACCCTAAGCATTATTCCAACAACTACAAATTTATACGAGCTAAATGTTTGACATTGCCAATCTGTTTGATTGAAGTAGCTACATTACTATTACAGTTTATTCTCAAGTATGTCCAAAGAGACTATTTAACTGTGTAATTTTGCAATGAAACAGGTGATAGCCCTCAATAGCTCAAGTGCTGCAGAAGGCGAACTTTATGTGGATGATGGGAAAAGTTATGATTATCAGCTAGGGGCATTCATCCATCGCCGTTTTGTATTTGCAGACAATAAGCTAACTTCGATTAATATTGCGCCTGATAATCTGGGCGAGAAGAAATTTTCGACTGAGTGTGTGATTGAAAGAATTATAATCCTTGGCTTACCATCAGGAGCAAAGAAGGCTATTATTGAACCTGGAAACCAAGAAGTGGAAATTGAACTGGGACCGATTAGTTTACGGAGTGGTTCAAGCTCTGTTGCACCGACAGTCCGGAAGCCCAATGTTCGTGTTGTAGACGATTGGACAATAAGGATAGCTTGAGATGTAATCCATTCACATCTGGAGCCTGATGTCTCTTTTGGTCGCTGTCAGGTATAAAATTAGGCCAGTGTTAGAAGCGTAGTCGCGGCCTCATAAAGGTTGTCTGGAAGCGCAATTTTTTACTGATTTGTGCCCCACGGTACATAAGATATGAATTCCTTGTGGGGATTACCATTTTAATTAATTTTGTCTGAGATTTTAATGTCATTAGCTGGGCTGTACCACCAAAATCTTTTGTAGGCCCTCTTTCCTATATGTTGTCTTCGTCTAAACAACTAGAGAAAGGAAAAAGTCTTGATCTTCTTTACAAACTTGAAGAGTGCCTAGAATCCTAGATGGTCGCTTGCAGCCGTCCGCTGTCCTGCAACTGTACAGTTGGGACAAGATGGCAAAACTATACAATTAAACTTGCTAGTTAGCAAGTTTTCAGTCACTCGTTGGAACTTGGAAGTGGGAACTGTGTGGTTAACAAATATACCCTTATTTGAATTATTATTTTTTCTAGGCAGAACAGGTCATCCATCCAACTTATTTGTTATGGGTGTGTATGGTTGCTCGCATGAACTTGGTTAGCACCATCGGATGCAACATTTCAGGTGTTTGGTTGTTTGCATTTTATGTCGGGCCAGCCTCAGCTCATGCAAATATCCCTCTTGGGCCTGGCTGAGCGGAAACGCGAGGATCGACCTTCACCGCGAGGATCGACCTTCACAACTCAGCCGGCCGAGCGAAACGCGAGGATCGACTTTCACCGCCGAGCCTTGACCTTGCTCTCGCCTCCCCTGACCGCTCGCTCCTCTCCCTCGCTCCTCTTCCTCTTCTCGTCTTTCTCATCATCTTCTCTATCGCATTCCTCTCCCCGAAACTCAATTTGAGCCGACGACTACGTTGCGCCTGCACTGGCCGCCGCACCCACCAAGTTGTTCCACAAGCTCCACCCACACTCTTGCACTTGACATCGTGTTCCCAACCGTCACGACCAAAACCCCCAACCAATTGCAAACATCGTCCACGGGAGCTTGCGTCATGGTCTTCTTCTCCAACTCCAGCACGAAACCGCCTTTACTGTCGCCTTCCTCTCCTCGGTGAGCCATTCCTCAATTATTCTCTACCGGAGTAGCGCCTCACCTCCCTTTTCCTTCCCCCACCACCCACTCCGGCTCCCCCTCCCCGTAGCACCGCCGCCATGATGAGCTCCCCAACCACCCCCCCCCCCCCCGCGCCGCCTTGGGCTCACGTCGCTGGCCTTCCTCGGCCACTCCCCGCCTCCACTAACCGGTCTGGTGAGCTTACCTTGTCTCCTTGGTGCTTGTGCTCACCTGCTCCTTCTCCCTCTCCCTCTCCAGCATCGCTTCTTCCTCCCCTGATTTTGATCGGCCGCACTGTCGCCCGACCCCCACCGTTCACCTCCGCCGCAACACCACCTCCAATGGGACCGCCTCCCCCTGGGCATTCCATTTTTGCCCTTACCGACCACCGCCATCTCCTCCATAGCCGACGCCAAGCCTCCCCTGTATCTCCTTTGCTCTGTGCTCCCTCTCTCTCTATGTTGTGTTTAGATGTGAACTGACCATAGGTCCCACGACCGAAGTAGTAATAACACCGAATGACAACACTGTGATGGCTTCTAGGTCTTTTATTTTTGTACATTTACATTGGTTGTCATAGATACTACCGAATGACTATTGAGTATTAGTTATGAATTTTTGTACTCCTAAATAACAAATTTTGTACTACATTTATATTAGTTATGATTTTTTTACATTGGTCTTTTATGAATTTTTTTACTCCCTAAATGATTGTTGGTTACGAGTTTTGTCCATTTATACTGACAATTGAGTTCAAAAAGATGGAAACTACTTGGCCATTTTTGGGAGTGAAGTCATGTCCTTAGCTATTTTTACATCAAACTCAAACATTCTCACAAGGGGATTATCACTACTCACTAGAAAAGATGCGCACACTTTGCTATATGCAGGCAACTAAACAACACATATTGTATCCAATCATGTATCCACTCTTCTTATGCAGCCAACCAAACAACATCTCAATACAGCCTAATCCAATAGAAACAGGTAACCAAACAATCTACCATTACATACACTCAGTCTGGCACATGCCAAGCTGAGGCAAGCAGACAACCAAACACACCGTGTGCAGCACACTCGAGAACAAAGCTTCGTAAGCAGGTCTCAGCCTCTCATTAATGCACCACAGAACGCTAAAAGCAAGATTAGGTTCCTTCCTCGGCGCAATTCTGGACGACGGATATTCATAGGTACATTTCTCTCTTCCTGCTTTCTTTCTGGTAATAGTCTCACGGTTAATTACTCTATTTCATACAACAAAGACAGATAGATCTTGCCCCAAAAAAGGTAAAGAAACAAATAGATAAAATGGTAGATAGACCAATGTATTAATGTATGATATGATAGAGCAATGATCCAAGTAAATCGCCATCACTGGCGCACAAGAACAAAGTAACCTCTCCCCCACAAAAGTCAGGTGATCACGAAGCAATCTTCATCTGACTCCAATATCTGAAGCTTAAAACAACAGCACAACATATACTGTACTGTACTGATTTTAATTACATGGAACGAGCATGGAGTATGGCTATCTATCAGCAATGTTCTGTAGATAAGTCACCACCAATCTTGGGAGCCGATCCATCACTTCCGGAGGAACAACCATGGTCCCCTCGCTGCCCCCATCCTGCCGATAGAAGCAACAACCTAGATGAGTCCTAATTGAAGGCTATGATGAGCTAGAGCTACTGAAGAAATGGCGGCACAGAGGAGGATAAGGTAGTAGTACTAGTAGCATCATACCTCCAGGTGCTAGCTATGGTCCTCAGGCTCATGTAGATCGTTAATGCGATCCATATACCGATGAATCCGTTATGCGCCGACAGGTATACCAGGCACGGTATTGATATGGCCGCTACGCCAACCTGAAGATTTTCATTGGGTTCAGTCTTGGGAAGAGTTTCAGAGCTAAAATTTGATGTAGTAGCATGTCATCATAGGTAAAATGAAAGGATATACCATGGAGTAGGCAGAGTATGTGTAGTCTGATGCTCCGAAGTTGATGCCATCAAACACAAACGCCAGGGAATTTATCGTCTGTGTGCCCACGACAAACTGAACCCAAACAAAACCATCTTTCACTGTCTGAACCTTAGGAATTACTATTCACATAGAGAGTTATTTCTCCTCTTTTAAACAGCCAATATTCTTACCGGGATGCCTTTATGAATGACATCGATCACGGCGATTTCCTTTGTGAAAATGCCAGCCCCAAACTTCATACCAAGACCAAGCACAACAGTGAGACCCATGCCCAGAACAATGCTCAGCTGCAAGGTGAAGATTACTGTTAGCATGAGCTCTACTTGCAGAGTTGCAGTGAAAGGAAAAGAAGTTTCACGAACATGACAGATAGAACTGTGACTAACCTGCAACACACGAGAGGTCGCGGAAACCACCTTGTTGTTATCCTTCTTGGCGAACGCACTTGCAAGTACTGCCTGCAAGGACTCATTGACAATACAGCCCAGTTTAGTGCACTTTCTAAAACTGAAACTGCTGCTCCATGAACTGATCTACGAGACTATGATATGAGAATCTGACCTGTCCTGCGACGGCCAATCCGTCTGCAAGAAGAGATGTAGCAAGCCAGAGCTGGCAGCATATCTGGAAGGCTGCCATGATAGTTGGTCCATGGCGAGCAGCTAACGACGACGCCAGCGTGACGCAGAACGTTACTGCTACAACCCTTGCAAGCAGCAGGAATCCTGAAAAGAGGGAAACTTCAGAACCATTTTCAAGGATCAGTCAGAGATGTTATCCACTTTTATGATTCCAATGGTATCTCACCACATCCAAGAAACCGCCCAAATTTCAGAGATTTAAGGCTAGGTGGGATAACATCAACTTGCTGAACGAGCCGACATAGCAATATCATAGTTATCAGATACCTGCAATAACGAGAAAGGGAGAGAAGTTAGGACAAACTGATCATTGAAACACAGGAGCTGTGGATGCTACTGGTAATATGGCGAAACTTACTGAGAAACGACATGAGCAACGGCTGCGCCGGTGACGCCCATATGACAAACAAACATCAAAATTGGGTCTAGTATGATATTTGCTGCATCTCCAACCACTGAAAGATAAGGAAATGTTAGCATATGCGGCACTAATTACAAGTTCTCAAGTCTCCATTAGGAACCTCTTTTAGATAATTAAAATTTTATTAAAAGTGAAAATATTCCTATGGTATCTCAAAATAAGGATAACTTTAACTAAAGATAATCTGCTCAAATTAAATTGGAGGAGAAGCAAAAAATATTGTTTATGTATTAACGAAAAAACAATTCAACATCTTTTTATTGAATGTCCTTTTACACGTCTTGTATGGTGGGCTGTTCAATATGCATTTAAATTATCTCCTCCTGTGAGTATAACAAATCTGTTTGGGAATTGGTTAGCTAATATTCCCAAAATTTTAAAGTCACAACTCCTAATGAGAGCTAGTACCTTATGTTAGTCTATCTAGTTATGTCGGAATGATGCTGTTTTTGATAAAAAGATTGTCACTAATCTATTACAGGTTATCTTTTTGACTAGGCACCAGCTGATGGCTTAGGCAAATTTGCATAAACCGGCCCAAAAGGAGTTCATGTTGGCTGAAAGTGACCGGCTGGAGGTAGTGGCGAAGCAAATTTTAAGCATTCATGGGTGACGGTTTAGTTACAACATTTGAAATGATTGAGTTTAAATTTTAGTCATCATTTGCTTGTAAGACTTCATGCCATGTTTAACAGTTTTGATTAGTTTGGTGCTTTAAACTCGTTAATAAAATAGGCTGTGTGCATCATTGATGTAGAGGGCAGGATAGGTTTTCTTTTCTGTTATCTAAAAAAGAGGAAATGTTAGCAAGGTCAGGGATTGCTTTCACTTCAAATCTTTTTCTTGATTGAAATGAAAGTGCGCATGGCAACTGAAAGAATGTACATCATCACTGGATGTTCTTACCAGTAGCATATAATGGTGTCTTCGTGTCTTTGAAACCCCGGAAAACGCCCTGCATGGCCAAAGACAGTAACACAGCGGGAGCACCAAGTGATCTTATTGTTAGGTAGCGAACTGCAGGCCTTTGCATTGGTGAATCCTGAAATAGTGTGATGTAAATTAAAAGAGGAATTAGCATCACGGATGGCAACAAACTACACAAGTAGATGAAGCTTGAGCAGAGAAAGTAAGGTAATAACACTTACTTGTTTCACACCCATGACGCCCAATACAATTTTTGCTGAAAAAACCAGGAACACAGCCTGAAGCAGCCCAAGAAATGATCCAACTATTAGCGCTGATGTGACAGAAGGTATGTACCTTCTCCTGCACATATGGTTGGAGAGATCTGTACACTCTGTTGGAATGCATGAATTGACACATTCTGCCTTATCAGGACCTGGAAGCAAACAATGACATAGAGATGCACGCCAAATACTTCAGTCTTGAGGTGAACTAATTTACTATTAAAAAAATGTGAAACCATATATGTTCCAATAACTAAGTACCAGATACAGGCACATCGTTGGCTTCTGAAGCCACAGGGGAAGCTTTCTCCAGGTCTTGGCTGCTGTTTTCTTCTATGCATTTGCTAATGATAGCATCTTCTTCAGCGACAAATGATGTTGTCACACTAACTAGGGGGTAGATACAGACTTTGGAGACTTGGTTAAATATGGCAATTGAAACACCAACAGCAGCTATCTCCACCGAACCTGATCATCGATCGATTGAACACAGATTTCATACCATTAAATTTCATATCAACAATACCTTATCTCCTGTATTGGAGAAAGTAATATGACAACACTGAGTGCTGATGTTAGTATTTCTGAAAGAAAAGGTTAGTCCTTCAAATTATCCCTTGCAACTAGTTTAAACACGCAAAGGAAAACTAAAGACGTCGATCGGACATACTAAAAGTGCAGAACTGAATGGATATCTTTGGAAATAATCATACTTTTTTTGTGCAAAAGAGGAATATTCTACAAATGGAAAAGACTGAGATTGGGTTACTATGACGCAATTCGACAAAAAGGAAATGGATGACGGTTTATCGAAAAATAACAAAACGAAAAGGATGAACTCAGCATGTACCTGGCTAACCATTGTAACGAGAAATCGCAAGCACACACAAAGGAAGATTCAGAAAGGACGTTTTGCCGATACGTAAACGACAAATAAAAACCAGATTGTCGACAGAATTCTATTTTTTTAGATAATGAAAGTACAACTCTCGGTTTCTACACCAACTAGGGATGCACACAGCTATGTCGACAAAATTCTATATGTGCCAAGAAGAATAAAGTTACATTAAATCTCCTATAAGTATAAAAAAAAATCTATGTAACTGAATCGTAGGAAAGAAAAAACAAAAGGGAACATTGTGGTATCAATAACAGCTAAATGAAGAATACAAGTCAGATTACATTGACAAACACAAAAAAGGACCTTGTGAGCATCGTTAGTAAACAACAAAAACAACAAGGTTGACATATTTGGAAATTTCCTTGTATAACTATCTAAAATTAACACTGACATTAAAAATAATTTGGGGAGCTGAGGAACTCGATTGCGTGCAATTTGTAAGATGTGACACTGTGGTGGAACTACAAGTGAATATGGTGCAGCCGTAGCAATGTATGACAGATAAACCATAAACGATATAGATCATTAGGGTGATGCTTTACCTAAACGGCCGATGAATGCTGTGTCCACCAAGGAAGCAAGCGGATCTGCTGCCAAGGCAAGCGATGCGGGCACCGCGATGCGCAACACCTCCGATCCAAGCTCATCAAGCTTGAAGACACTCCTGCGACAAGTTAGAACCAAATCAGACAGAAACACAAGCATCGGCAGACTCCTAATATATCGGTGCAAAAGAAATATAAGCAACTTCCACCAAGCTAGCATCAAACGAACCTGACGTTCATGACGAAAAGATAGAGCCCCATCTTCCTCGGCCAGCCGGAGCCGGACAATGCAGATGGCGTCGGTAAATCCTCCACCTTCTCCTCCGCATCGGCACCGTTCGTCACCTCCGCGTCAGGGATAGCCACCTGCTTCTCGGTCACGCTCGCAGCAGCAGCAGCGCCCTCCTCCATGTCCCAACCAGCCAGCACACCGATAGGTAGATGCTTGCTTGAGATCGAGTGTGTTCTCGGTGCTCACACGAGGAGTGAGCAGCAGCAGACGCACCCCTACTTACACACCTGTCCGTGTAAATTCTTGCCAGGACATCAGCTGTCAGCCTGTCACGGGAAAGTCAGGGGGGTGTAAGCGTCAGGCCTCCGGCGCGATCATCATATCTAGCTGTCATTCTGTTACAACAAATCCGTCCGTCTTTCCCATAGCGCGCACGCGAGACAGGCAGGAGCTCGGGCCGTGCATGTGTGCATGCAGCGGAAGCGAAGGCCAAAACAGAAAGCCGAGGCGGCGACGGCACACAAGCAAACAAGGACAACAGAAGTGTGTCACTTGCCTGGAAGCGGACGCAGGGACGCAAGCGCGCGAGAGGCGGGCGTCGCGTCACGCTGGGTGGGGGCGATGCGTTGCGACCGAACGGCGGGGGCGGGTCGCGTTTAAAAAGGCACGAACCTAGCCGTCGAAAATATGGCCACTTGTGATGGTTGGCGTGTGCGTCCTCCGCTGTAACGTAAAAAAGGGCAAGCTGCACACGGGGGAAGGGGAGTAAAAGTCATCGTGCCACTAGGGCGATGGGCATGGAGCGGAACGCAGTCCGAGGCTGGGCCGCGCCGGCCGGGAACGTTCGGAGCGAGGGATGAACGCGCGCGCACGCCGCAGCTTTTCTGTGCGTGCAGCCCATGGGGGCGGGCGGCCGGCGCTGCAGAACCATGGGTATTGGTTGCTGCTGTTACGTTGAGTGCTTAAAGGTGCAAGTGACTAACGGTGCCGCCGCCGCGGTCGTCAGTGTCGTCCCGGCGGCAACTATATACCATACCACCGTTAGAATTGCCCGGAATTGTGCTGTGCGGTGATACGTACGGCTTCGCCGAGGGGGGTGGCCGGCGCTTGCAGCATGGGCTCGATCATCTAGGCTTTTTTTTTTTGACTGAAAAGATGAGGAGATTGGTGAGGTCTTGACCTCATGGGCTCTGCTTTTTTCTTTCCTTGAACCCCTGATTTCTTGTACGGGAAGGGTAGGCTTACAGCAAGTGAAGTAAAGTGAAATTGTGCGAACACGTCATGCGCATATTTTAAAAGCAAGAATTTTGCAGGAAACAAACTGAATTCTTCAAATTTTGTTTGCTGATCTTCTGATCCAAACAGAACCAACCGCGTTGCATGCAACGGGGTTAGATAGTTTTGCATGGGCAAGTGTTTCGACGGGCCGCGTGAATCCGGCGAGAGGCAACCGGAAAGATATTCGGATCGACGCGACAAGGGGGCATGGGAAAAAGACCAGCATTTTGGGGGTTCGGCACCATTTCTGACCAGGTTATAGGATGGCTAAGGTCTGGATAAAAATTCACGGTGAAGATTCTCACAGAGGGGACCTCGGATTGGATAAGAAGAAAGGGGCAGTTCAGATTAATTGAAGGGCATGTTCGGTTTAACTTGGTTTTTGTTCCTATGGATGCAGGTTGATATCAATCTAGAATCGGGCAGTGAAATTGCTACCGGAAGTATTTTTTTAAACGGGGGACCGGTAAGGATGGTAACCGCCGAAAATCAGAAATTTCGGTCGAAATTTTAAAAAATCTTTTTTGAATTTTTCGGTTTTTTTTTTATTTTAAAAAAACAAATTTGAACAAAATTTAAGCAAATTTGATTTTTTGGATAAATTTCATCAAAACCGATTTTTCAGGGCCGGTCTTAATTCCTATCGGCGGTAACCGGTGAAATTTCGCCAAGATTTTTTCCCCTAGAATCGGGCCCGTTTGGAATGCGGGTGTGAATTTCTTGTGTTCCAAATGGGGTCTCCATATCACACTGCAGGAATAGGACTGAATTGCTATGGTTGATTATAGTACTACATACCATTATAGACGACCCATTCTAATGTCAAGTTCACTGAAATTTGGTCCGGATACAAGATAGTGCATGCCTAATTTTGGGTTGGCCACTAGTTTACGTCACATGATTGATCTGCTTTGCAGAAGTAGGGTAGTGTTTTTTTCAATGTATTCCTTGGTCATTTTGTTCCATTTGGTCTCCCCTTCGTCCCCTTTTTTCCTCTTCTTTTTATAGATTCTTTCTGTTCTTCAAGGTGGGAAGATGAAAATAGGCAATCATCTTGGTTTCCCCACTACTCATTGTCTGTTTTTCCTCTTCTTTTTATAGACTCTTTCTGTTCTTCAAGGTGGGAAGATGAAAATAGGCAATCATCTTGGTTTCCCCACTACTCATTGTCTGTTCTTTCTCTCCTCACTCTTTCCAATGTGAGAGATGAGAAGAGATCAATTATCCCCTCTCGTCCAATTTAGATACCACCCTAAAAACCAGGAGGATTTTGATATGAAAACACTTGTCATTATGGTTTTTAGGCAATTTCGCCATATAGTCTTAGAGAGATTAATATAATCAATGAAATCTATTATAATCATGAACTAAAGTGTTATATCATTCTTCGTTGCATTT
The DNA here is from genome assembly GCA_036346255.1 of Ampelocalamus luodianensis. Taxonomy (NCBI): domain Eukaryota; kingdom Viridiplantae; phylum Streptophyta; class Magnoliopsida; order Poales; family Poaceae; genus Ampelocalamus; species Ampelocalamus luodianensis. The sequence goes on from CM070621.1 coordinate 24,280,734, forward strand.
TGTAGAGAGTGACATCTAAATTATACTGGAACGGTAGGAGCGATTTTGAGGATTTCTCATCAAGGATTGGGGGGGTAGTGTCCCCTCAAAGAAGCGAGACAAGGTGAGCTCCTTTTTGACCCTTGTCCTTTTTGTAAAGCAATTGACTAGAGATTTTCCAAGGTAATACTACTTTCTGTCCAACATAGATGCTATTTTTTCAATTTTGATCACTTGTCGGTCACATGAAAATGACCTGACTAGATTCATCTTCAATAACATGAACTTTTAGCATATTATGTGTTAACTAGATGAAATCTCAGTCAACTTCTCTGGGAAGCAAACTAAAGCCCCCAAAACATCAACATAAACTATGTATTGGACACCACTAGCTCTCCTACTAGTGCTGGGATGATGTTACTGATGTGCCACTAGCAGTTTGGACTGGGGATAAAATTCCCGGCCGGTAACCGGCTACCGGACCCCCTCTGGGAAGATCAAAACCGGAACTACAATGTCCGGTTTAGCAACTTCAAAATTCAAATTTTGAATTTTAAATTTTGGACGAATTTTAAGCAAATTTAAGCGAATTTCAATCGAAAAAAACCGGTTTGACCGGTAACCGGGTAACCGGCCGATTACCGGTACCGCCGCCTGGCCGGGAAAATGCCCGGGAACAGTTACATGAACCTTGGTTTGAACTAACCACAGATGTAATTAATTCCAATGGTACGAAAGTTAGTGGGCAGCTCTTTCCCAATGTGATTGGCTAGCATAGTACCTTGCTAATTTGTCTTAATTTGCATATCAAAGTGCCATCCTCTCTCTTGATGTAAATTCAAAAGAAAAAACGATTCCACGACGTGGTAAAACCGGGTTTTTTGAGAGCTCCATCCAAGAACGAGGGATCAGAACATTTTGCTAGATAACAAGGCACCATAGTCCTCGAAAGACAAGGCACCGTAGTTTTCATGTTGTCAGAACTATTATGCATCTCCATTCTAAGCGCCTAATTTTCCCCATTTCCTTTGCACTACAATAAAAAGGACATAATTATGAATGAAATAGTAGGAATATTTGTTTGCTTGGACGAGGATGTCCTATCAAACTTGTGGGTTGTGGCAAATCTGTCCCCTACGTTTCGTACACATCTGAGAGGTTTGAGTGATGATTAGACTACAGATACTACGTTTGAGGAATCCTCGTATACCTTTAATTATCGGTAACTATCTAATCTCAAATTTGGCTAAGAAATTTATTATTCTATCTCAAATTCTTTGCATCCTAATCTCTCTGAAAGTTCTCCCAAAAAATATCTTGCCTTAAGATAGATGCTCCAAGATAGGGTACAAATATATGGATACGATATTTGAATATAAACTCCACAATAATTTTGGGGAGAACGCAAAGCATAAGATGTGATACTAATGCTTGATAACAGAGTCCATCACCACATCTAATTATCTAAATATATTCTTTTCAATGCCATTCTTAAAATTTCTGGTTAAACAAATTATGCTTCTCGGTCGATAGTAGAGATGTTGTGTCGTTAGGTTCATATTATGTATGTTCTCCTAAATGCATGTTCGACGATATCACTGGAGAGAGAGCAGATAAGATGAGCGTACGAACAACAATCTAAAATGGACAGAAACTAAGAAACTAATTAACAAAATAACCTGCATTCGACTAGTCATATATGCTCTGCTCTTATCGATTACTTATTTACTATATCCATACATTTATCCATTACATAGCACAAAAAAAATGCTTGGTCAGATTGTTATCTCTCAGTTGCTTAGCCACTCTAAAAGCAAAAGAATGGTCATATATATATATATATATATATATATATATATATATATATATATATATATATATATCACAATCTGTATATATCCAACAAAAGCACTGAAATGCGAGCTGCGTCAGGGCCATTAATTAGGCAACTTGAGGAGACTAATACCATCCAGACAGCTCGTGCTTGCTAGCTTTTGGGTTTTTGGTTGAAATGAACGAAGGCACTACAATATACAAAAATCTATTGGAAACCACTTCTTAGTGGGGTAATAGAGTTGTGGGTGTATTACTTCACCCAATAGGGTTCAATTCCTAGTGCCCACATTTATGAACACACGTGCGTTTTCAGTAGGAATTTTATGAGATTACGAATTTATTTCCGACCTCCATTTTTCTAGACATGCTAACGAAACGCACTCGCATGTACGTGCGTATGGTGTGCATACATGATAGCGTGTGTGCATCTTCCTTATGTTCATAAAAAAAAATACAAATCTATTGACGTACACTTACCCAGATCGCTATTTTTTATAACAACAAGAGGAACTTTAGATTGACGCCAATTAACCAGCTTTAGAGACTTCTTGCCGTAAAGAATCCTTCAAATGTGGGCCACTTACTAATCCATATTCACTCAAACTTTTAATTAGCACTTCAAAAGAAAGGCTGCACAGATGTACTAAGAATGGAACCGATGAATCTAAGCATGGTTTTGCATTCTGAACTGCATGTGCATGCAGTGTTTGGAATTTGGACAAGTATGCAGAGTAGAAGTGTAGAACCAAGTACTTCCCCCCTACATACAGTTGCAAGTACAAAGACGAAGAACTTAACCTCCGAACAACTCGAGTGTAAGCATCGGTTAAACCACAGCATGCATGCAGACCGTTCGAGTGAAGTCCCCTACTGTGCAATTAGCATCCATTAGAACCCGTACGTACGTTCTCCGTAGAAAGAGACACCACTATCGGACAAATGGTTAAGAAAACTTGCACTTCCTCTGCGTACTACTGCAGTTACTGGTTATTATTTACCTTTCCAAAAGAGAGGAAAAAAGATATACATAAGCAAGCCGGTCACTAGCATCCACCTACTTAAAACGTCAGTACATTCAGTACAACTATATATCACGGCCTGCAGTACCGTACGTACTTGCGATCTGTCACTATCGGTTGATCGATCGATCGATCGCTAGCTACAGCAAAGCAAGAATGCCGGATGTACACACTCTAAAAGCTGAATATTCCAAGCAGAAACGGAAGGCGAAGCAAAGCACACGCATGCGTGCCGTGCGTACGTACCTTTGGCCTGAAATGGTGAAATGGCTCAGACGCACGGCCGGCGAGTGTACTAGCTGGCCGGCTTGCTAGTACCACTTGCTATTGCGCTCTTGTTGCCGAGCACTTGAGCTGTTGCTCTGCCTTGCTCGGTTCGTGGACGCGGCCTCTATAAATAGGCGCGCGCGCGGCAGCACGCAGCGGAGGAAGCGGGCGTGCCGTGCGTACTTGCGGCCCGGTCGCGCGACGGCTTAAGGGCCCGGTGGATTTTCGTCCCGCTAGCTGCTGCTGCCTCCGCCTTAGCTTTGGACTCCACGCCGGAGCCGCAATAGCGCGGAGAAAATGTAGTTTAGTCGCTCGCCGCGTGGCCTCCACACGTCTGCGCATGTCGCTGCCGGACGCCGGATCCGGCGCTCCGGCCAGAACACCGCGCACCGGCCCGCCGTCCGACTTGTCAATTCCTCACTGGCCGTCGCGGCAGGAGCAGCCCAATCGGAGAGCGACAATGTGTGGGTGGGGCGTAGCGTGCGTGGGTGTATTGCATATTCCGTATACAAATCGAGGATATAGGTCACTAGGACGCCAGCAATGGAGAGCCTGGCCCACTTATCTAAGCCCGAGTCGCTTTCGTCTCCGCCCCAGTTTGCGCTTTCGACTGAGTCTCGTAATTGGGCTTAGTGGAGAGGAGCACTGCTGCACCGAGAGAGAGAGAGAGAGAGGGCGAGCTTTATCTCGGCCGCGCGGAATATGATGGAATCCGTGGGAAAGTTAGGTTGCCTTAGGAGAGAAGCCGGGGGTCAGTGAGTGAGTGTGGTGCACGCGCCTTCGGTATTTTTAGTGCTGAAGATCAGGGTCATCAAGCCGGAGCTGGGAGCATATACAATAGTGTGATATCAATTATCTGTAAATTTTATCACGTACGATACGAGATAATATGGATGAGAGAAGGGGAGTATAGAGAATTGAGACGTCTCTCATACAACAGTCAACTGTAATATAAGTAACAAGATATATTGTACATAAAAAAGCTGTTTGTAGAGATATATAAAAAATAATTTATTATAGAAAATATCTTTAGTGTTGTCTATAAATGACATATAGGTGTACTATAGATAATAGTTCTCATGATTGTTTTTGTCTGAATGCAGGGAAGGCTTTCGCATTAGGGCTAGGGTCAGTGGGCGATTGGTTGCTTGCGTAGGGACAAATAGTGGATTGGAGAAGAAGCTTCCGTCGACTATTCTAAGTATTTATCGTTATTCCACTGTAGCTTAAAAGCCTAGGCATGTAGAGATGGAAAGTCTGCCTTACCTCTTAAGAATTTCTGGCTCCATAACCGTTGAAACTATGAATGGTAATGTAGTTCTAGACCAGGGTTAAATTTTGTGAGCACTTACATGGAATTGCTCACCACTAATTAAGAGTTGCCAAGTGATATATCGCTAACACCTCTGTGCCTCAACACACGTTTCTTTCCTGTCGAAGTTTGTTACAAGCTTATACACAATGGCAGCACGAGGACTTGGGAAAGTTAGGTTGCCCGAGGAGGGGGGTCAGTGAGTGAGTGTGGTGCACGCGCCTTCGGTATTTTTATTGCTGAAGATCAGGGTCATCAAGCCAGAGCTGAGAGTATACAACAGTATGATATTAACTGTCCGTAAATCATATCACGTACGGTACAAAATAATATAGATGAGAGAGAATGAGTATGGAGAATTGAGATGCTTCTCATACAGTGATCAACTGTAACATAAGAAACAAGATATATTATACGTAGAGAAAATATCTGTAGAGACATATAAAAAAGATAACTCATCGTGGAAAATGTCTCTATCCTTATCTATAAATGACACATATGTATACTGTAGATAACAGTTCTCGTGATTTTTTTTGGTCTGAATGCATGGAAGGCTTTCACATTAGGGCTAGGGTCAGTGGGCGAGTGGTTGCTTGCGTATGAATTGTTACGCTCACCTCAGGGCGGATGCGCTGTAGCCTGTAGGTGCTACCGACAAATAGTGGATTGGAGAAGAAGCTTCCGTCGACTATTCTAAGTATTTATCGTTATTCCACTGTAGCTTAAAAGGCTAAGCATGTAGACATGGAAAGTCCGCCTTACCTCTTAAGAATTTCTGGCTCCATTACTGTTGAAACCATGAATGGTAATGTAGTTCTAGACCAGGGTTAAATTTTGTGAGCACTTACATGGAGTTGCTCACCACTACTTAAGAGTTTCCAAGTTATATATCGCTAACACCTCTGTGCCTCAACACGCATTTCTTTCCTGTCAAAGTTTGTTACATGCTTATACACAATGGCAGAACGAGGACTCGGGTAACCATTTGCCAATGTCCTTTTGTTACTCTTGATGTGCTGTACCACTCTTATAGCCTACGAAAACTTACGGTCATTTCTTCTAGAATTTGCCCTGATTACTAGTTTCGCCCATATACCGACCCTCTTGTTTAAACTTTTTGTCTGATTTAAAAGCAAAAAAAGCCCGAACCTAAACAAAAGGGTGGTTTTTTTGTCATGTTTATAAAAAATTTAAGTCAATTTAAACTTAAAAGCCATAAGCTATGGGAGAAGTGTTTTTTTTTTTTTTTTGCGGAATAGAATATCTTTTGCCACCGAACTTTGTTAAAATTACTCTCAAAATGCCATTGGTATATAATTGCAAGCCGTTTCGTTTTTTCTAATCGATTACAATCTTCCCCAACCCGACGCTCCTACTCTCGTTCCCCAACCCGACGCCGCCGGCTCCCGTTCCCCCTCCCGAACGCCGCCGCCTCCCATCTCCCTCCCAACGGCGCCGCTCCCTCTCCCTCCCGACGGCGACGCCTCCCCCTCCCGTTCCCCATCGCCGCCACCTTCCATCTCCCCCCTCCTGAACGCCGCCGCCTCCCATCTTCCCCCCTGAGTGGTGAGTGGTGACTGGAATGACCAGATCGATTGTCAGCATGGACATTTGCATCCGGCGAAAAAGGTTATACAAAATTGACATGTAGTTTTCTCCATCGGTTTCCGCCCATTTTTCCTCGATACAAATAAGGGATACATATGAATGGGAGTCATTCATGATATTCTGCTCGTCAAATATGCCAATCGAATGGGAGCGAATACCATGATCGCAATTTTTTCACCATCTCCCCTAGCGTTCCCATCAAGTATTTACTGTGGTGTGGCACAACTTAGGATCTCTTCCGCCAACAATAGCAGCACGAAGCAGAATCAGCTGCAGTACAAAGCATAAAGGTTCTTTAAACTCTTAAAGGTATTTCAGACCTTTCATTCTTCACACATAACTCAATAAGCCAATATCCTACAAAAAGTCGGATTACCAAACAACAAAGTTTGGCTTAAAAGCTTAGAGGCTTATAAGTTGATTAAACCAAAAATTGGCTTTAAGCTAAAAGCCAAAAATCTAAGCTTAAACAAAGAGAACCACAGACTCTTAGCGAAATGGTCTTTCAAATCATGTAATATGTTCCTATCATGCACACAGACTACCCAAGCATGCAAGCAACAACTCCTTACATCTGCAAAATTCATGGAACGAAGTTTTTGGCTATTTTAACACTGTTACACATTAAAAATTACAAATCTAATCTCTTTACAAATAAAATATAAAAATAACACTACAAATATACAACAGGCGACCTATATCGCCTGCTACACCTCGTCCTGCGACACTGGTCTATCGTGCCCCGTCACCCTGCACCCGGCCTGCCACGACTCCAAGCTCCTGCACCTGCCTGCCGCGTGCCCAGGGCCTGCAGGCGCCTACCGCACCTGGGGCACTGCAGCTCGAGAGCTGATGATATTTTCACTGCTTTTCACTATTTTGTACTGCACACTCACTGTTTTGCACTGTAGGTACTGTTTTGAGCACGGGAAAAAAATCATATGAGACGGGGTCTATTGCAAACCATGACACGTGTCAGCACAGATCTTAAAGCGTTCATCCCACTAACTACCCATTAGCCAGGGATTCCGTTCCTTTAACCCACCCCACTCATTCCCGATTCACTTGTCAAAACATCTCGTTCACGAATCGGCAATCACGTTGTCTCCTGCGTTATTCGCGTCGCCGCCTCCGTAGCCCGCACCGCCCTCGGCAGCCAAGCCATCGCCGCTCGTCTCCCCGCGCCACCTCCTTTTTTGGTCGCCCATGTTGATTCCCCTACTCCCCCCGCCCCGTCGTTTAGTCTCCGCAGCAGGGAGACAAGATGATGCCTGATATCGCACAAAGTATCAATTCGGCGAACTCAACTGGTGAACAACAAATTGGTGACAAAGTGATGATCCCTAATCATGTTTATGAGGATGATCCTGGCAAGATTGACAGTGATAAAGTAGAAAAAAGTGTTGCAGCAAATTTGGAGGTAAGCCTTGTGCGATCCAGAACTATATTAAGGAATAATGAAAGATCTATACAATAACACTGTCATGTTTAGTTAAACGGAAAGCTCTATACAACATTTATTTACATCAAGAAAATGCACTAGTTGATAAAATGGCATCCAAGGTGATATTTACTTTGTCGTATGAGAAGGAATGGGTTAAGATTATGTTTCCTTTACAATTTTACCTTGGGATTCTACTGCTCATATTATCGGTGAATTATAAATAAATCATAACTAATATTGATCCATTGGATCAAAAGGAATAAACACCTCGTATTAAATTGAGTGTACCGTAAAAACACTCATTTTTCATAGTAGATTCACAAGTAATTGAAAATGTAACTAACATATGTGTACATGGGGCAATCAAACCGTATCATCAGAAAATGTGCCAAGGGTCGGAATATGCTTTGCATCAGAAGAGGCGTACAACTTCTATAATTCGTATGCTAAAACGACATGATTCAGTATTCGGTGGTGCCACAAGAAATCTAGAGCAGACAACACTTTAACTTCCAGATATTTACCGTAACGCCCCTATTTTTTGGACCATTAAACCTTTCACAATAGCTCAGTATGTGCAGTTGTGAAGTAAGAAGAATCACAAGCAAACTTTCGATTAATAAAAACCAAACTTTTATTACATAAGATGAAGGCATATCAACCGGTTTTAACACCGACATAGGCATCTAAGCCTAAAGTTAATATATTACAAGACAAAAGAACTTCAAACCACAGGCACACTTGCGCGGTCGAAACCTAGTAACAGTAATCATTGCCTTCTAGAGATTCACCAAAACCTTCTTCATCCTGATCCTCGAGGTTTTCCCAGGTTTCCTCTGTAGTTGATATTGCAAGAATGAGTACACAACCGCACTTATCAAGCCACATGGAAAAGCTAAATAATTACATGCAAGGAGTTTGATGGATTGTTTAGGGTTTACCATAGCAGGAATATGTGGATGTATTATTTGAGATAAAATAGTTTATCTTTTATAACAGTAAAACAATGATAAATATAACATCAGGGGTTTACTCAATAATTGCAATTACCATATTAGCATCTCAAAAACTCTACTTATACCTCATGTACTGGAATCATCCATGAACACAGCTTCATTAACCAGAAGTATGACGTATTCGAATACCTTTGGTTATACTTTACAGAGTTGCCCAACTTTACCCACAAGATACCTCACACTCATATTGCCATGCAATATAAATGCAATACGTTAGCATGCGACTGAGTTGAGATAATAAAGTCTTTTCACTGCTCAAACCTTTCTAGCCTCTACCAGTAGGTTTGTAACATCCAAAAGTGCTGTTACTAAAATAAAATAAAATAAAATTATTGTTTCATTGGTTTTTTCTGAAATTTGAAAGAGTTTGATTGCCTTATTTGAATTTCTAAAGTTGTAAAGGTCAAAATTTAAAATTTATTTGAAGTTCTTGAAGTTTCAGTGGGTTTGACCTGAAAAACAAAAATTTAAATAATTTCTAGAATTTCCTGAGTTTTTAAAAGCTTTTTCTAAGTAATTTAAAGCCAAAACAATTTATTTTGCAAAATTAATAGCTAACTTTAGATTGAAAATAGTTTTATTAAATCCAAAATAAATAAGAGAATTTCTGTGAATTTTCTCATAATTTTTGGATGTTATTTGCTATTTTCTAAAGCCATTTTCTAATTATCCGAAATAAATCAATTAATAAAGCAATTTTAAAACCCAAAACACCCTTTGGGCCAAATCTCCAGCCCGGCCCATTTCTTTTCGCGCACACGCGGCCCAGCCGGCCCGCTCCTCCCGCACGTTTTCTTCCCCCTCTCGCCCCCACCATTCGATTAGCATCGGACGACATCCACGCCTCCACGCCACCCCCTCTCTCCACCGTTGGATCAAAATCCAACCCCACCCGCACCTCTCTCCTTCTCTCTTCACCATATGCAAACTCGGCCGTTGGATCAAGAATCCATGGTCAGATCTCCGTGTGACGTTCGGACGACCGAACGTCTCAGCCGATGACAACCGTTGGATCTAAATCCAACAGCCACCAAGCTTCCACGTCACCCCGCCTTCCCCGCGCTGTTGAATGCAAATCCAACAACCCACACCTTTCGTCCTCCCCGTTTCTTCTCCGTGCGGCCGAGTCAATCCGCCGCCATTAGCGCCCGCGGGAGCTTCGTCTCCGCCGTGATTTCCTCCCCCTCCTTCCACGCGTGTACATGAATTCAAACCCCGGCATCTTGCTGCGCCCGTCACGGCCATCACCCTTCCATTCCCGGCATCGAATCCCCGCGATTTCTCCGGAAACCTCGCACGGCCCTCATGCTCTACACGTCGCCTCGTACCCTCCCGCGCCCTATAAAGGTGCGCCCCGGGATCACCTATCCCGCCTCACTTCAGCAACACCACCCATCGCTCCCCTCCTCGCTTCTAACACCCGCAATTTGAAGCTTTTCGCCGGTGGTGAACCTCCGGTTATTCTTCAATTCCGGCACCCCCGTCGACACCCTGCCCTCGTCTTCGCCACCATCGGCATCACCGCGTCGCCGCGAACCCAGTGCCACCACCCACTCGCCTCTAGGACCTCCGGAGCCCCTTCATCGCCGACGACCCTGCACCGCCGCCGCTAACTCTCCTCGCTGCCGGCCATCCGGGCACGCTCGGACGCCGCAACGGTGAGCAACAACACCCCCGCACACCCCTCCTGCTTTTGGCACCCTCGCGAGACCTTGCCGGGCCGTCATTCGACGGCGAGCTCGCGCCCGAGCCGCCGCCGGCCTTGCGCCACCGTGGCTTGGCCACCTCAGCACCACCGTGGCTGCAACCTCGGCGCCATGTCGCCACTTTCGCACACTGTAAGATCGAGTAGGCCGACTAGAGGGGGAGTGAATAGGCGTTTTAAACTTTTATGCGCTAAAACCGATTCCTAATGCGAAGCTAATACAAAAACTGTTTTGCACAATTAAGGCATAAATCCACTAGGCTCAACTAAGTGCACCAACAATATAAGTCTATTGATAATAATCAATCAAGCATGGACTTGTAAGTAATTCAATTTAAACAATGTAAATAACACAAAGCATGGCAAGCATTCATACATAATGAATAAGCAATTTAATACAAGAAACATAAATTGCGATAAGTAAAGCTCAAGAATGCAAACCACAATGACACGGTGATGTTTTACCATGGTGTTCGGAGACTTGCCGTCTCCCCTAATCCACGTTGAGGGAAACACAAACCAATTGGGCCGGCTCCACGAATTAAGCCTTCCTCCGAGGTATCAACACCTCGCTCCACTAGGGTTGCTCTTACTCCACTCCGGAGATGGCGCGCACCAAGCCACTCACAAACACTGGGCCTTCTCACAAGCTTCACTTGAGAAGATCACCGGACCACAACGCCTCCACGCCGTCTAGGTGTCGGCAAACACCAAGAGTAACAAGTCTCCAACTTTCACTTGAACCAATCAAGTATCAAAGCTCTCGTGGATACTAAATCCACCACCTAATGCAACACATGCAATAGGATTTGCCTCTCAAACCTCACTAAGTGCAACACATGCACAAATGGGAGTAGAGGGCTTGCTCTTAGCTTAAAAGAACTCAATGGGATGCCAAAGATTACCTCTCAACCGGCCAAGGGGGTATTTATAGCCCCCACAACAAAAACTAGCCGTTGGGAGCTGAAATTAGCAAAAACTAGCCGTTACAACAAAGGTGCGGTACTACCGTAGTTTACGGTGGTACTACCGCTCTGCGGTACTACCGCTGTTATAGGGCGGTACTACCGCAGCCCAATTTTCAGCACAGACGACACTCGGTAAAAAGGTCATAACTTTTGACTCCGATGTCGGAATTGAGTGATCTTGGACTCTATTGAAAGCTTATTCAGAGGGCTACACAACCCACCTATTTGATTGATCTCAAACACATTTGATCAAATCAAAAAGTATAACTCAAACGAGCCACTACCATGGTCTAAGTTCAAAGACTTAGCAACAAACAATCTTAGATCATGTCAAGTGAATACACATGAATCTTAACCATTTGCAAAACACATTTGCAAACTTAGATCATGCCACAAGGAGTAGGTACATGGACTTCAATCATTTGCAAAACACATTTGCAAAGCATAGTCACATGTTACAAGGATTAAATGCATGAGCTTCGGCTATTTGCAAAACACATTCGCAAATAATAGCATCATGCCACGATGAGCTAGAGCAAGTGAGATTGAGCTATCAACACATGATGAGACTCAAGCTACTAGACAAGACCCCTCTTAATAGTACGACAACCTATACTAGCAATCCGGTCTTCCAACCAAACACCAAGACCGGTAAAAGACTAGGAACACATCCTTAGCCCTAACTAGTCATACCTTTGCCTTGACCATCCACTTGAAGCTTGATGACTCACATCCTTGCTTCATGTCCGGGTCATCGTCTTGATATGCATCAACCCATGATGCATCTTTTACTTGACCTCAATCAACACATGATGAGTCTTCTCTTGACTTGTTGATCAACTCATGATCATCTCTTCTTCGAGATCTTGATATGCATCAACACATGATGCATCATCTTCTTGAACCTTGACTTGATGACAATCAACTCATGATGTCATCCAAAGTCTTCATCACCCTGGAACATAACCTATTCATCCAACTCATGGAAAATGTTAGTCCCACAATGTCATTAACATTAATTAACAAGATATACCTGCATAAATGCTTCTAAACAAGTCATTACTGACAGGTGCGGTATTACCGCCAACTAACATCGGTAATACCGCTCTCCGGTAGTACCGTTTCTCAGATGCGGTACTATCGATTTCCACAGGCTCGAGAAATACAGAAAAACACCTTCTCTGTAATTTACATACCGCTACAACAAACGGAACAACCGGGTTGCGGTAGTTCCGCCAACACATGTGAAGTCATACCGCTACGCGGTAGTTCCGCCACATGACTCCGGTACTACCGCACATCGATAGTACCGCTTACCAAATGTGGTCATACCGATTTCTAGTGAAATTCTTCCAAAAGCTTTTCGAAATGCAATGCATGACTCCTTTGTCTTGAGCCATGTTAATCTTTTATCACCTTTGTATTTCCTATTCATATCATCATTCAAACTCCGGGACTAAGCCCTGAAAACATCTTAGCACACACATTAGTCCCACAACACAATTGCAAATAATTGAATATAAAGTGACATGAGTATATATGAACTACACAAGTTATATATACCATAAGTATATACAAACTACAAGTTGTATATACTAAATATGAGTGTATACGAACTACACAAGTTGTATATACTCATATGAATATATTAACTACACAAGTTAAATATATTCAAAGATATATTTCGAAGTAAAGATCCTTAATATATGTGGAAAGAGAATATGGATCAATATTAATGAAACCACAAAATATAGAATGAACTCCCCCTAAATGTGTGCATACACAAATGTGTAATGGAAATATATGCACATATCCAAGTTAACCTTTTTGGTGGAGTTTAACCTATATTTTGGATCTGAGGAATGCAACAAGATATAATAAGAAGAAGTAGAATGCATACCTCTTGTATTTTCATCTTTATATCCAAACAAGACTAAGCAATAGATAATCAATAGAATTGTTAGTATCACAAATAGATTTGTCATTAATGAATACATACCTGTTTGGATTTTTGCTTTTATATCCAAGCTGAGACTAAACATGATATAACAATAAGAGTGTTAGTCTCATAAGTGTATTTATCATTAATCACCAAAATACTTCATTAACACATAATGGCGGGTCTAGATCCTTCACACACGTGGCCTTGCCATCGCATCACGCCCCACGCTGCTTGGCGCCAAAGAATTGCTGTATTGTCTTTGTGGACGCACCCACCATGGTCCGTTGACCGGACCCTGGACTTGGTGCATTGACCAAGGGGCCCACATGTCAGCCACTGTGGCATTTTCTCCGAATTGTTTTAATTCGGAAATTCCATGCTGACGTCATGCTTGCGTAATAAATCCATTTTTCTTTAGAAAAATAAATCAGAAAAATCAAGAAAATCCTTTTTAGGGTTTTAATTGGGTTTAAATCTTCCAGAGCCCATATCTTTTGCATCCAACTCCGATTTGGGTGATTCAAATTTCTAAATTTATCTAAATTCAAGATCTAGCCAACTAAACCAAAATTATTTAATTTGGAGTTTATTTGAATTGTTATTTGAATTTTGTTTGAATTTAGCTTATTTTCACGTTAGATTTCGACGCCATTTGGGAGCAGCGTTCAATCAAGCAAGGCAAGTTATACCCTTGATCATATCGATCCCATTATTTTAAATTTATTTAATTCTATTTTTAAATTACTATTGCATGCATAATTTTTATCCAGTTATTTTAATCTCCTGTTTAAACATTTAGTTATTCCAATTCCTTGTGTATAGCCAATTTGAATATTGATTATCATTTCCTTGTCACCATTAGATAAAATAATATTGGAAATAATTAAATACTTAGCCAATGCCTAGATCAAATCTTGTATTTGGGAAGTTTTTAGCCAAATATTTCAAATTTGAATTAAATTGGATCTATGGTATTGTTTTACAATAAAAGGTTTATAAAATGCATTTACCTGGAAAATAAAATGAAAATGGGTTTGGACTTAGGCATAATGGATGTTTGGTGGGTGCATGTTCATGCACGGGCTCAATCGGGTATGGTTGAGGCCCATGGGTTTTGTTGGAAAGTTGCCCTAATCAGTTAAGGACCGGTCTTCGAGTGCATGATGCTAAGCCATACCGTACCACCACATGTCCTCAGTATGGGGAGTAGGACCTGACTGACTAATTTGCAAAGTTCCATCGCGGTCGATCCAACTGTTTCAGTGGGTTGTCTTTCATGACTATGTTATCCCACCTCGCTCAAGAAGGGGATCGAACCCGGAGGTATTCATTCCAAAGGGGGTGGCGAAACCTTAGAGAGGGTAGACTGCGGAAGGATGGCGCATTGTAAAAGCCTTGACACATGCTCTAGATTGCTTACCTAAGGTAGTGAGCGGTGGTATCGACGGATACCAAACAAACTAGAGAAGTCGTGTCTTGTGGGTAAAGCTGTACAACCTCTGCAGAGTGTAAAACTATTCGAATAGCCGTGTCCACGGTCATGGACATGCTAGCAGAACTGCTCAAAGTTAGACTTTGGTTTTACTTGAAAAAGACTTTTCCAAACTGGTTTATCCAAATGGGATTTGGGCAGGAAGCCATGTGATAGGAGGGTATCTGTTGGACCGAAAAAGGCGACTAGAGGGGGGGTGAATAGGAGCACAAACTCTTTTTCTCCCAAATCAAATTCAATACGAATCTCACTCTCTAATGGCTATGAAAGCTATGAAGATCAATTAATCAAGCACAGCGGAAGACTTGTATTGAATCCAATTAAAACCCCGAAGCAAAATCAACACAAGACCAAAACACCAAGTCTCGGGCGGTCTGACCTCTCACGAGGGCGGTCAGACCGGTTGGCCTAGCGGTAGGACCTCTCCTAGCGGTCGGACCTCTCTCTCGGGTGGTTAGACCTCTAGTTCAATGAACAGTGAAATCAGCACGAAAAACCAAAACACAAATTGAGCTAACTTTTGATTCGTGCGTCCAAACCTCATGAAACTTGACACACACCTTCTCAAGGATGTCAGGAACCTATTCCAATCAACGATCGTGAAGATCCTTGCCAAGTTCAGACCTTTTTCCATTTGAGTGAAGGTGGTTCAAAAACCGAGTCAAAAACAAAATCTGATCTAGAGACTTGCTCGTGGGTGATTGATGATCAAGATGACCCTAGATGGGTTCCCACATGTTGCAGCAAGTTAGATCACAGCAAGAAACCAACCAAAAACTCGCGGATCAAAGAAAGACTCAAAATCACCAAATAGAGATAAAGAAAGCAAATGAACTCATCTTTGAGAGAACTTTCTTTGGATTGATTTGATGTGGTATTGGTTTACAGCCACTCCATCAATGGAGGACAAAGACTCAATACATGAGCACGAAATCAAATCGAACTCTCTAGAACCCTAACCTCCACTACTCCTCTCTCTAAGCAAACTAGGGTTTCAAACACAAGAAAGGGTTGAGGGGGTGCAGCCACCTCCCTCCTCTATTTATAGTGGAGGCCTAGACCTTATAGAAGAGTTTCCATAATGGGCTCCCGTTAAGGCCCAACACAAACGGGTCACACACGCACGCATTTTAAAGCGCCATCTTCATCTCCTCTTGACCTAATCCGCTTCTCCAACGCACCGTCTTGCGCCGCGGGTTGGCAAAAGGTAACCAAGGCGGTATTTGGTAAAATTACCAAAATACCCCTTCTCGATCTTTTTCGAAGACCGAGTCCAATCTTCGCGAAGCAGTCTTATGCTCTGCCACGTGTAGGTTGATCCAACGGCTCTCATCATGTCGGCAAGTCTCTCCCATCTGGCTCCCACCGAAACCACCATGGAACTTGCACCGACCCCCGCGCCGCTTGATCCAACCCGTCGCACCGAACTGCCCGTTCGGTCACCTTTGTCCCTTTTGCGCCATGCTTGACTCCAATGACTTCTCCCGGCATCGTCGATCGTTCTGAACCTCAGCTCTCCAAGCCTAGTCCCGATCATCCTCGCCGTTGACCGTCGTTGACCACCAAGCAACCTGCACAACAATAGACAAGCAAATCGAAACCGGGAACAAGTTCTTCACAACTTGACCCACGTTAGTCAAAACACCCATGAGATTGACCTAACACCCAACACATTGCTGCCAAGAAGGCCAAGAAGGCTTAAGTCAAAACGGTCGGACCGCCAAAGATGGCGGTCGGATCGCTCCGTTGCTTGGTCGACCGCCACCCATGACTTAGCCAAATTCCAGCTTGGAAATCCGCAACCTCTCTGGAAATTTCAAACGAATAGAACTTTTGTCTGGAGGCTCCAAAAATTATGGGACCAGGAGCAGTAGAACCTCCTCTCTTGCCTACACCCTCTATTTTTTGCCCAACTCAAAAATCCACAGCCACTTACATGGCGGTCGGCCGCTTCGCCAATGTAGCCGATCGACCACCACACTGGTTGGTCGGACCGCCGCCCTGGCCAGTCTGACGGCCAGTCTTTCAACCCGGAGCTTGACCCGAACCACGGACGGTCTGACCGCCACCATGGCCGGTCAGACCGCCTGAGGCCTGACAGAACTTGAACTTTGTCGAAAACGCTTGTTTCCGCAAACCTTCAACGTCATTGCCAATTGTCACATCATCCTAAGATCATGAGCATATCCCCATGATATCCACAGTATCCTTCACCATTCATGTGTGAATGTTATCTGACTATAAGATTGAGAATTTATAAAATGATTTGTAGTTATAAAGTAACTGCTTTGGAACTTAGTACAAGTATTTAAAGAAAATGCTGCTTTATGCAAATCAACCAATATGCCATCCTTTGTTACATCCATATATGCATGTCATTCTGATATTTGACGGGTGTAACTTGCGAGCATGGTAGTTGTGCTCATACTTGCTTTATGCAAACAAAATTTCAGAGGAGAAAGATTTTGCTACCGATGTGGATCCCGACGACTAGTCCGCTACCCCAGTCGATTGCTTGTGGCAGATTAATTAGACCCTACTTCTTATTCGTCTTTCGTTGTGTTTATTTAATGTTGGCTTGTAAGCCTCCTTTGTAATAAACTCTGTTGATTATTAATAAAGTTGTGATATGAATTTGTTACCACATTTGTTTACTGTGTGAACTAGCTACTGATCATGGGACTAGTTCAGAAATGCACAGCGGATCTGGGATGTTACTTCCGGGTCTGACAAGGTTCATGGTCCATACAACCCTCGGGAGACCACTGGCCAATAGTGGAACTCACGCCCCGATGCTAACGGGTCCACACTGTTGTGTAGACCAGCGAGTGTCCTTTCAGGCCTACTCCTGTCTCACCCCTGTTCCACGGCTGCTCTATCACACAAGAACAGGCACTTATCCTCTAGATATTCAATTGGAAAGAGTAGTGTACTAAGCCAAGGTGAAATGACCACCCCTGTGGTTGAGCGCTTACTGTGTCTGTTACTTGGCACAAGGTTCTTGTCTTTATCTGTCTTACAGTGAGGCGATGGACCAACACCAACTCGTGGCTGTCCATCTCCAGATCTCACATTCGACTCACTTTTATCAAGTCTATTGGGTTTTTCAACCTCCTGGTCTCAACCCTCAACTCTCCATTAAAACCACTGGCGACCAATACTCTTTTCTAGAATTTAAGAACATATTTTTGTGACAAAGCTAAATATCTAGTTATCATTTTATGTAACCTAAACTTGTCAAAGTGAATATGGTCTACGAAGAATAGATGGGCTTGTATGTGGAGTAACAGGATTTATCTAATTATCATAGCATTCAAAAGTATTATTTCAATATTAAACTAATTGGCGTAAATATGTTAATGAAAGTAATAATATAATTACATAAAATATAGGTTCAAAATGATCAAAGGAATACGACTTGCCTCCTTACACAAAGTCTTCTATTAACTCGTCTGGTCCCACATTTTTCAAAGTTTGGTTGTCATGGTCGTGACCTAACGCAGATTAAAATAATCCAAATAAAATGGCCGGCTCAACAAGGAATGAGCTGGGAACAACATGCAAGCAAAAGGATGGTGAATATGATTTATTTGGAGCTTAAATGGGTTGAACAGAGTTGATAAATGGATTCACGGGCTCGAGACAATCGAAATGGATATATAATGTGGAATTAGGGTTTTAGGTGAATAGTGTTAGTTTACACTATTCATAATGGGTTAGGGTTTTATGAACAGTGTATGGTCTGAGTAGTAATGGGTCAGGTTTGGGTTGTGAACAATAATGGGTTTCACTATTTTTGGGTTGTGAATAGTGATGAACAGTGTTGTATCTCTTCGGGTTGGGCTTTGAACAGTAAATGTCGCATAGTGTTGAGCTAGGCCCAATATGCAAATGGGCCAGAGGCCAACTGGGCTAGCTCAGAGCTGCGCACGACCTTAGAGCTAGTGCACGCTCCATGGCGCCCGAGCCGGGGAAAGAGAAGTCGGTGGCGCTCCCGGCGGCGGCGAGGAGAGGGGCTATGAGCATCTCCTCACCTTGCTTAACTCATTTTTGGGCTTCGCGCGACTGGGGTGGCTCAGAGGTGATGCGGCGACGGGGGTGGCGCATGGCCAGAGCAGAGGGAGAAGGCGGCGGTGCTACCGTGAGTTTCCGGCCAAGGTGACCGACGCTTGAGCTTTAGTGGGTGGCGGGGGTTTCGGGAAAGGTGGAGGGGAGGTTTAGGGTACACCAAGGCGCGCTGACCATGTGCACCGTGGGTGGCGCGGCGATGCGGGTTGGTGCTAGTGAGGCTCCGACGAGGGTAGGGGTGGGAGATGGTGGGGGAAAGGAGCGGGGTGGTGAGGTGGAGCTAGTGCCGAGGTTGGGAGAAAAAGGGAAGAACGAAATCGACAAATTTAACCTTTTGCCTATCGGGGAAGAAGAATAGGGCGGTGGCACTTCTTGAAATTGGCCGGCATTGGAGGGGAAAGGGGCAGTGGGAAGGTGCTTTGGTGGGAGGTGATGGTGAAGGCGTGCTCTAGAAGGGCTTTTATAGCCGGTTGAGAGGCGGTGGGAGCAGTAGGGCGACGACAACAGGGAGGCGGTTGCGGCAGTGAGGTGGCGGCGTGTGTGGCTATGCGGAAACTACTCTAGAGAAGGGGGGAAAGCAGGGGTGAGGTGGCGAAGCTCTTGGCGCAACTTTGGCGTAGAGTTGGTGGTGCTGACGGGAGCAAGGGCAAAGGCAGTGCAAGGGAGATGATGCGAGGAGGAAGAAGGCAATGATGAGGGCGCACGAGAGGAAGAAGGCGCCTTCAGGCTTGCAAAAACGGGAAAACCAGAAGGGAAAGCGGAAGGAGGGCAAAGCTTTCTGAATTGGGAAAGAAGTTCAAAGTCAAGCTAAAAGTTTGAAAAACTTTTGAAATCCTGGATTTTTGGGTTATTTCATTTACTTTGTAGCAATGAAGGTGTGAAGGCTACTAATCCAACACATGAAACCAATTCTACATCACTCGGGAGGGTATTTGGAAGATACCGAAAGTTGAGCTTGATCACAATCATCATCTTGTAAGTCCGGATAAGACCAACATGCGTAGGTCGCAACGTAAATTGTTAGATGCTGATCGGCACATAATCAACAAAATGCGGACAACGGGGATAAGGCGATCTGAAGTATACATTTACTTTAAACAGTGGTATGGTGGAGCTCAAAATGTACCCTTCTTACAGATGGATTGCAATAATTACGTTAGAACTGAGCGCAAGAAGTACCAGAGACCAAAGATGCACACACACTATTGGAATATTTGAACAATAAACAAGCTGAAGATCCTTCATTTTTTATGCGGTGCGGTTAGATGAAGAGGATGACAAAATATCTAATTTCTTCTGGGTTGATGGACAAGTTATCATGGATTATTCTTCCTTTGGGGATGCTGTTTCATTTTATACCACCTTTCAAACAAATAAGTTTGAAATGCCATTTGCTCCTCTACTTGGATCTAACCATCACAAGCAGATTACTATTTTTGGTATAGCATTATTATATTATGAAACAACTGAGTCGTTTGTGTGGCTTTTTAACACATTCCTACAAGCAATGTCCAGTAAGCAACCTGAAACAATATTCACTTATCAGTGTGCTGCAATTTCAAAGGCGATTGCAATGGTATTCCCAAACACAAGCCATCGTCTTTGTCTATGGCATATATACCAAAATGCTGCTAAACATCTTAGTCATGTTATTTCTAACCATCCACAATTTCTTTCTGACTTCAAGAGTTGTGTATATGAAGATAGGTCAGTGTTACATTTTGATAAGAAATGGCATGATTTGGTGGTTACTTACAAGCTCGAAGGAAACTCTTGGATAGAAATTCTGTACAAGTTGCATGAGAAGTGGGCTACTGTCCATCGGCGTGATTCTTTTAGTGTAGACATGACATCAACACTAAGAAATGAAGGGATGAACAATGTGATCAAGAAAGCTTTTCGCAAAAAAAACTCTCCCTTTCGGAACTTCTAAAAGAATATGACAAGTGTGTCGCTCGTCTTCGCCAGAAAGAAAAGTATGAAGACTACAAGTCACACCCTACCGAACAAGTACCATGTATCTCTAACTTAGCTTTGTTGAAGACTGCAGCTAAATTGTATACAAGACCCTCTATTTTGATTTTGAAAAGGAATTCCATAAGCAATTTGGTCTCTCATGCAATCTATTGTTCAGTGAAGGGACACAACACTTACAAGGTGACAGCTTTTGATGACAAGGATGATGAAGCAACAGTGGTTTTTTACTCAACAGCTTTGGATATATCTTGTTCTTGCAAGTTGTATGGCTGTATAGGTATATATACATGTTGCATAATTTTCCTAATCTAATCGACTATGATTTACCTTAACAAAAGCATATATATCATATAGGTATCTTATGCAAGCATGCTCTGAAAGTTTTCTTCTGTTGCAATACCGTCACCTTGCCAAGTCAATACATATTGAATAGATGGACAAAATATGCAAAACAAGATATGTTTTCTTCTAAAACACCAAGCGACAAGGATTGCTTAGAATCTCTCTATGCACATATTTCTCGAAAGATGTTATCACTTGCATTGAAGTGTAAACCTTCAAAGGGGTTCTGGGATACCTAAACAATGGTATTAATAAGTTGGCTTTGGGATCAGACGACTTGCTTAGTAAGGTAAGCTTGAATGAAAAAGAGGATCCAGAATATTACCTTGAGTTTACTGAAGATGTTGCCAAAACACAGGTGTCATTTAGAGCTCCTATACAGAAAAAAGGTTCGATGATTAAAAGATCGAAATGTTTACATGAGAGACGAAAGAAAAGCAAAAAATAAAGCTACACAAAAGAAAGGTACTAGTTATTTTTCTATATCCAAATAAGTAGCAACACTTCACCCTGATTATATATATATATACACCATGTGAAAGAGAAGGTGCAAGTCATTTAACAGAGGCAGGTCCAAGGGAATCAACAAACGTAGATCCAGATGGACATTTAGAATTCGCTGTAAGATTAATAGAAAATATTTCAATCATGTCGTCCATAAGTTTTTTACATTGGCATCTAATCTTATTTTTCATTTTCTATATCGGCATAGGGATCATTGAACTCAAATACTTGTGTTGATAATATAACTCCATGATCAGCAACAGCCATGACATTTGGTGATTATCCTGCAATGTTTGTTCCGACTATCCAAGGAGAATTTACAAGTCTATTATGTCAAGATCATGGAGGTACAACAACAATGCCTCCTGTTCGGCGATTAGATTTCAATGAAAAAGCTAGTACATCAAGGTTCGAGGAGTGACATATCTTCATGAAACAAATGAAGTAGCATGTTTGCTTACTTGAGCAAAAGTGTGTTTTTGATTTATTTTTTGTTTGTGGGAGTATTCAAAATTCTCTATTGTGATGTTGTTGTATGCCCAAACCTGAACTGATAATTTTTGTGCTTCTGCATGCATGCATTCATCATTCTGGAACATGACAATTTGCTAGTGCCATTTGGTTGCATGCTAAGCAAATAAACAGTACCAGGTTGTTGCTGCTCGGTTGCTAACTGTTGGTTGTTGCATCAATTCCTTGTAGTGTCAGGTTTTTAAAAACTTGCACAGTGTCATGTTATGTAGTTTCATATCATCAATGTGGCCAAAATACATGTGAACGATCAGGTCATACATTCAAAAATGCAAGCTGAAACATGACCAGAGCTTCATTAATTAAATAAGTTACAATTCACAACTGAAACATTGGGTTCATTACAACTGAAGCATTCATCTAGGAAAAAAATGCCTTGTTGAATCTACCAGCTACAATAGGAAGCTTGAAGCTACTAGCTACAAGTAACTTGAATAAACCACTTGCATAACAGAAAAATACAACATTGTATGCTTCATCTTCTTTTGCACAAACATTTCTGCTCAGCAAGTCTCCATGTTTTCAGGTCAACATGTATGTTTGAAGTCATCAACCCAATGAAAATGTTGACCATTACCTACACGCCTCTGTTTCAGTGGGTGTAGTATCAGGGATTTGGATAGGTGACGTAGAAAATTTGTACATCTATACCTGAAATGATCTTGTCAATTGCCCTTTTAAGCCATCAAACAACTTGACATACAGTGGCGGACCTAGGATTTTCAGAATGGGTGTTCGAAGTTACAAAAATATTGATCGATACAGTATAGAACATAAAGATCCACAATAGTAATAATGGAAGTACTAATTGTTTGTACTGGAGATAACATCTCAATTCTCAAATAATTCAAAGAAATTACAAAATAATTAAGAAAATTATAATTTAACTCGACGGTGCTTCATGCCTTGGAAGCGAGATATGATATCATCGTCCTTAACTTGTAGGAAAAATTCTCGCTCAAGAAATATGACCAAACAGTCATTCAAGTATTGCTCACCCATTCTATTTCTTAGCTTATTTTTCACATAGTTCATTGAAGAAAATACTCTCAATACTAGCAGTTGCTACGAAAAGAATTAACACCAATTTGAGAAGCTTGTAAAGAATTCTATAATGGAGGTTCTTCTTTGATTGAACAAACACAATTGATAGCTCGGCAATATTTTTTACTTTTCTAAACCTTACATCTCTACGCATATCGGTAATGAAGTGTGTAAGTTGAAAGGAAAGATGCATTAATTATGTGCTTGAGAAATCTTTAGGATAAAACTGAGGAAGCCTAACCAACTTTTCCTTGTCATAAGCAGCGAATGAATCAGCAAAATTGAATGAAGACATGCAAAGAAGCAAATCCGTGTTTACCTCATCAAACCCGTCATTAAGCTTGTATAGCCTCTGTGCTTGAAGTGTGATCTTCTCTAATCTTTATAAAAAGGGGGAATTGGCTACAGGGCATCATCCATTGTCTACCTTTGGAAGTGCATTTTGGCTAAAATACGTGGTTTAGCCAAAACGCACTGCCAAAAGCTGTAATTTTACCGTAGGACACTCATACCATTATTATATTATTATTCGTTGTTCCGGAGAGAGAAACTGTAATACCCCAAATGTATTTGAGAGAGAAGAAATAAATTAGAGACAAGGATCAATTAGAAAAGTGTTTTAACAGGAGATTAGAGGGGGGTTTACGCATAATTTCGACAACTTGGGCTATGGGCTTCCAACCCACAGTATTTAGGCCCATGAGGGGCTGGCTACCAATAAAAAGAGGAAGGAAACCCTAGAAGTGGTACTGTAGCATGGCGTGCTACAGATGCCGCCACTACTGATGCAGTGAACAGTAGCCACCCCAATTGGAGGAAGAAAGCGATCACCCGGGAGATCGATTGGCCAAGAAGAAGGAGATCGCTGGAGGTGCCCGGCTGTTGGAGGAGGAAGAAGGTGAGGGGAACAGGACCATCTTTGGGGGGAGAGTTCGCTGGTGGGTGCTCATCATGCCCGGCAATCGGTTCTTCAAGGGTAACCTCGTTTTCCCCTTGTTTAGATGTTTTAGCGCTTAATTGTTCTATGTCGGTAATTCTGTCGCCTAAGGGCAGATCGTGTTAGAGGGACTCTTTTATATATTTAAGTGCAGATTCAGTCTCGGACGTCTCCTAGGAAGTTGTAGAGGACGTCAATAGATTTCAATGAAGTGCTAGAACGTAATTTTTGGACCTCTGTAGCAAAAGTTATGAATTTAATGGTGCGGTTGTTCTACAACCCTGTCACTTTCCGGACAAGTTTTAGTAATATGACCTTTGCGATCAGTTAAAGAGAGAATTAGAGGATCTCAGTATAACGAAAGTTGTAGATAATTATCGTATCTTTCAGGGAAGCACAAGAACGCAAAATTTGGATGAACGAGCTGAAAGTCATGATAGTTTTAGTGCTTTGTCCAGAAAGTCTGACGTGAAATCGATGTTTTGTTAATCAGCTTAAAAGTGATTTTAGATGGCCGAATCAGGGAGGCTCACCAACTAGGTTTAGTTGTGAAATTTGATTACCTTTCAATGAAGTCCAAGAACACCTAATTTGGACCACTGTACGGAAAGATATGAATTTTAGAACTTGACTGTTCACAGAGGGCAGTTCAATACTTAGGAAAGTGGGGTCGGGATCGCGTTGCAATCTGCTACTTGATGTGTTCGCTTATATAATTCATGTTTTTCGTTGCTGTGGTCTTAGTTTATATTCTTAATGTATTAGGTGGGGGATTGGTACCGGAGGCAGCACCATCTTCACGTCCTCCATTCTCACGCGGTTAAGGCAAGTGCATTGTTTGATCCGTGGTTGTGATTGATTGGTCATGTTTGTGTGCTTTTTCGATATGTGATAGCATAGTGAGATTGTTGGCATGATGTTGGTTTAAGATTGGTGGATGCTCCAAATATGTTTATGCTCTATTGTCGTATGATGTTATCGTCTTGTGGTAATTTGATGATGATTAAATGATGAGCATGTGCATATTGAGATCATGTTGAGGCTTGGTCACGTGGTGACCAAGTATGTTTACCTTTAAGATCCTCGTCATGAATGTGACGGGCCCGAGATCCCCACACTCGTGGAGTGTGGGCTTGAGGTCCCCATTATTTGCGGAGTAATGGGCAATTGGTCCCTGTGCTTGCGAGCACAGGCATGGGTATGCGGCGACGATTGCATACTTTGCATTACCGGTAAAATGCAAAAAAAGAGATAAAGAGAAAGAATCCTTGAGCATTGCATTTGCATGTGAGATGTTCTATTGTTGCATTTCTAGCTTTGGATACTGATGTTATAATTGTTAATATGTACTTGCTGAGTCTGTGGGCTCACCTTGCTTTTATTGTTGTTTTAGGTACTCGATCCAAGAACGACATGCATGAGGGGAAATAGATTGATAGTCACACACTCACATCATGAACCAAATAAAGATGAATAAACTTCAGACTGTGTTTCCTATTACTGGGCGAGTTGCTCAAAGATTTATTATGTTTTATCTCATGCAGTGGGTTAAGTGTAATAATGATGAGTAGTGGAACTTTATACTTCTCTAGTTATCTTAGACACTTAGCATGATTTGATTATCTATTGAGGATTAGAGTTGATGGCTTGATTATTTGTGATTTACTTGTCTGTTGGAATCCCCGTGTAATTGATTTTACAGGGGAGGTTCCGTCGAAATTTATTAAAATTGCCTTAGTTAGAGTTATTTAAGGTTAGTTCAGTAGTATTCCGGGCTCATGTCGGGCTGAGGTGTTACAGAAACACTACCAAATGACCTTTATACCCTTCCCTCTTCCCTCTATGATGAGTGGGGCCCGCGGTCAGTGAAAGAAGACAGGGGAGGCGTAGGGAGGCGGCCATTTTCAACTGCCGAGGTCGCTTGTCGTCGCTCCAGCTGCACCGGCGACCTCCGGCCCTCCCCGACCGCATCACGGTGAGACCTACACCACAAGGAGGCCTTCCCCTCGGTTAATTTGGAGCTACCGCCACCGAGGAGCTGCATGCGCTTCTTCTTCCTCGGTTCCGGCCGAACCCGCTTCCACTGCCGCCGTCGCCCACGGTCGAGAAGGCCAGCCCGAGTCACCTCTACGCTCTTTCCATCTCCCCCAAGCTCCTTCTCTCGTCCTCTCCTCCCCGAGCTCCAAGTAAGCAATGACCCGAATGCCATTTGGACCGTCCGAATTTCATCGGGCCGTCCAAATTGCTTGGGACGTTTGGACCGTCCAAATGTGCAATCACAATCGAGCCGTTCAATTTCGATCAGACAGTCCACATTGCTTGGAAACGTTCGGACTGTCCGAACATGCGAACTCGATCGGACCGTGCAAACTTGATCGGACCGTCCTGAACTGCTAAAGGTGAGGGTGCGCGGGAGAAGCGGGCCGAGTGGGCTGTGCGCATGTGGAATTAGGGTTGGGCTGAGTTAGATTTGGCCTGAAATGAGTTTTCCTATTTACTTTCATTTAGCGATTAAAATAATTCAATTAAATCATTTTGGCTTTAGAAAAATAGCAAATAAAGTTCAAAAATTATGAGAAAATTCACAGAAATTCTCTAACTCATTTTGGACTTAAATAAAATAGTTTCAATCTTATTTGGTAATTAAATTTGCAATTAGTTTTATTTTGTCTTTGAAATAACTAGGGAAAGGCTTTTAAAACTCCAGAAAATTTCAGAAATTACTTAAATTTTCCTTTTCAACTTAAAATCTAATAAAATCCCAGAAAACTCAATAACTTTTATTTTTGATTTTTAAAACTTAGGAAATTCAAGAATAGCAATAAAACTCTTTAAAATTTTAGAAAATCGAGGAAACCCTTTTACAAATCAGAAAGTCCAATAAATTAATAACTTTATTAATTTTATTTTTGGTAACAAAACTTTGGGATGTTACACCAACACATACAGAGAGATGGAAGAGCCAAGCTAGAACAGGGAAAGCTCACGAGGGATAGCTCGGGCATGGCTTCGCCGACGGCGAGGGGAGGCATCGGTGGCGGCCGACAACGGCGAAATCAAAATCGGCCGAGCGAGTCGGCCGCAGGGGTGGAAGCAACGCGGCTCGGGCGGGGCTCGGGAGAGTTGGCAGTGGCGTGTAGTTGTTGTCGCGCGGAAGACCGAGGAGCAACAACACTCGGGAGTCGGGTGGTAGTCGGCGGGTGGCCGACGAAGAAGCGCTGGAGGAGCGGGTGTGCAGATGGCGAGTGGTAAGCGGCGAATACGTCGGTGGCGGAGGCGATGGAGAGTGGGCAAAGATGGCGATGGGCGGGCATCTCAGCCGAGGGAGGTTGCGCTGGGGGCGGCGCCAGGTGAGGAGAGGAGGAAAGTAGGGGGCTCAATCAACAGGTGGAAGGAGAGATGGGGAGGGGAGGATGCGCGGGCGACGAAGCGCGCGGGCAGGGGAAAGGCCAGGGTGGCGTGGGGGATGAGCTCCAATGGAAGATGGTAGGGAGGGGAGGGGAAGGCCGAGGAGGGGCTAGGTGGCTCAGGCGGCGAGTGCGGCGAAGCATCTGTGAGCTGTGTTGGTGCTCTGCGCTTTCTTGTGGTGAGAAGAAGAGGGAAGAATGGCAAGGAGAGATGCCCGAGCATGGCTCAACACAGGTCAAGGCCCGGGGGTGGCTGGCAAAGGCGTGATGGCCGCGTGCAAGCTGAGCGTGTGGCTACGAGATGGGGCGCGTGGCGGCCGAGTCTTGGCCGGCATGGGTTGTGGCATGGACGACGGCGACGAAACCAGAGAAAAGGTGAGAGAGGGATGGCTGCTGTGGGCCCTTTGGTTTGGCTGAGGGGAGAATAAACCTATGCCGAGCCAAGTTGACCGAGGGATTTTGGTTTGGCTGCAATCGACATGGCTCAAGGGGCTTGGCCGAAGGGACAACGTACGAAATGTGGTGATTTCAGCTAACAAATTCACATGTGGTATTTGAATATTTTGAGGGCTAGACTTCGATTTTTTATGTTATGGTTTATGCTTCACATAATATTTCAAAGGCAATTCTTTAATCCTAATTTTATTTAATTCCTTTGCTTTAAGAAATTCTCATATGATGGTTCATAATATGATATTTGTTAAACAATTCTAATAGGCTCTTGAATATTATTCTTATTCTAGGGTTTATACTTCATGTAATTTTTCCAATGGGCAATACTCTGGGTATATTTTGCTTCTGAAATTTATGTTTTTAGAGTTTTCTATAATTAGGGTTTTCGTATTTTGGGTTTCTACTATACATCACTTGTACCTGCAAAAGAGAGAACACACTCAAACAACTCTAAAAAATACAAGCAAAAGGGATAGCAATAGTTATCACATAAAAAGTTTTAAAAATCTCATATTTTCGCATTTAGGCATTTTTGGGATGTTACACATCCCCACACCAGAACCATTCCGCTCTTCGTATAGAGAGAGGATCGAGCGAGCGAGAGGCAGCATGATGAACCAAAATTAGTTCCGATTTCACTGCCGATTTGAGAGTGTTTAGAGAAGTGTTTAGCGGTCGTTTTAGTAGAGTTAGTTCGATATCAATTGAAGATATTCTAGAGGAGATAATTTCTCACGTATGCACTATGTTGATGAACTGCATAATTAGTATTAAAGTATTTAGTCGTAATTAATTAGCTGTAGTTAGTTAATCGTAAATATTTAGTCGTAATTGAAATATTTGCAATTAATTAGTCGTATTTTATTTTTCAAATTAGTTAGATGAATTTAATGAAGTCCTAATTAATTAGTCGTAGTTAGTTAGTCGTAATGTTTCACTCGCAATTAGTTAGTCGTAATTAATTACTTGCAATTTGTTAGTCGTATTAAAATTCATAACTAAAATAGTCATATTTAATTAACCTAATAATTTAGTCATAATTAATTAGGTTTTGTTAAATAGTATTAATTAATTAGTCAGCTTAATTAGAAAGTCGTAGTTGGTTAGTATTAATTAAATAGTTGTAATTAATCAACCATAATTAATTAGGCTTAATTAAATATGCAAAAGAAAAGGTGATGCAAAGTTGCAACACCCTATTTTATTTGTAACAACACATGTTTTCAAAATATAGGTAACACCTATTAGCAACATATAATTAATATATTAGAATACAATTTAGTATGTAGGAAAAATACGGTTTATTTATGTGCTACGTATGTATAAATTATAATTGCTACAAAGAATTTTTTTGGTAATTAAGCATGTCATATTGAAGAATGTATAACACAACTCAACATGAGCAATGTTCAAAAGGTAGATTGCATTGCATTAAGGAAATAAATATAGGTATTGTTAACATCATTCCACATTACAAAAACAACTGATTTGTTGTCAACACAAGGGCTTAGAACAAGAGTAAAATTTGAGTCCTAAAATATGAAATCTAACTACTACTTTGTTTTTTCATGAAGTTTTTTGCTTCTTGATCCGTTGACGAGACCAACATTCAAATATAGTAATTCAACTGTTGATCTTTTCAACCTGCAAGGATAACAATAAATCGCAAGGGTGTAAATGTAGTGTAGGACATGTGTAACTCACTAAAATTGAAACACATTGTTTAGCAAAGCTATGCCCATCGCCGTCTTTGAAAATTAGCACTGATATGTAAAGGTTCCACTCCTAGTGATTTCACGGTTCTTTCTTGTGGTGAACAAAGTAGTAGCTCCCAAGTTTGCTAATGACAGTGTCAAAGAGGCACACTTACTTGACTACTCCAAAAAATAAATAAAAAGTGCTCAAGTCTGATAGCAAACTATTAACTAAATGAGCCCTATATTCTGGACAAAATGCCGACTGCAAATTGAAACTAGAAAATTCTATCATCAACTATCTAAAGCTACATTAGTCATTAGTCCCCACAATGAAATTGGAAAATTATGTGACAAGATCTGTATATACATTGCATCCTTTCTACCTTGAGTCTAAGAACAATAGAAGGCACTATGGCAACCTGGCTTTCAAGAGCTCCAAAGTTCAAACCATAGTATATTATATATTGTTTTGTGTTCAAGTGTTGATAAAAGATTGTATTACCTCTGTTGAATACTGTCAGGCCGTAGTTGTAATGGTATTTCCCAATGGCTGCAACCAGCTTTTTCTCTCACTATAATTTTTCTCTTTAGTATATGCAAATGGTAAATTAAAATTGAAATGATTATCAAAATTCAAGAAAATAAATAAAACTACACTTAAGAGGCATTCTACGCAACTGCAAGGATACTGATGTCTACTACCTCAGGCCCACAGGCCACAGCCAATGGAACTACAAGAAAGGAGCTGATGCAAGGTCTGATGAGCGAAACAGAAGGTTATCGAGGCCATATACGGGACATATGAGGAGGCTTACAACATTGTGCCAATGATGCTTCACCGATTGTCAAGCAAACCTGCACGCGATACATAAACAAGATGAAAAGAGAAGATCCCGATGAAGACCCTAACCGCTTCATACTGGACCGTGTGTTTTGGGCTTTCTTTCAGGTCATAGAAGGCTTCAAGTTCTGTCGTCCAGTGCTCACGATGGATGGCACTTTCCTCGTCGGGAGGTACAAGGGCACCATTCTCACCATGGTAATGGCCGACGCGAATGACCAGCTTCTTCCGATTGCTTTTGCCATCGTAAAGAATGAGAACACATTCAGTTAGCTATGGTTCCTCAAAAATGTCAAGCGGGCGGTTGTGGGAGAGCGGCTCAACGTATGTCTTATCATATAGACCACAATGCTAGGTTGTTGTCCACTCTAAACACCATGAAGAATGCGACGGAACCCCCGTACCAGTGGAATGACATGGAAACCTGGTGGTGCATGAGGCATCTTGCATCGAACTTTTTCATGCGGTTTCAAAGTCAGGAACTCATGAAGACATTCAAGGCATTGTGCATGCAAAACTAGAGGTGAAAGTTTGAGTTCATCTAGAGAGATCTCGAACATCGGACTACGAGGCATACACGGGTATCCCCTCCGGAGGCACAGGCGGGACAACAGGCCGCGAGCGGGGAATCCAGGAGCCTCATAAGTTTCACCCAGTGGATTAATATCCACGGAGTCTCCATAAAGAAGATAAAAATTGTATTGAAATTTTGCCGTGAAGTCCGAGTACAATTTCCTCTGCATCCCAGTCGACTTCGAGTAGCAATACTATTTTCCTTCGTGCTCCGAGTAGTACTAATCATACTACTACTTTTACTATCTAGGATTTTTGGTTTTGTCTGACCTGATCACTCGATTCGTGGGCTCATTTGATGTGTTTGCTCAGGCCCAAGTGCGAGGTAAAAAAAATCAAAGAAAAAATGATTTTCGGTAAGGTAACTAAGTTTAATTTGGAGCTATCGATCGAGTTGTTGATCGGACTTCACCTAGATGATGATCGATGTGCGGACTTCAAATGCATGGTTTGCATCCCAACCTGATCGATCATGCATGTGGTACGTGCAATGGACAATGATGCATGGGCGGCACATATAGAAAAGGTACGTATGTGTGCTGACCAGTAGGTTCACCGTGCGTGAAGTGTGAGTGCATTTTGGTTAGACAGTTTGTCATGTGTGCCACCCTGTTAGGCATCATCCTTTGCAATGGGCCACCATGTTGCCCTCTGGCGATGTCTAGTTGCTTCGCTAGCTACAACTGCTAGGCATTGAGGTTGGCGGTGGTAGGTCTGCATCCTGGGGGCACGGATGAGGGGAAGATCGGCCCCCGGGGGCACAGAGGAGGGGAAGACTAGCCCCTAGGGGCACGGACAACGCTGCACTAGCTCCCAGAGGCGTGGATGAGGCGCTCTGGCCTTTTGGGGCCCGAAGGAGGCCATGTGTCACGTCCCTGCAGCTCTGTAGTGCTATTTTGCCTTTGGTGCGAGGGGGGGCTAGATTTGTTATTTCGTATGCCAACAATGCTATTTTAGCTAAAAACTCGTAACATATAAACATATATCCAATTTCATGAAACTCGGTGGTATATCTCGAAATGGTATGTTTTAGAGTGACATATATTCAATTTTGCCCAAAAACAATTCTACCTTAAGAATCATGTGGAGTAAGGCAGGTTATTAATTCTATCGTTTATGGTTTCCACTAAGCTAGAGGTGGTCGAATGAGTCGTGCTGGTTGGCACAGCCCGAGACACGACATTGTTGGCCCGGCCCAGGCACGACACGGTCACACAGTTCATGGGCTAGGCCAGCACGACACGATAGCCAGGGCCGTGCTTGGGCCGCCACCCGGCACGACACGGCCGTGTGTGTGTGTGTATATATGATTTTATTTTCATTTTTAATATTTATATGTTTTTATTTTCATTTTTTAATACTTATATGGTTTTATTTTTTATTTTATATAGTTTCTTTTTTTTTTTTGAAAATTTCATATGTATTTATGAATTCTACACATTTTTTCTATAAATTGTTCTGATTTTTAATTTTTCTTTTCTTTTTTCTATTTTTCTTATTTTTGTTAATTTCTCTCGGAACCCGGGATTAATATCCCAGATCCTCTGTGCATTTCTGAACTAGTCCCATGATCAGTAGCTAGTTCACACAGTAAACAATTATGGTAACAAAATCATATCACAATTTTATTAATAAACGCGAGTTGATTACAAAGGAGGCTACGCACCCACAATAAAATAAACACAGCGGAAGACGAAGATGTAGTAGGGTCCAGTTAATCTGCCACAGGCAATCGACTGGGGAAGTGGCCTAGTCGTCGAGGTCCACATCGGTAGCAAAGTCCTTCTCCTCTGAAATTTTGTTTGCATAAAGCAAGTATGAGCACAACTTCCGTGCTCGCAAGTTACACCCGTCAAGTAACAGAATAACATGCATATATGGATGTAACAATAGAAAGGCTTATTGGTTTATTTGCATAAAGCAAAGATTTCTTTTAAATCTGTACTAAGTTCCAAAGCGTTATTTTATAACTAAAATTTATAAAATTCTCAATTTTATAGTCAGATAACATTCACACATGAATGGTGAAGGATACCCTCCTATCACATGGCTCCCTGCCCAATTTCCATTGGGATAAACCAGTTTTTAAGAAGTATTTTTCAAACAAAACCAAAGTCTAACTTTGAGCGATTCGCTAGCATGTCCATGACCGTGAACACGGCTATTCGAATAGTTTTACACTCTGCAGAGGTTGTGCGGCTTACCCACAAGACACGACTTCTCCGGTTTGTTCGGCATCCGTCGATACCACCGCTTACTACCTTAGGTAAGCGGTCTAGAGCACGTGACAAGGCTTTTACAAAGCGTCATTCCACCGCATCTACCCTCACTCAAAATTCAAGAAAATAAATAAAACTACACTTAAGAGGCATTCTACGCAACTGCAAGGACACTGATGTCTACTACCTCAGGCCCACAGGCCACAGCCAATGGAACTACAAGAAAGGAGCTGATGCAAGGTCTGATGAGCGAAACAGAAGGTTATCGAGGCCATATACGGGACATATGAGGAGGCTTACAACATTGTGCCAATGATGCTTCACCAGATTGCTGAAGCAAACCCAGGCACGTACATAAACAAGATGAAAAGAGAAGATCCCGATGAAGACCCTAACCGCTTCATACTGGACCGTGTGTTTTGGGCTTTCTTTCAGGTCATAGAAGGCTTCAAGTTCTGTCGTCCAGTGCTCACGATGGATGGCACTTTCCTCGTCGGGAGGTACAAGGGCACCATTCTCACCATGGTAATGGCCGACGCGAATGACCAGCTTCTTCCGATTGCTTTTGCCATCGTAAAGAATGAGAACACATTCAGTTAGCTATGGTTCCTCAAAAATGTCAAGCGGGCGGTTGTGGGAGAGCGGCTCAACGTATGTCTTATCATATAGACCACAATGCTAGGTTGTTGTCCACTCTAAACACCATGAAGAATGCGACGGAACCCCGGTACCAGTGGAATGACATGGAAACCGGTGGTGCATGAGGCATCTTGCATCGAACTTTTTCATGCGGTTTCAAAGTCAGGAACTCATGAAGACATTCAAGGCATTGTGCATGCAAAACTAGAGGTGAAAGTTTGAGTTCATCTAGAGATCTCGAACATCGGACTACGAGGCATACACGTATCCTCCGAGGCACAAAGGGACAGACAGTCGCGGCGGGAATCCAGAGCCTC
Organism: Ampelocalamus luodianensis; assembly: GCA_036346255.1. Lineage (NCBI taxonomy): Eukaryota > Viridiplantae > Streptophyta > Magnoliopsida > Poales > Poaceae > Ampelocalamus > Ampelocalamus luodianensis. The sequence goes on from CM070621.1 coordinate 24,314,871, forward strand.
ATAAGTTTCACCCAGGATTAATATCCACGAGTCTCCATAAAGAAGATAAAAATTGTATTGAAATTTTGCCGTGAAGTCCGAGTACAATTTCCTCTGCATCCCAGTCGACTTCGAGTAGCAATACTATTTTCCTTCGTGCTCCGAGTAGTACTAATCATACTACTACTTTTACTATCTAGGATTTTTGGTTTTGTCTGACCTGATCACTCGATTCGTGGGCTCATTTGATGTGTTTGCTCAGGTCCAAGTGCGAGGTAAAAAAATCAAAGAAAAAATGATTTTCGGTAAGGTAACTAAGTTTAATTTGGAGCTATCGATCGAGTTGTTGATCGGACTTCACCTAGATGATGATCGATGTGCGGACTTCAAATGCATGGTTTGCATCCCAACCTGATCGATCATGCATGTGGTACGTGCAATGGACAATGATGCATGGGCGCACATATAGAAAAGGTGCGTATGTGTGCTGACCAGTAGGTTCACCGTGCGTGAAGTGTGAGTGCATTTTGGTTAGACAGTTTGTCATGTGTGCCACCCTGTTAGGCATCATCCTTTGCAATGGGCCACCATGTTGCCCTCTGGCGATGTCTAGTTGCTTCGCTAGCTACAACGCTAGGCATTGAGGTTGGCGGTGGTAGGTCGCATCCCGGGGCACGGATGAGGAAGATCGGCCCGGGGCACGAGGAGGAGGAAGACTAGCCCCTAGGGGCACGGACAACGCCGCACTAGCTCCCGAGGCGTGGATGAGGCGCTCGGCCTTTTGGGGCCGAAGGAGGCCGTGTGTCACGTCCCTGCGCTCGAGTGCTATTTTGCCTTTGTGCGAGGGCTAGATTTGTTATTTCGTATGCCAACAATGCTATTTTAGCTAAAAACTCGTAACATATAAACATATATCCAATTTCATGAAACTCGTGGTATATCTCGAAATGGTATGTTTTAGAGTGACATATATTCAATTTTGCCCAAAACAATTCTACCTTAAGAATCATGTGGAGTAAGGCGGTTATTAATTCTATCGTTATGGTTTCCACTAAGCTAGAGGTGGTCGAATGAGTCGTCTTTGGTTGGCACGACCGAGACACGACATTGTTGGCCGCCGAGCACGACACGGTCACACAGTTCATGGGCTAGGCCAAGACGACACGATAGCCAAGGCGTGCTTGGGCGCACCTGACTACACTGCTGTGTGTGTGTATATATATGATTTTATTTTCATTTTTAATATTTATATGTTTTTATTTTCATTTTTAATACTTATATGGTTTTATTTTTTATTTTATATAGTTTCTTTTTTTTGCAAATTTCATATGTATTTATGAATTCTACACATTTTTTATAAATTGTTCGATTTTTAATTTTTCTTTTCTTTTTCTATTTTTCTTATTTTTGTTAATTTCTCTAACCCGGATTAATATCCTGCATCCTCTGTGCATTTCGAACTAGTCCCATGATCGTAGCTAGTTCACACAAGAAACAATTATGGTAACAAAATCATATCACAATTTTATTAATAAAGCGCGAGTTGATTACAAAGGAGGCTACGACCCACAATAAAATAAACACAATGAAGACGAAGATGTAGTAGGGTCCAGTTAATCGCCACGCAATCGATCGGGAAGCGGCCTAGTCGTCGAGGTCCACATCGGTAGCAAAGTCCTTCTCTCTCGAAATTTTGTTTGCATAAAGCAAGTATGAGCACAACTTCCGTGCTCGCAAGTTACACCCGCAAGCAATGTAATAACATGCATATATGGATGTAACAATAGAAAGGCTTATTGGTTTATTTGCATAAAGATTTCTTTTAAATACGTACTAAGTTCCAAAGCGTTATTTTATAACTAAAATTTATAAAATTCTCAATTTTATAGTCGATAACATTCACACATGAATGGTGAAGGATACCCTCCTATCACATGGCTCCTCGCCAATTTCCATTTGGATAAACCAGTTTTAAGAAGTATTTTTCAAACAAAACCAAAGTCTAACTTTGAGCATTCGCTAGCATGTCCATGACCGTGAACACGGCTATTCGAATAGTTTTACACTCGCAGAGGTTGTGCGCTTACCCACAAGACACGACTTCTCGGTTTGTTCGGCATCCGACGATACCACCGCTTACTACCTTAGGTAAGCAGTCTAGAGCACGTGACAAGGCTTTTACAAAGCGTCATTCCACCGCAGTCTACCCTCACTAAGGTTTCACTTCCATTGGCTACAACCTTTCGGAAGCCCCCGCTTATGCCAGGTGGGGGAACATAGTCATGAAAGACAACCCACCGAAACAGTTGGGTCAACCGCAATGGAACTTTGCAAATTAGTCAGCCAGGTCCCGACCCATACTAGGGACATGTGGTGGTACGATATGGCTTAGCATCATACACCCGAAGACCGATCCTTAACTGACCTGGGCAACTTTCCATCAAAACCCATGGGCCTCAACCATACCCGATTGAGCCCGTGAATAAACTTGCACCCACCAAACATCCATTATGCCCAAGTCCAAACCATTTTCATTTATTTCCTTTTTCAAAGTCATAAACTTCCATAACATACCGATGTCATGGATACCATCTAAACAACAATTGATTTCTGGCTGAAATTTCCCAAAATAAACAGGTTTGGTCTATCAGCATGGCTAAGCATATGATTATTTTAGTACTATTTTGTCCAATGGTGACAAGGTATTCACGTTCAATATTCAAATTGGCCATACAAGAAAAATTAGAATAACTAGGAAAATAAAACATGGAATTAAAATAATTGTATTAACATATGCATGCAGTAATAATTTAAAACATAATATAAATAATTTGAAATAGTGGGATCAATATGATCAAGGGTATAACTTGCCTTGCTTGATGAGGTGACGTTGTTTTTCTTAACAGATCACCTTAACAGAACGTTTGGTGTTGAGGTGACGTTGTTTTTCTTAACAGGTCACCTAGTACTCACAAGTACTATCTTCAGGTAGTCCAAGTGTACGATCACGATGATCATACAGTCAAAATCAATCCTCTTATGTTGATCTTCACTCGGCGTCGAAATCTGATTCTCCGAAGTCGTCGAAATCTAATCGCAAAATACGCCAAATTCAAACCAAATTCAAATAAATTCAAAAATATAGATCAAATTAACTCCAAATAGAAATATTTTGGATTAGTTAGCTAGGTAATAATTTTACATGAATTTACAAATTTGAATGGACTAAATCGGAGCTGGGATTCCAAAGATATGAATTTTCTACGTTTGTGTTTACATGGAATAATGAATTAGGGTTTAAAGGAATTATTGATCAAATTAACTCAAAATTAAATAATTTTGGTTTAGATGGCTAGATCTTGATTTTAGATGAATTTAGAAATTTGAATCAACGAAATCGGAGTTCGTATGAGAGAGAACGAACCCCGGGAAGTTTTGAATCTAAATAAACCCTAAAACAGATTTTATTGAATTTCTTGAATTATTTTTCTAAAGGAAATCCTAATTATTGCACAATATGACATCAACAAAGGAATTTCTGAATTAAAATAATTCAGAGAAAAAAAATGCCACAAAGGCTGACATGTGGGCCCCTTGGTCAATGGACCAAGTCCATGGTCCGGTCAACGTCCACGGTGGACTCGGTCCATCGCACAGTGCGTGCGGGTGTGCGTGTGCTGGCGCAACCACTGAGGTGGCCGCCCCGTGGGCTGCCACATGGGCAAAGGGGTGAGGTGGCGGGTGAGGTGGCGAGGACGTGGACGTCGGCGGGTGGTGGTGCTCCATCCCCGATGGTTGCCGCGATCGGAGGCACGGCGCGATTGTGAGTGGTACCAATAGCACGAGGCGATGAGGGGATCCTAGGGCTTACCTCTTCGGCGAGAGCGACGGGAAAGGCCGCGGCGAGGATGATTTGCGCGGCGAACTCGCTCGGCGGCGGGAGCTCCGCGGTCCCTCGGCTCGTGAGTGCGCGCATAAGGTGGCACGGTGATGGTGATGCCGATGGTGAGGTCGGGGTGGATGCGGCGGCGATGGTCGCGCGCTAGAGGTGGCGGCGCAGCTCGGCGGCGGTGAGGAAAATCTCGTTGCGGCCGAACGAGGCGAGGAGGAGTGGGTGGTGGAGTAGGTTGAGGACTCAGGGCACCTCGTGCTCCCTTTATAGAGCGAGGGGTCCGGAGGAGAAGATCGCGGCGGGGATCGCGCGGTGACGGGCGGTCTCGGTGATTACGGCCGGAGAGGGAAATGGCCGGAGGAGGGGCGCGAGATCGGGGAAGTTATCGCGCATCCATTTGTGGAAGGAGGCAGATCACGCGGAGATGAAGCTCGGGTGGGCGCTAATGGCGGCTTGGGAGCGGCTCGCGAGGAAGAAAGGAAGGAGGAAGAAGCGTCAGAAGGGCGGTCCCACCTGCGGCGGCAGGGAAAGAAGGAAGGAGAGCGGGCGGGCGGCGGCTGTTCGATCGCCATCCAACGGATGCATGTGAGGGGGGACGCGGGATAACTAGGCCAACTGGGCCGTGCGGGTGCGGAATGGAGATGGGCCGAGATGGGCTGGCGCGCGCGGTGAAGGGAGATGGGCCGAGTTAGATTCGGCCCATTGGCCATTTTAGGTTTTTTTGTTGATTTCCCAATTGTTTTAATCCAGATAATTCATTTAGACTTTAGAAAATAGCAAATTAAATTCAAAAATTAAGAGAAAATTCACAGAAATTCCTTGAGTTATTTTGGACTTAAATAAAATAGTTCCAACTTAAAGTTAGTTATATTTTTTTGCAAATAAATTATTTTGGCTTTGAAATATTTAGGAAAAAGCTTTTTAAAAAAACTCAAAAAATTCTAGAAATTAATTAAATTTTATTTTTCAGATCAAACCAACTGAAACTTCAAGAACTTCAAATAAATTTTAAATTTTTGACTTTTAAAACTTCAGAAATTCAAATAAGGCAATCAAAGTCTTCCAAATTTCAGAAAATCCAAAGAAACAATAACTTTTATTTATTTTATTTTGGTAACAGCACTTTGGGATGTTACAATTTCCGAGCTAAGTTGGTCGTAACGACCTGTCAGGCCAAACGGGCTTGGGCTGGCACAACACGACACATAGGGCTGGGAAAAAAGACTTGAGGGTCGCGAGCCGGCTCGAATTTCGAGCCGAGTCAAGCTCGAATTAGACAAACTCTTTCAGGCCCACTGTCATTTGGTAATTAAATGCATCTATGTTATAATGGTAAATACTCAAATCTCCTCTTAGAAAATAGGCAAAATTTGATATATGCCACTCAGAAAGTTGCCATTTCGAGATATACCACTCAGTTTCCTGAAATTCGAAATTTGCCACTCCAGTTTCTTCCTCTTTTGACATATGTCATTATCACTCATTTTCTCCTATTTTCTTTTCTACTATCTGATTTTCCATATATTCCAAAGATGAACTGCCAGTTTTGCCCTTTATCTATTTCTCTCATCCCTTTGTTCTGAAATCTGAACCATCTTCATCCATCAGACATTCAGACTCAATCCCTTCCTTCTGAACTCAAGAACCATGGCACACGCGCCTCCTCCCCCATGCTCCCGCCGGTCTCATTGGTCGCCAGCGTCCCAACCGCGCTCCCCAAACTCCCTTCGGTCCCTCCCTGTCTCCCGAGCTCCATGTGAGAGCCGGCCCAGCGTGTCCTAGCCCCGCCGATCCCGCCATCGAGGACTTAGGAATTAGACCTTGAAGAAGCAAAGGTTTGAATGCTTGATGATGCCTTTTTGGTGTGTTCAGTGTATGTCTGTTGAATAAAGATTCAAGAATTCCTAGCATGCGTGTTGATGCAGAGGTCCAAGATTTACTAGTGCTCAGTGTATGCCTGCAAGTGTTTGGAATGCTTGAGCGTCAAAAACAGCGATGTAAAATGATGAGCATGCAATATTTTTTAGTAGATGTAGATTGCAATTCTGTTTAGCCGATAGGAAAGTAATGAGCATACCTTGTGTCATATGGCATGAAATTTGCTCAGCTTACTTTTTCTTGAAACATTCTTTAGTCTGTAAGCTCTGAATCTTTGCAGTGAAAAGTGAAGTGAAAAATTATTTCAATGAAGTTTATGCCTCATTTGGCTGGGCTTAAACATGCCAGACATCTTGCCTGTTAACACGCGAATTGCGGCACAATGTTGTATGTCCTTCTAGATTAAGTTTGTAATTTGTGATTGTGATTGTGATTGTGATTGTGCATGCATGCATGTCCAGAGCACTACAAACATGCGCGCCTCTCGGGAAAGATGCGCGGCTCTTGGGGTTGGGTGAGGGCAGGGAAGCAAGGCTGGGATGGCCTCTGGGGTTGCGAGCGAGGGGAGGTAGGGCGGGATGCGGCGGGGAGGGAGGCGAGGGACGGCCGGGGAGCATGGAGGAGGCGGCCCTAGTTCATCGTGTGTTCATCGGTGTGCTCGGGCCGGTAGGGATTGAGTCGATGGATGGAGGTAGCGCTGTCTCACGGAGGAGGCGGTGTGCCCGTTCTTGAGTTCGAAGGAAGGGATTGATTCGATGGATGAAGATGGTTGATTTGAACAACGGGACGAGAGGAATAGATAAGGGCAAACCGGTAGTTCACCTTTGGAATATATGAAAATCAGATAATAGAAAAGAAAATAGGAGAAAATGAGTGATAATGGCATATGTTAAAAGAGGAAGGAATTGGAGTGACAAATTTCGAATTTCAGAAACTGAGTGTCGTATCTCAAGTTGCAACTTTCTGAGTGGTATATATCAAATTTTGCCTAGAAAATAAACTGGTAGGACCATAACAGCGGCCCCACTTGTCAGTTGCATGAACTGCATGCAATGCAAAAGTTATGGGCAGCGAATCCTCTCAAGAACATATTATATATACGCCTGCTCGTCCCTTCCTCTCCATTATCACTGGATTAATCTCTTCTCCTAAGTTCTAGCTACTGCTCCATATGGGTCCCAAGAAGCTTCTTCTAGCCTCCATTACTGCCATGTCAATCTTTCTTTACATGTTTCCCCAGACCAATTCAGGGGAAGCCTTCCCTCCTGAAGCTGATGGCCCAACCGCAGAAAGTCCAGACCTTGACGAGCTGGAGCTCAGCCCGGGGCCGCCGCCGAGGATCGTCGACGTCGACGACTACGGAGCGAGAGCCGACGACGGCGTCGACGACACCGAGGTGAAACCAACTAGAGCTCTTCTGCTTCCGAATTGCCTGGTGTTACAATCTCGTTGCCGTGCGCCCGTGCCAATAGTTTGCATCTGGTCCTGACGCGCGCGTTTCGCACAGGCGTTTCTTGGGGCATGGAAGGAGGCCTGCAACTCCTCAGATTACCCGTCCATGTTCCTTGTGCCCGCGGGGAAGACCTACCTCCTGACACCTGTGAGCTTCAATGGCCCCTGCAGAGCTACCACGATCACTGCAATGGTGAGGCTAATGGTAATTAACTACTCATCCAAACACACTGTTTGTTCGTTGATCGTGATGTTTCCAAGTGATCAGATACAGGGAACACTTGAGGCTCCGTCGAATCGATCGGTCTGGCTTGACCGCAACCTCCAGGAATGGATCACGTTCGAGAACATCGATGGCCTCCACGTCCTGGGCGGCGGAACGATCAATGGGAATGGACACGAGTGGTGGATCAACTCATGCAAGGTCAACAAATCCAAGGTACTTGTCGCTGTACTTAGATACCTTGGTCTGCATATTTCCGTGGTAAATTTCTGACTCACCGATCTTTTTTCCCCATTGTTCAGCCATGCGTCCACGGCCCGACGGTACCTCATTTACCTGACATTTTTGCGTAAATTTTTGGTTGTACGAGCAATGTTTCTCAGTTGGTAATTTTCAGGCGTTATAATGGTAAATACTCAAATCTCCTCTTAGAAAATAGGCAAAATTTGATATATGCCACTCAGAAAGTTGCCATTTCGAGATATACCACTCAGTTTCCTGAAATTCGAAATTTGCCACTCCAGTTTCTTCCTCTTTTGACATATGTCATTATCACTCATTTTCTCCTATTTTCTTTTCTACTATCTGATTTTCCATATATTCCAAAGATGAACTGCCAGTTTTGCCCTTTATCTATTTCTCTCATCCCTTTGTTCTGAAATCTGAACCATCTTCATCCATCAGACATTCAGACTCAATCCCTTCCTTCTGAACTCAAGAACCATGGCACACGCGCCTCCTCCCCCATGCTCCCCGCCGGTCTCGCTGGTCCAGCCGCGTCCCAACCGCGCCTCCCCCAAACTCCCCTTCGGTCCCTCCCTGTCTCCCCGAGCTCATGTGAGAGGCCAGGCCCGAGCGTGTCCTAGCCCCGCCGATCCCGCCCCCAGTCGAGGACTTAGGAATTAGACCTTGAAGAAGCAAATGTTTGAATGCTTGATGATGCCTTTTTGGTGTGTTCAGTGTATGTCTGTTGAATAAAGATTCAAGAATTCCTAGCATGCGTGTTGATGCAGAGGTCCAAGATTTACTAGTGCTCAGTGTATGCCTGCAAGTGTTTGGAATGCTTGAGCGTCAAAAACAGCGATGTAAAATGATGAGCATGCAATATTTTTTAGTAGATGTAGATTGCAATTCTGTTTAGCCGATAGGAAAGTAATGAGCATACCTTGTGTCATATGGCATGAAATTTGCTCAGCTTACTTTTTCTTGAAACATTCTTTAGTCTGTAAGCTCTGAATCTTTGCAGTGAAAAGTGAAGTGAAAAATTATTTCAATGAAGTTTATGCCTCATTTGGCTGGGCTTAAACATGCCAGACATCTTGCCTGTTAACACGCGAATTGCGGCACAATGTTGTATGTCCTTCTAGATTAAGTTTGTAATTTGTGATTGTGATTGTGATTGTGATTGTGCATGCATGCATGTCCAGAGCACTACAAACATGCGGCGGCCTACTGGGGAAAGATGCGGCGGCCTGCTGGGGGGTTGGGTGAGGAGCAGGGGGAAGCAAGGCTGGGATGGCCTACTGGGGGGTTGGGCGAGGAGCAGGGGGAGGTAGGGCTGGGATGCGGCGGGGAGGGAGGCAGGACCGGCGGGGAGGGATGCAGGACCAGGGGAGCATGGGGGAGGAGGCGGCCCTAGTTCATCGTGTGTTCATCGGTGTGCTCGGGCCTGGTAGGGATTGAGTCTGATGGATGGAGGTAGCGCCGTCTCACGGGGGAGGAGGCGTGTGCCCTGGTTCTTGAGTTCAGAAGGAAGGGATTGATTCTGATGGATGAAGATGGTTCAGATTTCAGAACAACAGGACGAGAGGAATAGATAAGGGGCAAAACCGGTAGTTCACCTTTGGAATATATGAAAAATCAGATAATAGAAAAGAAAATAGGAGAAAATGAGTGATAATGGCATATGTTAAAAGAGGAAGGAATTGGAGTGACAAATTTCGAATTTCAGGAAACTGAGTGTCGTATCTCGAAGTTGCAACTTTCTGAGTGGTATATATCAAATTTTGCCTAGAAAATAAACTGGTAGGACCATAACAGCGGCCCCACTTGTCAGTTGCATGAACTGCATGCAATGCAAAAGTTATGGGCAGCGAATCCTCTCCAAGAACATATTATATATACGCCTGCTCGTCCCTTCCTCTCCATTATCACTGGATTAATCTCTTCTCCTAAGTTCTAGCTACTGCTCCATATGGGTCCCAAGAAGCTTCTTCTAGCCTCCATTACTGCCATGTCAATCTTTCTTTACATGTTTCCCCAGACCAATTCAGGGGAAGCCTTCCCTCCTGAAGCTGATGGCCCAACCGCAGAAAGTCCAGACCTTGACGAGCTGGAGCTCAGCCCGGGGCCGCCGCCGAGGATCGTCGACGTCGACGACTACGGAGCGAGAGCCGACGACGGCGTCGACGACACCGAGGTGAAACCAACTAGAGCTCTTCTGCTTCCGAATTGCCTGGTGTTACAATCTCGTTGCCGTGCGCCCGTGCCAATAGTTTGCATCTGGTCCTGACGCGCGTTTCGCACAGGCGTTTCTTGGGGCATGGAAGGAGGCCTGCAATTCCTCAGATTACCCGTCCATGTTCCTTGTGCCCGCGGGGAAGACCTACCTCCTGACACCTGTGAGCTTCAATGGCCCCTGCAGAGCTACCACGATCACTGCAATGGTGAGGCTAATGGTAATTAACTACTCATCCAAACACACTGTTTGTTCGTTGATCGTGATGTTTCCAAGTGATCAGATACAGGGAACACTTGAGGCTCCGTCGAATCGATCGGTCTGGCTTGACCGCAACCTCCAGGAATGGATCACGTTCGAGAACATCGATGGCCTCCACGTCCTGGGCGGCGGAACGATCAATGGGAATGGACACGAGTGGTGGATCAACTCATGCAAGGTCAACAAATCCAAGGTACTTGTCGCTGTACTTAGATACCTTGGTCTGCATATTTCCGTGGTAAATTTCTGACTCACCGATCTTTTTTTTCCCATTGTTCAGCCATGCGTCCACGGCCCGACGGTACCTCATTTACCTGACATTTTTGCGTAAATTTTTTGGTTGTACGAGCAATGTTTCTCAGTTGGTAATTTTCAGGCGCTGAATTTCAGAAGGTGCACCCATCTGGTTGTGGAGGACCTCGATATGAGAGATAGCATGCAGATGCACGTAGTGATCGCGGACTCCTGGAAAGTACTCGTCTCGAAGCTGTCCATCACCGCGCCGGGTTGGAGCCCCAACACTGACGGGATTCACGTATCCAACAGCAAAGAGGTGTTGATAAGTGGCTGCGTCATCGGCACTGGTACAGTGTGATGCTATACCCATGAAGTGCTTTTGTCAATTATTGTGTTTTTTCATGCATATATTTACTTATCTACAACATATTCAAGAAGGTAGGAGCAGGACAGATCATAGGAAAATGTTGGGTATAATAGAAATAATCTTGTAAGGGCCTAGTTGTACATTTGTGCCTAGGTTGGTCTCCGTGGGACAACTCGCAATTATTCCCGAATCAGAAAACATGAATAGATTCGTGTAGCTAGTGTTTTCTGATTTTACATACATCGGTGGATTCTGTTCATTTTGCTTGCCCTTGTTAGTGCAGGTGATGACTGCATATCCATTGTGAGTGGCTCTGTGTTTGTACGGGCAACCAGAATATTTTGTGGACCGGGCCATGGAATAAGGTGTGTTATCTCTAGCTGCAAACCTTTTGCTGCTAATTGCAGCAGTACTCACCTGTAGCCCTGTACTGTGCACAATTGGAATTATATAGTAGAATATATGATGATATATATTACAAGCTGTGAAATTTGTCTTGCAAGCATTTCTGATGAGTATATATATGTTACAACTAATGGTCTGTGAAATTTGTCTTGCAAGCATTTCTGATGAGTATATATATGTTACAACTAATGGTCAACAATGGGATTCATGTTTCATATTTGACGTTTCTACTAATCGAAGGATAGACATTGAAATAGACACTGTACAAAGGGTTCTGAGTTCTGACGTTCTGTTGGCATTGGCTGCTGCTGCAGCATTGGTAGTCTAGGAGCAAAAAAATCATTGGCCCAAGTCTCTGACGTGCTGGTGGAGAAGGCAACACTGGTGGGCACTACCAATGGTGTGCGGATCAAAACTTGGCAGGTAATGCATGGCCTTCTTGCTGGGTGGCATGGAAACTTGGAAGATTTCCTCCTTTTTTTTGAATTTGAAGGAACAGTATTACTCTCGAAATGGGCCCGTACAACCTTCTGCTACTATGTATATCCTACAATCCTAGTTAAGTAGGAGCTTATTGTGTTCCTTTTCGGGCCCGGTTTGGGTGAAGAAAAAAACGTTTCTCTGACGTCTATTTACTATTTATGATCCTATAAAAAAGAACAAGACAATGCCAAACGTACAGAGATGCACGAGCATATATATTGTGCTATCTAGGGATGTTTAATAAGTAACATGTCTTTGTATTTTTCTCGTTACACTAAACAGTAGCAATTAAATAAAGATGGTCTATTGAGTTCATAGACAAAAAAAATGTTTTACATTAGAAAAGAAAATTATTCTAGAAAATAAATATTTTTTTATATTATCGCTAAAAGAAAGTATTTTTATTGCCCTACTTGGTTTGTTCTTACAATGCTTCTAATCATTCCATTGACAGGGAGGAGATGGCTATGCAGAAAGAATTACTTTTCAAGATATATTAATGCACAACGTTTCTAACCCGATAATCATCGATCAGAATTACTGTGACTCCAAGACACCATGTTATGAACAGGTACTATCCTACAGTAAATTCAAAATTCTTTCTTTCCTCATATGTACCTTCTAGCAAGCGAAAAATGTGTAACGTTTGGAAAAATATTTTGCAGGAATCAGCTGTTGCCATACATAACATAAGCTACATAAACATAAGAGGAACTAGTTCTTCAAAAGTTGCTATCAATTTTGTTTGCAGTAATGTTGTTCACTGCGATGGTATAGTGATGCAAGATATTTCTTTGGTTGGAGAAGGAACCTACGTTACATGTTCTTATGTGAATGCCAAAGTAGTAGAATTAGGCTATGACTTCCCTTATTGCAGAGCGGTAATGTAGTAGTATATTTGGATTACAATCTATATCCAAGTTTACCAATTTATTCTAAATTGTTTGACAAGTAATAAGTACTGCCGATCGACACTTTGCATGTGTTTTGTGGTTGGATGATTTTATATTGGTTTGAATATCGAATTGGGGACACGTACAAAACACATGTGCACGCAGGCAGACTATTTGGTTGTACACAAAAAGGCTAGAGTACATTGCACACATGTGCTTCGCATGAATGATCAGAAAGGAAGTTGACTGCGATGAACTGGTGTAAAATGCAAGCAAACGTTTAGTTGACTTATTTGAAAAGGTTGAAATTCATGAGGAAAAAAAACTAACCTTTTCACGCTGGTCCCTCGTCAACATGGTTACGCTTCAAGATGGGAAGGCAAGAAATTGCACGATCAAAATGTATCATAAGGCGGTTAGACTACCAGTACAAGTTTTGTATCGAGGCACGATTCTCAATGTTCATGTTTGATCAAACAGCCACTAAATGATCCTCCTACTTGGGTACTCTAGCAGGGTGCTAGTTGCACACATGCATTTCCTTGCTTATTCCATCTAGTCACAAATACCTGTCGTTTTGGGATACGTGTAGTTAAACTTTTGAAATTTTGACTATCAATATCTTTTTAAATATTTAGATTGTATACAAGAAAATCATATGTATAGATTTGTCTTAAAAAATATTCTCATAATATTACAATATTATTGGTTGTTAGAACTATATTAAAATAGAAATTAGTCCCAAACAGGCATGTATTTGCTACCAAAGAGAGTATACAGTACGTCCACGTCTTGTTCAGTGGTGATTATACTATAATCTCTTATCCAATCCAATCCGCTCTAGGTTTGTCGTGGCAGGCCGTCGTCCACCCTAACGACGAGACGACTGGGGGCTCGCAACGTAGAACGTACAGTACCACTTGAAATTTCGGCTGGAACCAACCATTAACCAATGCCTGCGTGCCCCTGTCGCGGACGTACAACTAGCGGACCCCTCTCACTGACCTCGCTGTCATATCCTCCTCTCCCTGCCAATTCAAAACCCTGCCTGCATGCCTGCTGCTGCCGCCACTCCACATGCGTCCAATTCCACCTAGCCAAGCCAAACCAAACGCCGTTCCAGCCCTCGGGTGCCCCGCATGTCACAGAGCGCGCGGAGCCACGGAGGCCGCGCCGCGTCGCGTTTCGAACTGGCCTTGGGCTAATGGGCTCGCCGCGCGCGAGCCCGCGCATCGAGACGGCACGGGCCTGTGTCGAAGCGTAGCGGAAGCACGGCAGCAGCGCCCTGGTTTGGGCTAAACTGACGCGCGGGGCCCTGCATGGCAGTCGCGGCGATCGAGCGGGGGAGGAGGCGGAGCCCGAGGCAACGTGACACGGCGCGAGCCGGCCGCGGAACGAGGCCTGCGCCGCGGTTAGCAAAACGGCCACATTAACTGCGGCCCAGACCCGGCTCGAAACAGCGGCCGGATTTAAAATTTTTGTGGGGTCCCCCCGCCCGAGTTAACTGCAGCCCGGCCGGGAAGAAAACGCGACGAGGAGGTTCTCGCTCGAGGCTCTATCCCATCAGCACCTGATTCGGTTGATCGAGAAGCAATCAACGATTGATGATTGAGGAGGATCTTACGATGAGATTCTTCTTAGCAAATTTCCTTCCGCCCAGTTGGGCTCTGCTTCTGCATGGTGTGCGCGGGTGAATCACGGTTCACGAGGCCCTGGCCTCAAGGCATCGCCGCCACGTTGAGCAACACGTGCAAAGTTACTACAAATGGCTGCCCTACATAGCTGGCCGCGTGACATGGCGCAATGATGCGGGCGTTGTGCAAATGTGCAGTGGTAGGTGTCGTGCAGATGATATTAGGTAGTATAGATCTCTGGAGATATAAATAGGCTTCTTTATCATGACACTATGGTGCATTTACTCCCATTGCTTATGGACCCGAATATGGATGATCTATAAACGAAGCAGAGGTCCTAACCGACGGATGTTGAAGCATCAACGGATGAGTTATGGTTAGGGATGAAATGTCTGCAGGGAGAGGAGGCCCGTGCAGACGTGCAGTGGCGGGCGTCGTGCACGGTGCACGGACGATAGCCTTTCTTTCCTAGGTGAAGGCCCCAGAGAAGGACGGGTGCTGTACTGACACTGTACCAGCCTAGCTATCGGGAGGATCCAGGTTTGTGGGGAGGGTGCATGGCCCTTTGCGGCTGTGGCACGGCCCAATGGTAAACGAATGCGCGATTGTGCGAGCTTCCTTGGTTTAAAGGTGTTTTGCTGCATGTGTGGTGTTGGGTTTTGCACTGTTTGAGCGCTTGATAGTTTTTTTTTTACAAATCACTCGGTGCAATACATAGACGTCCACAGACACGCACACCATCACACACACGTACTCACACACACAATGCTTACGGAAGACCGGACGAGCGGAGCTTGATGAAGAAATGACGAAGTCACCATTGTTGCCTCGTTTGCGACAGGCACGTCGCCTCCCACTTAAATAAAATCATTCTAAATGAGACACGCAGGGCTAAACCTGAGGTTTGAACCCTGGTGGACTGAGGGTACAACCATCTCCACTAGCCACCCAAGCAAAGCTCGATTCTCGGAGCACTTGCTAGTCGACATGCCAACAGTGTCTTCATTGCCACGACTGCCGATCAAGCATCGTAAATTGCCAAACGAAGTACTCCTCCGTTTTTAAATACATGACGTTTGACCAAACGTACAGTCAAATTTATATAACTTTGATCATTACTTTTCATATGATTTTGTTAGTAAAAAATTACAAAATTATTATATTATGAAAATATTTATCATGACAAATCTAATGATACTATTCACTCATGATCAATCTAAATAGTTTTCATATATTATTAGTCACAGTTAGATAAGTTTGATCGCACGCTTGGTCAAACGTCATCGCTGGCGATCTAGGATTTCATCACGCCTCAAGCAAATTCTAATAGGCTAACATCCTAGAACTAACGCCAATTTATACCCACACCACAATACCCATACCACAACATAACAAAAATAAGCTACAAATGCATCATTGACATAAAACTTTAGCTCAACGCTTCAACATAAAACATAATCAGGTAAACTTTTTGTGTCAAAAATAAAATTAAAACAAGCAAGGATTCTTTCAATTGATTCAACAAAAAATAACCACAAAAAATCTTTCCAATAATGCTTGAACATTTAGAAATATCATACCCATATTAATCTAATCCATTGACAATTTGACATGCTTAGGCACACTAACACTTTTACATGCATATAGAACAGCCTAGTAAGAAACCAAAAGTAAATCTGACAGCTCAGAAGTCAATCTTTTATAGTTCAGGTTTTTAATCGAACTTGAGGTCCAGTGATTGAGCCATCAAGCATTGCTCAGTTTAATTCTACAGATTTTGAACAAAGAACCAGTGGAAGCATGCTCAAAACAACATTAAGTTATAATGATATATATAAGTCCATATGTTTTCTGGAGAGCTCACTGTGATGAAGCAATTCAAATAGCTAACTTACTAGTTTCACTAGCTTTGTAGGATTTGTGATGGAGAGCTGCAGTACTTCATTACATACTGGACTAGGATTCTTCTTCTGGACACTACTCTTCACCTTCTGCACCATGAGGAAAAGTAAACTTCAATGACATAGATACAGAATGAAATTAGTAGTAACAGTGAAAAAATGGATGGGCATCCATGTCACGGAACCTGAAGTAAACTGTAGAAACTACGGTGTATATAATCAAGAGTGCATAATATTAAACTGAAGATCTGTCATCATCAAGACTATGGTGTGCAGTCACTCTTCAGTTCCACTATATGGAAAATGCTATGATATGAAATTCATAGCAGTCAACCGCTCCATCAAAGGAAAGCGAACAATCCCATGAGGGAATAAAATACAAGAAGACCTCTTCCTACAATACTATGAGTGCATTATACTAGACTTTACGTTGGTAATCGAGCAGTGCAGCAACAATTGGCTAAGTCCTTGATAACACATAAGACAATCTTAAAGAAACTAAAAGGTAAGATAATCCATGATTTATTTTAAAAATTGACAACTACGAATAACACAAAGGAAATTAGAAAAATCATGATAGCTAAAGATCATAAGTTGCCCACAAATGGACCATTTCACCGAAGAATATGCCCTTTTTATCAAAGTTATTTTGATTTTTGCACCAGCCACCAAGTAACCAATCAACCAAAGGCCAAAAAAGTATAAGAATAACTGTATAAGACTATATATAAGTCAAAGTGCAAAACAACTACTGTCTACTGAAGTATTGAACTACAAGCAAGAAGCCGTATACTGAACTACTGAAGTACTGTATTAAGTCAAGCAACTACATAAATGCAAGAAGGCAACTAAGCAAGAAGCCAAGAACTACTTCTGTCTTGGTGTCTTCTGAGTTCAGACTTCACTTCAGTCTTCAGACTACCTGTCTTGAGCGGCTGAACTGAGCCGGCCGTCGGGCGTGGAGGTGGAGGGAGGGCGAGGGCGCGGCCGCTGCGGCGGACGTACGTGAGGGAGGGCGCAGAGGGAGCCGGGAGGGGCGACCGGCGGTGGCGGGAGGGCGAGGGTGCCGAGCTGCCGAGGGCGTGGAGGTGGAGGGAGAGAGCGACCGCAGCGCCGGCGCGCGCGAGGAGCCGGAGGGCGACGAGCGGCAGCGGCGGGGCTCGCGAGGGCGCCGCCGAGGCCCGAGGGCGTGGAGGAAACGCGTGGTCAGTGGGGATTACGAATTAGGTCTGCAGTATGCTCTCCCACCTTCCTGCAGCAGCGTGCTGGAGCCAGGAGGCGCTGGAGCTGGAGCGCTGGGCAGCAGGCCGATGTGGGAGGGAGGGCATGGGGCCATGGGCTGTGGGCTGGCTGAGCCTCGGGCTAGAAGCTAACACTTAGTTGGTTGGGCTTATATCTAAAATTTTTGTGCACTGCTATTTTTTCTGGGCCTCGGGCTATAGCCTACCCTGCCTGAGGCCCAGATCCGCCCCTGAACGTCATGTATTTAAAAACGAAAGAAGTATCTAGTAGTAGTATTAATATAGTATGCAATTTACTTCATTGCTATGGCTGCCAATCAAGCATTTTATCAGCATCACCTTCGTCTCCAAACGCATCGCAAGGTAGTATCTGAAATATTACGCGACAGCACGCGGTAAGAGTATGTTGTTGCGATCGAGCACATACGTTGGGTTTGCATCAAACTGAGTGCAAGCAACATGCGCTTCGAACAGTACGGCAGATGATACTACAAGTCTACAAGCTGAAGGAATATACTAGTCAAGGAAAGAATGCATGACAACGACATTTTTTTTTGTACCGCTGAGTTCGGCTTTATTTGCCCATCACTATTCTTCTCAGGTGTAACAGATCATTTTTTCTCAAGAGAGGAGAGAAATACTTTTGGAATAGACAGACGCGTTTCAAAATGCAAGATGCTGCACGGGTGGCCGCTTTCCAGTGCCATGGGCCACTCGCAGTTGCGCCTGCGCAGCAATTGCCAAATGCCCACCCACCCCGGCAACGCGCGACCCAGGCCTCCCAATAGTCACCCAAAACCAGCAGCAGTTTCGCCTCCTCTCCTGGCCGCCGCCTCATCTCATCCATCATCCAGTAGTAGACTAGTAGTCACTCATTGCTCAATCGTTGCGTTGCTGCCGCATCGGAATCCCGGCCGCCGTGGGGCAGTCCGGTCATTTCCGCGCAAATATCCTTTCAAATCGTGGCTTCTCACGGAAAACGAGAAACGCCACTCCCTCCTTTCCCTTGTCGTGCCCCGGGCCTTTCCCCCAATCGCCATCCCCCTCCGACCAACACCTTCCACATACCCACCGCACCAAAAGCACCCGACCGTTGCCACCTAAGCCCGAGGAAAAGAGGAGAGTGCCCACCCCCCCATCCACACGCCCCTCCGGCCGGCGCGCTCTCCCGTTCGGTTCGAAACAACAACCCAATCTGCATGCCCGGGCCGGCCTCGATGTCCGCGCGGCGGGCGGCCAGAGGCCAGCACGCGACGGCGACGCCTGGGGGGTCGGCGCCGGCGCCGCGGATCCTCAACCTGCCGAGGAGGCCCAGCCGGAGCGCCGGCCGCGCGCAGCAGCCCCGGCAGGCGCCGAGGGCCGTCAACCTCGGCGCGCTGTTCGAGATGGAGCGCTGCGTGCGGGGGCTGGAGTCCGCGCCGGCGTCGCCACCCTACTCCCGGGCGGCGCGGTCGCAAGAGGACGCCGGGGAGCAGGAGGAGAAGTGGCGGTTCCAGGCGGAGATCCTCCGCGCCGAGTGCAACTTCCTCCGGATGGAGCGCGAGGTCGCCCTCCGCAAGCTCGACCGCCACCGCGGCCAGATGGAGGCCGCCCTCAAGTCCGCTGTCGAAACGCTCGTCTCGGTATGCACGTTGCGCACCAAACGAACTCCTCGTCCTCTCAAACCTATTGTTCATTGCAACAGTCTGATGATGCTCGATCGTACGGATGCAACAGGGGAGGAATAAGATTGATGGCAGGGGTGAAGTCGGCGTGGCGGCGGCGTTGGACGAGGGGATCGAGGACCTGGAGGAAATGATGGAGGAGCTGCGGGTGGAGAAGGAGAGCAGGAGGAGAGCAATGAGCGGGCTGCGGGAGCTGCAGCGGAGCCACGGCCGGAACTTCGACCGACAGGCGTCCTCGCTCCGCCGCCGCCTCGAGAAGATGTCATCGACCGACGCGGAGCCCAGCGTCAAGGACATCCGCGAGATCGCGCTCCCCGTCGCCCCGCCGCCGCCGCCACTCGCCGACCACAGCAACGAAGATGACCACGTCCACAGCGCCAACCTGTCTGATGTACGTAATGCATCCGAATAGCACGTATAGGCGTATAGCGTGCTGATGTCGTTCCAGTGGCATTTCTCTTTGATGAAAACTAAACGTGCGATATTGCGCGGTGTATACATTGAAGGTGGAGATTCTGAGGATGAAGATGGTGGGGATGTCCAAGGGGATGCGCGAGAGGATGGCGGAGTACAGCAGGCGGCTGGAAGCCGTCGCCGGCGGCGACAACGCTGACTGCCAGTCCAGGAAATGCGGCAACCGGCACAGTCGAAAAGCAAGCGCAAGTAGCCAGAGGAGCTGGAGCGGCGGCAGCAACGCTAGCAACGGCAATGTGGCAGCATCCCTGGACAACGCCTTGCACGGCCGCAGCCGCCAGATCGTGGCGGCGCAGAGGCATCGCCAGCAGCAGAAGGTAGGATTCAAATTCGTTCTCTTATTGTTCATAATACTGTTTAGTTACTATGCTTATTACTCCACTTTTCTTATCTTATTTCATTGCTTTTTTTGGGGAAACAAGATTAGCAGTAGTAGCGTAGTACTAAGTTTTACGTGGTAGTCTTGGGCACCCGAATGTCGTTGACTTCGGAGTACATTGGTCAGCGTCTTGACAGAATTGTCAATCCACGATTTGGTCGGTTTTATGTCATCCGGGAGAGCCACTAGGCAAGTTTTGAAATCGCCTACAAGGCTACAGCCCCAGACGGATGCATGCGATTGCAATGCGATGCAGTCGCTGCTCAGCTGCTGTGCTGTGGGGATCACTTGTACAGGGTTTTGCACTGCTTTTGTAGGGAGATGAGTAATTGATCTAATCCCCTGGGTCCACAAATCTATAGATTGGCACGGTGCACTCGACATCTACATCTAATACGATAGGTTAATGGCTGTGTGCCTTTTCGGATTGATACTATGCAGCTATTGAGCACTGTTGGTTTGATGTGGATGGGACCATTCGTAAGAACCATGGCCTTTCTAGCTAGCTTATTTTCACTATCACACCTAGCTGTTTCAAAAAACAGCTTTACCGAGAATTGACCGTAGCTCAGTTGGCAAGAGACATTGGCACCTCGTGCTCGAGCGATAGTGCTCGGCACGTGTGCTTCCCGTTTCTTTTTTTAATGCATTCAGGAAATAGCAAAAAAACAGCTTTACCGTATGTTCCCCTGATTTGAATCCGTCAATGATTGCGAGTTGGCCCATGCTGTCAGTGCCGCTGCCGGCTGTCATTGGCCATGTTGGCAGGTGGTCTGGGCTGAGAGTTTTTTTATTTGGAAATTGTCCTGGGCTAAGAGTTGGAAGTTGGAAATGTCCTTTCGTTCTTTTTGTATTGCTCGTGCGAGACGTGGGCCAATGAAAAGTTTTTTACTTGAACATTTTCTAATGGCCCGGTTTCTGTAAACTGCGTATTCCAAGATTGGTTTTGTACCTGTGCATATAGTATTGGTCTGTATTTTATTCAAGAAATGTACTAGTCACTTCGAGCCATGCTGGATTGTTCTGAATGGTTCGCTCCGACGGGCTTGTTTGAATGCATGCAAGAAATCAATGTAAAGTGCAATTATGAAAGTGAAAAGGAGCTGAACTTCAGTGAAGACAACAGGCACATGACGGAGCAGGAACAAAAGTATCCGCATTGAGCAGAGGCACACTACATATCTAAAAGCTTTGGAGCCACAGGCCGGTACACGATGTATCTGGGCGAAGTATGACCTTTGAATAGGAGGAGATGCCCCCACAACAAGAAAGCTAGCCTTTCCTGGCTAATGCAAAAGGTATGGGCCCGGCCCAGGGATCAGGGCATGTGCTGATGGAGTTGCTTTCGCAGGGACTAGTATGTGTTACGGGACCATCTTACATTCTTACTCATGCCCATATGCATTGCCTTCTGAATGTTTACAGCCGTAGTAGTTTCGTAGACTGAAGTTGGTCGGGGTAGCTGTGAATGGCAACACAGTATTGTGCTTGCTCGGAAACCCATATTTGAAGAGGCACTGCATTCCCATGTCAAGCTGTATGTAATTATGAGCAAGCTATGGTATTATAGGCTTCAGTTTAGATGGGCAGCAATGTTGCCAAATTTGGTCGACACATACTGGGTAAACTTTTATGGCGTTCTCCCATCTGCACATTCGACCTTTTACGACCATAGATGTTTCCTGCATAGAGTTTCTGTGCACTGAATCATTTGTCGTGTTAGGATAAATTGATATTATTCTAAAATCTATTCGGTGTTGCTTGCAAAAAAACTCTTAGTGTAACTGTTCCTTCTCTCAACAGATTGTGTCTGAAGATTGCAAATTGGTGAGCTCTGGAAGCTGCTGCGACTGCAAGGAGATTGTGGGGAAGATAATGGAGCAAGTAAGAGCAGAATCAGAGCAATGGACTGAGATGCAGGACATGTTGGAGCAGGTCAGGCTAGAGATGCAAGAGCTTCAGTCTTCCAGGGATACATGGCAGCGTCGTGCTATTGCTTCTGACATCAATCTGCGCTCCTTGAATTCTCAAGTAAGTAGCCTCTACATACGCTCATGCACTAATACAATGAAGTGCTTCTTGGTTTTACATGAAACATGTTTGGTTGTGTTCTGTTTGCTATCATATCAAAGATGACTCTACGCTGTCGAGGTTATGGCTATTGCATCTCTTACATACTGGAGTACTAGTGGTACTTACTATGAATCCATTTTTGGAATTAGGAATAAGAAGTATTGGTTGAAACAATATAGTGCTACTCCTTTGATGCAGTAAATCTGTTTTGGCACGAAAATTTTACTGCCCTTGATTTCTTACTCCAGAGTTATTGCTGAGTGCTGTCTGAAAGCAAAATAGTGAAGATGGCAGAATTTACTGCTGAACTAGTAATTGATATTCTACAGTACGTGTACAGATGTTTGCAGTTTTATTTGGAACTAACCTACTACTTCTTCATGCATTTTGTTAGCATAAACATGTTTACTTGTTTCACAAGTTAGCGTACACAGATCACATCTTTGTATTTCATGTACAGGAGATTGTGATCTTATCTTTCCTAACCAATTGATTTGGTTGTTTTGCCGGTTTGCACTGTAGCACATCCGCCACATATATGCATATCTCGGTCCGGTTGTTTACCGCGTGTTGTGCTCCCTTCTCTCTCTCGTTCCTCTCGCTTTCATGGTATCAGATTGATCTCCGATCCAACCAACACACTTCCACATCATGTCTCCTACCACCGGCGAGCACTCCGCCACCAACTCCTACATACCTGACATCGAGCTTCCCGCCGTCAGCACCCTCACATCAGCCTCCACGGTCCCCATGATCTCCTCGGTCATGCCGACACTACCATCCTCATCTCAAGCCATCAACGTTGCAAGTATCAAAACCCACATCCCTGTGGTTCTTGATATGAAGAAATCCAATTATACAAAATGGCATGCCTTCTTCCTCGTCATGCTCGGCAAATTCTGGCTTCTTCCCCACATTGATGGCACTGCTGGCCAGCCCAAGGATCTCGACTGGGTTTAGCGCGACTTCATCGTTCTCACCTGGTTGTACGGTTCCATCGCCGATGATATTCTTGACATCATCATGGAACCCGACCAATGCGCCCGCGACTTGTAGACACGCGCTGAAGATCTTTTCTGTGACAACATGGAGGCCGGGGCGCTCAATCTTGAGGCCGAATTCACCAAACTGCTCCAAGGCGATCTTTCAATCACCGCCTACTGCCAACGTCAGAAGACTCTCCCAGATTCTCTCCGTGATGTGGGGCAGCCCGTCTTCGATTGCCGACTCATCCTCAACACCCTACGCGGCCTCAACGGACGCTTCTCCAACGTCACCACCGTCCTCTCCATGCAAGCACCCTTCCCAACATTTACCACTGCACGCTCATCTCTCCTTCTCTAGGACATGCGCAAATGGTAATGCGTCGAAGGTCGCTGCCGCCTGCCGGCACTACTCTCTTCAACGCCTCAAATGGTTCGGTGGCATCTTCATTGTCGTGCAACAACCCATCGTGCCGCGATGATCGCAGCGATGTCGTCTCCTCTGGCTGCGCTAAGGGCACTACAAGGGCAAGAAAGGCAAGAACGACGGCAATCATGTACCTACCCCGCCACGATCAACGCTGACCCCGCAAGGACCATGGATATGCTTCAATCCAGGTGCTGCGCTGGGTCAGGGGCAGCACTGGCCTTAGCCGTGGTGGCCAGCCATCAACGCCAAAGTCCTCGGACCACGCCCGTCTAAACTTCCTCAGGCATACAACATGATGTCCCCTACCATCACACCCACCTCGACGTATACCCCACTAACCTGGGATTCGGACGATCTCGTCGCAACCATGAACAATCTCTCACCAAGCATCGGGAGGTTGGATCATGGACTCAGAGGCGACATCCCACATGACGTCTCACGATGGTATACTTTCCCACCTGTCTCCCTTCCCTCTTCATCTCATGTCATAATCGTCAACAGTTCCTATGTTCTGATCTCCTCCATGGGTAACACTAGTCTTTCTACTCCTTCAGCTCCCTTTCAACTCAACGATGTTCTCATTGCCCCATCCTTGATTAAAAGCCTTATTTCCGTTCGCAAATTCACTCATAACAATTCTTGTTCAATTAAATTTGATTCTCTTGGCTTTTCTATCAAGGATATCCACACCAAGACCGTGATTTTTTGCTGCAATAGCCAGGGCGATCTCTACACTATCCATCCAGACGAACCAGTGTCATCTCCCCATGCACTCCTATCGGTCACCTCTCCACAAACTCTCTGGCATCTTTACCAAATTTACCTTTCACCACATGTAATAAGACAGGTCGTTTTGTTTGTCATGCCTGTCAACTTGGCAAACATGTTCGTCTGCCGTTTTCAAGCTCCACTTCTGTTTCCATTGCTCCTTTTCAATTAATACATTGTGATTTATGGGCATGACTTGTTTTCAGCAATTCTAGATTTCAATATTATTTAATCATCATCGATGATTTTACCCACTTCTGTTGGACCATTCCATTACGTAAGAAATCCGAAACTCATGACACTCTCATTTCTTTTCATACCTACATCCACACATAATTCCAACTAACACTCCTGTATGTTCAAACCGACAGTGGCAAGGAATTTGTCAAATGTCTCTCTCTCTCTCACTCTCACTCTCTCTCATTCTTTCGTCACCACATAATTGCATTGTGCATCTCTTGTCCCTACACCTCACAACAAAATGGGAAAGCAGAGCGCGCACTTCGCACTATCAATGACATAGTCCAAACACTTATTTTTCAGGACCACATGTTGCCTTCCTACTGGGCGGAGGTCCCCATACATCTACATATCTTCTCAATCGCCGACCTTCAAAGTCAAATCACTCCAACACACCTTATGAGACACTCTTCGGCCGAACCCCCACATATGACCACCTTCGTGTTTTCGGTTGCCTATGCTATCCCAACCTCTCCTCCACCACACCCCATGAATTATCTCCTGTTCCACAGCCTGTGTCTTCCTTGGTTACCCTTCCACCCACAAGGGCTACTGGTGTCTAAACATCTCCAGTCGCAAAATTATCACATCACATCATGTTATCTTTGACAAATCCATTTTTTCATTCAGAAAACCCTCAACTCCCATAGATCCCACATCCCTTGATTTCCTTCTTGACATCGCCTCCACCTCCGCACCACTAGTCGCGTTGCCACAGGCGATAACACCACCTGCACGCTTCAGATTTTACCTACCGTGGCACCGCTTCCCTCTACCGCGGCAACGATCGTTCCCGCCATAAACATTTATGCCTCGACGGCTTCAACTTCTGTTGCGGCAAGCATTCCTTCCTCTGTCACGCCATCATCTCCCTCTGTCGTGTCTGTTGGTTTTCCCACCACGGCAATCTCCTCACCTGCTGCGTTAGCTTCACCTCTTGCTGCAGAACATTCACCAGTTGCTCGACTGGCACCCAGTCCACACCATATGGTTACTCAAGCCAAACACGGTATAGTCATGCCTGTGGACAGATTGAACTTACATGCCTTGACCAGTTCCATCTCTCCCATCCCAAAAACCTGGCATTGACTTTGACGAGACTTTCAGTCCAATCGTCAAACCCTCCACCATTCGAGTCATCCCCAGCCTTGCCATCTCTTGTTCTTGGCCTATTCATCAACTCGATGTCAAGAACGCCTTTCTACATAGCCATCTTGATGAGACCTTCTATTGTCAAGAGCCGTATGGCTTTGTTGATCCAACCGTTCCTTACCATGTTTGTCGTCTCCACAAGTCTCTGTACGGACTTAAACAAGCACCTCATGCATGGTACCAACGCTTTGCTACATACATTCGCACTCTTAGTTTTGTTCCATCCATCTTAGATACGTCTCTCTTTGTGCTAAAAGATGGAGAGCACCTTGCCTATCTCCTTCTTTATGTCGACGACATTATTTTGACAACATCTTCCAGTCATCTCCTTCAGCTTCTCACTGGCCGACTGCACTCCGAGTTCGCCATGATTGATTTGGGTGACTTACATTTTTTTCCTTGGCATCTCTGTGACTTGTTCACCAGTCAGTATGTTCCTCTCTCAACGATAGTATGCCACCGAATTGCTACAGTGAGCCGACATGACCGAGTGTCACTCCACCACGATACTAGTGGACACTAGCGGCAAGCTTTGTGCAACGGATGGTTCACCTATTGCTGATCAGACTGAGTATCGGAGTCTGGCCGGTGCACTTCAGTACCTTACCCTCACGAGACCATATATCGCCTATATTGTCCAACAAGTGTGCCTCTACATGCATGATCCTCGCGAGCCTCACCTCGCCCATCAAAAGGATCCTCCGCTACATACAAGGTACTCTTGATTACGGTCTTCAACTTCGCACTTCTTCGCCCTCAACTTTGACTGTTTACTCTGACGCCGACTAGGCTGGGTGTCCCAATTCTCGCTGCCCCTCTTTAGGATATTGCGTTTATCTCTGTGATAACTAATCTCTCGGTCATCCAAGCGTCAGACTACAGTTCTCATTCTAGTGCAGAAGCGGAGTACTGTACTATTGCACATGCTGTTAGCTTCGTCAACTTTTGCAGGAGCTTCATCATCACATTCCTTCGTTAACGTACACATGTTTTACTTGTTTCACAAGTTGTATAACAGATCGCATCTTTGTATTCCATGTAAAAGAAATTGTGATCTTATCTTTCCTAACCAATTGATTTGGTTGTTTTGCCGGTTGGCACTGTAGCAGTCAGGCACATATATACATATATATCTCGGCCCGGTTGTTTACCGCGTGCTGTGCTCTCTTCTTTCTCTCGTTCTTCTCGCGTTCACATTTTAACCGCTAAATAAATGTTTAAACTGGGTTCAAGGCTCTGGCTAAATCTCTAGTTTCTGAAATAGTTGAACACATCATTTCGTAGAGTTTGAGATTCAAATTTGAACATTTCAGATATTCAATTCTTTAATCTCCATCTGAGCCTCAATTTTTTCTCTCAAAAACCATCTGACCCTCAAATTCAAGCCACTACATCCATTTTAGTGGTACTTCATGCTTGTGCCACAGTGAGTCAGTGAGGTTGTTGTCTAAACGATTTTTTTTTTTACATTCATCAGATGTTGGAGTGGAAGCATCGGACGCAAGTGTCGGAACAGCATGTGGAAGAGCTGCAGAAGAAGATTTCGGAGCTCCAAAGCAAGTTACACACCTTCGAAGCCCAGTTTCCTAGCCCAAGTCTGCCTAGCCAAGAATGGTCAGAAGCATGCAAGATGGAAAAGGAGAACCCAAGAATCAATGCTCAGCACCACAGATCACAGGAGTGCGGCAATGAGAAAGAAAAGCACGTCCTGATCTGCCGTGTGAAGCATTCGCCCAGCGTGATCTCAAATCGCTCGCCGTTTCAGGAGATTGGCAACATCAGCTTGCCACGGCAGCGGTGAGAACCGACAAGCATGGGGAGCCTCTGCTGGCTGCTGCAATCAAGGTTTCAGGCGGGAGTGGGAAGAGAGAATTCTGCCACTTTAGCCTCGGTTTCCGGTTGCTTCGATCAATCAATCTCCACTAAATAATTTATAACCCACTGATGTGTAATGACGCCTGACCTCTCGTCAGATCTTTAGTAAGTTAGCCACTAGCTAGCCAGTAGGTGAGCTGAAACGGAGTTAATTTGCGGAGTACAGTGTTGACTGTTGAGGAATAGGTATGATCGATATGTATGTAAGGCGTATGCTTCTTTTTTGCTACTAATAAAAATTATCTGCTCCTTCCAAGATAAGATAACCGCATAGATGATTAATGTGTTCGTGGATCTATGAAGCGAGATAGCTGTGGTGCCACAGCACCGTGTGTGCAAATCACCTTTCTTGAATCATTTGTACCACGAAAAGACACTCGATCCAATAGAATGATACAAGTAAAAATAACAACTGGAGCTTTATTGGCGCTAAATATATTACAAGTACAGCATCCACAGATACGCAACTACGTTTCTTTTTTTTGTAACCATATATTGCTACTGCTCTACACAAGGGTGTGTAGATAATTACAGCATTAAGCTTGAAATTAAGTAAGAAGGAACCATACATCTCGTTGCGAAGTTATGATTACTAGCTAGTGATTAATCATGGAAATCCAAACGCAATACGTGCACATGATCTTCTGAGAGACGTAGACGTAGACGGCGAAGGAGAAGCTCCTGACCGTGACGTCCTTCCAGTCTCCCTTCTGTTTGGGGCTCAGGTTCTCCTGCACCGCCATCCCCGCCTTCACCAGGTCGCCGTACAACCTCTCAGGCTCTCAGCCACGACGGCCCACCATGTTCTCTTTCCTCCTCCTCCTCCTCCTCCTCCGCCGCCGCCGCCGCCACCGCCGATCGCCGGCTCGCTCGGCAGGAGGCTTTGGCAGAGGAAGGAGGATCTTGGCCTAGACACGGCGGTGTTACGTCGTCCTCTAAAGGTTTGGCCAAGCAAGCTCCTACTCTTTTTTTAAAAGGAAATGGCAAGAGAATTGCTATCTTTGCATTAAAGAAAAGAGGTTGTTCACAGGTTACATACTAAAACCGAAAAGCCAGAGAGCCAAAACTAAAGTCCTAAGTTTGGAACACAAGGCAAGAAGGCAAAAAACCGAAGATTACATATTTATGCGCCGATCATTGTGTAATAGCCAAATCTCCCGCAGGTAGGTAGGTCGCCAAGTTCTTTGCCCCACTTGTTGTCCATGCCCTGACTTCTTCCTTGATGATTGCTACAGTCTCGATGGCGTCATTTCGCTGATGCTGAAAAATCCTTCTATTTTTTTTTCCTTCCAGACTTGCCACATAGTGAGGATGATTAGTGAACTTTGGCCCTTCTTAACCTGGGCCCCTTCTCTTCACTACGCGGCCATCCACCAGTTTAGGACCGACACATAAGCATCCCACTGTGCCGGTGAAATGCTATTGTGTTGTGCCCAAGCTGCTACAGTATTCCAAACCCTTTTAGTGTAGTCATAACTGATAAAAAGATGGTGTGCTATTTTTGGGTTATTTGTACACAGCGGGCACCAGAAAGCAAGCTCCTACTCTTGCTATCGATATCCATACAACCTGGTAAAGAACACACTAGATTTGGCCCCTTTGAGTGTATTTTTTAGCTCACGAAAGGTGATCCAAATAAGACATCCTTCGAGTTTTCTGAAAGGTAAATCCAGAAGAAATAAACGGCAAATGATCGATGGTACAAAAAACCTCAAATTTGCCAAAGTGAACCGGGGCCGGGTGTACCTTATACTTTGTTCCGGCTATCGCAGAGCAATAGCATAATTTGTGGACTGTATATTGGGCCTAACAAGGAGAGCCCGTCCTATATTTGGGCGGCAACTAGGCCCGATATTGGCCCAGGATTCCGCGTCTGCGACTGTCGGGCGATAGTTGTCACGGTGAAGTCGAAACCTCCCAACCAAGGTGTCAATACTCGAGGACCGTACGCTCGGGGGGCTCACTCTGCCGTCGAGCATGGCAGCCAGCCTGTCCAGGTTTAATCCCTAAGATCGAACTCGTACGTTTCATTTTTCGGGTGGTTTTAGGAATAGTATATGTACACGTAAGTATATTTAGTGGTCAAAGTATGTATCCGCGCTCCGTATGATTTAACATCCACTCTAGATTAGACGTGTGTTGAGAACGCGTCCACATGTTGGTGTGCGTGGTGTGTGTGCATGAGTGTGTTCAGCGGTCAAAACGTGTATCCGCGCTCCGTGTGGTTTAGCTTCCGCTTTAGATTAGACGTATGTTAAGGACGAACCCACATGTTGGCGTACGTGCGGTGTGTGTGCGTGTGTCCGTCGTGTACTCAGAAAGAAAAATGTCAATACCCTTCCTCTCAAAAAAGAAAAAAAAAGTGAAGACTCAAGATGGTCAAGTAGGGTAGTTAATGTACAGCTTTCATTCTAACTAGAAAGCCGTGCGCGCCATTGGCGTGCGGAGTTGCAAACGTGTGAATGTGATTAGGACAACTTACACCACAAGAAGGGGTTCAACGGTAACGGTAGATAAGAAATTCATATAAAAAAGAGTGTAAATGTTCTCAGATTAAGGGCTTGCATTTCGAGCTTTCGGTGCATTAAGTATTCATGTGCATACGACACATTCAAATAGAAGTCAGTTTTTTTTCCTTTCCGGGATAAGAAAAGAGCACTGAACTTTGTGTGCAAGGATTACAGCATCTACTTTACAACATCAACAACACAAGAATGACTATACCTGTAGTTACTCGAGGGCCCTGAGTATCAATAGCAACCCTCCACACATCACCATCATGCCATGCAACAACATTAATCACAGGCCCCTTGTCATCATAACCTTACAGAAATAGAAATAAAACATATACAGTAGGAGTCGGCTAAAACATCCCTCGTACCATATGTTCACTTTCTTACTTCTTTTTGTTTCCTCAGGTAATCGAGTTTGTTTTGCAGGTCTTCGCGAGTCTTTTTTAGTTTGGCATCATCAGGCTTACTGTGTTTCTGCAATCATTTTGAATGGAGGTGAGACATTTTTTTAAAACGGTGTTTATAATCTCGTTAAAAGAATGTGCAAATTATATGGAGTACATATTATAACAGTGTTGGTATTAACTGGAACATCAACTCATATATTAGCAATATATAGGTCAACTCACATTTTTTTAATGGCTTTGCTTATCTCCTAGCTGAACCACTTCAGTTATCTGTCATATCACAAATTTACGATAATTGACAAAGCAAAGTGGTATCAAGAAAAGATATGCTAGGGATAATAAAAATGGTATCAAGAATGAATCTTAATGCATTAAGAAAAGTCAATCCAAACCTTTTCAAATCCATTCAGCTGCTTCAGAGCCTCAGATATTGCTTCTTGGTTTCCTCGTCCCATTTTTTTCTTTCTTTCTGAAGTCATAGCGAGTAAGTTCTTACCAAGGTATCGAGTTTGATATAAAAACCTTCATAATACAGGCATTAATTAGAAACTTACCTTCATTCGAGAGGTAAGTGTGTCTGTAAAGAGTTCATATACCAATTTACAGCCAACATGACATCTCTTCAGAAGGGTTCTTCTATGAGGGGTTTACAATCAAATGAGTGCCTGGGTGTAAACAGAGCTTAGCATATCAGGGAAGAATGCGATTTTGGTGCCCATGGGTTCCCGCATCCCCATTTGCAAAAAGGGAATGATGCATTGTTTAAAAAATTCTAAAAAAAATGGATATAATACATATAAAGTTATGTAAACCTGTAAATTTTCAATATCAAATTCATCCCTGCCATCGAGAACCAGAAAAGACAAGCAGTACTTTCAGTGCACATGAGTAATTGAGTAGTGTAGGGTTGATTACTTCTCTTTTTTGGTCCTCTGTAGCAGAGACGAATTTGGCATTGATTTATTCGCATGTCTACGTAATTTTTTTGTGTGTACTAATTCTATGTTTTTTTCTCTTCCTATTTTTGGAACTTTGTTCCAAATAGTCCACATCACAAGATAGATGCCTCCCAAAAGAAAACACGTACACCTCATAGAAACTCACTCACTAGCATTAAAGGTTTGGTTTCTGTGACTACTCCAAGGAACTGTGCAATATTAGGATGTCCTAGCTTTATTAGCAATTCGACTTCATGCTTAAAATTTTGGCTGCAAACAAAGAAAAAAACAACTAATAAGGGAACACTCCATGAGACAAACATGCGACAAAAAACTATAACTACTCCAGTTCACACCTTGAACAAAAATTAGTTAACCACAACAAATGCAAAATTACTGTCCCAGCCAATCAGCTGGAGAACTTGAGAAATTGTCCCCAGATCCTATTGAGTGAGCAGTAGAAGAAACCGAACCAGAAGGTCAAGTGATGCAAATGACAGTTTCATCTCAGGCAATTCAGGGTTTATCCAGAATAACCACCTATACTCTGATGATCAACGTTGGAGGGAAGAAGGGAGTTGCTTTATTGGATAGCAGCAGTACTCACACTTTTATAGATCTGAGGTTTGCCCTCAAGACTTCATGCAAGATTAAGAACAACAATTTACAGAAGGTAATAGTGGCTGGAGGAGGAACACTTCTCACTGGTTCACATGTTCCGGACCTGGGATATTGTATCAATGGGCAGGTTTTCTACAATTCATTTAAGATTCTCATATTGAGGGGGTATGATGCAGTGTTAGTGTGTGATTGGATGTACCGACATAGCCCTGTGAGTATAGATCTTAAGACACGAAAACTGATAATCAAGAAGGAAATAAATACTGCTATGACTTTAGATGATCAATCAATACATGAATCAGTAAAGCTGATGAAACCAAATGAGCTGGACAAACTATCAGCAAAAGGGATAGTTGGGTATGTAATCGACCTGCAAACCATGAGAAAGGAGGAGGAACATAAATCACTGAAACCACAGTATCACACCTTTATACAGTCATACCAAGATGTTTTCAAGGAACCCCAAGATTTACCTCCGGAGAGAAGCTACGATCATACAATTCCCATCAAAGAAGGATCGGAACCGCCCAATATCAGACCTTACCGAGTTCCTCACCAGCAGAAAGATGAGATGGAGCAGCAAATACATAAATTACTAGAGTCCCCACTTATTAGACCGAGTACTAGCCCATATGCATCCCGAGCAATTCTAGTCAGGAAGAAGGATAGAACATGGAGGCTTTGCATTGATTATAGAAAACTGAATTCTCAGACTGTCCGAAACAAATACCCCATCCCAGTTATAGAAGACCTACTGGATGAGCTCTATGATTTTAGTGTATTCAGCAAGTTGAACTTACAGTCTGGGTATCACCAAATACGGATGAACAAATAAGACATCAGTAAAACAACGTTCAACACTTATTTGGGGCATTATGAGTACCTAGTAATGCCCTTTGGGCTTACTAATGCACTAGCGACCTTTCAATGCCTTATGAATCGTATTTTTGCTCCATACTTGAGGAAGTTCCTATTATTATTCTTTGATGATATTTTAATTTATAGTAAAGATGATATGGATCATCAGAAGCACTTGCAGGTCATGCTAGAACTATTGAGAGAGCATCAACTCTTTGCCAAGCTCACTAAATGTGTCATTGCGACTCCTCGGGTCAGTTTCCTTGGACATGTTATATCAGGACAGGGGGTAGCCACTGATCCCAACAAAATTAGCACTATCAATGAATGGCCGACGCCTCAAAATGTATCCCAATTGAGAAGCTTTCTTGGTATGACCGGGTATTATAGACGGTTTATCAAAGATTATGGGATTATTTGTAGACCATTACACGACATGCTAAAAAAAGATGGGTTTTGCTGGAATGAACAGCAAGAGGTAGCCTTTAAGAAGCTTAAACACTGTCTGACCACTGCTCCAGTAATGACATTACTCGACTTTTCTGAAACATTTACACTTGAGACTGATGCTAGTGGCAAGGGAATAGGAGGAGTATTAATGCAGAGAGGACAACCCATTGCTTATTTCAGCAGGACATTGGGTACACGAGCTGCAACGATGTCAACCTATGACAGGGAAGCCTTGACGATTATTGATTCACTCAAACGGTGGAGACACTACCTTCTGGGTATGCAAATCATCATCAAAACTGACCAACATAGCCTCAAGTTTATGACTGAACAGAAGGTTTCAGAGGGAATACAACACAAACTGATGTTGAGATTGTTGGAGTTTAATTATGTCATTGAATACAAAAAGGGAAAATAAAATAAGGTGACAGATGCTTTGTCAAGAAGAGGTACTCAACTGATGGCTATTTCTCTTGCCATACCCAGTTGGATTGAAACAGTTGAAAACAACTATATTCAGGATAATCATTGCAAGGAGTTACTAGAACAGTTATTGCTAGATCCAGATTCTAGTCCCAGTTACACATACCATTCCAGAATTCTAAGGTATAAAGGGAGGATCTATGTGGGAAGTGATCAAGAATTAAGAAAAAAACATTATTTGTTCCTTGCATACATCAGCGATTGGAGGTCACTCAGGAAAGGTAGCAACCTACCAAAGGGTCAAGAACTTGTTCTATTGGCCCGGGATGAAGAAGGAGGTGCATACTTGGATTGAGGAATGTGCCATATGTCAACGTTCCAAGTTTGAACATTGTCACTACCCAGGTTTGCTAGAACCTTTACCAATCCCGGATATGGCGTGGACTCATATATCCATGGACTTTATTGAAGGTTTGCCAAATTCTAGAGGGAAGGAGGTGATATTGGTGGTGGTTGATCGGTTCACAAAATACGCCCA
The DNA here is from genome assembly GCA_036346255.1 of Ampelocalamus luodianensis. Lineage (NCBI taxonomy): Eukaryota > Viridiplantae > Streptophyta > Magnoliopsida > Poales > Poaceae > Ampelocalamus > Ampelocalamus luodianensis. The sequence goes on from CM070621.1 coordinate 24,348,961, forward strand.
TTTCATTCCACTCTCCCACCCCTATTCAGTGCAATCGGTGACACAAGCCTTCATCGACAACATTTCCCAACTGCACGGGTTCCCAATTGCAATTGTATCCGATCGGGATCGAATCTTTACCAGCAAGCTTTGGCAAGAATTATTTAAGTCTTTGAAAGTGCAACTGAGGTTTAGCTCGACTTATCACCCTCAAACCGACGGGCAAACCGAAAGAGTCAATCAATGTGTTGAAACATACTTAAGGTGCATAGCGCTGCATGAACCGAAGAAATGGGTGTCCTGGCTTCCAATGGCCGAATGGTGGTACAATACAACCTTTCATACCGCACTTAAGGTATCTCCATTTGAAGCTTTGTACGATTTTCCTCCACCTCTCACCAGTGAGGTTTCCATACCCGGACCTGAGAATGAGGCGGCAAGAGACTTCCTAGAGGAGAAGCAAACCATGTTGAGAAGATTAAAGGAGAACTTAATTCAGGCCCAAGCAAGAATAAAAAAAATATGCGGATATGAAGAGAAGTGAACGACAACTCGCAGTTGGAGACACTGTCTATTTGAAAATGCAACTGTATCGAACTGCAGCATTTGGTCTTAAACAAGCTTTGAAACTTACAAGTAAATTCTATGGGCCTTTCAGAATTTTGGCTAAAGTGGGCAATGTAGCATACAGATTGTTACTTCCGGATAATGTAGGTATACATCCAGTATTCCATGTTAGTCAACTCAAGAAGCATTGTGGGAAGGATGTTGTTCCTAGTCCAGACTTGCCCTTGGTAGGGGAGGATGGTAGAATTAAGACAGAGCCGACCATTGTGCTAGAAACTAGAGCTATGCCAAGACATAATCAGCTGGTCACTCAATGGCTAATACAGTGGGTCAACTTGCCGAAGGAAACTGCTTCATGGGAAGATGCTGATTTTATCAAAATCACATTTCCTGATTTCTATTTGCAAACACTTCGCTCTTGGTTTCCAGATGACCACACTTGAGGACAACTATGCAGTTCAGGGGGAAGAACTGTCAGATGTGCTCAAGTTCAGAGAGGTTTAGAAGTTAGAAGCTGTGTTGATGAGGCGCGAACGGCCGAGATTACCCGATACCCCTTTCTTAAATGAAGATCGATGGTCTACGGGCATTTTTAGATTTACTATTTATGTCATCTCGTTTTCCTTCTTGTTATCACTGTAACCAGCAGAACTTACCGATGCAACCGAATTCAGCGTTTACTTTCACTTTATACTTTGTAATCCTTTATAAACCAGTGAATGGAATGAAAACGGCATCTCAACTTATGCCAAACACTTAGACTCTTAGCTTTACCCTAGTATTAGCTGTGTTCATTCACTTTCCCCATTCGACCGAACTAGGGATTTGACACAATGGCGCCAGCGGAGAGGGGCTGCAAGGGACGAGGAGGGGAGACAGAGGAGGGGAGAAGCAGGGAGGAGGCGGCCGTCGTGGGAGGCGAGGGAGGGGAACGACAAAAGCGGAGATGGCGTGGGGCGCGAGGAGAGGAGGAAGAACGGACGAGGCATTCTGGGAAGACGATGGACCGACATGACATGCCCACGCGTCGTGAGGTCAGCCAGCGCGCGTCGAGGAAGCCTGGATCCAATCGGACGGACGCGGATGAGCCGAGCGGAATCGGACGAACAAAAAAACACGTGTTCACTCTCCCCTCAGCCCTTCTGCCTCCTTTTATATGGAGAGATGGGTTGAAAAATGTAACATACCCTTTGGAATCTCTGGAAGGAGAGAAACCAGAAACCACAGGGTTTTCCAGAACACGAGCCTTCAACCGCATCAAGTTATTTTGCTAATTCAACAGGAGATGTCGATCTTAGCGCAAAGAGGAGCTTCAGTCCATCATTAGGCTAGGTTCCTGGTGCTGTTTTTTTTCCTTTTTCATTTTGTTTCTAGCCTTCCTCTGATTGTGGTCTGTTCAGTCCTTTAATCAGGCTGATCTGAACATCATTCTATTTCTTCTTCTTTCAATGAATGGCAGCACTCCTGCCCACTTTCAAAACAATATATATAATCTGCCTTGTCCCTGTACTCAGGAGTTGGATGGTGCAAGTGTGTGAGGAAAAAATCTGCGACATCATACATACAAATTTGTAAACATGATATTGTCTTTGATGTTTTACAAAAAGGAAAAGCTTAAATGTTTATTCAGCCTTTACAAAAGTATAACATCTGGGCCATCTAAAAAGGTATGACATCTGGATACCATTTTTTGAAGCAAAAGGCAGGAGATTTTTTTATTTAATCCTTTTTTTAATTTTATTTTAAAGTTAATCCATCGCGAACTTTATTTCCAATTCTGACCCCTTTGGTCACGCCACCACTCGTGGCGTGACAAAACAACACTGTCACGCCAGCCCATTTCTGATCAAAGTCTTGTCACGCCACTGGTGGTGACGTGACAGTATTGTTTGGTCATGCTACCACCAGTGGTATGACAAAAAGTGTGATTTTGGGGACTTATCCTGTGGCGTGACAGTGTTGTTTTGTCACACCACAGGTGGTGGCATGACCAAAGGGGTCAGAATTGGAAATAAAGTTTGCAAGGGGTTAACTTTAAAATTAAATTAAAAAAGGATTAAATAATAAAAAAAGTTCAAGGCAGGAACTTCGCCATTCAATTAAGAGAGGAAAAGTTTAAAACAAGAATGTTACAGGAAGCCCGGCGCAAACAACGGGTGGAAAAGAACAAACAGGAACTAAAAAAAATGAAGGGAGAGAAGGGAAGGGAAGTAAGGGGAAGGGCATCCTAAGTGCTTGTTTGGATAGAAAGGGATTAGAGCCAATCTATTCGGATCGGAAGAGATTTTAGTTTAAATTCCGAGTTAATCCGAATAGATTAAGTCGGATCACAATGTATCCAAACAAATCAATACGAGGTCTTGGAAAGCTTCTTGTGTGATTCTATACCCTCTTGTGTGGTTCTATATCCTCTTTTGCTATGTCGGGTCAACTATTGAGTTGAGGCCACCTGGTTTTGAAACACCCTATTGTTTCTCTCTTTCCGGATGTTCCATTGTTCCAAAATCGTTGTTCCGCACTGCTCTTTCACTGTAGCGACATGTACTATTGCCATTGTACTGTAGCAATGAGATCTGGTCCATTCATTTCTTGATCGGATGGATCCAAATCATCTAAAGAAAAAACAGTGTTTCATCTGCATTTATGGAGTCAAGGCAGAGAATCTGCTTCCTTACCAGTGCCCTATTTAGGTGAGATTCATCTTACCTTCAAGCTTTAGCTAACATGGTACATCTTACCAAGCGAGCTGAAACTTGCTTTGTAATAAGAAGTTGAAACCCTTTTTGCAGATGTACTCTTTTTAGGAAGCCGAGAGATTTACAAAATCACAGTAATCATTCGGAATTCAACAGAAAAATAAGAACATGTACTATGCTACTCTTGCAGAGTCAAACTTTGACAACACTGAGCTACTTCAAGTCAGCTTGCATAAGCCCCAACATGAAGGAGATAGTGTTGGCTTATTTTCGTCAAGCAATGGGTAGACTCTTGTCTACACCCTATTTTATTTTTGAAAAACCTAAAACACTTTTTAAAATTCAGAAAATTGTTGGCTGCCAGAAAAAAGCATACTACCCACTTCTTCACCAGAACTGGAGCAGTGGGCATGACAACAAGCTGGAGAAGCGTGGATGGAGGTAAAAATAGTCAAAATGTTGATGCCTGCGTTCTCCGATCTAGGCAAACACCAGTCAAAAAACTGACCCACCGCCACCACACCACCACCCTCCGACTCCACACAAATCCATCATCAATCCACCGCGGCTTTTCCCTTCCCTGTCCCCGCTAGGTTGCGCTTTTCTATTGGCTCTTGTTAATTGGTGGCCCTACATATCCTGCTCTCCCCTCCGGAAGCAAATTCTTTAGTTGAGGACCTCACGGAGAGGTCCCTTCCCCACCGTTCGATTCCCCCACCCCCTCTCACTGTTTAAGATGGACGACATCCGCGGGGTCCTCGTTGAGGCCCACCATAGGATTTATTTTCCTCCCCTCCACTAGGAAACAACATTATGTTTTCGTTTCTTTTCTTTCCAAAGGGCTGCATCGTTACTCTCGAGAAAAAAGGAGAGCAGCTCTCTCTCTCTCCACCGTTGAGCAGTAAAGGCAAAAGCAAAGAATAAATTTTTGGCCAAACGGAGAGGATAGAGTTCCCCAATCTTGACCTTGGAGTGGTAGCGCAGCTCGCCATGATCGCACCGGTGGTGGTGTCTGCGAAGCTGATGCGCGACAGAGCTCATGACAAAATCGTGGTACAGCTGCGTCTACCTTTGGAGCTGGCCTCTGCCCGCACGGCAACCACGCTGACATGCCACTTGGGGGCGACTATGGACCAGGGAAGGGAAACAAGGAAGCCGGAGTGTTGTGTGAAAGCGACAATGGAGGAAGAGCCTGGACTCACGCTTTGGCAGAGCAATCGGCTAATCAGAAGAAGATCACGCTCGGTAGGTAGAACGTTCCGTAGAGCCTCTCGACCGAACCGAATTGATGAAACAAACGTGATCTCTGGAAACCAATCTAAAACAACCCGAAATTTCTAAATTTTAAAACTTTTTGCATTTTTGGGTTGAATTCAAGTTTCTTTCCCAATTTGGAAATCCCCAACTCCTTTTCACTTTCCCTTTTCTCCTTCACGTCTTCGCAAGCCCAAAGGCATTCTTCCCCAAGCCATGTGCTTTCTCCCCGGTTTTCTCCCTCCTTGCGTCATCTCCCCCACGCCATCGTCCTCTTATTCGCTCCCGTCAGCTGCGCCACCTCACCAAACCACCTTGCCTTTCCATCAAAGCGAGCCTGCACCTCCACCTCCACCGCCACCTCGCCGCCGATCCCCCTTTCCCAGCACCGTTTACACGCAACCGCGCGCGTGGCAGTCCATGCACCACACCTGCTTGCGCCGCACACTGGCACCACCACCTCCACCAGCTATAAAAGCCCCTCGAGAGCATGGCTTCACCCCCACCCCCACCTCCAACAACCTCCTACTACCTCCTTTCCCCTTCAACGCCGGTCGATTTCAAGAATTGCCAGTGGTTCTCCTTTCTTCTCCGATGAGCTCGAGCTAAATCCGCTGCCTCCTTTGCTCCCCTTCCCTCCCAACTTTGGCTTTAGCTCCACCTTGCCCTCTTGCTTCTTTTCCCCCACCATCCCCGCCCTATCCCCGCCGGTACTTCACTGGCACTACCCTCCTCCACCGCGCCACCCATGACCACCGCCGCCAAGCCACCTCCGACCTTCCCACACTTCACCAAAGTCACTCCCAACACTACTACAAAAAACGTCATCACAGACGGTTCGGAACCGTCATCACAGATGGTTTTCCGAACCGTCTGAAAAAGTTCGTCTGTGATATCACAGACGGTTCGAAAGTAGAATCGTCTTTGATAACTACTATCACAGACGGTTCTACTTTCGAACCGTCTGTGATAGTATATTTTCACAGATGGTTCTGAACAAGAACCGTCTGTGATAGTAATATCACAGACGGTTCTTGTTCAGAACCGTCTGTGATAGTTTTTTCAACTGCAAAAAAAAATACTAAATGTATTCCCCTTGGCTGTCCGCCTCTCCGCCTTCGGCACCTCGTCCACCTCCTGGCTCCACTCGCTCATGAGCCTTCTGAAGAAGGCCATGATCTTGTCCTCGTCGCGGAGCTCCTCGAAAGACACATCCTTATCCTCATCCCCGCCCTCCTTCCTCCCGGCCATATCGCAAGCTTGGGCTTCGTTGCCTCTGCCGCCTTGGCCTGCAGCTCCTGGATGTCGCGGAGGAAGTCGTCGGTTTGTCCTTCCCCGATATCCCCGGCGTCGATTAGATTAGTCACTACAAGGGCTGCAAAGTGAAGCATTTGTCAGATCATCAAGCCACATTGTTCCCCATCCATTCAATCACAAAACTATATTCAAGCACACATTCAATCACAAAACTATATTCAAGCACACATTCAATCACAAAACTATATTCAAGCACACATGTATACCTCGATCTAGGAGAAGCCGGCGGGGGGAAGGACTGGTGGCGCCGGAGGGAGGAGGGCTGGCGCCGGGATGGGGTATCATAGACGTCTGTGATACGAACTGTCTATGATACGAACCGTCTGTGATAGTATCATAGATGGTTCTATTAAAAAACCGTCTGTGATAATCTCCAGTATCAGAGACAGTTTTTTTAATAGAACTATCTGTGAATTATCATAGACGGTTCTATTCAAGAACCTATCAAAGAGTACTGATGTACAGAATCTTTCATTAGTAGTTCTGAATCTTTTGTCAGCAATTCTAAATCAATATAAAAAAACACATAGTGGAATGCTTTCAGATTCACACTAGTAGGATAGGTACTGTATACAATCTTGGTCACTTCATTGACATCTTTCTCCATGCTAACTAATGTGACTATAGAAGGAGCAATTGTACCCACTCTCTTCGTAATTGTTGACGGCTACGATAGCTTTCCATCTCTCACGATGGTCATGGTTGTAGATGTTACGTTGTACAAGGAGGACAAAATCTGAAAAAAGCATGTAGGTGACCATTTCTAAGTTTTAACCATTTTAATACAATACTAAAATCTGCAGAGATATTCCAAACTTGTAATTAATAAAGGGAATAATATATTCAATTTTTTAATATAAATGGTACAAGTAAATCAAACCACTTCCACATACCAAGAGGGCAGGTAGGTTGCTCAACCGAGCTATATGGTTTCAAATGCAGTGTATGTCTCATCTCTCACCTGGAAAGACAGTTATTTCAGATGTTCGAAAAGGAATAACCAATGGAGGTATACACAATAAAAGACTGCTAACCTTTGTTCCGGTCAAAACAATCTTGCCTGAAACAAAAAAACAGAAGAACGATCTTTGGTTGCTTCATTCGATAGAGTTCTGGCTCATACTGCAGGGTAAAAAATGCAGACATCATTCAGCTTACACTTGACAAAAATAAAACATATCCAGAGAGAAAGTTCCTAAAAGAAATATATATCAAATAGGAATTAATTAACTACCGAGGGATTTTTTTTGGCAATCATAGTATACCTATGTGGCAGTACTTTGTCATAATTTGATTTGTGCTCTTACGTAATTCTTAACATGAGTTGTAATGCCGAGCAAAAAAATCTTTTGAGCCAAAGAGTGCTCGAAGTAGGAAAATTAGTAGAGGAAATGGTAATATCTTAATCTCATTCTACAATGATCGATATCAGTTCCTCGCAAATGAGACGGCAACTGACAATTGCCAAAATACATTATTAGGGATAACAAAAATATGTACTATATATGCGCCTATAAAATAGATAGTTAACGAAAACGAATCTGAGCTTAGTATGAGAAATGTAAGCAGAGATCATAAAAGAGGTATCTAATAAGATAGCTGAATAAACTGTTAAAAGTCTGAAAGTATGTACAAGGAGTGTATGTATTGTGTGCTGAACTGGGGGGGCCTATTGTAGACACGGTAAGAAGGTTTTTACTGTGCTTTAATTTAGTATGTACAAGAGAATTAGATAAGACTATATTAGATAACTATAAATAAATTTTAGTTTTATACCAACGAATATGATACGGGGGATGCCCGATCTTCACGACGTAGAATCGATGATAACTTGGATCCGTGCAACCTGACGAACCGATAGTGCCAACCACTGTCAAAACAGTAACCTGCGACAAAAGAATTCGCCCAACCACACTCTCGTGATCCCGCCTACCTGACCACACAAAGTAGTCGTGTCGTCGCTCCTGCAAAACACAAGGAACCACAAGAACAACGAACGGCACAACAGATTGGAACTCCCTATTCTAGTGAGGGCAATATTGCTCAAACCCTAGAATCAAGAATATATTGATATCTGAAAAAAATGCCGTCCTGCCTTGCGGCGCAGCCTCGGCTGCTTTAATAGCCGGAACAAAACAAAAACGTGTGGCCACGTCCGAGACGGACTCAAGTCTAATTGGTCGGTTTGGAGCTGGTTATTTACATGGCCGAAGCCAATTTGTATTTGGCCCAATGCATGCGGTCCAAAGGAATAATAACATAGAGCATTTAATGCTGCCTATTCCCTTGGCAAATCACCCCACATGCATGCACATATATGAGCACCTCCACGTCTCTTATTAGTTCCTTCATGCAGCACATATGCAAGCCTTTGTTGTTTTCTTCCTGGTTGCATGCATAGCATGCATGCATGAGCCATTAAATGGCAGTAATCCCATGCAGCATGTGCAATGCACCCTCTTCTTGGTCCTTGGTGTCTCCGTCCTCCCGCATCTTTGGCTGGCCACGTACTACTAGACAACAAATAATCTTCTCGAGCCCCAAAGTCTCCTCACGCGTAAACCTGAGAACAATTAAAATACTAGCATTAGGCAGTAACCAGTTCTCATGTAAATAAAACCCAAATTCAATTAGGAGCGAGTTCACCTGTTGATTAATCTTTTTAGCTCGTGCTCATGTAATAGGTCCAATCGGGATGTCCTCATCATCCTCCCCCTCTTGAAAGGGAGTCGTCCTCGACTCTGATTCTTCCGGTCCAAAGAACGGTGACAAATCAGCAACATTGAATGTAGAACTCACAACATAATCGTCACCCGGAAGCTCTATCTTATATGCATTGTCATTGATCTTCTCAAGTACTCTGAATGGGCCATCTCCTCGAGGCATCAACTTGGACTTACGCTTGTTCGGAAAGCGTTCTTTGCGTAGATGCACCCAAACTAAGTCACCTGGTTCAAATAACATCTTCTTTCTTGACTTGTTCGCCTTCTCAGCATAGTAATATGCCTTCTTTTCAATTTCTTCTTTAGTCTTGACATGAATTTGCTTCACATATTCAGCACGCTTTGAGGCCTCCATATTAGCATGTTCATGTAACGGTAGTGGCAGCAAATCAAGTGGTGTGATTGGTTTAAAACCATACACCACCTCGAATGGGCACAATTGAGTAGTAGAATGTACCGCCCTGTTATACGCAAACTTCACATGTGGCAAATAATCTTCCCACTCTTTTAGATTCTTCTTGATCATCGTTTGTAGTAGCATTGAAAGTGTTCTATTCACCACCTCTGTTTGTCCATCCGTTTGTGGGTGACAAGTTGTAGAGAATAACAACTTTGTCCCAAGCTTGCCCCACAAAGTCTTCCAAAAGTAGCTCATGAACTTAACTTCACGATCTGAAACAATCGTCTTTGGCATGCCATGCAATCTTACAATTTCCCTGAAAAACAAGTCAGCTACATGCGATGCATCGTCGCTTTTGTGACAAGGAATAAAATGTGTCATTTTAGAGAACCTATCCACAACTACAAAAACTGAATCCCTCCCCCTCTTAGTCCTAGGCAATCATAAAACAAAGTCCATACTAATATCCTCCCAAGGTACACTAGGAATAGGAAGTGGGATATATAAACCATGTGGATTAAGTTTAGATTTCGCTTTGTGGCATGTCACACATCGCTGTACAAACCTTTCGACATCACGCCTCATTTTAGGCCAATAAAAGTGATCGCTCAGTATCATGAAGGTCTTTTCTCTCCCAAAGTGTCCCATCAATCCACCTGCATGAGATTCCTGCAGTAAAAGCAAACGCACAGACGAATCTGGAACACATAATTTGTTAGTACGAAATAAAAACCCATCATGAACATGAAACTTGTCCCATCCTTTTCCATCTTTGCATTTAGAATATGGTTCTGAAAATTCATGGTTAGAAGCATATAAATCTTTCAAACTCTCTAATCCGGGTACCTTTACTTCCAAGTGAGTTAAAAGCACATGTTTTCCAGATAAAGCGTCAGCTACCACATTCTCTTTTCCTTTCTTGTACTTAACAACATATGGGAAAGTTTCAATGAATTCTACCCACTTAGCATGTCTACAGTTCAGTTTAGCTTGACTTTTCAAATATTTTAAAGCTTCATGATCAGAATGGATAACAAATTCTCTAAGCCAAAGATAATGTTGCCAAGTTTCAAGCACACGTACCAAAGCATACAATTCTTTATCATACACGGGATAATTCAATTGAGCACCTCCTAGTTTCTCACTAAAGTATGCTACGGGTTTCCCTTCTTGCATCAAAACACCACCAATACCTATTCCACTAGCATCACACTCAATTTCAAAAGTCTTAGTGAAATTAGGTAAAACAAGCAATGGTGCTTCAATTAAACGTTTCTTTAGTTCTTGAAAGGCTTTTTCTTGTGGTGCACCCCATTCAAACACAACACCCTTTTTAGTTAACTCATTTAATGGGGCAGCAATGGTACTGAAATCTTTAACAAAACGACGATAAAAACTAGCAAGACCATGAAAGCTTACGATTTGGTAGCGTTCACGGGGTAGGCCAATTCTTAATTGCTTCAGTTTTAGATTCATCTACCTCGATACCTTGTCCAGAGACAACATAGCCTAAGAACACCACTTTATCAGTACAAAAAGTGCATTTATCAAGATTAGCATACAGTTTCTCATTTCTAAGCACTTCTAGCACTTGTCTAGTATGATCAATGTGTCCATCCATCGTTTTGCTATAGATTAAAATATCATCAAAGTATACCACAACAAATTTACCAATGAATGTTCTTAAAACATGATTCATCAATCGCATGAATGTACTAGGTGCATTAGATAATCCAAAAGGCATAACTAACCACTCATACAATCCAAATTTAATCTTAAAAGCAGTCTTCCATTCATCACCAAGTTTCATCCTAATCTGATGGTATCCACTCCTCAAATCAATTTTGGAGAATATAACAGCACTACTAAGTTCATCTAGCATATCATCTAACCTATGAATAGGATGACGATATCTAACAGTGATATTGTTAATGGCACGACAATCAACACACATTCTCCATGTACCATCTTTCTTAGGAACAAGAATTACAGGAACAGCGCAAGGACTAAGACTTTCGCGTACATACCCTTTCTCAAGTAGCCCTTGCACTTGGCGCTGAATTTCTTTGGTCTCCTCCGGATTGGTACGGTATGGTGGACGATTTGGAAGTGATGCGCTGGGAACTAGATCAATTTGATGCTCTATTCCGCGCAATGGCGGAAGTCCCGCCGGTATCTCCTCCGGAAACACATCTTCAAATGCCTGCAAAAGAGAGGAAACACCACTAGGAAGAGAGGTTAAGTCGTTAGTTGAAAGTAAAATAGTTGCATCTTTGTACACAAGCACAAAGTGCATCTTTGATGGGTCATTGCTCACATCTCTCAAATCTGATTTTGTGGCTAACATAACCAACCCTCCCTCACTCTTACTTTTTCCTCTCATATTTGACTTGTGGTTCTCACTCACCGATGTGTGGAAATCACTCTTTTCTTTCTTTTTACTCTCATTTTCAGCAAGCTTCTTTTGCTGAAATTCAGCATGTATTTGACTAGGAGTCATTGGATTAAGCTCTTTTGTCTTCCCCTTCCACTTAAAATCATATCTATTGGAACGGCCATCATGTTGCACACTTCTATCATATTGCCATGGTCTTCCCAACAGCAGATGACACACAGTCATAGGCACCACATCACACTCAACGATGTCCTCATAATCACCAATCTTAAAAGTAACATGCACCACATACTGAACCTTCACATCCCCACATTCGCTAAACCATTGCACATGATATGGACGTGGATGTTTCAGCTTCTTTAAACCAAGCTTCTCACATAATTCAACACTAGCCAAGTTATGACAACTACCTCCATCAATAATAAGTTTGATTACCTTGTTGTTTACCTTGGCTTGTGTTTGAAACAAGTTGAATAGCTGCGGATGTGCATCTCCTTCTTGTGCAAGCATGCTCAAATTTTTAGTGACTACTAGTGCCTCTCCTGTTTCATAACTCAACACATCAATCTCATCATCGTCATGGGATGCATTTTCATGATTGGGCTCAACCTCATCTTCACTTGCGGATTCAAACTCTCCATCTTCTGTCACAAGCATGACTCGGTTGTTGGGACACTCCCTAGCTATGTGCCCACGCCCCAAACACTTGAAGCATTGAATTTCTCTACTCTTTGCTGTAGCATTAATTGAAGATGTAGGGGATGGAGCCACCTTCTTCTCACTTGATGCAGGTGCTGATTTTGCAATCGAGGAAGAATGAGAATTAGTATTTGAACTAGTACTAGCTGAAGATGTACCTCGTCCCAAACTGAAGCGTGCTTTGGTGGCATTAGATGAAGCTGATGGAGCTTTCAAGTTGAATGATGTTGTCCTTGGTGCTGGTTTTACATCTTCTAGTAACTGCTTCTCTGCCTTTGTCGCTTGATGCACCAAGTCTACAACAGTACTGTAGGGCTGATATTGCACTATGCGTTTAATATTTTTATTTAGGCCAAATAGAAAACGCGCAAGTGTTTGCTCTTCATCTAAATGCACATGTGCCCTAATCATAGCTTGCTCCATCTCCTTGTAGTATTCCTCCACCGAGCGACCTCCCTGTCTCAAATTCTGCAATTTATCAAAAAGATCACGTTTATAAGTGTTAGGAACAAAACGTGCTCTCAGCTCTTGCTTCATTTCAGCCCATGATGCAACTGGTGGTTCTCCATTATCTTCTCTTTGGTTCAATACTTGCTCCCACCATATTAGCGCATACCCATCAAACTCAAGTGACGCCATATGTAGCTTCTTCTCTTCTGAATAATTGTGCATCCGGAATATCTTATCTACCTTGAGCTCCCTTGTGAGATATGCATCTGGATCGGAAGCGCCTTCAAATTTGGGAATATTGAACTTGAGCTTCCCAAATTTTTCCTCCACGTGCTGCTCATCATGACGACGACCATGACGTTGATAGTTATCATTGCGGTGTAGCCAAACGTCGTCGCCGAAGTCCTCAATGTGGACAGCACCGCCGCGTCCACGGCCACGGCCTCTCCCTTGGCCATGGTCAGCTCCCAAAACACCACCCCCGCGCTCGGGAAGGGGTGGTCGAACCGCGTTGGCAGCGACTCGACCCGCTAGAGCTTCTCTAGCGAATCGCGCAACCCTCTCCTCATCGATCTCATCAAGCTCAATGCCTTCGTCATGGACAACAGCTGGGCCCCGCTCTTTGCGAAGCTCCTCTAGTATCTCTCTTCTCAAGACGCTCATGTTGTCATTCAACTGAGTGTTGAAATCATTTGTGAGCTTCTCAAGGTCAGCTTGTGTAACAATTGCCTGTTCTCCTTCTTTCCCTGACATGGTTAGTGCAAACAAAGAAAAACTATATATATAGATGTGGAAGTTTTTATTTGTGGAAATCACTCAACCTCACCTTCTCTTACCGACCGAAGTTCTTATGAGTCCTTGATGGAATTGAAGAGCTGCACGCACTTTGGTGACGGTAGACACACAAGGTGATAGATTAAGCGAATTCAATTGCACAAGCACTGTTAGACAATGGCTTATTGTAGAGCTTGGAGGGAATAGTATTTACCTATGCAATCTGAAATTTCTAGATATTGTAAAGCTAGGTAATAATCCAAACTAGAATTCAATGCCTAGTTGCTGATCCAAAAGGTATAAGCGAAGAACGAAGCAACTCACACGCAAAGATAATGGAACTTAGTGCAATCAAAGGAATGAACTAATATATTAAAATATAGGTGGTGAATAACTAGCTCGTATTGCACAAGTTATGGAGAGACGCTAGCTAATTGCTCACTGATATGAAGTAGGGCACAAGATTGTTCAAAACAAATAAATAGCACAAACTGAAATTTTGACGATGATAGGGTGTGCTCACAATAGGTGATTGGCCAAGTATATATTTTTTTCCTCTGTTTTTTTTCTAAGTTTGTTTGTTTGTTTTTTTTTACCTAGCCAATCAAATTGTCACAAGAGCAGCACTAAAAACCCCACTTTTGCAATAACAATCAGAAGTGTGCAAAGTGTAAATGAACAGCCCTAGAGCAATATCAATAGCTAGTCTCGAATAGGAGCAAAGTATTCGCAAAGGATTTAATTGGCTCTCAAAAGATATATGTGAAGTTTTTTTTTTGTATACTGTAGATGCACAGAGAACAGCACGAGCATTTTTTTTCCGCGGCAAACTACCTCGCGTCTGATACTGTAGCGCAGGAACAGTACTTGTGACACTGTAGCAACTAGAGCGCACACTGTAGCAATATCCGTGTACTGTAGCTCGTGAACCAATCTATTTCCTGCGCTGCTTGCGACGGCGATGTGACGCGCACTGCAGCGAGCGCAGATAGGAAACAATTTCCGCCGCGAGCTCTGTAGCGTGCGGTGCAGTAGATTGATTTTTTTTTATTGGATTCAATGATTAAGCAACGCAAAGAAAACTATGATCATCGACTAAACACAGTTTCTAATGAATCAAACCTAACAAAACTCACAAGAATTAACAGATTGAACTACGGGCTAAAGGACTTTTTTGTGGCTTTTTGTGTATAGGATAGAAAAATAAATCTAACTACGGGTAAATTGATCCTACCGTGGCAATCGATGCTCTGATACCAAGATGATACGGGGGATGCCCGATCTTCATGACGTAGAATCGATGATAACTTGGATCCGTGCAACCTGACGAACCGATGGCGCCAACCACTGTCAAAACAGTAACCTGCGACAAAAGAATTCGTCCAACCACACGCTCGTGATCCCGCCTACCTGACCACACAAAGTAGTCGTGTCGTCGCTCCCGCAAAACACAAGGAACCACAAGAACAATGGAACAGTACAACAGATTGGAACTCCCTATTCTAGTGAGGGCAATATTGCTCAAACCCTAGAATCAAGAATATATTGATATCTGAAAAAAATGTCGTCCTGCCTTGCGGCGCAGCCTCGGCTGCTTTAATAGCCGGAACAAAACAAAAACATGTGGCCACATCCGAGACGGACTCAAGTCTAATTGGTCGGTTTGGAGCTGGTTATTTACATGGCCGAAGCCAATTTGTATTTGACCCAATGCATGCGGTCCAAAGGAATAATAACATAGAGCATTTAATGCTGCCTATTCCCTTGGCAAATCACCCCACATGCATGCACATATATGAGCACCTCCACGTCTCTTATTAGTTCCTTCATGCAGCACATATGCAAGCCTTTGTTGTTTTCTTCCTGGTTGCATGCATAGCATGCATGCATGAGCCATTAAATGGCAGTAATCCCATGCAGCATGTGCAATGCACCCTCTTCTTGGTCCTTGGTGTCTCCGTCCTCCCGCATCTTTGGCTGGCCACGTACTACTAGACAACAAATAATCTTCTCGAGCCCCAAAGTCTCCTCACGCGTAAACCTGAGAACAATTAAAATACTAGCATTAGGCAGTAACCAGTTCTCATGTAAATAAAACCCAAATTCAATTAGGAGCGAGTTCACCTGTTGATTAATCTTTTTAGCTCGTGCTCATGTAATAGGTCCAATCGGGATGTCCTCATCAGAATACTTACATAGGGCGAATTTTTTTTCAGCAGGTTTAGGAGGGCCTGGTTCGTTGGTGCAGCAAGGGTCTTCAAGGATTTCTCGTGTAAGCAATGGTGTATAAACACTATGGTGATACATCTAGAGATGTTTAGCTAGTTCCGCAAATAAACAAAGAATACTTACAAAGGATTTCTTGTGTAAGCAATGGATTTCATGTGCTAGGCGAAGAAATGTTAAAAACAAATAACCACGACAGATATAGTAGGAAAGAGCTGGCCAAGAAGAACAACAGGATATACATATCTAACAAAGGAAACGTATAATATGCAGGCTGTGAAAAACAAGGGGCATAGTGTTGATAACACACAATCATCTATTACGCAACATCAGGCCCAAACACACGGCAGGGCACATAACTTGGGGATGCATCGAAGAATGTAGGAAAGAGTAGGAAAAAAGGTCCGACTAAGAAGAGAACACAGTCGAAGAATTATCCTTGGACTGAAGAACAAGAGCTGGGAGGGGAAAAAAGAGCACGCGCCTGATCTCCCCGCAAGAAAGAAAAAGAAAGCACAGTCGAAGAATCGAGGTACAATGACTCCGACGGAAGAACAAGAGAAGCAAAAAAAAAATTAAAAAAGAGAGCACGCGCTCTTAGACTTGCAGTTTTCGTGGGGTAAAAATGCAACCTATGCTGCGGCCTTTGCACCCTGCACGAAAGAAGGACCGGGGGGAGGAAAAAAACGAAGGGAGGGAAGCATAGATCCGCCGATGCCTATGAGGCGTGGCCTCTACCTCCCGCAAGAACGAATGGGAAACCAAAGAAAGCAAAAGCGTGAATCCGCCGATGCCTGTGCGGCGTGGGTTCTGCTCCCGTAAGCAAGAACAGGAAATTAAAGAAAGCAAAGCGTAGGATGGGCAAGAAAAGAACGGGGGAAAGCGCTAACAGGGCTATCCTGGAACTCTGCCTAGAACACGAAAAGCAGGCGGCAAGAACACGAAGACAATATAGCTGAATAATCGAGTATAGATCGATGAAAGCCCAGGCCGAAAGACACGCAAAATCAGCTTGGGGAAAACAAGAGAGAGAAAGAGAGAGGAGGAGGAGGAGGATCCGCGGGCTTTGCGCCCCGCACAAAAGAAGCGTCGGGGGTAAAAAAAACGAAAGCGAGGGAAACGCAGATCTGCCGAATCCTGCGGGGCGTGGCCTCCTCCCGCAAGAACGAATGGGAAACAAAAAGAAAGCAAAAGTGGCAATCCGCCGATGCGTGTGTGGCGTGGGTTCTGCTCCTCGCAAGCAAGAACGGAAAATCAAAGAAGGCAAAGCGTAGTAAGGGCAAGAAAAGAATGGGGGAAAGCGCAACCAGGCTGGTTATGGAACTCCACACAGAAAAAGAAAAGCAGGCGGAAAGAACACGACTACAACACAGCTGAATAATCGAGTATAGATCGATGGAAGCCCAGGGCGAAAGTCACGCAAGATCAGCATGGGGAAAACAAGAGAGAGAGAGAGAGAGAGAGAGAGAGAGAGAGAGCGAGGAGGATGACCAACGGGAACGAATCCAGGCCAGAAGACCGGGCGACGAAACGGAGGCCGAAGAGGGCGAAACAAGAGCGGCGCTAACAAGGCAGGCATGGGAGGGAGCGAAAAGAAGAAGAGGCTCGAGCTCTCGGATAAGGATGCACGGAGGGAGGAAAAAGAGGAAGAGGCCAGCGCGCGCACAAGGAACGAGGAGCACGGACCACGTGGGCCGGAGAAGATAGCGCGTGGGAGCGCTCCGTCCAGACGAATCAAACGACTGAGAACGAAGAGGAAAAGCATCGGACGTCACTTATCAGCGGCAAAACATCAGACCCGATTGGACGGCCGGCGACGGAAAAGCGTAAATCCAACGGCTAGAAAATTTTTGCCGACGTGGCCCGTCTCTCATTCTCCCCTTTCTGCGTCCTTTTATATAGAGATATTGGGAACCTCCGAATGACCCTACCACAAAGAAAAAAAAAGAGGAAAATGTCAGTGGTGATAACGTAAGGCCAGTCTCAGTGGGGGTTTCAAAGGGATTACATTCTCATTTAATGATACGTCACATCAGCAAATTTGCTTAGTTGGCAAAGTATTCATGAGGAGAGAGAAGAAGAGGGTTTCATCTAGGTGAAACCCGCTCGTCACCGTTACCGAGCAATGAAACCACTTGAAACCATTGGCGCGCCTCAATGGTGGGTTTCACTTCCGATTACCAAGATCGCCACGTCGACTTTGCGACTAGGAATGATAAATGAAACTGTCTCTCTCAGTGGGGAGTTTCATTTCACTGTTTCCAAGTCAAGCTGCAGGAGTTAATATGTGCATGAAGTTGTGATCCCGAGGGCATGAGATTGAAACTCGCCGGCCTCAATGCGGGTTTCATTGCCTGGGTAACGGTGACGAGCGGGTTTCACCTAGATGAAACCCTCTTCCTCTCTCTCCTCATGAATACTTTGCCAACTAAGCAAATTTGCTGACGTGGCGTATCATTAAATGAGAATGAAATCACTTTGAAACCCCCACTGAGACTGGCCTTAGGATATGGCTGCGGTTGTGTCTGTGTTATACAATTAATGTAGCATATGGCTGCGGTTGTGTCTGTGTTACAGGTCGAGGTTCTAGTACACGTGCCGGGTTGTCGTTCTTCTTCTTTTTCCCCTTCGTGATGACGTTTTCTCTAAACTACCAATGGGTCGACGACACAAGGATTTCCTTCGCCTTGTGCTTGATGCCTGTTGGCTTACTAGGCTTCTCATTTTCTTTTGCAAATTGCAACTATAAATAATGACATTTTGATGTGCATAGGTCAGACTGTGATAGGAGTAGACGAGTAGTTATGAAACTATTAATCATATAGTAGTGTGATACAAACCTTGTGGAGTGGAGGAGCTGTCTAAATCAGGACCAGACCTGATTTTCAAGCTGTTCTCTATATCTTCTGCCAATATCTCAGCACGATTAGCGGTCATAGAATATGTTTCTTCAGATTCTGCAGCTTGAGCAGCTATTCGAACAAACATTCTGCAAAGTGTGTAGTAGCCATCTGATAGCTTTACTTTAGGATCGTCATGCATGTTGCCGTTGCTACTTATAAGTAGGGCTTTTGCATGAATTGTCGATCTTTTTAAGGATTGTTGGGCTCGGCAAAATTTGGGGATGACTCCATTGCAGCAGATGCATCCTTCATGAAGTTACTAGTTATTGTATGCAACTGTGCTGCTGCTGCCATGCAACAAGCCGGGCAGTCGGGCATCCCAATATTTGGCGAGGATGCCATTGTATCAGAGGATAGGAGATCACTATGTTAGTCGGTGATGATGGACTTTGGAGATGAAATCTGTAGAGATGAAAAAGAAAAGAGATGCGCGTTCCACATATTTTGGCGCCCAATTCTTTTCCCTCCGTTAATTAGATTTTATTTGGCGCACCACGTTGCTTTGGAAAGGAAAAGAAAACGGGATATTTGTTGAGAAACTGTCGTTGGCGAGTCCAGTCCGAGCGATTACCTCGTAGACAAGTGTAGAATCGTAAGAACAATGCATGAACACAAGAACAGAATAAGAGATAGAACAGAGAGACGTAGGGAGACTTCTTGCTTCTCTTTATTCCTTCATCCATCGATCAATCCTTTACAATGAATAGCACCCCCTATTTATAGGATACGACCCTGCTAGGGTTTGGGATGGGGCGCCACTAATGGGCCGACTGCAGGGTGAGGCCCATAGTTTCCCAACACTCCCCCTTGGGCACCCATCCTTCATGTCCATGTCTCGTCAAAACTCCATAAAAACCCAATGGGAAAAGAGTACATGATACACGTTCTGCTGTGATGCACGAATTGCCTCATTAAAAACCTTGGCCGAGAAACTTCAGGAAAACTCGTCAAGGGAAAAAGAGTACAATCCACCCAATTTCATTTAATCTCCTAGATTTATTCTTTGGGTACTCGATTTTCATGATCAAGCTTTAATAATGAGTTCGTGAAGGTTCTCCCCCTGAATTCTGCACTTCTCTAAGTCTCATCATTCCAATTCACGTATGCATCTTTCAATGTTAGACGCTGGAAGTAACTTAGTGAATAAATCTGCAAGATTCTCACACGACTTAGTATGCAGTACTTTAAATACGTTCATCTTTTGCAATTCATGAGCATAGAAGAACTTGGGGTTGATATGCTTTGTGAGAGAATTCTTCACATAACTCATATGTACTTGTGCAACACAAGCTGCATTTATCTTCATAGATAATAGTGGAGTTTAGAGCGGTATTCAATCCACATGACTGCTGGATGTGGTGAATCATCCGTCGAAGCCAAACACAATCTCGTAAGGCCTCGTACAGTGCTATTATTTCCGAGTAGTTTGTCGTAGTCGATACAAGACTCTGCTTAGACGTTTTTCATGGAATTGCAGTTCCACCACATAGGAATACATAGCATGTTTGCTGCTGTATGCGGGTCCTACAAGTACCCGTTATCTGCATTGCCATTCATAGTTAGGTCTTGGTTCTTTCTATAGAACAGACTAAATTCTTTGCTTCTTTGGAGGTATCGGAAGATGTCCTTTATTCCCTGCCAATGCCTTTGGTAGGTTCTGCACTATACCTTGCTAGTAGGATCACGGCAAATACAATGTCCGTTCTAGTACAGTTTGCTAATACATTAGTGCTTCTATTGCACTTCAATGTGGAATTCGGTCCCGTGACTTCTCCCCTCTTCTTTAGGTGCATGCGGGTCTTTGTCTTGCTGCAAAGGTCTCCCAACCATTGGCATTTTCAAAGGTATGCCTTTGCAAAGTCGAACCTTTCTAACACCTTACGAGTGTAGGTGACTAATGCACTAATACCCTTGAGGGCATGCCCAAGCGCAAGCTTAGGCAATATTTGGTTTTCACCCAAATCTTTCATTTGAACTCCGACTCGGTAAGAGCTTGCTTTCTTAATGTCCTTCAGGGTTCCGATGATATTCAGATCATCTTCATACTCTGAGATTATACAAAATCCATTCTAGGATCGTCGTATAAATACACGAGATTATTCTCATTGTTCGTGTAGCATTTCTTGCATAGAAAGTCGCTGCGATTATACCACATACGCTGATTGCTTAAGTTCGTATAATGACTTTCTGAGTTTCACACTGTACATGTTTCTATTTACTCTGTTTTGGTTCGGGACAGTGATACATTCAGGTATCTTCATATAAAAGTCCGAATCCAATATTTCATAAAGGTATGCTAGTACCTCATCCATCAATTTCACTTCTAACTTCAAGTTCACTGCCATTGAGATAAATATTTAAAGAGAGTTCCGCCCATGACCGGGGAATAGGTTTCTTCATAATCATCTTCTGGATGTTCAGTGAAACTTTGTTCAACGAGCCTTGCTTCTTTTCATTTCTCTTTCGAACAAATACCCACTTATGCCCTACAGGGTGTACAAGGGGAGGCGTGCGGCTTACAGACCCAAACACCTTTCTTTTATTCGGAGAGAATAATTCAATTTCTATTGCCTTCTTCCAATCTGATCTTTTCTTTTATTTATCGAGCGATGCAGGCTCTGGATTAAGATTGATGATTGTGGCAAATTTCTTTGCAAAGTAAGTGTCGACATTGGCTGTTGTAATATTCAAAGGTTCTCCCGAGGTCATAAAGTTTATAACTATTTCTTTAAGGGCGATTCTTTTAATACTTCTACTTGCTCACCGCCGCTTCCAATTGCGGGGCAAGTCCTTTAGTTTTTCAAATGTGTGCGCACACATCCATGCCGATGTTTCCCTTCATGGGGATGTTCAATTCGGTATGTCTTTTACGAAGGTTCCATACCGATGCGTGTCTCAACCGGCTCCCTTACAGTTTAGGGCACTTGGTGATCGGTATGTCAAGTCCTTCTTATCCTTTTTCACCAGCGTCCCGGTTGCCGGATTCGAGGGCCGGAGTTCTCGCCCTTTATTCCGAGGCCTGCGGGCGGGATTAGGGATACCTTCAATGGTATTTCAACCCTCTCGGTGCATTGCTTGCGAGCAAATGCTACTTATTCACGCTCTTCAAATCACTAAAGTAGTCGCGGTTGATTTGCTAATACTTGCAAATCAATTATCTTACGGACTTCAATTGTCTTCTAGACTTCAATTATCTTACGGACTTCTCTATTTGCTTCACTCTGCGCGGTCATATGCATAGATTTCAATTATCTTCTGGACTTCAATTGTCTTCTAGACTTCAATTGTTTTCTGACATTATCATCAAGGGTTGATTTCCTCCCCTTAATGACGGGAAACTAACCTCATTTAATGTACTATCAGCGAATCGGACATTATACAAATCTCCAGTCATATGGTCCAAATACTTGATTATGGATGCTGTCTCATAACCAACGTATATCCCAGACTTTCGGAGAAGACCCATTTCAGTTCGCTGCGGTGGTGGTATAGGTATATAACCCTTGCAACCAAACATGCGAAGATGAGAAGTTTTCAGTGCTGACCCTTGCGCTAGTTGCATAGTTGGATGGATGTTATAGGCTGATGGTCTAAAAATGATGAGAGCTGCTCTGGCGGGAGGATCGTGTCCTCAACATATAGTTGGTAAATTACAATTCTTCAAAGTTACGCTAGTCCATTACGGTGCGGATGTGCGGTATAGAATGCTCAACTTTAATTCCCATTTTCATACAATAATCATCGATGCCTTCGAGTACATTCTCGGCGTTGTCCATTCGGATGGACTTCACGTGATGATCGGGAAATTATTTTTCAATTGTTAATTATCTGCGAGATTTAGCTTTGCAAAAACATGGTTTCTCATAGACAATAAACATATATGCGACCATTCAGAGAAGCATCGATGAGCACCATAAAATACCTAATTGACCCTTACGGGGTTGTATAGGACCGCAAAGTCTCCTAGATACGGTCCAGAATGCGAGGACTTCATCCTTCGCTTTGAGCAAAGGTCTAATAATTAATTTCCGGTGGCACATGCGGGCACACAAAATCTTCAGTTCGGAAAATTCTTTATATTCATATTATGTCCTGTGAATTGTTAATTATATCTCTCATTATCCTAAGGCACAGGCGCATAATCTATCATGCCGAGATAGATAAGTTCGAGCTTCTAAATACGGTTTTCAAGGCGGTATAGGTGCAGTGCCTTAATATTAGCGTAGTATAGCCCAGTTTCATATGAAAGAAGATATTCTAATGCTATTTTTCACTTTCTTCATGCTTTGTAGTGAGTAGGTATTCTGTACCATACTCTTCTTCAGTCTCTACACGGAAACTGTTAGCGCAAATATCCTTGAGAGTTCTAGTCGATTCTGGGTACAACAAGTCTTCTTCAATGACCAAAGTTGTGCCCATTGGGAGTATAATTGTGGCCCTTTCTGAGCCTATTATACAAGTATCGCTGCCTGCGATTGTCGTAAGACTACCAACATTCTTGCTGATCGACTGGAAAAATTTCCGTTTCTCTTAGGATGGTTTTCATTGTGCCGCTACATGCTAAGCACACTTCCTCCATAGGGCACCACACACTTTCTAATATAATGTACTTTATTAATATGTAGCAGAAAGCAAGCAACATATAAATAAAATACTTCAGATATCAGAACATAACTTGCTATTATAAAGACGGGAAAATAAGCCTTACAGGACTCATGATAAGAATTTAATGCTTTGCTCTGCTAGAGCTTGCAACCATTATTCAATAATTCAAAATTTTGCTTCAATTACAAACTGCAGTTACTATAAAGATTCGAGTGCAATGCGTGCACTAGATCTAATAGACGGTATTCGGGAACTTCGCCTCAATCGGCTCCATGCGCGATCTTCTCCTTTTAGCGACTATAGTGTGCATTGCGATGTCCAAAGGAGGGATGATGGGGTCGCTCTTGGGTGTCCACATTCATAAGTGCAACTAATGGATGTGAATCCTCTGTACTGCAATGGCGAGGTGTGCCTCATGCTATCATTTGCCCTTTTTCTTAGACCGAAAGCATCAATAACGTCGACACACTACCTTACCCTTCTTGCTCCTCTCATTCGTGAGAGGTTTCATCACCTTGTAGCTGCTAGCAGTGGCTTTATGGCCAACATTGCTATTAGATGGCTGCGAGATGTAGTTCTTTCGAGAACATCATCACGAGTTTCGCAACTTGCATGATATCAATTAATTCGACATCGCATGTAGCCGTCTTGACATTAGTTGCGTGCGGATTGCACCGCATTCGGGTGAAAGGTAGAAAATCTTCTCCATCTTCTGCTCATCCGTGATTACATTACCACAGAATTGAAGATTGATACAAATTTATACAAAATCGCCATCTTTGGTCGGTTCTTTGAACTCTTGGTTCGTGATGCGATCATATTTATATTCATGCAAAAGTTTAAAGGGTTCTTGCTAGTAATCGCATATAATGGTTGCAAAATTCTCATAATGCTCATCGAACTCCAGGTTCGTATTCCCGTATTTTTCTATGCATTTTTCATGATTTACTGCTATTTTCAGTGATTAAAAGCAATATAAACAATCACAGATAATCAAAACAGTAAATACAATAAATAAATTGCATAAAAATAATAATAACAAAGTTAAACATGCTTCAAATGCAAAAAAATTGGATTCCCGAAGCCCTTTTCTGCTGGAAAAATGACTTTTCGACGAAAACTGCAAGTTTCAGGGGTTAACACGCAAAATATCAGTTCTGAGACAATTTGCGCGTAATTTCAAGACTTCCGAGGCCCTTTTTGCAAAAAAATCGGATTTTTCACCGCGCCCCCCTTTCTTTTCTTTTTCCACCGGCTGCCCCCTTTCCTTTCTTTTACGCTCATTGCCTTTTTTTCTCATCGGCCGTCCCGATTGTATCCGCCTACCTGCGCTTCGGCGCGCGCTACCAGGCCATGCGGCGGAGACATCACGCGGTGGGGCGGCGGGAGCGGCGCGCGCGCAAGCGGCGGGGCGGCGCTACGTGGGCCGCGCGCGCGCGCGCGGAGGCGGCGGGGCGGCGGGCAGGCGCGCGCCGCGCGGCGGGCGGCGTGGTGCCATGCGGGCGGGAGGCGGCGGCGCTTCAAGGCCCGGCTTCATGCGGCTGGCGGCGGTAACCGCGGGCGGTGCGCGCGGCCGCTGCAGCGGCAGCGTGGCGCGGCGGGCGGCCGGTTCAAAGCGGCAGCGGCGGCGCACGAGGCGCGGCGCGGCGCCGCATCTGGCGCGCGGCGCCGGTGAGTGGGGCGCTTCTGGCGGCGGCGCGGCGCGGTTCGGCGGTGTTGCGTCGCGGCGCGCGCGGCGCGCCAGTGCGCGCACGACGGGGCGGCGCGCGGTTCGGCGGTCTGCTGCGGCAAGCCTTCTTCCTCCTTCCTTTACTTCATGCCATGGCGCAATGCGCCGCGGTGCGGTGCAAGGTGGCTACGAGCCATGGGCGGCGCCGCAGCGGCGACGAGGGCGGCGGTGCCTTTACGAGGTGGCCCGCCCCGCCGGCAGCGCGCGGCCGGGCCGACATCACACGGCGCATCACGGTGCCACGAGTTTTTTTTTGTTCATATGTAATCGCTGTTCACTCGCGATCACCGCTTCCGCACGCAATCGCTCATCCGTGATTACCGCTTCATGCGCGAGTCTTGTTCATCCGTGATTACCGTTCATACGCGCATCGTTCATCGCGATTCATCGCTTCACGCGACATCGCTCATCTATGTATGTATGCGATGCAAAGAGATGTATCTGAGATTACAGCGGGCGCGCTTCATGCCGACATGTGCATGCTTGCCGCGTCTTTGGCGGTGTGGCTCTGTCGTTGCCTCCGTGGCGATCGTGATGGCGGACTATGCCGACCGTAACGTGTCGCGAGGTAGTGCTGGCCGCTGCGGCGTGCCGCACATGGTTCCTTCCATGCGATTGCATATATTACCATATGGTACAATCATCATCTACTCTTTCATGCAATCCACCGATCGGCAGTGGCGACTTCAAGTCGGCTCGCGGTAGATTAGAGCGGATTTGCACGAGGAAACCAATCTAGAAAGCCAAATTTGCGAATTGAAAACAATCTAGAAAAAGCGATTCAATCTACGAGTGTCGTTCATCGACGGTTACCTTTTCGATGCGAGGAGAGTCGATCGTCTTGATAACGTGTTGAGGAACCGTCATTGGCGAGTCGGTCGGCGATTACCTCGTGACAAGCGTAGAATCGTAAGAACAATGCATGAACACAAGAACGAATAAGAGATATAACGAGAGGCGTGGGAGACTTCTTGCTTCTCTTTATTCCTTCATCCATCGATCAATCCTTTACAATGAATAACACCCCTATTTATAAATCTACGACCTCTTAGGGTTTGGGATGGCGCTCACTAATGGCCGGCATGCAGTCGGACCCATAGTTTCCCAACAATATTAACGCCGTTTCGTTGGGCCAGGAGGTTAAAACACGCAAGTCCACCAGCAAAACCAGAACCAATAGAAATGTGACACCTGCTGCATCGGAACCCCGCCGCATGCCCCCACTCGCCACCAAACCCTCACCCCACCACCCGTCCCCTGCCGCCACGCGCCCCCGATCCCGCGCCCCCTGTTCCGTCCCCCGCGCCGGATCCGCGCTCTACCAGTCCGCATCGGCTCTCACGTGGTGAGGCCGGGGACCCCACTCCGTACCAGGCCACGCCCCGCTCCATGACGGCGGGCCCCGCCGAGCCGCACGCCCTCGCGTTAGTGGCACACCGACCGCGCGGCCTCAGCGTGGGGGAGCCGCGTGTCCTTCTCTTCGGTCGGCGGTAAAAATCCGGGCGTTTACCGCGGTGGGGAGAAAAATCTCCGACCCGGGTCCAAATCCTGGTGACGGCCGTTGACCGCGAACGGGGGAGTGGCCGGGAGCGAGGGAGAGGAGGAGGAGTGACCCGGAAGCAAGCGGAGGCGAGAGGGGAAGAGCAGCGGATGCGACTGGGAGCGGTAGTCATCTCGCGCACGCTTTTCCCCGGACACGCTCCTCCGCTCCTTCCTTATCTCTCCTCAACAGCACACCAGTTTTCTCGGCGAATCCGAGGGTGATTTTGGCCCAGGCGGTGGCATGAAGCGGCAGAGGCCGTACGGCCACGGCCTCGACGACGACCGGCGGAGGTTCTGCGACCGCGGCCCCCCGCCGCCCCCACCGCAGCGGCGGCGCCAGGGGGAGTACGAGGGCGATGGGTTCGACCGCCGGAAGGGGTTCGGCGGCGGGTTCTACGACCACCGTTACCGGTCCCCCTCGCCGCGGGTCTACGAAGGGGACCGAGCGATGCACCAGTCCGAGAGCTTCTCCGGGTTCCGCCGGGAGTTCCCCAAGGGATTCCGCTCGGAGCGCGACCGGTCGCGGCGGGATGGAGGCGGCAGCTCGTCGTGGCGACGGCCGGGCGGCGGGTGGAGGGATTCGGAGGGCTTGGACGGGTACAGGGCGGTTCCCAGGCGGCCGGCGGCGTCGCCACCTACGCCGCCGCGGCGCTCGCCCAGTGAGCCGTGCAGGAGGTTAGAGGGTGCAAAGGTGGAGAAGTTAAGGAAGCAGAGCTGTGGCGTCAGCGAGATGGAGGAAGGGGAGGTCGCACCAGATCGCGAGCCCAAGGCCCGGCCTTCTGCGGCGGAGTATCGGAAGCAGGCTGAGTCAAGCCGTGTGAAGGAGAAGGGACCGGAGCGAGGCGAGGTGAAAAAAATGGATTCTGGGGTGAGGAGGAATTCGGGAACTCTAGGTAAGGGAGTGACTGGTGCACCTGCTGCTGACAATGCAGGGAAGGAGGAAGGGAAGAGCAAGGATGACGTGGTTGTAGAAGCAGGGCAAGTAACAAATACAAAGCACGAAAAGTCGGCATCGGAGGTCGCAGAGAAAGTCAGGGGAGGAGATGAGGTACCGGTGCGAGATGAGACTGCCAATTCTGTCGATCAGGTTGGACAGAGCACTTCATCCAGTATGTGGAAGGAAGCACTGCGGGAGGAAGTGATGACACGAGATGAGACTGCCAATGCTATTGATGTGGTTGGGCAGAGCACTTCCTCTAGTATCCTGAAGGAGGCTATTCGGGAAGAAGCAACAACACAAGATGAAACTGCCAATGCTGCTGATGAAGTTGGGCAGGGCACGTCATCCAGCATACAGCAAGAAGCACTCCAGGAGGAGGTGATGATGTTAGACGAGACTGCCAATGCTGTTGATGCAGTTGGGAAGGGCAGTTCGTCTGCTATGCTGCAGGAAGTTCTTCAGGAAGAAGTGAGAGAGGGAACTGCCAATGCTGTTGACAGGGTTCAAATCGGCACTTCATCTGGTCTGCTGCAGCAGACGATGCAGGAAGAAGTGATATCTCTAGATGAAGCTGCCAATACTGTTGATGTGTTGGGTCAGGTTAATTATTCTGTTATGCTGAAGGAAGCGATGCATGAAGAAGAGAAGTTGCTAGATGGATCTGCCGATACCATCAATGTGGTGGGACAGAGCAATTCATCCAGTATGCCGGAGGAAGTGATGCATGGGAAAGTAACCATGGAAGAAGGAACTGCCAGTGCTCTTGATATAGCTGGAAAGAGCAATCCATCCACTAGGCTGCAGGAACTGGTGCAGGAAGAGGTGATGACTTCTCCGTCCCAAGAGGCTATAGAAATTAATGAAACTGAAAAGGCAACTATGGCTGACAAGAAGATGGGTGAACCAACTGAATCTGTTGCATCTCAGCCAGTGGAAGAGGGACTGGAGAGGGATTGTTATGAAAATAGAGTTGCTTTAGATGGAACCAAAGTCGCAGAAGAGGAGGCAGCTGTTGAGCATGAAATTGTCGAGAAGCAGGTAAAAGGTTTTGATCTGGAGACCAAACCAGTAGGTGCTAATGTGTTCTGTCAGTCAACCAAGGAACATACTGGGGATAGTAAGGAAGAGGGCACGACTTTGAATCTGATTATGGGGAAGCCAAGGGCTGAAGATAAAGGAAAGGGTATAGCATTTGATGTCCTTAGTAAGGAAGAAAACATTGGTGGAAGAAGTTCAGTGGGAAGAGCTTTTGACTTAGCACTGCAGCCTGACATAGACCAAATAGAAGCATCGAAATCTAATGTGACAAAATCTGTAAAGCCAGAAGATGAGACACTCAAGATAGGGAGGCTTGATCTTTCGCTGAGCTTGTCAGCTGGTTTACAGAATCCTGAATTTAAATGTTCAATTCCCAGACCCGATTCTCTAGCCCATGCAACATGCTCTCAGTCGTTGCCATCATCATCATTCCGCACAAATTCAGATGGGTTCACAACTTCCATATCATTGACTAATTCTCAAACATTTGTTCACAATCCTAGTTGCTCACTTACTCAACAGTCATTAGACAATTATGAGCATTCAGTAGGCAGCAAACCTTTGTTTCAGGGAGTTGCTAAGGTGAGCAATAGCACAGGATGGCAAGCTCAGTTGTCCAATGAATCGACACAGAAGGGGGAAGCTACTCCACTCCTTCAGAGAGTACTCCAAAATGGTCATCTGTCAGATAACATGTTGGTTGGTGTGAATGTGCAGAACAATGGGATTTCCAATGATCTCCAAAGACGTGCAGGGATTCCAGGCGTTTTGTCGCCAACGAATAGTCCTGGTTCTCATGATTCTGGATTGGAAAATAGTAGACATAGAAGGCAGCTCACAAGAGAGAGAAGTAGCAGCAGTCTTACAAGGGGTGAGCGGCAGGATGGGGAACAGCTTGTCCTGAATGGTGTTGGTGTCATCGAGAGGGTTATTTCCAAGATTGTTTCAGAACCTTTGCATCATACAGGAAGGATGCTTCAAGAGATGACAGGCAATTCTATAACATATTTGAGGGAGGCCATTTCTGAGATCCTAGTTGAAGCAGATAAAAGAGGACAAACAACAGCGTTGCAGGAGACTCTTAAAAAAAGATCTGATTTGAATAGTGGAATGTTGCAAAGGTGTCCACGGGTGTTGCTGGAGATACTTGTTGCTATAAGGACTGGTCTTCCGGATTTTATAAAGAAAAGTAGTAGCATTGCTACATCTGATTTGGTTAACATTTTTCTGAATTTGAAATGCCGCAATCTCTCATGCCAAATTGTTCTACCAGTGGATGATTGTGATTGTAAAATTTGTCAACGCAAGACCGGTTTCTGTAGCACTTGCATGTGCATTGTCTGCTCGAAGTTTGATATGGCATCTAATACATGTAGTTGGGTTGGTTGTGATGTATGTCTTCATTGGTGCCATACAGATTGTGCTTTGCGCCACTCTCTTATTCGGAAGGGGGGAAGTGGTTCAAGGGCATACAGATACAGTACTAATGAGATGCAGTTTCATTGCGCTGCTTGTGGACATCCATCAGAGATGTTTGGTTTTGTGAAGGAAGTCTTTCGAACATGTGCGAAGCAATGGATGATGGAGACTCTGATTAGAGAGCTTCGGTGTGTGGAAAGAATCTTTTCTGCAAGTGATGATGTAAGGGGTAAGAGAGTCAGGGACTTTGTAAAGCAGATGCTGATTAAATTGGAAAACAAGGCTTATTATCCTGAAGTAGTCAAATATGTCATTGCATTCTTTTCTGGTAAGCTACTCATCATAGTTAATGATAAATAATAGTTGTCATATCCATGCTCGTTGAAATTCTTGCTTTTATTGTGTTGTGCTGTAACAAGCTTTTATATTTCTAGAAATAGAAGTAAGATTGGTTACTGTCAGTCTGTCACCCATTGCTTGATCCACAAACCAAGATCGACAGTTCAGCTTGTAGGTTTTCCATGTTCTAGGATTCTCCAATACACAATGTGGGTCACCGAAAGTGGCAGCACCGTGCTAAATAATTTTGTGATCCATGTTCTGATGACCATGAAACCACGCTAACGCTCCACTTTCCAATTCCAGATGACGATTCTAACCTGGGCAGTGGTCCATCAGCACCACTGAAGGGCATTCCGTGCAGCATCGCTGAAGGAATAAATGGGATTCCTAGTTCAAGTCGAAAAGCAACATGGCTACCATCAGTTACCTTAGAGGGAGTTCCATTCCTAGAAAAAGCAGGTGTTCATTCTACCACTGGGAGCCCATCAACGCTTAGAAAAATTGGTGAAGCTGAATTTCAGGCAGTTGATAGTAAGCCTGTCATTGATGAACTGGATGGCCTAGTCAGGTTAAAGCAAGCTGAATCAAATATGTACCAGGAACGTGCCAACGATGCACGCAAAGAAGCTGAGAGTCTGAAACGTATTGCCATGGTAAAATATGCACGCGTTGAGGAACATTATGCTACTCAGATTGCTAAACTCCATATAAATGAGTTACAAGAGCGGCGCAAGCAAAATATTGAAGAACTCCAAGTCATTGAAAGGACACACCATCAATTTCTCAGCATGAAAACAAGGATGGAAGCTAACATTAAGGAATTATTGTTGAAAATGGAGGCAACAAAACAAAATTTAAGCACATGAACTGAGGTATCTACTTGTGGTTAGTTGCAGATACCAAAATTTGCTCAACTTATTGAAGGCAGCCTCCATATGATATTGTAAGTTCTGAATCTTTCCTGGTTTATTGCCTCGATGCTTTTAAGACTTACATAGTCTAAGATTACTCCTTTTCTAATATTATTCTATAGCTTCCTTTTCCCTTTTGGATCATTTAATATTCTGTAATTGAAGCTGCCACATCTGTTTAGAAAATTTACTTGCTACTAGTTACTATTTTATGCCTGTCATTCACATAGGCAAAATGACGAGAGATAAACTTTAGTTGTTATTGTATATTTTTTAATAATTATTTACATGCACAACAGCACAAGTTACCTTTTCCTGATCTGCTGTTCTAAATTTATTTGACCTGAACTACACGGAGCCCCTATTTTTTTTTAAGGTTTGGTTACTAAACTAATAGACACCATCAAGTAGATCTTATTAAGCACTGTACCATTTGCTACGATTTTCTATTTAACAATAAACTCAGGTTTAATTTATAGGAGAGTTAGAACGGTATCCCGATGCAGCTGCTTTGCACCTTCTTTACCTGTTTAAACAGTTTGCCATATTTCTTCTAGCCAATGACATTGCACACAATATTTTATGGGTTTGACTATCATTTTGTAAGGGGGGCAATATTTGGGGTAATGAAGTATGCTAACCACTTTGCTAGACTAATGTGGTATATCATCTTGCATACTGGAAGTTCACTAGTTTAGTTGTATGAAGCCCATAGTGAAGACGAAGGGAAAGATGAACTTCTTCTGCCAGTTCATTGAAAATGTTATGCCAAACCTAACAGTTTGTTTGCATTAATTTTGATGGTGTGATTGGTGCAAGTGGCCAAGACAGGAGGTGTGTGCCATTTGTAGTAACTGTATACCTGCAGCAACTGGTTGTAGAAGTAGCAAATCAGTCTTTTATCTCCCTTATTTTTGCATGCTAGAAGAAATTCATTGGAAACACCATCATTATGATGTAGGCTGGTGGTTTTGCGCACTTGGCTGTACGTACATTGTATGGCAAAATGAGTGGAAACATTGATCCTTTTGGGTTTCTCTTGTTTTTAGGACAATCCTTATGAGCATGATGTGACTTACGTATCTGGTTGGCAACATTCCTTGAAGAATTGCTCTTCAGAAATCATCAATGTTGAGTTTGAAGAAGGTACAAGCATCACAATAATGAGAGATGGGTATTTTTCTCTTCTTGTGAAGAAAACAGGCGGGCGGATTATTCATAATTACCTGTTTTGCCAATCCAGTTTTGGATTAAGTATGGCTTAATGCAAGGGAAAACGCTGATTCAAGCAAACAGCTCTGGAAGGTCCTCGAA
This sequence comes from Ampelocalamus luodianensis, assembly GCA_036346255.1. Lineage (NCBI taxonomy): Eukaryota > Viridiplantae > Streptophyta > Magnoliopsida > Poales > Poaceae > Ampelocalamus > Ampelocalamus luodianensis. The sequence goes on from CM070621.1 coordinate 24,381,184, forward strand.
ACAAAATTTCAGGATGCAGCGAGATGGCAACTAAATTATGTAGGCATGTTGGTCGTATTATACCTAGGGCATGAAATTATAATTGTAAATTATGATAAATTTGTGGTCCTCATTATCAATGAGAAGATGCATTAATCATTTTCCAAATCGCTGCTTAATCTGCAACAAACTTACAGAATTCACATGTGTAAATTCTGCTCAAATTATCCAAGGCTCCGCTTGGCACTGCTCTCCAAACCGGCTCCCTTACTGCCGCCACCCACTGCCACCACGCCTCTCATCACGCCCCTCCGCCCCCGCTGCTATAGATGCCTAGCGACGGATCACCAAGCGAAGAATTGCAGAGCGAAGAATTGCAGAGATTCAGTTTCCTGCAAAGCCTGCGGCTGCTCTGGTCATCGCCTTCCCAACTTTCCACCACTGCTCTTTGCCCTAAAAAGGAGAGCATGCCTCGCCCACTCCCCACCGTCTGGTCCCGATCTCACTCCATGCCGACATCGCTGGTCTCACGCACGCGCTCGCTCCTCTACTCTCCTACCCTCCTCGGTTGCAGCTGTCCCATTGGCGCCGCTCAACATGCTGCCCCTCCCCGCATTGCCTGTGTCGCCTCAACCCCCCCCCCCCCACCCCCACTTCGCCTGCCCACAACAAGGTGCACCCCATCCCAGCACCCCCCTCCCCTCCTTGCCATCTCCGCCCCTACCACTGCCACGCTCCACTCTCCCCTCTATGGAAACTGCTCTCGATCTAGACATGCCATCCTCCAGCACAGACCCTCCCGCCCTTCGATGTATACTCACCTCCGTGGCCGACGCTCCCATTGACGTCCACACTATGGCGTCCCGTGTCATTATCCCGGAAGGTAATCACATTTAGACATACGGATTACTATTCGTCTGTCCATGATACCGCTCCAACGAATAGTAAACTTTACAAAGTCTACGCAGTAGAACAATAAGATAGAAGCTACATTTTATTACACAGTTAGTCACGCAAGGCTATGGTTTTTAATACAATTATTTAATTATAATGGGAAACAAATTTGCCCTCGGTTGCCTACTTTGATCCTCCTGTCGTCTACTCATCCCAGTCGTCGAATAACTTGCCCATCTCATCCTAGTCCTCGTAGTCAGCTCCCTCACCTCCTGCGATCTCCGTGGTACCTACGTGTCCTTCATCCCATTCGGGATAATTCTAGGCCGGACTAGGATATAACAAAGAGGAATAATAGCAAGGTTGAGAACTAGAGTACTCAACAAGCATTAATAACAAAAATGCACTGGATGATTCATCTCTGTTCGTTATCATATTTTCTAGTTCATCTCTTTTTCTAAAAATAAACAACTCGTTAAAACGTTAAGTGGCAACTTTTAATTCTGAAAAGACTACTTGTCACTCGGAGAGAAGATAGACCCCTGGTAGTTCCCGTAGACTCCAGTCCAGGAGACATGCATGAATTCATGATTTTATTTAGCACTGCTCAGGCTTGTACCACTTTACCCATAGCTACTCTTAGCTCTCTAAGAACTAGGTCTCTTGCATTTCCTTTGATACGGGTTTGAGTTCAGAATACAGAACGCTTCTCAGGTTACATGATTAATTCCTTCACGCATTACTTTCTATTGGTGTTCATCTCGTCATCCACCGAGTTTTAGTAATGTTGGTTGGCCGGTCTTACCTTCACCCAACACTCCACTTAGCGCTATAGCGCCTCTTCATCCTACATAATTACTTACCCGATGTGGAGGGCATCATTACGTAACAAGGTAGCATTTTTTGCCTGTCGAAACGGGAAAATGGTTGGCACTAAATATACGGCCTCAAATCCGAGTAAGAGTTTTGTTGGTCCTTATATATTAACTATACGTAAAGGGTCCCACCTCTTCCCTCATCTCTTTCCTGCCACGGGCCCCCTTTAACAACCTAATATTCATCTTTTCTCATCTCGTTCATCATCTCTGTTCTCATATCTTTTTTCATCATCTCATTTATTCGATTTGATTTTTTGAGATATAGTTTTCAAGCAAAAAATATATGATATAGAAATATACAATTTACATTTAATATAACTATATTTATGTTCAAGGGATAAGCTTGCCTTCAGAATTGTAGAAAAGATGGTCGCCGACGGATATGGAATCAGATAAGCCTACTTGAATCGGTTCGCCTTCTACAATCATATGACAGATGTAAATCATACGTAAATAAATACTTAGTGACTTTTGGTGTTAATATGTGTACATAAATTAGTCGATTTTATTTTGTTAGCTGATTTTATTTTAATAACATTTGTCGGGCCCCCCATTAAGTTAGCACTCCCCAACTGCGGTTATTCCAGTCCGACAGCTCTAGGATCGAGGTTGCCTATGTTTGCATTTTATCGCACGAAAATAAAATACTATACTAACTTTGCATGCAACTAAGTCCATTAATTTTTACGCTTGCAATTAATTGCCTAATTGATTTTACGATGGCGTTGTTTGTAACATTCGCACAATCCTTGATGTATTAACTTGTGTAATTAATCTAGAGTTTGTGATATTGTTCCATTTAGGCTTGTCATGCATTTCTTTTTTAAATGAATCTTGAGTTATAATGATGTTGAAATGTTGTTATATTAATTCATATTGCCAGCTATATTGCTTATGCATTTGATATCAACTTTGAAATTCTACTTTATTCCTGAGTTGATGAATTTTAATTATTGCAAATTACTAATTACTGATGTTTAGTTTAGTCTAATTGTCCAGGTTCTCAACCCCCCCCCCCATGATCAGCGCTAGCCCCTCGCCCATTCTCACCCACTTATCTTCTTTCCCACTCCTCTCCCCTGCCACCTTCGCTACTAGCATCCCACCTTCTCAACAAGATCAATTCCCCCGAGTCGCTAGTGCTTGATGGTTTGAACCTGATCCCCATGCGCCCAGACTACATGGAAGTTTTCATGTAGGCGGTGGACATGAACTTTGCTTCCAAGTTCGCTTTCGTCTACATCCACCCTGCCCCTCACACTCCCTTTCTTGCTATCCACCGCGATGCGCGCTCACCTTCCAGCTCACCTTCTCGTGGAACCATGCTCATTCGCCGCCGATCGCGATACTCCCTCTTCTCGTGGAACCATGCTCATTCGCTTCACTTAATATCGATCGCGGGGAGAATCAAGGGAGCGGCGGAGAGACTAATTGGTTTGATTGTCGGTCTGCGCAGTTTTAGAGAAATACCCTAACCCTATCGAGGGAGCTCCTCCCCAAAACCCTAGTCACACCGTGCCCTCCCCACCTCCTCAACCTCCCTTCCACCTCCCTTGCGCCTCGAAGAGTCCAATGCCTGTCCAAGGTTCCAATGCACCGCCAGTTCGGCAAGGGTAACCCGTGGTTCTTTGTTTTAGGTCGTTTTCTAGTTGTCTAATTTTCGGTTGCCAGTTCGTCGCTATTCTGCAGCAGGAAGTTTGTCGGTTTTGATTAAGTTAGAGGCAGATTTGGGTCTGGGTGTCTCCTAGGAAGTTGTAGCTATCGTAGTTACCTTTCATTGCCGACAAGAATCAAGTCATTTGGACTTCGGTAGCCAAAGTTATGAATTTATTAGTACTTCTGTGTTTCTGGAGAGAAGCAGATTTGCTAGTGTTAGTTAACCTGATAGAAGCGCGTATTTAGAGGGGTTTCCAGAGGGTATCACCATAACGAAAAATTAGGCTAATCCTCTTAGCTTTCAGGAAAACTAAAGATCACTGAATTTGGACAAACGTAGAGAAAGTTATGATAGTTTCTTTGTCGCTGTCCAGAAACCCGACGTGAAATGTTTGCTCTGATTAAATAGATTGGTAGGTCTGGTAGATGGCCGAATTAGAGGGTCTCCCCAACTAAGTTTATTTATAAATTTCAATTACCTTTTCAGATTGTCCAAGATCATCCTATTTGGACTCCTGAGCAGAAAGTTATGAATTTTTGAAGTCTGCTGTCCGCAGTGACCGATCGCTAGAAATTAGAAAAAACTAGACGTGATAAGAAGATTAGCGATTTCGATTGTAATGTGATGTATGATTTTGGTCCAGTATGCTAGTCTTAGTTTGGGGTTATCTTCTTGTCCAGGTGGCGAGATCCCAAGGGCAGCACCCACTTGCGCGTCGCCGTTTTACGCGGTTGAGGCAAGTATTCGGGTTATAAGCGTATTTTCGGTTGTATGATATGATTGCGGTGATTGCTTGTTGTAGTCTTGCACGAATGTTAGCGTAATGAGTTTTCCTTTTATCTTGATGAATGCAAGCTATGGTTAATGTTTCCCTTGGCGTTGCTAATCATACATGTTGTTATGTACATGTTAAATTCGTGTATATGAAAGAGCGTGGGCATGGAGCAATTGCATGTTCCAACGTGTTGGAGACTTGGTCATACATGCATGTTTTGATATATGATAGCGAAGTAACGTTGCTGGCATGATGTTTATATTGAGTTTGGTGAATGCTCCAAGTATGATTATGCTCTATTTATGTCCGTTGTTATTGTACTTGGTATATTGATGATGAATAGATGTTGTGCATGTGCATATTGAGATCATCTTGAAGCTTGGTCACGTGGTGACCAAGCATGCATTCGTTGAGGTCCCCGTCATGTATTGACGGCTTGAGGTCCCACATTGGTGCAATGTGGACTATGAGCAAAGAGGTCCCCATCATTCGGATGATGGGCAAAGGTCCCTATACATGTGGTGTATAGGCTTTTGGTCCCTGTGCGGAGGGCACGAGCAAGGGTACACAATGACGGTTGTATACCCGCATTACCGGTAAAATGCGAAAGAGATAAAGTTAAAGGTGCATTGCATTGGTTGCATACACATGAGCATGAAGGCTTTACTCGGTGCATTGTTTATTCTACACGCTTGAATGAACACGATTATGATTATATTGATAAATGCCTTGATCAATTGTTGGAACCTCGGTATAGGCGACTATACAAAGGAGGTTTTGTCGAGGAGGTCTTAGTTTAGCCATTCGAGGTGGCGAGGAGGGCCGACGCGGCGGCACCGGCTTCCGGGAAGATGGTGGTGGCTGCGGTGGCATTCCACGACGGCGTAGTAGCCGAAAGAAGGTAGGGGAAAGATGGAGGAAGGTCGGGAACACATCGTGACGCGCTCAGGATGGCAAGAAACTCATCGGAGAGGGAGATCGGGGTGAGGGCGGCGCGGCGCGGGTGTGGGCATGGCGTGGAGGACGGGGTCGAAGGTGGCGCGGAGGACAGGGGAGCACGGGGCGGGGGCGACGACGCGAAGGACGGGGGGCCAGGGCCCCTAGCCCAGGGAGAGGACAGGGTGGGGCGGACGGGGAGGTGTCGCCGCGGAGGACAAGGCAGCAGCACAACCGCGAGGATGACCGGGGGGTAGGGGAGAACGGGGCGGGGAGGATGGTGGGGGCGGTGACGTGGATGACGGGGCGGCGGCGGCAGGATGGAGGACAGGGCGGGAGACGGGAGGGAGTATCGGGAGCTGGGGGTCGGGATTGGGGAAGAACAAACGTGTAGACGAGCCAGACGAGCCGACCAAGCTGCTCGCGAGCGGCTCAAGCTGGGCTCAAAAATCTTACGAGCCAGGAGCTAGGCTTGGCTCGACTTGAAAACTTCACGAACCCGAGCCAAGTCGGCTCGCGCGCCTCGAGCTATTTTTCCAGCTCTAGCCGTGGTATACTCCCAAGATAGTGTCTGAAGTGACATGCCATGAAGGTACCACTCCCAGCGGCACCCCGATCTCCACTGGAGTCGCTGATCACACAGCCCCACTTGAAATGCAATCTCATGACTTCGGTCTGACATGGGGGCAGACCCAGAACATGAGCATTCTGTTCGTAAATGTCGTGGCCGTGCCAAGCGAGCGGCCAACATGAACTTTAAGGTGTGGCTCAGTGCACGACTCGCTGAAAAAGCGCCGATCATGTTCCAAGACATGGGCATGCGTCCCATGCGCGTGAAGATGCTCAAGGAGAAGCTTGTTCCTTGCTCGGCAGAACTAAAGGCCACCATTCAAACAAACTCACGGCCTCATGGACAATGTGCCCATGCAAACATGTAGCTCTCTTGGACCTGGCAGCTACTAGTAAGCCCCCACTGGCTGTCGTGCATCAGCTGCATGCGGTGCTCCAGCTAGCTGAATGAAGATTCACTGCCACATACCTGTGTGTCAGGTGTGTGATGCTAGCTTTATTTTGATCGCAACCCGCTGTTCCTACTTGCTGGAAGTCTGTATATCTCCCCATCTGTCTGGCTGGGCTGGCTTTCAACCCTAGTTCTCTTAGCAGCCCCTGGCCTCCTTTTGCTGTTTGTCTCCCAATCCTCAAAAGCTTTGTCACCTTTGCTCTGAGGAGTATCAGTTTTTATGTCTTTTAACTTTCGAGATATCACCATAATTTCTTGGAATGTCTGCGGCCTAGGCAACACGGACAAATGCACTACTGTCCTCAACACCTTCTACCGCCCCAAAAACTCTCTACTTTCCTTCCTCGTCACCTATCTTCCTTTCGATTCATCGAATCCAACAGGACCAAAGGTGGCATCCTCACTACCTGGGACCTTGTGACTTTCTCCCAATGCAAATATATAGCAAGAAAACACTCTCTTTCCCTTGGCCTCCACCCCACCTCTTGTGATTTCTCCTTTGCCATCACAAACATATATGCACCTTCAGATAATGTGCATAAACATGACTTCCTTGCTGAGTTCCGCAGCCTATCCCCTACCATTCAGGGGCCTTGGATGCTCCTCGATGACTTCAACCTCACCTAACACCCTGACAACAAAAACAACCAACACTTTCGCACAACTTCAATGAAACTCTCCATGATATGTGTCTCTTTGAACTCTCTCTTCTAGATAGGATCTACACCTGGTCTAACAAAAGAGAAAATCCCACCATAGCTTGTATAGACCGTGTCTTCTTCAAACATGATTGGAACACTTCTCTTCCAAACTCTAGTCTCTCTTCCCTATCAAGGTCCACATCTGATCATGTTCCCCCAAGTTCAAGCCACCACTTCCATTCCTAGAAGCACTATTTTTCGCTTCAAAAACTCCTAGCTCCTTAACCCTTCTGTCCTCCACGCCTAGTCGACAACTGTTGCTATAAACTCTGCTACTGCCCTTACCGCCAACCTCAAAGTGATCTGCGGCCATGCTAAGGTATGGCAAAAGAGCTCATGCTTTACACCCCACCACAAAAAGACTACATGTTTCTTATTGATCTTCTAGATTTTATGGAAGAAAATCATGTGTTATCTGCTGCGGAGATATGCCTCAGGGAGCTCGTCTAGGATCAGTTATGCCATATCCTCAGAGCGTGGAAAAATAAAAAGGATCCAAGCTGGCGACTGACGAGGATTAAAACCTCTATGTATTATTTTTAATACATAATAGACCATACGTCTTCATGGTCGTAACCCCTGAGGTGCACGACCTCACTGGTCGTAGATATTCCAAAGGTTACATAATGGATACCCTGGTCGGACGAAGGCTTGTGCCAAGCTCCCGACCAGGAGAACTGCTCGTAAAATGTATGAACTGACACTTGGAACTGATTCCAGGTATATTCTCTACCGTGTAATGAATGAAACACGTGCATATTCCATACCATACGACATTTCTTATCCAGAAGCACTGATGAATAACCACCATGTGGTTGTGTGTCTCATAAACATACAACCGCCGAACGGTTGACTTTCCATCAACCGTCATCCGACTCCGACCAGTCGCGATGCTTCACATCAGACGTCTTCTCCAGAAGTAACTACCACCTCTTCAAGGGCTATTTAAATATGGAGCATGGACGAGCAAGGGGATATGGCCATCAGACTAAAGCATAGACCTTAGATTCGTGTTTTAAGTTTGGCATTGTAAGATAACAAGTAGTGTTCTCAGTGTAAACAGGAGTAGTTCATCATCCAATCAGGAGGCATCCCATGTAAACCTCATTTCATACTAATAAAGGAGCAGTCCCATTGTTACTCTAGATTTCCCACGTCACTCTCTCCTTTTCTTTTCGTAAGATCAACGTTTTGATCATCGACAGTTGGCGCTGTCCGTGGGGAGCGCGGCGTGGAATCTTGGAAGAATTACTCTGCTCATCAAATATTTGTCCATTCTCCGTTTGTGATCGCTAATGCGGTTATGGCGGAGATTAGCGAGGTTCGACCGGCGGACTACTCCAACCTCGATATGGATGCATGCGTGCCATGGAGGAAAACGAGTCTCTTCATCATCCTCCTCCTCCGCTCGATTAGCAATGGATAAGTATACACCGCTACGATCAATGGTGGTTTCAGAGGAAGTGCTTCCGGCCAGTTCGGAACACCCAAAAGCCTCAGCAAGCCCGAACTTTTCGACCGGCAAAAAAGGTGACAAAAATTCAACACCACAACTCGAGGTTCAATATACCTTTGATGCGATCATGGTTGATAGGTACTCACCGACGGCTTCTAGCAATTCCAGGAGCCAACCGACACCTGGTGACGGTGTCAATGAAACCTCCATTGGTAGTAAACCAAATGGGGATGATAAGGCTCAGCATTCGATCGGCAATTCGCCGGATCAGGTTGAGACCTTTACAGAAACCTCAGGAGGTGCTGATCACCGACAACTCTCCATCGTGGAAGCTTCTCGCAGAAGCTCTGAAAGGCACTCTATCGATTACAACGGAAGCTCATCGGAGGATCACTGCTGGAAGCACGAGATCAATGCGATCGGAAATACAGATCAAAATACCGTGTGCGGTCCTCCACACGTTGCCTCGCCACCACATAATAATGGAGATGGTATGAGCGGTCAAGCACCAAATGCCGGAGGTAACAGAACTGGTGGACGTCCATCAGTTAATTCACCTGATCCTACCAATATAAGGGATCAGGCAAGACCGACTAGGAGATCGGGGGGTTCAGGCCATCAGACATCTTCTTCTGATAGAAACCCTTCGAGACCTTCGGTAACAATACAAAAACTGCAGCGAGTTAGGGATATGGTAAATACTTCTGACCCTGCTTTGGCAGAGACTCCAGGTTTTGTCCAACTTGTATGTAAAGTATCAGAGATTATCCAACAAACTATGCAGTGCACGGAAGCATACCGGGAACGAAGACACTCGCAAAGTCAGACTATGACTTCATCCCAGCATTCTTCTTGAAGCGGGGCCAACATGGTCGTATTGAAGACCAGTTGATACCAAGACCACCTCGACGATTCCGGCCAACAAGTCATGAGGGGAGAAGACTGTTCCAGGAATCCTCACCCTCACTTCGTCGAGAGGAACAATCGCTTGGACCTGGTAATCTTCGATGTCACCTAAACCAGGCAAGTGGTCAGAGGCGTTCTAGTAACGTTCACGACCGAATCGGGACACCAGAGCACCGACAATCTAATCTTAGAAATCGGTCTCCGACCGATTATAATCCGGCACCTTTTCAAAGAAGGCGCCACGAAACTATCACAGGCTGTCGAACCTTCTCAGCAGGGCTCCAGGCTGTACGTTGGTCAAATAGGTTTCGACCGACCAATTTGGATAAATTCAATGGGACCCAAAATCCTTTGGAATTTCTCCAGATATACACCACCGCTATTAGAGCCGCTGGTGGTGATGAAAATGTAATGGCTAACTATCTTCCTATGGTATTAGAAGGATCAGCCGATCATGGTTGCTTAACCTACCGGTCAGGTCCGTGTATACTTAGGAGCAACTTTGCGACCTTTTGATTGCAAATTTCCAGAGTACGTATGATCGCCCTGGAAAGGAGGACGATCTCCACAGAATTCGGCAAAAATCTAACGACACTCTCTGGCAGTACATCAAAAGATTTGCAGAATCTTCTGTTATACAAGCCTTCAAAGCAGGATTGAGAAATCGAAGGTTTACGGAGGATTTAGCTATACATCCCCAATGAACAACCATCGAGCTCTTCGACATGGCTGACAAGTACGCGACGGCCAGCGAAGCGGTTGAGTGGAACTAGGCCATTGATCGAAAAGATAAAATCTCCCAACCTGGCTTAGATAGGACAGAAAAGAAGCAAAAGAAGGCTCTCAAGAAAAAGAAACACGGCAGAACCAACGATAAGGAGGTTCTTGTTGTTCCTGAAAAATTTACCAAGGGAAGAAAGGATTATTCTGGTCATGGCAAGGCTAAGGCCCCGACCAATGAATACAAGAAAAGAAACAAGCTCCAAGAAGGACAAAGATGGTGACGAAGAAATGGAGTACCAAGAACCTCAGCACACTGTCGATGTAATCTTCGGTGGATCTTCTTCATACGAGTCTAGACGTCACCTGAAGGTCATGGAGCGAGAGGTCAACCTTACCGAACCTTCGATCGTCGTTGAACCTTCAAGGTGGTCGGAGACAATAATCTCCTTCAGCAAAGAAGATTGTCCTATTCCTTCAACTCGACCAGGTAGGTTCTCCATTGTCATTGAGCCTACTATTAATAACTGCAAGGTTAATCGGGTATTGATAGACGGGGGTAATTCTTTAAATATTTTATTTGCAAGCGCTTTGGAAGACATGCAGACTCCCAAATCAAAGGTAAAACCTGTGAAATATGCCTTCCATGGCATAGTTCCTAGATCTACCGCCAAGCCAATAGGGCACTTGTCCCTACTGGTTACGTTCGAAAGCCCGACAACTTCCGGATAGAAAAAATTTCATTTGACGTGGTAAATTTCGAAACTGCATACAATGCAATCCTTGGTCGTCCAGCTTTAGCAAAATTCCTGAGAGTCACGCATTACGGTTATCAGAGTTTAAAAATACCAAGACCAAAGGGTGTCATCACAGTTCGAGGCGATCAGAAAATAGCCTACGCATGCGATCGGAAATGCTTAGAACTGGTCGATGAACTTCCGACCGGAGGAACTAACACGATTAACATGCAGGTCAAACACTCGAGACCAAAGATGACACCAAAACCTTTCGACCAGACAAAAGAGGTACAACTCGATGAAAGCACTTCTCCAGAGGGTGCCAAGATACTGATTGGAGCAGGACTCGACCCTAAATATGAAGAGTTACTCGTCTCCTTCCTCCGAGCAAACCAGGACGTATTCGCCTGGCAGGCGTCCGATATGCCCGGAGTCCCTAGGGAGGTGATCGAGCATAGGCTAGCTCTTCAGCCTAACAAAAAACCGGTCAAGCAGAAGCTAAGGCGTTTCGCATCTGATCGAAAAGAAGCAATCCAGTCGGAGATTGACAAGCTTCTCAAAGCTGGGTTCATTCGTGAGGTCGACCACCCAGAGTGGCTCGCCAATCCTGTAATGGTTAGAAAGGCGAATGTGTATTGACTTTACAGATCTTAATAAAGCTTGTCCGAAGGATGACTTTCCCTTTCCTCGCATTGATCAACTTGTAGACTCTACTTCCAGATGTGAGTTGTTAAGTTTTTTAGATGCTTACTCAGGGTACCACCAAATTAATATGAGTAAAGAAGATGAAGAGAAAACTTCCTTCATCACTCCATATGGTACTTCTGTTATGTAAAGATGTCATTTGGTCTCAAAAATGTTGGTGTAACGTTCCAAAGGTTGATGCAAAAGACCTTTAGTCCACAGATAGGTCGGAATCTTGAAGCCTACGTCGATGATCTGGTCATAAAGAGCATCAACGTCGGCGATCACATTTTAGATTTACAGGAGATTTTCAATAACTTAAGACGTCATAACCTTAAGTTAAATCCAGCGAAATGTGTGTTCGGAGTTTCATCGGGAAAGCTTCTTGGATTCCTAGTTTCGGCTAGGGGTATTGAAGCAAACCCAATGAAAATCACCGCCATCGATCAGATACGCACTCTGACCACAAAGAAGGAAGTTCAGAAACTAACCGGCTGTATGGCAGTACTAAGTCGTTTCATAGCGCGGTTAGGCCAAAAAGGACTACCTTTATTTAAGCTTCTCCGGAAACATGGAAGTTTCGAATGGACTAAAGAGGCAAGTAACGCCTTCGAAGAACTTAAACGGTACCTTACGAATCCCCAATCTTAGTTTCTTCAAGATTGGGAGAGACATTGCTGATTTATGTGGCGGCAACGCCACAAACGGTTAGTGGTGTACTGGTCGTAGAACGAGACCATGTTCAATGACCAATATATTACGTAAGCGAAGTCTTACATGGACCAAAAGAAAGATATCCGCAGGTACAAAAGCTGCTCTATGGTCTCCTTATGGCTTCAAGAAAACTAAGACATTATTTTCAAGCCCACAAAGTGGTTGTACCAACTGGATATCCTCTTGGTCAAGTCCTAGGAAATAGGGAGTCGTCAGGACGAATAGCAAAATGACGGTTAAGCTTGGGGCGTTTGACCTCCATTTCATCCCACGAACAACAATCAAGTCCCAGCAATAGCAGAATTCATTGCTAAATGGACAAACTCTGAACCCACCCAAGGGTCCGAGTACGAACACCACGATGAGTGGACAATGTACTTCGATGGTTCCTTGATGCTACACGGCTCGGGGGCTGGGGTCATCTTGATTTCCCCTACTGGCGAACAAATAAAGTACGTCATTCAGTTAAACTTTTCTGCTACCAACAATGTGGCGAGAATCGAAGGTTCTTTGGCGGGACTTGAGCGGCTCGTTAAGCTCGAGATTCGCAGATTGCTAATGAAAGGTGATTCTCAACTAGTAGCGAATCAAGTGAGGAAAGAGTATCAGTGCTCTAGTACCAAGATGTCATCATATCTGGCGGAAGTACGGAAACTCGAAAAGCATTTCTTCGGTTTTCAGATCCAACACATTCCTAGAAAGGAAAACTTTTTGGCAGACAAGTTGGTCCGGATGGCTTCCACAGGGACATCCATCCCGCCCGGAGTTTTTCTCGAGAAACTCGATTCACCCTCGTGTCGAGCCTTCCGAGGACATAGATGTTCGCAAGGAGGTTGCACACCTTGATTCTGCAAACATGGATGCTCCACAGATCGATGATGGTTGGCGCCATCACGATCACGGTAGAGATTGGATGACATCGATCTACAATTATCAAAGGTACTGATTTGAACACTCAACCTAAGAACAATAACCATGATTTCATGCCTAGTATCATTGAGCAAAGGGAAAATCAGATTGTTGTAGAAACCACTACATCACATGAGGTGGATGAATCTAGTGCTGAGAAGGTAGAAATTAATTTTCTAGCTACAAAATCTGATATTATTGAGAATTTGCATGAATTTTGTGATAATTTGATTGATTTGCCAGCTGAGTTGAGTGCACCATGTGATAAACTTGTTGATTTACCAATTGACTTGAGTGCACCATGTGCTGACATAATTGAATTGTTGTTGTTTTGAATGATTCATGTGATGATTTAATCGCATACAATGATCATGTGGAATTGGTTAGACATAAAAATGTTTTGACTAGAATTTCTCCTACTGACTCTTTATGTTACATTATGTTGGATCCACCTGTGAAATTGTCTCATGCCATGGAAAAAGTTTCTGTAATTGTATGTTCAAAATCCTTGTTTAGCGCCTACACCCCTGGATATAAGTTTAATTTGATTGGAGATTATGGTGTAGACCATCAATTTATTGTATATCGAATATGCATAACTTGTGATCACATGGATGATTTGAAGCTTGTTGTTTCGAACAACAATTCTTGTGTGTTGAATTTTGTGGATTATCCGATACCTATATGTTCATCTCTTATTGCACCATCTAGCATTGACAATCTGAATAATGATGTACAAATCTTCTCACCCTTGCTAGATGTATTTGCTATTACTCAATTGAACTCCGATTATATACTGTGCACTTTGAAATCAATTGTTGTGCTGCCCATTAACTTACAAAAGTTGAGGATAATTTTCTTTCATAATCGAGCGATGCATAACTCTACTATTTACTTCACTTATACTTGCAAATTGAGTTGCAAACGGAATGCTATGAGAAAATATACCTGTGATGATTTGATGCATGCACAATCACTTGTCATTTCCACAGCTTTCTCTATTTCTTTGCCACCTGCTATTGCTAACATTTTGCAGAAAGATGAGAATGCATTGCTCCAAGTTTTAAAGCTTTTCTTGCTGTTGGAGGATGGGCGTGAGTCGAGGATGACTCAAATGCAAGAAGGGGAGGATGATGAGGACATCAACCCTTCGGATACGACCACTACTCCACCTCCAACCGGGCGATTCGACTGACATCGATTCGGCTGCATCAAGCGCTACTCCAACGCGCCGACGAATTTACTTCACTTATACCTGGTGGTGCGACACCTCACATTGGGCCGAGGGCCTTATATTTGTATCAATTATTTGGCCCAAAATGCAGCCACCACTCTAGGTTATTTGGACCGGCCACCTCCTTGCCTATTTGGGCGGCCACTTCCTGGGCCGCCTCCACCTGGGCCAGACACACTGGTCATGGTTACTGTTCATGGTACTATTCATGTGAATAGTAATTGATAAATAGTACCATATTGCTAGCGCTTAGACATTTGCGGCTCCCTCTCCCCTATATAAGGAGGTCACACCCATCTAGTTTTCTTGAATTTTGTTTAGTTAAAAGTTAGCTTCATAGCAACTTCGTGTATTGACTTGTGTCGACTAGACCAACCATAATACCGCTTCAGAATCCCAACTCAATTAAATATTTCAATCCTATTTGCAATTTCAGATTGCTTATTATCTTGTTCTTGCGTGCTTCTTCGGTGTATACAGGAATCGACCTTTGTGGTCAGGTCAACTGGGTATTCGTGCACGGTTGATAACGACTTGTCAATCAGTTCAGCGATTGCGTGGTTTCGAGCCTTGCGTGTTCGTAGCCAGGATCGTGAGAGTTGAGCGACACCTACCGGACTTATCGTTCTCATCGAAAGATCGGCCCAACAAATCGGACCTTCGGGTTCATCACTTCCCCTGCGCACCATCACCACTCGCCGCTTGATTCCACGAACGTGCAGTCGCCGCTGCCGCTCGATTCCACTGACGAGCAGCCTCCGCCGCTCAATTCCCCTGATGTGATGTGGCCGCTCGATTCTTCACACCGAAGCCTAGATCCCTCCATGCCGACAAGCCCCGGTCGTCGCCTCCAGCATCCATCGACTCGACCCCTTCCTTTGTTAGAGTAATTCCCCTACACATGCATGTTTACTTGTTGTTTCTAGTTGCACGTTTTTGTTTTTCAGCAGCATGTTTCCTGATGGAGCGGGTCTCCGGATCGTGAATGATTCAGAGAAAGATAGGGGCCATCAACTGCATGCAACAAACTCCCATGTATTCAGTATGAATAAAAGGAACGTAAAAAGAAAAGTCGTATTGCGGTTGCACGGCACAAGTGTGTGTGATTTTCTATTGTTCTGAACTTCTCTGAAGAATTACTGTAGCTCGTTCGAAACGAACTTGCAGACATTTAGAACACTGAACTTCAAAGAAGATGGCTGCATTTTCCCTTGCGCGTGCAGCTGCATTCAGAGAAGATGAACTTCAGAGAAGATGGCTGCATTCAGAGAAGTGGGCATATCGACAGTGGATTTTCTAACATTCTTCCCTACATGCCACTGCTCACTCATCTTGTGCGCGCAGCTGCGATCCCACGACCTCCTTCCCCTGCGCACCGCCGCCACCCACTGCTTGATTCCACCAATGTGCACCACTGCCGCCGTCGCTCGATTCTACTGATGTGCAACCGCCGCTCTATTCCGCTGACATGCAACCGCCGCCGCCGCCACTCGATTCCGCTAACCTGTAGCCTCCGCCGCTCAATTCCGCCGATGTGTCACAGGCGCTCGATTCTTCACGCCGAAGCCTAGATCTATCCATGCCGACAAGCCTGGTCGCCGCCTCCTGCATCCATCGACTCGATTCCTTGACGTCGCCAACCTCACGCTTGTCACCTACGACAACGCTCGGGCCGGCAAGGATACGATCCTCTTCCTCTGCTCTCCTTTTTTCTTTCTGCACGTGAGATTAGGTTCGACCCTTAAAATCCAATGGGTAACGCGGAGCAATGCAGTTGCACCAAATGGGTTGACCCGTGGCCATGCAAAGATCCTCTGGGCACCATGGGTCAGGTTCGGGTCGAACTACCCCGCCCCACTCGCTCGCACACTCGCCCTGGCGTTACCGAAACAGCTGGGCTGCCGCCTGCGGATTTTTTTTTTACTGTCTATTTATAAGTTGTTTGGAATTTTCTTAAGTATAAGTCACATTTTTTATCCATTGAATCAATATCCAATCATATGACACATCAATCTCAAAACAAATCTAATGGTCACAACAAGTGTCTTAAACTTAAGAAAATTTCAGACAATTTAAAAATAGCAAGACTGTTTTTTTTTTGGTAGAGTAGCAGATTAGCCTTCTGATGATTTCTCATTACTTGACCTGTCAACCAAGCAGATATGCTAGTCTCTAGATGTAGATGGTTACAAGTTACAAGATGGATCACAACACAAGAGTTCAGTACTGGTGAGATCGATACATTACAACTAAACATCTATCTGGGCACCATTACTTCGATGATCAGCAACATAAAAGTAGTTAAACGGCGCCGTTGCTGACGCTGTTCTTGCCGTTGACAACGTGGTGGTGGTCGTCGTCCATGAAGCGCTTCCAGAACCAGTGCTGCTTCCACACCCTCTCGGTCATCTCCTCGATGGGCACGTTCTTGGTCTCAGGGAGGAAGAAGAGGACGAAGAGCGACATGACGACGACCCAGGCGGAGAAGAAGACGAAGATGGCGTACTTGAGGTGGCAGAGCATGGAGAGGAAGGCCTGCGCGATGACGAAGGTGAAGATCAGGTTGACGCAGACGGTGACGCTCTGCCCAGCGGAGCGCGTCTCGAGCGGGAAGGTCTCGCTGGGGATGAGCCAGCCCAGCGGGCCCCACGACCAGGCGAAGGAGGAGACGAAGGTGCAGACCATGACGACGACCATGATGGCCCAGCCGTGGCCGAGGTTGTCGGAGCGGTCGGTGACCTTGACCCCGAGCACCACGGCGACGGCCACCTGCGACAGGAACATCTGCACGCCGGCCTCCAGCAGCAGCATCCGCCGGCCCACCCGGTCTACGGAGTACACCGACACGAGCGTGGACAGCACGTTCACCGCCCCCGTGATCACCGCCGAGTAGAGCGACGCGTCGCTCTTGAACCCGAGCGTGTTGAACAGCACGGGCGCGTAGAACATGATGGCGTTGATCCCCGTGAACTGCTGGAATATCTGTAGGAGCACGGCGATGACGAGCTGGGGGCGGTTGCGGCGCTGGAGGAGGTTGCGGAACGGGTGCTTCACCTCCTGGGCGATGCGGCTGGCCTCCACGATCTCGTTGAACTCGGGATCCACGTTGTCGGTGCCGCGGATCTTCTTGAGCACGGCCTTGCCCTCCTCCAGGCGGCCGCGCTCGATAAGGCTGTTGGGCGTGTCCACCACGAAGAGCGCGCCGAGGGTCAGCAGCACGGCCGGGATGCCGGCCAGGGACAGCGAGAGGCGCCATCCCCAAGGGTGGATCCTGCATGCGTGCACCGGTCGGTGCTCGTTTCAGTACATATGCACGCAGTACGCATAAAGCAAAGCGATTCATGGCCGGTCGAGGGGACGTACTTGTCGGTGCCGTAGTTGACGAGGTTGGCGAAGAGGATCCCGATGGTGACGTTGAGCTGGAACAGGATGTTGAGCCCGCCGCGGATTCTCGTCGGCGCGATCTCCGACAGGAACAGGGGAACCGCCTGCACGTGCGCCCCAGTTAGTTAGTGACGCAGATGTGATCATTGAGCAGCATCAAGTTTGCAACTAGCGTGACAGCGTCTGACAAGAAAACAAGGAAAATACCAACTGCGACCATCAAAGTCGCATGGGCTCAACAAGGCCCATTAGGCCCAACCCGTCCTTCCGCCTTTTTCATGGATATATATTTTAGCATGCGACACTCTCTGCTCTCTGTCAACAAGGAATGCATTGTGTACTCAACCTGTGATCAACCATTCGTTCATTTGGAAATGCACCCACTCTCCAATTATCTGCTCCCCTGAATGTATCCAAAACAGTGCGAGGGTGGTTGGTGCACCCGTGCATACATATTCTGCGTATATTTACGACCATGCCTGTCGAACCTAACCATAGTTCACATGCCATCACCGCCTAAACCTGAACAGCGAAGTAGTGTATAGAGCTTGTTGTTATCTCACCACAGCTAGCTTTCGTTATCGTAACCGTAATCAAAGGGGCTAAATCGGTGGCGGAGAAATTAACTAATAAATTTTGTTTTACTAACCTAGTAGTAGCAGTAGTATCTTGTTTTACTAACCTAGTAGTAGCAGTAGTATCTACTCGACTACTCCTACTTAATTTGTTTGTTGAGCCTAGGCCTCCACCAAACTCTTGATTAAAGGCGCGGATTAATTAAACTGATCACATTAGCTCTGTCCTACTCGAGTTCTTGCCTACTTTCGTGTCTTGGCTGCTTCGTATAATTGAGTTGACAGGGGCGAACCAGGTTAAAAAATAAGCAGGATACAAGTAGACTATCAGAGCACATCTGCTGAGCTAAGTGGGACATAAGTAGTCAGACATTAGGTTACTCTACTAAATAATAAATTTTGAGGGGAGGCTAGACCCCACTCCGGCTTCTTTGTGTCTGCACCTGAGTTTAGATGTCCGATATCATGGCGTATCTCGGCGTGTGCATGATATAGAGCCTGTTTGGTTTATTACCCCAGTTAGTTATACCAAAATTTTGGTGTTGCCCTAAAAATTTGGCCACCGTTTGGTTCAATACCAAAATTTGGCTTTACCCCAAATTTTTTTGGCTTGCTCGGCTTTGCCTAGCCATTTCCTTGGCAATTTTTTGGTTGCAGAATCCGTCACCAATGAATTGGCATGGTAGGAATAGTGCATAGCGATAGGTGGCATATGGTGGTTGGCTGATTCCATTGCTTGTTTAATTTGATTAATCAGTTTTAAATGATCATATTTCCTAAACCAAGTATCCGATTTGCAATCCGATTGAATCGTTGTGTTTCTTGTCATTTAATTAACAAAACAATATCATTGTTGGCATATTTTAGTGCAAAAAATAATATGTATCACCTTTAAAAATAATTATTGTACAAAAATAAAAACCAAGTTGGAATTATTTTTATTAAGTTCAAAATAATTCTATGAATTTTTGTGAATTTTCTATAATCAAATGGTTCAACGCGACCCCTTCCTAGTCTGCGAAAGCGAACACGTTCAGACTGGGGCTAAGGAATGAAGAGTATCGCTTGAGCCGTTGGATTGAAATCGGACTGCTCACAAGGCTTGAACGTTCAGACCTCCGAACGTCAAATCTAGATCGGGTTGTCCAATATTGTTCAGATGACCCACAACACTGTAAACGTTCGGACCGCCGAACGTCCGCTCTAGATCGGGCCGTCCACTTTAGATCGGACGGTCTACAGATGATGAGAGCAGTGCGCGTGGGAGAGGGGCTTTGCGGGCCGTGCGCAAAAGAGAGATGGGCTAGGCTGGAGCAGAAATGGGCCGAATGGGCTAAGATTCAGCCCAAAGCTTAAGCTGGGGTTTGAAATAGATTTTCTAATTTATAAATTAGATTAATTCGTTTAGGCCTTTAGAAAATGGCAAAATTTGATATATGCCACTCAGAAACACGGCGTTTCGAGATATACCATTCAGAATCTTGAATTTGGATATATGCCACTCTAAATCTTGTTAGCTTTGGTATATGCCACTCTATGACCCTTTTGCCCCTGGCTCTTCTTCTTCCTCCCCTTTTCTTCTCTCCCGAAATACCTCCGACCAGGAGAGGACAGCGGCGAGGAGCTTGGAGGCGGGGGAGTCATCGTTGGCAGCGTCGAGAACTCGAGATCGCCGAGGAGGAGGCGGTGGTAGAGGAGCTTGGCGACGCAGTCGAGGGTGGGGTTGGCGACCTTGGGGGAGGCGGACTCGAGGGCGAGGAGTAGCGCATGGTGGGAGGCGTCGGCGTCGGCGGTGGGCAGGCTGAGGAGCGGCGAGGTGGGGTCGGGCGGCCGGTAGGCCGACGAGGAGAGGAGGTCGAGCGCCGACTTGGCCGTCGCGACGAGTCCCTAGTGCTTCCGACGGGGACGCGCTGTCGAGCGTTGCCGTGGGGGACGCCATGGCGGATGCGGGGAGCGGAGGGGAGGCGGCTACGCGGTGGTCGTCGCCTTCGTGATCATGGTCATAGGAGGTTGAAGAGATCTGAGAGAGGAGGGGTGGAACAAATGGGAATGGGAGGAGGGAGGTGACGGTTGCATGCGTGGCCGTGGGGCGGACATGGAGGAGGCGACAGCGGGGGAAAGAAGGTATTTCGGGAGACAAGAAAAGGGGAGGAAGAAGAAGAGCCAGGGGCAAAAGGGTCATAGAGTAGCATATATCAAAGCCAACAAGATTTAGAGTGACATATATCCAAATTCAAGATTCTGAGTGGCATATCTCGAAACGCCGTGTTTCTGAGTGGTATATATCAAATTTTGCCTTAGAAAATAGCAAGATAAGTCCATAAGTAATAGAAAAATCACATTAATTCTCAAAGTCATTTAAGACTTAACTAAATTATTTCCAACTTAATTTTGGTAATAAATTTTGCAAATAATTTGTTTTAACTTTGAAATACTTAAGGAAAGGCTTTCATGGCTACGTGACTACCAACATGGCTACCAAAATTTTGGTAATCTATTTTGATCCCAAATCAAATAGCAGTCCGTGCAATTTCGCTAAATATTTGGCTCATGTTGGCCACAAACCAAACTCCATTATTTTACCAAGAAATTGGCTTCGTCCAGATTTTGGCTGTACCAAAATTTTGGTTTAGCTAAGCAGGGCTCCAAACCAAATAGGCCCATATACTACCTCTCCCAGAAACCAAAACACGTGTTTCGGCACAGTAAACCGACGGGACGAAAACCAGAAGAATCAAAGCAACGTGGTACATACATACTACTTCTCCAAGTCAAGCATCCTAGCAGCGCAGGCCGAGTAATTTCCTGCCCAATACTCCAGGATACCACTACATCAGCTAGGCTGTATATATTGCGACCCGTGTGGCCTATGCGCGAACAGCGAGGCCGGCTACTAGTTAAAAATCAGCGGCCGGTTACGACAAATCAGAACAAGCCGAAGCTGCTGTATACGCACAATACACTACTCCATGTTGCACTCATTGATAGGTGTACGTAACTGTTGCTATACAGTGCCAACAAGACTTGCTAGCTCCAAGGTACAGATCGATCGATTCCTCTCTTGATAACAACTGGGACAGCTCAAGAGCAGGTAGCCACCAGCAAGTTCTACTTCTAGTAAAACCAATGCCACAAGTTACAATGTAACACTCGTCACCTGTTGATTGGCTAAGCGACGATTTTAAGCTTCGAGTCACGGGAGCATTGGAATCTTGAAACTTAAAAAGGTAATCGCGCGATGATGCCGCCAATGTAAGACGTCGACGTACACGAACACAAGTCATGCACGAGACTCGGCAACATCACCCTGTGCCCCGCCCAGGTGTCCATGTATACATACATAATTGCTACGCATTTGACCCTAAAATACCGGCAAATATTAGTAGTAGTAGCCCGGTATTTCACGCGACCATACGTATAAAAATAACACATTTTTGGGTGTACCAAACTAAGATGTTTTAAGACCCGTAGGTTTGGGCCTAAAGATTCTTAATTTCGAGGACGGTGACTAGTGTATCATGGCTACATACACACGTCCTTATCATGGATGCAGAAAATTATGTCTCGTGCGCGCCACATATTCTCAATCCAGCCACCGCTTCAGATGTTTGACTTAAATCACTAGAGACTTTTTGACTCAAGCGACTTATCAATCAAATGTTGCTGCGAGGAAAGTAACTAATGGGGGGAAAGAAGAGCATATCCATGCATATTTGCGTAGTTAACTGTACAGCAAAATGTATTTTCGAAGCTGGGAATTTTGCTAACCTGGTTGGCGAAGCCGACGCCGCAACCGAGCAGGATCCTGCCGATGATGAGCATGGCGAGGTTCTGGGCGGCGCCGTTGAAGATGACGCCGACGATGAAGAAAACGCCGGCGATGAGCATGGTGAGGCGGCGGCCGAGGTGGCGGGTGGTGTAGGAGGCGAAGAAGGTGGCGGTGAGGCCGGCGAGGTAGAGCGACGAGGTGAAGAGCTGCAGGCCCTGGTTGTCGTACTTGCAGTAGTTGCTCTCCGTGCCCGCGTGCTTCTTGCGCAGCACCGTCGGGAAGAACTCGCGCAGGAAATCGTCCATCGATGTCACGCCGCCTACAAAAATGGTTTTTTTTAACAAAATATTTTCAACGGATATCAGTATCATAAAATTCGTTTCAATAGATTATACAAGTTCATTACTGAAATATGACATATGCATCAAGATATTCCAGAAAGGGAAATACTGAAAGTACTACTAATTAAAGTAC
Organism: Ampelocalamus luodianensis; assembly: GCA_036346255.1. Lineage (NCBI taxonomy): Eukaryota > Viridiplantae > Streptophyta > Magnoliopsida > Poales > Poaceae > Ampelocalamus > Ampelocalamus luodianensis. Next base: position 24,403,587 of record CM070621.1, read on the forward strand.
AAGTATGAACTTTTATGAAATATCTATGCAAAGTCTAGTACTTTCACAAGTATATAAGTACTTTAGTTTGCAAGAAAGTATCGCTTCTAGCACTTAGAATATTCCTCAGAACCAGTGAAAACGTGCTACAAAAGCGTTGGTTCATCTGTCTACGAATCATGTAACTAGTATGTCAGTGACAAAACATAATGCATATGTTACGCATGAAAGTTAAGGATGCAAGTGCATTGATCACATGAGTGACGAGTCTCTCCAAAAAAATATGAGTGACGAAGTACTGTATCACTTATTTTTGTTACCTGAGCTGGACGCTTTGCATGAATTTGGTACTGATCCCTCCGTTTGAACTTTCAGAACACAATTGATTTAGTAGTTACTAATATATTCTCAAGTGTTCGTTTGTGCACGTGCGCACATCTTGGGGCATGTGTATGTGTATAAACAAGTTAATTGCACCAAATATTTTGTTCAGATTTGTGGATTTAGTGATAACAAAGACTTCAATTTTCAAAAAAAAAAAAAAAGAGAAGAGAGTACTAGTTACAGTGTTACGTGATGATTCAATTTTCTAAAAAAACTACCTAGCTATTGTATAGAGAGAGAGAAAAAATAACTCAATTTGTTGTAAAAGTGTTGATTAATTAATACATGAATGAACGAACAGATAGGATTATCTAAATTTGAGTTAGAATTCATTGACCTAAATCAAAAGGCAGGCCACACAGAATTATAGGAAAGAAAGCTCTGTTACATCAGACGTGATCCGTAGATATGCAAATGCGTTGTCTTACCAGTCTGTCAAAGTAGGTGGCTAGCTTACAGCACTCATTTTTTTTCTAAAATAATATCCAAAAATAAAAGAATGCTGGTATCCTCACAAAATCATACTACCTATGTTCTTGAATTAATGAACAGATAGGATTTTCTTAATTTGAGTTAGAATTCATTGGCCTAAATCAAAAAGGCAATGGCCACACAGAATTATAGGAAAGAAAGCTCTGTTACATCAGACGTGATTCGTAGATATGCAAATGTGTTGACTTACCAGACTGTCAAAGTAGGTGGCTAGCTCACAGCACTCTTTTTTTCCCCTAAAATAATATCCAAAAATAAAATAATGCTGGGTATCCTCACAAAACCATACTACCTCTGTTTTTTTTACTTGTCGTTTTGACATTAACACGCTCTTCAACACACACCTTTGATCTTTAGTTTTTGTAGTTATATGTTAGTAAAAACTATTAAAATTATAATGATATAAAAGTATTTTTATGGCCAAGCTAGTGATATCATTTTCATATATCAAATCCAAAAACTTTTGTGTATATTAATGGTCAAAGTTTCAAAAGATTGACTACACGCATTATAAAACGACATCTAAAAAAGAACATAGTAACATAAAAGATGGAGTGACAAGCTAGAAAACGTTCAAAATGGAGTTGATACAAAACGGTAGAATCTATTTGTTCTGCTGTTGATGGCTGGTAATTAATGGCGATAATAAAATTGCATTAGTTCCGCTTTAACCTCCGTGCTTATCTGCTTGGTCGTGTACATGGATGGAATCAGCTACGATTCAAGCCTCGGACTAGACCAGCTGTTCTTGAACTGAACTCAAATATTTGGTGATCTTCCAAAAAAAATCTTAGGCTTTAACACGAATAAGGTTTCCAATCCCGCCCAACCCCTGGTCATATGCGTATGAAGACGAAACATGCAGTCAAACTAAATCAATGCTTCGACATGCACCATATCCACTGAGTTAAGATCCTCGAAGACGACAAATGATGGTTACACCATGGAAGAGGGATTTCACCTGATTTTCTGGAGCTACCATAGGAGATACATGCATGGAGATGAACTTAACGGGCTAGCCAAGGCCTATATGACTATGTAGAAGGCGCGCCGTACCTGAGATGCCGACGTCGTAGCCGAACATGAGCCCGCCGGTGGCCGCCATGATGCAGGAGATGACGACGATGGGCGTGATCTTGGCCTCGAACTCCGTGCCGGACGGCGCCGACACCGAGAACCCTCCCGCCGGCATCTTGGCCCGTCGGTCAAGCTAGCCCTCCGGTCCGATAGATTGAAGCTCTCGTAACGCACCCCGTATTTCTTCCACACAACCACTCAAAGGGCAAGAGGACTCCAGGACTCAAGGCTTCAAGTCTCTCGGTGTATATATAGAGGGAAGCCCACTCCACCGAGAAATTTCAAACGCATCCGACCGGCGGGATGCGGCCACGTAGCCGCGGGGAATCGTCCGGTGGGGCCCACCGGACGGCTCGCGGGCTGGCTAGTCAACGACGGCTCCACGGCCCACGGGCCAGAGTTGCTAGCTACTACCTGTTGCAAGTCTCAAGTCTGCAACTGTTCCCAGACTTTTCCATAATTTTTTGCTTATTCAAACTCTTTTGAGCTCTCAGTTCCTTTTGGAAAATTAGAAAGCAGAAGTGATTTGGAAATTTGGATAGTTAGATAGGACGCCGATATTGTCGGCCCATGGGCCCACATGTCAGCTCGTCATAATATAATATTCTCTGAGAGTATGGCAAAATACATGGGGAAATTTTTTATATGCCTCCGTAAAGTTCTTAAGTTCCTGATCTGCCATTACAAAATGACATGTCCTTTTCATGCCACTGCAAACTCAAAACCACACACTTTTATGCCATCTTTGACCAGTTAAGCCGTGAAGTAGTTGTGAAAATACCATTTTACCCTTGTCGTCTTCTTCTTCTTTCTTCTCTATCACACACAACACACACACGCGCACGCAGAGAGTGGTGGCCGCCGCCGCCGCCGCTGGGCTACTCCTCGTCGACCTCGCCGACTCCGCCACGCTTGCCAGCGTCGACTTCGGCCACGACCTCGCACGGTCGGCCTCGGCTCCCCTCGGTTACTCCTACTTCTCCCATGGCGCCGCCACCCAAGCCTCCTCGTCGACCTCACCATCTCCACCACGCTCGCCAACCCCAGCCTCGCCTGTGACCTTGCACAACCAGCCTCGGCCCCCTTCCCCTAGTTCCTCCTGCTTCGCTTCCCATGGCGTCGTCGCCGCCCCAACCTCCTCGCCGACCTCAAGGGAGACGTATGTCGTCATCATGAACCGCAGAGTTCCATATGTCGTCACCGCTGGTGTCGACAAAGGAGAACCAGTTCCTGTGCTACTACAAGCAACACCTGGGTTGTGGTCTACAGCCTCCGCACCGGCCCACCCACGCGCGACCACCGTCGTCGCCCCTTCGACCGCCTCATCCAGGAGATGCCAAATGGCAACTCCAAGGTGACCTAGGTGGAGCACATGGAGGCTGACGAGCAGATGGTGCACAACCTGTACTGGTGAACTCCGGGTTGGCGTTCGGCGCGTAGTTGTGGGTGTTGACGCTGGAGCAACAATGCGAGCGGTTGGCGAGTGCCATAGCCAGCATTGTGCCCTCCGAAAACATCGGAGTGATCACGACAGCAGAGGGACGGAATCGCGTGCTGAAGCTAGCGGGGCAGATGGTGACGAGTTTCTGCGGCGGGGTGACGGTGTCGATGATGCACCAATGGACGACGCTCTCCGGCAGTGGCGTCGAGGACGTGCGCGTGATGACGCACAAGAGCATCGAGGACCCCGGCCACCCCGACATCATCCTAAATGCTGCCACCTCCTTTTGTGTTCCTCCTACACCTCCTCCTACGGCACCACCGCCCCAGCCTCCTCGTTGTCTCCATCACCCATGACCTCATGCCACCTGCTTCATCTCCCCCTCGGTTCCTCCCCCTCCTCCCATGGCGCCGCCTTCATCGCTCGATTTCTCCTGCTCCTCCCATGGCGCCGCCACCGCCACCTCGTTGTTGCTACTCTGTATCTAGTCCGTCACGGAGCTACTGGATTTGTGTGGTCGTGGCAAAGGGGAAGGGAAGGAGGAGATCAGGCGGGGGAAATGAGTGGAAAAAGAAAGGGCAGCAAAAGGGGGTGAAGAAGGAAGAAGACGATGTTAATTTGGGTATTTTAGAAAATTTTGACGAGCAAAATCTAACGGAGCTAACGACAATGGCAAATAAGGTTAAAAATTTTGGAAATGTAGTGGCGTGTAAGAGAGATGTCACTTTATAATGACAGATCATGAATTTGGAATATTTGCAGTGACATAATTTTTTTTCTAAAATACATTTTGTGTTACTATGTTATCTAGCACTGTGCGCTGATGCTTGATTGATTCATGTGAATGGAGGACCTTGACTAGGGGTGTAAGTAGACGTGGGCCATCCACAAACCCACTAAACCTGCCCCACATAAAACAATACGTGGGTGCAGGTGGGCCAACTCAAAAATTAAGAGGCTACTTGTGGGACATCCATATATCCCACTACGTGGCCGCATATCCCACTACTCCACTTGGCCCACTATGAGGTCACATGAGCTTCACAAGCCTGATTCAGTGATTACCCAATCCTCATCCCCTTCGACTCGACGTCTTCATCTCTTCAACAACAAGGGTGTGTGACGGCGGCAGATTTGGCAATAGCGTTGTGGTGGGCTAAAGAGAAGTGGTGTGGTGAAGCCACGCATTGGGGCATCTCTATTCCTTCTTGATTCTTCCATCTCTCAAAACCCTATCATCTAATGCGGCATGGCGGATGGCTAGGGCTTATCGCCGGGTGCAGCCGACCTCGTTGAGAAGTTGGTAGGGCTCTCCGCAGGCGGCAGGGAACAGCCACACCTTTCCTGACACTTGGCGGCAATGAGCATGCAACGGCAGCCGCGGCTTTCACTTTCACATACATGAAGCTGAGAAATACTGATACAACAACAGTCAACAGGCAATTGATTTATGGTCTCAGTGAGCAAAGCAGTTGACTATGAAGTTGCGGGCTTCATGGACGCCGCGTTGCCCGTATAAGAGCTTTGTGGGCTACCGTATTGATCCGCATAGAAGCTTGCAGCCAAGTGGGCAAAGTGCGGCTAGCCCGCAATACGTCCCACTTTCATCCTTAACCTTGACTTGAATATTATTGGTTAAGGAAAATTATACATCACGTGGGGATGGATTTACTTGAGAATATGTGATGCTGTGGAAAAGGTGTAAGGAATTGACTCCCTTATCTAATTTCAAATACAAGTTATTTTGGATATTGACACGGTTTTTAAGGTGACACTTTGACTATCATTTTTTATATAAAAAATATGTTTGTTTCAAATAAAAGTAATTATACATTACAAAACTATATTTCATGATGAATTTAGTAATATAAATTTCATGTTATTAATCTTGGTAATTTTTTATCTATTAATGGTCAAACTAAAAATGTTTGAGCGACACATAATAGGTAAATTTGTTTAGTGCCATCGCAATCGTTCGCGAGTTGGAAAATACCATTGTCAGCGAGGTCGACTGGAAAATACCATCGCAAAAACGGAAAAACTCTGAAAAATACCATTGCCGTCACGTTTTCCATCCCAAGGGTACGAAATGACTCTTCTACCCTTACTCTTCTTCTATTTCTTTTTATTTTTATATGCTAAGGCTGGTCCCATATGTCATTCTACCTTTGCTTCTCCTCCACAAGCCGTAGCCCATGGTGAAGAATAGTGGTGGCGAGGCTTGGCTTGGGGGATAGACAAAATGGACCATTGTAACATCCTTTTTTTGAAAAAATGATTAAAAATAAATAATTTAATTGTATTTAAAAAATATAAAATTAATTTTAATTAAGCTCAAAATACCCTATTTAACTACTCCGAAATTTTTATATGATTTTTAGAGCTATCTTGCTATTTTGTAGTTTAAAAAAGTATTTTTAGCTTTTAAAAATTATTTATTGTGTAAAAATAAAAAACAAATTTAAGTTTGTAATATTTTAATTAAACTCAAAATACCCTACTTAACTACTTTGGAATTTTTATAGAATTTTTGGAGGTATCTTGCTATTTTTCAAGTTTAAAAAGTATTTTCAGCTTTACAAAAAGTATTTTCTGTTTAAAAATGAAAACCAAATTTAAGTTGAAAATATTTTTAGAAGTGAAAAATGTCTGAGGGGATTTCTATGCATTTTCCTAGAATGTTTTAGCTTTGGTTGGTATTTTTGCGGATTTAATATGTGTTTTCTCGAACTATTCTCTACGAGGGGTAATGTTGGTATTTCTGAAATTTTATCTCTCTAATGATGGAAAACGTGGCGGCATGGTATTTTTGAGAGTTTTCGTGTTTGCGATGGTATTTTTCAGTCAATTTCGTTTGCGATGGTATTGTGCAACTCGCGAACGATTACAATGACACTGAACAAATTTACCCTATTTAAAACGATTTATATTTGAAATCGGAGGTAGTAAGTAGACATGATAGTAGTATAGATGCCAGCGTTTAGAATAGTGTTGCCCAACTGGTGCTAGTTTAGGTTTAGTTTTTGTTTTGTTTGTCGATTCCTTCTTGATTTCATCAGGATTTCATCACATGACATATGAAGTATATTCTAATAATGTCCATGAAAAACATGCTAGAATCAATTATCGCTTCCCTCAGAGAGAAAAAAAAAAATGCCACGACTACTACTAAAAAAGAATGCATTATCCATACTCAATGCACATGTGGGCTCACGACCGGTCAGACTCCATTTTACCTATCTTTACACAAAATCGAATTTGCTTCGTTCTTCTATCCAGCAATCCAAATATATTCGCACGTTCTCACTGATGCTCAATTCATACCGTATTATAGTCAACTAATCTCATCACTAGAATATTCAGAACCAAAACCAGCAGTCCCGCACGCGATGCGGGCAGCACGTCACAGGCAAATGATTTGGCACCGTTACCACGCGGAAACCTCCGTGCGTTTGGGAAATCTCACGACGTGAGATTCCACAATTTGGCTTCTTAAACTGAACTCCTCGGCGGACTGCGATGTTCCACACACTCCAGCGCACCAGCATCTGTTCAAGCCGTATGCGTACGCACAGGTTAATTTTCTGTCGCTGACGAATGAGACCGACACTTGGGCGCACCACAAATTGCCACCGTACAGAAGGTACGTGGCGATTTTGCGAGAAATTAATCGAATAAAAGCATATCCTCTAGAGTAAAATACCAGCGGTACGCAGTCGGCGCATCAGCATCGACTGTGTGTAGCGTGTAACACCGTTTTCCGTGGGGAGTGTCCTAACGATCTCTGCATTTGAGTTTAATTCGGTGTGTATAAACAAACGGCCGGTCGCCATCAGGCAAGTCGCAAACTGCAACCCGAGCCGCAGGCACATCCGGTCAGGGCTGGGCTTGACTCGGCGGTAAACTGATAACGTAAACGCGCTATTTCGCTTGACACGTCCGTTTCGCCGGCTTGCTTAGTTAATTACTATCTACCGCACAACTGTACGCGCATGAACAGATGAATTTGTTATTGTTTCAGAGTTCAGGGTCACCGTAAGTAGTCGACTGTTGCTGCGTTGCAAGTCTTATCTGAGCTGCACGAAACTGGAGCGTTGAATTTTGGTACGCGGTTAGCGTAAGAGACAGAAGAAACGTAACAAGCTCTGTTGATTTGGTTGGTACGGCGTCTAATTGTCAAAAGGATATGGAATTAAAACGACTAGAAGCAAGTGATTCACGCTTCGGCTTACTCATGTCAGTGATCAGGGGAAATCGGAAAGTGGCCTCTAGAAGACTAGAATCTCCAAATTGGCAGTGATCAACGCGTGCACCCAGTGCCTATTTCCATTCGACAACGTTTACATACCTTAATATTTGAAAACCACAGTATTCGATGCATCACTTGTAAGATACCATAGTTTATAGGTACTAATTTTTTTTTCTTCAGAAAATTAATTATTTGCCACTGAATAATTCCCACCTTTACGATTTACCATCGAATAACTTCATATTTATACTATACCACCGGGTTTTGAATTTTCTAACCATCAAATGATGATCTAACCGTCTAGATCCACCCACCCCTGTTCCCGCCATGTCACACCCCGCCCCGCCAGCGCACCACCTCAACAACCCCCCTATTGCCGTGGCGCGTTGCCACCCGCTCCACGGCAATAGTGCGCCCCGTAGAGGTTAGGGTTAGGGTTAGTAATTAGGTTAGGTTAATTAGATAATTAGTTAGAGTCTGAAATTTGAAGGAATTTTAAAATATAGTAAATGAGTTCAAAAAATTATGAAATTTTTTGTGTAGCCTCCTGACACCGTGTACTTGCTTGTGTAAATTTTTCATAATTTTATCCGTTCAGAATTGTTATCGCTACTTCGCATGACTGTCGCGTTCGTACAAATCAATAAACGTAGAAAATAAGCTCCAAAAAATTTGAATTTTATTTTGAAAGATACTCACGCAATGGACTTGATTGTGTAATATTTCGGAAATTTTATATATGTTCTGGTATTGTCTAAAAAAATTAGGATTTATGTCGCGAGAATTTGGATTTTATATTTCGGAAATTAGGGTTTCATGATTTCATGTGACTTGGAATGTATTTGAGATTTACTGGACTGTTATGCGGAGAATTAAAAAACCTCACGGTGGCCATCTTTTCCACCGTCCCTCCTCCCTCCTCCGCACATCTGTCGCTTCATCCAGAAATTCTGGCGCCAATGTTTACGGAATTCCCGGCGCCAACGCCGCGACTCCTTCTCCGCTCGGCTATAAATACCGAACTCTGGCACTCGCTCTTCGCTCATATCAATTGTGTTTCGATTCTCATTCTTACACTCGTCGCTGAGAACTCAGAGAACATAACATAATTAATTTTATTGGGAGGTTAACTATTTTCCTTCTTCTCGTCGCTCATCGCTCGGTCTTGATTTATTACTTCCCAAAGGGCTACCGCAAGTGTGGTCGATCAGCTCCTTGACTGTGAAGATCGAGCCGAAGATCTTTGCTCGGCAAGCGCTGACCTTGCCAGGGCAGCCTTCTACTACACACTTCACTGCGTACTTTCTTGGGTTGGACCGGTGCACTCGGTACACACGGTTGATGGACAGGTCATACCGTGCTATAGCTTGTTGCACGGCCACCTTGTCCGGGAAGCGCTGCCTAACTAAGAGGGTGTTGGCTTCAAACCCCCACTGGGAGCCTTCTTCTTGCGGTAGTACAAACGAACGCACAGCGATATTATCAAGTCTTGATGCCACGTAAGGACCACCGGCTTCGTGTGCGTCCTCGTCGGTACCATCCGAGCTTGGGTCGGTGTCCTCGTCGGACTCCAACCCGAGAGGCTCGTTCGTTAGATACTCGTGGCAGCCGATGCGGGCCGACCACCATATTTTCGCCCCCTCGTTTGGCACAAAATTAGGCACGGGACTTCCCTCCGAGGCAGCACATTCCGTGCTGCCATCTTCGAGCTCGATCGCGCGTTTGCGCTTGTAGAGGCCTCGGTATCATCAGGGTTTCCTGATGCCTTATGTACGAAATTTACGTACACCATAGGCTTCCCGTGAATGGCCGCCTCGAGCTGGGAGACAATCTCCATGTACTGCATCCATGCTATGCTTCTATTCACCTTTATGAGCTCCCACACATAGTTCGTGCAGGTGATCGCCTCGATCATAACTTTCTTCGCCGTTGGCTCCGTGACGAACTCCCTCCGGATGCAGCTTCGCAGCTCGTGAATATTCATCGCGTGGAGCCCTTCTGCCCGGACCACCTTGTACTGGCATCTCGACAGGTCCAACTCATCGTGTCCGGCCCTTATGAGCCCATCGCCGTAAAGCACAAACAAGTCTTGCATGTTCGGAAATAACTGAAGCCACAACAACCACTAAATAATTATGACTAATTAATTACCACTAAACTAATTCATTACTAGTGAACTAACTAATTACGACTAATTAATTATATCTAAACTAACTACTTATGATTGATTAATTACCACTACAAAATTATCAGTACTTTATTTGCACTTACTTACTATACTGTAATGATGACTACTAAACTAATTACGACTAAACTAATTCATTACTAGTGAACTAACTAATTACGACTAATTAATTACCTCTAAACTAACTAATTACGACTGATTAATTACCACTATACTAATTCATTACCACTTATTCAATATGTCGTAATGATGACTACTACACTAATTACAACTAATTAATTACCACTAAACTAATTAATTACTAGTGAACTAACTAATTGCGACTAATTAACTACCTCTAAACTAACTAATTACGGTTAATTAATTACCACTAAAAAATATCAGTACTTCATTTCCACTTACTTAATATGTTGTAATAATGACTACTAAACTAATTACGACTAATTAATTAGCACTAAACTAATTCATTACTAGTCAACTAACTAATTACGACTAATTAATTACCCCTAAACTATCTCATTACGACTAGTTGACTGAGACTGACTAATTACGACTACGGTAATAACGGCAAAAGCATAACACAAATTACCTGCCGTTCGGAGAAAGTAATCAATGAGCAATTCGGGGGAAGTAATAAATCAAGGCCGAGCGACGAGCGACGAGAAGAAGGAAAATAGTTAACCTCCTAATAAAATTAAATATGTTACGTTCTCTGAGTTCTCAGCGACGAGCGCAAGAACGAGAATCGAAACACAATTGATATGAGCGAAGAGCGAGTGCCAGAGTTCGGTATTTATAGCCGAGCGGAGAAGGAGTCGCGGCGTTGGCGCTGGGAATTCCGTAAACATTGGCGCCGGAATTTCTGGATGAGGCAACAGATGTGCGGAGGATGGAGGAGGGACGGTGGAAAAGATGGCCACCGTGAGGTTTTTTAATTCTCCGCATAACAGTCCGGTAAATCTCAAATACATTTCAAGTCACATGAAATCATGAAACCCTAATTTCCGAAACATAGCATCCAAATTCTCGTGACATAAATCCTAATTTTTTTAGACAATACCAGAACATATATAAAATTGCCGAAATATTACACAATCAAGTCCACTGCGTGAGTACCCTTCAAAATAAAATTCAAATTTTTTGGAGCTTATTTTCTACGTTTATTGATTCGTACGAACACGATAGTCATACGAAGTAGCGATAACAATTCTGAATGGATAAAATTATGAAAATTTTACACAAGCAAGCACATGATGTCAGGAGGCTACATAAAATTTTTTATACTTTTTTGAATTCATTTGCTATATTTTAAAATTATCCCTAACCCTAATTTCAATTTCAGACTCGCTAATTATCCCTAACCCTAACCTAGCTGCAGGGGTGGGTGCGGGCTGGCCGTGCGGCGTGGGAGCAGTGGGGTGGGCGCGGGGTGAGCGTGCGGCATGGGAGCGATGCGCGGGGGGTGAGTGGCGGCGGGTCGCGCGCGACGTGGCGGGGTGGTGGGGCCGCGTGCCGAGGTGGCGACGCGGGGTGGCCGTGGCGGCGCGGAGCGATGCGTGGCGGGATCGGGTGATGTGGCCGGGCCGTGGCGGGAAACAGGGGTGGGTGCGCGCCCGCGGGCTACGTGTCACGACGGCGACGCGGGCGCGCGGTGGCCGCACACCTGCGTTGCCATTTTTACAAATACGGATGTGATCTAGTCAGAAGTACAAATACCGATTGAAAAGTGGTCATATCGGCCAAAAATTCACGTTATGTACTATAGTCAAACGAGAATACGAGAGATGCAATCCATAGGACCTGCTGCTGTGTTCCTCGGTTTAAGAAGAAAAAATAGGTTGTGGATTTTTTAAAAAAAAATCCAAAAATACTATGGTTTGTTTTGACTACAGTTTTTTAAAACCACAATATTTATTGTAACCAAACACCCCATAGTTTTCAATGCTACAGTATTTTTTAAGAATCCATGGTATTCTCCCAAAAACTCCAAAAATACCACGTATCCAAACAGGGGCCCGTTCTAGGTGGCCCATTAGCCATTAGAATGTTGCGGCCGTTACACATCACGTCGGCACTGGACTGTTGATGTGTTAGCCCACGATCTCTATGTGCATGCTTTAGCCCGTTCTAGGCGGCCCGTTAGCCATTAGAATGTTGGGGCCGTTGCACATCACGTCGGACCTGGACGTCTTGTGAGTCGTGACCGGTGGGAAAATGTCCAAAAACGGATGGAATGCACAATTGCACATGCCGACCACACACATCCACCGTCTATCTGGGTCCTAAGAACGTCGTGATAGGGGCCACTACGCCCTTCTCGTCATCACCAAGGTTGAATGCACTGCACTTGAATATAAACGAAAATGAGAAGCTGAAAAGGATAGGCAATGTAGTAGTAGAACAGCAATTCGCCCAGGGTTTGGAATACAAGATCGTGGAAATTTTAATAGCAACAGGTATTTACATGCAGCACACTAGACACCTCTTATTTACTCCGGATGTTCCAAAGTACTCTCCAAGCTACAAAGATGACACAGGTATTTCTGCTTACATGTTGAATGCAGAGCACTCAGCACCAGAAACAGTCAAACAGACCAACCACAATGCACAAACTTTACTGGAGGATGCAAATACAGGCGACGATAAGCGACTCTCACGGCTGCAGTTTCTTAGGGAGAACCGCCAGGTCAAGCTTACCGCCATACAACTTGGAGAGAGCCTGTCCGCACCAGCCATGGCCGTCGTCCAGCGTTGGCATCCTCACCTCAATGAATGGCGGAGCGGCTTGGTCTTGGGGCTTGACAACGCCTGCGAACACCCTGAGGACATTGGCAGCGTCGATATCCATGCAGACACTGATTTCGACAGTACCCTTCACCGCTGGTGGAATACCGGTGATCTTGAAGTACCCCAACAGATGGTTCTCTTCCGCATGCTTTCCTTCGCCTTCGTAAACAGCAATGAGAGCTTCGGTCTGATTGTCTTGTGTGGTTGTAAATAGCATGTCCCTTCTTGCAGGAACTGCGGTGTTCCTTGGAATGATGGCGGCAAAGTTATCGCTATCAACGCGGATTCCAAGGTTCATTGGGGTTGCCTGAATTGTCAGCAGATCCAAGCTTCCTGAAGAGTCAGTGACTCCTGATGCAATTGCCCCTTCCAATGCAGCACCTGAAACAGCAGCTTCTAGAGGATCTATGCCCTGGTAAGAGTCTTCCTTCTTGCATAAGCCCAGGACAAGCCTTCTGATTTTAGGGATTCTAGAACATCCTCCAACCAGTATCACATCATTGATATCTTCTGGTGCTAACTTTGCATCAGCCAAGCATTGCTTGATGATCCTCTCACATTTCTCAAAGATCACCTCATTCACTTGTTCAAATTCTGCACGATCCAAAACCTTCGACACTTCCTGGCCATCCCCGAGATCTACATTGATCTCCACAGTCTCCTGGGTAGCCAGTTTGTGAATTGCATCCTGAGTTGCGATCCGCAGTAAACCCATTGACTTGATTCTATCCATTGTTTGACCAGCATATAAACTATCAAAATTGGGTAGCAGGTGGCGCATAACATTCTGAAGAATGTCCTCTCCACCAACAGTGCAACCTGAGAGTGCTCTTATTTGAGAAACACCTCCAGCAGTGGCAGCCACAGCCGCATCACAGTAACCAGCACCCATGTTAAATATCAGAGCAATTTTCTCAATGCCACTTCCCATATTGTCATGCAGAAGTTGCTGCTGCTGCTGAGCATACAGAAGTGCGACAGCAGTAGGCTCCAGCATCAGCCTCAGCACATGCAGCCCAGCCATTGCACAGGCTCTCTCAATCCTGGTCTGTTGAAACCGACTGAATGCAACCGGAATGGTAAGAACAACATTCCTCACTGGATGTTTAAGATGCATCTCTACCAAGGCCTTTAATTCAAGCAGAAAGATGGCAAGAACCTCCTCAGGAGTTGTGGATCTCCACACATTGTTCACCAGCGCTGCAATGAACGGTCTCACACCAATACCCAACGTCTGCACAAGAAAAGGGAGGGTCTTGCTAGCTTGAACCACTTCATCTGTGTCCATTCTCCCAATCAAACGTTTCATGTTAAATATGGCACTTCCTGATAAAATATCTCTTTCCTCGTGTGCATGTTCCCGAGTTGCTCCTCCGGTAACACCAGCTGAAAGAGTGTCATCTTTGAACATGACATATGACCTCATCCCTTTCTGCTTGCGAGTATTTTTTAGGAGCTCAACCTGATGGCCATTCCAAATGGCAACGCTGCACCTTGAAGTCCCAATGTCGATTCCAATAGCAGCATCAGGGAAAGATGACTGTGCTTTATCTTCCCCGGTGGTTTCACTATCAGATGCCACAGTGTAGAATTGTTCAGCCATCCTGCAAAACACAACCAACCAGTTACAGATGGGTAATACATTTTTTTTTTTTAAAAAAAGAAGATAGTTCAATGTTTTTTTTTAAGTAACAAGATTGAAATAGTAAGGAATTATCCTCGCAAAAAATAAAAAGTAAGGAACTAAATTTGGTGGATAAGAACCAGCATTTCAAAAACTCAGTCTATCACAACAGATTCAGCACCAAAGGGCCTACTGTACTGTATCGGAAAATATAACTCATTCAATATTGTGATGCCGCATCACGTTACCGCCATGGAAAATATAGAGTTATGAACATGAAACGGCAAGCCACAAAAGCAGTCAATACTGTACTCTATAGAAGTGGCGGCAACGCATATAGTCCACTAATGACAAGTGGGAAAATAAATTAAACAGGGTGGAAGGAAGCGCTACCTAGCGAACAGAGTTTAACACAAAGGAAACGCATTCCAAGTTTCCACTCCCACAGTGCATTACTCAGGTGCAAGTAATACTTAGCCGAATGACACAGTATTCATACATTTGATACGAATAAAAATAAAAATTCCATATCGTCAGGTTCTCCAATGTTATGGCATGACACATTATGGACAACTAACATGCATTTTTAAAACAAGTAATTTGTCTTGCAGTACTAGATATCATACGTTAGTGACCTCTGCCATTTTGTGCCTTGTTCAGTTTCCCATCCTATGTACAAGGCAAAACCGAGGACCCAATCGGCATTTAATCGTATTGCACAATGGCCATGGGATAATTCCCGCACCCAAACGAAGCTCAATGCTCCTAAACTAGGTAATCCTACAACCCCTAGTGCTAACATCACCACACCACACGCCACAAGGTTGGTACCGAACTACACACAATGTCACCGCGAGCTCGGTATCGAACAGAACACATTAGCCACCAAGCCAAGAAACTTGTGGTCTCCGAGACGGACATGCAGCACTAAGATGGGGTAACAAGCTATAGAACATGGCTCGGAACTAATCAGGCACGGATCATAGTACTCAAGCGTAGGGTTTGCAGATTCCTTACTTGGCCAGGCGATGGAGACGCACTGGGGATTCTCTTGGAGGTGATTGCTGATACTTCTTTTTGGTGGAGCGAAGAACACAGGCGGTGTATGCGCGAGCTGAGGGGAGACGAAGTGGGGAGAAGAAGGTGGAAGCAGAAAAAGGCG
The DNA here is from genome assembly GCA_036346255.1 of Ampelocalamus luodianensis. Lineage (NCBI taxonomy): Eukaryota > Viridiplantae > Streptophyta > Magnoliopsida > Poales > Poaceae > Ampelocalamus > Ampelocalamus luodianensis. The sequence goes on from CM070621.1 coordinate 24,418,967, forward strand.
AGGGGCGTAGTTCCGGAAGCGTCGGGAAGCAGGTAGACGCTGCTGGAGCTTAGCTGCCGTAGGCCCCCGGCAATGACGCACTGGGCTGTGAAAACTCCAAATCTGGGCCGAATTGAGGAGAGATGAGTCGAGCAGATTGATTTCACTGATGTGGGGGTGTCTAAACTGGGCTGAATGTATTTTTCCCCGACGAAAATCTAGAACGAATGTTGCTGTGCTACTGTAGTTGGTATGAATCGGGGCTGCAGACTTATGCCTGGCAAAGCCTACTTAACTAAGACTCACGTACTCGATTCTCCAATTCTGCCATTCCGGACTTCTATCTATCTGTTATCTTCTTAAATTATCTTATCAAAGCAAAGAAAAAACCATCACATTCACTCCCAATAAGTAGAAATTACCACGTTGATGGGAGAAAAAGATAAAAATATACATCATTGATGATGGTAAGTCCCGATTATAACAGTCTAGATTAAAAGAAAGAGTTCTTGTCAAGTATAATATAGAAATAATTGAAATTCAGAATAAAAAATAAAATACAATTAGCAATTTGATTTCCATACGGATTCATCAGTAAAGTCTCAATAAATATAATTTAGAATAAAAATAAAAAATAGCAATTGGATTTGTATACAAATTCCCAAAAAACTGAATTTTGAAATAAAAAATAAAATAAAATAAAATTAGCGATTTTATTTTCAGACGATTTCCTAAGTAAAATTCCTAAATAAATATAATTTAGAATAAAATTAAACAAAAAATATCATTGAATTTGTCTACGAATTCCAACCAAAAGTAATTAAAATTCGGAATATAAAATAAAATAAAATTAGCAATTTAATTTCGATACACATTCCAAAGTAAAATCCCTAAATAACTATAATTCCGAATAAAAATTGGAAATTGGATTTGTATACGAATTGCAACAAAAAAATTGAAATTCGGAATAAATAATAAAAGAAAAATTGTAATTTGATTTTCACACAATTTCAAAGTATAATTCATAAATAACTAAAATTCGAAATAAATTAAATAAAATTAGCATTTGATTTGTGTACGAACTCCAATAAAATATAAATGAATCTTTGAATGAAGTTAAAAGTTATAACATAGATAACACGAACAGTGTGAGAGGTCACAAACGAGTGCAAAAGACGTCGATCTGTCAATGCAAGAAGACATTGAACCATGTGGAAGTGAAGAGCCAAGGCGACAACGGCGGAGATGAGAACAATATCGTGCTACTTACCTTAGCCGTACAATGAGGACAATGTCGTGCTACTCGCTGGAGCCATTGAAGAGAACGTCCAGAGTCGAAGGAGCCAAGGAACACGACGATGAGTGTAGCTTTGCATTGAAGATGAGCTATGGATGATATAGAGTCATTGGGTAGTTAGGAGCGTGTCATCACCGGTGAGGGTACAATGTAATCGGTGATGGTGAGAAGATTCTGCACATCGTTAGATAGCGACTAAAATAGACATACCGATGTTAGTGGAGATGGAAGGTTACCGCTGTTAGTAAGGAAGCCACAACGTTGAGTTGATCAAACTTCGAAGAAGATGAGCGAGCGACACGGGAGAAAAAGAGATCGAGTATGTACAACATCATGTATGTGAATATGCATACATCCGTATGAATAGAAGAACAAACTTACAGAACTAGAGGAGCAAAGAGCTCGGAGTAGAGATGGCGTAGCTATAGGGAATAGGCTTAGGGCCACCCCATTGGACAGAACGTGACGGTGTCCTCGGTAGGGATTGGTGATGGTTGCACGTCTATACGTGGTGATGTTTGACGAGGATCAAATAATCCTCAATTAATTAAGTTGTTTATCTGTAATTATCATTATAGATAGCAATATCTTCATATTATTCATGAGTATATCTTTTATCGTTCATAAGGGAGAAACTTAACTGAGTGGTAAAAAGCAACACTACAACCACCCTATATGGTTGTAAGATTTCCTACGACAAGATGGTGATGGTAAGCCTTTCTAGAACCACCTCATAGTCGTAAGTGTTTTTATGACCACCTCATGGTCGTAAGCCTTTATACGACTAGATCAATTATGACCACCCTATAGTAGACACAGCCAACAGACATGTGGGCCCAACCGATTAGGGACTCTTATGCGTTGTGTTTAATACACACAACAGTTAATATACGTTGTTATTCTCTGGGGCAACTACACATATTACGCCTCTGTCTCTGACGATAACTGCGGACAACGTGGGAGGTGATCTTTCTGACAATAATTTCCATCAACGTGCACATTTCATCAAGCGTTAAGACACCTCTTGGCATGAAGTAACTGTCACCCCTTCACGCGCTATATAAAGGCTAAAGTCAGTGGACACAGGGGCTGATCGATCAGAGATGACAGCAAGGAGTCATTAAGTCTTAGGTTTAGTGATCTTCTTCCCGATTGCAAAAGCATAGTCAATACAACAATACAGGAGTAGGGTTATTATTCTCTAAAGAGAAGGCTTGAACCTGTTGAAAGCATTTAGGCTTCTAAAAATGATTTTGGTAATTAATGACAATAATATGTTTTAGGACTAATATGTGTGCTAAGATATTTTAAAGGTTTGGTCCCGGATTATAAATGACAACATGGAAATGGCAATGCAAAGACGATAAAAGGTTGACATGGCTCAAGGCAAAGGTATTTAGTAGCCTAAGAACCCTTTTATAGATTTTACCGGTCTCGATGTTTGGTGAGAAGACCGGATTTATAGGTTAGACACCGTATTATAAAGAGGGATCATGGCTAGTAGCTTGAAATGTTATAATGTGCCACTTTGATCAACTAAGAGTCATGCACTGCATTTAGAACAAGCCTTTGAAAAATTATCAGTAAAAAATGGTATGACCGCACCTGAGGAGCGGTACTACCGCAGTGAGGTAGCACCGATTTTTAGTTTACGGTACGTTATTTCTCGAGAGCATGTTTTTGGGACTTCTTCCTCCTCTGGAAAACGGTAGTTCCGGTTGAGCCGAGCAGTTCAACCACCCAGACCTTGTGAGTGTGGTAGTACCACACCTAATAGTAATGACTAGTTCATAAGCAATTAATGCACCCCTTATAACCGTTGAACAGTAGGTACGGTAGTACCGGCCGATCATTGGTTGTAGTACCGCACCTGTTGAATTTTTAGGGGATATTCTTCAAACGGTTGAATTTGTGGTTGAGGCTATAAATACCCCTTCACCAGCACCAAGCTCAGAACCCTTGACTTCATTGAATACATTTGAGCCTTTGGTGCACTCTCCTCTATTCATTTGCTCATATTTTCTATTTTGAGGTAGTTGAGAGCATTCAAGTGCATATGCATCATTAGTTGAACTCTTTAGCACTTGATAACCTTCAAGCAAGGGCTGTGATTTATTACTCTTGGTGCTTGCCATCACCTAGACGGCTTCGAGGAAGTTTGCGCGGTGATCTCTTCAAGAAGGTTGTGAAGAGGCCTGGCAACGGTTGTGAACGGTTCGGTGCTCACCATGTTCAGAGTGGAAGAAGAGCAACCTTAGTGGTTTGAGGTTCATTAGGCCCAATTTGTTTGGCCTCACCTCAACGTGAATTAGTGAAAACCGGCAAGTCTTCGATACCACGGAAAAAACATCACTTGTCTTAGTTGTGGTTTTCTCTCTTGTCTTTACTATTTCCACATTTACATTCCTAGCTTCTTATTTGTGTAGAATTATTTAGCTAGAATTGTATTTAGTATTGACATAGCCTTGGGGGGACTTAGTGATCATAGAATTTACCTCTCGACTTGTGCTAGATTTTTTTTTAATTAGTTCATACTTGTTAAGATTGTGTATAAGTTTTTAGAAATCTCCTATTCACCTCCCTCTAGTCGGTTGTCCTTGATCCTACACGTATCTAAATCCCTGTGTCTTTTTCTGCGTGGATCTAACTTAAAGAAAGTCTCAAGCATACATTCGTAAAATCGATATTAGATCATCGACAATGTCACAATGGTCAGTATTAAGCAATAATTAAACAGAAGTAGAAGATAACCATGTGATAGAGTATTGCATTGGAAGGGATAGCAGCTGAGAGTGATCGATAAAAAATTAAACTTGTTGTTGGTGATTGTTTATATGATCAATATCTTTCCACATTTGGATGAGTAATATATTCTCTCTTGTTGATTTCACCCTCTCATGCATATTATTCTCGCATGCATAATGCTTGATCATGCATGATTACATTTTAATAGCTTAAAATCCTAGCGTATGTCGTGTTATATTCAAATGTTGCTATTCATAAAGGATTTGTCATCAATTACCAAAAAGAGAGAGATTGGAGAATCTAGACCTGCCATTATGAGTTAATGATATGATGTGGTAATTAATGACAATCATATTATGGAACTAATATTTTTCCATGAGTTGGATGAATAGGTTATATTCCATGATGATGTAGACTTTGAATGACATCATGAGTTGATCGTCATCAAGTTAAGACTCGGGATAAGGGAAATCATCATGTGTTAATGATGTTCAAGTCAAGATCCCGAAGTGAATAAGATCATCATATGTTGATGATATTGAAGTCAAGAGCTTGGAGTAAAGGATGCATCATGTGTTGATGCAAATCAAGATCTCGAGAAAAAGAAAATCATCATATATTGATGATGTTCGAGAAGAGGAGATGATCATGAGTTGATCATCAAGTCAAGAGAAGATCCATCATGTGTTGATGGAGGATAAGTGAAGGATGCATCATGTGTTGATGCATATCAAGACCTATGATGAAAGATGTCATCATGTGTTGATGAGTATCAAGTCAAGATCCTGAAAGAAGTCATCATGTGTTGATGAGCTTTCAAGTCAAGAACCCGGACTTGAAGTAAAGATGTGCATCATCAAGCTTCAAGTGCATGTGCAAGTCAAAGATATGACTAGCTAGGGCTAAGGATTTGTTCCTAGTCTTTTACCGGTCTTGGTATTTGGTTAGAGATCGGATTGCTAGTATAAGTTGTCGTACTATTAAGAGGAGTCTTGACTAGTAGCTTGAGTTAGTCATATGTTAATAGCTCGTCTTGCTTGCTCTAGCTCTCGTTAGCATATTGCCGATATTTGCAAATGTGTTTTGCAAATGGTTGCGACTCATGTGTAATCCTTGTAGCATGTGACTTGAGTTTGCAAATGTGTTTTGCAAACGGTTCAAGTCCATGTGCCTTATTACTTGTGGTATTGATTTTAAAAGTCGACAAATGTGTTTTGCAACTTGTTGAGAATCTTGCTTTCACCCTTTGTGTGCATCTTACATCAATTGGTAAATGTGTTTTGCAAATTAAGTTGAAGCAAAGTGCAATTTCTCTCTCTCTCTCAGCTCTGGCGGTCTGACCACAGGTCTTTGGGCGGTCTGACCGGCATGTTCGGACTGGGCGAATGGTCTTTGTGAACTAGCGGTTTGACCGCTAGTAGCAACCAGTCCGACCGGTGGTATATCGGTCTGACCGCCATGTGTTGGTCGGTTGGACCAAAATGTTCGGACCGTCCGAACATGTTGACCGATCGGACTTAAGAGCTTGTTTTGAAAGGGTGGTCTGATCGACATGGGTTGGGCGGTCTGACCGGTCTCCTGTTACCGCAAGTGTTTGTGCGGTAGTTCCACCCCATAAGAAACGGAACTACCGGAGTGCGGTAGTACCGATTTAATTGGCGGTACATTTTTTTCAAAGAAGGTGTTTTCTCTGGTTTGGCTTGCTTTCAGTTGAGTGGTCTGATCACGCCTTTGGCGGTCTGACCAATTTGTTCCGATCAGACCGGCCATTGGTTGGCAGTCTGACCGAAAGCGAGTCCGACGACTAGTTTTATAGCCGTTGGCGCTTGAGCGGTCCGACCGACCATTAGTTGGCAGTCAGACTGGTTTATCCCTATTTATCTGGAATCTTCTCTCCAACGGCTAGTTTTTGTGTGTGGGCTTTAAACACTCACTTTGATCGGTTGTGGGGGCTATTGCTGATGCCCTATTTTCATTCTTTGAGCAAAGAGTAAGCTCTCTACACTCTTTTGTACATGTGTTGTATTTAGTGAGCTTTAAGAGGCAAACTCTAAGTGCATGTCTTGCCTTAGGTAGTGGATTGTGTATCCATTGAGCTTAGACACTTGATTCGTTCAAGTGAGCGTCTTCGACTTATTACTCTTGGTGTTTACCGACACCTAGACGGTGTGGAGGCGTCATGGTCCAGTGATCTTCTCAAGAAGCTTGTGAGAAGGCCCGACGTATTATGAGTGGTTTGGTGCTCGCCATCTCCAGAGTGGAGGAAGAGCAACCCTGAGTGGAATTGAGGTATTTGGCTTAATTTGTGGAGCCGGTCCAACGTGGTTGGGCTTACCTCAACGTGGATTAAGGGAGACCGACAAGTCTCCGATCACCACGGTAAAAACATCACCGTGTCATTGTGGTTTGCATTCTTGTGCTTTATTGCAATTTACATTTATAGAATTAAATTGCTTACTTGTGTTTGTATGATTTGCTATCATTCAATAGGCATTGATTGTTGGTGCACTTAGTGAATCTAGTTGATTTAGGCTTTAATTGTGTAAAACTATTTTATTATTAGCTTCCGCATTAAAACACGGTTTTAGCCAAAGAAGTTTTTAAAACTGCCTATTCACCCCCCTCTAGTCGGTCTCCTCCATCTTACAAAGGTTGAAGTAGGAAAGACGTGACAATGAGAAGAGATAGAAGACACACGGTTGGGTGTGGCAGCCGGCGTGTGAGGGATGATAAGTTGAAAGTAGGATTGCACCATTGTGCATCGGTATATACGTGAGCAAGGTACTCTAATATCATGTAAACTAATAAAATAATTTGCCGCACACATAATCAACATATTGCTTGATATTAAATAGAGGTACATGTGCATGTATACGTTTTGGAAAAAAGTAATTAATGGAGGAAGAATAGGGGTATCCAGCTACATGATACATGCATGCATGATGGAGAGTGGTTATATTTCTAAGAACACCAACAACTTATTATGCTCAACAATTTTTTCCATCAAAACTCGTATTTCAATTATGTTTCTCAAGTTGTATTTTCGTTCAAGTTTCTATTGCCATTTGTAATATTTATGTTGTCTTAAAATTCTAAATAGTCTACAAAATACGTGAATATATTCTCAAGCATCTAAGTTATATCATTTGATACTATAAACTTTGAAATAAATCTAGCTACGCAAATGCGTGAGCTACCTTACTAGTTTTGTTGAAGGCCGCAATGGACAAAATTGGGATGTTGGTGATACGGGGTCGCCCGATCTTCTCGACGTAGGATCAAGATACTCACGTATAGCCTCTCGAATCGTAGTGATCCTCCGTTGCCAATGTAAGAACGAACACTCTTTAATTCGCAAGAACACACATGCCGGACTTCACGACCACCAAGCAAAGCCCTATCGCGCTCCCAATTCGCAGCGAAAAGGTTGAACGATCTTAATTTCGATGAACTCTCAATTTCCCGTCATGATGTATTTGGTCACCATGGAAGAACTCTCAAACAAAACAATCTATTATCTCCAAAATAAGTGGTCTGTCGTTACAATGGAAAACACAGGGTATTTATGGCGTCCTCTAGTCACACACACGTCTCGGACCCGCTGGGTGGTGCGCTTGGCCAAAACCCAGAAACAAGTCCTATTCGGTAAGAGTATCAAAATCAAAATCCTCTAATCTTGTTGCCTAATCACATGATTGACTATATGCCATTAAGTACATGTTCGGCTGCCTTTGGTCCTTTAAGAAGGCATGCAGAATTTATCTAGTGACGTGAATTTTGGCCATGCACCACTCCTTGACATGTGATCTGCATGGACTTTCTTTGGGTCCAACCTCTTAGCATCCTTCTTCTCCTTGAGTGCTAGCCAAAATGCCTTGTTCTTCCTGGTGGTCTTCCAATGCCTTGGTCTTTCCCTTCCTGCACATGGGCTTGGACTTGATGACTACACAGGCTGGTAATGCCTCTCCATGTTCTTCAAACCTAACAATACACAAGGAACCAACATAAGGTAGTATATTATCCTCATCAATAGAAGGTAGGGCATTAAGGAACAAATTCACCTGTTGTTGCAGTTTCTTGGCTCGTGCTCTAGTTATTGGGCCATTTTGTGGTGTTTCATGAAAACTTGGAGATATGGTAGTAGGGATGTCCTCATCAGTTGGACCAGGGCATCCATGTGTTCCAAGTGAAGATGCTTAAAAAAACTACATTCAACAACATGATCTTAGCCTTTGGCAACTTCCCCACACTTAATTCCATCCATGATGTTGGCTAACTTTCCTTGATCTACATCACTTAACTAAATGTAGTACAAATATCTTGTTTTTTTGTGATTATGTAGTACATATATCTAATTGAAAAAGTCTATTTTTCAACCTTCAACTATGACTTGAGTCCTGTTTTCAACCCACAACTTTAAAACTGTCTTAAATACAACCTTGAACTACTAAAACCTGGTCATATGACCCCTTGACCCATTCTAAGGTGGTTTTGACATGATGTGGCATCCAGATGGATCCTAATCAGCATTACTAAAATAAAAAAGAATTTTAACCCCACCAAGCTCACATGGCAATCACTATTTTCCCACCTCATCATCTTCTTCCTCCCTCTTCCTTACACTCTTACCATCCCATGAATGCGATCGATTGCCTCGTACGCCCATCCATGGGCGCTCCGACAAGAGCTCACCACGGTCAACATCCACGCTGCGCTCCTGTCCCTCGTCCTCTCTCCTCTCTCCTTCCTCCTCACCCCTCCTCCGGTCCTCCCATCACATCCTTCACAGCCATGGTGCCAGTGCAACAAGAATTGGGAAGAAAAATCCAAAATCAGACCAAAATTATTACACAAAATTGTAGAACAAATTGGGAGCAAAAACTAGTGCACAAAATCCTTTCTCTCCCTCCTTACATTTCTCCAGATCTCAAAATCAAACCAAACATGTGCAACCCTCCTTTATTTCTCGAAAAAATAATGGGGCTTGTTAAGAAACTGGGCCCAGGACCGGGAGTCTTGGCCCAAGGTGGGCTCCTCATCCTAAACCCTAGAAGGGTCGTAGCCTATAAATAGGGGGTGCTATTCATTGTAAAGGATTGATCGATGGATGAAGGAATAAAGAGAAGCAAGAAGTCCCCTACACCTCGTGTTCTATCTCTTATTCTGCTCTTGTTGTTCATGCATTGTTCTTACGATTCTACGCTTGTCACGCAGGTAATCGCCGACCGACTCGCCAAATGACGGTTCCTCAACACGTTATCGCACGATCGACTCTCCTCGCGATCGAAAGGTAACCGTCGATGAACGACGCCGAGATTGAATCGCTTTTCTAGTTTGCTTTCAATTCCGCAAATTTGGCTTTCTAGATTGGTTTCCTACGGCAAATCGCTCTAATCTACCGCGAGCCGACTTGAAGTCGCCGGCCAAGCCGATCGGTGGATTGCATGAAAGAGTAGATGATGATTGTACCGTTGATAGTAGATGCAATCGCATGAAAGGCATCATGTGCATGGCATCGCCTGCAAGCGGCTGTCACTACCTCCGCGATACGTTACCGGTCGGCATAGTCCGCCATCACGTACCGCCACGGAGGCAACGACAGTGCCACGCCGCTAGCACGCGGCGAGCACGCACATGACGGCATGAAGCCGCGCCTCCGTTGCAATCTTGTACCACATTGCATTACATTACATTGTATCGCATCACATCTGCATATATAAACAGTAATCGCATAAAGAAAATCGCGGCCCGAAGCCGCCGCATGCCCCTGTCGCACGCGCCTGAAATCGGTCGTCGCCCTCCCGACGCGCCGCGTCGCCCGTCACCGACCTCTCCCTCGCGCCCACATGCGCAACCGCTGGCGCCCGCATGCGCCGCCGGATCTCGGCCACACCGCACGCGCCGCCGATCCATCGGCATGCGACCACCGACCGACACGCCAAGAAAAGAGGGGAGGTGGAGCGCCGCTCGCCGGCCGCGTCGACGCTTGGAGCGCCGTCGAAACCGCCGCCGCAGCGCGCCACCAGTGTCGCCGCGCGCGCCACCGTCGAATGGTCAGTGCCGCCACCGACATGGCTCCCATGGAGGGAGCCACCGCCACCCGCGCTTGGATCCCAGGTCCGTAGCCGCCAAGCGCACCGCCACCGGCCGAGCCTCCGCCTCGCGACGGCACGCCCGCCACGCCAGCCGCAGCCTCAGAGCGGCGCCGCCACCAGTAGCGGCGACGCCGCCACCGCATCTCCCGGCCGCCGCCGCCGAGCGATCTTTGCCGCCATCGGAATCCGGCCGCCCGCCATGCCTCACGTAGCACCGAAAGTGCACCGCGCCGCCACTGCAAAAGGAAAGGGAAACCCTATATTCCTCCCACCGGTTTGGGCTAAGAAGGCCGGCGATTTTGCACGGAAAATGCATGGGCTCTGATGGCGACCAAGCAATGGGCGAAATGGCAAGGCCAGGCAAACCGTGAAAAGCAAAATGGGCCAAAGCTTGAAATCGTGAAAGGATGAAAAGGCTCGGCCCAAGGCAAGCCGTGAGAAAAAAGGAATAAAAGGAAATTCGAATTTTGCAAATAAGCCCTCGAGTTTCTAGAAATTACGCGCAAATTATCTCGTAATCGAGATTTCACGCTTTAGCCTCGAAACTTGCGTTTTACAAAATAGCTTTTCCAGAGAAAAGAGCCTCGAATCCAATTTTGAATCGCTTTTGCATTTGAAGTATGTTTATTCTTGTTATTGTTATTTCTATGCAATTTATGTATCGCATTTATGCTTTGATTATCTCGTGATTGTTTATATTGCCTTTAATCACCGAAAATAGCAAGAAATCATGAAAAATGCATAGAAAATACGGAACACGAACTCGAGTTCAAGAGCATTGTGAGAATTTTGCAACCATTTTATGCAGATTACCGCAGTAATCCTTTGAACTTTTGCATGAATATGAAGATGATCGCATCACGAATCAGAATTGGAGAACCGACCTAGTATGGTCGTAATTTGTATGCATTTATAACGATCTTCAATTCGTGGTAATATAATCACGGATGAGCGTAAGACCGAGAAGACCCTCTACCTTTCACCCGAACGCGGTGCAATCCGCAAGCAACTATTGTCAAGACGGCTACATGAAGTATGCCGAATTAATTGACGCCATGCAAGTTGCGTAAACTCAAGATGATATTCTAAGAAAGAACTTCATCTCGCAACCACCTAGTAGCAATGTTGGCCATGAAGCCATGCTAGCGCCTACAAGTGATGAAGCCTCTCACGAATGAGAGAAACAAGAAGGGTAAGGTCGTGCGTCGATATTATTGATGTTTTTCACCTAAGAAGAAGGGCAAATGATAGCATGAGGCATACCTCGCCATTGCAGTACAGAGGATTCACATCCATTACCGCACTTATGAATGTGAATGTTCCCGAGCGCCCCATCATCCCTCCTTTGGACATCACAGCCGCCACAAACAGTAGTCGCCCAGAGAGAGAAGATCGTGCATGGAGCCGATTTAGCGAAGTTCTGAATACTTCGCTTATTAGATCCAAAGGCACGCATTGCACTCGGACCTTTTATAGAAACTTGCGCTTGTAATTGAAGCGAATTTTGAATTATTGAATAATGGTTGCAAGCTCGGGAGAGCAAAGCATTAAATTCTTATTATGAGTCCTGCAAGACTTATTTTCCGCTTTTATAATAGCAAGTTATGTTCGATATCCAAGTATTTTATTTATGTGTTGCTTGCTTTCGCTACATATTAATGAAGTACATTATATTAGAACGCTGTGGCGCCCTATGGAGGAAGTGTGCTTAGCATGTAGCGGCACAACGAATACCATTCGAGAGAAATAAAAATTTTTCCATCGATCAAGAAGAATGTTGGTAGTCTTACGACAATGCAGTAACGATACTTGTATAATAGGCTCGGAAGGGCCATAATTATACTCCCAACGGCACAACTTTGGTCATTGAAGAAGACTTGTTGTACCTGAATCGACTAGAACTCTCAAGGATATTTGCGCTAACGGCTTTCATGTAGAGATCAAGAAGAGTATGAGCGTGAAGAAAGTAAAAATAGCATTAGAATGTCTTCCTTCATATGAAATTGGGCTATACTACATTAATATTAAGGCACTGCAACTTATACCGCCTTGAAAACCGTATTTAAAAGCTCTGAACTTTTCTATCTCTAGCATGATAGATTGTGTCGTCTAAGTCTTAGGATGATGAGAGATATAATTAACAATTCACAGGGACATAATATGAATATAAAGAATTTCCCGAATCTGGAAGATTTTGTGTGCCCCGCATGTGCCACCGGGAAATTAATTATCAGACCTTTTCGCTCTGAAAGCGAAGAATGAAGTCCCTGCATCCCTGGACCGTATCCAAGGAGAACTTTTTGCTGTCCTATACAGCCCCTGTAAGGGTCATTTAGGTATTTTATGGTGCTCATCGATGCTTCCTCGGAATAGTCGCATATATGTTTATTGTCTATGAGAAACTATGCTTTTGCAAAGCTAAATCTCGCAGATAATTAACAATTGAAAAAATAATTTCCCTGATCATCACGTGAAGTCCATCTGAATGGACAACGCCGGAGAATGTACTCGAAGGCATCGATGATTATTGTATGAAAATGAGAATTAAAGTTGAGCATTCTATACCGCATGCGCACCCGTAATGGACTAGCGTAATTTTGAAGAATTGTAATTTACCAACTATATGTTGAGGACACGCAGCCCCGCCGTAGCACTCTCATCAATTTTAGACCGTCGACCTATAACATCCATCCAATTATGCAACTAGCGCAAGGGTCAGTACTGAAAACTCCTCATCTTCGCAGGTTTGGTTGCAAGGGTTATATACCTATACCACCACCGCAGCGAACTGAAATGGGTCTTCTCCGAAAGTCTGGGATATACGTTGGTTATGAGACAAAGATCCATAATCAAGTATTTGGACCATATGACTGGAGATTTGTATAATGCCCGATTCGCTGATAGTACATTAGATGAGGTTAGTTTCCCGTCATTAGGGGAGGAAATCAACTCTTGATGATAATGTCGGGAAATAATTGAAGTCTAGAAGACAACTGAAATCTATGCATATGACCACGCACTAGTGAAGCAAATAGAGTGGTCAGTAAGATATTTGCACCGATTTTAATAATTGAATTGAAGTCTAGAAGACAATTGAAGTCCGTAAGATAATTAATTTGCAAGTATTAGCGAATCAACCGCCAGACTACTTTAGTGATTTGAAGAGCGTGAATAAGTAGCATTTGCCTGCAAGCAATGCACCGGAGAGGGTTGAAATACCATTGAAGGTATCCTAATCCCGTCCTAAGGCCTCTGAAAGGACGAGAACTCCGACCCTCGAATCCAAAGTGCAACCAGACGCTCGTGAAAAGGATAAGAAGGACTTGACACACCATCACCAAGTGCCCGAATCGTAAGGGGAGCCGCTGAGACTGCATCGGTATGGAACCTTGTAAAAGGCATACCAATTGAACATCCCCATGAAGGAGACATCGCATGGATGTGTGCGCACACATCGGAGTGAAAACTAAAGGACTTGCCCCGCAATGAAGCAATGGTGAGCAAGTAGAAGCATTAAAAGAATCGCCCTTGAAGAAATAAGTTATAAAACTTTATGACCTCGGGAGAACCTTTGAATATTACAACAGCCAATGTCGACACTTACTTTGCAAAGAAACTTGCCACAATCATCAATCTTGATCCAGAGCCTGCATCGCTCGATAAATGAAAGAAAAGATCAGATTGGAAGAAGGCAATAGAAATTGAATTATTCTCTCCGAATAAAAGAAAGGTGTTTGGGCACAAGCCGCACGCCTCCCCTTGTACACCCCTGTAGGGCATAAGTGGGTATTTGTTCGAAAGAGAAATGAAAAGAAGCAAGGCTCGTTGAACAAGGTTTCACTGGACATCCAGAAGATGATTATGAAGAAACCTATTCCCCGGTCATGGGCGGAACTCCCTTTTAAATATTTATCTCAATGGCAGTGAACTTGAAGTTAGAAGTGAAATTGATGGATGATGTACCAAAGATACCTTTATGAAATATTGGATTCGGACATTTATATGAAGATACCGAATGTATCAAATCAAAACAGAGCAAATAGAAATATGTACAGTCGAAAGTCATTGTACGAACTTAAGCAATCAGCAGAATGTGGTATAATCGCTTGAAGCGACTTTCTATGCAAGAAAGGCTACGAAAAATGAGAATAATCTATTTATACGACGATCCCGAATGGATTTTGTATAATCTCGAGTATGAAGATGATCTCAATATCATCGAACCCCGAAGGACATTAAGAAAGCAAGCTCTTACACGAGTCGGAGTTCAAATGAAAGATTTGGGTAAAACCAAATATTGCCTAGGCTTGGAGCTTGAGCATGTCCTCGAAGGAATATTAGTACATCACCAACCTACACTCGTAAGGTGTTAGAAATGTTTGACTTTGCAATGGCATACCCTTTGAAAGTGCCAATGGTCGGAGATCTTTGCAGCAAGACAAAGACCCGCATGCACCTAAAGAAGAGGGGAGGAAGTCCGGGACCGAATTCCACACCAAGTGCAATAGAAGCACTAATGTATTGAACAAATCAGACTAGACCTGCATTACATTTGCCGTGAACCTATTAGCAAGGTATAGTACTGAACCTACCAAAGGCATTGGCGGGGAATGAAGGACATCTTCCGATACCTCCAAGGAAGCAAAGAACTTGGTTTGTTCTACAGAAAGAACTAAGACTTAACTATGAATGACAATGCGGATAACTGGTACTTGTAGGACCCGATACATAAATAGCAAACAGGCTATGTATTCCTATGTGGTGGAACCGCAATTCCATGAAAATCATCTAAGCGTAGTCTTGTATCGACTTGACGAACCACTCGGAAATAATGGCATTGTACGAGGCCTCACGAGAATGTGCTTGGCTTCGGCGGATGATTCACCACATCCAGCAGTCATGTGGATTGAATGCCGCACTAACCCCCACTATTATCTATGAAGATAATGCAGCTTGTGTTGCACAAGTGCAGATGGGTTATGTGAAGAGTCCTCTCACAAAGCATATCAACCCCAAGTTCTTCTATGCTCATGAAATGCAAAAGATGGACGAAATTAAGGTACTGCATACTAAGTCGTGTGAAAATCTTGCAGATTTGTTCACTAAGTCACTTCCAGCATCTAGCTTTAAAAGGTGCGTACGTGGAATTGGGATGATGAGACTTAGAGAAGTGCAGAATTCAGGGGGAGAATCTTCACAAACTCATTACTAAAGCTTGATCATGAAGATCGAGTACCCAAAGAGCAAATCCTGGAGATTAAATGAAATTGGGTGGATTGTACTCTTTTTCCCTTGACGAGTTTCTCCCAAGTTTCTGGTTAAGGTTTTTAATGAGGCAATTGTAAAGATAATGTAACATGATTCATGTACTAAATTTTTCTCACTGGGTTTTTATGGAGTTTTGATGAGACATGGACATGAAGGATGAGTGCCCAAGGGTGTTAAGCGGAACCGGGGATCGGAGTCTTGGCCCAAGGTGGGCTCCTCATCCTAAACCCTAGAAGGGTCGTAGCCTATAAATAGGGGGTGCTATTCATTGTAAAGGATTGATCGATGGATGAAGGAATAAAGAGAAGCAAGAAGTCCCCCTACACCTCTGTGTTCTATCTCTTATTCTGTTCTTGTTGTTCATGCATTGTTCTTACGATTCTACGCTTGTCTACGAGGTAATCGCTCGGACTGGACTCGCCAGCGACGGTTCCTCAACAGGGCTATTCTGTCTAGCTAAAAGGACACCGAGGGGTGAACCCTCCTTTATTTCTCGAAAAAATATTCAATAATGGAAATAACCTTGGACCTTGGGAAATTTCCTACTATTGCCCGTAGTTAGTGGGTAGGAAAAGCTTTCGTTGACGAAGAGAGTACAAAAGTGATCACTCCACACTGGGAGGGGCGAATCAAACAAGATACTCGGCATGATAAGGTCCGTAACCCAATCATCATTTGCAACTCATAAAGCTTGTCCATATAAAGAATTCAAACATGCATGGATGGCATGGGCACTCCTAAAAAAAGCGACCCAAACGTACGAGCAGAATCAGATACGTACGTACGTACCAAATCAAATCAGCTAGCCTAGCCCTCCCCCGTTCAACGTCAATCTGCGGCGATAATTACCACCGCCGCGAAAACTTCATCCGGCTCGCTCGACACGAATCACACGATCCACTCACCCAGACAGTGCCTCATCATTGTACCAGCACACACGGACACTCGTCTCAAAAAAATACACACACACACACACGGACACGGCCCATATTTTCCGCGCAAGTGCCGTGCCGACTGCCGCGCAGGCCATCGCAGGGAGGCGCAGCGGCAGCCAGCCCCACGGACACGGGGAGCGGTGGCCAGTGCCAGCATCAGCACGTACGCACGCATCTTTTTTCGATCAAAACTCCCCGGCCGTGCGCTTAAAACCCGCACAAACACTGGGAACGCCGCAGCAACAGCCACGCTACACACTAGCTAAGCCATAGTAGCCGCGGCAGCGCGGCAGCAGCGTGAAACGAGGGGAGGAAGCGAGCGAGCGAGCGCTAAGATTAGTGGCATGATGAGCTCGTTGGACTCACGCACGCAGCAGCTAGCTGCAGCCATGCTGTTGGCATGGGCGGAACTGAGTTGATGGACCCGGTGTCACAGGACACCGGGTCAAAAAAATTAGCGTGTCAAAAAATTTTTAGCAAAGATTAGCCTATATATACATGCAACAACTTCAAAATTACAAATGTTGTTATATGTATGGTGAAGTGGTGAACACGTTCCGCCTGTTGGGCTAGTGGATGGGATCGAGTGCGCAAAAAACCACGAAAAGAACAAACAAAAAATAAAACAATTTGATTATGCGCATATGCGTGCTTTGAATTCCAAAGAAAAAATCTACGCGAGGGTGGAGAAAGGCGATCGGCCGAGTTAGATTCTCGCTAATGCAGTACGTAAGTACTACTTGCCAATCCGTGAACAGCGTTTCAAAATTTGAAACGCGATCCCCCAGCTGATTTGTCATGGGAGCCCGCGGCTCATAATCGACCAATGGATGGCCCAGGGTTAAAAGGGAACGAGAGAACCATGGATTCCTCCACATACTACACATACACTTCATTATGGTATCCTGCCTGCGTGCTGACATGCCACGGCTTACAAGTGTCCATGCATGGGACCATGGCTGTGATTTGGCCATTGAAAATACAGGCGCACATGGCTAACAGTCAATGATGCCCGAATCCATGCACATCATGTACATCCATACAGTGATTCAAACATGGTTGACCCGGGAATCAATAACTGTAGTTACTATTCCATCATCAGACATTCAAGTAGAGATAGGAGTATAATATATGCCATGTCCAGGCATGCTAATAGTGATGCATGGCCTAAATCAAAGGACGATGCTTAGCTAGCCAGCAACAGTATGTCGAAAGTAGCTCTACTGCACTAGTTACATCATAGCTAGCTTTGCATGGGGAAGGAGAAAGAAGTACGTGAAGATGAATTCAGACTGTTGGGCCCCACATTCGACATTCTTTCCGCGTGATCTCCGGTGGTCCACCCGTAAATTAATGTTCCCTAGTGGTCTCTCTGAAACGAACAAAAGCCCTACTATACCTCAGAGGCTCAGGGCAGGCACCTATTTTTCTCTCTGATACTAATATACTACCGACTTGTGGGGACCTTTGTCCCTGATGGTCATGGATATTCTAGCAGCTCTAGCCTCTAGCACGACTTCATTTATCTATCGATCGTAGGACTCTTCTCGCAGTCGCACATCGATCTCTTCGATCTACAGTTCCGCACCTTCATGCATGTAGAGTTGGAATATTCCAAACGACATGGCTACGCAGCGTCCGGCTTCATGATGAACGCGGTTCTTCGGTTTGTGCGCAATTTGTCGAAAGAAACTTCAATGAGGAACTTTTTGCTAGCCTCTGAGAAGGACCAAAGAAGAATGTAGTAGCTAACTATATTTGATCGATGTTTTCACAGGGTTCTCTATCACTATGCACTATGCATGTACGAGTACGACCACACCTACGTTTCGTTGTGATAGAAGTAGCATGTGAATTGAAGCACTTGCTTTACTAGTCTTAAGATGTGTAGGGGTATAGTCCAAATTAAACTATGCATGGTCGACATGACTTAGTGGACAATGCTGATTGTTTATTTGACAACTTTGACGCTGCGGTTCCAGACTTACCATACCTGAAGTCACATGCATGCATGATTGCTCAGTTCTTACTTGCTCACCTGGCTAGTGGAGTGCAGAATGTCATTTGGACTGACTGAAAATGGCTAATTATTCTTCCATCATCTTATTGGAGAGAAGGACTTCAGCGTCAGCAGTTCAGTTTCATGCATGTTTCTTGGGAATGGTACGTAAGCTGGAAATTATGGTCAATCCATGTGGCGCCCATGTGACAACTAGTACGAAAAATGGTAGCTAGCGTAAAATAACCTTCAAGTGGGAAATGCTCGTACAAAATCTGAGCAGTGTGGGACTGACTATTGTCGTCAGTTTCTTATCCCCTTGACGGTCCGATGGAAACAACCGCCTTGTGACAACACAGTTTTCCTTAAAGAATTATGCCACGGTACCACTCAATTTTATCTCGCTAATCTATGACAACCAAAGATAAGAAGAAAAAAAAGATATTCATATTTGTGGTGCAAACCAATATGCAGAATGAAATGGTAAAAGAATTTTAACTAAACTTTGAATTCTCATCCGAACAGTAGTATCACACGAAGAGATGATGCTTTTACTTGCATTCTACCTACCCTTTTGCAGTGCAACCAAAGTGGAACAAAACTCAATAGAGCGAGTTGAACATCGTAAATTCACGTAAATGGATCAAATCTAATTTACCTATTTAGGTTCCGTTTGGAACATGATTTTTTTTCCTTATTACCGTGAAATTGAACTGTTTGCTACGAAACTTGTGCCAACTAAGATGAGATATATTTTCTGGGAGTAAAACAGTGGAAACCAATCAACCAAGCTGAGAAGCTAGGCAGAGTAAGCCAAACACACACCGAATCAATCAATCCATCAGTCCATCCATTAATCAACCTACAGGGCTCACCCAGGCGCTGCAAAAAGCAGCGGCCATGTCACGATCGGATGTCGACGGCAACGCACTCGATCGACTTCCCGAAACGATCGACCAGTGCGAGCCAAAGCCATCCCCAACGGGTCAGACACCGCACCGGCACCGGCACCGCATGCACCACCTCTCGATCTCGTCGCTCCCTCTAGCTCCCCGGGATTCCACCAAGCGCAACACGACGCCGCGCTCGCCTCCAACCGCGCACCTCCCCTCCATTAGTCAACCACCCATGCATGCACGCAGGCTGGTTTCTTCCTTTCCGCTCCTCGGGAGCCGTGAAAAGAGCGGAGAGCCCTTGATCGATCCATCGGTCGGTCACGCTGGCGCGGCAGGGCCCGCGCCGGCTGAGCGCCTCCGTAGCGCACGGCCCTGGCCGCGCGCGTCGCAGCGAGAGAGGCAGGCAGAGGCGTGCTTGCGTTGCATGCATGCATGCGTGGGTTTGGAGTTTTGGGGGGGAAAAGGCTAGTGGCTTGCTGCATGCGACTACTGTCACGGCGAGGTTTGCGGTTAAGAAGGGACGAAGTGGTGCTTTTGTCCGTTTTTGTTTTCCCAGAGGACAGTAGGGGTATTGTATTTGCCGAGGCCGGGCTTCGTCGATCGCGCGGCTTGTTTGGCTTTTGGCACTTTTTCTGTCGCATGTGGATGCCTTCTTCTTAAGGCGAGTAGGGTACTTGCAAGACGTGTTTTGGGGGAATCGCGTGGATCGAACCGGCTTTAATTTCATCACAATTCACAAACTAGCACACAATCTGAAAAAACGTCGCCATTGTTTTCTTTCCAAAAGAATGCATAGTTTCAAGCTCTATTGCCAACTATCAACATCCATTAGCTAGGCAACCTTGGATCAGAATTTATCGTCTAATGTATCATTGATGTTCACCAATCAATTGCCATTCTAAATTTCAACCAACCAACAATGATTAGGCAATACTATTTAATTAGTTTGAGGTTTAAACGTTCCTATCTGCAGGTACAGTTGCGCTCATTTAAAAATACTTTGATGGGGACCTCATACACATGAAACTGAACTGATCAAGTGATCAGGACTTGTCCAAAACTCCAAATCGCCTTTCTTGATATTTCTATGTGTGCCAACAGAAACAAGCAATTTTTTTTTTTTTAATGCAACGGCACAAATACCGTTATTGCATTAAAGAGAGTAGAAAACAGATAAAAAAAATACAAAAAAAGAACAGGAACCAACATAAAGAATAAAAGGAAAAACAAAACAAAGACCACTCAAAAGGAGTGGCAGCTATGAAATGCCGATCAGCGTAGCCCAAGATCGGCATTCTCCAAAAAGACGCCTGAAGGCTTTTTTTGCTTATGTCGGCCCTCTAGTGTGAGTGCCTTCCTCGCTTTGCAAGTAACTCTGCAGTTTGGTCGCCCCACTTAGCGTTCATGCTCGGGTTTCTTCTTTGTTGATTGCCCGTGATGCTGGAAGATCCGTCTATTCATTTCTTTCCATATATGCCAAAGAGTGAGAACAATTAGGGAAGCTTGGTTTTTTTACAGCTCCCTCCCGGAATGGAAGGTGTCGATCCACCAGTCGACCATCTTCAACCGAGCTGGCCATCGCAATGGCAATAGGTTATGTCGGTGCACCCAGGTGGCCACTAAAGACCAGACATGTCTGGCATAAGATATTGAGACGACATTACAAGCCAAAACTCTGACGTACATATATGCTACTCTACAAGCTAAAGATTAATTTAACTCAGAAGTAATGAACAAACCTTTCAACATAGTATCAATCTTGTAAAATGGAAATTAATAACAAAGAAATATAAAATTCTCCCCATTTTCTCTATATAAAACAGTAGAATCAAAGGACCACTTGGGTTCCTTGCTTCCCCTGGGAGCTAGGTTGAGCATGCATGCATAAAACCTACAGCTACAGTGTACGGATAAGCCCAAAGCGGGGAAAAAAGAGAGCAAAAGGTGTCCGTGTCATTGTGTGGCGCAGCCAAGCTAGCCAAGCTGCCAAAACAGCAAGACATGGATGAAATAGAATAGTCTGATTAATGTCCGAGATCACAGGAATGATTGTAACCCAACACCACGTCTCCCGTCTTTGTCAAAGCTCTCATTGTCTCGGCCCCTCGAGATCACAAGCCGAAGCTGGTGGGTTGGCATGAGACGAGGGCATATATGCGTGCGCCGATGCGCGCGTACGTACATATATCCAGCCGCGCGCTGCACCTACATGTAGCTAATCCAGGACAAAACGCTAATGGACACCTCTGATCACAGGTTACCTGTTCCTGCCTTGGTGGTTAGCGCTACGACCCACGTGCAAACAGAAGCCACATACGTCGTCGTCTCCCTGCTGCTGTCGCTGCCGCTGCCTTGTGAGCTCAAGTCTAAGTGCCAAGTTAGCCACAGTTGCGGTTCTCTTCTTGCAGGGGTGAATGCGACAGCCGAACCAACAGAACTAGATAGGCTGCTTGCATGGTTCACTGCAGCTGATCGATGCTGCCATGCTAGCCGCTCGCTTCTGGTGCTGTATGCACCAGAGTAAGAGAGTTTTTAGAATGAGCTTTCGTGACATGGTAAAAAAACTTAGTAATTGCATCAGTGCTATTGGCGTAGCCGGCCGGCCGGCCTCTCTCTGAACCTACGCGTACTTCCATGACTTCGATTTTTCAAAAATCCGTGCACAGTGACTAGTTAGATCAATCGCATGAAACAATACCGTGTTAGAGATTTTTGCGGGAAATATTGGGCAAAGAGTAAATTTGTTTCAAATATGACAACACGGCTGGAAAATTTGGTTTAGATTGTTAGCTCATTTTTTTGTTTTTTCATGTACAGCTTTTTGTATCTTTTTATTTAACTAGCTAAATTGCCCTTGCAATTATGCAGCTAGATATTGCAACATTTATATCTATATTTACTATTGTATTTTTATATAACTTTAATACCCATGATTTAAAATATAGTCATCTGTGTTATATAATTGTAACATTTTAATACATGTTTTTTTACGTATTTTTTTTCTTTAACGTAAATTAATACATGTGATTAACAGATGTAGCATCTATATTTGATTATCCTACACCATTATTACATAGTCGTGATTAAATAACCTGATAAATAAGCGGTGTGTATATGCTTTCTTTTTTCGTTGACTATAATTGACTTTTAAGTTTTTTAGGGTCAATTGATTAATGAGAAATTTTATCTTTTTTCGGTTATTGCAGTCGCCATTAGTCTCCATGTCTTATCAATTCCAGTTGTTGTTACACAACAAACTACAAACCTCACTCAGTCTAATCTTATAGATCTAATAAATTATATTAATTTACATCATTATAATTTGGGTCTACCAAGATAAGTGGTGTAGAGTATTTTTTATGTTGTACGAATAAGAATAAGATATTATAAACTTTGATATATCCAATACGTGAATAGTACCAAAGTAGGAATAATCAATTCAAAATGTGTTTACATTTTGCCCTCTCTTTCTTTCTTTTTTTGGCCGGTGCATTTGTTTGCACGATGTAGAACTCCGTGCTTGTTTTCTTTTTTTCTTTGTTTAGCACGGTGTAGGCATTGACTTGTTTTCTTTTTTTAAGCACCATGTAGGTTTTGCCTTACACAAGCGTCAGGCAAGTAAGGAATATCTTCTCCTGTTGTTTTTAAATTAAAAAGTGGTTTATTTTTAAGTAATAACATCAGATGGCTGCTAGTTCATCTTTAATTAGGACCACCAAATTAAGTTCCAGATGTTTTTTTTATGAGAATGAGCATATTTCTCTTTTTTTTTCTAACAACATCCAATGGACGATATACTATAGTTTTAATTAGGGTCCATCATATAGATGGCTAGATGTTTTGTTTTTTGTGAGAATTTCTAGCATATTTTCTTTTTTTCCTAGAAGCTGTAAATCACTTGTCATTAGCTTTTATTACATAATAGATAATGATGTATATACAGTAGGATACTCTCCTTCTCTTTCTCATAAAAAAACCCGTGCTAGCAGAGTGTAACACTACTACAAAAAGGCTAATACTGGACGGCTCATCACAAATAGTTTACAAAAACCGTCAGTATTAAATACAATCACAGATGGTTTTGGTTTAGCGACCATCTGTGTTACTGGCTGCACTAAAAATCGTCCATAAAAGGTAATATCACAGACGGTTCATGTTAAAAACCATCTATGAAGTATCACAGACGGTTCTAAATATTACTAAATATCACAAACGGTTTTTTCTTCAAACCGTCTGTGATAATAAAAATAGATGCCACGTCATCCGATTGCTCGTTTAAACGCACCAATGTCGCTACGGCTCCCGCGCCAATCTCTTCGTCTCCTGCGTTGGCTTTAGTACTTGTTTTATAAATAGATATCTGCTTCTGAAAGGGATTTCTCACAAACCTCCTTTTTCTTCAAACTGCTCTGACGAAATGTTTTCCCCCTCTTCTTCCTCTCCAGTGGCAACGTCTCCTCTCATGCCGGCCGTATTGGCCTACATCGTGCTTGTCTACTCGCACCTCTCTGATCGCAATCTGGCCCAAGCTGCGGATAAGCCTTCCGTTCGCAATGCCATTTGTTCTAAGCCCTTCGATCTACCGGAGACCATAGCAGCCATCATCTGTTGACTGGAGCTCCTCCTCTGATGGACCAATGTGAGGGTCTCTGGCATCCGCGAGTAAACCTCATCGTGAAGATAGTCCTCTGAAATTACTTGATCCGCACGGAGGATGCAACCCGGAGAGTCGAGGACGACATCTGGATGGCAGAAGAGCGGGTCAACCTCGCCAAGATGGAGGAGACCAGGGTTGATGGCCTCTGGGCTATCATGGACTTAGTTACGGAGTCTGAACGGATACAAGCGTGAATCGAGCGTGCAAGAAAGGAGGTGGAGGCGTTTGATCAGATAGTTGTTGATCCCGCCGCCACTAAAGTCGAGGAGAAGGCTTACGAAGATTTGAAGGCTAAGATAAGATCATTGATCCTTTTTTATCGTCCGTGATGTAAAAATATAGTCTTTTGTAAAGTCCCTTTGTCTTCAATTTTACTATTTATTACTCTAGAATTTACTGGATGACTTGTGTTTAGTTAAGTGCATGAAGAACACCAAAAATGTCATGCCCCATGCTAGTAAAAAAAATAGTTATTTATTAGAACTGTTTTCACAGACGGTTCTACTTTAGAACCATCAGTGATGTGTATTTATCACAGACGGTTCTACTTTAGAACAGTTTGCAATGTTCAACCCTATTTATATTCGGACTCTAGGGTTTGCCCGCACCCCTCACTCAAACAATTAAGTTTCTATAACTAGATCTCCCTACTCCCCTGAGCCCATTGCTACCGTCCTCGACGCCTCCTCCTCCTCGAGCCCGCCGCCTCCTCGAGCCCAGCGCGCCTGCTCCCTCGAGCCCAGCGCGCCTGCTCTCTCGAGCCCGCCTCCTCCCCTCCCTGAGCACGCATGTACACATGATGTATGTGTTGTCAAATTTCTTAGCAATATCAAAATATTAAATCTTAGCTTTATGCTGGTTTCTTTTGTACACATGATATGTATGTGTTGTCAAATTTCTTGAAGACTTCAATCCATAGACTAAATTGACTTTCGGCCATCTTGAAGTCATGATCCATGGATTCCGTCTTTTCCACGATGGTGACTGAAAGGTGGTCGAAAAGTCAATTTGTTCCGTGGAATGTATCTTTTCTTCTAAAGAAATCTATTCGAATTTGAGAGGTTTGGAGATAAGAACTTTAAAACAGAGTAGAAGTAGGAAAGTCTGTGCGTAAGTTATGCCCTTCTTATGGTTATTTATAGGCTATCGACTTGTGGCAAAATTAAGCAGAAGTCTAACGGATAAATTTTTATTAGATTCTTTCCCAATAAATCGTTGAAAAATCAAAGCGTCACCGGCACTTTGGGAATTGTTCTTCATGAAGACGGTTAACGTTCCTTTTTCTATCTATTTTTGTTTATTGGCTAGTATTTCCTGAGGCTAACCAATAAACATAAAGAGATTTAGCAATACAAAAAAATATTACAGATGGTTTCATCTATAAACCGTCTATGATAGTAAACTATTACATACGTTTTTAGTTAATAACCGTCTGTGATATTTTGCATCATAGACGGTTCTGAGTTAATAACCGTCTATGATAGTATGCATCACAGACGGTTCAAAAACCGTCTGTGATGACGTTATGTCATTACTGATCCATAAACTCAGACAACTCACGAAACCATCTGTGATGACGTTTTTGAACCGTCTGTGATGACCTTTGCTGTAGTAGTGTAAAAAGAATAAGAGATGATCGATTGACTAATGCACAAACTATTTTTTTTTTTATAAAGAATATACTTCCAGATCCCTCAGTGAAGAATGAGAGCAGAAAGAATATATTACATCCGTTTGATCCAATTTCTTCCGTTTGTCAGTATTAGTGTGTTTAAAAATATAGTATCGTGCCGAGAAATCCATGCGTGTTTTTTCTTGGCTTTACACAAGAGCAGTATTTTCAATGGCTAACCTTTGTTTTAAGTAAATACAGAACTTATTAAATTCCGATCATGCTTTTACAGGTACTGTTGATAGATAGGGTTCTACCTATTAATGAGTTCACGATATAGTTTATGGTTATGCAATTTAAACTTAAGGCCATGCACCAATAAATAATCGTGGTTATTGCATAGAGTCACAACCCCCATGACAAATGTAAATATGTAATCATGTCAATAGATTAGTTCGACGAGATATCCAACATCTATATGATTCAAAATTCAGTTATGTACCATTACATCGTGCCCGTTGCATGGAGTCACAACCTCGATGACTGATGTGGTCATGTCAATAAATCAGTCTCACAAGATAACCATCGGCTAATGATTCAAAATTCAGCCATGCACCAACAAACCATGGCCATTACATAGAGTAACAACTAAAATGACTAATATGGTTATGTCAATAAATGAGTCTGACGATATAGCCAATGTCTATATGATTCAAAGTTTAATCACACACCAATTGTATAGAGTGGCAACCTCAATGATAAATGTGATCATGCCAATAAATAAGTCTGACGACATAGACAACGACATCAATATGATTCAAACTTCAACCATCCACCAATAAATTGTGGCCATTGTATGGAGTCACAACTTTAGTGAAAAATGAGATCATATTAGTTAATGATTTTGACGAGATATCCAATGTCTATATGATTCAAAATTCAAATAGTGCAATAAAGTGGACCCTCCATTTCAAACCTAGGTATAACCGACGGACTAGAACTACCAGTAGACAAATAGATAGAATATACAACGGCTACACAATTTCAAATTCAAACACTACACCAAGCATATGTAGCGAACCAAGGATCTTAGGGAGTAAGCTTCACGTGTTTGGGACTAGACAACGTCATCATTTTGTAGTATTTATGAACTCCTGTTTCTCAAAACACAACGGTAAAATATGTAATTGAATGCTACTATATAGAAATGCAAGGATGGAGCTAGGACTTCAACCCTTTGGAGTCAAATATGTGATTATCTATTTTTATGGGGTCGATACCTATAAATTTTGTATTGTTTTGTGAGCTTTTGCACGAATTGTCACCTATATTGGGTATTTTCCAAAGAGAAAAGGTTGTGGGTCAATATAGAACTGCATTTTCTCGCTTTGAACAATTCAAAAATGTTGTAACAAACCATTTTTGTGTGTGTTTTTCTCTCTCAACTTAATCATCTTATTGTAGGCACAAGAATTGCGAACTGAGTTAAACTTAAGTAGCACATAGCCACATACATTATAAATTAAACAAAACTTAAGAGGAGGTGATGAAATCCTGAAAACATGGAAAACTCAAAGATATAAAAAAACATGGAAAACTCAAAGATATAAAAGTAAAGAAAAGCGTAAAAGGTCGTCCCTTTAATAATCGGACGCACTAACACGGACCGTTATTCGCTAGGAACCACCAAAGCCGGGGCAAGAATACGAGCGAAAGTCGACGACCAAACCATGGAGGCCGGCGCGAGCAAACGTCCGTTTCCGTTTCGCCGTCAGTTCTCTGCCTCGGCCGCGAGCGCCTGTCGCTTAAACGGCACCCCGCCCCGCTTATAATACACCCTCACTCCTCCTTTCCTCTCAGCTCTTTCGCCACCCACATCGTCCACAGGTCACAGTTTCACACCCTCCCCTGCTCCTTCCTCTCCCCTCTCTTGGGTGAAGGTTGCTGCCATGGCAATGGAGAAGGTGGATGCCAAGGAGAGGGAGAAGATCGAGGCCGTCCGCAAGACCCTGCGCAAGCAGGCGCCGCTCTCCGCCAAGCAGGTGTGTGCTTAGTGCATATTTTCTCGGCAGGAACAGCTTGTTCATGGCAATATGCATGGATGTCTTTGATCGTTTTGTTTAAGCTGGTTTGGTCTCCGCGGCGAGCAGGCGCTGTACTGCAACGACGCGTGCGTGGAGCGGTTCCTCCGGGCGCGGGGGGAGAGCGTGAAGAAGGCGGCGAAGCACCTGAGGGCCGTCCTGTCCTGGAGGGAGACCATCGGAGCAGGTGCGTTCAGTTTCCATTCCCCTCGCTCCTCATTTATCCTGCTCTGCTTCTCTCTCTGCCTCTCTCTCTCTTGTTTCCGGCAGCAAATCTGCATTAAGCATGTTTGTTTCTGGGATTTTCCGGCCATCGGGCCCTGTTTTTTGAAATCCGTGGGACGTGAACAAAAGGGGTTGTTCATTAATGCAGCGCTGCTCTGCCTGCTCTGCCTGCTCTGCTGTTGTTCTGTTTTTACAGCGATACCTACGGCACAGTGTATTTTAGTCAAGGTACTGTGCTCCGAATTTACTGTGCTGTGTGATTTTCTTCGTCCCATATGCAAGCAAGTACATTCTGCAACAGTGCACCCTTGTTTTTTTTAAGGCAGGAAAATCCTTGTCTCCGATTACATCAAGAAAAGTTTAGCATAGTACAACCAAATTTTACATAAAGGACCTTAGTAGAAAAGGAAAGTACAAACCGGTCTCTTAGACCACACGGAAAAGACGTCACAAAAAACATACAACCGGCCGGCGGTGGAGAAATGGCGGCTCGCCGTCGTTAACTCCGGATCAGGCGACAGCGGAGTACCGGCTGGGGAACGAGGGCGACGAGGAACCACGAAGTGGTCTCCCTGGCACTCTTGGCACTTGGAGATTGTTAGGCTGGGCACTCCGATTCGGCAGTCAGCGACGGCGACACTGGAGGTCGTCGGCGACAAACCAGTTGGAGATGCCCTCTACTGCCGTGGACAAATGATATAGGGATCCTCAACCACGACAGGCTAGAACGAGTGTTGGTGAAGGAGATGACCAATCCAGATCTATCCAGCTCTGAAACCAGAGAGACGGGGATAGGGAGACACCAGATGCAGTTGATCGAAGAGAGAAACGCACCTGAGGAACGATACTCACCGGCCGGCTTCAATGGAGCTCCAATCTCGGCAATTAACGCCAAACCCATACCGGAAAACGCCCACAACAGAGTAATCTACAACTACCTAAGCTGCTACTACTATTAAAACCTGTACAGGGGTGGGTCCCTCACCCGTACAACGCCGGCAACGAGGCCGGAGAGGTAGGGGAGGGGCCGGATGAGGAAGGCGGAGTGAGCTCCTTCTGCCGGTGAGGTGGTTTAGGGGTTTGTAGTGCACCCTTGTCGGCATTATGTTCGGACTTCGGAGGTGCTTCGTTGGGTGGAGCTGGCTAAAGGGCTCCTTTCTTTGTGTTAAGCAGATCATATCATCGCCGACGAGTTCTCCGCCGAGCTGGCCGACGGCATGGCCTACGTCGCCGGCCACGACGACGAGGCCCGGCCGGTTGTGGTACGCTTACACGGACATAGCTACTAGCAAGTACTGTGTAGATGTACACGCGAGCTTAGCTCTAACTGGGAGGTTTCTCTTTTCAGGTCTTTCGAATCAAGCAGGACTACCCAAAAGAACACTCCCAGAAATCGTAAGAACTAGTTAAACACCGTCCTAACTACAATGCTCCCTGCCTAGTTTTTCTCCTCCTTACCACTTGTTGGACCTAACAATGCGTTGGTTCTTGCTTAGCCTTAGGTTCGTCCGCTTGCTGGTGTTCACGCTCGAGGTGGCCGTGGCATCCATGTCCCGCTTCGTCGACCAGTTCGTCGTCCTCTTCGATGCAAGTAAGCAGCAAGCTCTGTAATCTCCACTCCGTTTTCTTGTGTTACGTTCTGATTTTTTTTAAAAAAACAGAGAGAAAAAACAGAACAGTAGTGGTCGTGTTTGACACTGCCTTGCAAGGGCCAGGCAAATGCGCAGTGGCCTACAAGCCTAGTACCAGTACCTTCTCCAGCGGTCAGAGTCGCAGCGAGCGCGCACATGCGGAGGGATCGGTGAAACCTTTGCTCCCGAGTCCCGACCTCTTCGCACGAACCGCATGCTGTATCGTTTTGCGCCCTGCTCTCGCTGTCTCCCCTGCGCCCTTGCCTTGCCTTGCCTCTGTGTATGGTGTCATGGTGTGGCCCCCGGCCTTAACCACGTACCAAGCCTTTTAGCCCTGTGCTGCGCCACGCTGCACAGTTTCCGCTACAGTGGCAGGCATGGCCGCCGTTTTTGCAGCGCGGAGGCCTTGCCTTCCCGCCGGTGCGGTTTGAAACGTAGCAAGAATGATTGATCTGCTTTGGCTGCATGGAAAGTGCGAGCCGTAGAATCTGCAGGAAAGCGTGGCATGGGAAATGGGTCGTTGACGCGACGAATCGAATCGTTGTGTTGTTGCAGGCTTTTTCCGGTCGGCGTCGGCTTCCCTCAACTTCCTCATGGGCACGCTCAAGATCGTCGCCGACTACTACCCCGGCTGCCTCCACCGCGCCTTCGTCATCGACCCGCCCTCCATGTTCTCCGTCCTCTGGAAGGTATGACGCCTTTTGCTGCACGAGTGCTCCATCATGCGCTGTCCATTCCATAATGCGTGTTGTTGTCTAGGGTGTGAGGCGGTTTGTCGAGCTGGCCCCGGCGACGGCGGTGGTGTGCTCGCTGGACTTCGAGGACTCGCTGGAGGACGCGTCGTTCACGGCGTACCCGCGGACGGCGTCGCTGCGGTTCGAGCCAGCGGCGGCCATGGTGGCGACGGGGAAAGCGGGCGTGGGCTCGGCCTCGTCGCGCTTCTCCGTCACCGCGTCGCACAACACGCTCAAGCCGTGGTACCTCTCCACCACGCCGGCGTCCGTGGGCGCGCGCTCCGTGGTGCCCACCTCCAGCCCGTCCCTCGTCGGCGCGTCCCCGCTCTCCGCGCGCTCCTTCTCCTTCGCGTCGCCCGCCGCGCGCTCGACGCTGCCCATCCAGCGCGGCAGCGGGGTCGTGCCGCTGACGCCGTCCTCAGCCAAGGGACAAAAGACCCCTCTGCCGCAGCAGTACCCGCGGACGCCGCGGCCGTCGTTCCTGCAGTCGCCGTCGACGCTGTTCACGTTCCGCAAGGACGGGCAGGCCAGCCGCGGCGAGCGCGAGCGCGAATCGTTCCTGCCGTTCCTGCGCTTCTACCGCCGGCCCTACGACGAGATATCATACCGCGCCAAGATGCGGCCACCGCTCGGCGGGCTCATAACCATCGTCGACGAGAAGTTCAGGCAGAAGCCGGTGCAGCAGCCGCTGCGCCGGCACGCCGGGCTCCACCACCAGTACCAGCACCACCACCAGAGGATCTGATATAGTGCTCCTGCATTGAATCCAAGCGAGCCTTCTCCATACAACTTACAACATAATCCAATGCTATATTATGCTAAGTTAATCTTTTGCCCACATTTTCCCCCCAGTATTTACTGCCTATGATATTCTTGAACCCGTGTAAAATAACAGCCCTAAAATTGTGAGTAAAATCGATCCCTTTCTGCACCACTTGCTTCTCTCCGAGATTGGTTGTTTATCTGTTTGACCAAGCACGTTCTTGGCTCAAAATGAGCCGTAAAATACCAACTTTTACAATATTGCGACATGGGCTCGTTTCAAACATGCACGCGACAATGTCACATTGGTCATACGACACCACGCCGAGCCAAGACAGTTCAAGGGAGAAATCAACAGGCCGGCCGGGTTCCATGCATGATGATGCACGAGTTACTACTTCTCGGCCTCTGAGGCCACGGACCGTTGAAAATTTTCAAACGTTGAGAGGAAAGAAGAAGAAGGCGACTTGGAGAGTCACGACGGTTTTATCCTTTTTGATCTTTTACAGTAACCCTGTCGGCCACATCTCCTAACTTTACCGATTAAGCACAGGTGTAATATTACGTGGAGCCTACATGTATACGCCTCCAATACCTTGTGATTTTTCTGCTTATGTTTTCTGTGTAAGTTGGTTTTACTTTTAGATGATCAGGGTTGTCGCTTTAAGCTTTCCTACAAGAGCTTACAAAAAGCAAAGCAGGCGATGGAGTTGAACAACGAAGCACATCATTTCTTGCCGTCTAAATTGAAGTTTAAACTACATATAGATAGCACGCATTTTCATCGCCGGCGTGAACAGCCTCTTTTTCTCGAGTTCTGGTAAAGCCAAGCACAGTGGGCATGCAATCCAGCCTCTTTTGCGACGAGCTGCTAAAACAATTGATCACCTGCAACAATGATCCAGATTGCTTTCATTGATCCAGATGCAGGATCGGCTTCGTGTGGACCTAGATCGCTTTGGTTTTGCCCGAGAAGGATCACCGCTCCATTTGCGTTTTAACTCAAAATAATTAGCGCAACAATTCCTTCTTTTCACATGAAACACATCTCCCTTTTTTGTGGACTGCGTGCTGAAAACCCCAAATATTGTCCACTTAGCATTCCTGAACTCTTGCAAAACTTTAAAAATCAACTCTGAACTATAAAACCGGACACCCAACCCCCTCAACATTCAATACCGTTAACTTTACCCCATCGAGTCCATTCCACTCCGATTTTAAGATGACATGGATGCCACTTGGATGCCATATAGTCAACACTGCGGTTTTCGTATGATGTTGCGCCCATGTGGAAAATAAACTTAAAAAATTATACTAGACCCTACATGTCACTCTAATATTGTTACTTGACTTCTTTATCCACCTTCTTCTCCTCCCCCTCCCCTCTCCTCCATACGGCATCTCCTCCTCTCTTTCCTTTCTTATTCTCTTGCTAAAGCTCCTCTCCTCTGGATGAATCCAAGTGTTGGGTAAGTTGGAAGCAACAGTAGATAGGGAGCGGCGGGTGGAGGCGGAACCTGCCGGAGACCGAGAAGAAAGGGGTGGAAACACTTGAGATTTGGGGATGAGGGCAAGAGATGGCAAGGGGGTGACCAGAGTGGATAGAGGAGCGTGGAGGTGACGAGGCGGAGCATGCGTATGTCGGCGGGGACCTTGTCCCCGACGCGGTGTTGAACGATGTCCCCCGGGATCCACTCGCCATCGCGGACGACGATGGCGTGGTCGGGCTGGATATTACGGATCTCCTCGAGCGCCTTCTCGGCATTGGTCTCTTGCCAGTCACCGACAACGGCATTGACGATGAGGAAGAGGAAGATGACTAGCGACTTGACGAAGGCGGAGAGCGTGAGGGTCCCCGTGAAGGAGGAGAGCGCGAGCGCCAAGGAGACGACAGCGGTGGCAAGCTCGTTGGGGCTATGCTCCCAGAGCCGTGCCGCCACCTCAGCGGACGAGAGCCACCACGCGGCGGAGACAGCGAGGCGCACCTCACACTCCTGAACAGTGTGTGCCCGCACTGGGAACTCCTGGCCGGCCTCACCCATCCTCAGAAGAAGGCACCGGAGATGGCGGGAAGGCGGCGGCGGTGGGGAAGGCAGTGCCAGAAGAAGCCGTCGGAGAGGGGCGAGAATGCGGTGGCGGGCCGTGGCCAAGGAGGCGGGTTGGGATCTAGGGAAGATGAACAGGGCCACCTTTGTCATCCCCTCTGATAGTCAGTTGCATCGGATTTGCCTTCTCCCTCCCCTCTGGTGGCACAGGCGGCAATGGCTGGGTGGTGGTGACCTGGCGGCAGTGAGTGGTGGCACGGTGACCAGATCCATTGGCTCCCCTCCGGTGGCATCTTCAACTCCATCCACTCTGATTGCTGTACACCGCAACCCACCTCTGCCCAAGCCAATTCTACAGACGGCTTCGCCATGATCTCCTCCATCCATTTTTGCCATCACTCAGCATCCTCTAGCCTTCCTCTGCCTTGCTTGAGCTCCACCATGGTTGCCTCTGCTTTTTCTCTATCCTGCTCTGTTTGAAACGAAGGGATCCACGTAGACGCCACCTATGCTAAAACCGGCCCCGATTGGCTTGGAGGGGGTAATTTGTCTGGTATTGACACTTGACGGGGGGGGGGGGGGGTTCAACCATCCGGTTTTGAAGTTGAAGGTTGAAATATAGACTTTCGTAAGAGTTTAAGGGTGTCAAATGGACTTGCGATATCCACATAGACCAATGTGTAGAACTGGAATCAAGGGTGGACAGCTCTGGAATGCTGTTGGGTATCGTGGGTGTGTAGTTTAGCCAAGTATGTATTGCCGGATGTAACAAGGTGACGTGCGATATCCACAATAGACCAGTGTGTAGAACTCATCTTTCCATACAAGGACCTCGATCATCCAGGGCATTCCTACCGTTGAATAAGCCCTGTGGTCTGTGGCCATGTTGATTACTACTCATATTACCTTGAGTACATCTAAAGGTTATCAAAAGAAGAAAAAATGATAATTGATCTACACTGTAATTGGATTCATCTTGAATTCAGTCTTGGTAACTACACTAGTAAATGAAAAAGTAAAAACAATTTCGAATGAATGGCAATTTTTACCAGTAGTACCTCTTTCTTTTCAAACCTGTCGTTTTTCTCTACATTCCTTTTGAGATCGAACTGCTTGCAGCCCTGTACTAATTCGAAATTTTTGTGGTAATATAAACTATTATTTTCTAACTATCTCCCAGTCTTCTGCGGGGCAAAAGCTCTGGTTCATCCGAATTGCAGGATGCCAGGATCAAATATCTTTTGAGGCGTAGTACAGTCGTATTGTTGTCTTACCTCCCTGAGCTCCATGCATTTGTATATCTGAATTTCAAAACTATATACTGAACGTGTACGGATGCAGTGATGCACAAAAGTCACCTCTTTCCTAGCTCCACGTACGTACCGATGTTCAAGGTGTACCCTGAGATTGGCTCAGACTTTTTGCATGTGATTCTGATCTGTTGCAAGAGAATTTTAGGTGAAATACAGAGCCCGGATGAATTTTAAGACTGACAAAGGAGGGGAAAAGGCTCTCTTGATCGTGGACAAAGGGGGTGAAATGCAAGGCGGATACGGTGAAGTCACGGACCAACCAGTCCATGTTAGAAATTGGCCCATATGAGTGAGGCCCATTTTCTATAATTCCAAAGCATTTATGAGTTAGTACCATATTGCTAAGGCAAGGTGGAAGTGACCAACATATAAGGTGGAGTCCTTGCCACTCCTTGAAACATGTAACACATGGATGAATGAGGATGGCATGAGGAGGGCTCTGGCTAAACACACACACGCACGCACGCGCGCGCGCGTTCGCGTATTTTCGCGTGAAAAATCGCGTGACTTGTGACTTGCGACGCGCGACCGTGCCGTGACGTGGCACGCCATTTGGCAGACCAAGTCCACCTTATTTTTGCTGAACCATGCATCTCTCTCTCTGCTTGAATGAGATTCAAATGTTTAAATTTCGAGCTTTATTGAGTGATGATGATGACGATTACGATGGGTAAATGATCGTTAAGTGTAACGATTACCGATGGGTAAAAGGTGGTTAAGTGTGACGATTACGATGGGTAAATAGTGGTTAAGTGTGTCGATTACCGATGGGTAAATGATCGCTTAATCTGCCGATTACGATGCATCATCTATATATGTCCGAGACGCCCGAAGGCATAGTGAGTACAAGAATAGCCTCCATTTCTTCTTCCTTCTAATCATGCCGCCACATCGCGCGCTCGAACCTCGCCGACTCTTCTTCTCGGCGTGCACCGTGAAGAAGGGAAGCGGTATCTCCGAACCGTTGCTTTGCTGTGGAGACTTGCACGAGGGCGGCAATAAGGTTTCGGGCAGCGCATTCTGCGCGACCGCTTGTTGATCGCGACATCTACGTTTCGCGATCGCATCAACTCTGCGCTTGCTTCTGCTCTTCATCGGACCCATCCGTAAGTCTCATGTGTGATTGATAGACTTGTTTACATCCTGGTTTTCATATATTGTGAAGTACAATAAGTTGTCTGCGCTAGCGATCTTGCTTTATGCATCATTAGTCTTTTGCAATATTTGCCTTCTAATAAAATTTGGAATTAAAATATTGCCTCATTTTTAACATTCCGAAACCTTAGTGTAAACTTTGTTGCAACACAACTATGGTCGAGCTTCGATGCTATGAAACACGAGAGGTTTTCCGTCGAATTTCAGATGGCGACTAGAGCCAAGTTCGCTCATGTCTTTGGGGTGTGGTGGGTAATCCACCCACGATATCCGCTCTGATTGACCAAGATATGCGATTCGATAATGCGAACAACACCGCTCTTGGTCGCCTTCCGACCATTCCGCGATCGGCTCTATGATGTGTACATGGACTATAAGTCCGCCACGAGTTATGGGATGCACTAGAGCACAAATATGCGAGGCGAGGCGTGTCG
Organism: Ampelocalamus luodianensis; assembly: GCA_036346255.1. Classification (NCBI taxonomy): domain Eukaryota; kingdom Viridiplantae; phylum Streptophyta; class Magnoliopsida; order Poales; family Poaceae; genus Ampelocalamus; species Ampelocalamus luodianensis. The sequence continues at coordinate 24,454,830 of CM070621.1, forward strand.
TTGGCTCTATATGTGTGAGCAATTCTTCGACTTTACCATGGATGAGGCTAAGTCCATAGTTGGACAAGCTCATGATCTCCACTATTGGTTGGTGAGATTGCGCATCCGGGTGTGTGTTGCCTCCTAAGTTTGTGGTCATGGCATTGTCGCCAAACTTCCTGCTTCTTGGCGGATTTTGCCACTAGCTTGAAACACAAGAGGAAGAGATTTCATTGAAGATCTCATTGCCGCCTCGATGTGGAAGAAAAGGCAAGAGCAAAAGATGCACCCAGATTTCGGTCGAACAATGCAAATTTTATAGAGAAAAGATCATTGCAAAGAAGTACAAATCCAACAAAACGAACAAGACAACTAGCTTTAAGAAGAAAACTGAGAAAAAGGATATGAAGAACATCACCTGCTTTGTGTGTGGGAAAAACGGTCATATGGCGAAAGACTGTCATTTCCGCAAAAGCAGAGATGGTGAACAGCCAAAGAAGAAGGTCATCAACGTGATCATAGGCGAGGCCTCACTTCGGAGGGTATAGTAATTCTCCTGTTGTTTTTTCAGCATGTCAATCCACTGATTGGTGGGTTGATACTGGTGCTAATGTTCACGTATGTTCTGATATTTCCTTGTTTTCTTCTTACCAGGCAACAGGGGCTTCCTCCGTCATAATGGGAAACGGATCGCATGCTTCTGTTCTTGGTGTTGGTACCAGAGAACTGAAGCTTACTTGTGGAAGACCGCCCACTTGAAGAACGTGCGAAGATGCTCCTACAATAAACAAGAACCTCGTTAGTGGTTACATTCTATGTAGGGACGGTTATAAGCTAGTCTTTGAGTCAAATAAAATTGTAATGTCTAAGTTCGGGAATTTTGTTGGTAAAGGCTATGAGAGCGGAGGCTTGTTCCGCCTAAGTACTTTAGAGTCTTGTTATAATCAATGTTGCAATGGTTTAAATAAATGTGAGGCAAATATTTGGCATTCTCGTTTCATCATATTGGTTTTGATAGTATTGCTAGAATGTCCAGTTAGATTTAATTCCAAAATGTGAAATTGTCAAAGGATCAAAGTGCAGTCATGTGTGCAAGCAAAGCGACCTCGCAAACCCTTTAAGGGATTAGAGGACGAAAGAACTTGGCACCATTAGATCTTGTTCATTCAGATTTGTGTGAAATGAATGGATTGTTGACAAAAGGAGGCAAAAGATATTTTTAACTTTTATTGATGATGCAACACGCCATCGCTATGTGTATTTGCTAAAAACTAAGGATGAAGCTTTATACTACTTTAAGACTTATAAGGCCGAGGTTGAGAACCAACTAGAGAAGAAAATAAAAAGACTAAGGTCTGATCGTGGAGGAGAGTACATCTCTCATGAATTTTCTCAATTCAGTTCTGAGCATGGAATAGTCCATGAATTTACACCACCATATTCACCCCAATCAAATGGGGTAGCTGAGAGGAAAACCGCACACTAACGGACTTGGTTAATGCCATGTTAGAGAGTCTTTGGTATGCCTAAGACATGGTGGGGAAGCTATATTGACAAAGAACTTTCGTCCTAAACAGAGTAATCACTAAAAAGAGTGATATTACTCCATATGAGGGATGGAAGGGAGAAACCCAATGTCAATTTTCTGCGAACTTGGGGTGTTTGGCCAAGGTCAATATACCATTGCAAAAGAGAAAGCTTGGACCTAAAACAATCGATTGTATTTTTCTAGGATATGCTCATAATAGCACGGCCTATAGATTTTTAGTAGTTAAATCAGAAATTCTGAGATTATTGCTAACACAATAATGGAGTCTAGAGATGCTTCATTCTTTGAGGATTATTTTCCTATGAGAATAGCAGAGATACTTCACAAACCGAGAATGTTCAAATTGAAAATAATCAAACTTCAACTTCCCACCATCTCTCGAACCAATATGTGATATCCTCGAGGAGGATAACAATCTAGTCACGAAGCTCTTCGAGGAGCAAGAGACAAAGGGTTGAGAAACCTTTGGTGATGACTTTATTGTATACCTCGTGGATGATGTGCCAAAGACCCTTTCAGAGGCTTATGCATCTTCGATGTTGAGTATTGGAAAGAAGCGATCAGTGCGAGATGGACTCTATCATGGCTAATGGGACTTGGGAGATCACCGATCGTCCCATCGGTGCAAACTCAGAGGATGTAAGTGGATCTTTAAAAGAAACTAAGACTGATGGTACTATTGAGAAGTACAAGGCAAGACTTGTGGCCAAGGGTTACACCTGAAAGAGGAGAAGATTTCTTTGATACCTATTCTCCTGTCGCTGGACTAACCACCATCGAGTGCTCCTTGCGTTAGCATCCTCTTATGGTCTACATGTCCATCAAATGGATGTAAAGACGGCTTTTCTTAATGGAGAGTTGGAGGAAGAAATCTATATGGATCAACTTTGATGGTTTTGTGATTTACGACAGAAAATAAGGTATGTAGATTATTGAAATCCTTATATGGTCTAAAGCAAGCACCTAAACAATGGCACGAGAATTTGATAAAACTTTAACATCTGCTGGCTTTGTTGTGAATGAAGTCGATAAATGTGTATACTATCGTTATGGTGGGGGTCAAGGAGTGATCTTGTGCCTATATGTAGATGACATACTTATATTTGGAACAAACATCTGCGTAATTGACGAGGTCAAATCTTTTTATCTCGATGCTTTGATATGAAAGACTTAGGAGAGGCGATGTTATTCTCAATATTAAATTAATCAAGAACGAGGATGGGATCACTTTGAGTCAATCCCATTATGCTTTGAGAAAATCTTAAGCCGTTTTGGCTATGAGAATTGTAAAATTTCTCCAACTCCTATGATGCAAGCATTAAGCTTGAAAGAATCAAGGGTTAGGAAAAGATCAATTAAGATTTTCACAAATTATTGGATCACTTATGTATCTATCTGTGCCACAAGACTGACATATCATTTGTTGTGAGCAAATTAAGTCGGTTTACTTCTAACCCGGAGATGATCACTGGGAGGCACTTGAGAGAGTGTTGCGCTATTTGAGAGGCACAACCTCATACGGAATTCACTATACCGGCATCCTACGTATTAGAAGGATATAGTGATTCAAATTGGATCTCGATGCGATGAGATCAAAGCTACAAGTGGTTATGTCTTTACACTAGCAGAGCTGCAGTTTCATGGAGGTCGTGTAAATGACTATATTGACGAGGTCAACTATGGAAGCGTAACTTGTAGCACTAGACACGACTCATCGTTGAGGCCGAATGGCTTAGAGAGCTTCGTTGGACTTGCCACTGGTTGCGAAACCAATACCAAGCAATCCTAATGTCTTTGTGATAATCAAACAAAGGTTGATTAAGGTTACAAGTACTAAGGATAACATGAAGTCCTCCGGACATGTGAAGCGTAGGCTTAAATCATCGTAAAATTGAGGAACTCCGGAGTGATTACTGTGAATTATATACGTCCTGAGAAAAATCTGGCAGACCCTTTCACAAAGGGGCTAGCACGGAAGGCGATTTCCGTTGCGTCTATGGACATGGGAATGAGGCCCATTGGAGTTACAACTCAACAAGAACCCATACCTTTTGATCGGAGATCCCGTGACTTAGGCAATGGGAAAACAAGTTCATGTTGTAACAAGAGAGTATATATTCTTTGAATCCATGTCCTAATAGACAAATTACTCTCATCGTATGGAAGGATGGCATAAAGTCTTAATATATTCTGTTGTCCAAATGAGGAAAAGGTATTAGCCTGCAGGATACCTAGAAAGAATATACCTACTTGAGCCCAACTGTGAGGTCGCAGTCACGAGAATAGGGCATTCTCTAGAAAGCTCATGAGCGATAAGGAGCATGACCAAATAACGCTCCGCTTAGGCGCGGTTCTTTGACTCACCTAGTATCGCTTGAGATTTCAAGTGAAATCTAATCACAAAAAGCTGTGAATTCAAGGCATGGTCCATTCATCACCGTGAGAAGATGAATCTTGTCATTCTAGGTGCAAGTTCAACCGTGCACGGGACTTACACTAAAAGACGGTATATTAACAAGATTTCAAAGACAATATCTTTGATATCCTTTTTGCTTCTTGCTTTGGAATTGGTGGGGGATTGTTAGAAATTGGCCCATATGAGTGAGGCCCATTTTCTATAATTCCAAAGCATTTATGAGTTAGTACCATATTGCTAAGGCAAGGTGGAAGTGACCAACATATAAGGTGGAGTCCTTGCCACTCCTTGAAACATGTAACACATGGATGAATGAGGATGGCATGAGGAGGGCTCTGGCTAAACACACACACGCACGCACGCGCGCGCGCGTTCGCGTGCGAATATTTTCGCGTGAAAAATCGCGTGACTTGTGACTTGCGACGCGCGACCGTGCCGTGACGTGGCACGCCATTTGGCAGACCAAGTCCACCTTATTTTTGCTGAACCATGCATCTCTCTCTCTCTGTTTGAATGAGATTCAAATGTTTAAATTTCAGGCTTTATTGAGTGATGATGACAGCGATTACGATGGGTAAATGATCGTTATGTGAACGATTACGATGGGTAAAAGGTGGTTAAGTGTGTGATTACGATGGGTAAATAGTCGGTTAAGTGTGTCGATTACCGATGGGTAAATGATCGTTTAACTCATCGATTACCGATCGCATCTATATATGTCCGAGACGCCCGATGCATAGTGAGTACAAGAATAGCCTCCATTTCTTCTTCCTTCTAATCTGTGCGCCATCTGCGCGCTGTCGAACCTGCCGACTCTTCTTCTCGCGTGCACCGTGAAGAAGGGAAGCGGTATCTCGAACCGTTCTTCTGTGGAGACTTGCACGAGGGCGCAATAAGGTTCTGGGCAGCGATCTGCGCGACCGCTTGCCGATCGCGACATCTACGCTTACGCATCGCATCAACTCTGCGCGCTTCTGCTCTTCATCGGACCCATCCGTAAGTCTACCGTGATTGATAGACTTGTTTACATCCCGGTTTTCATATATTGTGAAGTACAATAAGTTGTCCGCTAGCGATCTTGCTTTATGCATCATTAGTCTTTTGCAATATTTGCCTTCTAATAAAATTTGGAATTAAAATATTGCCCTCATTTTTAACATTCCGTAAACCTTAGTGTAAACTTTGTTGCAACACAACTATGGTCGAGCTTCGATGCTATGAAACCCGAGAGGTTTTCGTCGAATTCCGTAGATGGCGCACTAGAGCCAAGTTCGCTCATGTCTTTGGGTCAGGTGGGTAATCCACCCACATGATCCGCTTCTGCTTGACCAAGATATGCGCTTCGATAATGCGAACAACACCGCTCTTGGTCGCCTTCCACCATTCTCCGCAGATCGGCTCTATGATGTGTACATGGACTATAAGTCCGCCACGAGTTATGGGATGCACTAGAGCACAAATATGCAGAGGCAGAGGCGTCGTTGGCTCTATATGTGTGAGCAATTCTTCGACTTTACCATGGATGAGGCTAAGTCCATAGTTGGACAAGCTCATGATCTCCGACTATTGGTTGGTGAGATTGCGATCCGGGGTGTGTGTTGCCTCCTAAGTTTGTGGTCGGGCATTGTCGCCAAACTTCCTGCTTTCTTGGCGGGATTTTGCCACTAGCTTGAAACACAAGAGGAAGAGATTTGCTTGAAGATCTCATTGCCGCCTCGATGTGGAAGAAAAGGCAAGAGCAAAAGATGCACCAAGACTTCCGGTCGAACAATGCAAATTTTATAGAGAAAAGATCATTGCAAAGAAGTACAAATCCAACAAAACGAACAAGACAACTAGCTTTAAGAAGAAAATCGAGAAAAAGGATATGAAGAACATCACCGCTTTGTGTGTGGAAAAACGGTCATATGGCGAAAGATCGCTATTTCAAAGCAGAGATGGTGAACAACCAAAGAAGAAGGTCATTAACGTGATCATAGGCGAGGCCTCGACTTCAGGAGGGTATAGTAATTCTCCCCGTTGTTTTTTCAGCATGTCAATCCACCGATTGGTGGGTTGATATCGGTGCTAATGTTCACGTATGTTCGATATTTCCTTGTTTTCTTCTTACCGAGCGTGCAGGGGCTTCTCCGTCATAATGGGAAGCGGATCGCATGCTTCGCTCTTGGTGTTGGCACGGTAGAACAAGCTTACTTCAGGAAGACCGCCCACTTGAAGAACGTCAGAAGATGCTCCTACAATAAACAAGAACCTCGTTAGTGGTTCTCGTTCTATGTAGGGACGGTTATAAGCTAGTCTTTGAGTCAAATAAAATTGTAATGTCTAAGTTCGGGAATTTTGTTGGTAAAGGCTATGAGAGCGGAGGCTTGTTCCGCCTAAGTACTTTAGAGTCTTGTTATAATCAATGTTGCAACCGGTTTAAATAAATGTGAGGCAAATATTTGGCATTCTCGTTTCACATATTGGTTTTGATAGTATTGCTAGAATGTCCAGATTAGATTTAATTCCAAAATGTGAAATTGTCAAAGGATCAAAGTGCAGTCATGTGTGCAAGCAAAGCACCTCGCAAACCCTTTAAGGGATTAGAGGACGAAAAGAACTTGGCACCATTAGATCTTGTTCATTCAGATTTGTGTGAAATGAATGGATTGTTGACAAAAGGAGGCAAAAGATATTTTTAACTTTTATTGATGATGCAACACGCCATCGCTATGTGTATTTGCTAAAAACTAAGGATGAAGCTTTATACTACTTTAAGACTTATAAGGCCGAGGTTGAGAACCAACTAGAGAAGAAAATAAAAGACTAAGGTCCGATCGTGGAGGAGAGTACATCTCTCATGAATTTTCTCAATTTGCTCGAGCATGGAATAGTCCATGAATTTACACCACCATATTCACCCCAATCAAATGGGGTAGTCGAGAGGAAAACCGCACACTAACGGACTTGGTTAATGCCATGTTAGAGTCTTTGGTATGCCTAAGACATGGTGGGGAAGCTATATTGACAAAGAACTTTCGTCCTAAACAGAGTAATCACTAAAAAGAGTGATATTACTCCATATGAGGGATGGAAGGAGAAAACCCAATGTCAATTTTTGCGAACTTGGGGTGTTTGGCCAAGGTCAATATACCATTGCGAGAAAAGAGAAAGCTTGGACCTAAAACAATCGATTGTATTTTTCTAGGATATGCTCATAATAGCACGGCCTATAGATTTTTAGTAGTTAAATCAGAAATTCCTGAGATTATTGCTAACACAATAATGGAGTCTAGAGATGCTTCATTCTTTGAGGATTATTTTCCTATGAGAATAGCAGCATTTCTTCAAACCGAGAATGTTCAAATTGAAAATAATCAAACTTCAACTTCCCACCATCTACAACCAATATGTGATATCTCGAGGAGGATAACAATCTAGTCACGAAGCTCTTCAGAGGAGCAAGAGACAAAGGGTTGAGAAAACCTTTGGTGATGACTTTATTGTATACCTCGTGGATGATGTGCCAAAGACCCTTTCAGAGGCTTATGCATCTTCTGATGCTGAGTATTGGAAAGAAGCAGTCCGTAGCGAGATGGACTCTATCATGGCTAATGGGACTTGGGAGATCACCGATCGTCCCATCGGTGCAAACTCAGAGGATGTAAGTGGATCTTTAAAAGAAACTAAGACCGATGGTACTATTGAGAAGTACAAGGCAAGACTTGTGGCCAAGGGTTACACCTGAAAGAGGGAGAAGATTTCTTTGATACCTATTCTCCTGTCGCTGACTAACCACCATCGAGTGCTCCTTGCGTTAGCATCCTCTTATGGTCTACATGTCCATCAAATGGATGTAAAGACTGCTTTTCTTAATGGAGAGTTGGAGGAAGAAATCTATATGGATCAACCTTGATGGTTTTGTGATTTCTGACAGAAAATAAGGTATGTAGATTATTGAAATCCTTATATGGTCTAAAGCAAGCACCTAAACAATGGCACGAGAAATTTGATAAAACTTTAACATCCACGGCTTTGTTGTGAATGAAGTCGATAAATGTGTATACTATCGTTATGGTGGGGTCAAGGAGTGATCTTGTGCCTATATGTAGATGACATACTTATATTTGGAACAAACATCTGAATTGACGAGGTCAAATCTTTTTATCTCGATGCTTTGATATGAAAGACTTAGGAGAGGCGGATGTTATTCTCAATATTAAATTAATCAAGAACGAGGATGGGATCACTTTGAGTCAATCCCATTATGCCGAGAAAATCTTAAGCCGCTTTGGCTATGAGAATTGTAAAATTTCTCCAACTCCCTATGATGCAAGCATTAAGCTTCAAAGAATCAAGGGTTAGGAAAAGATCAATTAAGATTTTCACAAATTATTGGATCACTTATGTATCTATCTCTGTGCCACAAGACTGACATATCATTTGTCGTGAGCAAATTAAGTCGGTTTACTTCTAACCCGAGAGATGATCACCGGGAGGCACTTGAGAGAGTGTTGCGCTATTTGAGAGGCACAACCTCATACGGAATTCACTATACCGCATCCTTCGTATTAGAAGGATATAGTGATTCAAATTGGATCTCGATGCATGAGATCAAAGCTACAAGTGGTTATGTCTTTACACTAGCGTGAGCTGCAGCTTCATGGAGGTCGTGTAAATGCACTATATTGACGAGGTCAACTATGGAAGCGTAACTTGTAGCACTAGACACGACCATCGTTGAGGCCGAATGGCTTAGAGAGCTTCGTTGGACTTGCCATCGGTTGCGAAACCAATACCAAGAATCCTAATGTACCGTGATAATCAAACAGTGTTGATTAAGGTTACAAGTACTAAGGATAACATGAAGTCCTCCGCACATGTGAAGCGAGGCTTAAATCGTCGTAAAATTGAGGAACTCCGAGTGATTATCGTGAATTATATACGCATCGAGAAAATCGCGCACTTTCACAAAGGGGCTAGCACGGAAGGCGATTTCCGCTGCGTCTATGGACATGGGAATGAGGCCCATTGGAGTTACAACTCAACAAGAACCCATACCTTTTGATCGGAGATCCCGTGACTTAGGCAATGGGAAAAACAAGTTCATGTTGTAACAAGAGAGTATATATTCTTTGAATCCATGTCCTAATAGACAAATTACTCTCGATCGTATGGAAGGATGGCATAAAGTCTTAATATATTCTTTGTCCAAATGAGGAAAAGGTATTAGCTGCAGGATACCTAGAAAGAATATACCTACTTGAGCCCAACTGTGAGGTCGCAGCTCACGAGAATAGGGCATTCTCTAGAAAGCTCATGAGCGAGATAGGAGCATGACCAAATAACGCCCGCTTAGGCGCTTCTTTGACGACCTAGTATCGCTTGAGATTTCAAGTGAAATCTAATCACAAAAAGTCGTGAATTCAAGGCATGGTCCATTCATCACCGTGAGAAGATGAATCTTGTCATTCTAGGTGCAAGTTCAACCTGCACGGACTTACACTAAAAGACGGTATATTAACAAAGATTTCAAAGACAATATCTTTGATATCCTTTTTGCTTCTTGCTTTGGAATTGGTGGGGGATTGTTAGAAATTGGCCCATATGAGTGAGGCCCATTTTCTATAATTCCAAAGCATTTATGAGTTAGTACCATATTGCTAAGGCAAGGTGGAAGTGACCAACATATAAGGTGGAGTCCTTGCCACTCCTTGAAACATGTAACACATGGATGAATGAGGATGGCATGAGGAGGGCTCGGCTAAACACACACACGCACGCACGCCGCTGCGTCACGATTTTCGCGTGAAAAATCGCGTGACTTGTGACTTGCGACGCGCGCCGCGCGCGGCGTGCACGCCATTTGGCGCACCAAGTCCACCTTATTTTTGCCGAACCATGCATCTCTCTCTCGCTTGAATGAGATTCAAATGTTTAAATTTCAGTGCTTTATTGAGTGATGATGACAGATTACTGGGTAAATGATCGTTAAGTGTGACAGCTACCGATGGGTAAAAGGTCGTTAAGTGTGCGATTACGATGGGTAAATAGCTGGTTAAGTGTGTCGCTTACGGTGGGTAAATGATCGCTTAATCTGCCGCCATTACCGCATCTATATATGTCCGAGACGCCCAGCATAGTGAGTACAAGAATAGCCTCCATTTCTTCTTCCTTCTAATCTGCGCTTGCATCGCGCCGCACGAACCTCGCCGACTCTTCTTCTCGGCACCGTGAAGAAGGGAAGCGGTATCTCGAACCGTTGTCGCGTGGAGACTTGCACGAGGCGGCAATAAGTTTCGGCAGCAGATCTCGCGCGACCGCTTGTCGCATCCGCGACATCTACGCTTTCGCGATCGCATCAACTCTGCGCTGCTTCTCGCTCTTCATCGACCCATCCGTAAGTCTACCGTGTGATTGATAGACTTGTTTACATCCCGGTTTTCATATATTGTGAAGTACAATAAGTTGTCCGCTAGCAAGATCGCTTTATGCATCATTAGTCTTTTGCAATATTTGCCTTCTAATAAAATTTGGAATTAAAATATTGCCTCATTTTTAACATTCCGTAAACCTTAGTGTAAACTTTGTTGCAACACAACTATGGTCGAGCTTCGATGCTATGAAACCCGAGAGGTTTTCCGTCGAATTTCCGTAGATGGCGCATCAGAGCCAAGTTCGCTCATGTCTTTGGGGCCGTGGTGGGTAATCCACCCACGATATCCGCTACGATTGACCAAGATATGCGCTCGATAATGCGAACAACACCGCTCTTGGTCGCCTTCGACCATTCTCGCAGATCGGCTCTATGATGTGTACATGGACTATAAGTCCGCCACGAGTTATGGGATGCACTAGAGCACAAATATGCAGAGGCGCAGGCGTGTCGTTGGCTCTATATGTGTGAGCAATTCTTCGACTTTACCATGGATGAGGCTAAGTCCATAGTTGGACAAGCTCATGATCTCCACTATTGGTTGGTGAGATTGCGATCCGGGTGTGTGTTGCCTCCTAAGTTTGTGGTCGGGCATTGTCGCCAAACTTCCTGTTTCTTGGCGGATTTTGCCACTAGCTTGAAACACAAGAGGAAGAGATTTGCTGAAGATCTCATTGCCGCCTCGATGTGGAAGAAAAGGCAAGAGCAAAAGATGCACCAGACTTCCGGTCGAACAATGCAAATTTTATAGAGAAAAGATCATGCAAAGAAGTACAAATCCAACAAAACGAACAAGACAACTAGCTTTAAGAAGAAAATCGAGAAAAGGATATGAAGAACATCACCGCTTTGTGTGTGGGAAAACGGTCATATGGCGAAAGACTGTCATTTCCGCAAAGCGAGAGATGGTGAACACCAAAGAAGAAGGTCATTAACGTGATCATAGGCGAGGCCTCACTTCGAGAGGGTATAGTAATTCTCCTGTTGTTTTTTCAGCATGTCAATCCACCGATTGGTGGGTTGATATGGTGCTAATGTTCACGTATGTTACGATATTTCCTTGTTTTCTTCTTACTGAGCAAGCAGGGCTTCTCCGTCATAATGGGAAACGGATCGCATGCTTCGCTTCTTGGTGTTGGCACGGTGAATGAAGCTTACTTCAGGAAGACCGCCCACTTGAAGAACGTAAAGATGCTCCTACAATAAACAAGAACCTCGTTAGTGGTTCTGCTTCTATGTAGGGACGGTTATAAGCTAGTCTTTGAGTCAAATAAAATTGTAATGTCTAAGTTCGGGAATTTTGTTGGTAAAGGCTATGAGAGCGGAGGCTTGTTCCGCTAAGTACTTTAGAGTCTTGTTATAATCAATGTTGCAATTGGTTTAAATAAATGTGAGGCAAATATTTGGCATTCGTTTACACATATTGGTTTTGATAGTATTGCTAGAATGTCCAGATTAGATTTAATTCCAAAATGTGAAATTGTCAAAGGATCAAAGTGCTACCATGTGTGCAAGCAAAGCAGCCTCAGCAAACCCTTTAAGGGATTAGAGGACTAAAAGAACTTGGCACCATTAGATCTTGTTCATTCAGATTTGTGTGAAATGAATGGATTGTTGACAAAAGGAGGCAAAAGATATTTTTAACTTTTATTGATGATGCAACACGCCATCGCTATGTGTATTTGCTAAAAACTAAGGATGAAGCTTTATACTACTTTAAGACTTATAAGGCCGAGGTTGAGAACCAACTAGAGAAGAAAATAAAAGACTAAGGTCCGATCGTGGAGGAGAGTACATCTCTCATGAATTTTCTCAATTCGCATTCGAGCATGGAATAGTCCATGAATTTACACCACCATATTCACCCCAATCAAATGGGGTAGCCGAGAGGAAAAACCGCACACTAACGGACTTGGTTAATGCCATGTTAGAGAGTGCCGTATGCCTAAGACATGGTGGGGAAGCTATATTGACACAACTTTTGTCCTAAACAGAGTAATCACTAAAAAGAGTGATATTACTCCATATGAGGGATGGAAGGAGAAAACCCAATGTCAATTTTCTCGCGAACTTGGGGTGTTTGGCCAAGGTCAATATACCATTGCAGAAAAGAGAAAGCTTGGACCTAAAACAATCGATTGTATTTTTCTAGGATATGCTCATAATAGCACGACCTATAGATTTTTAGTAGTTAAATCGAAATTCTGAGATTATTGCTAACACAATAATGGAGTCTAGAGATGCTTCATTCTTTGAGGATTATTTTCCTATGAGAATAGCAGCAAGATTTCACAAACCGAGAATGTTCAAATTGAAAATAATCAAACTTCGAACTTCCCACCATCTCTCAACCAATATGTGATATCACGAGGAGGATAACAATCTAGTCACGAAGCTCTTCAGAGGAGCAAGAGACAAAGGGTTGAGAAAACCTTTGGTGATGACTTTATTGTATACCTCGTGGATGATGTGCCAAAGACCCTTTCAGAGGCTTATGCATCTTACGATGTTGAGTATTGGAAAGAAGCAATCCGTGCGAGATGGACTCTATCATGGCTAATGGGACTTGGGAGATCACCGATCGTCCTATCGGTGCAAACTCAGTAGGATGTAAGTGGATCTTTAAAAGAAACTAAGACCGATGGTACTATTGAGAAGTACAAGGCAAGACTTGTGGCCAAGGGTTACACCTGAAAGAGGGAGAAGATTTCTTTGATACCTATTCTCCTGTCGCCAGACTAACCACCATCAGAGTGCTCCTTGCGTTAGCATCCTCTTATGGTCTACATGTCCATCAAATGGATGTAAAGACGGCTTTTCTTAATGGAGAGTTGGAGGAAGAAATCTATATGGATCAACCTGATGGTTTTGTGATTTCTGGACAGGAAAATAAGGTATGTAGATTATTGAAATCCTTATATGGTCTAAAGCAAGCACCTAAACAATGGCACGAGAAATTTGATAAAACTTTAACATCTCACTGGCTTTGTTGTGAATGAAGTCGATAAATGTGTATACTATCGTTATGGTGGGGTCAAGGAGTGATCTTGTGCCTATATGTAGATGACATACTTATATTTGGAACAAACAACTGCAGTAATTGACGAGGTCAAATCTTTTTATCTCGATGCTTTGATATGAAAGACTTAGGAGAGGCAGATGTTATTCTGAATATTAAATTAATCAAGAACGAGGATGGGATCACTTTGAGTCAATCCCATTATGCTGAGAAAATCTTAAGCCGTTTTGGCTATGAGAATTGTAAAATTTCTCCAACACCCTATGATGCAAGCATTAAGCTTCGAAAGAATCAAGGGTTAGGAAAAGATCAATTAAGATTTTCACAAATTATTGGATCACTTATGTATCTATCTGTGCCACAAGACTGACATATCATTTGTCGTGAGCAAATTAAGTCGGTTTACTTCTAACCCGTGAGATGATCACCGGGAGGCACTTGAGAGAGTCGAATTCTACATGAGGTACCATCTACCTAGCTTCTAAGCCTTACGATTTATTACTACATTGATGATCTTTATAGGTCTGTAATTATTAAACTTATAATTAGACGATATCGATTGAATCGAAAATGATTACTACATTGAGTATCTAAATATCTGATAATTATCTGAATGAATGGTATTAATACATTTGATCCGTATATCATTGTACTTATCAACTTTGTCACTAATCTTACATGATCTGACTGACGTCTAACATGCTTTCAGATAGTCGAGATCAATCCTTTTGCAGGTGAATGATGTAGAAGTATTAACATTTCATACGTCGATTTGCGAAATCTGTTACAATTCCAATGTAGATAGACTTTATGATGTCAGAAAAGGTACTGACTAGTAGCTGTACAGTAATCTGTTGCTAGCTCGGTAGTAGAACGAGATCAAGTATGTACGAATTAGTCAGACGTGATCGATGACTTTGAGCGATCAATGTCGACCAGCTTGCAGATCTGCGAGAAGACCTTTCGACTACGACCTGATGGATTCCTGCTTAGAGATTCGTATGAAATAGAGCTAGGTTGGACCACTGACCGGATCATAGCAGTGATAAGACTATCTCTTAATCGCAGTTTGACAGGATCGGAAATGTCATGCATGTGAGTAAGATGCAACAGCTGTCAATCTACACTTATGGTTCAACTGAGTAATGTTAGAGGTGAATCGGATGTCGCAGTGAACGACTGAGATTAGACTTAGCATGACATGTCGACATAGGGCAAGCTGAAGCTTCGCATCCGTTTGAGGCGCTGCTATCGTGCTGTCAGTCTCGCTAATCCTTGATGCTATCGTACTAGATCTTGACGTGTCATGGCAATAATGTTGATTGGACAAGTCATACTCGTATCTTCGTACACTGCACATCCTTATTGGAAGATCATATCTCGTTGCATTCGCGAATGAATTGGTAAGACCTATGGCTCATCGCTTTGAAGCATAGTTAATCTTGCTTGCATCATACTTGGAAACTTCCAATTTCGACATCTAGTATTAAGAGACGTTCGATACGCGTGAACTTGTACGCTGGTAATTGGCGAATAGACTCCGATTAGCTGAGCGTGATAACGCACATCTATAGTCATATTCGGCATTCGGAATGTATCGTCTCATTGATTGCATTATTACAGTTATCGAACGTTATGCATCTAGTAAGGTAGTTTATCACGATTCTGCAGTGTAGTAGTGTCAGTGACAAGTTGAATGTGCTTTAGGAATGAACTTGAACTGCTGACATGTACATATACGTCCATCTACGTGCAATCGCAAGCTAATTCCTGTCGTACGCATGAATGTATGTACGTGCTTAGATCTATCACAAGGTATATGTAACAATTTCATGATTTTCGAGTTGAAAAACTTGCGATCTGGAATGACTAAGTGAATACTGTTAAAGGAGCATGGACATCAGAGTACGTATTAGCACTCGCAACAGTACTGTTGATGGTATGCAATAGAGTCCTGGCCGTTGACTTGCATGCGCATGATCATGACAAATTGCAGTGCAGCTGCGTTTCTGACCAATCGTGAGTATGATACAAGTCACTTAGTAGATCATGCAACTGCACTTTGCATGAAGTAATATGTGATTGCTTTAAGGTTCTACATATGACCATAATTGCATGTAAGGATAGACAGTTGCAGCAATGTGCATCATTGTGTAATTGATGGTGATCAAAGAAAGTTAGTGAATGGCTAATTAGTGACAATTCAGTGTGTGCAATGTAAAAGTAGGTAAGAAGTATCAATCTGACGTCACTGTAAGAGATGAATTGGATATTTGAAGTATGCAGAATTGATTAGATCAGTGAGTCATGGATGCATGAAGATGAGTATCATACTGAATTGAAGGCACAGTGAAAAGCCAGAAGTTACATGATAGCATGCTAGATCAAGTTTTAGAATACAGATTCAAGATGCATCAAGTATATCAAGAACGGTGACAGTGAACACTGTAATCTTAGAGATGATGTAGTAGACAGGGATATGCTAATCGTTAGAGGATTGACTGATCTGAAGTGCAGCATTACGCATGAGAGATCGATCTGCACATGGTTACAATGAGGTCATTGCTGCTAATTGGCTATTAGTATGGAGTAATCTTAGATTATTGCATGAACTGTCGAGATCGTATGTCCAAAGCAACTATGACTACTGCAGATGATAGATGTCAGACATGTCGATATGACATAATAATCTTGTCATTCATTGAATCTCGATAACAATTGTAAGATATAAGTAGAAACTTTGTAGATTTCTATAATGAGATGGCAATTATAAATTAGAAGAATATGATTAGATACCACGTAAATTGAAAGTATAAGCACTGTCAAGATAATGAATTACTTAGCATGTAAGATTGGGCAGATAAAACCATCGTAATTTGTTATATAGAGGAATGCTAATGGATGAAATTTAGCAAAATATTGGTGAACTATGGATATGAACTATGATGATTGCAAGCTGTTCAATGGATGTAGTAAGTAGTACACTTTCAAAGAGTCAGTGAAACTTGGTCATAGAAAGCGAGTTCTAACCGCATTGATGCGAGAGACTTACTAATGTTCATTAATATGTAATAGTTAGAAGTTAACATCAATGCAACTAGGACATGAGAGTTGTATCTTCTAAGAATAGGATCAAGATGTATGGAACTTATTACAATAGCTATATAACTGACATGTGGTATCAAAATAGTAACATAATGTCGAAGTACAAACCATGGTAAATGTATTGGACTTGGTAGTGAAGTTATGTGATCTTGAATTCTAATTACTAGATGCGAATATATGATACATAGATGTATGTCTAATAATAGGGATCAATAATTAGCAATGAATTTGTAATGCTAAGATGTTAGATGAATAGATTAGAAATATAGACTAGGTAATCATGGCAGATCTACTTAAGTACAATCCAATAAGCAGTAAATTCAAGGATTCAGAAGAAAGAAATTGATGTACTTGCTGTAACATTTGAAATGATATTGAAGCAAGGTACTTGCAAGAAAATTTGATAAGATATTATTGAGTCAATTAATAGCTTATGTATGATGATATGTCAAAACTGATATATCACATGACAATTAGATTTATCATTGAAACTAGATATGTCAGAGACTAAGATATGGACATGAACAGTGATAGATCTATGGAATATCGAATTAAATTAATCATCGCTACAACTACATCGATGTAGCTGAGCAAGTCAACATTAGTCAAGCTTACGTGGCAGACGAATTATGCACTCTATGATTAAGAATTGTATCTATCGGACTAGCATGAATGCACTTTAGATATGACATCGTTGACTGAATGATATATATGATGGATTATATAGCTAGGATGATAAAAATGTTGACAATGGTTAATGCTAGTCGTAGTCTGATAACGAAGACTAACTACATGAATGATCTGAGAGATGACGACGAACATCAACGGCTAAGATTTTGATGTACGTTCATTGATCATGATTACACATTGAGTCATGTATAATTTAGGACTGAATGCAAGATACTAGGAGTTATGAACTTGAGAAAATTGAACTGAGTTGTCTCAACTGTGAACAATTGTATCACTAGATCTAGCAATACTTAAGTAGGTTAGACCAAGACTTCAAGGTCACAAATGTATATAATGATTATCACCTTACATGAGGCAATCATTGCAATGTATCAGATGCTAAGGTTGATATTCTAATCCATGTATGATATTCATGAGTTGCATAAGGATCAAGTCATAGATATTGGGAGATAGATACTAAGTGACTTACAAGCTAGCACAGAGCATTTCAAGCTAATGAGTCGACTAGACTGCACATAGATCTTTAGAGATTGCCATAGAGTTGCAATGTTCATTAGTTTACAAGCAGAATTCAGTTGTAACATAATCTAGTCAATGACATTATTCTCTGGTACATATGCTATACAGTGATCAATGTTGATTAACTTGAGTAATGATGAATCGAGATTGCTAGAATATATTAGATAATGAGTTAAAGCTACAACTTTGATCGGAATGAACTTGATGTCAATTATTAACATTATGTGACAATCTAGAGTGAAACCATGCAATTATGTAGATTCCAATCTTGATTGCATGACATGACATGTAACATGTAGATGAATCATGTCACCAGCAATGAGTTCGATCTGGTGAAAAATGTAATCTGCCAGCTGGACTGGAACATTGATAGGATGCATGCACTATGCAAGCAGGAATCATACTGATGAGTCTGAATACTTGCTGAATTGCAGACTGACTAATGAGAAGAACCATGCTCATTTATAGCATTTAAAGCCTTTTGTCAGTAACTAGGATGCGTACTGATGGTATTACTATAACTATATTATAAGTATGGAGACTCTATATTTGACAGTAATCTTATGATTCTGCTATTACCATCGAGCCAATGATAACTTTATTCTGATGCATAGACATATTGCTGGTCAGTGATGACACAGTGATGCCTATCTGAATACTGTAATCTGCATGATCGCATAGGCATCGCTAGACATGTAATGGTCAATGTGAAATACACCGAATTGGAGTTCGCGCCGAGCATGCTGCATATGAGTGAATAGCATATCTGTATTCAGAACATGGATCATCTGTGCAACAGACTAAGACGTTATGAGTTAGGTGAGCATTCAAGCTTGACTGTGCTAAGACGTCGATAGTAGTACCGATCAGAAGCGTTAGTTGTTGAATTAGATCATAGCTTGATTGACGCATAGGCGGATGGCTCTAGGCTACATGATCGCGTCCATTCATGTGCCATTCGATATGCATGTTTAGCTCGCAATGTAGCAAGGTGTCCTTAAGTGGCGATAGACTGAAGCTTCTGTAATTGGAATGCAAGCATTGGCAATACCAACAGTAGAGATTGTGATACAGATATCCTCATTGGACTCATGAGACTTCGATCAAGCAGTAGCCTTTGGACCATTAAGCTCATATTGCATTAACATGTTCATGAATCTAATGATAAGTACTTATTGATACTTGAAATAGCAGGATGGACCATTATGAACTGAAGTCATGACACGGAAGTTATGGACAATTTTGAAGACTGCATAAGTATGTCATGCACATTAATAGATATGTACGTAAACAGGATCGTACGAATCTGAGTCGATATGAAGAGCTAATCCTTGTGAATGCGATTCGTGATGCATCTGTAAGGTATGAACTCTATGACAGAAGGTCTAAGAGTATAGCGGCTATATAAGCATCTTGTTGAGATGCAGCATCCTCGTATCATGATTCATAGTCGTGTAGATCGTGTTGAGCATAGGACTTTATGGATATAGATGCCATGATTGCTGGTTTATCTCAAATATGGAGTCATAGTTGATGCTGTACTTTAGCATGAAGCTTAGCATGGACGTATCTATGAACTGATCTTTGAGCTATATACATAGACCATTAAACGCTTAAATGACGTGAGACATTCAGATGAGTACATTCATAAGCATATGGTTGCTGATAAGCATTGATTGTCATCAGAATTTATACTGATACTGCTTGATAGGCAGATTAGTATCATTAGTTGCTAACGAATTGAGTATAGCAATGTTAATGTTCACATATCGAATGTATTAAGAGTGTAGTAGTCATAACAGATGAGCGTCTGTTATAGTCATTGCTATCAAGTTAGCTTTAATCATTCAAAGTATGACAAGACATTGTTATCGGCATTGCTGTACGAAGTAGTAGCTGGATTGTGCATATTGCTAAAGAATTGTGAAAGTTATGAGCCGTATTAGATTAATGATAGCTACATTATTAGGAAGGAAATGACTAGACTAACAGTTGAATCTGTAATGGTATTCATCAGATTACAATCGATGCAGATACACTAAGTACTAATAATCGCATATAATTGGAATGCAGATTTATGATCATCAGTTGAATGCGTGCAAGATATGAATTAAGCATTTAGCATTTCTTGAAGGCGAAGCATCATGGTATTATCAAGATCTACGTAACTGAACATCGTAAGATACATAAGCTCATGAGTGAATACCATGATGTTACTAGGCAGTTAAATGGACAGCAAATGCTGCTAACACGAGTTACTATCTGATGCCAGTGATTGAGATAAGTCTAACTACTATGTCTCATAGTTAATCAAATTCGTTATGTCAATTCTAATGGATTAGTAATACATGAGGAAGACTATGGAATATGTCAGTTAAGATATAATGCATTTATATGTTGAACATAAATTAGATAATATGAATCTAACAATATTGCATATATGGAATTAACATGTGTCACGAAGTGCATTCCAGAGCGATGTAATTAAGAGCATGTGAAATTGACTGACTAGAACTCGAAACCTGGATTGTGATTGCACTAGGACATTTGAGATCAGTTTCGAGAGTAACACTGAGCTTGTGATCAGGCAAATGATCAATGAGATAGCATCTTATGATTCTGGATTGAAAGATACAAGTGATACACACGAAACAGTAAAGAATATGATACAATGAGCAAGACTTGTACTATGAAACAAGTATCGTAAGCATTCATCTGAATTATGAGAAGATTATACACTATGATGCACAAGCACATGAGTGAGCTCTTGGTCTATTCAGTTCAAGTCATTGAATGTTAAATGGACTATGATTGAAATGTCTATATGAAAGGAGCTGAGTAATCATTAGATCAAACCATAGTATGTATGGTATGAACTGCAGTTACTGCGAAAGCACTTGAAGACATGTAAGTATATCAGCTTAAATGTAGTTACATATTCAGTTGGAATGACAAGTAATGATAACTTGATCTGATGACTTGATATGCAAGGTTGATATATTCAGACTTAGGATACATTAGTCTAGACTATATTCTGATGCTATTGCGTTGAAGATGAGCAAATTAGTTGACATTAGATCAAATTGATGTTGAGAATGCTAGTCAAATGCATGTACATAATGCAAGCTTATGGCATGCAAACCGTGAGACAAGATCTCTTGATGATTCGATTGCTAAATCGACATTCGGCAAGTTAATGTTGAGCTTAAATGAATCTTATGAGTATGATGATCATGAGAATTCGAGTGTCTAAATTACGTAAGATCTCTGATCCTAATCAGCGTTCCGTACAGATGCAATAGCTATCGACCTAGGAAGTAACTCATCGTTATGTTCATAAGTCAGTTACGCAGAGTAACTATAATCTGATACTAGCATAGTGGACTGAAGATTAGAGCAGTAATCTGTAGATGACTGTATCGGTATTGCTCGATGAAAATCTGAATCGAACTGCATGCTCATGGATTGAGTCATATTGCATAGTAATGAACATGATTGACAACATCAGCGTAAGTGATGGAACTAGAGCATTGATCTGAATATAGTACAGGATTATCAGCTTGATCGATCAATGCTTACTTGATCGAACGAATTGTCATTCAGATCAGTGAAGAATTAGCATGATCAAGAATGTCACCTTAATGACCTACGTGGTACCATATTCATATACATGTTGAAATAGCATTGAACATACAATGATAAGTCATATGAGACACTTCTAGGATGGATAGTCAACTGAAGCATCAACCGTAACATGGTAATGCTGTAATGCATGAGACATCGATTGATCATGATTGAACTCATTGTATCTTAGAATGAAACGCATCATGAGCGTGAAGATGTACTTTATCATTCAGAAGTCGTAAGAGATGTAATGTGCTAGAGAGTGCACTTATGGATACTACACTTGTCAATGCAGTGTTAGCGAATGAGGTATAGATCTGACAAGTTGAATGCAATACAGTCCATGACGAATGTGAGATCTCATTGTGATCAATCAACTCATGCTATCCTGCATGTACTATGAGTAGACTTGGATCTCATATTCTGACTGATTAGCTATGCATTTGAGCAATATCGATCAATGAATTGAGTGTATGCTATAATGTATGTATGACATTAGTGTACAATAAGAGCTTATAAATACACGTTGAGTGAGTCATATGTATGATTTAGTGTAACAAGATGGCAATTAATGCAATGGTGTACATTGTGAACGTTGGTAATCTTCATTCTGAACTTGTGACGAATATCAGGTAATGCATTCATATTAGACAATAGCCTATTGAACTTATGAGATAATAATTGATGATTATGGTGTCAGAATGAAAATGCGTTCTATGGATAGATTTCAGTGTGATCTGGTAGCTTAAGTTCGGTAAGTACTAGTTGAGTTCAATCGTGACAAGCTTCTCAAATTGTCGATATGAACAGTATGCAAGTACATTCCATTAATCTTAGCATATGCTTAATATCAATTTGGACTGCAAGATGATATAATTGCGCAGACTCAGTGAGTCACATATTAGTACAGGCATATGAGTTGAGTGACTAATAGTGCAACGTATGCGATTGCTTATGGAGCGTACCAACGCTATCTGAAGCATGATTGTAATGTAATCTAACGTATGCGATGAATAGTGAGCTGATTGACGTTATGCAATCGATTAATCCATCGTGAGATATGTGAATTGCAATGGTTGTTGATTAAGTGTAAATGCAGTACATTTGAATGGTATAATGCTAGTACAATCAGAATTCGGACTTATGCTAGAGATTAGATCTAAGTTGGGTCGAAGCTATCATATCGATGTCGAGAAGCCTGGTTATGAAGATGGATGCCATAGTCTAATCAACAGACCTTATGACGGATCGATCTCCTTGAGATGAGCAAAAGAGTAACTAACATTCTGTAGAACTGATTCTTAGGATGGCAAATGCCATGTCGCATGACATATGATAAGTCTATATTCATGTCCAAGCTAGTACATCGTGATACATGATTGATATGCATATTTACAGTGCAGATTAGTAGGATCAATGAATCTAGCATCAATGAGTATGCACATCAGTCTGAAAGTCATTGTATGCATGGAATGTCAAGTTAAAGATCATTGT
Organism: Ampelocalamus luodianensis; assembly: GCA_036346255.1. Classification (NCBI taxonomy): domain Eukaryota; kingdom Viridiplantae; phylum Streptophyta; class Magnoliopsida; order Poales; family Poaceae; genus Ampelocalamus; species Ampelocalamus luodianensis. The sequence goes on from CM070621.1 coordinate 24,477,640, forward strand.
TATAACCAATAAATGTTTGAAATAACTATGGGAACTGATTCGATATGAAGACGCTAGAGTATTTGCAAAGTATATTCATAAGCATTGATATGCAGGTTGAGTACCATCTTGATGTATGAATATAGGTGAATATCGGAACTTGGAACATGATTCGACAGTGATTTCATTGTAATGGATTTCATGTAGCAAGCATCCATATTGATGACTCGAATAAAGCATGATGGTGATGTTGTACTATAGTATGCATCTATAACTATGAGATGCTGATGAATTGTCATCATGAATTCACAGTAATGCGATGATTAGCAGACTGCTTGACTAATTGCATTTTGCTAACATATTCCTGTTGAGCATTGAAGAGTTGCAAATATAGTTGAGAATTCAATCATTGTCATCCGTGAAACATTTACATAGCCATAGATTGTCAGATGCTAAATTATAGTATCAAATATTAAGATGGATAGACGTAAATTAGAACATAAAGTGAAGACTGAAGATACTTTAAGATATGCAAATAACTTGACATTCAAAGTCCTATTAATGCGAAAGTGAATGCACATATCGCTGATGATGTAGATAGGATAGCAATACATCGGGATATGTACCTAATGGAGGCATAGTAGCAAAGATTGGAATCGAATTTGCTGAAGTCCACTCGAGTATCTCGACTCGTTGAGACAATATATCCTAACGTGCTGCTTACATGACACTGATACGATGTACTGAACGCATTATAGAGTCAAGTTTCAAGAATGTCATGGGTTATAAACACTTGCTATGAACGCTATGTATTAAATATTAAAGATAATGATAATTAAGTAACTCGAGTTGAATGAATCATTATTTCTCAATTAAATCTATTAATTTTGTAAACTAATGATAGTGATCATGAAGATTGAAACAGGTTAAGCAGTTAAGTAAGATGATATATTGGAAAGATCCCAGAGTAGTAATGTTTGGTATTATGAAAGAGAGATTCTTGATTATATCCTAATCTCAATGTTGACAATCGATAATCTTACATTCTGTGAATTGAAGATCAATAGACAATGTCATTAAATCAAGTTTAGATGGGAACATCTCATGAAGTGCAATCATGATGTTCATCAATGTCTGATGAACATGTAGAGGATGAAACTTAACTTGGCGAGTCTGCGTATCTACGCCTAATTGAGACTATTGCTACACTTGGGAACAATCCATTATTTGAGAGTGAGAAATAAGTAAATATTTGGTCATGAAGGAATAGACAGAGTATGACTTATGATAAAGACTTTAATGCGAATGCGAAATTACAGTTTTCGGATTCAATGCTTAAAAAGTCAGGACAGATTCATATGTATTCTTATAAGCAGCCGAATGCAAATAAAATTATCACAGGTCTAAAGACTGAACGCTATGATTGTACATGAAAGGTGTCAACGATATCAAGAAAACTAAAACCTGTAGATCTTAAAGTTGAACAAGATATTTGTTGAATAGTAAGTCAATTAGATTTATGGTAAAGGAAAGTAATACCGTTGTGTAGTTCAGCGAATACCCTAACCGGTCCACCCCTGACTCACCACCAATCCGCGGCTGCTCTATACAACAAGAGCAGTTGACATCATGTAGATATTCAATCGAAACAGCAGTGTACCAAGCCAAGTTGGATAAACTAAATATGTAGTTGAGCGATTTCTGTATCTGTTATTTAGCACAAGGTTTTAGCCTTTACTTATCATCTAGTGAGGCAATGGACCAATTACCAACACTTGGCTGTCCACCTCTTTATCTCACATCTAACTCACTTTTATCAAGTATATTAGGTTATTCAACCTCCTAGTCTCAACCCTCAACCCTCTGCCAAAATCTATTGGCGTTTAGCCAATATTCCTTATCAGTATTTATAAATATATTGTGTGACAATGCCAAACATTCGCTATCATTTTATATAACTTAAACTTGCCAATGTGAATATGACCTACAAAGAATAGGTGGTTGTGAGTGTGTGTGGGTGATAGAATTTATCTAAGTATCGTGACATTCAAAAATATAATTGCAGTAACAAAGTAATTGACTTAAATATGATAATGAAATTAATAATACAAGTACATGAAATATAGGCTCAAAATGATAAAACGAATGCAACTTGCCTCCTTGCTCAAAGTCCTAATAAATCTATGCTTCTCCTGAGTCTTGTCTGGCGTTCTCCGGAGCTTGGTCGTCGAAATCGGTACCTAACGTAAAATAAAATAATCCAAATAAACTATCCGAACTCAACAAGGAGCGAGTTAGGAACAACATGAATTAAATAAACTCAAAATGATTTAAAAGAAAAAGGTGGTGTGGGACGGTAGGGATTTATTTGGTGCTCGATTTGGCTATATTGAGTTGAAAATGGGATTCACGAGCTCAAAGCGGTTGGAATGGACATATTATGTCGAATATGGGTTTAGATCGATAGTAATGGGTCTAATGAACAGTGTCGGGTTTGTACTGTTCACAACGGATTGTGTTGAATGAATAGTACTGGGTTTTGCATAGTGGGTTAGTGGGTTTCGGATGGACAATATTGGGCTGGGCTAGAATAGTGTTTCAAACAGTGTTGGGCTAAGCCCAACACCTAGTTGGGCCTTAGGCCAACTGGGTCAGGCCTAAAGGCCTGGCTTGTTACAGCCTAGGTTGCGTACGACTCAAAGCCGATGCACGCTCCTGCACACCTGAGCCGGGGAAAAGAAGCCAACGACAATTTCGACGGCTCTGGTGGCGAGTGGCGGTGCCGGGTGGTGCGATGAGTACCATTGTGACCTGAGCAACCCATTTTTGGGCTTTGCTTGGGCCATGGTGGTTTGGGATTGGGGTGGCGGCGATGGTGGCGCAAGGCTAGAACATGGGAAGATGATGGTGGTGGTCTGGTGGTACGGTGCTCTGGCCAAATTGGCCGAGGCTTGAGCATCAGTGGAGCGAGGGGAGTCTGACAGTGGGGTTGGTGGATCTTGGGGTGGCCTGTAGCGGCGTGGTAGTGTGAGCCATGGGTGGCGGCGAGCTGAGGGCGGTGGTGTTGGGCTTGGTGGTTGGGGACGGGTTCAGTGAGTTGAGGCGAAGCTCATGGTGCCGTCAATTGGACAAGTGCGTGGATGAGGTGGTGGATTGGGAAGAGGGCTCACTGGGGAGAAATAGGATAGAAACCCGCAGAGTTTAGACCCTTTCTTGCGTCATGTGGGAATATATAAGAGTAGGTCATAAAAGACACCCACGCAACCGGATAGCACGACCACGATGGAACGTTGCAAATTAGTTGGCCAGGTCTCTCCCATTTGAGACATGTAGTAGTACGATAGGGCGTAGCAAAATACGTTCGAAGACTGGTCCTTAATTGACTTGGGCGACTTTCCATAAAACCCATGGGTGTCGGTCATAGAAATGATGTGATCCCGTGCATTAACGTGCATCATCCAAACATCTATTTCGTCCAAGTCCAAACCAATTTTTATTTCATTTAACAAGTCAAACCATTTTACAAATTCCTATAGTAAAGACAATACCATAGTATCATCTTAAATCATAGTTGAATTTATGGCTAAATTCCCAAAGTAAATATTTTTGAGTTAAGCTTCGACTAAGCATAGAGTTTTTGCAACTAGTTCTAGTTCATACTAATGTACCAACTAGCTTTTAACTAAGGTATCAAAAGGGTGGTTGAATCAATATTCAAGTTTGGATGTACAAAGAAATTTAGGAATAACTATAAAGTTAAAACATAGATTTAAATTACTTGAATTTAGATACGCATGCAACAATAGTTTAAAATAGAATTTAAATAATTTAAAGTATTGGGATTCAATATGATCAAAGATGTAACTTTCCTTACTCAAATACTTGAGGATCTACTTCTTTGAAGTATTCGGGTATCTCGGAGTCGTCGAAATCTACAAGCGAAGACGAAGCAAATTCAAATAAACCCAACTGAATTCAAATGAACCCCAAATTGAATAATTTCAAAATAGAAAGCGATATCCTGATTTTAGATGAATTTAGAAATTTGAAGCACTCGAAACGGAGCTCGAACGAAGGAGAACGGGCTCTCGAAAGTTTTGAAATCACATGGTCAAAAGGAGGTTCGACTGGGTGGTTGGAAGGACTACCTGGTCGAAAGAGATCGAAAGAAGGCTTCGACTACCAGGTCCAAAGAAGGATACGGCTACTCAACGTAGTTGTAGGAGGGATACGACAACTCAACATGGTCGTAGGAGGCGAGAGAGGACAGGGCACGGGAAACTCACCAAGGCCGAGAGAGAGACTGGAGGAGGAGGTCGGTGGACGGCGGTCGGAGACGGCGCGGGCGCTCCGGTGAACTCTTCGGCGGCAAGGAGGTGTGCACCGTGAAGAGCACGATGAGGCGATGCCGGAGGTGGAGGTGTCAGCGGCGGAGGACCCTCAACAGTGGCGCAATCCCTGGCGGCACGAGTTTCGGTCGGAGTACTTGGAGCTCGCAATCCCGGCAAACAAAGCGAGAGAGAAAAAAAAATAGAAATGGGGAAAAAGGAAGAGGAAAGCGAGAGGCTCCATGGCTTCTATTTATAGAAGCTGAGGGTAAGGCGGTAGAGTGCTTGACGACATGGGTGCCTAGGCGAGGACGAGACGGGAGCAGGTCGGGAGAAGAAAGAACAAAGGGGGTTGGTGCGGCGGAGGACGGGCAATTAAATGCACTTGCTGTCGAGGAAGACGAGGGAGAGAATCGCGCCGGGGGGGATGACTTTGTAGCAGAGCTGATGGCATTTAATGCACGAGGACTTTTGCAACAGCCATGACGGTGACCAAGCGAGGAGGAGGCTGACAAGCGGGGCTAGTCGAAACCGAGCGGCTGGTCGAAACCGAAAGGGTGGTCGAAACAAGCAAGTGGTCGAACTGAAAGGGTGGCCAACATTCTCTGCCATATAGTGCCTGAAAAGGTGCCATCTTGATACTAGCATGGTAACTGTTATTGTAAGAAAACTCTGCAAATGGTAAACACGCATCCCAAGCTACTCCATAAACCAGTGCACATGCCCTTAACATATCTTCTAGTATCTGATTTACACTCTCTGTTTGTCCCCTAGTTTGTGGATGATAAGCTGTGCTAGATGCCAAATATGTTCCCATTGCTTCATGTAATTTCTTCCAAAATTTAGATGTGAACTGTGCTCCCCGATCTGAAACTATCCTCTTTGGAATTCCGTGCAAAGATACTATATTGGTGAGATATAACTCTGCTAATTTATTTTTCTCATAAGTTTATCGGATCGGAATAAAATGTGCCACTTTAGTTAAACGGCCCACAATCATCCAAATTGCATCATAACCTTTTTGTTTCTTTGGTAATCTGGTAATGAAATCCATGCCAATCTCTTCCCACTTCCAATCTAGTATTGGTAATGACTGTAATAACCCTACAGGTTTCTAATGATCTATCTTAATTTCCTGGCACGCATTGCACTGGGCTATATATTAGCTATTTCCCTTTTCATATCTTCCACCAGAATCCCTTTTTCAAGTCTTGATACATCTTTGTTCCTCCGGATGTATTGAGAATTGAGATGGGTGAGCTTCTTGTAAAATCAATTCCTTTAGCTCCTTGTTTGGAACACACAAACGATCTCGAAATCGTATTATTCCCTGTCCATCTTTGTTGAATTCCACTGGATCATTATTTTGACTATCTCCCATAAGTTGTTGAATTCCTTGATCTTCTTGCTATGCATGTTTGACTTGTTCTATCAGATTTGGTTGCATTTCTAAAGCTGATATTGACCCTTGCTCAACTATCTTCAAGTTCAATTGTTGCTAAGACTAACATTCCTGCATTGCATTCAAACTATGATATACTTTTCAAATGAGTGCATCTGCCACAACATTTGCTTTTCACGAATGATGCTAAGTATCAAGATCATAATATTTGATTAATTCTAACCATCTTCTTTGTCTTAAATTCAGATCTGGTTGAGTAAAAATGTACTTCAAGCTCTTATGGTCAGAAAATACCTCACAATGATTTTCCAACAGATAATGTCTCCAAATTTTCAAGGAATAAACCACTTCTGCTAATTCTAAGTTATGTGTAGGATAGTTTTCTTCATGTGGTTTCAGTTGTCTTGAAGCATATGCTACAATTTTTTCATCTTGCATCAGTGCACAACCTAACTCTTTCTTCGAGGCATCACTATAAAGTTGAAAATCTTTTTTAGGGTTCGGAAGTATGAGTAGTGGAGTAGTGGTCAATCTGATTTTTAACTCTTGGAATTTTCTTCACATTTATCTATCCACAGATATGAATTGTCTTTCCTAAGAAGTTGAGTGAGTCAGCGAACAATCTTTGGAAAAATTTCAATGAATCTGCGATAATATCTTGCCAAACCTAAGAAACTTCTGATCTGTCACAATTTTTGGATGTTTCCATTCTTTACTGATCTGACTTTTTTTGCATCAACTTTTACTCCTTCTGTAATAATATATCCCAAGAATGAAACTTCTTTCATCCAAAATTCACATTTTGGTAATTTTGCATATAATTGATGCTCTCTCAATTTGGTTAAGGCTAAGTGTAGATGTTGCTTATGTTCTTCTTCACTTTTGGAGTATATCACTATGTCATCCACAAATACCACAACAAACTGGTTCAGATATTCCATATAAACTTGATTCATCAGGTTCATGAAATAGTCTGGTGCATTGGTTAAACCAAAAGGTATCACTGTCAATTTAAATAATCCATATCTGGTAGTGAAAACAGTCTTTTCTTTGTCTTGTTCTTGAATCTTGAGTTGATGATATCCCGATCAGGGATCAATTTTTTAGAATACCTTGGCTACCTTCAGCTGATCAAACAAATCATCCATTCTTGGCTGTGGATACTTGTTTTTAATAGTTACTACACTCAAGGCTCTGTAGTCTACACACATTCTCAAACTTTCATCTTTCTTTTTGGCAAACAACACCGATGCAGACCAAGATGAGACACTAGGTCGAATGAAGTCTTTTTCTGCCAATTCATCCAACTGTTTCTTGAGTTCTTTTAGTTCACTAGCTGCCATTCTGTATTGAGGTTTAGTCACAGGGTTGGTTTTAGGAATTAATTCTATGGCAAGTTCAATTCCTCTGTTTGGTGGTCTTCCGGGCAATTCCTCGGGAAACACATCTAGATATTCCTCAACTACTGATATCTGCATTGTGGCTTTTGAAATAACACTGTTAATCTTTTTTTTTTGTTCTTCAATCAAAGAATGATCTGTTGTAACTGAAACTTTGTGGCCTTCTGTACTTTTCAGTGTTATTGACTTCCTCTCACAATCAATTGTTGCTTTATACTTTGATAACCAATCCATTCCCAGAATAACATCTATTCGTTTCATCTCCAATAATAGCAATTTTGTTGTGAATTTGACATCTTGGATTTCTAGGTTCAGTCCACTACACTTATACTGAGATTTCATTTTAGTACCGGGTGTTTGAAACACATAGGGATTTGGTAAAGAGATGAAAGGCAAACAACTCTCCATAGCAAAATCCAAAGAATGGAATGGGTAGCTCCTGGATCAAATAGAACTAAAGCTGCTCTTGCATGAAGTAGAAACATACCAATAATAACATCAATGGCTTCAGTTGCTTCTTTGGTAGTGACATGATTAATCCTGCCTTGCATTGGTGCCGACGTTGGTCGTCCTCCTCCTAAGAATTGAGCTGGTCTCCGGAGTTGTCCTCTAGGCTGCATCATTCCTCCTCTACTGACTTGCATGATTGGTGGAGTCTTATTGGCCTATGGTTGACTCTTTGCTTGGTCTTTGGTTTCATCTGGTGACATATTCTTCAGTGGACATTGGCCTTTGAAATGGCCAGGCTGTCCACAATAATAACAATTTGAAGATCTCCGTGGGCATTCCCTCTGATAATGGTTCCCTCCACAAGTGTGACATTGAACAATAGCTGGCCAACTCCCACTGTATGGCGGTTTTGGAACTGGATTCATTGGTGGTCTTGGCTGGAATCGGAAAGATGGTGTTGGCATCATCCTTCCTCTTGGTGCACTTGATGTAGGTGCCATCTGTTTTGCTCTTCTCTTTCTAGTCTCCTTCAATTCTCCTCTGGCTTGTTCTGACATAAATAGTTTATTCACCATTGATGATAGATCACTAAAGTCAAGCGCTGAAATATGGAATTTTAATGACTTTTGCAATCCTTCAGAAAATTTTTCCATCTTCTTTGCTTCAGAGTCAACATTTTGTGGGGCATACCGTGCCAATTGATTGAATTGGTGTAAGTACAAGAAACTCTCAGCGCTTAGCGGCAATCACGCCCGAGGGAACGTGTGCCTTAAGGAATGCTTCCTTGAACTCTGTCCAAGGTATATCCCTTTCTGGATGAAGTGTTTGATGATTCATCCATCAGGCTGCTATCTGTCCTTGCAATTGGTGTGAAGTAAATAAAGTCTTCTCCTTATCATTGCACTGAATAGTGTCTAATTTTCTTTCTGTATCTCTTATCCAGTCATCTGCTGCTGAAGGCTCTGGTGGTGTTGAAAATACTGGCGGCCTTGTCTTCTGGAAATCTGCCCATCTAAATACTAGGGTTGTGCCTCCATAATTTGTTCCTAGATATGGTCCAACTGGCGGTCGTGTGGCTATTTGTTCGAGGAGTCTAGTGTGTTGTTCCATCATTCTAGCTTGGTTTTGTTCTACCTGAAATATGTTTCTTTCCATCATTGTCATTATTTCTGCCATGCTTGGCTGATGTTCTACTGAATTGGTCTCACTCTGGTGGTTGTTGACGTGACTCCTAGTTCTTGTCCCTGACATCTCGGGAATGTACTTATCCAGCGGTTTGAACAAACACAGAAAGGTGAGTAAGATTAAGACTTAAGTTAAGTGGAGAAACAATAAAGTAAAAATTAAGGAGAAAAGAAGGAATTGAATTTTGACAAGGATGATATACAGGTATTGGTAGAAAAAAAAAGTTATTAATATTTCACATAATTCAATTATTTAGTTTACACAATTTGGATCACATACTACTTAGAGTATGTTATACAACTTGTCTTACAACCAGAAACCGACTACTACTAAGGTTACTTTAATCTACACAAGTCTAACGTTTTCTGTCGACTTCAGGGAGCCACTTCATTCTTCGCCGAAAGGTGGATTGTTGGTGGTGTATATGATCTTCTCCATTGGTTCCTCCTCATTTTCTTCATTCGTCCTAGACCCTGGTTCTCTCACCTTCTCTTTTTCCTTGGAGTGAGCAGACGATCCTCGAAACAGACGACGAAAGTTGCGTGCTACATCCATTGGGTGAGGGCGAGCACCTAGTGGTTTTGGTGGATGTTCCTCTGTTTATTGGATCAAAGGGTCAGGACTTTCTCCACAGCTAGATTCTGTTCCCAAATCAAGCATCTCTCAGCAACGTAGTTCCCTCCGCAGTATATGTACCTCTTGCCTTGACAAATAGAGTTCTCGATGCATTGCCTGATACTCATTTAGAGTTCTTGCGTAGAGGGCTTCTTGGGAAACAATATGTGTGGCGGCTTCATGTAATCGCCTGTCTTTGTCTTCCTTAGGTTCAGGCACAAGAACACTGTGCACATCATGTCCTTCTTGTGGTATGAGTTGGAATTCTGAGTCTTCAAACTCCTCATCATAATGTTGACGGAGGTGCAGAACCGCTAGTCTTGCAGCATGTTGTATGGCATCCATTTCCTTGATACGATAACCTACAAACTGACATTCAACATCGGGTCTGTAGGTTAATGTAATTAGGGTTACCCAAGCCTTCCACTTGTAACGTCTTCCATGGATCCACTGTTCCTTAGAGTGAAATATGGGAAAATTCCATATAGTTGCCCCCACATATTGTTGCATCCTCCAAAGTCTTGCATCCCATCCTCTTAGTTGCGTAGGGTTTGATTAGGTGTTAGGCATCTTCTTTCTGCCAAGCGAAAGGTTGAAATTAGTTAAGAGAAGATAAATCTTTTGTAAAAGCAAACCAGATTTTTAAAATTTAAAGTTAAGATGAGGCAACAATTAAGGAAGGAAAAGACAACATTTATTACTTAAATTTTTGTTTTGGAAATCCTTTTGTAGTTTTTGAAATTAGAGTTTTTGAAGGTCTTCATTTCCTAAATCCTATAACTACGGTCAAGCTGTACTCTGATACCACTCTTGTAACGACCACATTTCTGAGATCGTTAAACTCTTCACAACCACCCAGGAAGTATAGTTGCAAAGTAAGAAATAATATCACTAGCGAACTTACGCTTACAAAAAAAGGCAAACTTTTATTACAACAGTTAGGTCTTAACAGCCAGTTTGGACACGGGCACAACATGCAAGCCCAAAAATAATATATTATAACACAAAAGTACTTCTGAGCCACACGCACGCCCGAGCATGATTGAGACCTAGTACCAATAGCCGTCACCGTCCAGTGGTTCCTCCTAATCATAAAGATCACCTGTTTCTTTCCAAAGTTCTTCTGTTGATGATTAGCAAGAATGAGTACAACAATACTTAGCAAGTTGCATGGGAAATTCTATTTAACTACTTGCCAGGTTTATCAAGTGATTGGGATAGTTTTACCATACCAGGAGTATGTGGATGCATTACTTTGAGTTGAAAGTGATTTAATATTAAAATAATAAAACAATATTAAATATAACAATAGGGGTTTTCAACATCTGCATTTATCAACTTAACATTTGTAAAACTCTACTTATGCCTAATATATTAGAATCACCCATGAAAAACCGGAAGCACGGCGTAACCAAATACCATTATTTATACTCTACAGAGTTGCCCAACTTATTCACAAGATACCTCAAACTTATACTTTCAAGTTATATACACGCAGCACGATAGCGTACGACTGAGTTGAGATAACAAAACATTTTCAATTCTCAATCTTTTTAGCCTCTACCCGGTAGGTTCAAGGTCAATACAACCATCGGGAAACCACCGGCCAATGGTGGAGTGTGCAGTCCGATGCTGGCTGGTCCATACCGTTGTGTAGTTTAGCGAATGCTCTAACCGGCCCACTTCTGACTCACCCCAAATCCACGGCTACTCTATACAACAAGAGTAGTTGACATAATGTAGATATTCAATCGAAAGAGCAGTATACTAAGCTAAGTTGGATAAATCAAACCTGTGGTTGAGCGATTTATGTGTCTGTTATTTAGCATAAGGTTTTAGTCCTTACTTGTCATCTCGTGGGGCGATGGACCAATTACTAACATGTGGTTGTCCACCTCTTGATCTTACCTCTGACTCACTTTTATCAAGTATATTAGGTTGTCTAACCTCCTAATCTCAACTCTCAACTCTCTGCCAAAATCTATTGGTGTTTAGCCAATATTTCTTATCGGTATTTATAAATACATTGTGTGACAATGCCGAACATTCGCTATCATTTTATGTAATTTAAACTTGTCAAGCTGAATATTGCCAACAAAGAATAGGTGGTTGTGGGTGATAGGATTTATCTAAGTATCATGACATTCAAAAATATAATTGCAATAAAAAAATAATTGGCTTAAATACGATAATAAAATTAGTAATACAAGTACATGAAATATAGACTCAAAATGATCCAACGAAGGCAACTTGCCTCCTTGCTCAAAGTCCTAGAAAATCTTTGTTTCTCTTGCGTCTTGTCCGGCATTCTGCGGAGCTTGGTCGTCAGAGTCAGGACCTAACGTAAAATAAAATAATCCAAATAAAATATCCAGGCTCAACAAGGAGTGAGCTGGGAACAGCATGAATTAAATATACTCATAAACAGTTAAAAGAGAAAGGTGGTGTGGGACGGTGAGTATTTATTTGGTGCTCGATTTGGCTAAATGGAGTTGAAAATGGGATTCATGGGTTCGAAACGGTCAAAAAGGACATATTATATCGAAAATGGGTTTAGGTGAATAGTAATGAGACTGATAAACAGTGTCAGGTTTGTGTTGTTCGCGACGGATTGGGTTGAATGAACAGTAATGGTTCTGGGCCGTAGCCTGTGTGTTTTGGATGAACAGTATCGGGTTGGGCTAGAATAGTGTTTTGCACAGTGTTGGGCTAAGCCCAACGCCTAGTTGGTCCTCAGGCCAACTGGGCTAGGCCTAAAGGTCTAGCCTGTTGCGGCCTAGACTGCACATGGCTTAGAGCCAGTTTACACTCTGCACACCCGAGCCGGCGAAAAAGAAGCCGACGGCGCTTCTGGCAGCGAGCGGCGGCGCCGACTGGTGCGGCCAGCACCACCGTGGCCTGAGCAACCCATTTTTGGGCTTCTCTTGGGGCATGGTGGTTCAGGATTGAGGTAGCAGTGGTGGTGGCGCAAGGTCGGAGTAGGGGAAGACGGCGGTGGTGGTTCGGTGGTGCTCCGACCAAACTGGGTGAGGCTTGAGCATCAGTGGAGAGACGGGAGTCCGACGGTGGGGTTGGTGGAGCTTAGGGTGGCATGTAGTGGCGTGGCGGCAAGGCTATGGCGTGCGGCGGCGGCGAGCTGAGGGGGTGGTGTTAGGCTTTGTGGTTGGGGATGGTTTAGTGAGTTGAGGCGAAGCTCATGGCGTCATCAATTGGACAAGGACGTGGATGAGGTGGTGGATTGGGAAGAGGGCTCACCGAGGAGAAATTTAGGCACGGCAGAAATGCATATGCATATGGCTCGGGATTGGGTGGCTTTTATAGCCAGGGAGAGGCGGTGGCGGCAATTCCTGCTCTTGGGGCGGCAGGGCGTGTGTCAACGAGGTGGATTGTAGGGAGGGCTTGGCACTGCACAAGGGACGAGCTAGCGGCAGGTGGTGGCACGTGAGGGGCTGTGTCTCACTGGTGCGGGCACGCGAGCTGGCGAGGACAGTGGCGGCAAATGCGGGGCATCGAGCAGGTGGCGAGGTGGGGAGCGCAGAGCAGGGCGCTGGTGGTGGCATGCGGCGGGCGAGCTGGTGCACACATTGATGGCTCGAGAAAGGTGACCGGTGAGGTGGCGCGGCACTGGAGGCGGTTTGGCGCGAGGGCGAGCAGCAGTGGAGCACGATGGCAGCCAAAAACTACAAAAACTTCGAAACTCTGGAATTTTTGGGTTATTTCATTAGTAGTGTTTAGCGTGTCTTGAGACCATCATCTGATGGTCACGGCTCGCAAGGATCACGGCCGGCTGGTGTTCAGGACGTCATATGCTGTCAGGTACGATATGATTCTTGTGCGACAAGGAGCTTGATTGAAACGAGAGTGGATGAGCATTTTTACTTCACTCGGCAGCGGGATCTAACACAAGTTTGAAGTTGAGAAAATTGGATTGGACTAACAGTACGATACATCCATTTCCAGATTTGCCATGATAGGAAGAGTGTTTGCTTGGCTACCTTGTGGAAGCACAGTAAATTGAGACGCCAATACGATTGTAGAACTTTTCACCATTTGATCATGAACCTTACCCATGCAGGTTCGTAAGAGAATAAGAGATCGCTATTTTCGGGGTATATATTCAGTACATAAAAAGGCTGCTTTGCATTTTTGTTCTGTTCCAAAAGAAGCACAAAGACATTGGTTATGTCCAAATCCAAAAGCAGCATCCATTAATAAGTTGCCGATAACTAGTGACAAGTTGAGAACATAGTTGAGGATTGGCAGCAGGTTGATGCACACTAGCTTTTTTCTTTTTATTCAGATCGTAAGAGTATTGTATACATAACTGAAGACAGTAATATTACACCAAAATGTACAGTCTTGAAATGTCCCAGAACGACAAACATCATTATTTCCTTGTCTATGCTGCACAAGCATACCACCACGACGAATTCCCTGGCTATTGTTTGTTAAACAGAAGGCTGAATTCCAATGATACCTGCAAGTTATTGACAGAAGCATACATAAGTCCCATCACTATACTATATCAGAGGGATCATTTATGCGAAGCAACGATTTCTTTATTCGGTTGCTTTGTATTGATATTTCTGTCAGGTTCTTTCCTACAGTTCAAAAACTAAAAAAAGGGTTGGCATTTACCGCATCCAATTCTGGCTCCTGCATTTCCTGTTGATTTACTGAGTTCATGGCCGCCTTCAAAATATTAAAAGAACATGGTCAGGAGCAGTAAAAAAATATGGATGCCGCCCAATGTTATATTAAGATTGCAATATATAATAGTCCATGAATCCGATAGCTAACAGTGCTACAAATGTTCAAATGTTCAGTAATCTGAAGTTTACCAATTGTTACAGAAACAAAGTGAAAACAAGGAGGGAAATGTGTTGATGTTTCAAGTGCAGCAGAGCAAAGGTAAGTTTGAACAAAGTGCAAAGAAAACCATTGGATGAAAACATTGAATGGATCATATTATCATACTCAATCAATAAATCGAATGTAAAACTGGGGTCAAATAAACAAGATTTTTTTTTAAAAAAATTCTAGCATCCAAATGACTTCTGTTGTGAATTGAATCATGTAGCAGGATATGTAACCATGTAAGAATACGACACCTAACATGCCACTGTTTGACAATTGAGGAAATGGTATATCACAGATTATGTCATTACAAATGCTTTTCTTCCGCCACTATCACAACATTTGACTGCTAAGTCTTAGCTTGTCATTAACAGAGTATGAGATCACATCAAGCCTATGTTATGTACAAAACAAAAACAAACTTTAAAATATTGACTAGTAGTTCATGGTTTTCAAGTGTTGCATGGCATAACTGGTATGGTAATCCTGTAATGTGGCACTACACTTGCCTAGTGAATTATGCCCTACTGCATCGCACCATAATAGTCATAAACTAATAATAGGCTTGAACAAATCCCAGATTAGTTGGATATGGTATGCCCAAATTAGCTGAGTATGATTTTACCTTAAAGTGGTTAGCATTGTCATGCAATGAACCAGAGTTTTAGCCATACTAAAGGTTACGGAGTAACAGGAACAAAATTCAGCAATTAGTCAGAACCCAATGTCACCCATAATCAACCATGATACTATAATAGCCATGAATTGAATAGGATAAGATGCTCAAGTAACAAGCATTATGATATCAATATTAATATCCACAATAACATCTCCAGTCAGCAGTTGGCAATGTCTCAGTTACTTGCTCCACAGTGAATCTTTTTTTTCTGAAAGAAGATGTTCCATCTACATTATTACTGAATATGTATAGAAAGGAAGAGTAGTCTTCAGTTTTGCAAGAATTATAACAATCTTCCAGTGGTGATATTAGAATGCTTACCCCTCCCTAGGTCATCAGGATCAGCATGAACAACAACTGCCCTTCCCAGTATGGAATGAGGCCCACTCAGTGAAATCTTCATAAAGCAACAGAAATGGATTACCAGTGGATCAAAATTAATACTAAGATGAACAAGCAAATATTTTACATCCTTCAAGACAATGGAACCTGTAAGTCCTTTATGAAGACTTCTGCAACTCCTGAAATAAGTAACTGGTGTATTAATAAAATACAGGGATTACTTCATAAAGACAGTAACTTATTATCCCTAGTTGCCTAAAGGGTCATAGAGTAGGCATAGAACTAACCATCATTGTTGGCTCGTATGTTTCCCAGGTCGCCCACATGCCGTTCATCATCAAACGGTGCTCCATGGGACTTATTTTGAGGATTAAAATGAGGTCCTATTAAGCAAATATATTTGATCAGCACAGCACAGAATGTACACACAGCGGACTTTTCCTTCTCGAGAACTTAATCCTTATCTTTAGAATATGATGTTTGCAAGAAGTTGTACAAGATCCCTTGATCAAGTTCCATATGTATGTAGCTTAAATTAAAAGGATAACGTGTTACTCTTACTAAGTAAAGTTGTAATCTCAGCTCCAAGAAATATTTTTAAAAAACAGGCCATTACATAAAGAAGACTCCGAAATCAAAAGTCCAAAAATGCACTGAAAAAATATACAATCTCCTAAGAACATACTCACTGTCCTATCTATTGGTAGGATGCTAGTAGACTAATCTAAAGAGGGCAATAGCCAGTAGTCCAATACGATAATTAGAAGGAACAGACTATTCCACATTGGAAATCATTTCCCAGCCAACGTTGAACTCGCACTATTCTCTGCAAGTTTAATGCAAAGTGATCACTCCCATTCCATCAACAGCTGCTGAAGTAGTTCCATTCGCCGGCAAAGGTGCAGTTTTCCATAGGCAAGATGAATGTGTCGCAAGATAAGACATAGCAATTTCTGTAGTACACACATACACACATATATTTAGAACCGACAATTACGCACAGGGCACTTGTTTGGCAACTAAACCTGACATTTTGGCCATTCCTCACTGCAGAGTTCAATTTGTTAACGAATTACAATCCCCGGAAATCCTTTTCCTCGTATGTGCGTTTGGATCAGCACTGACTAGACAACTGAGCTTAAATACCACGCTTCCCTTATGGTAGTGAATCTAGTGATGTGAATTCTACTTCTACCTAATGGAGTAGTTGAGTCACCTGCAGGGAACTAGGGAAGTATTCACAGTTGCAATTCCCTATCTTATCTAACACTACCCCAATTTGACAGCCTAAATCACAAACCAAGCAACCGTGATACGCAAAGAAGGCAACGAACCGGTGGAGTTGCAGCCGTTGGTGGTGTCACCGAAGGCGTGGATGTGGAAGCCGTGGAGGCCCGGGGCGAGGCCCGTGACCCTTCCCCTCACCTCGGTATAACCTAACCAAATTATATCAGTTTTATCAGCGAGAAGAGGTGATTTGGGATGGCTGTAGACTGTAGAGAGCACAGAGTATCGAGGAGGAGGTATATTACCGGTGGAGGGGTCTTGGAAGAAGTGGAGAGCGCCGGCGACCGTGCTGTTGGCGCCGCTGCCGCCGCTGATGAGGGCTACGCCCTTGAGGCCGCCGGTTTTCCCCGCCATGTCCTGTGCGTCTCCCTCCGCCGCCTCGGCACACTGGTATTTCGGCTCCCCTCTGCCTATCCTTTGTGGCTGGCTTGGTTTATCACCCCTTCGTCGCTTTGTCCGGTGCCGACGAGACAGATTTTTGTTTACATTTGCCTTTTTTTTCAATGACGAGAAATTCACAAAGCGTGTATGTACGGGCCATGCATATGGCTGATCAAATAAAATCTGAGTATGTCACATGACAAGTGCATAAAAGAAGAACGGCCCCTCTCGTGTCGCTTCCACGGGCGAACCTAGAGCCAACCTGCTCAGCTCCAACAGCCACCCGCCGCCATCTCCTTATCGACCGTCGTCGAGGCTCTAGTATCGTAATAGATATGTCGCTCAAATTTTATCATAACTGTGCCGGACACATCTAGAACACACCAAGCGTGCCATCGGCGTCGAGACCAACAAGTCGCAGAAATCCGCTATAACAGAGAGCCCTCCTCACTTCTGGACCCGGAGCCCCCATCTTCCCTCCCCAGCCCTTGTCACTATACAAGCCGCCGGTTCAAAGTGCTGGCGTGGTTTCGAAGTGTAGATCGGTGATTTGAGGAGTAGCAGGGCGGCTGGTAGAAGAGGCCCGAGAGTCGGGCTATTGTCGTTAAAGTGTCGTTAAGAGACGCAAGACAACTGTCCCGGAGGCCCCATTTGTACCAGCTAGCCCAGGACACCATGGATGAGCCGGTGGGAGGAGGTGGCAAGGAGTTGGAGTTGGCGAGTGCTGTGTTCTGTTGTCCAACGTCGTCGCCGAGGGGAGGAGTGCTTTCTCACCCAATTCATTTAAAGTGTCTTGCCGGTTGTCCTGTCAGCGTGTGGATTCGCCTTGCCCCTACTTCTATTCTTCTCTCTCAAGCTGTGGCTTGGTGATCCTCTCTACACTGCCCGGTTTAGCCAGCTTCGGAGTTTTTGTGCGTTTGGCGGGAAGGTTTGCCCTTCCCTTTGCCACGATGTGTTCTATGTGGCAGAGCAGTCGAAGTTGTGGCTTTTGCTGGTTGGTTTTCGCCTCTACCTTCGATGTTGTTGTTTAGGGTGCTACGAGGTGCGTCTAGTTGTGGGTTCTCTCCCGTCTGTGTTATTTTCCGTCGATGAACCGTTGTATTTCTTTTTATTTTTGTTTTCTCCTGCTTTATCAATATAAAAGGGTAGTCTTCTGCTCTTCGATTCAGGGAATAAAGAAATTCACAAAGCTCGTGTAAACAAATGCACTGCTGCTCTGTTCATCGTCGTGTTGATTCCTGCATACTCAATCCGTTCCTCAATAGATGATATTATAGGATTTTACGCTATAACCAAGTCATGTATACTAAAGACTATATACCCTCTTCTATTAGCTCACTTATTAGTCTTAGATGATGTGTGCTACTCTAGTCAATAGTATTAAATGACATTAAAAATAATGAATGGAAGAGGTATGCAAAGGAAAAAAATATCAAAAGTTGCCTAAAAATGTAAAATGACATGCATTTGGAAACAAAAATTGAAAGCTACAATGACATATATTTTGGAACGAAAGGAGTTCGTACTATTAAACTAGACTAGATAAACAAGAAAGCATGGTCATCCGCTTTTGGTTAACTGCCCAAAACCATTGGTCCATCGTCTACTCAGCAGGTAAGCCCACAGCAAACAGCAGATGTTTTTTCAGTCAATACCATTGCTAAGTCATATTTATGACTAGTCCGGATATATTTATGAATATATACCATGTTACTGGGTGGTGTTAGGCAATCACACGTTGTATCAAGCTGACAATCACAACAGCAAGAAATAGATTTGTTGATGATCACATGGATGCCTAGGACCATGCCGATAATGGTGTTATCCGTTGGAGAAAAGAAATAAAGGGTCGGAGCAACTAGATCATTAAGAAAACACGTAAGATTTTTTTTAAAAAAAAAAATACATAATATAACCTTTAGATATCAAAAGGCCGTGACCATTCACATTCAACACCGACGCGAGCACAGGAGAAAGAGAGGAGAGGGGCCAATGGTGGATAGGATGACAAAAAAACATATCGGTTTGTCTCAGCATTGGGAGAGACGAGTTCGGTTGTTCCAACGGCGAGAGGACAGAGCTCCCTTGATCTGGATAATTTGCACAGTTTAGGTGGGATTGGGGAGCTATGAATGAGATGTTTACTGTGTGTAATTAACTTTTTATGGGCCCGAATGAGTATTAGTCCTAAAATATTTTGGGTTTGACACATACCACTTTTAGACTTCCCGATCTACGGATAGAACTGTTTCTTGTTAAATTTATGTGTTTTAAACATGATTTATTCTATTTACTTACTGTTTCTAACATTGGCTATGTTACAATTTACTTTGCTGAATTCGTTATACAGGAGAAATGATCAAAACATCAAACGCAACAGCAAACGGGGACAAATGGCAGATATCTCCACTGCTCCGTGGCAACACATCGGATACTTTGGGATAAACGCTACTAGCGAAAGAGCTATCATACGAGTACGCGTTCCAAACGCTCATTTACCTTGGCTTTTTCATGCCTAGACGCATCAAAGTGGGGCCCATGACGTGGGTGGTCCACTGGTACCCTTTTCCATTCGCCTTTTGGTGCCCCGTTCCAGTTCATTATCGGTACAGTAGCACTGCAGAGTATGATTCGCACACCTATAAAATATTGTTCACATAATGATCCGAATCTTTATTTGACATGTTTTGACGACGAAATAAAATATCTAGTCCACTCTCCTATGAAATGGCATCGTGGATGGATAGACAGGTGACATCTGTCGCCTGCAGTGCTTCCGAAGCATTTTTGGTGACCTGTAATGCTCCCAGAACACTTTAGGTCCTACGATGATAAGATAGCGTGCGCGGCAGGCAGCATGGCAAGTTCGCGGTAGGTCGCATTGCCGTGGTGGTTTTGCGCGGTAAAGGCATCATTTTTGCCATTTTATTTGTACGTAGCTAGTTTTGATATTTCATTTTTAAAAGAGGTTAAATGAGTCAAAAACTCCCATATCTCATCCGACCCTCTTCCCCTTTGAGAGCTTTCTATAGATCTAGTGGCCCTCATCTTCGACGACCATGC
The DNA here is from genome assembly GCA_036346255.1 of Ampelocalamus luodianensis. Lineage (NCBI taxonomy): Eukaryota > Viridiplantae > Streptophyta > Magnoliopsida > Poales > Poaceae > Ampelocalamus > Ampelocalamus luodianensis. The sequence goes on from CM070621.1 coordinate 24,497,608, forward strand.
CACGCTTCTCTCTGGTGACGCACAGTGCAACGGAAGAAGAGTTTGAGCAGCCTGATCCAACGTCAAGTGCATCGATGTAGTGGATGCAGTTGATCGTCCAGCGTCCTCGGTACCAATCGACTCCTTCAACAACGATATGTTCCTTGTTTAGGTTGTGGATCGTCCTCGATCTATACAGCAACAACCGCAGCAGCGACTCTACGGTATCCACACGTTCAGGGGTGGAACGTCGTACGCCGGTGTGCTAGCACCAATGTGCACGGCAGGATCTTCGAGAAGATGGCAATTAGGGTTTTGGTGGAGCAACTCACGTCATCTATCCCAACAACCTCACACATCCCCTTATAAAGAGCCCATAACGGATCCTATCCGAATTCGTTTGTTCTAACCCGTTAAGTGTGTGGCCCTGTAGGTTCATGCGTAATCGGTTGCAACTCGGAAACTCTTTTCTGACCACAAGTCGTTAGCGGTTCTTAGCAGGATATAATGATTCCCAAATACACATAAATTATATCAGACGAACTTTAATGCAGTATGATCTATGACCAGGTCCTTATCACTTACGACCGGCCTGTATCTCTATATGACCAATTCATATTTAGTCATAACTAGTTTGTAACTCCTTATGACTAGTTAGTGATTATGTTCGACCAGTCTAAGACTAGCTTGTATCTCCAAATGACCAGTCTGTATCTGATCGAACTGAACGACTTGCTTGTGTATTCTCCCTTTGCCTCATGATATCTGGTTGAACTCTATGTGAGATAATTTGTCATCTATAGACTGTTCAATGCTTTCTCGATCAAGTGACGGATAACTTCATGTGGTCGACTCTTCGATTACTAGTGGCACGCCCATACACTTTCTTTATCCGACCACATCAAGGGGCCCAGATATATCTTTCCTATTATGTTAGAAGTGTCAAATCCCATATCCGACTAGTCACATCTCTCCGCATGTTTCATAGTATATCCGAAAGCTACATTTATAACTACCTAGTTACGAAGTAGCGTTTGACAAACCTTAAGTGTACTATTACACATGTAGGAAACCATATTGATTTTAGGTCTAAGGATTATACATCATTATTGCTTAAGACCAACGAATGACACATAAAATCATAACAATCTCAATAGTATCTCAAGGTGAGTCAACCAACATTATGTTTCCTAACATGTATTCACATTATTGATTCGATATCCTATATCTATGACCGGTGAAACATGGTCATCAATCAATACATTTGTTGGTCGATGAGTCACTAGTGTTCCGACCAGTGACATCCGACCAGAAATACATTTAGAATGACATCATATTACTTAAAAAGCTTCACCAACAAGTCACATACTTGTTAATATTTATAACTGATAATTCATTCAATGAACATAATAACATTTATTTAATAACTCATAAATATAAACGTGATACAATCATCTCTATGATTGCCTCTAGGGCATATCACCAACATAAAATCCTCTGTGCCCCACTACCTCGATTACTCCATCTCTTTGCCGGCGTGCACCGTCGTGGGGAGAGCAATGTCTCCGAAGTTGGTGTTCCTCATGATCCTGCACGGGTTGGGGAAAATTAGGTTTTTGAGAAACGTTCGTGTTATTGCTCACGACTTCCTTCATCATCTGCTTCGCGTTGTCTTCTTTGTATTCGACTCTACCGCGACCTTCGTTAGAGTGATTCTCTGTAAGTCGTGGTGATCTCTCCTGACATGGCTAGGCCTTTCTTCCTAAAAATTAGTCATGTGATGATGATTCCTACTTCTCTTAGTAGTGTTTTTGTTCTAGGCTTTGCTTTGTTAACGCATATATATGAGATGTTGGGATTGAATCACACAATCCTCTCTCATCTCTCTGGATACACACACAGAGGAGACAAGCACTCATAGAGAAGAAACTTCTTGGAATTGAATCACTCAATCTCTATTACTTCAACTGCTTATCTCACTTATTTAACAGGAATTACACGGCTTAAATAAGCCTCATGCACGTACTCCACGCACCCACTAACTCCACTAGGACCTATTCTAATGCCACGATCTCCTAGAATCTCTCCACGATCCAAAAGACTTGGTCAATCTTATTGACTTAGACTACCACTACATTCGGGCGCTACAACCTCTGCAGCTCTACCACCACTGCGGGCGCTCGACTCATCAGAGCTCGATCGCTCTGATGCTCTCATGCCCATCAGTAGCTCATCGCTCTGATGCCTGCGCCACGACTCACGTAGCTATGACTACTCATGCTGTTGTCCTTTGCACATTGTAGATATTGGCGTCTCCGTCCGACCGCATCTCACGGCTCAACATGCACTCTGGCTCAACGTATCACACATATTGTCGTGCGCTTCTTCTGGTGCCACACACTACTACTATGCAAAGACCTATACAACACGACCACTAGATGCAAACGACCAATGTAAATATGCAGATACAAAGTTTGTCAAGATTATTTCCAACATGAGATATGTGTATTTGAGTTGATAATCATGTTGTTTGTATCTGGGCGCTGAGGGAGGTGGCAAAGGTGGAGGGGATTTGGGGGCGAGAGGTGGATGAGGTGGAAGGTGTAACATCCAAAATTTGCTTTCTTTAAAATTTAAATTCAAATTCAAATATCCATAAAAATATTCGTTCCAATTTCTTGGTCTAATTTATTATTTGTTGCACTTCTCTCTTTTTCTAATTTTTTTTTAAAAAAAATGAAGTTCCCATCAGGTCACCCATCCCAACCCTGCTCCCACGTAAGGCCCACTTAACTCCAAGACATGCATGCATGCACTGCCAACGTGGGATCTTGCATTCATTTGTCTATATACTCCCTCCTCTCCTTTTATCCTTTATTGTTTCTCTCTCCTATCCATCTTCTTCCTCTCGACCGTTTCATCTATTCTCTGTTTTTTTTTATTTCTGTGCACCCTATGGCAGCGCCATCTCGCCGCCGGCAGTGCCGCCCCTTCCCCAACCCACCGTGCCACCACGCCGCCCCTCCCTTCCCTCTTCCACGCTCCCACGCAGTGCAGTCAAGACTTGAGAGCTCCATCTGCCATTAATGGTGGCCACCACCATTTCTTCCCATTTCAAGCATTAAACTTGTTTCCGTTTGAAGCTCTTAGACCGCTTTAACCTCTCCCACGATGTTATGCCTTCATTGTGTCGTTCCATTAGTGCACCCATTGCCGTTTCTTTTGTCATTTAACCCAAAACCGAAACTGTCGTCCGTAGTTCTTCGCATTCCCGACGTTGCAGCTCCCACTTGCAGCTATATAAGGGCATGCTATCTCTTCTTTAATCCTTTTCATTCCCTCTAAGCTTTAGATTCTTCATAGCATAGCATTATCCTTTGAAGTTAGCTAGTACCACCATTGCCGCTACTATAGCTTGGTAAGTCATCATCCGAGCCGATCCAGCCCATGTCGTGCCTGTGCCCATGCTCACCTTCTCTCGCCGGCGCCGCCGCCGGAGCACCGCCGTCCCTAGCAAAGCCGACGCCATGCGCTGAGTTTGCCCGAGCTAGCTTCTGTTCGGTTGCATGGCCATGCACAGTGCCATTTTATCTAGTCGTTCATGTTTGGTCTCTTGTATGAAAATTTTATTCTTCCAGAAATTCGTTCTCTCGCCTGCGAACTCCAAATCCGTTGTTTCTTTCTCCTAAATTCATCTAAATTCGTTCTCTACTTCCAGTATTTATTTTGTAATTTTTGGATTTTATTTTATTTTTTGCTATTTATTTGATCCGTTGCGCGTGTGTAGAATCCGACGTCGCCGACGCGAGCTTAGATCAACAGGAAGCGCTTACCTCCAACGTCACCGAAGGCGAGTCTCCTTTGACCACTTTGAACCTATGATTTGTAAATTATGTTTTCAGTTTTAAAAGTTATGCATTGCTATTTAAATGAAAAGTTAAATTGTAGGTTGTTAGTTAAAAACCTAAAGTTTGCTACTATCATCCTTGATATTTGATATCCTGCACCTTTGTAACCCTAGTGTAGAAATTCTGTATTATTGAATACAATTTTGCGGAATAGTTTATTACGGTAGAATTGCTTAGACATGCTTTACGGCTTTATTTAACCTTTGGGGGAGAAAAACCATTATTACCTTTATGCTTTCTTTGAAAAATGTATGATATTAGGTAATGTCAGTGTTTGGAAAATAAAATATAATGATGAAAATATGTTTTAGACTTGGGTGGATGGTAAGATCAAAGTGGTGCAAAGAGCACGAGATCATGTATTGTGTTAGTCCCGCCAAGTCATATTAAGGACCGACGCTTGTGATTATTCAAACCGAGCACTCTGCACAACCACATGTCCAAAATGGGAACGGACTGCCAACTAATTAGCAAAATTTTGAGTCGGTTCTGTCATGGTAGTGTGTGCTGATTCACATGGCGCAAGAGGGGGCCAGGAAGGCGAAACCTTAGCGGGCAGAACCGAGTCAAAAGGAAGCTTTGTAAAAGCCTTGTGATGGTCTCTCCTTGATTCACACGTCAAAGGAAACGTGTGGTATATCAGGTGATCATCTCTTGTGGGTCAAGTTGTACAACCTATGCAGAGTGTTAAAAACTATTCGAATAGCCGTGCCCACGGTCAAGGGCGAGCAAGGTGCGTTTTCACATGGTAGATTTTGGTTTTGTTCTTCAAAGAGAAAATTTTGGGGACCGAGAGCAGATAGGACTCTCGGGTAGTTTCTGGCAGCTAGAGCCTTGATGCTAGTGGTTGGTAGCTAGAACCTCCACTAGTAATACAATTAATTTATTTATTAAAACTGTGTTTGTCAAATGTGCTTTATGAAAATTGTTTGAACTTAAAAATTTGCTTTGTGCAAAAGAACCATATAAGCTTCATTTGTCAAAGTTATGCATATGCATGTTTCCCAAGACTCGCAGAGTACTTTATGTACTCACATGCTACACTCATAATTAAATCTCAGAAGCCTTCAACGACACGGAGGACTACGACTACTTCGCTTGTGGCTTTGACGAAGGACACCCGGAGTACTAGGTTGCGCTCCCCAGTCGAATGCCGGTGGGCATTTTGATGGACCATCACTCGAGTTTATTTATTTTTGTTTCTGCTGCTGTAAAACTCAAGGTCTTTTCGACCTCTTTTGTAATAAGTGGTCATTAAGGCCGGTACTCAGTTATTTATTAATGTTATTCGTGATTCGAATTTGTTATCAACAATGTTTCTACTGTGTGCACTAGCTACTGATCATGGGACTGGTGCGGAAATACACAAAGGGTTCGGATTCAGAAATCCGATCCCGACAGAAGGGGATTGGAGGAGTAGGGCAGAGTAGTGGCTATTGCGAGTGGCGGTCGGAGCTGAGGGAAGTGGTGGTGAGGATTGGTGGACGGATCTAAGGCCACAGTTGCCACCACCTCCTCGCCAAAACAAGTCTCCGTCGCCCCACGGGGGCCAAGCAAAGAAAGTTCCTGATTTTTGAAAAGTTTATGCAATTTCAATTGAAAATTCCAGAAGTTGAAAGACTCGGATTTGAATGTTTTCTAGCCTTACTTGGAAGTTTTGAAAGCTGGAAAGATTTTGTAATTTCGATTTTGAAAGTTGAAAGTTTTTGCGATTTCAATTTGAAAGTTTGGAACTCGAATTGAAAGTTCGAATCCATGAATTGAAACTTGTTAGGCTTTTGAAAGTATGATGAATTTTTGTTTGAAATTTTTGTTGAAGAGGGAGGAAGAAGGAGAGAGGAAGAACCCTATGTTACCTGGCGAAGTGGCGCATGCACGCATATTAGCAGTCCCCACGCAACTAGTAACGCAAAGTTCTATCTTTTGTTTTTCTCCCCCCCTCCGAATGCTACAATATGAAATTCTGAATAAAAAAATCCACCATTTCTGCTTTTCAATGCATCAAGAATTACCCATTTGTCCACATATACATTGCTGAATGCGTTCCCGAAAAAAGATATGCGTTGATCCGTTGGATAAGGATTTTTAGGTCAGAAGATCAAGTTTTCCATCTTTTAATTCAAATCTGGGCCACCAAGGAAACTGGATCGTGGATGATATTCACGATCGGATCCGGCAAACCAAGCCCACCTAGACATATGGACCGCGGATAGGATGCATGCTCCAATCCGACCCATCAAAATGTAATACTAGTCAACACGTGCGATCCGACCGCCCCACCTAGACAGCGGGCCCACTTTGTGTCCTATCATTACCACATCGCCTCTGCCCTCCTCCTTCGCGACAAACCCAGCTCCCTTGCCTCCCGTCTCCGACCACCTTCGCAGTAGAGTCCAGGGGAGGGAAGCAGCCAACGCTGCAAGATAAGGAGGTGGCCCGCACCACATCGGCATGGTCCTCACTGCTGTCTCTCTTCACTCGCAGCCTCGCAGGTTTGCACGCTATGTCGCTATCTCCTCACATTCCTCATTAGTTCGGTTGTTCCTAATGAAAAAGGGAAATTTGCCATTTTACCATACCTTCATTGTAATAGATATTTTTGCCACATCTTATATTGCCTTCTCGTTAATTTGCCACTTTGGAGTATTAAAATGATTTTTCGTCTAAATGGGCCTAGCCCAAACGTGAATGGATGGTTTTGCCCCTCCCCTTCACCTCTTCCTCTTCTTTCTCTGGTCTTGGGACAACATCTTCCTCCTTAACGTCTGCCACAACCTCCACCATCTCTAGCACTTGGCTTTTCCTCTCCACAGCTTCTCCTGCCAAAGCAACCTCCAAGGTGGCGTCTTCCAAATAATTCGCACCTCCTCAAGTTCATCCTTCTCCTCTCCCTCTCCTCTGGAGCAACCATCCATCATTCCGTCCCCGAGATGTCACATTTAGAGTTCTCTTATGTTTCCATCACCACTTGATCTGCCTCCCCTGCCTCACCACCGCCATCTTCTATAGTCAACACCACCACACTCCTAGCATTCCACTTCTTTGGAGAAAATTGTTGAACCATGAGCAGAGTGAGCAGCCGTCGTAGGAGCCGAAGGTCTTCAGCGTCTCGTAGATGTTCACCGAGATCTAGTAAACCCATCCTTGGTTCTTCCCCAGGGGACCGTCTCGGTCGTCCCTGGCGTGGCGAAAGCTGGCTCCAGTGCTACCGCCGAGACCACAACGCCTGGACCGAGAGCGCAACTTGGCAGCAAAGGCGTGCTTGCGTGTAACATCCCAAAAATTTGGTCTATTTTGAAGTTTTAAAAGAAAAATAACCATTTTGGTTTTTCTACTAAAGTTAAAAGCTTAATATGAATTTTCAGAGTTCAAAAATAATTTAATATGATTAATGTCAACATCAACTATATCAAAAATTATTTTATTTGGATGTTATGTGCTTGGATATATTTTCTAGAATTTTTTCGAGTGTATTTGCTAATTTCTATTTGCTATTTGTATTTTCTTCTATTTTCTAAAAAAGCTATTAAAATCTCAGACTTCCCAATCAGGCTGAAACCCTTTGTTAAGCCCATTCCTTTTCCTAAGCCCTGGCCCACCTCAACTTCTTTTGGCCCATCCCGAGCCGGCCTGCTCTTCCCTCCCTTTTCTTAGCCGGCCTACCTCCCGTTTTTCCTTCGCTCGCGCGTGAAGCCCAGTGAGAGCCAGCCCAGCCCGACCGGCAGCCCTTCCCTTTTTCCTTGTCTCGCCGCCGGTGGCCCCACCTTGGCAGCCACATTGCCTTCTTCTCCGTTTTCCTCCTGGACTCTCGGCGTCCAAGTCCCGAACGATTGCGCCGCCGGCCTTCGCTTGAACTCCTCCATCTGGGCACTATTAAAGGCCGCCCTCCGCGTCAAATTGTTCGCCGTGCCTCCTCTTCCAAAGCCCTAGAATCTCCAACCCTAGCTCGTCCTCGTTGTGCCGCAATCGTCGAAAAAAACCGAGGACGCCCGAAGCTTCTTTGCCGACGAATTGCTCCGCCGTCGGACCTCCTCAGCCTGCGCCGTCGCCGCCGTTGGATTCGCATCGACGCAAGCTTCACAGTGCTACCATCATATCCTCTTGAAGACCGCCGCTTCGCCGTTTTCGTCTTCGTCATCAAGTCTGGCCGTCGGCCCTCTATCCCGATCTACTCCTTGGTGAGCCCCCTAGCTCTTCTGTGCGCGTCATCTTGCGCCAAATCCTATTCTCGTCTAATCTACACTTTTGTTTTATCCTCTTAGCCACCGTATTGCCGTCGCCAACGTATCTTCTCCATCACCGGTATTTACCTTCTCGCCGTCGATTCTCTTAATCTTCGGCCACCTCCTTTGTTCCTTGATGCTCCCCTGGTCATTGCCATCACGGTGCTTCCTCTTGTTTCCCTAAGACACCCCTCAATCGTCATGTTCGCCATCGCCCGAAAGCTCTCCGCCGCCAAAGTCATCGCCGTCGTCATCTCGTCGCCGGAGTTGCCGAGTCATCGCCACCTGAAGCTCCGCCATATCCTCAGCACCCCGTTTTGCTACTCGGTTGCTACTCCCTTGCCGGAAATTGCCCTCGGCGCCAAGCTTCAAGCCGCCGGCCATGGTTGCCTTCTTCCCTGCTTGTGTTTACTCTGAGTTGAGTCAGCAGCCGGCCAAGCCGCCACCTCGCCACTTTGATCCTACATGGCGCCCGCGTGTCACGGCCGTGTGGCACATCCACATCCCACCCGAGCCAAAGCCCTTGTGAACTTGGTTCATGTACACCATCTCATTGACCAGTGGGCCCCACTTATCAGCCAATTCTTTTTATTTGTTTTCAGCCAAATATTCCTTGCTGATGTCAGCTTACATCATAATTGTCTTTTCCTTCAGAAAGATAATTCAGTAAATCCATAAATTCTGATTTTTCAGTATTTTATGTGATTTCAATCTTCCAGAGCTCATATCGTTTGCATCCGAACTCCGATTGAGTCCATTAAAATTCCTAAATTCATCTAAATTCGAGATCTATTTATATGAGATTTTTATTTAATTTTTGGAGTTTGTTTTCTCTCTGTTATTTATTTATTTGGTTTATTTGCTTGTTTTGCGAGAAGACGTTGATACTTCGGGAAGCTTTGAGCAAGGAATAGCATACCAAGATCAAGATCAATCACTGGATTTATTCCCAGGCAAGTCGTGGTCCTTTGATCATATTGAACCTATGATTTTAAAAGTATATTGTTTTATACAATTGCATGCTATCTTTATACAAATTGTTTTGGGTATAGTTATTACCTGTTGTCATTATGCCTCCATTGATTATTTGAATGCCATGAATCCTTTGTCACCATAGCATGGGTAATCTTAGTTGGACATATTTATATTGCCAATATGGGTATCGTACATATGCTTAGTTCAGCTTAGTTACGATGGGTTTGTCATCACATGTGTCTTAATAATCAATTTTGACTTAATGATTTATGGAATCGTGGTGGTGAGCCATTCTTGTTAAAATTTGGGAGCATGACAGGGTATGTCATTGGTTTTGGTTAAACAAATAGTTTTCGCTCGGGCGAGTGGTTGGTGGATAGTGGGGATGTGGATTGAACATGTTGTGGGTTTGTGGTAGTCTCGCCTGAGTAACTTGTCAAGGACTTAATCTTGTGCGCCATTGAACTGGGCCTTAACCGTACAACCACATGTCTGGTATGGGACGGACCTGGCTGATTAATTAGCAATGTCTTAATTTCGGTTCTGTCATGTGAAGTGTGAGTCGTGGAAAACGTATTCTCACGGTGGCGCAAGAGGGGGGCCCTGTCTGGTCGGAAAGACATTCAATGTTGAAACCTTAGCGGGCAGAACTGGGTTAAGAAGGAGCTTTGTAAAAACCTTATGATGATCACTTAGTCGCACACCTCGGAAGTGTGTTAAACGGACATTATAAGTTGATCTATCTCTTGTGGGTCAAGCTGTACAACCTCTGCAGAGTGTAAAACTATTCGAATAGCCGTGTCCGCGGTTATAGACGTGCTCGGGGATTTCACACGGGAGATAGAGTTTCTTCAAAAATGTGTTGGAGTGTGGATGGGAAGTTCACTTGATGAATATAATATTCGTTTGGTGAATGGATCATTCACTTGGTGGGTTGTGTCGATTGGTGAATGGAGAATTCACTTATCGTTGGTTTGGTTGGGAGTGAATGGGAAGTTCACTAATCGTTCAGAACAATTGTTTACTTACTTATTATTGTTTTCAATTACGCATTTCAATCTATTTATTGTATTTATTGTAAATGCTGCTTTCTGCAAAAGAGCTATACAGCTAACCTTTGTTCAAGCTCTGCATGAATACTATTTGCATATATTTCCCCACGGCTTGCTGAGTACATTCAAAGTACTCATGGCTTTGCGCCCTGTGTTGTTTAAATCTCCACAGAAGAACCAGGGAACTCCGAGTTCTACCAAGCAGACCATGAAGGTTTTGCGGATTATGATGTGTTCTCCACTCGATTGCCTGTGGGCATGTTGATTGGCCATTTGAAGAGTTTCGTTCCGCTGCAAGAGTTTATTTGTTTCTTTAGCCCTGCGTGGCAAGTTAAGTAAACGTTGACCATAAGGTTCAGTTATTATTATTATTTGTTACTTTGAGATCTTTTTAGTTAAATCGAATAAATGAATGGTATTTCATCACTGTTTCCTGTGTGAGCTAGCTACTGATCTGGGACTAGTTCAGAATACACAGAGGGTTCCTGAGATGCATTTTCGGGTCCCGACATTGCGCTTGCGCCTACCACCCTTGACGCGGACCTGGACGATGTAGGTCACCTTCGGTGACGTGGGCTTGGCGGGCTCGAACCTGCCCCGATCGTGCCGTCCGCCGAAGGACCCCGCTAGGAACAACTCGATGCTGCTCCATCTTCCTCACGTCCAGCCAAAAAGCACCACCGCCGTCGCCATCTTCACTCGGTGAGCTTCAACCCAATTGCTCACTCATGAAGCAACGCCTAACCCTCCTCTACTCTCCCCACCACTCACTCACGTTCACCCTCTCTACAACGCCGCCGCCGCGTGGACCTCACCGTGTCGTAGTGGGCTTATGTCGCCAGGCTGCTTCTCCACTCCTCTGTCTCCATCTTCTGTTCGAGTGAGTTTCTCTTCCCCGTGGATGTTCATGCATGCCTTCTTTTTTTCCCTGGGCGCCGTCGTCCTTCTTCTCCTCTAGCGTCGACCGCCGCTTGACCTTGTGCCCCGCTGCCTTGGGTCATCTCCTGCAGCTCCCTGGGACTGCCTCCCCTTCCCAAATCCATTTTCCCTCTTGCTAGCCGCCGTTGTCGACGCCGACGAGCCTTGCCCGAGCCGCCTCCTTCCCTCCTCTGTTTTCCTTTAGGCACGACACATAGCTAGTCCAGGATGGCTTGACCGGGAGGGGCAAAACCATCCATTCACGTGTGGGTCAGGACCATTTAGACAAAAAAAAAATCATTTTAATACTCCAAAGTAGCAAATTAACGGGAAGGTAATATAAGATGTGGCAAAATATCTATTACAATGAACTTAATGATATTTTGTAGAAACCAACCCTAAGGTGTGGTAAAATGACAAATTTCCCTTCTAATCGCCCCCTCTTTATCATAGCAAGTACTTCTCTGACGAATCAGTTAGTCCAACCCAATATGACTATGAGATCAGGTATGCTTTGCTTTCACAACAGCAACAAGACCACATCTGTGTTGACCAGTTCGACCAATCTTACACCTTTTTTTCCTGTGCTAAATAACTGAACAGGAGAAATGCAACAGCAAACGGGGGCAAAGAAGAGCGACGCCAGGTACAAGAACAATGCCCCACCCAAGCACGACTCACTGGCTGACTCCAAACAAGAAGCACTATGCGTCCAGCGAGCCAACTCAATACTCGCCTTCTTCCTCGTCGTCTTCGACATCGGCCCCGACCTCCTCATAGTCCTTCTCCAGCGCGGCCAAATCCTCCCTCGCCTCCGAGAACTCCCCCTCCTCCATCCCTTCGCCGACGTACCAGTGAACGAACGCCCGCTTCGCGTACATGAGGTCGAACTTGCGGTCGATGCGCGAGAAGACCTCGGCCACGGCCGTGTTGTTGCTGATCATGCACACCGCGCGCCGCACCTTGGCCAGGTCCCCTCCGGGGACAACAGTTGGTGGCTGGTAGTTTATCCCGCACTTGAAGCCAGTAGGACACCTTTGCATGCAGCAAGAAAGAAAGAACAGAAAAAAGAGTCATGTGCTGCTGAATCTCAATGTCAGAAGATAACAACAATCAAGATCAATCTGATGTAACTTGGCAAGAGTTTTGGGCATATACCAATCGACAAACTGCACTGCTCTCTTGGTCTTGATTGAATGGACGGCGGCGTTCACGTCCTTCGGCACGACGTCGCCGCGGTACATCAAGCAGCACGCCATGTACTTACCATGCCTGGGGTCGCATTTCGCCATGACGCTTGACGACTCAAAGACAGCGTTTGTGATCTCAGGAACCGAGTGCTGCTCATGGAAGGCCTTCTCCACCGAGATGATCGGAGCATACGAGGAGAGCATGAAGTGAATCCTGGGATACGGCACAAGGTTGGTCTGGAACTCGGTTATGTCGACGTTGATCGCTCCGTCGAACCTCAACGAGGTGGTCAGGGATGATATAACTTGAGATATAAGCCTGTTCAGATTGGTGTATGTCGGGCGCTCGATGTCCAGGGACCTCTTGCATATGTCGTAGATAGCTTCATTGTCCAAGAGCACGACAACATCGGTGTGTTCAATCAGAGAATGAGTCGAGAGCACGCTGTTATAAGGCTCGACGACGGCAGTTGAAATCTGCAACAGGAAATGGCTTCAGTACAGGGTACTTGTACTTTAACATTGACAGGTGTAGCTTCTTCACAGGATGCTTATTATCAGATTGAGAGGGCATGTCAGTGTCTGGCTAGATATGTGAATTATTGGTATGTTCACAAGTCACAACACAAATTAACTTTCTCCCTGTACTCTCAAGTATACAGATGAGATATCGTCGTGTGTTCCTCTATGTAGGCAATAAGGAGGACACAAATTAACTTTCTCCCTGTTGTCATGGCAAAGATGCTTATCCACTCACATCTTTGCTCCTCTTAGAGAGAAGTGACCTCACATGGTATCCATTCTTAACAACTGCTCAAGGAGATCATATGAAGAAATTATTGTTCCAATTAATGATAGAACGATGTAGTCTCCAGAAGGAGGTACACCTGTATGAATGCTATGTCTTCTGATAAGAAGAGATGCCTTTTCAAAAAAGATAAGAGATGAACAGTTCCACTCATTGACAAAGATAGCTCAACTACAATGGCGATTAAACATATTTTTGCGTAGCTCTTCAAGCAACTTGACAGAGGCAACATAATCGTAACAATACCTGCGGTGAAGGATAGATGGTGAACCCGAGCTTTGACTTCCTACCATAATCTACTGATAGGCGCTCCAAAAGCAAAGAACCAAGTCCAGAGCCAGTTCCACCACCAACAGCATTGAAAACCAAAAAACCTTGGAGACCAGTGCAGTTGTCTGCCAATTTTCTTATTCGATCAAGGCAAAGATCAACTATTTCTCTTCCAACTGCAGCACAAAAACAGAATGTAAGACTTCAGATGTCCCCGGTTCCCGAAACAGGATTTGTATTAGTAGGAGCATAGGACTTCCCAAGCATGACATGACAGTTATTTATTTAAAGTAAGTTGCCCCAAAGATGAAGAAGAAATATTGCTCCCTGTATGAGCTGTAATCTCAGCAGACAATGATTAAATTATGGATTCTGACTCCTATAACATCCACCCTTTTATGGATTAGTTGTACCTCTAGAATGTCGCTTGCGAATACTATTCTAATAGATAAATAAATCGATTTGACATTTTCAAATACACATTATGTATGCTGAATTTCAATATAACGCTTCCGAGCTCTAAAGTTCATATGCCCTCTTGTATAAGTTTACATTTTAAATGATAAAAGGAACTTTCTTTTAAAAAAAAATGCCTGAGGTCGAAGCATGGTTTATCACACCTGTGTAGTGTCCACGAGCAAAGTTGTTAGCAGCGTCTTCCTTGTGGGAGATGAGCTGCTCTGGATGGAAGAGCTGACGGTATGGCCCCGTCTTCACTTCGTCGATGACAGTGGGCTCTAAGTCGACGAACAAGGCCCTTGGAACGTGCTTCCCTGAACCCGTTTCACTGAAGAACGTGTTGAATGCATCCCTTGCAACCCCAATAGAGGTATCACTGCAAGCCAATGGCGAAGACTTGAGGACTGGATGGATATTGTAAAGTAGAGCTAGGCACATATATCGTTAGTAAGTCACGTGCTATCCTTCCCGAAGCTAGTTTCACAAAACAGAAGTTTCTTCTTTTTCGAGAACATACAAAAGCTTTGCATGTCATTTCATTAAGAAAGAAGAAAGTACAACATATCATCTAATAGTTGTTTACACCATAAAACAACTAAGAAAACCTCCAACGGATACAAGAAAATATGTTCACGACCAGATAGTGACAACAAATTCTAGTACCACAAACAACTGAGAAAACCAACAACGGATACAAGAAGCTCATGCCATGCTCCATAGCAATCCTTCATGACGAATTCGTTCTAGAATCTCTGATAATGCGCTGTACTTGCCACTGAAAACCCGAGCGTTCCTTTCCTTCCACAAAAGCCAGCAAACTAAGATAACCAGAGTATCAAGTCCTCGTTTTTGTTCCTTAGGTAGGTTTTTCCTTTCTGCCAGCCACCAATCCACAGGCTGTGTATCTCCATTTGGCATGAGGTTCCTACGGCCTGCAGCAGAAAGGGTATGGAACCAAACTTGCTTGGCCACAACGCATTCTATAAGAAGATGGTGCAAGGTTTCCTCCTCCTGTGAGCACGTACTGGAACCAAACAGAAGCTTCTTTTATACGCACATCTTGCGTCTTTTGATCATGCCCTTTTTTTTTACTTGTAAAGCGGGTGGTTTTGAAACAACAAAAGGCAGGATTAGTGTGCACAGGGGTGTCATCAATTCACAAACAGTACTGTGATGCATGTAAAAATTGAACCGAATTATCACAACATCCAACAAAATTTCCTAAGCCTGATCGTGGTCCATGATTGAAGATCATCATCAAATTCTCTTCGAAATCAATTCCTTTCTAGGCTACTACTACAAAACCAACTATGGTAGCCCTATACAGAACAAATAAACCATCATCTACGATGGAGTCACCATCCAGAGATCAAAATTTCACAGAATTCTGAAGGAAAAGATTGAGACGTGCAAGAATTGGAACAGAAAGGGACCTGGGCATGAGGCCATCGGGCTGGATGCCATGCTCGAGGCAGTAGAGCTCCCAGCAAGAATTCCCCACCTGGATGCCCGCCTGCCCTATGTGGATACTTATTATCTCCCTCATCTCTCTCTTTCCCGCCTTCAGAGTTCAGAACTAGCACCTGCACGAGGAAGAAGCCAGAAGGAACCGAAGAGAGGCTGCAGCGCAGAGAGAAGTTGTTAGCCACAGAGAACAGAAGGGAAGAAAAAGGGACGAGGCTCAGCGGCGTTAACCGGAACGTTCATCAGCCAGCAGAAAGCGATCGGTGGATTACACTACACGCACGTCGGAAGGAAAGCGACTGGAATGGACAAAATTACTGGGTGGACCAACTAACTAGTACTAATACTAGATAGGGGAGATGATGGTCGTCTACTCTGATCTGTCTGCCTCTGTCTATGAGTATGCTTGGGGTTAAAAGATGTTGGAATTCCAGGCAAAATTGTTTCTAGATGGCTTTCAAGACGGGCTAAACAATATAGTTTGGTTAGAAAGGCTTCAATTGTCACCCTCATCTTATACAAAACTTTTTTAAAAAAAAACTCTCCAATTAACTTATCTTGTGGCATCTAAATGGCTTTTCCAGTAGTTTCACTAGTTGGTTATGTGGTTTTCTTGTACGGGTCCAAAATTGCCTGCAAGATCTTTCAATTTGGAAGTTGAGTTTGTTTTTTTACGGGAAGGAAGTTGAGTTTTTGACAAGAAACAAACTGCATCCATGCGCGTCTGATATAGTAGTTTTCAATTAGGGCATAACCCAAGTAAAAGTTTTATTTTTAAAAAAGAGAACTCCAGGTCTCTCGTGTTTGTTCATCTAAGACTCAAACCGCGTCATCTGCTTATAAAAAAGGACCACATTTCGTTTTTACCGTCGATTCCAAATCGAATGCCACCATGATAAGAAAAGGACACTAGCGTCGTAGCGAGTTTTTGGCCCATTTAACACTATTTTACGATAAAATAGCAAATCTATTCCACTCTTCCGTGAAATGATAAAACTAACACCGTGGATAAAGAGGCAAGCAACATATGCCGCCTGCAGTGCTCCTGGGGCGTGGGTGACTGCCTGCAGGGCACTAGGGGTGCGGTAGTCTGGTGTAGGGCCATGTGGCGTGCGTCGGGTGCGCTGCACTAGTCTGCCGCACCCCAGCACTCTGTAGGTAGCCATGCACACACAGATGGATTTTTTTTTTTATCTCCTGAACAACGTCTGTAAATAATTCTTTCGCTGTTGCTGCCACGCTTTCATTAGTTTGGTCACTGTTTGCTACAGCATCATGCTATTGATGCAGCATGCGGTCTGAACCTGCTGCGCACGGTAGTAATGGTATTTTTGATATTTTAAATATGAAGGAGCTAGATTTGCTATTTTATCCTAAAAAGAGGCCGAATAAGCCCAAAACTCCGTCACAGTAACCCATAAAAAGACGTTATGATCGAAGGCACCATCCATGAACGCGACACCAATGAGCACAACCGCGGCGGCATATTGCTGATGACTCATGCCGATCGGTGATTACTGGTGAGCTCGATAGGGGCCGGACCGTCGGACGTTGGTGATCTTGATGGTGCACTATGTGTCGATAACGTTGATGATTGCAGTACTTTACGCCGCTGGCGCCACTGCAATCTAAATGATCTAATGCTGGTACCTCATGTCATGCAGCTTTGAGGACTGTTGTGTTGGCTGGGCAGCATAAGAATTAAGAGGGGTATGAACAGCCTACAAAGCCTAACAGGCTAGCAAAACCAGTAAAGACTCGAGAGTTTGTGCATTTCGTTATTTAAACCAAAACCAAACACGTCGAATTCCCACATCACAATCAAAGTCTCTTTTTTATGGAAGATGCTACCCCACGCATAGGCACGTTTCATCGTGTTCCAACGGTTTCGTCTAAGTTTAGCAGGTTTCATCGGGTTTCAAAAGAGTTTTTCATAAGGTTTCAACGTGTTTAGACAAATTTAAATGGGTTTCAAATATGAAACTATAAGTTTCACCCATTTCCAAATTTGAAACTTGATTAAAAACAAGTTCCAAAAAGACAAATGCACATTTCGTAGGTTTCATCAGATTTCAAAAGGAGTTTCAAACTGGTTTCATAAGATTTCAGCGTGTTTTCAATGAATTACAATGTGTTTCAAATCTGAAACTAAAAGTTTTGCCCAATTTCAAATCCGAAACTTGATTTAAAATGAGTTTCAAAAGAATTTCAACTGAGTTTCAAAAAGACAAACCTCAAAGTTTCAGAGTGTGTCTCGCAGGTCTCATCAGGTTTCAAGAAGACTTTCAAACTGGTTTCATAAGGTTTCAGCGCGTTTTTACAAATTTCAATGTGTTTCAAATATGAAACTATAAGTTTCGTCCAGTTTCAAAAGGACAAATTTCAAAGTTTTAGAAAGTTTCAACAAGTTTCCCGGAAAGATTCATAAGTTCCATTCAAATTCCAAAAGGAAACACCAAATTTCAGAAAAGTTAGGGAGCCATCGGGATCTCGTCGCGGGCTGCATGCCGTCGAGCTCACACATAGCTGGATCCATGCATCGTCGGCCCATTCCGCGTTGCTGCTCAATTCGCCGTGCTGCTGCCCAATCTGCGCGTCCGTCCACCGATGCGCCTCAGTTGCAGGCCCGATGTGCCGTTGAAACTCCAAGTACAACAGCAGCCTAAAGCCACGTCATCAGCTGCAGTTGACAGTGCCGCCGCACTCGTCCTCCTTCTGCGAAGATGGTTGTCACTATAGGTCCTCGCCCCCGCCGGATCCATGCTAGTGCCCCTGGATCTACCACCCAAGGCCATGGAATCAGAGAGAGAGGGGGTCCGGGGGGCGGGGGGGTTATAGAGACGTGGTGTTTCTGGGCCAAGAGATCGATACGAGTTGTGCGAGAGATGAAGTCAAAGATGAGGAATTGAACAGTTAGATGGTATCCCGTTCTAAAGTATTTATCCTTTTTTATAGGTTAAAATCAAAGGTCCCCTCTATCATACATATGACTCTGCTCTTATCACAGTGAGGGCGGATCCACACGAGAGCTTGGGATGCACAAGATACAAGGTCCAATTTTAGTTTACCTTGTCAAAGCCTATATATACACATGTGTGCATCCCGCAGCTCAAGTCCAGAGACTGCATACACGTGCGTATATGGTACAAGATTAGGTAGGTTTTTCCTTTCTGCCAGCCACCAATCCACAGGCTGTGTATCTCCATTTGGCATGAGGTTCCTACGGCCTGCAGCAGAAAGGGTATGGAACCAAACTTGCTTGGCCACAACGCATTCTATAAGAAGATGGTGCAAGGTTTCCTCCTCCTGTGAGCACGTACTGGAACCAAACAGAAGCTTCTTTTATACGCACATCTTGCGTCTTTTGATCATGCCCTTTTTTTTTACTTGTAAAGCGGGTGGTTTTGAAACAACAAAAGGCAGGATTAGTGTGCACAGGGGTGTCATCAATTCACAAACAGTACTGTGATGCATGTAAAAATTGAACCGAATTATCACAACATCCAACAAAATTTCCTAAGCCTGATCGTGGTCCATGATTGAAGATCATCATCAGAATTCTCTTCGAAATCAATTCCTTTCTAGGCTACTACTACAAAAACCAACTATGGTAGCCCTATACAGAACAAATAAACCATCATCTACGATGGAGTCACCATCCAGAGATCAAAATTTCACAGAATTCTGAAGGAAAAGATTGAGACGTGCAAGAATTGGAACAGAAAGGGACCTGGGCATGAGGCCATCGGGCTGGATGCCATGCTCGAGGCAGTAGAGCTCCCAGCAAGAATTCCCCACCTGGATGCCCGCCTGCCCTATGTGGATACTTATTATCTCCCTCATCTCTCTCTTTCCCGCCTTCAGAGTTCAGAACTAGCACCTGCACGAGGAAGAAGCCAGAAGGGAACCGAAAAGAGGCTGCAGCGCAGAGAGAAGTTGTTAGCCACAGAGAACAGAAGGGGAAGAAAAAGGGTCGAGGCTCAGCGGCGTTAACCGGAACGTTCATCAGCCAGCAGAAAGCGATCGGTGGATTACACTACACGCACGTCGGAAGGAAAGCGACTGGAATGGACAAAATTACTGGGTGGACCAACTAACTAGTACTAATACTAGATAGGGGAGATGATGGTCGTCTACTCTGATCTGTCTGCCTCTGTCTATGAGTATGCTTGGGGTTAAAAGATGTTGGAATTCCAGGCAAAATTGTTTCTAGATGGCTTTCAAGACGGGCTAAACAATATAGTTTGATTAGAAAGGCTTCAATTGTCACCCTCATCTTATACAAAACTTTTTTAAAAAAACTCTCCAATTAACTTATCTTGTGGCATCTAAATGGCTTTTCCAGTAGTTTCACTAGTTGGTTATGTGGTTTTCTTGTACGGGTCCAAAATTGCCTGCAAGATCTTTCAATTTGGAAGTTGAGTTTGTTTTTTTGTTTTTTTACGGGAAGGAAGTTGAGTTTTTGACAAGAAAAAAACTGCATCCATGCGCGTCTGATATAGTAGTTTTCAATTAGGGCCTAACCCAAGTAAAAGTTTTATTTTTTAAAAAAGAGAGAACTCCAGGTCTCTCGTGTTTGTTCATCTAAGACTCAAACCGCGTCATCTGCTTATAAAAAAGGACCACATTTCGTTTTTACCGTCGATTCCAAATCGAATGCCACCTTGATAAGAAAAGGGCACTAGCGTCGTGAGTTTTTGGCTCATTTAACACCATTTTACAATAAAATAGCAAATCTATCTCACTCTCCTGTGGAATGGCAAAACTGACACCGTGGATAAAGAGGCAAGCAACATATGCCGCCTGCAGTGCTCCTGGGGCGTGGGTGACTGCCTGCAGGGCACTAGGGGTGCGGTAGTCTGGTGTAGGGCCATGTGGCGCGCATCGGGTGCGCTGCACTAGTCTGCCGCACCCCAGCACTCTGTAGGTAGCCATGCACACACAGATGGATTTTTTTTTATCTCCTGAACAACGTCTGTAAATAATTCTTTCGCTGTTGCTGCCACGCTTTCATTAGTTTGGTCACTGTTTGCTACAGCATCATGCTATTGATGCAACATGCTGTCTGAACCTGCTGCGCACGGTAGTAATGGTATTTTTTATATTTCAAATATGAAGGAGCTAGATTTGCTGTTTCATCCTAAAAAGAGGCCGAATAAGCCCAAAACTCCGTCACAGTAACCCATAAAAAGACGTTATGATCGAAGGCACCATCCATGAACGCGACACCAATGAGCACAACCGCGGCGGCATATTGCTGATGACTCATGCCGATCGGTGATTACTGGTGAGCTCGATAGGGGCCGGACCGTCGGACGTTGGTGATCTTGATGGTGCACTATGTGTCGATAACGTTGATGATTGCAGTACTTTACGCCGCTGGCGCCACTGCAATCTAAATGATCTAATGCTGGTACCTCATGTCATGCAGCTTTGAGGACTGTTGTGTTGGCTGGGCAGCATAAGAATTAAGAGGGGTATGAACAGCCTACAAAGCCTAACAGGCTAGCAAAACCAGTAAAGACTCGAGAGTTTGTGCATTTCGTTATTTAAACCAAAACCAAACACGTCGAATTCCCACATCACAATCAAAGTCTCTTTTTATGGAAGATGCTACCCCACGCATAGGCACGTTTCATCGTGTTCCAACGGTTTCGTCTAAGTTTAGCAGGTTTCATCGGGTTTCAAAGAGTTTTTCATAAGGTTTCAACGTGTTTAGACAAATTTAAATGGGTTTCAAATATGAAACTATAAGTTTCACCATTTCAAATTTGAAACTTGATTAAAAACAAGTTCCAAAAGACAAATGCACATTTCGTAGGTTTCATCAGATTTCAAAAGGAGTTTCAAACTGGTTTCATAAGATTTCAGCGTGTTTTCAATGAATTACAATGTGTTTCAAATCTGAAACTAAAAGTTTTGCCCAATTTCAAATCCGAAACTTGATTTAAAATGAGTTTCAAAGAATTTCAACTGAGTTTCAAAAGACAAACCTCAAAGTTTCAGAGTGTGTCTCATGCAGGTCTCATCAGGTTTCAAGAAGACTTTCAAACTGGTTTCATAAGGTTTCAGCGCGTTTTACAAATTTCAATGTGTTTCAAATATGAAACTATAAGTTTCGTCCAGTTTCAAAAGGACAAATTTCAAAGTTTTAGAAAGTTTCAACAAGTTTCCCGGAAAGATTCATAAGTTCCATTCAAATTCCAAAAGGAAACACCAAATTTCAGAAAAGTTAGGGAGCCATCGGGATCTCGCGTCGTGGGCTGCATGCCGTCGAGCTCACACATAGCTGGATCCATGCATCGTCGGCCCATTCCGCGTTGCTGCTCAATTCGTCGTGCTGCTGCCCAATCTGCGCGTCCGTCCACCGATGCGCCTCAGTTGCAGACCCGATGTGCCGTTGAAACTCCAAGTACAACAGCAGCCTAAAGCCACATCATCGATTCGCGATTGGCAGGTGCCGCGCGCTCGTCCTCCTTCTGTGAAGATGGTTGTCGCTATAGGTCCTCGCCCCCGCCGGATCCATGCTAGTGCCCCTGGATCTACCACCCAAGGCCATGGAATCAGAGAGAGAGAAGTCCGGGGCGGGGGTATAGAGGCGTGGTGTTTCGGGCCAAGAGATCGTCTGAGTTGTGCGAGAGATGAAGTCAAAGATGAGGAATTGAACAGTTAGATGGTATCCCGTTCTAAAGTATTTATCCTTTTTTATAGGTTAAAATCAAAGGTCCCCTCTATCATACATATGACTCTGCTCTTATCACAGTGAGGGCGGATCCACACGAGAGCTTGGGATGCACAAGATACAAGGTCCAATTTTAGTTTACCTTGTCAAAGCCTATATATACACATGTGTGCATCCCGCAGCTCAAGTCCAGAGACTGCATACACGTGCGTATATGGTGACCCGTTGTTTTTGTTCTAGATTCACCAATGATCACAGTGCCGGATATACCCTTTGTTCATACATAGTACTAGTCAAATTTTTAGATAATAGAAGAGAAAAAAAAACTCTCCCGGCCTCTACGTCAAGAATGCGCACAACCCACTTTATTAGAGAGTTGATAGTACCAAAATAACCGAAAGAGGATAAAAGTGGCATAAAGCCTTACAACCATAAGATGACTGAAAATTAAACTCAATCATTACAAATGTTGTGACTAAACCGCCACCCATGAATGTGTAAGATTTGCTTCGCCACTAACTCTAACCTTGCGCTTCCGGCCAACATGGCCTCCTTCTGGGCCGATTTCTGCAGAGTTGCCCAAGCGCGCATCCAATACCCACTCAATAAGATAATCTGTACGGAATTAGTGATAATCTTTTTTTTTTTATCAAAAACCATACTATTCCGACGTAACCAAATAAACCAACATAAAACACTAGCTCCCACTAGGGTTGTGACTTTACAATTTTTGGAATACCGGTTAGCCAATTCTCAAATATGCTTGCTATACTTTTAGGAGAAAATAAATTAAACACATATTGAACAACCCACCATGCAAGACATGCAAAGAGACAGTCAATAAAAAGATGTTGAATTGTTTCCTCTTTAATACAAGAATAACACTTCTTGCTTCCCCCTCTTTTGAAGAGGTTATCTTTAGTTAACACTACCCCTCTTTTGAGGTACCATAAGAAAATTTTCACTTTTAATGGAATTTCAATGAACCCAAAAAAAATCCTTAATTGGGGCTCCATTAGTTCCAGTTAGTGCCACATAAAAAGATTGTATCGAGAAAAGTCCAGACTTATTTAAATTCCACCTGAAAACATCTTTTTGAAGGTCCAATTGTAAATTAGCAATTCTTAGAATTTACTCATTCCAAGCATGTAACTCAGGCCCAATAATAGGTCTTCGAAAGGAAATATGTAAAGAAGCCAATTTCAAAATATTTGCCACTGTATCATCATTTCTCCTCACCACATTATAAAGAAGCGAATATTGGTTTGTCAGTGGAGAGTCTCATAACCAAATATCTTCTCAAAACTTGGTTTGCATACACTACTACAAAAAAAAGTCTTCACAGACGGTTCAAAAACGTCATCACATACAGTTTTGTGAGCCGTCTGAGTTTATGGGTCAGTGATGACATGAGGTCATCATAGACGGTTTCGAGCAAATGCAGGATGCATACTATCACTGACGGTTATTAACTCGAACCAAATCGTGATAGTTGAATAACACAGACGGTTTGTAGCTAAAACTGTCTGTGATTACTTTTCTCTATAAACCCAAACAATGGCTACTTGTGCCTTTAAAGCGCTATATATATATATATATATATATATATATATATATATATATATATATATATATATATATTCGTAGTCCTCACCATTTTAGGGTTGTCCACGCAGCATGAGGAGGAAGGAACAACAGCCACGTGCAACTTCATCGAGCCCCTACAAATTTAAAAAGCATGACTGCCAGGAGAGCGCGTGGACATCCAATTACCTGGATGTCGTCGATAGTTATTTGGACGTCGCTATGTTCAGAAAGTGACGTGGACGTGCAGGTACTCTGACTAGGAAGTGGCATTATGTATCAGTAACCAACCATTCCTTGATGTCAAGTCACCGTAGAACTTAGATCAAGGAATTAATGGTTGATTACTGATACATGAAGCCACTTCCCCGTCGGAGTACTTGCGCGTCGACGTCACTTTCTGAACATAGCGACAGCGACATCCAATTACCTATCGACGACGTCCAGGTAATCAGATGTCCACGCGCTCTCTTGGCCGCCATGTTTCTTGAACTTGCAGGGGCTCAATGAAATTTTCCATGGCTGCTGTCCCATCCTCCTCATGCTACGTGGACGACCCATCGAAATTGGCTGAGAGACTGTGAATAATATATATATATATATATATATATATATATATATATATATATATATATATATATATATATATGAGGACGTATCTAGTGCTAATGGGAGTGCTAAGGTGCTAATGCCAACCAGGAGTGTTTGATCTAGATTGAATAGCCCAGATTTCGGTGCTAATCCCACCTCCAATCCACTTATGCATTTTTCACTAAACCCCCTACTGTCCCTTTATTTCACATCGCCAATCCACCACAACCCATCGCCCTCCCTGGTGCTAAGCCTTCCTCTCACCTAGCCGAACCAACGCCGCCGCACCTCCCTGGCCCTGGCACCGCCCTCCAGCCCCTCCCGGCTGTGCCACCACCGTTCCACCCCGACGCGCTCTCGCGCCTCGGCCGGCAGCGGCATCCTCGTCGAGTGCCTCACCCACCCGTCGCCATCGCATCCAGGGGACCAACCTCACGGTGCCGCCACCGTCGAGTGCTCCTTCCCCCTCCGCGAACACGATCAGGACGTGGCCCTCCCTGGCCCCTGGGATCGCCGCCCTCGATCCCCTTCGTCTCGGCACTGAAGCCCGCCCGGCACCGCGCCTCCTGCGCATGCACCTTACGAGCGCGCGCGTGGCGGCGTGCGATGGCTGGATGGGACAGTACGAGGAGGAGGAGAGAAGGAGATGTGGCAATGCTGCCATGACCGAGGAATCTTGGTGTCTCCGGTGGAGTGAGCAGTGGGGGATCCGGTCAGTGGCTTGGACTTCGTTCGTTAGCCACACGCGAAGGTATAGAACTAGGCCCTTGTGCCCACTCAAGCCTGGCCCATGTTATTGCTTTCATGGCACGGTCTTGCCCAGGTAACAGCAAGCTGCGTGGCCCAGCTTCGTTCGGCCCATACTGAACTGTAGGCCCGTGAGGCCTAGCCGATTGCATACTACAGGTGCCATCTGAAACACATGAATATTTTCCTGATTTTTTCGGGAGTTAGAATAGTTTCATATAAAACCCTGCGTTCTAAACAGACCCTTATTTTTTTACAGGTCTCTAGGATTAGATAGGTTTAACACTGATACACGATCGAAGGGGTATACTTTACGTATCACAGTCAATAGAGTTCCCAACGTATCTCGGGATGGCAGGCATAGCTCGTATCCTATGTTTTTTTTAGAAAACAGAACCAATCCGTTTTCTATTAACAGGAACCACAAAGTTACAAGATGTCTGAGAGAACAAAAGAAGACAAACAAGAGAAGCAGCATGAGGATCTGCAGAGCCATACCTGTAATAAACTATTGTCCTGGGACTAAGCTTCTGAACGAAACTTTCTAAGCAAGGTCACATATCCTAGCTTAAAGCCTAAATTAATGTATCTCGTCTTAGTTCCTAGGCCCCGATCTCAATGTGCATCCAAACACCATGTGAAGAGCTTAGTGCCTACATTTTGAATCAAAGTGTGTAACATTGACACCTCGTTTTTCTGTTAAAAAGTAGGAAAAAAATTATATGCTACTCAAATGTTCTGGATCTCTGATCTGCCATTACAAGACGACCTCTCCCTTACATGTCATTACATTTTTTGTCACTGCTGTCAACTCTGTTATATTTTTGCCATCACCCCCCTAAAATGCCCAAATTACCATCGTCTTCTCCCTCCTCCCCCCTTTCTCTCCATCCTTCCCCAGTTGCCTCCCTCCCTCGACAATCGTCTCCTCTCCCTCTGCCCGCTGTGCCCCTCCCCATATTGCCTCCCTCCCCCAGCCGTCGGAGCATTTGCAGTGGCTTTGACCGGCTGAGGGAACCCAACGAATCCTCACCCACGTCTTCTTCCTCTTCTTCCCCCGTGTTGTTCCATGCTGCATTAGCGTGTGTGGCCCAAGATCCAGCGGCTGCATGCGCCCTCCAGGTGCTTGGTGGAAATGTCACACCGCCTGCCGA
Organism: Ampelocalamus luodianensis; assembly: GCA_036346255.1. Taxonomy (NCBI): domain Eukaryota; kingdom Viridiplantae; phylum Streptophyta; class Magnoliopsida; order Poales; family Poaceae; genus Ampelocalamus; species Ampelocalamus luodianensis. The sequence goes on from CM070621.1 coordinate 24,523,612, forward strand.
CGCCAATGCTGGACACGTTGTCCGATGCCTTCGCCACCGCCGTGCTTCTCTCCTCCACTAATAAGCTCGACCCGCTATCGTCGAGGAGGTTGTCCCCCATCTCCGCGCTCCTCCAAGCACCCCACTTCGAGCTCCTTGTCTGGGTCAGTCTTGAGCCCCCTCCCCATGCCTGTGTCGGGCCTTGCCTCGCGGAGGAGCCACTCTGGGGAGATCTCGCTCCCATTGACGTGCTGCCCCGCTAGGCGCGCCCAGGGCACCGGCGGACCGAGTCTGATCCCCTCATCTTCACCTCCCGATTGAGCTCCAACTCCGCCACCTCATCGATCACAACATGCTCCCGACGAGGAACATCTAACCCTCTGGACGGCTCACATAGCCATTGTTCTCGTCCTCCACCACAGCTACCTTGTTGCCCCGCCTCGAGCCACCCACACGACATGCTTTGCTCAGGCACCCACCAACTACGCCCATGGGTGGAAACGAGCCAAGCCGGCTCGAGCCAAGCTCGTTTTGGCTCGGATAAACAATGGGCTCATCTCAGCTCGTTTCGGAAATGAGTCAGGAGGAAGGCTCGACTTGGCTTGGAATGAAGCTCGAGCTGGCTCGCGAGCCCTCACCAAGAAACTGACAAACCATTACATATTTTTGTTGGACTGCACTGCTACGATCAGAGGTCGGTTTCTCGCTAACAGAAAATCTGAACAATTTCCACATTGCAATCAATTAATCCAAACTGGTCTTACAAGATCAAGAAATTTTTTCTATCGTCCAACACTAAAAAACAGGTAAAAATTATTCAAGAACAATAGTTACAAGACCATTGTGTCAGTTCATCCAAAACAAGCACATCCTAACAAATGAAATCACAAGAATAACACAGAAGCGGCCCAAGAGCACCTTTCCAGAGGTGATGACGACTGGGTTCTCCATGACCTTCTTGGAGACAGGGCAACGAAAGAACTCGGCATGGCCACCGAACTAGGCTCCCTGCAGAGTGCGAAACGCGCACTCGAAGAGGTCAGCGGGGGCACTGGTTTGCCCTCGTCGGAGCACAGCTCCGTGAACCACGCGAGCTCGACGACCACCTCTACCCTCCGTAGCCACCTCTCCAACCCCGCCAGGTCGACTACCTTTCGGTTGAGGAAAAGTTCCTTCTTGATCTCCTCCATCTTGGCCCCGGCGCTAGCGCCTGGTGCCCATCATCGCCTCAAAGAACTCGCCCCTCGCCTTTGCCTTCCTCTCTGTCTCAACGCCGGTGAAAAACATCAAGAACCTTCGCGCGTCGACGTTCGAAGGGGCCTTGAGCGAATGGAGGATAGGACGGGGCGGGATGGACGGGGGGCCAGGGGGAAGGACTAGATAGCGGCGCGGTGGAAGGGGCGATAGTGGCGGGTTGGAGGACAGGGCGAAAGGGGCGGCAGATGGAGCGCAACGGTGCAGTGGAAGGGTCAGGACTCGGGAGAGAAAGGGGATCGGGGGAAGGATGAGGGAATTGAGGATTTGGGGATCGAATGTAGTCTAGGGTTGGGGCATTTGGGGATTTGGGCGCTTGGGCCTTTGTGGGCCGAACCAAACGAGGCTCGCGAGACGCTTGCAAGCCAGTTCAAGCTCGACTCGTTTTTTTGCGAGCTCAAGAGGGGGCTCGGCTCGACTCAAAAATTCACAAGCCCGAGCTGAGCCGAATCGAGCTCGTTACAAGCGGAGTTGGCTCACGAGCCTTGAGCTGTTTTTTTAGCCCTAACTACACCCACGACAACATCGTGCGCTCGTGCAGCGGTGGCGTGGTCTCCCCTGTGTTCGCGTCACATGGGAACACACCAGGCGCTCGACGTCGTCTCTGTTCCACCGCCAAAGCCGCACCTCACACACACACTCTCTCCCCTTCTCTCCGTTTCTCTCCTCTCCTCTATCCCGACAGAGAAGAAGGAAGAAGATGACAACAAGGAAAAATGGTATTTGCACAACCACTTTACGACTGGTCAACGATGAAATAAAATAGTATGGTTTTGTAGACACGATAAAGAGAAACTGAGAAAAAAAAAACGAGGCTAATTACCTATATTAATTCCCCCCTTGGATTCGGCCCCTCTGGCCTGGCCACGTCGCCAAAAAAATTTGCTCCGTCCAATCGCACGGAGATCGCCTCGTGTCCGGACGATTTTGGCGAAGCGCTTTGTGCGAATGGCTGTCTCTCGTGTAGCCACGTGTCCGCTTTCTTGAGCGATCGGCCTGCCTGCTCTCTCGCGTAGCCGCGTGTCCGGTGGGCCCAAGAGGCCGTCGGATTTTCACGCCGCCAACACGGGTGATCTTTCTAGTACATAAAATATAAGGTAGAATGGAGAGTAATGTGCCTCGGGCCCATCTATATAATGAGTCCTTGAGGAGACGATTCGAAATTCATTGGGGTGGCACCAATCTACAACCACCGATCACTCTACCGCTTACTAGCCTTCACATTTAGAGCGCGAAAAATCAAATACGGTATTACCATATTACTCCATCTGTTGAAAAATATAGGACATGTTTTGACTCTACACAAGGATTAAGAAAGTAGTAAAGTTGAGAAAGGTACATGAGCAAATGACTTAAGTACCGTTCGCAATTATCTTGAAAAGATGAGCGAGAATACTTTATGTGGGTGGTAATGAATACTCCTACATGCATATGATAAAGAAAAAGTAAAAAAGGGCATGTAAGAAAACACCTCAATAAATGTACATGTAAGCTTTATATTTACAACAAGATCTTTTAAACTATAAACCTTATATTTCTGAACGGACGGAGCACATGATACGTGCAATTTAGTTTTTACAAGAGAATAGAAGGCTATATGCACGGAAACTGCAAGTCTTTGACTCGAGTGCCTCCCACGCCCCAAGAGCTTCATCAACACCACCACCCCCCGTGCCAAATGGCCAATTTCATCCTCCAGAACCCTGACCGGAGTCTTTCCCTAAACCCTTGTCCATCGTCCCCATCGCCAACAACTCTAAGCCGCCGCCTCCTCCGGCCATGGTGGGCTCAGATCCGGACCGGGGCGGAGGCCGGCTGGACATCTACGAGCTATTCTGCCACTACAACGCCCTCTACTTCCACGACTCCCTCGGCGCGTGCGCCGTCTCCTGGGCGGAGGACCCACTCCCCCATCGGTAAGCGTCGCCCTCCTGATTCTTGAATTCCGGAGTGTCATATGGGTTCGATTTCCGGAGTCGTGCAATTTGAGGTTTCGGACGTTGGATTGTTCCGTGATTGCAAGATATTGCTTGTTTCGTATCTTGTTCCCCCCAAAAGAATTGCTACACATGCACGGGTTACCTAGATTCGATGCATTCTGATAGTTTTCGAGGGAAACGGTAGGGGAGAAGAATCCTATTGCATACGAGTTCTGGTTCGGTCATTCCGGAGGTGCAAGAGGTGCTAGCACCTCCGTCAAATCTAATCGTTCATCTATTAGGATCAAAAGTTTACAGTTACTTTTTGGAGAGAAAGTAGTCCAATCCCTCTCTTGTTCATTAGAATTAGAACATCAATCCGTAAAAAGAGTATTAGGGCATCAACGGGAATTCTCCATGTTCAGTATCCCGATCAAAGCGTCCAGCCAGAACATAGGTGACCCCTATGCCCTGCGCCTTGCTGTTGGCTGGAGTTCCAATGCTAACCTCTGAATGCTTTTGCATTGTTCTATTGTTCATTGACCAAAATAATAATATTGCTGGAGCATTTGATGCGGGTAGGGATCGATGTCTGGGTCTACAACAAGAACCAAAAAAGGAAGATTTAATATATTTTTCCGGCATCCTTTCCGGGAAGGATAGAAGAAAATGATGTAGAGCAGATTACATTGATACCCTTGCCATGCCAATTAATGCCACACTTAATGAAGTAGCCGGTGCGGGACGGTTCCACGAGATGTGAATCATTGGATGTCGTCGTTTGGATGTCTGAAAAGGTTTAGGACTTAATACCTTCCCATTGTGTATATATTATCATTCGAAATAGGCTTGTGAGGTTGTATTTGTCATGGTGATTCGCTCCAATTCACTTAAAATGAGGTTAGACAGTTCGGTGGGGAAATTTAGTCCTGTTATGGAGTGTAGTGACAATTTTGCAATTAAGTAATACATTTGTTAAAAATACATTTGAAATCTCATTGAATTTTCTTTGATACATGGAATGTATACCACTATACCGTGTGTTGCATCACTCATAGTGACGGACTTGCAGTTACGGAATAATTCTGTGTTATGCTAATAGTTGAATTCATATGTGTGTAAAACTGAATAGGCTTATTAAGTTTTGGGCATCTGCCCTTTTCTTGCAAATTGATCACAGTAATTTCTTGCATATTTTGATATATGAAATGTATACTTATCTTTCTGAAATGTTGTTGCCCAGCCTCCCCCCTGTTCCTGGGTTGAGGCTGAAAATTTTGCATTAACATCTTTAAGCTGCCTGATATAAGGAGGAACATTTATCTAGAAGGCAGACTAAAAAGTCGCTTAAGTTTTTAGACTGATTATAGATACATCTCTGCTCTAGTTGTTTTAAACTTCCTTGTCACCGGTATCATATATGTTTTTCTCCAAATATGTTTATTTTGCAAATCTGTCGACATAGCATTTTGAATAGAAAGCACATTAGCCGAATGTAATGTTCTGGGCTATCACACAGTATGACAGCCATATGTATTGCAATGCCACGCTCATATTTTTGTAGACAAGCATGTGCATGTAAAGTGGGGAGTTGTTCTGTCGTCTATCATTTAGCACCGTCTCATCTATTGTAGTTGACTGGGAATGACAGCCCTTCCATAGTTTTTTCTCACTGCTATCTTCTTAACATTGATTATTCCACTATACAATTAGATGGATTTCTGAAGTATAACCTATAATACAAATCAGACCTAATTATATGCGGTTTATCATCCACTAAAGTATGTAATCAAAGTACTTATTAGTTGCCATTACCAGAATGATTGTCTTGAAACTTTTCCTTTTTTAATCATTTTAATGCAGTGATGTAAGTAGTTGTGATTATTATCCTGGAGGTGGTGGCTGTATTATACTTCTTTCCAAGTCCTTGTACGAATGTCACACAGACTCGGATCTGAAGAATGTTTTGCTTCATGAGATGATTCATGCTTATATGTGCATCAAAGACAACAACAATAACCATAGGTACTTGTTCAATAACTGGTATCTTTTTAATATACCTCCGAATTTCTAAGTTCATTCCGATTAATTTCAAAATTGTGATCAAGCAGTGACCATGGTGCAAAATTCCAGAAACTGATGAATACAGTTAATTTCAACTCTGTAGCTGATCCCCACGTAAGTTGGATTCAAGTATCAACTATCAATCACTGTACTTACAGATTCCTTATTAACATCGTTGATTATATTCAGCGCCCTGTTGGTGGATACAGAATAACTATTATCCATGAGATCAGAAAGAAACATTATCAATACAAGGTAAGCATTGGGACTGTAATAAGTAAATCTTAATTTTTATTTTGAGATTGACAGCTAGCCATATTTGCAGTGTGAAAACTGTGGAGATTTGGTCAAGTCAATCAAGATCAGAGGACCTTCACATGATGACTGCATTGAGAGAATGGGTGCTAATGACTTGTGTCTGAATTCAATGTGTCACTGGCATAGGTATTAGCTATATGCTTCACTGCAATTTTTGGTTCAGTACTTGACTTCTTGGTATACCTATAAGAGTGCATCTGAATGCTGACAGAAATGTAAGTTAGATATACGCTTTCCAGCTAGCTGTGAAATTGTTTGAAAGTAAAACCTGGTACTCTGTCCCTTGTTTGTTATACCCATGCTGGGCAGTGTAGGCATGTTACTCATAGGAGATGTTTTTACAACATTGAAGATTGGGTGGTAAGCTCAATTTGTTGCCTAACAAATATACAAACTAATGTTAAATTTGACAAGAAAAAGAGATATAATAAACAAGCCAAGTGATGGTGCAGCTCATTCTGACACCACTGACAATTATAGTAAGAAAAGACAGTGAATAATCTGATTAGAACTTTGTTTTAGACTTTTAGTAAGATATAAGGCTCAATTTGGCATCATTGTTATTTGATCTCAACATAGCTAAGTATGAGCACTTACTGTCAGGTTACTGTTGATGTCCAAATAGACTTATGTGTGCAATACGAATATGTAGAATATCATCAGTGAATCTTTCCAGCAAAGATGAGTACCTTCATTGCCTTAGAGGGGTTGGGGCCAGGGAAAAAAAAACCAGCCGGTTACCGGCGGTAACTGGATTTACCGGTGGGGACCGGATGAACAGTAACCGACGGAAAAATTTCAAATTTGGATTTGACTGTGTAATGCACTTCCTAGGTTGATTTAGGCCTTTTTTTGTGCTAAATTACGTATTGTATGAGCTAAATAGCTTGAATTATTGTTCCGTCCGGTTTGTACTTTATATGAGCTAAATATGCTAGATTATGTATTGTATGAGCTAAATATGCTAGATTACGTATTGCATGAGCTAAATATGCTAGGTTACGTATTGTATGAGTTAAATAGACACTTCATTAAACACTTTCTAATTAATATTTGCATGAAACACTTCCTAAAAATCCCGGTCGGTTTTTCCGGTTTTTGAAATATGGCCTTTTTTTTTCCAGGATTTCCGATAACCGGTCGGTTACCAGTACCGCCCGCCGGCCGGGATTTCCTCCGGTACTGGGTTTTCTATCCTTGGTTGGGGCCAATTTGTATTGCCCACTGGAGTGGTAGCACACATGTTTGACAGATTCCTACCTGCAGCGAGGCAATTGTTGCTGTACTTTTAGGGGTGTAAATGGTCATGTCGGAGGAGTGCCCCACCCTCTAGGGTCGTTAGGAATACTAGTGTGCCCTAGGGAAAATCATACATGTAGCTCCATTGGATCTGATCTCGGTGCACCCTCGGGCCTCCTCGTGTCTGAGAGCCACCTTCACCTCCACCTAGCCCCGACCTCAGCACACCCTCGCCCCCCCCACGTGCCCTCGCATCACCTCGCCTTCGCCGGTTCCGGCCTCGGCGCGCCGCCGCCTCGCCGGCGTCGCCTTGCGCACCTCGGGCCTCATGCCCGGCGCCACTCGCCTCCACGGCTCGCGCGCGCCGCCTCGCCGAGCGCCACCTTGGGACACCCTCGCACGGCCTCGGCCCCCTCCGCCGGCGCATCCCTCGGCAACCCCGCCGGACACCTCGCGTGAGACCCGCCCGGCGCGCGGCGCCGCTAGCCGCGCCTCCTCGGGGCGGCATAGTCGGTTTCGCCCACGCCCCATCACCTTCGACCTCGCCGTGCACCCCAAGCATGGTGATCCCGCAACCTGAACAACCATCCTACAGGTTCGTTCTACTACTCGGCCCATTATGCAAGTGTTGATACCAGTATGCGAATGACAAATGCTTGGATGAGTGAATAATGCCAGACACATATTTGATGAACTAAGTAATGAGACACCGAGCTCTGCTAGCATTTTTCCATATATGTTCACTTAAAACACACTATCAACAGGCGCTACTTACTTTTAGTTTTGTCATGAGGAAAGATTCCTTAGCATTGACTGTCGAACCCGGGAGCGAAGGATCCCGAATTCTCTGTGTTCAAACACCGGTCCAGGATTTCCAGTGTATACAGTCTCACAAAATGGATATCACATTCATATCACGAAATCGTAAATGACATTAAATAAATAATTGTTTAATACAAATGAGTCTGAACAACAATGTCAAATATCAAATTATAAACACAGCGGAAACATAATAATAGAGGTGAGCCACACGATGCGCCACAGGCAATCGTCTGGGTCAAAAGACCTACTCGTCTGGATCCTCACCGTCGGAGAAGAAGTATTCTCCTGAATAAGATTTATTCAGCAAGGATGAGCACAACTTCCGTGCTCGCAAGTTACACCCAATATTGAATTAAAATGCATGCATAAGGTAACAAGTGAGTATGGTAGGGGTTGTTTTGCATAAACAACATTTTCAGTTTAAATAATCATAGTAATTTCTAAGGCAGTTTTATACTATGACTAAAATCATATTTTGAAATGACAACATTGTAATATGGATAACCTCCAATGATTAAGTGAAGGATCCCCTCCTAACACTTGGCTTCCCGCCCAACATTTCATAAGGATTAATCATCCTCAACATTTAATAAAGTGTTTAAAAACAAAAAACAATTCTAACTTTAAGTGGCCCTGCTAGCATGTCCATGACCGCGGACACGGCTATTCGAATAGTTTCTACTCTGCAGAGTTGGTACAACTTTACCCACACGAGGTGACATGCTCGTTATGTCGGCCAATTCACGCTTCCGTAGGCGTGTGACTGAGCAATTACCATGAGGCCTTTACAATGTCCTATCCTAGTGTACTCATGCCCGCTAAGGTTTCGCCCCTTTGGACTAACAGTCCTCGGAAGCCTCTCTGCGCCAAGTGAGAATAAAGCGTCTAGCCGACACCCGCATAATCACATGACATAAATACACTAGAACATCACAAATTAATTAGCCAAATCCGCCCATACGGACATGTGGTAGTACGATAAGGCATAGCAATAAGCGGCTCAAAGACCGGTCCTCGATTGACTTGGCGTCATTCCTACAAACCATGGGCCTTAATCTTAATCGGATCAATCCGGTGCATAAACTGCGCACCCACCATTCCGACCATTTCGCCCAAGTCCAAACCCATTTTTGATTTTATTTTAAATAAAACTCTATTTATAAATCCATGTGGTAAGACAATACCACAATGTCAAGTCTGAAACAAATTCGTAATAAATTTGGTTAAACCTCCCAAATTACGTAAGTGTGAACTAAGCTGGCTAAGCATATGTTCGGTTTGATAATATTTTGCCTATGGTGTCAAGGTAGTCGATACAATATTCAAATTGGCCATACAATAAAACATGGGGTAACTATACATAAAACAGGATGTTAAAGTATTTATACAAACATATGCATGCAATAAAGAATTTAAAAGCGAAAATAACTTAAAATCTGGGGCAATATGGTCAATGGTGTAACTTGCCTTCGTTGATGTTTTGGAATTCTAAATCTTCAGATTGGTCGAACTCTCCGGAGTCGTCGAAGTCTAAACGCGAAAATATGACAAATTCAATATTCAAATTCAAATAAATTCAAAAACATAGATCAAAATAACTCCAAATTGAAATATTTTGGTTTAGTTAGCTAGATTATAATTTTATATAAATTTTGCAATTTGAATCACCCAATTTGGAGTTCATATGCAAAAGTTATGAATTTTAGAAGTTTAAACCTAAATCTGAAATTTTAATTGAATTTTCCAAATTATTTTTCTACTGAAAAATCTATTTATTGTGCAATGCTGACGTCGGCTACAGAATTTCGGAATTAAAATTAAATAAAAACAATTTCTGACGTGTGGGCCCCATGTGTCAGACACGGCTCACGGTGGACTCGTTCTACCGAGCCAAGGGAAATTTGGTGTGGTGGACTGGCCACGCGGGCGCTCACGTGGTGGTGATTGGGACGCCACGCGTGCGCCACGCAAGCAAGGGGGGGGGGGTTGAGATGGCGCCTAGGTGGCAATGCCACATCGGCGCCGGACGGGGGCGGCGCTCGGGTTCCGAGGAACCTGCGATCGGCGGCGTCTTACCGGCGACGAGGGGTACCAAAAGAGAGAGGATGTTAAGGGGAACGCGGTGCGCTACCTTGTGACGGAGGGGCGCGACGAGGTGGCCGGCGGCGAGCGAAGAAGCGGCGGCGAGATCCAGCGGCGCTCCGGGGAAGGCGACGCGAGCATCGGGTGCGCGAGGTCGCGGCGAAGACGATGGTGGTGTCGGCGAGGCGAGGACGTCGTCGGGCGCGGACCGAGAAGAAAGCGGTCGCGGTGGAGGAGCATCCACGGCGATTTCGCGGGCGCTGGGGCGTGTGAGGAGAATGAGTGGGGAAAAGGTGGAGGAGGAGAAGGGCTCGCGGGGCTTCCTTTTATAGGGTGAGGAAGGCACGGAGGCGGCGGCGTGGGAGGCGTGGCGGCGGTTTGAGCGTGGCGGCGGTTCGGCGAAACGTCGCGAAAGGGGTTGAGGAGTGGGGCGGCGTGAGTGCGGAGCCGCTGCGCCGCGACCATGAGGAGAGGGGGAGAAAGGGCGACGACGGAGCTTCCAGGCTTCGGTCATGGCGGCGGTTACGCAAGGCGGCGCGGGGAAGAAGGGGAGGAAGAAGAAAGAACACGGGCCGTTGGATTTTCATCCAACGGTCACGATCATTAGCGGTGACGTGGAGGTAGCGGGGGTGCATGACTCGTTGGATTTTAATCCAACGGTTGGCATGGGTTGGTGTGCGTGTGTGCGGCGTGGTCGCTGGATGTTGATCCAACGGTGGAAAAAGAGGAGGGGGTGTGGGGCGGTGCGGGCCGCGCGCGGGAGAAGGTTTGGGCCGGAGCCTTTGGGTTTCGGCCCAAAGCTATTTTTGATTTTTCTTTTGCTTTTCTATTTGTTTAAATTCTAATAATTCATTTAGGCTTTAGAAAATAGTAAAATAATTCCAAAAATTATGGAAAAATTCACAGAAATTCTCAATACTTATTTTGGACTTAACAAAATTATTTTCAACTTTATGTTGCCTTTTTAATTTGTAAACAAATTTGTTTTGGACTTTAACATAATTATAAAAGCTTTTAAAAATTCCAGAAAATTCCACAAAGATACATAAATTTTAAATTTTACTGAAATTTGAAAATTAGGCTGTTACATTGACACAACAAAGATGAACACATAACCTGAGTATGCTAAGCTGTTACTGCCTATTATTCTAGCTTCTTGATGACAGTAAAAACACATAGCAAACCAATGATAGCAGCGTAATAGTATAAATCCGACATCATTCTAGCTACTCAACAATACTTGCACAATCCGTACCAGGTTTCACTCAGCACAGTAGGCATATATAAAAGAATGATATTTCTAGCTCCTGGATGTGATCTCCATCATTTCATATCTTGCTTACATAGAGAAACTTAAGCAGCTAGTCCTATACATGCTAGTACTTGAACCAAAGGAAAACACTGTGCATGGCCTAGAGCCCCGATGCACATCTCGTAGACCACGGTCTCGGTATATAAGCTCACAAGGGTGGCATACATAAGCCCACCACTGTGGCAAGAAAAACAACGTGTGTGGCTCTGAGCCCCAGTGCACACCGACGCGCTCCGTAGGCACGTGTGCATAAATAAGACACCGCACATGGCTCCGAGCCTCGGTGCACACCGACGCCCTTCGCAGGCATGCGTGCATAAATGAGACACTGCGCGTGACTTCGAGCCCCGGTGCACACCGACGCACTCCGCAAGCACGTGTGTATAAATAAGACACCGTGCGTGGCTCCAAGCCCCGGTGCACACTGATGCCCTCCGTAGGCACGCGTGTATAAATAAGACATCGCGTGTGGCTCTGAGCTCCGGTGCACACCGATGCCCTTTGCAGGCACGTGTATAAATAAGACACTGCGTGTGGCTCTGAGTCTCGGTGCACATCGATGCCCTCCACAGACACGCGTGTATAAATAAGACACTGCGCGCGGCTCTGAGCCCCGGTGCACACTGATGCCCTTCGCAAGTATGCGTGTATAAATAAGACACCACGCGTGGTTCCGAGCCCCGATGCACACCGATGCCCTTCACGGGCACACATGAACAGACATAGCTAGCTTTAGGGCTCCCCCAAGCGCCTCGATGCACACTACCTCACGCTAGTGTGAAGTGCATAAACAAACCCTAGTCGCTCCGGAGGATGTGCCTCGACGACTAGGGAGTCTCCCGTCTCGAAGACCTCGCCTCAGCGGAGAAACCTTGCATACCACACTCCATCGCACAAACCCTAGTCGCCCCGGAAGATGTGCCTTGACGACTAGGTAGTCTCTTGCATCGAAGGCCTCGCCTTGGCGAAGAGACCTCGCATAATTAGCTCCATCACGCAAACCCTAGTCGCTCTGGGGGATGAGCCTGACGACTAGGGAGTCTCCCGCCTCGAAGGTCTCGTCTTGGCGGAGAGACCTCGCTTGCATATCGCACAACATTGTGCAAACCCTAGTCGCTCCGGAGGACTGCCTCAACTAGGGAGTCTCCTGCCTTGAAGGCCTCACCTCGGCAGAGAGAACTCGCACACCACGCTTCATCGCACCATCCCTAATTGCCCCAAAGGCTGCGCCTCGGCAGCTTGGGATCCCCAGCAAGCCCTATCAAAAAAGTATGGGGGACGACGCTCGACTTTAGCCCCCCTCGCTAGCTTCGGGCTCCCAGCAAGCCCTATCAAAAAAGTAGGGGGGACGATGCTCGGCTTCGCCTCCATCTCGCTAGCATTGGGCTCCCCAACGAGCCCTATCAAAAAGTATGGAGGATGATGCTTGGCTTCGTCGGCCCCTCGCTAGCTTCGGGCTCCTAGCGAGCCCTATAAAAAAGTATGAGGGGCGGCGCTCGGCTTCGCCCCCCCCTCGCTAGTTTCAGGCTCCCAGCAAGCCCTATCAAAAAAGTATGGGGGACGGCGCTCGGCATCGCCTCCCCCTCGCTAGCTCCGGGCTCCTAGCGAGCCCTATAAAAAAAAGTATAGGGGACGGTGCTCGGTTTCGCCTCTCTCTCGCTAGCTTCGGGCTCCCCAGCGAGCCCTATCAAAAAAGTATGGGGGACGACGCTCGGCTTCGCCTCCCCCTCGCTAGCTTCGGGCTCCCCAGCGAGCCCTATCAAAATGTATGGGGGATGGCGCTCGGCTTCGCCTCCTCGCTAGCTTCGGGCTCCCCAGCGAGCCCTATCAAAATGTACAGGGGATGGTGCTTGGCTTCGCCCCCCCTCGCTAGCTTCGGGCTTCCCAGCAAGCCCTATCAAAACAGTATCGCCTCCCCTTCGCTAGCTTCGGGCTCCTAAGCGAGCCCTATTAAAAGTGTATTGGGGACGGCGCTCGGCTTCACCCCCCCTCGCTAGTTTCGGACTACCCAGCGAGCCCTATCAAAAAGTATGGGGAGCAGCACTCGGCTTCGCCTCCCCCCGCAAGCTTCAGACTCCCCAGCGAGCCCTATCAAAAGAGTATGGGGACGACGCTCGGCTTTGTGTCCCCCTCGCTAGCTTCACGATCCCAGCGAGCCCTATCAAAAAAATATGGGAACGACGCTCGGCTTCGCCTCCCCTTTGCTAGCTTCGGGCTCCTCAGCGAGCCTTATTGAAAGAGTATGGGGACGGCGCTCGGTTTTGCCTCCTCGCTAGCTTCAGGCAAAGATGCACGGACACGGATACGCGTGTCGGACACGACACGTATCGGATACGGGATTCGCCATTTTCTAAAAAATGGCGACACGAGTTCTGAACACTATATATATATATATATATATATATATAATAATAATAATAATAATAATAATAATATACATATGTATTATTGAATACTTTTCTACGTGTTTATCAAACAGAAAGTGTAAAATGTTAGGAATATGTATCTCAAAGATGATCCTGACTCCTGGTCTTTTCAGTTCTTTATAAAACATAACTTCATATTAATACAAGAAATTCAAAATTCCTTTAACCTATGAATAGAAAAAACTTGATTAGTAAATGTAAGTAAGCAATGTAACAAATACAATGCAACAACAAACACCTAAGTACCTAACATTATAACAACCATCAAATAATTGACAAATGATAACAATCAACAAAAAGTAACCAAGTTCAAACATAGAAACTTAAAGATAGAGTACAACCAACAATCCAACAAGAAGTAGCCACTGGCCAACATAGGAGTGGTTCAACTTAAGTTACATAACAAACTGAAATTAAAAGCTTATGAAAAGATAGCATGAGACTCCTAGGCTTCCTCTTGTTCATCCTCATTTGGGTTCACCACATTAGACCCATCTTTAAAAGACACGCTCTCCAACTTTGGTTCTTCAAGCGAGAGATTAGCAACTTCTAGAATGCCGACACCACTACGATATTCAAAGCTATCTCCTCCCACATCCCGCATCTTTGTTACCCTAGTTTTGTAAGATGGTGTTCTCCTTGACAAAAGTCTCAAATTATTGTGCATGGTTTTTAAGGCGTCGCTTAGGCGACACTTAAGCGTCGCCTAAGCGGTAAGGCGATGCAGGGTGTCAAGCGTCGCCCGCCTTGCCGCTGTTGCCGCTTGCCGTCTCCGTCGCCGTCGGCGTTGGAGAGCAGATCCGGCGGGAGCGGAGAAGAGGAGGCCCGTCGCGCGGATCCGGCAAGAGAGAGCTCAGGGCGAAGTCGGAGAGTCGAAGCCGGGCAGGAGGAGGAGCACGGAGCAAGGAGGCCGGCGGCGCCGAGGAGACCGCGCGCGTCGGGAAGCGAGGAGGCCCTCCTCCTCCCTTCTCCCCGTCGTTCGCCATCGGCGATCGTCGTGAGGAGAGATTGAGCGGCGAGGAAGAGATCTGAGGAGGCAGTGGCGTGGCGTGCGAATGCGATGCACTCGGGCCTCGGCCGGGCAAGGAAAAAGAGCGCGCGGCGGGCGAGCGGCCAGGCGAGCAGGCGAGCGGCCGAGCGGCGGGATTTTCTGTGGCATTCCAACCTGCTCCGGGATCTTCTGCGGCCAAAAGGCCTACTGCCTTATGCTTCTGACCTACTGCTGACTGCTCTGCACTGCCGCCTTAGGATGAGTAAGGTGTCGCCTCGCCTCGCGCCTTATCGCTTAAAAGGTGTGAAGGGGGTGGGTCGCCTCGCCTTACCGCCTTAATAACCATGTTATTGTGCACAAAGACTAAATCTTCAGCACAATCAAGAGTTAGCTTGTTTCTATGCATGCTGTGGATGAAGTTATATGTGCTCCAATTCCTTTCGCAGCAAGAAGATGAGGCCGGTTTGTTAACTATTTTGAGAGCCAAACTTTGCAACATAGAAGTGGAAAATCTAGCATATTCCTCTTTAACTTGTCTGAGGTGGTCAATTATAGGGAAAAACTTCTTAAAACACTTCATTCTCATTTGTGAAATCTCAAGATCCTTGGGGGTTACACACCAACACCTTCATTGATCCACTTCTCACTATAATATCTACATAAAGAAAATGAATGGATTAAAACTTTTGCAAGAACTAAATATTAGCAAATAGCAATTACAGTTAGATTTATATATCACCTTGGATTAAGTGAATGCGCCAAGCAATGAAGTGGAGTGTTGCCTTTTGCCCACCGATTAACCACTATGCTATGAACAACCGAGTAAAAGGTGGACTCCTCATTATCTTGCTTTCCTTCCCACTTATATATCGCTTTCTTTACATTCTCTATCATTGTGTCCCACATCTCATAAATAAGATGAAGGCATGGTGTATCAGTGCCCGCCACACGTAGCATTTCATATATAGGCTCAGTGAATTCAATAATATAGTTCATATTGCCCCACCACACTTCATTGCATGCCAATTACCGTTCTTTAAAATGCCTTCTTGACCATGCAAAAACGCTTCAACATGACCACAACCGAGGCAAATCTTGTTTCAGCAATGGCAAGCATCATCAGATTGCTAAACTCATTGAACATTGAAAGCCTCATGCTATGGTTTATTATGAAATTCTTGATCATATTAGCATCCTGAACAATTTCAGTTATCCAATGGCACTCATCAAAGATGAGGACTTCATCATCAGTTCTTGGCATTTTAGCAGCACAAATACTTTTCAGAGCAAGATTAAGAGTATGAACAACACAGGGTGTCCAGAAAATGTGATTGTACTTCTGCTGAGTAATCAAACCCGCACCTTTGCAATTTGCAGCATTGTCAGTGACCACTTGGACCACATTTCTTGTACCCACTTCTATAATAGCAATCAACTTCTCTGCAATGTACTCTTTTGTCTTCACCTCGCCTTCGGCATTGATAGCTTGCAAGAACATTGGAGCACTCTCAGAAACAGCGATAAAGTTTATGAGTGGTCGCCTCTGTGCATCCGACCACCCATCTGAACCAATGGTCACTCCCTTTTCAGACCATGTGCTCTTTGTCCGCTCTAATAAGGACTCAATCTGAGCCCTTTCTTGTTGAAGAAGAGTGGTCCTCAACTTGTTGTATCCAGGAGGAACATAACCATAAATGTTGTGGTCTGCCACGTAGGTATATGAACTTTGATAATATGGATTTCTTGCTACATTGAAAGACAATCTTGTAAACAAAAAACATAACCCTAAATTAGTGTCAATTGGATAAATTCAAGCCATGCTTTTGATTCAAGTTGATTACAAACCTGAAGAATAAAACATCATCGCAATCGTAGCATCAAGTTGTTGGCGAGTTTCATTGTTGAAAGCTTTCTCCAAAGCTGAGCCTGAAGTTCCCCTCCGCTTAGAACCCATGCTAGATGAAGCAACACTAACACTATCAGCAGTACTACTGACGTGCGTTGGCAAGAGAACATGTATTGGCTTTGTTTTTGCTAACTCTTCTTCAGCCTTTGCAACTTCACTTCTAAGTTGAGTAAGGATAGGTACGGTTATCTTTGGGCACATTTTGATTCCACCATTAGATATTTTCAGCAAATGTGCTTTCACTCTAGAGTAGCTCCCGGTGTACACAAGTTTACAATACTTGCATTTGAATCTCACGTTTCCTCCCCCTCCTCCACCAGTCCTCTCTAGCAACTCGTTATGATTCCACAGCGGAGTCTTCACATTTTGCTGCTCGACACTTGAATTTGAACCACCCGGTTCCATCTTTTAAGTCCTAATTCCTAAATTTGCAGCAAGGAACATAACATTACATGGTTACACTTTCCAATTTTCCTTGCATATCACAAGGGTGGAACCAACAATCAACAAAGTCTAACAGGTTAACAGCAGGTCAGCAGTACAGGCAGCACTAAGGTCGGCACAAAGTCCTCCCACATCCCACATCAGATGCCGAAGGGGAACCAAGGTTGGCGCAGGGGAACCAAGGTGGCCGGCAGCCAGAGGCCGAGCCGCCATAAGCGGTCTGGCCGGTAGGTCGAGAGAGCAGGCGAGGGGCGAAGCGGCGCCGGGTGAGCCAACGGGGCGGTGCATCGCACGGAGCGCGGGTGGTGGAGGTGGCGGCACCGGGTGAGCTAGAGCCTGAGCGGCCGGCGGCCGGGGAGGCGCGCCGTGATCGAGTAGCGCAAGGAAAGGAGGCGGTGGCGGCAACACTGAAGGAAGGGAAAAGGGAAAAGTAAAAGGGGAAGAAGCAAACCAGGGAAAGGAGCCGGCAGCGGTAGCACTGGAAGAAGCTAAGCGGCGTCGGGAGCCGCCGGATCTGGCGATGGCGACACAGCGAGAGAACAGCGGGTCTTTGCAGCGCGCCGGCTTGAAGGTATCGCCGCTCGCTCGGTCGGGAGGGTTATGGTGATGGTGGGAATGGGCTGGTTCGTTTTGGGCCAAATAGAATGGGCCCAAGTGAACGATACGTGTCCTAGCCGTGTCCGATTTTGTTTTTGTTTTTTGTTTTTTTTCGCGGTTGCAATTTTCGACATGTCGAGAATACGTGTTTGTGCCGTGTCGGAGCTGTGTTCGTGTTCAACACGAACCTGGCACCTTGCTGCCGTGTCGGTGCTTCCGAGGCTTCAGGTTCCCCAACGAGCCCTATCAAAACAGTATGGGGGACAGCGCTCGGCTTCGCCTCCCCCTTGTTTGTTTCGGGCTCCCCAGCGATCTCTGTCAAAAAAGTATGGGTGACGGCGCTCGGCTTTGCCTCCTCTCTCTAGCCGGCCGCTCGTGAGCCTAAAAAAGCGACCCACCCGGCGCCACTTTAGTTGCATACGCAAACCAATAGGAGCGGTCGAAGGGGGGACGGTACCTGGCCCCTAGCAGGACCAACGCAATCGGCCACACCAAAGAAGTAATCAAATACAACAAAGTTACAGTGTCGAGATCTCGCTACGATGCGCTGCCCGCCTCGGAGGCCAAACCTCGGCGTGGCGGCCCCGTGTCGACGACTCTGCCCTCACGGGCCTCGTTGTGACGCGTCGCTTGCCTCGAAGGCCAAGCCTTGGCGTAGCGCCCCCTCAACAGCTCCACCCTCATGAGCCTCGCTACGACGCGTCGCCCGCCTCAAAGGCCAAGCCACACCACGACGCACCGCCCACCTCGAAGGCCAAGCCTCGGCGTGGCGGCCCCTCGTCGATGACTCCACCCTCACGGGCCTCGCTACGATGCGCCGCCCGCCTCGGAGGCCATGCCTCGGCGTGGCGTCCCCTCGTCGGCAACTCTGCCCTCACAGGCGTCGCTACAATGCACTTCTCGCCTCGAAGGCCAAGCCTCGGCGTGGCGGCCCCGCATTGGCAATTCTGCCCTCACGGGTAGGGCTGGAAACGAACCGAGTCGAGCCGGGCTCGCTCAAGCTCGGTCGAAAAGGCGGCTCGGCTCGGCTCGGCTCGTTTCAAGAACGAGCCAGAAGGTTAGCTCGGCTTGGCAGTAGGCTCGAGCTGGCTCACGAGCCAATGTACGCATAGACAATGTTGTTATAGACAATGCTGTTCTGGATTAATGCTGACTACAGTTTATACTCCAATTACACGGTGCACATGAAGATCCGCATATCAAAATCAATTCTTGTATCCTCGTCAAGAACAATTGAACTGACAAAGATTACCAAAGAAAGAAGTCAAAGCAAATCATTCATGCTAAAAAATATGCATCCACATAGGAAATTCTCGTATCACCAGACAATGTGTGGATCCATTCATCAAGAACATAGAGAATTCACAGATGTAATCAAGAAATTACCAGTCTACCTTTGGCCTCACACACATAATAAGAAACAAACACTCATACATCAGAGAACACATTTGATTGAATAGCTTGTCAGAGAGGAGGGATCTTTCTGACTGAATGCGCACAATCAACATCTGATCGAGAAAGGCAAACAAATACCATATTCAATCATTCAAAGATTAGACACCACAGAGGGATTCACGAACCTCACCAATTGCTCTCCAGATTGATCAGGTATGAACACCTCGAAGAATTTTGTGATGACGATATTGGCCTCCTCCTTCCCCTTCCTGTTCTCGTTCTCCCACACCACCGTGTCCGCCTTGCTCCCCATCTATTGCTGCTCCCGCTACTTGCTCAAGGTGTGTGGTGTGTCTGTGTGGCTTAGTGGGTGGACGGGGCGGGAGTGGGGCTTTGTGGGTCGGCAAGAGCCGATCGAGCGGCTCAAGCTCGGCTTGATAACATCACGAGCTCGAGCCGAGCCAGCTTGAGCCTGGTCCGAGCCGAGTTGCTCGCGAGCCTTGAGCTATTTTTCTAGCCCTACTCACGGGCCTCGCCGCGACGCGCCGCTCACCTCGAAGGCCAAGCCTCAACGACTCCGCCCTCATGGGCCTTGCTGCCACGCGTCGCTCGCCTCGCAGGCCAAGCCTCGGTGTAGCGGCCCCGCGTCGACGACTTGCCCTCACAGGCCTCGCTGCCACACGCCTCTCGCCTCACAAGCCAAGCCTCGGTACGGCGGCCCCACGTCGGCGACTCTGCCCTCACGGGACACGCTGCGACGCGCCGCCTGCCTCGGAGGTCTAGCCTCAGCGTGGTGGCCCCGCGTAGACACTTTCGCCTCTATAGCGCCGCTTGCCTCGAGGACATAGCCTCGGCAGGGTGGCCGCGGTGGCTTCACCTCTACGGCGCCCGCCTTGGCGACTGAACCGGGACAAGTCTACCTCGATGACACCACTGCTGAGAAGACCGGGATTATTCCGACTCCCGAGGGGCCCGGGGTGAAAACATATTGTGTCCGCTTGCCCGGGACCTTGGAACCTACCCTCGGGACCTTGGCCCTTGCAAACGAGGGAGTTGTCTGAGGAGTGCCCCACAGGGTGCCCTACCCCCTAGGGTCGTCAGGAATACTAGTGTGTCCTAGGAAAAATCATACATGTATATAGACTAAGTTCACGTGGTATACTTACAAAAATGTACCTAAATGCCTCTCATTCTCTCATTCATTCACTACTCTCTTAATACAACCAACACATTTGGCTCCTCTTTTGTTCGGTCCTCTCATGACTAAAGGGTACTCTATACCGACTGTCTAGTCTCGATGCTACGACATGTCAAATTTGAATAGGATAATTGTCCGACCATGTTTGAGACTGTGTATTTTGAGACAGATTCAAATATGTCCGGATCATTAGTAAACTAGAAATTGAATGTTATACCAAGTTAATACTACCTCTGTTTTGCCATATTTGTCCATGGCCTCGGGAGTATCCGTTTCAATATATTTGTCTATCGAAGGAATCTGGAGTGTAGTTATTGCGATTTTTCGACACTCTACCCCTATTTAAATGATTTGGAAGAGATTGAGTGGTTGTGTTATGTCATTTAATAGAGGTATATATGGTCATTTGTCATTAACTATTTCTTAGCTTTAGTGCTTTCTTGGTTTGTGCGCGCGGTGGGCTGTGGACAAATATAACGAAAAAGAGGGAATAGTAAACTAGAAGAAAAAAAATCTAGTCGCACTTAATTTTGTAAATTGAAGATGAGCAATGTGATGGAGTATATGTCAATGACTAAATGTAGTGTTACTGCGTTATGGATGGAGTTATTATTGACTTAAGGTTACTAATTTCAGGTCTAGTAATTATTTGGATTTCCGAATTTGAGTACATATTTGATATGGCATTCGAATTCAAGCCCAGGAGGGCAAATGGATAATATCCGAATCCGAATTAAAATAATTATTTGGATGTAAAATCTTACCAAATAAGAATTTTGCCGGATTCAAATGTTGGATATTTTGGATTATCCGTATTGAACTTGCACCCTCACTTGGCCTCTCTTTTTCCATTACTATATTTTTGAATGTTTGGTTTGTTTGTGTCTATCTTGATATGCAGTCACAAGAAGCGGTGCTCTGGTAGCTATCATAGAGTTCAAGAATCATCACCAGGCTGTGTAGAACTAAAGGGTTCAAAAGGTAACTTTTGGCTTAAGACCTAACAGTTCAAACTATGACTTCATGTTTAGACCATAAAATAGGTCATTTTCTATCTGGAGACGACTCTTCAATGCAGATTTTGAGTTCTTAGTAGTATACCTCGTACAGAGTAAAGACATCGCTTATTGTTCTTGATAGCTTCAGCTGAAGAAGCAATTGATGAGGGCAAGGCTGAAGAAGCAGCCTGTGGAAGTTGGCACGCCACACATACATCAAGTAAGTGTGGGACAAGCTATAAACGTGATATGGAAGATGCCTCTGCTGAGTTCCTTCATCCTACCGATGATGCAATTGGAAGCTCAGGACTGGACTCCTCTTCAAGAGACAGATCTAATAAGAAAATCAAATTGTCAAAGAACATTGGCTTTGACCTTCTGACTGACACAGCTGGTCATGGAGCACCGAAGCGTCCAAGAACAGCTTCGCTAAAGAACCAAGAGTGCAACAGACAAAAGAAAAGAAAACTAAGCCAGTGGGATGGTTCCTACTCGGTAATAATTGAATGGTTGAATTATTATTGTGTCGATGAATCTGATGAAGATGAGGTACCTTTGATAAATAAAAGAACCGAAAGAAGAAAACGGCAGAAGTTACTGAAAATTTCACAGGCTAGGGAATCCAACAAAGGTGTTGAGGGTGCTAGTTCAACATCTCGTATAGTAAATGGTAGAAAAGATAGCTGTGTTGGTTCTGGAGATCAAGCTGGCCATGAAATTGTATCGTCTCCGTTGGATTCACCAATCAGAGGTGAAATTGTTGACATTTCAGATGGTTGACCGCCAGTTACCTTAGTTTTCCTTTAGCTGAAGCCTGGATGTAATTGTAGAATTATCCAGTACTATGGTCGTGAAACTTGAACCTCATTTTTATTTTTGCATCTTGCTACCGCTAGACATGCGCAGGATGCTGTGCCGTCCTGTGCAGCATGTGTCTTGTATATATTTGTGTTTATTTCTTCTGCATTTAGCCCTCTGTTTTTTTCGGCATGGAGCACTTTACTGTTAGGCCCCAGTCTCCGGTGATGTTTCAACTATATCTCATTGCATTTCCTTCATTGGCATGGCTGCCCTATTGATCATTACTGAGTGGGAAATGACGTGATTGTGTTTTTTTTCTCCCAGTTGAACTAATCTCGCAGACGAGAAACCTTTTCCTTTTTTCTTTTGGTTGATTGGACAAATAGAATTAATTTTGTCCAGAAAATTGTAAATCATTGTGTTATGCTACTATTGTATGGGAGCATTAAATTTCTCCTGTTTGTAGCATGCATGACAAACCCGGCCGGGAATTTAGGCTTCCCAAATAATTTCCCAAACAAGATCTTAAATAAAACAGTGCGACTAATTTTTTTTTCCCCAAACAAGACCTTAAATAAAGCAGAGCGGCTAAAAAACACGCTCAAAATAGAGGAGCCCATCTCCGTCTTATCTCCCTCCCGACTACCCCCTTCCGTCCACACTCGCAAGCCGCGCACGCGCGCCCTCCTGTCCACCACCATGGCGTCCATCAGCCTCCTCTCCCTCGCTCCCACCGCCACATTCCTCCACCTCCCCGCCCCCACCACCGCCACCTCCTCCCGCGCCGCCGCTCCGCGCCCCCTCACCGGACGCCACTCCCTCCTCCGCGCGCGTGCGCCCCGCCGCGTCACCGTCGTGTGCAGCGCCGCCGCGGCGGTCGAGGCCCCGGAGGCAGAGCCCGTGGAGAAGTTCCGGCTCGACAATCTGGGCCCGCAGAAGGGGTCGCGGCGACGGCCGAAGCGGAAGGGGCGTGGTATCGCGGCGGGGCAGGGCGCGAGCTGCGGGTTCGGCATGCGAGGCCAGAAGTCGCGCTCAGGGCCCGGAGTGCGGCGCGGGTTCGAGGGCGGGCAGATGCCGCTCTACCGCCGTCTCCCCAAGCTCCGCGGCATTGCCGGCGGTGAGTCACTTTAAGCTAAGCTTCCCCTACCCTCCTCAGTTGAAGCCTTACACACTAAGCTCTAGACTCTAGTACATGCAAATGCTTGTGCCGCTTCTACATTGTTCATATAATATGCTCAATTAACTTTGAAGCACACGATTCAGCTAGAACGCATTAGTAGCTTTTATGGGAATGGCTGTGATTGAGAAGAAACATGATGCTAATTCTACCGTGCCTTTTCAGGAATGCATATTGGGTTGCCGAAGTATGTGCCGTTCAACTTGAAAGACATAACGCGTGGTGGATTCAAGGATGGCGACGAGATATCATTGGAGTCCTTGAAATCGAGGGGATTGATCAATCCATCTGGCAGGGAAAGAAAGCTTCCACTGAAGGTACACCATGTGATGATTATCCCTTTGTTGCGGCATTCTCTTCATAGGTTATTTTATGGAACCTCGTCTGTGTGAGAAATATAGACCTTTGGTCGCATATGTTGTTGGATTAAACGGTCAATCTACTTATTTTTGTACTTCTCAAATGTGGCTGCATCATGACTGCCTGAGCTTATCTGTCTATAGCAGCAACTACCAAGTACAACAGCTTGAGTTTCACGTTGTCTGTTGGGATCAATTTTGGTCAGCTTGTGTTGGATGAGCACCAGTTGGTGTGTTGAGTGTTTTTTGTTGACAATGTTTCCATTACGCTTAGTTTCTATGAAGTGTGACAAACTATATTGGGGTGAGTAGATATCACAGGGAAGTTGGGAGTTTGCATATCTGTCAACATAAACATGAAGTAGTATCCAGACCTCCACCAAAACCTGGTGTCCTTCCTCGAAAAGAGAGAGAGAGAGAAAATTGTCCTTACATGTATCACTGCATCAGTCCACCGCACCATCAATATGTCCAAAAGATGATATTACCCCTAAGTCTTCAGCATCTTTAGCATGAGTTTGGCAGATTGTTAGAGATGATTGCATTAATGTGGTACTGGGTTCGCCCCTTGTAGAGGGCAGTGGTATGTTGCTTGATTACTGGTGTGGTGAAGAAGGGAAGAACGGAGTTTCAGCGTCATAAATGGTGTGGCAGCCACAAGGGATTGTTTTTGCCTCTCTTATTTTATCAGACACTATGATTTAAGTGATCAATTAGAAGATAATCACATCCATGCGTAATTTTCTAACAATATGGTGAGACTGGGGGCACAATTTAACTGTTCATTTTCTGCGAGTCTACAATGGAAATATGTAAATAAAAAACTTTACATAAGCAAGACGGTTGGCTTTTCCCCCCGTAGAATAATGATAATATTGTCTTAGGTTCCACAAGTACGTTTTTTCAAGTACTTATTCAGGTTATAAGTAGATTCCATCTGCCACAGTGTGACCATTATTTGTACCTTATGGTCCTGTCGGGATCGGATTTCTGAATCCGAACCCTATGTGCATTTTTACACTAGTCCCAGATCAGTAGCTAGTGCACACAGTGAAAACAGCATCGATAACAAATTCGAATTACGATTAACATAAAAGTAATAACAAAGTACCGGCTTTAAGGTTACTTATTACAAAAGAGGTCAAAAAGACCTTTAAGTCTTACAGCAGCGGAAACAGCAAATGATAAACTCCGAGTGATGACCTATCAAATTGCCCACCGGCATTCGACTGGAACGAAGCCTAGTACTCCGGGTGTCCTTCATCAAAGCCACATGCGGAGTAGTCGTAGTCCTCTTCCATGTCGTTGAAGGTTTCTGAGATTTAATTTTGAGTGTAGCATGTGAGTACATAAAGTACTCCGCAAGTCTTGGGAAATATGCATATGCATAGCTTTAACAATTGTGCTTATAGGGCTCTTTTGCACAAAGCAAGATTTAATGTTTAAATATCTTTCATAACGCATATTTGACAAACGTAGTTTCAATAATTAAATTAAATAGATTAACTAGTGAAGGTTCTAGCTACAAATCACTAGTATAGAGGCTCTAATCGTCAAGGTTCAAAGGATAGGGCTCTAGCTGCCAGAAAAACGACCCGAGAGTCCCAACTGCTTCCAGATTCTAAAAAATAATCTTTTGAAAATAAAACTAAAATATATCATGTGAAAACGCACCTTGCCCACCCTTAACCGTGGACACGACTATTCGAATAGTTTTACACTTTGCAAAGGTTGTATAGCTTGACCCACACGAGATAATCAGCTTATAATGTTCGTCTGACACACTTTCGAAGGTGTGCGACTGAGTGATTATCACAAGACTTTTACAATACTTTATCCTCACATTAGCCCACCTGATGAGTTTAACCCCAAGTCATAGACGTCAATTACCATCGACCTAGAGCTCACCATTGTGGGGGATAACTTGCCCGGATATGGACGTCAACAAGATTAGTGGCAGAACTCCTATTGCAGTACAAGAATTTGTTCACACCCTTACATTGTTGGCAGATAATTGAACGTGCTAGGTAGCTTGTGCCCTGCAGTTTATATATAAAACTGCAATATCATTAGCTTGACAACTTGAAAATGTTCTCCGAGAGTGGATCTAAACTGCACCTTGAATAGCATAATTGTTTAACTTTCATTGTATTATTTCTAGCCTCATTTGGTTGGCCTTTCTGTATCCTTGCTGCGTGATGTTGGAATAACCCCTTGTCTATTCCAATGGGCCTAAAGGTCAACATATACAAGTTATATGTGTATGAAAATATGTAAAGAACACCCTATACAAGTCACATCTAACACCTTCCTAAAACTCATGGTGGATCAACAACACTGAATTTGGAGAGGTAGAAGCTATGTCGAGCTCTAGTCTGTGCTTTAGTGAAGAAATCTGCTAACTGAAGTTCTGAAGGCATATTCTGAGGAGCAATAACTCGATCGTACGCCTGCGATCTCATGAACGAAGCATCTACTCCAACATGCTTTGTGAGCTCATGCTTCATTGGATCTCGAGCAATGTTGATCGCACCAGTACTGTCTGATAAGAGAGAAGTCAGTGCAGAACCTGAAACACCGAAATCCTCAAGTAGCCACCGAAGCCAAGTGATCTCAGCTGTCAATGTCGCCATGGCTCGCAACTCAGCCTCAGCATTCGAACAGGAAACAACAGTCCGTTTCTTGGTCTGACAAGCAATCAGAGAGGAGCCAAGGAAAACACAATAGGCAGAAAGAGATTGGCGATCAAAATGATTACTAGCCCATGTCGCATTAGAGTACGCCTGAAGCTGCAAAGGGCTAGAGCGAGGAAAGAAAAGGTGACGACTGATGGTCCCACGAAGATATCGCAGAACACGAAGGTGACTATAGTGGAGCTGAGTGGGAGCAGAAACAAACTGACTCAGAACGTGAACAGGGTGAGAAATGTTAGGTCGAGTGATCTGAAGGTACACAAGGCCCTCGACAAGATGGCAGTAGCGAGTGGGATCCTCAAGAGCCTCCTTATCAGTGGGCCGAAGGTGAACACTAAGCTTCATAGGAGTGTCCACAGTGCGTTGATCAGTAAGACAAACGTGTGCAAGGATATCCTGAATGTACTTCTCCTGGGAGAGGTAGTGGCTCTCAGGTGTGGAAGTGACCTCAATCCTAAGGAAGTAACAAAGAAGACCCAAATCAGATATCAAGAATTGCTCACTGAGACGCTCCTTCACAAAATCAATGTACTGAGAGTCGTCCCAGTAATGATCATATCATCCACATAGAGGAGCGTTCGACCCCAAGGAGAGGTGTGTACAAAGAGGGCAGGGTCGTGATCACTGCCGGAGAAGCCGACAACAGTGACAATAGAGAAGTTGTCAAACCAAGCACGAGGGGCTTGCTTGAGCCCATAGAGAGAATGACATACGTGACAAACCATACCAGCAGGGCCAAAATACCTAGGGGCTACTGCGTGTAAACCTCACGCATGAGAAAGGCATTCTTGACGTCCAGTTGAGAGATGGGCCACTGTGGAACAGAGGCAACAACAAGAAGAGTCGATAGGAGCGAAGGTCTTATCGTTGTCACGACTATGCTCCTACTGAAAACCACATGCCACAAGACGGGCCTTGTAGCGCTCAAGAGAACCATCCAAACAAGTCTTGATCTTGTACGCCCACTTGCACACCATGGGAGTGACACGCACAGGTAAGGGCACAAGATCCCAAGTGCAAGTACGCTCCAAAGCAGTAATCTCCTCAGACATTACAAGTTGCCACTCAGGATGAGAAGTAGCCTCGCGGTAGGTCGTAGGCTCAGAAAGAGCAGCGATTGCAAAGTCGTAGTGCTCAGGAGGCCTGACAGTACGACGATCACGAAGATCGTATCTGGGAGGAGAAGGTAGATCATGACCCAGCAAGGACGGAGGAGAGCTGGGAACAGGGCCCAACAAAGACGGAGGCTCAACTGGAGAATAAGGGGTAGGCCGAGGACGACGAGAGTAGTGCAAGGGAAAGGGTGGAATCTCAACAAAAGAGCTGGAAGGAAACTCCGTCGGAGGGGGGAACGGGTGGAGCCGGAGGAGAGGGAAGCGAAGAAGGTGGAGGCAGAAGCGAAACAGAAGTGGAAAGCTGAGTGTCAGGAAAAGTCAGAAAGGAGATGGACTCAACAAGAGAATCTGAGCTGCCAGTAGAGAGACAAGGGTAGTAAGGCCAGGACTCATCGAAGGTGACGTCCCGAGAAATCCTCATCCGGCCAACAACAGGGTCGTAGTAGCGATAACCCTTATGTTCAAGACTGTAGCGTAGAAAAACACACTCAATTGATTGAGCAGTCAGCTTGGTGCGCTCACGAGGTGGAAGAAGGACGAAGCAGACACAATCGAAACAACCAAGGTGACTGTACTCGGGAGCCCGACTTTAGAGACGCTCAACGGGAGTAGAACCCTGAAAAGCAGTGGAAGGCTGCACGTTGATGAGGAAAATAGCAGCGCAGACAGCCTCAGCCCAAAAGTGAGGTGGAACAGAAGAGGCGAGCATGAAAGCGTGAGTTGTCTCAAGCAAGTAGTGATGCTTACGCTCAGAGACACTGTCCTGAACATGAGCACCAGGAAGAGTACTATGGAAGAGTACCCTGCTCAGCAAGAAATGGACACAAAGCAGTAGTTAGATACTCGCAAGCAAAATCAGCACGAAAAACACAAATGGCCGAATCAAACTGAGTGCGAACCATGGTGGCATAACTTCGGTAAATCGAGAGAACCTGATTGCGAGAGGACATAAAGTTGATCCAAGTATGACGAGAATAATCATCAATAAAGATCACATAGTATCAATGATCCCCTTTCGAAATGAAGGGAGCTAGCCCCAAACGTCGAAGTGAACAAGATCAAAATGACAAGCCGAGGCAGAATCACTAGAGGGATAGGGGAGATGCAGCTGCTTGCCAAGCATGCAATCCATACAAGGTAAACAGGTGTCACCAGAGAGACCCAAGAAGACCATGACCTACTAGAGACGACAGTCGCGATCCGCAGAGATGATCCAAATGATGGTGCCACTGAGCAAAGGAAGCAGTAGAGGAAGCAGCAAAAACAGAGGCAGGTGTAGTGACTGACTGACTGGTGGAGACAACGGAAGGAAGGTGCAACCAATCGAGCTCCCAAAGACGCTGCGAATCACGGCGCTGAGGGTTAGCACCAAGCAGAGTCCCTGTGCGGCGATCCTGAACAAAACAAGAGTCGGACCGAAGAATAACACGATAGTTGTGATCAGTGATCTAATCGGCCGACATAAGCTGCATAGTAAGATTGGGAACATGAGAGACGACAGGAACATGAAAAGAAGTTGAAAGGGTGATGGATAAGTCTCTGTGTCGGCTTTTTGTGTGTCGGCTTCCTTTTGCTTTTGCTTTTGCTTTAGCATCTTAGACTAGCTTTTGCTTTTGCTTTAGCATCTTAGACTAGCTTTTGACTAGCATCTAGGGCAAACATCTTTGCTTTAGCATCTTAGAGGACATAGAGGATGAGCATCTAGGATGAGCATCCTAGACTAGCATATGCTTGGCATATGCTCGGCATATGCTTGGCATATGCTTGGTGTTTAGCCCTATAAATATGTATCCCCAACCCTCAAAGTTGGCATGGCATTGTGAAGAGAAATATACAAGAAAAATTGCCCGTCTCCAAGTGTCATCCTCTCCATGAGAGTAAGGATCTTGCTATCACCAATAGTAAGAGTCGGCGACTAACAAGTGGTATCGAGCTTGTGTATCCTGTAGCTGAGCATCTCTGCTCCACTCCTTCTCGACCTCGCGGCGGCCCGGCCGAGCGCGCAGCACTCCGCCGCCCACGCCACTCCTCTCCGAGGCGAGCGGCGGCTCGTCGAAGCGACCTCTCTCACGCAACACCCCGAGAGCGCCATGTCCGCAGGTAGTCTCGGCCTTCGGTCGCCTCGAGCATGCGCGGCGTCGTGACAGCCGAGCTCGCCGCGCGCAAGCAGAGCGGCAGACGAGCGAGGCGGCAGAGACACCTGCCAGCGTGGAAAAAGCGTCGAGGTCGCGGCCAGCGGCGAGCGGCGAGCGAGCATGAGGCGGAAGCGGCGGCGGATGCAGGCGCGTGCGAGCTGCAGAGGTCGAGGTTCTTGCGGCGGCAACAATAAAGCTCCATCTGCGATGGCAGCGCACGCGCGGATCTTGAGTCACTGGAGAGGAGGCGCGCGAGGCAGCGGCGCGCGATGGCGGCGCTCACGCCCACGGCGGCGATCGAGACAGCGCAGTCGCTACTGGTGGCGCCTCTGAGAGGCGCGACGGCGGCGGCAGACGGTCGACGGCGAGGCGCGCCTTCACAGCGGCGCGCGGCTCTCCCGGTTGATCATCGTGGTCACCACGAGTACGGTATCGTCGAGGACGTCGGCCCCGGCGGGTGGCCTACCGCCAAGTCCAACTACGTCCGAGTGGGCTGCGGTGATGAGGTAAAGCTCCAGTGCGGCATATGTGGGATGCGATCCGTGCGGCGGCGTCGACTACAACCAGATCGGCGGCGCCGGATGCTCTCATCGCCGCGATCCCGCGAGATGCGCTTCGCTTACCAACAAGCGGTCGCCAAGAGGCTTGGGACGCCATCGCCGCGCGCGCGGCAGCGCCGCGCGCGCAAGTCCACACTGCAGCGCCGCGCGACGTGGGAGACCACAGCCTTCAAGCGGTGAGGACGTTGATGACTTTGCTCTCGTCTCAACACTCTGCTGCGAAGTTGGTACGATTCGGCGACGACACCTCTGCAAGAGAGAGCCGCCGAGAAGCTCTTTCGCCGCGTCCCAGAAGTACAAGCGGATGGCTCGCTCGATCCGTCTGCTGGATCTCTCACGATGACGATCGAGGAGGCGTTGGGTCGCTGAAGGTCGACGGCGGCGATGAGCCACGGCGTCTCTCGGACCCGTCACCATGGCGGAAGCTCCTCCTCGCTCGGGAGCGGTGGTCTGCGGCCAAGGTGACGAGGAAGAAGGGAGCCTTCTTCCACGACGGCGACGCATGCGTGGCAAGCGCGGCAAGCGCGCAAAGACGCCGGGCATGGCGCGAGGACGCGCGAGGATGATGGCCGTGGGCGCCGGGCGCGCCGGCCGGCAAGCAAAGCGCAAGACGAGACAACTCTTGCCACAATGCGGCAAGCTTGGTCATGGGCGAGTGTCGGCGGCCACGGCGCGCTAGGCCCACGCCGCGCGCGAGAGGAGGAGGCGCGGGCTCGTTCATTGCTCACGCGAGCATCGAACTACCTCGACGGCACCGCCGCAACGGATCTCTCCACCTTGACGAGCCAAAGCACACGCCTTCCTGGCTACGGCTCGGCAGCGACAAGGCCGACGGGTGGTGCCTCGACACCGGCGCTACCCATCACATGACCGGCCGGCGGAGTTCTTGGCCGAGCTTGACTCTGCGTTCGAGGCTCCGTCAAGTTTGGGGGCGCCTCGGCGTGGAAATCAAGGGTGTCGGCTCCATCATCTTCACCGCGTGTCGCGGTGAGCACAGTGCCGCCGCGCGTCTACTACATCCACGATCTGCGGAACTCCATCATCGGCTTGGGCGGTGGATGAGAACGGCTCGCGTGTCGAGATCGAGCACGGGTGCCGCGATTTGGGATCTTCGCGCGCCTTCTTGCCAAGGTAACGAGGCGCAAATCGCCTCTACATCCTTCACATGCAGCGGCACAACCCTCTGTCTCGCCGCTCGTCGGACGACGACGGCGTGCGCGCAACGAGCGCTTTAGGCACCTTCACTTCGAGGCCACAGGCGGCTCGGTGCCGCGAGATGGTGCGAGCTGCGTGCCTCGACCATGTGGAGCGATTCTGCGACGTCTCGTGTTGACGGCGAGGCGACTCCTTTCCCAAGCGGCGAGTTTAGAGCCAAGGAGAGGCTCGAGCTCGTGCACGGACTTGTGTGGCCCGTGACACCACCACACCGAGGGCGACGCTACTTCCTGCGCTCATCGACGACCTCTCCCGCTACATGTGGGTGATGGTCCTCGGCAGCAAGTGTCAGAACCCGGGATTACCATCCCAGATCCTCAGTGCATTTCTGAACTAGTCCCATGATCAGTCGCTAGTTCACACAAGAAACAAATATGGTAACAAATTCATATCACAACTTTATTAATAATCAGAGTTTATTACAAAAGAGGCTTACAAGCCAACAATAAAGAACACAGCGGAAGACGAAGAAGTAGTAGAGTCCGACAATGCGCCACGAGCAATCGATCGGAGTAGCGGCCTAGTCGTCGAGATCCACACGGGTAGCAAAGTCCTTCTCTCTGAAATTTGTTTGCATAAAGCAAGTATGAGCACAACTCTGGTGCTCGCAAGTTACACCCACAAGTAATGTAATGACATGCATATATGGATGTAACAAAGGATGGCTTATAAGGTAATTTGCATAAAGCAGCATTTTCTTTAAATACTTGTACTAAGTTCCAAAGCAGGTATTTTATAACTAAAATTCTTTTTATAAATTCTCAATTTTATAGTCAGATAACATTCACACATGAATGGTGAAGGATACCCTCCTATCACATGGCTTCCTGCCCAATTCCCATTTGGATAAAGTATTTTGAAATCAAAACCAAAGTCTAATTTTGAGTAGTTCTGCTAGCATGTCCATAACCGCGGACACGGCTATTCGAATAGTTTTACACTCTGCAGAGGTTGTACAACTTTACCCACAAGAGATAATCAACTTTTAATGTCCGTCTGACACACTTCCGAAGGTGTGCGACTAAGTGATTATCACGAGGCCTTTACAATACGCCATTCCAAAGTAGTTATGCCCGCTAAGGTTTCACTTCTTTTGGACTAACCATCGCGAAGTCCTCTTGCGCCAAGTGGGAATCTTGTCTAACCAACACCACACACCAAAATGGCACAACTAACAATGAAGCGTTGCAAATTAGTTGGCGAGTCCATCCCACACAGACATGTGGTAGTGCGATAAGGCATAGCATCATGCGCTCGAAGACCGGTCCTTAACTGACTTGGGCAACTTTCCAAAATAACCATGGGCCTTAACCCTAACCAGATTAAGCCCGTGCATGAACCTGCACCCACCAATCATCCATTATGCCCAAGTCCAAACCCATTTCTATTTTATTTTTCCAGTAAAATCATTTATAAACCTTCTATGGTAAAACAATACCATAGAACCAATTTAAATCAAATTTGGAAGATTTGGCTAATATTTCCCAAATACAAGATTTGATCTAAGCATTGGCTAAGCATTTAATTATTTCCAATATTATTTTATCTAATGGTGACAAGAAAATGATAATCAATATTCAAATTGGCTATACACAAGGAATTGGAATAACTAAGTATTTAAACAGGGGGATTAAAATAATTGTATAAACATATGCATGCAGTAATAATTTAAAACAGAACATAAATAATTTGAAATAATGGGATCGATATGATCAAGGGTATAACTTGCCTTGCTTGATTACTCGCTGTTCTTAAACGGCGTCGAAATCTGATTCTCCGAAGTCGTCGAAATCTAATCGTGAAAAGAAGCCAAATTCAAACTAAATTCAAATAACAATTCAAATGAACTCCAAATCAAAAGATTTTGGTTTAGATAGCTAGATAATAATTTTATATGAATTTACCAACTTGAATCACCCAAATCGGAGTTTGGACGCAAAAGATATGAATTTTAGAAGTTTGGAATTGCATGAAATGATAAGTTAGGGTTCAAAGGAATCATTGGACAAATGAACTCAAAATTAAATAATTTTGAGTTAGATGGCTAGATCTTGATTTTATATGAATTTAGGAATTTGAATCGACGAAATCGGAGTTCGTATGAAGGAGAACGAACCCCGGGAAGTTCTAAATCTAAATAAACCCTAAAATCAGATTTTATTAAATTTCTTGAATTACTTTTCTAAAGGAAATTCGAATTATTGCGCATACTGACGTCAGCATTGGAATTTCCGAATAAAAACAATTAACATAAATTTACGACGGTGGGCCCACGTGTCACGACACGGCCCACGGTGGGTAGTTCCACCGGCCGAAGCGGTGAGGCGGTGGACTTGCCGCGGCAAGCCACGCGTGGGTGAACGCGGGCGGGGAAACGGCGTGGCGGCGAGGTGGCGTGGCGTGGCGGCCACGTGAGCGGGCCACGTCGCCGCGGCGAAGCGCGCTCGGGGCGATAGCTCCGGCGAACAGCGGCACCACGACGGCCGGCGAGGCACCAACAGACGCGGGAGGATCACGGGGATCACAGGCTCACCTCGTCGGCGGTTGGCGCGGCGGTGGCCGGCGAGGAGAAGCGGCGGTGAGTTGCGGCTTGTGGCGGCGATGAGGCTCGGCGGTGCTCCGGTAAGGTGAGGTGAGCACCGGTTCATGAGACGCCGCGATCTTGTTAGCGGTCGGGGTGGTGGGGATCGGCGACGGCGGCGCTAGAGCGGAGGAAGAGGTGGCGGCCGTCGGTGAAGAAACGTCGATTCCGCGACTAGAGAGAGAGGCGGAGGAGTGGGTGGCGGCGCGATGAGTGAATAGAGGCGGTCGGTGCGCCATTTATAGGGGCGGAGGAGGTTGGGAGGAGGAGGTCGGTGGCGAAGGTCACGCGGTGATCGCGAGGTTTCGGAGATCCGTGCGAGATAGAGGCAAGCACGGAGAAGGCGGCGTGATGTGCGGGTTTAAGCGCGTGGCCGTGCGAGCGGAGGCGTAAATGGCGGCGGTGATGGAGCTCTTCGCGGCGCTAATGGCGGCGCGCGGCTCGTGAGGGCGAAGGGTGGGGAGGAAGAAAGGTCGCGCCGTCGGATCTTCATCCGATGGCGGCGGAGAGATGAGTGGCGTGGGAGGTTTCGGCCGTCCGATTCAAATCGGACGGTGAGAGAGGTGAGGCGGCGGGGGAGAAGCGGGCGGAGGCGCGTGAGAGAAATGGGTAGGCGAGGATTCGCCCAAAGAAGGTTTTGGGATTTTCAATTGATTTATTAATTGATTTAATTCGAAATTAGAAAAGGCTTTAGAAAATAGCAAATTAAATCCAAAAATTCTAGAAAAATTCACGAAATTCCTAGATGCATTTTGGACTTAAAAAAAGGTTCCAACTTAAAGTTGGCTATAGTTTTAACAAATAAATTATTTTGGCTTTGAAATATTTAGGAAAAAGCTTTTAAAAACTCGAAAGTTCCGTAAATTAATTTAATTTTAATTTTGAGATCAAACCAATGAAACTTCAAGAACTTTAAATAAATTTTAAATTTTGACTTTTAAAACTTAAGGAATTCAAATAAAGCAATCAAACTCTTTCAAATCTCGAAATTTCAATAAAACAATAACTTTATTTTATTTTATTTTGGTAACATAACCTTGGGATGTTCTGACAAGGAGAGGTCATGGCGCCATCAGCGCACGCAGTCGCTACTGAGCGGAGCGCGGTCGTAAGGCTGCGCGTCTTTGCGCCGAGAACAACGGCGAATTCACGCAGCGGTGACCGCGTCGTCTCTGCGATGAGGGCATTCAAGCCACTACTCCGCTGCCGCATCTGGCCGCGCAGCGAGCAGCGTCGTCGGCGAGCGCAGCGCAACCAGACGGCCATGGCTGGGCTCTCCTCAGCGAGGAGATCCGCCTTCTTAGGAGAGGCGCGGTGACGGCCGTCTACATCCTCAACCGCCGCCTACCAGGCGCTCGGCAGCGGGGCCGTCGAGGCTTGGCATGGCGCAAGCGGCGGTCTCCCTTCGGGTCTTGGCTCCCTCGCGTTCGCGAGGAGCTTGGCCACATCGGCAAGCTCGGCAGCGAGCACTCGGGAGTGTTCGCCGGCTCGCGGAGGCTCGAAGGCCTCACCGCATCCTCGACCCTATCACACTGCAGGCGTCCGCATCTCGCGTGGCGTTGTGTTCGGCGAAGCGGGCGGGCGTGGGACAAGGCGGTGGGCGGCGATTCGACCGACTCGGGGACCGTTGTCGACTCGTCCACCGAGAGCCGGAGAGCTAGCGGCTCGTCTTCACCGAGCTCGCCCACCCCGACACCTCGCTCGTCACCACCTCCCGCGAGTGCTCCGCGCTTCGGCACCGACTCCACTTCTCTCACCGCCGGCCACACCACGGGATCGGCCCAACGCCGGCCCACGATGGCGGCGCCGCGGTGGAGTTCGCTACTCCGTCCCACGACGAGGACGCGTCGACGCCTACCACGACGGCGAGCCTCTGCGCTACCGTACCATGGACAACATCCTCGGCGAGTGCCGTCCGGGATCGGCGCGCCACGACTTCGAGCGAGCGCACTTGGCGTGCGGCGGCGGCGAGCCCCGCTTCGCCGAGCGGAGGAGACGCGGCGTGGCGTGTCGCGATGAAGCGAGAGATGGACGCCGTCGGCGGAACGAGCGTGGAGCCGGCGAATCTTCTGCCGGCCACGCGCGATCACCCTTAAGTGGGTGTTCAGGCGGCGGGATGAAGCCGGCGCCATCGTCAAGCACAAGGCTCGCTTGGTGGCACGAGGATTCATGCGGCGGGAGGGTCGACCGGCGACGCCGCACCCGCGCGCGCGCATGGAGTCCGTTCGTCTTCTCCTCGCACTTGCGCCCGGAGGGTTGGCGCGTCCATCACATGGGCGTCAAGTCCGCCTTCCTCAACGGCGACTTGAAGGAGGAGGTCGTTACGTCGGCCACCGCCGGATTCGTCATCCCGGCAAGGAGGCAGGTCCTCGCTGCGCAAGGCCCTCTGCGGCTTGCGGCGGGCACCACGAGCTGAACGCTAAGTGGACTCCACCCTACGCAAATGGGGTTCGGCGAGAGCGCACACGCAGGTCTGCGGTCTCACCGGCGGGCAAGGCGACAACGCCTGGCGGTGGCGCCTCGTCGGCGACTTGGTGATCACCGGCTCCAAGGAGGCCGAGGTCGGGCGTTCAAGCGGAGATGAAGACCGCCTTCGGATGGCGACTTGGGGCTCTCTCCTTCTACAGGGATCGAGGTCCACGGGACAGCTCGGCATCTCTTCGCGGGCGCCTCGCCAAGCGCATCGTGGGTCGGCGGTCTCACCGACGCAACCCATTACACTCCCATGGAGGAGGCGAGGTCCCGAGTCGTGAGTGTCTGCGGAGGAAGTGGGCGCGACGCGATCGGCGCGTTATGGGCGCCTTCGCGCTACCTTGTCCACACAGCGTCCGGTTGGCGTTCGCGTCGGCTCGTTAGTCGGTTCATGCGGCGGCAAGCGACGAGCATCGGCGAGCCATGAAGAGGATCCTCGCTCGTTGCGGGCACCTCCGACCACGGCTTGCACTACCCAAGGTGCCGGCGGCGCGCTTCATCGAATGCGATGGCGGCGACCACGCGGCGACATCGACACGAGCAAGAGCACGGCGGGCGTTGTTCTTCCTCGGCAAGTGTCCGTCGGTGGCGATCGGTCAGCGGCGGTAGTGGCTCGTCTGGCTGCGGCGGTACATTGCGCCCACTACCGCTTCTACTCGAGCTCGTGGGCTGGCACGGTGCTGGCGATCTCCTTGGCGAGCGGGCGGTGGAGCTCGGGGTGGGCGACAAGTCCGCCTTGGCCTTAGCGAAGAACCTGTTTTCCATGAGCGCGCAAGCACATCCGGTAGGTATCACTTCATCGGTTTGCTGGATGAAGGAGTGTCCGACCAACTACATCAACACCCAAGACCACTCGCCGACTTCGACCAAGTCTCTTGGCGGATCAAGTTCGAGGAGTTTCGCGCCGAGGATCGGGATGGCTCGATTCCTCACAAGGAGACACACAAGACTTAGGGAGATTGATGGATAAGTCTCTCGTGTCGCTTTTTGTGTGTCGGCTTCCTTTGCTTTTGCTTTTGCTTTAGCATCTTAGACTAGCTTTGCTTTTGCTTTAGCATCTTAGACTAGCTTTTGACTAGCATCTAGGACAAACATCTTTGCTTTAGCATCTTAGAGGACATAGAGACAGAGCATCTAGGACAGAGCATCCTAGACTAGCATATGCTTGGCATATGCTCGGCATATGCTTGCATATGCTTGGTCATTTAGCCCTATAAATATGTATCCCCAACCCTCGAGTTGGCATGGCATTGTGAAGAGAAATATACAAGAAAAATTGCCCCATCTCCAAGTGTCATCCTCTCCATGAGAGTAAGGATCTTGCTATCACCAATAGTAAGAGTCCAGCGACTAACAAAGGGTGCCTTAGCCTGCAACAGGAAGAGAGGTATCATCTACAGTCTGAACAGTGGAAGGAAGAGCTGTGGGACACAGAAGTGAGTCGAGTAGAATCTGGTGTCATGTGAAAAGAAGCACAAGAGTCTAAGATCCATGGAGACAAGATACCGGGCGAGTGAGGTGGTGGAGGTGAGGACTGCTAAGAAGCAAGAGCCAAAAGAGCGGTCCGTCGTGAGGCGGCAGCGATCGAGGCGGTGGCGTCCGAGATCCCAGGCGGCGGCGCGCTAAGGGAGAGCGGCGAAGGTCGGTGTCGCCTGGGCGCGTAGCCGCTAGAATCGCGCAGAGGAGCTCGTCGCGCTCGAGCCACTCGACGTGGGCCCGTAGCGCAGTGGCCTCTGCCTCCGCCTCGGCGAAATGCGCATGGAGAGAGTCATCCTCGTTGCTGGCAGCTGCGGCGCGCGCGAGGAGGCGGCTCTTGATCTCCATCCAGGAGGCGACGGCCCGAGGTGAGGTGTCCCGGGCGTCGGTGGTACTCGATTTGTGGGGGGCAGAGCAGAAGTGGCGTCGAGACGAAGTCGAGGCGTCTAGATGCGGAGCAGAACTGACTCCGCTCCGCTCGGCACGGAGCAGAGAAAGGGGGAGCTCCAGCGGCGTGAGCACCGACTGTAGCGCGCTCAGGAGCCTTGGGCATTGCCGCGTCGGGATAAACATGTGACGAGTAGCACGACGCCGAGAAGTGCGTGACGGCGCGCGGCGAAACCGAGTGCGCGCTCGGCGGTGACGAGTGGCACGGCGAAGGAGCAGGTGGCGGCGCAATAAAATCGGCCGGCGACGTGACCTCGAGAAAACAGAGGAGGCACGCGAGGGGTGACGGGGCGGTGGGATCCAGCTCGGGAAGGCGTGGATTCGGCGGCAAGGGGTGGAAGCTCCGGGCGGAGGGATCCGGCAGTGGGAGCTCTGGGCGGCGTGCGACAGAGGAGGGCGCACGCGAGGCATAGAGCGTGGGCAGCAGGGCTCGGGCGGCGCTGACGGTGGCGGCGGTAGTCAAGTGGGATCTAGGGTTAGGGTTTCCAATGCTCGGATACCATGTTGGAACAACCCCTTGTTTATTCCAATGGGCCTAAAGACGAACATATACAAGTTACATGTGTATGAAAATTTGCAAAGAACACCATATATAAGTCATCTAACACGTGACACTGTGATACATATAAGATAAGGTGGAGTGGTTTCCCTGGTTAGAAAAC
The DNA here is from genome assembly GCA_036346255.1 of Ampelocalamus luodianensis. Taxonomy (NCBI): domain Eukaryota; kingdom Viridiplantae; phylum Streptophyta; class Magnoliopsida; order Poales; family Poaceae; genus Ampelocalamus; species Ampelocalamus luodianensis. Next base: position 24,562,249 of record CM070621.1, read on the forward strand.
ACACAACTGACAACCCATGAGACACAGATTTAACATGGAAAACCCAAATTGGGGAAAAAAAAAACACCCCGGGTGCACAAAGGTGATGTTCAACTATATTAGGAGAGTTACAAGCCGTGTTAACTAATCCTGTGCGGCTACAAAGGGTATATATAAGGGTATAAAACAACTCCAAGGCTACAGAGGCTGCTGGCCCTGCGCTCCCACAAACCATCCTCCCATCTGAATCATCAGAATTTGGATCACAAATCAACATTCCTCACGATAGGCTTTTTCCTGCTGGTAACAGTTGGTGTTCAGCAGATGGCATTCCTTTCATCTTACTTTGGTAGAGCGGAAGGATGCTGTAATGCCGCTGTTGCCAGTATATCATTAGAATGCTTGCAGAAACTAGTACTTATTAGTATCAGTTTCAGAAATAATCACACATTTGTCTTCTGTCCCAAAAAGAACTTTACCTGGTACTTGTGAATGACATTTTGTTTGGTCTGTATGTTTACTTTTTGTCCACCTATTTGTAGATTTTAGGAGATGGTGATGTAACAGTCAAGTTGAACATCAAGGCTGGGGCATACTCCTCTTCAGCCAAGGAGAAGCTCGAGGCAGCTGGTTGTACTCTAACTCTGTTGCCCAAGCGGAAGAAATGGCTACCGCAATCTTTTCTGAAGAACCAAGCTCGTGCAGAAGAGTACTTTAGCAAGAAAAAAGGCGCTGGTGAATCTGATGGAGCCTCCGCGTAGAATTCACACACTGTACTTCTCCTCTACCCTTTTCTTTATCACACGCTTATTACTCCCACCTTGTTACTAAATTTTCTTGTACCCTGAATTTTGTATCTATTTGATATGCATTTTTATGCCTTTTGTTTTGTAAAATGTTGTCTATGTGGCTATGCATAGTCCCTTCTTGAGATGTTTTTTGAAAGAAACCTGGAATCATACATACATATATATAAAGTAACCCAGAAATCAGACTGAATTTAAATTTAGTTCCAAAAAGGTACTCATTTTGTAACACCACAATCCTTGCCCTTAGATTTCAAGTTGCCTGTAGTTGATTGCGTTGGCTCAACATGCATCCATCTCTGCATAACAGCTAACAGCCTAGCAGTATTGTTCATGTGGTGTTATCTGTTCGTACATCTAACTCTCCTGTGGTGTTATAGTTCGATGGGCGTTTTTTTTTTGTTAAAAAAAACAGTTCGTCTCTTTAAAATAATTTGGGCTATTTGATCGTATTTTAAAAATACATATATCACTTCCGTGCCTTCATTTATGCCCTGATGTAAACCTGTGGACTTTTTAATTGTGCATGTGCTCCCTTTCGTGATTTCTGGACAGTGGACACGCATGGAGGGCATGCATACTTATATGACGCACTGCTCATCCACTGATAAGATGGGCAATTATTATCCAGGAGTACTAGTCATTCTATACGCGCTTAACAATTGATTTGTGAACACAACATTTCAGCAGAACTCATCCTTGGAGGTTGCGTGTTTGAAGAAGGTAGATTAGGACAGTGTTACAAGGTATATATAGATTGATGAACTTGCTTATTTAACAAGAATATGTAGTAAAATACAAACATGCTCTACATAATAAATCTTTGTAGCATCTATATGGACTATGGAATCTTAACACTGACACTGTCACATTACAAGGAATTTCATGTTTGGCTTAATCTAACAGTATGGATAGCACATTGCCCCCGGAAACTAATTACTACAAACATAGCATCACCTCGATTTTTTTTTTGCATCGAGTTTTGCACTGCGATGTTGAAATAGGATGCACATTCCGTTCTCTCTCTTGGCTATAGGGAGTGGGTGATCCATGAATTCTAGTCAGTGTTCCTATACAAACACTACCTTTTCTCTATGATTGTGCAAACATTTATGCATGTTAATTAGTGGTTTCCTGTTGATTTCAGAAAAAAAAGGGGGTAGTGGTCCTTGTTGAGGCTTGTCCTATTAGGACGTTTATATCGATTGTTGTGCTGATCTGTAGTATCATTGTTTAATTGGCTTATTGTCTCTCATTTCAGTTGCTTACATATGTCACTGAATTATTCGGCATGTTGTGCACTTGGTCTGAATTATATTCCATCCAAGCATTGGTTTATGGCTGTTTTTCAAGTCAAAACTGAGAGGAGCCCTTTTTGGTTTTAGATGAACATACAGCCCATCGCCACTATTGAAAAGTGAAAACCGTAAGCATTAGTTTAGCTGATTCCCTATGAACTTTGTATGGCAAGATTTTGACTAGTAGAATTTAGCCTTCAGTAGTTTAATATCAGATTGACAAACTAGTTAAGAAACTCGGTAACCTATTCATTAAGCATTTGAAGTCCAATATCACTGCAAATATTTGAACAATACACAAGTCTGGACCCTTAACAACACTTTAAATTTGGCTAGAAATATCCTTGTAAAGTCTGCATTAACCGATGGACGCCGCAATGCAATGGAACGGCAACGTTTAGAGCTGTTCCAAGCAAAGTTGCAGATAAAACTAGAAATGGAGACACTGTCGTGTAGTAGTTAATCATAGATAGGGATGTCACAATGGAATTTGGCTTGTGTACACGTATGCTTAGCAAGTAAGGTCTTCTGAACGCATGTAATAAATTGTTTCTTTCCTTGTCAATGCTTCATACTACAGCCAGACGGATCGAATGTCTTTTTCATGGATTTCGCGTGAGAAAAGACAGCAGATCTATGCTCACTACTGCCTTGCCGAGCAAAATTTGTGGCGAAAAGTTAGATGCAAGTTGGAATTGATTTCAGAACTCGACTTCTTGCATATGTTTGGAGATTACAGGATGCAAAATAATAACAGGCTGTTTTCAGGGGAAAAAAATCCATCTGTTTAGGGCACTGGGCGCACTAGCACAGCAGCAGCATCTAGTTGCTTGTGCTTATCGAATTTATCCAGCAATGCGTGTGGTTCACAAAGATGAAATTAGTGTAGATAACGATATTTCAAGGTCCAAGTAATAGCTTTAGGTTATGGAGAGATAAAATAAGTCGTACATAAATTTACTTTCTAATTTTCTTTTTCATAAATGCGGTACAAACAAACTGGCAGCTAGGCCATTGGCAAGCTGCACTGCACCGTAAGTACTAGTACCTATGCTGTTGAGACAAATGCCTGCACTAGAGATAGTACGTCGACTGTGTTGACAGACAGTTTGCAAAAATGCCTGATTTCTGTGGGTGAGGCGAGAAGAGAGAAAGGTCATAAAGCTAGGCTAACGCTGCTACTAATAGGCAACGTAATTATTCACCACTATTCCCGTTTCAAAACCCGTACCGTCAGTCTATTATACATAGTGAATGCTTGACAGCATCGCTTGTTTTACAGTTGTTCACTGAAACATCCATGTCAACCACCATCGTCCCCTTCTCAATTTTCGACTTGAGACACGCATGACATACGCTGATACACACGTAATACAGAGATGACTAACTTCTGTGGAGTAGTTGTCCAGCACAATTGGTGCTTCTCAGAGCTCCTGACGCATGGAGAAGGACATCCACTGCCGAGCTCGGCCCGGTCTGAGGTCTGAACTACTAACGGATGGAGCAATAAATTCCGTCCGCTGGCGTGCCGGCGGACCAATCAAGCGGCGCCTTGCCGAACCGCTGCCGAAAATGGCCTCGCCCTGCTTCCGCCTCCACGGCCTTCCCCCCAGCAACAGCGACGTCAACCCAACAACCAACCCACCCCTCGCGGCCCGGGGCGGCAGGCAAAGGCAGAGAGTCGCCCGGCCGCTCATTTGCTCGTCCCAACCGAAACCAACCCGGCGCCAGCCAACGCATTTAACGCCTCCCAACCGCGCTAGGCGCGAGCAAGCTGCCTCCCACGCGGCGCCACCCAACCCAAAATTTTCCCGTCTCTTTTTATTAAAACTACCCCGCGCTAGCTAGCTGCTGCACACGGAGAAGTGGTAGCACCAGCGCCGCGGCCACGCGATCCCCCAACCAACAAACACCTTCCCTTCCTTCCCTCCTCCTCGATGGCCATTAATTGCGAGCCCAACCACGGTGTTGTGACCCACCTGTCCCGTCATGTGCCTCGCTCGCTCGCATTTAGGATCCGATCGATCGATCTGTCAATGGCCGGCCACGCGACATGGGTGTGCGTGTGATCACGCGATTCAGGTGGTGGACCTGACTCGCGGGTGCAGGCGCGCCCGGAGCCGTCCGATACTCTGAATCGGACGGCCGTTGTTGTTCTAGTATGAGCTAATTATTGCCATTAATACGAAGCAATTTTTGTTAGGAGTGTGTATAGATATTTCGACTGATTTTTTTGGTGTGAAATCAGTCAGATTTTGAACTGTATGATCAAAACCAATGTAACTTGGATAGCTTCCACGTTCCAAAAAAATAGTTATGTGTCCGAATGTTGCAACAAAAATTCATACTTTGCACCAATAATTTTTGTGCAATGAGCACTACCTGTGTCCCAAATATACTATTCACTTGAATGTGTAATCATAGAATGTTCAAATCATTTCATCGAAGTATACATTGTTCCTTATTGCAAGTGGTTCATGTGTCAAATAAGGCATAAAAGAAACTTTTCTTGCATTGATATGTATATAATTATGTCACCATAAAAAATGACCATGCCTAACAAACAGGCAACACAGTGAAGATATCGTTTGTTTCTTTGTTAGCTTGAAGAAAATCCCACAAAAAAAGGCATACGATGTATAGTGCATATGTACAGAGCTTTTGAATTTGTACTCCAATACAAGGTAAGGACCTAATTTGAGGATATATACTTGACTCCAGCCTACTATCTGTGTGGGCTTGCTTGCACACGCTAACAGGCAAGAAACGCACATCAAAACTTCTAATAGCCCAATGATCAACTTCTTTCCTTTGCGTGGTATTTATCGCCTGTAGCGGTATCGATTGAAGTTGAAATGCAGGTGGAGAATGCCACGTCCGAATGTGCACTTGAAGCCCTTCCTTGTTGACAATACGAAAAGACTAGCAAGGAGAAAAGAGTAACTAAGTGAAATGTCTGTGAAACTACAACTAAATTATAGCTACGAGGCAAAGGACTTACAATATCTTCATACGGAGAGCGAGCATGAAATCTTATAAGGCATGTCACCCCACTACTTCCGTCTTTCTATATAGTGTACGTTGGCGCTTTTGATTTATCCACAATATTAGGGTAAAATATATTGAACTTGTAGCCCTGGACAATTTTAGGCGGTGGGTTGTCGTGGTCATAATGAGTCTGGTTGTATTTGTTCCACTCATATCCAGTATGCACTTGATTGAAGTACTTTGGTTTTCTTGGTCGGTACTTGTCATGCCACCAGTACACCTGTGAGCACATTAAGCAGGCATATTTCCATGAGCAACCAGCTGAGAGAGTGAATGGAAGTTTACTGACAGTAGTTCAATGCACCAAAGTTGATAAATTAAGCTTCTAGTATGTAAAAGTAGGTCATCATCCAAAGTATCAAATATAACTTTAGAGAATATTAATGAGTCCACAACTCCATATAAATGAACTTGTAATCCTGGTCACAAGCGAATCCAGCATACGAACAGAATATTGGACAATGTGGGTACAAAGCTACCGTTATGTTTAGAAGGCAAGATAATGACATCATTCCTATATTCCTTAGATAATAAAAAATCATAGTATTATTTATGTCCAAAAGGCAAATGAGACAAACCTGTGAATCCAGGTTTACTTCAACACCTGCACCAAATACTGCATCCCCTTCCTCCATAGCTTCCTCCATTAAGCATGCAAGAACATTTTTAACAGTATCATGATGTATGTAAGAGTCGTGCTGCACTCTACTTCACGGGAAACCTCAAGTGCAAGAAAAAGGGCAAGCCCACGATACATACAATGAGAGGGGAGCAAAGCGAATTATCTACTTGGTTCTTTTGTGTGGAGAAAGGGAAGAGCAAGTGCAGGAAGGAGGTCATGTGGAAGAGGAGCTACCTTTTGTATGTTGGAAGTAGGCAACCGCCAGAGAACACACGCTTCCTTGACTGCAATGCAACCTTTGTGCATTCAACATGGGGGAGGGGGTAGTGGCAATGTCTTCTTGGCGGTCAGCAGAGTTGGGCGCTGCCGAGTGAGCTGATGGCAGTGGCTCTGTCTTCTTGGCGGTTGGTGAGCATGCAACATCGTGGGGGTGGGTGTGCGCGTCGCCCGCGTCCTCGTCCCCTTCCGTTCCCGACCCCCACCCTCACATGAACTGCTTCTTCCTCCTCCTCCTCGGTGTCCCCGTCACAATCAGATCTGGCGCGGGCGCGCACCCGAGCGGAGGGCGGAGTTGGTTGAGAACGAGTGACGGGTGAGGAGAGGTGCTCGGGTGCGCCGCCGCCGCCGCTTCTTCGTTCCCTTCCATTCCCGACTGCCCCCCTCACGCAGCTTCTTCCTCCTCCTCGGAGTCCCAGATCCAGCACGAGCGCACACCCGAGCGGCGCGGGACCAGATCCGGTGCGGGTGGGGAGAGGTGGGCAGCGAGGGTTGATCCGGCACACGGTGTGGCAGGGTGGTGTCGGCAAGGTGAGGGAGGGAGGGCGTCGCGGGTGGGGAGCGGGAGGTGGGTGGCGTGAGAGCGGGCGTCGGGCGACTGTAAGATCGAGTAGGCCGACTAGAGGGGGGGTGAAAAGGCGTTTTAATACTTTTATGCACTAAAACCGATTTCTAAAGCGGAAGTTAATATTAATACGGTTTTGCACAATTAAGACCTAAAATCACTAGTCTCAACTAAGTACTCCAACAATACAAGTATAAAGGTAATAATCAATAGAGCATGAACTTGTAAGCTTCCAACTAATGATATGATCAATCAAGCACATACACGATAGCAATCAAATAAATAAGCAATTATCCAATGAATGTAAATTGCAATAAGGTAAAGCTCAAGAAAGCAAACCACAATTGACACGACGATATTTTTCCCGTGGTGATCGAAGACTTGCCGGTCTCCCCTAATCCACGTTGAGGTAAGTTCAACCTTTTGGATCGGCTCCAAAACGCGAGGCAACACCTCCGAGGTAAGTCCAAACAACTTGGACCGGTTCCAACCGAACCAACACCTCTAAGTGAGTTCAACCGCTTGGACCGACTCCAATTTGAACTTATCACCCCAATCCACTAGGGTTGCTCTTACTCCGCTCCGGAGATGGCGAGCACCAAGCCACTCACAAATCGCCTGGGTCTTCTCACAAGCTTCACTTGAGAAGATCACCGACGCACAACGTCTTCACGCCGTCTAGGTGTCGGCAAACACCAAGAGTAACAAGACTCAACTTTCACTTGAACCAATCAAGTGCCAAAGCTCTATGGATAAGCAATCCACAACCTAATGCAACACATGCACTTAGGGTTTGCTCTCAATCACTCACTAAGTGCAACACATGCACACAAGAGTATGAGAGGCTTGCTCTTAGCTCAAAGAAACTCAATGGGGGCACCAGCAACCTTGCCCTTTCACGGCCAAGGTGGGTATATATAGCCTACACACAAAAACTAGCCGTTGAGGCAAAGTCTGCTGAAAAATCAGCACATGCGGTACTACCGCCAACTAAGTTGCGGTACGACCGCACCTCCTCCAACGGTCAGAAAACTAGCCGTTGGGCACCTGTGCGGTTACGACCGCCAACCAATATGCGGTATTACCGCATCTCCCGTCATACCGCTCAGGAGCGCAGTACAACCGCTCGCAGGTTTTCAACTCAACCCAAAAGCACGCTCGGAAAATACGCATCGCCATACAAAATCGATGCGACCGCAGCCGTAGTACCGCACATAATGCCTGCACTACCGCACCTCCGGAGAATCCAGCACACGAAATGCAATGGTTTCGGAAAAACGCATCACCAACCAACGCCAGACTACCGCACAAACGGTCATATCGCGTGGTACATTCCGGTACTACCGCACCACCGCAGAGCAACGCATGCTCAACAGGTGCGGTAGTTTCGCCAAGGAACCACCGGTCATACCGCACTGCGGTCATACCGCGTAGTACATGCCGGTACTACCGTTTTTCCTGAGAGAGCAGCAGTTTGCATCCAAAACAAATCCAATTTCAAAACACATTTGACAATTGATATGTGATGCAAGCAAGGGTTCAAAATGAGATTCTCAACAAGCTGCAAAACTTATTTGCCAACTTTTAGAATCACACCACAAATTGCACTTCGCTTCAACTCAATTTGCAAAACACATTTGCACAATTGACAAGCGATGCAAACAACGATAAAAGCGAGATTCTCAACAAGTTGCAAAACACATTTGCCAACTTTTAGAATCAACGCCACAAGGAATAAGGTACATGGACTTAAATTGTTTGCAAAACAAATTCGCAAACTAAAGTCACATGCTACAAGGAATAACCATGAGCCGCAACTATTTGCAAACCACATTTGCAAACATAGGCAACATGTTAAGTTGAGCTAGAGCAAACACAATGAGCTATCAACACATGACTAACTCAAGTTACTAATTAAGACCCCTCTTAATAGTACGGCAACCTATTATAGCAATCCGATCTCTCAACCAAACACCGAGATCGGTAAAAGACTAGGAACAAATCCTTAGCCCTAGCTAGTCATACCTTTTCCTTGCGCAACCATTTGAAGCTTGATGACGCATATCCTTGCTTCAAGTCTTGACATACATCAACTCATGATGCACTCTTCACTTGACTCGATGATCAACCAATGACCATCTCATCTTCTTGAACTTGACACGCATCAACTCATGATGCATCCTTTACTTCAAGCTCTTCACTTCAATATCATCAACGCATGATGATCATCCTTTTCTTGAACATCATCAACACATGATGATTTCTTCTTCTTCAAGAATCACGACTTGATGACAATCAACATATGATGTCATCCAAAGTCTTCAAACACCTAGAACATAACCTATTCATCCAACTCAAGGAGAAACGTTAGTTCCATAATGTGATTATCATTAATTACCACAACATACCATTAACTCATAATGGTTGGGACAAGATACCAAAATCTTTCCCTCTTTGGTAATTGATGATAACCAACATAATTACAGATAATTGAATGTAATTGGTATGAGTATATATAAACTACATAAGTTATATATATACTCAAGAGTTATGTTTCAAAGTAGATCACAAAGATCAATACTAATGAAACAACAAGGTCATGAGTATATATGAACTATGCAAGTTATATATACCAAATATGAGTGTATACAAACTACACAAGTTGTATATACTCATATGAATATATTAACTACATAAGTTAAATATATTCAAGGATATATGAACATCTATGAACTACACAAGTTTCATATGTTCTCATATACTCATATGAATATATTAACTACACAAGTTAAATATATTCAAAGATATGTTTCAAAGTAAAGATCCTTAATATATGTGGAAAGAGAATATGGATCAATACTAATGAAACCACAAAATATAGAATGAACTCCCCCTAAATGTGTGCATACACAAATGTGTAATGGAAACATATGCACATATCCAAGTTAACCTTTTTGGTGGAGTTTAACCTATATTTTGGATCCGAGGAATGCAACAAGATATAATAATAAGAAGTAGAATGCATACCTCTTGTATTTTCATCTTTATATCCAAACGAGACTAAGCAATAGATAATCAATAGAATTGTTAGTCTCACAAATAGATTTGTCATTAATGAATACATACCTGTTTGGATTTTTGCTTTTATATCCAAGCTGAGACTAAGCATGATATAACAATAAGAGTATTAGTCTCACAAGTGCATTTGTCATTAATCACTTAATCACTTGCATGCCTTCATGATTTTCACCTTTATATCCAAATAAGACTACACAATATGTATATCAATAAAAGTGTTAGTCTCCCAATTAGATTTATCATTAATCACCAAAACACCATTACCACATAATGGCGGGTCTAGATCTTTCAGCGACGCAGGTGGGGGGCGTGAGTGTTGGCGCGGGTGGGGACTGGGGAGCGTGTGAGAGAGAGGAGAGGGAGGGAGGGAGTGCGACGCAAGACTAGACGTGGGAGCACTAGGTTGTTGTCTTGCTGCTGTCACGCGAGATGATCCGGGCTGTCGGTGTCCTGATCGTTGATCGGACGGACGCTGAAGAGGGTGGGAGGATGGATGACCACCAACTCACATTTTTAAGTAGTAAAGATGAAGCATGACACATCCTTAATGAGCCCGCAAACGTCAACGGGTCAAGAATTCTTAACGGACTGCGATTTATGTGCCTTTATTTTGTTTTTATTTTTGTCATTCGCGAAGCCCATTAACCAAAAAAGTTAACATGACATTAATTCTAACGGGTTGTGATTTTACGGGCTTTTATTATCTTTTAATTTTCAGCCCTTTTCGTCATTTTGGAAGCCCAATTGGGAGAAAACAAGCCCAAAACATTGGAGTAACATAGTACTTGGCATAAAGTAAGAAACATGTGATTTGGATCGATCGATCGAGATGAAAACAAAAAAGGGAAAATGACCTAGAAGAAGAAGCGAGCTAAGGCAGGAAAAACATGGAAGAAGAGAGCAAATGTATGATTAAAAACAAGGAAGTTGCTGAAAATTCTTCTTTCATGTCAATGCAACAGGTTCTGCTCCATTCTCTTGTGTTGTAATTTGTTCTCTTATTGCAATTTGTTCTCTTGTGTTGCAACATCATCTTTTTCTCTAGTTCTTGGTTCTTGAATTGTGGAGTAAGGTAAACGCAACAGTTTGGTAGCAACCCGCAAGTCAGCCGGAGGCACAATTAACTCTGACGGATAGTTTGCCTTTTTCCCTTGATTTTGATGGCTAGCTCAACCGTACAACTATTGGTGCCCCTTGGTTGCCTAATTTCGTAATTAACATGAGCATGTATGTAGCAGTGAGTAAGCAATTTTAACATAAGATTTATGCATGAAATATGCTACGATTTAGTATGTAAACATTCTGTTATACTACTATAACGTGAACGCTAAGTAGTTTGCTTGTATGCTCTAGCACAACCGAATTGACTGTTGTGTTGGTTGCACCAGACGCGCTAAGAGCTAGCATTATCAGAGGCTGCTTGGAGGGGAGCAGGCAGCACTGAGGTGGTCATCATCATGTGAAGGCAGCTGGCGTCGCGCAAAGGACTACGGAGCCGATGCGGATGTGTCCAGCGTTGCGTGAGGGATCGCGGAGCCATAGCGGATGCGGCCGGCGTCGGGCGGAGGTGCAGAGGCCAGTGAGGGGCGCGAAGGCTGCGAAGAGGCCTAAAGTGGAGTTTGCAGGTGGCGGTGCCCACATGTAGGTAAAGTGGACCCGGCAGAGTAGCGGGTGCAGTGCGCGCACGAGGGGCCCCGAGGTTGAGGTGGTGGCGCCCGCGTGGAGGCGAAGTGGAGCCGATGAAGAGCGAGGGGACCCGAGGGCCGCCTGCGCGGAGGTGAGGAGGAGCTGCCACGACGCGAGGGTTGAAAACATCTAGGCCTCTAAAAATAATTTTGGTAATTAATATCAACAAAGTGTTATAGGACTAATATGTGTGCTAAGATATTTTAAAGGTTTAGTCCCAGAGTTTGAATAATGACATGGAAATGGCAATGCAAGGATGTCAAAAGATTCATATGACTCAAGACAAAGGTAATGTATAGCCTAAGGATCCTTTAAGTATGAGACATTTACAATGATGCCTCATAAAAACATTACTGAGATGTATTCTAGACTCAATAACATTGTAAATGAGCTCAAAGGTCTAGGCACTAACTTAATTGATGTTGATATTGTGCGAAAAATGCTTAGGGCTCTACCGGAGAAATACTAGACATTGGTGACTCTATTTCTCAACTCTCCTAAGTTGTCAAGAATGATGCCAACTGGTCTCTTGAGCAATCTTATCACAAATGAGTTGTACAAGAAGGATAAGGAGGAACTTTTGGAGTCATCCTCCTCCAAGAAGAAAATTACCGCTTTTAAAGCAAAAGTGGAATCAAGTGATGAAGCGGAGGAAGAAGATGATGACCCCGAAGAGGAATTCACTCTCCTTGTAAGGAGAATAAAGAAATTCATGAGAAGGCGCTCATTTCAAAGCTCAAATTTTGACAAGAACAAAAATGGGCATTTATCATATGACAACAAGCACTATAGTAATATCTGTTGCTATGAGTGCGATGAGAAGAGGCACATTGCCTCTCATTGCCCAAATAAAAAAGATGACAAGACCAAGTCATCAAAAAAGAAGGAATTTAACGACAAAAAGAAGCTTCATAAAGATGGCAAGAATGAAGCTCACATTGAAGAATGGGACTCCAACTCCGATGGTGAAGGGTCCTCAAAGAAGAGAGGACTTGTCGACATTGCCATCAAAGAAGCGCCGTCACTCTTTTCCACTCCTACTTGCCTCATGGGGTATAACTATATGTCTAGCTTATGTACATACTTATATTCTGCAGGGCTTACTAGGTATTCTCGACGGCCCTAGAGGGTGGGGCACTGCTACAACATATACTACAAACACTAACAAGTTGATAGAAATCGCCAAATCTATGCTTCAAACATGAAGAACTAGTAGGAAAAATCACCTCAGAAAACTAATACAAGGAGATACCAAAGAAGATGAAGACGAACACCTATGGCTCTTCCTCTCCACTCACTCAAGCTAAAACCAGACATAGATGATGACCACAATCTCTACGCTTCAAATCACCACTAGAAGGAGAAGAGGGGAAACTCACTGTAGCAATGGACACAGCCTGCACCTTGCCGATTTCGACCAGGATGATGACTTGAAACCTCCGCTTTGGATCCGGCGGTGACAAAGACGTCGAAGAGAACACCCTCGGCTTCTGCCCGCGTCTCGCCTCTCTTCCCAGCCCCTCTTCGATTCCTCCGATCAAGACATGACAAGTTCTGTGTGCCGATCGAAAAAAAATCAAAACAAATAAGTCCCCAGGTGAGAGACCGAATCGGTAACAGGTGGACTCACAAACGGGTGCTAAATAAAAGGAATAAGTCCATAATACACCTCTGAACTTTGAAGGAAGTCCAAAATACCCGTGAATTCCAAAACCATTTGGTTTGCACCATCGAACTATCATTACCATCTCACCCGACCCCCTCGAGCAGAAACCACCCGGTTTCTCCCCGACGTGGCATCCACGCATGCCACACTGGCGTGGTTTCGCCTCATGGACACCTTCATGTATTGAGCGCCCCTCGCACGCAGTCTCTCTCTCACTTTCCCCACTGCCCTTCCCACGCATTCTCTCCCTATTGCTTTCCCCAATCTGTCGTAGAACCCTAGCGCGCGACGACCACTCGGCGGCGCGCGACGACCTCCGTGTGGAGGCATGCAAATCTGAAGGGAGTTGTTGTAGACCCGCATTGTTCACCTGGCTTGTGAGGTTAGTGATTGAGAAAGTTTGTATTTATTTATGTCAGTTCTTGGATTTGGTGTGTATTTTAGTGCGTGTTTTCCCTAGATTTGAGTAGTTTGTAAGCACATACATCATTTGTGTGTGTAGGACATGGATTTGCTGGACCACTTGTGTGTTCGATTTCATTTTTGAGGCAACTTTTTCAATGATGGCAGGTGTGCATTTTTTGGGTGGTTCTGAGACACTATCTTGGATCGATAGAGACAGTGTCATTGCTCGAGATTAGAGGCCACCCGCAAGACCATTGTGAAAGTACCGAAGATATTTTGCTCCACTGGCTATTCCCTGGGAAAGAGCTTGCTAATGATCTGAGGGTTTTGACTGACGACAAGGCATGCATACTAATGAGGGATTACATTACTGATGGCGGCATTGCTGACATATATGTGGACTCAACGGACGCTGAACAAGAATCAAATGGAGATGACAACCATGAGGAAGGAAGCGACTTTGAGGAAGAGATGCAAGATCTGAATTGTGTAGAAATGAAGGCAGAGGATGATGAAGTGGAAGTTACTAGGAGCAAGCAAGATCTTGGCAAGCAGATTGTTACCTAAGATGTAGGGAATTAGAGTGGTACCATATAGTTTGTAACTTCAGGAAGCAAGCAAGTGGGCATTGTGCCATCTACTCCTAAGGATAGATAGAAGGAACTAGCTTCATTTAGGCAGTTCTATGGGTCCTGTAGTAGTGAAAAGAGCAAGGTGGATAAAAACAAGTAAACTGTTATAGCTATGGAGGAAAAAGAAGACACATCTAGCAGTGGTAGTGATTACCTCTCAGGTGATTGTGAGAGTTCAGAGGATGAGGAGGAGGCTGCAGAGATCAAGGAAACGTTGAAGGAGTTCAAGAAGAAGCTTAATGCAGGAGAGATATTGAATCATGATGCTATCTTCTTTGAAGAATCTCATCCGCAATCTGCTGTAGAATTTAATGAAACCATTGTTGATGACCAGAATGACACTGAGTACTACGACAGTAGTGATAATGAAGGCTCTTTTGAAGAGGAGGGTGATGGTGATGAGCTGATTAGGAAGAAGTCCAAGTATCCTAGGTTTGATCGTCATGCTGTTGTCCCAACATTTGCATTAGGTATGAAGTTTTCAGGGAAGCAATAATTCAAGGAAGTTGTTATCAACTATAGGCTAGTAGAACGAAGGTGATTAATTTTGTGAAGGATGAGGCCACCAGGGTTAGAGCTCAGTGTGATTGGGCTAAGTGCCCCTGGGTTATACTCTTATCCACTAACAGTAGGACAGAGAGCTGGCAGGTTGTATCTTTTGTCAAGGAGCACATATGCTGTAAGACCTCGGGATTAACATCCCAGATCTTCTGTGCATAACTGAACTAGTCCCATAATCAGTGGCTAGCTCACACAGTAAACAAATGTGATAACACAACCATAAACGTTAAAAGTTATTAAATAACAACAGGGTTGGTTACAAGATAGCCTTACAGGGCAACATTAAATAAACACAGCGGAAGACAATGAAGAAGTAGTCGGTCGGCAATCGCCACGAGCAATCGATCGGGGTAGCGCCTAGTTGTCACGATCCACACTTGAAGCGAAGTCCTTCTCCTCTGAAATTTTGTTTGCATAAAGCAAGAATGAGCACAACTTCGCTCGCAAGTTACACCCACAAATAACATAATGACATGCATAAATGGATGTAACAAAGGATGGCTTATAGGGTTATTTGTGCAAAAACAACATTTGACATTAAATACCATACTAAGTTCAAAAGCTCAAGTTTTATAAATCCAAAATTGATATTGAATTGATAAAGATAGTGTAGGCACCAACCTAACACCAATATAAACACGGGCACCAACCCGGGGCTTCAACCCATAACTTTTCTCATGGACACCCATCCATGCCAAACTATTTTACAAAAATATTTTGAAATCGGTCTAACTTTGAGTGGCGTTGCCAGCATGTCCATGACCGTGGACACGGCTATTCGAATAGATTAACACTCTGCAGAGGTTGTACAACTTTACCCACAAGACATGAATTCTCTAGTTGTTTGGCATCCGTCGATACCACCGCTCACTTCCTTAGGTAAGCAGTCTAGAGCACGTGTCAAGGCCTTTACAGTGCGCCATTCCACCATAGTCCTCCCTCGCTAAGGTTTCGCCCCCTTTGGACTACCCGTCCGTAGGGTTCAGGCCCCCTCTTGCGCCGGGTGGGACTAACAAAGGTCATGAAAGACTACCCACCGCACCAACAGGAATGACCATAATGGAACTTTGCAAATTAATCAGCCAGGTCCTGCCCATACAAGACATGTGGTAGTACGATGTGGCTTAGCAAGATGCGGCTCGAAGACCGGTCCTTAACTGACCTGGGCGACAACCAACAGAACCCTGGGCCTCAACCTACCCAGTTGAGCACGTACATAAACCTGCACCCACCAGGCAACCATTTCGCCCAAGTCCAAACCATCATTTTATTTTATTTTTTTAAGCATTTGTAAACTCCCATGACACACCAATGCCAAGGGTACAAATTAAACAACATTTGACTTTTGGCTGAAATTCCCCAAATGAAACATATGTGATCTTATAAGCATGGCTAAGCACAATATTTTCCAAATGATCCTAGTCCATACTATTTTATCAACTAGGTTTTTATCTAGGGGGACAATATGTTTGCTTCAATTACCAAAGTTGGCCATACAAAGGATTTTAGGCATAATTATAAATTTAAAAACAGGAATTTAAAATAACTGAATCAAAATATGCATGCAATAATAATTTAAAACAGAATTAAATAATTTTAAATAATAGGTGCAAATATGATCAAGAATGTAACTTGCCTCGCTTGAGATGAACAGATCAACTGATACTGAGGTGATGTTGTTTTTCTTAACAGGACACCTAGTACTCACAAGTACTTTCTCCAGGTAGTCTATGTGTACAATCACGATGATCATACAGTCAAAATCAATCTTCTTATGTGCTCTTCAAACAGCGTTGAAATCTGACTCTCCGAAGTCGTCGAAATCTATACGCGAAAATAAGCCAAATTCAAACTAAATTCAAATAAGATCCAAATCAACTCCAAATTGAAAATTTTTGGTTTAGTTGGCTAGATCTTGAATTTAGATAAATTTAGAAATTTGAATGGACTCAATCGGAGTTCGGATGCAAAAGATATGAGCTTTCGAAGTTTGAAATTACATGAAATGATATATTTAGGGTTTAAAGGAATTTGTGGTCAAATGAACTCAAAATTAAATAATTTTAGTTTAGTTATCTAGATGATGATTTTATACAAATTTTGAAATTTGAAACACCCAATTTGGAGTTGGGATGCAAAAGATATGAATTTTCTAAGTTTAAATCTATTTAAAACCCTAAATCTTATTTTAACAGAATTTCTTGAATTATTTTTCTAAAGAAAAACCCTTTTATTACGCAATGATGACATCAACAACTGATTTTCGGAATTAAAGAAAATAAATTAAAACCCTGACATGTGGGGTCCACGTGTCATAGACACGCGACTCACGGTGGACCTAGTCCACCGAGCTAAGGAGAACCGGTGCGGTGGACCGGCCACGTGAGTCTTGACCGCGCCACGTAGCCTTTGGCGCCGAGGTGGCGCCGCGTGGCAACCATGTGGTTGGGCCACGTCGGCCTACAGCCGGCGCCGCGGCCGCATGCTCTGCGACGACGCGGTGCGGCGGTAAGAATGGATGGTGCCAACGAGAGAGGAGAGCACGGGGTTTACTATGCGCATCAAACGGCCACCGAGGCGCGGCGGGGTTAGGCGGTGGCGCGTGCGGCGCCGACGCAGGGAGTGCTCCATGGCGCTCGGGTGAAGTGGAGGCGAGCACTGGGTCGGCGGTGGTGTGGCGAAGCTGTTGGTGGTGGTGACGAGGACGGAGCGTTGTCGGAGTCACCGGAATCGGAGAGAAGGCTCGCGGCAGCCGGCGGAGAAAAACTTCGTTTGCGGTCGGAGGAGAGGGGCTGAGAGATGGGGGAAAAAGATGCGTGCCGAGAGGGGCTCACCGTGCTCCTATAGATAGAGGCGGAGGGGGCCGGGGTGAGGAGATCGTGCACGGAGGTCGTGGCGGCGGTTGCGGTCGCAGAAGCGCGAGCCGCGGAAAGTGGGGGACGGAGTGGGGGCGAAGGCGGTTGGGCACGCCGAGTCGCGTGCGCACGTGTGCGGGGAAGGCGGAGGCCGTGGGCGGCCGTTGTGGAGCTCGGAGCGCGGCCGAAAATGTCGGAGGTGACGGTTGCTCGCGAGGAAGAAGGGAGGAGGAAGATAAGCGCGGGCCGTCGGATTTTGATCCGACGGTGAGGGAGGAGCGGTTGGCGTGGAGTGGTGAGGGCCGTCCGATTTTAATCGGACGGTGGGAGAGGATGAGAGGCGCGCAGCGTGTGGGCTGGAGTGGGCTGCGTGCGCGAAGGACTTTGGGCCGGAGCTTTAGGTTTCGGCCCAAACTGATATTTTGATTTTCTTTTCATTTTTCATTTGTTTTAACTCTGTTAATTCATATAAGTTTTAGAAAATAGCAAAATAATTCCAAAAATTATGGAAAAATTCACAGAAATTCCCATAGTTATTTTGGTCTTAATAAAATTATTTCCAACTTTATGTTGGCTTTTGATTTTGTAAATAAATTTGTTTTGGCTTTAAAATATTTATAAAAAGCTTTTAAAATTTCAGAAAATTCTAGAAATTAAGTAAATTTTTATTTTTTTTCAATTTAAATCTAATAAAACTTCAAGAACTTCAAATCAATTTTACTTTTGACTTTCAAAATTTTAAAGATTCAATTAAAGCAATAGAACTCTTTCCAAATTTTCAGAAATTCCAATGAAATAATAATTTTAATTTAATTTAATTTTGGTAACATAACCTTGGGATGTTACATATGCCCACATAGAAGAGACAATAAACATGTGACTGCCAAGAGAATTGCAGACAAGTATGAGAACTTAATCAAAGAAAATCCCACTTGGAGCATGGAGAGCTTAAAGGCCACTATCCAAGAGGAAATGTAAGCAGATGTCAGCCTCTCCAAGTGCTAGAGAGAAAAGTCTATTGTCATGCAAAGAATGTTAGATTACACCAAGAGTGAGTACTCCAAGGTGTTTGATTACCAGCTAGAATACTTGAGGAGCAACCCAGGAAGTACTATTGTGGTCCACCTAGACCATGACTATGAAGTCTCAGTATTCCAGAGGTTTTATGTGTGCTTTGATACTTGTAAGAGAGGTTTCTTTGTTGGTTGTAGGAAAGTAATAGGGTTGGATGGTTGTTTCTTCAAAGGAGCAACCTTTGGTGAGCTTCTATGTGCCATGGGCAGGGATTCCAACAACCAAATGTACCCAATTGCCTAGGCAGTGGTTGAGAAAGAAACAAATTATTCTTGGGATTGGTTTTGTGCATTGCTGTTCAGAGATGTTCAAATTGGTGATGGTGATGGTTGGGTGATCATATCTGACCAACAAAAGGCATGCATTGTAGTCCCTCTTCCACACTAACATGTACTTGTAGCATTGCGGTTTGGCTTGCAAACTAACATGTACTTCAACTATTATTGTAGGGCCTCCTTAATGTTATTGTCGATTGGGCACCTAAATGTGAGCAAAGAATGTATGCTAGGCACATTTATGCCAATTGGAAGAAGAATTACAAAGACAAAGACATCCAAATGAGGTTCTAGAGGTGTGCCAAAGCACCTTGCATGATGATGTTCAACTTCTACAAAGCTCAATTGGCATATAAGACATCAGAAGGAGCAAAAGCTATGATGAAGACTGACCCACATCACTGGAGTAAGGCCTGGTTCAAGTTGGACTCCAATTGTGATTCAGTCGACAATAACATGCGTGAATCTTTCAATAATTAGATCATTTCAGATAGGTTTCTACCTATTTATTAGCATGCTTTAGATGATTAGATGCAAAGTTATGGTGAGGATTCAAGAACAGAGAACTAAGGCTCAAATATGGCAGGGACAAGTATGTCCAAACATATTCAAGAAATTAAAGTCTTACATAATTGAATCTTGTTTTTGTCATGCTTTATGGAATGAGAAAGATGGTTATAAAGTTAAACACCATGACAAGAGGTTCACTATTAGTTTGGAGAACAAAACCTGCTCCTGCAGGTATTGGCAATTTTCTGGTCTACCATGCCGCCATGCTATATCTTGCATCTACTACAACTCAAGGAACATTGATGAATTCATTGCAAAATGTTACTCAATTGAAGAATTCAACAAGACCTATGAGCACTGTTTGCAACCTATGGAGGGTATTAACTCATGGCCTACCTCTGAAAGACCAAAACCAAAAACTCTTGTGTATGTCAAGATGCCAGGAATGCCAAAGAAGGAAAGGAGAAGGGAACCTAATGAGAAGCCCAAGAGCACAAGAGTATCTAGGGTTGACACCATCATCAGGTGCAGACTTCGCAAAGGCACTGGCCACAACAGGGGATCCTGCAAGAGGAGAAGTGGGGAAGCTACTACAAATGCTCCTATGCCACCACCGGATACAATGGTAATGTACATTGACACCTTCTTATGTTTACACAATATGGATGCTATTTGTGCTAATGTTACATTGCTCTCATGTAGTATTACCAGGAAGCCAGTAGAGTGTGGTGAAGAAGAGGAAGACAGTGACAGTTAGTGCATCTTCACCAAATAGCAAAAAGAGGATAAGTGGTTCAGGAGACCTGCACTCAGAACAAATAGGAACAATAATCCAAGATGTAAGTCACAACACTAACACATTTCCTTTCCACTTTGATTATAGCAATTGATGACTGGCCATGTTTTCCTTTTCCATGTTGCAGTCTGGTATGCTTATTCAAGGGATAATCAAGACATCAACTAAGGCCAATATGATAACAAGCAAGGGGGGGGGGTCTTCTATGAACCTACAGGCTCATGTTCTAGACTCATAGGCTAGCTCCATGGTAAACATCAATCTGAACTCAGGGTTTGTAAGAGCTCATGTCAATGCACAGAAACATTCCTGCAAGACCAAGAAGCAAGTCCAGACTAAGGACAAGAAACCTGCTCATAACATACTAATGCCTTCTAAGGGTACCCACTGAAGTATAATGTGGTTGTAATGTGACAGACTTGAGGCAACTTTTACATATACCATTACCATTCTTATTCATCAACCAAACATGACAATTATCATACTTGACAACATCTTCCTTTCTCTCTCATACTTGACAACACATGTAGGGATCTACAACCAAACATGGCAGTTATCAATCACAACCAAACATCATAGTTATAAGTTACACAAGTAAGCAACTACAAGCAAAACAAATGACACCACCATGACAAAACACAATGTTCTTTCTTTCTCACACTTCACAACTCTAGCTTTCTTTTCATCCAGTGCCGCATCCTTCGTAATCAAAATTCCTCTCAGAGCAGTCACTTCTGATCTATGCGCATCCATTCTACCCTCCAATTTTGCCCTTGATTCAGCTTTAGAAGCTCTCAGGGCATTGTTCTCCCTCCTTAGAGATCTCACAGTGTCTTGTAGAGCCAACATAACCTCCTTCACAAAGGGAGTCGTCTCTTTGTCCACCCAAACTCAAAAATTACAACCTCCACCTACCAAATTGACCATAGTAAAAACAATTGCAATGAAGAAAGCCTTATCAATGAATCAAACAACAATTTCCTGCATCAAATTACTCACCTGAGCCCTCATGCATGTCATGTACCTCCTTTCTAGGTTTGAATCACTCCACGAAATCCACCACATGGCCTTCGATTCGCAGTGGCACATCACTGCGGCGAATTCTCCAATGGGCGCTCGTGGTACGATATGGGTGACGACGACGACCCCTCCTCGCCGCCGACCCGGTCTACATCCAATGACAACTCCGACTGACCACTGCTTCGGGAGCCACTCATCCCCGCCACCACAATCGGTTGTACCGCCGCCTAGAGATTTCGGAGAGGGGAAAGTTTCACAGAGAGCCCGAGTAAGAGGTCCTGGAGGGATGCGTTCCTTTAAGTGATAGCGACGGGAAACCTAACGAGGCGAAACCGCGCCAGCGTGGCATGTGTGGATGCCACGTCGGGGAGAAACCGGGTGGTATCGGCTCGAGGGAGTCGGGTGAGATGGTAATGATGGTTCGAGGATGCAAACCAAACGATTTTAGAGTTCAGGGGTATTTTGGACTTCCTTCAAAGTTCAAAGGTGTATTATGTACTTATTCCTAAATAAAAACCCAAACAGAGAAGGCAGCAGACCCAGAAACATGCACACATATCAAAGCATACCGGACAAACTAGAAAACGACTGAGATCAAAGAAAAAAAACATTCGACAGAAGTTTAGCACTTTCGTGCATCGTGCATTTATTTACGTGCCGCAAAGAAAACTGAACTTTTCCTGAAGAACAAAAGAAAACAAGGGAAATCAAAGAAATTGGGACACCTGTAAGGCATGTACACACCCATGATTCATTTCCAAGTCAGCGTCAGCATTTGGTCGAGTAATGATTTTTGTTTTAAAATGAGTAGTTATAACATCAGCTATAATTCCATGTGATGAGTTCAGCGTCAGCAAGTTCCGGAAAAATAAGTTCTGACAGTTTGCATGGACCGCGAATGATTTAATCAGCGCACATGTGGGTGAGCTCATCGCTGATAGTACGACTTTCGGTTAGTATTCCCTCCGGTCACAAAAAAACGTGAAAACATGATCTCTAAAATACTAATTTGATCACTAATTTCTATTGCCATAGATATATAAAACCTAATTTTTTTTCAAGACAGATTTATATATACTATTTTTATATGTTCAATCTAAATATTGAAAAAGATAAGTTTTCAAAAATTGACTGCATATACCCAAAACAACAACAAAACTGGAGTGAGTACCAATTAGATGGATCATGAGTTCAGTTCAATAGAAAGCTGAACGATGGATCATGAGTAGCTCGTGTTTGCGCTTAAAAAAGTCGCAGAGTATAATACTAATCAACGTTATCTCCTAATACCGACTCCATTTCTAATTATAACAGAAATAGCTAAGGATGATGAAGAAGACTGGAAGATTTTTACATTTCAAAGAAAATTAATTGGCAAGCAGTGAAGACTCACGCCAATGCCTATCAGGATTCAGGAGCATGCATGCATGCATGCATGTATCCCTTTCACCAGTTACAATACGGATTACAAATGGTACGACATTCCCACCTGCGAAAATTCCTGACGCGAATAATTTAACAACCACGCCCACGTTAATTTTCAGAAAACTTATACATATACAGTCCCTTACTAATTAATCTCCTGTGAATGATCCTTACTTCAGTGACACATCCCACAAGTATAGGTTTAATCCCTTTTTTATAGCGAAGAAAAAAGAAAGCGGGGAGAGTTTTAAGTACGACGCTAGCTTCGCGGGACGTACAAGTAGGGTACGGCGGTGCGGTGCAGCGGCGGCGCCGAGGTCATCACAGCTTGACGATCTCTGGGATGTCGACAGGGTAGCTGTGGATGCAGTCGTCCCATGGCCCGTCGGTGGGCGTCTTGATGGTGCGGAGGCACTTCCAGACGGCGCTGTTGCACTTGAAACCGCTGCCGAAGCCGATCTGCCAGACGCGGTCGCCGCAGCGCATGCGGCCCTTGGCCTCGATGTACGCGAGCTCGTACCAGAGCGAGCTGCTCGACGTGTTGCCGAACCGGTGCAGCGTCATGCGGGAGGCCTCTACGTGCCGCGCCGACAGGTCCAGGTTCTTCTGCAGCTCGTCGATGACGGCGCGCCCGCCGGCGTGGATGCAGAAGTGCTCGAACGCCAGCTTGAAGTTCGGGATGTAGGGCTTCCACTTCTTGTTGATGAGCTTGCGGCCGACGAGACGGAAGAAGAAGAGCAGCTGCTCCGACATGGGCAGCACCAGCGGGCCGATGGTCGTGATGTTGGACTTGAGCGCGTCGCCGGCGATGGCCATCAGCTCCTTGGAGAGCGAGATGCCCGAGTTCCCCTGGTCGTCCTCCTCCTCGTACACGCACCGGTACGCGCGGTCGTCGGCGCCCTTGTGCGTCCGGACCACGTGCACCAGCCGGTACTTGGCCCGCCGCGCCTCCCGCCGCCGGTTCGACAGCAGGATCGCCGCCGCGCCCATCCGGAACAGGCAGTTGGGCAGCAGCATGTCCCGCCGGCTCCCCCGGTAGAAGTTGGGCGTGATGATCTCCGTCGACACCACCAGCACGTTCGAGTTCGGATGCACCTGTACGTGTCCGACACATATCGTTCGTTAATTGATCCTTAGTTAAATAAACACTCTTAATTAAGAACAGCTCGTACTGATAACTGAAGTAATTACCTGGAGCATGTCGCGGGCGAGGTCGAGGGAGATGAGTCCAGCGCTGCAGCCCATGCCGGAGAGGTTGAAGCTGCGGATGTTGCTGCGGAGCTTGTACCTGTTGATGATCATGGCGGAGAGCGAGGGGGTCGGGGAGAAGAGGCTACAGTTAACGACAAGGATGTCGATGTCCTTGGATTTGAGGCCGGTGCGGCGGACGAGGTCGTCGATGGCGGAGAAGATGACGAGCTGCGCCTCGGCGCGGGAGGCCTCCATGCTTGGGTTGGGCGGGATGTAGTGGTTGGCAGGCGGGAGGCAGGTCTCCTCCCCGAGGCCCGAGCGCTCGAGGATCCTGGTCTGGAAGCGCACGCTCTTGTCGTCGTCGCTGATGAGACGCGTGTGCTCCATGAAGGTGGAGAAGGGCACGCGGCAGCTGGGCGGCGGCTTGTAGCAGGCGTAGTCGACGAGGTAGACGGGCCTGGGGCGCGACATGACGTAGACGGTGCCGACGAAGACGACGAGGAAGGCGGAGCAGAGGATGTGCACGAGGTCGAGCTCGAGCGAGCGCCAGAGCGAGAGCAGCTCGTCTGGCCCGAGCCGCGCCAGCTCCAGTGCCGTGGCCGCCATCACCGGCACCAGCAGCAGCGTCAGGAAGTGGTTCACCAGGTACTGGTACCCCAGCTTCACGTACTTGAGCTTCACCGACCCGGAGAAGCCGCCCCCCGGCGCGCTCGGCATGACGCTAGCTAGTAGTCGCCTTGCTCACTTCCGCGGTTCCGCTGGGCTCGGCACGACACGGCACGGTGTTCTCTCTACCCCGCCTTGACGCTACCTCAGCTCGCGCCGAACGTACTACGCACGTACGTTCTCCGTGCCGCGGGTGCGTGCGCACGGTGGATGTGGCGGTGGGCGGCGTGTGTGGGGTGGGCGCGGTGCGGTTGCGGAGGTGGTGGTGCCGTGGAGGGGTTTAATATAGTGGGGAGGGGGGAGGGAGAGTAATTAAATCCGGGGCAGATGGGTAGTTTAAATGAAAGCCTGGCTACCGCCACCAACCAGAGTAGGGGTTGGCTGGCCGCTTGAGGCGCCTGCCTGCTCCGTTGCTTACGGGATTTTCTGCGTGCGTCCCGGCTCGCATTCTCCTCTCCTCTCCCGCCGGCCGCCGCTCGATGTATCGGCCGTTGGTAAGCAATTTCGGCAAAACAGTGACGGGACTGGGCCAGAGAGAAGCGACGTGTTCCTGCCGGATTTAACCAGCTACGGTGATGAACGGATGATGATAATGGGATACGATCTACTCGTATTAGTATTAAATTTTGCGGTAGCTCTCTAGCTTATAAATTAGAGAACTGCTATACATCTTTCAATTTTAGTGCTCTGTGATTGGTGAGAGAGAGGGAGAGAGGGTGGGAAGTGAGATTAGATTAAGGATATAGGGGTGGGGGTGATATCTGGAGCATTGGATCTCCATCTGATGGTTTAAAAAGTGACTGATTTCCAAGAAAAAAATCATAAATTATACGGTGAGGCAGGTTCGGTTTGTTTGATTGTTCAGTGCAACTTGGGGTGACGGTTAACGCCAATGCTTGCGCACTGATCGATTTAGGAGGTCCATCTTCTAATCTCGGGTCTTCCTGTAGTCTGCAGCAGTAACAAGCTATTCCCAACGTACGATTAGGGGTGCTCTACACAATTGTTGTGAGAAATAAGAACGAACAAGACTCACATGAAACTAACAGTATTATTATATATATGATATGGTACCTGCGTGAGCAGCAGAGACTACAACTTTGGGGAGTGATAGAAAAACAGTGAGCACAGATGCAGTAATGCTTGCATCTGAATCTATGTGGGATCGTGTTAGTTAATCAAGCTACACTGATTATAACTCTCGCATGTTGCTGCTGTCCCATCGGGGATCTGGTTTCTGAACACTCCAATGATATAGCAAATGATAATCAGACACAAACTCATAATCGAGTTAGTTGAACAGTTAGTCCTTTTTTTTCTCAACAGCTGATTTGAGCCAAAAAAAATCCAATAGCCTCCTACTAGATAAAAGTATATATAGTAACTCATCCACTTCTAAATTTTTCTGAATTCTGAAGGAACTGTCAAAGCTCATGTTCCATCTTTTTCACTTCCTTCAGAGATCCGAGATGCGGTAGTCTTTCGGTGCAGGTAACTTTCCTTGTCGAAGTACGGCAGGACAGAAAAAAGTTGGACTGAATTGGCTCCCTGGCATCTGCAACTCACCGAGTTGTGTTATACATCTGCATCTGCAACTCTCTACGCAGCGGCAACTACGACAAAATTCTGGTACTCGGTCTGGTTGGACAGAGAGGCACCCAAAGATCTAGCACCCAAAAATTTCAAAATCTCAAAACAAAAAAACCAGACTATGAACTCCGCGTTACAAAACGGACGGTGGGTGCAGGACATAAACTTGATGGGGAATTGTCAATCCAACACATACAATAGTTCGTGGGACTTTGGACCAAAACTAACCAAACCCATCTGATACAAGGCACCCCGGATGAGATAACTTGGAAGCAAACCGAGAAAGGAACCTACTCGTCAAAGTCCGCCTACACTCTACTGTTTCTGGGGTCCGTCGAGACAAAATTCAAAATAATAATTTGGAAAACACATGCCCCCTCAGTGCAAATTCTTCGCATGGTTGGCAATTCAAAATAGACTTTGGATCTTAGATAGACTGGAAGCTAGGGGATAACCCAACCATCGTTTTTGCCCCCTATACAGATATACTCCGGAATTGGCCTTTCACCTTTTCGCATAGTGCCGCTTCTCTGGAAGAATATGGAAGCATATGGCGGAATGGCTAGGAATCGATTGCCTGCAACCATCCCTCTGGGCTCCTAGCACAAACATCCTGGCTTGGTGGTCTAATGTAGCGGAGACAGAAGGCTCACCCAGGAAAGCCACGACTACGACTCTCATCCTAATCATCTAGGAGATCTAGAAGGAACGAAACGCAAGAATCTTCAACAACAGAGCCACCTCACCGCTGGATCTACTAGCAAAAATTAAGGAGGATGGTAGAACTTGGTACCTTGCCGGGGGGGGGGGGGCGGGGCAAGTGCCTGAAGCATTTTATTTCTCTATAATTAAGACCTCTTATTAAATTTTCTTGTACTTTATGGTTTCATTCCGCCCTTCTCTATTAATATAACGGACAGTCCTCCCACCGGTTTCATTAAAAAAATCAGACTACATGTGCAAATTACTCCTTTGTTGGTACCTTCTGTTTGTACAATTAAAGCACTGCTGCAACTAGATAGGGTACTCATCACTTACCAAGCATATTGGTGTTGATGCTTCTTTCATGCGATCTTGTGTGCATGACCAGGTGATTGCTCTTCAGTATGTGTCTTCAGAGCTTCAGATAGCGGATTTCTTTACGAAGGCCCAGACTCGCGCACAGCATGGTTTCTACCTCTCCAAACTCAGTGTTGTTGATCCACTATGAGTTTGAGGGGGGTGTTAGAGATGTATATGTATAGTTTGTAATTCCCCATTGTTATAAAGGGTTCTTTGCATATTCACCGCATGTACCTGTGTATATATACTGGCATATTGACCTCATATTGAATACAAGCGCTATTCATAATAACTCCTACTCCAGTTTTGCAAAATGCACTTGTAAGAACTGAATAGGTCCTCCTATTTTTCTCTCTCCTCGTCTAGTCATCTGGAGAGATGAGAGGACTGAAATCAGGAGATGCCAGTGACCTGCTCTGGAAAAAACGCCCCAGTTTTGAAGGCAGATCCTTGCTTTTCCGCTGCACTTGTCAGATTTTGAAGGCAAATCAGGAGATACACTACTACATATACTGATCACTACAGTAGCATCTCCCAGAACTGTTCGATTATTTACTCACGATTCGATACTTCGGTGACTATATATAATGTAGGCCATCACAATACACCTGCAACCTTAAATGTTTGACTCCGGTTTGATTCGATCGCCTGCAGGAGTGTACACTGCAAGCTCTGTTTGGACAAACTCTGACACTGGCTAGCAGCTCCAGCTGGATCGGATGGTACTATTTGGACGGTTAGAACTGGAAGTGCCCAATCTGGCAATGCAACCCTGATATAATATTTTCTTATGATACTCTCCACTAGAGTTCAGACAGCGTTGTGATGACTGAAGAGCTAGCTCTAACTGCATGCGGCATCTGAGCTCAGAAAGGAGTTGAGCCTTGATGAAAGTTGTTTCACACATCACATATGCAATGACCTAAGCCAAATTAAAGCCTGCGCGTCAGAAGTGCAAGTGGTGAGAATAAAGAAGGCAGAGCCTTCCCCATCTCCAATTGTCTCGGAGAAAATGTCAACGTGGTCCAGTGCAACAGCATTAACGTAGTGTGCAAGGATCGAGTCGAAAACGCACAGGATCAGGAAACATCTTTGCGTACGAAAAGGTTGCCCTGCTTGCAAGCTGTCCTCCGAACACAGGGTGACACCTTGATTAGCTGCGTGAACACACAATTTAATTTGGCCATGGCTGAAAACCAAGCTGTAACCGGCGGAACGGCGATGGGAACAACGCGCGCGAGCCTAGGGCCTGGCTGTGGCCTGTGGCCTGTGGGTTCGTTTCTCAAGACAGCAGTAGCCGCAGCATCTATGCATGTTCACGTGGATAAACGGATGACAAACCCTGGATTAAGGGTTGACGCAATTTTTCGGATGAAACAGTTTTTCTGGATATGGGGGAGGGGGCGTGGTGGTGGTGGTTCAAACCGTTGATGCCGCTGTAGTAAAGAGCACGGGCAAGATCAGCAGTGGCCAATTGATAGGAAAATAGTAACTAGGATTGTTCTGGATGGGCTGTCTTTAGAATTGCGCGTTGGGAGCTAAGCTAAGACGACGAACGCGTCGTCATTCTGTTTATGCGTGTGCGACCGTGATACACTGCTCTAAAATCTGCTCAATGCTTAACTCATCATGAGGTGAACCCGTGTACATATAGCATCCTACTTATACTTTTACCCTCGCTTCGTGTAAAATGATTAACCCGGAGGGTACTATGTTTGGACCCAATAGGTATTACATACTAGGATAATGATATTGTTCTTACGTACGACAGGAGCGTTTCCGCTCGGACACTTCTCAGCTACACATTCTCATTCATTTTCCACCACATGTTCTCTCACATGCTACCCATCCTTCCGTGTCTCCACCCAAAAACCCAATCCGTGCATCCAGGCACACTTTTCCTTCGCCTTTTTCTCATTTCTTCCTCCCTCTTTTGGCTCTTAGCTCCCTGCTCTCCTGGCCGACTCCTCCACAACCGCCTTACTCCAGTCGACGCCGCCTCATGCACATCCTCTCTGGTGCCCGGTCTCTCTCCCGTGCGCCTGGCTGCACGCCACTCGGCTCTCATGCACTCTGGTGTCGCTGCCTCCTGTGCCCCTGGCGCCCCGCCGGCCTCCCCAGCTCGGCCCCAGCCTCCTCCAGCCAGGCCCTAGTCGGATCAGGCCTTGGCCCCTCCGGATCCGTGGCTGGCCGCTAGGAACAAGCCCCCTCTCTACTACTACTCTTCCCTTTCCTGTTATTTCTAGTTCATGATTTTTATCTTGCTTTAGCTTGTGATTTGAGATGATTCTCCACTAGCCGGCGTCCAAAGGAAGCTAACATTCTTCATTTTTGATGTTCATCTGTTGTTTTTCTAATTCTAATGTTAATGTTGCGCCTCGTTGAAAATAATGTCGCATCCCGTTGAAAATAATGTTGTATATTGTTCTTTGAGATGAAGTGTTGCATACTATTCACGGTGATGTTGTAATTTTTTTCAACGTGTTTTTTTTTTCAAATGCTTTGTTTTTTATTCTGACGTTCTTTGAGATGATGTTTCACGGTGATGTTGATGTTAACATGTCTATTCACAGTGATATTCTTCGAAATGATGTGTATGAATTTTCGATATGTTGCGTATGTTCTGAAATTTGTTGCGTTTAGCACGTAAGGATATTGCATTCGGGTGTACCGCGCTAGCGCTCCTTAAGGGCTAATGCCCTCGACAGCATACCACATATGCGCCAAATGCACAAGTGCCAACACATATGTCATGCCATGTTTCCACTCCGGGCCCACACGCATCATGCATCATATGCCTGTGCCCCTGTCCCGCACACGTCCGTACAGCAAAAGTTGATGCTCTAATACTATCTATAACACTATGTCCCAAAATCCGCTCAATACCTAACCCACCGTGGGATAGACCCACGCACATATAGCATCTCACTTGCACTTTCGTTATCGTTTCGTATAAAAGAATTAACCCAAAGATACTACGTTTAAAACTAACAAGCATTATATACACTATAAACAAAAAATACAGATTATTCTCATCACACAACTCTACATGAGCCATATGTGCCGTACTACGAAGACCAGGTATTACAACACCATTGCTCGTCATCGATCAGAACTCATTAAAGCTGTACCCATACCGCCATTATGTGGGACGCAGGTGCTATCCTGTTTGGTTTACGTCTCTACCATCCGTAAGTACGAACCGCCTCATCATCGATCTGGATCACTCCGCCTAGCTAAACTATGCTCCACAAAATTGTACTCACTAGTTTGCCACTTTGGCCTACTCCTGGTTATTAGCATCTGCAGCAACAGTGTAAACTTATTCATTTGACCGGTTCTCAATATATTAATTGTCTTGACACTGTCTATTACCTGCAAGAAAACAACATGCCTCCTTCGCTATCTGCCTTCACTACCGGTACCAGCCGGGTGCAGTGAAGGAGCTCGAGCAAAAATGTAAGGGGTCAAAGAGGCAAAGATTCATACTTAGTTGAGATATGCGCCCCTAGCTTTCAGTTCTAGAAGCCTACTCGCCTGCTCGAGTGCTAGCAGCCTGAGGCCTTGTCTTCCAGTTCCAGGCTTGAGCCTTTTTTTTTCTTTGCTCGCCTGCTCGATTGCTCGGCCCTGCATACATGAAACGGTGTTCAAAAAAAAAATTCCAAAAAAACTGGGGGCGACGGCCATTTTTGACCGTCACTAAGCTCCGTCACTGGCCGGGTGGGCACGATCGGAAAATCTTAACTAATAAAAGAGGAGTTTATCATCGCGCAGTGGGATGATTATCTCACCCAGGGGCAGAGCGGGCCTCTAGAGCAATGACCTGAGGCCCAGCAAAAAACTATCATGTAAAAGTTAAAATTTGAACATGTAAAATCTGGCTTTGGGCCAACACAAAATGGGTCGACCCGAGGCCTGGGCTGGCGCTGGCTCCACTCCTGATCTCACCCCTACGTACGTAAAAAAACCAACAAAACCCCCACACGCACTGAGACCACCGTATCAGCTACGACACGTCCCTAACGTGGCCGCTCCTCGCATCGACACCATCATCGTCCCGCTCTTCTTCCTACGCCCCCCAGCCCGCCCCACCTCGCCTTGGATCCATATCGGCGCTGCTGCCCTTGATTCACGCACTTTTGACCTCGCCGTCGCCAAAACCACCCTCACCATCGGTCGTCCGTGTGTGCCCCCATTACTCAGCGCTTGCAGAGCCCCACACATCACATCCCCCTTCTCCCTCCCGCTCTCACCCTAGGCTCCGCCGTCGTCGCTCCACCCACTCCCCCGTCCCCATCTCCTCCCTCACCCTCCCATCTCGTGCAAAGTTCGTGTTTATGTTGCAACGCATAGACACTCTGCTAGTAGATCTAATAACTCCTGAGTAGTTAGTGTAACGCAGCTATTATACCGATGGAACATTTGGGCGAGCACTTGCTAATAGCTTTTGCAGTGTCATCTTTCATTCAAGCAGTTTTATCCTACCGTTCTTTTCCCGTTGTTTTGTTGATTTACTTGAACGAAAACTTGTCGCTAACTAATGGCCATATTGGCATGACTGAAAACTGGCTTGGCTGGCTCTGATCGACTAGACCTGCGAGTTGGGTCGGGCTTTTCCATGCTGGCCTAAGGCACGGCCCGGTATAGTGCGGGCCAGGTCTGCACGACACAAACACCAGGCCAGGCCTAAGGATTAGGCACGTCGGACGGCACGGCACGGCCCACTCCAATGACCGTGCTCGAGCCGACATAGCAGGAAAAGTCCGGAGCAGCCCTCCAATATAAACTAACACCAAAACCTAACCCCACCTCTTCAGTCCTCCCTCTAGCCGCTGCCTCCCACTGTCATGCCGGTGCCACCCTCCCCACGTGCCACCTCCCTCCAACTGCAGCCTCCCACCCTCTCCATGTGCCGCTTCCCTCTAGCCGCCGCTTTCCACCCTCCCCACACTGCTGCCTCCCATCCTCCCCACACGCCGCCTCCAGATCCAAGTCTCCATCGGTGTCGGTGTCCACGGCGGTGGCAGGCAAGCGCGGTAGCGGCGAAGGCAAGCAAACGCGATAGCAACGATGGTGACCATGGCCTAACGGCGACGGAGGCAAGCAAGCATTGCAGCGGCGACAGTCAGGTACGCTGCGTACGCATACAGCATTGTGTGTCGTGCTCATGTCAGTTTGACCCGATTATGGCCCGGTGTGCCCACATGCCGCGCCGGGCCTCGCCGGCGGCAATCGGTGCCCGTGCCGTGCACGGCACGGCCGACTGCCTCTGACGGCACAAATTAGTAGTAGTACTTGCTAACTTGATAGCGTCCTGGTGAAGCTTGACTACTTTCTAGAAAGGAAAAGGAAATGGCTTGGCTGACCAGACCTTACAATATAGGAATCAAAAGTTCCAACATAGTGTACAACTGTACATGCATGGCTGGTCAAAGTTGAAGAGCACTTAATTGCAAGGCTCATCCATCATGTCGTCATTTAGTTGAGTATCATCACCCAATGTATGCATGCATGGTTGATTGAACTAACTGTTCACTCCATCGAACTCTTCTTATGCACGCTTATATGTGGTTAATTAGTTGGGGATTTTGCACAGTAAGCAGATTGTGGCATACTACTACTACTATAAATTGCATTGCAAGTTGGGTCGTATTTGGGCGTTGGTGAGGTTAGTCGTTGGTAAGGTGATCTGAAACTTCGACGATTTCGTGATCAGATAGTTCACCTCCACTAAATTAAAGTTGCATTTGACAAATTGCTATGGTTTTCTTACATGCTAGTGGCTCGATCATCTCAAAAATAGGGTGTAAGCTTGGTTAGTGCATCGGTAGATGTATATGGAGAAATGGAAAGTAACGTTACGTGTGATGGTAGAAATGTATGCAATTGTATTTGTTGTGAGCTAGCTATAGACCTATAGTGTCACGTTCATTTCTATATTTTTGGTCTTAGCGTACCTGTTGTATATTTATTTGCGCTAATTTTATTGTGGACTAGCAGATAGCTAGTCTTGATACATGTTCATCTAAAAACTTGAACTGTTAAGGAAACGTTGGCAATCTACTCATATTTCAACGCATCCTCATCTCTAGGTTCAACTTAGCTTAGGACATGGGTGCGAAATGATCTGGAGCATGATCCACCATTGGAACTCTCCTGATCTCATCATTGAACCCATCTGTTACCTTTTTTTTCTTCTTTCTTTCTTATTGTGAACTACAAGAAGAGGCCCATCTATGGGAGAACGTAACCATCTCCAAGAAGAGGTGCTTGTATTCGAGGGATGAATTCCTAAGTGGGTGCTTAAGGATGTGACACACACACTCAGTGGCGGTCCCAGGATTAAACTTTAGGTTGGGCGGGAATGAACTAAACTATTATCCGATAACAAAGCAATGCATATATAATATACATTGCGATCACTTTCAATAGAGCATATGATACTAAATGGATCTCAAAACTACAATCCGCATCATGTGAACATACAAAGACAGAACAAATGTAGGAAATGTACCTTATCAATAAAGTTTACAGAACAATTTGCCGTCTAAATACTAAATTATTGAATTACTAGTAACAACCTGTCAAAAGTAGATGGATGGTGAGTATTCAAATTAATCCATCATAAATCATAAAAAATTATTGAACATAACAAACAGAAATACATACCATTAAAGTACTAATTACATCTTGGAGGCTGAGGCAACTTCATTCTCCGAGATTTCATGGCTTGAAATTGTTTCTTAATTTTATCATGATCAAATCCTTTAAATATCTCCCGCTCGACGTAGCATACCATCAAGTTCACCAGCTCCTCACCTCCTCACTCACCCCTCTTTATTTTCTCCAAGTCACAATTCACTACTCAGGCACTCACCACACCACCTGCTCACCAGGCCGGCTCCTCCTCTCCCCTCCCTGCCGAGTGCCGCCTCTGCCCTCTCCCCTCTGGGCTCCTCAGTCCTCCCGTCCCGGCGTCCCCCGAGTGGCCGAGACCCCGACTGCGGCCCGGTGTCGCGCTCCTTCTCCCGCGGTCCCGCCCGGCGCCGCCTCTAGCCTGGCACCGCGCTCCTCCCGCGGTCCCGTCCGGTGCCACGCTCCTCCTCCCGCGGTCCCGCCCGGCGCCACGCTCCTCCTCCCGCGGTCCCACCCGGCACCTCCCTGCCGCCTCCGCCCGACGCCGCCTCCGGGCTCCTCCCCGACTCTAGCCCGGCGCTCTTCGCTCCTCCCCCGCGGGCCGTGGCCGTGGTGCCGCACTGCCGCTGCCGCCGCCGCCTTTGCCAGGTAGGGTTGGAGAGATTTGGAGAATTTGAGTTTTTGCAAATTGGGGATTTAGGGAACTGGGGAAAGGAAATGAGAATATGAGAAGCACATGGGCTTAGCTGGGCCGGGCGTGGGCTGTAGGCGCTTTGGGCTGTGGCATCCTCTGCCTTCTCCAGCTCTCCTCGGCTCCGGCTGCAGCGGCGCCGGCGCCGGGGCGGGCATGAGAGGACCTCGAGCGGCGCCACCCTTACCCTATTGCTGGGGCCGCCCCTGCACACACTTACTTTTAAGCATTTGTTTAAGCATCTTTTGCATTGAAGATGATCTTATAGTCCTCTGCTCTCTTTTTATAGTTTTACTTATCGTTTTGGACATCGAAAGTCTTCAATATACAATTCAAATTGTAAGCAGAAAAAAAAAATGATATGGAAGTATTTTTTATGACAAATTTATTAAAAAAACAGTTTTCACGTAACAAATATAAATATTTTTCCATCAATAATCAATTTTTTAGAACGCTAATTACACGTATTCTAAAACAGGTTTTTTTATATCAATAATCATTTTTTTACAACGTTAATTACACGCATTCTAAAACGAGTTGTAAAAAATGAACAGAGCTAGGTGATTGGCGCTCAATGGAGAGTTTCATGGCGTTCGATCTCATATGAAATGAAATGAAACTCGAATGAAATACCCACTCCATTAAGGCATTTAATTTCATGACTCGATTGTATTCGTACAAGAGAGTTTCATCTAGATGAAACTCATTTCTCCTCTCTCTCTTAAATACGTGTCATGTCATCTAAAATGCCTAAACACATGAATGAGAATGAAACTTCATGAAACTCCCACCGAGAAAGATACCATTGTAGTACTGCGTGTGCGACTTCAACTCGAAAGCCATTGGTAAACGAGGTAAACTTTTGGGACTAGAATCTATAAGCCTAGCTAGATGGAGCAGTACTCCTGCCATACACTGACTAAATAATTTAAATTAGGTTTCTAGTATACGGATTTGGGAGTTGTTTGGTTACTAGCCTCGCTAACTACACCAAATTTTGGTGGCGTTCAAAACCTAGGCATTACCAAAACTTTGATATTGTAGGAGTGTTTGGATTGTAACCTAGTAAATTATGTCAAAATTCTCTTTATTGTGACTATGACGTGTGGGTCTCATGTGGCACCTAACATTTGCAGCGATAAAATATAGCTTGCACTGGTCTTGTTTTGTTGATCTTGTCACAAGGAAAACAATAATTTAAACGGATTACAAATCAAATACCTGAATTAAGAGATATGGTCATTTGAAGCTTCATAATCAATCAAACTATGTATTTATTGTGGCCAACCTAAACCTGCCACGTCAGCTCTGCAAGGTGAGGTGAGCTTGCCAAAATTTGATGATCAATTTGGTCGCCATAAAAATCCCACATCTTCACTGCTCTTCTACAGGAGGTTACCAATTTTCCTAGGACATGCCAGATATCAGTAGCAATTCAAACTATAGCCAAATCTTATAAACACTACCAAATTTTGATATGATTAGTGAGGGCTACAAACCAAACCGTCCCTTAGAGTATCTACAATAGTCAATGTCACTTGTTACTAAGGGGTGGACACATCGGTATTTAGGTGATATGAAGGAGAGATGGTGAGGAGAGAATGTGAGCTTGTTTCTAGATGAAGAAACAAACAAGTTGTTGATACCAAGACAAAAAAACAAAAAAATAGCTATTGGAGACTTACTTATTACCTAAAAACTTGTTTTGTGTGTAGCAATTAAAGTAGCAATTAAAATTTTAAATACAAGCTCAAGAAATAATCTATTGAAAGACTTGTTTTTTTATTAGATTGAGTACTCTCTTCCCTCTTAATAACAAACTAATAAGCATACAATAGCTCAAAGTCTGCTCTCCCGGTGTTCCTTTTGGATGAGGAAGAAAATGACATTAATAACGTAGCACGCATCAGCTACTAGCGGTTGCCGGAGTTAGACCCAACTGTTGAACCAACCGTTTCCTAATATGTCTTTAAGATTTCAATAATCACGTGAAGGTGAGCCAATCAAGATAGGCCCGTACGCAATCTGGTACTAATCTAGCTTAGTACTACTACTAGTAGTACATTTTATATACTTGTCGCGTCGCGTCATCCACAAGCTTACGCATGGTGTGTGAAATGTTAGCCGTGCCTCGCCGTTCTTTGCATCAGCGATCTGACAATTTCGTATGGCACGTGCAGTTGAGTATAGACACGCGGCACTTCGACCCTGGCCATTTATAGAGGTCCATTAATGGCTGTGATTCAACTTAATTAGAAAGCCCATAGTAAGAAAAAAACATTCCAAAAACCCTAAAATAAATCCTTCAAGAAATCCTAAAATAACTCCTTCCAAAAACAGAGAGAAAATGAAAAGGAGGAAAATGATCGAAAGACATGGACAGTTCGTAGTTCTAAGATATATTACAGGGCTAAATCCAAGTGTTATTTTTTTTGGAGCTGCTAGTCAACGCTATACCATTGGAATGTATTTCTAACGGTATAACAGTTTTATACAGTTTCGTAAAGTTTCAATTGTTTATGAAGGGATACGGGCAGACTACGCTAGCTGACAATACAAAAATCCTACCACGTAAACCAGGAAGCTAAGCAAGAAGATGATTATATATCGTTACCACCAGACGTGCAGTGCAGCAGCAGACGAGTCGGAGCAACCTGGTCCAATGAAGAGCGCGTCGATGTAGTGGTCTTAGTCGATCGTCCAACGTCCTCGTAGTCGATCATCTCCTCCAGCAACCTCCAATGTTCCTTGTGAAGATCACGGATCATCCTCAAGCGCAACAACAACTGCAGTAGCGCCTACGGTATTCACACGTCCAAGGAAGGAACACCGTACACCGGTGTGCTAACATCAACTCGCACAATAGAGCTCTCAGGAAGATGGCGGCTAGGTTTTGGTAAAGCAACTCAAGTCACGACTTTCGTGTCTCTCGTCTATCACATGTATATCCCAACAACCTTAAGCATCTCCTTATATAGTGCCCATGACGGATCCTATCCGAACATGTTTTGTTCCAACCCGTTAAGTGTATGACCTTGTAGGTTCATGCATAATCGGTTGTGATTCAGAAACCCTTTTCGACCATGAGTCGTTAGCAATTCCTAGCAGAACATAACTATTCCCGAATACACACAAATTAGATCGGACGAACCTTAATGCAATATGATCTACGGCCAGGTCCTCATTACTTACGACTAGCTCGTATCTCTATACGACTAGTTCATATTTAGTCATGACTAGTTCGTAACTCTTTACGACCAGGTTTCAGCCACTCTACGATTACGTTCGACCAGTCTACGACTAGCTTGTATCTCCATACGACCAGTACATAACTGATCGAACTAAGCAACCTACTCGTGTATTCTCCCTTTGCCTCACGATATCTGGTTGAACCCCAAGTGAGATATTATGTCATCCATGGACTGTTCAATACTTTCTCGATCGAGTGTCGGATAACCTTATGTGGCCGAACTCTTCGACCACCAATGGCATGGCTATGTACTTTCTTTATCCGACCACTTCGAGAGGCCCAGAGATATCTCTTCTGTTATGTTAGGAGGGGCAAATCGCATATCTGACCAGTCACATCCCTCCGCATGTTTCATAGCAAATCCGAAAGTTACCTTTATAACTACCCAGTTATGGAGTAGCTTTGGGCAACCCCTAAGAGTGCTATTACACATGTAAAGAACCATACTGATCTCAGGTCTAAGGATTATACATCATCATTGCTTGAGATCAACTAATGACATGTAGAATCATAATAATCTCAATAGTTTCTCAAGGTGGGGTCTATCCAACTCCATGTTCTCTAACATGTGTTCACATTATTGATTCGATATCTCTATATCCATGACCGGTGAAACATGGTCATCAATCAATACATGTGCTAGTCGATAAGTCACTAGTGTTCCGCCCAGTGACATTCGACCAGGAATACATTTAGAACGACATCATCATAAGTTAAAAGAGTTTCACCAACGAGTCACATACTTGTTGATCTATAACTGATGATTCATTCAAAGAACTAAATAATATTTATTCAATAAATCATAAACGTAGACGTGATACAATCATCTCTATGATTGCCTCTAGGGCATATCACCAACAGTTTAAAAGTTCCAGATTTCGAGTTTGAAGTTTTGATTACGTTTCAACGCATTTCATATTTCTAGAAGTTTCCAGAAGATTCCAAGAAAATTTCAAGCCCAAGTTTTAATAAGTTTCAGATTTTGAAACTCAAGTTTCAATAAGATCTAGACAAAAGAGTTTCAAGAAGTTTCAAAGTTTCAAGAAGTCTCGTGAAAATATTTTAAAAGTTTCTAGTTTCAGTGAGTTTCACATATTTCTAGAAGTTTCTATAAGATTCCAAGAAAGTTTCTAGCCCAAGTTACAACAACTTTCGGATTTTAGAACTCAAGTTTCAACAAGTTTCAGACACAAGAGTTTCAACAAGTTTCATGAAGCTTCAAGAAGTCTCGTGAAAATATTTTAAAAGTTTCAGGTTTCAATGAGTTTTGTGTATTTCTAGAAGTTTTCATGAGATTCCAAGAAAGTTTTAACAAGTTTCAGATTTTGGAACTCAAGTTTCAACAAGTTTAAGACAAAAGAGTTTCAAGAAGTTTCAGCATGTTTCAACAAGTTTTAGATTTTTGAACTCAAGTTTCAGACAAATAGTTTCAATAAGTTTCAACATGTTTCAAGAAATTTCAGCAAGTTTCATCAAAAATCAAACAAGAGCAAAAAAAAAACTTTCATCTCAAGTTTGAATAAAAACTCCAAGTATCAAAACCTAGGTTTTAAGTTTCAAATATAAAACTTGGCATTTGAAATGTTAGTTTCAGTAAGTTTCAAGCATGTTTCAATCCATCTTTGAAGTTTCTTATCAACTTTCAAGCAAAACGTCATAGTTCAAGTAGCACATTGTGCTTAGTATATAAAAGACTTCCGTCCCTGTTTCTCAGCAGTAGATAAAGGTCCAGCGGACTTTTTCAGGTTCAACCCCTGTTTGGGATTCTGATTTCGGGGTTCTAGCCGAACCACTTCGTGATAGAGTCGTGGACAACAAAAATTCCAAGTTCCAAGATTTCAAGCTAAGTTTCAAGACATCTTTGAAATGGGAGTTTCAATAAGTTTTAGCCAAGTTTCAAGCCATCTTTGAAGTTTCATCTCAAATTTCAAGCAAAAACTCCAAGTTTGAAAACAAAGTTGTAGTTTTAAATTTGGAACTTGTCATTCGAAATGGGAGTTTTATTAGGTTCCAGCCATGTTTCAAACCAACTCAAAGTTTCAACCCAAGTTCCATGCAAATTTCAAGCAAGCTCCAAGTTTAAAAAGCAGCTTTTGTGTAAAGAAAGTAGCAAGTTTTTAAAAAATGACCTACTCGAGCACCAACGCCGTCGTCGGGACCAAATCGGGTGCTCAGCATGAGATTTGCCTTCTCTAGCTGTGAATCAGCCAGTGGTGTTCAAGATGGAGAGGGAAAGGTATTGGGGAGGGAAAGGTATTGGGGAGGGATCTAGATTGGAGAGAGAGGGATCATGAGAGAGATTTGGGAGAAATTCATTTAGGAACATAAATAAGAGAAGAGAGAGACAGATACTTTCTTGCCTGGAGACAGAAGCAGCGGTGGGAGATGAAGTCATGAGATGAGACTATTGAACAGTCAGATGCTATACCGTTGGTTGGGTCAAAACAGTATACCGTAGAGTATTTTTCCATATTTTTTTAGGTTCGGTATTATCGACTTCAAGTAAGTGTTTTGATAATCGCAAAATAAAGGTGCACTAGTGTTTTGATGCTTTCCTTAAATTGAAAGGGTGCATTTTTAGAGCTTGGAGGAACTCTCCTACTTTTTTAACTAGGAGAAACTCCGTTGCTTCCTTTATACTCCATCCATTGATAAATATAAGGCCTATAGTTTAGTTTTTTTATTGAGAAATATAAGGTTTGCATGTAGATTTAATAAGGTTTTTCCTTCTATGTCCTTATTTATTTCCTTTCTATCATTTGCATTTATTCATTACCAACCACACAAAGTATTCTCTCTCATGTTTCCGAGACAATTATAAGGGGTGCCTAATTATAAGGGGTACCTAAGTCATTTTCTTTCATAACTTTCTCGATGTCACCACCTCCTTAATCCTTGTGCAAAGTCAAAATATGTCCTATCTCAACGGGGGGAGTAATTGAAATGGCACATGTTTGCAGATAGCTTTGAGATACATAGAAGGTATGGCTTGTAACTAATCCTAATCCCAATCCCAATAATAGTTTTACTCCTATTAGATTATGCAATTTACTATTTTTATAACATAACGCTACTTAAACTTATCTCTGAAAAGTAATTAACTTACAAATCCATATGCGATGGGACTTTGAAATGCCAACACAATACCAAATGAAGCCTAATATATATTTTTGTTGGGACCGACTATTGCATAGATGACTGAAAATTCTTGAAGTTTTAGTCAATTTTGAGAACCATCGGATCTACATCGTGTGGTTGTTATGTCTCTCTGTTGTTTATGTTTCTGTTTTGATGGGCAGACCTTTCTAGACCCTTAACGGTCCTGCAATTCACAAATCATGACCCATTAACAATCTGCTCCATGATGATCGGCCCGCTTAGATTGAGTTTTGAGCCCAAGGCATTCAAACCAATACGTAGCCCAATACTTTCATCCCAGAAACAATAGAAACCAAGAAAAATGATGAATACAAAACCCTTATTTTGTCAACCTGATTAAAACACAACCAAATCACGTGATGTTATACCCATCACCCAAAGTAAGAAGAACAGGGGGAGCAAGCAAAGAAGAAACACGTCAGAGAGAGAGAGAGAGAGAGAGAGAAGGGGACAAATTAAAGAATCATAAACATTGTGGATCTTAGAAACTTGGACAAAAAGCCCCAGGTGAGTATTGTGTTGCTGAAATCATACATTGAAATCCGTAGATTCCTTTGCTTCTTCTCCACCAATTTGATGAAGTAGATAGCATTTGATATTCTTTTGCTTCTTCTCCAACAATGTAACACGGTAAATAGCATCAATTATTCATTTGCTTCTTCTCCACGAATTCAACAACAAAACTAAGAAAAGCATGGACCAAAGTTACACATGTTTGCTTTCAGATCAGACCATGAGTTCACATAAAGAAATCACACATGGATGCCATCTCTAAAGTTGGAGTTAGGCGAGAGCATAATGGCATGTTTGAACTTATTGTGAACATGGTGTCATATTAAAACTTCGTACCCTACCATGTAACAATATTAAAAACTGAAGAAACAAAAATTTTCTACCAAGGACAGAAATGTCCAGACCCAAGTGAACCCTAACATAAAACTAAATCAAAAACTAAATAAATATAAATTATTCTACCAAAAACAGAAAAGGTTCTAACCCAGGTGAACTGTAACATAAAAGTGATTTTAAAAAACATATTTAATGTAAAAATGAATGAAAGGTCCTGAAAATTGCGGTTCACAAGAATTAAAATTGCATATTGTGTGGGACTGAAAGTTTAGTTAAAATCGTGTGCAACTTTTAATTTGAAATTCATATGTTAATTCTATAGTTAATTGACATGTCATAAATGACCATGGGATCATATGAACCAAAATAGAAGCAAATAAATTACTGACCTGGGAGATGCACATGCAAAAATAAATAAAATTAAGACAATGATACTAAATCAGTAAAGTCATGAATGCTTCAATAAATGGATATATAGCACTTGGGACTAAACTGAAAAATAGCATAATAAAAATGGCAGAAAGATAATTGCACTCACAATGTACTAAAATAAAATGTTACATTATACTGAAATTTAATTCAAATGTTATGCAAGTTATAAACTAACATGATTTATAGGAAGGTTAACTACACGTGGTTGTTGAAATGTCATTTCTGGGATCAACTTACAACAAGTGATGATTAGCAATCTTCTTCCCTAGAATCAATATGCATGGAGTCTCAATACATCAAATTCTTCTTCAAGGTTAGAAAATATAATTGAAACAAATGAAAAACTATTGGTTAGTTGTTTACTCTGGGACTAAGCATTAGCTAACCAGCAAAAGGCAGTCGAAAATAGTTAAAGAACTTGTTGATTAATCACGTACAAACAACTAATGGAGCCTACTAGTGTTGTAAAAGAGTGTCATGACTCATGACGTGGTTAGCACTCAATAATCAGCAGTAGTCGATGGGTGCTACAACAACACGTAGGCTTTCGATTATAGATAAGAGTAGTCGATCAATGTTGCAACAACATGTGGCCTTTTCAACTAATTAATACATAAGGAACTCAATAAGGTAACATTCTTTTAGGTGCTTCACAAGATGAAAGCACATAATGTAGATAATATTTGTGGCAATGTTTGGGTTCTGTAGCAACGCACGAGCACTCAACTAGTTTTATGTATAAAATATCACAATGAAACTTTATAATGATGCTACTACTAATGACCTAGTCTAGCAGAATCCTTACATAGAGCAAATGTCAAAAACTAAAGAACAAAAAAATCTAGGAAAGACAAAAAGGCCCTGAACTAAGTGAACCCTTACAAAACACATAAGTCACATTCTGAATAATCAAAAAATAACTATGGAAGAAAGAAATGCCCTGAACTATGTGAACCCTAACAAAAAAACATAAGACAAATTTAAAAATAGACACACTGGCCATTAGAAAATAACTAAAAACAAAATCCATATTACTGAACTAAATTGCAAAATGACTTGAACTGCAATTTTAGTCAAAATGAAATGCAACTTTTATTATTGAAGGTTATTTGTATATATTATGTACTTGTTAATGTTAATATGTTAAATCCATGGTGGATAAACTATCAAATGAGCTACAAAATTTGAT
Organism: Ampelocalamus luodianensis; assembly: GCA_036346255.1. Lineage (NCBI taxonomy): Eukaryota > Viridiplantae > Streptophyta > Magnoliopsida > Poales > Poaceae > Ampelocalamus > Ampelocalamus luodianensis. The sequence goes on from CM070621.1 coordinate 24,605,541, forward strand.
CTGCAAGTTCCGAGAAAGATGGAAGAACCAGGTTATGTTGCATAACATGGAAAGGAAGAAGAAACCTTGATTGCCAGGAATAATTCATTTGGCAATACACAACCACACACAGAAAACCAGGTATCATCTTCCATGCAAACCTTAAAAAAGTTGCAGTCAAGGTACTACTAAATTGCATACCATTAAGCACTGCAATATTAACACAACTTTACTACAATTACATACTAACATAACAAATTGTATAACACCTACAAAACTGCACGTATTCATGCATGGAATATTGGGAACAACATAGCACGAAACTAGAAACACTAAGCCAGGTATATTTTCATTCCACAACACTTGCAGAAACAACAATTCATTTTTCAAAATCAAGTGACACTGCAACTTATATACAAATGACCTACAAGTTTTTCTTGTGATCATATAACTGAATTCCTCAACATCAGACTACAAATCTACCCTAGCCATCTTGCCAATCTGTTGATTCAATCAGATTTGCCATCTCATAGCTGGCTAGCTAGCATAGCTTCAACATGGATAGAATCTGCCACGGAAATATAACTAACTTGCCACAGTATTGGCAAATGCTTTTCTATGAGATCAAGTAAACTATCCATTAACATTAGTTGCATCTATGCTACAATCAGGAATTGTAGTACTTGGGAGCAGAGCAATGCATGGTTGCCCCTAAATTAGTTGGCCTCCCCTATTAAAAGTATTTTAACTCTATTTTACAGCTGGTCTTTAGCCTAAATTGTTGATAGAAGCTAGCAATTCAAGGTGACATATTATAAAGCATCCATATAGACATAGATGGATTGTATAGTAGTCCACTGTTATTATAAACAGTGAATACTAGAGAGAAACAATTTGACAGTGCTCGGTGACGCAAATTGCTACATAAATTAACTAGATTGAGTTGTGGATGGATAAACGATCGAATCGAGGACATACTCTTAATCCTCAATGCCTCCTCATGTCGAGCATGCATGGCTAGCTACAACTAGTGTGATGAACTGCATACTAAAATCCGATGAGGAATTTAGTTTATACAAATATTGAAATACAAAAATAGAAATAAACTATAGAACTAACTGTAATACTCCGTGTTTCGTTTAGAGGAGTTTAATCGGGAAATTTTGCAAGTTCGTTTCCGGCTTTGGAGTAGTTTCTTGGTTTGGGCCTCAGGCCAGGCCACCCTTCCTAGGGGCCGGCCAAAATCCTCCCCTTGGGCTGGATGCGCCCTCCTCCTCCCCTAACCCTAACCACCCTTTTCCCCCCCTTGTGGCCGAACCCCCTTTCCCCTCTTGGCCGCCCCCATCCTCCTCTCTTCCTCCTCACGTCCTGCCCTAGGAGCTGCTCCTAACCTCCCTGGTTGCTGGTCCCTGCTGGCTTGCCTCCCCTTCTTGCCTTGGACCTTCCCCGCTACCGGATGCGCAAGGAGTTGTGGAGGACAGCAGTTCGCAGGGCAAAGGAGGTGAGAAGAAGTGAGATCGTCTTCTCCGTGGTTCTTCCGCCTACTTCCTGGTTGCTGCAAAGGTAACGGATGCCGACCCTCGTCTTTTGATTAGTGGTAGAGCGATTTAGTTCATATTCGGTTAGAGCGAATTGCTGCGAGCAGAAAGTCGGTTCTGTCCAGTTTGTTGCGTGGACTTTTTCGTGATGTTAGAGGCCGAATCTGAGTTGTCCATCTCCTAGAGATATGTAGGTTTTGTTCTTAGCTTTCGGTGGCCGCCAAGAACACTGAATTCGACATGCGAATCAAAAGTTATGGTAGTTTCGTCTCTGCTGTCCAGAATCCTGACGAGATTAGACTGTCAGTTTGTCTTTCAATTTTGGGCTGTGTTATTGGCAAATTCAGGGCTTCCACCCAACTAAGTTATTGTAGGCCTGGGTCTTAGCTTTTGATATTGATAAAGAACGCCCAATTCGGGTTGTAGATTAAAAGTTATGGCCGTTTCATTTCTGCTGTTCTAAATGCTTAGTCAGATTCTGTTCTGCTGATTCGGTTGGTAGTTAGCAATTTAATTTGGCCGAATTGGATTGTCTCGTCAACTACAAAGTTGTATATATATGTGTTAAGATCGTGTAGGATCTGGGCTCACCTCGTTTGGAGTCTCAGGTCATTAGATTTGGCACTTTCCGTGCTGCTGTCCAGAAATTGTCAGAAATGCGGACAGACAGGGTTTGTTGGTCTTGGGAGTTTGATACATTTAGAATTTGAGATTTCCATCAACTAGGTTGTTGTAGATAATTGTATTACCTTTCATTCAAGCCTGAGAGCATCCCTTTTCGAGTTGTAGATCGAAAGTTATGCTATTTTACCGCTGCTGTCCGTTTATGCTTTTTGCTAGAATGTGGGTTAATTCAAGCGTGGGTATCATCTAGATGGTGGAATTGGGAATTATAAGTTAGTGCGATGCGAGTAGTTTCTTGATGACTTAGTTCTTATTGAGTAACTTTGGTGTAGGGGTGAGGCACCAAGGTTAGCGGCTTCTTCATTGCCTTCCAACGCACCGCTACGCTAAAGGCAAGTCTGTGACTTATGTGTGGTTTAAACATCCGGATGCTTGTTGATTGATTTAGTATTTTGTTGATTATGAGAAGCTTAAACATTCATGTGCCATCCACGGAGTGGAATGTTATGATGACCACTGTTCTTTATGTATCTTTGTTTCTTATGAGTAGTGATGATCTTATTCGGTGTTCATAAATTGTATTCATGCAATCATGTTCTGTTCCGTCCACGGAGTGGAGATCCACGGAGTGGAGTCTAAAGTCCCATCAATTCCGGTATGGGCAAGTGAAGTCCCGCCATTCCAATGTGGGCGGTTTGGACACCGTATGAAACGTTCTTCATACGGCGGTTGGATCCGTATTTCGATAAATCACGGGCTTAAGTGAACACCGACGGGTGTGTCACTTGCTATCTGATATAAGCTCGAGTGCGATCCATCCAGTTCATGGCATCCATGCATTCTGATTCTTTCTTTGACTAATTTTATGTGCTATGTCTTTACATGAAGTATGTTCTTGTAATTGTTGTACTTCTTGAGTCCGGACTCACTCTTGTTTGTTGTTTTGTTTTAGGTGGCCATTGATGATGACTCTAGCGGGAGGGAGTAGTTATGCACCAAACACTCACCACCGTACTCAAATTTCAATAATTGAACTTGGTCGAATTCCTTTAATTGTTAAGAGTCAAACTGTAATAAATAAGGTCTCATGCGGATGATGTGTTTTATTTGGTTTGGTTGTTTATTTCCGATGTGATACTCGATTTGCTTAAGTTCGATTATGACTATGCGATTGTGCCTTATGAGTTATTCATGCTTTATCCGCTATAGCTTGGAGTATTGCTTCAATCGCATAATTGTGGTTGTATGTTAGAGTCTTGAAGTAACATTTTGGCTTCGGATAGCCGTGGTGTTCTGATTGGTATCGAGCGGGCTTTAGGTCCGTGGATGAAAATTTTAAAATTAAATTGACACACTATGCACGATGGGTGGGGTTGGGTCATTCTTTGTTTCAACAAGTTCATTTGTTATGTTTTATATCTTGGCGATTGTGATATTGATTACGTGTTTTCATTTAAATGTTGAGCTGATTGTTTAGTTAATTTGTTGTGGTGTTCTTAGATGGCGAGAGGCGGGTCGTGGCGTGGCCGTCCACCGAGCCGTGGCGCGATCGTGGGCGTGGTCGCTGTCTCTTCACCTCCGATTGAGGAAGTCTGGTACTACCGCGAGAGGAGGTTGCCTCGGCTCCTCAACCGCCGCTGGCTCGAGCCACGTCGGTGTGATCATTCAAAACCTTGAGAGGAGGTTCAGCGTCTTCGTCGGCGATTGCAAGCCGCTCCACCGCGGCACACTGCACTGGGCGAGCCGGTTGTTGCGCAGCTCCACGAAGCCGAGATGAGCCTCCGTGAGTGGATGTCGCTCCGTTTGGACACTTCGACGGAGTGGGTACTCGGTTCAGTGCAGATTGGTTACGTTACATGGAGAGGCAATTTGGAGCTCTAGAGATGACCGGCCGAAGGCGCGGTTTGTGGCCTTTCAATTGAAGGGCGGTGATATTGGTGGAAGGGGTTACATGCGCTAGGACCCCATTGCGAGAACCATCACTGGGAAGACTTTGTGGAGCAGTTTAGGGTGAAGTTCTATCGATTCATTCCTTGAGAGGATGGGCGGTCATTCTTGACCTTGGCACAAGGAAAGAAGACGATGGCGAGTATGAGACTGAGTTTAACAATGCACGTGCGTTTGTACCAAAGATAGCTAATGATGATCGGAGAAGGCTAAGAGGTTCCGCAGGGGCCTCAACCAGGAGTATCGCCATGTTTTGGGTGCGACAGGCTTGCGTGACTTCAGCTCCGTGGTTGATCAGGCCAGGGGAATGGAGTTGGAGAGATCTTTCTTCCCGAGCGAGCAACGGTGGTTACATCGCTGTTGGTGGTTCGCTTTGGCGAGAAGCGGAGTTTCGGTGGTGGGAGCGGGTCGTCTCAACAACCTGCTTCCAAGAGGGTTCAGGGAAGTCAGCACTCTCGTCCTTCTCAGCAATGGCAGTCTTCTTCGTCGGCGCCACGTTCTTCGTCGTCGCATCGCGGTCGCCTGTTCCGAGCCAAGGAATGAAATGTTTCAAGTGTGGTGAGGACACCGCTTGAATGTTCATTTAAGGGGACTTGTCGTCGGTGTGGTCGGGATGGTCTGGCGGTCGGTGTGCAAGCGAACCAGCGAGCATCATCAAGTGGGAGCGGGTCCCAGGTTCCTTCCTCTAGCACTCCACGAGTTGATTCGAGACTTTGGCGGTGTTCTGCGTCGACCACCCTTCGTTGGGTTCCTCTGCGGCGCCTTCACCTCGCCTCGCCGGGTTTCTTACGGGTCCGTGCAGTCGGCACCACCTCGTTCGTTCACTGCGGCGCTCCTGTTTTCTGCGCCCGGCGCGCGCATCTTCTGCACCGATGCAGCGAGTCTCGCCATGCCTACTCGGAGGCTGCGGGCCGCCGATGTGGTGGCAGTACTCGCTAGTTGATTCGATTGAGGCCTTTGTTCTTTTTGATTCGAGGCTACTTATTCTTTTGTGTCCCTAGAGTTTGCTAGAAGAGCGGGTTTGAGTTTGCAGCGTATTTAGTGCATGGTAGTCGGTTCTCGGGGTCTCATATCTAGTTCTGCAGCGTGTCCTGGATGTTCTATCACTATTGATGATGAAAATTTCACAGCCAACCTCATGGTAATCCAGATGTCACCTTTCGATGTTATTTTGGGCATGGACTGGTTATTCAGTTACCGTGCCAAGATTTGTTGTTTCTGGAAGACGGTGACCTTACAGACTCCATCCGTGGAGAATCGGTGTTTGGGGTAGTGCACCGTCCGACTCCTTGTTCGTGCTAGCTAGCCTGTTCCCTAGTCGTCGGCCCTCAACCATTGGGTTGTTTTGGTCTCTCAGTGAGAAGACTGATTCCGCGCTGTGTATTGAGCAGATCCTGTGGTGAATGAGTTCCCTGATGTTTTTCCTGCGGAGCTTCCTGGGATGCCACCGGAGCGAAAGGTGGAATTCCGGATTGATCTTATTCCAGGGACTCGACCCATCTCGATGTCCCCGTATCGGTTGGCCCGTCCATTTCAGGAGGAGTTGAAGAAGCAATTGGATGATCTTTTGTCCAAGGGTTTGATCCGTGAGTGTTTGTAGTAGAATTGCACTGTTTTATTCACCAAGAAGAAAGATGGCGGTTGGCGTATGTGTGTGGATTACGGGCTCTCAACAGTGCTACTGTGAAAAATAAATACCCTTTGCCCGCATCGAGGATCTCTTTGATCAACTAAAGGGGCTAAGATATTTTCCAAGATCGACCTTCGATCGAGTTATAATCGATTCGAGTCAGGAGCAAGATATTGAAAGCGGCTTTCTCTACGAGTATGGCCACTTTGAGTATAAAGTGATGTCTTTTGGACTAACTAACGCTCTGCAGTTTTCATGGAAGCTATGAATAGTATGCTACACGATGCCTTTGATAACCGTTGTAGTATTCATCGATGATATTACGATTTATTCAAAGACGAAGAAGATCATGTCCGGCATCCGAGGTTGGTCCTTGAAACGCGAGGAAGAACAGATTTTATGCCAAGTCGAAGAAGTGTGAATTCGGATTTGAGGTTGGGTTTTGGGCCATGTAATCAATCAAGAAGGTATTTGATTGACCTAGCAAGATTTCGACGGTGGTAGAGTGGAAACGGCCAACCAACGTCAAGGAAGTGAGGAGTTTTAGGGCTTAGTGGTTATTATCGGCGTTTTGTGGAGGATTTTCAACCATTGCTAGACCGTTGTCGATTGACACGAAGGGTATCAAATTTGGTGGTCCGATGCTTGTGAGCACGGTTTTGTACCACTGAAGGAGAGGTTGGTGACCGCTCCAATTCTTACCCTTCCCGAGCCGAGGAAGCGTTTCACAATTTATTGGATCGTCGAGTTGGTCTTGGTTGTGTGCTCATGCAGGGGCGGCAAGGTGATTGCTTATGCATCGAGACGCTTGAGAAAGCATGAGCGAATTATCCTACTCACGATTTAGAGTTGGCGCGATGGTTCTTGCATTGAAGATTTGGCGTCATTATTTGTATGGCGAATCTTGTGATATATTCACCGATCACAAGAGTCCGAAATACATCTTTACTCGAGAGATTTGAACTGAGCGAGAGGAGATGGTTGGAGTTGATAAAGGACTATGATCTCACCATTCAAGATCACCCGAGCAAGGCTAATGTTGTAGCAGATGCCACGAGTCGCAAGGCGACACCTCCGCTCTCGGTTGCCTTATTGCTGATTTTGAGCGTATGGATATTTCCTTTTGTTTCATGGTACATCCATGCTGAGACATGTTTGCTTCTTGAGACAGCTTTGCCAGCTCGAGTGCGGGAGGCACAACAATATGATCAGATGTTCCAGCGTGTGAGGAAACGCCTAGGTGAGGGCAAGCAATGCCACTTCAGTATAGATGATTCTGACGCGTTGAGATTTAAGGGCCGCCTCTGTGTGCCACAGAGGCTCAGGTCAAGGAGGAGATTCTGAGGGAAGCACATCGTACTCCATATACTGTACATCCAGGTGAGACCAAGATGTACAAGGATTTGAAGAAGAGTTTCTGGTGGAAAAGGATGAAAGTTGATATTGCTCGGTATGTGGCATCTTGTGGAGTATGCCAGAAAGTCAAGGCTGAACATAGGCGACCAGCAGGATTGTTGCAGCCGTTAGAGGTTCCCGTTTGGCCGTGGGATGATATCTCCATGGACTTTGTAGTTGGTTTACCCGCGCCGCGAGGAAGGGCGCTATCCGGGTCATAGTGGACCGGTTTAGCAAGTCTGCACATTTCATCCCTATCGTACTACCAACTCGGCTAGTGATTTGGCTCCTCTCTATGTGCGAGAGATCGTGCGGTGCATGGGTGCGAAGACAATTATTCGGATCGAGATGCTAAGTTTGTCTCCAAGTTTTGGGAGAGCTTGCAGAATGCTCTGGGCACACAGCTTCGTCTGAGCACCGCATTTCATCCCCAAGCGGATGGTCGATCTGAGCGCACAATTCGGACACTGGAGGACATGCTCGGATGTTGTATTTTGTCTGGAAGGAAGTTGGGAAGATCACCTACCTTTGGCGAGTTCGCTTATAATAACGATTATCACTCTAGCGTTCGAGCCGCTCCATTTGAGGTTCTTTATGGGAGGAAGTGTAGATCTCCGTTGTGTTGGGATGCGGTTGGGAGCAGCGGCGGTTTGGGACCCGATTGGGTTCAACAAACCGTGGCGGTAGGTAGCGGAGATAAGGAAAAACTCGTTAGCCGCTCGAGCCGACAGAAGAGTTACGCCGATGTGAGACGGCGAGACTTGGAGTTTGAGGTAGGGGACCAAGTTCTATTGAGGTATCTCCTACCAAAGGTGTGGTGCGTTTTGGTACCAAAGGAAGCTTAACCCGCGGTATATTGGACCCTTTCAATCTTGGCACGAGTCGGAAGTTAGCTTACCGCTTAGATCTTCGAGAATCCATGCAAGGAGTTCATAATGTGTTCCACGTATCAATGTTGAGGAAGTTCTTGAGAGACCGGAGCATGCTATTCTGCTGGAGCCCTTGAGCATTGGCGGACCTTACTTTGAGTCCCGCGGTGAAAATTCGGAAGAGTCGAGCGGGTTACGAGGAGCAAGACATTGAAGTATGTCAAGGTTCTTTGGTCTCATCGGTCCGAGCGGGAAGCCACTTGGGAGTTAGAGTCTGCATGCGTGAACAATTTCTGACCTATTCATTTCCGTGCGTGCTAACCCTTGCTACCAACTTTGTTAGTATTCCATTCTTGTGTTCGTCGTTGGTTAGAATTCGGTCGAATTCATTAAGAGGTAGAATGTAATACTCAGTGTTTCGTTTAGAGGAGTTTAATCGGGAAATTTTGCAAGTTCGTTTCCGGCTTTTGGAGTAGTTTCTTGGTTTGGGCCTCCACAGGCCACCCTTCTAGGGGCCGCCAAATCCTCCCCTTGGGCCTGGCCCATGCGCCTCCCTCCTCCCCTAACCCTAACCAGCCCTTTTTCCCCTCCCCTTGTGGCCGAACCCCCTTTCCCCTCTTGGCCGCCGCCCCATCCTCCTCTCTTCCTCCTCACGTCCTGCCCTAGGAGCTGCTCCTAACCTCCTGGTTGCTGGTCCCTGCTGGCTTGCCTCCCCTTCTTGCCTTCGGACCTTCCCCGCTACCGGATGCGCAAGGAGTTGTGGAGGACAGCAGTTAAGCTTGGGGCAAAGGAGGTGAGAAGAAGTGAATCGTCTTCTCCGTGGTTCTTCCGCCTACTTCCTGGTTGCTGCAAAGGTAACGGATGCCGACCCTCGTCTTTTGATTAGTGGTAGAGGCGATTTAGTTCATATTCGGTTAGAACGAATTGCTGCGAGCAGAAAGTCGGTTCTGTCCAGTTTGTTGCGTGGACTTTTCGTGATGTTAGAGGCCGAATCTGAGTTGTCCATCTCCTAGAGATATGTAGGTTTTGTTCTTAGCTTTCGGTGGCCGCCAAGAACACTGAATTCCGACATGCGAATCAAAAGTTATGGTAGTTTTCGTCTCTGCTGTCCAGAATCCTGACGAGATTAGACTGTCAGTTTGTCTTTCAATTTTGGGCTGTGTTATTGGCAAATTCAGGGCTTCCACCCAACTAAGTTATTGTAGGCCTGGGTCTTAGCTTTTGATATTGATAAAGAACGCCCAATTCAGTTGTAGATTAAAAGTTATGGCCGTTTCATTTCTGCTGTTCTAAATGCTTAGTCAGATTCTGTTCTGCTGATTCGGTTGGTAGTTAGCAATTTAATTTGGCCGAATTGGATTGTCTCGTCAACTACAAAGTTGTATATATATGTGTTAAGATCGTGTAGGATCTGGGCTCACCTCGTTTGGAGTCTCAGGTCATTAGATTTGGCACTTTCCGTGCTGCTGTCCAGAAATTGTCAGAATGCGGACAGACAGGGTTTGTTGGTCTTGGGAGTTTGATACATTTAGAATTTGAGATTTCCATCAACTAGGTTGTTGTAGATAATTGTATTACCTTTCATTCAAGCCTGAGAGCATCCCTTTTCGAGTTGTAGATCGAAAGTTATGCTATTTTTACCGCTGCTGTCCGTTTATGCTTTTTGCTAGAATGTGGGTTAATTCAAGCGGCGGGTATCATCTAGATGGTGGAATTGGGAATTATAAGTTAGTGCGATGCGAGTAGTTTCTTGATGACTTAGTTCTTATTGAGTAACTTTGGTGTAGGGGTGAGGCACCAAGGTTAGCGGCTTCTTCATTGCCTTCCAACGCACTCGCTCGCTAAAGGCAAGTCTGATGACTTATGTGTGGTTTAAACATCCGGATGCTTGTTGATTGATTTAGTATTTTGTTGATTATGAGAAGCTTAAACATTCATGTGCCATCCACGGAGTGGAATGTTATGATGACCCTGTTCTTTATGTATCTTGTTTCTTATGAGTAGTGATGATCTTATTCGGTGTTCATAAATTGTATTCATGCAATCATGTTCTGTTCCGTCCACGGAGTGGAGATCCACGGAGTGGAGTCTAAAGTCCCATCAATTCCGGTATGGGCAAGTGAAGTCCCGCCATTCCAATGTGGCGTTTGGACACCGTGTAAACGTTCTTCATACGGCGGTTGGATCCCCAGATTCGATAAATACGGGCTTAAGTGAACACCGACGGGTGTGTCACTTGCTATACCAGTATAAGCTCGAGTGCGATCCATCCGATTCATGGCATTAATGCACAAACTCATCCCAAACCCTAGTCACAAAATTAGAAAGGAAGAAATCAGCGAAAAGAATCAAAACGAACACTAATATGAGCAATCAGAAACTCCAACTAACCATCTACATACTCTTTTTATGTTTCAATGAAATTGTAGCTAGCTAGCTTGCTTACATATTTCATAAATTAAGAAAGGGGGCAATTAATTAACTCAACTGATATGCATGTGCAATATGATATGGGCAGCTGATATATGATGCAAGACTTCGCTAGCCTGTATATCAATCAATATCATTATCCATGCAGATACACAAATAGTACATACCTTTGGAAGCCATTTTGGAAGGATAGTATGAGGATCGAGAGAAGTATTTTCAAGCTAATAAGTTGTCGTTCATGTCCTCTCCTCTAAAATCCAAGATAGCTAGATGGTACTCCATGGATATCTTTCTCCTTCTTCTTCCTCCTAGTCCCGTACCTAGCACCTACTCTGTTCCCGCCGCACCACACCAGACACCACTGACCACCGCCTTGGCTGACATGGCCATGCCACAGCCCAACGACGACGATGGCACATCTACGCTGACCCTACTCATCCCCTCCCCTCCTATGCCACACCAGTCACCATAATTCTAGACCAGGATAAAAAAATTTGAAGCGCGTCAAATTAACCGCAAGCTCAGAACCCCTAAATAAATTTTGAACTAGGCCTAACCCCACCGATTAACCTCAAATTGCAATAGATCCAACTACAAATCACATCGATCTACCATCTATTGACCAAAAACAACAAATAATAAGCTTGCTCAATGGATCAACCAAAAAACTAGATAGAAATCAAAGAAAACCTGCCTTAGAATCGAAGGAGTAGCAGCGGGACTAGAAGAAGTAACAGAAACGAACGAAACAACCTCGGCCTCAACCCCGACGGCGTTGGAGAAAACGTCGGTCGCCGACTCTCTTCTCGTTTAGTCGTTCTCCCTCTTCGCTACCCTCATGTCCCTCTCGTTCTCTCTAGTCAAACAGAGAAGCCGAGCCGAGCTGAATATCTGTTCTAACGGGTTCGGGATTTAATGGATCGAATTCGCATAATCGTCACCCGATAAACCAGATGAGCCCGTTAAGTTTGGAAGATGTAGCACAGATCATAAAGCGCCATCAAACGGCCAAGAAATTGACTGAGACTTTAGAATTTTTTAGTCACCAGCGAAATAGCAATTACGATATTTGTTTAATCGAGCCTAAAATATCCTACCAGTTGATAGTCTAGTAAGTTGGCAATAGACAGAGGCTGAGGCTAGACCTGTTCAAACCTCAAGTCGGACCGGGCTTCAGGGCGAACCTGAAAAAGCCTGACTTTGAATGGGCAAGCCCGAGCCTGGCCCGGACCGGCCCGAAAATTGTTTTTCTAATAAAATAGTATTATTTAATTCTTTTTAAATAGAATTTAATGTTTAATTCATTTCAAGAATAAAAAATAGTTTTTAATTATTTTTATTACTTTCTTCATGCTTCTGAGGGCTTCGGCCCAAAAATCAAGGCATGAGCTTGAAAAATTCAGGCCAAGCCGGGCTCGGGCCGCCCATAAACTTCATTGCTGCGGAGAGTGTGTTTAGTTTGACAAGCAAGTCAAGATGTCAAACACAGATACATCACGACGGTTGGCGAATTTAAATATTAGTCAACGAATAAGTCAGAGACGACTCACCGTGTAGGGTCGCTGTTTTGCTTCCTTGATATGGTTGGCAGTTAAGGTCTCTTCATTGCGAGATCCCACTGCGGCTCAGCTTCACCATGATAGTCTTGTGCTGTACAGTGGTACTGTCAGAGTCAACAAGGAGTTTGCTAGACAGAGGATAGTACAGGTGCACGAAAAAGAATCACGATTCGAGTTTTGCCACCGTGGCACGGTCACTCAAAAGTCCAGCACAGTGTGAATGCAAAACGGGTGCTAGGCTGCTAGCGTGATGGAACACCTATCCATGCACTGCCGGTAAGCTCCGTTTGCATCCGAATCAAGCGTGGTTCGACAGATGGACAGAAGTTTGTTGGCAGGCATGTAGTAACTAGTGTTAGTAGTAGCTGGTACTCGTACGACTTCGTACATAGTACTACCTATATTTTTTTATAAAAGGATAACTCTGCTTATATGGAAAGCAAATATATATACCACACTATATATAGTACTACACTATATATATTCCACGGCCTAAATTAAGAGCGAGTCAGATCTATGGTTCGCGGTCTTCGCGTCGCAGTTGCCACTGATGTTCACATGGCTCGCCCGGCGACAACGTTGTAAGCGGCAGAAAGCGCTTGAGCACAAGTGCACAAGTTCACAAGGACGCGTGAAGGCGGCGACAGCCGAGACGACAACAATGAGGAGACCCGAAAGGCAAAGCCGGACGTGCGGACGTACGCGCGTGCGGTGGGCGAGTGGCGACGCGCGGCGCGTCAGCGTGGGAGACGGCCACTTCGGTACGTTTTTGCAGCGTAGATCGATGTTGGACAACGTGCGATGCGACTGTGCTTGGATGGCGCTGATTTTCGCCGCCAACTCCTTGGACGGACGGACGGACGGACGCTTTGCACGTCAACGGAGGGAGCCGGGGTGCCGGATGGGCCAATATATGCGGTCCATTGGCTCTGAACTTGTTTTGGGCTGGAAATGGAGACCGAATATATTCTGTGTGGATCTCCTAACAGTACTGGGCCAAGGTCCAAATAAAAATGACCAATCTGATACTTTCCGGACCAAATACCACAGTGAGGACAGGCTGATACATTAGGGAGGCCTCCCAAAAAGTCCAAAAGCCCAATACGTTGACATTTTCAACAGACGATGGTTCCCAGGATTTAGTTCCAAATCTGTTGACTCAACTGATTCTAAGCCTAGCCCCTGATTCATTATGTTTACACGGGACGGTCTTCTTGGAAAACTGACCGGGAGTCACTTCCTCTAAAAAATAGTTAAATTCGGGCCTGCCAAATATTTCCCTGTGCCTGATTAAAATCAACGAACCAAACCAACGTTTGGGCACCTCAAATCTACCGATTAGCAATGGGACCCGTTTTTCTGCTACAATATACTAGATACTAGCATCAGATGAAGATAAAAAGGATTCTGATTTTCTGATGCAGCCTTTTAACTCTGCACCATATCTGTATGCATGCGTACGTATCCAGTTGCGTTGCGCTTTCGCCGGTTCAAACTTCAAAGCGATCCTCGATCTACGTCAACCGATCTACGGGCTTACCTACCCCAGGAACCAGTCCGCGTACCTTCGCTGGTTGCCTGCTCGCCAAATTAAGTCTTACCCTGCCTACTGCTCCATCCCTTTGCCAGTTTCTCACGTCCCCCTTGTCTCCCTTCAGTTGTTGTTGTTGTTGTTGTTTCTGAGTGGTGCAGGTTAGATCGGCGGTGATGATGGCCGGGGCGGTGGAGGAGCTCGTCGAGAAGGCGGGCGGGTGCGCGGTGATCGACGGCGGCTTCGCCACGCAGCTGGAGGGGCTCGGCGCCGACATCAACGACTCGCTCTGGAGCGCCGCCTGCCTCGTCACCAAGCCGCACCTCATCAAGGAGGTAAACTGATTGGCTAACCGGCCGACGTGCCTGCATGCATAGCATAGTAGTGTGCTCACGTCATGGCAAGCATCTATCGATCTCACCATGGCACCATGGATTGCTTTCGTTACATTACATACTTGCAACAAGGCAAAGCACAATGCACCGTACGCACATGCACGATGCAATGCCGGCTGACAAGTATATTCTTCGGTTTACCGTGTGAAATAGTTAGTTGCTGTGTTAGATTCGATTTAATCTGTAACGAGCGTTCAGGTTTTGGTCTTGATATTTTTTTAGAGGTGGTCTTGATATATTCGGTCGGAGATTGTATTGCTAGTCAACACAACCCCTCCACTCAGTTTTAAAAAGAAGAGAAAAACTCCATCCCTCGTATATCTGTGTAGGTCAAATGCAGAAATTGAAGTCTCGGTGGTGACCAGGACAAGAACACTGTTTTCTTTCTTTTCTCACCAACCTAGCACTTTCTTAAAAATGAATTCACCTATTTTCTTTCACAGAGAGGAAAAGATATCTCCTACTTTAACCTTTGAACATTCTCTGTGTGTTCAGTTTTAGGGATCCCCCCCACCCCCTAGGTCACGTCATTGTTTTACTCAACTCCTTCACAAGGAATACTATCCTTATCCCGTCACATCTAAAAAAAGGTGTGTACACATGAATGGTGTTGCAAACTATTCCTAAAGTAACATCTAATATATTTTTTCTTTTGGATGTAAATATCACAAAAAAAAAATGCTTGTGCAGGTTCATATGCAGTATTTGAAGCAGGTGCCGATGTCATCATTTCCTCATCCTACCAGGTAACATTGGTGATCTTCATCTCCTACTACCGCGTTGAACACTGCTAAATCATACAAGGCACAAAGCAGAGACTTTCATGATTCTCTCACCTTCTAGCAGAGGAGAGATTTATGTCTTCCTTTTTTATGTTTCTCTGCAGGCAACTATCCCAGGGTTCTTAGCCAGAGGAATACTTGTTGATGAAGCAGAGGGATTACTGCGAACAAGCGTTCAATTGGCACTGGAAGCGCGAGACGAATTCTGGAAGTCGACACTGAGGAAGTCCAAGCCTATCTACAACCGTGCCCTCGTCGCTGCGTCTATTGGAAGCTACGGAGCCTATCTTGCTGATGGTTCAGAGTACAGGTAACAACATGCATGTAGTTGCAGCACTTGCAAAGCCGTCAAACGTAGTACGCTCTTAGTCTTATCTTGTTTTTTGTCCTTGACACGTCTTGATTCTAGTAGTGGATCGTATGGAGACGACATCACGACAGAGAAACTGAAGGACTTCCACAGGCGCTGGCTGCAGGTCCTTGCAAGTGCCAACCCTGACCTGGTTGCATTTCAGGCAATTCCTAACAAAATGGAGGCACAGGTACGTGGGCTACCCATTCTAAATCACAACTTTTAATCGGAAGTGAAAAGATTGCTCTAAAAAGCCTGAGCTGTTGAATCAAGGAACATTGATTGGGTTTGAGCCATGTGTTTCAATGCTACTGAAAGACATGTTGCCCGCCATGTTCCTTCACTGAAATGAACGCTTTCACGTGTGTAGGCTCTAGTTGAGCTTCTGGAGGAAGAGAACATCCAAGTCCCTTCTTGGATCTGCTTCAGCTCAGTGGACGGCAAGCACCTGTGTTCGGGGGAGAGTTTTGGGGATTGCCTTCACATCCTAAACGCGAGCGAAAAGGTCGCCATTGTGGGAGTGAACTGCACGCCGCCTCAGTTCATTGAGGGCATCATAGGCGAGTTCAAGAAGGTTTGCGACTTCTTTTTTGTTCGTCAACCCCCTCTTACCCAACCCCACAATTTAATTTCTTTCCGCACCGGTTCTTCAATTGTCTGAAATCTGAATTTGCTGTATTCTGCTTCTGTTGTTCCCCATCTTTCCATTTCCAACAGCAAACTAAGAAGGCACTTGCAGTGTACCCAAACAGCGGCGAGGTTTGGG
This sequence comes from Ampelocalamus luodianensis, assembly GCA_036346255.1. NCBI lineage: Eukaryota > Viridiplantae > Streptophyta > Magnoliopsida > Poales > Poaceae > Ampelocalamus > Ampelocalamus luodianensis. The sequence goes on from CM070621.1 coordinate 24,621,338, forward strand.
ATGGGAGAGCGAAGAGGTGGCTGGTGACTTGGTGAGTGGGCATTATTCTCTTCTCGTTACTGACAGTCTGGCACGCAAATGGCACGTCAGCTGCTGCAGTTGTGCATGTTGTTTGTTACCAGATTGACGGTTCTGTTGATGCATGAACAGTGTATTAGGAAACCGGACCCGGCCAGGAGTCCGGGTCCGGGTGGGCACCTCATCCACCCTAGACTATATATAGGAGGGGGACCCCCCAAACATTGTACACAATTCATTATTGAAAGAGCAATAAAGAGCAGCGCTGCGATCCTCTCATACACGTGTTTCATCTATTGTTGTGTTCTTGTGTTCGGCATCGTTCTTACGATTCGATTTTGTATACGAGTAATCGCTCGGATTTGGACTTGCAATGACGGTTCCTCAACACGTTATCAGCACGATCGACTCTCCTCGCATCGAAAAGGTAACCGTCGATGAACGACACTCGTATATTGAATCGTTTTTTCTAGATTGCTTTCAATTCTGCAAATTTGGCTTTCTAGATTTGTTTCTACGGTGCAAATTTGCTCTAATCTGCCGCGAGCCGACTTGAAGTCGCCGGCACAATGCCGATCGATAGATTGTATGAAAGAGCGAATGTCGATTGTACCGTAGATTGAAAGTGTATAAACAGTGTTTTTTTGGATGAACAGTACCTCAAAAAAACTTGCCCCCGTACGGGCTCCTCGCGGTGCGCCGGATGCCCGCATGCATCGCCGGCACCAACCCTTCCCGAGCCCGCTCACTGATGGTTGCCAGCTCCCATGTGCCATGCAGCGCGCCACGAGCCCGTAGCCGCGCCGATGCCGCTGCATGGCTATCGCACCCGAAGAAACCGCTGCCGACCTAAAGCCGCCCGGCGTGTACCTCCCCGCCACCGGCTTGAAGTCGCACAGTGCCCCACCGCTTGAAGCAAGAGAAAAGGAGAGGAGGAGGTGGCCAACGCCGATGCCGCGCCAAAGCTGCCCGCATGCGGCCTGGCCATGACCTGCACAGAAGCTACCACCCGCCGCGCACCAGCTCGGCCCGGATGCCGTTGAAGCCACAGTCGGCCGGATCTCCCGTACGAGCTCCATGCGCTGCCTCAGAACGCCGCACCGTCGGCCGCACCCGCCGTGCCGCCGGCTGTGGCCGCCGCAGGCTTCGCGTAAGCCGCGCTTGGCCGCACGGGTGCCTTGCTGCACGGTAGAATTGCTTCGCCGGCCTCCCGCGCATGTGCAAGCCGCCGCTGCCTGTTTTACTCGGAAGCAAGAAACCCTATGCTGCCGCCTGTTTTTTTGACTTGGAAAGCAATGGACCAACCAGCTGTTATGGGCTAATGCAACCCCTAAGAAATTCGGCTGCTAGGCCTTAATGGCATAAGAAAGCAATGGGCCCAAACAAAGCAACGTGAAAGCAAAGAAAAAAAAGGAGCCCGTACGGAAGAGAAAAAATAAATAAATGGTATCTTTGCAGAAAAGCCTTGAAATTTTTCGTAATTACGCGCAAGTTTTCGCGTATAATGAAATTTTGCAGAAAACCCCTCGGAAAATATGAAATTTACGCGCAAATTCTCTCAGAACTGAGATTTCGCGTTTTAACCCCTGAAACTTGCAGTTTTCGCCGAAAAGTAACTTTTCCAGCAGAAAAAGGCCTCGGGAATCCGAATTTTTGCATATTTTTGAAATTTGAAGCATATTTATTCTTGCTATTGTTATTTCTATGCAATTTATTTTCTGTATTTACTGTTTTGATTATTTGTAATTATTTATATTGCTTTTAATCACTGAAATAGCAGTAAATCTTGAAAATGCGTAGAAAAATGCGGGAACATTATAGGAATCCTTGCAACCCTTTTATGAACATTACCAGTAGTAATCTTATGCACCTCTTGCATGAATATGCAGATGACTGGAATTACAAACCGGGAGTTCGAGGAGCTGGCCCAGCATGGCCAGAATTATTTGACTTGGGCATCAGATGTTGAGATCGTACTTGGAGCCAAGAAGCTCCGTGCTGCTATCGGACTCGGCACCTCGCAGGATGTCGTCCCAACTGCTGAGGAGAATGATCAGGCACTTCATTTTCTCAGACATCACCTTTGCCTAACTCTCAAGAATGAGTATATGGCAGAGAAGAGCGCGATCGGCATTATGGACCGCATACGAAGAAGCGGTTCGAGAAATACACCATCTGCCCGGGCGAGCGAGAATGGACTCGACTACGTTTTCTTGACTATAAGACCGTGGGAGTACAACTCGCTTTACGAAATTTGTACAAATCTTGACTTTGTGGTAAAGTAATCACGATCAGAGAGGATTGAGAAAACCCTATCTACCTTTCACCCAAATGCGGTGCAATCCGCACGCAACTATCGTCAGAATGGCTTCAAGGAATATGCCGAACTGATTGATATTATGCAAGTTGCGGAAGCTCAAGATGAGGTTCTCAGAAAGAACTACATCTCGCAGCCACCTAGTAGCAAAGTTGGCCATGAAGTCAATGCTAGCGCTACAGGTGAAAAGCCTCACTCAAGCGAGAGGCGGGAAGGGTAAGGTCATGAGCCACAAGACTAAGCAAAATGCTCAAGTCAAGAAAGGCGACCAAAAGAAGCGCGATGAGAAGCCCTATGGTCAGCAGGACCAAAGCTGCTACAAATGTGGCACTTGGGGACATTGGTCACGTGTCTGCCGTGAACCGCAACACGTGATTGATGCTTTCAAGGCAAAGAAGAAGGGCAAAGGACAACATGAGGCGCACCTCGCCATTGCAGGCATTGAAGATCCACAGTCATTGGCTGCACCTATGGATGTGGACATCCTGCAAAGAAACCCTACCACTCCTTCTTTGGACATTGCACGTGCGCGGTGTAGTTGCTTGAAGCGAAGAAAAGATAAAGTAGATCGATTGAGCGAAGTTAATTCTTACTTGCCGATTCAATCTAGTGCATGCATGGCACTTAGTTTCTGATCATTTGCGTTTATGTTAGAATTTTGAATTATTGAATAAAGGTTGTAAGCTCTAGAAGAGCATTCGCAATAAATTCTTATGATGTGTCCAGCAAGACTTTTCCCGTATTAATGAAGCAAGTTTGTTCTGTTTTGAAGTATGTTTTATGTGTGGATTGTTTTCTGCTCCATATTAATAAATACTTTATATATCAGAACGCGTGAGGCGCCCTATGGAGGAAGTGTGCCTAGCAGATAGCGGCATAACAAATACCATACTGAGAGAGACGAGATTTTTCCAGTCGATCAGCAAGAATGCTGGTAGTCTTACGACAATCGCTGGCAGCGATACTTGTATAATAGGCTCAGGGAGATCCACAATTATACTCCCGATGGGCACGACATTGGTCATTGAAGAAGCCTTGTTGTACCCGGAATCGACTAGAACTCTCTTAAGTTTTAAAGATATTCGCGCTAATGGTCTCCATGTAGAGACTGAAGAAGAGTATGGTAAGAAATATCTGCTCATTACAAAGCGTGAGGAGAATGGGAAAAGGGTATTAGAACGACTTCCTTCATATGAATCTGGGCTATACTACACTCATATTAGGGCACCTGCAGCCTATACTATCCTGAAAACAACTTTTAGAAGCTCTGAACTTTTCTGTCTCTGGCATGATAGATTAGGTCACCCTGGTCTTAGAATGATGAGAAATATAATTAACAATTCTCAGGGACATAATATCAATGTAAAGAATTTCCCGAATCCAGAAGATTTCGTGTGGCCTGCATGTGCCACCGGAAAATTAATTACTAGACCTTCTCCTCTGAAAGTGAAGGATGAAATCCCTGCATTCCTGGACCGAATCCAGGGAGATATTTGCGGTCCTATTTAGCCCCTGTCAGGGCCATTTAGGTACTTTATGGTGCTCATCGATGCTTCCTCGAAATGGTCGCATGTATGCCTGTTATCTACGAGAAACCATGCTTTTGCAAAGCTGATCTCGCAGATAATTAAAATAAAGAATAATTTCCCTGATCGTCATGTGAAGTCCATCAGAATGGACAACGCTGGAGAATTTACTTCAAAGGCATTTGATGATTATTGTATGGCAATGGGAATTACCGTTGAGCACTCGGTACCACATGTCCACACCCAGAATGGACTAGCAGAGGCATTGATTAAACGAATAAAATTCATTGCCCGACCGCTTTTACAGAATTGTAATTTACCAACTACGTGTTGGGGACACGTAGTCCTGCATGCAGCAACTCTCATCAATTTTAGACCGTCAGCATACAACATCCATTCACCTATGCAACTAGCGCAAGGGTCACCACCGAAAATCTCTCATCTTCGAAGGTTTGGTTGCAAGGTTTATGTACCTATACCTCCACCACAATGACGCAATGGGCCTCTCCGAAAATCGGGATATCGTTGGTTATGAGATCGCATCCATAATCAGTATCTGGACCCAATGATGGAGATTTGCATACTGACCGTTTCGATAGCATATTTGATGAGGATAGTTTCCGTCATTAGGGGAGAAATCAACCTCTTGATGAAAAATGTCGGGAAATAACGTGGCAAGCCACGGGAATTAATGCACATGACCCACGCACTAGTGAAGCAAATAGAGAAGTTCAGAAGATAATTGATTTGCAAGCATTAGCGAATCAATTGCCTGACCACTTTAGTGATTTGAAGAGCGTGACCAAGTCGCATGTGCTCGCACGCAATGCACCGGAGAGGGTTGAAATACCAAAGAAAATAGAAGGTATCCTAATCCCGTCCGAGGCCTCGGAATAAAGGACGAGAACTCCGGCCTCGAATCCCAAGTAACAGGGGCGCTGGCGAAAAGGATAAGAAGGACTTGTCACACCGATCACCGAAGTTCCCACAAGCGAAGGGGAGCGGTTGAGACTGGCATTGGTATGGAACCTTCAAAGAAAGGCATACCAGATTTGAATATTCCCACGGAGGGAGACATCAGCATGGATGTGTGCGCACACATCGGAGCTGAAAAACTAAAGGGACTTACCCCCGCAATTGAAAGCAGCGGTGAACAAGTAGAAGCATTAGCAGAACCGCCCCATGAAGAAATAGCTATAAATTATGTGACCACGGGAGAATCTATGAATAGAGCAACAGCTAACGTCGACATTTATTTTGCAAAGAAAATTGCCACAATCATTGATCTTGATCCAGAGCCTGCATCGCTCGCTGATTGCAAGAAAAGATCAGATTGGAAAGATTGGAAGAAGGCAATAGAAGCATAATTAATATCTCTGAATAAAAGAGAAGTGTTTGGGCCCGTAAGCCGTACACCTCCCCATGTGCACCCTGTAGGGTATAAATGGGTATTTGTTCGAAAGAGAAATGAAAACAATGAAGTTGTAAGATATAAAGCAAGGCTTGTTGCACAAAGTTTCACTCAAAGACCAGGAGTCGATTATGAAGAAACCTATTCCCCGGTCATGGGCGGAACTACCTTTAGATACTTAATCTCAATGGCAGTAAATCTGAATTTGGAAATGAAATTGATGGATGTGGTAACTGCATACCTTTATGGGAACTTGGATTCAGAAATTTATATGAAGGTACCTGAAGGTATCCCTGTCCCGAACCAAGATAGAGAAAATAGAAATCTATATAGTGTGCAACTCAGAAAGTCACTGTATGGACTGAAGCAATCAGGCAGGATGTGGTATAATCGCTTAAGCGACTTTCTCTGCAAGAAAGGCTACACGAATAGTGAGGATTGTCCCTGTGTTTTTATACGGCGATCCCAGGATGGATTCTGTATAATCTCAGTATATGTAGATGATCTGAATGTCATCGGGACTTTGGAAGATATTGAAAAAGCAAGCTCTTACACGAGTCGAGTTGAAATGAAAGATTTGGGTAAAACCAAATATTGCTTAGGCTTGCGACTTGAGCATACCCACGAAGGGATTTTAGTAGATCACCAACCTACACTCGAAGGTGTTGGAAAGGTTCGGCTTTGAAAAGGCATATCCTTCAAAAGTGCCAATGATCGGAGATCCTTGCAGCAAGACAAGGACTCGTTGGACCTAAAGAAGAGGGGAGGAAGTCACGGGACCGAATTCCCATACTTGAGCGCAGTTGGAGCACTCATGTATTTAGCAAACGCACTAGACCGGACATTGCTTTGCGATGAATCTCTTAGCAAGGTATAGTGCGTAACCTACCAAAAGGCATTGGCGGGGAATAAAGGCGTCTTCCGATACCTCCAAGGAAGTAAAGATCTTGGCCTGTTCTCAGAAAGAACCAGGACCTTACAATGACTGGCTATGCAGATCCGGGTACTGTCTGACCCGCATACAGACTAAGTCGCAAAACCAGGCTATGTATTTATGTGTGGTGGAACTGCAATTTCATGGAAATCATCTAAGCAAAGTATGGTATCAACTTCGACGAACCATTCAGAAATCATAGCACTGTACGAGGCCGCACGTGAATGCTCTTGGCTTCGGCGGATGATTCACCATATCCAGCAGTCATGTGGATTGAATACCGCACAAACCCCCACTATTATCTATGAAGATAATGCAGCTTGTGTTGCACAAGTGCTGATGGGTTATGTGAAGAGTCCTCTCACAAAGCATATCAACCCCAAGTTCTTCTATGCTCATGAAATGCAAAAGATGGACGAAATTAAAGTACTGCATACTAAGTCATGTGAAAATCTTGCAGATCTATTCACTAAGTCACTTCCAGCATCTAGCTTTGAAAGGTGCATACGTGGAATTGGAATGATGAGACTTAGAGAAGTGCAGAATTCAAGGGGAGAACCTTCACGAACTCATTACTAAAGCTTGATCACGAAGGTCGAGTACCCAAAGAGCAAATCCTGGAGATTAAATAAAATTGGGTTAATTGTACTCTTTTTCCCTTGACGAGTTTTCCTGAAGTTTCTCGATTAAGGTTTTTAATGAGGCAATTCGTGCAACATAGCAGAACATGATTCATGTACTCTTTCTCCAAAATTTTTTCCACTGGGTTTTTATGGAGTTTTAGCGAGGCATGGACATAAAGGATGAGAGCCCAAGGGGGAGTATTAGGAAACCGGGCCCGGCCAGGAGTCCGGGTCCGGGTGGGCACCTCATCCACCCTAGACTATATATAGGAGGGGGGACCCCCCAAACATTGTACACAATTCATTATTGAAAGAGCAATAAAGAGCAGCCTGCAGTCCCCTCTCATACCTGTGTTTCATCTATTGTTGTGTTCTTGTGTTCTGGCATCGTTCTTACGATTCTGATTTTGTATACGAGGTAATCGCTCGGACTGGACTTGCCAGCGACGGTTCCTCAACACTTTGGTCACAAGGGCTTCGACGTGCTAGCGAAAAGATGGCAAGGGGCCAGCGCGAGCCTCATCGGAGGATGCTGCCGGACAACGCCTTCGACTATTCGGGCCGTTTCCAAGGTCCTAAAAGGCGGGGCCGGGCATTGATCTCTTCCGGACTGAGATGCACCCTACCTTATGTAGTAGCGAGAATAACATTATTTCAGTATTTAAACTAAATTTTGCAGTTTCTTTTAAGTGCATCACATGAGTAGGGGTGGCACCCCCGCCGGGATTATCCGCATGGGGTAGGGGCGGGGGCGGGGGTGGGGGCAAAATCCCCCGGGGGTGATGGGGACGGCCCCCTTGTTATCCTAGCGGAGCGGGAATGGACTTCCCTACCGGGGGCGTGGGGACTCGCTAATATATAAAATATTTTTATTTATATATTTGAGTTTTGAATATAAAATGTGTATTATTTTGCATTTGATTGAACTAAATGACTCTATATATTATATATTTATATTTTTGAACTACAATGTGAGAAAAAAAAGTATACATGCATACTTATAAATCAATGAATATAGTCATTAATATTTCAAAATATGCATATAAACTCTTCTCCAGCCCTCATGAGGATCCCGCGGGGGACAGGGGCGCATTCTCCCCGTTAGCCTTCGCAGGGGTGGTGCGAGAGAGTGGAGCTGCACCCGCAAACACCCCCACCCCCCCCCCTCCCGCGCCCTGTTGCCATCCCTACACATGAGGGTATACGTAGAATTTCGGGAATAATCGTGTCTCTTAGGATTCTCACACCCTTTATTTATAGTGCTAAAAATTAAAATCTGATTTGTATACGATTTGAACTCTTATCTAAACTCTAATATCTCCAACCCCCTCCCCCCCCCCCTCGGCGTCAAGATAGGCATGAGATAACAATCATGTCTATCTTATTACATATGACAATACTATTACTAAAATCTACAAAAATTTACCATCCAAGCCAATATCACTAATACTACCAGGAACGTCACCAAATCCATCTCCACCATCTACCATCTACCAGCTGCCACGACCTCAACCTCCTCCTCCTCTACCCTCATCCCCCCAGCCACCCCCGGTCTCCACCACCTCTGGCCACATGCCCCCAATCTTGGCCTCCACCACCTTTATCCTAGCGGAGCGGGAATGGACTTCCCCACCGGGGCATGGGGACTCGCTAATATATAAAATATTTTTATTTTTATTTATATATTTTAGTTTTGAATATAAAATGTGTATTATTTTGCATTTGATTGAACTAAATGTCTCTATATATTATATATTTATATTTTTGAACTACAATGTGAGAAGAAAAAAAAAGTATACATGCATACTTATAAATCAATGAATATAGTCATTAATATTTCAAAATATGCATATAAACTCTTCTCCAGCCCTCATGAGGATCCCACGGGGGACGAGGGCGCATTCTCCCCATTAGCCTTTGTAGGAGTGGTGCGAGAGAGTGGAGCTGCACCGCACCCCACACGCCGCCGCCTTGCCATCCCTACACATGAGGGTATACGTAGAATTTTGGGAATAATCGTGTCTCTTAGGATTCTCACACCCTTTATTTATAGTGCTAAAGATTACAATCCGACTTGTACACGATTTGGACTCTTATCTAACCTCTAATATCTCCAACCCCCCCCCCCCCCGGCGTCAAGATAGGCATGAGATAACAATCATGTCTATCTTATTACATATGACAATACTAGTACTAAAATCTACAAAAACCTACCATCCAAGCCAATATCACCAATACTACCAGGGACGTCACCAAATACATCTCCACCATCTACCAGCTGCCACGCCCTCAACCTCCTCCTCCTCTACCCTCATTCCCCCAGCCACCCCCGATCTCCACCACCTCTGGCCACATGCCCCCAGTCTTGGCCTGCACCACCTTTATCTCTACCACTGACCATTACGCTTGACTCTAGTCCCAATCCTCTTCTAAACCTCTCCAGCAATACTATCTTTGGCACCCATACCAACACCACCGCACAACACCAATACCATAACTGCTGCCCAACATAGCATCCACTCGAGCTACTATCAGCTCCTGCTTCGTTATCACCGTCGCTCGACATAGACTCTACTAGAGCTACCACCAACTCCTACTTCGTCATCACCATCATCGAGCTCATCAACACCATTCAACGCTTACCACCACAAACACATCCCTGGCCAGTACCAACTCCAACGACACCACCTCCTTCGAGACTATCACCAATTCCTCCATTAGCATAACCGTCAAAGCCACCACCTGAACAGTCTTCTCCCCCTGTCTTCCATGCTTTATGTTGTAACTTCTGATATTATCATCACATAAGCTTCCTCCGCCACCAACACTAACTTCCACCACAGTAATAACATACACCACACCTCGCAAAAATCTATACCACACCAGATTCTACACCAGATCCTTAAATAGTCTCTCTCTCTCACACACACACCCTGCCACACTCGATCCTACACCTTATCCTCAAATATCAACCTCCTCTTCTCTAGTCTCTCTCTCTCTCTTCCTTCCCAACTCAAGCCTACTACTACTCCTCCCATCGGAGCTCCACCGGACGTGATCTCCTCAGCCACTCGTGTGCAACTTGAATTCTCCCCGAATCTGCATCTCCACCTACCTTTTCCTCTCTTTTTCTTCCTTTTTTCTTCTCTTCTCTTTTTTTCTCTTCTTTCTCATTTTTCTTTTCTCCCTTTTCTCCTTTTCCTCTCGCACACACATGGCTCTGCCTTTCCTCCTTCTTACTCCCTCTTCTCTCGAGCACCTCTCAGCTTCTTCCTCCTCTCTCCGCCTTCATCTCCTCCCCAACACCTCCTCAAGCCACCTCCTCATCTCCCCCTCGCTGTCGGATCCCGCCGCCGAGCAGTGGCCCGGTCAGCGCTGACCCTCACCTTATCTCCTCCCCGGTTTCTTCTCCTCCTTCATGCCGCCTCAAGCCACCTCCACCTCCAGTTCCCCCACCGCCAGGCCTCCTCCCTCCACCTTCTCCACTGCTGGTCCGAGCGCCGAGTCCCCTTCTCCACCGCCGGATCACCTTTTTCCCTTCCTCCACCGTCGACCCTCCCCCATGATCTGCCTCTCCCTTGGCCACCTCCACGCAAGCCTCTGCCTTCTCCTCCTCCTTCTCCTAACCACACCTCCGGCTGTTGGATCCCGCCACCTCCAGCCGGATCCCTCCTTCCTCGCCTCCCACCCTATACACGTCTGGATCGAAGTCGTCGTCCTCGTCCTCCTCCTTGCTCCTCTTCCACTGTGCCCGTCGCCACCTCCTAGATGCACTGTACTCGATGTTATACCTCCTACGCCACACAGGGCCCGCGCGCAACCCGACCGGCCAAGGTCAGCTCCCGTGCGACGCGGTCGCGGAGGACCACACGCGATGAGACAACGGCGGCCGACGGATCAACTAAGGAGCAGTGGTGGTGGCGGTTCTGAGGTAAGGGTTTTGCTGGGTTAGGATTTGGGATGGATTGGCTCTGATGCTTGAACACGACTTTGACTCTTATATAAACTCTAATATCTCCAATAGTACATAATTTTGTAGTGAAACGTTTAATGATCTGTACTGCTGACGTGCACCAAATTCAGTATCCTTAAATTTGGATACAGGCTAATCAGTCTTGAATTCGGATACAGATTTGTGTTGACGAAAAAGATTGTTCGGATGTGAAGTTCTTTACCAAATTTTGTTTATAGACAGTCAGAAATTATCAGCTACAGTTATACCCCTGCTCATCAATTAGTGTTTTTAAGGATAACCGGGGGTCCGGCAGGGGAGGCCCATAGTCCCCTACCTTGAATTTTCATTTAAAAAAAGCCTTGAAGTACAAACGCAACCGGGTACAATCCAAGAAAAGAGAAGAAAAGAAGCATGTAGAAAGGGTAAGGATCTCAACCAGCCATGAGGCAACTTCATCTTTACTCTGTGGTATCTTGACTCTGTTCATCCACAATTCCAGCATTTCTAAGCATCGCATGAGGGCATTGTGGATGAACAGGGCGAGCCATGTCAACCAAAGAATGGCAATCCATACCCCTTTTGAGTTCAGAATGCACCAATGCTTGCCCGCGAGAAACGATTATTCGCCCTTCTGTGATATGCAAGGATTTCAGTTCAGCCTTTCCCAGATCGCACGCGATTGCTGGCATCCGAGGGCAAAAATGATCAACTGTTTCCGAAACACCGCAGCCGAAAAGGCAGGTGCCATCCGTGAGGATTCCTCTCTTATGAATAACACTCCTGACTTTTATCCTTTCTTTGTAAGCAACCAATAAAAAACCTGTCCATCAATTAGTTGTCACTTGTCTACCAGTAAGATTGTGATGAGAATATGAGAAGTGCAAAATGAAAGAGTGGATCTATACGTTGGAACAAATTAATATACTTTGCAGACATTAAGAATGAACTGTAAATTCAATTATTGTGGTAACAGATATGACTATACTATACAAACAATATAATGGTATTAGCTATGTATCTAAGCTTTCGAATCACAATCAGAAGTTAAGTTTTTTTTTCAATTAAAAAAAAACAGAAGTGAAGAAATTATCATTTTTACGCTAGCCAAGAAAATGCGGCCATCAGTAAACAACAATCCATCAACCAGCTTGTGAATATAAAGTGCAGGATTAGTCTTGGATTTTATACCAAAGATACGTGAAAAAAGCACGTCTTGATGCATTTGCATGAGTCCTAGCACGGCCTGCTCGCTTATTTCTAAACCATGTCTCCATGAATGAACCCAATATATAAATATACCAATACGCTACATCATATCATCAGACACAACAGCAAGCAGTCCGCTCCATCTCCCTATGATTTATGGTCTATTCACAACTGGCAACTGCTAACCTGCCTAACCCATCCTTGCAACACCTGTTACACGAATATGTTCTCCGACATACATACAGGCACACAAGAATACCCCGCTACATGTTTTCTTAGAGCCTTCTCAAGGTCACATAAGTTACCATGACGAATACTACAACTTTACAACCCCCACCGAGAGGACGATGACATTAGCCATTAGCTGCAGAAGGGTGACTGCAGGGCTACCAAGCACATGTATATACAACGGAGATCTCAAAAAGGATCCTCTAACTTGATTTCAGTATCTTCTGTGAGCGTCCCTACTTTCGTCGGAATATGAGTTGTGATCAATTGCCCCTCAGAATAACCAGCCATTAGAAGCTTTCCTATCTTCGTCCTCCAATCGGTGCTACATTTCTCATTCCACCTGTCATGAACCACCCGATCACAGTAGTTGAGCATCGTGCCAAGCCCAGTGTTTGGTATCCAGCCATATTCTTCCAAAACCTGCGCCTCACCTTCTGTTAAATCTTCACCAACCTGAAAAATATATAATTAGATTAGACCAATGGAAGTAGAACAAATATAATAAACTTCAAGACTAAGATTTCCCTATTAACAAGTTTACTGAAGGAATAGATATACACTCATTTTGAGTAAGAAATCGCAAAGAGTCTTTGCAGCTTCCAGTTTTAAGACTAGAAATGGCAAGGGTCTGCCAAAAATGTAAAGAAAAAGAGAAGAGAGAGAGAGAGAGAGACAGATGTAATAGCCAAACAATTGAAACCAATTCGCAAAACATTACTGCTCACCTCAGAAAGGAAGAAAGGAAAAAAAAATTAAAAAAATGAGTCAGTGCCTGGCTGGCAGAGCAGCTCATGGTATATTCTTGTAGAATATCCAAACATTATCATCATTAAATATGGATGACTCCAACATTGAATTACCAGTACATGGTTAACAAGCCTGAAAAATTCTGAAATGGCAGTTGGTGGCTAACCCTTTTATGGAATCCTAGCTTACATCAAACAACTTGGAATTGTGAGTTCGTGACCATATGATTTGTATAGCGCCTACTAGTTTGAATCCATCTATCTTAAAATTTAAAGGCTTTACATCAAGAGAATGGATGGCCTATCAAAAACTTATGAAAAGAAAATGAATTATGGGAACTGGAGTCACAATTAATAATTCGTTGTTGGTGACGACCGTAAGTCACTAATAGAGCCTTTTACTTTGATCACTCTTCCAAAATGGATGAAACATATACATAAGCATTTCTACATACACTGTCAGTCACAAGTGCTGCACAATATAGTGGGAAGAAACTGGATCCGTTTCATACTCTCACTTCAAATATATCACTTAAACGAATATATTATACTTCTTTATCATTTTCAGTATACTTAAATACTAATTATAAGATACTCCAATACGACTTGATTGAAAAATTTTCATTAGAGTCCTTTATTTTTGCTATATACCATTTTTCATACATAAAAGAAGTATATACATAAATGTTCGTATAAAAGGTGAACTTAAATGAAATTTTTCATAGAACTCACTTTGGAGTATCTTATAATCATTATTGGAGTATTCTAAATTGATGAAGAGGCATCATTATACGATTTAAGTGATATATGAGAAGTAGGAGTACGTACTCCCAGGAGTAACATACCATTTTCATATACTGAAAAAGAAATCTTACCAATAATGACCTGTTTTCAATAAGAGCTGTCCTTCCACTGCTACTAAGCTTCATTGCAGTAACCAGCCTTAGGATCTGCCATTGTATTGGCAGTGATTGCACAATCTCAAAGAAGTATGTTGCGTAACCATATTCGGGGCGCTCAAGAACTATCCTGTGTAGCAACATTAAAAAGGAAAGCAAGTCAATCAACCATTTTGGCTACCAATGCCAGGCTAAGAGTAAAAGAGGGGGGGGGGGTTGTTACCTATTATGGCTTCTAAACACAAAAATGAAGGATTGCAGATCCCTGCACCATCCCCATTCCACAGGACAGTCACGAAACTGAAGATAGCGGGACTACAAGAGATAAAAATGTATAAAGCTAAACAAGCTCGCATAAAGTGGGAAAATGGCCAGATTGTCTAGATGGATTAAATACCTGCTCAATGAGAGAAATTAAACAAGCTAAGCAGTACATAGCCTTTTCCCCCTTCGCATGTCTAGCTGCAGACTTCAACAGGGATGCTCTCTGTGGAAACAACTGCACATTGAACAATAACATTGTCAATAACAACAAAATGCATTACCACTGCATGGCAAATATATTTATACAATAGCCCATACCACTAAAGTCTAGAGATACAACCGCAAACTCTCAACAAAGCAATCTGGTGCAGAGCAGGAATATACAAGAGCTTTATCTGTTTACTAACTCTTTCAGCGATTACTTAAATTTAATCAGGGATGCATCATCAATGTAGAGCCCACGATGTCGAGAAGGATATATGCAGGACTATCCTCCAAAGTCCAAACAGTGTAGTGTAGAGCTCATTTATCCATTGATGTGGGTGGGATACTATTGTACTGTTATGGCCAACACCAGTAAGCTGAGCATGTTTTTGGGTCAAATTTTGTCCTATAGATAACTTTTCTCAAACTACTTTAACTTTAGGTAGGCTGAGGAATTTCAAAGAGGTACCTAGCAGAATCCCAGATACTTTGCTAGCGGCTAACATGCTCCCGATATTAGTGGATACTGGATAGTACTGATACGATTTTCAATTTTTCGCATATTGAATTTTCAAGTTTACAGAACAATTCACTGCTGACAAATCATCGATAACCAGTTCACATTAGAAATAGCATGCAACAACTTTTAAACATTATTTCTTGGATCTGGTTCAGAACACATTTATCAGAAAACCATTTGATCGGCTTCAAGGTAAGGTGAAAGTCAACATTGCAGCCAAGTACACCAAATGCTGCATTGCTGTAGAACATCTTACTTTTGTAATGATATTTTCAAGGTCTTGAAAGTCACTTTCTGTGCAATCTGGAAGAATCTCACTGCCTTCTTCAACACCATAAAGTTTAATCTCTTTAACCATTATTCCTCTGTCGAGAAGAATCTGCAGGCAGAAAAGAAAAGAAGCACAGAGAATCAAAAGCTGACAATATTGAATTAAAATAGAATTATGTACACAGCAAATGGATACCTGTAGAAGTCCTGGAGCATCTTCTTCAAGAGCTTGTTCAATCGAATCCCTGCACACATCATTTCTGTAAGCATAATCTCAAACATAGTGTAAACATTAAAACAAGTTACTCATGCAGCATACGTTGCTGTTTTCTTCCTCCTCCTTCGACGAGAACAGTAAGCAATACCCCCGTCATTTCTGTAAGCATCTTCTTCAAACACCTTTTCACTTGAATTCCTGCACACATAATTTCTGTAAGCATAATCTGAAAAAGAGTGTGAACACTAAAACAGGTTACTCATGCAGCGTACATTGCCATTTTCCTCTTTTTCCTTTGACGAGAACAGTAGGCAAGGCCTCCATCATGGTTTAGAGTCCTGGTATGAGTTGTTTTAACAATATGCTCCGCAATATTGATAGAGTTGTTCTCACATAAGCCAGGTAATTCACTCCCGGTTAGTTCACTTTTAACTCCTAAAGATGGTAGTGGGCCTTCAGCATGAGTTATCTTTGCCTGAGAACTAGCTGCTGCTGAAATTATTTTGCAAATATCTGCAGAAACTGAGTTTTTAGACCTGACTAGACTAGAACCCTCAACGACATGTTTGGGGTCTGTGCTCTGCTTGGAACAGGCAGAATCCGCTGAAGTTTTCTCTGCCAAATCGCCCGTACCATGCAAGAGTTCAAAATCAGTTTCGCTGTCTTTTGACAAGCATTCTGGGACTGAACCGGTGTTCTCCAGGCCACCATTTTTTGAGGAGTGGTGAGACTTTACCCGAGGAGATTCAGAAGGGTAAATCTCATAACCTTCCAATGCAGGCTCCAGTTTTACGTCAACCAAAACAGTCTCAGGATTTCTCGCTGCCGACTGAATGTTTTCATTCCCACAGGTTGGTGTTGGACTTGATAGCAGCTCAGCTCGATAATCATTGCTATCAACAAAACATTCCATTGGAGATATTTGAGTGTCTGGAGGAACTTTGCCCAGCAACATCATGTTGTTGTCATTGCCCGCACTATCTATAATAGATTGTGCAGAAGAAATTTCCTGCGCAGAATTATAAAAAGCTTAAGAGATCAGTTCTCAAAAAAGGAAGAAGAAAATAGAAAAGAAAGTGCAATCAAACTTGCTAATTTAAGATCACTGCATCAGATCCTTACAAACAAATACATATAATATCATAGAACTTCAACGAGTATTTATTAATATTTATAAACTATTTGGCCTAATTTTAAATGCATGCATGAACTAAATGTAGATAGTCATATAAATAATTGCAGTATTATCGTATTAGATGTAATTGTTCAACACAAATGATGTTAGTATCTTATGAGCTGCAGCTGCTTGCCTCAATATGTTGTCGTATTATATGGAACTGATCTCCTACACCAGACTTGGGATCATCCATATCAGTAAGCACAAAAACAATATCCGGCCCTAAATCACTACAGCAACATCAACTGAGCAGGTTTAATGAATAAATTAAATTTGCACACACGATGAAATATGAGAAATGATTTTCTATGCGACGCTTGATAAATATCAGCAAAGGTAATGTGATGTGCATACTAATACTATTGAACAAGAAAAAGTCAAGAGAAGTCCTTATGAAACCTCAAGGAAATCATGGGATATTCCAAGCATGATGTTAGAAGTTAATGCAGAACCAAAACAAACATCATGAGCAAGATAATTGATAAAAATGTATTGACACCTGCAACATGCTACATATATCTTCCTTGTACGCTGTTCCTTCATGATTTCTGCAAGCAATGTTACAAAAAAAAACAACTTTAGTCACAGGTATTACACACAAAATCATAATTACCTAAAATAGATCCATACATTTCCTCACTCTCACTAGTTTCAGCACCCATTTGCCTGCATGAATTTACCGAATCATTCACCCCACACTTTTCAACAGACACCCTAGCAGAGCAAGAATGCTTGCCTGCTAGAAGGATTCTGTAGCGCTCTTGCAAAGATATATGATCAAGCTCTGTTTCAGCGTGATCATTAATTTGATTTTCATGGTTAATATGCGTGGTATCTAAAACATCTTTGCAAGAACTTAGTTTGTCCTGATCAGGATACGTCTCCATCGGCACCTGTTCCTGATTATTCCCGTTACCTGAAAGAAGTTCATTGTCACAATCTGTTAAACAAAAGTACATTTAAAATTAAAAAAAAAACTGTAAATGAAGATCCAAACCTTCAGCAAAATTACTTTCAGTAGCTATATTAGCAGAATGATTTTCCAATAGTACGTCCTCTTTGAAATCAATATCAGTTGCAGAAGCACCCTGCACAGATTCCCCAGAAATAACCATCTATTATGCATGACATGCTACAAAACTAACCATTGTAAAGCTTCAGGAAATCACAAGTCTGTTAACTTCAAAAGGTTAGCAAGAAGCCAAGAAATAATAAATAAATAAGAGTAGATGTGACTACAGTCAGATCAACTACAATGACTGTAAGGGTAATAATGAAACTTTAACTACACTTACAAGTAAAGCTGTAGACAGGACAAAGAAATGCAGAACAGAAACAACAAAAACTAAGGCAACAGATAAATTGATGCCAAAACAAAATAACAGGAGAAAGAGCAGATAAATGGTGCAAAACTAAACCAATCCCCATAAACAAACACCTCCAAACATCACATCCACTTACATCTCTATGTCGAGCCAGACCTACATTACTTGCAAAAGGTGACTTGTCGATCTAGTAGGATAATAGCTAGGTTCAAATAAACTAAACATGAAACAACCAGAAAATCTTGCAAAAGAACCTGACAATGGCCGATGACATACGTCAATCTGTAAGAGCGGGACAAAGTTTCCCACAACATGGCCCCAAAATGGGAAAAAAACAGTTTAGTGATAATAAGCATATTATTCAACAAAGGTAGCATAAAGATTTGACTCAAAGTAACTGGTTAAGCTAGGGAATAGAATAAGAAGATATGACAAAGCAATTATGTGTTTATATGACAAAGTATCTTCGCAAGGTTCTGGAATATGAGTAACATGACTTATGTGAAGACAAGAGAACAATAAATCAAACGTAACAGCTACATTGATTGGCATAGCATGAATCCTGCTGCAAAATTTTCAGGATAACACATAATATGTTATTCCTGGAAGCCTAAAAAAATAGCTATTCATAGGATGTGAATGGTCCAATCCACAATTAATTGTCTGTGGAGCACAATCATAAAATAGCAACTCATTTTCTCCTTTTGAGTACTGTGTAATCTACAGTGCCACAATTTTCAACAAATTTGATAAAACTGTTCTGCTTCTGGTGTATGATAATATTGCCTAACCAAAATAATGGATGCAACAAAAATACTATAGAACTAATTGTGAACGACTAAGGCAAAGATTGGTAGTAAACCATCTCTTTTTCCCCAGCACAGATGATCCACAAATTTCGAAAGTGTTCTTTTCACAATGATCAATCAAATGGGGTGGAGGGGTACACCAGACGGAATTATGGGAAAATACAAGTATCACAACAAATGCTAACCGTGCTATAATGCTATAGCAATGGAGATACGAATAAGTAATACCTGTGCAGATTGAGCAGGAGCTTTCCCATCCCATTCACATCGATTTTTTTGTGACTCATAAAATATCTTTGACACCACTAGTTCTTCCTCATCCTTCATTATGTTTTTTATATGATATTGATGTAATCTCCAATCAGTTCTCTGAGGGCTGCTATCATTTGTCTTGTAGGTATACAAGACAAACACTTCCTTGCAACCTCGCAGACTCCCATCCAAGATTATTGATCTAGGGATTCCACTGTTTTGCCAGCTGATATATTTATCATTCTCATTGTTGTATAACTTGAATTTTTTGTGAAAGAAGTATGATGCACGTCCATCCTGCCTAACACCTGTAGGATTGCAGTCAAAATGTAACAGGTGATAGTAAATGACAAAAGAACAAACAGGAGAGGTATTCACGTTCAATATGAGTAATTACCCGGTATATCTTGAGGATGAGTGCAGCCAAATACTCTATCTTCCTCAACAGATTTAATAAACTCATTGATAAATGGATGGCGACTAGCCAGGCCATTCCCAACTTCTGCAGCCAGATGCCAGAGAAGATCACTATCGCTAGGATTAAATTGTGCACCTCTAGGTAGCCCTGGCCAACTCTGCAATATAACAAGCACAATGCTAAAGTAAAGAAGCAACTCAACATGGTTTTAAGCACCTTACTGGCATTGCTATATATGAAAGATCTTGGCACATTTGGAGGTTAGGAGATCAGCTCTTTGAATAATGCTACTTGGTAATGTAAGATATACTATACCAGTGTCAGTAAGCACAGGGATAAAACAATGTTCTTTTTTGTACCCCAGAAAAAGAAAGGTTTTCATACAGACATGATCAAAAGCACTTGCCTGGCACCCGGCGGTTATTAAGTCGTAAAGTCGAGTCGAGTCGAGTCGAGTCGTAAGAGGACCGATTTGTGGACTTGTGGACTAGTCGACCGACTAGTCGCGACTAGCCACAACTAGTCGACAGCACTTGGAAAGTCATAGAAGATCCGGCGACCAAATCGCCCTTTGCCCAAAGATCGCCCGCCGCCTGCGCGCACTACTTGTTGGCTCGTGCTCCCCTGCACCTCCCGCTCGTGCTCCCCTCTCTCCCTCCCGGCGGGTGCTCCTCCACCTCTCCCTCCCGGCTCGTGCTCCCCCTCCCCCTCTCCCTCCCAGCGGGTGCTCCCCCTCCTGGCTCGGGCTCCCTCCCCCAACCCCTCCCGATGGCAACCCGGCCTCCCCCTCCCTCTCCGCTGCGGCTCCAAAGGCGGCGGCGACTCGGTCCAGGCCGGATCCGGCGACGGGGACGCCCGGTTTCGAGGTCGGGAACGAAGCAGGGGAGCCCGAGGTGCCGGATTCGGGCAGAGACGGAGCAGGGGAGGCCCGGAGCGGCGCATGGAGGAGGGAGGGAGCGGAGAAGGGAGATGGAGTACCTGGGGCCGGCGGCCGGTGCGGTGACGCGGTCGGAGATGGCCAAGGCGAGGCGAGCAACCGCGGCGTCTGCTCCGCACCGCCGGGATGGCGACGCCGTGACATGCCTCCTCCCCCTCCCTTCCAGCAAGTCGAGCGGCTAGCCATACTCGACTAATCGCCGATTAATCGGCAAGTCGGGCGACTAGCTCTCCTAGTCGAGTCGATGTCTCTAGTCGGAAGCTATGCACCGACTTGTGGATTAATCGTCGATTAGTCGCGACTAATCGAGTGACTTAATAACAATGGCACCCGCAAATCGGACGCCAGCTAAGCAGGGCTCACACACTGCGTGAAATATCAGGATACATGCCCTATTGCCATCCTTCCCTCCCTCCCTCAAAGAACTAATATTTATGGCTTCAATGAAATGTAGTTAAAATCAAGTCCAACAATGGTGAATTATGACAAAAAAAAATTGGGGTAAACCCTTGCTTGACCTCAATTGTTCACTTGTTCAATTTCAAATAACTAAATTTTCAATCGAATTAAAGTTCTCATCGACCCTATACGTCCACAAATGCAACAAAAGAACAATAACAAGAAACATGGCTTTGAACCAACTCCCAAACCCAGAAAAATCTGCAACTTTGCAACGTCTAATGAGCACACAGAAATCCAAAAGAACATCACCTGCCCGGCCGCTCCACCGGAGCCCTCCGCGGCTGCGCTAGCCTCGCACCTGCACCGCAACCAAACAAAGATCACAACGCCGAAAACCTCGCCACCACAGAACAAGAAGGCATGCGCGCACCTGTCGGACGCGGGAGGCGAGGTCTCCACCCGCGGAGCCAGTGGCGGCAGAAGCAGGCGGCGGCGGCGCTCGGCGAGGGGGAGGTGGTCGGGGCAGGGGCAGGGGCCGAGGCGGGAAGGAGGCGAGCCGACGCCCGTGGCCATTAGCGCATTAGGGTTTGAGCGGGATGAGGGGTGGCTTAGGCAAGATTTAGGGGATGACGGTAGATTTGAGATTTTTTTTCCCCGAATAAACTATTTTTTAATCATTTTACAAAAAAAAAACCCACACTTTATGTTTTTTACAGAAATAACTCTCGATCGCTGACCGACCACACAACTAGACCTAATCGTGTGGTGGACCAGCAGTTTGAGTCCAGCCAGACCACACTCGCGAGCTCATCGTGCGACTAAGGCCTGTCTGTCGACACTCGGTCGCGCGACGAGCGGACGACGTTGAGCCATGTTGCCCAGTTATGCCACCCTCGTGCGACTAACAGCTACCTGACACTAGTCGTGTCATGCTGTCGTGACCGAGGGCCGATATAGTCAGCTAATTCCAATCTGAATCCACTCGCACGACAGAAAGACAAGGAAGAAGAGCGCCAACGACAAAGAAGCGAGGGGAGGAGAGGAGAAGAAGGGATAGGAGCAGTAGACTCTGCTCTTGGCTCAGAGTGCCTCTGTGTATTCATCCTTTTGCGGTGAGTCCGTCCTACTCATGTAATTTGTTGGACACTTCGATAAAACACATGTCATGTTATTAACAATAAACTGAGCTTAGTGATAGATTTAGTTTTCGTTAGACTCTATGTAGCATGCTTAATTAGTATCCGTTCTAAATATCATGAGTCGTGTGGTAGGCATGTCAAGTCAACAATTTTTTAGTGTTTCACGGGCAGGGAGAAGTTTGTGAGAGGCCATGTGGGGTTGATTTGAACAGTTTTTCAAAAACCACAAGGTATCATCCAAACCCGAATAATATTAAAATATGGGAGGTGTTCATTTAGCTGACATGCAGCTTCTCGTTGGACCCATCACTATATGGTGTCACTGTGAGGTGCTTGCGGAGCTGTTCGCCAAAAGTGGTCTGTTGGGAGTTCAAGTCAATGGAGCGAACAAAGTCATGGCAGACATAATTGGAAGCGTGTATACGTCGTGGCTATGAATGAGTGTTGTTGGTGTAGCCTTGTTTGAGTACACTTGGCAGTGTCCGTGAAGTAGGGGAGAGTAGTGCGGGTGTGCAGGTGGAAGTTGAGGATGGTGGTGTCGACGTAGTTGTAGCAGCAGACAGGTATGTTGATCTCAGTGGACAGGCAAACAAAGGGGAGGACATCGAATTCATAGTGGATGACTTCGAGTGGGAAGATCGGAGGGCTAGAGTCGAAGAACAAGCAATGGAAGAGGACAAGGAGGATGACGGTTGTTCAGATGATGATGATGTCCCCGATACGCCCATATCTGATGCTTGGAATAGATATGATCGAGTAGCCATGGTTGTGAGTGACGGTCATGATTCCTGGTGGGAGTATGGGCAGAATATGGTGCATGTGAATGTCATATTTGCATATAAGTCAGCTCTTCAGGATGCTATCAAATTGTAGACGATGTCAATGCAAAGGCAATTTAATGTTGACAAATCATACAAAGAACAGTGCAATGTGAAATGTGAGAAAGATGGGTGTTCTTGTCGTATTCACGCATACAAGCCAAAGTATGAAATACACTGAATCGTGTCAAATGTAGAGGACCACTCGTGTGTTATGAGCAACGTATTGTCAAAGCAACACTACCTCACTTTCTTCTTTCATTGCAAATGTCATGTACAGAGAGATTATGGAGAAAAAGGACATGGAAGCGCAACAGATCATGTTGGCCATTGAGCAGAGGTACAAGTACAAGATCAACTATACGGAGCGTGTGGAGGCCAAAGTATAAGGCAATAGAGAGAAGGTTTGGCACGTTTGAGACGTCCTACGACAATCTCCCTCGACTACTTGAGGTGCTAAAGGACATAAATCCCGGAACATACATTGATGTGAAGGATAAGATTTTGGAGAAAAAAAAATGGAGGTGTACAAGGTAATGCAACGAGCTTTCTTTGCAATTGGTGCCTGCATGGATGCCTTTCGTCACTACCGCCCGCTGATGTTGGTGGATGTAACATTCTTGACCAAGAAGAATAAGGGGCAGATCTTGATGGCAATCGGCGTGGATGCCAACAATCAGATTCTTCCTGTAGCTGATGCATTTGTGGAGAGTGAGAACTTCGATAGTTGGTTATGGTTCTTCAGGCATCTCAAGGTTGGAGTTGTTGGTGAACGCTTAGGCATTTGCATAATACATAACCGACATAGGGGGTTGATTCAGGCCATAAAAAACTACTATAAGATGCAGATGAGCCTTTTCCATGGCGTGACTTGCGAAACCCTTGGTGCATGCGGCACCTGGGGGCCGTTTTTTCAAGCAGTTCAAGAGCAAGATGCTGATGAACTTGTTCAAGAGGTTGTGCAAGCAGAACCAGCAAAGGAAGTTCGATGCACTCTGGGATAAGCTTGATGAGTTCACCACCAAGCACGTCGAGGAGAGGAATAAGCAACATGTTGGAAACACAGCCGATGCACTGGAATGGTTGACGCCATTGCCCGGGATTGACCCACCTCGAGTTGAGCAGAAGGACAGCGAGGAACATCAAATGTTTCTCGCATTGGATCGAGGTTGAGCCAGTGAAGAAGTGAGCATTGTTTTACGATACCGACATCGCAAGGTACGGCCTAATAATGACTAATCTGGCCGAGATGTACAATTGGGTGATCAGGGGCATGTGCACAAGGTACGACATAATGACGACCAATCTGGTCGAGATGTGCAATTGGGTGATCAGGCGCGTGCGCGACATGCCCCTTGTTGCAATCGTCGAAGGTATGTTATAATGCGCCATCCCAAAGTGGCCCCGCCCCCTAAGGTTTCACTGTCGATGGGCCTCTCACACAGTTGAAAGCCCACTATTGCGTCGTGTGGGGAAAAACTGTCCTCTCAACACCCACTCTGACTTGATGGCACACCTAGCAGTGGGACTTTGCAAATTAGTTAGCCAGGTTTATCCCATACCAGACTTGTGATAGTATTGTATTGCTTAGTTTGGACAAACACAAGTGTAGGTCCTTAACCGACCAAGACGAGATTGTCAACAATCCAATCCACTGTCCCAGTCTGAACAAGGTTTCCACTAATTTATTTTATTTTGTAAACCAATAGCAATACCTATTGCCATACAATTTCTCAAAATGATTTGCATAAAGTCTTATAATAGTTCCCACTCATAGGATGACAATGACCGATATAGTTTGTATAAGCGATTCTACCATTCTAGACCACTCCATCAATAATGTAATAGCTACCGTGGATTTGTTATACTAGGGCGACAATGGTTCATGGATGAAAACATCAAATGAGGGAATATTCAAATTTGGAATAACTAATCATTCGAAAGAATTAAATTCATCACTTTTTATGTAAATAGCAATGCATAATAGTTTTTGAACAATATAAAATAGGATTTTGAAAATATAGGTACAACATGGTCAAAGGAGACTTGCCTTGCTCAAGACAATGTTGATCTGACTCAACGTAGTAATCGGGCTCTCTGGGGTCGTTGAAATCTATACGCAAAGCAAATCCAAATTCAAACAAAATCCAAAATTTGTAAATTGAATTAAGATAACATAAAATAAAGGAGAACAAGCTCTTGAAAGATTTAAATGAGAGAGATGTTGAATTTGGATGAATTTAGAAATTTGCAAAAACTGAATCGGAGTTCGAACAAAGGAGAACGGGCTCTCAGAAGATTTAAATGAGAGAAAACACTATTTTGGGATTTTTGGAATTTGCTTTCTAAAGGAAATTATGGATTATTGCGCAAGGATGACGCCTGCAAGGAAATTGAATTTTGGTCGTAATTATTTTCCTAAAGGAAAAGAAAATTTAGTCTCTGACACGTGGGCCCAGGTCTATGGACCGACCCACGGAAGAGCGCTAGTCCACGGTGGGCTGGACGCATGGCACAACGTGGCTTTACCAAGCAAGCACGACACGCAAGCACGTGACAGGGCTCGTGCGGCTGATGTGGTGTTGAGGTGGCGGTTGCGGCGACGGGGCTCGGTACCCGAGGGTCGCCAGCGATTGGCTAGGTGGCGGTGGACAACGAGGGGTGCAACGCGAAGAGGGGAGTCTGGGGAATCAACTGAACACAATTTTCTTACCAGGGCATGAAGCGACGGCTGGCGACGAGGACGAAGGCAGCAGCAAAGGTTCGGCTATGGTGATGACGAGTTCGGCGGTTTCTGGCTATGCCTAAGGTGTGGACGACGTGCGAGCTCGCGGATGGCGGCGGCGCTCGGATGCCGACGGAGAAAAACTAAAAATCCGACGAGAGGAGAGGAGAGGGAGTGAGGAGTTGAGGGTTCAGTGAGGAAACGAGTGAAGATATGTGGTGCCGAGGATGCCTTTTATAGGGGCGAAGGAGGCATGGAGGGGAGGGGACGTGGAGCGGGTGTTACTCACTAGGGTTGTTCGTTCGGTATTTTCGGTAAATACGGTATATACGGTAAATACGGTGTTGTTAGTTCGGTAAATACATTATTTTTTGAATATACGGTTCGGTATCGGTAAATCCCAATTTATTTCGGTACGGTATTGGTAAATACCATATTTACCAAAGTTGTCGCAAATTACAAACGAGTAGTCACGTTGTATCGCTCTTGCTGGAAGTGCATGCAATGTGGAAATGCACATGCACATCAGAACATGCACCACTGCACAGCACCACACAACACGTCCTCTGTTTGCGCTCAAGAAAAGTCAAGATGCATTGCACATGCACTTGGACAGCAGTAGCTTGAATATGACGGCTACACGGCTGTGGCACTTGGACAGCGCCAATCACACCGCCATAGCGGCCTAGCACTCCATGCAGCCCAGCGCCGGTGCCCGGCGACACTAGCTAGCGCCGGCGCCCAGCGCCGACGGATCGCATCGCACCGATGGTTTGATCGGTTTGCTCGGTTTTTAGCTGTTTTTTAGCAAAAAAACCGAATTATAAAAAAACCAGATTTCTAAAAACCGAACTGAATACCGAGTACCGGTCAAACCGAGTTGACTGGTACAGTTCGGTTTATTCGGCTCGGTTCAAAAGTGAACAACCCTATTACTCACCAGAGTTAGTGGCGGCGCAATTTGTGGTGCAAATGTGATTTAAGGTGATGAAATGGGCCAGAGTGAACGCATGGTAGAACGTGGTCTTGAATGCACTTGATTTCACTTGAAGGGGAGAAACGCCGCATTGAAGTGCTTTGCGGGCGCGGACATGGTGGCGAGGCAGCTCAACACTCAAGGAAGGAGGAAGAAAGGGTGTGGCTGACGGGTGGGCCCGGGGTGGCAACGAGAGAAGGAGGGAGAAAGGGAGGTGGGGGCAGGCCGGTGCAAAGTGGACGGTGCGGGTGATGGGTCTAATCGGGGAAAAAGAAAGAAAGAAAGGGAAAGGGAAAACGGGCTGAGTCGGGAAGAAAAGAGAAAGAGAAAAATAAAAGTGGAGTGGTCCGGGCTGGAAAAAAAGAAACAGGTTGGGAGAAAATAATTCAATTTGTCCCGAGGAGGATTTGGAATTTTTTGAGGATTTCTGATTTTCAAAAGGTATAATAACTCAAATAGGCTTTTGGAAAATACCAAATAGAATTCAAAACTTTTGAAAAAATTCACATAAATCCCCTGAGGCGTTTTGAAGTTAGAAAATTATTTTCAACTTAAACTTGGTTTTTTATATATTTTTTAATTTGCACATAAATTAGTTTGATTTCAGGAAGATTAGGGAAAACATTTTTAAAATCTAGAAAATGCATGAAAACTCTTTTAAATTTTAGAAAATCCAAGAAAATAAAAAAAAATTAATGTTTTTATTTTTAGTAACAGAACTTTGGAATGTTTATAGGAGGCGAATGCAAATCAAGTTTCGGAACCTCTAAGGCTCAGCTAGGCCCAACCTAAACATCTAAAAATGATCGTGTGAGCCTCTAAAGCCTAGGTTTGGGCCTTTTATTGGGTTAGGTGATGCGTGTCTAGAAATGGGCGACCTTTTCTAGGCCCTGTTTGGTACAGCTCCTACTTCCAGTTTCTCAAGCGAATCTTGTGGAGCCGTGCTAAACACCCAATTTCTCAAAACCACCAGATCTTGATTATTGCGAGGAGTTGTATCAAAAATGAACTAACAAGGAGAAGTAGCCTTCCCGTAGATTCTCGTGGGGAGCCAGCCCACCTGAAACAAAGAGACTCTGGAAGTTCGAAGTAATTACCCGCAATTGCCACTCCATTACACCTCAGTCCCAGCGACCCATTCGCATCCCTACGCGTGTGGAGACAGGGCGACCCAGCGGCGATTCCCCCACTCCAAACCCTCGAGACGAGTGCGCCGCTGTCGCCTGCCCTGAGTGCACCGCCGCCGCCCATAGAGTTCGCCACCGTCGCGCCTCGAGTGCGCCACCGCCTCCTGCACCCGAGTGCGCAGCCGCCATTCGTACCGGCCTCCCCCGCCTCGGTGCTGGCTTGTTGGCCAGTCGAAGGCAGCGTCTCGATTCGTTGGCAGTAGCCTAAAGCCACTGTCTCCACTACATG
This sequence comes from Ampelocalamus luodianensis, assembly GCA_036346255.1. Lineage (NCBI taxonomy): Eukaryota > Viridiplantae > Streptophyta > Magnoliopsida > Poales > Poaceae > Ampelocalamus > Ampelocalamus luodianensis. The sequence continues at coordinate 24,649,073 of CM070621.1, forward strand.
TCGGCTGCATCCATCCATCTTCTGCAACCATTTCAAGGTGAGTGATTTGATTTGACCTCATCTCATTTCCGCTACCATCTCTGCATTGGGTTGGATCAATGAACCAATAATTTCGGCTGAGAAACTTACGATATATTTCCATGTTCAAAATATCTATTTGATCATGTCAGAATGTCTCCAGATCGAGCTTGATTACGTTGGTAGTGTCCATCATTGATGCGGATAGGCAACTCTAAAGATTTTGTTTTTTAGATGAGCAGCTCTAGCGAATTAGAAAAGGTAAAAGAAATTTAGATAGAAAATATGTTGTTACTGTTGTAAAATATCAAAGAAGGAAGTTTGACATCATGTGAACATTACATAACCTGTTATGGTGGTCCTCTATCAAAGACAAGCTCTTCCATAGCATCCATAGCATCATTCCTCCCAAACATCCTTTGGACATATGTGAGATGGTGCTTCACTTTGTATTTCTGTAAGCTAAGATGGTATGGGTGCTCCAAGGTTTCTCTGACAACATTTGCCAAATTGGGTTCCAAATAGTTCAAAGAGGACTTGAGTTGTTTGCTTGTGAACTCGTGAGCCTTGTAGAGTATTTCCTCTCCCATGTTTAGATGTGATGCGTCATGCAAATTCGTGAGTCCTTTGATATCACTACTAATAGACATGTCGAATTCTCCATTTTCTTTGATAAATCTTTGGAACATGTCTCACACATTTCCATAAGAATGTGAGGAACTCATTTTTTTCCCCACTAGATGAAGTAAATGTAAAAATATGTCATGAGCTTCTACGTAAATAGCATATGTTGTAGCACACTCTTTACACTAGTTTCAATTGGTCATTTTTTAATCAAACTTATGCGGATGTAAAGTAGTATTCAATGACCTCAAGATCCTTTGATCAGTTGCAAGAAGTAGCAATTTTTAACTACTAATCACTATATAATTGAAGGGCATCTTCATTTATAGTTTTATGGTACAATACTGCAATGTATGAGTTTATCAACCAGCCAAAAGTATTTATATTGTAACACTTGCAGGCAAAATTATGGTGGGAACTACTGACTAGAGGAGACGTCATATCCACCTTCTCGGAGCAATGTGAACGACAGAGCTGCATCAAACACACTAAAATTCGTGCCGAGAGAAATTTTGTGGCTATGATAGAATGATCTTGAAAGCACGTCAATCTCCTCACGAAAGTGGTAGTCGATGCAAAGGTGTTTGAGGGAATCTACTGTGATCATTGCTCGCGTTCTGTCATTCTCTTCTGAGAGCATCTTTTTCAACGATGTTATAATACCCATGTGCTTATTGTGGACCAAATCCTGCTCAAAAAAAGAAGGAAAGAACAATTTTAGGACCCGTCAATTTCATAGGATATCCGTAGGAATTGCATTGTTTCCTTGAAATCTTGCCAATTTCATGCATTCCAACTTTCCAAGCATTAGGTGATCAATATGTGGTATAGTTCGAAAATGCAGGAATGAACTTGAGTTCATATGTGCCCAAGCTATGGTTTGCATATATTGGTAATTTCTCTAGTTGAATCGGTCAAAAGTGATGTTAATTATCGAGAGATGAGTTTTTATGTAGCTAGAAATGAGATGGTTGTAACATTGATCCCATGTTCTTGATGCTGACTTGATGGTTGTAACATGACATTATTCTAGAGCTACCTTGCTACAGGGCACTGTTGTTGCATTGTGAATTATTGTGCTTAATGTACTCGTGTAATTTATCCAGTGGTGTAATTTTTCTAGTCATTGTTGAGAATGTGTTCTCTGCTCCAATGCTTATGTTTCTCGTTTATGCGCTTTCATGGTGGATTGAAAATGTTTGGCCTAGTGGATAACCGAGTTCACAGTCATGATGAATCACAGTATGGACATTTGCAGCATTTATGTCCAAAATTTTAAGTACTTTTGGCCAAAAAATGATTTTTTTAAAAGAAATAATGTCCAAAAGAACCACATAATTAAGCTAGTAATATGTACAAAACAATATACATGTGTGAAAACCATGGGTAGTTTAGATATTTTGCATACAATCCTCTCATTATTGAATCCGGAGTCAACCTATCAGCCAAACACTTTTCTCTGATAGCTCCAGATTTTCAGAGGAGTGAATTCTTGGAGAATCAGGAGCAAAATCTGAAAAATAAGAATCTGGAGCTGTACCAAATAGGACCCTAATGTTGCCAAATTCCTACAATGTATGTTTGTACCAGTTACAACTTATCGGTCAATTAACATGTGATCCAAATCCTTTGCAGTAATGGAGAGATGCACTATAGCTACATGGAACTAACTAGGGTTTTTTGCGCTGCGAACATGGAGTGATTCTCAACCGCGCACGTGTTTTGCGATGATCGGCTGACATCCTTTCTTTTTTGTTCAGCCGACTGCGTAGACGTCCATATTCATTTTGATCTTGGATTTTGGTGGGTTCCGCCAAAAAAATTTCCCAATTCCGCATAATCGAGTTCTTACCATCGATTCCCCCAAAATACAGGGTTTCCCGATGCAGTGTCTAGATCCACTAAATCCTGGCATGGGATACAAGCTTTGCAGTAAAAACACAACACTTTTACAGTAAAACTCATGATTTTTTTGCTTGCTTTTTTGTGTCTCTGGCAGTAAATGAGGACATCCCACAAGATCCCCTTAAAGGTGAGGATGATCACCATCGAGGACAGTCGGTCGACGCTGGTGGTACACAAGAACTCATCTCAACCCACCCTTGCCGAAGCACAAACCTCAAAGGTGCCGGTTGCGCATCCATGTGCGGGTATTTGTCGACAGAAACCATCGGGCAAGAAGCAGAAGATTGCCGAATCAGAGGACATCGATGCCTTGATGACCACCGTGGAGCCCTGAACGAAGTCCACCCTGGTAACGTGATGTATTCATAGCAGTAAATCCTTAGTAAGGTTCCAGTAATTCTTACCACACTTCCCTGTTAACGTGATGTATTCGTGACAGTAAATCCTGAGTCAGGTTTCCGTAATTTTGCTTTACTACATTGGTAAAACATGATTTACTACACCCTTTCTAGCACATCGTTATTTTGACATCTGTTCTATTTTTTAAGCATGCTGAGGCGGAGAGGAAGCGAGGGCCATACACGACCTACGCCAAGTGCGACCCTGCCCTCATCATCGCAACCATCGGCAAGCTAACAATAGACCAAATGAGTGAGGTCTCGAAGCTCAGTCTCGATGGCCTCCTCAAGTTCAACCTTGAGGCCCTTGAGAGAAGAGATCTCCTCTACTTCCTCATGGATAGGATAGACCCCAACGATATGGTGCTCAGGAGCATCCCCATCACGCCCCATGCCGTGAAATAAGTCATCGGGCTCTCGAGTGGTGGCAGGGATGCACCGATGGTGTCGTTAGCCACAGGCACCGTCGAGCTCGTCCGAGTGAAGCGATCTTTCGGGGTGCCATCGGCGACAACATAAAAATGAGGAGTTACTAAATAGGATATGCACCGAGGCACCGATGACACGACAATCAAGTTCTTCTTCCGGTCGTTTTCAAAAGATATTGTTCCAAAGACAAGCAACATCACCGACAAGGACATAGTAAGATAGGATTTTTATTGCACTAAATTTCGTTTCAGACTACAATAATTTTAAGATAACAATAAAATCACATGGATAATTGTGGAGTAAGGAGGGTAGATGCTACTGGGTCAATACGACGACACAGACATAGCTGCCGGAGGAAGCTACTAGTGTCGCCTCTAGTCAGTTCCCGAGGAAGCACGCACTGCTCGGCGACTCCATCCGATCCCTGAGCAAGGCGGAACAACGGCTTGCAGTGGAGGCCCTAGAAAAGTTCGACGACGAGGCGAGAAAGGCCATGAGGCATATCCAGAAGCCCATCAGAGAATCGAGACCACACAAATGAAGGTTATCTGTGTGATCAGGGCATTGCTCACGCCAAGGGAGGCATCTACATCTGTACCATCCGTTGATAAAAGGAGAAGGGCCAAAAGGAGCAAGAATGCACCGACGTCGGATTGTGCGCCCGCAGCCCTAGTGTCGGATGATGCGTCGGCATCCCTCATGTCAATCAAGACCACCCTCTTAGTTGTACCGGCATCGCCCGCGGATGGTGCGCCTGCAACCCCCACGTCGACCGGGACCGTCGTCTCAGTCGTAGCGGTGCTGACAATGGGCAGGCAACGTGCAACAGATGAGCCTGTTGTAGTGTTCTACGTTCCTATGGTGTCCCTTCCCCCCTGTCACAAGACGAGGAGGAGGCAGGAGGTCCATCAGCCACTGAGCAAGGTACATCAAATGACCACCCTTAACACAGTGAAAATGATAATCTACATGCAGTAAATTTATTCGATATTTTTATTGCTTATGTAGGCCAGCAGGGCCTGGACGATGTCGCAGCGAGCATCGACAATATAATTGACACACTCGAAGCCGACATGATCCCAAGGCTGTACCCCGACACCATGCCCCTCGGTAGACACCAAGCCGCAGTATGCGGCGAGACCTGGGCCCCTGCCCACCATTCCAGAGTGTATCGAGGACAACAATGCCGAGGTGATAGATCCAGGTATGGGGCCAGAAGCTCAGAAGGGGATGGAGGCCAACAAACAAACGGAGGTGTTAAATATAGTAATGTCCTGAAAGGGATAAGGTAAATTTGCTTACGTTTGCCAGTAATTTGACTTTCTTTTTGTGCAGCAGCTAGTAACTAAGGGTGCAAATGATGCCCAGAAGAGGTGTTGCCTGCCAAGGAGCCAAGGTGTCAAAAGTTGTTGGCTAAGATACAGTGGCACATGCAGGTAGCACCAGCACGGGCAAAGGTGCAGAGGACAACTAACATTAATTTTTATGTACACATCCAGTAATTGCATGTGCGTAACGATAAAAGAAGATATTGTCCGTAGAAGCCTAGCGCGATAGACGTAGGCCCGACACAACATGTTGGCGATGTTGTCTTCGGGGAGAGGACGATAAAAGTCCCCAGTAGGTTAGTGCCCCCCTTCAAGTGCCATGTCATACGGTGTAAGGTGCCGACTGATACGACTATGGAGGTGAGGGAGCTGATATGCAACAACAAAAGCCTTAAAAGGTAAGATGCTACCACCTTTACCTCCCATACAAATGTGATTCACTGCTATCATCAACATCTTTTACGATGACTCACCCTCGGCCCCCTTTTGTCCACTGGACTGCTAAAAGTATTTGCTCCAATCCCGAGACGACATTCTCATGGCCACCGACAAAAGATATGGCGGACTCGTTCAAGACTAAGAAAATGACTGAAGACATGTTCATGTCACAATTCATAAAGTGCTTGCGCCAATATGACATGGATCTAAGGTCGAGGAGTGCTAGGTACATGACATATCTGTCGTGTGAACTATCGGTACGTTTTCACATCCCAAGGATATGTATTACAGTCAATGTTACGGTGATACCAATAAATCATTATGATGTGTACGGTAACCAACACTGACATGGATCGATTTTATTTCTTCTGAAACTGCTAAATATTGAGGAATATGTAAAAAGTGAGAAATACAACAACGATTACGCTGCAAGTATGCTGAGGGAGCAAATTGGCGAGATGAAAACCATACATGTAAAATTGGTGAGTAATAGTAAAATTGCAGATGTTTGTCCTGTAATCCGGGTCTAACCGAAGCACCTTATATTCACATATGATTCATTTTGTATATCTTATTTCCTGTTCTACACAACACACATTGTTCGGTGTACTGCATCAATATGATGCATAAGCGCGTCGACGTGCTGGACTCGAACGACTGCAAGCAAAAATGCACCCACTTGGATGATGACCATGTTGTAGTCGCCAAGAAGATTGCCACACGTCTCAATGATGCCTTCCAAGCCATGATCAGCGAGAAGTTCCCCGCCTTTGTCGATTGGAGGCGACCACTGTTCAACATCCCGAAGCAGATTCTCAAGAACGATTGTGTGTTCTTCACCATGAAATCCCTGGAGTTTTACGACGACGAAGGACAAACCCTGCTCACCATGATCGAACCGGTTAATAGTAATTATGTAAATAGAGTCTAGTAATATATTTTTTGAATGTACAATAATTTACAATATGATGCTCTCATTCCGTATGCAGGAGAAGGGGAATTAATACAGGGCCGAGCTAACATTCTACTTGTTCCACGCGGTCAACAACATCAAGCCCCTCCCTGGTATATTGGAGAAGTAGAAGTCGTGTAGTATGCCACAGTAGAATATTATTAATAATTCAGTAACGTTTGTGCAACTATGAAGTAATATTCAATTGCTTGTTCAGTAAAAGTATTTGTACGATAGTTTTACTTTGGAACTGTTATCCTGGGTAGTCGATTCTATACTTAGTCGGGCATTGTTTTCATTTTCAAACATCTGTAATCAGTAGGGTATTACGTGTCATGCAGAAAAATGTTCATATTATGATGTAAAAAGTCAAGCGCCATCCCCATTTGTGATGTATATTATGTCCACGCAAGGCACATATCACATAGTATAATGTCTAAGTAAATGTAGTAAATATCACATAATTTGATAGTAAAACATCGAATCAAAGTAATTGTGACAACCCTCAATGTAGTAAAACCTTGCCATACGCACAATAATTGCCAACAAGCAAAGCATCAGTAATAGTACGAGCCATTTACATTAAGATAGCACATACAGAACAATAAAACAAATTCACTTCATGAGACGTGTTTTTGTTTGCAAACAAACACGGTAATTGTGGTTGGATACCTAGTAAAAGACAAGTCTCAACGCATGAAAACATCGCCATACACATAGTAAATTCCAACAAGCCAAGCGACAATAATATTATGTGTCAATTATTGTAAGAGATATCATATAAAACAACTTACTTCATGAGATATTTTTTCTATCACCAAAGAAAGTAACAGTGTCTGGATTCTCAGTAAAAGACAATTATCAATGCAATAAAACCCTGTCATACATACAATAATTCCCAACAAACAAGCGTCAATAATATTACATGCGGTTTACAGTAACAAATTCCATACAGGACAGTAAAACAACTTATACAAACAAGTGTCAATAATATTACAGGCCGTTTACAGCAACAAAGTCCATACATAATAGTAAAACAACTTATGCATGTCCGATGTCCAACACAACAGTAAATGACGGGGGTAAATTGCATGGAGTCGGCATAGGTGTGGTGGCAGCAAATCTACAAGACATAGACGACGGGGATCGATTACTATTGATCGGTGGGCTCAAGCGCCATGTTACCATCGATTCCGCGCGGCGTCGCTGCACTGTGTGACCAAAGACTGGGGGATTTGGATCGAGGTCGCGTGCGGTTTTACAGGCGGTTGCCAAGGGGCATCTGGATCGCTCGTATGTGGGTCGTGGTCTGGCGCATGGGGGACTGGTCACGTCACACGACTCCGGTTACGGCAGGAGCATAAAATAAGACAATCCACGCTCAGGTGTTGAATAACGCCACCGTACATAAGGAAGAAAGCATTGAGCTCGTTGCGTATTATCTCTCTTACCATCAATCTATAGATCCCTTACTACTACTTGAGAATGCGGCTCACAGGTACTTACATCCTCCCATTATAAAGTATAAACTTGAAGATGATACGAATCAACATTGCTTGTACTGACAATTGATGATCCATACCCAGACAACACCCTGCCAGAAATATGTCAAATTCAATTTACATCCAATCTAAATGAAGTCCAACAAGACCTAAGCTGGATCTCACCCCCCACCAAATACCAATGAACACCTCCATTCATCCGATATGACACACCATAGGCCCTATTTGGTACGGCTGAAACTTTTTTGAAAAGTAGCTTTTAGCTAGGCTGAACGACTGAATGTCTGAAATGCCTCTGAGGCAAATGATGGTTTATTTTCTTAAAAATCATACAACCTTCTAATTAAGCTCATAATTTACAAAGGAACAAGTTGTAACTTGAGAAACCCTAGCACATGCTTTAGCCAACACATTGAACTTTTGTTAGATCAACATGTTTGACATATAAATGATAGAACTGTCACATTTCAATTGAAGAACAAAATTTGTATTTTATTGTCAATACAAATTTCTAATTTTCTAGATAGGAGAATAGATAGCAATCAACAATTAGCATTCATAGAGGATAACTAGTTGATTTCATTGTTTTTGCAGATATGAACAGATGCCCATAACTTTCTATCAAAATTAAAACAAAACAATCAGTTCACTGCGATTACAAATTGCAATTTTGAATCTCCTACACCAAGAACATGGATGCAACAACGAGTCCTTCAGGCCAAAGGAGGGGGAGCAGCGACGACAGTACTTTGGGCCAGAGGAGGGGGGATGACGACATCAGCGGCGCACCCAAACCCTCGAGGATAGTAGCGGCGACAGCGCATCCTCGAGGACGGTGGAGTACCCAAACCCTCATCCAAATCTAGGTCTGGATCCAGGGGCGCATAAGAGAGGATGTCGATGCAACGGTGACCTCGGGGCGGGAGCACAACATGATGGTGGAGGACGAAGATAACTCGGAGGAGGGAAGAGGAGGCCGGAGAGCGGCGTCCGCGGGCGGATTCGGCGGGAGGCGGTTGGGGACAAGGACGACGATAGGAGGTTCTTGCATCGGACGGAGGTGTCCACGGGCGGATCTGGCGGGAGGAGGCCGGCAAAGTCTAGCGAGAGACAGCTGGGGATGAGGACGATAATGAAAGGTGCCGGGGCAAAGACTGAAGGTGCCAGTGTTGGACGGAGGTGGTAGTGGCCATAGGTGGCTAGGGGGCGATACCCTAGCGTCGTCGCCTTCGTCGAGTTGAGTGGGGGTTTGTGGGTGGGAAAAATTGGTGGAGAGATGTGATTTCTTAGTTTTTTTATATATGTGGTATGGAGTGCATAATTTTGACCAACTTCAGTGGCAAAGACCTAAAGTCAACTCGTAAAATCCATCGGAAGCTACCCGAGACGACTTCCTGCTTCTTCACGTTGTCATGTGCTTCTGGCTTTTCGATAAGCCGCTACTCGAAGCTGACTACTTGGGGCGGCTTCCAACTTCTCGAGGGAAAAAACTGAAGATAAAGTTGTCCCAAATGGGGCCAAATAATGCCATATTCTCTTCGTCAAACAAAGAAACGAGCTCTCGCCGACGTTCACTCCCCCGTGCCCCATCCCATGTCGACCATCAAATGCACCAATCCATCACGACCTTGGAGTACGACACCTAAGCAGAAAGTGAAAGAAGAAAAGCATTGCGTTCCAGTAAAAAAGTTGTTTGTACTGCGTGCATATTGCTAAGGCTTGCGAAGACGGCCGTTGGGGCGTGGCGAAGAAACCAGGTGTGTGCCACCCAATCGCCTTCTCGCTCCTCACCTCACCGAACCACGTCTGAGAAAAACTAAGGGGCTGTTTTGTTGATGGCTAAAATGAGCCAAACCAAAATTAGCCAAAACCTAGACAAAATCAAATATTGGCAAAAAGAGTGTTGTTTAGTGAGCGATTTCCTCACTCTTAAATTGTCTGCGTGTGATATTGAATTTTATTAATATTACCAGTTTTTTTATGAATCTTATTAAATTTTAATAGCAAACTAAATAATAATTAATTTTTGTTGACTTTATTAATATTTGATTTGGTTTGCTAGAGCAGCATCCCAAAGCAAACGGCCCTGACAACCGCTTGCTGCTGCCGCTGGTCGGGCGCTCGCGAAATTTGACCGTTGCTGCGCCACGTCAAGCCAGGCCCCACCTCCCCCTCGTACCGCGCGTCCACCCGTTGTGGCATAGTGGTGCTGTCCCATGCGCCCGAAGTCCCGCTGTAGCTGACAGTGGGTTCAGCGTCCTGGCCCGCATGTCGGTGGAGAGAGGCCGCACTTCATTGGGATTTGTTCGTTTCTTTCCCGTTGTCCCACGCCCACACCTCGCTCCGACCCCGCAGCTGGGAAAGCCGGTGCAGCGAGTACGGAATCTGACATGTGGGTCCGAAGGTTTCTGGAGGTCCACATCTCAGTCGTACGTACGTACGTATGGGTCGGCGTTGGGCGGGTGCGCGAGAGGAAAACCCGCACCCACCGCCTCGTGGCTCCCCGAGATGGCATCCGAGCCGTCGGATGTCTGACAATCGCCACGTGATCCGTGCTCTTACCATCGGCGAAAGTGCGGCGTCAAGTAGAAATCCTGCACACTGACATGTGGGCCTATTAAACGTGATGGGCCCAGTTGTCACTGAGGAGTAAGGCACCGGGAGGAGTGCTCGGACGAGTAACGGATCCGCTTCGACGCCTTGTTGGGCTCCTCCTCCCATTGGACCCTGGTCCTACTTTTGTACAAAAGACCCTCCTTTTCTGTATTCTCATATTTATAACCCCATTTGCCACACACCTCTCCACTCCACTTCTTCCTTTCCATCTCTTCTTCGCCTTTCTCTTCTTTGGCATCCCTCTCCTATCCTGGTTTAGGCAGTTTGGAGCTCGCAGTAAAGGAGCTAGCTAGGTGCCTTTTGCTTCTTCCCAGTTGAGAGAGAGAAGAGAGGGGAAGAGAGAGACTGGAAGGAGAGGTTGGCTTCTACAGGATACCAGGCTAAGGGGTTTGGAGAACATGAAGAAGCTCTTCTTCTTCCTCTTGCTGCTGGCGCCCGTCTCAGTTGTTCATGGTGAAGATGGTGAGATTTCGCCCCCTGTTGCTCTGATCTCACTCCCTTGGATGCATGGATTGATGAATCGATCTCCCATTTTTTCCTATCCCCTGTGCTTCTCTAGTTGTTCGTTTTTAGGCGAGTTTTCTTGTTGCAATCCTGGAGACCCAGACTAGGTGTGATCGAGTGATGTCCCTTTCCCCTCGGATTTCTGTTTGTCGTCTTGTGGTCTGGTGTGTTAGCTCTCTCTTCGCAATATATTAATGCAAACACCAAAACATACTGAGTAAACTTAGTTATAATTACTATAGTAGTCTGGACTCTGGAGCACTAGCTAATCAGTCAGTAACTTTTGGGTTTGGATTTGACTACTCGTCCTGCTCACCGTATTCTCTGCTTGTCTACTTGGTCTCCCTGGGATTCCTTCTCTGAGCTTGTCCATGCCAATGCCATGCCATGTATTCGTTGCTCCCTTCACGTGCACTGGTTTTTTTTATGAGTTTTGCACGTTCCATAGGAACATCTGGTCTCATTATCATACATATTGACAGGGTTAGAATAATGTTTACTTGTAGCTAGGGGAAGGAATACTAGAACTAGCTAGTATTCCATCAAACGGTCACCACCACTAAATCTATCTATGTGGTACTAAAAAAATGCAGCATCCCACAATAAAGTTAGCTACAGCTAGCTATTATGAATCTATGATCGCTTTGTGCATAATTTTAGGCCGAAAGAGGGTTGGCTCCCGAGTTCGGACAATGGCACATCTTCAGCATCAGCCTTTGTGGGCCCTCCTTGTCTGCCTCTTTTGTGCTCCCACTAACAATCACTCCTAGTCCCTCTCCTACCTGATGCAACAGCGAGTTAATGCCAATGGTCTTCACAAGAAAAAAAGATAATGCCAATGGACTTCACAAAAAAAGAGATAATGCCAATGGTTTGCTTAAGTTGGGCACAGTGTCAGTTACCCAGGTTGTTCGTAGTTAAGCACTAGCATAGCACGGTCAAACCTTTGACCGTCGAAGAGTGGGGTTTGGTGTTAATCCTGAGGTTAACCCAGTGCTAATGACTCGGCTATTATGGTCACGGGTCACCTGTTGATTGGCCTGCGCGCTTGTCAGTACTCAGTGTGCACAGCACGGTGCAGTCTATCGTTTGACTGCTTGGTGAAGGATGTCATTTTCCGGGACTACCTGGCAGTGTCTTGCTCTGGCAGCAGGGTCCCACGTAATTAATGAAGTCACGTCCGAGCGTATGCGGCCCAGCTGTTGCCGCAGTGGAAGCAAGCGCGCCTTGTGTGCATCAGATTGCAGAGGCAATCGCTGCGGCCACCGCATAAAGCCCGGGATTATGCGGAAGGCCGCACGAAGGCATGTTCCCAACGTCTTTCGCCGTACCAAGTTGCCCTGTGCTTTACAGCCAGCTGGGTGTCCTCTGCCAACTCTCCCATGCTTTTTTCAATAGGGAAATTGATGTGCTACATTTGGTCCTTTGTTTTTTTGTGTACTTCCGAACTTATTTGTAGTAATCTATTTGCATGTGCATCCTTTTTTGTTTTGACAATGATATGCCACTGTTTTCCATTGTGCTAATCTCTTCATTTCTTATTTGGTAAAGAAAAATGTACTAATATCAAGAACGATTTTGTTAGTTTTAAATTGTCTGAAATTTTCTTTAGTTTATATCACTTGTTGTGATCATTGAATTTGTAATTGGATATTGATTCAATGAATATCATATGATTAAATATTGATATTGATGTAACGATCACAACAATCGTCACAATTAGTGACTTAAATTTTAAAAAATATCCCTATCAAGAATTCAATATACCCCCTTATGGCTTCTAAAAAAAAATCCCTGCCTTATGACGCACTTTTCTGTCTCTCGTCAATCAAAGCACACACACAAAAAAGGTATTTCCATCTGATGGTCTGCAAAAGTAAAATCCATGTCACGTTTGTGCAGTACTAAGTTTGTTACTAGTAGCTTTTACGTATGTCATTCTTTTCTGAACGTGTCATGGGCTCGCAGGGGCATACATCGGCGTGAACATTGGCACTGCCATGTCATCGGTGCCGGCTCCGACGCAGATCACGACGCTGCTCCGCTCGCAGAACATCCGCCACGTCCGGCTCTATGACGCCGACCCGGCAATGCTGGCCGCCCTCGCCAACACCGGCATCCGCGTCATCGTCTCCGTCCCCAACGAGCAGCTCCTCGCCGTCGGCAACTCCAACGCCACGGCGGCCAACTGGGTGGCCCGCAACGTGGCCGCCCACTTCCCGGCCGTGAACATCACGGCCATCGCGGTCGGCTCCGAGGTGCTCTCCACGCTCCCCAACGCCGCGCCGCTCCTCATGCCCGCCGTGCGCTACCTCCAGAACGCGCTGGTGGCAGCGGCGCTCGACCGGTACATCAAGATCTCGACGCCGCACTCGTCGTCCATCATCCTCGACTCGTTCCCGCCGTCCCAGGCCTTCTTCAACCGCTCGCTGGACCCCGTGCTCGTGCCGCTGCTCAAGTTCTTGCAGTCCACCGGCTCGCCGCTCATGCTCAACGTGTACCCGTACTACGACTACATGCGCTCCAACGGCGTCATCCCGCTGGACTACGCGCTGTTCCGGCCGCTGCCGCCGAACAAGGAGGCGGTGGACGCTAACACCCTGCTGCACTACACCAACGTCTACGACGCCGTTGTGGACGCGGCCTACTTCGCCATGGCGTACCTCAACGTCACCAATGTGCCGGTCATGGTGACGGAGACCGGGTGGCCACACAAGGGTGACCCGTCCACCGAGCCGGACGCCACCTCCGACAACGCCGACACGTACAACAGCAACCTCATCAGGCATGTGATGAACAGCACCGGCACGCCGAAGCACCCCGGGGTGGCTGTGCCCACGTACATCTACGAGCTGTACGACGAGGACACCCGCCCCGGGTCGACGTCCGAGAAGTACTGGGGGCTGTTCGACATGAACGGCATCCCGGCGTACACCCTGCATTTGACGGGGTCCGGCGTGCTGCTCGCCAACGACACGACGAACCAGACCTACTGCGTTGCACGGGAGGGCGCGGACCAGAAGATGCTGCAGGCTGCCCTCGACTGGGCTTGTGGCCCGGGGAAGGTGGACTGCTCCGCGCTGATGCAGGGGCAGCCGTGCTATGACCCGGACACCGTTGAGGCGCACGCGACGTACGCGTTCAATGCGTACTACCATGGAATGGGGATGGGCTCAGGGACGTGCTACTTCAGCGGGGTCGCCGTGATCACAACGACCGATCCAAGTAAGATCAAGAACCGTGCAGAATAGATCTTGTTATCTGTTTATGTGGAATCCTTGGGCTCATTTCTTGCCCACTGTTTTTGCAGGTCATGAATCTTGCGTTTATGCCGGAAGGTATGCTCTTTTTCTCTTAGCATCGTTAACCAACGAAGTGCCTTGCATTGCTTGGGGAAAAAAACTGCTCGTTGCCTTTTACTCAATGTTCCATTCCGCTTCATGTGCAGTGGGGGGAAGAACGGCACGTCCTTGCTGAACGGCACCTCGCTGGCACCATCGTCAAACTCCACGGCAGGGGGCTCCGGCTCCCGGCGGTCGGTCGGCGACGTCTCGTCTTTCGTCCACATCGTTGTCACCGCGCTGCTCTTGAGCGTCGTCGTTCTGTTGTAGGCAGTGAGTAGTAGTAGGCAGGCAGGCAGCAGAGTAGTCATTCGTGAGATTCTTTTTGTTGTCAAGTGGGATTGGCCTCGGTGTTGGGTGATTAATGTCATTCAAAACGGAACGGGATGTGCTTCTGTCTGCTGCTCATGAGAGAGATCTCTTGGCTCCTCTGGTATGATGAAGGTTTTGACCGTCCCAAAGTCTCCTCTATCTGGTATTGGTTGGGGTTAGATTGTATATTGCCCAACAACGGTTGATTGGATCTGCTGATGGAGCTGTAAAATTTGTTAATGTGCTCGCGCTGACCATAATCAAATCTTCTACTCTGGCCGTTGGTGTGTTTGATCGGCCCCCGCTCCATGAGTTTTCTCAAGCAAGCTTTGGGATGATTCGAGTGAAGCGCGGACCATCCCGCACGGCTGCAATCCATCGCGCGGCGCTAGCTGAGCTCCACATGCGCATTGTCCTCAACGCAACTCGGCCGCGCCCTACACGCGGCCGTCGCGACGCATTTCTACGTTAGTTGTATGCCCACCACGGCACCACCCACCGGTCGTCCTTATACGGCACCGCGGGACCGCTGTCCCCTGCCGTGGAGAAAAATGCTATAAGAACAGGTCTTTTAGGCTTTTAGCACGTCAATTTGAAGTTTGGGGCTGTCTAATCTGAAATTTTCTTTAAATTCAGTCACTTTCTTGATACGTTGGATCATCATTCAATGGTTTCTATTTTTATATTAATTTTTTTCAAATTAGACAAAAGTAAATCGTGAACTTGCAAATAAAAAAAAATCTAAACTAGAGATAAGTAAATCTAGGTGAACTCTACAAATAAAAAACAAAAAAATATTCTAAACTAGACAAAAGCAAATATATGTGAACCCTACAAATACAAAAACAAATAGAACTAAAAGTTACAGTAAAGCTATACTAAAATTGTGCGTTACTTGGTAATGCAATTTTAGGTTTAATACTGTGCAATTGTAGGTGATTAGACTTTTAAAAAATTTAGACGATTGGGAGTAGCAAAAGCGTTGAAGTTTTGAACCCTTTTCTAAACTTGACACGTGACAATATTAACTTTGAAGCATCCAATCCCATAAAAAATTCATACTAATTCACCTTCTCTTTTGCCGTTTCCTAAGGGCATCTCCAATAGTACCATCTCTAATTTTACTATATCAACTCTACGTTACCGAAAGACATTTAGAGACAATACCTCTAATAAGCTGTATTTAGTAAGTTGTCTCTAATATTCGTGACAAACTTATAATATTCTCACTTCTTCACCCCTCTCACATGAACTGGTTGTTTGTCTTGGTTTGTGTGTAGAGATAGTTATTTGAGAAAGAGACGATTTCCCTTCTCTCTTCCATCTAGGATTTGACTGACATGAAAAGACTAACCGATGGCTCATATAACACTATTGAAGATGTCCTAAGAAAAAACAAAGACACTTTAATGGTCAACAGATTGAATCGACAGGCTCTGGCCGATCAGCAGTCGGCCGCCATCATGTTGTTGTAGGCATAATACTTAAGGCTAAACATGATCTGGACATTAACCCTAGCTCAATTGGAGAACATCTAGTCTAAACATTAGAGCGGAAGCATCAATCAACATACCCGAAGATGAAGACGCCATGAGGGTGGTAGATGCGTCGAAGTAGAGCCGGGATGGGGTAGCAGTCGTGGTCAGCGGCCGTAGAGATGGCCTGGACGAGGCTAGCGGTGTTCGGTCTTCGCCTACAACAGCGCACGTAATAGATCGGGTTGTTAGGACGTTTTCAGCCAAGAACCACACCGATTATAGGCATGTCGAGTCCCTATTTGTGTAGCGCTGCATGAATGGGACCGAAACCAACTTGTTGGTTGCGCCCCCGACCAGGGCGCGTAGAGGGCCATGACTCCCGTGTCTCTCAAGGTTGTTAGCCGAGAGATCAACCCAACATTCTCCTCTTTGATCGTAAGGCTAACATCATAAGTTCATTCTCAATAAAAATAGCATACCAAGATAATGCGTCATATGGCTAATAAAGTGTCATACAACCTCAGTACCTATAGTGTACTATCTTATCTTAAAATGGATATTCATTATACTTAATGGGAGTTGGTTTACTTTAAGATCATTTATCCAGAATCAGAGGCTTTCCAATAAACCCATGCCGGCAACATGATCACGAAAGATATTGGGTGGTAAGCCTTTAGTAAGTGGATCCGCAAGCATTAACTTAGTACTAATATACTTGATACTAATGGTTTGATCTTGGATTCTATCTTTCACAACATGGTACTTAATGTCAATATGTTTGGCAGCACCACTTGGCTTGTTGTTACTCGCATAAAAGATTGCGGGTTCGTTATCGCAGTATAAGGTGAGTGGTTTAGAGATGCTGTCTACCACTCTAAGTCCCGGGATAAAGTTCTTAAGCCATACAGCCTGCCCGGTAGCCTCATAACATACCACAAACCCATCTTGCATCGTTGAAGATGCCATAAGGGTTTGTTTAGAACTTTTCCACAAGATAGATCCCTGAGCGAGTGTGAAGATATAACATGACGTGGATTTCTTAGTATCAACACATCCCGCAAAATCTGAATTTGAATAACTAACAACTTCAAAGTTATCAAAATTCTTATATGTGAGTATGAAATGCTTAGTAGGTTGCATATAGCGCAAGACTTTCTTAACGGCCTTCCAGTGGTTCGGTCCTGGATTTGACTAATATCTGCCAAACATCCCGGTTACAAAAGCTAAATCAGGGCGCGTGCATACTTGAGCATACATAATGCTTCCGACAGCTGAAGCATAAGGAACCGACTTCATCTGATCAGTTTCATATTGGTTCCTTGGATATTGAAATGTCACAAACTTATCGCCCTTAACAGTAGGAGCAGGCGAGCCAGAGCACTTATGCATATTGTATTTCTTGAGTACTCTGTCGATGTATGCCTTCTCAGATAAACCTAATATTCCTTTGGACCTATTTCGGTGAATCTCAATGCCAAGAACGTAAGAGGCATCACCAAGATCCTTCATATCAAAATTAGATGAAAGAAATCTCTTGGTCTCAAACAAGATATCCTTATCATCACGGCCAATAAGATATCATCCACATAAAGCACTAAGATGATGAATTTACTCCTTGAACTTAACATATATGCACTTATCAACTTCATTTTCCTTAAAACCAAAATTCCTTATGATCTTATCGAATTTGAGGTACCACCGCCTCGACGCTTGTTTCAAACCATAAATTGATTTCTTAAGTCGACATCCCATATACTCCTTGCCTTCCACGACAAAACCGGAGGGCTAGAGTCGAAGAACAAGCAATGGAAGAGGACAAGGAGGATGACGGTTGTTCGGATGATGATGATGTCCCGATACGCCCATATCCGATGCTTGGAATAGATATGATCGAGTAGCCATGGTTGTGAGTGACGGCCATGATTCCCGGTGGAGTATGGGCGTAATATGGTGCATGTGAATGTCATATTTGCATATAAGTCACTCTTCAGATGCTATCAAATTGTAGACGATGTCAATGCAAAGGCAATTTAATGTTGACAAATCATACAAAGAACAAAGCAATGTGAAATGTGAGAAAGATGGGTGTTCTTGTCGATTCACGCATACAAGCCAAAGTATGAAATACACCGAATCGTGTCAAATGTAGAGGACCACTCGTGTGTTATGAGCAACGATTGTCAAAGCAACACTACCTCACTTTCTTCTTTCATTGCAAATGTCATGTACAGAGAGATTATGGAGAAAAGGACATGGAAGCGCAATGATCATGTTGGCCATCGAGCGAGGTACAAGTACAAGATCAACTATACGAGCGTGTGGAGGCCAAAGTAGAAGGCAATAGAGAGAAGGTTTGGCACGCTTGAGACGGCCTACGACAATCTCCTCGACTACTTGAGGTGCTAAAGGACATAAATCCGGAACATACATTGATGTGAAGGATAAGATTTTGGAGAAAAAATGGAGGTGTACAAGGTAATGCAACGAGCTTTCTTTGCAATTGGTGCCCGCATGGATGCCTTTCGTCACTACCGCTCACGATGTTGGTGGATGTAACATTCTTGACCAAGAAGAATAAGGGCGATCTTGATGGCAATCGGCGTGGATGCCAACAATCGATTCTTCCCAGAGTGATGCATTTGTGGAGAGGAGAACTTCGATAGTTGGTTATGGTTCTTCGCATCTCAAGGTTGAGTTGTTGGTGAACGCTAGGCATTTGCATAATACATAACCGACATAGGGGTTGATTCAGCCATAAAAACTACTATAAGATGCGATGAGCCTTTTCCATGGCGTGACTTGCGAAACCCTTGGTGCATGCGGCACCGGGGCGCTTTTCAAGCGCTTCAAGAGCAAGATGTCGATGAACTGTTCAAGAGGTTGTGCAAGCGTAACCAGCAAAGGAAGTTCGATGCACTCGGGATAAGCTTGATGAGTTCACCACCAAGCACGCCGAGAGAGGAATAAGCAACATGTTGGAAACACACCGATGCAATCGGAATGGTTGACGCCATTGTTCGGATTGACCCACCTCGAGTTGAGCAGAAGGACAGCGAGGAACATCAAATGTTTCTCGCATTGGATCGAGGTTGAGCCAGTGAAGAAGTGAGCATTGTTTTACGATACCGACATCGCAAGGTACGGCCTAATAATGACTAATCTGGCCGAGATGTACAATTGGGTGATCAGGGGCATGTGCACAAGGTACGACATAATGACGACCAATCTGGTCGAGATGTGCAATTGGGTGATCAGCGCGCGCGACATGCCCTTTGTTGCAATCGTCGAAGGTATGTTATAATGCGCCATCCCAAAGTGGCCCCGCCCCTAAGGTTTCACCGCCGATGGGCCTCTCACACAGTTGAAAGCCCACTATTGCGTCGTGTGGGGAAAAACTGTCCTCTCAACACCCACTCTGACTTGATGGCACACCTAGCAGTGGGACTTTGCAAATTAGTTAGCCAGGTTTATCCCATACCAGACTTGTGATAGTATTGTATTGCTTAGTTTGGACAAACACAAGTGTAGGTCCTTAACCGACCAAGACGAGATTGTCAACAATCCAATCCATCGCCCCATCAACAAGGTTTCACTAATTTATTTTATTTTGTAAACCAATAGCAATACCTATTGCCATACAATTTCTCAAAATGATTTGCATAAAGTCTTATAATAGTTCCCACTCATAGGATGACAATGACCGATATAGTTTGTATAAGCGATTCTACCATTCTAGACCACTCCATCAATAATGTAATAGCTACCGTGGATTTGTTATACTAGGGCGACAATGGTTCATGGATGAAAACATCAAATGAGGGAATATTCAAATTGGGAATAACTAATCATTCGAAAGAATTAAATTCATCACTTTTTATGTAAATAGCAATGCATAATAGTTTTTGAACAATATAAAATAGGATTTTGAAAATATAGGTACAACATGGTCAAAGGAGACTTGCCTTGCTCAAGACAATGTTGATCTGACTCAACGTAGTAATCGGGCTCTCTGGGGTCGTTGAAATCTATACGCAAAGCAAATCCAAATTCAAACAAAATCCAAAATTTGTAAATTGAATTAAGATAACATAAAATAAAGGAGAACAAGCTCTTGAAAGATTTAAATGAGAGAGATGTTGAATTTGGATGAATTTAGAAATTTGCAAAACCGAATCTGAGTTCGAACAAAGGAGAACTGCTCTCGTAAGATTTAAATGAGAGAAAACACTATTTTGGGATTTTTGAATTTGCTTTCTAAAGGAAATTATGGATTATTGCGCAAGGATGACGCTCGCAAGGAAATTGAATTTTGGTCGTAATTATTTTCCTAAAGGAAAAGAAAATTTAGTCTCGACACGTGGGCCCGTGTCTATGGACCGACCCACTAAGAGCGCTAGTCCACGGTGGTCGGACGATGGCACAACGTGGCTTTACCAAGCAAGCACGACACGCAAGCACGCGATGTGGCTCGTCGGTCGATGTGGTGTTGAGGTGGCGGCTGGCGGCGACGGCTCTGCATGACGAGGGTCGCCAACATTGGCTAGGTGGCGGTGGACAACGAGGGGTGCAACGCGAAGAGGGGAGTCTGGGGAATCAACTGAACACAACTTTCTTACCAGGGCATGAAGCGACGGCTGGCGACGAGGACGAAGGCAGCAGCAAAGGTTCGGCTATGGTGATGACAGTGCTCCGGCAGTGCTTCGGCTATGCCTAAGGTGTGGACGACGTAGCCAGAGCTCCGCGGATGGCGGCGGCGGCGCTCGGATGCCGACGGAGAAAAACTAAAAATCCGACGAGAGGAGAGGAGAGGGAGTGAGGAGTTGAGGGTTCAGTGAGGAAACGAGTGAAGATATGTGGTGCCGAGGATGCCTTTTATAGGGGAAGGAGGCATGGAGGGAGGGGACGTGGAGCGGTGTTACTCACTAGGGTTGTTCGTTCGTATTTTCGTAAATACGGTATATACGGTAAATACGGTGTTGTTAGTTCGGTAAATACATTATTTTTTGAATATACGGTTCGATTCGGTAAATCCCAATTTATTTTGCATGCAGTATTGGTAAATACCATATTTACCAAAGTTGTCGCAAATTACAAACGAGTAGTCACGCGTATCGCTTCTTGCCGGAAGTGCATGCAATGTGGAAATGCACATGCACATCGAACATGCACCATCGCATGCACCACACAACACGCCCTCTGCTTGCGCCAAGAAAAGTCAAGATGCATTGCACATGCACTTGGACAAAGTAGCTTGAATATGACGGCTACACGGCCGTGGCACTTGGACAGCGCCAATCACACCGCCATAGCGCCTAGCACTCCCGCAGCCCAGCGCCCGGTGCCACGACAACTAGCGTGCCGGCGCCAGCGCCGACGGATCGCACCATCACCGATGGTTTGATCGGTTTGCTCGTTTTTAGCCGCTTTTTAGCAAAACCGAATTATAAAAACCAGATTTCTAAAATCGAATCAATACCGAAAATTTGGCCAAACCGAGTTGATCGGCATAATTCGGTTTATTCGCTTTGCTCAAAAGTGAACAACCCTATTACTCACCAGAGTTAGTGGCGGCGCAATTTGTGGTGCAAATGTGATTTAAGGTGATGAAATGGGCCAGAGTGAACGCATGGTAGAACGTGGTCTTGAATGCACTTGATTTCACTTGAAGGGGAGAAACGCCGCATTGAAGTGCTTTGCGGCGCGACATGGTGGCGAGGCACCAACACTCAAGGAAGGAGGAAGAAAGGGTGTGGTCGACGGGTGGGCCCGGGTGGCAACGAGAAGGAGGAGAAAGGGAGGTGGGGCAGGTGCAAAGTGGACGGTGCGGGTGATGGGCCTAATCGGGGAAAAAGAAAGAAAGAAAGGGAAAGGGAAAACGGGCTGAGTCGGGAAGAAAAGAGAAAGAGAAAAATAAAAGTGGAGTGGTCCGGGCTGGAAAAAAAGAAACAGGTTGGGAGAAAATAATTCAATTTGTCCCGAGGAGGATTTGGAATTTTTGAGGATTTCGATTTTCAAAAGGTATAATAACTCAAATAGGCTTTTGGAAAATACCAAATAGAATTCAAAACTTTTGAAAAATTCACATAAATCCTCGAGGCGCTTTTGAAGTTAGGAAAATTATTTTCAACTTAAACTTGGTTTTTTATATATTTTTAATTTGCACATAAATTAGTTTGATTTCAGGAAGATTAGGAAAACATTTTTAAAATCTAGAAAATGCATGAAAACTCTTTTAAATTTTAGAAAATCCAAGAAAATAAAAAAAAATTAATGTTTTTATTTTTAGTAACAGAACTTTGGAATGTTTATAGGAGGCGAATGCAAATCAAGTTTCGGAACCTCTAAGGCTCAGCTAGGCCCAACCTAAACATCTAAAAATGATCGTGTGAGCCTCTAAAGCCTAGGTTTGGGCCTTTATTGGGTTAGGTGATGCGTGTCTAGAAATGGGCGACCTTTTCTAGGCCTCTGCTTGGTACACCTCCTACTTCCAGTTTCTCAAGCGAATCTTGTGGAGCCGTGCTAAACACCCAATTTCTCAAAACCACCAGATCTTGATTATTGCGAGGAGTTGTATCAAAAATGAACTAACAAGGAGAAGTAGCCTTCCCGTAGATTCTCGTGGGGAGCCACCACCAAACAAAGAGACTCGAAGTTCAAGTAATTACCCGCATTGCCACTCCATTACACCTCGCCCCACACCCATTCGCATCCCTACGCTGCAGGAGGACAGGCGACCCACGCGATTCCCACTCCAAACCCTCGAGACGAGTGCGCCATTGTCGCCGCCTCGAGCGCACCGCCGCCCATAGAGTTCGCCACCGCCGCGCCGAGTGCGCCACCGCCTCGCACCCGAGCGCGCACCGCCATTCGCACCGCCCCCGCCTGCCGCTTGTTGGCCACCGAAGGCGCTGCCTCGATTCGCTGGCGAGCCTAAAGCCACTGTCTCCACTACATGTCGGCTGCATCCATCCATCTTCTGCAACCATTTCAAGGTGAGTGATTTGATTTGACCTCATCTCATTTCCGCTACCATCTCTGCATTGGGTTGGATCAATGAACCAATAATTTCGGCTGAGAAACTTGCGATATATTTCCATGTTCAAAATATCTATTTGATCATGTCAGAATGTCTCCAGATCGAGCTTGATTACGTTGTTAGTGTCCATCATTGATGCGGATAGGCAACTCTAAAGATTTTGTTTTTTAGATGAGCAGCTCTAGCGAATTAGAAAAGGTAAAAGAAATTTAGATAGAAAATATGTTGTTACTGTTGTAAAATATCAAAGAAGGAAGTTTGACATCATGTGAACATTACATAACCTGTTATGGTGGTCCTCTATCAAAGACAAGCTCTTCCATAGCATCCATAGCATCATTCCTCCCAAACATCCTTTGGACATATGTGAGATGGTGCTTCACTTTGTATTTCTGTAAGCTAAGATGGTATGGGTGCTCCAAGGTTTCTCTGACAACATTTGCCAAATTGGGTTCCAAATAGTTCAAAGAGGACTTGAGTTGTTTGCTTGTGAACTCGTGAGCCTTGTAGAGTATTTCCTCTCCCATGTTTAGATGTGATGCGTCATGCAAATTCAGTAGTCCTTTGATATCACTACTAATAGACATGTCGAATTCTCCATTTTTGCTGATAAATCTTTGGAACATGTCTGTCACATTTCCATAAGAATGTGAGGAACTCATTTTTTCCCCACTAGATGAAGTAAATGTAAAAATATGTCATGAGCTTCTACGTAAATAGCATATGTTGTAGCACACTCTTTACACTAGTTTCAATTGGTCATTTTTTAATCAAACTTATGCGGATGTAAAGTAGTATTCAATGACCTCAAGATCCTTTGATCAGTTGCAAGAAGTAGCAATTTTTAACTACTAATCACTATATAATTGAAGGGCATCTTCATTTATAGTTTTATGGTACAATACTGCAATGTATGAGTTTATCAACCAGCCAAAAGTATTTATATTGTAACACTTGCAGGCAAAATTATGGTGGGAACTATCGACTAGAGGAGACGCCATATCCACCTTCTGAGCAATGTGAACGACAGAGTCTGCATCAAACACACTAAAATTCGTGCTTGAGAGAAATTTTGTGGCTATGATAGAATGATCTTGAAAGCACGCCAATCTCCTCACGAAAGTGGTAGTCGATGCAAAGGTGTTTGAGGAATCTATCGTGATCATTGCTCGCGTTCGTCATTCTCTCTCGAGCATCTTTTCAACGATGTTATAATACCCATGTGCTTATTGTGGACCAAATCCTGCTCAAAAAAAGAAGGAAAGAACAATTTTAGGACCCGTCAATTTCATAGGATATCCGTAGGAATTGCATTGTTTCCTTGAAATCTTGCCAATTTCATGCATTCCAACTTTCCAAGCATTAGGTGATCAATATGTGGTATAGTTCGAAAATGCAGGAATGAACTTGAGTTCATATGTGCCCAAGCTATGGTTTGCATATATTGGTAATTTCTCTAGTTGAATCGGTCAAAAGTGATGTTAATTATCGAGAGATGAGTTTTTATGTAGCTAGAAATGAGATGGTTGTAACATTGATCCCATGTTCTTGATGCTGACTTGATGGTTGTAACATGACATTATTCTAGAGCTACCTTGCTACAGGGCACTGTTGTTGCATTGTGAATTATTGTGCTTAATGTACTCGTGTAATTTATCCAGTGGTGTAATTTTTCTAGTCATTGTTGAGAATGTGTTCTCTGTTCCAATGCTTATGTTTACTGTTTATGCGCTTTCATGGTGGATTGAAAATGTTTGGCCTAGTGGATAACCGAGTTCACAGTCATGATGAATCACAGTATGGACATTTGCAGCATTTATGTCCAAAATTTTAAGTACTTTTGGCCAAAAAATGATTTTTTAAAAAGAAATAATGTCCAAAAGAACAACATACAAAAGAACCACATAATTAAGCTAGTAATATGTACAAAACAATATACATGTGTGAAAACCATGGGTAGTTTAGATATTTTGCATACAATCCTCTCATTATTGAATCCGGAGTCAACCTATCAGCCAAACACTTTTATCTGATAGCTCCAGATTTTCAGAGGAGTGAATTCTTGGAGAATCAGGAGCAAAATCTGAAAAATAAGAATCTGGAGCTGTACCAAATAGGACCCTAATGTTGCCAAATTCCTACAATGTATGTTTGTACCAGTTACAACTTATCGGTCAATTAACATGTGATCCAAATCCTTTGCAGTAATGCAGAGATGCACTATAGCTACATGGAACTAACTAGGGTTTTTTGCGCTGCGAACATGGAGCGATTCTCAACCGCGCACGTGTTTTGCGATGATCGGCTGACATCCTTTCTTTTTGTTCAAATTGATCACGTGAGACGTCCATATTCATTTTGATCTTGGATTTTGGTGGGTTCCGCCAAAAAAATTTCCCAATTCCGCATAATCGAGTTCTTACCATCGATTCCCCCAAAATACAGGGTTTCCCGATGCAGTGTCTAGATCCACTAAATCCTGGCATGGGATACAAGCTTTGCAGTAAAAACACAACACTTTTACAGTAAAACTCATGATTTTTTTGCTTGCTTTTTTGTGTCTCTGGCAGTAAATGAGGACATCCCACAAGATCCCCTTAAAGGTGAGGATGATCACCATCGAGACGATTACGACGCCGGTGGTACACAAGAACTCATCTCAACCCACCCTTGCCAAGCACAAACCTCAAAGGTGCCAGCGCATCCATGTGCGGGTATTTGTCGACGTAAACCATCGGGCAAGAAGCGTAAGATTGCCGAATCGAGAGGACATCGATGCCTTGATGACCACCGTGGAGCCCCGAACGAAGTCCACCCCGTAACGTGATGTATTCATAGCAAGAAATCCTTAGTAAGGTTCCAGTAATTTTACCACACTTCCTCGTTAACGTGATGTATTCGTGACAAGAAATCCGAGTCGCTCGTAATTTTGCTTTACTACATTGGTAAAACATGATTTACTACACCTTTCTAGCACATCGTTATTTTGACATCTGTTTCTATTTTTAAGCATGCCGAGGCGAGAGGAAGCGAGGCCATACACGACCCACGCCAAGCGCGACCGCCTCATCATCGCAACCATCGGCAAGCTAACAATAGACCAAATGAGTGAGGTCTCAAGCTCGCCTCGATGGCCTCTCAAGTTCAACCTGAGGCCCTTGAGAGAAGAGATCTCCTCTACTTCCTCATGGATAGGATAGACCCCAACGATATGGTGCTCAGGAGCATCCCCATCACGCCCCATGCCGTGAAATAAGTCATCGGGCTCTCGAGTGGTGGCAGGGATGCACCGATGGTGTCGTTAGCCACAGGCACCGTCGAGCTCGTCGAGCTGAAGCGACTGCTCGGGGTGCCATCGAGCGACAACATAAAAATGAGGAGTTACTAAATAGGATATGCACCGAGGGCACCGATGACCTGACAATCAAGTTCTTCTTCCTGGTCGTTTTCAAAAAGATATTGTTCCAGGCGACAAGCAACATCACCGACAAGGACATAGTAAGATAGGATTTTTATTGCACTAAATTTCGTTTCAGACTACAATAATTTTAAGATAACAATAAAATCACATGGATAATTGTGGAGTAAGGAGGGTAGATGCTACTGGGTCAATACGACGACACAGACATAGCTGCCGGAGGAAGCTACTAGTGTCGCCTAGTCGGGCCCCGAGGAAGCACGCATCGCCGGCGACTCCATCCGATCCCCGAGCAAGGCGGAACAACGGCTTGCGTGGAGGCCCTAGAAAGTTCGACGACGAGGCGAAAAGGCCATGAGGCATATCCGAAGCCCATCGAGAATCGAGACCACACAAATGAAGGTTATCTCGTGTGATCGTGGCATTGCTCACGCCAAGGAGGCATCTACATCCGTACCATCCGCTGATAAAAGGAGAAGGGCCAAAGGAGCAAGAATGCACCGACGTCGGATTGTGCGCCGCAGCCCTAGTGTCGATGATGCGTCGGCATCCTCATGTCAATCAAGACCACCCTCTTAGTTGTACCGGCATCGCTCGCGGATGGTGCGCCGCAACCCCACGTCGACCGGACCGCTGCCTCGATCGAAGCGGTCTTGCGACAATGGGCAGCAACGTGCAATGATGAGCTCTGTAGTGTTCTACGCCTTATGGTGTCCCTTCCCCGCCACAAGACGAGGAGGAGGCAGAGGTCCATCACCACCGAGCAAGGTACATCAAATGACCACCCTTAACACGTTGAAAATGATAATCTACATGCAAGAAATTTATTCGATATTTTTATTGCTTATGTAGGCCAAAGGGGTTCGGACGATGTCGCAATGAGCATCGACAATATAATTGACACACTCGAAGCCGACATGATCCCAAGGCTGTACCCCGACACCATGCCCCTCGGTAGACACCAAGCCGCAGTATGCGGCGAGACCTGGGCCCCTGCCCACCATTCCAGAGTGTATCGAGGACAACAATGCCGAGGTGATAGATCCAGGTATGGGGCCAGAAGCTCAGAAGGGGATGGAGGCCAACAAACAAACGGAGGTGTTAAATATAGTAATGTCCTGAAAGGGATAAGGTAAATTTGCTTACGTTTGCCAGTAATTTGACTTTCTTTTTGTGCAGCAGCTAGTAACTAAGGGTGCAAATGATGCCCAGAAGAGGTGTTGCCTGCCAAGGAGCCAAGGTGTCAAAAGTTGTTGGCTAAGATACAATGGCACATGCAGTAGCA
The DNA here is from genome assembly GCA_036346255.1 of Ampelocalamus luodianensis. Classification (NCBI taxonomy): domain Eukaryota; kingdom Viridiplantae; phylum Streptophyta; class Magnoliopsida; order Poales; family Poaceae; genus Ampelocalamus; species Ampelocalamus luodianensis. The sequence goes on from CM070621.1 coordinate 24,676,657, forward strand.
CCAAAGACGCAAAGGTGCAGAGGACAACTAACATTAATTTTATGTACACATCCAGAATTGCATGTGCGTAACGATAAAAGAAGATATTGTCCGTAGAAGCCGAGCGCGATAGACGTAGGCCCGACACAACATGTTGGCGATGTTGTCTTCGGGGAGAGGACGATAAAAGTCCCCAGTAGGTTAGTGCCCTCCTTCAAGTGCCATGTCATACGGTGTAAGGTGCCGACTGATACGACTATGGAGGTGAGGGAGCTGATATGCAACAACAAAAGCCTTAAAAGGTAAGATGCTACCAACTTTACCTCCCATACAAATGTGATTCACTGCTATCATCAACATCTTTTACGATGACTCACCCTCGGCCCCCTTTTGTCCACTGGACTGCTAAAAGTATTTGCTCCAATCCCGAGACGACATTCTCATGGCCACCGACAAAAGATATGGCGGACTCGTTCAAGACTAAGAAAATGACTGAAGACATGTTCATGTCACAATTCATAAAGTGCTTGCGCCAATATGACATGGATCTAAGGTCGAGGAGTGCTAGGTACATGACATATCTGTCGTGTGAACTATCGGTACGTTTTCACATCCCAAGGATATGTATTACAGTCAATGTTACGGTGATACCAATAAATCATTATGATGTGTACGGTAACCAACACTGACATGGATCGATTTTATTTCTTCTGAAACTGCTAAATATTGAGGAATATGTAAAAAGTGAGAAATACAACAACGATTACGCTGCAAGTATGCTGAGGGAGCAAATTGGCGAGATGAAAACCATACATGTAAAATTGGTGAGTAATAGTAAAATTGCAGATGTTTGTCCTGTAATCCGGCCCAACAAGCACCTTATATTCACATATGATTCATTTTGTATATCTTATTTCTCGTTCTACACAACACACATTGTTCGTGTATCGCATCAATATGATGCATAAGCGCCGACGGCGTCGGACTCGAACGATCGCAAGCAAAAATGCACCCACTTGGATGATGACCATGTTGTAGTCGCCAAGAAGATTGCCACACGCCTCAATGATGCCTTCCAAGCCATGATCACGAAGTTCCCGCCTTTGTCGATTGGAGGCGACCACCGCTCAACATCCCGGCGCATTCTCAAGAACGATTGTGTGTTCTTCACCATGAAATCCTCGAGTTTTACGACGACGAAGGACAAACCTCGCCACCATGATCGAACCTAATTAATAGTAATTATGTAAATAGAGTCTAGTAATATATTTTTGAATGTACAATAATTTACAATATGATGCTCTCATTCCGTATGCGTGAGAAGGGAATTAATACAGGTACGAGCTAACATTCTACTTGTTCCACGCGTCAACAACATCAAGCCCTCCCGTATATTGGAGAAGTAGAAGTCGTGTAGTATGCCACAAGAGAATATTATTAATAATTCAAGAACGCTTGTGCAACTATGAAGTAATATTCAATTGCTTGTTCAAGAAAAGTATTTGTACGATAGTTTTACTTTGGAACCTGTTATCCCGGGTAGTCGATTCTATACTTAGTCGGGCATTGTTTTCATTTTCAAACATCCGTAATCGTAGGGTATTACGTGTCATGCGTAAAAATGTTCATATTATGATGTAAAAGTCAAGCGCCATCCCCATTTGTGATGTATATTATGTCCACGCAAGGCACATATCACATAGTATAATGTCTAAGTAAATGTAGTAAATATCACATAATTTGATAGTAAAACATCGAATCAAAGTAATTGTGACAACCTCAATGTAGTAAAACCTGCCATACGCACAATAATTGCCAACAAGCAAAGCATCGAATAGTACGAGCCATTTACATTAAGATAGCACATACAGAACAATAAAACAAATTCACTTCATGAGACGTGTTTTTGTTTGCAAACAAACACGGTAATTGTGGTTGGATACCTAGTAAAAGACAAGTCTCAACGCATGAAAACATCGCCATACACATAGTAAATTCCAACAAGCCAAGCGACAATAATATTATGTGTCAATTATTGTAAGAGATATCATATAAAACAACTTACTTCATGAGATATTTTTTCTATCACCAAAGAAAGTAACAAAGTCGGATTCTCAAGAAAAGACAATTATCAATGCAATAAAACCTCACATACATACAATAATTCCCAACAAACAAGCGCCAATAATATTACATGCGTTTACAAGAATAAATTCCATACAGACAAGAAACAACTTATACAAACAAGTGTCAATAATATTACAGTCAAGTTAAAGAACAAAGTCCATACATAATAGTAAAACAACTTATGCATGTCCGATGTCCAACACAACAAGAAATGACGGGGTAAATTGCATGGAGTCGGATAGGTGTGGTGGCAGCAAATCTACAAGACATAGACGACGGGATCGACATTATTGATCGGTGGGCTCAAGCGCCATGTTACCATCGATTCCATGGCGCGTCAGCCAGACCGTGACCAAAGACTGGGGGATTTGGATCGAGGTCGCGTGCGGTTTTACAGGCGGTTGCCAAGGGGCATCTGGATCGCTCGTATGTGGGTCGGTCCGCGCATGGGGACCGGTCACGCCACACGACTCGTTACGCAGAGCATAAAATAAGACAATCCACGCCAGTGTTGAATAACGCCACCGCACATAAGGAAGAAAGCATTGAGCTCGCTATGACATCTCTCTTACCATCAATCTATAGATCCCTTACTACTACTTGAGAATGCGGCTCACAGGTACTTACATCCTCCCATTATAAAGTATAAACTTGAAGATGATACGAATCAACATTGCTTGTACTGACAATTGATGATCCATACCCAGACAACACCCTGCCAGAAATATGTCAAATTCAATTTACATCCAATCTAAATGAAGTCCAACAAGACCTAAGCTGGATCTCACCCCCCACCAAATACCAATGAACACCTCCATTCATCCGATATGACACACCATAGGCCCTATTTGGTACGGCCGAAACTTTTTTGAAAAGTAGCTTTTAGCTAGGCTGAACGACTGAATGTCCGAAATGCCTCTGAGGCAAATGATGGTTTATTTTCTTAAAAATCATACAACCTTCTAATTAAGCTCATAATTTACAAAGGAACAAGTTGTAACTTGAGAAACCCTAGCACATGCTTTAGCCAACACATTGAACTTTTGTTAGATCAACATGTTTGACATATAAATGATAGAACTGTCACATTTCAATTGAAGAACAAAATTTGTATTTTATTGTCAATACAAATTTCTAATTTTCTAGATAGGAGAATAGATAGCAATCAACAATTAGCATTCATAGAGGATAACTAGTTGATTTCATTGTTTTTGCAGATATGAACAGATGCCCATAACTTTCTATCAAAATTAAAACAAAACAATCGGTTCATCACACACAAATTGCAATTTTGAATCTCCTACACCAAGAACATGGATGCAACAACGAGTCCTTCAAAGCCAAAGGAGGGGAGCAACACGATGCAAGATTTGGGCCGGAGGAGGGGATGACGACATCGGGGCGCACCCAAACCCTCGAGGATAGTAGCGGCGACAACAAGCATCCTCGAGGACGGTGAGTACCCAAACCTCATCCAAATCTAGGTCCGATCCAGGCGCATAAGAGAGGATGTCGATGCAACGGTGACCTCGGGCGGAGCACAACATGATGGTGGAGGACGAAGATAACTCTGAGGAGGGAAGAGGAGGCCGAGAGCGGCTCATGGGCGGATTCAAGGGAGGCGGTTGGGGACAAGGACGACGATAGGAGGTTCTTGCATCGGACGGAGGCGCCCACGCGGATCTCAAGGAGGAGGCCGGCAAAGTCTAGCGAGAGACACCGGGATGAGGACGATAATGAAAGGTGCCGGGCAAAGACCGAAGGTGCCAGTGTTGGACTGAGGTGGTAGTGGCCATAGGTGGCTAGGGGCGATACCTAGCGTCGCCGCTCGCCGAGTTGAGTGGGGTTTGTGGGTGGGAAAAATTGGTGGAGAGATGTGATTTCTTAGTTTTTATATATGTGGTATGGAGTGCATAATTTTGACCAACTTCGTGGCAAAGACCTAAAGTCAACTCAGAAATCCATCTGAAGCTACCCGAGACGACTTCCTGCTTCTTCACGTTGTCATGTGCTTCGCTTTTCGATAAGCCGCTACTCGAAGCTGACTACTTGGGGCGGCTTCCAACTTCTCGAGGGAAAAAACTGAAGATAAAGTTGTCCCAAATGGGGCCAAATAATGCCATATTCTCTTCGTCAAACAAAGAAACGAGCTCTCGCCGACGTTCACTCCCCCGTGCCCCATCCCATGTCGACCATCAAATGCACCAATCCATCACGACCTTGGAGTACGACACCTAAGCAGAAAGTGAAAGAAGAAAAGCATTGCGTTCCAGTAAAAAAGTTGTTTGTACTGCGTGCATGTTGCTAAGGCTTGCGAAGACGACCGTTGGGGCCAGAAGCCGAAGAAACCAGTGTGTGTGCCACCCAATCGCCTTCTGTTCCCAGCCCCACACCGAACCACGTCTGAGAAAAACTAAGGGGCTGTTTTGTTGATGGCTAAAATGAGCCAAACCAAAATTAGCCAAAACCTAGACAAAATCAAATATTGGCAAAAAGAGTGTTGTTTAGTGAGCGATTTCCTCACTCTTAAATTGTCTGCGTGTGATATTGAATTTTATTAATATTACCAGTTTTTTTATGAATCTTATTAAATTTTAATAGCAAACTAAATAATAATTAATTTTTGTTGACTTTATTAATATTTGATTTGGTTTGCTAGAGCAGCATCCCAAAGCAAACGGCCCTGACAACCGCTTGCTGCTGCCGCTGGTCGGGCGCTCGCGAAATTTGACCGTTGCTGCGCCACGTCAAGCCAGGCCCCACCTCCCCCTCGTACCGCGCGTCCACCCGTTGTGGCATAGTGGTGCTGTCCCATGCGCCCGAAGTCCCGCTGTAGCTGACAGTGGGTTCAGCGTCCTGGCCCGCATGTCGGTGGAGAGAGGCCGCACTTCATTGGGATTTGTTCGTTTCTTTCCCGTTGTCCCACGCCCACACCTCGCTCCGACCCCGCAGCTGGGAAAGCCGGTGCAGCGAGTACGGAATCTGACATGTGGGTCCGAAGGTTTCTGGAGGTCCACATCTCAGTCGTACGTACGTACGTATGGGTCGGCGTTGGGCGGGTGCGCGAGAGGAAAACCCGCACCCACCGCCTCGTGGCTCCCGAGATGGCATCCGAGCCGTCGGATGTCTGACAATCGCCACGTGATCCGTGCTCTTACCATCGGCGAAAGTGCGGCGTCAAGTAGAAATCCTGCACACTGACATGTGGGCCTATTAAACGTGATGGGCCCAGTTGTCACTGAGGAGTAAGGCACCGGGAGGAGTGCTCGGACGAGTAACGGATCCGCTTCGACGCCTTGTTGGGCTCCTCCTCCCATTGGACCCTGGTCCTACTTTTGTACAAAAGACCCTCCTTTTCTGTATTCTCATATTTATAACCCCATTTGCCACACACCTCTCCACTCCACTTCTTCCTTTCCATCTCTTCTTCGCCTTTCTCTTCTTTGGCATCCCTCTCCTATCCTGGTTTAGGCAGTTTGGAGCTCGCAGTAAAGGAGCTAGGTGCCTTTTGCTTCTTCCCAGTTGAGAGAGAGAAGAGAGGGGAAGAGAGAGACTGGAAGGGAGAGGTTGGCTTCTACAGGGATACCAGGCTAAGGGGGTTTGGAGAACATGAAGAAGCTCTTCTTCTTCCTCTTGCTGCTGGCGCCCGTCTCAGTTGTTCATGGTGAAGATGGTGAGATTTCGCCCCCCCCCCTGTTGCTCTGATCTCACTCCCCTTGGATGCATGGATTGATGAATCGATCTCCCCATTTTTTTCCTATCCCCTGTGCTTCTCTAGTTGTTCGTTTTTAGGCGAGTTTTCTTGTTGCAATCCTGGAGACCCAGACTAGGTGTGATCGAGTGATGTCCCTTTCCCCTCGGATTTCTGTTTGTCGTCTTGTGGTCTGGTGTGTTAGCTCTCTCTTCGCAATATATTAATGCAAACACCAAAACATACTGAGTAAACTTAGTTATAATTACTATAGTAGTCTGGACTCTGGAGCACTAGCTAATCAGTCAGTAACTTTTGGGTTTGGATTTGACTACTCGTCCTGCTCACCGTATTCTCTGCTTGTCTACTTGGTCTCCCTGGGATTCCTTCTGAGCTTGTCCATGCCATGCCATGCCATGTATTCGTTGCTCCCTTCACGTGCACTGGTTTTTTTATGAGTTTTGCACGTTCCATAGGAACATCTGGTCTCATTATCATACATATTGACAGGGTTAGAATAATGTTTACTTGTAGCTAGGGGAAGGAATACTAAAACTAGCTAGTATTCCATCAAACGGTCACCACCACTAAATCTATCTATGTGGTACTAAAAAAATGCAGCATCCCACAATAAAGTTAGCTACAGCTAGCTATTATGAATCTATGATCGCTTTGTGCATAATTTTAGGCCGAAAGAGGGTTGGCTCCCGAGTTCGGACAATGGCACATCTTCAGCATCAGCCTTTGTGGGCCCTCCTTGTCTGCCTCTTTTGTGCTCCCACTAACAATCACTCCTAGTCCCTCTCCTACCTCATGCAACAGCGAGTTAATGCCAATGGTCTTCACAAGAAAAAAAGATAATGCCAATGGACTTCACAAAAAAAAAGATAATGCCAATGGTTTGCTTAAGTTGGGCACAGTGTCAGTGACCCAGGTTGTTCGTACTTAAGCACTAGCATAGCACGGTCAAACCTTTGACCGTCGAAGAGTGGGGTTTGGTGTTAATCCTGAGGTTAACCCAGTGCTAATGACTCGGCTATTATGGTCACGGGTCACCTGTTGATTGGCCTGCGCGCTTGTCAGTACTCAGTGTGCACAGCACGGTGCAGTCTATCGTTTGACTGCTTGGTGAAGGATGTCATTTTCCGGGACTACCTGGCAGTGTCTTGCTCTGGCAGCAGGGTCCCACGTAATTAATGAAGTCACGTCCGAGCGTATGCGGCCCAGCTGTTGCCGCAGTGGAAGCAAGCGCGCCTTGTGTGCATCAGATTGCAGAGGCAATCGCTGCGGCCACCGCATAAAGCCCGGGATTATGCGGAAGGCCGCACGAAGGCATGTTCCCAACGTCTTTCGCCGTACCAAGTTGCCCTGTGCTTTACAGCCAGCTGGGTGTCCTCTGCCAACTCTCCCATGCTTTTTCAATAGGAAATTGATGTGCTACATTTGGTCCTTTGTTTTTGTGTACTTCCGAACTTATTTGTAGTAATCTATTTGCATGTGCATCCTTTTTTGTTTTGACAATGATATGCCACTGTTTTCCATTGTGCTAATCTCTTCATTTCTTATTTGGTAAAGAAAAATGTACTAATATCAAGAACGATTTTGTTAGTTTTAAGTTGTCTGAAATTTTCTTTAGTTTATATCACTTGTTGTCATCATTGAATTTGTCATATATGATTGGATATTGATCCAATGTATATCATATGATTAGATATTGATATTGATCCAATGATCACAACAATAATCACAACTAGTGACTTAAATTTAAAAAAATATCCCTATCAAGAATTCAATATACCCCCTTATGGCTTCTAAGTTCTAAAAAAATATCCCTGCCTTATGACGCACTTTTCTGTCTCTCGTCAATCAAAGCACACACACAAAAAAGGTATTTCCATCTGATGGTCTGCAAAAGTAAAATCCATGTCACGTTTGTGCAGTACTAAGTTTGTTACTAAGTAGCTTTTACGTATGTCATTCTTTTCTGAACGTGTCATGGGCTCGCAGGGGCATACATCGGCGTGAACATTGGCACTGCCATGTCATCGGTGCCGGCTCCGACGCAGATCACGACGCTGCTCCGCTCGCAGAACATCCGCCACGTCCGGCTCTATGACGCCGACCCGGCAATGCTGGCCGCCCTCGCCAACACCGGCATCCGCGTCATCGTCTCCGTCCCCAACGAGCAGCCCTCGCCGTCGGCAACTCCAACGCCACGGCGGCCAACTGGGTGGCCCGCAACGTGGCCGCCCACTTCCCGGCCGTGAACATCACGGCCATCGCGGTCGGCTCCGAGGTGCTCTCCACGCTCCCCAACGCCGCGCCGCTCCTCATGCCCGCCGTGCGCTACCTCCAGAACGCGCTGGTGGCAGCGGCGCTCGACCGGTACATCAAGATCTCGACGCCGCACTCGTCGTCCATCATCCTCGACTCGTTCCCGCCGTCCCAGGCCTTCTTCAACCGCTCGCTGGACCCCGTGCTCGTGCCGCTGCTCGTTCTTGCAGTCCACCGGCTCGCCGCTCATGCTCAACGTGTACCCGTACTACGACTACATGCGCTCCAACGGCGTCATCCCGCTGGACTACGCGCTGTTCCGCCGCTGCCGCCGAACAAGGAGGCGGTGGACGCTAACACCCTGCTGCACTACACCAACGTCTACGACGCCGTTGTGGACGCGGCCTACTTCGCCATGGCGTACCTCAACGTCACCAATGTGCCGGTCATGGTGACGGAGACCGGGTGGCCACACAAGGGTGACCCGTCCACCGAGCCGGACGCCACCTCCGACAACGCCGACACGTACAACAGCAACCTCATCAGGCATGTGATGAACAGCACCGGCACGCCGAAGCACCCCGGAGTGGCTGTGCCCACGTACATCTACGAGCTGTACGACGAGGACACCCGCCCCGGGTCGACGTCCGAGAAGTACTGGGGGCTGTTCGACATGAACGGCATCCCGGCGTACACCCTGCATTTGACGGGGTCCGGCGTGCTGCTCGCCAACGACACGACGAACCAGACCTACTGCGTTGCACGGGAGGGCGCGGACCAGAAGATGCTGCAGGCTGCCCTCGACTGGGCTTGTGGCCCGGGGAAGGTGGACTGCTCCGCGCTGATGCAGGGGCAGCCGTGCTATGACCCGGACACCGTTGAGGCGCACGCGACGTACGCGTTCAATGCGTACTACCATGGAATGGGGATGGGCTCAGGGACGTGCTACTTCAGCGGGGTCGCCGTGATCACAACGACCGATCCAAGTAAGATCAAGAACCGTGCAGAATAGATCTTGTTATCTGTTTATGTGGAATCCTTGGGCTCATTTCTTGCCCACTGTTTTTGCAGGTCATGAATCTTGCGTTTATGCCGGAAGGTATGCTCTTTTTCTCTTAGCATCTTTAACCAACGAAGTGCCTTGCATTGCTTGGGGAAAAACTGCTCGTTGCCTTTACTCAATGTTCCATTCCGCTTCATGTGCAGTGGGGAAGAACGGCACGTCCTTGCTGAACGGCACCTCGCTGGCACCATCGTCAAACTCCACGGCAGGGGGCTCCGGCTCCCGGCGGTCGGTCGGCGACGTCTCGTCTTTCGTCCACATCGTTGTCACCGCGCTGCTCTTGAGCGTCGTCGTTCTGTTGTAGGCAGTGAGTAGTAGTAGGCAGGCAGGCAGCAGAGTAGTCATTCGTGAGATTCTTTTGTTGTCAAGTGGGATTGGCCTCGGTGTTGGGTGATTAATGTCATTCAAAACGGAACGGGATGTGCTTCTGTCTGCTGCTCATGAGAGAGATCTCTTGGCTCCTCTGGTATGATGAAGGTTTTGACCGTCCCAAAGTCTCCTCTATCTGGTATTGGTTGGGGTTAGATTGTATATTGCCCAACAACGGTTGATTGATCTGCTGATGGAGCTGTAAAATTTGTTAATGTGCTCGCGCTGACCATAATCAAATCTTCTACTCTGGCCGTTGGTGTGTTTGATCGGCCCCCGCTCCATGAGTTTTCTCAAGCAAGCTTTGGGATGATTCGAGTGAAGCGCGGACCATCCCGCACGGCTGCAATCCATCGCGCGGCGCTAGCTGAGCTCCACATGCGCATTGTCCTCAACGCAACTCGGCCGCGCCCTACACGCGGCCGTCGCGACGCATTTCTACGTTAGTTGTATGCCCACCACGGCACCACCCACCGGTCGTCCTTATACGGCACCGCGGGACCGCTGTCCCCTGCCGTGGAGAAAAATGCTATAAGAACAGGTCTTTTAGGCTTTTAGCACGTCAATTTGAAGTTTGGGGCTGTCTAATCTGAAATTTTCTTTAAATTCAGTCACTTTCTTCGGTACGTTGGATCATCATTCAATGGTTTCTATTTTTTATATTAATTTTTTTTCTTCAAATTAGACAAAAGTAAATCGTGAACTTGCAATTAAAAAAAAATCTAAACTAGAGATAAGTAAATCTAGGTGAACTCTACAAATAAAAAACAAAAAAATATTCTAAACTAGACAAAAGCAAATATATGTGAACCCTACAAATACAAAAACAAATAGAACTAAAAGTTACAGTAAAGCTATACTAAAATTGTGCGTTACTTGGTAATGCAATTTTAGGTTTAATACTGTGCAATTGTAGGTGATTAGACTTTTAAAAAAATTTAGACGATTGGGAGTAGCAAAAGCGTTGAAGTTTTGAACCCTTTTCTAAACTTGACACGTGGCAATATTAACTTTGAAGCATCCAATCCCATAAAAATTCATACTAATTCACCTTCTCTTTGCCGCTTTCCTAAGGGCATCTCCAATAGTACCATCTCTAATTTTACTATATCAACTCTACGCTATCGAAAGACATTTAGAGACAATACCTCTAATAAGTCAGATTTAGTAAGTTGTCTCTAATATTCGTGACAAACTTATAATATTCTCACTTCTTCACCCTCTCACATGAACTGGTTGTTTGTCTTGGTTTGTGTGTAGAGATAGTTATTTGAGAAAGAGACGGTTTCCCTTCTCTCTTCCATCTAGGATTTGACTGACATGAAAAGACTAACCGATGGCTCATATAACACTATTGAAGATGTCCTAAGCAAAAACAAAGACACTTTAATGGTCAATAGATTGAATCGACAGGCTCTGGCCGATCAGCAGTCAGCCGCCATCATGTTGTTGTAGGCATAATACTTAAGGCTAAACATGATCTGGACATTAACCCTAGCTCAATTGGAGAACATCTAGTCTAAACATTAGAGCGAAGCATCAATCAACGTATTCAAGATGAAGACGCCATGAGGTGGTAGATGCGTCAAGTAGAGCCGGATGGGGTAGCGAGCGTGGTCACGCCGTAGAGATGGCCTGGACGAGGCTGGCGGTGTTCGGTCTTCGCCTACAACAGCGCACGTAATAGATCGGGTTGTTAGGACGTTTTCAGCCAAGAACCACACCGATTATAGGCATGTCGAGTCCCTATTTGTGTAGCGCTGCGTGAACGGGACCGAAACCAACTTGTTGGTTGCGCCCCCGACCAGGGCGCGTAGAGGGCCATGACTCCCGTGTCTCTCAAGGTTGTTAGCCGAGAGATCAACCCAACATTCTCCTCTTTGATCGTAAGGCTAACATCATAAGTCCATTCTCAATAAAAATAGCATACCGAGATAATGCGTCATATGACTAATAAAGTGTCATACAACCTCAGTACCTATAGTGTACTATCTTATCTTAAAATGGATATTCATTATACTTAATGGGAGTTGGTTTACTTTAAGGTCATTTATCCAGAATCAGAGGCTTTCCAATAAACCCATGCCGGCAACATGATCACGAAAGATATTGGGTGGTAAGCCTTTAGTAAGTGGATCCGCAAGCATTAACTTAGTACTAATATGCTTGATACTAATGGTTTGATCTTGGATTCTATCTTTCACAACATGGTACTTAATGTCAATATGTTTGGCAGCACCACTTGGCTTGTTGTTACTCGCATAAAAGATCATGGGTTCGTTATCGCAAAGATAAGGTGAGTGGTTTAGAGATGCTGTCTACCACTCTAAGTCCCGGGATAAAGTTATTAAGCCATACAGCCTGCCCGGTAGCCTCATAACATACCACAAACCCATCTTGCATCGTTGAAGATGCCATAAGGGTTTGTTTAGAACTTTTCCACAAGATAGATCTCTGAGCGAGTGTGAAGATATAACCTGACGTGGATTTCTTAGTATCAACACATCCCGCAAAATCTGAATTTGAATAACTAACAACTTCAAAGTTATCAAAATTCTTATATGTGAGCATGAAATGCTTAGTAGCTTGCATATAGCGCAAGACTTTCTTAACGGCCTTCCAGTGGTCCGGTCCTGGATTTGACTAATATCTGCCAAACATCCCTGCACAAAAGCTAAATCGTATGCGTGCATACTTGAGCATACATAATGCTTCCGACACCAAGCATAAGGAACCGACTTCATCCGATCGTTTCATATTGGTTCCTTGGATATTGAAATGTCACAAACTTATCGCCTTAATAACAGAGGAGTCAAGAGCCGAGCACTTATGCATATTGTATTTCTTGAGTACTCACAATGTATGCCTTCTCGATAAACCTAATATTCCTTTGGACCTATTTCGTGAATCTCAATGCCAAGAACGTAAGAGACATCACCAAGATCCTTCATATCAAAATTAGATGAAAGAAATCTCTTGGTCTCAAACAAGATATCCTTATCATCATTGCCAATAAGATATCATCCACATAAAGCACTAAGATGATGAATTTACTCCCCTTGAACTTAACATATATGCACTTATCAACTTCATTTTCCTTAAAACCAAAATTCCTTATGATCTTATCGAATTTGAGGTACCACCGCCTCGACGCTTGTTTCAAACCATACATTGATTTCTTAAGTCGACATCCCATATACTCCTTGCCTTCCACGACAAAACCTTCTGGTTGAGCCATGTAAACATTTTCTTGCAAGTCGCCATTAAGAAATACCGTCTTAACATCCATATGATGCAGCTCTAAATCATAATGAGCTACAAGTGCCATTACGATTCTGAATGAATCCTTAGTTGAGTCAGGAGAAAAAGTGTCATTATAGTCAGTCCTCTCTCTTTGTGAGAAGCCTTTTGCTACAAGCCTTGCTTTGAACATTTCGATATTTCCCTTAGAGTCATGCTTGGTTTTGTAGACCCATTTACAACTCACTGCTTTGACTCACAGAATTTCTACTAGGTCCCATACATCATTAGTGCTCATAGACTTTAGTTCAGCCTTCATGGCATCAAGCCACTTAGGAGAATGTTTACTCATCATGGCCTCCTTGTAAGAGGTGGGATCATCTATCTTCCCTATATCATTAATATCCTCATTCATATATACAACATAATCATTTGGGATGGCAGATCTTCTCTCCCGCTGTGATCTTCTAATAGGTTCATTAGCTATTACAGGAGACTGCTGAGGCACATCATTAGGTGCAACATTAGGAATTTCAGAGACCTCAACAGTGGGTGCGACAACAGTATTTTCTACTGGAGGTGCAACCACCTGAGGCATAGAAATAAAGGTCTCTGGGATAAGCGGCGAAGGAACATAAACCCGCTTCTCCTCAAGATTTATTTTCCTGGGCTCCAACTCCTCATTATTTTCTAAGAACACAGCGTGCCTTGTTTCTACAAACTTAGTTATCCTATCAGGACAGTAAAATCGATACCCTTTGGATCTCTTAGGGTACCCAATAAAATGACAACTTACTATCTTAGGGTCTAATTTCCCAATATGTTGATTAAATATCTTAGCTTCAGCACGACAACCCCACACTCGTAAATATTTCATACTCGGTTTTCTCCCAGTCCATATTTCATAAGGTGTCTTAGGTACTGATTTTACTGGGAACCCGATTAAGAATATGTGCAGCTGTCTTTAGTGCTTCCATCCACAAAACAATTGGTAAACTAGAGTGGCTGAGCATACTCCGTACAATATCCATAAGTGTACGGTTGCGTCCCTCAGCTACCCCATTCTGCTGAGGTTCACCTGGTGTGGAATACTGGGCAACAATGCCATTTTTTTGAAGGAACTTAGCGAAAGGACCAGGAATTTGTCCATAAGGGGCATGTCTTTCATAATATTCTCTCCCACGATCCAATCTTACCACTTTAATTCTTAAGTTGTGCTGATTTTCAACTTCAGTCTTAAATATCTTAAATTTGTCAAGTGACTCAGATCGGTCTTTAATGGGAAAGATATAACCATAACGGGAGAAATGATCAGTGAATGTGACAAAAGAATCAAAACCATCCACTGATGTCACAGGAAAATGACCACAAATATTAGTATGAATTAATTCTAAGAGTCATGTGCTGCGAGTGACTCCCTTCTTTATTTGCTTTACATATTCTCCTTTAATGCAATCAATGAAGTGGTCTGAGTTAGAGAAATCTAATGGGTGGAGAATCTCTTCCTTAATGAGACGCTCCATTCTCCCCCTTCGAAATGTGGCCTAAACGACAGTGCCACAATTTCGAAGAAGTCTCATTATTCTTTTTATACTTAGCATCACACACATTCAAGGATACAGGAGATTCATTAAGAGAAAGCATATAGAGCTTGTCTTGTCTAAAAGTAAGACCAACATCATTAGAATTAAACGTAATAATGCATTTATTGTCACCAAAAATACACTTAAAACCTTCATCATCCAACAAAGAAACTGAAATCAAATTCCTCCTAATAGAAGGAACATAAACTAGATTATTGAGACGAAGCAAGAAGCCGCTGTCTAAAACTAATGAAATAGATCCAATTGATTCTACTTCGGCTTCCTTTTCATCCGCGACTTTAAGACTTCGCTCCCCCTTTCTTAGTGTTCTCACGGTAAGGAATCCATGTAAAGAGTTTGTAGTGTGCACAGTTGCACCTGAGTCAATCCACCAAAAATTAATGGAGAAATTAGAATAAAGAGTTTCATCAATGAACGTTATTGTATCATTACCCTTTTTTTCAAGCCACTTTAGGAATCCGACGCAGTCTTTCTGGAAATGCCCCGGCTGCTTGCAGAAATGACATTCACCCCCTTTAGGTGCTCTAGCGGGAGCCAGATGGGGCTTAGGTGCATTGTGCACTTTGGGTCCCGACTTATCTGAATTGGGGGAGAACTGCAGCCTTTTCTTAGATTTGAAGTCCCCTTGGAATTTCCTTTTGTTGGAGCCACCAACTTGAAGCGCAAGATCTCTCTTTTCCGTCCTTATTCTCTCTTCCTGCTGGACACACATGGTGATTAAATCGCTCATATTCCACTTTTCTTTCTGAGTATTGTAATTGATCTTAAATGTCGTTGTACTTAGAAGGGAGAGAGTTCATAATGAAATGGACTAGGAAACCATCAGATATCTCCATGTCCATGCCTTTAAGTTTTCCGGTCATATCAGTCATCATCATGATGTGTTCTCTTATACTGCCGGATCCATCATACTTAGTTGTCAAGAGCCTCTGAATTAGAGTACTGGCATAAACTTTTGTGGAGCCTTTAAATTTCTCCTCATCAAGCCAAATACTTTTAGCATTTTCTAATCGGGATTGCTCCCCTGATCCCAACTGAAATGGAGGTCTTCATAATCATAAGTGATAGACGGTTGGACCGCTCCCATTTCTCAGCATTAATTTCATAAATTTTCTTTTTGTCATCATAATTTTCCTCACCTTCGGTGGGGGGAATAGGAGCGGTCACCCTTAAAGCATAATCGAGATCTAAAACCCCAAGAACAACATGGATCCTTTCCTTCCAAGTGAGAAAATTGCTCCCCGTAAGCTGCTCAATGTTGTCGATTGTGGAAGCGACATTTGATGCATTTATTGCTGAATACCAAAATACAGGGCATAAATTAGAAATAACATAAGAATATGTTGTATGCAATTAATCCTACGTTGGTCTGATTAATAACATGCAAAAACTATAGTTCTAATTCATATCACCGTTGGGTAGAAAATGAAAAAGAACTAAACAATTAATACGGCGACACATGACTACAATCAACTTTGGTCAGAATGTAATCGTATGCATACCTAATGCCAAAACATAAAATGTAAAATCTCTAATTAAAATATCTCGTTGGTTCAATTTTAATCAGAGACTAAGCATAATATTGGGCAATAATACATTATTCATGGTATATCATAATTAGGCAACAAAACAATAATTAAAACAGTGCACAAAAGTAGACTTAATCATAAGAAAATGCACTGAAAATAAAAGAAAAAGAAGAGAACCCACTGTTCACAGGTTGCCCAAAAGAAATCGGCCCGACATCCACCGTGCGCGGCCCAAAAGCAGCCCCATCGTCACAAGCGCGCCCAAATTCCTCTCCTACCGAGATCCTTGTTGGCCGCTTGATCCGACGGACGGTCCGGAAATCACTCGGCCCAACATGTCTTTACCGGCCCGGGGAAAAGCGACCGTCGGATCTAATCGAACGGCCGACGATTGTCCCGAGCGTTACAAAAAACTGAAAACCCTAAAATCATTCTTCCCCTTCTCCTCCCCGAAAAAACGGAGCGACGACGCACGCGATGCGGCATCGGCGACGGCGCGGGGTGAGCGACGGCTTGAGGCGTGCGCATGGAGCGGCGGCAACGCGAGCGCGCGGGGAGCATGAGCGGCGGCGGCGGCTTGAGGCGGCGCCGTTACAGCCCCTCTCGCCGATGCGTGCGTGCGACCGAGGTTGCGCGCACCGCCGTCGAGTGGAGCTACGATGGCGTCCTAACCCAAAGAGGCTCCGGTGAACGTCAAAAGACGTAAGTTTCCGCCGCATCTAAAGATTCTTAGGGTTCCGATTTGGGGTTTAAGGGCTCGGGTGGAACCGATTTGGATTTGCTCGGGATTTCATTAGGGTTTCATCTCAAAAATCGAATTCCTCTCCTTCTAAAATGCTAAACCGAGCCATAAAACAATAGATCTGGCCACTAAACTTTAGATCCGAGCCTCTAATCCTTAGTTCTAAACCTTTGATCATTAGATCTGGGCAAAATCAAGTTCGGTTTTGACTAATTTTGGGTTCAACATGAGACTAGGGGTGCTCTGATACCAAAATGTAGGCATAATACTTAAGGCTAAACATGATCTGGACATTAACCCTAGCTCAATTGGAGAACACCTAGTCTAAACATTAGAGCGGAAGCATCAATCAACATACCCGAAGATGAAGACGCCATGAGGGTGGTAGATGCGTCGAAGTAGAGCAGGGATGGGGTAGCAGTCGTGGTTGGCGCCCGTAGAGATGGCGTGGACGAGGCCAGCGGTGTTCGGTCTTCGCCCACAGCAGCGCACGTAATAGATCGGGTTGTTAGGACGTTTTCAGCCAAGAACCACATCGATTAGAGGCTTGCCGAGTCCCTATTTGTGTAGCGCTTTGTGAACGGGACCGAAACCAACTTGTTGGTTGCGCCCCCGATCAGGGCGCGTAGAGGACCATGACTCCCGTGTCTCTCGGGGTTGTTAGCCGAGAGATCAACACAACAGTTGTTGGTGCTCTCCGCACCACCATGCACCTCCGACAGCCGAAGCAAGATGGAAGTCATCAATCTCTCTCTCTCTCTCTGAGATCGTCACCAGTCTATCTCTTTGAAGCTTTAAACAAACAACAAAGGAACCGTGGCCGCCATACTTAGGGATGGCAACGGGGCCATTCTCCGTCGGGGAGTAGCGGACCATCCCCATCCCCGTGACAAAAAAAATCCCCATCCCCGTTGTCGGGTACTATTCTTCCCCGTTCCCCGTCCCTGTCGGGTTATCGGGGCCCCATCCCCGTCATCGGTACTGCCATTTCTAGATTTCAGCTACCGCAAAGAGAAATTTCTCAAGCTATGAATTCAAGGATACACTCATCCAGACTGTCATACACATACATGAAAGAGATTCATCCAGACTGTCATACACTCATCCAGACTGCCATACACATCCATGACACCCATGAAAGAGATTCCATGACGTATATAAAACCTCTGGCCATTGGAGGAGGCGCGCGCGGCCGGCCGGAGGAGGAGGCGCTCGCGCTGGCCGGTGGCGGCGGCTTCAGTGTCGGGCTGTTGGGGAGGAGGAGGAGTCGGCGTCGGCGAGGCGGGGTCGGCTTCGGTGGTGGCGCCGAGGAGGCGCGTCGGCGCGCCGTTGGGGAGGAGGAGTCGCGGCGGAGGCCGGCCTGGCGGAGGCGGGTCGACTTTGGCGGCGGCGAGAGAGGCGCGCCGGCGGCTCAGCCAGCCGTCGGGGAGGAGGAGGAGGAGTCGGCGTCGGCGGAGGCGGGGTAGGAGGAGGCGGGGTCGGCGGAGGCCGGCCTGCTGTCGCAAGGCCGGCGGAGGAGGCGCTGGCTCTGGGCTGATCGATGGGGCGGCAGAGGCGTCGCGAGGCCGAGGCGAAGACCGGTGGAGGAGGCGCTGCAGCCGGCAGCTCACTCGGCTCTACCGGGAGACTGATGGGGCGGCGGCTGGGAAGGAAATGGATGGGAAATGGGAGTATGTAACTAGGGTTATGCACTTATGCTTATGCACAGCTTAGGGTTGGGGAACAATGGTTGGGTTGGGCTATGAACTTATGAAGTATTGGGGGCCCATCGGGGAACGGGGATGGGGAGCAGGGGAATAGCCCCGTCCCCGCCAAACCCGATGGGGAATGTTTTTTTTATATTACTATCCCCGTGGGGAATAAAGTAGTCTCAAACCCGCCCCCTAATAGATGAATTCCCCATCGGGGAATGAGGAATGTGCCCTATTGCCATCCCTAGCCATACTCGCGTGGTTGTAAATTAATATAGAATTAAGTTCGAATTGAATTTCAAATTGAATTGATCTTTTTCTTAAGAAAAAATGATTTGGATTGATTGGGATATAGAAGACAACATTAATCCTCCTTCGCAGGGCTCACGCCATGGCCTTCTGTGCCGCACCCCATCGGCCATCACATCATCGATGTGGCAGTGTCCACCACCGGGACCTCCGACTAACGCCTGCAGCGCAGCGAGTCTCGTTCTATTTTGTTGACGGGTACCAATGGAGGAGAGAAGGTTGGTTACCAGGGTGGGTTTGAAAGAGAATGTGGATTAGTAGGGAAGTTAATGAGATGGGATGCTTCAAAGATTATTGTTACCAGGTGGCAAAGTTTAGAGAATGATTCAAATTTCTTACAGGATTTTTCTCCCCCTGGCACCCGCCGAGGACCTGACTTGTTCCATGTGACTGACTATCGTAGTACGGCGTGTTGGTTGGGCCGTAAGACGGTGGGGTTCGTGCGCGCGGCCAGCGGATGGGCTCGAGTTTCTCGGCCGAGATGCGGAGAGGGCTCTGCACCTCCCTGTCCTATAACAAAATAGTAAGGGGCTGGGAGGGCGTTGGGCCTCTCGGCCGGCATCCCAAAAACGATCGCCTGGTCCACGAGGGATGGATGGGTATAACTGTAATTTGGTCTTACCACCGTTCATACGCCCTAACCGAGGCCTATAAAATGCAGAGCCGCCTCCTTCTCATCCACTACATTCGGCGCCGCCGTACAATTTCTTCCTCCACGTTTCATATCGTTCCTATGCGTAAATTTGATCTCGTTTTCTGTTTTGGTTTCTCTGTGATCCGCCCCCTTGGGGGAACTCTTCCCGTTTAAGATCTCTCGCTCGGGACGCCATTGAGCGGATCCGAATCTTGCTTTTCTGAAGAGATGCAAGATCATACCCGAGGGCCTCTGGACACGCGGCTTCTTGCAGTAGATTCACGCATTTTCTCGTAGGTCTAACTATTCCCATCTCTTTTGGAATCCGGACTGATAATGAGATCTCATCTTCTAATTTCCCTCTTTCGCTCTTTTTTGGCCAAAAAAAAAATGTTTGTTTCAGTTCCAGTTTCATTTTCTCTGATTGAGTTTGGCATTGCAATTTGGGGCAACCGATTTGTGGCTTGATGATGACTACTCTTGCTTTAACCACACCGAATGAAGTTCGGAGGAAGCGTGCTTTTTCCCTGTCACTACGTTATGCTCCCCTCTCTCGGCGATTCCTTGTGACATCTCTTCCTCATGCAGAAGAATTAAATCTTGTTCTTTTACAAGAGATTGAGATGGAAGGATTCGGCGAGGTCGTTGAGTATAGTAGAGGAAGGGGTAAGGCCTCTTCCCATGGCTCCTCACTTGTTGAAAACTTTGGCCTTTTCTGAGAGCCTTAAAGCTATCGGTTTTCTTTGATGGTCAAAACCGCAGAACGGAAAGATTTTCCGAGTAGAAATGGCATAAGGCATTATGGCCTGCCGAATTTTAGCGACACATCTTTATTTCGAAGGACCTTCAGAACAAGAACGATGTGCGGTTCTTGCGGCAGATATGGCAAAAAAAAAAAATCCACTACACAGGACAGTCAATGAATCGAGGGAATAACCACTGATAATTTTCCAACGAAAATAACAAGGAAATCAAAGGATCGCAGCGAATATCTGAGAAGCTAGATTAGGTTTATTGCCATGGCGGTTTGATCTTAGTCAAAGCTTGGCGCAGCATCAGTCTCTGCGGCTAAACCTGGCTTGCCACGACCTAAGGCCCAACTCGACCCGAATTTGACTCGGTCCAAGCCTAAGCTTCCTGAGCTCTTTCGTCTACAGTATAGTCAAAGTCCAACCTGGGCTGTATCTAGCCTAACCACCTAAGCCCAATCTAAAACAACCGGAGTGTTGCTGAGAAGGCTAAAGCTTGAGATGTTGATGCAATTCTGGGATGCCACCAATGATTCTAAGAGGGGTGAACCTAACAGATCAATGGTAAAATGGGTTGGAGCAATTGTCGAAGACATCAAGACTATGGCAGCTAGCTTTGACAATGTTTCTTTTGTTTTTTTTTTTGTTAATCGATGGCGTAATGGGGCAGCTCACGTGCATGCTAGATCGGCCAACCAGATTTCTGGTTCGGTTTGGATGTATGAAGTCCTGGAGTTAATTCGGGCTTTTCTGTGTAACGATCAAATGAGTTAATGAAATGCTGCCTATTCCCCCACCCCAACCACCCCCCAAAAAAAAACAACCATGCTATGTAAGCTGTAGAAGGGAAGGGAAGCCGTATCTTTCTCAAACAATCATTTTTACACATGAATCATCTTTACACATGAACAAGACAAAGTAACTATGAGAAAGGGATGAAGGAGTGGGAATATTATAAGTTTGGTATGAATTTTAGAGACAACTTGTTAGAAACAGTTTATTGGAGGTATCGTCTCTAAATCTGAAGTGAGAATATTATAAGTTTGGTAGGAACGTTAGCGATAACCTGCTAGAAATAGCTTATTGGAGGTGTTATCTTTAAATCTGTCTTTCGGTGACGTGAAGTTAATATAACAAAATTAGAGATGGCACCGTTGAAGATGCCCTTAGCTCTACAGAGGGATGCAACTTGTGAATGTATATGGTCGCTATTGGTTCAACACTTAGATACGTTGTGCAAAGCGTTAGCTCGGTCTCTAGAGAAGATATGGACTCCATGTATTAACACCAAAAGTATCTGGTCTTCTGAGTTGCTATGCTTCTGACATTGACGTGGGTCATTTCTCAAACCAAAATTTCTCGCTGGTAGGATCAACTTGCTACTCCCGGCCGTCAATGGGTACATGACACGATGACTGGAAAGAAAATATCCCGAGGGGAAGAAAGAACTGATGTTTCGACTCTTGACGGTCGAGTAAAACGAAATGCTTCGACACTGATGTTTCCTCCATCCTTTGGCAACGTGAAGCATGACAATTGACAGCGCTCACCATTGCGATGTGCAAGTGCAACTGCCAACTGACGGCAATTACTACGGCGGCACCCTCCTTTCCCACCAAGCGATCAGTTCAAACTACCGGTTGTTTTTTCTCCCGTGTACTACATACTCTTGAGTCTGGGAGCAGGAGAACGCGACAGCGTTCAAATCATGCCTTCCAGTACACCAAAGTTTTCTGAACTATCGTTGGGACTACAGTCTTCATAGTACCCCATAATTAGATCATCTGGCAGTGTGTAATGTGTTCCTGTACTCTAAAGCGAAGTACGAAGTTCCAAACAAAAAAAGGGGCACAACGAACAAATGTACAAGCAGCACAAATCGTGAGCTCTGTTTTGCCTCCCAGCTCTTCGTTGTTCACGGGTCATCTTTGTTTCCAATCTTTTCCTCCGGCTGCCACATCGCATCCATTTACTACCGTCAGCCGAGGTCGATCGCTCGATTCGACCCGACCGGCCAACCCGTGATGGTGCATGACACGCACGGTCCTCTCGGCAGTTGATCGATGCCCCTCACTGCCGCGTGTGCGTTCGTTCGAGGGGACGCACCGGCGTGTCTGACCCGTTCGTTGGCGGAGCGAGTTAAGCCTTGCCGGCTCGATCGTCGCATGTCTTTGGTGGGTTTTTGACGGCCACGTAGGTGCACGGCTCGATCTCTCCGGTACGTACGTACACGGTGTGCGGCGTGCCGGATATTGTGATGCCCGCCACCGCGTGCGCGCGCGCGCGGGCAGGCGTTGGACACGGCAAAAACGCTTCTGCCGCATGGGGAGAGGCTCCGCGGATCGATTTGCTAGGCTACGCGCGGCGGACGGTGGAGCGGAGAGCTGGACGAGAGGCGGTTCGTTGGGACGGAGTACGAACGATCGAGCTCATCATCGCCTGTTTGTACGCGCGTGCTGGTATTTCGTGCTACATTATCGCCTGCGAATCTGTGGCATTTGCTTTCTCTGCAGTACTAGTACGAGCACACATTTTCCATCTACACAGGTTGTTTCGATTGATGAATAATAGGGACATACTTTAATGCGGGTGAAGAAAATATCCGTGCAAGGGATAACGCATTGACGAGTGACGAAGAAAATAATAGTACTAGCCTGATGCATCTCCCGCGCGCTGCTCCATCGATATTGAACAAATATTCATAGCGACATGAAACCAACTAGTAATAAACATAAAGTGATGATAAGATAGCTAGCTTCCTGCTAAAGCATGCAAATTAAGAAAAGGTCAAACACGATCGAAAGAAATCATGAGATCTCGTCACTTTTAGATCCATATTAGACTCTTTCAATCTCAAGACACATTTGCATGTCCACATATCATGATTAAAGGTTTCATAGGATTTATTTCCCAAACCCGATTCACGCAGAATAATGGAAGAGAAAGGAATGAAGATGAGTTGTGCAAAAATGCACATGTATTCGGTCCTGTGGGGATCATGTAGATATGATCCTAATCTTAGTATGTTGAACAATTCGCAATAGCGTCGAGGTGTTGGGAGAAACCTCGCTTTCGTGAAGTTCTGTCCGCTGTGCAGTCCGAGGCGGCCGACCGGCCGTGTTGGGCTGTTTTGCAAGTGTGAGGTCGGCGGTCCGACCGCCAGGAGGCGGTCCGACCGCCACAGGTGGCGGTCGACCACCACCGCTGAGCGGTCGACCGCCATGAAAGTGGCTTTTGATTTTTGAGTGGGCCAAAAATAGAGGGTGTAGGCAAGAGTTGAGGTTCTCACCGCTCTTGGGCCCATAATTTTTGAGCCTCCAGCAAAGTTCTATTGGTTTGAAATTTCCACAGAGGTTGTGGATTTCAAGTGGAATTTGGCTAAGTCATGGATCGACGGCCGATCGGTAAGAGTGCGGTCGGGACGCCTTGTGGCGTCCGACGGTTTTGACTTGTTCGCCGCCCGCGTGGCGCGATGTGTGTTTGTTAGGTCAAGTTCATGTTTAGGATTGGTTTTTGCGAAGGTTTGGCCGTCAAGGGTTTTCTTAATTATTTGGAGTTTAATTCCCCGGTTGTGGTTGCTTGGAGAATTTGTTGTGTCCTGACCTTCTTTGTTGGTTGGTGGTTTGACGGCCCACTATGGTTTCAGTTTTGGATATTGGCGCGACCATCGGGCTAACCCGGGGGTTGGCCTCACATGGCCTTGTCCAAGCACTCCGGCGCCTTTCGGCCGCGGACCTTTCCGTGTGTTCCCCGGACCCC
The DNA here is from genome assembly GCA_036346255.1 of Ampelocalamus luodianensis. NCBI lineage: Eukaryota > Viridiplantae > Streptophyta > Magnoliopsida > Poales > Poaceae > Ampelocalamus > Ampelocalamus luodianensis. Next base: position 24,700,417 of record CM070621.1, read on the forward strand.
GGTGCTTATACGGCACCCACGTTCCCTGCCGGGAAATGCTTTTAAAATTCTTTTGGTTACCACGTCATCTTGGTGTTATCTGATTTTTAAATTCAGCAAAATTGGATATCATAAGTTCTTAATTTTAAATTAGAAGTAAAATAAAAAAATTTTAACTAATAAAATAAGTGGAATCTCAAATTTAAAAAAAATTTTAAATGACAAAAAATGGACTCTAAATAAAATCTAAAGTTAAGAAAGTAACAGGCGGTTCGTTGGGACGGAGTACGAACGATCGAGCTCATCATCGCCTGTTTGTACGCGCGTGCTGGTATTTCGTGCTACATTATCGCCTGCGAATCTGTGGCATTTGCTTTCTCTGCAGTACTAGTACGAGCACACATTTTCCATCTACACAGGTTGTTTCGATTGATGAATAATAGGGACATACTTTAATGCGGGTGAAGAAAATATCCGTGCAAGGGATAACGCATTGACGAGTGACGAAGAAAATAATAGTACTAGCCTGATGCATCTCCCGCGCGCTGCTCCATCGATATTGAACAAATATTCATAGCGACATGAAACCAACTAGTAATAAATATAAAGTGATGATAAGATAGCTAGCTTCCTGCTAAAGCATGCAAATTAAGAAAAGGTCAAACACGATCGAAAGAAATCATGAGATCTCATCACTTTTAGATCCATATTAGACTCTTTCAATCTCAAGACACATTTGCATGTCCACATATCATGATTAAAGGTTTCATAGGATTTATTTCCCAAACCCGATTCACGCAGAATAATGGAAGAGAAAGGAATGAAGATGAGTTGTGCAAAAAATGCACATGTATCTGGTCCTGTGGGGATCATGTAGATATGATCCTAATCTTAGTATGTTGAACAATTCGCAATAGCGTCGAGGTGTTGGGAGAAACCCTCGTTTTCGGTGAAGTTCCTGTGCTGTCAGGTCTGAGGCGGTCAGACCGGTCGTGTTGGGCTGTTTTGCAAGTGTGAGGCTGGCGGTCTGACCGGCCAGGGAGGCGGTCCGACCGGCCAGTGTGGCGGTCTGACCAGCTACCGTTGAGCGGTCAGACTGGCCATGAAAGTGGCTTTTGATTTTTGAGCTGGGCCAAAAATAGAGGGTGTAGGCAAGAGTTGAGGTTCTACTGCTCTTGGGCCCATAATTTTTTGAGCCTCCAGGCAAAAGTTCTATTGGTTTGAAATTTCCACAGAGGTTGTGGATTTCCAAGCTGGAATTTGGCTAAGTCATGGACTGACGGTCAGATCGGTAAGGGGTGCGGTCAGACCGGCCTTGGTGGCGGTCTGACCGGTTTTGACTTGGTTCGTCGTCCCGCGTGGCGGCGATGTGTGTTTGTTAGGTCAAGTTCATGTTTATCAGTGCATATGTGTTGCATGATGCATGTTTTGGCTAACGTGGGTCAAGTTGTGAATAATTTGTTCTCGAATTCGTGTTTGCTTGTCTATTGCTGTGCAGGTGGCTTGCAGGTCTATGACGGTCAACGGCGAGGTGGATCGGGACTAAGCTTGGAGAGCTGAGGTTCAGAACGATCAAGGATGCCGGGTGAGGTCAGAGGACTCAAGCGGGGCGCAGAATGGACATGGATGACCGAACAGGCGGTTCGGTCGCATCGCTGGATCAGCGGCGCGGAGTCGTTACAAGTGCTCGGTGGTCTGGTGGGATCCGGACGGAGGAGACTTGACGACATGGAGTCGTTGATCAACCTACACGTGGCGAAGCAGGCGATTGCTTCACCAGGATTGGACTTGGTTTTTTGGAGAAAGATCGAGACAGGGGTATTTTGGTAATTTCACCAAATACCGCCTTTGTGACTTTTGGCTAAACCGCGGCGCGAGTCGGCGCATGGTGAAGCGGTTTAGGTCAATCGATGATGAAGACGGCGCTTTAAAATACGTGCGTGTGTTAACCCATTGTGTGTTAGGGTTTAATGGATGCCCTAATGGAATATTCCCTAGAATCTAGCCTCCACTATAAATAGAGGAGGGTGCTGGCCAGCACCTCTCTAACCAACTCATTTGATAGCCCTATTTTGTGTTTTAGGGTTTTGGGGAGAAAGGTGGAGAGTTAGGGTTCTAGGGATGGATTGAGTGTGTGCTCTTGGATAGAGCTTTGTCCTCCATGTTGGAGTGGCGGTAAACCAACAATCATCCATCTTAAATCAATCCAATCAGATTTCTTGAGATGAGTATCTTTGTTTTCATCCTCCCTATTTGATGATTTTGAGGTTTTCTTTGATCCGCGAGTTTTTGCTTGATTTCCTTTCTTGATCTAGCTTGCTATGACATGTAGGAACACATCTAGAATCATCTTGATCATCAATCACCCACGAGCAAGTCTTTAGATCATAATTTGATTTTGACTCGGTTTTGGAACACCCTTCGTTCAAACTGAAAAAGATAGGAACTTTGGCAAGGATCTTCACGATCGTCGTATGGAATAGGTTCCTGACATCCTTAGAAAGGTGTGTCTCAAGTTTCGTGAAGTTTGGAGTTGTAGATCAAAAGTTGGATCAATTTTTGATTTCGAAATCGCGCTGAAATTCTGTTTCTGGGCTGATTTTACTGTAGCCCCGAGTACCGAGTACTGTAGCTACGAGTACTGTAGCACCGAGTACTATTTATTCGAGCTCTATTCTTCATCGAGTACTGTTCATCGAGTACTGTAACATCGAGTTATATTCATTCCGAGTGCTAGCTACGGGTACTGTAGCATAGAGTACTATTCATTTCGAGTTCTTGCTATGAGTACTGTAGCATGACACTGTAGCATCGAGTACTATTCTTTCGAGTACTGTTCATCTTCGAGTACAAGACACGAGTACTGTTCACCGACCACTGCAGCTTCGAGTACTATTCGTTCGAGTACTGTTCATCAGACTGTCTTCTTGTGTTTGTGGTCGTTTCTTTTAAGGTTTTGATTGGATTCAATACAAGTCTTCCGTTGTGTTTGATTGATTGATCTTCATAACTTTCATAGCTATTGGAGTGAGATTCGTATTGAATTTAATTTGAGAGAAAAAGAGTTTGTGCTCCTATTCACTCCCCCTCTAGTCGTCTTTTCGGTCCAACAGGTCCTCTAGCCGTTGTTTTCGGCGCTATAAGTTGGAATATGACGTAACATGTTGACTAGTTCTCTTTTCCGAAAAGCATGAAAGGAACACACTTGGCTCTTCAATGCCTGACAGATGTGTATCAGTATATATTGCCTCCGCGCTCAGCAACTTGTTTTATCGGAACCAAACAAACAAGTAGGCCAATCATTCACATAGATCAACTCTTACACTTGCATGCCACCATGATCCTCCTGCTACTCCTGCTCTTCTCCAGCCTACACCTCTCCACGACTGCCATCGACACCCTCACTCTAGGCCAATCTCTTCCATGGAACCAGACGCTGGTCTCCAAGAACGGCACCTTCGAGCTCGGCCTCTTCTCCCCTGGCAACTCCACGAAGCACTACATAGGCATCTGGTACAAGAAGATCTCCAAGCAAACGGTCGTTTGGGTGGCGAACCGGGAGAACCCGATCCTTAAACCGTCAACCTCTCGCTTCATGCTAAGCATCCACGGCGAGCTGCTGCTGCTCACGACGCCGTCGAACACCTTGCTGTGGTCGTCCAACGCGTCCTCCAAGTCTCCTCCGCGCACCACCGTCGCCACGCTCCAGGACGACGGCAACCTCGTGGTGCGGAGCAACACGACGTCGTCCCAGGTGACGTGGCAGAGCTTCGACCACCCCACGAACACTTGGCTCCCCGGAGCCAGGCTCGGCTACGACAGGGTCCAAGGCGTCCACAGCTTCCTCACGTCGTGGGCGGACTCCGAGAACCCGGCCCCCGGCACGTTCTCCATGGAGATCGACGCGCGCGGGCAGCCCAAGTTCGACTTGCTCGCGGGCGGCGCGCACCAGTACTGGACGACCGGCCTGTGGGACGGCGAGATCTTCGCGAACGTGCCGGAGATGCGGTCGGGCTACTTCACCGGCATCCCCTACGCACCGAACGCCAGCGTCAACTTCTTCAGCTACCGGGACCGGATTCGGATGGGCGTCGGCAACTTCATGCTGGACGTCAACGGGCAGATGCGGCGGCGGCAGTGGAGCGAGCCCACGGGGGACTGGATACTCTTCTGCTCGGAGCCCCACGATGCCTGCGACGTCTACGGCTCGTGCGGGCCCTTCGGGGTGTGCAGCAACACCACCAGCCCCCCGTGCCAGTGCACCGCCGGCTTCGTGCCGCGGTCGGAGGAGGAGTGGAGCTTGGGGAACACCGCCTCCGGCTGCGAGAGGCGGAGCCTACTGGAGTGTCCCAGAGACGGGTTCCTGAAGCTGCCGTACACCGTGCAGCTTCCGAATGGCTCGGCAGAGGCGGCCGGAGTTAGGAGCGACAGGGACTGTGAGCGCTCTTGCTTGAAAGATTGCTCCTGCACTGCCTACGCCTACGATGGAACCAAGTGCTCGGTGTGGAAGGGCGAGCTCGTCAACCTGAGGACCTTGACGAATGATCAAGGTGATCATGGCCTCGCAGGAGCTGTTCTTCACCTGCGTGTCGCCCACTCGGAGGTGCCGTCGTCTAAGCCGGCGCATTCGTGGAGGAAATCAATGGTGATCCTTTGGAGCGTCGTTGGGACCGTGGTGTTACTCTTGGCAAGTCTTGTGATCGTGGTGGCGGCGGTGGTGGTGACGTTGCGGATGCGGCGGGGGAAGGGGAAGGTGACGGCGGTGCAGGGCTCGCTGCTGCTGTTTGACTACCAGGCCGTGAAGACCGCGACGAGGGACTTCTCGGAGAAGCTCGGGAGCGGGAGCTTCGGCTCGGTGTTCAAGGGCGCGCTCCCGGACGCGACGCCCGTGGCCGTCAAGAAGCTCGACGGCTTCCGGCAGGGCGAGAAGCAGTTCCGAGCCGAGGTGGTCACCCTCGGCATGATCCACCACATCAACCTCGTCCGCCTCCGCGGCTTCTGCTCCGAGGGAAACAAGAGGGCACTCGTGTACGATTACATGGCCAATGGCTCGTTGGACACGTACCTGTTCAAGAGCAGGTCGGACTCTAAGAAGGTCTTGAGTTGGAGCCAACGGCATAGCATCGCGCTTGGCGTGGCCAGGGGCTTGGCTTACTTGCACGAGAAGTGCCGCGAGTGCATCATACACTGCGACATCAAGCCGGAGAACATCCTCCTCGACGAGGAGCTGGGCGCGAAACTCGCGGACTTCGGCATGGCCAAGCTCGTCGGCCACGACTTCAGCCGCGTCCTGACCACCATGCGGGGCACGCTCGGGTACCTCGCTCCGGAGTGGCTCTCGGGCGCGCCGGTCACCGCGAAGGCCGACGTGTACAGCTTCGGCCTCCTGCTGTTTGAGCTCGTCTCGGGCCGGCGGAACAACGACTCGTCGTCAGAGGGAGGCTCCGGGGTGTACTTCCCGGTGCATGCGGCGGTCAGGTTGCGTGAAGGCGACGTGGTCGGGCTGCTGGACGAGAGGCTGGCCAAGGATGCCGACGTGGAGGAGCTCGAGAGGGTCTGTAAGGTGGCCTGCTGGTGCATCCAGGACGAGGAAGGCGACCGGCCAACGATGGGGCTCGTCGTGCAGCAGCTGGAAGGCGTAGCCGATGTCGGGTTGCCGCCGATCCCTTCGCGGCTTCACACGTTGGCAACTGAGAACGCATGTGTCGGTGGGGGTGCAGAGGATGAACTCTGCTAAAAGAACACCAGCAAATTAGCAACAGAAGTGTAGAAGTGAAAATTCTCGGGGAGAGCCACATCCTACAGCAAAACTGAAGACAGCTGTAGTTTCAGGTTTTCAGCATAGTTTCAGATCATGAAAGTTTGACGTGGTGCTCTGGAAGTATAGCCAGTATCCTGGCCGAAGTTTGGTACTGTAATACAACTGTGGTTCTGAAAGTTTATTTGCGTCGTCTGTGTTCTGTAAATGCCTGAATTGGGATCAAACTAGTACCTTGCTCCATTTTGTTGTTCCTATCATTATTTGGTCCATTCTTGCAACAGTTGCACCTTTGGTTGGGCAATCCAGTAATCTGCCACGCTGGTTCATCACCCATTACCCTCAACATTTTCTTTTCAAAACATCTTATTGTCAAAATTGCATTTCCACTCATTCACACTAACTTAAGCTCTGTTCTGTACAATTTTAAGATGGAAACCTTTTCTAACAACTAAAAAGAATACTGGAAGCACACACCTAGACCTAATGAACAAACTGTACAGATTAACAGCTAGATACAACCCCCAAAAGAATGAATGAAATCACTACAGAATTACAAGAACCAACACATCAGGATATACACTTCACAGGTAAAGATGAAGCTGCTGCTGTCGAGTAAAGAGCCTTAAGTACAGAAATGAACTTCACAAGTGTTTCTTCAGAAAACCACTTAAGTTTCCAAGTATGTATTTGCGTAAATTTCATCTGATTGCTTGTTCTGCGAATTTCTAATGCTACCGCAAAATCTTCCTTCATGCATATCATTGTCTGAAACCAATGTCAAGCATTTCTTGTCACGATGATCCACAACCTAAATACAGGAAATGCAGTGGAAAGTTGGAAATGTTTAATAAATGATATCAACTTTTTATTATGACGAGGCAACTAATTAGCTAGTGCTACAATATGCATCACAGCTCTCTGTTTAATTAAAGAGGGGATTGCCTGTTAGAAATAAGTTAGTATGATAAGAACTACATTAAAATTTAAGTTTACAGACAAGGGTTAAACCTGGGCATAAGATGACAGCTATATCAAAGTCGCACTGTTCTATTTTTCCTTTTGGGTAGCAGCAGGCTCGCAACCAGTTTCAGATAACTAATTTTTACTTAGCACTGCCAGTGACGTAACTCCAAAATTTGTCGCCCTTGATGTACTGTCTTAACATGTGATTCGCTTATAGGGTAATGTCCTCCAAAGCTTTTTCTTAGATCACAAATTTCAGATTTTCCCCCATCATCAATGTGTTCTATAAGACTAGATACCCACCATATGGTACGCAGGATGGCAAAGAACTCAAATGCTTGCTTATTGCTCCACATTTTTTTCCCCTCAAACTAACAGATTAGGTACAGTAGCAACAGAGACATCAGTTAATTATATCATTTATTTGAGTTATAAGGCTTATACTAAAACCCTGGCAATATGCAGTACATATAAATATAATATGTATTCTGAGGAAAAGGTCATTAAGGTTCACCAATATGAAGAATAATCAACACCTACCTTATTTGGAACAAAAAATGGGCACTTCCAGCTTAGTGCTGAGCTTGCTTTATGTCTGCTCAATTATGTGCATACAAAAGATTAAGAATACATAAAGCTATACTAATGTTCTTTTCACAATAGTGAACAAAAAAGCAAGTAACTTTTTTTTGCGAGGGAACTATCTTTTGGAGCAAACAGTTTTATGAAAATAAAATTCTTGCCATTTATCATGTAAAGTAAACTAGATAGATTGGAAATGTTAAAAGTCAAGCACAACTTACCACTTCTTGAATACTGATGATAGAACAACATTCATCGAGAGAAAAATATGGAGGATTTGAATCATCAGGGAGGCAACCAAACTGATGTAGGTCCTCAATGCACACAAATATTGATCCTTCAGTAACTATGAGAGATCTCATAACCAGGGATTCATCTGAAAAAGAGAAATGAACACTAATTAGGCAATTTCCAAGTAAAAGCAATCAAATAATGAAGAAAGGTGCAGTACAAAAAGGACTTGAGTAATAAATATTTGACACATTCAAAGGCCTTACGTAGTCCTCTTCTGGGGCAAAACTAAGAGCTCCTACGGATTGCATGTCTAGTCCTGGTTTTCGTTGTACCAAAATCGGATTATGACATCAGGGTGGGATGAAAATTAAATGAATCATGTTATATCTCGACCCTAGATTTTAGTAGGTGCCTTTTCCCATCGGTCCATGCTGATTCTTGAGAAACGTTTAGTCCGTTTTTCACCGTTGGTTCCCGTTCTTCGCCCACCAATTGGGTCCATGTTCTTTAAATTTCGCGATTAGTCAATTGGGTCCCCCAAACTTTCATCTCGGCTTCAATTGGGTCCCCTCTGGAAAATACCATGATGGATTCAACAAACTGGGCACACCACAACAACAAAACATTGCTGACATGGCATAAATCGGCAGCAATAGATGGATGACGTGGCATGCCAACAAGTGCCATATGTCATGCCAGATGCTACACCATCAATATTTGGTGATGTGGCATGCCACTATATCAAATCATTTACAGAATTTAACACAGTGGACCCGATTAAAGCCAAAATGAAGGTCTAGGAACCCAGTTGACAAAATTGAAGAATGGGGACAGCTGAAGTTTCAAGTAAAGAATGGATGGATCAAAAATGAAATTTACCTTGTAACCATGGATCAAAATCCCGGCCGGTAACCGCTAACCGGCGGGTCTCCAGGATCCAAAATCCCGGCCGGGATTCCTGGGTTTTTCAAATTCAAATTTCAAATTTCGAAATTCGGCTGATTTTTAAGCAAATGCAAACGAAATTCGTCCGAAAGAAACCCGGTTACCGGTACCGCCCCCTGCCCGGGAAATCCTCCGGTACCGGTTATGTGAACCCTGCTTGTAACTATCTAATAATGAAGATTTGAACAAGGTAACCTTAGGTTTCTTAGAGGTCAAACTAGGTAATCCAGCAGATCTAGTAATATCTACCTTGCAAACTGACATATTCATGCCATGTTTCTTAAAAGTCAACCAATAATCATCATAACTTCAGCTCAATGGCTGCATATTACTCCCTCCTTTCTTTTTTTACTTGTCGTTTTATAATGCATGCAGTCAACATTTTTAAATCTTTTGACTACAAATATACACACAAGTCTCTTAGATTTGGCACATAAAAATTGTACTAGTAGATTTGTCATCAAAAGTACTTCCATGTCATTGTATTTTTAATATATTTTTTCAAACATATAATCAGAAAAAATAATGGTTAAACGAGTGTATGGGAGACCATGTCGAGTCCAAAACGACAAGTAAAAAAGAACATATGTAATATATTTCATCATGGCCTTGACGAATTGATTCCTAACTCCCAGCATAGAATTGAATTCTCAGAGTCACCCTAGAGATTATGCTACAGAATAAAGTTTCAGACTGCGACATTGAAAGCAAGACAGGAAATACTGTGTGCATTCTGAACATAGACATGTAAAAACACAAAGCATACACAGAATATCGCAATGATTGCACAATATAGAGTTCGTGTATGGTTCATTAGCATACTGTCATATATGTCTGAATGCTATTTTAAACAATAAGCACTAACAAGTAACAACATTCATTAAGAAACAATATGACTTGAAAGATTTCTCAACTAATGATAATACAGATAGAACTTTTGGATGAACAAGCCACTACTTAAATAGTAATCATTTGATAGTAATTGACTACTTAATTAACTAACAGACATCATTTGATAGTAATTGACTCCCCTTAATTAACTAACAGACGATGGACTATTTGAGATGGCTTAATGTTAACCTTAAAGCTACTATAAACCTAAGCCCACCCAAACATGGCTTTAGTAATATGGCTCCTTTGGTAAGGATAAGATTTGTATCAATCCCCTCACACCGTCATACCTAGCGTATCAGAGAATCCTACTTTGCAAGGCTTCAAGGAAAAAGCTATGACTCCCCCGAACAGACTCTAAGACCATCAGACTTCAAAGAATGAAGAGAGTTATAATCTAGATTCCATTAACAAAATAGAGTAATGTTTCATCAGCCAAACAACGCTACCTTCAGCATTATTCTTCCAGAACATCAACATGGAGTAGAGAAATATTCCCATCTTCAAACTTGTACATATATATTTCTCGAGCAATTTAACTTGGAACTTCTCCCAACTGCCATTTAAATTACAAAACTAAGTATAATCAGAAAAATGAAATAAAACTTGCAATAAACAAAAAATGTTTTCTTTATTTAGCTACAAATGAAGATCGCTTGCTCATGGGGAAAAACAGAAAGGTAAATAGACTGCTAAATAGACCACACCTTTGGAAAGATATCCCACTGGTCAATTGTGGAAAGTTGGACAGATTTAAGAGCCAAAGTACATCTTGTGCTTCCTTGGAAGTCCGTGTCAAGAATAGATGAGTTGTATTATCTGCCACGTGTACCCTATGATATTGCAAAAACAAAAGTAAGCTCAGATCAGCCAAACAACCATTGCTAAATATTGATATGCTAATAGACCTCACTGCTTGTAGACCCAGCCCAATCAAAACCTTTTCCAGATCTTCCAGCCTATAGCTGCCCAAAACTCTTGGCACAGATTCTGTAAATTAGTTAATATGTAAGAATAAATATTGAAATATTACAATCGAAACGTGAGAAGATCTTCTGTAAAACAATCAACTAGGTAAATTTCCAGTTGCAATAGCCTAACAGAGACGCAATTACACAAAGGAACTAGAAAACAAGCTTTAGACGAAATAAATCAACAATCTGTAGAAAACTAACCTTGTCCATCTTGAGCCATATCAACCAGCAGAACATACAATTTGTTTCGAGAACTTCGCAACAAGGCTACTTCTCTACACAAAGTAGCAAAACACTAGTCAGGGACAGTTTTTTATTAAAAAAAAATCATACATGAAGACAGATTGTCATGAACTCCACTTGATCTATCTGTGATTGCACATCCATGAAAATTCATGTTTGTCAGATTACCAGAACTTAAAGTGGCATTTACGGAACATGTTTGAGAATTAAATGCTACAAAATACAAACAAATGCTGAGAATTAAATACAGCCAACAATTTTCTCCATTCAAGGAGATGTTAGTGCTAACTGCTCATTATGCATCGAAGTACTTTGAATCATGGGGCATATTACTGGAAACAGACACACATCAGTTTCTACGTAAATATCCAAGACAGGCTAAGCATCCCATAGGTGCAAATGCAATTAATGTAGGTGATGCATACACATGGTAAAGACAGCGGTGGAGCAAGGATTCAAGACCTGTGTGGGTCTAACATATAGTTACAAATATGTAGGTGTCTATTTCCTTAGAAGTTCTTTACCGCTGAAGGATTTCTTTGTAAACAATACTAACTTTCGGTGTGTGTTCTTGCAAAGAACTGTTGGTCTGTGGACCTCACATCCCCCAAACGTATATCCGCCACTGGGTACAGACAGTTTCTTCATCTAGACACTTCTCTGTATCAAATTTGTGCACTCCTAAATATCCTACCAGGTGGGTGTCCGGGGAAAAAAAATCCCGGCCGGTTACCGGCGGTAACCGGTCTTACCGGTGGCGACCGGGTGAACAGTAACCGACTGGAAAATTTCAGTTTCAAATTTGAATTTTTAACTGCATAATGCACTTTCTAGGTTGGTTTAGGCCTATTTTGTGCTAAATTACGTATTGTATGAGCTAAATATGTTTGAATTATTGTTTTTTGCCGGTTTGCACTTCATATGAGCTAAATATGTTAGATTACATATTGTATGAGCTAAATATGCTAGATTACGTATTGTATGAGCTAAATATACTAGATTACGTATTGTATTAGCTAAATATGCACTAAATTAAACACTTTCTAATTCAAAATTCGTCAATTCAAAATTCCGGCCAGTTTTTCCGGTTTTTTAAACCGGGTTTTCCGGTTTTCGGGCGGTAACCGGTTTTCAAAAACCCCAGTTCAAAATTCAGTTTCTGAAAAACGGCCGGTTTTTTCCAGGATTTCCGGTAACCGGCCGGTTATCGGTACCGGCCGCCGAACGGGATTTGTCCCAGTAACGGTTTTTGGATCCTTGTGGGTGTCTGATATGCCAATATTGTTGCTTGACTCAAAAAACGAATTAAGAAGGTCCAATACATGGCCTACAGCCCTGTCATGTGTTGCATCATAGACTGTTTTGACATTTTGTATATGTTCTGTAATTATCAATTGGATTGCAAGCTATAAATTTCAACCTACAATTCTCTCTTTGCAAGCACATGAACATACAAAAATGTACTATACAGAGTTATGAGTTTGAATCTAATTGCATGCACTACTGCAAGCATGAAAGGTCAGTTTTCGCCCTGAATAACAGGTTAAGTCCTTTCTTAATCTGCAAATTTACAGGACGAAGTACAGCAATTTTTACCGTGCTGCGTGGATGTTTAGTTTTAAAAATAAACTCTGATAGCAGGCAAATAAGTAACCACATTAATCTGGTATGCTCTAACCATGTCCTTTTAATCTGCAAACTTACATAAAACATATTTGTACTAATACTGTTTACAGACGTTCTACAAAATATGCTTTGACATTGAGCAAGTCATTTTTATAATGATTCAACAGCTGTTCATCAATCAGTCTCTACACATGTAATTCCTGTAATACTTAATCAGGGTTGAACAACATAGGTAAAAAAACTCTCACCTTTGAACTAAACCACTTCCATCTTGAAACATGTATCCACAACGAGCTCCTTTTTCACATATTTCCGACTGTTCATGGTTTGCGACTTCCACATTGAAGAACTCCTCTGTAAGCTTGCATTTGTCAGAACTATTAGAAACTGTCTCGGCACTGATAGATAAGTTATTCTTGTGCAGGACACTTGAATTATGTTTTTCTGAGCTTTGATCCTTGCAAAGAGTACATTTGCTCAGGTCGTATTTCAGATGGCCATTTTCCCTCACTGAAACCCCCTCATCCACCTCTTCTCCATTAGCTTTGAGAAATTCTAGTTTAGCACCATTACGATTCTTGAAAATAGGAAGTATCCTCCTCTTGAACTTCTGCTTACTTTTTCGTCTAACCAAATGGCCTGAATGTTGACTGAGATGTCCATTCCTCTGGTTCCTGTCATGTAACTCCTTAATACCAAACTCTATGGCATCCGAACAGGTTGGGTCATCTTCTGCTGAACTGTCAGACAAACTTTTCTCCCCTGAAAAAACTCCCATCCCATCCTTTTTCTCATGATCACTATCTACACAAGGAATCGAAGCCATCTGACCATTGAGGGCCAAATCCATTTTTGTCTGAATTGCTACGCAATCGTCTTCCGAACTGCATGAACATAAATCACCTGAAGAGTCATCACTGCAGCTGCTACCACTACCAAGAGAACTAACATAATGGAAGTCTCCTGACATCTGCAAAAATTCTTCCTCCAGAAAAAGTCTGCGATGTAGAATGTCCTCCTTGTATTGCGGGGGTGACTGTGGACTAGGATATGCAAAGGATAGACTTGATTCTATCAACTTGCTCATTGCATTAGGTGGTGTTCCATTTGTATGCAAATTTCTGGCACCACCTTCCAACTCAGAAAAAGAATCTGAAAGTGAACTGCCTACTAATTCTAGTGGAGGAAGTTGTTGGAAAGAATTCAAGTGCATCCTTAATTGAGTTTGGTCTGCATTCACTTCATTTGAGGATTCTGTGATTACACCATTAGCACCATTACATGCATCATCTGTGAAAGATAAATCAGATTCCAAAAGGTTTGAGCTGTTTCCAACTTCTGATATCTGTGCCAAGTCAGAGATATTTTTTGGGCTCTTCGAGTGTGATTTCTGCCTTATCTTTTGTTTCATAAACCTTCCATTGCTATTGGTGAAATCAACATAGAGGCTGTCACCTTCTGTGTTCTCCACATTTTCATCCATCCACTCCTTAAATTCACGCAGCCAATCAGTCGATCTTTCTTTCTTCATTAATTCAGCTGTATTTATCAGAGAAGTAATTTTTATGTCATTATCAGCAGCTGCAACTTCGTCCTTCTTAGAGCTGTCACTATCACGGGGGGTGGACTGCTGGTCCAAACCTTCATCAAAAAGACTTCTCTCTTCCTCCACAATGCAGGCAAGTCGGGACATCTTTTTCTACAGTAAATAAAGTGCAAACAGACTATCATTAAAGTAGTCAGATACGGTCAGATTCAGTTGCGTTCAGAATACAAATGAAGGATGCCAGACTCGTGTAAAACTGTTTCAATTTTGCAAAGATGTGTAGATGGTGTTATATTGCATTTCTAGAAACCATATTATCACATGCGGCACCTTCTTAGTTGAATCAAACAAAAACCAAAATCCTGACAATATAAGGAAACCATGTTTCTGCATTGCACGTGAAAAGAATGTGTATTCATGGAACAAAATGCAAGCATGGCAACGATTCACTAAACGGCATTTGTTTGACTTATCCATCCTCTCAGAGAATAATAAGACCAAAAGCCCTAACTGAGGGAACTTGATATTTGGTATGAGACATACTGACATATAATAGATCAACTTGGTGGCAGTTGGTAAAAGAGATACCTACCATCTTTGAATTTGAACTGTCTTGACTGTCTTCATCCTCATGGTCATCTTTGGCAGGAAAATAAAATCCATAACCAGCAGGTTGCTTTTGTCTGCTTGCAAACATTACTTGCTTTTCCCAGTATTCTTGTGTGTTCATACCTTTATCATCCAACTTCAACTGAAGCAGAAAAAGCCATGGAACATAACTGTCATGTTACTCCAATACTGTGGAAGAGGCTACTATGATGCAGAAAACAAAAGGTATGGAGAAAGGAAAAGAGTTCGATATTTGAAATTAACTACTTACATTTTCTGAATTATGGAAAAAACTAAAAACGCGTGCCCGACACCACCGAGCACAACAGATTGGGTTGCCTTCCAACCATAGGTTCTGTAGCAAAGAAAGGCTGCCAAGTATTTCCAACTCTGAGAAAATTGAGATGATATTGTAAGACAGATCCAGGCTCGCAAGTGACTTGAGATTTTCAATCCCATGTACTGTAGATAAAGCATTGTTTCTCAATACAAGTTTAACAATTCGACTGCAAACCTGCAAGAAAGTAACATGTACTCAAACAACAAAAGTAATGGCAAGAAGCACATCCATTTTGCAATGTTTTAAAGTGAATTAAAAAGGTAATGCAATTTACCTCTCTTAAGGACGATATAGAACGCAAATGATTAAATCCAAGATCTAGATTTTGCAACTTTGTACATTTCCACAGATTATCCACCTTTGCAAACCGGTTCTGACTAAGATCAAGGGTTTCAACTGCATGTAACAATTGCAACGACTCATCCATGAGTACCAGACCATTAGAAGCACATGAGACATATGAAAGCCGACTCCATACGGGAGAATCCTTGATATCCATGATTCTACTCGCGAGTACATGCCTAAGAGCATCCTGCAGTAGTGCAAAAATTAACTATTATGAACCTGGACAAGATTTTCACAGGAAGTGCTTAGAAAGGAAGCCTAAATCACAAGAGCCACTCAATGAACGGAAAGATATATGCAACTTCTTCATCTACATAACGTTTTGCTCCTAGCTGAGCTTTTGGTTGGATACCATTGAAGATCCAAGCTGTGGCACGTCCAATCAACTTGCAGCCACCAAACACACAACCAAATACTCCCTCTGTTGAGAAATATAGAGCATATTTTGACTTTGCACAGGATTAAGGAGGTGGTGAAATCGAGAAAGGTATGAAAGAAAATGACTTAGGTACCCCTTATAATTGTCTTGGAAAGATGAGATAGAATGCTTTGTGTGGGTGGTAATGAATAAGTGCAGGTGATAGAGAGAAAATAAATAGGGGCATTTAAGGAAAAGCCTCACTAAATCTACATGCAAGCCTTATATTTCTCAACAAAACTTTTCAAACTATAGCCCTTATATTTCTCAATGGAGGGAGTACTAATGATCTCTGGCTATATGCTCAATTCTAATTCCATAGTCCATTGGCCAACAAAGAACACTATTTATAACAGATGTCGGGATGGCATGCGATAATTGCCAAGGCAAGATGGCACATGGGAGTATGGCATAGATAGATGACTTAACAGCGTTCCCAGATGAATTACACCAGTTCTAGATCACTGTCACTCCCCCAAACCACTAATGCTCTAACTCAGAGGAGCAATAAATTCCATAAAAGCCTTCATAATTAGCAAATGAAGTAGATAAAGATGCATATATCCATTTTCAGCTGCATGCAAATGTATACATGACAAATCTAGCAAGAAATCAAATGGCTGCACAATTTTTTAATCTCACAGCCTAACTAATTATATCATGGGATAAATGCAGCAAGCATAAAAGGGACAACTGTTACAATTGCATTATTGTGATCTAGAGCATGTGCTATAACAAGCATAAAGGTGATCCGAAGCATTGCAAAATACCCCAATTTCTCTAGTACAGAAAAAAACTGATGCGGACTAAATTCTCATCAAATTTTGCCAGAGAAGTGCTCAATTACAACCTAAAGATACTAACAACATTCCCTTAAACCCCATCAGCAAGACTGGAAACATCAGTAAACATAAAAAAAAATCACACTACAAAGGCATCTTAGGCTCTTAGCACTAGGAGAACTGCAAATTTACAAATAAAAATTGTCAGAAACCTGCTGAGTAAATAGAATATCATATTTTAATACATGCACCGGATTGGATCAGATCCTAGGAACATAGCATTAACTGTGGACCATAGTACTGCAGCAAGCAGGCTAAAACTAAACTCGGTTTGCTAGTTGTAAATGAACCAAACAGCAAAGCATCACAGCTCAACATAGTTCATAGTTCAGTACGGGATGATAATTAGCGCGTCAGGTCACCATGCGAATTGCCACAAACAACGAATTACGTAGCTGTATCATCAGAATTAGTGGGAGACATCGTACAAAATCGCACCGTGGAATTGTAGCAGTCAAGCCTCTCGAGGGTGTGGCGGAGGTCGAGCAGGCCCCTGGCGACGGAGGTGGATAGGTCGCAGCCCCGCAGCTCGAGCACGCGCAGGCGCGCGAACGGTAGAAGCGAGAGCGGCGCCGGATCGCGCCCAGGCCCGGCGGCCACGACCTTGAGCGAGGTGAGGAGGCGCAGGATCCGGCGGAGCTGCTCGAGCGCGCGGTGATCACCGAGGTCGGCGACGTAGGCGCGGAGGTAGTCGACGGGCGCTCCCGCGCCGACGGCCTCCAGCTCGCGCAGCGCCTCGAGGCGGGAGGCGACGTAGTGGAGCCCCACGGGGTGGAGGCGTAGGGTGACGGCGCCGTCGAGCAGCGCGCCCGCGTTGCGACCCACGAAGCGGACGAGCAGGTCGAGGTAGCGGTCACCGGTGACCGGCGGCGCCAGCGCCGCGCGGGGAGTTGCCATCGGGATCGGGCTAGGGTTTGGGGGCGGGCCGCCGCATCGGCGAATGGGGGGGGGGGGACGGCGGGGCGGGGCGGGAGAGGGAAGAGGCGGAGATGGAGGAGGAAACGGGCACGTCCGCGCTGCCTGCTATGATTGAGGACACGCGGGCTGTGGGGGGGGGGGGGGGGAACGGAAGGCGACGGGGTGCAAATGTCAAATGTGCAATGCGACGCAACTGCAATTGCAAGCTCACAGTGAGGTGGGAGTAACTAAGGCACGTTTAATAGTTTGTTTTTAGGTTGTTTCTAATAATTTTTATGTTATTTTGAGATGATTTTAAAGACAATTATTCTAATATATTATCTCTTAAGCTGTCTCTTTAAAGCCTCACAAGCATTTAAACTTTATATGAATCAAGTACCTTATTTCACGTGAATAAACGACGATTACGCTCCAACAGCAAAAAAAAAACTTCGTCGCTAGTGCTTTGTTTTGCGTGATACGTCGTGAGATAACGACCTCATTCTCTCTCCTCTTTCACTCTCCTCTACGTCATCAGAAAATCTATGTAAAACAACCTTAAAGACACCCGAAGTGATACTATTGAAGATGCCTTTAACAGTTTTGACTTGGTTTTGGCAAGTTTTTTCGGTGAAAGGCTTGGTTTATCGAGCTAGAAACGGATGGGATCGCACGAGTTGCTTGGGCGATTCGTTGGGTTGGGAGACGAGGAGTTGCGCTCGTGCAGTTTCTGGTGCCTGTGACCCTGTGTTGTGATGTGCGCGTTACGGCTGTGCGCTTTGGCGTTTAACAGTTTTATTTGCTAGTTGCAGGCTGCAGGAGCATTTGTAGCTGGCTTGGCGCTTTATCTGGGGTCTAGCCGCGTGACGCGGGGGTTCCAGTCGCGACGGGCTGGTGAGTGCCTTGAGTGGTGACCGGGAGAGCGCCAGGCCAGCGCCGTCCTCCCTCCCAGGTGCTTCAGCCATGCTTCCTAGACATGTTGTTAAAAGAAAGAAATTCTTACCGGCTTTGAGTCGGTACAATAGCACGCACTCCTCGACCCTCGTGACTTTTGACTGCATTTCCTAGATCCGGCGCTTTCGGTATTTTGGGTGTCGTATTATCTGGTGCACATGACACTGCTGTTAAAGTATCCTTTTCCCGTATAATATGGCATGTTTCACTGCCATGCCAGCGTAAGTGGCGCAGTTACCATCGCCTCGCATGGTTACATTCCATGTTAGGCCAGTCTCAATGGAGAGTTTCATGGCGTTGTTTCCAAGACTGCCATATCATATAAAATGAAATGAAACTCGAATGAAATACTCACTCTCAATGGAGAGTTTCATTCTACAGTTTCATAGGCATTTAATTTCATGACTCAGAGGGAGTTGGTATTCGTGCCAAGAGAGTTTCATCTAGATGAAACCCATTTCTCCTCTCTCTTCTTAAATACACTGCCATGTCATCTAAAATGCCTATGTGGCAACACATTTAATGAGAATGAAACTCCCACTGAGACTGACCTTAGCCCACGTGTTCCCTCCCAGAAATCTGTCAACCCACACGTCAATGCACGTACCATCTCGCATGCCACGTTAACATGTATTGATGAAGTCAAAAATCGTTTCTTTTCCCCCATTTATATATTAAGAGTCGAGTCAAGTTGGTGGTGCACGGTATCCTAGGCAAAGCTGACCATTTTTGGCATGTCCAGCATGAATGTCACTGGGCTGATCCTACCAAATCCTGGCCCCGTGCACTAGATCAGCTTTGGGTCATCGTCGGCCTAGCACCTTTGGGTTGAGCTGCGCCATTCAACTGAAATCCAATGCCAAGTCAGTAGTGGGCGGAGGAGCGGTGCGCCGTACTGCCATCTGCTATGGACTGACGAAACGAGTAGAGCCGAGGAAGGTTGAGCCAGTGGGCACTGGGCAGGGCTCTGGTATGACAAGCGAGACTGGCGGTTGGGGTTGGTCGACAAGCGGGCCGGGCTAGTGGGTTTGGTATGTTGGTCATTTGGTGTGGCCTTTTGGGGCCACCTTTTATTGGATTAAACGAATTTTCAGCGTGATAAAACACATTCAAATTTGAGCCAGTGCTAAACAACATTCGACCGTTTTCTTTTGTTAAAATAGTCGATTTTTTATCCGTTCGATATGCTTTGAGATTTGCACATCTTCTCATCTGATGAATTGGGTCCAAATTTATTATGATTTTTTTCTTCAAAATATAACGGGTTCATCACATTGCCGTATTTTGTTGCTATAGAATTTAATTTTTAGTCTTTGTTTAGTCTTTGTTTTTACTTAATCTCTCAAAGTATATGTTAGATTTTGAATCATGTGAAGGAAATATGAGTTATTAAGACTTTCGAGAATAATTACAGTGATCAAGAACAAAAATTATATAAATAATTTACTATAATTTATGTACAATGAAATTATAAATGAACTAAAATTTGACTGTTTTTGTCCGAGAAAATAGTCGAACCTTGTATAGACGGACCTGAGAATAGGACATGAATACTTCAAATAAACAAGTTCCTACAAAATTTGGATCAAACGAAGTGTGATACATTAACAAGGAGTAACATGGTAAATTTCTCAACAAGAAATTGGTTAAAAAAACACCACGGGACAGTATATGAGAAAAACAATGGCAAACACAAACTCTTCAATGCACGTATCCTCCACGCTAAACGCCACGCAAACTCCTAAGATGGAAGATCATACTTCCTATTATCCTATAACAACATTCTTGTGCCAATATATGTACTCCTAATCGTCTCCTCTTGTACCTGCTGATACATACATGTAATGTAATGATGTAAAAGTTGCAAATGAAGAAACTCCCCCGGAAATGGCAGTGCTGCATGCATTAGCAACCGGTGCTCACGAACAAACACCAACGCCGTTGGGAACTAGCTGCCCGGCCGGCCTCGCAATGGAGAAGGACGCGTCCAGCCATCCTCCCTTCTTGGCGCGCTCGACGTAGCAGCCGAGCTGCTCCCCGGCGTCCGGCACGTCGAGCGCGAGGTCCTCGACGCAGTCGGCCACCCTCTCGAAGCCCTTGATCATCTGGTTCGGCGTGATTAAGCCGCGGCCGTAGCACTCGCTGAGCAGACCCCACAGCCGCTCGTCCTTACCCCGCTTCTCCATGATCGCCACGAGCGCCTTCTTCACCACCTCGTGGTGGAAGAAGGGCATGCCGAGCTCCTTTATGCACCGGCACGCCTCCCGGATGTCCCCGCCGCAGTCGTACTCCTGCAGCAGCCTGCCGATCTTGTCCTTCACCTCGTCCAGCTCCCACCCCGCCTTGCCGCCGCCGCCGCCACCCCAGCACCGCAGGATCCGCTCCGCGGAGAGCTTCGCGCCGAGCAGCGCGCGGGCGTTCTGGAGGGCCAGCATGCCGGTGGAGCCCCCCGCCTTGCCGCCGCCGGCCTCCTCCTCCACTGCCTCTAGGTCCGACGGTGCGATCACCTCATCGACCACTGACCTGGCAAAGAACATGGTCAAATCCTCGACTATGGCGGGATTGTCCAGCGCGGCGTCCTCGGCGGACTCGATCAGGAGGTGGAACCCTGCCACGACGTCCTCTGGCGGCATGCAGAGCGAGGAGAGCAGCACGGAGGCCATCTCTTTCTCGCGGTTCTTCCGGTCCATCGCTGCGGTGATCAGCCTCTTGACGAAGATGGCATTGAAGGAGGAGCAGCACGAGTAGTTCTCGGCCTCCAAGCTGCTCACCACCTCTATGATATCCCCTGTCAAGAAGTACTCCTGTATGATCGACGCGGCCTTCGTCTTGAACTGCCTCACCGCCGTGTGGTCCTCGACGGTCTTCTTCGGCTCGGGACTCAACGGTTTCAGGGACGACGCGCACAGCCATCCCTCCGACGAGGCCTTCAGGATCATGGATTTCAGGAGACACCTCGCATTTGGTACGTCAAGCGTCAAATCGTCAACGGAGTCGATCAAACGGTGGAACCCTTTGGTGATCTGGCTCTCGTTGATGACACCTTCGTCCGAAGCCAACTTGAGGAGGTCCAGGATGAGGCCCTCGGCCGCGCGGCCCCGCTCCATGGCGAGAACGAGAGCACGCTTGACGACGTCATGGTGGAAGAAGGGGATCTTGAGGCCCCTGATGCACCGGCAGGCCTCGGCCCTGTCGCCGGCGGCGAGGTATTCCTCTAGGATGTCGGCGATCTTGGCCTTGGCCTCCTCCACCGTGATACTCTTGCTCCCGCCCCACCTCTGAAGAATGATCTCCCCGTGGTGCGGCACGCGCAGGTAGCTTTTCTCCGCCCTGTGGAGGACCTCGGCGCCCTTGCATCCGTCCGGCAAGCACGGCAGCTGCTTTGCCAGGAATGCCGGGGGCAGTATGTCGTCGACGATGGCGCGGGCAACGAACACGGCGAGGATGTCGACGGTGTCGGGCGTGTCAACGGACAGGTCGTCGCATGACTCCGTGAGCTTGCAGAACCCCTTGTACACCTGCGGGCGGTCGATGACGTCGCCGTAGAGCGAGGACAGCAGCACGGCCGCCATTTCTTTCTCCCTGTCGTGCCGGTCCATGGCCACCGAGACCAGCTTCTTGACGAAGTAGTAGTGGTAGCATGGCACGC
This sequence comes from Ampelocalamus luodianensis, assembly GCA_036346255.1. NCBI lineage: Eukaryota > Viridiplantae > Streptophyta > Magnoliopsida > Poales > Poaceae > Ampelocalamus > Ampelocalamus luodianensis. Next base: position 24,722,215 of record CM070621.1, read on the forward strand.
GCAGCTCCCTCAGCTCGTTCGCCGTTGCCTCCACGTCGTCCGTGGAGAAGTATTCCTCGACGATCGTGGTGGCTTTCCTCTTGAACTGCAGGAATTCTTCAGATGATATCGTCGGACTTCGCTGGTTTGCATCCTGAACCATTTCTTCTGAGATGTAAAAATGCCAAGGAAATCAAATCGTGAAACGGAAAATGCGGCCAAATACTGGTTTACCTCAATTGCGCATTTGAGCGGCGCCTGGTGCGCAGGTGGAACAAATCCTTCAGGACTGGATTCCATGGGGACTTTCTGCAACTCCTTTATACCATGCGAGTTCTGTAAGCTGCAGATGCCCCCTGCATTCAGGCGAAGACTGCAATAACCTTCGCTCTTGTCGTCACCACCAAAATGCAGGCGCCTCTTGGACACAATACCGGTTACATGTACAGAGATGATCAGTTGGAAATCAACACATGGAACAACAACAACAACTCGATCTTATTCCACACCGAAAAATCGAGAAGCTCCCGTGTTCATCTGTGTATTATTTGTCTTCGTGGGGACAGCTCTAGCTCTGGGAGCGATTGAGAGAGAGCTGTGAAGAGCAAGTGCAGCAAATGGAATGGTTTTTATGTCCTCCCAGGCAAACAGGAGAAAGAAACGGGAGGGATCATAGGAAGCATGGCTGCACCACGTCATCTCTGGACCTGGTCACTGGAAGATGGGCCCGTGTGTTTTCTGGTCCAGGTGTAGGCGTTGCGATGAACTAAAGATCTAGTGGACATGGAACATGTCTAGATGGCCGTTAGGCAGTTTGGATCCGATGAACGGGGCCGTGGCCCGTGGGAACCGGGCAAGGGGTAGACTTGGTCTCGTACGCACCAGAGCATTCTCTACGTGGTATGCTATCTTTTTTTTTTTTTAAGGAAACGGCGAGTCGCTATTTCATTAAAGAGAGAAGAAAAATATAGTAGAAAAACAGAACATACACAAAAGGATAAACAAAACGCGCGGGCACACACACAGCTATGCAAAGAAAAGAAAGACCCAAGGGCAATGAATAATTGCCAATCAGCATAGCATAGTCCTACAGTCGGCCACTAATCGAATGGCCAGCGCTACCTCTACCTAAAAACCTTCCCACTTACGTCGGCCCTCCGCCATGGTTATTTTCATCGTCATGTAGGTAGATCTGCAACTTGGTCGCTCCGCTTTGCGTCCAAGACCAGGCTTCCTCCTTGATTATTGGCAGCAACCCTGTTGGCACTTGCCTGAGATGCTGAAAAATCCGTCGATTCCTTTCTTTCCATATATGCCAGAGGATCAGCACTAAGAGCGAAGCTTGGCCTTTTTTGCAATTTTCCTCTCCCGATAGGAAGACGTCAATCCACCAGTCCACCATTTTCGTCCGGGTTGTCCAATGCGTGGGCTTTAGGTTATCCCGCTGCACCCAATCAGCCACTAAGGACCACACAAGTCTGGTATAGGAACATTTGACGAACAGGTGCATTACCGTTTCTGGGATGTCTGTACATAATGGGCACCAATGATCATTTTACATATGGCGACGAGTCAGGATGTCCGCCATTGGCAGGCGATGCTGAATGAGGATCAATGCAAAAATTTTGCACTTTGCGGTGCCCAGATATTCCAGAACAGCTCTCTGAAGCGTACCTCCAACGCTCCTATAAATTGCACATCGTAAACCGATTTTACTGAATAGTTACCCGATGTGGTTCATTTCCAAGTGATGTCATCTAACGTATTTTGAGACAGCTTGACTTGGCAAACCAAGTTGTAAATTCGAACAAAATCCTGCAGTAAGTTCCAGGTAATCTTTTCTCTTTTGGCAGCGTATAATTCGTAGATACACGAAAAGCCCTTGCAAATGCCATGGCCGGATGGCCCATGGACTTGATCAGCCGGTGATCTCCGTCAGATTAGAGCCCTGTGCCCCCCGGACGCGCGAGTTGCTGGACATCCTTTACCTCCCTGCGCCGAGGGACAAACGTCACACGCACGCCCGGTGCTGTTATGGCGGCGCGTGTATTGACTCGTGCCAAAAATATCTCGTTCTCTGGCCACCAAATCTCCAGACACCCCTGTGAATTCAATTGAAGGAACAGAACAACTACTCAAACTTACGGTTTACGAGTCGGAATACAACATGGCATGCAAGTCCGATTCCTTTCATGATTAGTCTGGACTCTCAGTCAATCAAATCTTATTTATACACATCGAAACAAGGGTACAGTTTTGTACGTTGCTTACACGGTAGTTTGTACACGGTCGGATACCATGGACTCAGGGGCTGTTTGTTTGGAGTCAGGCTGTTTTTTTGCCTCGTCGGGACTGATCCAGGAGATTGCCAGGCCATCCTTTGGATGCTAACCAGCGTAGCTGCCTGGTCACAAATCCAGCGCCTGGGAGGGAGGAGTAGCTGTCCGGTTCAGGCTTTTGATCTACCATTAATAGCTTTGATCTAACGGTCTATTTTTTATTCACCAATTTCAGGCACAGTTTTCCGACCAAACAACGCATATTCAGATTTGCCTGATTAGACAAAAATCATTTACTTTTCAGGCTACCTTCAGACACCATTTTTTTTCAGACATGAAATCCAAAGCACCAACCAAACAAGCCCTCGACCCGTGATCTCGATCAGATAAGCGCCCTCCCTGACGATTTGCTGCAGGTCATTCACTCATTCTCAACTTCCTGGACGAAGCGACCGAGGTCACACGCACGGCCGTGCTCTCCCGAAGATGGCGGCGCGTGTGGATTCGTGCCCAGGGCCTCTCGCTCTTCGACGGCCGTATGAAAAAAGGCGCCGCGCCAGGCCACTTCACAGGTTTCGTGGACTGACGTTCGCTCAACGCGGCGATACCGACATAAATTCTCTCAAGATCGCCATGCGCCACGCCGGAGCAGATCAACTAGTGGCTCCGTTACGCCGTGCAACTAGTCGTCAAATCTTTCTGCCTTTTCCTCTCGTACTCCTGGTGGCTAACGGCCGACGAGACTGATCGGGCGGCCGTCGAGTTACCCAGCCATGGGAGAACGACGACCATCTGGCTATATCTATCAGGCCAGAGGGTCCAAATCCCTAGAGCCGCGGCTGCAAGATACGAAGCGCTGACGGAGCTCGAGATATCCTCGGCGAGGTTCGGCGAGCAAGCGCCCGACCACAGCCGCATCCTCGTCGACTTCGTGTTGTCCTGCTGCCACACCTGCGTAAGCTGGACATCAGCGGCCCGAGGGGGTTGCTCCAGCTAGTGCTCCACGCCGATGCGCTCGAAGAGCTTCGCCTTTCCTATGTTGGCAAAATTAGAGAAGGTAGCACTCGTACATGCATGTAGGAGACGAACTCACGGGGAGGAATAACACATAAAAGTTTTTATGTAGCACTGTAATTGTTTAGCACTACTCTCTGTTATTCTCTCCCAATGAAACAAACTGGTTATAATATTTTTTTATAGCTATAATATGACCTATAATCTCTTCACTAACACATTCAAATAGACCACTATATTCACTATATGCATTAGCTCCACTGCATTCTTGATTGTTTCTAACCTTCTGCGCAGATGATCTGCAGACGCTGGACGTAACGGCTCCCAACCTGCCCATGCTCAGCCTCTGGTCCTGCTTTGACCGACTGCTGATCTTCGGCAGTGAGGAGGACGTCACCAACTTGGTGGTCAGAATTGCGCCAACGGGCCTGGAGGAAATTGGCATGGACATCATGCCCTACTTGCCGTCCGGACCTGGATATATATGACCTGACAAGAGTTCGCCGTCTCAGCGAACTTCATCTAGAGACGCACGGGCTGTGCCACTGCAACAAGAGCGCCGGCTCATGGCTCCCGGAGAACTGCCCTAACGTCGAACACGTAGGCTTGCGCCTTACACATTGCAATGTCTCCATGGACGAGCTCGCTGATCTGACGGCCAAAGGCACGTCTCTGCTTCCGAATGTTAGGAGCATGGTCGTCGAAGCACGGTGGTTGCCGGAGCGTCACTTTGCGACAAGTATATCGTCGTTGCTCCTGAGGTGCCCTGGCTTTAGATCGCTTTGCATCAAGATCAAATATACAAAGCGGGTGAGTTCATGAAAAGTTCTAGTACTATTCCCAATGCAAACACTGCATCAAAACACAATGTTAATCTAAAATATATTATCAAAACACTGCATCAGTTCAATAGAGAATTAGATGTCTAGGCTATTTTTTTTTAAGGAAATGGCAAAATATTGCCATTATTACATTAAAGGAGAAGAAGAGCAAAAAAACAATGATAATGAGAGCCTGTTTGCCCTGCTGAGCCGAGTCGGAAGGAAAAACAAAACAAATGAAACCGGGAGAGAGGAAACCCTGACGCCCTACCGGCAACGTTCTGATGGACTACAGGCAATTCACAGAAGACGCTGAAGAGGAACTGAAGCTGGAGATGGCAGCGCCAATTGCAGTGGCACGCTGCCTTCTCCCTTTTCTTCATGCCCGCGCCGGGAAGTGGGGCGCTTCACAGACGGCATCCAGCGACCGCTGGTGGCTGTTACCAGGTCCTTTGAACATGGGACCGGTCTCTGTCGGTGCTCGTTCCAGTCTTGATTCCCTCCCTTGTGCTAGCTTGCGGTCGTGTCGGACCCGGATTTTCTAATCCGAATCTCTCTTCAGAAACGCCGCGCTATTCCCGGATCGAGATAGCACTCACGGGCATTGCTGAATCATTCATACATGGCGTGAACTAAAGTATCATTATTACAAACAACGAGTGACATAGACCACGCCGGTCGAGTTTTACAACGAGGGCGATCGGCCAAATTGATTACAATACGAGAACACCGAATGCGATAGCGGAAGCAAAAGGGTAGAGCTCATCTCTTCACAGCAAGCGATCGGGCAACTCATGTACGATCGATATTACCCAAGGACCGGATAATATCGGTTGTACGCAAGTACCAACGAGTCAACTTAGATCGTCGAGGCCTAGACTACGATCCTAGACTACTCTTCGTCGTTTCCTTGTCCATCAACCACGGTTCCTCGTAGTAAGCATAGTCTCCTCCATCGCGTCATCTGAAGGGTTTGGGGAGAGCGAGGATGAGCACAACTACCGTGCTCGAGCCAATACACAATGCAATGATATATATGCAAGGCTTACAAGGATGGCTCGGTTCTTTTATTTATAAAGCAATACTTTAAATATCATAAGTACAAATTTCCTAGCACTTAGCATTTTTAACAAATTTTATTTTAGTTAAAGAGAAATTGTGCAATATTTGTATCAGCAGAGGTTACCTCCACCTTCATGCTTATTTTGATTGTGGTTACATCCACCACTAAACGACACTGTACGAAGACCGAAATAACCAATCTCAGGGCTAGGTGAGCCCGCCACAATTTTCATACCACCCACAAGATTTTGAAATAGAACTAACTCAAGTTAAGTTCCCATGTCCGCCTTTGACCGTAGGCACGGTCATGTTTAAGCAGATTTATAACTCTGCAGAGATTGTACACTTTACCCACAAGAGACAATTAACTCGTTGCCCTACGATTCCGTAGTCGTGTAGTCGAGAGGTTGTCACAATAACTTTCTAAATATCTCGCCTTCCTCGTCTCACCCATACGGGTTATGCCCATACGTTGCGCGGGATGTCCACTCGGCCGATCGGCGAAGGCGTGGCTACACCTCGTGATCGCGAACTTCACCCTTGACTCGGTGTCCCATCCAAGCCCGACATACCCGAGCTTGTGCCTCCTTTAACCCTCCAAGTGAGATGATTTTCAGATTTGATAAATGTACTAAGCCAAGTCGCAGCTTTGTTGCGGACTTGTGGTTGTACTGTTATACAGGAGGTCGTGACAAGATTAAGTCCTTAGGGTTGTCCGACGGCTCCACCACATTCCCACCATTCTCGTGCTACATCCGCACCCACCATCTTACCATCCGTCGAGCACGGGTATTAGCGATTTAGGGTTTTTGAGATGTAAATACAACAATTCAATCATCTCGGTCATTTACCCGCAATGACCGCCCAAATCATTTTATGTTTGAAATGATGATGATTAGGACATTTAATGTCCGGTATTTAACAAGTCTAGCATGTCGCTAAGTACAACCTATAGCTAGTATTACCATATAGTTACTAGGGTGACAATGGTTAAGGATTCAAGTTGTCAAGGATGGCATAGTAATTAATTATTCAACAAATGGGTATTAACTACCTTAAGCTTTAACATACATTTGATTAAAGAATTAAAGCATGCAATTTGCTATTTTAAAATAATATAATTTGCATAAAATGTAGGCTCAATATGATCAAAGTATTGACTACCTTGGTTGTGGGGAGAGAGTCCGAGTAGTCTTGTCCTTGATCGACGTGGAGGTCTCCCGCGTCTCCGAAATCTCTGTGAGCAGGTGGGAAAAAGACACAACAGAGCAAAGGACTAATAAATACACAAGAATACTCAAATGAACTCCAAATTGAACAAGACCTATGCCATTAGCAAGATCTTGATTTTAGAAATTTTAGAAATTTATTTCACAATTTTGGAGTTGAAATGAGGAGATAATAATATTTAAAGTCTAGCTTTGGAAATAAAATAGAAAAAGGAAAGAAAAACAAAATAAAAACAAAACCAGCGCGGCCCGACAAAAGAACCGGCCCGCCCACGGCGCGGCTGAAATGCGCGCGCGTGGCGCGCCACGCAGCCAGGCGCGGCGAAGGAAAAGAAGGAGGCGGCCGGGAGGCGCCGCCCTAGGAGGCGCGAGGGGTGCGGGAGGAAGGGGAGCACGAGGCGGCGGCGGCGCGAGCGAGGGGGAAGAAGCGGCGCGGAGGAGATGGAGGGTGGCGCGCGCGAAGAAAGGTGCCCAGGAGGGCGGCGCGGCGGGAGAAGGGGAGCTCGGCGCGGCGGCGGGGAGCTCACCACGACGACGGCGGCGGCGACGAGGTAAGCCTCGGCTTCTTCTCTTCTTGCTCGGGGGGGGAGAAGGGCACCGGGGGGGTTTTAAAGCCGCGGAGGAGCTCGGCGCGGAGGGGGTCCGGCGGCGCGCGGCTTCGGCGCGGCGTGCGCACGGAGGGCATGATTGCGGCGGGGGTAGCGTGCGGGAGGAAAGGAGGAGGGGTCCGGTCCGGCGAGGAGGACGAAGGGGGCCGGCGAGGTTGACCGGGGGCAAAACGGGCATCACAAATCCTACCCACCTTAAACGGAATCTCGACCTCGAGATTCGAGCTGCTCCGAGAACAGGGACGGGAAATCCAGCTTAAGTTGATCTTCTCGCCCCGGTGGCTTCTTTGGTCGAGTGATGGCTCCATCGAACCTTGCAAAGGCGGATGACTTGACGTCTTGTCCGCTTCTCGGCGACGCCGAGGATCTTGATCGGTGCTCGGATAAGTCAAATCCTTATCAAGTCGCGATGGCTTCACAGAGTCCGCTCTTGGGTACTCGAGACATTTCTTTAGTTGAGAGACATGGAACACGTTGTGGACGTCGACAAACTTTCGTAGCTCTAGCCGATAGGCAACTTCTCCACGCTTAGCGGTGATCGAACGCCTATGTATCTTGGTGCGAGCTTGCCTTTAACTTTGAATCTTCGGTTCCACGAAGTGCGATACCTTGAGATACAAAGATCTCCAACTTCGAAGGTTAAGTCTCTTCGACGGTTGTCGCGATAACTCTTCTGTCTAGACCGAGCCGCTTGAAGGCGATCTCGATTAGTCGGACTTTCTCTTGACTTGCTTGAGAGTATCCGGTCCAAGACATATCCTTCACTGATTCGACCAATGCAACGGGTTCGCATTTTCTCCGTGGAGCGCTTCAAACGGGACATTTTCGACTTGACTGGTAACTATTATTGTATGCAAACTCGGCATATGGTAGACATTTTCCCGCCTACGGTAAACTCCAAAGCACAAGCTCAAGCATGTCTTCTAGGATTTGATTTGTTCTTTCCGTCGACCATCGGTTCATGATGATAGGTATCTTGAAGGTAAGGTGTGTTCGAGGGCATCATGCAAACTAGCCAAATGCGAGGTAAATTGAGAACCTCGATCGGAGACTATTCTTTTGGGTACTCCATGCAAACACACGATACGAGCCATGTATAACTCGGCTAACTTGTCTCCCTTGTAAGTTGTCTTCACAGGGATGAAGTGGCGACTTTAGTCAATCATCAACTATAACCCATCTTGAGTCACATCCGGACTTAGTTCGAGGTAGACCGGTAATGAAATCCATTCCGATTTCTTCCCATTTCCACCGAGGATCTGTAAGGGTTGTAGCAATCCGGTGGTCTTTGATGTTCGACCTTGATTCACGACATACATCACAACAAGCTACATACTCGCGATATCTCTTTTCATTCGTGGCCACCAATACAAAATCTTCATGTCTTGGTACATCTTGGTGCTGCTGGGTGCAGGTGTAAGCGAATCGTGAGCTTCCTTTAAAATCGATCTTTGAGTTCCTTACGGTGGGGAACAAAGAGACGTTTCCCATACCATAGGATTCCTCTGTGATCTTCGACATCTTAGGGGCCTTTCCTTTTGCCATGAGATGCTTGAATCTCTGACTCAGGATGTCCTCTTGAGCGGCCTTGATCCGCTCTTCTAGAGTTGGATGGGCCTCTCAGATGGCTAGTGTGCCTTGCTTTATTAACTCAAGGTTGAGGGCTTCAAATTCCTTGTAGAGCTCAAAGTTGATGTTCTGAATCATGACATTATTTGCGTAGGATTTACGGCTTAATGCATCGGCAACTACATTAGCCTTTCCGGGATGATAATAGACATCCAAGTTGTAATCCTTTATTAACTCTAACCATCTTCTTTGTCGGAGGTTGAGGTCGATTGGGTGAAATGTACTTGAGACTCTTGTGGTCGTGTAGATATTACAATGATTTCCAATCAAGTAATGTCGCCAAATTTTTAAGGCATGCACTCTCGCTAACTCCAAATCATGGGTTGATAATTGTCTTCGTGAGGACGGAGTTGTCCGAAGCATAAGCTACAACTTTTCCTCCTTGCATGAGTACACAACCAAGACCTTGGCGCGATGCATCACAATAGACTTCAAGTCTTGATGGATGTCCGCAGATCAATCTTGGTGCGTAGTTAACTTTTTCTTCAATTCTTGGAAACTCTTTCGCAAGCTTCATCCAATCATACTTCCTTTCCTTTTTAGCAGATGGGTCATCGGTTTGGAAAGCTTAGAGAATCCTTCAATGAAGCGTCACGTAGTATCCGCCAAACCGAGAAAACTACGCACTTCACACCGATGTGGGTTGTTTCCATTCCATTACACCGCTACTTTGGATGGATCAACTGCGATTCCTCCAGCGGATACAATGTGTCCGAGGAAACTGATTTCATGAAGCCAAAATTCACATTTGCTGTACTTGGCATAAAGATGATTCTCTTTAAGCTTTTCTAAGACCAATTGCAAGTGTGCAGAATGTTCTTTATCGGTCTTTGAGTAGATCAAGATGTCGTCTATGAACACGACAACAAACTTGTCTAAGTATTCCATGAATACCTTGTTCATGAGGTTCATGAAGTAGGCTGGCGCGTTGGTCAAGCCAAATGGCATGACAGTGAACTCATACAGGCCATACCGAGTGGTAAAAGCCGTCTTAGGAATATCCTCATTCCTGATCTTAAGCTGATGGTATCCCGACCTCAGTCTATCTTGAGAAAATCGATGCTCCGCCAACCGATCGAACAGTCATCAATGCGAGGTAAGGATACTTGTTCTTGATGGTCACATCATTGAGTGCTCAGTAGTCCACACAAATCGGCGGTGCCATCTTTCTTCTTCACAAAGAGAATCAAGAACCCGTGGAGAAGAACTAGGTCTAACGAAACCTTTGTCTTGCAAATCTTCAATTTGTGTCTTAAGTTCTTCAAGCTCGTCGCCATTCTGTATGGTCTCTTAGCAATTGGGGCTGTCCACGGCTTCAAGTTGATGACAAACTCAACATCTCTGTGCAGTGGCATGCCCAGTAATTCTTCCGGGAAGACATCGGGTAAGCTTGAACTACAAAGCGTTGTCTCTAGGGACAACTCTCCAAGGTGGTGGATTGTTCTATTCAACGGAGAGGAACGATCCACACTAACTCTTATTGTGGTCTCTGGGTTCTTGGTGAGCACCACTTTCCTGTTGGCACAATCTATCAATCCTTGATATTTGGCCAACCAATCCATCCCTAGGATGATATCCATTTGAGATTCTAGCACCGTAAGGTTTGCTAGGAATCCGGAATGTTCCATAGCAATTTCTACCCTGGGACTGACTGAGGTAGCCGAAAGGGGTCCCCCGGGTGAGCTAAGTACCACGGGTTTCTTTAACTTATAGGTTGGCAACTTAAGCCTTTCAACAAACTTTCTTGAAATAAAAGAGTGCGAAGCTCCAGAATCAAACAAAACTTGTGCGGTGCTCGATTAACAGGAACGTGCCCATTAGTACTCTGAGGCACCTTGAGCTTCCTCGGCTGTGACGTGGTTCACACGGCCATGGCTTTGCGTTGGTGTAGACCTTGATGCCTGCGAAGTCTGGTGACTCTTGCTTGGGGCTGGGGTCCTGCCTTGAACTGGCGTTACTCCTGTGTTGAGTCTTCTTTGGAGCATTCGACGGGTAGGACAACGATTGGCGAAGTGTCCTTTTTCTCCACAGCGGCGATGGAGGTTTGTCTTGGGTTGATCTGCTTTGGTTGCCCGCGGGCGAGAGAGCACCGAATCCACTTCCTTGGGGACGCGGGGTGGAAACTTGAGTTTTCGAGAGGAGGTCGCGGATGATCTCAAAGATGAGTCGCCTTGGAATGTAGGCTTCGGGAAAGCTACCTTGTGGCCTCTGAAATGACATCTTCCTTTGCGGCTAATCTCCATGATCTTCTTCTCATTTTCACAAATGAGGGCTTTATTAACTAACTGCTGGAAGCTAGAGTAATCATGGAGGATAAGCTGTCCTCTCATGTCTTCCCGCATTCCTTCAACAAAGCGGTCGATTTTCTCTTCTTCATCCGCTACATCATTGGGGGCGTAACGAGCAAGCTGGTTAAACTTGGTTAGATACTCATTTACTGACATCTGACCCTGCTTGAGAGCTCTGAATTCATTCTTCTTCAATCTCATTGTTCCACTGAGTGCGGTTGGCCCTGAAAGCGCCTTGAATTCCTCCCGAGAATCGGCCGCCATGCGGGTTCAACTTGACTTGTTGTATTTCCGCAACTTCTTCTATTGCGCGCAGAGGTAGCGGATCTTGTGGGGCTCCAATCGTAGATGCTACGACTTCCGCTATTCCGGCTTCTTCTTCCTCTAGATTCTCATCACCTCGGGCGGCGAGGTAATTCTCCCACCAGGCGGCGGCGGCGCCTTTCAGCTGATGGGTGGCGAAATCCACCTTGTCTTCATTTGAGCAATGGGCAAGACGGAGTTTCTTCTCGGTGTCCCGAGCGATCTTGACTTCTAGCGGTTCATTGGCCGCAAAGAAAGGTGAGAGGTCGGGTCTGAGAAAATCTGCCACCTTGGAGTTGCGATTGGTGGTCCATCTGCGATTGTTTAGTAACGCTCAAGAATCTGAATCTGCTTTGAAACATGACTTGGGTCATTGTCGGGTTTCTTTGGTGGTGGAGGAGGCGGTTCGCCCTCGGCCTTGGCCACGACCACGGCCACGGCCTCTTCCTCGACTGCGCGAAGGCTCCACTGATCAAGGCAGCTCTTCTTGGCGGCATCTGAAGGAACTCAAGCTTAGAACTAGAGGGAGTATATGAGGTTCACTAGCCTCTAAGGCACACACAGACAAGAACAAAGCCAACAAAAAGAACGGCAAGTACAATACAAAGCCTAGAGCGGCTATACTATAATAAGGGGTTAAGTGTTACATGACTCACGAACAAAGCTTATACACTAAGCTAAGTCATGACACGTAATACAAACGCATCGTCTACAAAAGAAAGAAACAAAAGTGCTTGCAACCCAAAAGATCTTTCGCCAAGCAATCGCTAGCTAACCTAAACTAATCGGCAATGCTCTACCGGGGCGACCACGGCGATAGCTGTTGCGGGAGCGAACGAGAACGGCTCGGCGGCTCGCGAACGGGCGCAGAACGTGAACGGCCGAGGTGGCGTCCACGATCGACTCGTCAAACCTGTGCGGTGGGCGGGTCGCGTCCACGGCCGGACTCTCTAGGCGACGGCCGGGCGGCGGCGGCGCACTGCTGCGTCTTTGAGTCGGAGACGGGTCCTTCGGGCGGGAACGTCGGCTCGGCCTTTGGGAGGACGGGGCGGCGATAGGTGCAACCGGCCGGGCGAGGACCGTGCGGCGGCCCGAGGCGTGCCAACTCGCAAGAGCGGCGTCCCTCTCGCACCGCGGCATCCCTCTCCGCCGCAGCGATGGAGTGAGCTTCATCACTCGATCATGTTGCTCGAAGGGTGTCGGAGTGGGCATAGCCGCCGGTGAGGAGTGTCCGGTCGCTGATCTCATCCATGGCGGCGGTGATGGTGGCTATCATCGCTGCGTAGCTGGACTCTTTGCGTCAGCGAGGGTCGTCGTCTCGTGTCGAAAATTGCCGGACACGCCTCGCCCGGGAGGTGCGGTAGAAGCGAATGGGTGACCTCGAAGAGATCCTCGTGCTTCCAACACAAGCGGGTGGAAGCGACGCGCGCGGCGTCTGAATGGCGTCGTGGCGGCTCGCCGGCGCCTCGCCTCAAGAGGAAGGAAGTGAACTCGCCAACCACGGCGGAGAGGTACACCTCCATCGTCCGAGACTCGCGGTCTCGATCCTCGTCATCCTACCACGGAACGTGGGCCGACGGGGAAAACCAAGGTACAGCATCAGCTGGCGAAGTATGTCCGCGAAGCCTCCCTCGTTCTCTCCGTGAACGAGGAGATCCGACGGGCCATCTGACGACGGGGTAGCCATCTACAAATTTTGAAAACAAGAGGAGGTCAGACACAAAGTAAAACTCAAGTGAAATAAGGATAAGTACAGGACTAGGAGTGAAGAGTAGAAGCAATAAATACTCTATATTTTTAGCAAAGCTTTTTCTTAGTTTTCGAAAATAAGATCCAAGTCCTTAAGGCAACGACCAATCTAACTAAGACTCTACAGTCGTATGCTCTGATACCAGCTCTGTCGGACCCGGATTTTCTAATCCGAATCCTTCAAAAACGCCGTGCTATTCCTCGATCGATGAGATAGCACTCACAGGCATTGCTGAATCATTCATACATGGCGTGAACTAAAGTATCATTATTACAAACAACAGAGTGACATAGACCACGTCGGGTCGAGTTTTACAACAGGGGCCGATCAGGCCAAATTGATTACAATACAGAACACCGAATGCGATAGCGGAAGCAAAAGGGTAGAGCTCATCTCTTCACAGTAAGCGATCGGGCAACTCAGGTACGATCGATATTACCCAAGGACCGGATAATATCGGTTGTGCGCAAGTACCAACGAGTCAACTTAGATGCGTCGAGGCCTGAACTACAGATCCTAGACTACTCTTCGTCGTTTCCTTGTCCATCAACCGGTTCCTCGTAGTAAGCATAGTCTCCTCCATCGCCATCATCAAGGGTTTGGGGAGAGCGAGGATGAGCACAACTACCGTGCTCGCGAGCCAATACACAATGCAATGATATATATGCAAGGCTTACAAGGATGGCTCGGTTCTTTTATTTGCAAAGCAATACTTTTAAATATCATAAGTACAAATTTCCTAGCACTTAGCATTTTTAACAAATTTTATTTTAGTTAAAGAGAAATTGTGCAATATTTGTATCACAGAGGTTACCTCCACCTTCATGCTTATTTTGATTGTGGTTACATCCACCACTAAACGACACTGGCACGAAGACCCGAAATAACCAATCTCGGGGCTAGTGAGCCCGCCACAATTTTCATACCACCCACAAGATTTTTGAAATAGAACTAACTCAAGTTAAGTTCCCATGTCCGCTTTGACCGTAGGCACTACTGTTTAAGCAGCTTTATAACTCTGCAGAGATTGTACACTTTACCCACAAGAGACAATTAACTCGTTGCCACGATTCGTAGTCGTGTAGTCGAGAGGTTGTCACAATAACTTTCTAAATATCTCGCCTTCCTCGTCTCACCCATACGGGTTATGCCCATACGTTGCGCGGATGTCCACCTCGGCCGATCGGCGTGGCGTGGCTACACCTCGGCCGATCGCGAACTTCACCCTTGACTCGGTGTCCCATCCAAGCCCGACATACCCGAGCTTGTGCCTCCTTTAACCCTCCAAAGGTGAGATGATTTTCGGGATTTGATAAATGTACTAAGCCAAGTCGCAGCTTGTTGCGACTTGTGGTTGTACTTGTTATACACAGGAGGTCGTGACAAGATTAAGTCCTTAGGGTTATGCGGGCGGCTCCACCACATTCCCACCATTCTCGTGCTACATCCGCACTCCACCATCTTACCATCCGTCGGGCGGGTATTAGCGATTTAGGGTTTTGAGATGTAAAATACAACAATTCAATCATCTCAGCCATTTACCCGCAATGGTCGCCAAATCATTTATGTTTGAAATGATGATGATTAGGACATTTTAATGTCCCGTATTTAAGCAAGTCTAGCATGTCGCTTAAGTACAACCTATAGCTAGTATTACCATATAGTTACTAGGGTGACAATGGTTAAGGGATTCAAGTTGTCAAGGATGGCATAGTAATTAATTATTCAACAAATGGGTATTAACTACCTTAAGCTTTAACATACATTTGATTAAAGAATTAAAGCATGCAATTTGCTATTTTAAAAGAATATAATTTGCATAAAATGTAGGCTCAATATGATCAAAGTATTGACTCGCCTTGGTTGTAGGGGAGAGAGTCCGAGTAGTCTTGTCCTTGATCGACGTGGAGGTCTCCGGCGTCTCCGAAATCTACGCGGGCGAGGTACCGGAAAAAGATACAACAGGCAAAAGGACTAATAAATACACAAGAATACTCAAATGAACTCCAAATTGAACAAGACCTATGCCATTAGCAAGATCTTGATTTTAGAAATTTTTAGAAATTTATTTCACAATTTTTGGAGTTGAAATGAGGGAGATAATAATATTTAAAGTCTAGCTTTTAAAATAAAATAGAAAAAGGGAAATAAAAACAAAATAAAAACAAAACCAGCGCGCCCACGACAAAGAACCGCCCGCCCACTGCGCTGGCTGAAATCTGTGCAGCGTGGCGCGCCCACGCGCGAGGCGGCCGAGAGGGGAAAAGAAGGAGGCGGCCGGGAGGCGCGCCTAGGAGGCGAGAGGGTGCGGGAGGAAGGGGAGCACGAGGCGGGCGGCGCGCAGCGCGAGGAGGGAAGAGCGGCGGCGGCGGAGGGGAGATGGAGGGTGGCGGCGCGCGGGAGAAGAAGGGTGCCCAGAGGAGGCGGCGGCCGGCCGGGAGAAGGGAGCTCGCGCGCGGCGCGGAGCTCACCACGACGACGCGGCGGCGGCGGCGAGGTAAGCCTCGGCTTCTTCTCTTCTTGCTCGGGGTGGGGAGAAGGGCACCGGGGTTTAAAGCCGCGGAGGAGCTCGGGCGCGGAGGGGTCCGGCGGCGGCGCGGCTCGGCGCGAGCGTGCGCGGGAGGGCATGATTGCGGCGGGGTAGCGTGCGGGAGGAAAGGAGGAGGGGGGGTCCGGTCCGGCGAGGAGGACGAAGGGGGGGGGCCCGGCGAGGGTTGACTTCGGGGGCAAAAACGGGGCATCACAGGTCGCCTCTACCCCGCCTGATAAGGCCACTGCTAATTTTTGTTTTCGCTTTGTAAACCAGAGTTGTATTTTTTTTGGTCTCGGTATCAAGCATATATCCTCGTTTCCAGAGTTCCACTGTCCTTTGATTTGAATTTTTAGAGAACTGCTATACATCTTTCAATTTTAGTGCTCTGTGATTGGTGAGAGAGGGAGAGAGGGTGGGAAGTGAGATTAGATTAGGGATATAGGGGTGGGGTGATATCTGAGCATTGGATCTCCATCTAATGGCTCAAAAGTGATCGATTTCAAGAAAAATCGTCGCATGTTGTATAGACACTCCGAATTTTTATGTGCTGAGAGAGCCGCTATCCGAAAAGGAAAAATCGTTCGGCGACGCGCTCGATCGAGCGTCCCCCCACGGCGGCGGCGCGTGTTCGATCGCCATCTGCGAGGCGCCGTTGAGCCGTGCGACAGGGTCCACCACCCGCCGGCCCACGGCCGTGGAGAGTATAGCGGATGGACGTCAGAAGCATCGTACTAACAGAACTGGACCAGTGGACTTTGTTGCGGCAGGCCGGCAGCGTACGGTTCGGTGAGACTGGGCCACGGGCTGCGGCGCATCATTAGCACGAGCCGCGCACGGCAGAATTCGCTGGAACATGTTTCTGGGTGCGTGAAGTACACAGCTAGGCGCCTACCTCCACCGCTCCACTCGAGTCCTCGACTCGCCATCGCAGTTGTACGGTACCTGTCGGACCCGGATTTCCTAATCCGGAATCTTTTGTGAATATACTGTGCTATTCCCTGGATCAATAGATAGCACTCACAGATACATTGCTGAACCATTTCATACATGGCGTAGAACCATACCATTCATTAAATTACACGAAAGAGTTCACATAGACCGCGTCGGTCAGTTTTACTGATGCGGGCGAGCAGAAGCAAATTTATTACATTACAAAAGAGCGACAGTAGTTATAGCGAAAGCAAAAGGGTGAGAGCTCATCTCTTCACAGGCAAGCGACTGGGGCAACATGTGTACAACTGATATTAACCAAGGACCTGTATAATATCGGATGTACGCAAGTACCAATGAGTCCGCTAGACTGGAACGAGACCTAGACTATAGAACCTAGACTATTCTTCATCGACTCCATGCCCATGGACTTCTGGTTCCTCGTAGTAGGCATAGTCTCCTTCATCTGCATTATCTGAAGGGTTTGGGGGAGAGCGAGAATGAGCACAACTTCCGTGCTCGCGAGCCAACACACAATGCAATAATATACATGCAAGGCTTAACAAGGATGGCTCGTGATGAACCCGAAGGTTCGATTTGTTGGCCCGATCTTTCGATGAGAACGATAGGTTCGGTAGGCGTCGCTCAACTCTCACGATCCTGGCTACGAACACGCAAGGCTCGAAACCACGCAATCGCGAACTGTTCGACAAGTCGTTATCAACCGTGCCGCGAATACCCGGTTGACGACCACGAAGTCGATTCTGCATACACCAAGAAGCACGCAAGAACAAGATTAAGCAATCTGAAATTGCAAATAGGAATTAAAGTATTGAATTGAGTTGGGATTCGAATAAGGATCTTAATTGGGTGGTCTAGCCGACACACGCAAAGATTCAAGTTGCAACGAAGGCAAACTAAACATAAACAAAATCAGAAAACTAGAAGGGTGCGGCCTCCTTAAATAGGAGATGAGGAGCCACACATCTAATAGCTCCAACGGGTGGGACTAAACTCGCGGGTTACTGTTCACGTGAACAGTAACCACGCCCTCAGGTGGCCCGATGACAGATGGGCCAAGTTCAGTATGATTACAAGGCCCAGATTGGCCCAAACAAGTGATATGACGTCTTCTTTTGATGATTGCGATCAGTCCAGAAGGAATTTGAAGATGAGGTCGGATCCGTTGGAAAGAGGACGAAATAAGCTTTCAAACAAGTACTCGTGGGCCGCCAACGGACTCCGGATGTGAAAGTTATGCCTGTTTTAAGTTGGTGTTGTCAGGCTGATTTCGGAGGCCTGGACTTGTTGTGGTAGTTGCGGTACCCCCCTTGCCTTCGTTCCTGAGTAGAATAACATCACTAGACTTAGGTAGCAATCCATCCTCAATGGAACAATTATAAACTCCTAGAAACGAAGTTACCTGATAATTCAGTCGGCGAGCTTGTGCTCTAGTAATTGGTCCTTGCATATCAAGTTGAAGAGTAGACGCAGTAGGGATGGTTGTATCAATGGAAAGGATGTCCTCATCAGCTCGGGTTATTTTATTTGCTAAAGCAATGTTTTCAATTATCATAACTACAAATTCCTGTCACTTAGCATTTTAACAAATTGCATTTGGTTAAAGAGAATAATTGTGCAATATTTGTATCAGCAGAGGTTACCTCCACCTTCATGCTTATTTTGATTGTGGTTACATCCACCACTAAACGACACTGGGTACAAAGACCCAGGAATAACCAATC
The DNA here is from genome assembly GCA_036346255.1 of Ampelocalamus luodianensis. Classification (NCBI taxonomy): domain Eukaryota; kingdom Viridiplantae; phylum Streptophyta; class Magnoliopsida; order Poales; family Poaceae; genus Ampelocalamus; species Ampelocalamus luodianensis. The sequence goes on from CM070621.1 coordinate 24,740,385, forward strand.
TCAGGGCTAGGTGAGCCCGCCACAATTTTCATACCACCCAACAAGGTTTTTGAAATAGAACTAACTCAAGTTAAGTTCCCATGTCCGCCTTTGACCGTAGGCACGGCTGTTTAAACAGTTTATAACTCTGGAGAGATTGTACACTTTACCCACAAGAGACAATTAACTCGTTGCCCTACACGATTCTGTAGTCGTGTAGTCGAGAGGTTGTCCCAATAACTTTTCTAAATATCTCGTCCTTTCCATCATCTCACCCATATGGGGTTAAGCCACAGATCTCGGCGCCGAGCTCTGAATTATATACCTGCCCGAGCCTTGCTCTATTTCTTCCTCTCCTCTCTCGGGTTTTCACTCAACCCAACCCGCCGAACTTTTCGAATCACCAATTTTCACCGTGGAAACTTCGAATTGATCCATACAACTTCGAGAGCAAGGTATCCTCTTTGTCCTCCTCACTTTTTACGCATTGATTTGGTCTATATCATGTGTATTATGCAAAATTAGGTTAGTCATGACCTAGGGTTTGAAGCAATTAGTCTCACTTGTTTTATTGATTCGTATTGTGTATTATGGAACCTTAGTTACGTCGGTCGCCTCTGTTTCTCCCATCGTTAGGATGCTTGAGACGTGGTAAAGCTAGTAAACCAAGGTAATCTTTGTCCATCGTATTCTAATTTGTCGGTAATATGTAGTTCATATTATGTAAGGTTCATACAATTTGTTGTATTTCTGGATTAGGCAACAGCTGGTGGGCAATGCGTTCGCCCGTTTGCCACTGCCTAGTGGCGTTCGGTGCCCATGTGCTACTGCGGTGATGCTTGTAGGGTGGCGAGATCTGATGAGGAGGACACATACAGGCAGAGGTATTGGATGTGTCACAATTATGCCTTTGACCCTACACCTCAACAGATCCGCATTGGATTGTTGGTGAGAAATTAGTGGCTTTTTCTTTGTTCTTGCGATGAATCGATAACATTTCATTACGTGCTTAACAGACCCATGTTTTGCAGGAACCTCCACCGCTATGTGACTTTGAGCAGTGGATCGACACTGAGATCAAGGAGGAGGACAAGCAGCATATGGAGGGACTGAAGAAGTGGGATGCGGAGCGCGAGGAGCTGTTGGAGAAGACACGCAAAGAGGAGGCGACAGAAAGGAGCGCGAGGAAGAGGTGAAAATGAGGCAGGCAGCTAAGCATAGGGGGGAGAGGGAGAGGAGGCTTGAGCGCGTTCGCCGTGCTAAGGCTGCAATGGAGGAGGATCCGGATGCTTTGAGGAAGGGAAAGTGGCCTCGTTGCACTCAGTAGTGTGCTAGACTTAGTAGTTATGGTTTAATAATGAACAATGTTATCATTTGCTGGACTTGTTATTTTGTTGTACTCTTGTCATGTACTGCACTTTTTCAGTATGTGCATGTGAGTATATTGTTAAACTTGAACATGTGAGTAGCATGATTTGTTTTTTTTGTCACTATGCCTATATATTTCGGTAACTTTTGGTCGCCAGCCAACAGTAAGCACACGTTCCTTTGGTCCCAGCATATAATCACTACTCTGCATATAATCACGGGAAAAATTCGCCAGAGTTTCCCCTGTTTTCTGACCATCCACATTTAACAATATGACACAAATATATCATACGAGCATATATTCATCAAAATACCACACAAATAGTGGAAACAACAATCCAAAAGTCCAAATAGTCCATAAAAGTCCATACAAGGTACATAAACACAGTCTCTCACTGCCTCCTAGCCTTGCCCTTTCCACCAAGAGCGTCGGTGCCTGGAGTGTAAGGGTCACGCGGACGTCGGTGCCTACGCGGTGATCGCCGCGAAGGCGTGTCGAAGAGCACCACAGGCCGAGACGGTCCAATCTCCTCGGCCTCGTCCTCCTCCTCGCCACCAAGTCCCTCAAAAGTATCCCTGGTCGTCTGGGACGAGCTCTGGCCTCCGGAAGCTGTACCTCCGTGTGAAGAAGTGCCCAGGCCTACAGTTTCGGTGCCTGCGTCCGGAAGATGTCTCTATGGCACGTGGACGTCCATCGGTGCCTGCGTCCTGCAACCACAACGAGCAGCAGCGCTGCGTAGCCGTCTCGCAAGTCTCTGCGGTTCATCATCATTTTGTTAGTTCACAAATGTCATAATTGGTTACAAGTTTATATTTTGATTGCCATGTATTGAAAGACTTACTCCAAGAAAGTTGTTGAGTGTCGTCTCATCGACTCCTGTCCTCGGGAAACGCTCTAGGTCAAGCACGGATCGCCTCAACGTGTTGCCCTGCACACATTGTTTACATATGGTTACTCGGTTAGTGCGATGCAAATAACATTAGCGCTATGATTGATTGCAAGAAAAAGGTTAGAAGTGACATTACCACTCGATCTAAGACTGGCGCAGCCTCCACCAACGTCCCTCCCCGAGTCGCAAGGTCGTAGGAAGTGTCTTCATCAGCAGAAGACTCTATGTCAGCGTAGTCCGCTTTGGTCTATTGCACCTTCAACTTTGTCCGTGTCACACCAAGGTACCAAGAAAGGTATGCACGGAAGTTGTAGTTCGTGTGCGGGTGCTCATTGGTATAGACGTTCTCATGGAGGAGTCCCCACACGTCTATGTGCTCACGGTGCAACGTCTCGAAGTCTGTCGTCTTTTTCTGCTTCTGACGATCGATCCTGCAATATATACATCATCAGTGCAAATATAGTGAATTAGTAGTTATGTATACAAAGGACCAAAAAAAAGTAGCGTACGCCACTTACTTGTGCAACTCCACGAGCGTCGAGAACAGCTCCACCGCCACTCTGCACGAGGCCAAATTGGCGTGCAACTCTATGTGGCGGTGGTACTCAACAGGCGTAAAGCGGATCGGCGGACACCTCATCATGTGCGAGTCCTCGTCCACGCCGCACATCGTGCTCGGTCCCAAGCCGGACCACTGGCCGTCTCTGTAAGGTTCCCAAGTGACTGCGTACAAAAGGTGTTTAGGTATTGTAAGAAAGATTGTATCGAAGACCGAATGAAAATGTGAAATGAAAATGCAATGAACTCACCATCGGCCGTAAGTGTGTCAAGCTCGTTGGCGTACTCAGCGTCTGCGCGTCTCGCCTCGCAAACGGAACTCGAACCTGGTCCCAAAGGTGGGCAACCGTCGGTCGGTGTCGAGGGTTGGCCACTGCAAACCACGCACGAGGAGGAAGAATTGTCGGCCGACCAACTGGTACACGAGACCACATCCAAAGCTGCGAAGGTACACCTGACCGCCGATCGACGTCTTTGAGAAGACCGCCGACAAGCCGAGCACAAGTGGCGGTAGAGGAAGGACAAAACTCCGGAAGCCCAGCTGTAGCCACCCGCCATGTCCCAGTCAGTCAAGCAAGGGAGGTACATCCATGACGCGTTGTCTCCCGTCCCGTCTGGAAAGAGAACACACCCAAATAAGTGTAGGATCCAAGCTCTGCAGTAGTAGGTGACTGTCTCGTCAGTTGCATTGTCTGGGCACTGAGCAAACTGCTGTCTGAGCCAACTGATAAGAACCCCTAAGGTGCAGGAAGCAGGTGTCTCTGGAGGAAGCTCTCTCCCAAGGAAGGCCTCCACTCTGGCTCTCCAACCGTCGGACTGACTGTCCGTGGAATCGGCGGCCCGAACACCGAGACCAAGAAACCTGCGCGTCTGAGCGTAACAGTCATCTCACCGCAAGGTAGGTGGAAGCGTGAGTTTCGCCTCCACCGCACAAACATAAAGGAGTACTAAGGTCGCTACATAAATGAACACCGAAACGAAGTGGTAGTGCATGGGTTTGTTAGTCAATGTACACATCAACCAAAGCTGTGATCGCGCGGGGTTGATGACGGGCAATCCACGACGAACACGAAGCGATCGGCGTCGGGCCACCCTGCGAAGTAGAGGAGTGTACTGCGTCAGACGCATGTCCTCAAACCCGTCATGGATTCGAGGGCGAAGAGGCGCCTGCAAAGATTACAATTATTTAATATGAATCCATCGAAAAATGAAATATAGAGACATACAAACATGTGTTGGCATTACCACCCCTCGGCGATCGGCGTCCTCGGTGGTGCTCCTCGTAGTACGGATCCGGGAGGTGGAAGCTGCGCCATCCCGCAAACATAAATAGCGAGATGTTAGTTCTGATAAAATGTAAAATTTAGTACAAGAGTGAAATAAATACGAAGTTAGTAATTAATAAACCCTTGATAATTATTTATTTGCACGACTAAGTGACGATGACAAATCGAGAATTATGGCCAAGTCCGCGCATTTGCCACATTGGTTATGCTCGAGTGCATAAGAAAGGGGTTGCTCTTCCTCGCCTTGTCCTTTCGAAACTTGATCCATAACCATCTTGTGTCTAGTCCTCTTTCTACTCCCACGTTTGTTCCAACGACAACTGGATCGGCTATGTACTTGGACCGAGTAAGGAGGCCACTATCCTCGTCCGTAAGGCTCAAAGCGGGAGACCATGTAAGAACAAGGGTATCAACGCTGAACTCCTAGGTATCCTGCTCTCGTGCGCATAATTGCGATGATTAGTCGCCGCAACATAGTGAGAACATGGAAAGTGGTACTGTCTTGTTCTCCCACACGTGCAAGAGAAATCAATGAGCACGACAATATGACTCCTAGGCGGCGGACCTCACCATCGGCCATTGTACCACCCTTTCAATGACCTCATACTTGCCCGTACTATGATCAAAACATGACACCTCATGTGTGCGAGCCCTATCCTTTGCCCTCTCCGGATGCTTTTTGGGTTTAGGTGCCCATGTCTCATTACTACTCATCGTGCCATTGCATCCAAGTGCCTCTTGTTGAACCACGCAACAAGCTTGTAGAAGGTGAATGATACGATTGCATTGTGGGCATGACACGTATACCCTTTAGCAAACTATTAAATGATTCACCATGTTGCTAGTCCGAAACTCATACCTCCACCACCATGGTCATAGGCCCTAGTCCATTTCTCGGGTTCCCTAAGCAAGCCTCTCAACCACTGTCTACCCTCTGTGTTTGTTCCAGCTTTGAGTCTGCTCACTTCTCTTGAACAACGACACCTCAAGTGGCGTGCAACCTCCTCGAAAAGAGGAAAGTTATCCTTTGTACCATCCTTACGGAGTAAATTCTCGGCGAGTGCCGAGTGCACCACCGGTGATGGATAGGTCGTGCCGGAATCTGCTCTGTCTGGCACTAAGTATGCCACGTGTCCATCGGATATGACACCAACCTCCTGCCAGGGGCCAACAACATGTATCCGAACAAGCCGCAGGAACCATCCCCAACTATCTTTGTTCTCCCTCTCCACCAAAGCAAATGCAAGAGGGACCAATGTGTTGTCTGCGTCAACGGAAATGACTATCAACAATGTGCCCATGTACTTGCCAAGAAGAAAAGTGCTTTGCCCTCCATGCTTTTCCATACCTTATGTCGTATCCGAACATCTTCTGTGTCATCTCCATAATTGTCCTCACCTTCAAATTGGGCTGCCCCTTCAGTATTGAGTATAGTGATCTCGCAATGAGGGTAGATGTCAACTGGCGATGCTTCTGTTTCAAGTTTGATTATGCACAAGTGTGTGGGCCAACGATTTTTGTGATCTTGAACTTGCCTGTGTCCTTCTGTTTCCTAGCACACACCCTCCAATTACAATCGGCCTTCTCACACACCACTGTGTAATGCCGCTGCACATAGGAATGCCTAACCTTGAAAGGCCTTTTGCGCTTCACAGAATACTCCTGTAACCACCTTCTCAATGTAGGCAAGTCCTTGAAGACCAAACCCTTCTTGATTTCCATGCTATCCCGGCTTGAGCCTCTAACAACTCGTCGTCTCGCTTACGCATAAGCACCTTGGGAATGACTAAGGTCACTGAATTCTTCAATAGCTGGATCACGATTAGGGCAGAATTGTCTGATGAGCTCAATATCTTGTTGTGTCAATGCTGCAACAGGTCGGTCTTCATCGGAATCAACGGCTCTAGCCGTCCCATAAGGCTCCTCATCATCATCAATCTGAACATCAACACTGTTAGAGGCCCTACAGAATTGATCCATGTTGCCTGAAGGTGCCACAGGAGGACGATCATCATTTTCAGGAACATCTACTGCATCACAACCACACACACGATGGCAATTGAGACAAAGGAATAGATTAATGAACGGTAAACTAAAGTGGTACTACGACACTTACTTGGATGGTTCTGAGTCAAAGGGATCTCCTGAGGGGCCGCAGGATGAGAAATTCCAATCTCATTCGGGGCGGATTGAGCATCGGGTACCACATCCGGCTCGTTCACATCCGCATCACAATTGGGTAACGGGGGGTCCAAAGGGGGAGGACTACCTAAATCTGGTGAATGCCCATAAAGGGGCGAATGCCCATGAGGGGGTGAATGCCCATGAGGATTGGGATCAATGGACAACTTCCACACAAACAAATCCAAACATTGATATTGGGTCCTCATCACCGATCTGACATAATTTTGCCACTGATCCTCAGAGTCAATTGAGACCATCCGCCTAAAAATAGTCTTTAGAACCAAACTGAAGTACACCCTCAACTGAGATGCCATCCTCATTACCATGACAACATAGAACCTCACGAGCTCTAGCGACCAATTCACCATAAGACGGACGATCACTAAGTAGCAGGGACACACTTTCCATCCCAACAAATGACACATTTCCATAACCATCTTTCTCAATACTGCCTCCATGGTGCAAGGTTACTAGATTGTCCATCTAATCCATACAAAAGGCAGTGGTTGTTAATGTCTAATAGTAGAGTAGTATACTAACTAATTCCATACGTAACTAATTTAAGTTGATAACTACCCAAGTAATTTGCTACCTACCAAACTAAATAACTATGTCTAACTAACTAACTATATGTAACTAAACAAACTAAAATTTCTAACTATGTCTAACTATATCTAAACCCTAACTACATTATATGTTACTAAATTTGCTATGTCTAACTATATATGTAAACCCTAACTACAAGTTACATCTAACACATCGACCATTGTGAATTGCTGTGTTTAGTTTCGTTGTAGGCGTTCAGTAGGGGGCAGTGTTTTTTTCTTCTTCTTCAAGAACACATATAGGGGGCAGTGTTACCACATTTAACTAGAATTCTAAGTGAAGAGCAATTATCTGTGCTCCCATGAAGAATCCAATGTACTACAGATTACCAAACGTGCCATTTCCATATATGCTCGTGGTATGCACACTAACTACATTATATGTTACTAAATTTGCTATGTCTAACTATATATCTAAACCCTAACTACATCATATCTAACTAAAATTGCTATGACTAACTATATATCTCAACCCTAACTAACTAAATTATATCTAAACCCTAACTAACTACAATTTCTAACTAAATTTACTAACTACATTTTCTAACTAAATTTACTAACTACAGTTTCTAACTAACATTTACTAACTACAATTACTAACTAACTAAATTTACTAACTAAAAAAAAACAAAACTTACCTTCTTCATCGCCTACCGGAGAGGGGCGGCGTCGCACGGCAAGGGAGAGAGAGGGCGGGCGAGCCGCCGGCACCGGCGCGAGCCGGCGACGAGGCGGCGCGAGACCGGCTTCAGCGGAGGAAGCGGGGACCGGCGCGGAGGAAGGGGAACCGCGGCGGAGGGAAGGCGGGACCGGCTCGGGCGCGGCGGCGGCGGCGCGCGCGCGAGAGAGAGAGAGAGAGTCGAGAGAGAGAGAGCGAGTCGAGAGAGAGAGAGAGCCGAAGGCGAAGGAGCGGGTCTTTTTTGAACGCTCGGCGCGAGATCTGTGGCGCGCGAGGTTGGCGCCATGAGTCACGGCGCCGAGGTAACACATCTCGGCGCCATGACTCATGGCGCCGAGATGTGTTAGCTCGGCGCCGTGAGTCACGGCGCCGACCCCCTGGGTCCAAAATCGGAAATAAGATTATGGCGCCGAGATGTGTTAGCTCGGCGCCGTGAGTCACGGCGCCGACCCCGTGGGTCCAAAACCGGAAATAAGATTATCAGGGGTATAAATGCGAGTTTTTTACGAAAAAAAGGCTAAATTGTAAAAAATTCGGAGAATGTGCAAACAACACAAATCCACATCATGTATTGTTCAGCAGGGAGGAGGTCAAGGACATGCACGCTTGCTCCTGCCGTTCGCTGTAGTGCTGTTCAGTTCCACTTCCAGCATAGTTGGCCAAGTTGGTGCGTGCACGTGAACGGTCAATTCCACTGTGTCTTCTCACTTGCAGATGACAGGCGGACCTCCCTGTCCCCCCAGATTCCACGCCGAGAGCCGTTTACTGATCTGCGTATATAAATAAAGTACAGTGTGTACAAGTTACATAAAAAAAATACATAATAAATATGATATAGATTGTATCTTTTGCTACATGTGATAATACTTAGAAAGTCGGGTATACAAGGAAAACATATGATTTCATGCGCCTTTTTGTAAATCGGATTTGCTAGTTCTAAATCGTCTGAAATTTTCTTAAGTTTAAATCAATTGTTGTGATCATCGAATTTGTATAGAGATTGATATGTCATATGATTGGATATTGATCTAATGGATAAAACATATGACTTATGCTTAATAAAATTCCAGCCACCTTACAAATAGACAACCCTTTGTAAATTTGCGCATGATTTCCAATCCGCATCATATTTATGGTGTATTTCACGCATGATTTCCACCTTACAAATAGACAACCCCTTTGTAAGTTAATGCATGACATACTAGGTGTCATTTTGCATGATTCCCCTTCACATACCAGAAGGCAGGGGCCTTGGCGTGGACATGCGTAGATCACCTACCGCTCGATGGTGGCGCGGCAAGCTGACCGTCGTCAGATGAAAGGCTGTCACGACATAAGTGTTATTTTGTCAATTTACTTACGAGATGCTAGTTTTGCTATATATTTCGGTTTAAAATCATGTTAAATAAGTCAAAAAACTCGATACACCGGACCAGCACGTGGATCTCCAAATCTCCGCATTTTGCTGACTTCAGATGACGCTAATTAAGCAGTTAAAGAACAGGCGCGAGCGTCACGCGTTTTGGCGCTTCCACTTGCCAGCAACGTGTGTACAGCACACCACCAGGACGCGTGCCACACACTCTCCCCTTCACTTTCCAGCGAGACGTTGAAAACTTGAAATGTGCACTCTCTCGCAACTTCGAAGATTGCAGTTCCTTTTGTTTTATTCGGATCGGCGATTCCCTCATCTGCTGTGACTGTGAACGAGGAGTACAAGTACTGATCAAAGCGGCAAGCCGCAATCTCCGTTTGGACGGCAACGCAGGTCTCGCTTGCTTGCTTTCCCTGTAACGTGCATGCAAGCACGCCATTGACTGTAATTAGTACGCACTACTATACTATATATGTGTTTCTAATTCCGTGAAGAGCTTATAATAATGTTGGGACGGTGGCACCTTCATGCACGCCAACGCAAAATATGCAATCGTACAGCCAAGGAGATTGCGTATCACGCAGACCATGTGGGCTGTGGCCATTTCATCCGATCTAGGCAGTAGTTACTGGGTTCAGTGATCTCCTCGTCTCCATGAGAATGTACGCATCGTAACAATGCTGCAAGGGTAAGCATGGGCGAATGGGTAATCACCTGAACCTGAAACTGAACCTGAACGGATCCTCTACAGTGCGGTACAGGCACATTAATCTGCTTGAGATGCAGCATGAACTAGCTAGGACATGATCAATCTGTCGCATGAGAGCGCATTACATTTTTTCTTCTTTTACCACGGTTTGCCGCTTTCTGCAAACTCTTTTTAACTTCGACTAATGGCATGCGTAACATCATATTGCCTAGCTAGATTGACCACACTCAAATGACGTTTAGGCATGCACCATCGAAGATAACTTCCACACTCGCTCCACTGTTAGTCTGTTACGACCTACGAGTTTCTCAAACAGGATACGTACCTTCACAGTATTATTCCTCGTGTGCGCTGTTTCTAGACGACCCCATCTGGCCATTTCTGCATCATGGTTACCGTTCGCAAGCATTAATACAGAGCGGGCGTTCTTCTTATGACGACCACCCTACTACTTATTGCGAGGTTTCCCACTCGGCGCTCTCATCTCGCCGTTCTCCAAAGGAATCCTCCAATCCATCCTTTTTGGCGCGTGGCTTGTGCAGCAAAGTATTCTGGGATCCGTTCTCTCTTCAGCGCCTTCTTCCTTTGGGGTTCCAGTTACCAATCCAAATCGATTCGTTTGTTCGATCTGCAGACCCTACAAGCTTGGCCCGCGAGTAAGCATGGCATCGTCGCCCGATCCGTCTCTGGAGACGGAAGCACCCCACGCGGCCGTCACCAGGGAGCGGAAGATCAACCCCGACCTGCAGGAGCACCTTCCCAAACCATGTACGGAACTCTTCCCCCTTCCTCGCTTAGATGCTAATCAATGATCGAAAAAAGATCATCTTCTTTTCCATTTCTGCTTCGGTTTCTGGTGAGAGGCATTACGTTGGCGCGGCTTTTGCTGTTCCGATCGCCGTGTTGTCACGGTCGATCGGTCGCTGTACTGGTTGAGCAACTGCAATTAATCTGCGTGACCGCGTGTGTGCATTAGTGTCCGGCTCAGTGCTGCAGAGTCACTGCAGATATAAGACTTATCGCCAGGATGAGAGATCATTGTTAGCCTAATAATATCAACAGGAAAAAACATATAGACCATTGCTACTTTTGTTACTCCATTTGTTAACAACTTAACATGAACGCTGCGAGCCTGAGACAATACTGTCTTTTTTCTGATTAAGAGAACCGTACTCCAGCTCAAACGCATTGATTGTTTTTGTCTTCGGGCTCTGTCCCATGCAGATCTCGCGAGGGCTCTTGCCGCCGTGGACCCGAGCCAGCCACAAGGGACCAGGGAGCGCGACACCCGCGGCATGAGCGTGCTTCAGCAGCACGCGGCCTTCTTCGACCGCAACGGCGACGGGATCATCTACCCCCGGGAGACCTTCCAAGGTTAGCTGACGCGCCCATGTCTGACGTGATTCCTCGTCTCGCGAACAATCAGATCAGTATTGTCTCTCCCGTTTCGGACAAACAAGGATTCAGAAATCACACTTTTTATCCCGATGCACCAAATGAGATTAGAAATGTAGAGTTGCGTGTAAAGCAGAAATATTCTCTCCAATCAATAATTATACTTCTGCAGCTGTCATGAGACTTTTTTTTGCACCTCCTTGTTCTTTCAGGCCTTCGAGCAATAGGGTGTGGGTACCCTGTATCCTTTTTTGGTTCCATACTCATCAACCTCCTCCTCAGCTATCCTACTCAACCGGTAACGTTTGGCCTCTGTATTTGTACATGTTTGCCTTTTGCAAATACTACGCTCTTTGTCCTAGTCTTGCTCTGGACTAGATCATCTCAAGTCAAATTATTGTGACTATCACAAGTTTTTGTCTGAATGTCACATCACTTCCTTTTGTAGTGACGAGATATCTCTAGGCTCTCTAGTGACTTTTCTTTTAGAGTAACTATAGTAACCAATAGACTTCGTTGCTTTAGCTTGGGCTTGATGTGTCACCACAACTTTTTTTTTTGTGAGGAGATACTTATGCATTTACGTTTTTTTTTTATTTTTTTATGTAGGGATGGATACCTTCACCTCTGCTTTCCATCCATATTAAGAATATTCATAAGGGTAAGCATGGGAGTGATTCTGAAACCTATGATACTGAAGGGAGGTATGTATGCATAACTATTAAGTCAAGCTCTTACTCCAGAAAAAAAATCGCAGCTTTGATAGTGTTTCATCGATAAAATCTCTAACTACTTTTTACTTACTCTTTTATAGGTTTGATCCATCAAAATTCGATGCTATATTCAGCAAGTATGGTCGAACTCAGCCAAATGCTTTGACAAAAGACGAGTTGAGCTCGATGCTTAAAGCCAATCGTAATATGTATGATTTTATTGGCTGGTAAGTGCATAGCTGAATTTTCAGTTTGTAAGTGAACTTTTGTAAGTTTGGTTTCTGTTAATAGAAACTGGGGGTCTTACAGCCCTTTCTATCAAAAAAAAAGTGCATAGCTGAAATAAAAATATTGTTCTTTACCTATTTTCGGTTACAATTCTGATGATTGGTTGTTATTCCGTTGATGTTGTATTCTTTATACAAGACTATATAATGTTGGAAAAAGTAAGTCACATGCTCAAGCATTTGAGAAGAACGTACTCTATAGTCTATCTCCTACCAAATGTTTGCCATTCCCGTGCAGGACGATATGATACTGCTTTACCTTATTTGCTACTACAACCAGTTCTTCTTATTCTTCTTGCGAGGACCACTACAACCTGGACCTGTTCAATTGAAGTTTGCTCTTAAAATGCCATTTCTGAATATTTATCATCTGATCGTGTGCTTACAGGATTGCTAGCGCGGGTGAATGGATGCTACTCTACAGCGTGGCAAAGGATAAAGAAGGCCTGTTGCAACGAGAAACCATTAGGGGCCTCTTCGATGGCAGCCTATTCGAGCGACTACAGGACAGCAAGAAATCTCCCTGAATGCTCCATTGAGTTGCGCAGTTCAAACGAAGTGTTGTTACTTGTTAGTTCAACATTTGCACTTCAAAAGCCTTAGCAGTCAGCATTGTGTACTTCAAATAAAAAAAATGTTACACAATAACAAAAGAACTTGTAATGTGCAATCATCATTACCTCGCACAATATAGGCGTGTTTTGTTTTTTCTTACTGCCATGTGAAGACCTTCTGATACTTGTGCCATGGTTTGTTCGCCTCAAAATTGCTAGATGCTACAAAATCATTCTATTGTTGGGTCGGAGGTGTTGTGTGGAAAATCACCATTTATCAATTCCACGGCCTCTAATTCCACATCGACGTTGGAGATGCTGTTTCTAGTAAAAAAAGTTTTGGTATGTTTAGATGAGTACAACAAAATTCTTACATTGGTGTAACAAAATTACCAGGTTCCGAACAGACCTAGTCGTCCATTTATGCTTTTTACGCGAGTCTTCACAAAATTCAATCACCCGTAGGCACGCATCCGTCCTACTCCTATCTGCGGCCTGCGAGTTTTACAGCAACCAGATATCGAAGTGGCGAAGTGAATCTATCCGGTTCGTTTGGTTAGTAGGCTAATGTAGCTTCAGTAAATCAGTAGAAGCAAGGAGCCCGTGAAGCCACCCAGAGGTTACGCTTCCGGCTTCTCTGGCTTGGCATCGAAAATTGGTGAAGCAAGCCCGGAGTGTTTTAATCCGTTGGCTCCGGCTTCTCCCCGACAAGCTGGGTGTTGGGACCTGGCCAAACAGGCACTGCCGGCGGCGCGGCAACCACCGGCTCATTCCATGGCCACCGTGCTCCACCTCCCTGCAAATCCAAACCCTACGCCTAACCCCACCTCCTCCCTGCGCCCTCCGCCGCCTGCCGTCTCCGGCGAGCTCCACTTCCGCCTCTGCCACCCCTGCCGTGCCCGCGCTCGAACCCATCTCCCTGCCGCGTTCGGGAGGGGATCGCCCACGGCGGCGGCGGTGTCAGAACTGAAACTCTGAAACTAAAAGGAACTGAACTGAGCTGAAGTCTGAAGGGAAAGGAAGTTCAGCGCCGATTCTCAGTAAAGCTAGTAGTCCAGAAGATGCGGCTTAGATGAAGTCGTTACACAGTGGAAGTAAAGATCCAACGTTGGAGAATGCATGAAGTATACATTTTAGGTGTAATCAAGCTTTGTAATTAGCAAACTCGAAGCTTAAGTACTCCAGCTGAGCACTGTATAAGCTAGCTGTGATTCCTTGTAAGGTTCTTGTCTAGACTTTATACAAGTAAAACCCTAGCCGCCTCATCCTCTGGCTTATCTATCTCCCATCTCATTTATCATCTGTTCTTCTCATCTCTGTTCTCTTCTGAAATCTCGCTGCATATTATTGTTCAATTATGGAGTCATGACAAATGGTATCAGAGCAAGCTTCTTGGCTTCAGATCTGACTATAGACAGCGAGAGCAAGGGTTTGGGAACCAGTTTCCCTGTGAAATTCCAGAGCTTAAGCTGCCTTTGAGTAGATCTGAGGGTACTGTGGGTGTTGAACTATAGATCGACATCAGGTTGAGGCGGATTTCGTATCTCCTTGGTAAAATTCCTGACTAGATCTGTGAGTGAAATATGGCTCGACATGGAAAGGATGATGAGATTGAAGAAGAGATCCAACCGTATGCTACAAGAGTGGAATTGGAAGAAGTGAAGAGGAGTGTAGACCTGATGAGGAAAAGTCAAGTAGAAAGCAATCAGCAACTGGAGCAATACAACAAGCAAATCAGCCAACTGACGATGGCAGTAAATGCTCTAGTGACTCAATCTACTCAGAGAGGCCAGGAGAATATTGAGCCATCTGACAGGTTTTCATGTTACAGAGGTAATTTCGGAAACCAACACTCTCCAGCAATAGCAAGTCTGTCTCCAGTAAGTGTAGTTAGATCTTGCGGTATAGCTTTACCTATTAGTGAGATTAATGCAAACCCAGCTCTCGGTGCTAGCACAACACATGTCCCAGATATATTGAACCCTCATTACATGTCGGTAGCAGAGAGTAACCTCAATCTTCCATCGACTCGTGTGCTTATGAGTACCCAAGTACCTCCCTTGTTATCGCAGCCAACAGGCACAGTCCCTCTAGGTCTTAACCTTTAGTTTGGCTCATTACATTGTCCACTGCCAACTGAGCCAAGGATACAACAACAGTGGGCCACTCGGGTGACAAGTTCCCCCACCTTTAATGATTATGCAAATTCAGATTGGGAGGAGAGGTGGGACACAATGGTGCTAGATTCCATCAGCAGGATAACTACAATCTTAGAAATTTTGCTAGGGGCCCGAAACCGAACTTTCCAGAATTTAATGGAGACAAAGTTGATGCATGGATTAAAAAGGCCAACAGGTACTTTGAAATCTCTAAAGTTCCAATGAACCAAAGGGTTGAGATTGCAGTGCTATATTTGGTAGACAAGGCTGAAGTTTGGTGGACAGGATCAGGAGTCAATGTTGAAAATCTGTCGTGGCATCAGTTTTGCATCATGATAGGGAAAAGGTTTACTCATCAATCGGTATATGATGTGATTGCAGCCTTTCATTCAGTGAAGCAACAGACCACATTATCACTGTACATCGATGTGTTTGAAGAGGCAATGGCATTGGTCAGGAGGGATAATCCATATCTACCTGAGGAGTATTACATTAGAAGTTTCATAGCAGGACTTAAAGATTATATCCAAAGCCACTCACAGCTCCAGAATCCAATCACCCTGGTTGATGCTTATTGGGTAGCAAAAAGGCTTGAACAGTCTAACCCAATCAGGAGATCTAAGCCTAGTGCTTATAAGGGAAATCTGAAGAGCAGCTCTCAATGGAACAATAACAAAGGAACTATGTACAAGACTACAAATTCTGAAAACAACAGAACCACCAACACAAAGGGAGGTCAAAACATCACTGCAAGGAATGAGGGAAAATGCTTTAGATGCAATGAGAAATGGCATCCTGGACACAAACAAGAGTGTAAAATGAATCAGCAAGTTAGGGCTATGATTGCCCCAGAGGACGAAGTAGAGGATGAAGGAGGGGGACATGAAGAAGATTCACAGGAACCTAAAATTGTGGAAGAGGAAGTCCAGGAAGGAGACTCTCCATTCCAATTATCTGTACATGCTGTTCAGGGCACTAGTTCCTCTAAGCAGACTTTCACTCTAATGATTCACTTGGGTAAGATCAAGGGGACTGCTTTAGTTGACAGTGGAAGCAGTGCTACTTTTATGGATACTACTATGGCACTCAAGACAGGTTGCTCAATCCAAAATAATTCCGCAGTAAGAGTCATAGTGGCCAATGGAGAGACAGTGTGGAGCAAGGCAAAATGTGTGAATTGCAGTTATACTATACAAGGAGTAGAGTTCACTGATACTTTCAGAATACTTGACCTTAAGGGGTATGATTTTATATTGGGTATTGATTGGATATACACACACAACCCTATAGGTCTTAACCTCAAGACCAGAGAATTCTCTATGAACCACTATGGACAGAGAAGGGTCATGTTCAAGGATGAGACATTGCCTACAGCTGATTGCATAGTCACTATAGAAAAACTGCAAAAGATGATGGAGAAGGGGGTCATGGGGGCAGTATTATATGCATGCGATACCCAGAATGAACCTCACAAACTGGTAGCCACTCCTACTGAGATAGCACCCATTTTGCAAAGATTCAAATCAGTCTTTGAAGAACCAAAAGAATTACCCCCAGCAGATTATGTGATCATTCAATTCCTTTGAAGATTGAGGGACATCAAATTAATCAGAGGCCTTATAGGCTACCCTTCCACCAGAAGAATGCTATGGAGGAGATTATTGAACAATTGTTGAATTCTAAAACCATTAGACCTAGTGTCAGTCCCTACTCTTCTCCTGCCATTTTGGTTAAGAAGAAGGATGGGACATGGAGAATATGCATTGATTATAGGCAACTCAATGCAAATACCATTAAAAACAAATATCCAATTCCTGTGATAGAGGATCTATTAGATGAGTTGCATGGTGCTCAAGTCTTTTCAAAAATCGATCTCAGATCTGGGTATCACCAAGTTAGGATGATGGAAGAGGATGTTAAAAAGACAGCTTTCAGCACACATGTGGGACATTATGAGTTTATTGTTATGCCCTTTGGACTAACCAATGCTCCTGCAACCTTTCAGGCTTTAATGAATGGAGTTTTATCTCAGTTTTTGAGGAAATTTGCTTTGATTTTCTTTGATGATATCTTGGTATATAGCAAATCTATGGAAGAGCATGGACATCATCTAACTAAGGTATCAGAGGCACTTAAGAGTAACAATCTCTATGCAAAAATGAGCAAATGCGCTTTTGGTCAGAAGCAAGTGGAGTACTTAGGCCATGTCATACATGGAGGGGGAGTAGCCACAGATCCTACAAAAATAGTGGCAATAGAAAGGTGGCCAATACCTCAAAATGTGACTCAACTAAGAAGCTTCTTGGGTCTCACAGGATACTACAGAAGGTTCATCCAAAACTATGGCACCATTTGCAAACCACTGTTCGAGGCTCTAAAGAAAAATGCATTTATGTGGGGAACGGCTCAGAATGCAGCCTTCTTGAAGCTAAAAGAGGTGATGACCAAGGCACCAGTTTTAGCATTACCTGATCATGGCCGACCTTTTATTTTAGAGGCAGATGCAAGTGGATATGGCCTTGGGGCAGTTTTGATGCAACAAAACAAACCCATTGCATTTATGAGTAAGGCATTAGGTCCTAAGGCAGCAGCACTCTCCACCTATGACAAGGAAGCATTAGCCATCATTGAGGCCCTTAAAAAGTGGAAGCATTACTTTGCAGGATCTACATTGATTATAAGGACAGATCAACAGAGTTTAAGGTATATCCATGAGCAGAAGTTAACAGAGGGCATACAACACAAATTATTGATAAAATTGCTAGGGTACAATTACAAGGTGGAATATAAAAAAGGTAGGGAGAATCGAGCAGCAAATGCTTTATCTAGAGTGAACAATGGAGAGCAACTCCATGTTATCTCAGCTGCTATACCGGTTTGGGTTACTGAGATCCTTAACAGCTATGAGCAAGATACCTATTGTAAGGAGCTAATTATGAAGCTAAGTTTGAGTCCTCAAGTTGAACTTAATTATACTCTGAAGGGAGGAATTTTGAGGTACAAGAACAAGGTTGTTGTGGGAGCAAACACTGAGTTAAGACAGCAATTGATCAAGTCTTTCCATACTTCAGCACTTGGTGGTCATTCTGGGGAAAGAGCTTCATATCAGAGACTAAAGCTCATCTTCCATTGGGTAGGAATAAAACAAGAAGTCATTAGGTATGTCAAGCAGTGCCCAGTCTGTCAAAAGAACAAGAGTGAACATACTCCTTATCCTGGGCTGTTGCAGCCCCTGCCGGTACCTGAACAAGCTTGGACTCATATCTCGATGGACTTCATTGAAGGTTTGCCTAAATCTGATGGGAAGGATGTTATAATGGTCATAGTGGACAGGTTCACTAAATACTCACACTTCTTTGCCATGAGCCATCCATTTACAGTACAATAGGTTGCACATGAGTTCTTGGATGGGGTGTATAAATTGCATGGGTTACCAGCTATCATTATCTCGGACAGAGATCGGATCTTTACAAGCCATATATGGCAAGAGTTGTTCAAAGCTCTAGGTGTAAAATTGAGGTTCAGCACATCCTACCACCCCCAAACTGATAGACAAACTGAAAGGGTCAACCAATGCTTAGAGAGTTATCTAAGGTGCATGTCATTTGCTAGCCCTAAGAAATGGAGGAATTGGCTCACCTTGACCGAATGGTGGTACAACACGAGTTATCATACCAGCTTAGAGATGACCCCTTTCCAAGCTTTATATGGATTTCCTCCCCCAATGTTCACTGAAGTTATAATACCTGACTCCCTTAATGAAGAGGTAAAATGTTTGTTACAGAGAAGGCAATTGGCTAATCAAATCATCAAAGAGAATTTGATTAAGGCCCAGGCGAGAATCAGTAAGTATGCCAACAAGAAGAGGAAGGAAAGAGAGTTTGCATTGGGAGATATGGTGTATCTCAAGATCCAACCCTATAGGCATACTTCCCTCAGTTTGCACAGATCCCTCAAGCTTCATCCAAAATTCTATGGGCCCTTCAGGGTGATTGAAAAGGTTGGAAAAGTGGCCTACAAACTATTGTTATCCGAAGGTTGTCAACTACACCCTGTATTTCACGTGAGCCAACTCAAGGTACATCTTGGTCCCAAAGTAATTCCCAGCCCTGAACTCCCTCTTGTTGATAATGATGGCAATGTGAAGGTCCATCCTGTTGCTATCTTGGAGAGAAGAATGATACCAAGGAACAACGAACCTGTAATTCAATGGTTGATTCAATGGATAAATCTTCCACGGGAAGCAGCAACTTGGGAAGATGCGGATTTCATCGCTCGAATTTTTCCAGATTTTCATTCTTGAGGACAAGAATGCTCTGAAGGAGGGAGAGATTGTCGAATCAAACTCGAAACTAAAAGGAACCGAATCGAGTGAAGTCGAAGGGAAAGGAAGTTCAGCGCCGATTCTCAGTAAAGCTAGTAGTCCAGAAGATGCGGCTTAGATGAAGCGTTACACAGTGGAAGTAAAGATCCAATGTTGGAGAATGCATGAAGTATACATTTTAGGTGTAATCAAGCTTTCAGTCACTGTTTACCGTAAGGCTTTGTAATTAGCAAACTTGAAGCTTAAGTACTCCAGCTGAGCACTATATAAGCTAGTTGTGATTCCTTGTAAGGTTCTTGTCTAGACTTTATCTCTACTATAAAAGCACCAGTACCAAATTTCCCTACAGCTACACCAACCCCTCAACCACGCAGTCAAGAGTTCTCCTACATGCACCAAAAAGCGCACCTGAAAAACACACCTTTCAAACTAACGCCCCAGATCAACTCTAGCCTCTCTTTCCTCTTACTCACTCAAATCCAACGGTCCAGGTTCTTTGGATCAAACCTCCTGAATCATCATTCAATCATCCCTCGCATCCCGCGCGCGACTCTCCGTCTACCCGACTCCTCGACTCCTCCTCCGTCTCTCCCCCACCCACAATCTCCAGGACGTCTCCAAGGCGCCGCCGCCGCCGCCGCCCGATGCCCGCCGCCCGGGGCGTCGCCGCCCGCCCGCCGCCCCCGCGCCGCCGCCAGAGCCGCCGCCCGCCCGGCCAGCTGCGACCTCAAGCTCCGGCGCCTCGCTCGGCGCGCACCGCCTCGCCGCCCGCGCGCGCCGAAGCCTCGCCGCAACGCGCGCCGCCTTCCTTCATCCGGCCGCCGCCGCTCGACAAGGCGCCGCGTCTCGTCGCCGCCCGGCCGAGCCCGCCGCCGCCCCTCGCTCGCGCCGCCCACCGGCCGCTGCTGCCGGTCTCGTCAGGACGCCGAGCCTCGCCGAACGCGCCGCCGCCTTCGCCTTGATCTGCGCCGCCGCCGCTCGCGACAAGGCCGCGCGCCTCCAGTCGCCGCCGCCCGCCCGAGCCCGCCGCCGCCCTCGGCTAGCCGCCGCCCACCGGGCCGCTGCTGCCGGTCTCGTCAGGGCGCCGAGCCTCGCCGCCGCTCGAAAGGCGCCGCGCCTCAGTCGCCGCCGCCCGGCCAGCCCCGCCGCCCCTCGGCTCACCGCCGGCCACCCAGGCCGCCTGCTGCCGGTCTCGTCCAGCGGTTTGGTGTCTTGTTCGTCTTCATCTTGCAGTGCACCGTCAAGGGTAACGACCGGTTCTCGCGTTGGTTGTAGGTCCTTGGTGCGTTGGCAACTAGAATTGGTTGGTTCATGTCTGTTTTTATTAGATGCTATTCTGTCCAGAATGTTGCGGGGTATGTTTCGTCTTTTTTTATGCGGATTCTGAGGAGTTGGTCTCCTAGAGATATCTAGGCCTCGTTCTTAAGTTTCAGTGGCCACCGAGTTCACTAGATTCCGAGGTCTGAGTCAAAAGTTATGGTCGTTTTAGTTTCTGCTGCCAGAAACCTGACGAGAGTAAAACTGTCTGGATATTTCCTATATTTTGAAAGGGAAAATTGTTGAATCTGAAGGTTAACCCAACTAGGTTAAGGTAGAGGATTCGATAAACTTTTCAGATTGATAAAGAACGTTCAATTTGGAGTTACCTATTAAAAGTTATGATCTTTTTAATTTTTGTTGTTCGTTCTGTGGGCAGATTCTGTACTGAAAGTTCAAAAAACTGTTAGCCTTTTAAATTGGTCGAGTTTGTTTATCATGTCAACTAGAGTATTGTAGTTTAGTCAGTTAAGAATCTACAGAAATTAGGTTTACCTCTTTTTGACTTCCTGACACTGAGATATGTCAATTGTCGTGCTGCTGTCCAGGGACAGTTTTATAGCTGAAAACATTGTTTTCAGTTTAAGCTTTATAATAATGACTAGAGTCATCAGGGAAGCAGTGTAGAACGCCGATTAGTAGAATGGGGTATTTTGGTGTTCTTATTGAAATTATTTCATTGGTTAGGCGGCGGAGCTTCGAGTTTAGGAACGCCATCGCTACCAGTTAACGCGTCTCAACGCGGAAGGCAAGTAATTTGTTAATCTAAATGTTTGTGCATTGTGGTTATTGATATGAGCATCTTTGTGATAAGCGTTACGTAGTATGAAATGAAATATTCATGTTTTGTCTCTTGTGTTGGATTCATGAATAGAAATGATGATAATGTTTATTCAAATAAACTTCATTCAAATACCAACTGCTAACAAATGTAGTTGTGTAGGTGTCATGATTAACTTTAATGTGCTGATTGATTTTTGATTGTTTGTTTACATTGGAGAATGTTTATAAATATGTATATATTATAGGTGTCAAATTGTATCTGGAGGAGTTCCCTTCCTGTTTTGGTTGAACATGCTATTGTTTGAACATAGGGTTGTTGTATTGCAGTTTACGTGAGATCTACCATGGGGGAGAGGAGAGAAACCATGTTGCATTTAGCGACATATCAAACGACATCGGTCGGGTATGTTCCTTGACATCGTGCACAGTGGGTTCTGGAATTGTTTTGCGAAATTGTGACACGCATTCTATATCATAGCAACAGGGACATCACCAGCAGATGATGAGTTCATCAAGAGGGAAGAGAGGAATAGAAAACAACGTGAATACCGGGCACGCAAAAGGGTCAAGAAAGCGTTGAACAAAGAGAAGAACGGAATACAAAACAACGTGAATACCGTGCAAGGAATAAAACATTGACATCATCAACGGCGCTTTGCTCATGGTAATCCTTATCGGTTCTGTATACTATTCTTTGTTTAAGCATCACAAAGAGAAACTCCCGATTTTTATCATCATATTTTTTCATCATATGAAGTACATCCGAATCGGTTGCACGGATGTTAAAATGACAGATGTCGTAGGAGGACAATCGGCTGCAGATTGTCCTTTCGCGCCATTTACCAAGCATCAAGACATGATGGCAAAGAAAATGGTGATCCAAATGAGTCCATTGACTGGCTACATAGGAATGATGAGTACGTCAGGCAATAACGACCGCCATTGATGTCTTCTTTGCACACCGAGAGTTCAAACGGCGTCGTAATTAATACAGGTCTAGTACATCTAATCTAACTAAAACATTGTATACATTTCAAAGGGTACAGATTGAATCTAATATTATATCTCTTCTGTACATTGGTGACCAGGTGCCTCTTCAAGCACTTCCAAGCAGCTCAAATTCCGAAACTGGTACCTGAATATGGATGCGCCAAGCAAGGAAAATTTGATACAGCAGAGGCGAGACTATAAGAAGAAAAAAGCGATGGAAAACGAGCAGCAAGCATACCCTACTCTTGCACAAGAAGAAAAATGTTGATCCTATGCTTGTGCCACCTGTACAGTACATTGACGTCGAGTTAGAAAGTGCTTTATTCGAGCCTACAAACCAGGATTCTGATGATGAAGGTGGGTTTTACACATCTGTTCACCAGTGTAGTTTTTTCTAAGAATTATGTTAAAACCATCGTGTTATCTTCAAGCGTCATGCAACGGATCATCTACGTGACATAGAGGAAGAAGAAGAAGGATGTGACATAGGAGAGACTATCAAAGATTTTGAGACCATGCAGAAGCTTGCTGAAGGTAACTCTTGCTTAATAATTTGTATTGTCAACATGTGAAGTGAGTACCATGTTCACATATTTCTATATATAAACAGAATGTGCATTCCAGTCATACCGTGTCACTGATGATTGCACCGGCCATGGAGCCGCTGATGATCCTTATGATTTCATCTACCATAACTTGCCGGACAGTCACCATGTTTTGAAACATATTCCTGACTGCCGGTATTGTGGAGCGATGAGATTTGAAGGCGAGCCACCTGGATTCTGCTGCCGAAAGGGAAAGATAAGATTACATATTCATGATGTGCCCGATGAGTTGAAGAGGTTGTTTACAAGTCAATTGCATAATGATGCAAAATATTTTAGAAAACACATACAGTACTTCAACTCTCACTTCTCCTTCACAAGCCTCGGAGTTACACTGGACCGAAGATACATGACCGCAGCTGGTACTGGCACATATACATTCCGTGTACAGGGTGCGATGTATCATCGACTGGACCATTTGGTGCCAGGATCAAAAGGGCCACGTCACTTGCAACTCTACTTTTATGATACAGAAGAAGATGATACATTGTCACATAGAGTGAAGAGGTCTCCTGATCTTGATATAAACCTCGTAAGAAAAGTGCTCAGGATACTACAAGCAGATAACCCTTATGTACATACCTTTAATAGAGTTGGCTCTCTTCCAAATCTTGATGACTATGTAATTGAGCTCAACACTAATGTGACACCTGACCAGCGAAGGTACAACCTCTTCTCGATTACTCAACGTTTTGCTTTTCTTTATACTATATATTGCCCAGCAATTTTTAAGTTTATTTATAACCAGCTAATAAACATTTTTATGTTTTTTAATTCCTGCAAAACATTTTATTTCAGGTATAATGCTCCTACTGCCTCCCAAGTTGCGGCTATCTGGACTGATGGAAATGATTCCCAAAGATGTTTTGATAGGAGTGTTATTGTATACCCTAGAGGAGAGAAGATGCGCTATATCAAAGCATATCATGGTTGTTACGACCCATTAGCATATCCTTTATTTCATCCTAGAGGAGAAACTGGATGGAACCAGTTCATGCCGTACAATGACAGTCCCACAGTTGAGCGATCAGTACCAGAACCTACGGGTATGTCAATACAAACTCAATTAAGTATGGGTGTCCTGCATGTAGATGCAATCCTATCATATAATATACTGATAATAATGTATTCCCATCTTAATGCAGAGGATGGTGAATCAGACAACAACATACAGCAAGGTGATCACATAAGTAGAGTTGTAGAAACAGTCAATCTACGGTTTGTGACAAAGAAGAGAATACTATTGCTTTATGATGCAAGTTAGAAAGGGTCTTTTTAACATCTTGTTATTTGGAGGGAGGCTTTTCTAACAATGGGCCGTCGACATGTATATAAAGATCGAGTCGATGAGGCTTGACTGGTATTCTAATCTTGAAAACCAGAAGCTCATAAGGGCTGAACTGTACCAAGTGAGTAGAATATAATCTCTTGTTATATTTCAATTTCAATGCACATGGATAATAGTTATTTGGTGATCAAGGAAATATTTTCTTATCTGTGCCATAGGGCTTGACCGATGTAATTTCTGCTGGAGAGACTAGAGCTTGAGAGGTTGGAAAGAGAATTGTCTTTGCCAGTTCTTTTCGGGTGGTGACCGCGATATCGTGAGAGATTTCTTAATGCAATGACTATTGTCCAGCGTTTGATAAGCGATTACTTCATTACAATGACTTGCAACCCATATTGGGAGGAGGTCACGGCAATCTTGAACTGGACAAAACCCCATGATCGACGGAATCTACTTGTCAAGAGTATACTGAGCCAAATTACGCTCCATCAAGGATTTATTGATAAAGAAGAAATATTTTGGTGATGTTGCGGCATATGTGCATGTGGTGAGTTTGAAGAGGGCTTGCCACATGAGCACATGCTATTGATTATGAAAAAGGATGTAAGTTAACCGACCCGGATGCATATGACAAATACATCTCGGCAGAGATTCTGACAAGGACAAGTACCCTGTGTTGCATAACCTGGTCATTAAGCATATGCTCCATGGACCATGTGGTGTCTTGAATAGGAAGTGTCCGTGTATGATCAATGGAGAGTGTCGCTTTCGCTATCCTCGGCAATTTTGCCCTGCAACACAACAAGGCAAAGATTCATATCCTTTGTATAGGAGAAGAGATGATGGCCAACGTGTCAAAATAAGAGGTGCCGAGTTGGACAACAGGTGGGTTGTCCCGTACAATCCTGGCCTGCTTATGAGATATAACTGTCACATCAACGTTGAAGCATGTTCAAGCATCAAAGCCTGTAAGTATTTATTTAAATATGTGTACAAAGGCCACGATTGTGCATCATTCTCAGTCGTTGATGCTAATGGTCAAGCTGGGGTAATAAATGAGATCCGTCAGTATAGGGATGCTAGATACATCTCACCGCCGGAAGCTGTACATAGGATTTTCGGTTTCCACCTTTTCGGGGTCTACCCATCTGCTTTGCACTCGGTGTCATCCGCCTAACATGCGATCTGTTATTATTGATGAGAATAAAAATTTAGAAGAGATAGTGAACAGTCCTGCTTCTTCTATGACTACACTGACAGAGTTTTTCAAGCTTAGCCGTGTTGACAGTTTTGCAAGGAAATTATTGTACAAAGAGATCCCAGAATACTACCGGTGGATCAGTGGGAAAAGGGTATGGCAAACAAGAAAACAAAGAGGACAAATTGGCCGCATAGTGTA
Source organism: Ampelocalamus luodianensis (assembly GCA_036346255.1). Lineage (NCBI taxonomy): Eukaryota > Viridiplantae > Streptophyta > Magnoliopsida > Poales > Poaceae > Ampelocalamus > Ampelocalamus luodianensis. The sequence continues at coordinate 24,765,832 of CM070621.1, forward strand.
TGCGCACCCTGCTGAAGGCGAGAGGTATTTCTTGAGAGTGCTTCTAAATCATGTTAGAGGTCCAACCTCATATGATGATTTGAAAACCGTTGCAGGCATCATATGCCCTACTTTTAGAGAATCATGCGAGAATAGAGGACTCATAGAGACTGATAAGACACTTGATGACTGCTTGTGTGAGTCTGCCACTTTTCAGATGCCATATGCTCTCAGAAGGTTATTTGCTACTATTCTGGTTTTTTGTGAGTCCACCAAAATTCGTGAACTGTGGGATAAGTATAAAGAATCAATGTCTGAGGATTACCTTAGAAACCATTGTAACTTAAAAACAGTAGAACAAATGGTGCTTAGAGATATTAGGGATTTGCTCCACTCCATGGGAAAAGATATGAAAAACTACGATCTTCCAGAGCTTAATGATACAGGTAATAATTTGTCACAAAATTGTCTACTCATCATGGACCAAAAAAGGTATACTGATATCTAATTTGTTTGTGTCAAACAGGTGAATGTGACAATGACATAATGAGGGAGGTCAGAGAAGAGCTTTCGGTGGGGGTCGACCAGGAACATTTGGATATAACAGGGAGTCTTAACAAGGAACAACGTGCTGGATTTGATGAGATTATGCATCATGTACTGAATAAAAAAAGCCAAGTGTTCTTTGTTGATGGTCCAGGAGGAACAGGAAAGACATTCCTATACAAGGCAATTCTTGCTAGAGTGCGTTATGAGGGATTGATAGCCATTGCAACCGCAACCTCTGGTATAGCAGCGTCGATACTGCCTGGAGGACGCACAACACACTCAAGGTTCAAAATCCCAATAAAGATTGCGAGCAATAGCATGTGCAACTTCTCAAAGCAAAGTGCGACTGCAGAGTTACTCCGTAGGGCATCGTTGCTAATCTGGGATGAGGTTGCTATGACAAATCATCAAGCGGTTGAGTGTCTTGATAGGTCGCTGCAAGATATTATGAATTGTGAGTTGCCATTTGGGGGAAAGGTCATGGTATTTGGTGGAGATTTTAGACAGGTTCTTCCGGTGGTAACACGTGGGACTAGAGCACAGATAACAGATGCTACATTGCAGAGATCTTATTTGTGGGATAGTATCAGAAAGCTACGATTGACACGTAACATGAGGGCTCAATCTGACCCATGGTTCTCAGATTACCTCCTTCGAATTGGGAATGGGCGAAGAGACAATTGACGATGATTATATTCACTTGCGGAAGATATTGTGATTGGTTAGACAGATCTGAGGATTGTGTAAACAAACTAATCCAAGATGTGTTCCCATCAGTTGAGGACAATGCAAGATCAACAGCTTATATGAGCACACGTGCCATTCTTTCTACCAAAAATGAACATGTGGATCACTAAATGAAAAGATGATTGACATGTTTCGGTGAGGAAAAGTTTACCATAGCTTTGACTCATGATGATGATTCAACAAACAACTACACTATTGACTTTCTAAACTCCATCACTCCAAATGGTCTCCCACCGCATATTCTCAAAGTAAAAATCAACTGCCCTGTGATCCTACTCCGCAATCTTGATCCAAACAAGGGATTGTGTAATGGAACATGGTTAATGGTTATAGCCTTGCAGGACAACGCAATTGATGCTAAAATTGTTGGTGGGCAGCATGCAGGCAAGATGGTGTTCCTACCTAGGATTCCAATGTCTCCGTCAGATGATATTTCACTGCTTTTCAAGATGAGAAGGAAACAATTCCCGATTCGCCTAAGTTTTGCAATGACCATAAACAAAGCGCAGGGGCAAACCATCCCAAATGTTGGGATCTACCTCCCAGAACCTGTGTTCTCACATGGACAGCTTTATGTCGCTTTGTCAAGAGGAGTTTCAAGGAAAACAACCAGAATTTTGTCAAAACCAAACAAGAAAATAGATACTACAGGGAAGACCACAAAAAATATTGTATATACAGATGTATTGAACTGGTGATGAGTGAATTCAAAAAAGGGGTTTTAAAAACTGGAAACTGGTAAAAACATATAATCTGTTTCATCTTTCTTATCAAATAGTCATTTGATTTATCTACAACAAATAAACACTTGCTCTTCTTCTCCAGGAAATTGGCAGGCTTCCTTGTATACAACTTCCTAAAGTCGTGGAATAGCGAAAGATTGTCGTTTATCAACACTGTGAGCATATATATTCTCTATGTATATTTTGTAGACTACATAGCAAATTAATAAGTTAACTTATTATCTGCCATCCACAGATATCACATTCACTGGGGACGGAATTCTTGGTGGACATTTTGAAGAGCAGTGCAAATGAATGTACAGATATTATTCCTAGAGAACTCCAAGATCTACTTAAGCAATTCATGAATTATTTGTAGTATACGAGACATGACTTTACTATGCCTTGTTATGCATGAGTGTTTTCCGGATTATATACATGGTCATATACAATTGCGTGAGACTTAAACTATGGAAAAATATTGTCGTTTGGTTGTTTTCATGCGCATCCCTGAAATGAAGCCGTGTCGTTAGCACGAGTTTCATGTGCATCCCTGAAATGAAGCTGTGGCGTTAGCACGAGTACTATACTATTATTTGTAGTATGCGAGACATGACTTGATTATGCCTTGTTATGCATGAGTGTTTTCCGGATTATATACATGGTCATATACAATTGCATGAGACTTAAACTATGAAAAAATGTCGTCGTTTGGTTGTTTTCATGTGCATCCCTCAAATGAAACCGTGACGTTAGCACAAACACTATACTAGTACAAGTAAAACCCTAGCCGCCTCATCCTCCGGCTTATCTATCTCCCATCTCATTTATCATCTGTTCTTCTCATCTCTGTTCTCTTCTGAAATCTCGCTGCATATTGTTGTTCAATTATGGAGTCCTGACAGGCGGCCGAGCGCAGAGAGAAGGATTACTACGCCGCGCTCAACATCCGCCGCGCCGCCACCCTCCAGGAGGTCAAGAGCGCCTACCGCACCCTCGTGCGCAAGGTGCTGCTCTCTTCCTTCCACTCCTATGCCCCCGCGAGAAGAGAAGCTGCTGTTTTATATTTACTTCCAATCTTCCATTTACCTGCAATTATATCATTATGGCGAGATAGTGGGATGTGATTGAGTTGAGCCACCTCCCACCTGCATAATTCTCCGGTTCCAACATGGGGAATCCGAATTACCAACATATGCATCTGCTGCACAATTTTTGTTATGTATAAAAAATGAGGTAACTTTTTGCAAATCTGGATCATGGCAAGCGTACTGTAACGTTACACTTTGGAGCATTTTCACTGAGATGTTGGGGGTTTGCTTGTGTGCCTTTGTACAGATCGTGTGCTCTGTCTGACTTGGGGCAAATGTAGATTTTTCATAAAGCTATATATACCGGGTATTCTACGTCAAAAAAATATATACCGGGTATTTACTGTTTGCAGAAAGGTGTAGTAGAGAGGACAGGATTAAGTAATTTATTGGTGACTTCCTGTACAGTATTCCGCAACCACAAAGATATATGAGAACATGACATTTGCTACTTTCTCACTATTTATTGGCTGTTTCATCGTATTTCAAACCCATTCAGTTCTCCTTAAAGGAAAAGGTTGAAGCAAGTTAATGGTTTACTCATCGCTGATATGCTTCTTTGTGTTGGAAGATTACTGGGGCAATGCGGTTTACAAAGTAAACCCCAAGCGTGTCATTTTTGGCTGTTCTTTTCAGAGAGATCCTACCTGTACTTTATCAGATGCTGTGTTGATTCTCTTCTTAGATTTCCATCCATGTATAGTTGGTGTTGGAGCTCACCTTGAACACACTTTCTTGGTTGCTTTCTATTGCAGTACCACCCCGATATGAACAAGATCCCTGGGGCAGAAGAAAAGTTTAAGGAGATAAGTGCGGCATATGAGGTATCTTCTGCCCTCCGGTCTCCGCTTAAGTGCCGAAAGTTTGGCAATAAGAGATATGCTGAGTGGTAGATTATTATACAAAGATTTGGTTATTCATTTATTCTCTATCTCTTAGTAATAAAACAACCTGATTTATTTCAGTATGCTGTACTTTATATGCAACATAACCTGATGTGGTTATTCTCTCTCTCTTAGAGATACGCTGCACTTGAACAGGTACAACAATTTCATCAAGCCATGTGCAAAACCTGTTACTTATAATGATAGTTGTACTTGTACCTTTAATTTCTGTTTTATGTGCCTTTATCTGCTATAGCTGAAAACTTGAAGTTCCATCTAAAAAAAGGCCAAGTTGAAACTATGCAAACCTTTAGTTTGTGTGCATATGCTTGCTTCACTGTCCAAATTAGCTGTATTAACTATTAAGGGGTACTGGTTGTTAGATGGAGAGGGAGATGCAAATGTGAAATGTTGGTTCTATTGCAATAGCCCAATGGGTAATATATAGAGTACAAAGGGACACAAGACTAAACTCCAGAACAATAAGAAATACCACTAATACCCTTAACACCCCCCTCAAATGCAAGGCGTATGCAATTGCATTTCATTTGGAAAGGGTTGACACTGCAATAGGGAAAATCCAAAATCCGAGTATTGATAATATCGTCGTAGCGTGCGACAGCCCATAAACCACATGGTGTAGGGACTGAGAAAGTAAAGACAAGCGGCAGCCCACACAACGAGAGTTGATGCTCTGATACCATATGTAATACCTTGTGGCTCAAAATTCGCTAATAGCCCATCCCAGATCCCACCCATGGGGCGGGCACGCATGCATACGTAGCATCTCACTTGGGCTTTCGTCCTCGTTTTGCCCAAACGGGTTAACTCGAAAATACTACGATTTGAACAAACAGATATTATATGATAGTAGAACTCAATGTAAACTCACAATGTGGTACTAAAGGGCAGGGTGCTAGAAGCTTGTGCTTACTTCGTCAGGCCAGGGCTGTCCCCCAACTCACACTGAAACTGATCATCCATTCTTTCCCATCTTGTATATGTTGGTTCCTGTACAGCTAATACATTGCCTATTACATTGATGGCCAATGGCAAGCCTCTACACTTGCTAACAATCTGCCTAGACAATTTTTCTAGATGAGAGGGGCACTTCATATTTTCTGGAAAGTCCTTCTAAAGAAGAGTCGAATGCATCATCATCGCCTAATGGCTTAAGCTTCAGCTTGTACGTATCTAGAGCTAGTGAAGCTACATCGTTGTTTCTGGTTGCGATCATTATCCTACTTCCTCTGTTGTCATCAATCAAGGATTTATATAACTCATTGGATACTCTTGTATCACAAACATCATCGAGCACAATTATGGTATATGCTATCAAGGTCAGCAGAATTTTTTGCTTTGCTCCTCACTTAGTTCTCTTATTAACACCCTCAATAAAGCATCAAAGTTTTAATTCTGTGATACTGCAATCCACGAGGAAAGTTTTCCAGTTCCTTCTCCTGCTCATGCACCTTCCTGACTAGGGTTGTTTTACCATATCTGCCAAAATCCCACACCGATATTACTGTTCTATTTTGTTCTCTGGGTCCGGGGTCCAACCATTAATCCAGAAGCTCCATGTCATCCTTCGTCCCAACAGCCATCACGTGATAGTTGGACCAGAGCACTTGTGCTACTGAGTAATTCATTAAACATTTCTTGATATCCCTTTTCAGATGTGAGCCTGTGACTGGTGCTTGATCTCTTCCTCAATGTCTTCTGATCCAGTAGCAATGCAATGCAAAAAGTGTTTGCATAATAGGTTATCTGCAGCACTACCCTCTTGAAAAATCCTTCCTCCTGTAAAAGTGCAATATTGTAGGAGTATTAATCCATTATGAAGTGTGATTAGATGATAAGAATTACATGTGATGGAACTCAAGAGATTCTTCTGATTATTCCTCACGCTATCGCTAGTTTGCAACTTCAGAAAGGGAAACTTACCAGACGTAGAAAGCTACAATCAGGCATATAAACAGAACAGACGCTAGTCAAGAAAACCCAAGTTTAAGATACGGAAACATTAACATTGTACCTACTAGGCAACAATGTGATTAAATAAAGATGGGGTGATTTGGGGAAGAAAGTAACAAGGCCGAAAAATAACACTGGGATTATCTCCCATCAGTGTCGCGAAAGCGAAGGGTCAAGGTCAATCAAAAAATATTACGTGATTCACTCACAGGTAAGTGCAAGTTATTTGTTGAGATTTCTACCTGCTGTAAGCCACCATGAAGAAGATTTCCAATTAATTATCATAATTTTGTTTTGGTGCCTTTGCCTTATTAGTACCTTTTTTTAAGTCATTGGCGACGTTGGTACTTCAGGGCTATCTGATGATGGTCCTTTTGGATTCTCAAAAGAAAAATGGGAAACAAAAAGGCAAATGTTAATGTGGACATATTGTTCTAACTTGTTATAGACCACAAAACAGCATATATTACATTTTTTAAAAGACAAATTTAATCAGAATTTTGATAAGTCGGCTGTAATTGATAAAATAGAAAGGCAAATGTTAATGTTGACAGATTATTCTAACTTGTTATAGACCACAAAACAACATATTTTTACATTTTTAAAAGACAAATTTTGTCAGAGCTTTGATAAGTCGGTCTTTTGTAATATATATATATATATCTCAGAAACAAACAACACGTCTTATTTTTCTAGTTCATCTTAATAGATCCAGTGTTCCATTGTTGCAGCCTTATGTAGTTAACAACGGATTGAGTCCCAACTGCAGGTTATTGGTTACTAACTTGTTGTCGATAGTCCAACTGATAAGGAATTTGGCTATTCTTGGCGAGTATTATGGTTTAAGTCCTATCACACGTATCTTGAGGTTTGTTTCTAGGTATTTCTGGAGTTGTTGAGATTTGTCAGGTACGTGCCGTGCCATAGACCAACTCTCATTATACTCAAGAAACTGGTAGTTATTTGTTGCACATTTGCGGCTACTTTTTTTTTTTTTTTTTACAAATGTAATTCGTGTTCTTTGAAAAAATCTTCCATGTAAACCACCTGAATGGAAACCCAACCCTTTAATATAATCCCTAAGCTTTTGTGTAGCTGCCAGAAAAAAATACCAACAAATGAAAGCTTATCCAACAGATACCTGAAACAACTAAACATGTAGTAATTGAACCTTTTCAATTTTAGTGATACCTGAAAACGTGTACCAGTTTTTCATAAACCAATCATTTCTATGAAGTTACCTTCACAAATATGTTCCTACTTTCCAATCACTAGTTGCTTTTGCAAATTTATCCCCAAATGTGAGGTCTATTGGACTTGTAATTGACTGAAGTTGACTTCGGCCTTAACCAGTGAAGATCGTAGTAGGCTATAGTAAAAAAGAACAGGTTTAACTGTGTAAGATGAATGGGAGAAAAACAAATGTTCATCTTACTAGACTTAATGCAGCATATCAGTATGTATTGTTCATAAGGCAGAACATGGGATAGTCGGATAGAAATACATGCTTTCACGCACAGACATTCCACTAAAAACTTTTCTACATATTCGTACATTTGAGCTGAACTTCATTACGTTGGGATATGGATAGGCTACGTTAGCGCATAATTTTAAATTCTACTGCGTAAACCAAAGAGTTATACGAGTAAGAGATCATAAATCATTATCACTAGACGCGCAGTGCAAACGAAGAAAAGTTGAAGCAGTCTGATTCAACACCGCGCGTGTCGATATAATGGAAGTAGTCGATCATCCAACATCCTTGGTCGTCGATCGTCTCCTTTAGCAACATCTCGAGTTCTGTACAAACTTTCGCAGATTGTCCTCGATTAGCGTAACATCGTCTCTATGGTATCCACACGTACATGGGTGGAACGCCGTACGCCAGTATGCTAGCATCAGTGCGCACGGCAAGACCTTCGGGGAGGTGGTAGCTAGGGTTTCGGTGGGTGATCTGATGTATCCCAAAAGTCCCATGTCTCCCCTTATAAAGAGTCTATAATAGATCCAATCTGAATTAGTTTGTTTTAACCCGTTAAGTGTGTGGCCCTATAGGTTTATGTGTAATCGGCCATGATCCAGAAACTCCTTTCCGATCACTAGTCGGTAGCGGTTTCTAGTAGGACACAGTGACTCTCGAACATACATAAAGAATTTATCAGACGAACCTTATGCAATATGATCTGCGACTAGGTTCTTATCACTCACGACCAGTTCATAACTCCTTACGATCAGTTCGCATCTAGTCACGACCACTTCGTAACACCTTACGATTAGTTCTCTGGCCAGTTTGTGATCATGTACGACCGGATCACGACCAATCCGTATCCTTATACGATCAGTTCGTATCTGGTCGGACTAAACGACTTGCTTGCGTATTCTCCTTTTGCCTTACGATATCTGATCAAACTACAGATGATATATATGTCATCTATGGACTGTTTAATCATTTATCGATCTAGTGACGGATAACTTCATGTGGTCGACTTTTCAACCACTCGTGACACGACCATGCACTTCTTTTATCCGACCACATCGAAAAGCCCAGAGATATCTCTCCTATTATGCTATGCTAGGAGGGGCAAATCCCATATCTAACCAGTCACATCCCTCCACATGTTTCATAAGATACTCAAAATCTACCTTTATAACTACCTAGTTACGGAGCAGCGTTTGGTAACCCCTAAATATATTATTACATATGTAGAAAACTATACCGATATCAGGTCTAAGGATTATACATCATTATTGTTTGAGACCAACTGATGGTACATAGAATTATAACAATATCAATAGTGTTTAAAGGTGAGTCAATCCAACACCATGTTCTCTAACATGTGCTCATACTATTGATTCGATATCTCTATATCTATGACCAGTGAGACATGATCATCAATTAATACATGTGCTGGCCTATAAATCACTATTATTTCGACTAGTGACATCCGACTAAAGATATTTTTAGAATGGTATCATACAACAAATAACAAGCTTCATCAATAAGTTAGATACTTGCTAATCTTTATAAATGATAATAAGGAACATAATAGTATTTATTGTATAACTCGTAAACATAGACGTGATACAATCTTCTCTATGATTATCTCTTAGGGCATATCACTAACACATTACAATTACTAGAGGCACACCATGACAAGTACTACCGTAAGACTTAAGGTTTGAAAAACCTTATGACACAAATGTCAACTCCATGAAGGAGAAGAAGCTTATTCCTTACAAGCTTCGCTAGATGACATTTCTATTTTAGTTTTGCAAGGGGGAGAGCTTGGGGGTTTCGGCACCACTAGCATCCATGGTCAAGCTAACTGGAGGGCTGTCAATAGAAATCTCATCAACTTGATCACCATGCCTCCCTTGTTTTTGCTTCCATTCCCTCCTCACGAACTGAAGGTAATCTGACACCTGCTTCATAGTGGGCCTATCGTTTACGTCGTCTTTGAGACATTGAATAGCAATGTTGCCAACCTTCTCAAGGCAATCGATATTCTCAGCAGATGTAATCTCCTCGTCAAACATATCTCTCCCTTTGTCCCCTGTTGTACATGACCTAATAAAATCTATCACGAGGCTGTTGTTCCCGTCGTACCTTGCCTTCTTTCCGGTGATAAGCTCCAAAAGGACAACCCCAAAACAATAAACATCACTCTTTTCTGTGAGAAGACCGGTCTTCATGTACATAGGATCTATGTAATTCATATCTCCTATCACAAATGTGGTGTGATCTTTCTCTATCGATAGGAGTCTGGATGTCCCAAAGTCCGACACTTTTGGCACGAATTTATCATCAAGAAGTATGTTGCCGGATTTCACATCTCCGTGGAGGATTTTCTGGGTCGTAGATGTATGCATGTAGGCAAGAGCTTCAGCGGAGTCGACAGCAATATCCAGACGTATCCCCAATAAGAGAGAATGCTTTGTGCTATTCTTGGTACCGTGAAGAACATCATAAAGGCTTCCTTTTGGTGCAAACTCATAGACCAACATTGGAATATCCACTTCTAAGCAGCAACCCAAAAGCCTAACAACATTCTTGTGACTGATTTGAGATTGGATAATTACTTCGTTTGCAAACTCCTTTTTTCTTGCCTCGTCAACTGAAATGGAGCGCTTCACTGCAACTTCTTGCTTATTATCTAAAATTCCCATATAGACCTCACCAAAGCCTCCTCTTCCAAGAACAGTGCTATAATTCTTTGTGATGTGATTCAAATCCTCTTTCGTGAAGATCTTGATGTTTTGAATTTTCTCCAACATTGGGCCACCATTTTTCTTGAAGAATTCTCTAAGCTTTCTTTTTTGATGCACCATAAGCATGGAAATTGCTAGGATTATAAGGAATGATATGCCACATATTATCCCTGTGAACAATATCGCGAATGCCAATTCAGTTTAAGCTTTCTCAAACCTACACCCCTAAAAAATAATTGCGCAACACATAATTTGATTTTTAAGTAGAGAGCAGATTCTAGTGTAGTAAAACAACATCGTAACTTGGATCTCACTACTGTTGGATAGTCCAATAGGTTTAGCACCTCGGTTTTCTGGCTGACAGCAATAGTTTGATTTCCACTAACTAAATGTCATGTACTTATGTTTCTATGGAAAATTCAATGTGATTTCCACTATGACTACACTAGCCAATTGTTTCCATTTCAAAATAAATAAAGGGAAAGGATCTTGTGAAACTTGCCAAACTATTTTTTTAAGAACTAGCAGGGTGTCCCGCACATTTGCGTGGCTAGATTTATTTCAAAGTTTGTAGTAACAAAAGATATAACTTAATGTTTGAGAATATATTTACGTATACAATAGGCTATTTAGATTTTTTAGGACATCATAAACATTACAAATAACAATAAAAGCTTGAAGGAAAATACAACTTGAGGAACGTAATTGAAGTATTAGCTTTGATGAAAGAAAATCATTGAACATAATAAGTTGTTGGAGTTCTTAGAAATGTAACCACTCTTTATCATACATGGATCATGTAGCTGCATACCCCTATTCTTTCTCTATTAGTTATTCTTTTTCCAAATTGTATGCATGCGCATGTATCTCAATTTAATCTTAAATAATATGTTGATTATGTGTGCGATAAGTTATCTTATTATTTACATGGTATTGGAGTACCTACGCACGCATACATTGATGCATCATGGGCGACCTACCTTGAAGTTATCTTTCCTCTCACGTTGGCTGTCCCACCGAACCTTGTGTTTTCTATCTCTTATCACCGCAATAACTTTTCTGCTTTAACCTCCAACAGTAAGCTCAACAATTGATCGATCCCACTTAGCTGACAGCTGCTACCCCTTTCAATGCAATACTTTACCACTAGTTATCTTCTACTTCTCTCTAATTACTGCTTAATATTGAATGTCGCGACATCAAATACACATACACGTACGCAATTGTTGCCGATCCTTACTTGCGGCACCTGTCACGCTCTCTTCGGTGGCCCTCGAGTCTATTCCCTATTGCCGCACCATCTCTACTCTGGGCTCTTTGCTCCACTACTTTTGTACGCTTGTGTTTCTATTCGTACAGATGCATACAGATATGTACACATGGATAATGTTATACGTGCTCGATGTCGTTTTATCTCATGCCGGTCACTCATCTTCTTCAACGTTGGCGAACTAAATATTGTAGTTTTCTCATTAACCGCGGTGGCCTCCATCCAATGTTGTAGTTTTCTCATTAACCACTGTGGCCTCCATCTTTACTGATGTCGGTATGTTCAATTTTTTAATTATGAATTTAAATTATTTTTTGTTGGAATTCGTATACAAATTCAATTGCTAATTTTTATTCTAGATTACAATTATTTAAGGGAGTTTATTTTAGAATTTGTATCGAAATCAAAATTCTAGTTTTATTTTATTTTTATTTCGAATTTCAGTTATTTTTGTTGAATTCACATACAAATCCAATTTCTAATTCTTGTTTAGTTTTTTTTATTATGAATTAATATTATTTTGGGAGTTTACTTTGAAATTCATATCACAATCATTTTCTAATTTTATTTTACTTTTTATTTCAAATTTCAGTTATCTTTTGTTGGAATTCGCACACAAATCAAATTGCTATTTTCTCTCTAAATTACAGTTAGTTAGCGAGGAAAATTCATATTGAAATCAAGTTTCTAATTTTATTTTATTTTTTATTCTGATTTTTAGTTATTTTTGTTAGAATTCACGTACAAATCTAATTTCTATTTTTTCTTTATTTTTTTGTTACAAATTACATTTATTTAGGGATTTTAATTTGAATTTCATATCAAAATAAAATGGTTTATTTTATTTTTATTCTGAATTTTAGTTACTTTTTGTTGAATCCGTATACAAATCCAATTGTTTTTTGTTTAATTTTTGTTCTGTGTTATATTTATTTAAGGATTTTACCTAGAAATTCGTATGGAAATCAAATTGATAACTTTATTTTATTTTTTATTCTGAATTTTATTTTATTTTTTGAATTGTACTTGACATTGACTACTTATTTTAATCTAATCCGTTATAATCTGGATCTACCACAATCGACGCCGTAGATCTTTATCTTTTACACGTGTGAATTTCTAACCTTAAAAGCGAATGTGGTGGTTTATTTTTTTGTTTGCTTTAATAATAGATAGATAGGCTTGGGATGTAATAATATTATTATTTAAACTTTGCAATCGCTTATAAACATGTCTTAGACTGATGTAAAAGGTGTATGTAATCCTTTCCCTTTCCCTTTTCCATTTCCATTTTAGTGGCGGAAAGTTAGATTGGAATTCTCACCTACAGCTATCTGTGCCACACGGGGGAAATTGGGCTCGCACGGTGCTTCCTTCGGTTTACCATGGTTGCCGCCTGGGCATTTGCACTCGTAAGAGCCCTCTGTATCTCGACAATGCCCGTAGCACTTGTACTTGCCAGCAATACGATACTTGCACTCGTCGATGTCTGAAATGACATCGCGATCGTTAATTACTATCATAATTGTTACTTAAAAGGTTAAAACTTAAGAATAATTTGCTGCATGCTTTGCTGATGCTGCTTACTCTTGCACCCGCCGGTGATATAAGGGTTGCCCTCGTAGCCATCGGAGCAGTTGCAGAAATACCCAGGGCTGTTCACGGCATCGACGCATGTGCTGTTCTGGCTCTTGCACGCGTAGGACACGCCGTTCGCCTTGGCGTCCGAGCACGTCAGCATCGACGACCCGTTCGGCGGCCGTATCGCCCAGTCGAGCCACACCGGCATCATCTGGCTCCTGTCCATGTAGAGGTCGGCACGGTGGAACGTGTAGTTGTTCCTATCCACCAGGAACCCGTAGCTGCACGGGCTGAACCCGTAGAAGTACGTATGGTCGTACCCTCCGAACGTGATGGCGTTGTCGGTGAGGCCCGGCGGGATGTCCACCTTGCAGCAGCCGACGCCGGCGCAGCGGCCGTCCACCGTGCTCTCGGCGCTGGTGCAGTAGGACACGCAGCCGGTGTAGTAGTCGTAGGAGTATGGGGCGCTGCCGTTGGACTCCTTGCTCTCGATGTAGGCGACCGTGTTGCAGCCGATGACGACGAGCACGTTGAGCATGTCGGAGATGCGGTACACGCCCTGCGGGTTGAAGGCTGTTGGGAAACCATGGGCCTGACCCTGCAGTCGGCCCATTAGTGGGCGCCCCATCCCAAACCCTAGCAGGATCGTAGCTTATAAATAGGGGGTGCTATTCATTGTAAAGGATTGATCAATGGATGAAAGAATAAAGAGAAACAAGACGTCTCCCTATATCTCTGTGTTCAATCTCTTATTCTGTTCTTGTTGTTCATGCATTGTTCTTACGATTCTACGCTTGTCTACGAGGTAATCGCTCGGACTGGACTCGCCAGCGACGGTTCCTCAACACGTTATCAGCACGATCGACTCTCCTCGCATCGAAAAGGTAACCGTCGATGAACGACGCTCGTAGATTGAATCGTTTTCTAGATTGCTTTCAATTCTGTAAATTTGGCTTTCTAGATTGGTTTTCTACGGTGCAAATCCGCTCTAATCTACCGCGAGCCGACTTGAAGTCGCCGGCCAAGCCGATCGGTGGATTGCATGAAAGAATAGATGATGATTGTACCGTAGGTAGTAGATGCAATCGCATGAAAAACACCATGTGCGGCACGCCGCAAGCGGTATCACTACCTCCGCGACACGTTACCGGTCGGCATAGTCCGCCATCACGTATCGCCACGGAGGCAACGACAGAGCCACGCCGCCAGCACGCGGCAAGCACGCACATGACGGCATGAAGCCGCGTCTCAGTTGCAATCTTGTACTATATTACTTTGCACATTGAATCGCATACATGAACAGTAACAGAAAATTAATAAAAGGGATGGCCGACGGCCCTGTAGAGCCGCGCCGTCGTCGGTTTTTGGGGTCGCGCCTGGCCACCTGAAGATGGCGCCGCCACCGCCATGTGAAGCGGCGCGGCCGCTGCCGCCGCCGATCGCGCGACCCGCACGGTCACAGCCGGCGCAGCCCCGCCTCCACCCGTGCCACCATGGCGCCCGAAGTGCCGCCTTCCCCGCCGGCTTGAAGATGGCGCCGTCACGCGCGCACACCGCACAAGGCCGGCAGCCGCTTGCACCGCCCCGACTGCCGCCTCGCTGCATGAGGCCGCCCATGGCCTGCCCGCCACCATGGCTAGCCCGAAGCTACCACCGGCCGGCCGGCCCACACGGCGCAACCCGAAACAAAAGGAAGAAGAAAAAAAAAACGGGGGAGCTTGCCGCCGTCGGCTAGCGCCACGCGCTCGCGCTCGGCTGCGATCGTTCAGCGCCGCCGCGCGCGTGCCGCCCGCGCGCTTCTCCACGCGCCGCGACGGCCGCTCGCGCTAAGCGCTGCCGTACCGGCGCGCGCGCGCGTGCCCAACCGAGCCCTCCCATGGTCGCGCGTGCGCGCGCCCGTCGGTCGCTCCTTGGAGCCACCGCCACGGCCTCCACGCCGGCCGCCGCCGCCGCCGCCGGCCGAGCGCCGAGCCGGCCGCGACGCTCGCCGGCGTCACCGGCCACTCGCCGCCACCGCCGCCGCGGCCGCCGGCCACCGCGCCGCGACGCTCGCCGCCGCCGGCCGCCGCCGAGCCGCCGCCTCGGCTCCGCTCGAGCCGCCACCTGCCAAGCGCGCGCTGCTGGCGCCGCCAGTAGCCGCGCGCCTCGCCGCCGCCGCCGCGCAACCGCGCCCGTGCCGCCGCCCGCGGCGGCGCGCCGCGCTGAGGCACGCGCTGCTGAAACCTAGCACGGTTTAAGAATCGCCGATGGGCCTTGTGGGCGAGAAGGCCCGAAAAGGCCAATGGGCGGAAGAAGGCCCGGCAGAGAAAAGAAAAAGAGGGGGTGGTTCGGCGAAAACCGAATTTTGCAAAAGGCCCTCGGGATTACGAAAAATTACGGAAGTTTTTCGCGAAAAGGAATTTTGCGAGAAACCCTCGAATTCTCAAAATTACGCGAAATTTTTCTCGAATCAAATCTCGCGTTTTAACCCCTGAAACTTGCGCTACGAAAAGTCATTTTCGGAAGAAAAGGACCTCGAATCGAATTTTGAATCGATTTCGCATTTGAAGCACGTTTAATTTTGTTATTATTATTTCTATGCAATTTATTTCTCAGATTTATTGTTTTGATTATCTCGTAATTGTATATATTGCTTTTAATCATTGAAAATAGCGATAAATCATAAAAATGCATAAAAATACGGAATACGAACACGAGTTCGATGAGCATTGTGAGAATTTTGCAACCATTTTATGCAGTTACGTGATAATCCTTTGAATTTTTGCATGAATATGAAAATGATCGCATCATGAACTAGGAGTTCAAGAATCGACCAAAGATGGCGATTTGTATAAAATTTGTACCAGTCTTCAACTCTGTGATAATGCAATCATGGATGAGCAGAAGATTGAGAAGACTCTCTCTACCTTTCACCCCAAATGCGGTGTAATCCGCACGCAACTATCGTCAAGACGGCTACATGAAGTATGCCGAATTAATTGACATCATGCAAGTTGCGGAAGCTCAAGATGATGTTCTAAGAAAGAACTACATCTCGCAGCCACCTAATAGCAACGTTGGCCATGAAGCCACTACTAGCAGCTATAAGGTGATGAAGCCTCTCACGAATGAGAGTAGCAAGAAGGGTAAGGCAGTGCGTCGCACGTTATTGATGCTTTCCAGTCTAAGAAAAAAGGGCAAATGATAGCATGAGGCATACCTCGCCATTGCAGGCACAGAGGATTCACATCCATTATTTGCACATATGAATGTGAACAGCCCTGTAGCAGCCCCCATCATCCCTCCTTTGGATATTGCAGCGGTCGCAGCCGTAGCTACCCAAGAGGAGAAGATCGCGCATGGAGCCGATTGAGGCAGAAGTTCCTGAATACTTCGCCGATTCGATCTAGTGCACGCAATGCACTTGGATCTTTAATAGAAACTTGCGCTTTATAGTTGAGGCATAACCTTGAATTATTGGATAATGGTTGCAAGCTCGGAGAACAAAGCATTAAATTCTTATTATGAGTCCTGCAAGACTTATTTTCCGTCTTTATAATAGCAAGTTACGTTCGATATCCAAGTATTTTATTTATGTGTTGCTTGCTTTCTACATATATAATAAAGTACATTATGTTAGAACGCGTGTAGCACCCTATGGAGGAAGTGTGCTTAGCAGGGAGCGGCACAACGAATACCATCCTGAGAGAAACGGAGATTTTTCAGTCGATCAGCAAGAATGCTGGTAGTCTTACGACAATCGCAAGCAGCGATACTTGTATAATGGAAAATTTGATCATATACCCTCCCCTTAGATGGAAATTCAGGATTTACCCTCCTGGCCCACATGTCATTGACCTATGGTGACCCCACATGTCATTGAGGTGGGAGGGTAAATCCTGAAATCCTGAAATTCAAGGAGGGTATATGATCCAATCCCCCTTGTATAATAGGCTCAGGAAGGGCCATAATTATACTCCCAATGGGCATAACTTTGGTCATTGAAGAAGACTTGTTGTACCCAGAATCGACTAGAATTCTCAAGGATATTTGTGCTAACAGTTTCATGTAGAGACTGACGAAGAGTATGGTACAGAATACCTGCTCACTACAAAGCATGAAGAAAGTGAAAATGGCATTAGAATGTCTTCCTTCATATGAAACTGGGCTATACTACACTAATATTAAGGCGCCTGCAGCCTATACTGCCTTGAAAAACGATTTTAGAAGCTCTGAACTTTTCTATCTCTGGCATGATAGATTATGTCGCCTAGGTCTTAGGATAATGAGAGATATAATTAACAATTCACAGGGACATAATATGAATATAAAGAATTTCCCGAATCTGGAAGATTTTGTGTGCCCCGCATGTGCCACCGGGAAATTAATTATTAGAACTTTTGCTCTGAAAGCGAAGGATGAAGTCCCTGCATTCCTGGATGTATCCAGGAGACTTTGCGGTCCTATACAACCCCTGTAAGGGTCAATTAGGTATTTTATGGTGCTCATCGATGCTTCCTCGGAATGGTCGCATGTATGTTTATTGTCTATGAGAAACCATGCTTTTGCAAAGCTAAATCTCGCAGATAATTAACAATTGAATTTTTTTTCCCTGATCATCATATGAAGTCCACCTGAATGGACAACGCCGGAGAATTTACTTTGAAAGCATTTGATGATTATTGCATGAAAATGGGAATTAAAAGTTGAGCATTCTGTACCGTATGTCCACACCCAGAATGGACTAGCAGAACTTTGAAGAATTGAAATTTACCAACTACATGTTGGGGACACGCAGTCCTGCCCGCAGCAGCTCTCATCAATTTTAGACCGTCGGCCTATAACATCCATCCACCTATGCAACTAGCGTAAGGGTCAGCACCGAAAACTTCTCATCTTCGCAGGTTTGGTTGTAAGGGTTATATACCTATACCACCACCACAACGAACTGCAATGGGTCTTCTCCGAAAGTCTGGGATATACGTTGGTTATGAGACAACATCCATAATCAAGTATTTGGACCCTATGACTGGAGATTTGCATAATGCCCGATTCGCTGATAGTACAATAGATGAGGTTAGTTTCCCGTCATTAGGGGGAGGAAATCAACCCTTGATAATAATGTCGGGAAACAATTGAAGTCTAGAAGACAATTGAAGTCCAGAAGATAATTGAAATCTATGCATATGACCCACGCACTAGTGAAGCAAATAGAGAAGTCTAGAAGATAATTGAATTGAAGTCTAGAAGACAATTGAAGTCCACAAGATAATTGATTCGCAAGTATTAGCGAATCAACTGCCAGACTAATTTAGTGATTTGAAGAGCGTGAATAAGTAGCATTTGCCTGCAAGCAATGCACCGGAGAGGGTTGAAATACCGTTGAAGGTATCCCTAATCCCGTCCAGAGGCCTCAGAATAAAAGGACGAGAACTCCGGTCCCTCGAATCCGGCAACCGGGACGCTGGTGAAAAGATAAGAAGGACTTGACACACCGATCACCGGTGCCCTGAACTGAAGGGGGCGGTTGAGACTGCACCGTATGGAACCTTCGAAAAGGCGTGCGCATTGAACATCTCCATGAAGGGAGACATCAGTATGGATGTGTGCGCACACATCGGAACTGAAAAACTAAAGGGACTTGCCCCGCAATAGAAAGCATCGGTGAGCAAGTAAAAGCATTAGAAGAATCACCCCTTGAAGAAATAATTATAAAATTTATGACATCGGAGAATCTTTGAATATGACAACGACCAATGTCGACATATACTTTGCAAAGAAACTTGCCACAATCATCAATCTTGATTCAGCACATGACGCTCATTGAATGAAAGAAAAGATCGATTGAAAGAAGGCGATGAAACCGAATTATTCTCTTGAATAAAAGAATGGTGTTTGGGCACAGTCGCACGCCTCCCTTGTGCACCCCGTAGGGTATAAGTGGACATTTGTTCGAAAGAGAAATGAAAAGAAGCAAGGCTCGTTGCATAAGGTTTCATTGAACATCCAGGAGATGATTATGAAGAAACCTATTCCTTGATCATGGGCAGAACCCCTTTTAGACATTTATCTCAATGGCAGTGAACTTGAAGTTAGAAGTGAAATTGATGGATGGGGTACCAGCATACCTTTATGAAATATTGGATTCAGATATTTATATGAAGATACAGAATGTATCACCGTCGTAACCAAAACAGAGCAAATAGAAATATGTACAATGTGAAACTCAGAAAGTCATTGTACGAACTTAAGCAATCAGCCAGAATGTGGTATAATCGCTTGAAGCGACTTTCTATGCAAGAAAGGCTACACGAACAATGAGAATAATCTCTGTGTATTTATACGACGAACCGAGAATGGATTTTGTATAATCGCAGTGTATGAAGATGATCTGAATATCATCGGAACCCTGAAGGATATTAGGAAAGCAAGCTCTTACCTGGAGTCGGAGTTCAAATGAAAGATTTGGGTGAAAACCAAATATTGCCTAGGCTTGCGACTTGGGCATGCCCTCAAGAGATATTAGTGCATTAGTCACCTACACTCGTAAGGTGTTAGAAATGTTCGACTTTGCAAAGGCATACCTTTGAAAGTGCCAATGGTCGAATATCTTTGCAACAAGACAAATACCGTCATGCACCTAGGAAAGACGGGAGGAAGTCCTGGGACCGAATTCCCATACTTAAGTGTGATAGAAACACTCATGTATTGAACAAACTGTACTAGACCGGACATTGTATTTGCTGGGAACCTACTAGCAAGGTATAGTGCAAAACCTACCAAAGGCATTGGCAGGGAATGAAGGACATCTTCCGATACCTCTAAGGAAGCAAAGAACTTGGTCATTCTATAGAAAGAACTAAGACCTAACTATGAATGGCAATGCAGATGACTGCACTGTGAGGACCCGTGATACACCAAATTGCAAACATGCTATGAATTCATATGTGGTGGAATTGCAATTCCGTGAAAATCGTCTAAGCAGAGTCTTGTATCGACTTCGACGAACCACTCAGAAATAATAGCATTGTCTGAGGCCTCACGAGAATGTGCTTGGCTTGGCGGATAATTCACTACATCCAGCAGCTTATGTGGATTGAATACCGCACAAACCCCACTCGTTATCTATGAAGATAATGCACTTGTGTTGCACAAATGCAGATGGGTTATGTGAAGAATCCTCTCACAAAGCATATCGACCCCAAGTTCTTCTATGCTCATGAATTGCAAAAGATGAACATATTTAAAGTCTCGCATACTAAGTCATGTGAGAATCTTGCGATTTATTCACTAAGTCACTTGCGTCTAACTTTGAAAGATGCATATGTGAATTGGAATGATGAGACTTGAGAGAAGTGCGAGATCTGGGGAGAACCTTCACGAACTCATTATTAAAGCTTGATCATGAAGATCGAGTACCCAAAGAATAAATCCAGAGATTAAATGAAATTGGGTGGATTGTACTCTTTTTCCCTTGACGAGTTTTCCTGAAGTTTCTCGGCTAAGGTTTTTAATGAGGCAATTCGTGCATCACAGCAGAACGTGTATCATGTACTCTTTCTCCAATTTTTTCCCACTGGGTTTTTATGGAGTTTTGACGAGACATAGACATGAAGGATGGGTGCCCAAGGGGGAGTGTTGGGAAACCATGGGCCTAACCCTGCAGTCGGCCCATTAGTGGGCGCCCCATCCCAAACCCTAGCAGGGTCGTAGCCTATAAATAGGGGGTGCTATTCATTGTAAAGGATTGATCAATGGATGGAAGAATAAAGAGAAACAAGACGTCTCCCTATATCTCTGTGTTCAATCTCTTATTCTGTTCTTGTTGTTCATGCATTGTTCTTACGATTCTACGCTTGTCTACGAGGTAATCGCTCGGACTGGACTCGCCAGCGACGGTTCCTCAACAAAGGCCACCTGGCCGTAGGTCCAGTTGGTGTACGACCCGTTCTGGTCGTAGCACTGGTACGCAACGGGCAGCCGCACGCGCACCTCGGCCGACACGAGGGACAGCTCCAGGACCTGGTAGTCCGTGCCGGCGAGGACGGGCGTGTTGCCGTTGCTGCAGTCGATCTGGAAGCCGTCGAGGGAGCAGTTGGCGCCGATACCGAAAGGGTAGGGGATGTCGACGCCGCCGCAGGTGGACGGGCAGCCTGGCTGTGCCATGCTGTCTGCCGCCTCGGACGGTGCGTAAGCAAACACGATGAGCAGGAGTGCTGCCGCTACCGAGGATGTTACTGCTCTTGTGGTTGCCATAGTTCACTCGTTACTTAGGGCGTGTTTGGCATGGCTCCACTCCAAAACTCTAGAGGGGAGTTGGCCAAAACCAGCCAAACACCAAAACTCTATAAATTGATGGAGCAGCTGCTCTTCGTGGAGTTGGTAGAGCTCTAGTTCATTTTGGTGGAGCACCTCTTTTCCCACTCCAGGAATCCTCGAAATGAATCTAGACACGGAGTTTCAAGGTAATTACCCACCTTTGCCACTGGTTATAGAGAAAAAAACGTTTCGAGTTCTGGAGTGACTGCTCCCTGGAGTTTTGGAGTGGAGCTGCTCTGCTGTGGAGCAGAGCCATGCCAAACACGCCCTTACTTGCCACCTTTGTGCTGGGTGCTCCGGCTCCCTAAGGTTATATAGGCGAAAGGGTGTTATGGCTGCTGGTGGAGTCGTCTTTTTTTAGTTTGCTCTGCGGTTACTGAATGTTCACAAGTCGTTGCCTCTGTTGTTAAGTAGCGTCTTACCATCGTACAATTTACCACTGGCAGTAAAGTAGTGCTGTAACAGTCAGATCAACGAAAATATGTGTGGGTTTTCCGATTAAGATGAGAGTAGTGGGTGCCAGAACTTTTTTTTTATTTATTTTTTTAATTTAATTTTAAAGTTAACTTATCGCAAACTTTATTTTCAATTCTGACCCCTTTGGTCACGCCACCACCTGTAGCGTGACAAAACAACACTGTCACGCCACAGGATAAGTCCTCAAAATTGTACTTTTTGTCACGCCACTGGTGGTGGCGTGACCAAACAACACCGTGACAAGACTTTGACCAGAAATGGGCTGGCGTGACAGTGTTGTTTTGTCACGCCACGGGTGGTGGCGTGACCAAAGAGGTCAGAATTGGAAATAAAGTTTGCGAGGGGTTAACTTTAAAATTAAATTAAAAAAAGGATTAAATAATAAAAAAATTCTGGGTGCCAGTGAAAATTCTGCTATCGAAATTTCGCCGGACCGATGGGGTTCGATAAATTTTTATACTAGAAAAAATCGGATAAATTTCATCTTTACATCTGAAAATTTTAAATTTAAATTCAAAAATTTCATCTGAAATTTCCGGTAACTAACGAAAACCGGTGTTATCGTTACCCTCCGATAAATTTTTTTACCGGTAATGTTTTCCTTGTGTGCACGTGCTGATGATAGCGTGTTCCTTTGGTGATTAGAAAACCTTAATGTAGTATACTACTAGCTTTCAAATGTCACTAAGATATATGGCGTGTTTCTTTGGTGATTAGAACTTGACGTTTGTTTTCACGACCTTAGGAGTCATGATATCTCTATATGATGCAAGTGGCGCACATCGCTTTCGTCTTGACAGGAGAGGAGACTGACCGCATTGCTGAAATCTAGGACTTGTCATGTTCTGTGGGTGTTATTGTTAGTTTTGTTGCTTCTGTTGCTTCTGTGGCACTTTGACAGGCCGCAGCGATGCACAAAGCCTCCGTGGCTGGGCCTGGTTGGATTTAATACGGAAATTAAGCTCCGGTGCGTTTAAGCGTCGTTCGTTTGATTCCGAGATGTAGGATGAACAACTACCGGGTAAAGTTTCATTTTTAACTAGTTTTTTATGTGACTGAACCAGGCCGGATTCAATTGGTGCTGAGGCCCTTGCCCAATCCATCGGTTCCTTGATACAACTCACGCATGGGTACTCTTCAAATTCTCTCTTTCTCCACCGAACTGGAATCCGGCCATTATTCTCCGTTCTTAGAAGTTACCAAAACGCATTACTGGATATGTAAGTCATACCGGTGGTTCCACATGCATGTACATCCTCGGATGTGGACGGCAAGTATTGCAGGATTTATCGAGTGCATGCCAATATTTTTTATCTTCAGAATATTTCATGTTGACATATCGCCCAAACTAAAAGTTTTTTGTATGGTTGCATCAAATCGTGCTTTTCAGCTTTTGTACTAAATATCTCCCCAAAAAAGTCAACTTACAGTAAATATTCTAACCTGAACAACTGTTTGATTAGTTGTTACGAAGTCGTCGCTTGGACTGTAGTTGCTTGCAGTTCGACGAGACAAGAAATTTTACAATACATTCTACCGGTAGTATATGGTGGTAGTATAAATCAAATCTGACAATTGATTTGTTAAGAGCATAATAGAATTTTCTTTGTATTTATAATTTTTCGTAGGGTATTATGAACTTTTTCAACTAGGGATAAATATATTACTCTAGTATCATGTGATCCTCACATGGACAATTACAATTCCACCTCTTTGGGATTCTACTACTCATACTATCAGGTGTAGTATAACTAAATCATAATTAATCTTAACCATTTGATGAAAAGAATAGATAACCTATATTAAATTGAGTGTATTGTAAAAGAGCTCTTCGACTAATGCTCTTTTTGTACAGCATGTGTCGTGTAAGAGAGCGCGCGAGGGATAAAGGCGAGAGGCCGGATTGCACCGTAAGATGCTAACTGAGCTGGTGGCCGGCATGGCAGAATTTATCGAGTACAAGGCATCCGTGTTAGTTGTCAATCGTCGTATTTACACCCGACGATTCATCCAGCCAGCGAACTACCCCTCCGCTGAGTTCGTTCAGTGACTTCGCCACGGTCATCCTGGTCCTGGTCCACGCTGCCAGCAGCCAACGGCATCTCCCGGGCAAGCATCGGCCATTAATCGGAGGAAAAAGAGGAATTATACGACAATCCCCTCGCCGATGCCTTCCCGGCCTAACAAATGCGCGCGGAGCGTACACACCGCGGTCCGCGGCAGCGGCACAGCCCACATTACTACTAGTTGCGATCAGCTGTGTTGCCAGGCAACCTATAGATGCGAACAAATGTAGCAGTACATTGATGCTTAATACAGGTACAGCGACAGACACCTTCTTATATCGGATTTCTAAGGAAATACAGTGTTTATTAAAGCAAGACTGAGCATAAGCAAAACGAAGCATCACAAACTTCCAACATAGCTAACACATTACAAGAGGAGCACCGACTCTAGAAACAGCATAACCTACACTTACAGCTAGGAACCAGGGGCTTCAGGCCCGTATTTCACATAAATCGACAAAGCACCGACAATTCCTTAGACGCATAACTAATTAGCATGTCCACTTCACTAGTGCAACGGAGAGATTTCGGGATTTTCAGCACCACTAGCATCCCTGGTCAAGCTAACAGGAGGGCTGCTTTCAATGGAAATCTCATCAACTTGATCGCCATGTCTCCCCTGTCTCTGCTTCCATTCCTTCCTCACCAGCTGTAGGCTCTCTGCCACTTGCTTCATAGTGGGTCTATCATCCATATCCGCTTTAAGGCAGTCAAGAGCAATGCTGCCAACCATCTGAAGGTACTCAATATTCTCAGCGGATACGATCTCCTCATCGAACATGTCTCGCGCTTTCTCCTCTGTTGTAAAAGATTTAATGAAGTTTATCATGAGGCTGTTGTTTCCATCGTACCTTGCCTTCTTTCTTGTAATTAGCTCTAGAAGGACAACTCCGAAACTGTAGACATCACTCTTCTCGTCTAGACGGCCAGTCTTCATGTACACAGGGTCTATATAATTCATATCCCCTATCACAAATATGGTATGGTTTTTCTCTATCGAAAGGAGTCTGGATGTCCCAAAGTCTGACACTTTTGGCATGAAGTTCTCATCAAGAAGTATGTTGCCTGACTTCACATCTCCATGAAGGATTTTATGAGTGGCAGAGAAATGCATGTAGGCAAGAGCTTCAGCTGAGTCAACAGCAATATTTAGCCGTGTCCCTAATGAGAGAGAAGCTCTTTTGTTGTTCTTGGTGTCATGAAGAACATCATAGAGGCTTCCTTTCGGGGCAAACTCATAGACCAGCATTGGAACATCCACCTCTAAGCAGCATCCCAAGAGCCTGACAACATTCCTGTGACTGATTCTGGACTGGATGATCACTTCGTTTGCAAATTCCCTTTTTCTTGCCTCGTCGACTGAAATAGAACGCTTCACTGCAACTTGCTGCATATTGTCTACGGTTCCATGTATACTTGTTGAACCGAAAAGGCGACTAGAGGCGGGTGAATAGGAGCACAATCAATTTTTCAATATATAAAAGCGTAGCGGAAGACTTGTATTGAATCTCCTTCAAACCCCAAAAGAAACGATAAAAAACACAAAAATCAGCCTAATGAACAGTACTGATGAACAGTACCGGTCATACCGCGTGAACAGTCCCAGTCGTACCGCACTCCGGTACTACCGCACACGAACAGTGCCGGTCATACCGTGGTGAACAGTAAAATCAGGCGAATGAATAGTAAACAGTCTGAAAACGAAAACAAAAATTAACGTAACTTTTGATCCGTAACTCCAAACTTCACGAAACTTGAAACACACCTTCCTAATGATGTCAGGAACCTATTCCATGCGACGATTGTGAAGATCCTTGCCAAAGTTCCTATCTTTTTCAATTTGAACGAAGGTGGTTCAAAAATCGAGCCAAAAGCAAAATATGATCTAGAGACTTGCTCGTGGGTGATTGATGATCAAGATGATCCTAGATGGGTTACCACATGTCACAGCAAGTTAGATCACGGCAAGAAACCAAGCAAAAACTCGCGGATCAAAGAAAGACTCAAAATCATCAAATAGAGAGAAAGAAGGCAAATGAACTCATCTTTGAGAGAACTTTCTTTGGATTGATTTGATATGATATTGGTTTACAGCCACTCCATCAATGGAGGACAAAGACTCAATACATGAGCACGAAATCAAATCCAACTCTCTAGAACCCTAACCTCCAACTATCAACTCCCTAAGCACAAAACCAAAACTAGGGTTTACAAGTAATGAGAGGGTTGAGGGGGTGCAGCCACCTCCCTCCTCTATTTATAGTGGAGGCTTAGACATTCTAGAAGAGTTTCACTAATGGGCTCCCGTTAAGGCCCAACACAAACGGGTCACACACGCACGCATTTTAAAGCGTCGTCTTCATCTCCTCTTGACCTAATCCGCTTCTCCACGCATCGTCTTGCGTCGCGGGTTGGCAAAAGGTAACAAAGGCGGTATTTGGTAAAATTACCAAAATACCCCTTCTCGATCTTTTTCGAAGATCGAGTCCAATCTTCGCGAAGCAGTCGCATGCTCCGCCACGTGTAGGTTGATCCAACGGCTCTCATCATGTCGGCAAGTCTCTCCCATCCGGCTCCCACCGAAACCACCATGGCACTTGCACCGACCCCCGCGCCGCTTGATCCAACCAGTCGTACCGAACTGCCCGTTCGGTCACCTTTGTCCATCTTGCACCATGCTTGAGTCTAATGACTTCACCCGGCATCGTCGATCGTTCTGAACCTCAGCTCTCCAAGCCTAGTCCCGATCATCCTCGCCATTGACCGTCGTTGACCACAAGCAACCTGCACAACAATAGACAAGCAAATCGAAATCGGGAACAAGTTCTTCACAACTTGACCCACGTTAGTCAAAACATGCATCATGCAACACATATGCACTGAAACCCATGAACTTGACCTAACTCAAAAACCAACTTCCAAGTTAACAGAAACTTATAATAGAATCGGTACTACCGCCAACCAAGGACTGGTACTACCGCACTGCGGTCGTACCGCGCATATACCTGCGGTCATACCGCTTCTCGGGAAATCCAAAGCTCCCCAATTACATCTTCTCTGGAAATTACATACCGTACTCAACAAGCCGGTACTACCGCACTGCGGTCGTACCGCTCCCTCACTTGCGGTCATACCGCTCAACGGTACTACCGATTGTCCTGAACCTTGCTGAAAATAAGAGTTTTGACAAACCTTGAACAACATTGTCAATTGTAACATCATCCTAAGATCTCAGGCATATCCCCATGATATCCACAATACTTCACCGAAGCCACCTTTTCCAAGAACAATGCTGTAATTTTTGGTGATTTTACTCAACTCCTCCTTTGTGAAGATCTTGATGTTATTGATATTTTCCAACATCGGGCCACCATTTCTCTTAAAGAATGCTCTAAGCTTTCTCTTATAATACACCATAAGCATGAAGATTGATACGATTATAAGAAATGAGATGCCTGCATATTACGCCTGAAAAATTTGTGAATTTCAGTTTAAGATTTACCCATCTCTCTTGGTCCCCACAAACTATCTACAATGCATACTTATATATTCAATATCTCCATTTTTTTGAGGGATCTATTTAAATGCAAAAGTAGCATTTTGTATAGTTCTACCATGATACAATGATTTTTTCGATGTTTTATAATCGATCTTATAAATAAATGCTGGGAACACAGTACTCAAGATCACTCAAGAGTAGACATGTGCTTTTTAGGCAGGTTCAAGCCTTCTCCAGAGAGAATAACAACCATACTCATGTGTTCTTGTATTGAATGTGTTTGTTGAGTGAAACAAGCTATCAAAACTAAGGCTAATGGCATCTCAATTGATTACTCAATTGTCCTTGTTCTGCCCTTTATCCACAGGCATCACCCCTTATGTAGCTCTTGAAGGGGTTGCAGTTGTTGTGCGTCAAGAGACGTCTTGACAGTTGGCTGATTGCGCACGTTGGTCGCGGTTATTGTCAAAGAGACACCTCATGTACATTTGTCATGCGGTTACGCCAGAGAAAAAGATAACTAGGTGTGGTTATGTCAGAGACAAATAACACGTGTATTAACTACCACACATGAATGAGTGTATTGTACAGAGCCCCTAGTCGATTAGGTCCACATGTTTGTGGTTTTTATCGACCATAAGATGGTCGTAGCAGAACTTACAACCATAAGGTGGTCGTGACCCAAAGTGGTCGTAGTCTTCCTTGGTCGTAGCAGGTATTTTTGACCAGGGGTATATACGAGGACTAAAAAAATACCATTATCTATAAAGAGTATTACAGATAATTACTTTCATTAATTAAGAATTATTAAATCCTCGTCAGATTCATAATGTAGTCTGTTGATAGTTTAGTATCGATCTTATAAATGAATAATGGTGGCTCTTCTAGAGCGAAACCACACAGAAAAAGACATAAGAATTTTATACAGGTTTAGGCCTTCTCTTGAGAGAATAATAACACTACTCATGTGTTTGTTGTATTGATTGTGTATACAAAAGAGAAGTCACCGAAGGCTAAGACTAATGACTCCTATCTGTTTCATTGTTTGATTGCCCCTCTCTTCTGTCCACCGACTTTACTCCTTATATAGCGCATGAAGGGATGATAGTTGTTCACGCCAAGAGGCAGCTTGTCGTTTGATATAATACGCACGTTTAAGGGCAGTTATTATCAGAGACGTATCCCCCACGTCGCCTTACGGTTATATCAGAGACAGAGGTTTAATACGTGCAGTTATCTCAGGAATAACGACACATATTAAACACATCGCACAAATGTCATTAGTCAATTGGGCCCACATGTCTGTAGGCTTTATCGACCATAGGGTGGTCGTAGATGACCTAGTTGTAATAAGACTTATGACCACGAGATAATCGTAGTAGGACTTACGATTAATAGGTGGTTATAGGAGAACTTACGACCATATAAAGTGATTGTAGTAGGACTTACAATCAATAGGTGGTCGTAGAAGAACTTACGACCATACAGGGTGGTTGTAAAATAGCTTACGACGACTAGGTGTGTATGATCTTCCTCATCATTAATATTGAGGGGGTACCTTTGAAGGTTATATTAGCGACATTGTTATCTATAAATCCTATAGATAAGTAACTTAATTAATTGAGGATTATTAGATCCTCGTCATTTAGCCCCTCAACTTCAAGTAAAAGTAACTTACTTGGAAAAGAGGTCGTAGGATAGTGGTCGAAAGCAAGGTCTTTTCTATTAGTATTTTGTTTGACCAGAATTTGACTTGGTCAAAAAGGTAATTTTACTTGAGTTGTAAAAATAAAACTCCTTTTCCTGAATAGACAGAAAAAGAATGCCATCTGTCTCTTGCAAAATCCGCGGTTCCCAAAGGGATTTGCAACCATTAGCATCCCACGATCTTTTATCCAGACCGACAGGTATAAGTATTCACCAGGGAGTAACTTAGGGTTTTTACTTTCCCTATTTGCTTCAACTGTTCCTGAACCCTTGTTCTCTCCATCGCCAACCAAGTTCACAATTTCTCTCCAAATCTCTAAATCCATAACAAATCTCCTCGAGTCTGACTTAAACCTCTGAAGAGATGACCAAAGTCATGTCGAAGTAGGAGAAATCGGAGATGGATGTCATGGAGATGACAACTCTAGTTACCGTGGAAAACATTTTGAGGCACGCCCTGATGAAATGGACCAATGCTGAGGGGTAGCATTGACCATCAGCGGAGTTGGGAAGGATTCTCGTCTTCAAGCATACTGCAAATGCGGGTTTCGAATGCCTTGCCACACATTCCTTCCTATTGTGCTCGAGCACTTTGAGGTGGAGTTGGTGAACTTGATTCCCAACTCCATCACAATGCTGAGTGTATTTGTGTACCTATGTGAGGCTTATCTGGGAATTGCTCCAGATTTAGACCTTTTCAAGTACTACTATGGGATGGGTAAGCACCGGTCGATTGCTGGCAGTTGTGGTTTTCAACTCCATGACGGGATGTCGAAAGAGTATATTCTCATGTTTACCAGGTCGTCATGGCCGGGATGGAGGAATAAGTGGTTCTACTAGTCCCTGACCAAAGGCGACAGTCTTTATTTCGAAGGCAAGCCTGCAGAGAAGAGGAAGTCTTGGGACTCAGGTTCAGAGAACTTTGATCGCTTAGCCTCCTTCATTCAAGCGATCAAGGACTTGAGAGAAGGAGGGCTAACTGGATGATATGTGATGAAGGATTTCATCATACGCCGTATCAGCCCCCTGAAAGATCGAGCACATCCCATGTGGGAATACTCGAGGATTAATGATCTGGCCAGGGACTACAAAGAAGGTAATACTATAATCGATACACTTTCGTCAATTCGTGATTCAAGCACATCTATTAATCATATTCTTCTGTTTATAGACTTGCTAGAGAGAGGCTGACGCTCGAGTCAAGCTCATATGTGAGAAGGCCCCTACGACCATCGAGGGGGTTCCTTAGATTTTGGTGATCGTATCCGAGGAGGAGATGAGAAGACGTCTAAAGGTAACCAATTTGTGTATTGGTTTCATCTTTAGGGAGTAGTGTTTGAAGTTTCGACTACTTGTTGATTCTTGTTTTATGACCTTTTGTAGCAAGTTAGTGTTCCCAATCCTCAGGATATCCCCGAGATGGACTTGGGGTCTGCTGAGGAGAACTCAGAGGAAGATAGAGTTCCTCTGAGCAAGAGACACCGTCTTGTGAAGGTGGTTGATAAGAAAAAGAAGGATATCAGGAGTTCGAGCGCAACTTTCTAACCGACTACCGCCATCGGTTGTTTCTTAGCAGATTTAACTGCTAAGGACACACAGGAGGTGGTCGTAGACCTCAAGCATAGAGACAGAAGCAACAGTGGTCGAGTCCCTAGGGTTGTCTTTGTGGAAAAAGAGGCTATTGTGATGGCTACGACTGTGGGAATGCTGGTTTCCCTCCGATCATAGAGACAAGCAACGGTGGTTGAGTCTTCGACCACTATTCTTGAGGTAGCAGGAGAATGAATGCTTGCCATCGAGCCAGTCGCGTACACCAAGGTGATCAAAACACCTATTGTCGTGGAAGTAGATGTGAAGGCGCTCAAAGACGAAGCGATGATCGAGCCAACCGTGTACACCAATGTTCAGAAAGAAGACTTGTCCTTACAATCACCAAGAACAGCTGATTCGGTGGTTGTGGAGAGTTCCAACCATCGTGTCAGAAAAGAGGTTGTGGAGGATGTTCCTCCAGGTCCTTAAGGTGGAGTTATTTCTTCTGCCAATAACGAAGAAGAAGAAGTAGAAGAAGACTCTTTCAACCTTTTTCCTAGGTTCTTTGGACCACCAACCTTGGTCCTCTTCATTTAGGTCCTGTGATCGAGTCCCACACCCTAAGGATATTCTCAACAGGGGACATATCTTTGACGACGAGCGTCTTTAAAGAATATGGTGGGACAAAGTCGATGTGTTTAATAAACTGGAGGATTCCGAGATGGTGTATGCTCATTTTGCTCAGTCAACCATCGTTATAAGTGCTCAATACTAAACATTTATATATTTGGGTTTTTGCATTTTTGCTTTTCTTCACTGCGTATTTCTTTGTTTAGAGAGCTCTCGAACAAGTTGCTACTGTTGGTGTATACTATAGACAACTAGTGTTGCTGAGAAAACAGAAGGCTGAACTCTGCGAACAAGCAGTGAGATGGTAAGACCCTGTTAATGAGAAGTTTTTGACTACTTGTTAAGTACTCATATCACTTTTTCCCAGTAGATTTAAAAGTAGTGAAAGGACTTTAGCCAATGCACTTGACTATGTAAAAGCCGAGGTGCAAACGGTAAAAAAGAAAAAGAAGACATGTTGAAGAATCTTCAAGAGGCAATTTCTACAGCTTGTGAGCTACAGAATACAATAAATAGTAAGTTTTTTAACTTGATATTGTATATTTCAACAACTTTCTTTTCTTTCTCTAACTCTTTCTTGTTTTATAAAAGAGATCGATATGGGTAAGCTTCGCACTGAGGTCGATTTGAAGATCTTGGTGATCCACGAGCTTACTCGTATTTCCAAAGAGAAAGATAAGAGCATAAAAGAATGGGAAGAGCAGTGCACCAAGGATGCTGCCTCTCATAATCAAGAAATTAATAAGCTTGACTCTCGCTTGATAGGTAAGAATTCTTTACCTATGACCAGTTTTATTTATTGATCTTTGTGAAGTGTTTTTCTAACTGGTTGTACTCTATTTTCAGAGTAAGCACTCAAAATAAAATAACTTCAGGAAGCTTCGACCCATAGTTAGGAGGAAATGAAGGCTACAAAGATCAGTCTGGAAGATAACATTTATCTCCTAAACAATGTGCTTGGTGGACTTGGTGCTGAGAAGGGAACTCTTCTTGAAGACACTATGGTCGGACATACGAGCACTATTGGGCAATAGGTCAAGACACTTCAGGAGTTGATAAATACCTTGAAGACCAATCAAACTGATTCGATAAGACAAGTGGTTGAAGGCGCAAGAAGTTATGCTCTTGCAAAACTTAAGGCTCATGACCGGAGTCTTAACCTTCAACCAGTCGAAGCTGACTTCGACTGCCCTAAAGCAGAGGCAACACAACTGATCGAAGAAGTGCAGCCGATCGACAAGAAGGTCACAGAGGAGATACAAATCGGATCTCCTTCATCAGAGTAGTTTGTAATATGGTTTCCCTTGTAAAAAACAATTTCTTATTTATGTAAATAAAGCTTCATTTCCTGCAATATGTCTTTTCGAGTAGTTAGTAACCCATAAGACAAGACAAAATGAGAATTGAAATTATAAGACCAAGAATTGAAGTCATAATTATAACTTTATCCTAGCCCCCGACTATTTGCTTAGTTTAATTAGATAAACTAAGTAAATAGTGGAAAAAGAGCTTGCCTGAAAAATTTGTTCAACCTTTGCTTTTGATCTCAATTTTATTGTACTGGTAGCAAGAGTTAGGAACAGCTCGACGTTAGGAAGTTCCTTCTAGTGGACAAGACCACGTGTAGAGAGGAAAAACTTCGACTAAGTGTTGTTTCTTCTAGTGGACAAGACCACGTGCAGAGAGGAAAGACTTCGACTAGGTGTTGTTTCTTCCTTCGATCTAGTTAATCAAATCAAGTGTATCAAAAGTTGTTGAAAAAATTATAAAAGCCTACCTCACTTAGAAATCTTTACATAAATGAAGTAAAGAAATTAAGTAAATGATACAAAAGAGCTTGCTCAAAATTGTTTCGACCATATTTTGTTGAACTCGTTTTCCTTGTATTGGCAGGTAAAGTAAGGAACAAAATGACGCTAGAAAGTTCCTTCTAGTGGGCATGACCACGTGCAGAGAGGAAATGCTTCGACTAGATGACGTTACCTTCCTTCGACCAGTGTAAGGAAAAACAAGTGTTGTAAAGAGGTGATCGAAAAAAATTATCGAAGCATTGCTCAATGGATATTTTAAGACAATAAAGATTGAAGAAAACATAATATTGAGGGTAATTCTTTTACCCAAGCCCCCGAGTGCTTTATAAGCTGGTCGAAAACTCGAAGTTTAATTCCATGTATAATTTGCTCATTTGCCCTTTCAACTATCGCATTGCTTTGTGGATGGGCGACAGAGGCATAACATAGTTTAGTACCTGTCGGTAATGTAGAACCGATCTTACATATGATTGTTTGTATCGGGGGTCTCCTACGATTGAAACTATGCAGAGAAAAGACACATGAATTTTAAATAGGTTCAGGCCTTCTCCGGAGAGAATAACAACCCTACTCCTGTTGTGTTGTATTGAGAGTGCTAATTACAATCAAGAGGAAGACTAAAATCTAATGTCTTGTGCTCTGGATTGCCTTGTTCTGTTTTTCCTGCCTTCTGACTTCAGCCCTTATATAGCGTGTGAGGAGGCGGCAGTTCCTCTAATCCAAGTGACGTCCCAATATTTCAAGTAATGAACCACTGGTGGGGGTTATTGTCAGAGAGACAAGTTCCCCACATCACTAGGCGGTTCTCTGTCGAACACAGAGAAGAGAACATGCAGTTATTCCTGAGGATAATTGTATATGCTAACTACCGTATGTATCGGACACGATGCATACGACTCCCTAATTAATTAGGCCCACATGACAGTAGGCTTTACTAATTATAAGGTTGTCGAGACCAGGCTGGTCAAAGCTGGATAAGTCATAGAAGATCTTATGACTACAGGGTAGTCGTAGAAGGCTTACGACTATAACATGATCGTAGAAATACTTACGCCCATGGGGTGGTCGTAAGAAGGCTTATGACCAAATAACTTGGTTTTTCCCTTATGAGTAATAAGGGGTATGCTTAAGACTAGTATGGAGATATTAATATCTATAAGAAGAATTACAGGTAAATAATAATTAAATAAAAATTGTTATATCCTCGTCAATACCCAATTCTTCGCAAAATTTTTGAAATTTTGCGCTAAAAAATTATGTACCATTATCTGTTATGATCCGACTTGGCACACCAAATCGAGTGATCATATTTTTCATCATAAATTTCTAGGCTGCTTTCATTGTTATCCCAGTCACAGGTTCAGCTTCCATCCATTTTGTGAATGTATCAAGAGCTACAAAAAGGAACTCGAAACCCCCTGGTACTTTTGGGAACGATCCTAGGATATCGAGACCCTAGGTCTCAAAAGGCCAAGCAAGATGTATGGTTTGTAATGCTTGAGCCGGTTGGTGTATTTGCCTGCTATGAAATTGACATTGTACACACTTTTTAATAAGCTCTTTAGTATCATGGATGGTTGTTGGCTAGTAAAAACCTTGTTGAAAGGTTTTTTTCGATCAGTGTTCTGTAGGAAGCATGAGTCCCACAGATGCCTTTATCTATTTCTAGAAGGAGATTTAATCCTTCTTTCTGCGATATACATCGCATGAGAACCCCCTGAGTACCTCGTTTGTAGATGATTCCATCGACTAAAGTATACATTTTGGCCTTACGAGATAAACGATCAACCTCAAGATTGTCATTGGGTACAATACCCTTCTGAAGATAAAAATTTCAGTAAGATCAGGTTTGGTTGCAAATAAGACACAACCCTTTAATTTAATTCCCTCAGTCCTAGAACTATGTGCTGACTTCTCTTTTTTAGGTGGGAAAACGTTCTTCACTACTTGCTGATTTTTGGATTCATGTTCAAGTTCTTTTCTCTCATTTTCAGCTATCTTTTGATCATATTTCACAATTTCAGCAGGTGTCAAAGGTAGCAAAATTATTTTCTTTCCTTTGTGCATAAGAGAGTACCTATTACTTCTACCATGATGAGTTGCATTGGTATCAAATTCCTATAGATGTCCTAATAAAAGTGAGCAGGCTTGCATATGCGCTACATCGAAATCAACAACATCATGATAGGAACCAATGGAAAAATACACTCTCGCAGATTGTGTTACCTTCACCTTACCGCTGTTGTTGAACCACTGAATGTGGTACGGGTAAGGATGCGCACGTGTGGTCAAGCCAAGCTTCTTGACCAAACTTGAATTCACCAAGTTATTACAGCTCCTGCCATCAATTATGACAAGAACATAGCAATCCTTGACGATGAGGAACATCTAAAACAAATTATGGCGTTGTAGCTTCTCCGCTTGCTCCTTTTGAGTGCTCAATACTCGCTGCAAATTAGGGTCTTATAATTCTTTGTAGCAGCGGCACCTAAACATCACTAGCATTTACATAACTACTATCTTCTGTCGTAATGTATGCTCACTAACTTGGGCAATTTTTCATGACGTGGCCCATCCCTTTGCAACGGTGGCACACAATCCCCGTCATACGACCCGTGGAAGTAACCGATGAAGAGCTCTACGCTGGTACCTACACACTAGTAGATTTACTTGTGTCAGGTGCACGTGACGATGGTGGCGGTGCTGCTGAACGCGCCCTACTCACGGAGGGGGCAGCAGACCGAAAAACAGGGGTGAGGCTGTGTTGGCTTGCCCTAGCGTCGATCTCGTTATAGACGTACTTTCAAAGTTGCTCCTTGCCCTTTGTTGCCTACCCTGCAATTCCTATTATACCAAACAAGTAAGTTGGAACAACCTATTGATATCATTATACTCTTTGTAATTAACTATGTCCTGAATTTCACACCTTAAACCACCATAAAAATGAGCCATCTTATCATTCTCATCCTCAACAACATTACAACACAGCATGCCTATTTGTAGTTCTTGATAATATTCCTCGACAGATTTATTACCTTGGTCTAAGCGCTGTAATTTCTTACGCATATCACGTTTTAAAGCAGGAGGAACAAATCTAGCATGCATAGCTACCTTTAATCTATCCCATGTATCAAGTGTCAAGCTAGAATTAACTACTTGATTCCACCACATGATAGCAAAATCTTTAAATTCACTAGTAGCTTGTATGACTCTATGCACTTCAGGAACTAGATGGGTATTAAATTTTTGTTATCTAGATAAATTTCAGCATCATAAACACCCGCAAAAGATGGTATGGTATATTTAACTTTAGCAAATGGGTCATCATTAACACGAGCATTGTGGTGCTGAAAATTATTACCTCTCATACCGTGACGGTTGTAATGTAGAGGTGTCGTTGATGTGCATCTTGGGCAGCAGCAAAGGCAGCGCCGACCTCACGGTTTCTCCTCTCATTAGCATCTCCCACCTCAAAATCTTGGGCTGCATCATGATTATACTCGCGTCCATTGTTAGGTGGTCGATTCACCATTTTTTCAAGGCGTGTAGTGAGCGCTGCAATACTATTATTGATTGAGCGCTGTAATATGGTCGTAGTAGCCTGTAGCTTTCTGTCAATGTCCTCATTAATGGTAGCGAGTTGTTCATCCAAAAGCGTCATAAGTTCTCCCTTTAACACACACTCTTTCTCAGTAGACGAGTCACCTGTCATGATTAGTAGAAAACAAAAGACAACACAAAGGTATTATCCCTATCAACTACTAGGTGATGGAAGGTGGAATCACACACTCTCAAGAGTCTTACCACACTCTTATAAGTGTTCTTACCAATGCATGCAGTAGGTGGTACAGCCGATGACTGGTTCGTGATACCGTGTCGAGCGTGGGTACGATTGCAAGAGGGGACCTATTCTGATCAAGAGTAGGTGGATCTCGAAAGGCACAATATGGTAGCAAGGATCAGCAATAATCAAATCAGTAAATGCAAGTTGAAGGATTATTCAAAGTACTCGTCAAAATTTCTAATCCTAGCCTAATCAGAGCTAGGTAATCAAAGCCCTATGCAGAGAAGTGTATGTACACACACACAACGATCAATGTGACTTGATGTAAGCAAAGGAGAACCTTACAACAAGTGCTAGGAGAGATGCTAGCCAACTACTCAAACTTCTTTCTAAGGATACAAGATTATTTGCGTGATATAGAGCACAAAACAACAATATCGGTACAACGCGAACGACCCTCTAAATTGAGCAGAAACAACAGCTAATCTCAAATGATGAAAAGGCAAAGTCTTATATGTCTTATATGTGAACGTTTAAAAGGTTTTGATGAGATCTACAACTTTCTCAACTGGACGAACCCTAAATTCCGAAGGGAAGACCGAAAGAATCGCTAAAAATAGAAAACCGAAAACTTACGACACGTTTTCGGGGCTAAAGATGGCCGATTTTGGGGGTCTTGGAAGGCGAAAGGTATAGCTGATCATTTGTTTCAGATGTGCGTCGTTGTTATCTTTCAAACGAGTCTGAGAACGTTGAATTCTGGCTCCGTATGCAAAAGTTATGCCCGTTTTACAGAAGGTCTGTCGGAAACGGACTCGAATTCATTTCGACCTCAAATTTAAATTGCTATAACTTTTGATTCCATGGGCCAAATGTTCTCAAATTTTTTGTGAAAGCTTGTGGGTTTATCAAGAAGGGTTCCACCAATTTTCACTAGATTTGGCAATGTTCTGATATGCTTTTCAAATTTCAGAAGAGATGAACTCTCTCTCTCTCTCTCTCTCTCTCTCTCTTTTTTTTTTCCCTTTTTTTCTCTATTTTTTTTTCTGGACCCGAAACCAACTTCTAGGTTTATTAGCCGAAACCATTATCTCTACTACTTAAAAATTGGAGTTGGTCGTCGTCCATCCTCCCACTATCTTCCATGTCCGTCCGATCGACGAGTAGAGAATCGACGACCCAGATGGCCTCACGCAGCAACAACCCTCTCCTCTCAGCCTCCCATTCGTCCCGCAATCCCTAACTCCCTCCCCTCTCATGCTCCGCACCGTCCGCCTCTTGTTCTCGCGCCGCCCTCCCCACCCTCACCTCCTGCTCCCCACCTATGCCGCCCTCCCTCCCTCTGATGTGAGTGTGGTCCGATCTTCTGAAAAGTACTGATAAGTCGATTGTGGAGAACACGACATTGATGATACAAAGGCTCCGACCGAAACGGATTGAACCCCTCATAATCACTACACCACTGCTTTGTTGGTTATCAACCATGCCGAACGCGGTTGACCTCGCCAAGAAGGCTATCTTTTGCAAGCGAATCGAGAACACAAGCAAGAGAGTAGAAGATACAATCTGAAATTGTATTGAAAATAAAGATTTAAGCTCACAAAGTTGGAGTTTCTCAAATCGAACGAGTGACGAAACTGCTATGCATAATATTCTAAAAGAAAAACCCAAACTAAACTAAAAGGCGGCGGCTCCTATATGAGGAGGGCAGCCAGGAGGTGAAAACCCTAGGGCGAGGTACTGTTCATGGTATTGTTCACACATGAATAGTGCCCACATAAATAGTATAGGCCTAAGGGTGGCCGGTCATCAGATGGGCCAGGTCGTCCAACAGATGGGCCAAGTTGTCGGCCAATACATTACATAGCTTGTGGGCCAACAATAGGTGACGCGGCACCATGGCATGTAGATGAAGCTCGGCTCGTATGAGTAGACGTGGTACGGTTCAACTGGTGAATATGACAGTGCAGTAGCCAAAAGTCCTATCAAAGAGGATATGGTTGAAGTAGAGGATGTCGTGCAGCGGGTCAAAGCAGTGGTTGCATCCTTAGGGTTGATATCCTCATCACCCTCTCCTCTCACGCCTCCCACTCGCGCCGCAATCCCTAACTCCCTCTCATTCTCATGCTGCCCTCCCTCTCCTCTCTCTCTCACGCTCCCCACCCGAGCCGCCTGTCTCTCCCCACCCGCAAACCCCGATACCCGCCCCAGATCTATTCACCCCTCACCTTGCCGACACTGCCCCGTCGTACCGCGCATCGGATCGACCCGCGCTGGCATGCCCCACTCTAGACTGGGTATCCATGCATCTCCTCCACTTCCTGTCGATCCCCAGTTTGAGGCCAACCCACATGGCATGGCGGGTGAGATCCGTCGCTAGAGGAGATGGACAGGAGATGCAGGACATCAGATATGCGCAGTGGAGGCTAGGGTTAAGGTGACGCCGTGGAATCTGGCCGAGGTTGAGGTGGACCTTTCTCCCGTGCTTTCGTCGCCGCTGACCCATCATCGTTGTCTCTGGTGTGGAAAGCCACGACCCTTTACTCTCCCAACCCTCTTCTCTTGCAGTTTTTGTTGTCAGATGGGTGTCCTGTATCCAGCAATGTGGAGTCCTTCAAAGCTAGATGGCTGTATTTTTCTTTTCTTTTTCGATTATGCAGCATGTGATTCGGTTCAGTTGAAAGCGCACATAAAAATGTTGTTTTTGTCAATTGGATGCCATATAACTTGAGGAGGTATTTAGTGGGAGCAGGTTTTGCTTGGATTGATGCCTATGGGTTGTGGTTTAATCAGCTGGATGAAGGTTTAGATTGTATTTGTTGATTTATGACAAATTTATGTGGCAGGCTAGAGCCACTTTTTCCCCAGTTCCTTGGTTGTCTAATTACTAACCTTTAAATGGTGTTAGTTAGGATGTTCTTTCTCCTTTGCTATGTCAGCTTCTTTGGCAGATTTGCCGAAGGTGAACAAGTGTCCATTTTCTTTGCTTGGTAACCATCTAAATTCGATCTAAGTATATTAGTTATGACAGAACACTGAGTTGCTAGGTTCAAGTTACCAAGAAATATGTCATCTGTAATTTCTCGAAGGCATATTAGCAAATAAAATATGACAGTCTAAATATCAAGTATGCTAAATTGATATACATAACATTCAGGGAAGGGTTTGCATTATTTTTTATTTTTACTGTGAGAATTGATACAATTCAGTTTCTATAAGGATTTCTCATCAAAGAAAATGACATTCCTTTTGTTATCAAGATCGATATTGCTGATGTCTTATAGCTGTTGGATAGTGCTTCTACTACTTTATGATCTTTTTCTTTCCTCGTAAAGAACCAAGTAACTTGCATTTATTCTCCAAATTGGTGATACATTTCTTCATTATTTTTATGTAGAACTTTGAAAGGGAAAAAGAAAAGAGGAAGTTAGGGAGGAGGAAGATCACAACAAGCGCCAAACACAAGAGGACACCTTGTGGTAGTGTGTGCTTACACAGGTTCTATGCTTTACATCATACTTATTTGAACTAAGTTATGCCCTTTTTTCCTTGTTCTTCATTATTTTTGTATTTTGTAAGTCTTTATGTCCTTTGTCTTTGTAGTATATGCAATCATTTCTGTTTTTTAGGAAACCATGCAACAACGAATTAATTTTTTTTCGCCTTGGTTCTGGAATTAATTTGCTTTATTGCTTCTAAAATTGTAGTTTTGTAGCACAAGTGAGCTCAGTTGAGGTCTTGTGGAGAGTTATTTTTCTAGACTACAGATATAATATTTCTTGTATAGTAATGATGATTGATGACCTACATTGGGTTAGAGCCCTTTTGTAAACTGCGGTACATGAAGAGATAGTTAGAGCCAGACATTATTGTATCGATTCCTTTTTAGTAAACTAAAGTAAACTAATTAAAACTCATGTTTCATGGTTAGAGAGCTAGACATTGCTACTTAAGTGTGTAGAATTTTGTTTAGGCACTCTAATATTGATGATGCATGCTCGAATTTTGTTTAGGCGCTCTAATCTTGATGATGCATGCTCCTACCACCATGAAAGGAAATAAATTTTTATAATAAGGCCCCTAAGATGTTTTCTGAATGTTCCTGTCAGCTCAATGACATCAATTAATCGAATGTGAAAGAGAACATATGCGTTGTTTTCCGAAAGTCCAGTGGTGCCTAGACAAGGTATTGATCACTCATATTTAAATTTCATGGTTGCCGACCACCTAATTCATGTACTAATTACTGAATGTACTTTCCTTGCTCAAGGTCAAATTGTATATGGTGTGTTGTTTGGATCTTCATCACTAAGAAGGAAAACACTATTTGACAGTCATTATATTTTCTACGTGGATTTGTTTCTTATTATCCATTGTTTTTTGTCTTCTCCCTTTTTTTCTGTGTGTATTACTCACGCTATTAAACATAGTTTGAAATCGGTTGCCAAGGTCATCAGTTTTTTAGTCCTTGTTTAGTTTGTCAAGGCCAGCCTCCTGTGATACTGATAGACGATGATGACATATTGTATTACACCTCAGTCCTTTTAAGCATAATGCCAAATGAGAAGGAAAACTTTCATTTCATTCAACCTTATAGCAGCAACCAATGGATAGGGGTCTGTTGATGTCTGCAAAGTGATAGGCAAAGTAACAGATCATCGGTATTGGTATTTTTATCACACAAAAGGTATGGCTCAAGGTTAAAACCGCTATCCTTGTTTTACAGTGAAACCTTAGGATAAGAAATTATGATGTTTAGGATAATGAAATTGCATGCTGAGATTACCGTTACTAGGTCGAGATTCTTTTCCTTGCGAGCACACATAGGAACTGGTATTGGAAACAAGTCATGACAGAAGTTTCTCTAACCTCTGTCAAAAACTCAAAATTCTATTGTTTGTTCACTAAACAAGTCATGACTTAAATGATGTGTTAACTGTTATCACACACTTAATTTTTTTAATGTTCACTACCAAAAAAAAAATAGTTAACTTTTCTGAATGAAAGTACCATTATATGAAAATTCCTGCAAGACAGCTAGGAATTCTCCTCTCACATACATGGAACATGAGGAGAGAGATTTGGAGCACAAGCCTGCATATTCTTGAAAGTTGGCCTTTTGTGTACTCAAGATCAGGAGCATGAGGAAGGAAAATTATGGTGGCAAATTGTCCTTTTCTTTGATGCCCAGCTGCGGCCTTGCACCCATCATGAGTTCTGTTGATGTATATGAGCGATCAACTCAGATGACGAAACTAATTCTTTTGTCGACTGCCTTGCCAACTTGCTTTACATGCCATTGCTTAGTTTGTAAACCAATAGACCGTCCAATCTATGGCTAATGGAAGTTCTCTATGTTAAGTGTGCTTATCATGTCTCCCTACCACCAAATTCAATATGTCCGAACAACAATTGCAACGTTTGAAAATCTTTTTTATATCTGTTTGAGATAAAATGGTTTTTTTATTACTACAAATCTCAGTTATGGATTTAACATCTATTTTTATTACACAATATCATATTATTATGCGCTATGATGTTTATGGTTCTTTTTTTAATTACATAATCCTTTTTTGAAAAATTATTTTATTAATAACCCCTAGCTAATATTATTTTTAATTTTAACCCTTTTGGCCAAGCCACCACTCATGACGTGACAAAACAATATTGCTACACCAATCACTATGGCGTGACCAAATCATGCTACTCTACCACCAGTGGTGTAGCAGAGTTATTTGACCACACGGCCACCAATGGTGTGGCAAGAAGTGTCATTTAACTAGACTTACCCCGTGGCATGATAGCGTTGTCTTATCACCCTATGGGTGGTGGTGTGGCCAAAATGGTCATATTTGGAATAAAGTTGGCAAGTGATAGTAATGAAAATAACTTGAAAATGAGTTAATTAATAAATTTTTGGGATGTTAATGTGTCACATTTGAATCGAATTAAAATATATTTTTTCTTTTTCAAACTTCAATTGATAAAGTAATATATACATAAGATGTTTCGTAGCAACACATGGGCATATGACTAGTCCCCAATAACAGAAGACATAGAAGATGACATAGAAGACGATGAAGTCATTTATGATATTGATTTGCTTGTGCATGATCCGGAAAGAGAATTCCCATCACGGGCTATGATGTCAATGAACAAGATGCAGTGAAAAGGGGATACATTGCATTAGGTTCATGCCAACCATAGGCTTGTTCAATCAAAGAAGAAGCTCTATTATAAAATTATTTATAAGCTTATCAAATTGATGCCAATTTTTCCCATGGCAACTGCTAGTGTTGAGAGTATTTTCTTCAATGAAATATGTGAAGAATAAGCTACGAAATAGAATAGGTGAGCAATACTTGAATGACTGCTTGATCACATTTCTTGAGCTAGAATTTTTCCTGCAAGTTAAGGACGATGACATCATATCTCGCTTCCAAGGTATGTAGCACCGTCGAGTTAAATTGTAATTTTATTAATTATTTTGTAATTTATTTGAATTATTTGAGAATTGAGATGTTATCTCCTGTACAAACAATTAGTAATTCCATTATTACTATTATAGATCTTTATGTTCTATATTGATCAATATTTTTGTAACTTTGAATACCTATCCTAAAAATACTGGCAGGACATGTTCCCGGCGTTGTTCATGGCCCCTTGTGATGCAAGTGGACCGTTATTCGATCGTACCGTTAATTTATTGACAAAATTAATCGGTCTGCTGATCCACGCTTGTTAGTTCATATAGACGTAGACATGACAAGTTCCCGGCGTTGTTCATCTCCCCTGTGATGCAAGTGGACCATTTTCCCATCGTACCGTTAATTTATTGACAAAATTAATCGGCCTGCTGATCCACGCTTGTTAGCTCATATAGACGTAGACATGACAAATTGACAAGTTCCCGGTGTTGTTCATTGCCCCTTGTGATGCAAGTGGACCATTATTCGATCGTACCGTTCTGTTTGCATGCATC
The DNA here is from genome assembly GCA_036346255.1 of Ampelocalamus luodianensis. Classification (NCBI taxonomy): domain Eukaryota; kingdom Viridiplantae; phylum Streptophyta; class Magnoliopsida; order Poales; family Poaceae; genus Ampelocalamus; species Ampelocalamus luodianensis. The sequence continues at coordinate 24,809,622 of CM070621.1, forward strand.
ACATCTCATAGGCTGCCATTGGCACACAATCACTCTTCCCGTGGCAAGCGACTCCCCGTATTGACGCAGCACATCTAGCATCACCCTTCGAGTTTTTACATTGTTTTGTTTGTTCTCTTTTAGTTATGGGTACATTCCAAATCGAAGTCATTGGTACTGTAATGTGGAATATACTCCATAATTTTATGTTTTTACTTTTTACCGTGCCACTGTGTAAGCTGCAACTAGCCTATATATGCATACTAATTGTCTCCTCAAAGTCTAAAGCAACATTTCCTTAATCTCCTCCTAACTTTCATGGAAACGCATACTCTGACATTGCACGGTGCTACAGCACAGTGATATCGATCCACAGCCGTTGGATCAGAAATCGAAACCTTAAATCGTGCTTAGTTACTGTAGCATCATCGAAACCTTAAATCGTGCCTAGTTACTGTAGCATCATCGATGTAACACTGTAGCAACAGAATGCTGCAGCAAAGATTCAGATCCACAGCCGTCGGATCAAAGCACTGTATCTATACTGTAGCAGTTGATGCAGGCTGTTCTTCGTTTTTTCTAAATCGGATGTCTTAGATCGCTACAAATATCACCATACTGTACTCCTCTACCATTGCAGAATGCTAATCCAACTTTCATCGATCAGCAAATGACATGTTTATCGATGCCTATAAGAGCAAATGTAGACGTGCCTTTTCATTCAAGGAAAATATCAAAACTTAACAGCCGTATTAGGCTTTTTTTTAGAGTTTGATTGTTCCAATTGGATAAACGTGAAGCAGACAATGACTGGACATGCATGGGAGGACGGCCCAATCTCCTTTGTGAGGTCCACCTTGCACTCTCACTGCAAACATTTTCAGGAGTTACAAAGGATGGGCCGAGCCCATCTCAATTTTCAAGCGACCAAAGAACAAAACTCCTCTACTCGGGCCAGTTTGGGAAAAAAGTTGGGCTATCAGGGGACTCAACTTCCTCGGGCTGCACAATGCAACTGCAGAGCCACAGCTCGGCAATCATCGGCGTTCGGCAGCAGAGCATGAATTTTTCCTATTGTATACTTCAAGTTGGACACTGAGCAGGGTCCTAAAAAAAAGAATTGGTTGGATAGAGCACACGCCTATAAGAACACGTAAAAGTTGGAGTGGCAAGCTGAGAAGAATACATCGTGGCAAGCTTTACAAATCAAACAGGCTCCACTGGCATTTCCTGGATTGAGTGATGCAACTGTGCTGGTACTACAACACGACACCGGGAGAAATAACCCACTTGATGCTCAGATCAGGTCAAAGCCTGAGGCCCCGAGGCAGTTCTTGATTGGAGCGTGTGAATGTGAACCTGCCGGTGCACGTTACAGACCGTTAGATCTTAGTTATTGTGTTTCATGGTGTTGGCAACAAACATGTTGCTAAAGATTCAAGTTATGTACGCTAAAAAAACAATCGTACCCGTGTAGTTCGTTCGGGGAACTGGCCGATAAATGCTCGTGAACTGGATAAGATGCGATGCTGGGTAGTATGCTGGATGCCACATCCCCTTACTTTATCCAAGCAAATTATTACTGACAAATGCAATTTGCAAATACCGGTTGCCGAACTGGAATTCACTCTAAGTAATATGAACTGACAAATGCCAGGATTGACAGAGGTGAAGTATTTTGAATTCCCGGTGAAAGCTAGCTCAAATCATCAGCCTAGCTCGTGAATTTCAAAATAAAAATCATAGAAATGCTATAATACCCTTGTCCGGCTGGTCCCACCTCCAGCCTTATTGAGCTTAAAATACAGAGCATCTGCCAAGCTGCCTTTTCCTCTCAGAACTTTGGATAAAGAAAAGGGGAAAGGAGAAAATTCTCCAACTGGTTATCGTTAAAGCAATCAAGCCATTAAGCCAATGGAGTTTTTGGCTGTTGCCCCGTGTAATACTAAATTTAGCCTTCTCTCAGCCATAATGCTAAAAATAACACCACAAAACTGTCGACAGTCGACACCTAACAAAGTCTGGTTTCTAGGGGGCCAGACTCCACCTCCACTGTGCCCCAGGGGGCCAGACTTTCCCTCATGCACCACATGTGAAAATCCAGTCCCCTGAGGCTGGACCTAGCGTGTTCGTGCCCTAGGGCCGGAGCAACCTAGTCCATGCTCCTAGGGGGCACGATTTCACCGAGTGCAGTGCCCCTGGGGCATGACACTGTCCTATTCCCGTGCGCCAGCGCGGCAGCGCCCGCGTGGGAGGGAATCGATTCTGAATAAACAAGTATGACTAAATAATGATGACTAAATTAATTATGAGTAATTAATTGTGACTAAATTAACTATGGCTTAATTAATTACAAGTAATTAACTGTGACAAAATTAATTACAACTAATTAAGTAAGACTAATTAATTAGCCCTTAATTAATTGGGGCTAATTAACCAAGACTAAATGAATCATGACTAAATAATAATGACTAAATTAATTAATACTAATTAATTACGACTCATTATAATTAACCGTGACTACATTAATTATGACTAATTAACTAATACTAAATTGATTATGACTAAATAATAATGAATTAATTAATTATGACTAATTAACTATAACAAAATTAATTATGAGTAATTCATTAATCATGACTAAATAATAATGACTAAATTAATTATGGCTAATTAACTATGATAAATTAATTATGACTTAATTAATTGTGATTAATTAAATATGACTAAATAATTATGCTTAAATTAATTAAGACTAACAAATTACACACTTAATAAACATAATGAAAAGGAGAAAAATTGTCTACTCTTGATGTCAACCTTTTGGTACTAATACGACCGCTAAGTACCACTCTAAACACTCCATATTCGACGGCGAAATTGGAACTTGCTTTCTATGCTGAGCGTGAGATTGAGAATGAATTCGAGAATAAAAGCGAGAGCGATAGAGACATTGGTTTTTTATAGCTGTGTGAACACAATTCCCGCTAACCGCAAAGCGATGGGTGGGAATTGGATTCACTCCCGCGTGCAGTTTTTTTTCATGCATGGGGGGCATGGTGTGATGGATGAGACGGAGGGAAACGATGGGAGAGAATCGATTCTCTCCCACGCGGGCTCTAGTGTGCGGGAACATAATAGTGTCGTGCCCGGGGCACTATGCTCGGCAAAACTGTGCCCCAAGGGCACGGACACATTAGGTCCGGCCCACAAGGGACCGGATTTCACATGTGGTGTGTGAGGGAAAGTCCGCCCCTGGTGCACGATGGAGGTGGAGTCCAACCCTTGGGAACCGGACTTCACTAGGTGTCGCCTGTCGACAGCTCCGTGGTGCTATTTTTGGTATTAGAGTAAGAAGGAAGCTAATGTTGCCGTTACACCCCAGCATTAGTGCCCAAAAACTCTAAGCCAATCAGCTCTCCTCCATTCCGGACGCGGCCTACTCTCTAATGGTGCTCCCATCTATGCTCCCTGCCGGAAGGGAATTCGCTGGCCGCAGCCGTTGGATTCGGGGGAGGGGGGCGGAATGGAAGGCTGGCATTCGATCGGCAGTCGACACACGGCGAGTCGGCGAGATCGTTACAAAGAGATCTCAAGAGCTCGTCGGCCATGGAGGTAAGAACGGCAGCCACGTTACAAAGGATGGGAGACTAGCTCGATCGTAATCACCAGGAGCTTCTGATAATTTTATTCTCAGTGATGCATCCAATGGAGGCTGTAGTTTGTATTATTATATGCAATAATTTATTCCAATGTATTTGGATCTTTCAGCATTCGCTGGCTGGATGAGTGCCAATTTTAAGCTTCTATCTCACGAAGCTATAATTTGTATTGAACAATTGATTGTCTATTCTTGTTTGAAACATACTACCAATGATTAATTCCATCGATTGGTATTTCTGCGGTGCATCGGCTCCTGAGTCCTGACGATCGATAAAAACCGAATGGCGGACGAACTAGATTGTTGGTCCCGGCTGGCGGCAGCAAAGTCGCAAACTTGGACAGGCGGTGACCTCTCTTACCACAACGTCTAGCCATCGCCGAGCATGCGCGGTGGTGCAAGACAGTTAATAGATTGAACTCAGTTCGAGGTTGGGGCGTGGGATGCAGAGACAAAGGGAGAAGAAGAGACGTGGGACCAGCGTATATGATCTGAACCGTTGAGGAAGGGAGTACGGATGGGGAGTATAACGTGGGAGCAGGGAAGCCGTGTCCCTCCGTTCCCACCCCCCAAAACCAGCACATCCAGCTCCTTAAAGCTAAACCAAATCTTCCATTATAATTCAAGATTCCCTCTCCCACGCTATTTCTACTACTACCAGTACTACCACTCTCCCACAAAGAGAGTGTGTGTGTCTCCATGACATGACAGTGCTCTCCCTGAGCTGAGAGAGTAAAGGCTCTCACCTACCTTCAACTACCCTCCCACTTCCCCCACCGGTGCCACCGCCGGTGATGGCGGCAATGCCGGCCCCGGCCGTGGCCCTTGCCGTCATAGTGGTCTTGTCTGCCCTGCCAGGGTACCTCTCCGATGACCTCAACACCGACGCGCAGGCGCTGCAGGCGCTGCGCTCGGCGGTGGGGCGGTCCGCGCTGCCGTCGTGGAACAGCAGCACGGCCACGTGCCAGTGGCAGGGGGTGACCTGCGAGAACAGCCGCGTCACCGAGCTCCGCCTCCCGGGCGCCGGCCTCATGGGCAAGCTCCCCTCGGGCGTGCTCGGCAACCTCTCCGCGCTCCGCACGCTCTCGCTCCGCTACAACGCGCTCACCGGCCCCATCCCCGACGACCTCTCCCGCCTGCCCGAGCTCCGGGCGATCTACTTCCAGCACAACGAGTTCTCCGGCGAGGTCCCGGCGTCGCTGTTCACGCTTAAGAACCTCGTGAGGCTGGACCTCGCGGGGAACAAGTTCTCTGGCGAGATCTCACCGGACTTCAACAAGCTGAACCGGCTCGGTACGCTGTTCCTCGACGGCAACGACTTCACCGGCGAGATCCCCAAGCTGGACCTGCCGACATTGGAGCAGTTCAACGTGTCGTACAACCAGCTCAACGGGTCCATCCCTGCCAAGCTCCGGAGGATGCCCAAGGACTCGTTCTTGGGCACCGGGCTGTGCGGTGGCCCACTCGGCCCGTGCCCCGGCGAGAGCGCGCTCACGCCGGCCGGATCGCCGGAGTCCCAACCAGGTGCGGGCGGCGCCGCTGACGTTGGGGGCGGGAAGAAGAAGAAGAAGCTCTCTGGCGGCGCCATCGCTGGCATTGCCATCGGATGTGTGTTCGGCGTGCTGCTTTTGCTGGCCCTGCTTTTCTTCCTCTGCCGGAAGAGGTCCAGCGCGCCCAGGTCAGCGGCGGCGGTGGAGAAGGGGCGGGACCTCGGGATGGCCCCGCTGGAGGTGGAGCCGAAGGGACAGAACGGCTCAGCAGCCGGCAACGGTGCCCACGCCGGGACTGCCGGAGCAGCGCCAGCCGCCGCCGCCGCCGCCGCCGTGGCCGCGGCAGCCAAGACCGGCGGCTCGACGGGCGGGTCCAAGAAGCTCATCTTCTTCGGCCCCATGGCAGCCGCCCCACCGTTCGACCTGGAGGACCTGCTTCGCGCGTCGGCGGAGGTTCTGGGCAAGGGCGCGTTCGGGACGGCGTACAAGGCCGTGATGGAGAGCGGCGCGTCCGTGGCGGTGAAGCGTCTCAAGGACGTGGACCTCCCGGAGCAGGAGTTCAGGGAGCGGATCGCGGCCATCGGCGCCGTGCAGCACGAGCTGGTGGTGCCCCTCCGCGCCTACTACTTCAGCAAGGACGAGAAGCTCCTCGTCTACGACTACATGTCCAATGGCAGCCTCTCCGCGCTGCTGCACGGTAAAATTTCCCTTTCAACCCCTCAACTTTTTTCACAGATTCGCGACGAGTTCGTTATCCCCAGTACTGTCGGTGGGTCGACCATTCCGGCCGAACAGCCTGGCCATATTCCGTGACCGGTAAAAGCGAGAAAATCACCGCTCGATACCGGTGGCTGAACGCAGCGTGCGCAGGACCGAGCAGACGGTGCCGTGCCCGTGAGCATGCGAGTGGGGTCTTTGGGCTTTGCGTAGGTGTTGCGTCCCTTTCGCCCGATCCCGATCCATTCCGTTTTAAATTTGCCCACAGTGTTTGGTTTGGTCACAATTGTGGCAGCTCCCAATCAATTTGCTCACACCCACTCTGCCCCGTCCCTGATCCGGTTTCTTTATGGTGATGCCGAACCGAGGCCAGGCTCCGCCAAGGTGCACTTCTTCCTGTGGCCTGTGGGTGAGCTGCAATTAGTTTGTTAGTATAGTAGTAGAATAGAAGCAACAAGCAAGCACTGTTTCAGCATTGCCAGAGAGGTGTGTGGGATCTAATCGAGTTTTAAGGCAAAACGTGACAGCCATGACGGCCCTTGGCACGACCCGGCATTTGCAATGGCAACAGCAACTTGCCTTTGTGAGAGTCTGTGATCGTGTGGTCCATGGCTGCTCATTTGCAATTTCTGTACTGATGTGCTACTAGTACGCAGAGTTAGTACTTCGTAGTATAGTATAGTACTAGTAGATGAAGATTCGTGGTAAATTTCTGTGCAAGTTGCGCATGTGAGCTGGTGTCCCCAATTGCAGGCCGGGTAGGGTAATTTGCTGGTCCATGTGACGACATTCAGTTGGCACCACTGTTCCTCGGGATTCCTCTTTGCGCGCCAATAATTAGCCCTCGCGTACAAATTTAAAGAATCATTCGTAAGCCCGGACAGAGTGGATAGATGCACACATGAGACGAGACGTAAAACGGAATCTATATATTGTAGTACTGTACGTACCAGCGCGGTAATTTGGCATGGACCGTGAGGTGAAGCGAACAACCGAACATTCTTGTCGTTGTGAAAGATCGTGATGGGTGTCGTGGTTTTGCCGTTTTGGCATGGTGCAGGGAACCGGGCCTCCGGCCGGACGCCGCTGGACTGGGAGACGAGGTCGGCGATCGCGCTCGCGGCGGCGCGAGGCGTGGCGCACATCCACTCGACCGGCCCCACGGCGTCGCACGGCAACATCAAGTCGTCCAACGTGCTGCTCACCAAGAGCCACGAGGCCCGCGTGTCGGACCACGGCCTGCCCACCCTGGTCGGCCCGTCCTTCTCGCCGACCAGGGTGTCCGGCTACCGCGCCCCGGAGGTCACCGACATCCGGAGGGTCTCGCAGAAGGCCGACGTGTACAGCTTCGGCGTGCTGCTGCTTGAGCTGCTCACCGGAAAGGCGCCCACGCACGCCGTCGTCAACGAGGAGGGCCTCGACCTGCCGCGGTGGGTGCAGTCCGTGGTCCGGGAGGAGTGGACCGCCGAGGTGTTCGACCAGGAGCTCCTCAGGTACCAGAACGTGGAGGAGGAGATGGTGCAGCTCCTCCAGCTCGCCATCGACTGCTCCGCGCAGCACCCCGACAGGAGGCCTGTCATGTCCGAGGTGGCCACACGGATCGACAAGATCCGGCTCTCCAGCCTCGGCGACCGGCAGGCCGCAGAGAGCGCCGGCGAGGGCGAGGGCGACGAACCTTCTTTATAACCGGCATTGCGGTCTTGATCATCGTATATCTCAGTCTCAGTGAACGGAAAGCTGGAAAATTGCTTAGTTCTTTGCATGGATCTTGTTCCCCCGGCTACTTTCGGTTCATCAGCAACTTGTGCATGTTTTTTTCCCTTTCTTTTTCTTTTCCTTCTTTTTTTGGCCGTCCTCTCACGGGCTTTGATTCTATTCTCTATAGCACATGTCACTGTACTCTTTGATTCTTGAAAAGGAACATTTGATGATGCCTGTATCTAAGACGTCGAATACCATTACCAGCTGTAACGTTTGCTATTTCAAATACGAAATGATTTGTGGTAGCTAGGCTTTCGTTGCCACGCTTTGCTTGCCATCTCTTCTTATCTCGTTTGTTAGGGGGAGGTAATGGTTGTTGGGTTGGCCATTTCCCAGCGTAATTAACCTGCTTCTTTTCTGGTTGGGAAAACGTCTGCTTGATAGCTCTGCAAATGGCGGAGTTCGCGACCTGTGAAATCTGGCTGGTTTAGTAGGTTGGAAAAGAAATCGGCGTGCTCTTTATCTAAGAGTGCTGTCGAAGTAACACGACGGCAGACAGTGACCCAAGCTCATGTAGTGTTGTGTTTACATGCAGTTAAATGACAATGACAGGATTGTCGAGTCAGCAGTGCCACAACAAGACTTGTACGAATGGTTTGTAGCTTGTTTAGGAGTATTGTCAACAAGACCATGGCTGATACACAAAATGTAGAATCATCAGAATGTTAGCATTAATGTGGTACAATAAATTAGGTGGGCAATGAATTTCTCAAAATCGTACTAACCAGCAGATATATGCCATACGAGAACTTTTTTATCAGGGAAGAATACAACGCAATCTGAATCATCTTATAAACGTGGGAGGAGATTAATATAGCTGTTGTAAATAATTATAGAAAAATAGGAACAGGAGAAACAATTTTACGTGAAAAATACTTTCGAGAAAAACCACAGACTCACGAAGGCAATATAATTATATGAAGACATGTTTACAATGAAGCTCTTACTCTTCTCTATGGACTACAAGGATATATTTATAGTGGTACATGCAAAAGCATCAGAGTAGGAGAACAACTATGGGTTAGAGTATGAAACGAAATTCGTATCACACTCAAACTCAATTCGTATCGTACTCAACCTCAACAATCTCCACCTTGAGACGAATTCCTCCTGCAACCAAAACAAAATCTGATCTCGTCGAAACAGATTAGCATGCACACTTTGTGAGCCGAACGTTCGTAGGACTACTGAATAATACCAACAAAGTCTGAGCAAAGCTCAAAGTTAGCGGTAGGTAGTTGGCTTTGTCATCATATCAGCTGGATTATCATGAGTACGTATCTTACTGACTTTAATGTAACCTTGAACAAAGACACCTTGAATGTAATGATATCTGATGTCAATGTGTTTCGTTCTCTCATGAAACATCTGATCATTCGTAAGTAAATAGTGCTTTGACTGCCGCAGAATATTATAGTGCAAGACATACTTCCACAAAACTCAGTAAACAAACCTTTTAGCCAAACAACTTCTTTACAAGCTTCATAAATAACCATACACTCGATTTCTATAGTGGACAAGTGAAAAGCATCTAGGCCCCTAAAAATATGTTTTGGTAATTTATGATAATATGTGAAAATGGGACTTATTTGTTTGTTGAGTTTTACAAGGACTAGTCCCATTGGAAAATATGATCTTGAAGATGCATGCTAAAAGTTCTATGAAGATCAAGTACAGCTCAAGGATAAGGTACAAGTGGTTTCAAATTATTTTCTTTACCTGGTCTTAGGAGAAATAGATGGAAGATCGGATTATAGGTTAAATGTCGACTATTAAGAGGATCATGTCCCGTAGCTTGAAGGCATGTTTTGAGCTTTATGGATCAATTTAGGATCATGCATGCATAAGGATTCTCTCTCAAAATCAAATTGTGCATCGTCAGGACAATCGGTAGTACTGGCGTGAAATGTCAGGTTAGTACTACCGCACTCCGCTGTTCCGGCCGTTAGTTGGCGGTATGTTTTTTACAGAGACTCTTTTTTGTTGTTTCGTGCCAAAACCTAAGCGCGGTAGTACCGCCAGTTGTTCATGCGGTATGACCGATATACGGTAGTACCGCAGTGTTAAGCTTTAACTACCGCATGCCAAGTATTCCAATGAGAAGCGGTATGTTTTTTCCGAGTGCACCCTTTCCTTCTTCTCTTGAAACGGTAGTATCGCGACTCACCTTGCGGTATGACCGCTCATGCGTAGTACCGCTAGTGAGTTGGCGAGTACCGCTCAGCGTATAAAACGCTATGTCGTCATTTAATGCGTCATATAGCCGTTGTTGTAGTGGTTGGAAAAGTGCGGTAGTACCGCCTTGCATGGCGGTAGTACGCATATGGTCAAAAGCGTGCTTTTCTTCTCCAACGCTCTAATTGTTGTTGGGGTATAAATACTTCCCCACCGCTCAAGGACAGAGTGCTAGACCACATTTAACATCTTTAGAGCCTTGTGCATTCATTCAACTCTCAAACTCTTTTTGTTCACTCTTTGAGAGGTTGTTGAGCTCATTCAAAGTGCATTCATCATTCTAGTTGATCCTATTGCACTTGAGTGTCGCTGCGAAGGTCTTGGTTTGTTACTTTGGAGTTTTGCCAAACTCCTAGACGGCTTACGGTGATTGCACGTGATCTCTTCAAGAAGATTGTGAAGAGGCCCGTGCCCATATTGTGAGTGGTTTGGTGTTCACCATCTCCGGAGTGGAGGAAGAACAACCAATAGTGATCGAGAAAGGCTTAATTGGTGGAGCCGCTTGATTGGTTCAAGCTCCTCAACGTGGACTAGTGAAGACCGCAAGTCTTCGATACCACTAAAAACATCGTTGTCTCTTTGTGGTTATACCTAGTCTTTACTCTTCCGCATTTATATTTCTAGCTTGATCTTTGTGCTTGTATTGCTTAGCTAGGAGTATAACTTGTTTAGATTAAGTTGTTAATTAGCTAAACTCACACATTTGTGAAAAGTCTTAAAACCTCCTATTCACCCCCTCTAGTCTGGTTATCCTTGATCCTACAAGTGGTATCGTGAGCTTGGTCTCTCAATTTGTTAGACTTTACCGCCTAAGAGAGAAAGGATGGCTAGTGAGGGTATGCATATAGGAAAGGCTCCCTTGTTTGATGGCTCAAATTATTCTTATTGGAAAATTAGAATGTCTATTTTCTTAAAAGCCATGAGTCCAACATATGAAAAATTGTAAATGAGGTTACGTTATGCCTCTTGATCCAACAATCCTCACGGTTCAAGATGAACGTAATGCTCATTTAGATGCTCAAGCTATGAATGCTCTCTTTGGTGCTTTGAACGCGATGAGTTCAATAGGGTGAGCAATTTGGAAACCGCTCATGCTATTTGGACTACCCTCTCCAAATTCATGAGAGCACATCCACGGTCAAAGAAGCCAAATTGCATAGGCTTGATTAAATATGAGACATTCATAATGTTGCCTCATGAAAACATCACCGAGATGTACTCAAGACTCAACAACATTGTGAATGAACTCAAAAGCCTTGATACTAACCTTCTTGATGTTGATGTTGTGCGCAAAATGCTTAGGGCCCTTCCGGATAAATATGAGACGTTGGTGACATTATTTCTCAACTCTCCCGAGTTGCCAAGAATGACACTAGCCGGACTTTTGGGCAACCTCATCACTAACGAGCTATACAAGAAGGACAAGGAAGAGCTATTGGAATTATCTTCATCCAAGAAGAAAATTACCGCTTTCAAAGCTAAAGCGGAATCAAGTGATGATGAAGATGAAGAAGAAGACTCGGATGATGAGTACGCTCTTCTTGTGAGGAAAATGAAGAAATTCATGAGAAGACGCCCACATCGAAACTTCAACTTCAACAAATTCAAGAAAGGGCAATCCTCAAGTGACAACAAGCGATATAGCAACATTCGTTGTTATGGATGTGATGAGAAGGGGCACATAATCTCAAATTGTCCCAACAAGAAGGATGACAAAGATAAACCATCAAAGAAGAAAGAATTCGATGGAAAGAAGAAGCTTTCAAAAGCTTCACAAAAAGGGGAAAATGAAGCTCATATTGGAGAATGGGATTCGACGAAGAATATTCTGATTCGATTCGAATCAAGTGATGAAGAGTCTTCTAAGAAAAGAGGACTTGTCAGATCGCCATAAAGGAAGCTCCATCACTCTTCTCGACTCCTACATGTCTTATGGCAAAAGGAGATAAGGTAAAACTTTGATGATGATGCTCCTTCATATGATGAACTAATGGACATGGTAGAAGATTTAAATGAATATGTTGGAAAGGAGAAATCTAAATTTAAAGTCTTAAAAGGGAGTATATCTCTAAAAGACTCTTATGAGGAGCTAAAGGAAGCTCATGACTCTCTCCTCCCAAAGATGTAGAAAATCACATTCAAATATTGGTATTACGTGTGATTTAATAAATGAGATGCATAGAGTAGAAAGTATGCCAAATGCAAAATCCATGTCTAGTACTTCTACTTCTTGTGATAATTTGCTATCCATGCCTTGTTACTCAAATAATAATTCAATTGCAAATACTTGTGATCCTTTGCTAATTGTTGAAAATCATGAGTTAAAAGAGCAAGTCACCAAGCTAAGCAAGAGCTTAGAAAGATGCTTCAAGGGTAAAGCAACCCTTGACAAATTATTGAGTGAGCAAAGGTGCTCATTCAATAAGGAAGGACTTGGTATGTACCCAAGAAAGGTAAGAAACCGTTAACAAGCCTCCAAGGTTTATTAAGCAAAATGGTAAATATTGCAATAAATGTGGTAAGGTAGGACACATGTCAAATACTTGTTTAAATATTAATGTTAAATCCTATGGTATTTATGATTCTTGCTACATACTTAAGAAATCCATTGATGGTAAAATAATTGCAAGATTTATTGGCACTTCATTTTAGGCGCTAAAAAGAATGCTATTTGGGTGCCTAAAACCTTGGTCACTAATCTCCAAGGACCCAAACAAATTTGGGTACCTAAAGAACTTGATTCTTGTAGGTGAACTACAAGACCGTGGAAAACATTGGGTGCTTGATAGTGGATGCACTCAACACATGACCGGTGATAGAAAAATGTTCACCACATTCGAGAACGTAAAAGGAAGTGACAAGATCACCTTTGGAGATAATAGTAAAGGAAAGGTAATAGGATTAGGTAAAATTGCTATCTCAAATGACCTTTCCATTTCGAATGTATCTTTAGTTGAATCACTTAATTTCAATTTATTATCCGTTGCCCAAATTTGTGATCTTGATTTAATTTGCTCCTTCTCAAATGAAGGTGTGTCAATTTCAAGTGTAAAGGATAATGCTTTAGTTTTCAAAGGCTTTAGATTTGGAAATCTTTACTTGGTTGACTTTTCCACAAATGCTTCATGCTTACAAACTTGTTTAATTGCAAAAACTTTCTTGGGTTGACTTTGGCATAGAAGGCTAGCTCATGTTGGCATGATTCAACTTAAAAAACTTTTCAAACATGATCTAGTTGTTGGCTTGAAAGATGTGAAGTTTGAGAAAAATCGACTTTGTAGTGCTTGTCAAGCCGGTAAACAAGTCGCAAGCTCTCACCCTTCCAAGAGTATCATGTCAACCTCTAGACCATTGGAACTCTTACATATGGATTTGTTTGGGCCAACAACCTATAAGAGTATCGGGGGAAATAGCTATTGTTTAGTTATCGTAGATGATCACTCTAGATATTCATGGGTGTTCTTTCTAGATGACAAGAGCGAAACCTCCTAATTTTCAAAACTTTGCTAAAAGGGCTCAAAATGAATTTGATTTCAAAATAAAGAAAATCCGTAGTGATAATGGTTCCGAGTTAAAAATACTAAAGTTGAAGACTTTTGTGATGAACTTGGAATAAAGCACGAATTTTCCACGACCTACACTCGAGCAAAATGGAGTTGTAGAAAGAAAAATCGTACATTAATTGAAATGGCTAGACAATGCTTGATGAATATAATACTTCCGATAGTTTTGGCGGAAGCAATTAACACCGCTTGTCATGCCATAAATCGTCTCTATTTGCATCGCTTTTGAAAAAGACTTCCTATGAACTCCTTGTTGGAAGAAAACCGAACATCTCTTACTTTGAGTTTTCGTTGTAAGTGTTACATTTTGAAGAAAGGTGTTCGTCTTTCAAAATTTGATAGTCGTTATGATGTTGGCTTCTTACTTGGGTATTCATCTAATAGTAAAGCATACCGTGTCTTCAACAAAAACTCCGGTTTAGTTGAGGAAAGACATGATGTGCAATTTGATGAAACTAATGGCTCTCAAGAAGAGCATGAGAATTTGGATGATGTAGGTCACGAAGCACTAAGAAAAGCAATGGAATACATGCAAATAGGTGACATCAAGCCCGAAGATAATCCATCATCTTCCACTCAAGTTGAGCCTCCCACCTCTTCCTCAAATCAAATACAACTAAATGGAGAGGACAATAAGGAAGATGATCAACCATCAAACCTACCACCAAGAATTCACAATGCAATTTCAAAAGATCATCCAATAGATCAAATATTGGGTGATGTAAGTAAGGGTGTTCAAACTCGATCTCGTGTTGCTTCATTTTGTGAACATTACTCTTTTGTCTCTTCACTTGAGCCAAAGAAGATAGATGAAGCACTTGAAGATCCGGATTGGATGATTGCAATGCATGAAGAGCTCAATAATTTCATTCGAAACGAAGTTTGGACATTAGTGGATAGACCCAAAGAACACAATATCATTGGTACAAGATGGGTGTTTAGAAACAAGCAAGATGAAAATGGCATGGTAGTAAGAAACAAAGCAAGATTGGTCGCACAAGGTTTTTCACAAGTCGAAGGTTTGGATTTTGGTGAAACTTTTGCTCCGTAGCTAGACTTGAGTCAATTCAGATACTACTTGCTTTTGCATCATGCTTTGATATTAAATTATTTCAAATGGATGTCAAAAGTGCTTTCTTAAATGGAGAAATATCCGAACTTGTGTTTGTTGAACAACCACCCGGTTTTGAAGATCCTAAGAATCCTAATCATGTCTATAAACTCTCCAAGGCGCTCTATGGTCTTAAACAAGCTCCTAGAGCATGGTATGAACGCCTCAGAGATTTTCTAGTTTCAAAAGGGTTCAAAATTGGAAAAATTGATTCAACTTTGTTCACCAAAATCCTAGATGATGATTTCTTTGTTTGTCAAATTTATGTTGATGATATCATTTTTGGATCTACTAATCAAGACTTTTGCAAAGAATTTGGTGATATGATGTCCAGGGAAGTTGAAATGTCCATGATTGGAGAGCTTAGCTATTTCCTTGGACTTCAAATCAAGCAACTCAAAGATGGAACTGTTGTAAGTCAAACAAAGTATGCAAAGGACTTGATCAAGAGATTTGGCATGGAAGATGCAAAACCTATCAAGACTCCTATGGCAACCAACGGTCATCTCGACCTCAATGAGGGAGGTAAATCGGTAGATTTAAAGCTTTATAGGTCTATGATTGGTAGTTTACTTTATCTTACCGCATCTAGGCCCGATATCATGTTTAGTGTTTGCATGTGTGCACGGTTTCAAGCATCTCAAAGAGTGTCATTTAATGGTCGTAAAAAGAATACTAAGATATTTAAAGCATTCCTCTAGCATCGGCTTGGTTCCCTAAAGGTGCTAAATTTGATTTAATTGGATACTCGACTCGATTATGCGGGTTGCAAAGTGGATAGAAAAAGCACCTCGAAATTGTCAATTTTAGAGATCTTTAGTATCATGGTCATCCAAGAAACAAAACTCCATAGCTTTATCCACCACCGGCCGAATATGTCTCCATGGTAGTTGTTGTGCTCAATTGCTATGGATGAGGCAAACCTTGATGGACTATGGAATTAAAATTAATAAAATACCTCTTTGTGTGATAATGATAGTGCGTGAAAATAGCAAATAATCTGCTCAACACTCAAGAACCAAGCATATCGACATTCGCCACCATTTCTTGAGAGATCATGTGGGCAAGGGAGATATTGAAATTAGCCACATCCGAACCGAAGATCAATTAGCGGATATTTTCACCAAACCATTAGATGAAGGCCGGTTTTGCAAATTGAGGAATGAATTAAATGTCATAGACTATTCAAACATTTGTTGAAACATTTGCCTCATGCATTGTGTTTGATTTGATGTTATTTAAAAGCTTTTTTGTAAGAAAAATATTTTCAAAATGTTATAACGATTATCTATGTTCATAAAAATTATATTCCGGTATAGACATTAGTCTATTCTATGCATAATGATCCCTAATGACTCTTAAATTGATTGCAAAACTAAGGGTCATTTGCAAATAATCTCATCTCATCCTTATCCAGAACTGTTTTTGAAGTTCCAGGATAATCGGTATGACCGGAGGGTTAGGTGCGGTATTACCGCCGTGCGGTACTACCGCACAAAACCACGCAGACTACCGCTTATGCGGTATTACCGTCGCCAAAGGGCGGAACTATCATCGGTTTGAAAGAAAAGTAACCCTGAGGTCATTTTTCTCCCGTGCCTTCTTCTTTTCTCTCTCTTCTCTTTCTCTCCGAAAATCCTTTCTCCCAAAACTCCTTTCCACTCGGTTGTTTCTCAAATCTCGGTGAACCCTTGCATCTCTAGGGTTTAACTCCTCCATCTCTCAAGGTAAAACATCCTTAAATCCTCGTTTTACCGTTTGATTCAAACCCTAGGTCACTTTCTAGTTGATTTGAAATGCGGATGTTTTTGTGTGATTCGAGTTGGGCAAAATAGCAAGATTGATGTTTAATGATGTTAGTACATCTATTTCTTGGATTCAAACCAAAAGAAACATCAATTTTTGGTTAGATTCACTGCCCGAGGTCGCAGTCTGTAAAAGCGGTACTACCGCGTTCATACGCGCGGAATTACCGGGGAACGGTAATACCGGCCGGACAATGGTCAGTACTATCGCACCTCGGTATTACCTACCGAGGAATCATGGTACTACCGATTTCTCGACGTAATGAAAAATCATTCAAATTCAAATTAACTCAGATTGCTTGATCTTTTGAACTTCTAGTAACCTATCCTCTCTTTGTAAAGATGCCGAGACAAGATTGGGAACTCGTCAAGGGCAATCTTCCTCTACCTTCTGATCCCTTTGGATGATCCATCGCAAAGGAAAAGGACTCGCAATGATGGTCTCAAAGTGAGGAAGGATCTCTTCCTCATGAGTCGTTCGATTCCGAGCCCGACACGTAAGAAGAAACTCAGGCTCAATCAGATGAAGAGATGGAAGATCCAGAAGAACCTCAAATTGATCTCAGGCTCATATCAGCTGATGATTATGCAATCTTGAGACACAAAGATCAATATCTTCGCCTCCAACTCAATCAATCCCGATTCCACACCAAGTTCCAGGAGCAAGTCTATGAGCAGATTTATGATCATCACAGGAAGTTTGCAGATCATAAATGCATAAAGTGGTCACACATAAACTCCCTAGAAAAGTATGATGGAGTGTATCGTCTTTTTCAGAAGTTGGTCTTCATGATTTTGTGGCTCTAAATGACTATGATGAAGAAATCATAAGACAATTCTATGCTACTTTGTATGTATCTCCGACTTTAAGAAAATGAAGTGGATGACGCTTACACGGTATGTGGAGTGCACTAAGGGTGATTTTGAGCGTAATCGAGGATGCACTCGAAATTGGGATAAGCTTTTTGACGACCAGCTCTACTTGTTCCTGCTCGACAGAGTTCTATGATCGAATGTCGTACACTCTGTGGAAAATTCATGGCTTGCTACCTATTCCCGCTTGATTAATAGGATTATTAATCACACTTTTCTTCCCAAGAGTGGTAATTTTGATGTCGTTCGAGGACATGTTTGGAATATCATTGATAATATTATGCATGGGAGAAAGTTTGATGTTGTGGATGTCATCATCGAGGGATTGTCTCTTCTAAGAATGACAGGTAGCGGATTTATCATGCTCCTTACATCATGGCCCTAATTCTTAGTAAGATTGAATATCGTGGTGGTTTGGGATCACCTCATAAGTTTTACAAACCAGAGAAAATCCTCCCATTCGATTTCAGCACAAAGCAGTGACAAAGAAGCAACAAGAAGAAGAAATTGCCCCGAGGAGGCAAATGCAGAAGGCTCTCACATCAAGCTACTCTTGCTCTGATTCTTACCACTGCACTCTCATTCTTAATAATCTAATGCGCTTGAAAGTTTCTCAGAGATGAGGACGCTTCAGACTTTCAGTGGGACTAACAACAGACTTGCCGTCCCGACAGAGACGCTTGACTCTATGGAACAGCGTCTTCCACCTCTTCCACGTCCTTCGCCTCCAATACGGTTCAGCGTCGTCGCCTCATCTGCTTTCCCCGCTCTCCAGCCTCCACGACTTCAGCTCCGCTACTCAGATCCCGCGCCCTTTCCCTGGGCTCTTCGCCTCAGCGGCCAGCTCCCCCTCGTGATCCAAATGCTTGATGTTTGTTTTGTACTTTGATGCCAAAGGGAGAAGTAAAGTAGCTTTAAGGATTATGGGGTGTCGACTTTATAATCTTTTGATGTTTTATTATTCGCCTGTAATGACTTAATCCTAATATTACCTTGTTCAGAACTTGTTGGTTGTCTTAATTATCAAATGTGATATTATCTTTATCTCTACTGAAATTTCTTATATGACAATTCCTTATCATTGCAAGTTGTTTCCTTAGTTCCAACAAGTTAAAAGAAACTCCGCCAAAATTTTGTCATAATTCTCTTCATGTGCTCTCAAAATGTTCTATCTATTTCATGCACATGTTTAGGGGGAGCTTTCTTTGTGTTAAGTCATCAAAAGAATATACACTTGTTTCACAATCTTGGATATTTTCAAAACTCCTCTTCTCACACATTAACTAGGTTGTCATCAATTACCAAAAAGGGGGAGATTGAAAAGCATCTAGGCCCCTAAAAATATGTTTTGGTAATTTATGATAATATGTGAAAATGGGACTTATTGGTTTGTTGAGTTTTACAAGGACTAGTCCCATTGGAAAATATGATCTTGAAGATGCATGCTAAAAGTTCTATGAAGATCAAGTACAGCTCAAGGATAAGGTACAAGTGGTTTCGAAATTATTTTTTTACCGGTCTTAGGAGAAATAGATGGAAGATCGGATTATAGGTTAAATGTCGTACTATTAAGAGGGATCATGTCCTGTAGCTTGAAGGCATGTCTTGAGCTTTATGGATCAATTTAGGATCATGCATGCATAAGGATTCTCTCTCAAAATCAAATTGTGCACTGTCAGGACAATCGGTAGTACCGGCGTTGTCTGTGCGGTACTACCGCACTCCGGTTGTTCCGGTCGTTAGTTGGCGGTATGTTTTTTACAGAGAGACTCTTTTTGGTTTGGTGCAAAACCTAGCGCGGTAGTACCGCCATGTTCATGCGTATGACCGATATACGGTAGTACCGCAGTGTTAAGCGGAACTACCGCATGTCGGTTATTCCGAATGAGAAGCGGTATGTTTTTTCCAGAGTGCACCCTTTCCTTCTTCTCTTGGAAACGGTAGTACCGCACTCACCTTGCGGTATGACCGCTCTGCGGTAGTACCGCTAGTAAGTTGGCGGTAGTACCGCTCAGCGAATAAAACGGCTATGTCGGTCATTTAATGCGCCCGTTATAGCCGTTCTTTGTAGTGGTTGGAAAAGTGCGGTAAATACCGCCTTTGCATGGCGGTAGTACCGCATATGGTCGAAAAGCAGCTTTTCTTCTCCAACGGCTCTAATTGTTGTTGGGGTATAAATACTTCCCACTTTGCTCAAGGACAGGTGCTAGACCACATTTAACATCTTTAGAGCCTTGTGCATTCATTCAACTCCTCAAACTCTTTTGTTCACTCTTTGAGAGGTTGTTGAACTCATTCAAAGTGCATTCATCATTCTAGTTGATCCTATTGCACTTGAGTGTCGTCAAGCGAAGGTCTTGGTTTGTTACTCTTGGAGTTTTGCCAAACTCCTAGACGGCTTGGCGGTGATTGCACGGTGATCTCTTCAAGAAGATTGTGAAGAGGCCCGGTGCCCATATTGTGAGTGGTTTGGTGTTCACCATCTCCGGAGTGGAGGAAGAACAACCAATAGTGATCGAGGAAAGGCTTAATTGGTGGAGCCGGCTTGATTGGTTCAAGCTCCCTCAACTTGGACTAGTGAAGACCGGCAAGTCTTCGATACCACGGAAAAACATCGTTGTCTCTTTGTGGTTATACCTAGTCTTTACTCTTCCGCATTTATATTTCTAGCTTGATCTTTGTGCTTGTATTGCTTAGCTAGGAGTATAACTTGTTTAGATTAAGTTGTTAATTAGCTAAACTCACACATTTGTGAAAAAGTCTTAAAACCTCCTATTCACCCCCCTCTAGTCGGTTATCCTTGATCCTACAACAAGGCAACAGTAGCTTGTAGGATTGCTTTCCAACTAACAGTATATCCTCCAAAGTGAACACAAAACCAGTAAGAGATCTTCTCTTATCCAAATCTTAAGCAAAATTTGAGTCTACATAACTAACGATTCCATATTTAATCTTACCAAACTATAAACAAGCATTAGATGTGCCCTACAAGTATATGAAAATTCATTGAACTACTTTCCAATGCTCATTGTCAGGATTAGCTATGTATCTACTAACAACACTCAATGATTGAGATAAATTAGAGTGAGAACATACCATGACATACATAAGTGAACCAACTGCACTGACATATGGAACTCTAGACATGTATTCAACTTCATTATCTGACTATGGACACGACGCTGAAGAAAGTTTAAAATACGCAACTAACAAAGTATTCACCAGTTTGGCCTTATAAATATTCCTTTTAGATATGTCGGTTGTAAATTTGTAATGGAACGTTGTGGTGGTTGAAAAATAACATGAACATCCTGGATGTTTTTCTTTTCGGCTTCTGGTGTAGATCCTGAATCAATAATATGCTCCACCTGCATGCTTGGTTTCTGTAGCTTCTCAATGGGAACATTAATAGATGGTTTATCATGCAATATAACAGACTCATCAAAAGTAACAATTTTGCTAATAACTACCTTTCTTAACTACCTTTCTACTTTCAGGATTCCATAATTTATATCCTTTAACAGCAGGTTTATAACTAAGAAAAATATACTTAGTGGCTCTAAGCTCTAATTTACTATTGTTAACATGAACATAAGCAGGATAGCCAAATATTCTTAAATTTGAATAATCTCTGAATAATCTGCTGGAGAACAAAACCATATTTTAATTGGAGTCTTCTTATCAATTGTCAGGTTGGGTGGCCAATTGATCAAATAACAAGCAGTGGACGCGGCTTCAGCATAATAACTCCTAGATAAGTCAGAGTTAGATAACATGCAACATACCTTCTCCATAATAGTTCTGTTCATGCGTTCGGCCACACCATTTTACTGAGGAGTATCCGGGATAGTGTAATATCTTACAATGCACTCTGATCTGCACAAAGCTTCAAATTCTCCTGAACATAACTCCAAGCAATTATCAGTACGTAGTTTTTTGACATGCTTGTTGTTTGATTTTTAATCATAATCTTTCACTCCTTGAATGTCTTGAACACATCCGATTTGTGTTTCACAAAATATGGCCAAATTCTTCTTAAATAATCATCAATGATGGTCAACATGTAACCAGCACCTCCAAGGGACGGAACGTGTGATTCTCCCCACAAATCAGAGTGAATATAATCCAATATGTCTTTTGTAGAGTGAATTGTTGTATCGATTCATCCTCTTTTGCTTATCGAAGATACAGTGTTCACAAAATTTTTAGTTGTCGATGCTTTGACTATCAAGGAGTCATCTTTTACATAACTCCATCATGCTAATTTCACTCATGCCCCACACACATATACCAAAGATTAGTAACATTAGAAATGTATAATTTGTTTGAGGCAACAAGAGCATTACCTAAAATTGTAGTACCTTGCAGATTATATAAGTTGGTAGCTTTCATATCACCTTTCATCACAATAAGAGAGCCTTTGGAGATCAATAGTACTCAGCGAGATAAGATTTCTCTTCAAATTTGGAATGTGTCAAACATCCGACAAAGTTCTGATGGTGACATCAAACATCTTGATCTGGATAAAACCAATGCATGCAATCTTGCATGGTGAATTATCTCCCATCAACACAAAATCACTTAGCGTAGCTTCATAATTCCTAAACCAATCTCGGTTCGGACTCATGTGGAAAGTACAGTCTGTATCAATAACCCACTCATCACTGGTTTTAGAATTATCAGCAAAGGAAACGAGACCATCTCCATCAGAATTGTGCTTAGTAACATTGGTGGCTTTAGCATCATCCTCTTGTTGATCCTTCATTGAAATTGTTATTCATTTTCTCCTTTTTATTTACCCACCAACACTCATATATGTTGTGCCCATCTTTCTTACAATACCTGCACGACTTGTACATGCCTCTGGATTTCAATCTGCCTTTGTAATTTCTACCCGAGCTTTTGCCTCTTGAATCACTGTTTGAAATCCTCTCCTATTGTTTACCACGGATAACTAGGCCTTCTATGTGTGAATTTGAACTTTCATTTGAAACCATGAGTTTCATCTTTTCCTTCGCATGTAGTGCTTCATAGACTTTATTATGTGTAAAAGTATCTCGGCTATATAGAATGGTATCTCTGAACGTAGACTATGAACTAGGCAGCGAGCAAAAAATAATAAGACTCAAATCTTTATCATCATATTTTACCTCCATAGACTCGAGATCCGAGACTGCTTCTCTGAACGTTGTCAGGTGGTTCAATAATAACCCAGCTTCTGCCATCTTGTTGTGCGAATAAAGCTTCTACTTCAAATACATCTTACTGGTCAGATCTTTGGTCATGCAAATTTGATCTAGTTTCAACCGTAATGTGGCAGCGGTCATCTTCAAAACCTTCTTCATAATATTATTTAATAGATGAAGAAGAATATGAGATAAAGACTTACGATCTTGTTGATGTTTTAATATCAAACTTATGAAATGAATGCAAAAGGGGGGGTCTCCTTTGTTGAGACTACACAGGAATGAGATACAGGGATTTAGACAGTTTCGGGTCTTCTCCTGAGAGAATAACAACCATAGTCATGTGTTCTTGTATTGATTGTGTTTACAACAATAGAGAAGTCACTGAAGGCTAGAACTAATGACTTATGTTTGTTCTGTTGCTTGTGTCACCCTCATTTCCCTGTCCACCAGCTTTATCCTTTATATAGCATCTGAGGGGTAGCAGTTGTCCATGTTAAAAGGCGCCTCAACAGTTGAAGAATGGTGCACGTTGATGGTAGTTATTGTCAGAGAGACAATACCCCACGTTTGCTTTGCGGTTATGCCAGAGACAGAGATTAATACACACAGTTATACCAGAGAATAACGACACATATTAACTACTGCGTGCAATTAAACGTAGTGTATGAGATACACAGTCGATTGGGTCTACATATTGTGGTCCTTATTGACCATAGAGTGGTCGTGAATGACTTGGTCATAGTAAAGCTTACGACCATAAGAGATCGTAGTAAAACTTACAATTAGTAGGTGGTCGTAGAAAAACTTACGACCATGAGATAGTAGTAGGATGACTTATGATCATACAGAGTGGTCGTAGAATAGCTTACGACCACTAGGTATTTATAATTTCCCTCATTATTGATAATGAGGGATACCTTTGAAGGTTGTATAAAGATAATATTATCTATAACATATATTACAGATAGATAGCTTAATTAATTAAGGATTATTAGATCCTCGTCGGATCTTTTCTTTGCTTCTCCTTAAGAGACCATGCAATAGGCATCTTGTTGATCACCAATAAAGGTTCATCTAAATCAAGATGTGCAAGAAAAGCTCGCATCTTGACTTGACATAGAGAACACCTCACGTCTCGATCCAGCAGCGGAAGATCATACTTCAAAGTCGTCATGCAGAAGAAACCCCAAATCTAGTGGTGCAAATGTGTATATCTAGCAAAGAATTCCCAGAGTCTTGGGTACACTTCTGTGTACGCGAAGCAATGAAGACCAAAGTTGCTGGTACTCTAGCTCGTGTGTGCTTAGCAAATTTCTTGGTGTGTGTACATAGTAATTTCCGTCGGGATGAATTTAAGAACTGAAGTCGGCCGATGGAATCTCTGTCTGCTCCTTTTTGGGTTTAATGCTGCTCTGCCTGGACGCTTTTTCTTTGCAATCAATGTTGTTGTGCTGCGTTTTCTCTTTCTAGCAATCAATGTTATTGTTGCTTTACTCGCCTCGTGATCTGTGTGCCACGCTTCCTGTTATATTCCGCACAGAGAAATAGTTGCCTCTTGTCTTCTGTAATACCCTATTTTTATTTAAAGCCAAGAGAGAATTGAAAAGGAAAAAAGTGAAAAATAGGAGGGGAAGCAGTAGGTCAGGCTGGGCCCAACCGAATCCAAGATGGACTCGGCGAGGGGGGCTATGTGCTCTACATAAAAGGAGGGGAGTGGTTGCCAGCCCTACCCTAGCCACCAGTCGCATCAAACCCTTGCCCTAGTTCCCTGCCTCTATGCCACTCCTGCCGCCCCTACCTCTCTGCTGCATTCACTGCTGTCGTTACTGCTGTGCCAGGCTATTGCGCTACCGTGCCGCTGCACCTTGTCGATTGCCTTGCCATGTTAGCCTAGCTTGCTGCTGCTAGAGCTACTAGTGCTGCTGTTGGCTTCGGGCTGCAGAGGAGGAGGAAACAAGAGGGAAGAGTAAGGAAGAGGGAAGGGCAAGGGATAAGGAGAGGAGGAAGAATATGGAGAATTAGGGATTTGTGATCCAATCTCCCTTGTCATCCGATTTTGAGGGGGTAACAATCTGAAAATCCTTCCCACGTTATTAGATTGATGTTTAATCAAAGATTAGGGTAGAATGAGAGCTGGAATTGGTAATTTGGTGGTGCCCTATTTTGGTTAATTGTGTCGCTGAGCCTTGCGAGGATGTTTTGAGGTATCTACATCTTGTTTCATAGCTTTTCCATGTTATTAAAGGTGTAGGTTATTGTTTAATATTATCCATAGAGTGCAAGATCACTCGATTTAGTTAGGCGGCATAAAAGTTATGGCTTCTGGTGCGTTGTTGTCGAGAATTCCATCGCCGTTAAATGCAGTCGAGTGGTTTGTTTTATTACGTATAGTAGATGACAAAATTAAATTAAGGTGATAACTAGGATTATTTAGATAATTTTCTATAGTTTCCATAAGTGGTAAGGTTTGTTACTTTTTATGTGATAGAAAACAGATATAAAATTGTTAAGTCTGCTATTCAGTAATGTTCTAAATTGATCTTCGAGTTAAAAACAAGGGTTTAGACGGCTTAATCAGAGAATTTTCTTAACTAGGAAAGTGTAGTAAATTTTGTGTAGATTCAAGAAAATACAGAGTTTTCTGTGTTTTGATTCTAGGATTAAAAGTTATGGATGTTTGATCATGAGGACAACGGGAGGGTTATCCAGTGAGGAGAGGTTAATTATGTTGGGTTTGTGTGTAGGAGCAATGTTGATTTGTTTTATTTTCTTGTACTATTGTTGCATGTTTTTGAGGTGAATTATTAGTTTTGTGCAGGGAGTGTTGCTTCGAGTTTGGTGCTACCTTTCCACCATTCCGGTTTTCATGGTTAAAAAGCAAGTGCATGGTAGAGCGGTAGACATCGGTTTGTTTGTCACTTGTCTTTACAAGTAAATTACCATGATATTTATGCTTTATTCATGCTTATTAAAATGACATGATGATAATATGAGAATGATGATGGTTTGATAATGATGATGATATGACCATAATGATGACATGGTAATGATGATAGCATGATGATAATGGATCATGTTAATGGATAATGAAAAATATTGCATCAATTACATTCACATCATGAAAGGATTGCATTTGAGCCAGGTCGGTGAGGAAATCATATAACTAGTCCGGAGAGATCGGTGAGAAATTTATATTACTAGTTCGGAGTGCTCTAGAGAATGATCTACTTCGGTAGGGACTCGACGGGAATGGAGGATGGACGAGGACGAGGCAAGAGTGATTCACCGATGAGTGATCACTCCGTTATACCAGTATAAGCTAAGAGATGTGCATGTGGATATATAGTATTGTCAATCATTGCATTAATAAAAAGATGATGATGTAAATGAGTACATGAATGATGATGTTAATTGAATACATGAATGATGATGATAATGATCTACTTGAATGATAAGTTGTATGTTTATTGTTCTATTATGTACCTACCGAGTCTTAGACTCACCATTGCTTTGTTGTTATTTTAAATGATCAATGAAAGCAACATGCATGAGATGAAAGTAGCACATATGCATCACATACTATTAATCACACAGTTATCACTGTTTAGTTGCTAACATTAAATCTAGAAAGTTGATGCTTTTATCTAGAGTTGATTAGTAGACATGAATTTCATTAGCTTAATGATTGGAACTTGATTGATTTAATTATGGTTTGTTTTTTTAGTTTTGTTGCTAACCAATGTTCCCGGACGCATGGTTCTGAGCGTTCTTGAGCACGAGGTCCCAAGCTGTACGCAAGTTTATCATTTATGCATTTATATTGCTATGATTGTTGAAGGGTAACCGTTGTGGGTTATATTCCATGCATTGGTTGCTAAAATTATAAGTAAATATGGTTTAAATTAAGAGTGAAAAGGGTATATGTGACATTTTGGGCTCAGTGCTAGGTTAGGGTGTTACATCTTCGACGCAGAAACAACCTCGAATTCGACACCGATTCAGACTACAACTTGCGAGACGCGAGAAGAATCGTCCCTTAAATTTCCGGTGCTCTGATACCACTTGTAAAAAAATGCACATAAAAATAGGAACGAGAGAGACAAATTTTATGTAAAAAACTTTTCAGGAAATCACGGGTGCATGAAGGCAATATCATTATATGAGAATATGCTTATGGACGCGACTAGCGCTCGGACGTCCGATCCGAGCGCTAGCGTCGTACGTAGCGCTCCGATCTCCCCCGAACATCTCTCGAACCCAAACACAGCATCAATGATCTCCTCCGTGCATGAATCCCCCATAATTTCCTCCCGCATGTTCTCCCCTGCAATCCCGAACATCTCCCACAGCACAAACTCGATCAATAAAATCAAAGCAAAGCATCTGGAAAAAAGCACATTGAATTTTTTTCAACATCATCGTGAACAGTATGCAACATTTGTTTCCTATGGATGCAACATTTTTTCCTATGGATGCAACATTTTTTCCTATAGATACAACATTGCAAAGAACAGTATACAACAATTTTTTCTAACTATTGCAACACCACCTGCGCTCAGCCTCCCGCGGTCGCGCTGGCAGGCCGTGTCCTCGGCTCGGGGCCACGGCATGCAGGTCAACGACGCCAGTAGCTGTAGCTCCAGCACCACCGCCCACGCCGTAGTGCGCTCGCCGCCGCCGGAGCCAGAGAGTAGCGCCTCCAGTCGGCCGTCGACGGCGTCGTGGTCGCCCTGACCCATCAGTTGATTCTCTCAATGCGCAATGTGCCACACAGCAGCAAGACTAGCGCAACATTGCAAACTCGATCAATAAAATCACAACAAATCATCTGGAAAAAATGCATTGAAAAAATCTTGCAACGTCATCGGGAACAGTATGCAACATTTTTTTCCCTATGGATGTAATATTTTTTTCAACGAGCATAACATTTTTTTCTATAGATGCAACATCGCAAATAACAGTATACAACAGTTTTTCCTAACTATTGCAATTTTTTTTACAGTGGTCGCAACATATCAAAGAAAATTAAAAAAGCAACAATCAAAATGCAACTCACCACGCCGCTACTCCCAGCTTCGGCGCTCACGATGATGCCCTATGCAAGCTGCCTCCACGCTCCAGCAGCCACGCCACCACCTGCGCTCCGCCTCCCGCGGCCGCGTTGGCAGGCCGCATCCTCGGCTCGGGGCCGCGGCATGCAGGCCAGTGGCTCCAGCAGCCATAGCTCCAGCGCCACCGTCGACGCCATGCGTCGCGCCCACGCCGTAGTGCGCTCGCCGCCGGAGCTGGAGAGCAGCTCCTCATTGTGTTGAATGGGTGGGGAAACTCTCCAGAAAGAGACCAAGTGAATGGGGGACTCGGTCCAAATGGATGTGGAACTCTCCAGAAACACTCGGTCTGTCGGAGGTGCTTGGTCAACAAAGCGCTATTGGGATGCGTTACACGTGGACGGCGGATAGCAACGTCTGACGCTCCGGACGTAGGTACACTATCAATATCCTATATTTATAATGATGCTCTTGCTCTCCCGTATAAACTATACGTATATATTTATAGTAGCGCATGCAAGACTTCATATAGAAGTACAACTATGATTATAATAAAAAAAACAAAATTCCTATCATACTCACACTCAACAATATACATTCCATGGAAATGATGCTACTACCATTTGACAGGGGAAAAAAATAGTATTCCGAGTTTCAGCACTGACAAATGGACGGCTCGAATTGCCTTTCTGCAATCCTCTATTCTATAGTACATTGGCGAGCCGACACCTCGAGGAATCGTTGAACTGGACCAGTGGGCTGTCGTATGTCAAACCAGCTGGCGCACTCGATGCCGACTTCAATTCGCTTGCCTCGTTGACAGTTGCCAATTAATATAACGCTAATGAGACATTAAGACGCATAAACTAGTACCAACCTCCATAGCCATAGGTAGGAGCGAAACTGTGGTAAATATTTCACACTGCTTATCTCAAATTTTAACAGACGCAACTAATTTACATGTAAGCAGTAAGCGCCTGAACAGCAGCCAGAAGAAGTGAAGAAACATACTGGACAATTTATGCTGCTGTAGTGCTGTTCGACCTGCACTGTCGGCTGGCCAGTGGCGCAGCGTGCGCCCTGGCTTACAGCCTGAAAGCTCGGCCTTTTGGCTTTGGCCACCACCTGCTGGATGCTCATGCCTCTTGAGATTCTCCTGCCCTGCTCCTGGATTACTTAATTTAATTTGTGAGTCGCTACTGGTTGTCTTCATCGATGTTGATTTGCTTTTCAAATTTGTTTAGTTTAGCTATGTCTCTCGATAACAATAGTACTATTAAAATTATACATGTAGTAATCTGATGTGCTTACAAAACAGCAAAAAACGAAGTATTTATCAAAGTTTGTTTAGGCCAATATTTGATAAGAGTTGGTGCTACTCCAAGGATAAATAAAACTAGCTCGAGCTCTTGACTGGTTTGCTGATCGACCAGCCCTATGTTGGTCACCGCCTGAATGTCCTTTTTTTGAGAAATTTTAGTACATTCTACCGGTAGTATACGTAGTATATGGTAGTAATATAAATTAAATCTAACTATTGATTTGTTAAGGGTATAATAGACTTTTCTTTATATTTATAATTTTTCGTGAGGGTATTATAGACTTTTCCAACTAGATTGAAAATATTACTCTTGTGCCATGTGATCTCCATATAAGCAATTACAATTCTACCCTCTTTGATATTCCACTACCCATACTACCAGGTATAGTATTAAATTGAGTGTACAGTAAAAGAGCTCTTTTTTAAGGAAGGCTGAATGTTTGATGAGGATCTAATAATCCTCAATTAATTAAATTATTTATCTATAACGTTTATAGATAATAATGTATTTTATATAACCTTCAAAGGTACCCCTCACTATTAATAATGAGGGAGGTCGTACACACCTAGTGGTTGTAAGCTATTTTACGACCACCCTATATGGTTGTAAGTCCTACGACTATCTATTGATTGTAAGTCCTACTACAATCATTCTATATGGTTGTAAGTCCTACGACCATCTATTGATTGTAAGTCCTACTTCAATCATCCTATATGGTTGTAAATTCTTTTACAACCACTTATTAATCGTAAGTTCAACTATGATTACCTCATGGTCGTAAGTATTACTACGATCAGGTCATCTACGACCACCCTATGGTCGATAAAGCCTACAGACATGTAGACCAAATCGACTAGGGAAATTTGTGCGTTGTGTTTAATACACGCTGTAGTAAATATGTGCCATTATTCCTGATATAATTGTACGTATTAAATCTATATCTCTGACATAGCTGCAAGGCGACGTGAGGATGCATCTATGACAATAACTACCCTTAAACGTGCGTATTGCATCAAACGACAAGGTGCCTCTTGGCGTGAACAACTGTCATCCCTCTATGTGTTATATAAGGAGTAAAGTCGGTGAACAAAGGAGAGGGGTGATCAAGCAACGAAAGAGATAGAAGTCATTAGTCTTAGCCTTTGGTGACTTCTCTTCTGTAAACACAATCAATACAGCAAACACAAAAGTAGTTATTATTCTCTCAGGAGAAGACCTAAACTTGAACCTATATAAAATTATCGTGTTTTTTCTCTGTGGTTTTGTTGGAAAACCAAGAGCTTGGCCCATGCATGTCCATGGGGTGGGCGCCCCATCCAACCCTAACAGGGTCCTTTAGTCTATAAATAGTGAGGGGCTCCAATTATTTGCACGTGACTTTCGAGAGAAGAGGAATAAAGTAGAAAGAGTTTCCCTACACCTTTGTCTCTCTATGTCAATTTTATTCTTGTACTTGTGTATTTGTGTGGGATTCTACTTCCGTCTACGAGGTGATCGATCAAATCAGATCCGTCAGTGACGATTCCTCAATATGTTATCAGCACGATCGACTTCAGCCTACCTCGAGGCCTCCTCACTCAGATTGAAAGGTAATCGTCGTAGCACACCAATCGTATATTGAATCGCCTTTCTAGATCGCTTTCAATTCCACAAATTTTGTTTTCTAGATTATTTTTCTATAGTGCAAATCAGCTCTAATCTACCGCTAGTCGACTTAGAGTCACCGGCCAAGCTGATCGGTAGATTGCATGAAAGGGTATATGTTGATTGCACTGTAGCCTACCACGTGTATCAAGACTGGGTGCTAGGGATTCCCTAGTCGATGTGCAATTCTAAAAATTACGAGGAATTTTTCACGATAAGGAAATTTTACATAAAACCCCCTGGAGTTGGGATATTTACGATGGATTTTGAATTTTATACATTCTAACAAAATAACCCCTCAAAAATGGAAAATTACGTGAAAATTTTTCTCTGAATTGAAAATCAGCGGATAAACCCTTACAAATTACAGACTTCTCTGAAAATTCATATTTCAGCCTAAAAGGCCTTGAGAATTCAATTTTTGACTCATTTTTAGCATTTAAAGCATGTGTTAGCATTGTTGTTATTATTTTCTATGTTTTTCTGTATTTATTTACTATTTTGATTAATCGTAATTGCTTAAATTGCCTTTGATAACTGAAATTAGCAGTAAAATTATCGAAAAATACGTAGAAAATTCTAGAACATTACGAGTTTATTTTGTACCATTACCCAATTTATTTCATGCATTTTTACCTGTAGTAAATTTATGTATTTATTATATGCACATGTAGATGACAGACATCACAAATCGGGAGTTCGAGGAGCTGGCCCAGCACAGCTAAAACTACTTGACTTGGGCTTCTGACGTCGAGGTTGTACTTGGAGCTAAGAAGATCTGCGCTACCATTAGGATTGGTGCATCGAAGGATGCCAAAACCACCCTTGAGGAAAACAGCCAGGCACTTCACTTTCTCAGGCACCACCTCTACCTCACACTCAAGAATGAGTACATGGCAGAGAAGAGCGCGCTAGCCTTGTGGACTGCACTGAAGAAGAGGTTTGAGAAGCTAAAGTACACCATTCTTCCTCATGCAGAGCAGGAATAGAACCGACTGAGATTTGCTGACTTCAAGACGGTTGGGGACTACAATTCTGCTATGCATAGAATTTGTACCAGTCTTTAACTCTGTGGCAAGCAAGTCACAGATAAGCAAAAGATTGAGAAGACCCTCTCCACCTTCCACCCCAATGTAGTGCAGTCTACATGCAATTATCATCAAGACGACTACAAGGAGTATGCAGAATTGATTGATATTATGCAGGTTGTAGAGGCTCAGGATGGCGTTCTCCGTAAGAATTTCATTGCCCAGCCACCTAGGAGCTCCGCTGGCCGTGAGGCCAACGTTGGGAGTTTCAAAGTGTGGAAGCCTATAATGAAGAAAAGGAGAAGAAAGGGCAAGACCGTAGCCTAGAAAGGCAAGCCAAATGCTCCATAGGACAAAAGACCAGTAAGCCAAAGCGAAACGACAAGTCTTATGGTCAACAAGACCAAACTTGCTACAAGTGTGGCAAGTGGGGGCATTGGTGGTGGATTTGTGCAGAAGCGCTACACATCATCGACGCTTTTAAGGCTAAACAAAAGAAGGGTGGCAAAGGGCAGCATGGAACCAACTTTGCCTTCGCTGAGGGGGAGGACTCACAGCAACTGCCTGCACCGATGGAGGTGGACTCCACTCTTGCAGTCTCACCCCCCTTGATAATGTAGCATTGCGCCATGATTTCCCAGGAAGAGTATATCACCTTTGAGAAGATAGCAGCTGAAGTCTCTAACTTCTTGGTGGACTCAGTCTAGTGCCCAAAATGCACTTATACTTTAAATGTTATTTATTTTGTATGTGGAATAAGTTATACTTTCATATGGATGATGGTTGTATACTCGTGTAGAACCTTAAACAATTTATTTCTCGTGATGGTTGGATGATATTATTTAATTTATTCAGTTAATAATAGCATGATATGTTCTGATATTTGAAGTATTTTATTTATATGTTGATTGCTTCCTACTACATATTAATAAAATATTTTATATTAGAACACGTGTGGCGCCCTATGAAGAAAGTGTGCTTAGCTGATAGTGGCACAACGAATACCATCTTGACAGAGATGAAATTCTTTCAGTTGATCAGCAAGAATGCTGGTAGTCTTACGACAATCGTGGGTAGTGATGCTTGTATAAGAGGCTCGGGAAGGGTCACAATTATACTTCCGATAGGCACAACTTTGGTCATTGAAGAAGTCTTGTTATACCCAGAATCGACTAGAACTCTCCTAAGTTTCAAGTATATTCGTGCTAACAGATTCCACGTAGAGACTGAAGAAGAGTATGATAAAAAATACCTACTCATTACAAAGCGTGAAGAACGTGGAAAAGGGGTATTAGAATGAATTTCTTCATTTGAGACTGAGCTATACTACACTAACATTAAAGCACCTATAGCTTATACTACCCTGAAAACCATCTTTAGAAGCTTTGAACTCTTCTGTCTCTAGCATGATATATTAGGCCACCCAGGTTTTAGGATAATGAGAAATATAATTAACAATTCACAGGGACATCATATTGATGTAAAGAATTTTCCAAATCAGGAAGATTTTGTGTGCCCCGTATGTGCCACCAGAAAATTAATTATTAGACCTTATACTCTAAAAGTGAAGGATGAAATCCATGCATTCCTGGAACGTAACTAGGGAGATATTTGCAGTGCTATACAGCCCCTGTCAGTGTCATTTAGATATTTTATGATGCTCATCGATGCTTCCTTGAAATGGTCACACGTATGTTTATTGTCTACGAGAAACCATGCTTTTGCAAAACTAATTGCGCATATAATTTAAATTAAAAATAATTTATCTGATCATCATGTGAAATCCATCAAAATGGACAACGCCGGAGAGTTTACTTCAAAGGCATTTGAAGATTATTGTATGGCAATAAGAATTAAAGTTGAGCATTCCGTACCGCATGTCCACACCTAGAATGGACTAGCAGAGGTATTAATTAAAAGAATTAAATTTATTATCCGACCACTTTTGCAGAATTGTAATTTATCAACCACATGCTGGCGACACGCGGTCCTGCACACAGCAACTCTCATCAACTTTAGACCATCGGTATGTAACATCCATTCACCTATGTAACTAGCACAAGGGTCAGCATCGAGAATTTCTCATCTTCACATATTTGGTTGCAAGGTTTATGTACTTATACCACCACCACAACGAACTGCAATGGGCTCTCTCCGAAAGTCTGGGATATATATTGGTTATGAGACAACATCTATAATCAGGTATTTGGACCATATGATTGGATATTTGCATACTGTTCACTTCGCTGATAGCATATTTGATGAAGATGATTTCTCATCATTAGGGGGAGGAAATCAACCCCTTGATGAAAAATATTAAGAAATTACGTGGCAAGCCACAAGAATCCATGCGCATGACCCGCGCACTAGTGAATCAAATAGAGAAGTCCAAAAGATAATTAATTTGCAAGCATTAGCGAATCAACTATCTGACCACTTTAGTGATTTGAAGAGCGTGACCAAATCGCATGTGACTGCACGCAATGCACCAGAGAGAGTTGAAATATCAAGAAAGTTGAAGGCACCCCTAATCCCATCCAGAGGCCTCAGAATAAAAGGATGAGAACTCGACCCTCGAATCCTAAGTAACCGGAGACGTCTAATGAAAAATGATAAGAAGGACTTGACACAGCCGATCATTGAAGTTCCCCGAAACCAGAAGGGGAGCCAGTTGAGATCTGACATCAGTATGGAACCTTCAGGAAAAAGCATACCGGATTTGAACATCCCCATAGAAGGAGAAATCAACACAGATGTGTGCGCACACATCATAGCTAAAAAACTAAAGGGACTTGCCCCGTAATTGGAAGTAGCGGTGAGCAAGTAGAAGCATTAGAAGAATCACCCTATGATGAAATAGCTATAAACTATGTAACCACGGGAGAGTCTATGAATAAGACAACAACTAATGTTGATATTTATTTTGTAAAGAAAATTACCACAATCATCAACCTTAATCTAGAGCATGCATCGCTTGCTGAATGTAAGAAAAGATTAGATTGGGAAGATGGGAAGCATGCATCGCTCAGTGTATGTAGATGATCTGAATGTCATCGGAACCCTGGAAGACATTAAGGAAGCAAGCTCTTACTTGGAGTTGGAATTCGAAATGAAAGATTTGGGTAAAACCAAATATTGCATAGGCTTACAGATTGAGCATGTTCCTGAAGGGATATTAGTGCATCAGTTAACCTACACTCAAAAGGTGTTAGAAAGGTTCGGCTTTGAAAAGGCATACCCTTTGAAAGTACCGATGGTCAAGAGATCTTTGCAGCAAGACAATGATCCGTACAAACCTAGAGAAGAGAGGGGAGTCCTAAAATCGAAATTCCCTTACTAAAGTGCAATAGGAGCACTCATGTATTTAGCAAACTGTACTAGATTGAACATTACATTTGTCATAAACCTATTAGTAAGGTATAGTACATAACCTATCAAAAGGCATTGGCAGGAATAAAGGATATCTTCTGATACCTCTAAGGAAACAAAGACCTTGGTCTATTCTACAAAAAGAACCAAGACCTGACTATGGCTAGCTATGCAAATGCCAGGTATCTGTCGGACCCGCATACAACCAAGTCACAAACAGGCTATGTATTCTTGTGTGGTAGAACTGTATTTTCATGGAAATCGTCTAAGCAAAGTCTTGTATCAAATTCGATAAACCACTCGGAAATCATAGCACTGTACGAGACCTCACGAGAATGTGCTTGGTTTCGGCGGATGATTCACCACATCCAGCAATCGTGTGGATTGGATACCGCGCAAACTCCCACTATTATGTATGGAGATAATGCAGCTTGTGTTGCACAAGTGCAGATGGATTATGTGAAGAGTCATCTCACAAAGCATATCAACTTCCAAGTTCTTCTATGCTCATGAATTGCAAAAGATGGACGAAATTAAAGTATTGTATACTAAGTCATGTGAAAATCTTGTAGATTTATTCACTAAGTCACTTCTAGCATCTAGCTTTGAAAAGTGCATACGTGGAATTAGAATGATGAGACTTAAAGAAATGCAGAACTTAGGGGGGATCTTCACGAACTCATTATTGAAACTTGATCACGGAGATCGAGTACCCAAAGAATAAATCCCTTGACGAGTTTTTCTAAAGTTTATCGGCTAAGGTTTTTAATGAGGCAATTCGTACAACACAGCAAAACGTGTATCATGTACTCTTTCTCTAAAAATTTTCCCACTGAGTTTTTATAGAGTTTTGACGAGACATGGACATGTGAGGATGGGTGCCCAAAGGAGAGTGTTGGGAAACCATGGGCTTGACCCATGCAGGTCCATGGGGTGGGCGCCCCATCTAACCCTAACAGGGTCCTTTAGTCGATAAATAGGGAGGGGATCCAATCATTTGTACGTAACTTTTGAGAGAAGAGGAATAAAGCAGAAAGAGTTCCCCCTACACCTTTGTCTCTCTGTGTCAATTTTATTCTTGTACTTGTGTATTAATTTTATTCTTGTACTTGTGTATTTGTGTGCGATTCTACTTCTGTCTACGAGGTGATCGATCGAATTGGACTCACCGGCGACGATTCCTCAATAGTTTTCGCTCCAAGAGAGCCCCCAATATTCATTCATAACATCGATACTAAACCATTGACAATGTCCTTAATTGCTAACCTAATGTAAACTTTCACATCTGATAATGGAGTAGGGTGAGAGAAATGGCCCCGTTTGCTTTCCCTCTCCTATGTACCTTCGCACCGAATTCCTTTTTGTTGCTTCCATTCCATGGCAGTTGGCTCTGCTCTTGTCGCTGCATATTACTAGCTAGTGTACAGGTGAAGTGACCTGGACATGATCTTTGTGCATTTTGCATATGGTTCAGAGTGAGCTGTGAAATTCTTGTTTGGTTGCGATGATGGGATAGTAAAGTATGCATCGGCTAGCTAGGATTTCGATTTGATATATTGCTATAGGTCAAGGAGTAGGGAGGAGTGATCTGGATAGTTGTATTCTATTGTTACTTAATAATACTTGCAAATTGCGACTAGTCGTTGGTTTAACTGGTGGTTTTTTTAGAGTGGATGTTTGGAACCGAAGGAGCATGATTTCGGACGTGTTATACGTTGTGGTGAGGAATAAAAGAATGGGCAAACATATAAATAAAAAAATGCATGTGAAGAGTTGACTATAGAAATCAAACCGTTCAATAGTACCTGCATCACTGCGTGCAAGGAACTAAGGTCTAAGGAGGCAGGAGGAAAAGAATAAATGGATAACTTATAGGACAAGAAGATTATTTCTTAAACACTATAAAACTTAGCCTTTGGGAGATTATTTATATTGCATGATCTTGTTGGATTGAGCATTTGTTTTAGAGAGCTTCATCTTCAACTTAAAGCTATCAGCAGTTTAACAATTCCCATGTTTCAATATGTAGTTTTAACAAAAAAAATGTTGCAGAGTTAAATCGTTTTGTAAGAACACCTGCAAATGAGTAATAAATCTCATACAGTCAAGTACTCTACCACCATATCCGACCTTCTCCTAAACAAAAACTATTGTTACCACCAACAAGGCAGCAAATGTGGTCCAGTCGTGCTACATATCGGATAGTTGACTATGCTGATTCGTGGCTATCATCTGAACACTGGATCTTGTACTGCTAACGGAAGTGTGATTGTCAGTCAAACTCACAAGCATTAAATACAACCCACCCTTCGCTTTACTTGATGGTGATCATGCAGTAGTAGTTTGGACTCGAGGTTACTCCCCACAACCACAACGAGCTAGCTTGATCACCATCTATTTTGCCCCTTTCAAGACGGATCAATAGCCCACGTTATAGGATGACTCAGACCTGACATGTGCCACGCTTGCTCCTCCTGAAAGATAATATAAATAGCCATCCCTGGCAAAATCGTCCATTGTGTTAGTTTAAGCAGTGGCTGAACTACCAACTGCAAAAATAACAATAAGCTTTTGAGACAAAGGAATCATTGGTCACAGTGATTGTGCGCTGTATCATGCAAATTCCTTTAATATTTGTCAGATGCTTCTGTATGGACAATATTTGATTGATTGATTCTGAATGTTTCCTAATTCCTATCCTTTTATGCAGTGTCACTGCAGCAGCACTGCACATCTGTGCCTGAAGAGGTACAGTAGTACTACTATAGTTGGCCAGTTATGATTTTATCTTGCAGTCTGCTGAGAACAAGACCAATCAAAGGCTTAAGGACAACGCAAATCATGGTGGTTCTCCTATATCCAATTACATAGCTCTGGCCTCTAAGTAAATTAAGGTGCAATCTAACATGCATAGGACCCGGATTTTATAGAATTATTACTTTCGCTGGGTTATACGTGTCCTGATTCTTTTCAATGGACATAGCTGAGTCCGGGGACGATTATAACTTTGTCTTATTGTCCTTGGAATCGAAAGCTAAGCCGAAGGCTTGCGGACAACGCAAAGCCGCACGATTTCCCCTCGCTTGCGGTCTGTTTCGACGGGCACAGGTAGAAGAACAAAGCATGCAGTGCGTTTTCTTTATCGAAAGAAGAGAAAGTTAGAAGCAAAGCACGAGCAAGAAAGAGATCGTTAGCTCGGACTGACTAATCATACGATAATAAGGGCTTAAACCAATCACATACAACAGCAATAGTATCGGCACGGTGAAAAGGGAGCCGTTCTACTTCTATCTGCTGTCAATGCACTATGAGACTGTTCCTGAGTACGGTGATTCGATCACAAAGGCATCAGCCATCAAGTGCTTTAAAGACGCATCCTAAAATACGTACGCTAGCGATTTCTACCCCGTTTGTCATGTAGAGCCGGGTCAGGGTCTATAAGTTTTGCTTCAAAACAAGTTAAAACAATTTGGAGCCCACATACCCCGACGTCTTTAGCCCGTCGCTTTGAAGTTACAAAAGTTTTTTTAAGTAACTGAAGCTACAAGTTTAGGTTCCACCAATCTCTTAAAAAAAACCCTAAGCAAGCAAAGCAAATGACCATTCCTCGTGTTCCTTTCGATTGACAGTGTCTACTTCGAGGTTGTTCGATGGTCGGTCTCTATTTATAGACTTTGTTATCTATGGCATAGCCTTAGTACGCACGGTAAAGTTACACAAAACCGAACACAAGATGAGCACTTAACTGCAAATGACACATTGACACTGTGACAGTACAGGATAGGTGTTGGTTAATGTGAAGAGCTGAGCCGAAGCTGATTGCGTTGGCTCCACACGCGCGCGCGCACTGACGCACGCACGGTAAGGGAAGGCCCAAGATGTTCTATACATGGGGTGTTCCGACCTGGCCCAAATATTGGTGATTTGGTCGTTTCTTGGGCTGGCTGGTAAACCATCGTATTTCACGGTCCACGGACTCAACCAAGAACTGTGCACGAGGGTCAACATCCAACATGTGATGCACCGATCAGGCACGAGTCTTCTACTTTACTGTACACGGCTACACGGTATCACGTGACATCGTTGTACGCATAGGTTGTACGACTGGAAGATTGCAACGTCCTAGCCCCTAACATTAGATCAACGATAGAAACGGGATAGACAGTTACAGTATGTGCCGAGTACATGCCGATGCTAACATGCGAACCCATTCAATTAGGCTGTTGAATAACATTGAAATTACGATTACGGACTTACGGTGTGGAAGAAGGTGTTGGAGAAGAAATGGATGAGAAAATTGAGCCATTCCAGCACTGATATACTAACACAGTGTGTGACAGGTAATTATATTATTGTTATGTTACTTTAGCATTGGACATTTTAGTTTCCAAAATAA
Organism: Ampelocalamus luodianensis; assembly: GCA_036346255.1. Lineage (NCBI taxonomy): Eukaryota > Viridiplantae > Streptophyta > Magnoliopsida > Poales > Poaceae > Ampelocalamus > Ampelocalamus luodianensis. Next base: position 24,848,813 of record CM070621.1, read on the forward strand.
ATTTGTCATTTTAGGTTTGCTAGATCTGGGCCAGGGCCATCAAGCTGTCTTGATATCTATGCGATTCTTTACATCAGTTTTTCACCAATTTCGAGGTGCAGTGAAGGGTGGAGATGAACGATGATGGGTGCAGGTGAACTTGAGTTTACGTATGCATTTCCGTTGATGCAAAATGTAAGAGTGTGGTAACATCATGTGATCGGTTGTGAATCTTGTGATACATAGCTAAGAAATGGATCGCTTTTATTGTTTGACAGTAGAGGCTTCTGGTAAATACGTCATGAACGAAGATTATGCACTGGTCAATCTCCGTGTTCAGTAGACACCACCTAGTATTATGGATGGTTCTGACGTTCTGTTATACGAACATATCTTCTCGATTTCTCGTAGGTCGTAGCAAACCGCAGTATCCACATATCTAAGCCATTAAGGCCATCTTTCTTCTCGTCGTCCTCAATTCCCTCTTGCCTTCACCATCACGGGGAACCCGTCCGCCATCCGCAGAGTCAGCGACGACACCTGCCGCGGCCGGTAAGCGCCGTCGACCGCCAAGTCGAATTCCTCCAGCACGCACGCCACGATAGACTTCATCTGTATGTAGGCCATCTCTTTCCCCAGGCACAGCCTCGGCCCCGCGTGGAACGCCACGAACCGGAACGGGCTGTCCGGCCGGAACGTCGCGTCCGCCGGGTCCAGCCACCGCTCCGGCCGGTAGGCCCGCGCGTCCTCGCCCCACACAGCCTCCATCCGCCCCATCGCGTACGAGTTGTACGTCACGAAAAATCCTGCTCCCACCGCGGTGCCGTCCGGCAGAACGTCGTCGGCCAACGCGCGCAGCGTGTTCATTGGCACCGGTGGGTACAGCCGCATGGACTCCGTGATGGCCGCGTGAACGTAGTGCATCTCTCTCAGCTCATCCAGGTCGAAACCGACCTTGTCAATATCGCCGTGTCTACGGCGGGCGCGCACTGCTGCGACCTCGTCTCGGATGTGGCGCTCCACGTCCGGATGCGAGGGCAGCAGCCAAAAGAACCAGGTGAGCGCCGACGACGTGGTCTCCCGCCCAGCGAGGAGGAAGCTGATCACGACGTCGCGGAGGGCCACCTCGGTGTAGATCTCGTCCTGGCTCGCCATGAACCTCGATAGGAGGTCGTGCTTCTCGCACCCAGTGCTCATCTCCTCCCGCCGTGAACGAATGATACGATCGGCAAAGTCATGCACCATTACGATGGACTCGCGCAGCCGCCGCTCGGAGCCCACGTTCAGCGCCTTCTTCACCTTCCAAAAGCCCGGGATGGCGTACCTGAAGCGGCCCGCGCTGAGATTGGCAGCGTCGCGGAACGCGTCGGCGAAGCTGCTGCTCGCGGTGCTGTCGACCCCTGGGTCAGCCTCGTCGTCGTCGTCCGGGAGCTGGCGGGGGTCGTGGTCGAAGGCGACACGACAGATATTATCGAACGCATACCGCTCGAGCGTGTCCTGGAGGTCGAGAGAGCTGCCTGATGCCGCGGCGCGGCGCAGCAGCGGGAGGAGACGCCCGTGCAGCTCGCTGTGCACGCACCGCGCCACGAAGGCGCGGAGCGAGCGCGTGTTGAACTCGTAGCTGGCCACCTTGCGCTGCGCGCGCCAGGCCTCGCCGTCGGCGTTGAAGATGCCCCGGCCAAGGAAGTCGTGCAGCAGGGACGCGAAGCGCGGGCCCTTGGGGTAGTTGCCGAAGCTGGCGCGCAAGAAGTGCTCCACGTTGGCCGGGTTCGCGGTGATCACGCCACGCACGCCGCCCGGCCGGCGGAACGAGAACGTGCACGTGGGCTGGCACGCGAGCACCTCGGTCATCCAGTCCAGTATGCGGTGCCGGTTCGCCAGGAACTGCGGAAGGTGGCCGAGCAGCGGGTACGACCGCAACCCCGGCGGGTGGTGTTCCTCCTTGTCAAGCCGTCGGACTCTCCAGGTGTGAAGAACCAAGACTGCGCTGACGAGGAACAGCAGTAGCAACGGCAAGGCCGCCAAGGTGTCCATGGTTGCTGGACTCTAGCGTCAGGTAATCCGTGGGAAGACGTAGAGCTGCTTTCTCTGTGTCTAGAGGGTAGGTGAGCGGACAGAAGATAAGGAGAGGAAAAAAAGTGTGTGGTGACTGGTGAATGAACCGGTTGCGTCGGAAAATTTTGAACCGGTTTCGTCGGAAAAAATTGTGCACTGGTCGCAAGTGCTGCTAGGGTGGGAACGGTTCAGGCTGAACCAGTGGTTAACCGTCTTGACCCTAGATTGCCAGCAAAATGGACCAGAGGTTCGGCCCAACAAAACATCAGGCAAAAGGCCCAATAACCAATTGCTCCTTCGGATCGAACGGGGTGACCCTAACTTCCTTCCGCCGCCGCTCCACCACGAGTCCCCAACGTGTCCAGGATCCAACACGCCGCCACTGCTCTTATGAAATTCTAATCCAGAAACTCTTTTTAAAAAACTTATTTCAGTTTATTGTATCGATTGTGTTTTCTTCTTTTTGAAAGATCCGTTTTTCTTTTCTTTTAAAAGAACTTTATTGTGTGATCAACATTGTGGCTAAGGCACTTACCATTGCGTGATCACAACTCAAAAGTTCAGGCTCTCACTACTTGACGAGGATTAAACCTCTAAGTACTACCTTATTTAATTAAAGATTGCACATTCTTCATGGTCATAACCCTTAAGGCTAATGACCTCTATAGTCGTAAAGATTCCAGATGTTACATTATGCGTACCCTGGTCGGATGAGGTCTTGTATCTTATCTCCGACTAGATGACTACTCGTATAAACTTTGAATTGACACTTGGACCCCGATTCCGAGTATATCTCTTTTGTGTGATGAATGGAACACATGTCTTATATGCTCTAAATCACACGATGTTTATGGCTCTAAATCATTGACAATAACCACCGTATGGTTATGTCTCCCACTGACATCAACCGCCAATCAGTTGGCTTTTTACCAACTGCCACTGTTTCTCTGATCGGACGCGACACTTCCAAAGAGCTCCTCTTTCAGTAGTAACTGCCACCGCTTCGTCAGTTATTTAAAGGTGAACACAAATGGCGGATGAACAACAAGCACAACCGAGACAATTCATACAACTCATGTCAGGATCAACAAGATCAGAAGACAATCGAAGTATTAGAATAGCAATACACCAAGTGTAATTAGGGCTAGTCCACTGTCTTGTCAAAGGCGCCCCTGTAAAGATCCAGTTCATTGCAACAAAGAGCAACCTCATTCTCTTCTAATAACTCTTTGTCATTTTTCTCTATTTTATTTCGTAAGATCAACGACTCGATCGTCGACACTACTCTATCTGAACTCTGAAGAGAGCGAGCTCTATTTAAACTCGCATGAAAACGTAAGGGTTTTTAGATAATAAAAGAGAAAAAAATCTCTTCCGATCTCTGCATCGAGAATGCATATAGCCCATGAAAACGTCAAAGTGATGAAAGCTCCCTGTTTGCGGTGAAAATCACACGCAATAAGAACCACATAAGGACTTGAATTGTCATCACACGATTCAATCAGCAGGCTACATATTTGTCTATGCACCGCATATTCTGTAAGTATGCGTTTGTTCAGACTTCAAAGTGGCTAAAAGATGAAAAGTAACAAGGTTTTTCTTGTTTACATCTGGGTAATTAACTGGGTTGGTGCAGGCAACATATTTGTCTATGCGCCGCATATTCTGTAAGTATGCGTTTGTGCAGGACTTGACTGGTGTGACCTAGATCTTTTCTGTATGATGGAAACATCCAACCAATGAAGTTTGTTCTGTAGCTGGAAAAGTAGCGTGAGATCAATTTTATCTGGCCGGCTGCTCACGTTTGCTGGCGATATGTAATATGCTTGCGTATGTTTCCCAGGAGCTTGCTCCATAACCATCCAGTATTCAGAGCTCATTTGGCATTGCACGGCAATTGGTTTGACTAGATATTTTCTGACCAAATCTTCCCAATGCATGACGGTAATGTGTACCTCAGAGCAGCGTTGGTTAGCACATAATCCTGCTAGTTCATTCTCATTTGGTGCTAATATTCTAGTTACATGATGATACCGTTGATAATAGAACTCAATTTGGTGGCAAGAATTTTAATTTGGCCAAAGAGGATTGATGTTACTTGTTCACTAGTTTGGCTTAAATTGGTAGAAAAGGAGTGAAAAGAAATATCTAAAATAGGAGCTCTAGAAGGAAGAATGATGTATCATCATCCAATAGATAGTGCCATCAATAGGCATTGTGCTGCCGTTGTCGCCGTTCGGCCGGTAGCATATGCCGCGACGGCGAAAGGAGAGAGAACTTGTTGGTTTGAGTAGAAAAATGAATCCGAAGCCCAACATTGACAAGCAGAATGGGGACGGGTCCTCTGCCGCTGCGTCGATTTAGCAGACTGGGAGATACAAATGTTGATTGAACGGTTTGGACGGACTATAGCAGAAAGCCAGAGACGCAAGAAGTTTCAAAATATTCTGTATTAGTATGGAGAACTCACGGAGGAGCCAATGTTTGGGCTGGCCTGCAAAGAGCAAACAGAGTGTGGGTCAGTCTAGATTTTTCTTTTTCTTTTTTGAAGCAGAGTGGGTCAGGCTAGAACTGCTTTTTCTTAACACTTCTCCGGTCTTCCTGTGCTGCAAATAGGCTAGTAGAGCTGGGAGTCGGGCTGTGTTGTGCCTGCACGGCACGGGCACAACGGGCTTCGGGCCGCATCGTGCCATGCCGGCCGGGCACGGCCACCACGTCGTGCCAGCACGACTTGCCTCCGGTAAGGCCCAGGCATGGCGCAGGGCACGACGGACCGCCACCGTGCCGTACCAGCCTAGGCCCAGCCTTGAGCGAGGTGACGACCTTGACGAAGACGCCCGAGAAGACGACAGCCGCAGTCACCGCCCAGGAAGACACGTTGACGAGGAACACCCTTGCGAAGGGGGTGAGAAGGACCTCAACGACAGTCGCCGCCGACTAGGAAGACGACCTTGATGAAGACGCCCTTGTGAAGGGGTGAGAAGGACGGCGAGGCTCGGCCGTGGGGAGGGAGAGGAAGGGAGGCGGCTAGGGGAGTGGAGGGAGGGGGCGGCCGGTGGGGCGTGGGGAGGGAGAGGGAGGGAGGGTGGCAATCGACGGTGCGTGGGGAGGGAGGTGGCTGGAGCTACTGGAGGGAGGGCGACGATCGACGACGCGTGGGGAGAGGCGGCTGGAGCTGCTGGAGAGAGGGGAATCACAAAATTAGGGATTGGGGATTTAGGAGTCAGGGCTCAAGGGAGGCCGGGAGGGATGTTGGGTCAGGCCGGGTGTGGGGGGGGGGAGTGACTTGTTGGGCTAGGCCAGGGGGAGTGATTGGGCCAAGCCGAGGGGGGGAGGGATTGGGCTAAAACGGGAGGCTAGGCCTATTTCGTGTCGTGCCGCCCGACAGGTCGCATTCTCATGTCTAGCCTGGCCCACCATTCGTGCCGTGCCGGTTTGTCCACTACGTGCCGTGCCGATCGGGCCTCGAGTCAACTCAAAAAAGCACGGCCCAAGTCCCAGCTCGCCAGCAGGCCATATTCCTAACTGCCCTGTCTTTGTTTCGGGGTAAAGAGGTGTGTCAGGACTTCACTCGTCAAACACCGGGGTTAGTCAAGATTAATTTAACCCTCATTAAAGCCTTTTAACCAATCGGGGAAGTTTACAGTAGAGGGGGGAAAGTTTGAGGCACATGTTCGCGTCGCGAAGACTGGATTCCATAGCACAGTACAACATAGTAACTGCAAATTGGCCCTAGTAGAGATTGATATAGGAATTTGTTGGGCAGCAATTTTCTCTAATATTGTTATTTAAAAAACAAAATTCTCGGAGGTGGGACCGTGAGACAACGCAGGAGATAATGTACCACGACCAAATCTAAATATTTCTGTCTGTTATATACCGGTATGTTTCCGAGACCCGATTACGTGTGGATATTTTATCTAAAGAAAGGTTTATTAAGAGACTGTCGGCCCACAAGATTCATTAGTTTGGGACATCTTTCTCCTATATAAAAGGGGGTAAGGGCTCTCATTGTACATAAACATACGGGTAAAGAGATCAATAAATAGATAAGACTAGGACTACATACTTATGTTCTTATCAATTATTTATTATTTATGAGTTAACAGTTTTGTTCGTCGGTAACACAATCTTGATTATGCAATACTATGTATATTTGTAGTCAAAACTTTAAAAGGTTGACCATACACGTTCTCAAACCACACGTAAAAGGAACTAAGGAAGTATACCGCTAAACACAGCTCGCGCGAATACCTATGTAACTGTTTTCATACCGCCAGCGTGTAGCCTAACCGCCAACCATAGCATAGCCTATCACCATGACAGTGACACATTGCTTCCTTTCCCACCTCGATTGATTGGCCTAAACACGGTATTTTACTTTTTTATTTTTTTAATCAACACCGTATTATTAGTAGTACTACATTATACGTGACACCGCAAACTTTTGTCAATATCCTCTTGCCTTCACCCTCGCCGGGAGCCCGTCCCCCATACGCAGCGTCAGGGACGACACCAGTCGTGGTCGGTGGGCGCCATCGAGGACTCCTCGAGCACGCACGCCACGATGGACTTCATCTGGATGTAGACCATCTCCTTCCCCAGGCACAGCCTCGGACCTGCGTGGAACGCCACGTACCGGAACGGGCTGTCCGGCCGAAGCGTCCCGTCCGGTAGGTCAAGCCACCGTTCCGGACGGTACTCCCGCGCGTCTTCGCCCCACACCGCCTCCATCCGCCCCATCGCGTACGAGTTGTACTGCACGTACCATCCTGCCCCCACAGCCGTGCCATCCGGCAGAACATCGTCGGCCAGCGCGTGCAGCGTGTTGCATCGGCGGGTACAGCCGCATGGACTCAGTGATGGCAGCGTGCACGTACTGCATCTCCTTCAGTTCGTCCAGGTCGAATCCGACCTTGTCAAGATCGCCGTGTCGACGCCGGGCGCGTACCGCGGCGACCTCGTTGCGGATGCGGCGCTCCATGTCCGGCCGCGAGGACAGCTGCCAGAAGAACCAGGAGAGCGCCGAGGACGTGGTCTCCCGCCCCGCGAGGAGGAAGCTGATGACGACGTCGCGGAGGGCTACCTCCGAGTAGCTCTCGTCCTTGCTCGCCATGAACTGCGATAGGTGGTCATGCTTCTCGCCGCGGCGCTCATCTCCTCCCGCTGCTACCGAATGATGCGATCGGCGAAGTCATGCACCATCGCGATGTTAGGACACGAGAGCAATATCTTTGTAATCGTGTTTTTATACGATGAATCAACAAAATGGATATCTGACAAATATCAATATCCTTTAATATTCTTTAATGTTTTCTGGTCATTGATTAATATATAATATTAATTTATATTTGATTATGTTTATGTTGTTAAGTATGATAAACAATTCTCTAATATGTGGTATAATTTGATACTTTCGTTGGTGAAGTTATATCTTTTCTTTACTTGTACATTACCCGTCAAGTTGCATGTGACCGATTTGATTCCGATCTGTATGCGTCCCGTATCCGTATTCCGAAAAATCTGTATCCGGCTCCGAATTCGGAGTTAAAATATGGATTAAGATACGGAAAAACAATATCCGCCTCGTTTTCGCCTCTAGTTTGAGTTGAATAAGCAGCTCAAAACTGACGTGCGGAATGTACGACACTTCGTACGTGTCCTCTAGGTCACATTCTGCAGACTAGGAGTATACGTACATTACCTATGGTGTTGAAACTTCTGAGTTTTTGACCGAAATGACACCTTTTAGTCTCGTATTAGCAAGAGTGGCCGTCTGTGGTTTTTTATTTTTTATTTTTATTTGCAAAAATGGCTCTCTGCCGAACGACCACCGTGTAGTAGGCCCTCCCTGCCTGCCACATACCCTGTTGCTGCATGGCCACCGTGCAGTGGTGATGCCGCACGGCCACAGTGCGGTAGCGATGATTGCACTGTAGCAAGTCGCTTAACGGTTGAACGACTTGTGCGACACATTCACTACCACTAGTCTATGTGTCGCTCAACGGTTGAGCGACTAACACAAGTCACTTAACCGTTGAGCGTTTTGCTTACCATCGCTACCGCACGGTGGCCGTACGGCAACGAGGGTACGTGGCGAGAGGGGAGGGTCTGCCGCACGATGGTCGTGCGGCATGGGGCTATTTTGTAAAAAAAAATCTACGTCAGCCATTCCTGTAAATATGAGACATTGATTGGTCTACATTTCTGTAAACATTTTTCTTCTTTTTAGGGATGTTAATAATTACGAGCAGCAGGTGTAGGAATTAAGAACAATCTTCACCGTTCGATCGAAAAGCCAAGAACAAGATCAATTGCTACAGTGTTTTCGCTAAAGCACTTTCTTAAAATGTTGTGGCAGTGTTTTGCTACAGTACTACACCAGAAAACTATTGCATAACATGAAACATTGTTCACACAGTGTCATCCGGTGCAGCTGCAGGGTGAGGTACGTGATCAGGTTCGAGCTGAACCCCACCGTCGCAAGCCGGCCGGAGAAGTCGTTCGCTGTCATCGTGCACAAACATGGTGGGAAAATGTTACTTAAAAATTGCAGGTTACTGCCATCGCCAGTAGACAGTAATACTCCATACATTATTTTCTATTCGTCATTTTGAATATCGACGTAGTCACGTGTTTGATTCTTACTATTTCTAATTATATGTTGGTAAAAATTATTAAAAATATAATAATATTAAAGTACTTTTAATGAAAAATCTACTAGTATCTAGTGTGATAAATCTAAATACTTTTACATATATCAGGGTTTTGGGGGGTGTGGACACAGGCCGAATAGATCTTGGCCACCCATTCCAAACATGCGATCCGACGGCTCTGTACTGACTCGGCCTCGACCACACAATCGTGATCTGACTAACCACAAGAGCCGACACAGCCAGAGCTCCTGAGAACTCGCCAATTCCATCCACTTTAAGAGATGGAATATTCGGCCTTCTCGTGTTGCAAAGTACACAAGGTTTTGGCTGTTTTAGCCTTTTTCTTAAGTGAAATAGGAAAAATAGCCACATGACATACGCACAGTCCGCGGCAGGTCGCCTGCACACTCTCCTGTCATGTCTGCCTGCCGACCTGCTGTGGACTGGGCACTCATCAGGCAACTTGCCGCGGTCTGAGTGCGCGCTAGGTCGCATGCAAAGTATTTTCGAGCGGTAGGGATGCTATTTTTGTAATTTCGTTCGTGCGGTGGGGAGGAGGGCTATTTTTGCTACTTCCCTTCAAAAACATGTTATTTTAGCCAAAAACTCCAAAGTAGGCTAGTGTGCCAGGTTTGTAAATTTACATAGCTTGTTGCAATTGTCACACTGAGTAGTTGTGAAATAGACTCCCTCTCTCTCAAAAAAAAAAAAGAGTAGTGAAATAGTAGATGACAGGGTGGTGAAAAACTGGAGTAGCAATTACACGAGCAAATGATATAGAGTAAGACAGTATAAAAGGTAAAATTGTTGCATTTAGGTTCGAAATTACTGGTTTAGTGGACACACTGTATCAAAGATTTTACTTGTTGCTTATTTGCAAAGTGTTGTCACTAGCATGGTCAGAGAGTACTCCACTATGTGAATTCATTTTGTATCCAGGAACAGCCATTTAAATGGTGCATGATCAAACTTACTTGTCTAAATTTCCCACGCCAGATTCTGGGTATATGGATCAGTTCGTACCTATAATCAAACTCTAAAATATAGGTCAAATAACTTCTAGGTACAAGAAATTGTTGAAAATTGTGTTCATAAAAAAAACCAGTCTAGACAAATTTTTCTATAAATGACGCCATTTGATCCCTAATTTGAGTGGAATAGAGGTATTGTTACTTATTATACATAGTCCAAACTTCAAATCCTGAAAAACTAAATTTCAAATTTTTTGTCAAACTCGGATTTCACAAATCCAAATCCTCTGTGAAAATACTGTGCTATCCAAATCTTCTGTGAAAACACTGTGCTATTCCCTGGATCAGTAGATAACATTTACAGATACATCATTGAATTATTTCATACACGATGTAAACCGAACCAAATATTATATTGCAAACATCAGAGTCACATAAACCGCGTTGGGTTGAGTTTTACAATAAGGCCGAACAGGCCAAATGGTTACATTACAAAAGTGGCAAAAGCGGTAGCAGAAGCAAAATGGGTAGATCTCACCACAGGCAAGCGAATGGGGAAACTCGTGTGCGTCCGATATTAATAAAAAAAAATCTTGGATAATATTGGATGCACACAAGTACCGACGGAGTCAGCTGGACTGAGACGCGACCTAGACTAAAAGAACTAAACTACTCTTCATCATCTCCTAGGCCTCCAACTTCTCAATCCTCATAGTAGGCATAATGTCATTGATCCACGGGTTCTAAGGGTTGGGGAAAGAGCGAGGGTGAGTACAACTTCCGTGCTCGCAAGCCAACACATAGGATGTAGTAATAATACATGCAAGGCTTAACAAGGGTGGCTCGAGTTCTTTTATTTGCTAAAAGCAATATTTTCAATTACAATATTTAGAAATTCCTATCACTTAGCATTTTAACCAAAACACATTTTATTAAAGAGATATTGTGCAATATTAATAACAGCAGAGGTTACCTCTATCTTATGCTTAAATTTTATTGTGGTTACCTCCACCTATTAACATCACTGGGTACGACGACCTAGGAAAATCCAAACCACGGGCTAGATGAGACCGACACATTATTCATTCTACCCACAAAGGTTTTTGAAATAGAACTAACTCAAGTAAGTTCACATGTCCGCCTTTGAATGTAGGCACGGCTGTTTAAACAGTTTATACTCTGCAGAGATTGTACACTTTACCCACAAGAGGCAATCAACTCGTTGCTGCACATAATTCCTTTCGAATTATCTCGCCCCTCCCGTCATCTCACCCATATGGGTTGCCCCCACTTGCGGTGGGTCCCACAAGTTGTGTGAGATGTTCATCACCACGACTTGCGTAGCTAGCAACTTCACCCTTCCCTGGTGTCCCATTCAAGCTAGATCGTATCCAACGCTTGCACTACCTCACTCTGCCTCCAGTGAGATGATTTCTAGGGTCCAATAAATTTACTAAGTCAAGTTGTACTTTACAGACTTATGATTGTACTTGTTTTACAATAGAAGGTCATGACAAGATTAAGTCCTTAATTCATCCGGACGATTCATACCACATACCAACCATTCTCGTGCTCCAACGGCACCCACCACCATACCATCCGTCCAAATGTGGTAACAACAATTTAATAGGGTTTTGGGGGAACAAAATACATTATCTCAACAATCCAGCCATTTACCCACAATGACTGCCCAAATCCACTTTTATGATTAAAAGATGATTAGGGAATTTAATGGCCTGGTACTTAAGCAAGACTAGCATATCACTTAAGTACACCCTAAAGCTAGTATAGTTACCATATAGTCACTAGAATGACAAGGATTAAGGGATTCAATTGTCAAAGAATGACATATTAATATTTAATTACCAAGTTGATATTTAACTACCTTAAGATTTAACATACATTTGCATAAGGAATTAAAGCATACAAGTTGATATTTTGAAAGAATATAATTTGTATAACATGTAGGTTCAATATGATCAAATTATTGACTCGCTTGGATTGAAGGTAAGAGAGTCTTGAAAGTCTTGTGCTTGATCGAAATAGAGATCTCCTACTTCTTCGAACTCTATTCGGACGAACGCACTGGAAAAGATCAAACAAACAAAGAGAGTAAATAAATACACAAGAAATAATAAATAATCTCCAAATAAAACAAGATCACAACCATTAGCAATATCTTGAATTTAGACAAATTTAGAAACAAATTTCACTGAAATTGGAGTTATAACGGAGGAGAACGGAGCCTCCGAAGTTTTGGTTTTGAGTACTGTTCATCCGACTTCACGTGGTCGGAAGGAGGTTCGACTACCTAGTCGGAAGGAGGTTTCGACTACACGACGTGGTCGGAAAGAGGTTCGACTACACAACGTGGTCGAAAGGGGGATTCGACTACTTGATGTAGTCGAAAGGGGATTCGACTACTCAACTTGGTCGAAAGGAGAGTTCGACTACACGATGTAGTCGAAAGGGCATGAGAGAGAACAAGGCACGGGGAGCTCACCAAGACCAAGAGAGATGTTGGAGGAGGTCAGTGGAAGACGAATGGTGGTGGGGAAGTTCGTGGTCGGAGGCGAAGAAGGATGGCGATGAAGGGGTCGGCCGGGATTGAAGGAGAAGAGGAAATGTGGTGGCTCATGCGAAACAAAACTGAAATTGAGTGAGGGGATTGCTTTAAGGAGCTCTGGGACACGAATTGACGCGGGTAGAAGAGGGGGCTACACTGATACGGCGAGGACTGAGAGGAGGTGCACGACGGCTTGAACTCGGAGCTCAGGCTTCGGGCAAACCACAACAACAAGAGCAAGAGATGGAGAGTTGGGTGGGCAAAGGAGATGAAGGGGGGCTGCCTGAGCTCTTTATAGCCCGGAGGAGAGGAGGGGAGAGCTATTGAGAGACTCAGAGGCGCGCGGTCCCGAGGCACGGCAGGGGATAGGTGTGGCGGCACCGGTGTGCGCAGAGCGACGGGACTGGGTAGGAGCTAGGTGTCGGTGGTCAAAGGCAGGTGGGCGACGGGACTCCGGGTGCAGATGCGCATGGCGCACGTGCGTGGCGTAGTGCACTGACGGAGGCAGCAGAGAGGAAGCTGGGCTTGCTGACGGGAGCGGCGACGACTTCAGCAGGCTAGAGCAGGTGGCGGAGGCGACAAGGCGACGCGACAGGTGGCGCAGTTGAGGGCGCAGGCGCGCGCATGCGCAACACAACACACAGCCAGGGCGCTGATGCGGGCTCGTCATCACGGCAACAGGACAGGGCGGGTGCAGTGGACGCCGGAGTCAAGGGGAGCGACTTAGCGACGGGACGGAGTAGGCAGGAGAGCAGGTGGGTGCACAGGGGTGCGGCAGAGTGGGCGTGGCTGGAGCAGGTGGGTGGTGCAGGTGCTCGTGCGTGGCGCAGAGCACACGAGGGCGGCTCAGCTGGCACAAGCCAGTCAGGGGAGAAGAAGGGGCAGGGGAGGCGCTGTCCGGGCTGGGTTGGGGAGAAGAAAAGGAGCCAGGAGGGGAGCTGGGCCAAGGGAAGATGGGCCGGGGAGGAAAGGTGGGCCGAGCCCAGGAGGGGAGCTGGGCCAAGGGAAGATGGGTTGAGGAGGAAAGGTGGGCCGAGCCCAGGAGGGGGATGGGCTGAGCCTAAGAGAGAAATTGAAGTTTTGAATTTGAGAGGTTTTTTGCAAATACACAATTAATTTGAATTAGTTTTGAACTCCAATACGGCAACGGAGAATTACTATTCAAGAACCGAAAATGGGTTGTTACAATTTTGCAAATGGAAAACGAGCCAAAAACCGGCGGTTTTTCGGACCGCATGGGTAGTGATTTTTTCTTTCATGACGGTTCATAAACCTGTGCATCTTCTAGTGGGTCAAGCTCTACCCCTACCCAATGGATTTCTCCCTCAAAATTAAGAGAAAATGAATCCAATAAATTTTGCATTTCATTTGAATCCAATAGTTAAGGGACTACTACAATTTGGAAATGCATACAAATAACCCACCTAATTTGTAGTTGGTGAGAATCGAACTCTAAGGACAAAAAAAAAGAGAGATTCCACGCTGGTTGAGCTATAGAGGCAATCAGGCAAGTATTAGATCTTCTGGTTTTGGATAAATTCAAAAAAAGAAAGTCTCCCTCATCCAAACACCCGACGTTTGGCGGTTCAAACTTCAAAGCATAATAAGTGCTTCCCCTTTATATCTATAGAAACGAATAAATTGCATCTATTTTTACATCAATCACATCAGGATGATTCATGCACCTGCCTCGGGCTGTATATAGATTGCTCCTTTGGGAAAACTATTCTCTTTCCAGGCATCTCTCTTGCTAGGCCTGCATACAAACCAAGCAACATACAGCCTACAGTCAACTAGGAAGGAAGATCAGAGATGGAGCAACCTAGGATGGCAATAGGATGGGCTGCAGGAGACGTCAGCGGTCTGTTGTCTCCTTTCTCCTTCCCCCACCCTCAGGTGATCTCTCTCTCCCGCCCCCATCTTCAAAGAAAACTTTGAATCTAGACGGCAGCGATTCCTGTTCTCTAAGAAAATGAAAGTGAGCCTAGCAAATAAATTATCCTCTGACGCTTGATTATACTACCTAGGTATTCTAGATTTGGGCCGGTGCCATCTCACTGTGTTGAGGTTTGTAGATTTACGCAATATATAGAAATACGGTAACATCATGTGAGCAATTGTGATAGTCAAGAGATCAATTGCTTTGACATTTGACGCACATGAAAGAAACTGTACTGGTGCGGTGGTGCCATTTTCTTTTAGTTTAATGCGAAACATTAAGGATGGGAAGATGGCTTTGTTATATGATTATATATCTTCTGAATTCTCACAACAAACTGGGGTGTTGTCCTAACTACAATTACCATTCTAGATTTTCACCAAATTAATGCATTACAAATTACCATTCTATACTTTCACTACCTCAAGAAAATTACAATTATAGATTTTTGTTCCAACGAGCGTCACATTCTGCACGAAAAGATCCCTAAACACAGAGAGAAAATATCCTTGACAAGAAAGCAAATGTGAAAATATGCACGATCCATTTATCCTGAAGTCTTCGTTGCCATCTTTTACAAAGGGAGAAGAACAATACTAGAAATTAGACCATCAACTAGTGGCGACACACTTAGAGTCTGAGAACCATGTGCACAGTTCAAGGAATTAAATCGTTTTTGCGCCGATGGCTTGTTTGCATGCTATTGGGTGAGACTCGTACTGGATGTCTAGATCGAGTCTGTGAACAACATTTCATGGTTGTCTTTATCTTGCTTTTGATGCGAGCCAACTAACAGGTACATATGGATTTAGGCTGCAATGAGCGGCCCATGTTTCTCCTCCATTCCTCCAATGACAGGGCCGGCTCGACCCAACAATGGGATCATCTTTTCAGTGAACAAGCATGAGCTAGCCATCGATAACTCGTTCAACAAATCAGACATGAAGGAGGAGAGATCAACTTCCTATTGTCCGCGAGGACAGTGAGGATCCTCTCATCTAGGACACTGCCGCATGACTCTTGGTCTTAATCGGGGTTTTTTATGTTAATCGTTAGGGAGCTGCTACACAACGCTATATCGATGGGAGGCTCATCCAACGGTACAGGTGTTTGAAAACCGGAACTTAAGTTTCAATAACTTTCGCATCTGAAACATGAAGTTTCAAAAAACGAGTATCATGTTCAAATCTTTTCAGCGAGTTTCACATTCGAAAAAAATTGTGACATCTTTTGGATATCAGGATTGAAACTTCATAAAAAATTGTGACATCTTTTGGATGTCAAGATTGAAACTTCATAAGACTTGTGATGAAAATAAATAAAACTTGATGAAACATGATGTCACTGCTAAACACTTGTCTTATACAAAAAAGATAAAACTCCATAAGACTTGGAATGAAACTTCATGAAACATATATGAATTAGTTCTATCAGTTATTTTGGGATTAAAACTTCATGAAACTATATGAAACTTGATGAAACACGATGAAACTTGAGATGAAACTTCATGAGACTTGAGATGAAACTTCATAAGAATTTGGATGAAATTTCATAAAACTTAATGAAACTATATGAAACTTGATGAAACTTCGTGAAACTTTATGAGACTTGGGATGAAACTTCATGAGACTTGTGATGAAACACGATGAAACTTCGTAAAACTTAATAAAAATTCATGAGACTTGGGATTACACTTCATGAAACTTAATAAAACTGCATCTCCACTAGCCAGCCATGAGGCTGTCACACAACTTCATGAGACTTAGGATGAAACTTAATAAAATTATATGAAACTTGATTAAACATGATAAAACTTAATGAAAGTCATTACAAAAATTGAAAAGATAAATTGTAAAATTTCAAGTTCCAAACACACATATGTCATGGGATCTGACCTCTTAGAGCACAACGCGACGAGCGCTACTCACAGCAAGATGACGGTCGCGCGCTGCCTCGACACGCCCGATCGCGGGGGTGTGCTTTAAGACAGCGGTGTCGTCGTGAGTGTAGGTGAGGCGGATTCCGACGTTTGGCTGAGGCTGCAACGGGCTCTTCTTCATGCCCACATTGTACGCCGCCTCACCCGTAGCCGCAACCAACATGACTCCTTGCATCCAACCTGCAAGCACAGCATCACCAACAAAAAATAAGATTCCTCCTTTTGATTTTTCCCGTAAGCAAAAACCCAAGAATCACCAACCTACGCCTCTGTACACAATCCTCACGAGCTTAAAAATTCGAGTTCTGTCTTTGAAAAGCATCTAGGCCCCTAAAAATATGTTTTGGTAATTTATGATAATATGTGAAAATGGGACTTATTGGTTTGTTGAGTTTTACAAGGACTAGTCCCATTGGAAAATATGATCTTGAAGATGCATGCTAAAAGTTCTATGAAGATCAAGTCTGACTCAAGGATAAGGTACAAGTGGTTTGAAATTATTTTCTTTACCGGTCTTAGGAGAAATAGATGGAAGACCGGATTATAGGTTAAATGTCGTACTATTAAGAGGATCATGTCCTGTAGCTTGAAGGCATGTCTTGTGCTTTATGGATCAATTTAGGATCATGCATGCATAAGGATTCTCTCTCAAAATCAAATTGTGCAATCGTCAGACAATCGTAGTACCGCGTTATGCATGCGCTACTACCGCACTCCGGTTGTTCCGGCCGTCGATTGTATGTATTTTTACAGAGAGTCTCTTTTCTGGTTTTGGTGCCAAAACCTAAGCGCGTAGTACCGCCGATGTTCATGCGGTATGACCGATATACGGTAGTACCGCAGTGTTAAGCGGAACTACCGCATGCCGGTTATTCGAATGAGAAGCGATATGTTTTTTCCAGTGCACCCTTTTCTCTCTTTGGAAACGGTAGTACGCACTCACCTTGCGGTATGACCGCTCTGCGTAGTACCTCGTCCGATTGGCGGTAGTACCGCTCGCGAATAAAACGGCTATGTCGAGTCATTTAATGCGTCATTATAGCCGTTGCTGTAGTGGTTGGAGAAGTGCGGTAGTACCGCCCCTTGCATGGCGGTAGTACCGCATATGGCTGAAAAATAGGTTTTTCTTCTCCAACGGCTCTAATTGTTGTTGGGGGGTATAAATACTTCCCCACCTGCTCAAGGACAGGGTGCTAGACCACATTTAACATCTTTAGAGCCTTGTGCATTCATTCAACTCCTCAAACTCATTTTGTTCACTCTTTGAGAGGTTGTTGAGCTCATTCAAAGTGCATTCATCATTCTAGTTGATCCTATTGCACTTGAGTGTCGTCAAGCGAAGGTCTTGGTTTGTTACTCTTGGAGTTTTGCCGAACTCCTAGACGGCTTGGCGGTGATTGCACGGTGATCTCTTCAAGAAGATTGTGAAGAGGCCCGGTGCCCATATTGTGAGTGGTTTGGTGTTCACCATCTCCGGAGTGGAGGAAGAACAACCAATAGTGATCGAGGAAAGGCTTAATTGGTGGAGCCGGCTTGATTGGTTCAAGCTCCCTCAACGTGGACTAGTGAAGACCGGCAAGTCTTCGATACCACGGGAAAACATCGTTGTCTCTTTGTGGTTATTCCTAGTCTTTACTCTTCTGCATTTATGTGAGGACCCGGAATATTTAACTAGTAACACTTAACCTCCAATTGGTTCTAGCGTTACTAATTAAACATTCTAAGCCTCGATGGACATATGCTTCCCAGAATTGCAGCATATGTACATCATCACAAAATTACACATCAATTCCATACACATACATCACTAAGTTCAACAATGACATACATAAAGTAAGGTTATTACAAAGAGAGCCGACCGCCAAATAGATCAATATACAAGAATGACAATGAAGCAAAAGCGCCATAAGATGGCTAGAACAAAAGTCGCACGTTAGCCAACATAACCCACAAGGCAACCGACCGGGCCGCCAAGCTAGTCGCCCCGCAAGCTACCACAACACAGCTCACAAAAGTGAGGCCCCTCAGGCTCACCTTCTTCCTCTGCAACAAAACAATTAAGCATAGCATCTGAGTACAAAGATTGTCTTTGTACCCGCAAGATCGACGTGTGGAATAGCGACCTATTCATAAACTACATGCAAGCTTATTTAGGTGGAGGTTGTATGTCTCATTTGCATGAAGCCAACTTTATTTGCAATAATGTAATATATTTCAAAAGCAAGTTTGCAAATCTGTTTTGTTATCAAAGTAATGTAAGTAAAGATACATACAAGTAACCACAGAAGTGACTATCCCAATAGCCACCACAACATAGCACGAATCCCGATTCGCACCACCCATCAAGTTTTAATTTAAAAGGTTGTAGTCTAACTCTTGAAAGACCTCCCCAAGCGTGTCCATAACCTAGGACGAGGCTATTCGAATAGTTTTAACCTCTAGGGTGTACCAATGTACCCACACTTGGATCGCCTTTAAGCCAAAAGCACACTTCCGTAGGTATGCCGCACGCGCTAAGTCCTACGAGGCGCTTTCAATATTGTGTATTAACTACGAGCCGCTCGTATGGGTAGAAACACCATACGCTTACATTGCAGTCGAAAGACAACAAATCCCATCCCGGGTGAAGTCTTTCGGACACTACAATGCTCCCAACACCATCCCTCCTGCGACCTCCTGCGACCGAGCCAATACACGCCAAAGTACTAAGTCAAGAGAGGTCCCATACCCTCTAGTGTGGTTAGCACGCTAAAATGCTTGGTTTAGTGTAACAAGATGTTCGGTCCTTGTTGACTTAGGCACCATTCCGATACACCCGAGAATCACACCAACATACCATTGTGCCCAAGTCTAAATCATTTTGCTTTTAGTTTTAGTTTTCACAAGTAGACATGGCACAAGGTGGAAATCATAAATCATAATAAGTTTTGTGTGATCAAGGTTATCGACAAGTCGATAACAGCCCATTTCTACCAAGCTAAGCATGACTAAGCAATTAATTCGCACTACTAAGTGACAAGAGCCCTCCACGGACTCTAAATCACAGCAAGTAAC
Source organism: Ampelocalamus luodianensis (assembly GCA_036346255.1). Classification (NCBI taxonomy): domain Eukaryota; kingdom Viridiplantae; phylum Streptophyta; class Magnoliopsida; order Poales; family Poaceae; genus Ampelocalamus; species Ampelocalamus luodianensis. The sequence continues at coordinate 24,867,972 of CM070621.1, forward strand.
CTAGGCTCATGGTAGTAGAGGATAATCATTTGCTAGGGAAATGCATCTACTAGGCCAACTATTAAAACAAAGTAGCAATGCATACATAGAATTTGTAATCAACATAAATACTTAAAATACTGGGATTAACATGATCAAACTGCTTGCCTTCTTGCTGTTGCTCAATTGGTTGCGGAGGATCGTTCTCGGGATTACCGCAAATGTCGAATCCTAAGCGAAAGGCAAAAAGGAACCAAGAACAACCAATAAGACGAGCCACAATAAACAAAAGAGCAAGCAAAACTTAACCAAATGCGACGAAATTAACACATAAGGTAGAATACGAATATACCTAGACATCGAAACTGGAAAAACCTAATTTGGATTTGTGGTGCAAAAGATAATGCATAAAGATACATTTTCGGCCATAATTAGCACTGTAGCAAAAATATTTTCTAGAGAGATTTTGAAGCTGAAATTTTTATGGTAGCTACCTACTGGTATAGAGGTAACCCATATAAAATTTCAGGTCATTTGGAGTTAAAGTGATTTAGTTATGATTTTTCTAAGATGCAAAATTGGCATAATGCACTTTCCAGGAGCATAAATATGTTCAAAACTAATTTTACAGAGAAGTATACCAACAGAGGGGTTTTCTAGAATTTATCATACATATTTTGCATTTACAGAGAATTACTTGTGCATTTTATAAGTCTTCCAGAATTTTCTAAATGCTGAAAATAGGTACTAAATCATTAATCAAGATTTTTGTTACAATCTTGGACCTACCATCATTTTTATATTAACCTTGGGTTGATAACAAATTTATCAAAGTTGGAATCATTCATTTTGGACATACACAGAGCAAGATATGCATTTTCTAAAGTTTTATTCATTTTCTGGAATATTCAAAATGACAGAAATCGAGTTATTCCTAGTTATACAATTTTCTTCATCGAACATGCTTAAATCCATTTTTATAATGAGCTAAAGTGATAACATAATTTATTACAGTTGGAATTAACTAAAAAGCAGTTAAAATGAATTAGTTACGAGTTTCTAAAGTTTTTATATCATTTTCAGTTGATAAACAATTGCTTACCGAAATACGTAATAATCCAATAAAAGGAAATGACGCGGACAACCCCACAACCCTTGATCTAACATCCTACGCCACGCCACGAAAATAGCGCACGCGTACAACTCAATGAAACCCACCGTTGGATCAAGATCCAACGGTTCACACGAGTGTATGCAACCGGACGATGCGGTTGCCCTTGCATCTCTAGGGTTTAACTCCTCCATCTCTCAAGGTAAAACATCCTTAAATCCTCGTTTTACCGCTTGATTCAAACCTAGGTCACTTTCTAGTTGATTTGAAATGCGGATGTTTTGTGTGATTCTAGTTGGGCAAAATAGCAAGATTGATGTTTAATGATGTTAGTACATCTATTTCTTGGATTCAAACCAAAAGAAACATCAATTTTGGTTAGATTCATCGCTCTAGGTCGCAGATCTGTCAGAAAGTGTATACATCACAAGCTTCATACGCGCGAATTACCGGGAACGTGTAATACCGGCAGCACAATGGCGGTATTATCGCACTCCTGCACTACCGGCCGAGGAATCATGGTACTACCGATTTTACTGATGCAATGTAAAATCATTCAAATTCAAATTAACTCCATTGCTTGATCTTTTGAACTTCTTGTAACCTATCCTCTCTTTGTAAAGATGCCGAGGACAAGATCGGGAACTCGCCAAGGGCAATCTTCCTCTCTACCTTCCGCTGACCCTTTGGATGATCCATCGTGCAAAGGAAAAGGGCTCGCAATGATGGCTCTAAAGTGAGGAAGGATCTCTTCCTCATGAGTCAGCTCCGATTCCAGCCCGACACGTAAGAAGAAACCTGTGCTCAATCGATGAAGAGATGGAAGATCCGTAAGAACCTCAAATTGATCTCGTGCTCATATCACCGATGATTATGCAATCTTGAGACACAAAGATCAATATCTTCCGCCTCCAACTCAATCAATCCTGCATTCCACACCAAGTTCCAGAGCAAGTCTATGAGCAGATTTATGATCATCACAGAAGTTTGCGGATCATAAATGCATAAAGTGGTTACACATAAACTCCTAGAAAAATATGATGGAGTGTATCGTCTTTTCAAAGAAGTTGGTCTTCATGACTTTGTGGCCCTCGTAAATGACTATGATGAAGAAATCATAAGACAATTCTATGCTACTTTGTATGTATCTCCGACTTTAAGAAAATGAAGTGGATGACAGCTACACGGTATGTGGAGTGCACTAAGGGTGATTTTGAGCGTGTACGCGAGGATGCACTGAAATTGGGATAAGCTTTTGACTGCATCAGCTCTACTTGTTCTCGCCGACAGTTCTATGATCAATGTCGTACACCTGTGGAAAATTCATGGCTTGCTACCTATTCCCGCTTGATTAATAGGATTATTAATCACACTTTTCTTCCCAAGAGTGGTAATTTTGATGTCGTCGAGGACATGTTTGGAATATCATTGATAATATTATGCATGGGAGAAAGTTTGATGTTGTGGATGTCATCATCAGAGAGATTGTCTCTTCTAAGAATGACAGGGTAAAGCGGATTTATCATGCTCCTTACATCATGGCCCTAATTCTTAGTAAGATTGAATATCAGGGTGGTTTGGGATCACCCCATAAGTTTTACAAACCCAGAGAAAATCCCCCCATTCGATTTCAGGCACAGCAGGCACAACAAGAAGAAATTTCCCCAGAGGAGGCAGCTTCAAAAGGCTCTCACAGTCAAGCTACTCTTGCTCAGATTCTTACCACTCAGACTCTCATTCTTAATAATCTAATGCAGTTGAAAGTCTCTCAGCAGGAGATGAGGACAGTTCTTATAGATTTTCAGAGTGAGACTAACAACAGACTTACCGTCCTGACAGAGACAGTTGACTCTATGGAACAGCGTCTTCCACCTCTTCCACGTCCTTCGTCTCCAATACGGTTCACGCGTCGTGCCGCCTCATCGCTTCCCCGCCTCCACTCCAGCGGCCACAGCGCCCGCTCAGATCCCGCGCTTTTTCCCCTGGGCCCTCCAAACAAATGCTTCAGCTCCCGCTCTCGTGATCCACCGCTTGATGTTTGTTTTTGTACTTTGATGCCAAAGGGGAGAAGTAGAAAGTAGCTTTAAGGATTATGGGTGTCGACTTTATAGTCTTTTGATGTTTTATTATTTGCCTCTAATGACTTCATCCTAATATTACCTTGTTCAAAACTTGTTGGTTGTCTTAATTATCAAATGTGATATTATCTCTACCAAATTTCTTATATGACAATTCCTTATCATTGCAAGTTGTTTCTCGGTTCCAACAAGTTAAAAGAAACTCTACCAAAATTTTGTCATAATTCTCTTCATGTGCTCTCAAAATGTTCTATTTATTTCATGCACATGTTTAGGGGCTTTGTGTTAAGTCATCAAAAGAATATACACTTGTTTCACAATCTTGGATATATTCAAAACCTCTTCTCACACATTAACTAGGTTGTCATCAATTACCAAAAAGGGGAGATTGAAAAGCATCTAGGCCCCTAAAAATATGTTTTGGTAATTTATGATAATATGTGAAAATGGGACTTATTGGTTTGTTGAGTTTTACAAGGACTAGTCCCATTGGAAAATATGATCTTGAAGATGCATGCTAAAAGTTCTATGAAGATCAAGCACACTCAAGGATAAGGTACAAGTGGTTTCAAATTATTTTTTTACCTGTCTTAGGAGAAATAGATGGAAGACCGAATTATAGGTTAAATGCCGACTATTAAGAGGGATCATGTCCTGTAGCTTGAAGGCATGTCTTGTGCTTTATGGATCAATTTAGGATCATGCATGCATAAGGATTCTCTCAAAATCAAATTGTGCACTCGTCAGACAATCGGTAGTACCGCGTTGTAACAGGCGCTTACTACCGCACTCCGCTTGTTCCGGCCGCCGATTGGCGGTATGTTTTTTTACAGAGTCTCTTTCTCGGTTTCTGTGCCAAACCTAAGCGCGTAGTACCGCCAGTGTTCATGCGGTATGACCGATATACGGTAGTACCGCTAGTGTTAAGCGAACTACCGCATGCCTGCTATTCGAATGAGAAGCTGTATGTTTTTTCCAGAGTGCACCCTTTTTCTCTTTGAAACGGTAGTATCAAGACTCACCTTGCGGTATGATCGCTCACGCGAGTACCGCTGCGTCTAGGCGGTAGTACCGCTCGCAGCGATAAAACGGCTATGTCGTCATTTAATGCGCTCATATAGCCGTTGTTGTAGTGGTTGGAGAAGTGCGGTAGTACCGCTTCCTTGCATGGCGGTAGTACCGCATATGGTGAAAAATAGGTTTTTCTTCTCCAACGGCTCTAATTGTTGTTGGGGTATAAATACTTCCCACCGCCAAGGACAGGTGCTAGACCACATTTAACATCTTTAGAGCCTTGTGCATTCATTCAACTCTCAAACTCATTTTGTTCACTCTTTGAGAGGTTGTTGAGCTCATTCAAAGTGCATTCATCATTCTAGTTGATCCTATTGCACTTGAGTGTCGCTGCGAAGGTTTTGGTTTGTTACTCTGGAGTTTTGCCGAACTCCTAGACGGCTTAAGGTGATTGCACGGTGATCTCTTCAAGAAGATTGTGAAGAGGCCCGTGCCCATATTGTGAGTGGTTTGGTGTTCACCATCTCCGGAGTGGAGGAAGAACAACCAATAGTGATCGAGAAAGGCTTAATTGGTGGAGCCGGCTTGATTGGTTCAAGCTCCTCAACGTGACTAGTGAAGACCTGCAAGTCTTCGATACCACGAAAACATCGTTGTCTCTTTGTGGTTATTCCTAGTCTTTACTCTTCGCATTTATATTTCTAGCTTGATCTTTTTGCTTGTATTGCTTAGCTAGGATTATAACTTGTTTAGATTAAATTGTTAATTAGTTTAACTCACACATTTGTGAAAAAGTTCAGCGAGATCAAGAAGTTTACTGGTGAGAGTGTACCACTTCGGGCGCCAGTGATGATCTCCACAACATTTGCTCTGTTCACCTCTCCAATTTCACTGAGGAATCATGCCCTGTTAACTCCATGGAGGTGCAGAGAGAGATAGTGAGAGAAGGAGGAAGAGGATGGGGAATAGAGGAGGAAATGGTTGGTTTGTATGAGGGGTGGATTGGAGGGGAGGTGCATACGGGGGAGGTGGGGTGTGGTCTGATCATATGTATAGGTTGTTTGATTTTGCTAGATCAGACGGTAGTGCTCTATCCCATTGGATGGGCTTCCAATGCTACATCATTTTTTAGCTTTTCCCTAATCGTTATTATCTTGCAAAAAGAAGTTTGCAAGATAATGTTGCTCTCTGCGAATTGCGAAAGAATTAATAAATACCATAAGCTTATAATACTTCTTTTATATTCAATGTTGGCTATTAATTTCCCCAGTTTAATTTGTGTTTCCACTATGTATTTCATTTTCCAGACCTATGGGTGACGAAGACGTCATTGTGAAGATAATGTTCTGCGGTATTTGCCACTCTGACCTCTCTACCATCAAGAACAAGTGGAGCAACGCGAAGTATCCTATAGTCCCAGGGTGAGTGCGCGTGCAAACTCGAACATAACCACACCTCGACATACAGCAATTGTAACGAAAAAGAATGGAAGTTTGTAGCATAATTCACAGTGATAGATCATTTTATTTCAGGCACGAGATGGTGGGGTCGTCGCCGAGGTCGGATCGAGCGTGACGAGGTTCAACGCCGGAGACAAGGTCAGCGTGGGGTACATCGCCAGCACCTGCTACTATGTTTCACTAGCCTTCACTGCCTTCTTTAGAGGAAGCTATTGCAACAATTGCACAAGAGGAGACTAGATTGAAGGTGTTGTTTAGTTCCAAAGCATCAGAGCCACCAATACATCCTGCTTTTGCAATAGTTGAAACTAGGGAGTGTTTCAACTATGATGAGAAGGGGCACTTGATTCGCGATTGGCATGCCCCACGCAAGCCTAATCATGGAAGGGGAAGAGGTAGTGACAGAGGTGGACCATGGGGAGGAGGTAGAGGCCGTGGATATAGGAATGGTCATAGAGCTAATGTGGCGACAACTACTGGTGATAATGTTGCTAGCCTTGCTTACTCAAACTATCATTCGAACTTGATACTAGATTCAGTTGCATCTCGACATGTCATGGGTATGTCTAGTGAATTTAAATCATATATACCATACACATATACTCACAGTGAAACAATCCAAACTGTTGATAGAACATCTTGCCCCATCAGAGGTGTTGGTACAGTACAATGCACTCCTTCCATCACATTATCATCAGTTTTATATGTTCCCTCCTTTCCGATGATTTTAGGTTTAATAAGTGCTTTAGTTGATTATATGGACTGTCAAGTTTTCATTGATCGTGATAATTGTTTAATTTAGGAGAGACGAACAGGGAAGAGACTTGGGATTGGGGTCAGGTGTGATGGACTCTGTACTTAGATTGAAGGGGAACAAGTGAAGTAGTGTGTCTTGTATTGACAGCTATTGCAAGTAAGGAGGAGGCTAAGGTAATACTTTTGCACTGTCAGTTGGGACATATATCTTTTAAGACTATGAGCCAAATATTTCTTAATGAAATAAGTAAGGTGGATAAATGTAAATTAGTATGTGATGCATGCAAGTTTGGAAAACATACGAGGACATCATATGTGAGCAGGGGACTTCAAAGTGTATCACCCTTTATATTAGTTCAGTCTGATGTGTGGACCTCTCCTGTTATTTCTATGAGTGGAATGAAGTACTTTGTTACTTTCATTGATTGCTATTCTTGTACGACTTGGGTATATTTCATGAAACATAAAAATGAGGTGCTAAAATACTTTCAAGACTTCTATGCTTACGTTAGAGACCGATTCAACACTCGTGTTCAAATTATCAGAACTAATAATGGGACATAGTATGTGAACAATGAATTTGGTAGTTTCCTCTCAACAGAAGGAATACTACATCAAACTTCTTGTCCTAATACACCTCCTCAAAATGGAGTGGTTGAAAGAAAGAATCGCCATCTCTTGGAGGTAGCTCGTTCATTTATGTATACAATGAATGTGCCAAGATTCTTGTGGAATGAAGCAATTATGACTGCTATATATCTTATTAATCGCATGACATCACGTGTACTTGGGATGAAAACTCCTTATGAAATGGTAGTTGAGAAGAATGAATTTATTATTCCCCCAAAGGTATTCCCCCAGAGATCACAGGCCTTCAGTGAGAAAACTAGATCCTCAAGCTATCAAGTGCATCTATATAGGCTATTCACCTGGACAAATGGCGTACAAATGTTGGAGTCCATTTGAAAGGCACACATTTGTGAGCATGGATGTGACCTTCAGAGAATCTACCCCATTTTATGGAGAGAAGGCAGATCTGAGTACCTTATTTACTGTTCTTCACCCCACTGATGTATGTGATGATGGTCAAGAGGAGGATGAGACGCCAGACACCAAAGAGGAACCAAAGAAGGTGGTGATCGGTTCGATCCCATGTCCTGTGAGTAAATCCACATCTGAGCAAAAATGGAGAAGACCGAACGAAGAAGAAAATCTACAAGTTTACACAAGAAGAAAGTTAAGAAATTCATTGGTGCAACCAATGGAGCAGCAATGGTCTCAAGTTGTTGTTGAGGTGGAAGATCAGTCATCTGACTCTTTAAACCCTGTGCAGGTGTCCTCTGATACAGGGGGAGAAGAGTCTGAAATAAGGGGAAAGGAATCTGACTTGCCTATTGCTATGAGAAAAGGAAAGAGAAGCTCCACAGGAAAACCTCCATCAAGATATGGCTTTGAAGATATCACTACCAAGGATGATAATGAGAACGACATAGCTAACTATGTCTCATATGTGTCTCTATCTCCTACCTACAAGGCCTTTGTTGCATCATTACAATCAGCTGTGATTCCAAAGGATTGGAGAGAAGCAAAACAGGATCCAAAGTGGTACAAGGCCATGTTGGAGGAGTTAGCGGCTCTTGAGAAAAACAAAACCTAGGATCTTGTACCTTTCCCCATAGGGAAGAAGGTGGTTTGCTGTAAGTGAGTGTACACTGTGAAGCAAAATCCTGATGGGAAGGTAGAGAGGTACAAGGCGAGGCTTGTGGCAAAGGGGTACAACCAAACATATGTAATTAACTATGATGAAACCTTTGCACCGGTGGCAAAGATGAGCACAATGAGGACATTAATATCTTGTGCAGCTAACTTTGATTGGCCATTATATCAACTAGATGTTAAGAATGCATTTCTGCATAGAGACCTTCAGGAGGAAGTATATATGGAAACTCCACTTAGGTTTGCCACCTCACAAACTAAGAAAAAAAATGTTGACATTAAAGAAATCTTTGTATGGTCTTAAGTAGTCACCAAGGGTGTGGTTTGATCGATTCAGGCATGCAATGTGTGGTTTAAGGTATAGACAATGTAATGGAGATCATACAGTGTTCTATCGTCATTCTGAAAGTCATATCACTATTCCTGTTGTATATGTGGATGATATGATTATTACAGGGGATGATACTCGAGAAATAGCTTGATTGAAGAAGAATCTAAGCAAGGAGTTTGAAGTTAAGGATCTATGCCAACTCATATATTTCTTGGGCATTGAGGTTGCAAGATCCCCTAAGGGGATAGTTCTTTCACAGTAAAAATATGTATTAGATCTACTTAATGACATAGGTATGCTTGGATGTCACTCAGCTTCAACTCCTATTGAACTGAACCACAAGCTATGTGCTCAGTCAGGAGATCCAGTGGATAAAGAGAGATATCAAAGGCTTGTGGGACGGTTGATTTATCTATGTCACGCTAGGCTAGATATAGCCTACGCTGTGAGTGTGATAAGCCACTACATGCATGATCCCAGAAGTGGTCATCTGGAAGCTGCACTTAGAATCCTGAGATACTTGAAGGGAAGCCCAGGAAAGGGGTTATGGTTCAAGAAGAATGGACACCTACATGTGGAAGGATACTGTGATTCAGATTGGGCTAGTTGTCCTGATGACAGGAGGTCAACTTCAGGCTATTGTGTGTTTATAGGTGGTAATTTAGTGTCATGGAGTAAGAAACAATTGGTGGTATCTCGTTCTACTGCTAAAGCAGAATACAGGGCAATGTCAGTAAGCTTGAGCAAGATGTTATGGATGAGAAATCTTCTATCTGAGTTGAAGTTGCTGAAGGATACTCCCATGGAGTTATGGTGCGATAACAAGTCAACGATAAACATATTTCGAACAAAACATGTTGAGATAGATCGCTTCTTTATCAAAGAGAGATTGGATGAAAGAGCACTAAAGTTGGGCTTTGTAATGTCACGAGAACAAGTAGATGATTGCCTAACAAAAGGTTTAGGTGTTAGAGAGTGTATATCAACACATAACAAGATGAGAATGATAGATATCTATCACACATCTTGAGTGGGGGTGTTGGGTGGTGTCGGCCCATTAGGGCTATGTACACTTATATGTATACTATGAGTGAGAGAGAGAGAATGAATATGGATCAAAAAAATTCCCCATCCACTGAAAACCTACATGAACCATGGATGGAATCATTGACACGGTTTCAGCAGTGCACAATCTGACGCCACTCATCATGCTGCTGAGGAGTCATGGGCCATGGCAAGCTCATCCCGGTCGGTTCACCCAGCAAGCCCATGCAACTAGTAGCACTGTACCCTTTACAGTCAGGTACGTACGTATATGTTCTTGGGGGCATATCCATCAATATTCAGGTTACGAGCATGTCTAGAGAATTCTCAAGAATGGACTTGCAGTAGGAGAGGAGCGGCGTAGGAGACATATTAAAGCCGGTGCCTGGCGGCCTATGGACGGGAAGAGACTGCTCTTCACCGGTTTTGGCGATGCTCGTATTCTCAGGCCATCTGGAAGCTGATTTTTGAATTGAAGGGTTTCAAATTGCATGCACCACAAGAAAGAACAATGGAGGAGAAATATATGGCTGATTGGATGCTGGACTGGAATGGATTGACAAGCTATGAAATATGGTGCACAAGGAATGATGCGAGGGCATCTACGCTCGTGGAAGAACCAATGACAATTGCCAATCCTGTTCTCAGACTAGTGGAGGAATGGGATGAACTCAGACAAACAACACCATCGTCCCTGCCTAAACAGAGGGATCACTGGACCCCTCCTCAGATCACTGGACCCCTCCTACGGGCTGGAGTAAAGCTAATGTGGATGGAGCTTTCAAGTTGGCGAAGAGAAATGGAGGCATCGGCGTGGTTCTGAGGGACCACCATGGATGGTTCCAAGCTGGAGCATGCCATTTTTTGGCCACTGTTGCTGATCCAAAGTTATCGAAAATATTAGCATGCAAAAGGGCGGTGGAGCTGGCAATGGAGATGGGACTTAGCAGGCTTTTAGTGGAGACGGATAATGTGGGCGTGAGCAAGAAGCTGTAGAGTGAAGGCTGGGATCGTTCGTTGTATGCCCTATCATCGAAGAGATCAAAAGCATGTTGTGTCAATTTGAAACGCATCGGGTACTGTCGTTTGTTGCGCTGCAAATGAAGCGGATCACGCTTTATCGAAGACTAGCTGTAGGGATCGTTTAGGTAGCACCTGGTTTATTGTTCCACCAGGTTTTCTTTCTTTCATTTTGGACTCAGATTGTAATGTTGGTCTATCTATGAATTAATATCAGCCGCCTTTTCCTTGCTAATATAAAAGGAGTTTACCATCACGCAATAGAACGATCGTCCCACCCAAAGTCCATAAAAAATCACTACGAACCATGCAGACTCCCTGTGCTGACTGTTGGGGCTGCTTCGTGGCCTCCATTGCCAAGAAAAAAAACAGAGAAAACGAATAGTACAGAACCGAGAAAATTGCTTTCTGCTAGATGATCTCAAGACTATGATTTGGCAACTACTCCCCATGATCTCCTCCTGAAATTAACTTATTTCTATCCGGCGTCCCACTTGCCAATCTCGTTCTCTCCTTCCCTCATCCAATCTCTTACTACTTACCACCAGTTGGCGCAGCTGCGCAGGTGCCACATGTTTAGTCGTTAGCGTAACTCGGTGGCCGACGTGGGCAGAGTGGTGGGCACTCGTGCAATGCAAGGCGGCGATGAGTCGTGCCACGGCGAGGTGACCTGAGGAGAAACAGAGGTGAGACTACAACCTGAGTTTTGCGATGAGGCAAGGGCGACACAACATGAAACTTGGGTGTGATAGATCGATAGTGACATGTCGTGCGACATCAGGTGGCCTGAGTCATCAGCTCAATGGCATGGCAGACGGTATGGGTGGGTAGGAGTGTGTACAGCACGGCACAGAGTGACCTGTGCAGCGGCAGCAGAGGCGATGATGCACACATAGCAAAGTCGCCTTCCTCGCCCACTCCAACAAGGAGTCACTTAACTGCTCTACTCTAAACCTGTGTAAGCCATACAAACATCTTTTAGTTGCATCATTTGATGTTTTTGTGTCTATGTGCATGCTTGCAGTACAGTCGTCAATCCTAAACTGGTAGTCCAGGATGTGGTCCGGCGCGTGGTGGCATTGCTCATGCCGGTCAATAGCGCTACATGTGGCCTAATGTATCCTTACATGCAAGGAGGAGGTCGACACTTGTCACTTGTGGATTGCGGCTAACAGATCCCAATCGTTGATGTGTTCTTTGTGCTCCAAGTACGTCCAATGCCCGTGCTTCCTTTTGGTTCTGGACGGTTGAGTCCAGGGTTAAATTGTTCTTTCTTTTGTCATTGCTCGGCTCTATTGAATTTTTGGTTAAAGATTGCCAACTTGGCATGATTGCATGTTGAAGTTGTGAACTGAAACCATGGTTAAGTTGCACAGACATTGGTTTTTCTGAAGTAGACATCTCTTTGTAGAAACATGATTGCATTGTACGTGTAGTGTATGTAATGATTTTATGGCACTATGTCTTGCTTACGGGCTTCTTATCGACCAAATTGTATACTCTTTCCATCAGAGACTAACATATGACTAGGCTTGGTCTGGTGCCACCGAAAAAAATTAGTTTCTCTTTTGCCATCTGGGCATCCGTGCACTACAAAATAGTGAACTGAGGCTTATTAGATATCAAGAGGACATGTACAATATTTTGTTAGCAAGGCATGACAACTTATTTTCAATTTTCAGGCATGCGGTTTACAAATTTATTCTATGCAAGATCAGTTTACTACAGGTAAGGTATGCTATTGATAATATGTTCTATGAAGCAAATTTAATCAACTATTCAGCAGGAGATAAGACTTTAATAGAATAACTCAGACCATTAATCTATTTATGGCATATGGGAAGTAACAATCTAATGCATAAGGTTTCAGTCTAAAGCAAAAGATAATAGATGCTCAGTAGGAGCTGGACCAAACTCGACAAGAGTTGAATCTATACCACTAATGCAACTCGTGCAGGAAAGCGACATCTTTACAAAGTTAAGGGATAACTAGGACTTGCTACATGTTTCCATACAACACAATATGGGCTTATCATTGCTGTCATTCAGGACAAACGAATATCCACTTAGTGATGTTAAACATGTTCTACACAATTTATGCAATTTTCTATATGTTTACAGCTGGTAAAACAATTTAAATGCATGAAACGAGTGAAAAATAGTAAAGATTAATTTTATCTATTCAGAAGATAATTTTTTACATTTCCCATAATTTTCTTGGTATTTTTAGGATTTTTCTGATAATTTTTAAGGCCTGGGAGCATTTTTTTAGAATTATTGTCCATTAATTAATTTTCCAAACACACAATGCCAGGGAAAAATAAAGCACAAAAATATTATGCTTCCAATGTGTACTAGGTCTAAGGTTTCACAATTTATGAAAGCTCACATACCTTAGAAATTTAGTTTCTAGGATTAATATAACGTTATTGCATAAAAATAAATATTAAAACAAATAACCATAAGCCAAGAGTCTAGATTATAAAATAACCATAGAACATACTGATTCGTCGTAAAAATCGAATTCCCAAAGAGTTATTCTGCAAGAATATATAAAAAAAACTAAAATTCGTTGTAATTGCTCAATAGTCTAGGGTTTTTTTGCAAATTTTCCTTAACAGCAAAAATATCCTCATAATTTTCAGAATTTTGAGGGATTTTTTGTAAATTTTTTGTTCGGAATTTCTTTCTCTTTCTCTCTTTTCTCCCATTTTTTCGGGCTAGTGGGCCGACTGGCCCACTAGACCAAACTGACCTGTTATCAAAGGGGTGGGGGGTTTTATTAGGGTTTCCCCTGCCCGTGTTCATAAAGCAGCGGAGTGGCACGGCGACGACGGTCGGCTGACAGCGCAGGGCATCCGTATGTCGCCTTCGCGCATCCTCCGCGCTGCTGCTCCGTCGGCCACACCGTCGCAGCACCCGCGTCGCCGCTCCTCTAACCGCGTCGCCACGCTGTGTGCGTGGAGGCGCGCGGCCATCGGGGCCGGCGAGGCAGCGCACAATGCATGGAGAAGGCGCGCGGCCGTCGGGGCCGTCTTCGGACCGAGCGAATTTTTTTTCTGCTCGAACAGTAACGAACAATGCATATTCGATCTAATATGCCGATTAGCAGTAATCATAAATACCAATTAAACAGATCTAGAACCCTAATTAGCAATTAACTGGTCCAATTGGGTTCGAGCAAAATTAATCTACCAGATTAATTCATAGCGAAATTAGAGATTGAAAGATGGAATCCTGACGATATACCGATTCGACTATGTAGAGTGATTCTTGTTGATATAGTCATCGTAGGAAGACAATCAATCAAATCACCAATGAGAGACAATCAACAGATAGACAACTAATGGAAACACAATATGGAGGAACATCTTTACTCATTCATCAATCACTTTCTGTGTATAGAGGTCCTATTTATAGACTAAAACCCACCAGAAACAGTTTTGGTATTATGCCTATCAACCCTTGATCCACGGTTTCTTAACAAAGATAACCGGAGTCCCTAACTAGGGATGGAAAATGGTAAAGGATAATCCGTTTTATGCGATATTCGTATTCGAGAAAACACACAAGGTGGTAAGTAAAATCCGGATTCAAATAGAAATCGAGTACTATCCGGGGAAAATGGATATTATCCGTGTCCGCATTCGGTGTTATTCGTATCCGGTCACTATCCGTATTCGGTGTTATTTATATCCGGTAAAAAACGAATATGAATACTATCCTTTTTTTTCAAATACGAATACTATCTATTTTTTTCGAATACGAATACTATCCGTTTTTTTCTCAGAGCTTTTCTGTTTCGATGGGGTCTTGATTTGGTGCCGAATCTGTGACTATTGGGTGTTGCTACGACTCGTGTAGATAGTAGACTGTAGACGTGTAGTCATGTTACATAAATTTATCGCAAAAGTTGTAGAATATTCGCATTCGACCGAATTGAGTACATATTCGATTCGAATTTGTATTCGTTACGACATTCGATTTGTATTCGTATTAAAAAATATTTGAATTCATATTTATATTTATTTTAAAAATATATATTTGTATTCATATTTGAGACTATTTTTCATCCTGGTCCCTAACGCCGCATGATGACATGAGCCAGCAAGCCAGGCCCAGTTGTTACGCCCCAGCTGCCACGAACGCGCGCCTCCCAGCACAGCCCATGCCCCAGCCAGGGCCCCGGCATCATGCCAAATCGCCGAACGGCTGCCTTCTTGGCCCATCCAACCAGCGCGCGCGCCTCCGTGCAGGCGTGCAGCACGGCGCGGGCCACCCAAGCAAAAGCAACCATACGCGCACTGAAACGCGCCGCACGCGCGGGCAGCCTGCCTGCTCTCCAGTCATCCCGGGCCACAAATCGATCCGCACGCCGGCACGCGCACCGCTCGGCGGCTCCACGCGCGCGCACTCCAGCCGCTGCACCGTAACACCGCTTGCGCTGCTGCGCGCGCGGGGCCGCACGCCGGCTCAGTCGATCTTTGTTTGACGCACGTTGTAATGTCGCGCGTTGCCAGGTGGGAAGATCGTGGCCGGGAGCATGATCGGTGGCATGGGGGACACCCAGGGAGATGATCGACTTCGCCGCTGAGCACAACATCGCCGCCGAAGTGGAGGTCATCGGCATAGAGGACGTGAACGCCGCGAAGGAGCGGCTGCAGAAAGGCGACGTGAGGTATAGGTTCGTGATCGACGTAGCGAGCACAACGGCTCGGGCTTATTAGAGGTCGCTGGGCTGTCTGGTGGTTTCCCATAAAAAGATATGATGAACTATGGAGTCGAGAACATAATAAATTTCGGCATCCATTGTTGTTGCTCCCTCTGCCATTGCTTGGCCAGTGGCCCGCCTGATGTAGATATGACTTGAACACAACTTTGGTAGTACTTTCTTGATGTGTCGTGACTCGGGGTGCTTTCCTCTGCTTCCCTTAATTTTTCCCATGCATGCTCTTACGGAGAAGCATAGTACTATTCACATTTTACAAATTACAAATCTGGTGGAAGTTGATTGAATGGCTCTGGTTACATGAATGAAAATCCCCCTTTCCGTCTAAAAGGTCGGGGAAGAACAGTGGTAGCTTGTGCCCATAACACGTGTACAGCAATCAAAGGTCAAAAGAAGGGCTGAAGATTAAAGCGACACAAGATCATATTCCTCCGGTGGTCTCACGAGGAAAGATAAGATATGGTAGCCCACTAGCCCCATGCACCCCATGGCCATGGTCCATGGTATGATTATGCTGCTGTATGAGGTATTATTTTTAGTGGTGGTAGTAGCAGCAGTATGCGGTACACTTGCTCAAAATGCAACAAAACGGCGAGGGATAGGACATCGACGGTTTACGTACATTTAGCAGAGACGTTTACATCCATCAATATTATTCTCGTCATCGTGACATGGAAAGAGTGGACTACACGAAAGATGAACCTGCCATGCAGATGAGATGGGCCACAAAGACAATTGTTTTCATAAAATCACAATAGGAAAAGAGCAGCCATTCCTAAGGCAAAAGCCAATCCGTTACAGACATTATTCAGAAAATCAGAGTACACGGAAGACACGAAAGGCACCCCAAAAACAGGCTATTAAAGACCTTGTCGACGCGAAGGAAACGAAATCGAAAGCCAACTTGACATCACGGTGGATGCACGCATACGTTACAGAAATTGAGCTGGAGTCTCGAGAGGGAGAGTTTAATCTCCCTAGTTTGGCTGCCACAGGAGCGTGGTCTCGGCGATCATGGAGGCCACTACGTAGGGGTCCATGTTGGACGCCGGCCTGCGGTCCTCGAAGTAGCCCTTGCCTTCCTTCTCCGTGTCGCGGCCGACGCGGATGGACGCCCCGCGGTTCGCCACGCCCTGCAAAGCAAGCGACAGACGCAGCAGAGTGAGCGGAAATGCAGGCATGAGTCACGCGAGTGGTCAGGTGATCAGACGGCCGTGACTGCACGGGTGGCGCCGCGCGTACGTACCCATTTGAATGTGTTGATGTCGGCAGTCTCGTGGCGGCCGGTGAGGCGGCGGTCGTTGCCTTCGCCGTAGGCGGCGATGTGCTCCTTGTGCCTCTTCCCGAGCTTCTCGATCGCCTTCTTGATCAGCTCGTAGCCGCCCGGCTCCCTCATGGACTTGGTGCTGCAAATGCATGGTTGCAACATTAGCCACTTGCTGGTCACAAAACTAGAACTAGTACTAGTACATTCTTTTACCTGAAGTTGGTGTGAGCACCAGCGCCATTCCAGTCACCCTGAATCGGCTTCGGATCGAGGGAGAGCACGACTCCGGCCGTCTCGGTGATCCTCTGGAATCAATCAACAACAAATAACTGAAGTTAGAGTTGATTCCAACGTACTAACCGAAAGCTACTGAGGAATCAAGAAGTAACACTGCAGAATAGAACCATATACTGCTCACAGTTGAACGGTATAGTTGTCTCAATTTCTTATTCCAATGCAAACTGAGAATATTAGGATACGAACCTCGAGAATGTAGCGGGCAACCCACACCTGGTCAGCAGCAGCGATTCCAACGGACGGGCCAACTTGGAACTCCCACTGTTGCCGTAGAATCCGGTTCAGAAATTATCACGCATCAGTCACTGTATTCATGTGCCATACTAGGAAGAGCCTGATAAGAGAGAACAACGGCTGCAACTAAGCAACTTGCAAAGATTGTACCTGACCAGGCATGACTTCCCCATTGATGCCACTGATGTTGATCCCGGCATAAAGGCAGGCCTTGTAGTGGGCGTCCACGATGTCGCGGCCGAACGCCTTATCGGCACCGGCGGCACAGTAGTATGGTCCCTGAAGAAATGCACAAAAATAAGGTCAGAAACCTACGACGGAATGTGGAAAATATATCAAGTATAACTATCATCTAACAGCTACTCCAACACATGGAAATAGTGTTGTTTCTTTTGAATTGAGTCAGTTGTCAAAAGTTCAAGAACAAGTTTAGTATTGCAAAAGTTTCACTAAGTCGACTAGTTCCTGAAATTTTCTTTTTGAATTAGAAGTGTAACCCTTATATTCAAAGTTTACCATCAATACATCACATAGCTTGTTCTATATAACTTGCAACAAATAAAAGTTAAAGCATATCATGATTTTTAAGAATAATTTTCTTGCCTGAGGACCAGGGTAGCCACCAACAGGCCAGCCAAGGGGCCAGCTCACATCCTTCTGAAGGAGAGTGTACTCCTGCTCAATACCGTACCTGTTTGGATTCAGAGATATGTCCTGGTCAGAACTGTAAACAGATAAGATAGAAAAGTAGATATAGAGGTGGAAACCTCCAAATTTGGTGGTCCTTCAATTATTTTCTGGTAGCTTTTCTTTTCATATTTGTTAAATTACATTCTATTCATGTGAACCAAAATGTTCTAAATTGTTAGATTACAGGAACTGGCAATTTACTTTTTGTTGGACATTATTCATGCTAGTACTTTTCATCTGATGCAAAGTACAACGTGGTACTAATCCAATACTAGTATTTCTTTTAGAATTAAAATGTTCCTACATGTTTATGTATGTTGGAAACAAGGACATTAAAACTTCAATTGAAACACTGCATGCAAATTACTTGGAATCTGGATGGAAGTATTCATACCATGGCACCTCAGCTGCAACATCAGGGTGGCTGAAGATCTTGGCAGCATTGTGCCTCTTGTTAGTGGGGATTGGCTCACCTTGTGGCGTGTAGCAGTCGCACATCACCTATAGGGAGTATTAAACAGAAAAAATTAGCAAACCAACGACTTAGCATAGCCACAATACTACTCCAAATACAGTAGACACGGGCTCTGCTTAAGCTGAAGCCTATGGTGTTTCAGTTTAAGTATCTATAAGCTATTTTGGTCAAATAGTTCTTATGACCTACTGTTTCTGATAAGCCAACTTATTTCTTTTTAAATAATAATAATAAGTTTATTTTTACGGTAAAATAATAATAAGTTGGATTTCTCTAAAGTTGAAGTTAGGAGCCTAGTCCTAGTAGGCCAACTTATGTTTCTTTTTTCTATACAAAAGAGCTAAGGCGCCTGATTTTTTGTTAGGAGTAAGTCAAATTCTGTCCATCAGATCAAGATCAACAGCTAAAAGCACACATATCTCCAAGCAGGCGACTAATAATTAGCAAAACCGTAAATATACCAAACAAGATTTTAACAAGGAAGGTTAAAAGCACCCATTTACTCCCACTTCTAATATACCACTTAAACGAATATATTATAGTTCTTTACCACTTTCAGTATACTTAAATACCAACTATAAGATACTTTAATGCGACTTGATTGAAAAAAATACATTGGAGCCATTTATTTTTGCTATATACATTTTTCATATATAAAAAGAAGTATATACACAAATTTTGTTATAAAAAGTGGGATTTAATGTAATTTTTCATGGAATTCACATTAGAGCATCTTATAATCATTATTGGGGTATGCTTAAATTGATAAAAATTAATTAATTATCATACGATCTAAGTAATATATAAGAAATGAGAGTACGTACTCTAGGGGTACCATACCATTTTTCTTTTCCTATATATATATATATATATATATATATATATATATATATATATATATATATATATAATACCATCTCATATAACTCATTTTTCTTTTCAAAGGACCACTTTGTCCCTTCTTTTCATCTTCCTTTTTTTCTTTGGGTCATCATATATCCATGTTGCATGAATTCGAAGTGAAACGTAGACTTAAAAGGAAGGGAGGAACTTACAAGGATGTTGTCGCCCCTCCTGAACGGGTCCTTGAAAATGGCTTGAGGGCTTCAGAGTTAAACAAAAAGGCATATAAGCAACAAGGAACAAAGTAATCTACAAGTGAAACCATTAGAAGAGGCGAGGATATCAAGATCATACTAAAGGATCACTTCGCTGTCCTCTCCGGGAGCCTGCCCGGTGCTGGAGCCGTCGTAGTTCCACTTCGGCAGCTGGCTCGCATCGGTGATGGGACCTTTCACCGTCTGCTCGGAGAAAGGAAAAATCAATCGAATGGTGAGAAATACTGTGCTAGTATCAGTATATTTTAGTTTCAGGTAAGAGCAAGAGCTTAATGAGTTCGGAAATATATGTTAGAGCTCAAAGTATGCAGTTACGCACCCTTGCTTTGCTCCTGATATCTATGCCGGATCCTCCAACCCTGAACAAAAAATGTAGTATTTAGTGATAAGAAAGATCATGCAGATTAAACTTGGTAGAAAAGGCATTTTAAAACTTGATAGAAAAACTCGAGTGGCAACAGAATTCAGAAAGCGAGTAGGAACTATGATCGATGAGCTATCAGGAGGGCCCTTTCAAAATGAACTATCAGGAGGCCAAAGATCATAGATGGGGAATGCAAGGAGAATAACTTTGCAAACACGATTTTACAACTTTGGCAGGAAGCACCACTGCACCAGCACTACCAGCGCGAGGGGAGGAAAAAAAACAAGATCAAAAACCGGTCAGAAACAGAGGAGGCGACCAACCAGATATACTCGACGATGATCTTGTCGGTACAGTCGCTGAGGTTGAGGTTAACGAGATCAGCGAGGCTGGCCATTGCTCACAAGCAAAGCAAGGAGAGACCCAACACAAAGAGATCGTAATGGGCAAGACGAAGTGGTGAGATATGCAGCACAAGATGCAGGGGATGAGGAGAAAGCCGTGAGAGGCGAGTGGTATTTGTACCGCTAAGTTGGCTATGGTGGCAAGTTTCCTTTCGCAACTGTCGATGGAGGCAGTACGGTAGTAGGGTAGGTATCATTTGATTTTTTTTTCTCCAGTTCTTTGATTAACTATATTGACAACTTAAAAAGATACTGCCCATCTTTTGTTTTGTATTGTTTTTTTAAATACTTCTGAGGCAAGAAACTGAAGTAATCATCTCGACTGAGAGGGGGTTACAGTATTTTCAGGGAAGAAAAGAACATATATAACACAGGTAACAAGGCCGTAGTGATAAGTTGACCGAGTAGCTTCAAGAGTCGAGATTGAAGGCAAAGAGGTCACGTTTAGACTTTAGAGCCTCTTGCAGTATTAGAACACGGTTAAAATAATCTGGTCATAATCCATTAGAATCAGCCGTGGTAACTAAGTTAGGGACGGGCATCCTCTAATATTGCTACAACACCATGATGGTGTGTAGGAGTTGTCGGATCAGAAAGCAGAGGATGATATCGTGTTTCACTGTAGCTAATACTGTTACATCAGCATTATTCATGAACGCTTCACGTTGATCCGATCCGTTCTTCTCGGATCGAACGACAGATGTGCCGAATGTTATAGTATTGTAGCGTTGTGACATTGACAATGCAATGTTAGAGGATGCTAATCCCTAAGTTGCATACTTGGATGGAATTTTACTCTCTTTTTTTAAACGGGTGACAAGAGCTTTGCCTATTCATTTCATTTGGAGAACATTTTACTCCTTCACTTTTATCTTATTATAGTTTTTTTAGTCTAATATTGACATGTCCGATTCATGCATTCATTGAGAGTTGTGCATGTGGGTGTAGCGTATTTCCAAAAGGGATGTCCTCCACTGAAAGAAGCAAAATATAAGGGACCAGTTTCCAAATAATGGGGTGAGGTTTTGGTTTGCATTGCTAGGTAAAGCTGACCATGCTAACTAAAATACAAAGCAACTATTCTGAATTTTTTACAGCGTTCATTTTCATAGGGTATCTTTGAAGTTAACATTCATTAATTTAACTAATTCAAAGTCAACAAGAGAAAATAAATGGAAAGAAGGACCGAAAGGCCGCCTTGATACTTATGTATAACAATAGAAAAGGCAGCATGCAATACAAGGCGCAATTTGTCTACATTCTGGCAGTGCTAGGCCTACTAATTTGAGTCATGCAATTTGTCTACCCAATGAATGGGCTACAGAAAAATTGTAACGCTTTTTCTCACTGTTCCGTTTTTCTGTTCATAGCAATACAGTAGGCATCATGTCGCCATCAGGCCTTCAATAGTAGGCATCATCAGCCAAGGAAAAATTATGAGACTGCCAACTGATCCATGGAGTTTGTAAAATATTGACCTCATCGTTACAACAAATTATCGATTGTCTCATCGCATTTCTACTTGTATTTGCATCGACTATGACCTTTGCTAAAACCGACAAAGGCCGTCGCTTACAAGAACAATGTATTCGCTGTATTTTGCCGTTATGCCGCATTCCTGAAGTTTCAAGGATGATTTGCCAGTTAAGTACAAGTTTTTTTTAACCTAAGAATACAGCACTGATTTGTTATTTGATGACATAATGGAAGTTAGTTTAAGTATAAGCAAGTAGAACTCTTGCATCAAGATTCCTAAAGCGGGGCCAGAGCATTATTGTTTTCACCTCCACCGATCTTATTTTGTTCCTTAATTTGTCCAACTTATTCAGCCAATCTGGACTCCTTGATTCTATAATGGTACCTGCAACTGCCAGGTTCTGAAGAAACAGCAAGCCAAGAGCTAAAGGCGGTATTTAAACATCTACTTGCGGGTATCGATCTCAAACGTCTTCCATTCACCGCATTAGTTGACTTTGCCTCTTAACATTGTTTGGCCTTCTTTTTTATCTCTCGTCCATTCCTTATAGGAAATTGACTTTGTATTGCATACAAGATCGTCACTTGATGTGCGACACATCTTTGACAAATTATTTGTGTCTTAAGCACGTTGGCCCCCTTTACATTGTGTTGGACCGAAATGACGACTAGAGAGGGGTGAATAGGAGCACAAACTCTTTTTGTCTCCAAATCAAATTCAATACGAATATCAATCCAATAGCTATGAAAGCTATGAAGATCAATCAATCAAGCACAACGGAAGACTTGTATTGAATCCAATTAAAACCCCAAAAGAAATGACCACAAACACAAGAAGACAGCCTGATGAACAGTACTCGAAAGTACAGTGGTCGATGAACAGTACTCGTAGCTTGTACTCGAAAATGAGCAGTGCTCGAAAGAGTAGTACTGGAAGCTACAGTGTCTTGCTACAGTACTCGTAGTAAGAACTCGAAATGAATAGTACTCGATGCTACCGTACTCGCAGCTACAGTGTCGTGCTACAGTACTCGTATCTAGCACTTGAAATGAATAGCACTCGGTGCTACAGTACTCGATAAAAGAATAGAGCTCGAAATGAATAGTACTCGATGCTACAGTGCTCGTAGCTACAGTGTCGTGCTACCGTGATCGTAGCTAGCACTCGAAATGAACAAGAACTCAATGCTACAGTACTCGGTACTCGATGCTACAGTACTTGTTACTCGATGCTACAGTACTCGTAGTAAGAACTCGGCACTCGATGCTACAGTACTCGTAGCAAGAACTTGAAACGAATAGTACTCGTAGCTACAGTAAAATCAGCACAAGAAACTGAATTTCAGCACGATTTCAAGATCGAAAAAAGATCTAACTTTTGCTCCACAACTCCAAACTTCACGAAACTTGACACACACATTCTCAAATATGTCAGGAACCTATTCCATGCAACGATCGTCAAGATCTTTGCCAAAGTTCCTATCTTTTTCAGTTTGAACGAAGGGTGCTCTAAAACCGAATCAAAATCGAAATATGATCTAAAGACTTGCTCGTGGGTAATTGATGATCAAGAAGATCCTAGATGTGTTCCCACATGTCACAGCAAGCTAGATCAAGAAAGGAAATCAAGCAAAAGCTCCCAACACGAAATCTCAAGAATCAACCCAAAAGGGAAAACGAAGAACAGAGAGAACAGATAGCAAGAACAGAGGAAAACTTCATATTTCCATTCATTGAATCAAGAGAGAAATACAAAGAGATACATCCCCATACGCATGGACATTCGAACAGGGAAGATTACAAGCTCGTCAAACCAATCTCTCCCTCTCCAACTCAAGAACACAACCCATACAAGCTTGAGAGGAGATGATACACAGTCTCTCAAGAGACCAACGAAGGGGACACAGAGGGAACACAACTCTGCCTCTCCCAACAACTCTCAACCACTAAAGCCTGAAGCCAAAGCAGACTCTACAGTCTCTTTTGACTAAAGGAAACCCTAAAATCCCTTGAAGTGTTCACTGGGGCTTGCAGCCCCTCCAACCTATTTATAGCCCATGGCTAACGGGTCTCCACCCCGTTACACCCGCTAAGTCGAAACAGAGCCCGCTCCCACTTGTGCAGCCTTGCGAAATTCCCGTTTCGCCCCTCCTGCACCTTCCGGGAAGCTTCCTCGCTCCATGTCTCGCAAGCCTCGCAACCTCCTCGAGTCCACGTCGTCTCCGACACATCCCGACCGTTCTGACTTCAGCGCCACCTGCGCCTAGTCCGGTCCACCGTGTCTCGCCACGACTTCACCCGATGTTCTTCCGAGAAGCTTCCGCGCTCCTTGTCTCGCCCGACTCGCAACCACCTCGAGTACACGCCGTCTTCGACACATCCTCGACCGTTCGACCTCGCCGCCACCGCGCTAGTCCGTCCACCGTGTCTCCACGACTTCACCCGATGTCCTCGCAATCACACGCACAAGAAACACATCAACTAGCACCGCTCGATACATGAAAGCATAATTACCATCATACTTACCATGTCGAAGTCCAAACCTGTCGAACACACAAAATATGCAACCTAATCCCGTACGACCAAGTTTGACCACAATCCGACCGAGTCCGATTGCGCCACGCAACGACTCGACTCCGAACCACCCAAACCAAACTCGACTTATCTAAACCAATGTCAATTACTCATCACACACATGGGATGACCTCCACATGGTCTCTCACATTGTCTCCAATAATTGGTGGTTAAGACAGGTTACATATTCGCTAGTCTTGAAGATGGGTTCTAAATGATTTGAAGAAAGCTCCTCCTTTTCTACTGAGATCTAACTATTTTGCAGCCCAGATAATTCAGTATCCTCTTTTGATTTTCAGAGATTTCGGGTTGCAGTATCATGCTCACTCGGTAATCTATCTATTTGTCTTATTAAAGCAAAGAAAAAAGAATTTATCTTGTTCGCTCTCGAGTGGTTGAAATTACTACGTTAATCGTTGAAAAAAAATATCCACGCTATCGATCATGGTGGGGTGTAGATTTCACCCATAGCTTTTTATTTTTAAAATTATAAGAATTAGTTTCGCATATCCGGATGCAACACATATGGAATCTTGAATTTGGTATCAACTGAGATGTGCTTACGAAAAGCAACAGGACTAGGACTTCCACCGCATGCGACTCGAACTCTAATCAATGTTGCAATAAGCTAGCTACAGGAAGGCTTTTCCCCACGTCAAGCACACCTGCACACGTAGCAACGTACACAACAATCCTCATAGACATATATGGATAGTTGCCATCCTTTGCTGTTTTTCCCCCTCTTAATCAAGTCAATATTTTGGTCATGGATCATGGAAGTTGTGACGATGTGCCAACGGCTTCAGCTTAGGAGATGTTGAGACGAGGCGTTTGCATGCATGCGAGGAGGCAGGTGAAGTCGCATATAACTAGAGTAGGTTGATCTTAAGGCACAAAACATTAACTATCATGATTTCA
Organism: Ampelocalamus luodianensis; assembly: GCA_036346255.1. Classification (NCBI taxonomy): domain Eukaryota; kingdom Viridiplantae; phylum Streptophyta; class Magnoliopsida; order Poales; family Poaceae; genus Ampelocalamus; species Ampelocalamus luodianensis. Next base: position 24,893,027 of record CM070621.1, read on the forward strand.
ATGGCATTATATCTAGATTAGTGCTATTCATTCAAGCATTAAATATAGGTAATTAAGAAAATACTCATGTCCTGCTAAATTCAATTTTGTTGCCAGGCATCACACGAGTGAAAAAAGGGATAAAGAGCAAGTGCTAATTAAAGATGTGAAACATACGGACTCGATGAAAGAATCTAAGAGGACCACGACATGCAAACATGCAGTGCAACCAACAGATTGCAAGCGAGTCTGAAGCGGCTACGATGCTATCCCAAGTACACATACGAGAAAGCTGTCCGAGTTCGAGTCGATGGCAATCGTTTTTTTTTTTTGGGACTTCATGGCAAATCAGGTCGAAGACTAATGCAATAGCGTCTCAAAGCTGGACACACGGCGAAACCAAGCAATAAAAACCAACCCATCATGCCAAGAGGTAGAGTAGCAGAGAGAGAGAGAAACATATTCTATCGGCGGCCAAAGAGATCGCAAGGAAGAAAAATTGTGCATACAAAGAAGAGCCGAGAGTATTCCCCAAACATGTTGTAATCCCTGTGAATATATGTAATGTAGCCGAGATGAACTCCAAAGTTGTAAAGAAACCTGCTACCTGGTCGGGGCGCGAAAAAAGCAGGAAGAGCAGTGCAATCTGTTAGTTGGACAATAGGAAGTGTGTTCCAAAGTCCGAAAAAAATCTGGTATGCTCTTCTGATTTCCTTTCTTGATCTTTTATTTTAGATCAAGTTTCGATTCTCCTATCTCAATGTGCCATATCGATTCACAAAAGTCGATTTTAGATCTCTCTCTCTCTCTCTCTCTCTCTCTCTCTATATATATATATATATATATATATATGTGTGTGTGTAGGGGGGTATTTACACCTTTTCAGGGGTGGTATGTACAATTTTTTATATATACTTCTTTTTATGTGCGAATATGAAGGTATTTTCAAAATATGCTAAAAACTATAAACTCTCTTGCAAATTTTTCGTGTGGTTCACATTAAAGTATCTTATAATTAGTATATAAGTATACCCAAAGTGATAATGGAGTATGTCAAATTATTTTAGGTGGTATATCGAAATAGGAGTAACTACTCCTGAGTAGAAAGTATTTTTCATATATATATATATATATATATATATATATATATATATATATATATATATATATATATTATATTTTAATTTCAATGATGGGCGCTTGAAATCAACTATGGGACAAATTTCTTCATGTAACACCCCCTTCCCCCTCCCTTTTTCTTCCTTCTTCCCGGTCAACCATCCCCTTTCTTCAATCTCACGACCCAGCAACCTCCTCAGGCGCCGCTCACAAGCGCACGCCATCGCCCGAGCGAGCCCCGTCGCGTGCTCGCACATTGCTGCCGCCCCCACGAGCGCCACGCATGCCTCGGCCGCCATGATGACCCGCGCCGCGCCGCCTTTCTTGCCGCACACGCCGCGGACCCCTCTCTTCCCCCGCCTCCTTTTCTTCCGCCGCGAGCCGCACCTCTCTCGCTCGGGCGCGCGCGCCGGCGTTTGCGGCGCTCGCATACAGCAGCGTGTTCCCGAGCCGTGGGCGGGCCGGATTCTTGTATTTGGGCATGGATTTATTAATTTTTGTGATTTTCGTTTTCTTTTTCTATTTTAATTCAAAAGTGAGACTTCAAAATTAGTATCTCCCATTTAACTCCAAAATTATAAAATAAATTTCTAAAATTTGTTAATTCAAGATCTTGCTAATGGCATAGGTCTTGTTCAATTTGGAGTTTATTTGTTGTTTATTTGTATTTAATTGCTCTTTTTGCTTGTCCGTGTCTTTTTCCGGTACGTTCGTCCGACTAGGATTTGAAGACGTCGGAGATCCCCAAGTTGATCAAGCCCAAGGCTATCAAGATCTTCTAGCCTATATCCCAGACGAGTCAATACTTTGATCATATTGAGTCTACATTTTATGTAAATTACGTTCTTTTAAAAATAGCAAATCGCATGCTTTAATTTTTTTTAATCAAATGTATGCTAAAGCTTAAGGTAGATAAATACCCACTTGATGATTAATTAATTATTATATCATTCTTGACAACTTGAATCTCTTAATCTTTGTCGCCCTAGTAACTATATGGTAATACTAGCTATAGGTTATACTTAAGCGACATGCTAGCCTTGCTTAAGTACCGGGACATTAAAATGTCATAATCATCATCTCTTCAAACATAAAATGATTTGGGCAGTCATTATGGGTAAATGACTGAGATGGTTAAGTTGTTGTATTTTTACTTCTCAAAAACCCTAAATTGCTATTACCCTGTCTGGGCGGCTGGCGTGATGGATAGTACGACAGTGGGTGCTAATGTAGCCCAAGGACTGTTGCGTTGTGGTTGGTATGTGGAATGAACCGCCTGGATAACCCTAAGGACTTAATCTTGTCATGACCTCTCGTGTAAAATAAGTACAACCACAAGTCTGTAAAGTACAAACCTGGCTAAATAATTTGTATCCTCGATGAGTTGCACTGTATATGTCCTGCGACGCCGTAAGCCTCTATGGCGAAGGGCGTCGGGGCGCACGACGTAAGTCGTTAAGAGGGCGCAATAGGGGGTCTAGGTAAGGGTAAACGGATCTAAACGGACGTAACCCTTCGAGGACGAAACCTTAGCGGGTGTAACTAATACTGCTGGATGCATTGTAAAGGCCTTGTGATGATCTCCCCTTGATTCACATGTCTATGGAAACGTGTGTACATATCAAGACGATTATCTTTTGTGGGTAAAGTGTACAATCTCTGCAGAGTTATAAACTGTTTTAAACAGCCGTGTCTACGGTCAAAGACGGACATGGAAACTTAACTTGAGTTAGTTCTATTTCAAAAACTCTTGTGGGTGGTATAAAAATGTGGTGGGTTCACCTTGCCCTGAGATTGGATTTCAATTTGGCCTGTTCAGCCCTATTGTAAAACTCGACCCGACGCGGTCTATGTAAACTCTGTTGTGTTGAATTAATGAATGGTACGGTTCTACACCATGTATGAATTGATTCAGCGATATATTCTGTGAGTGCTAGCTACTGATCCAGAGAATAGCACAGTGTTTCACAGAGGATTCTGGATTAGAAAATCCGGGTCCGACACTTCACTTGAGGGACAACATAGGTATTGCTGCAATTGCCAGTTGATCACTACATATGGTCGGTCAGTCCACATGGTGATTTGGGTAAGGGGCAATAGCAAGGAAGCCATGCTTCTGCTCTACTTGATCTGTTGACCCTCCGACTTACTTGGTTAATCAATTTGAAACTGGTAGGAGAGCTGCCTTTTCAATTAATAGAGAAGGTCAAACTTGGTTAATCGATTTGATTGTGGAATAAAAATCGTTTGATTGGGAAACAATTAGTTGCAGTTGTAGCAATGGAACAAATTGTTGGCTGCCCACTTGACCTGGTAGGTTGATACTTGCTAGTATTTACATGGGTAAAAGTGTTGCTTTTGGAGAAGTGCATAAGGGTCCAAATCATTATATTTTACAGGATAAGCAAAGGTAGGTCTAACTAAAGTCCCTTATTTTTTTTCCAAAAAAAACTAACGTCCCTTATTTTCTGAGCTCCAACTTCGTTTGAAGCGACCTTTATACAGCACAATAGCCGGAGCTGGAACTTGGCCATAAAGGGCAGGATAAATTTGCTTCGAAGATGTGTGCTGAAGTATGACTCCAACAGTGCAAGGTGCCTGGATGAGGGCACTAATACTGCAAGACTTATATCGACACTAAAATTTTGAAGGTAGAATATGCTACTCAAAATAAATATTAAGAAGTAGATCAACAAGGAAAAATGCACGTCTGTGTTTGGTTCTTGCGCAAGTACCTGGGAGTTTGAACTTAAGGTCAAGTCAGAAACATTTTGTCTAAATTGCACAAAGTTCATTCGTACGTATGACCTTTCACATGATTGTATTTAGGTGATACTTTGCATAATAGTTGTTATTTGTAAGCCATATTCAGAATTACATGTATATAGATTCTACATGGTACTTTTGTGGACTGTCTTTTTTATGTTAACCCAATATGGGTTCTGTATATGGCATGCAAAACTCTTTTCATTTAGAAAAAAAAAATTCTAAAAATGTTAAGACTAGCCGCACAAATGCACGGACCACCCAGTATATGGGGAAATTAGCTCAGTGACATCGCGTTAGGACATAATTAAAGGAATAACATCGCGATCGTAACGCATTGGAAAACAACACCGCAAACACCAAAAAATTAGACGAATGACATCGCCGCCAGTTACTTCCATTTCCAGAATTTTTTAAATATAGAAACTGAGCTCAAAAAAAAAAAATTGTGAAGCCTTCTGACACAATTTAATTGCTTATGTATTTTTTTTCAAAACTTTATACATTCTGATTTGATCTCTAAAATTCATTTATGTTATTTTTGTAGGAATTTTCTAATATAGAAAATGAGGTCCAAACATTATGAAATTTTCTTTTTAGGATCCTTACATAGTGGACTTGATTGTGTAATTTTTCCAGAATTTTTACATAATTAATTAATGCAATTTCGTAATATCCTTACATTATGAAATATTAGACTCCTCACACAGTAGATATTATGAAATTGTATTACTTAATTTTGTAAAATTCTGAAAAAAAATTACACAATCAAGTCCACTTACATCTTGAAAAAAATTCTTAATGTTTGGACCTTATTTTCTATATTAGAAAATTCCTACAAACAGTATACTTAAATGAATTTTAGAGACAAAATCAGAATGTATAAAGTTTTGAAAAAATACATAAGCAATTAAACTGTGTCGGGAGGTTCCACAAAAAAATTAATAATTTTTTGAGCTCAGTTTCTATATTTAAAAAATTCTGAAAATGGAAGTAACTGACAGCGATGTCATTCGTCTAATTTTTTTGGTATTCGCAGTGTTGTTTTCTAATACGTCACGATCGCGATGTTATTCCTCTAATTACGTCATAAGTGATGTCAGTGAGCTAAACCCCCCACCCACCCCCCCCTAATATACCCTGCTGTATATTTCCTATTTGGCATTCGATCTTTGGCATATTATGCAACAAGCCTACAACCATTCATATGTTCATATGGGGGCAATTCAACCCTTGAGGTTTGACATAAGATCTCCAGATGATGTCCCTTTAGGATCATAAAAGTCGTGCCAAGTTGTGTCATTGTTCCCCTCAAAGAACCAATTAGCTAGTTTATGATTCTTTGTTTCCATCCAAGAACTCAAATTGTAGTTTGCTACCCATTTTCTGTGCAGAATCTTGCATCTTCGTTGCATCACTGGCTTTTCCCAATTGGCCATGGAAACTATTCTCAGCAGTTCTCTCTTTTGTTTACTGGATGGCAAGTTTTATTTTTATGAAGAAAGGTCAACCAAGATATTCATTATTTTGTCCAATCTCTCGCCGTCAAGACATGTAAACTTAACTACTATTCAACTTGCAATGTTTTCAACTCTTTTAATACTAATTTATGTGATAGGAAAATTACGGCTATCAACTACTTATGCAATCATCTCCAAAAGGAAAATAATAATAATGAGAGGGGGTGTTTCATGTTCGGATTAGGAGAGAGAGTGGGAGGGGGTAGCACGAATCTTGATGCATGGACGGATGGATTGGTGCATGTAACTCCATGTACATGTCGGACCCAGGCTTTAAATACCCGAAGCTTTTTTGTGTGTAATGTGCTAGTCCCACGATTAGTAGCTAGCACACATATCCACAGCGTTGGTATACACATCCACACATACATACAAACAAAATGAAACAAATATGATATATAACTTAAACGATTACAAACTTTACATCACAGGGGCCGACCGGCCAAATAAAAGTTCAAGTATCAGAAATAGCGAATGAAACAGCGGAATCATAATATGTATAAAGTCCGGCGGTATGCACATCCGAGCCCTCAGACGACCGACAAGAAACAAGTCCTAGAAAGACCCGTCACCGAACCCTCTGGTACCGGGTGCAAAGAATGCGTCGTCCAGCAAAGGCTCATCCTCTAACTCTAAACAATAATTTAAGCAAGATTGAGTACATTGCGTACTCAACAAGGCTTAACAAGGGATGAGGCTCTATGCTACAAGTTATTTTCAGCATTAAGCAAGTTTTATTTGTAATATTAATACATAGTGCTTTGCAACGGGAATTTTAAGAGCAGTTAAATAGATAATGAACAACAAGTAAGTACTTGAATAAATAGTAAATTGCAACCCTCCTCGGCTGCGATCAACATCCTATTTACAGCCATAGACATAGCACTCAACTCAAATAACACGACAAAATCATTCCCACATTTTCCAGCAAGAACCATTTTTGCAAAAAACCAAGACTATACCCAGCAGTACTACACTTAGCACGCTCATCACCGCAAGCACGGCTATTTAAATAGATTTACACTCTGTATAAATGTACAACTTTACCCACAGTACACGAATTCTCTAGTTTGTTCGGTATCCGTCGATACCACCGCTCACTAACTTTTGTTAAGCAGTCTAAAGCATGCATCGAAGTCTTTACATCACCTAGTCCTAACCTTCCACTAGCCCAGGGAATGAACACCCTCATTTCACCTGGGTACACCCCCGTATCAGTGAGGCATTCACCATTATGTCGGAAGGCTTTATTCCCAACGCCTCGATGAAAGGAGCCCCTTCAAACATGCTTACACCGGTTATGCTCACACTACCACAACCTACCAATGTGTAAGGCTAGTTTTCGATGACTTAATTAGCTAAGGCTATCCTATACCGGTACATGTGGTTATACGCTTACGTTTAGGTTGGATATACCGATGTTCGGTTCTTAATTTATCCTGGCGAGGATCCCCCCTATCTACTTGTGAGATACACCTCTCATACTCCTCAGGTTATAATATAACTCGCTTGTGTTACAAACTAAGTTTTTCATTTTTATTTTTATATAAAATAATAGAGGTAAACCCCTCTGGACCATCATTTCAAAATCTCCCAAATTCATACCCAATATCTCATCCATTTTCGAATATTAGAAATTCTAGAGCCTAGTTAAGCATTTGTGCAATATTCGTACTCGAAATATCCAAATCGACATCATCTATTGCCTAACCTATAACTTGTTGGCTACAACAGTAAGGATACCAATATTTCAAGGATTATCATATATTGAATAGGAATATAACTACTGTTATCCCTAAATATAGCAATTCTAAGAAACATACACGCAGCATAATAGATTTTGCAAAAAGAAGTGTGTCGGTGTTTTAGAACTATTCTTACGTATAATTGTTTAATTCGGGGGTCTCCTAAATTGATCACGTAGAGAGAACGACACAGGGATTTTTTTATACAGATTCAGGCCTTCTACTGCGAGAATAACAGTCTTACTCCTGTGTGTATTATATTGAATATGAGTGTACAAGTAACAATCAAGAGGTAGACTAAAGCCTAATGCCTTGTGCTCCTGGTTGCGCTCGTGATCCCCCCCCCCTCCTCATGTCGTTCTTCGGCTGTAGCCTTTATATAGCGCACGAGGAGGTGGTTGTTTCTCCAGGCTAAGAGGCACCTCATCATTTCATATAATGGGCATGTTGATGATAGTTATTGCCTGAGTAGTAATCCCCCACGTCGTCTGGCAGTTACCGTCAGAGATAGAGGAGTATTGCGTGCAGTTATTCCAGATAATAACAACATATACTAACTGCTTAGATTCCCTAATCAGAATAAACTTTCCCCCAAGTGGGAAGGTCCTTACACAGTGGTAGAAGTTACGCGACCAGGTTCGGTACGACTAGCAATGGAAGACGGCTAGGTTCTCTCAAATTCTTGAAACATCAACTAGTTATGCAAATTTTATGTGTAACCAACAACCACGACAATAAAGTATCGAGTTCTTTCTATCTTTATTGCCTTATTTTGAGTGGTGCTTTGATAATTTTTTTGATTATTTTTTAAACACCTAGTCTTTCTTTACACTGGTCGAAAGGACGGTAACATCACTTAGTCGAAGTCATTCCTGTCTGTACGTGGTCCCGCCCACTAGAAGGAACTTCCTAGCGTCAACTTGTTCAGCAGACCCTTTTTGGCTGGAGGAGCCTTGACTTGCTCCGCCTTCGCGCCAACGACCATTAATTCGACCTCTTCGTCGCCTTGATGGTCTTTCATGCCTACCTTCTGCAGAAGTCAGAAAAAGAAATATTACTAAGTGGTCGTAAGTCATTCTACGGCCACCCTTATAGTCATAAGTTCTTCTACGACTACCTCATGATCATAAGTTCTTCTACGATCATCCTCCGATCGTAAGTTCTTCTACGACCAGTACCTAGTCGTAAGTTTTTCTACGACAATCTTCTAGTCGTAAGTTTTTCCTACGACCATAAGATCCTAAACATAAAATCAATCTTTGATTACCTTAAGGTATTTCATTTTATCCTCTGCGGACAAGTCCACCAGGATTTGAGGAACCACCACATTGGGTGGCGGGGATTTCTCACAAACGAGCTGGACTTGAGCATCAATTTTCGCTTGTGGGAGATCTGTAAGGGCAAACAAACTTTCAATAACCAAGTTTGAAATCAACAGAAAGAGAGCTAAGTTGAAAATTTACTTACCCTTCTCGTAATCTCTGGTCGAGTCTTCTAGCCCCGAGTACTTCCACATGGGATGTGCTCGCTTCTTAAGAGGGATAATGTGGTGCGTGATAAAGTCATTCACCATGTGCCATCTGGTGAACCCCTCTTCTGTTAAGTTTTGATAGCTTGAATATAGGGGACGATCTGGCCAAGATCCTTGGTAGTCAAATCCCAGGAGGAAATCTTCTCAGCAGCATTCCCTACGAAGGAGAGGCTGTCTTCACAGGTCGTCTCCCAGTAGAACCACATCTTCTTCCATCCTAGCCAAGACAACCAGGTGAACATCAAAATATACTCCTTCGACTTCCCGTCGTGTAGCTTTAGACCATAGCTTCCAGCGATCCTGGTTTGTCAGCTCATCCCATAGTAATACTCGAAGAGCTCGAGGTCCACTGGAATTCCCAAGTAGGCCTCACACAAGTACACGAAGACACTTAACATCGTGATGGAATTGGGAACGATGTTCATCAATTCCACCCCAAAGTGCTCAAGTACAAGTGTGAGGAATGGGTGAGCAGGCAATCGAAGGCCACACTCACAGTACGCGTGGAAGACAGGAATCTGCCCAATCTCCCCCAATGGCTAATGTTGCCCAACAGCCTCAATCCACTTCACAAGCTCCTTCTTCGGGATCTTCTCGGTGGTGACCAAAGCCTTTATCCTGGCCGCATCCATCTCCGATTCAGCCCACTGGGAAGCAGCTCCGGCTATTTTTCTCAAGAAAGGGGGATTTTGATTTAGAAAGGTCTCTTAAGGGCGTACAATTTGGTTGGCGGCGGAGAATACAAGAGCTCGATGTACAGTTGAAGTGATTGGGAGAAAAGTAAGAACCCTAAAATCACACCCACGGTAAGTTTTTATAATCGCACGCTTGAGATAAGAGATCGTGGAAACTCAATGGTTGTCACCTCTTCGGAAACCGCTCCAACGGACAGATTTATGAGAGTCGATTGAGATTCTTTAATTTGTCAGTTCGAGAAAACCAATATTGTCTTTACATCTTAAGAGAATTTACTTTCTTGACCAAGTCTATTTCTGGTCAAATGAAATATCAGTCGAAAAGGTTTTACTTTCGATTACCATGCTACGATCACTTTGTAGTCGTAAGATTTTCTACAACCACCTTGTAGTCGTAAGATTTCCCACAACCTTCTTGACCAAGTCTATTTTTGGTCAAATAAAATACCAGTCGAAGAGCCTTTCCTTTGACCTTTATACTGTGATCATCTTGTGATCGTAAGATCATCTACGACTCCTTTTTCCAAGTAAGTTACTTTCATTTGAAGCTGGTGGGCTAGATGACAAGGATCTAATAATCCTCATTTAATTATTTATCTATAATTCTTATTATGGATAAATATGTCATCACATGATTCTTGGGAATGCCCCTTAATGATCAAAAGGGAGAAACCAACCAAGTGGTCGTAAGTCCTTCTACGTCACCCCCATAGTCGTAAGTTCTTCTACGACTAACTCATGATCATAAGTTCTTCGATCATCCACTGGTCATAAGTTCTTCTACGACCAGGTCAGTTACGACCACCCTATAATCAATGGAGCTTGCAGACAAGTAGGCCCAATTTTTTAGAGAATCTAAGCAGTTAGTATACATTGTTATTCTCTGGAATAACTGCACGCAATACTCCTCTATCTCTGACGATAACTGCTAGGCGACATGAGGGGTTACTACTCAGGTAATAACTATCATCAATGTGCCCATTATATGAAATGATGAGGTCATGAGGCGCCTCTTAGCCTGGAGAAACGGCCACCTCCTTGTGCGCTATATAAAGGCTACAGTCGGAGAACGGTAGGAGGGGACAGAGAATCACGAGCGCAACCAGGAGCACAAGGCATTAGGCTTTAGTCCACCTCTTGATTGTTACTTCTACACTCATATTCAATATAATACGCATAGGAGTAGGGTTGTTATTCTCACAGTAGAAGATCTGAACCTGTATAAAAATCTCTATATCGTTCTCTCTGCGTAATCAATTTAGGAGACTCCCCGAATCAAACAATCATGCGTAAGATCAGTTCTAAAACACCGACAAAGTGCAATGATTAAAATAGTAGGATCAACATGGTCAAAGGAGGTGCTTGCCTTACTCTGGTTGCTCTAAATAAGCGGATGGATGATCGTTGTAAATTTCGCTCGAACAATCGACATCTAATCAAAAGAGCTGGAAGCAAATTAAATATAGAAAAATAATTTAAACAGCAATGAAATTCAAATATTTTTGTATATTCAGATAGAGCATGATTTTATATAAATTTAGAAAAAAAAGATTCATTTGATTTGAAGTTCATATGCAAAAGTTATTGATGTTTTAATTTGCTTCGGTTTGAAGATTCCAGAAATTAAGAAAAAAGAGTGACATCAAAAGTGTATTTTCCTCTAAGTTCTACTGAGATTTACGCTTTCCAATAGAGAAAGTGTATTTTCCTTTGAACTGAAAGCGACTTTCTCATTTTTTATTTTTATTAACTTACATTTGGGACCTACTTACCAGTGATTCATATTTTCGTTTTCTTGATTTTATTTATAAATAGAGGCGGTCCCACATGTCGTAGAATCATTTACAAAAAAAACATTTGAAATTATATTTTTGTTAATCTTTTCGGTTGCTCCCACCTGTCATACACTTATTACACGTAACCTCTGTTACTTAGAGCTAATCAGCTCTTAATCTCATGGGCCCACTGGTAGAGAGAGAAAGAGCAAGGGTAGAGCTAGCATGCGGTCGAGCGCCATGGCGAGCTCGGCGACGGCGGACAGCGCAGTGACTTGGTTCGAGAATGGGCAAAACAAATTCCCCTCTCGACGGCGATCCCACCGGGTGGTGGTGGGGGTTGGAGAGATGGTCGGAGGTGGCGCTACGCTGATGATAAGCAGCGGAGCTCCTCAGGTCCGAAATGGTTTTCACGATTGGAGCCAATCACGGTGAAAGATGGTGCGCACTAGCTCTAGGGGGTGACTACGAAGCTATAGGCAGTGGCTCGGGGACCAATGGTCACTGGAGCGATTGTGACATTGTTCTCCGCAGTGGTGCCGTGATTGGCTACGATGAACTCTACGCTACGCTAGCTAATCGTCCAATCTAACACGCGTAATAGCTACTAGAAGCTCACCAAGGGTGTAGATGACATCAGGGATGGACGAAGAAGAGTGTCGACGTTAAACAGCGACGGTGCAGAGGTGGCTCACGATGTTGGCACATTATGGCATTGGAGATGCTTCAAGAAGTAGCGCATTAGATCCCTAAAGTCCTAAAGATGATGTAGGAGCGAGGAATCGAACGGTGACTCACCGGAGTGACGGCGAACATAAAAGGAAACGACAGCGGTCGGTTTTTGGGAAGAGCTCGTTTCTAGGGATTCCCTGAGCTTGGGTCCACATTGAGCAAGGAAATAGCATTAGTGGAGTATGGAACGTGATATGACGCGGTTAGATAAGGTTTAAACTCACCAGAGCGTTGGGAATGCGAAGGTCCGAATCGGGGTGTGAGCCGAAGGTGAAGAAGATGACGGTGCAATCACGCTACTAGGTTCCTGGAGCTACATCAAGCAAAGAGGGAGTATCAGTGAGGTAAGGGACACATAGTGACGCAGGTGGTGAGGGCAAGGAAGTTCACCAGAGCAAATGGCGGTGTGAGGCTTGCTCACCGGCGTCAGAAACGACGCTCTCATTCCCAGCGAAGCAAAGCACAAAAGGCTTTGATTCTAAGCGGGAAGTGAGAATGGTGATTTGAGGAGCTTGTGACGTGGTGAGCAACTTAAATGCGGCCGAGAATGGCGCAAGAGGAGTAGCGAGAAAACGGTGCAACGTACAGGTTTACTCACGCTGAGCTTCGGTCTCGTCGTCCGCGTGAGATAATGGCGCGTCGACGGAGCAACTAGCATGGACAAGGGCTGGCAGAGGTGACCGGGGCAGTTGGGGCACGAAACTGTGGGCGGCGGCGGTTGCAAACCAAGGACGGAGTACGCGAGGCGCGCTGGCGAGAGAAGGCAACCGTGAGGTGGACGAAGGCGTCTGATGGGTGGGGCCACGCTGTCAGCGAGAGAGGAGTGAGGTGCTGGCATGGGCTGGAGCGGGCGCGAGCGAGATGGGCCGAGTTGGGTTTCGGCCCAAGGTCCGGCGGGAATTTTGATTTAGCTTTTGAATTTTTCCAAAAATGGCTGAATGTTTCCCGAATTTTTGTACAACACATTGAGTCCAAAATTTATGAAATTTTTTGAGAGGGTGCCAGATACGGTATGGTTTACCGTGTAATTTTTTTAGGATTTTATCTATTCTGTTTTTTTTTTTTTGAAAATTCTTACATGTTTTTGTTTGCATGTGATTTCACTATTTGATTTATGCAAAAGCTCAAAAATCATGCTAAAATAGTTTTCCATGCAAAGACATGCTCAAAATTATTCACCCTTTTATTTTTATTATGTTCCCAAAATTAGGATTTTTGGGATGTTACAGTACATGTGGAGTTGATTTTTCGAAAAACAATGAAAGAACTTATTTATACGGGTCTTTTGTGCAACCCGTGCCATTATTATATGAGGTTTCATAGATGGCCCTACTTGTTAGAATACCACAGGTGGAATTGGTAATTTTGGGAAGGTTATTATAGTAAACTATATTGAGTGTTACCAAAACTACATTTTGATATAGTATTTTTGTCAAAAAAAAACAAACAAACTGTAGTAGCGTATATACGCTGGCTTTAGGGGCTGTTTGGATGGCAACCAAACTTTGCCACACCTTCTTGTGGTGAAGTGTGGTATGCCACAAATTTTGTGGCGCCCAAATTGGTAGCCACAAGTTAGCTAAATCTTAGCAAGGTCATGTGTCTATGACAGGTGGTGTAAGGTACTTAAAAAGTGTAAACAAGTCATAATAGGGGACACAAACCAAAAAGGTGCCTAAGAAAGTCAGACGTGCCTAATATGAGTTTAGCAAAGTGTGGCTACAAACCATACACACCCAGTATAACAGCGTTGCAAAACTAACAAAAGCCCTGCTGGCTGCTGCAATCTGAGAGTGGAATAAAACCGCGGCAAGAAATCATCACTAGGTCATGTGAAAACTGGAAATACTGCCATCTAAACACGGTGCCGACCACCAATCGGATCTGGAACAGCTGAAGGCAGCAAACAAAACTAAAATAGACAACTGGTTGCACCATCGGATGCATGTTTAATTTGCCAATCCAAGCGGCATTGGCCACAAACCACTGTGCAGAAAGGGGCAGGGGCCACCGTTACAGGAAGCAAGTGGGCGAAAGCCAGACGAGGAGAAAGAAAGGACTAAAAGGAAAATGACTCAGAACCACCAGATTGCCGATGCATGTTTGTTGGACAAGATTGGATAGAAATGTGCCTTATGGATGAATTAGCACCAGTCATACTAGGTCTAGTAGAGCTTTGGCAAATTGAGCTCAGAATCTATACCGTGGATATATTCCCTGGGGATCGTGAGACCACCAGTCATTGCAAAAGGCTGCTCAGTACGCTGCGTGAGGTTAGTCTCGAGACAAGAAACAAAAGCAAGGTCTTTCTTCAAAAAAGAAGAAACAAACGCAGGTGAGCCGAACTTCCAAGCTCATAAATAAAATGTGATTCTAAATTGGCAAAGGAAATATGCAAAAGCGAATGTAGCGAGAAGATAAAATATTGAGTAAAGTAGATTGTGAGTCCCTAAACTTGGAAGGGGGTTCACTTGGGTCCTTAAACTTCAAAAGTGTCCAATCCGGTCCCTAATCTATTTAAATGAGGCATCAGAGGTCCAAAATAACCCAGACTGGCATTGACCGATGACGTGGCCGGTTGACCGTGACGTGGCAGCTCCAGCGTGGATGACAGCGTGGCCTTCTCCCCCCTCCCCCCCAGCATGGCCTTCTTCTCCCACCGCCTCCTCCCGAGCCGCTGCCGTCTCCTCCCTCCACCTCCCGAGCCTCCCCCTTGTCCTCCCCCACCGCCACCGCCCCTTCTCCTCCAAGGGCGCAGGCCGGTTTGAGCTCCACCGCCGCCATGTCAATTACTCAGAGCTGGAGCATCACCTAGACGTCCTCGACCTCCCCCAACCGCCGGCCAAGACTCCCTGCCGCCCTAGACCGCCGCCACCGCGAGCCTCCCCGCGCCACCCCGGCCTCACATCGCCGGCCCGCTCCGAAGCTTCTCCGCCTCCACGGAACACACGGTAGGCTTCCTTGCGCCTCCCTCGTGCCCGTGCTCACCTCCTTTTCCTGTCCCCTCCCTCCGGCCGCCGTCGCCTCCGTTCGGCCGCTACACCCGGCCGCTTTGCTGCCGCTATCTCCTCCTCGGCGCCGTCGGGGAGGAGCGAGGAGGTGGGGCGGTGGCGCGGATATGTGAGCATCAAGCTCCCCGACCTACCCTATCCATTTCCCCTACCTCCCTCTTCATTTTTTTCCTCTTCACCGAGCTCCAAGACTCAAGCTCCATTGACAGCCATGGCCGCGCCGCCCAAGCACCTCGCCATTCCGGCCGTCACAGTGGACTCCAGCCAACCCCGTATGTGTCACGATGCGTCCGAGCTCCCAGGGAGGGATGCCCCTCCACCAATTGGAAGCTCTTCCCCGACTTCGGCCGGATAACGCCTCCACTGCCGCCACTTCCTCTCCGGCCATCCTCCCTCCAATTCCTTCGCACGGCAGTATACCCTAACCTCCATTTACCTCCTTCAACCTCTTATCCGCTCTATCTTCATCCCTAGGTCGCCGCCACCGTTGGAGCTCCCGCGCCACTCATGGTCGCCGTCGCCAGCCCATCTCCGGTCTTCTCGGCTCCCTCTGACCACCACTACGTGTTCCAGATACTCCATGGCTGCCCATGCTTCCGCTAATTCCTCCCCTAACCCCCTCCATCGCCGCCGCACCTTGTCACCCCCACGGCCGGCCGCCACGTGCCTTTGTCGCGCCACCACAGAGCCGTCGGAGCCACGACCTTGCCTCCCCTAGCTCCACTAGCTCCTTATCAACCCATTTTGGGGCAAGCCACCTCCTCACCGCCAGCGGTAGCTGTCGGCCTCGAGCGCGACGAGGAAGTAGTAGGGAAACGCTGAGGAGGAGGCTATCTGTGTGGAGTTGCAATGGAACCGACGTGGAGCGTCCACGTCACGGACAACTGGCCACGTCATCGGTCAATGCCAGCCTGAGCTATTTTAGACCTCCGATGCTCCACTTAAATAGATTAGGGATCGGATTAGACACTTTTGAAGTTTAAAGACCCAAGTGAACAACCCCCTCCCCTCCCCCCTTCAAGTTTAGGGACCCACGGTATATTTTACTCTAAAATAAAATTAACTCATTGCCTTATTCCACGTGGATGACATGCACAACAATACACCAAACCATTTTTAAGGCCCCATCTGGAACAGGAATTTTGTATAGCTTTCGGAGAAAAATAAATATCCACTCTCACCAGATATGGAGTTTCCTACGAAATTCTTGTCAGAAAAGTGTGTTCCAAATAGGGCCCTAAAAATGTCAGCTCGGGGCGACAAAATAGAATTATGGAAGAATCCCCTGTTATCGACGGTAGCCTATGCGATGCTGGAAGTAAACTAAAAATAACCAAATAAGTGAACATAAAAACAAAATTGGAAATTATTCAATGAACCCGGCATGAATTTAGGCATTATATGCTGTTTTTTGTTAAGAAAAATCTCGAGTGTTAAGCAATACTATGACACTACCTGGCTCGGTATTTTATTTCTGAATTGAAAGTGAACAGTATAACACATCAATTGGGGGAGAAAGATTACATGCCACAGCATACATGATACATCCACGGCTGAGGAATGTAACAAAGGAAACCTGATGAATTTGAAGACTCCCAACTTTAGAAACAGCAATGTGTATTTGTTTAAAACCTCTTAACATAGATGAAAGAAGCAAAACTTGCATGGACCAATTTCAAAATATTCAGATTTGATAGAGGGGCAAAGGTAGAAAATTACATATACCAGATCATAAGAATTAGGAACAGAAATTTACATTGCATCACTAAATTTATTGGAGACTGATAAGCAGAACAGTTGTAACATATCTCCCAATACTACTTTGCTCACTTGGCCTTCAATTGAAAAATTACAGAAACCAGATGAGCAGTAAAACGGCTAAGAAGAAAAAAAATAAGAATGGCTAAAGAGAGCGGAAACGAGCTCTCCAACAAATAATTGCCATCCCATGACAAAATCTAGGAACCAAACAAAAGGATTACACTCTATGTACCCTATGCAACCTCCTTTGAAAAAAATAATAAAGGAGACTAACCAAGCCCCGACAAATTTGTGACGATGCGTCCTGCAAATGTATCATACATCACAAGCAACCAAATGCATCATGAAATGCCTCTGGATGTTCTTGAAGGGGGCCTGCTTATCTCTGATATTGAGGAATGTGCTTCTTCGTATCTTTGTATCTCCTGCATGTAATTCACAAAACTTACCTAGCAATCATCCTTTTAAACAAAAACAGATTTACATAAAAGAATTTCGTTTAACCAAGATCTAGTCACATTCAATTATGAAGATGGTTAAGAATCCCAGTGCAAAACTATGGTCTGCAATCAAAGAACAAAATTGATGTTTCTGGGGTTGAAGAGTTGCTTTTCTTCAAGCAGCTGCAGATTTCAGCCAGCAGTCTGGTTTCAAGGGAACGGCAACAAGGCCAGAACTTCTAGCAGTAGCAATGTTATAATCATAGGGGTAAACATCACCGGGAGTATAGCCGGGTGGTGTCGGCTACTAGAGGAGAAGGAAGACTATAGATTAGGGAGACGAAAGGGATTGAAACTTAGACTATTGTATTCTCATTGCTTAATACCAACGATTACAATAGACCTCATTATATAGAGGGGTCTTCTAACAATTATAGATAAAATCAATCTAAACGATGATCTTCCTAACTAATTGATAACATTTACAATTACTTAATCCTTATACAAGGAAACTAATCAACTATTTAAAGAAATAGATATTCTTATTAGGGAAGGTAATCCTTTCCTAATCCAGGTACTACAGTAACTGTGATACTGTTCACATATGTGACCAGTAATCCGGCCCATGACAAGCAATTGGAAGAGGGAATAACAAGTGCATTATTAGACTAACATATACACAGTTTATAGAAAAGTGGCACTGATTCAGGAAGACCTATAGCAGAAATAGAATATTGAATATTTCTGCAATGAGACGGCTAATTTACACTTCTCATATAGGAAATTAAATGTTAGGCATGGTATTCCCAGGAACAATTATGAAAAAGCAGTCAACACCAGGAAAACACAGATCCTGGTTAGATAAATACTTAATTATTTATGCAGATCTAAAGAACCTATTTTTAACTATACAACCTTTAACCTAGTTGCACTTCTCTGGTGGCAGCAACTACTCAATTAGATATAACACAATAAGATATGTGAATGTAAGGCAAAACACTACCTGCGATAATGTTGCTGCTGAAGCGGATTTTCGAGACTGCAGTTGATTCTTCAAATGGTCTCGGTGCTGCTGCTGCATGTTCTCAAATTGCTGGAGCCGGGATGGGAAATTGATTGCACTGTAGTTCAGTGTATCTTGATTTCGATTGCCATCTTCTGTCACTTGTAGAATCTGAGAGTATGGATTTGCTGAAGATGTGCGCTTGAGATTTTCACTGAAAGGCACAGTCTTCAGTCGAGTCCTCAAGATCTTGAAGGCTGCACTTTGCTGCATAAACATATAAAATCTAAGTTAATCAATTCTAGGTCATTTTGAATAGTTTCAATTTCCCATTGAGTGTAAATGTTCAAGAGGGCAGGCATGTTAAGAGTTACACAACCCTTCCGACGAACATATAAATATTGAGTTATTGACATGTGAAGGGTTAAACAAAGCAATAGGCAGAAAAGCACGCTCCTGTACTCCTACTCATTCTAACAAATGAAAAAAATGACCATATTCTGAACTATAATGGAACCTAACAGTACAGAAGGCTAAGAGAGCTGGAGATTGAAAAGGCATAGAGAACATGGGAACCATTAAGCAAATTTTGTACATCACAAGCTATTACAAGCAGGGATCAAAATCCCGGTACCGGTGCAAATCCCGGTTGGAGGTCGGTAACGGTAACCGGCCGGTTACCGGAAAACCCGGAAAAAAAAAACCGGATGAAGTTCGAAAACTGAATTTTGAATTAAGGATTTTGAAAACCGGTTACCGGACCAGTTACCGCCCAAAAACCGGAAAAAACGCTTGCAAAAACCGGAAAACAGATAAAACCGGTTACGGGTAATTAGCAATTGGAATAATGCAAATATTAATTAGAAAGTGTTTAATGAAGTGCATATTTAGCTCATACAATACGTAATCTAGCATATTTAGCTCATGTTTAGTTCATACAATACGTAATCTAGCATATTTAGCTCATATGAATTACAAACCAGCCAGAACAATAATTCAAGCATATTTAGCTCATACAATAGGTAATCTAGCACAAAAAAAGCTTAAATCAACCTAGGAAGTGCATTATGCAGTCATAAACTTAAATTTGAATTTGAAAATTTTTGGTTGGTACTGTTTATCCCGTCCCCACCGGGATTTCCGATAACCGGCGGCCAGTAACTGTCGGGATTTTGATCCCTGATTACAAGCACTAGTTTCAATGCATTGACATGGATAAAAGACTTACAAGGGATGGCACAAACAAAGCCAATCCTATATTTCAACACGAAAATGAAAAGAATATCTTCAAAAGGAGAAAGGCCGTTTATGGTGATTCATGTGCTCAGCTTCTGGAAAGGTGAGGACTATTCATGATATACCTATCTTAATGCAAGATTACCACAACTATTTGGTGCTTTGATTACTGACTTAGCTTGAAACAGTTCTAGACTAAACTGTGCGAGAAGGCAGGTTATACTGTTATAGGTAATAGGTCTGAGAATTTTTAAAAAAATATTATTATTTTAAAAGATAATTACAAAAATAAATAATCGCCCCAAAAAATTACAGAAATAGCTCCATGTCGCCAGTTCTGTCGCCGGTTCAACTGGTGACAGGAAGTGAACAGTCTTCTTGTCGCCAGTTGAAATAGCGACAGGATGCCATCTATAAAAACCCAAAAAAATTCATCTAAAACTCATTTTAATTCCGAAAAAAAAAGAGAGGAGAGGGAGAGAAGAAAAGTAGCGAAGCTCTGCTAGTTCGTCGCAGAGGAGAGAGATTGACAGAGCACCAGATCCGATCGGCCGGCCATCTTGCAGGTACATTTTTTTTACAACTTTGTACATTACGTAGAATTAAGTAGATCATTTGAACTGTAACGAGTAGAATAGTGAGTTGAATTAAGTACATATAATTAAGTAGAATAGCGACTTAGAATTCAGTAGAATAGCGAGTAGAATTTAGTAGATTACATAGTTGTAGTCCAATTATGTATTACATTATTTGAGTTGTGAATAGTGTAGTCTGCATACCCATGTTATGAATGTTCAAGCATTCGAACGATTTAGGATTAATCAGCAGAAATAGGAAGGCGCCTATTACAAATATATTAAAAATAATCACAACTTTATTTAGCTTCCCATTTGCGCGTGGTAATTATGTTGTTAGTGTTGAAAATTAATTTTAAACTACGAAACTAGGAAAATGGGAAGAACTTTGTTTATTGTTTATATTTGCACTTGAAAAATATTTAAAAATATCATGTAAATTGGAAGACGCTATTACAAATCTATTTAAATTGCTAAGTAGCCTACTTACAATGCATGTACTTAATTTTTAAGTATGGCGAACATAGGCCACTACGAATTGCTTGACTCGGTGATTGACGCGCATCACCGTAGCCGCCTCGGTACCATCCTCCCCCTCGGAGGGCGAGGCGCCGATTGAGCTTGGCGAGTTGCGGCTGCGCACGCCCATCAGGGCATGGAAGCTGCACCCAGACTGGCTTCCGAGGTACGTGTAGTTCTGACCTTTATGCACTCGATCGCGGTTTGACTACTTTGCGTGGACTCACGTTTGTTCTTAATCGTTTTGACGCAGGTTGAGAGCGGCAGGCCTCCTTCCACTAGCGAGGATGGTGGAGGCGAGTCCTGGTTGTATATCTAGGCGTTTTCCATATGACCGGGCCCTACTAACGGCGCTGGTTGACCGCTGAAGACCAGAGACGCACACGTTCCACCTTCCGTGCGGGGAGATGGCGCCGACCCTTCAAAGCGTCAGCTTCCTGACCGGGTTGCCCTGCACTGGCTCCCCTTTGGCGGCGTACGACATCCCGGCCATGTGGCGCACAGACCTCCTAGCAAGGTTCCACGATGTTCTGCCGCCGGGCAGTAAGTACACGGAGTTCAGCAGCCCGCATGGGCCGACGTTGAGGTGGATCTGTCAGTTCTACGTAAGTCTTCGTAACTATTATCCTCTCGTATCAATTCTTATGTGAACCTTGTTGATGTGTACATATCTTCTTGCAGCCTGAGCGTATGGTGGAGAACGCAGGCGACGTCGTTGTTAGGAGGCACTTCGAGGCCTACCTGTTGTGGCTGTTCGGGTGGGTCATGTTCCTAGGGTCCCACGGCGACAGCGTCGACAAGCACTATGACCGGTACACACGTGAGCTGGTGGAGTTGCCGGTGGCCGAGATCCCGGACTACGCCTGGGGTCCGGCCGTGTTGTGCGCGACATACCGCGCACTGTGCGATGTGTGCCACCGTGCCCAGGATAGCTCCATCCTCTCCGGTCCACGCAGTAGTCCGACCCTCTTCATCCACATGTACCATGTATTTCTAATTCCCTAAAGACATGCGTGTACCGTTCTTGGTTTGTTAGCCTGCGTCTGCGTGTTATGTAACCCCTTTTGTCGGATCAACTGTCGTGTTGTTAACATTGCGTCATTTCTCCAAAATTGTATATAACTTACCTTCCTACTTACGAATCATTAATACCTCAATCGTCCACGAGAAAGCACGGACAGCATCAATATGTTATCACTTACCTTCCTACATACGAATCATTGATACTCAATCGTCCTCACAAAATTCTTCAGAAATTCACCGCACTAGAACAATATACAACGATCACAAAATGTTATTGCGAGTAACAGATTTTGTACTGTTGAAAATCTACGAAAATCACAAAGACCAACCAGTTTAGGATTTCAGCTCCCTGTCGCCAGTTCAACTGGCGACAGGGAGCTGGACCCGCGACAGGGGGCTAACAGGGTCCCTGTCGCCAGGTAGCATGGCTATTAAGGCAGTAAGGCGAGGCGAGGCGACCCACCCCCCTCACACCTTTTAAGCGCTAAGGCGCAAGGCGAGGTGACGCCTTATGTCATCCTAAGGCGGAGGAAGATCCGGAGCAACCGAGGAAGAAGAGCCGAAGAAAATGAGAAAAAAAAAGAGAAGAGAAAGCAAAAAAGAAAAAAGAAAAGGACTCACCTGGCTGTCAACAGCCCATCAGGCCCAACCGACCGAGCCCGTGACCATGAGTCATCAGTCAACAGCCCATCTAAGCTGTGCCCGTGACCTCCTCACCTCCTCAACCCTGCTTCCTCGCCTCCTCATTTTCTTGACGCCGCCTCCTCTCTTTCCTGCCGCCGCCTCAACCCTGCCTCCTCTCCCGTCCGAAGCTTCGCTACCCTCGAGCCCTCTCCCGTCCTCTTCCCCTTCCCTACCTGGCGGCGCAGATCCGGAGCAACCGAGCGAGCTCCGGGCGGAGGAAGGCACCCACAGGCGGCAGAGTACCTGGCGGCGCAGATCCGACGTGGCTCCTGGCAGTGGAGGATCCACAGCCGGTGCAGATCGTGCGAGGAGGCGCCTTGTCGATGAACTCCAAGATCCAGGTGAGCTCCCGGCCCCTCTCCTCTCCTTCTACCTCCCTCTCCACCGGAGGCTCTGAGCAGAGGACGCAAGGCGAGGGCGACGCAAGGCGGGGCGACACCTTGACACCCCGGGTAAGCGTCGCCTAAGCGACGCCTTAATAACCATGCCAGGTAGCTGTCGCCGGTTGAACTGGCAACAGGAAGCTATTTTTGTAATTTTTGGGGGCGGCTATTTATTTTTGTAATTATCTTTTAAAATAATATTATTTAAAAAAATCATAGGTCTGATAAGTAATATGCACCTTAGTACAACGTGTGTATCCCAAACAGCAAGAAATATAACCTTCAGGCAATAACGACAATAGAGTTGCACTGCTTGTTTATTTACATCGTTTCCATTTCTCCATATATCTCAAGTTCTCAACTCCACAACTTGGAAACAGCAGTATATTCATTAAACTATTAAAGAGGCTATACGAAACAGGAATCACAACAAATGAGAAACATTGAACATACCTGAGGCAGTAGCATCAAGAGACCATAAAGTGTTTTGAGAAGCCAAGTGTGTTTTCCAGGCTCGAGAAGCTGCAAATTTTTTCATAATACATTAATGGAGTCGCGTGCCATATAGAATAGTAACCATCATTGGAATGTCAAAATCTCCATACTAGAGATAAACAACAAAATGCACAAACATACATGCCATCATAGTTTTCATAACATAGTTTTGCACCACATAAACAATGACCAACACCTACATCCAAACCTTACGACCAAAAAAACTTCAGGATATAAAGATGCATCCGTATCATGCCATGTTATATTTGCGATAGATCAACTGGAGCTGAAAATCGAAGTACCATGGTTAAGTGCCTAATTAACCCCCACTTATTTCATATTCACCAATCAGAACAAAATAAAAGAGAACAAAAAAAAGAAACAGAGACATGAAATTGCAACAGATTAGTCAGAAAAAGGGATTTTACCTGTAAACGCAAGTAAGCAAACACCGGAGTCTCCAAGAGACGGATCAATTTATCTAACTGCACCAAAAATTTCACGTTTATGTCTTCTTCTCCTAGAGACTGAATAACATTGATTGCATGACTGTACGCCTACACACATGGAAAAAGAACATCAAAAGATCAGTATAGTCCAAGTAAGCAACACAGATTGCAAATTGATCATTACCACCTGAGCAAGTAGACACAAGCTAATTGTAGCCATCGGAGAGTGGCACCAAGAAGCATATAAAGAAAGAAATAAGTCCTTTCCGCAAGAATCCACCAAAGACTTCTTAAGAAGAGATCGCAGCTCGGCAAGTTCAGTCGATGTGAGCAAAATCAAATTCAAAGCCTACAAGAAATTTTAATTAATTACTTAAATTTTACATTTAAATTGTGGTAGTAGTGGAAAACTGTACCAGTAGGGCATACCTGAACCATGGTGGATGCAAAATCAAGATCACCTTCACTCTCAAGAATAGTAGAAAACTCTCGATACACTTTTTCAGCACCCAGAAGAACGCAGAGTCGACGGACTATCAAAGCACCACGCCTGTAGAAAGTATGTCATAAACCATTATTTGCTAAGCTGTTAACCAAATATTAAAGTATTAAGTATGCACCCTAAAACCAAGAAAACTGGTGAAAAAGGTTAAGAATCAGCTCTGGAATAGGAAAGGGTACATACTTCTCCAGCAGAACATGATTGTTGTGGAAAGTGTGGATTAGATAGGATACAAGATGACGGAAGTGATAAGACTCTTTAGCTATGCATGCATGAACTTCCAACACTAAAAGGACAACCTGCACAAGTAAAAATGTTGTAGCTATTATCACTGCTACAGTAGCAAGAAAATTACTGAAGTAACAAAAAAATATTAATGGTGGTTAACCACATACAGCAGCTGTTTTATAGTGCAATGACTTAGCAAGAAATTTGTTACTGCTACGTATATAATCATTTTCAGGTAACAATGGGGAACTGGATCCAGTTTGAAATTCATTAAGCGAAGGACATCACCTTCACCATTCCAGACTTGTCAAGGGCAATGACAATAGTGGATAGCGTTCCCAGTACCCACTACAGTTCCATAGTGCAAGCATACAATCTCACTCCCTATGTGATTGTGAATGCTATCCAGAATCAAATGGCTGAGAGACTGAGATGGGGAGTATTTATTCAAGACCAATATTTAAGGAAAGAAAAAGTCCATTTTGTTCTCTGATATAATATCCATGGAAGAAAACATAGATCCATGGTTCATCAAATTTGCTCCACTAGAGAGAATAAGTTAACATGTACCCTTCCCACTGATTCAAACCTTGCATGATTTTGTTTCTAAGACTAGACTACAGCCATATATAGCGCATGTAATATCACCTGGTCACAATGCGATGTAGTGAAATATTAGAAACAACCAGTGCAGTTTGTCAGGCTTTTCAAAACAACTCACCGCATCTGAAGGATCAAAGAGTGCGTTTAGAAGTGGACCAAAGATGTCATTCAGGTATGCCAAGAACTGTTCCACAAAAAAATGAAAATCAATCATAAGATTGTTAATAATTCCATAAGCAATTTGAATTGCAATTGTCACGCCCATTTCAGGGTTTAAGAATTAAACTGGGCAATTCAACAGTTCAAAAGTAAAGAAATTATGTAAGCATTAACTAGTTGAAATATAATGCTATGTAGTCCAAAAGCGTGCATAGTTTTCAAGTACCTCGGCACGATATCGAGCCAGCAGAGTGGAAAACCAATGCAATGCCTCAATCCGAGTGGCCTCATGTTCACTATTCAATTCTCTGAAATGGAAAGGGGGGGGGGACAACACCAGATAAGTTACAAGTGATTTTGCACATTTCTGACTGCACGGTACCTATTAAGCCATGTCAATATAAAGAATAAGATATAATCTAAACGGAACTACATTAACATTAGTATGTAACTAAACAACAACAAAGCCTTTGATCCCAAACAAGTTGGGGTAGGCTAGGAATGAAACCTCATCAAAGTTGTTTAGTATGTAACTAAGCAACTAAATTAAATTTCCTATGCAAAGATTTGGATAGAGAACCTCTTTGCAATTGAGAGAATCGCTCCAATGTCAAAGCCTTCAGTTGGATCAGCTTTTATAGCACGAAGTTCCTCATTAGTTTCACGTGCAACCTAGCAAACAAAGAAGTTGATAAAAAAAAAATTACCCTAAATAGGCACACAGTTTACATCTAAAAGAATGGTATGAATTAAAAGCAGGAGAGTGGCAAGTACCACTCGAATTTTCTCCTCTTCGTCAGAGATGCATGGTAAGATAGCTCCCAAAATATCTGCATAGTAAGGAACGAGTTGTTCCCCACCAAGCTTCACGAATTCGTTGATCTGCATTTTCAAGCCGAAAATGTAAAAGCACAACAAGTATTCAAGTAGACTCTACAGGCCAAATTCCTAGATCAAGATCACAGAAAACATTTAAGACAAGAATTACCCATGTGATAGATGTCAACCGAGTGAATTCATCAGCAGAGCCTGCCCTCCAAACAAGAATTTCAGCCATACGACCATAATCTACATTCTTTTCATTTAAGGTAGGACAATCAGCATTCAAAGAGTAAAAAATAAATGAAAACAATATTTGCTTATTAGGACAAAGACAAAAGCAAGCAATTTTACTGAGGATAGCCTTACTGGTGAATTCTTGATTTCCTGCAGAAACTCGGAAAGCGCTGCATCAGCTTGCTGCCTTATCTCATGACTGGAATCACTCAGCATATTAAATAAACCTGCAGGAGCCAGCAGCAACACATGGTTGGTGAACTGTCAATGCAGGTAATACACAAAGGGAAAAGGGAGGCATTACCATCGAGAAAATCAGGAAGGAAACCAAGCATGTCAATATCAGGCACACTGTCTAACACTGTTATCCACCCCACCAAAAATTGTCTTACATAAGGATTCAACACGTTCATGCGCTCTCTCAAAAGTGGTATAAATTCTTCTATGCTAAAGAGCAAAATTAAGATAAAAGCGGCAATCAGAAGTCAACACTAAGATTAAGATAAGAAAAACACTGATATGAAAAGAAAAGAAAAAAAGATATACAGCATACCTGAACTGATCACTCTCAGTTACAATATCCTGGTGGATAAATAATGTATTTTATCAGGGTAATTAAGAAGAAAATAAGACACACATTATAGGATGTACAGTACACTCCAGACGACCATACCTTGACAAGTCTGTCAAGAAGATGAGCTGCACTCTGCACATTAGCATCAGAGTCTGCAGACAATTTGCATAACGCATCGAAAATCTTGTTGAAGTAGATGATAAAATCCCCCCTTACAACCTACAGATAAAGATTCACGTTAGCGTAAAGCAAACACATAACTCAACTCATGTTTTGTTACTCAATTAAATGTTTACCTTTGCTATGTTATATAGCGCTTCACAAGCATAGTAGCGCACTCTGCTATCTTGGTCCAGGAAGGAATTAAGCACAGGAGACACAATTTGCTGGAAGCACAGAGCAAGGGAGCTTATTATGCAACCAAATTGACACCAACAGAATAATTGTGCCCGAATAAATGTAGAGAACAAACATGATCAATCGCAGTCCTAACCTAACTGGATAAATGAAGAGCTCAAACACGCTATCACAAATTCACAACTCTAACCCAAATGATCTGAATGCTTTACACTTCAGGTTAAACCACAGATGAGATTATCCGACATATATACTTAGGTTTGGTAGGTTTTTTACCATCCAAAAGCTCACAATTATTGTCTGAGTCTTTTTGCCAATAAATATTGCATAGTGAAGCATACGTAGGATAATTGGCATCTATCTGGTATACAACTTTGAGACGTCAACTTGTACATTGCTGGTTTGCCGCCTGAGCTGAACAATGTATTGACTATTAACTATTACAAGTATGTGTGACTTAGGTAAGCCAGATGAGATTAAGTTTTGTTTAAAATTTGCAGTATTTACACTGAACAGGCCAGTGTAAATAATAAATATTGAACCAAGATCTACGTTTGTTTCAAAAATCCAATCAACTTGAAATCGTTAAACAAATAAGGCATCCGTTGTAGATGCAAACTAAATTTACATTTTTAATAACCTGGTATAGGTATGTTACGTATGTACGCACTACGCACATGCACACGGCTAACAAATACACCAGGCATCCCTTTTTGGAACCACAGTACAATATGATAAATGCAGTACGATCGTCTATAATTCAAAAAGGTAAGTATAATTATGTTTCCTGTAGTGATAATTTACATTGTGCTAAGAACTGTCATGTGGGGCCTCAAGTACCAGCGGAGGAAGAAGAAAGTGAAGGATGATGTTCAGGAATCGTGCGAACAGAAGGCTTCAACAGCATTATCGGATTAGGAATAGTTTGTCTTCAGTTTTTCCTTTCCAGTTCAGAGTTATTTCAGAATATTGTCTTAGTTGGCTATTCGTATTCGAGTTGTACTAGGAGTTCGGTATATTCTCTATTTAAAGGAGAAATACTGCTTTGCTTTGATTAAGAAAGAAATCAGAAAATTGCCTCAACCTCTCTGCTCCTCTGTTCTATTATCTGTATTGCTTGGTTTCGTTCGACCGACTACTACCAGAGCTTCTGCCGCGCGGCTGCGTCCACCACGGCGTCCCAACCGCATCGCCGAGGCTCTGGAACCCGATCTCATCCAGTGCACGACTACAATCTACGTTCGAATACTGCATCATCAAAACAAGTCTCTGACAATTTGGTATCAGATTTCGCTGCGCCATCTACCATGTCAGAGGGAGACAACATCGAAGCGCTTAGCAAAAAGTTGGACGTTTTATTTCAGCAGATGGAAGCAGACCGCTCGAAGCTGCACGAGAAGATCGATACTCTATCAGGCACAATTCGGGATATCGATCATCAACAGCGCGCACATCATCTAGCTATCGCTCGTCTGGAGCACGGGCGCACTAATTCACCTGGCGTGGTTGAGCAGGACACCATCACGGATACACGCATCCGAGTAACCGACGGCATACTGCCCAATCCACATCGACACCAGCACGGGTCACCAGCAGGTTCGGTCATGGATCTGCGCCACACTGATCGGGAAGGACCAGGAACTCAGCGAGCGCCGGCAGAGAGTCCATATGCTAGTCGAGGAAGCGTTCCCAGGTTCTATAAGCTGAATTTTCCTATGTTCGACGGGCAAGACGATCCACTACCGTGGTAGAATCGTTGCGACCAATTTTTCCGAGGTCAGCAGACGATGGAGGAGGACAAGGTTTGGCTAGCGACATTCCACATGACCGGTTCAGCCCAGTTGTGGTATCATCGCCTTGAACGCGATACCGGCACACCGTCATGGCGGCGCTTCGTCGAGCTGGTGAATACTCGCTTCGGACCTCCATTACGGACCAACTCCTTGGGCGAACTCATTGCTCTCCGAAAGCAAGGCACAGTCCGTGAATTCTCTGACCAGTTTCTCGCTCTTTTGTGCCGCACTGATCCACTCACGGAACGTCAGCAAATTCAATTATTTACCGCTGGCCTCGGCCAACCGCTGCAAACTGACGTTGAACTGCAAGCACCGCAATCGTTGGAATCGGCGATGAGTTTGGCTTGTGCATATGAACGCCGCACGGCTCGCGATGCGCGGCTCGCCGCCTTCCCGACGTCCGTGGCGCCTGGCGCGCTCTTCCTTTGGGATCGGCACCACCCGACTAATGATCCAGCAGCGAAGCGTGCCTCTGACCATATTGCCTCGTCGCACCTTGTCTCCAGCCGAGCTCGAACGCCGCCGTGCCCAGGGTTTATGCTACCGCTGTGACGAAAAATCCGTGGCTGGACACCGGTGCAAACGCTTGTTCGTTATTGAAATTCAACCCGATGGTGATAGTGATGACGAATGCCCCCAGGAAAACAACGAACCTGAAATTTCGCTAGCAGCCCTCACGGGTATCCAACCGCGGTATGGTCAAACAATGCGCCTGCAGGTTGAAATTGGTGGCAGCTTAGTCATTGCTCTTCTCGACTCAGGATCAACGCACAATTTTATTGCCAATGAGATTGTGGCGGCTACTGGAGTCCCTGTTCGTCCGAGGTCTGGTCTTAGCGTCACGGTGGCTAATGGTGATCGGGTCACCAGCTTAGGCTTGTGCAAATCCATGGCTATACGCATTGGACAGGAGGAATTTTCCCTCGACTGTTACGCCATGCCTCTCGACGAGTTCGACGTGATATTAGGAGTGCAATGGCTCGGAACGCTGGGTCCGATTACTTGGGATTTCTCAAACATGACAATGTCATTTGCTCGACACGGCCGACGAGTAACATGGACCGGCTTACCAATGAGCCCATGCATGAGTCACGCGCTTGCATGCACGGGAACAGAATTATTGGAGGATCTTCTCAATGAATTCAATGACCTGTTTGTGGAGCCCAATGGTCTTCCTCCAGTTCGTGAGATTGCACACCATATTCATCTCAAAAAGGGGACAGATGCCATTGTGGTCCGACCATATCGCTATGCACAGTTGCAAAAGGACGAGCTTGAACGTCAGTGTGCTACTATGCTTCAACAAGGTACCATCCGTCGCAGTTCATCAGCTTTCTCATCACCAGTTTTATTGGTCAAAAAGAAGGATGGATCTTGGCGTTTTTGTGTGGATTATCGACATCTCAACGACAAAACGATTAAAGACAAATTTCCTATTCCAGTCGTTGATGAGCTACTGGATGAGCTTCGTGGTGCCAAATTTTTTCGAAATTGGACTTACGTTCGGGATATCATCAAGTCTTAATGCATTCGGATGACATTGAGAAAACTGTGTTTCGCACCCACCAGGGTCTCTTTGAATTTCTTGTCATGCCGTTTGGTCTTACTAATGCTCCAGCGACATTTCAGGCTCTTATGAACACTGTGCTTCAGGATTTTCTTCGTCGCTACGTCTTGGTTTTCTTTGATGATATTCTCATCTACAGTCCTACATGGTCAGCGCATTTGCAACATCTTCGCACGGTATTACAACGCCTCCAACGCCATCGTTTGTTTTTGAAGCGTTCTAAATGTTCCTTCGGAGAGACTTCGGTGGCTTATTTGGGTCACGTAGTATCAGCACAAGGAGTGGTAGTTCATACAAATATAAAATTCCGGCAGACAAGTTTTATGCCATATAGACCTACAACCTCATTCTAAAATCCAAACACAGATTTCACCAGATACAGAATAACACTATGCAAAATTAAATTGGAACAGACCAAATGGGGTTTAAGATTCAAATGTTCACACTGGCAATTGGCAAACCTCGAGATGCTGAGCAGCCTCATTGGTGAGTCCGACGGTAACTGCCGCAAGACCTATCAATCCGCCCTGCTAATAACAAAGTGCCAAACAAGTCAACAAATCTGGTCTCAACCAACAGCAGAAACAAGAAGCACGGCGATCTGAGCAAACCTTCCGGTGGTTCGCCTGCGGCGAGTAGGTGAAATCGTTGGTGAGCAGCGTGATCACAGCAGATATCTTCTCGTGCTCCCCCGCCGTCGCCAGCTGCTTCACGATCCCCTCAATCTAGACAAACGGCCCCCGTCATAAAAATTCCACCTCAAATCCCTCGCGCTTGCTCGAAACCAACCCCACAAAGGAATCGAAATCCCTCACCTCGAGCGCGGCGTTCTTCCGCTTCTCGTACAGCTTGTCGGAGAGGTTGCGCAGCACGGCGCCCGGGATGATGGAGAGCGCGTCGGCGGCCATCACCGGAGAACCGCCCGGGAGACCCTCCCCCGCCCCCCTCCCCCGCCGCCGATGCCTCCGCTACAGCCTCCCGGTCGCCGGCGATCGCCGCATCGGCCGCCCACCCCCAGCCCCACGGCCCCGGCGACCGCGACGTAACCCTAACCCCGAGAGGCCAAGGCGACGAGCACAAGGAGGAGACGCGGAACCCTAGAGCCCTAAGCCCAACCCTCGCTCGCAGCAGCAGCAGCGCGAGCCTACGAATGGATTTGGAGATGGAGACGATGGTGGTGTGATCTGGAGGGGGGGGTCCGGGGCTCCGGGCGCTCTTCTTCTCCTTCCCAGGGGTAACGTTTACCGTTGTGGCGGCCATCAACGGCGCCCGTTTCCCGTGGGTGCGGGTCCAGGGAGTGGTGATACTGACAGGTGGGGACGGGATCCGTAAGACGGGGATTGCGGTGCAGGGGGCTAGGTCCATGCGGGTTCGGGGTGGTGGACTGGCTGTCTTCCTGCAGCAATTGGATTAAGTTGTGAGGGAGGGTAGGCTCGGTCCAGGAAGACCGTATGGAGGGACGGGCGAGGGGACACAGATAGGAGGTGCATGGACCGAGTGTATCGGGGGAGGGGTCCGCTGTCCTGTCCAGTTTTCTCTTTCCACGGAAAAGGGGACGCTGCTCATGTTATCGTCGGTCATTTTGGTCCAAGTTTGTTCGTGATAGCAGCCTGTTGCTTGGAAGAGGATGGGGCGTATGAATGCTTTTCCTTTCCAGGCCGATGCCAATCCAACCAGCCTAGCCCAAGGCAGGAGGTTCAAATTCAAAAGGCCCGGCCCAATGTCCCATCTTCCTCCTCCCACCATTCCACCTTCGGTAGTGGCTCAGCTTCTGAAATCGAGTGGGCGGGCTAATTAATGGCATTTAATATCGAGTGGGCGGGCTAATTAATGGCATTTAATTTCGGATTAAGTACAAATTTAGTCTCTCAACTATACCCGATGATTAACTTTCATCCCTCTACTTAAATACCAGATATCTTAAACCTCAAAATTTAGATACCGGGCAAAAAGAGTTCCTCCGTGCATTCGAGGGCGGTTTTGACCAGTGTTTTGTGCCACGTGGAAAAAATATATTTTCGATTGCTACCGGGACATCCACGTCAAAATATATTCCTCAGCTCTTCCATTCTTCCCCAATCTCCCCCTTCTTCCTCCATGACGCCGCCTCCTCCTGGCGCCTTCTCTCTCCTAGCGCCGCCGCCTCCCTGGCTCGGCGCCGCCTCCCTGGCTTGGCCCTAGCTCGCCCGCAGCTCCCTGCACCCGGTCCTCCCGCACGGCTCCTCATGGCTCCCCTCCAACCCAGCGCCACCTGCTGCCGCCTCCGCTCCCGCCGCCGCCGCCTCCTCAAGCTCTTCACTCGCCTCGTCGTCCTCGGCTCCCCGACCAAGCGCCGCTTCGTCGCCGCTGGGTTCCACCGCCTCTGCTCCTCCTCGCGGCCGCCTCCTCCTCCTCCGTCGACGCAACCTCCCCGTGCGCAGGCCGTCGATCACCTTCTACGTCTCCAAGCGCCCGGGCGTAGAGGCCTTCCTCTGCGCCGCGGCGGAGGCCTTTGAGGTCGTCGTCTTCACCGCGGGGCTCGAGGAGTACGCCTCCCTCGTGATTGACCGCCTTGACCCCGCGGGCGATGTCATCGCCCACCGCGTGTACCGAGACGCGACGAGGCATTGTGATCCGTATCTCCGATCGCATTGACCTCGTGCTTCCAGCAGCGATCCTCCGATGAGCTTACGTCGTGATCGATGGAGAGCCTTTCAGAGCTTCTACGAGAAGCTTCCATGATGGAGAGCAGTCGGTGATCAACACTTCCTGAGGTTTTCGGAAGGGTCTCAACCTGATCCGGCGAGTCGCCGATCGAATGCTGAGTTTTATCATCCCCACTTGGTTTATGACCAAGGGAGGTTTCATTGACACTGTTACCAGGTGCCGATTGGCTCCTGGAATTGCTAGAAGCCGTCGGTGAGTACCTATCAACCATGATTGCATCAAGGGTATATTGAGCCTCGGGTTACGGTGTTGAATTTTCCTCACCTTTTTTGCCGGTCGAAAAGCCCGGGCTTGCTGAGGCTTTGGGGTGTTCCGAACTGGTCGGAAGCACTTCCTCTGAAATCGCCACTGATTGTAGCGGTGTGTCTTCATCCATCCGGTCGACTTCGCCGATTTCTGCCCTGGGCGAGCCGGCAAAGGAGGATGATGAAGAGATTCTGTTTTCCTCCATGGCGCGCATGCATTCATCCATGTCGAGGTCGGCGTAGTTCGCCAAGTCGAACCAATTTTCTTCATCCCAACTTCCCGCCATAACTGCATCAGCGGTCACAAACGGGGAATGGACAAAGATTTGATGAGCAGAGAAATTCTTCTGAGATTCCACACCGCGATCCCCACGGTCGGCGCCAGCTGTCGACGATCAAGACGTCGATCTTACGAAAATAAAAAGGAGAAAGTGGCGTGGGAAATCTCAGGAAATAATGGGGCTGCTCTTTATTTATATGAACTGGGTTTTACAAGATATCCTCTAAGAATACCGCTTATTCCCTTACAATCTCAGACCTATCACACGAATCTATGGCTTGTGCTTTAGTCTGATGACTATGTCTTGTCTTTTATCCTCCTCCCTTCTTCCGTCCAGGTTCCATCTTTAAATAGCCCTTAAAGAGGTGGCAGTTACTTCCAGAGAAGACATCTGATGTGAAACGATACGTCTGGTCGGAGCCAAGCGATGGTTGATAAACAACCAACTGTTTGACGGTTATATGTATATGAGACATATAACCGCATGGAGGTTATTTGTTGTTGTGTCTGGATAAGATACATCGTATGGTATGGAATATGCACGTGTTCCATTCATCATACGGTAGAGAATATTCTTGGAATCAATTCATACTTTTTACGAACAGTTCTCCTGGTCGGGAGCTTGGCTTAGGCCTTCGTCCGACCAGGGTACCCATTATGTAACATCTGGAATCTCTACAACCAGTGAGATTGTGCACCTCAGGGGTTACGACCACGAAGGCGTATGGTCTTTTATATATATTAAAAATAATATATAGATGTTTTAATCCTCATCAGCTAGCCCCCGAACTTTAAATGAATAGGTCGTGTGAACACCTTTCTTCCGACGAAGTCGTATCGGGATGACGCTCATTTAAATGCAAGGGCATTTGAAGCGGTTTGTATTCACTTTAAAGTTGAGAACTTGCTTTTGGAATTGAAGAGTTTTTGTGTCCATTGGACTTTTTTTGGGTAACTCCCTATTGCAGTTAGAAATTCTGAAGCTTATAAAAACTCCTTTGTAGACTTTGGTTTTTTTTTTACTTCCTGCTTTCCTTCTTCATCTCTCGAGTAAAAACTGCTTCCGACCTCCTTTTCTTTCCCCACCCGAAAGAAATCTGACCATGTCGGACCAAATCATCAACTGGTCAGTTTCCGACTTGAGTGAGAAGAAATTAGAGAACTTAGAGAAGATCGGGATGCTTCCCAACAGGGATCTGATTTCTTGGAGATCCGCGGCTGGGGAACATTCCCCAAGCGGTGAAGATGGAGAAATTCCTGTTTTTCTTGCATATGTTGAATGCGGATTTAGGCTACCGATTCACTCCTTCCTTCCTAAAGTCCTGGAGTATTATGGAGTTGAATTGGTGAATCTTGCCCCCAATGCTATCGCCAATCTCAGCATCTTTGTTTACCTTTGCGAAGCGTGCTTGGGATTCCAGCAGATCCGGATCTATTCAGTACTACTACGGGATGACAAAGTGCGGGAAGGCGATTGGGGCGCTGGAGAGTGCACCTTGCGTCTCCATGACTAAAAGCCGATGAGTATATTTTTATGTACTCAAAATCTTCGTGGTCGTCGTGGAAGAAAAGCTGGTTCTATATGAAGATCACGAAGAAAGACAGCCTTTATTATTCTGGTAAAAAGGTAGTCGAGAATCCGAGATGGCGCTCCTCTATAGAAAAAGAGGGAAAAGTAGGAAAATAGGCTGAAGCAATCAAGCTTCTTAGTGTCAAAGGTCTAACATCTTGGCATGTGGTGAAGGATTTTTCCACACGCCGGGTTAGCCCTCTAAAGGCCCGAGCACATCGGATGCTCTGGTACATTGGTCGTGATGATACGACGAGAGATTCCAAAGATGGTAAGCCATTTAATAATTCCGACCAGTTTACCTATCCTAGTTGATTATTTCCGTATCCTTAAATCTTTTATATTACCTTTACAGCTTTATCTTCTGATGATATTAGAAGCCGGATCAAAATGATCTACGGTGGAGAGCCTGGCGATAAAGCTAGCTTTCCTCGAATCTTAGCGGTTGTGTCCGCCGAAGAGAGAATTGAAAGACTTAAGGTAAGAAAATCAACCATTGTTTATTTGTTATACATATTATTTCTGATCAGTATACCATAAATCCTCTTTGATGTGTAGTCGGTCGGGTTGAAAATCAGTGAGGTCACTGAAAGATGTGAGCCAATTGATGATCCGATCTCCCCTTCGACCACACAGGATGTCACTCTTCCAGGGGTAGGTGACCGAACATAAATAATATTTTGGACAAATTATGTTTATCGCCTAACTATCTCCGATGATGAATTGAAAGGTTGTCATACCTTCCAAAGAAGGTCACGAGGACCTCCGGTGCCTCACGAGGCCACTTGCTTTGGAGGTCGACAAATCTACACCCACTGATCCGGTGATCAAGGACCTTATCCTTGACGAACTAGTCGCGGATATCGCTTCTAATTTTTAATCAGTGGATGTGCAGGATCTAATCAACCCTACCGGTTTAGAACCGGTGAAATCAGTTGACAAGAAGAGGAAGGCCAGCGCAACGAACTTTGCTTCGATGCGCTACAAGGGTAAATTCAAAAAATCGACAAAGTACATATTTAAATGAAGAGGTTGTATATATACATACCTTGGATCTTCCTTACCTTCTCTCTCTCTTTGTTTAGATCTTCTGGTGTTCTGGTCGTGTCCGACCAGAGCACCCCTCAGGAGAAGATTCCTGAGGAAGAAGTGGTCGTGGAGGTTCCTGATCAGGATACCCCTAAAGCAAAAACTGCTAAGAATGAAATAGTAAAAGAAGCCCCCGAGCAGGCTCCAACATCTGCTCAGGATCCTCTAGTAATCCTTACTCCTTCTCCGGAGGTAGTCATCTCCAAAGATCCTCAACAGGTTCCACCTCCTCCTGGAAATGCTTATCAGGTTAACAAAATCCCTTTTTCTCCCCGATTTATCGAGGATAAGAAACTTGATGAAGCCTGGGGAAAGATATCGGACCGTCAAGTTGAGATTGGTCCAGATACAATCTTTTCCGAATATAATGATATGGCAATTCGGGTAAGTGTTCTACGACCATCCTTACAACTCTTTCTTTTGAAGTTTCTCTGGAAACTTTATCAAAGAAAGGATTTTTGTTTTTGTAGCATATGGTCGAGAAATATGTTGTGGTCGAAGGACTAACCCAGCGTATAAGGTCCTTGGAGCAGAAACACTCCGATCTGAGAAGTAAGAATATTTCTCTTTTAGTTTGACTTCCTAAATTTTATTACCTTATTTGTCTCTTGTAACTTAACCTTCTCTTCCTATCATATTGATAGATTTAGAGAAAATTAAAGAAGAGACCGCGGCCAAAGAGGCCATAATAATAAAACTGAGGGAAGAAAATCAGGGTAAAGACCGGTCGATCGAACATGCGATGACCAGGCAAAAGGAGGTTTTCGACTCTTGTGAGAAGAAAATCAAAGGTAACTGGTCGTAAACTTAACCAGTATTCCATAACTCCAATTTAAGTGTGTGTTAATTTCTTTTTATCCACTCGTGCAGAAAAAACCCAAGCACTTGAACGAGCGGAGAAGACTCTCGAGTTTGAGCGTGGCCAAAAGGCAGCCCTTGTATTCGGCCTTGATGAGAAAATCATGGCTCTTAACAAAATGATCTTTGATCTGGGATCAGGATCAAGCTTGCCTTCTTTAGGAGATCCAGCGGAAAAGATGAACTATTTTGGTCAACTTTTGGAAGATCTCAAAGGCCTGCTTAAAACTATGAGGGAAAACCATACCCAGACAATGAAGGAAGCTATTGTAAATGGAGTTAGTGTTGCTTTAGCAAAACTAAAGGCTTCCGACCCCTCTGTTAGTCTTAAAAGTTGCTTGGAAAAAGGGGTAAGGGAAAGCAGTCAATTCAATTGGGTAGTTTAAACAGGCGCAAGAGATGTGGGGAGCTAGGGTATAGGCAAGCAGCATGTCCACTGAGTGGGACAAAGAAAAGATACATGCAACCGATTTCAATGTTTTTGGTATTTCAAACGGATACATCAACTTGTAATGTTCCCTTCACACAGGAAAAAAACAAGAAAGAGCACAAGAATAGAAGGTGCAAGAACTTCAAAAGTGGGAGGTCCAAGCATTTCACCGAGGAGGTCAATGATCACCATGCCTATTGTACTGAATGAAATGCCTGGTCCTATCACAAGAAGGTCAAGTACTAAATTTCTATATGCATTTGTGACTACATCATCTTGTTGCATCTAATTTATTTTTTTATAGGTATTTGTGGCTAAATCATCTTGTTGCATGCAACGTGCACTGGCTATGGGAGGTGAAGCATCTCCAGCAAGACCGGTCAAGAAGATGACCCCAAAGAAGAAGAAAAAGAAGACCTAAGAGAAGTTGTCATTTCCTGATTTGTATTTTGGGAGAACACAGTCTGTAATGTTGGGAACTATGTTATGTTATAAGTCCACAATTGTTTCATGTTTTATATTTTGGGAGAACCTACAATTAATATCCCCCTTTCCTGTATTCTATATTTTGGGAGAACATGTTATGAACCTGCTATATTATGTATTCTGGATGCCAGTTATGAGATTTTTTTAAAAAAAATAATATAATTTTAAAAGATACTTACAAAAATAAATAACCGCTCACAAAAATTACAAAAATATGTCACTGTCACGAGTTCAACTAACGATATGAACCTATCGCTAGTTGAACTCATCGACAGAACCTATCGCCCCACGTCGTCGATCAACTACTCATCGCCGGTTGAACTGGCGGCAGAAGTTGACAGAAGTCCCATCGCCGATTGAATCGGCGATAGGTTCATATCGCCAGTTGAACTAGCGATAGGGACCCGGCTATAAAAACGGCAAAAAATCAGTCCAGAATTCATTTTAATTCCAGAAAAAAAAGAGAGTAGGAGAGGGAGAGAAAAAAAGTAGCGAAGCTCTGCCAGTTCGTCGCGGAGGAGACAGATTGACAAAGCATCAGATCTGATCGATCATTTTGCAGGTACATTTTTCTGAAACTTTGTACGTTATGTCAAAACCTTGTAGGTTAGCAAACAAAAATATCGACATAGAATTGAGTAGGTTAGATAAATGTAGTCAAATTGCGTAGTACATATTTTGAGTTGTGTAGCCGGTAGTTATATTATTAATGCAGGAATTCTCTTTTAAACTAGAAGAATTGCATGACACATTTTAAAATTGTAAAGAAAATCCGGAGTAGTTGAGTAGGTCGAAAGAGCAATGAGAATATTTGCAGAATAATGAAATTATGTAGTTCGTCGTGTACATGTTAGGAATGTTGCAACACTCGAACGATTTATGATATTTCTGTAGAAATAGGAAGACGTCAGGTATGAATCTATAAAAAATGTATAGAGTAGCTAAGTGGAGTAATTATTTACCTTTCCATTTGTGCGCGGTTATTATTTTGTTAGTGTGCGGTTATTATTGTGTTAGTGCGTGGTAAATGTCTTGTTAGTGCCGAAAATACCATTTAAACTAGAAAAATAGCATCACACGTATTAAAATTGTAAAAAAAATCCGTAGTTGCTACATAGGCTATGAAAAGATGCATGGAAAAATATGAACTTTGTTTATTGTTGTATTTCCAGGTATGGCAGACGCGAGCCAGTACGAGTTGCTTGACCCGGTGATTGACACGCGTCACCGTAGCCTCCTCAGTACCGTGGTCCCCCCGGAGGGCGAGGCGCCGATAGAGCTTGGCGCGTTGCGGCTACGCACGCCCATCAGGGCATGGAGGCTGCACCGAGACTGGCTTCCGAGGTACGTGTACTTCTGACCTCATGCACTCAATCGCGGTCTGACTACTTTGCGTGGACTCACGTTTGTTCTTAATCGTTTCGACGTAGGTTAAGAGCGGCAGGCCTCCTTCCACTAGCGAGGATGGTGGAGGCGACGTGGGAGGACGACCAGGACCATGGTCCAGGTCATACGTCCCGACGTTTTTCATACGACCGGGCCCTACTGACGGCGCTGGTTGACCGCTGGAGGCCAGAGACCCACACGTTCCACCTCCCGTGCGGGGAGATGGCGCCGACGCTGCAGGACATGAGCTACCTGACTGGGTTGCCCTGGCAGGCGCTACGATGGCGGCGCATGACGTCCCGGCCACGTGGCGCACGGACCTCCTAACCAGGTTCCACGCTGTGCTACCACCGGGCAGCGGTTACGTGGAGTTCAGCAACCCGCACGGGCCGACGTTGAAGTGGATCTGTCAGTTCTACGTAAGTCTTCGTAACTATTGTCCTCTCGCATGAATTCGTATGTGAACCTTGCTGACGTGTACGTGTCTTCTTGCAGCCCGAGCATACAGTGCAGAATGCAGGGGACGTCGCTGTTAGGAGGCACTTCGAGGCCTACCTGCTGTGGTTGTTCGGGTGGGTCATGTTCCTGGGGTCCCATGGCGACAACGTCGACAAGCACTACGTTCAGTACGCACGTGAGCTAGCGGACTCGTCGGTGGACGAGATCCCCTCCTACGCTGGGGGTCCGGCCGTGCTGTGCATGACGTATCGCGCACTATGCAACACGTGCCACCGTGCACAAGACAGCTCCATCCTCTCGGGATGCCCGCTACTACTGCAGTTGTGGTCGTTAGAGCGTTTTCAGATCGGACGGCCACACCTGGACTTGCGAGCGTACGAGGAGAGCTTGTACGTCCCGCACGACGACCTGGACCGGCCGACCATGGGCACGGTGTGGTGCCGCCGACGGGTTAGTTTCATATTCATTTATTTTGTATTGTAATCACTATTTCGTGTGCTTAGTTTGCGGTGTTCTATTGCACAGGTCACCTTCACGCCGATCACCTCGTAGGGCTCCTACCCGGAGTACGTTGCGATGTTCGATCAGCTAACCGATGATCGCGTTATCTGGAGACCGTATAGTGATGAGAGGGTGATCGCGCCCCCCCGGAGGACTGTCGATCCTGTGCACGCGAGACTACGTGTACTGGTACACGCGGAGTGCCTTGGTGCATGATGTCTTCATGGAGGAGTACCAGGTGCAGCGAGTCATGCGCCAGCTCGGTCTGCGACAGGAGGTCCCAGCCCCTTGGGAGGGGGGAGGCGGGTGCCGTCGCACGTACACGCGTAAGTTCACTCTTTACTTCTTTCGTACAATGTGTGTTACATCCCGACCAAATAATTGTCTTGTCGTCCACACGTACACTAGGAAGGGAGTTCGTGGCACGATGTCCTGGTTGGACAGGATGTCCCCTTGGGTTGAGGGTTGGAGTGGTGCGCACGACGACCTCATCCAGTGTGGGGACGATCCCTACGACCCCGAGACGTACGCTGAGTACATGGAGTGGTATGCTAGTCGGACGAGGCTTCGGTGCGTCCGGGTCGTGGTCGACCCACCTCGACATGAGGCCGCGACCTCCGACACGTACCCCACCCAGCCGGACTCCGCTTTCCACCGCCGCGTATGTATTCAACGGTACTTATTTCATATTTAATTTGACAGACTTAGGTTTACAACTTGTTGATTACTTGTGCAGGTGGATCTACACAGGGAGATTAT
This sequence comes from Ampelocalamus luodianensis, assembly GCA_036346255.1. NCBI lineage: Eukaryota > Viridiplantae > Streptophyta > Magnoliopsida > Poales > Poaceae > Ampelocalamus > Ampelocalamus luodianensis. The sequence goes on from CM070621.1 coordinate 24,934,079, forward strand.
CGAGTTGGTAGACTCCGCGCAGCACATGACGCTGGGGGAGACCAGAGGGATCCTGCAGCGGATCAAGGAGGCGGGAGTACGAGGACGAGGGGTTAGCCGAGGTGGTACGACACAGCCTCCTGCCGTGGATGTGGTGGGCTCGTCGTCGTGGCAGTGTGGGGGAGCACCGCGGGACATGTCAGAGGTGAGTAGGACACGCTCATATCGCTTCATTATTTCAAACCTCACAAGTTAGTAACGGCGATCTTCTGTTACAGGTCCTCACCTCCACCCGTACGCGGGGCAGGAGTATGTCGCGTCGTCCGAGCACATCTTCGGGCCAGCAGGTAAGTTCAGTTTGCTTGCTTGCGTAACGTCCTTTTCGCCATGATTACGTTTATAACATAATGCTTCGCAAGAACGACTTTGGAGGACGATGCATTGTCGCTAGACGATGCAGACCTATCGGCCCCCATCGAGGACTTCTTCAGGGTATGCGTGACACCCAGTTCTCTTTGGAGGCTTCTCAGCTGCACGGTGCGCCGAGATCGTCCCAGGCGACGCAAGAGCAGCCCCTGGCGACACCACCGCAGGCTACTAGCTTGGGTCAGGTAATCAGACAGCCTGACCCTCTGACGTACTCGCACCAGCGACGGACGAGGCCCAGAGCGACATGTGGGGTTCGCCCCAAGAGGGGACGCCAGTAGATATTGATTTCTGTCAATATCAGTAATGGTAGTTATGTAAATATTATTCTGTGTGCAACTATTATTATGGTAGTCTCGTGTTTCGATATGTTATTTTTTTAGCCAGCTATTTAGGACAGCGTGACCAGACGAGCTAGCTTTTCAGGACCATGTGACCCGACGATCTAGCTTTTTACGACGACGTGAGCAAACGAGCTAGGTGTTTAGGACGATGTGACCCGACGAGCCAGCTTTTTACGACGACGTGAGCAAACGAGCTAGCTTTTCAGGACGATGTGACCCGACGAGCCAGCTTTTTCTGAGGATGTGACCAAACGAACTAGCTTTTCAGGACGATGTGACCCGACGATCCAGCTTTTTACCACGACGTGAGAAGACGAGCCAGCTTTTACGAAGAAGTGAGCAGACGAGCTAGCTTTTCAGGCTGATGTGACCCGACGAGCCAGCTTTTACCAAGACGTGAGCAGACGAGCTAGCTTGCAATGGAACCCCTGCTACGACTTCGTCCGCTCTAGCTATAAATACAGCGCAACTCATCCAGTAACTCCACACCAGCACCACCAAGTAGAAAACATGGACAAAGAGAAGGAATGTGAGAAAATTTGCAAGCTTTTGAAGGACTAGGTGTCTCCCCATGAGACTGCCGCTCGCCATCATGCCGCTAGTCAGTAGCCTTTTACATACCAAACTTTTCCGGAACTGGTGGATCCGAGGAAGCTGCCTCGCAGTACACCCAATGATTCTGGGTCGAGCCGCGGCACCACACCTATGCCCGCGGAACGCCCTCCAGAAGGGCCCCCTATAGGGGTGGCGCCAGTACCTCTCTCACTATTTCACCAAGGAGGCGGTGATGCAAACATGGAGTGGAGAGATGTATGGTTACGCTGGTGTTGGTCATTTCACTGGCCATCCCACCTGGGAGCAACTAATCTGGGCCGCGGACATTGGTAGGCTCAAGGGAAAGGTTGGCCAGCGACAGGTACGGTGCATCAAGAACAATATGGACGAGGCAAAAGCCAGACATCATACGAAGAAGTGCTCCATTTGCAGGGAGTCTGGGCACACATTCAAGACATGCCCCACGCGAAATACTCATGACCAATGAGACATTGGCATTCCGGACGTCGCCGCGGGGACCTCATCCGGTGCCCTGACTAGAGGCAGTCCACATGGGAGACGTTGAGGTCGCGACCACGAGAAAAAACGGACAATAGTAATATATTATTACCAACGTTCTGAATTATCATTTCAATTAAGTGTTATGACGTTCTCCTGCAAGTTCTGTAATATCAATGTGTATGAATTCCCGGGCGAATCGCAATATCACTTACCTTCCCCTTTACGAATCGTTGATACCTCAATCGTCCTCGGTAAATTCTTCAAAAATTAACCGTAGTAGAACAACATACGACGATGACAAAATATTATTGCAAGTCTAACAGATTTGGTACTGTTTAAAATTTACGAAAATCAAAAACTAGCTAAGTGGAATAGGGCTGAGTTGAACTGAGGTACCTATCGCCAGTTCAACTAGCGACAGGGACATATTTTTGTAATTTTTTGGTGCAGCTATTTATTTTTGTAAATATCTTTTAAAATTATATTATTTTTAAAAAAATCCCAGTTATGAATCTGTATTGAATGGATTTGGGTTGAAGAGGTCAATAATTGTAGTTATGGATGCTTATTGTAGTTTAGTAGTTCTAGATGCTTATTATAGTCCTCTGTCAGTACAATACAAGTATGATGCTTTTGCACATAATTTGCACTAAGTTATGTTGTGCAAATATATTTTCCTCTTATCCTCTATTAGTAGGAACTTGCACTACAATGCAAGTACAAACTTGAAGTTAGGTATTCTCTCTGTCAGTACAAACCTACTCAGTCCATTCTCCATTACATAAGAAAACAAACATGTGAACCAACCTGACAATAGCATCTACAAACTCGCACTTAGTTCTTCTTTCTGTCACTTAAGCATAATTCGACAATAACAAATTATACATGTGAACCAACCTGACAATAGTATCTATTTTCCACAAACATGCCCACATCATCACATAAACATATTTTACCATTTACATAATCATCCATAAGTAGGCAATAGCATCCATTTGCCAAATAAGTTTGCATTGCATAAGCATTCATGACCATACATTACCACTAGACAAAAACAACATGACGAGCCATAAGCTTACATTAGCATCTATTACATAGGGCACTGCCTACTTTGCTAACACAACACAGAACACCAGGAAAACAAACACACCAAGTACTGCATTCACGACCATCTACATCTCTGTTATCTTGGTGAGTTTGCTCAGCTTGGGCCTTCATGCCATCCAGCTCACCCTTCATTGAATTGTAGCCTTCCTTGATGTGAGGACTCCAATTTATTTGGCTGGTAATGCTTAACCAACCGCCTGGTCCTAGCATCACAAATCAAATAAACTGAGCCTCTAGATATGTATACTTCCCAGAAAGCAGTATACACACCTCACCACAAAATTATGCATCAACTCCATTCCAAACATAGAGTCCAAACATCACACTACTAAGCAGAAAGTAACAACAGTAAAATTATTACAGACCAAGGCCGATTGGCCCACAAGATACACAAATACACAAGACAGACAGCGGAAGCAAAAGTGCCATAAGATGGCTATAAACAAAGCCAATCAGCGTGCCTTCAACCCACAAGGCATCTGACCGGACCGCCAAGCCTAGTCGTCAGACACGAAACTAAGCAGAGACCTGACTCACGTATGAGGCCCTTGGGGCTCACCTTCTTCCTCTCGCAACAAAAACATTAAGCAAAGCACCTGAGTACAAAGATTGTCTTTCTACTCGCAAGACTGACGTGTGAACTAGCAGACCTATACATATGCTACATGCAGGCTTATTTGGTGGAGGCCATATGTTTCATTTGCACAAAGCCAGATTTGTTTGCAATAATGTAATACAGTTTGAAGGCAAGTTTGTAATTCATTTTTAATGTTGAAATAACAGCGAAATAAAGATAGATACAAGTAGCTACCTAGAAGTGACTATCCACATAGTCACCACAACATAGCACGAATCCCTGATTCGTACCACCCGTCAAGTTTTAGTTAAAAGGTTGTAGTCTAACTCTTGAAAAGCTTACCCAAGCGTGTCCATAACCTAGGACGAGGCTATTCGAATAGTTTTAACCCTGCAGGGGTGTACCACTGTACCCACACTTCAGACCGCCTTTAAGCCAAAGCACACTACCGAAGGTATGCCGACACAGCTAAGTCCTACGAGACTTTTTCCAATATTGTGTATTACCTACGAGCCGCTCGTATGGATAGAAATCCATACGCTTACATGGTAAAGCCGAAAAGACAACTACCTTTGCGGGGTAAAGCTTTTCGGACAACTACCATGCTCCCAACACCATCCCTCCTGCGACCTCCCGCGACCCGGAGCCAATACACGCCAAAGTACTAGGTCAAGAGAGGTCCCATACCCTCTAGTGTGGTTAGCACGCAAAAATGCCTCGATAACAATCCACTCACAAGGTGTTCGGTCCTTAATTGACTCGGGCACCATTCCAGTCACACCCAACAGATCACACCAACATACCGTTGTGCCCAAGTCTAAATCATTTTATTTTTCATTTTTAGTTTTCACAATTAAACATAGCAAGAATGCTGAAACATACAGTTATAGTAAATTTTGTGTGATCCAGGTTACCGACTAAGTCGATAACCGCCCATTTCTACCGATACTAAGCATGTCTAAGCAATTGGAATCGTTTCTACTAAGTGACAAGAGATCATCCAACGATCTCTAATCACAGCAAAATAACCTAGGCTCAGGTAGTAGAGATCAATATTTCACCTATAGGATATGCAACTACAGATTTAACTAATCAATTTAACACAAATTAAGCGATGCATACATATAGCGGAAACAAAATATTAGACTTTAAAATAATGGGATTAACATGATCAAATCGCTTGTTCTGGTCGTTGTTGCTCGTGATGCTCAACTCGCTGCGAGGATCACTCGAGAATACGAACTCGCTGCAATCTATCGATCGAGCAAAACAACGAATAAGAACAAATAACACCGACAAAACTCAATCAATCAATAACAACAAAACATACCAAAACTTTACACAGTAGCCTAAACATGATCTAACACATTTTTAGAAACAGAGAATGATTTATTTGAATTGGTGATGAATTTTCTAGCAATTTCCTAAGCTAACATACACATCAAAGCACTAGTTAATTACTTAGCAAAATTTTATGAATAGAAACAGTATCTAAAACCTATCCTGATAAAAAGAGCACTAAAAATGAAAATTTACAGAATTGGATTCACTGGATTTGGACAATTAATGAGAGAGATAAGAATTTTCTAATTTGGAAAATACATAAAACACCATTTAATCAAAAACCAGATTTTTACTAACAGAGACAAGGTTGATACTAATTTCAGTAAATAGTACATTTAAAATGAAAATTAACAGCACTGGTTTCATGCAATTTGGAGAAAAATTGAATTAGTTATGCATTTTACAATTTAAGTGCAAGTCTGAACATTTTAATTAAACCTATTTCTAAACAAATTTTAAAATCCAACTTCTGGAGCTGAACTAATCCTCTACCCAATTTTAGATTAAACTTTGGACAATACCAAAGCTATCAAAATTTGAAACAACTGAAAAGGACTTACAACCAATTAGATATGAATTTCTAAAGTTTAACACAATTTTTGGTTGATAAATAAATCCTACTGGAATAATAAAAAACCATACTCAAAGGGAAACGACGTGGCTCTATCTAGACCGCTGATCCGGCATCGAACGGCACACGCCGATCGCGAGTTCAAACCGCCGCGTCCGACAACAGAGCGTGAGCTCGATCTTGCCGCCGTGTCGCCGACGAGCCAAGCCCCCGCGATGCCGGCAAAGGGCCAAAATGGGTTCCTGATGCTATCGCGCACCCGACCATGGCCGGAACATCACCGGAGGTGGACCACAGCGGCGGCGCGACGCGGCGGAGCGGAGAGGAACCTACGGCAAAAACGACACGCTGCGCTTGGCGGACTTGCGACTTAGCGTGCGCATGAGTACCAGTGGGTCACCGTGAACTCACCGGGATGACGCGGAGGAGAGGAGGTGGCCGGAGAGGAGCTGACGACGATGAACCGAGCCGGCGCGAGGCGGTCAACGACGACAGGGACCTGAGGCGAACGAGAGAGCGAGTGAGTGATGGAGACAGGTAGAGGGAACCCAGAAGATGCTTACGGAGGAAGGAATCGAGCTCGAGCTCGCTGGAGAGGACGCGGCGGCGGAAGAGGCGGGTTGAGCCGGAGTTGGAGAAGAAATGGCGCGCGCAGCTCCACAGGCGGCGAAACCCGAAATCACTTGAGGGGTTTGCTTCCTCGAGGTGCGGGACACACCGTGACGCGGTCGGCCGAGGTCGGGGATCACCGGAGCAACCGGAATGCCTGGAAGCGGCGCGGCGGCACTCACGGCTCCAGAGCTCGGTGAAGAAGAAAGGGGCAGAGGAGAAGAAAACGAGGTAGGGAAGGCCCTCGGTGGCTTTTGTAGGAGCAGGCGGAGGCAGCGAGGTGAGGCGGTGGGGCGGTGAAGTGACCGGCGGCTCGACGTGGCAGCACGCATGCGAGCGGCGAGGCCGGCGAGAGTGCGCGCGAAGGTGCGCGGAGAGTCGGCGCGAAGCGCGGCTGCGTGGAGAGAGGTGCCGCAGGGACCGAGTTGTCGCCGAGAGAAAGGGGGCGGCTTGAGTCGGAGTCTGGTGTGGCGCGACGAGTTGGTTTAACTCGAACAAGATCATGTCGACCGTTGGATCTGAGATGGACGGTTGAGATCAGGCGGTGCAATCGGACAGGTCGATTGATTCGACGCACGCGAGCCGCACGATCTGCATCGGACGGTCGATAGTGATCGGGCTCGAGGCGGTGCAATTAGTTGGCGCGACCGAGTCACTTAGGTGCGGTCGGACTCGAGCTCGAGTTAGGTTTGAGCCCGAGGAACAGTAGTTCCAGAGTTTGATTCTTAAAAGGCTGAGATGATTGGGGAATTTTTAGAGGTAGCTCCTGAGCTCTAAAAATTCCGAAATTTTTACGGTAGCTACTTGGGACAGAGGACAACCTTGTGTAAATTTTCCAGGAATTTTCATGCACTAGATTTCTCCCAAGAAAATTCACAATCTGCTGTCGAGAGGTTTGACCAGATTTCTAAACTGGTTTGACTTGGCCATTTGAAATAGCAAACAAAATCCAAAAATTGTGAAATTTTTCAGAGAGGTAACTAGGATGATCAAGATGATAGGAAAATATTCCTAGAGGATTATCACAAGTTTGAGGTTGATAATTTTGTTGACAACAACTATCATTCACAAGAATTAAATCTTAGAATGGAAATTGTTTAGGGAAAATTTGGAAAACTTCCAAATGACTTCATGAGACAACAAAAGTTTTTATTTCTCCTCATATTTTACATTTGAAACACAAACCCTAACTTAGGGCTGTTACACTTGAACTCAGATGTAACCTTAGTCATATCTGGAATGGCATCCTTAAGGCAGGTTGTGTCCTCATGAAGCCTCATGAAGAAGCCTCATGTCCATCGGGTACTGCTGATGCTTGTAGATCCACGAGAAAAAATTGCAAAACCGCCAAGCACAAAAATGAATCCAATTTAGCCACGGTGCAACCCTAATCAATACCAATTTATCCCTATTTTCTCCAAAAGCACACGACCCTAAAACCCTAGCCACGGTGCAACCCTACTCAGTAACAATTTCTCCCTAAAAATCGCCCAACCCAAAAACCCTAGCCACGGTGCACCCCTAATCAGTACCAATTTCTCCCTAATTTCTCCAAAATTGCCCAACCCTAAAACCCTAGCCTTGTGCTATCCAACCCAAGTCAGTACTAATTACAACAAATCAAGAAAAGGAGGTGAGAACTTACTCCGGATTGATTCCACGGACACTTGAAAAAAAATCTTCCCCGGATTGTTCTTCGTCTTCGAGGTGAGCTCAACCATCTTCTCTACTCCGCAAATAGGGCAGCCGATGGGAGTAAAACCACTATTTTCATGCCCCAGCAACGGTGCACGACTAGGGGTAGAGCAAGTGCCAGAGGATCTCCCCTCATACATCGTAGTTGGGCTCGAGAAAGCTGGTCGTCGCCGGATTTTGCCTGCCGCACTAGTCATCGAGAGAGGGGGGTTGGTCACGAGAGAGACGAAGAGGGGATGGGGCATGCTGGATTTGGTCCAGGATGGCTCGACCCAGCCACTTAGCTGTCCCAGACCTGACCCGGGAGGGGCAAAATCGTCTGTTCACATGTGGGCCAAGGCCATTTATGCAAAAAAAAAAATCATTTTAATATTCCAAAATGGCAAATTAACGAGAAGGCAAACAAAGGTGTGACAAAATATCTATTGCAAGGAACATAATGGCATTTTGTAGAAACAACAATAAAGTGTGGCAAAATGACAAATTTCCCTATGAAGAATTGGTTCACCCAGCTGCTTCCTCAAGGAGTAACCATCCATATCTCCTGAGTTCTGACTTGTGCTCATCTGCCAAAAGGTTTGATCGGTAAGAACACTATCAAGCCTGCAATTTTAATATGATACCGCAAAGGAAAGCACGAGAGCATATTTTTATTGACTGTCCGGTTGTTTACATTACCAACGATATGATCTTACTGAAGATGTTACAGACAAATATATTATTCCTGTAGATTTGGCTAACAACTAGCAGTATGCTAGTGTTATTCATTAGGTTGACATTCTCTCAGGTTTGTACCGTGTTGCCTGCTACATGGCCTAGGGGATCAACGGTTATTTGTAGAAGGTTGGGCTTACAGGTTACTCTATGTTCTATGCCACTACCTATGTTGTTTGTTCCAGACTCCAAAACACAACAGGAAGGTGACCTTATCTGGTAGATTTGTTTAGTGTTGAGATAAGACACTTGATCAGTTTAAGAATTGTAATGATTACCACCGGACCTTTTTTCCCAAGATAACACGGTGTGTTACAAAGTGAAATATCCATCCATTTCTTGCAGGCAAAGAGCAGCCTTGAGATGTTGGCCAAAAAGCATAATTTCTTCAAACTACTGCTCTTTATCACATATAGGAAATTTTAATCCATGTAATACATACCGATGGGTGATGGCTAGCTCATTTCAACTCAGTTTTATAGCTACTCTGTTAATTAGTTATTCTATGGTTGTGACTGTAGCACGTTTTAAACAAGATGTTGTTAGTGGCTATGCAATAGGTTCAAATCCCTTTTAAGTGTATTTTTTTTCTATTAATTTGTATGTATATCATGTGTTTACGGCGATGATTCTTATCTCCCGCAACAACGAGCGGGGTATTTCCCTAGTATTACAAGCAATTTGATTCCCTTCTTTGCGTTTGCTATGTGGATGAGAGTTGTGTTGACTACCCTTTGTGGTATTTTGTGTATGCTTTCAAGCTCCTTGGGGTATGTACAATGGTATAGACAACTGTCGTCTATAGTATGCTTCCATGCCATGTATAAATAACGCTAAAGACAGCTCCTACAATATATTGTCTCTTGTTTCTTGTGTTACAATTGACTACTGTATGAGAGACGACCTAATTTTCTATGCTCCTGTCTCTCACCCACATCATTTCGTGTCCTATGTGGAAAGTTTTGCAGATAGCTGATTCATTCTATTGTACATGCTCTTAGTTAAAATTTATCTCTTTTGGTGCGCTATGTTATGGTTTTGTTGAAACATCATATTTCTACCTAAGATGCAAAATGTAATAACAGCAAAAGGGAAAAATAATATAAAAGAATATATTGTGGTGCCCTGCTAAGCAATGTCAAACTCGAGCTTGCATTTGGTGCAAAATGATCCATATTTAAGCCTCTAATCTTCAACTCAACTCAAGAGGCTTTAGCACATAAGCATGTCATAAATATTTCAAACATAAGGCACATAATCATCTTGAGGTAGAGTTCACCCAAACTCGTGCATAATCATGATCTTGAATTAGTACCAAGCCCATTTCGAGGTGATCTTATTCAAGTTTTCATTTCAAAAGACGTGTCCTAATTGGATTTATTTCAAGCTTTAGCTCATTTTGAACTTTAATTCAGTATATTTGTTGTCACTCATAACAAAAATGTGTGGGAACACTATTGGATGGATTTAAAGGGTGATATATGGTAAGTACAATGTAAATGAGAAAAATAGGTCGATAACATCACACTCGTCATTATTTAAAATAGAAAACAAACACCATTGTGCAATATTACATCCCCTGACTCGGATTATTACTAAACGCGAGCTTCTCTGCCATCACGAGATACTCCTTTGATGTTTATGTGACTAGGAATTTCTTTGGCATTCTTTAGCATAGTCGATGCCATAAGGCTCTAGCTTGCCCTAAGATCCTTCATGTAACGTTGAGCTCGGATTTGCATTCAAACCCTTTGTGTATACCGAGATAATCCCATGATCATTAGCTAGCTCACACAGTACCATTATCGGCAAATATCATCTCTATACATGCGTATAGGTAAAAGAGTACTTAATATTACAGAAATATTGTAAATAGGCCTCAAGACAAGTGTTTACGTAACATCCCAACGGACTGACGAGTTCAGAAAGTAAATAGAAGCGGAAGATAAATAAACCAAAAAGGGTCTCCAAGAATTTGCCACACGCAACCGATTGAGGCTATGACGTAGATATTGTCACCATCTTCATTTCAATAACCGGATGCATAGAAGTATCCATTCATTGGGTCTTCAGTTTCGTAGTCTAAATCCACATATTTGAGCAATAATGAGTATGAAGGTATTCAACAAGCCCTCACACCAAAATGCAATTATATAGATGCAAAGCTTACCAAAAGAGGGGGTCTTATGGTTATTTTAGCACAAATCAGGTTTTGCTCATAATTATTTTTCAAACCTACGACCTAGCCATTTTAACTTCAAACCAAAGTTTGTATTAAAGCAAGGTTCCATCTACCTATTATTACTCATAAGGTTCCATCCACTTATATCATCGCTACAACCAGTTTTACGTTAACAAGTCTCCATCCACATTTTATTTAAACTAACCAAGTGTGGCTTTCTGTATAGTGCCAGTAACCGAGGCACGACTATTTAAATATATTTTACACTCTACAGAGGTTATACAACTTTATCTATAAGATATGGTCAACTCATAATATCGTCCATGACACACTTCCTTGGGCATGCGATAGAGACGATCATAATAAGGCTTTTCTGGTACATAGTCCTGGCACTCGACCCACTCTGGTAGGGAACCACTCAACACTAGGACAGTGACCGTTATAGGGAACCCCAATATGCTTCTTTGCGGGACGCATTTTCAATGAGGGACTTCTCATTGTTTGGGAGTTGCTCGCTCTTCTCGATTCCAAACCTACCACTATGCGTGGGGTTGATGCCAAAAACTGGGCAAAGTAATTGGCTAGGTCTATCCCATACTAGATTTGTAGTTGCTTGGTTCATTAGTTTAGAAATATAGCACATGATTTGGTCCTTAATCGACTCAGATGAGACAATTCACAAACCCGATTCTCGTGCATGCCTCTGCACCAATCTCATACTAACCACTCGTCCAAGTCTCCACATTTTTATACAATATTTTCCTATTTCCAGTGGTACCCACATCACCACACTAGTATATCTCATGTTCTTGGAATGATTGTAACATCCCAATTTTCTGAGCTTAAAAATCTTTTAAATAGTTAGTAGGAGAAAATTCACCATTTGGATTTTATTTGAATTTAATTTCAAAAGCTTAATATTGGACTTTACAATCAAAAACATTTAATATGAATAATCCCAACATGAATAATAGCCAAAACTATTTTATTTGGGTTCTATGTGCTCAGATATATTTTCTAGATTTTTCTAGAATTTTTCTGAGTTCATTTGCTATTTTCTATTGCCCATTTGAATTTTTGGTATTTTGTAAAATAGAAAAACCTATTTATAAATCTCAAAAGTCCTTCAGGCCTAAACTCCCGCCCATTTCTGTTTCGCATGCCCGCCCCCGCCCACGCCGCAGCCAACTGGCCACCTCACCACCCGCGCCGCTTGCCCTCACCGCTGTGGGCCTGCATCACTGCTGTCCTCCTCGCGTCGGTTTCGCCCGCACGCGGCCAAGGCGCCGCCATTGAAGCCCTCGAGCCCCGTCCGACAACGGACATCTCCAACTAAAACCTTCCGCTTTTCTTCACCAAATCTTATCCCCAATCTCCCGTGCCTATTTCTTGCTAGAATCGAATCCCGAGCTCCTTTTAAACGCAAGATCGAGTTCGTGTTCGCCTCGGACTCCTTTTTAGGGTTTGCCGCCGCCTCCTACACCCCGAGCTCCTATAAATAGGACCCCGGATCGCATGAACACCCGCATCGTAACCCCAACCCTAGATCACCCGAGCCCCCGCGCCGCCGTTGTCGATTTTCGGTTTTTCACCCGCAGTTCTCCGGCTGAGCTCCCTTGTCGCCGCGGTCGCCGTGACCTCATCGTCGCACCTCCGCCCGCAATAGCTGGGCTAGCTCTCGGTGCCATCCACTTCGCCGGCACCACCGGTTCGCTCGTCCGACAACACCGTGGCGACTCGCCGCCCGACCTCGCCGCCGCCGCTCGTTGTCCTCGCGACCAACGAGTACACTAACGTGCTCCCTTAGCGCCTGTACTTCGGTACTTTCGCCGCCGCCGCGAAGCCGCTGTCGCGGGACCTTGGTCCTCGAGCGCCGCCGACAAGCCGACTGGCCGCCAGATGTTCGCCACCTCCGCTGCCAGCTCGGTGTTGTGCTTGTGTGGCGCCTACGTGGCAGCCACGGGTGCGCCTACGTGGGCAGTTCACCAGATACCCGATCGAGAGGCTCGGTGGACCTAGTCCACTGTGAACCTAGCCTCTGACATGTAGGTCCCACATATCAGAGATTTCTTTTTATTATTTGTTTTCCGGAAATCCTCGCTGACGCCAGCATTACGCAATAATCCGATTTTTTTCAATGGAAAAGTAATTCGGAAATTCCAGAAAATCCAAATTAGGGTTTCTTTAGATTTCTAATCTTCCAAAGCTCATAACTTTTGCATCCTAACTCCGATTGAGCCCATTCAAATTTCCAAATTTGTCTAAATTCAAGCTCTATTTATCTGAGATTTTTATTAAATTTTTGGAGTTTGTTTTGCCACTGTTATTTATTTGTTTTGTTTGTTTTTGTTTCGTTTGCGAGTAGACGTCCATTCGTCGGGAAATTTTGTGGAAGAAGGAGCACCCCAAGATCAAGACCAGTACATAGACCTTTTCCAAGGCAAGTCATACCTTTGATCATCTTGAACCCAGTTTTCAAATTACTTTGTGTTAAATTATTGCATTCTATTTTAATTATTTATTTAAATGCTTTGGGCATAGTTATTATCCAAATTGTTATCACACATTGGCCTTGTATGTCATATTTTCTTGTCACCCTAGATTGGTTACTAGTTGGTATTATTATAGCACCAACGTGGGTTGGTTAGATGCGAGTACAATTGCTTAGCCATGCCACGAGTCATCATCACATGTAGGTTGCAAATGTTAATTATGACTAAGTGACTATGGAACCTCGTAAAAGCTGTGTGCTATGTGTTATTACTTCGTGATGGCATGTGTTGCACTAAAACCAACTGGGTGGTAAAGGATTTAGACTGAGGCAAGTGGTGGAGACTGTGTGACATGGTGGTCTATGTGATGGGAATGATAATCTTTGTGACTTAGTTAGAAAATAGAAGTCTTGCCTTGGTCAATTAAGAACTTAACTTTGTGCGCCATTGAACCGAGCCTTCATCAGACGACCACATGCCCGTATGGGACGGGCCTAACTTAGTAAGTTATGGATTCTCGGCATTGATGTTCGGTGGATAGGTTAGGTGTGTGACGTGGTGGAGGTGTGACTACTTGGTGGTTGCATCGCGGGGCGATCGCCTTCCCCGCCCAATGTGTGTGTTATACCAATTCTATGTGAGTCGGTATAGCGGTTTGTAAGCACACTGGGAATGTCAATGTTTGAGATGAAGTTTCCGAACTGCTTTGTTACGATTGGTGCTTGCTACACTAGTTGTATCTTGTGGGTAAAGTGTACAACCTCTGCAGAGTGTTAACTAATCTATTCGAATAGTCTGCGTCATGGTCATGGACATGCTCGGGATTTCACACGAGGTAGTTTTCATAAAATGTTGGGATGGGAGTGTGTGACCTCAATCATATGGCTATGTGAAATAAACTGCTTAGTTGTGTCTTTGTGGAAATAAATGTTAAATTATTATTGTTTAATTGTTTTGAATTATGCTTTCAATCTATTATTCGTATTCAATTGCAAATGTTGCTTTTATGCAAAAGAACCACGAAGCCTTTTCTTTGGAATAAGCTCGCATCTATACATTGCATTCGTGGTATGATTTGCGTAGTATGGTTGTGTACTCACGCTTGTTGTAAAACTTGCGCCCAAACCTACGTAAGAGGAGGAGTCTACGCCGCTTTCGAGGAGGAGTTCAAGGTCGATCGTGCGTTAAGGTCCGGATCCCACCGGTTGCTGTGGTGAATTGGTGGGATCTACGCTGGAGTTTTCCGTTCCGCTGCTGCTTTATTTACTGTTAGCCCTGCGAGGCTTAATAAGTGTAAACTCGACCATAAGGTCAAAACCCTTATTTGTTATTCAAATTAATCTTTTACTTTATTTATCGTTTGTGTGGATCGATATTTACCTATGTTAACCCTGTGTGCACTAGCGTGATCCTGGACTAGTGCAGTATACACAGAGGGTTCTAGAATCGTAATTCTGGGTCCCGACAATGATAATGTTTGTGTCATATTCGATTCAACCACTAAGTAGTGTCTAAGCATAACCAATAGACATTATTGATTAACAAAGGGCAATTTACTAATATAATAATTAACCTAGGGTGACAAGGTATCAGGAGTTATCAACAATCAAGGAGGGGAATAATAATATCAACCTTGACATAGCTATGTATCAACTTTTAACATATCATTTCATAATTAATATTAAGAAATAATTGGTTCTATAGCATCAAAAGGTACATGTTTTAGGAAAATACCATCAAAAGATTCCCGTTCAATTTTTAACATCGAAAGTTTGCTCAGTTCGGTTTTTACCATTAGTCGCATTCGGTGTTAGCAGCGCGGTGAAATGACGAAAATACCCTCACCCTCAGTGCATTGCATCCCCTCTGAGGGTGAGGGCATTTTCGTCATTTCACCCGCACTACTAACACTAGAATAGACGGAATGGTAAAAAACCGAACGGAGCAAATTTCCAGTGGTAAAAAATTGAACAAAATTTTTTTGATGGTATTTTCCTAAAACGTGTACCTTTTGATGCTATAGAACCAACTTTCCCTAATATTAAGCATGCAAGTAATACTTTGAAATAAAATAATTTGTATTTGAAAACTAGGTCCAACGTGATCAATTTGTAAGGACTTGTCTTGTTCAACTGTGGATATCACTGGGTCTTTGTGTGGGTCTTATCCTAAAGCAGTGGCCAAGTCTTCGGCAACATGAGAATCTATTTAAGTGCAAAACGACTACTTTGAATAAATGCACATAACACAAATAAATGCAAATAAAATCCATATAAACTAAAAAAAATTATGATTTGGGCATTAATGGAAATATCTTGAATTTAGATTAATTTAGAAACAAAAAATAAAAGCATTTGGATTTAAAACGAGGGAGAACGAGCACTCCAAAGTTTGACCCGTGAGAAATTCCAGAAATTCCAGACAAGTGGTCCGGTTGGATTTTTATTTTATTTTATCTTTCTTAATAAAATCTTATATGACTAACAGATGGGGTCTAGCCGAGTTTTTAATTTATTTTTATTCGGGAAAACTCGAGAGACTAATAGGTGGGACCGCGGTCCACATGGACTCAGTCCACCCGACGACGCACATGGCAAGGGCCCACTTGTCAGCGGCTTGGTCTACAAACTAAGTCTACACATAGAGAAAGCAAGGGTAGGGCCTGCATGTCATAGACTCGAAATTCAATCTATGGTTTAATTAGTTTTTCCAATTACCGAGGGCCCATATGTCATACGGACATGACCTAATTAATTAATGTCCACTAATTTCCGATTAATCAAATAATTGGGTCCACATCTCAACGTTGCATGTCGTCTTCTTACTTCGCACATTGGATGGACCAGAGATCCATGGCTGGCTATGAGGCGAGCTCAGCACCGGCTGAGGGGGCTCTGGGGACCACCTACGACCAACAAAATAGGTTGTGGGGTCTACAGCGACTCTAGCGGTTATGATGGCATGGCGGGAGATGGACCGAGGCGGCGGCACAACGACGAGGTCAGCAACGACGGTAGTGTCGTTAGGGGCAAGTACCCAACACGGCTAAAAACTAGAAATTGAAGGTTAGACTACCATCTACGGGCTATAACTATGTTGAACATGTGCTCGGTGCTCAAAATGAGGTGGCGCACCGAGTTCTTCCGTGATAACTTGCGGTGGCGGGATGAGGTTGGCGGTGTAGACTAATCGGGTGCTAAATTGCGAGATGATGAAGTCTACGAGAACAAAAGGACTCACCTGGAAACCAAGCCAGGAAGGAGATAGGGTGTAGAGGTGGCGTTGCATGCTCCAGGCCGGCGACGGGGACGAAGGGCGTTCCGGCATCTCTAGTGTATGGCAAGGAAAAAAATTGCACGCAATAGAGAGAGGAGGTTGAGGCGACCAAGGTGCATGAGACAATGGAGGTAAAAGCTCACCAGACAAGGCAGAAGGAGGCGGAAACGGTGCAACGTACTATGGCTAGCTCCGCGGACGATGGCGATGTCTTTATTGTTTGCGAGGAGACAAGAACAGAGGAGGTGGACATGAGGAAGAGGAAGTGAAAGCGATCACAAAGCGCCAGAAGATGAGGATGGAAACTCACTCTAGCGGTCAGGAACCAACGGTGAAGTTGACAACCGGAATTAGGGAAGACGACGAATTCTTTTCCACCCAAGGCGAATAAGAGAGGAAAGTTGGTGAAAATGTAGAGGGGAGGTTGGTGAGCACGGTGACACACTCGGTCGAGGCTTAAGTAGCGAGCGTACAACCAACCAGTGAGAGAATGAGGCGAGTTGGAACACGGGGGAATATAAACAGTGATTTCCTCGGGCGGCTTGACAGGTGGGACCAGGGCCCACATGTCAGCGGAGTGAGCGAGGCAGGGAGCAGACATGCTGGTGGTGGAGCAAGGCTGGGCCGCGAGGGTGAAAGTGAGAGGGCGATGGCGCTGGGATGAGAGCCCGCCGGTGGGAGAGGGAAGGGGTTGGGCCGACGGGGAGGATGTGACTCGAGAGGAGAGAGGGAGGGAAGAAAATGTTTGAAATTTTATATTGGATTTTTAGTATTTGATTTTGAATATGAAATTCAAAACATGAAGAGATTTTGCACACATTTAACTCATAGTTTTTTTTAAATAATTCCAAATTTGGTGCAAGAGAACATTTATTTATCGTTGAGTTGCAAGTCAAGCTTTCAGAATTTCGAAAAATATAGCAAAAGTTTTTGAAATCCAAGAAATTCATGCAAGTTTTAAATTAGTCAAAAAATTGGGTTGTTACACTTCACCACCATAGTGTCACAGCTCCTCTACCATTGCAAAATGGTCATCTTAGGCTACCTCCAAAACATTAAGGGGGTAAAAACGGTATTATACCTATGGGAGTGTCATTTTCCTTTTTTTTTTTGCCGTTTGCAATGCAATTTTAAAATTGACTCGGTTGAGTGAGATCCCCCCTATGCATGTTTGTCGGCCTAATTTTCTTCGTATGAATCAATACATAGGTGCAATCATGCGCTCACCATATAGATATATAAGATAAAGTTTTTATAGGGCTAAAAGTTAGATATTTTCACAGAAAATGCAACCAACTGAGAAATATAAACTTAAGAATATCCATTATCATTATATCATTCTTCATGTACAACCTTTACATCCTTGTCGTATTTGTATTGCCTTTACTATATGATAAATTCCTTTAAAAACTATATTATATAAAAGAAATCTCTGATGCAAAACCATCTACAACCGTACCATATGCAATAAAGGCCTTGTTTGTTTAAGCTTTTTTGGCTTAAAAGCTAACAAGCCTGAGCCCAAACAAAGAGAGGCCTTTTTCAATTGGCTTATGAAAAAGCTTAAGCCACTTTAAACCTATAAACCACAAGCGAGTTGAAGGGTATTTTTTTTGGCTTTTGCGTGTTGAAAATAGCAATTTGCCACTTAATTTCGTCAAAATTACCCACCAATGTCATCCATATATAAACTTAGAATCCCTCGATCTTCTCCTCCCCTCTCACCGAACCGTCTGGCTCCTTCTTTGACTAAACTGACATAAATTTTCTCTCAAAGTTTGACTAAGACGATGTGAAACATCCTCTTTTCCAGGTTTTGTGCAACAACTTTTAAAGGTGCATATAATGGCATGACATAGATTTTTCCAACTAAATATAGAATTTTTCGGCTGGTTAAATAATCATGTCCGAGCAGGTCCTTTTAGTACATTGGGTAAGTAATTTGCCATTACCTTTTCATCACCGCCTGTAGCCTGTACGATGGTAGTGTAGATCTAGAGGATTTCTGAGGGATTTTGTGTCCCATCAAAGCTCTCTAAATACCTTGGCTTGAACTTTTCAGGACAGGTAACATATCTTAGCCAAGGTAAGAAAGCCTTACACCCTGTGTATGGCCCTAATCGTGGTCACACATTATGACCTTCATCATAATTATTAGGAGAATGAGGTCTTCTACGACCATGGTTAGATCTCTCACTTGGGCCTATTCTGTAAAACACGTTTCGCCGAAGGTTGTTGCTGTGACGGCGTTGCCTAGAAGCAGAGTGGTCTGTTCTAGAGCTATTGTCAGACCTTGATGATTATGAAATGTTTTGTACTTATGCATCAGCCTCTTGCAGGTCGACAGCCAATTAATGAGTGACCAAAAGGTCATGTTCATCGTTTTCTCCCATCTGATGGTTAGCGATGACACCTGAAAGTATGGGAACCCTGTCGACGAGAGTTTCTTCTTGTGAAGGTGACGATACAATATTTAAATCTCTTATCGTCCTCCTCGAAGTGACCTAGGGCGTAGTTAGCGGACGTTGTTCGCCACTCGCGTTGATGATAGGCTTTCTGGATGTCCCCAACGCGCTGTCGTGGTACTAGCGACGGGCCTCCTCTATTGCTGTCGGGACCCAAAATTTTGATTCTGGATCCCTCTGTGTATACTGCACTAGTCCAAGATCACGCTAGTGCACACAGGATTAACACAGGTAAATATCGATCCACACAAGCGATAAATAAAGTAAACGATTAGTTTGAATAACAAATAAGGGTTTTGACCTTATGGTCGAGTTTACACTTATTAAGCTACGTAGAGCTAACAGAGAATAAAATAGCAGCGGAACAGAAATAACTCCAGCGTAGATTCCATCAATTCACCACAGGCAACCGACTGGGATCCAGACCTTAACGATGAGCAACCTTCGGCGAACTCCTCCTCGAAAGCAGGCGTAGACTCCTCCTCTTCTGTAGATTTGGGCACAAGTTTTACAACAAGCGTGAGTACACAACCGTACTCGCAAATCATACCACATAATGCAATTTATAGATGCAGGCTTATTCCAAAGAAAATGCTTCTGTGGTTCTTTTGCATAAATGCAACATTTGCAATTGAATACAACTAATAGATTGAAAGTATAATTCAAAACAAATAGACAATAATAATTTAACACTTGTTTCCACAAAGACACTGTCGAACCCGGGAGCGAAGGATCCCGAATTCTCTGTGTTTATACACTAGTCCAGGATTTCCAGTGTACACAGTCAACAAAAGTGATAGCAAAATCATATCACGCTCTTTATTAATAATAACTCAGAGTTTTATTACAAATGGGCCTGAGGCCAAAAGGAAAAGAAATAACACAGCGAAAAAGTAGTAGTAGGTCACACGACTTGCCACAGGCAATCGTCTGGGGACGTAGCCTATTCGTCAAGATCCTCACCGTCCTGATAGAGGTCTTCTCCTGAATAAAGATTATTCAGCAAGAGTAAGCACAACTTTCGTGCTTGCAAGTCACACCCAATATTGAAAGTTAATGCATGCATAAGGTAAACAAGGGATAATGGCAGGGTTGTTTTGCATAAACAACATTTTCAGGTTAAATACCATTAATAATTTTCTAAGGCCATTTTTAATATTATAACTGAAATCAGTGATTAAGATGACAATGAATAGTGGATAACCTCCATTGAATGAATGGTGAAGGATACCCTCCTATCACTTAGCTAACCGCCCCATTTTACCATAGGATTATCCATCCTAAAAACATCTGTGGAAATCATTTTATAAACCAAAAATAAGTCTAACTTAGAGTGGCTTTGCTAGCATGTCCATGATCATGACGCGCTATTCGAATAGTTTCTACTCTGCAGAGTTTGTACGACTTTACCCACACGAGATAATATGCTTTTAATGTCGCCAATGCACGCTCCGGCGTGTGACTAAGCAATTATCATGAGGTCGTTACAAGCAGTGTTTTAATGTATTTATGCCCACTAAGGTTTCGCTACCATTGACTAACCATCCTCCTGAAGCCCCTCTTGCGCCCGATGGGACTAATGTCTAACCAATACCCACACATACAACATAGCATAAATAGCACTAAGACACCACAGTTATTTAGCCAAATCGTCCCATTCCGACATGTGGTGGTACGGTTAGGCGTAGCAAAATACGCCAAAGACCGGTCCTTAATCGACTTGGCGACTTTCCATTTAAATAAACCCATGGGCCTTAATCCTAACCAGATTAGGCCCGTGCATGAACCTGCACCCACCATACATCCATCTCGCCCAAGTCCAAACCCATTTTATTTTATTTGGAGTGAAAACCTTTTAATAAGCCTTTTGTGGTAAAACAATACCACTGAAACAAATTTTAAATCAAATTGTAAAGGATTTGGCTAAACCTTCCCAAATAAATGTGATCTGAGCATGGCTAAGCATATGACAAATTTTAGTAGTATTTTGCCTAAGGGTGACATGGTATTCATATTCAATAATTAAATTGGCCATACAATGGAGATTGAAATAACTATATACAAACAGGACATTTAAACAATATATAAACATATGCATGCAATAGTAATTTAAAGACAGAAATTAAATAATTTGAAATACTAGGAACAACATGATCAATAGTGTAACTTTTCTTAGTTGAAGTTTTGAAATTATAAATCGTCAGAAGGATCTAACTCTCCGGAGTCGTCGAGGTCTATACGCGAAAATACGACAAATTACTTCAAATTCAAATAAAATTCAAAAACTCAGCTCAAAATATCTCCAAATTGAAATATTTTGCTTTAGTTAGCTAGATTATGATTTTAGACAAATTTTTCTACTTGAACCACCCAATTTGGAGTTCAGATGCAAAAGATATGAATTTTTGAAGTTTTAAACTAAATCTGCAATTTAATTGAATTTCTTGAATTAATTTTCTACTGGAAAATCAATTATTACGCAATGCTGACGCCAGCGATGAATTTCCGGAAATTAAATGAATTAAAAGAATTTTCTGACGAGCGGGCCCCACGTGTCATGGACACGGTCCACGTGAACCAAGCCTACGACTTTTGGTTCGGAGGGACGGGGTGGTCGCGACTGAGGTGGCTTGCCAGTCGGGCAGATCTGGCGACGTGGCGCCCAGGTGGCGGTGACACGACGCCACGGTGGCGTGCCCGTGGCAAGGCCACGTCGGCTCAAAACCGGCGAAGCCTCGGTGGTGGCCTCGCCGGCAATCTACGCCACGGCGAGCTGAGTGCGGGTGCTCAAAAGAAAGAACAGGTGAAGGCGAACGTGTGGGTTACCAAAACGGCGACGGAGCGTGGCCGGAAGGTCGTCGGCGACGGAATTTGGCGGCGGCGGCGTGCGGTCGTCGACGAAGAAGATGATCCCGAGGTCCTCCGGCGAAGTGGATGACGGCAGCAGCTTCGCACGGGTGAGGTGATGACGATGGTGCCGACAGCGGGGACGGAGGAGCTACGGCGGCGCCGGAAACGGAGAAGAAGCGTAGGTTTTCGCCGGCGGGGATCTTCGGAATTAGGGCGCTACGGTGGCGGAGGCGAGCTGTGGTTGGTGGCGGTGTGTTGTGGAGGATGCGGCGGTCCTGGCGCACCTATTTATAGGGCGCGGGCGTGGCCGAGCTGCCATGGAGCTCAAGAAGGTGCTCGCGGTCATGGCGGCGAGATTTTGGGGATTTAGGGCGCCGGAAGGGAAAGTGATGGCCATGTCGAGGGCGGAGAGGATCAGGGACTTCAATGCGCGCGAGATTTCGGTGATTCGCCCGGGATTTAGCCGCGTATGGAAGGTTTTCCGATTCGTATCCATGGCGGCTTCGTGGCAAGAAAGGAAGGTGGAGGAAGAAGAAGGAAAGGAGGAAGACGATGGGGGTACGTCCGATTTTGATCGGACGGTCGAGATTAGATGGGGCGAAACGGTAAGTGAGGATCGGGCGCAGCCGTTTGATTTTAATCGGGCGGTCACGATAGAACGAGGGGAGGTGCGAGCGAGTAGTAATGTCTCGGAGGCACACAAGCCGTTAGATTTAGATCTGACGGTCCACATGAGTGGGGTCTTCGGGGGTTCCGAACGTCTCACGAAAGACGGCCGTTGGATTTTGATCCAACGACTGATGAGGGTTGATGCGGGCGCGGGTGAGAAAAAGCGAAGGGAGAGGCTGACAGGTGGGTCCTGCTGTCGGTGAGAGAGGAGAGGCGCGCTTGGTGCGTGCGTGAGCGCTGTGGAAATGGATCGGCCGAGTGGGTTTCGGCCCATTGACTGTTTGGGGATTTTCTTTTGATTTTTGATTTAAATAATTGCTGATAATTCAATTAGGCTTTATAATATAGCAAACTAAATCAAAAAATTATGAGAAAATTCACAGAAATTCTCTGAGGCATTTAGGATTTAACTAAAATATTTCCAACTATTATTTGGTAATAGATTTTGTAGATCTAATGGTTTAGCTTTAAATTAATTAAGGAAAAGCTTTTGAAAATTCCACAAAAATCCAATAAAATAATTAAACTTTATTTTCAACTAGAATTTGAAATTTGGGCTGTTACAGACACAAAGCTCAACAGTTTATTTCACATAGCCATATGACTTAAATCACACAGGTGTCCCTTCCCAATTGTTTTATGAAAACTACCCCTCGTGTGAAATCCCCGAGCATGTCCATGACCGCGGATGCGGCTATTCGAATAGATTGATTTAACACTCTGCAGAGGTTGTACACTTTACCCACAAGATACAACTAGTGTAGCAAACACTAATAATAACAAAACGGTTCAGAAACTTCATCTCAACATTGACACTCCCGATGTGCTTACAAACCGCTATGCCAACCCAAACGAAGCGCTTTGGCATAACACACACCGCTGGACAAGGACACGGCGAACCGCCCCGTGATGCGACTACCTTGTAGTACACACCTTCACCCATAGTCTAACCTACCACCTCAGTAATCAATGCCAAGAATCCATAACCTACTAAGTTAGGCCCGTCCCATACCAGGCATGTGGTCGTACAGTAAGGCTCAGTTCAATGACGCACAAAGTTAAGTCCTTAATTGACCAAGGTAAGACTTCCATATTCTAACTAAATCACAAAGATTATCATTCCCATCACAAAGTCCACCATATCACACAGTTTCCACCACTTGCCCCAGTCCAAATCCTTTACCACCCAGTTGGTTTTAGTGCAACATATGCCATCACGAAGTAATAACACATAGCACACAGTTTTACACAAAGTTACATAATCACTTAGTCACATTTGATAATTGCAACTTACATGAGATGTGAGACTCGTAGCATGGCTAAGCAATTGTACTCGCATCTAACCAACCCACGTTGGTGCTATAATATTACCAACTAGTAACCAATCTAGGGTGATAAGGAATTATAACATACAAGGCCAAGGTGTGATAACAATTTGGATAATAACTATGCCCAAAACATTTAAATAAATAATTAAAGTAGAATGCAATACTTTAACACAGAGTAATTTGAAAACTGGGTTCAAGATGATCAAAGGTATGACTTGCCTTGAAAAAGGTCTATGTACTGGTCTTGATCTTGGGATGCTCCTTCTTCAACGAAATCCCCCGACGAATCGACGTCTACTCGCAAACGAAACAAATAAATAAACAAATAAATAATAAAGGCAAAACAAGCTCAAAAATTAAATAAAAATCTCAGATAAATAGAGCTTGAATTTAGATAAATTTAGGAATTTGAATGGACTCAATCGGAGTTAGGATGCAAAAGTTATGAGCTCTGGAAGTTTTAAATCTAAAAGAAACCCTAATTTGGATTTTCCAGATTTTCCGAATTATTTCTCTGAAGAAAAATCGGATTATTGCGCAATGCTGACGTCAGCGAGGAGTTTCGGAAATAAAAGAAATTAAAACGAAAATACTGACATGTGGGACCCACATATCAGTCTCACGGCTCACGGTAGACTAAGTCTACCGAGCCAGTTGGATCTGGAACCGGTGGACCATGCCACGCACGCGCTGACGAGGCAGCCACGCACGCGACACGCAAGCGTAGGGCTGAGCTGGACATGACGTGGACGCCCACGTGGCTGGACGGGGACTAGCGGCGCTCTGGACCGCCCGACAACGGTGAACGGCGGCGACTCACGGGCGGTGAGTGGTATTGGGAGGTAGAGGGTGCGACGGCGATCTTGCTGAGGTGCTCACTGGTGCTCAGGGGTGAAGAAAGTGGCGGCGGCGGAAATGGCGAGCGGAGGGCCGGGCTCGACGACGACGGTGCTGGAGAGGTCCTCCGGCGAAGGCGATGGTGGATCGGGGATGCGGACGACGCGACGATCCCGGGGATGGCCTCCACTGATGACGAGGAGGTCTGGAACGACGACGGTGGCGAAGAAGTCCTTCGGCCGGAGATGAAGACGAAGGCGGCGCCTAGGGCTTCTGGCGGCGCTGTGCTCGCGGCGGCTAGGGTTTTCAGGGCGACGAGGCTCGAGGTGCGGGATACGAGGGTCCTCGGGGCCTTAAATAGTCCCGGGAGGCGAGTCCGCGAAGAACACGGCGCGACAGCGGCGATGGAAAGGGGAGAGTTCGAGTCGGGGACGATGAACAGTAACCCAAGGTGGGTCCCACACGTCAGCGACGGCAGCTCGGGCGCGTGTGAAACGGCGCGGCTGCGAAACGGACTCAGGATCTGACCGTCCGTCTAAGATCGAACGGTCCACAATCAAAGGGACGATCGGAACCTCCGGTTATATCGTGCGCATCCAGCCATTCATCCTTGATCAAACGGCGGCGGGTGAGCGGGGCATTCGGAGAGAGAGAGAGAAAAGGGCAGAGAGGCCGACAAAGGGGTCCACCTATCACGAGGCGAATACACACGCTACAAGGAAATGGCACATGGAGTTGGGCCTGCATGAACAGGATCGGCCGAGGTTAGGGAATTCGGCCCGAAGGAAAATATGAGATTTTAATAGATTTTTCTATTTCAGAAAATACCAGAAATTCAAATAAACAAAAGAAAATAGCAAATGAACTCAGAAAAATTCTAGAAAAATCTAGAAAATATAACTGAGCACATAGAACCCAAATAAAATAGTTTTGGCTATGGTTCATGTTGGGATTATTCACATTAAATATTTTTGATTGCAAAGTTCAATATTAAGCTTTTGAATTAAATTCAAATAAATCCAAATTGTGAATTTTCTCCCTACTAACTATTAAAAGATTTTTAACTCAGAAAATTGGGATGTTACAATTGCCTTCTACCTGGCAATGAGAATCTGATTGCATTGCTCCTACACCAAATGTTCGGCCTGCTCCTTGTCCTCACGTTGTTCACATGTCGCCCGTTGCTTATCGGTCCCCTTGGCGTTAACAATTGCACATTCACGAAACTCAAAGCAGATGGAGGGTGAGAACGTCCCATCCTCATCAGAGGAGGGGTAGTAGTTGAGACCTCGGAGTAGATGGAGCAGATGTTCTGGAGATGATTCCTCCAGAACCTCAACATTGTCTTTGTCATTGAGATCATCATGGATCGCCACAATATTGGCATCGTGGTGACTTGTTTCTCCAATTGAGACAGAAGTGGGAATATACTCGTCCTCAGAGTTACTTGGGGGCGACAATGGCGTCCTTGCCGTCTCACTCCCAACAAGTTGGGTTGAAGGTGGTGAAGATTCTCCCTCAGGAACATACTCGAGGTAGAAATCACATTTACATACCTCTTTAGGGACTTAGTCCTCATCCATGAGGTCAGCGTAGTAGACAAGATCGAAGGAGTTCTCATCCATTGGTGAGGACACAAGAACATCACAACAATGATCTTCGAGTTGATGACACCCTCCTAGTGCCAATTGTCGATGATCGAGACACGTGATCCTCTATCGAGCTTATCTAGAAAAATGATATGAAGCACAATAAAATAGAATACATTTTATTGTTGTGGATACAATCAATGTATGAGAATACAATGAGATTACGGATATATATTGTGGAAAAACATATTTTACATAATACGTGGGCTACCCCTTTATAGCTATCGAAGGGGTGACAATTAATGCTGCTAAAGGCGCATATTATCTGCACTCATGTTCCTCTATTGAGTCTTGAACCGTCACGTCTCTTAGTCAACTGTTGTAAGTTGTTATATATGCCAATAACCTCTCTCATGTTAGCCACGTGAGAAATTATCATGTCTCACGACTAGTTTGTTGGTTCGGGATGACCTAATATCAAATAGCTGGTTGTATAGTGTCCATAACTGGTCATCTCATGATTCAAACTGGTTTGTGACCAGTTTAGTTGTAGTAAATGGGTTAGACCTCCTTTAAATACTGATTGTGGGTTTATAACCTTTATAGTGTGAGCCTCTAATATGTGAGTTTGCTTTGACGGAGACTTTGACTTTGATAAAAAAAATGTTGACCTAGTCACCCATCGCCGCCACCGGATCCCTTCCACCTCTTCTTCCACCCACCACGCGAGCTTCGTATAGCCGCCGCCCACCGGATCCCCAACACCGCCCACTAGCTCGGTTCGGGCAACGGCTCGCCGCCTCTCCCTCCTCTCCTGGCAACCCCATTCATGGTCGGCGGATCCACCCCCTCTCTGTCCGGTTGTCGTCACCGCCCACCGGATCCCCATCGCTGCCCACGAGCTCTATCCGACCACTAGACCGACCTATTCGCCTCTCCCTCCTCTACTGGCAACCCCATTCATGGTCGGCGGATCCGCTCCCTCTCCGTCTGGCCGCCACCCGCTGGATCCCTATCGCCCACCATGAGCTCTGTCCGACGTCCCGCACACCGCCTCTCCCCCCTCTCCCCCCTCCTCTGTCGACCGGCTAGATCTAGGGTTCTTCCTTATTTTTTTGTCCCCCTAATTTAGATGATGATTTTTCTCGGAAATAGTTGTTGGAGACAATTGTCATGCTGCAAAAAACTAGGGTTCATCCTTCTACATTTGTATGGAAGTGATTCAAATGTTTGTTCTGTTCATTTGTGTTCTTATATTGTGTGAATATGCTTGCATTGTTCATCAACCATCATGTTCTCAATTGTTCTATCAATTTTTCCACTTATGGAGCTAAGTTGTTGATATTATCAAGGGCGGACCTACCATCATGGTGAGCTCTGGCGTCCACTAGAGCTTTCGCCAGTTCAGAACCACCCTACCCCTTGGTCCTTCCTCCTTACCTGCCTCCTTGGTACCACCGACGTTGGAGAAGACACCTTTGTTGGATCGCTCATTGGTAGTCTGGTACCCCTCCATTGCTGGCCCAGTTGTGGGATGGGCCCAGCTGTGGGATGACTTCACGTGACACAACCCACCCAGCCCAACGCTACCCACCCTAACCGACTGTCACTGCAACTCTACGACGAAGCCTCAAGGCCTATGCGGTTGTGCTCCAATCCCCAATTCCCCAAACTCCCAAGTCCTATTCTCCCAACCCTAGCCCTAGGCGACGGAGCGCATGCGGGGTGAGGCCGCGAGCGACGGAGTGTGGCGGGCCTGGCGGCGCTGCTCCCAAGAGGCCAGGTGCGCGGTGCGGCGTAGGTGACTGGGTGCGTGGCGGCGTAGTCGTTGGTGTCGGGCGGGGTGAGCCACGACCGATGGACCGCGGGCGGCTCTGTTCCTGGGCACCAGGCGACACTGCTCCCTAGCGCAAGCGGTGTTGCTGCCTGCTGGCCTGTTCCCTACTCCCTAGCGCTAGCGCTGGCACCTCTGCTCTTGGGCCAGCAGGGGGCGACGTCTGACGGCTAGCGTAGGTCGTGACTCATGGGGGGCAGCGCTGTTGCAAACTAGCAAGTAGCAATGCCAAAATATAGTAACAGTAAGTACTTTGTCCAGTGTCCAATATCTAGTTTACAATTTGCAAGCAATTCATGATACCATTCCTTTAAACTTTTTATCAGTATTATGATATTAATTAGTTGTTAAAATTGTCTCACGTTGGTCGTGACTATGTACAAAATAACAAACATGTTTATCTAGTGCTCCAAAATATCTGATTGCGTTTATTCATAATTCATAAATGACATTGTCTTTGGTAAATAATATGATAAATGGCATTCTATTTGGTAAAGAAGCTTGCAGGTATATCCATCTTATGCTTTTTAAGACAATAAAATTTATGCATGTTTCTCTTGTACTATACTGATTGACTGTCTACATCTTTTATAATTTATGATCAACTAATCGTGACACTACTAATCCATTTATTTTTGACTGGTTGCTTCTTCTATGTATTACCTTTGTTCAAATTATTATGTTCGATAACTCAGTGACAAGTTGTTAATTAAGCTTCATTAGTGAGGTATTTCTCGATGTTCTGCATTTACCTTCACTTGTTGATTCCATTTAATGTCATATACTCGTATTGGTGCGACTGCAATACAGTTAGCATATCGGGTATTTTGTTTTGGGTAATACTCTTTGGTTTATGCTTGCAACTCCGCCATACCTAAAATTTAATTCTGGGTTCGCCGCTGGATAATATACAGTTTTCTTTGGTTCTTGAATGCAAGATTCTTGCTTGATCAAGATTTCTTGGAAGCAAACGAGTTGATTATCAAAAGTTTAAAATAGATGATGACTTTATCGGTGAATGAACAAGTGGTACATTTAAAACTTTTCAACTTTAAGCTATAGCTCAAGAGGCCGAAAAGGGCGAAAAAACCATGTTACAAAACACCACTGTTTGACTTAAAAACAGACTGCTTATAAGCCACTCAAGCCAAAAAAGTTAATTTTAAACTATAATCCAAAAAATCTAAACCTAAACAAATATGGCTAAACTATATAACACCAGTATGTTATCTAGAAGAGATTAAACTTTAGGACTATTGTTTTTAGACAATTTTGTAAAGCATTCTCTTAACGATAGCTTGAATGCTAAAATTTAGATATATATTTTTTTAACAAAAAGATGTGTTTTTTTAGTAAGCTTTGAGAAAAGTAGATTTTGATCTGAGGAATGGTTTTCTTACAAAACTCAAAATTAAGTTTAGGAAAACTACAGTTTGGTATCATAGATTTATTATATTGTACATATTTATCTATGCTATGCTAACCAAATACGACAACGAAGTTTCAATTCAACAACTCCCTCCTGGTAGTTTTTGCCGGGGCCATTGGTAATTTCACCGGAAAAAGGAGAATTTTCCCAACGCGCCACTGCAAAATCCGGAACCCGCCCAGGAAAACCTCAAAACCTCAAAACCCCAACCAAACCTCCCATCCCACCGCTCCCCGCTACCCCTCGCGCGCTCTAGGGTTTCCCCACGTCCCGCGTCCCTCCTCTCCTCCTCCTCCTCCTCCTCCTCGTAGAGGCATAGCGCTCCGACGATGGCGTGGGGAGAGGACGAGGCGATCGGCCCCGACGTGGCCTCGTCGGGGCTGCACGTCTCGGAGCGTATCGGCCGCGACGCCGCCGCGCAGCCCGACCTGGAGGAGGCACTCGAGGCCTCGCGCTACGCCTCCCATCCCTACTCCTCGCACCCCAAGGAGGTAAGCCTCGCGCGACCAGTTGGGTACTGTATTCTAGAGGCTGTACGCGCTTGAGCCGTTGATCTGCAGCAGTGTACGTTTTGGGCGAAGTTTTTTTAGTGGATTTGAGGCCTGCAGCGGAGCTGGGGGCGGTGGGCTAAGTAGCAGTGGTTTTGGCCTTTTGGGGGATTCGCGAGAAATTTTTAGAATTTTTGTTCTTCTTGTTGGGTGGAGTGGGGTGGGAAGCCGCGAAGTGGAAAGCCGAGGAGAACACGGTGGACCAGAAACTGGACCTGTTTATTTCGTGTTAGGTACAAAATTACGGGGAAGTATTTTCATTTCTGCAGTGGTGTATCGTTTTGACAAGTTTGGCTGATCTTCTATGACAAACTTTGGGGCAAATGTTAGGGAAATTTAAGGTGAGAATCCGGGACAAAAACTATAGTTTGTAACTGTGTATGTGGGGCAATTCACAGGGGGACTGAATTTGGGGGATTCTAGTTTTTCTGGTGAAGTTTGAGATCTGGGGCAAACACGAGATGAAATCAGTATACACTAAACAGGGTAAGTTTTGCAACATTACTAACCACTGCGTGAGGCTGTGAACTTCCTACTTTAGTAAGATTTGGGAACAGGCTTAAGCTAGTCTTGTTTGAGCTTAGGAACTGGTCAACAAAACAGCAAAGAATGAGTCCGAGCTCAAGGTGAGCTTGGATACAGCTCGATTTAAGCTCTATAGACTGTACCATAGTTGTCATGGCCTCACCAATGCGTCGCCTAGTCGACACCATGTCGTCCAGTTGGCCAGCAGGGGATGACATGACTGCTCGCCTCGACTGGCAGCAGTCTAGGAGAGACATGGGTTCAGATCTGGCTTCTGGGTGAATCGAGAGAGAGGAGGAGAGAGGGCTCAGGCCTAGGAGGGAACTGTAGCCGCTGCCAGCGGTCGTTGACCCTCTCCAGCTCGCATCTGCCACTGCCGCTGCCGTCAACAGTATGCTGTTGCCTCCATGCCTTCCGCCGTCGCCACGCAAGTACTCTTCCCTTCCTCTCCTTTCTTCTCTGCTCCTCCCTCTCCCTTGATCCGTCACCCATTGCAGTCCTCTGCTCTGATGCTCTCTGCTTTGCTGCTCGCGTTTCTGCTCTGCTGCTTGCAATGCTGGTTGCTGCTTCTCGCCCATCTGCAAGGAGAGGATGAGGTGGCAGCCTGGTGGTATTAGGCACGGGAGGAGGTAGTGAATGACTTAGATGGGCTTTTGGCCCTAGTGGGGCTGTGGGCTGAGTTGGTAGTGGCCCATCTCACATCTATTCTTCATCTTTTCTCTGTTATATGTGCTGATTTGGTTAATATATGTTGTTGTCTAATCGCCGTCTTGGCGTGCGCCTAGGCGCCTGGACGTCCTGGTGCCTTTGGGCCGCCATGACCGGCCAGAGCGCCGTGACAACCTTGGACTGTACAGTGTTATTTAACAGTAAACATTCTAACACTAGACCTCCATATGGTAAAAATGTATATTAGTATTTAATAGAATGCATGTATATATTGAAGTCTAAATGCGCTGATCTCGAGCTCAATAATCTTTTGAGTTGAGTTCTGGTCGATTTGGGTTTGAGCTGAGCTCATGTAGCTTACTGAGTGTGATATTTTCTTCATTCCTACCTGCGGCTGCAGGTCCTCCTTGTTGATGGTTAGTCCTCCAACATCCTTTTTTTGCAAAACTGATCAATATGACAGCAAGACACATATTTAACTTCATTAAGATCTTTCAACTGCCAATGGTCAAAACTCAAAACAAACTCTATTTCAAACATTCCAGAGTGCCCAACACACTACTGCCAGCCCAATGACATGCATATTCTTGCCATGTGGAGATTATTCAATACCTTCTTTTCCTACGCCCCTTGCACTCTTTTAACTGCCGAACATCCTTCATTTGTCGTAGTTTGGGGATTCAGGGACAAAAATTCTAGGATTTTTTTAAAATAATATTCATTTAAAAGATAATTACCAAAAAAATTTGATTTTTTTTTTACAAAAAATAAGCCACTGTCGCCATTTGAAATGGTGAAATTTTCCTGTCGCCATTCCAACGATAGGACAATTTCGCCAATTCAATTGTCAACAGAACCCTGTCGCCAGTTCAATTGGTGACAGGGATACTGCCTCCAATTGGAATGGCGACATGGTCCTATATTTTTTAATTTATGTGTAGATAATTCAGCCGAAAGATTTAGTATATTTCACGAAGTTTTTTTGGTAATTCTTTGAAGTGTCCGCGTAGTTCGGAATCCGAAATTGGAGAAGGTAACAAAATGTGAAGTAGAGAATGCGAGATTGATGATGCAATTTGGAACGTGAGTTCGGCAGCACAATAACACAAATAGCCCCCTTCAGAGTGAAATGAAAAAAATATTTGGATTTAGAGTTGCCATGCGCGTTGTTGTCCTAACTGTACTGTTCGTGGAACCAATTCCTTTGGGAAAAGATTACGTAATATTTAATTGTCGAAATATTTGGGAAAAGAGATTTAAGTTTGAAAGACTTCATAATTTAATTGCGAAATACATGACGCGCTGAGTTTTGGTTACATACATTAGAAACACTAACATGCACGAATCAACAAATCAAAATACACCTACGATACATGTGCGCCTTTTTGGAATCCGAAAAAAGGTTGATTGAACGAATCGATCGATCTGGCGTCCATCGGTCCTTCCTTTGTCTCTGGATCGCCATGGTGGTAGCGACCTTGAAGTTAGCAATGTTCTGTGAGACGGGCTGGACGATTGAATGATGTTAGGATAGCACAACGTAGGACCAAATTAATAATTAGGATGCAAACTGAACATAACTTATCTCTTCTATCCGAACTGCGCTCGGGCGACGGGGAGCGCTAGGACGGCCGTTGGTCTCACTAGTAGGAGCTTTTTCCTTGTATGCTGCGCGCTCGGCCTGGTCATACTCAGCTTCCTATTCAGGGGTCCTCCACCACCACCCTGCTTTCCTAGGCTCCTCCGGTACCTTTTCAGTAGGGTTGGGTACATAAGGTTTTCTACGTTTGATGGTCTTAGCTCGTACCACATAGTTCAACATGTACTTCTACTCGATGAACGCCCTATCGTATATGTCCAGATTGTCGGTTTATTGGAAGAAGTTGCATTGTATCTCTGGCTACCATTATGCGCGGATGTAGTTAGGGATTTGTGGAATGGAATGTAAGATGTGAAAAATGTAAGTGTGTGCAAGATTCATTTACGAGGACGTTCCCGCACGTGTAGTACGCTCGGGCGGCCGTTGCCGGATGTGTGGATTGGATGATCTTAGCCGGTTATTCGCACACATATTGCAACAATGGGAACTTCGGTGGTACCGACGCATTTTTCGTAGAACAATACGGGTAGGGTTTAGCCCTCTCGACAAACCACTTGCGCTTCCGCAGCATCTTCTTGTAGAAGTTCCCCGACGAGTCTGACGTCTCCTTTCTCTCAGTTGTGTGAACCAAGTTTTGGTGAAGTGTTGGGTGTGGTGGTGTTGTGTTCTCCTCTAGCTCTCTTCTTCTCCAGTTCTCTTCTCCCTTCTTTTATAATCGACCTTTTCTGTCTGAAAAGGTGGCGTGGCGGAGTGTGATAGTTTTGGTCTGTAAAGGTAGTGTTGTAGTGTGTTGTCATCTTGGTCTGTAAAAGTGACAGTTTGTGGCGTGTCGTGGTGTGTTTTTTTTGGTTTGAAAAGGTGTTGTGGCAGAGCGTGGTCTTTTCGATTTGAAAAGGTAGCGTCGTAGTGTGTTGTCAACTTGGTCTGCAAAAGTGGCAGCGTATAGCGTGACAGAGTGCAGTCTTTTTGGTTTGAAAAGGGGGCGTGGCGGAGTGTGGTCTTTTTGGTGTGGAAAGGTAGCATCAAAGTGTGGTGTCATCTCGGTCTGCAAAAGTGGCAGTGTGTGGTGTGACCCGGTGCAGTCTTTAAGGTTTGAAAAGGTGGGGTGTCGCGATGCTGACTCCCTCACATGGTCTGCCAAAGTGGCAGTATTTTTGGCATTAATAGAATATTTATCGTGCACAAATGGAAACCAAAATTAAGTTGGGATTATTTTGATTAAGCTCCACATACCCTACTTAGCTACTCTGCAATTTTACAGATTTTTAATAGGTATCTTGCTATTTTTAGAGGTGTCTTCTTATTTTCCTGGTTTAAAGAGTATTTTCAGTAGTAACAAAATATTTACCTTGTAAAAATGAAAACCTACAAAATTTTCTTAGTATTTTTGCGGATTTATTCTAAATCGTTCGAGTACTGCAACATAAATAATATATATACGATGAACTAAACTATACACAGCTAAAATGATGTACTACATCAAACAACAATACAACTAAAATTATCTAATACATTGAATTCTATGTTGCTATTTTTATTTGCTAACCTACAAGATTTCGAATTTATGTACAAAGTTGCAAGAACATTTACCTGCAAAATGGGCGACCAGATCTGCTGTTCCGTATCTCTCTCATTTGCTAGGAACTGGCAGGGCTTCGCCACGTCTCTTCTCCCCTCTCCTCTCTCTTCCATTTTTTCTGGAATTAAAATAACTTTTTCACTGAAATTTGGGGGTTTATGTAGCTAGTTCCTGTCGCCAGTTGAACTGGTTCCTATATGCAAATTGCTAGTTGAAATGGCGATAGACAGTTAGAACGGTGACTGGTAGTAAATAGGTTCCTGTCGCCATTCGACATTCCAAATGACGACAATGGCCTATTTTTATAATTTTGTCGCCATTCGACATTCCAAATGACGACAGTGGCCTATTTTTATAATTTTTTTGACTATTTTTTTGTAATTATCTTTTAAATTAATATTGTTTTTTTTAAAAATTCCAGATTCTAGGTATTGGTAATAAAATTTTAGGAATTAGGAGCTAACCTTTTTTTCTTGTTTCTGTGGGAAGATTCAGGGGTTTAGAGTGCACCGTCCAAATTATAGAAATATAGGTACCGATTTGAGTGGTTTTGCTTGCATTTTTCTATTTTTCTGTTGGATTTGTGAAATAATTGCTGTTTTAACTCTTACGGGTGGATAGGATAACACACGAGGAATTTCATGAAGTTTGGGAGATCTAGGAAGTTTTTGCCTCAAATGCATAAGGATCCTTTAAATCTGTTGCTAATCAACAGTTTTTATGATATTGGATAATGATGGTCGATGTTGTTGAAGAACAAATGGACATCTTTCCTTTCTCCCTTTACACGAGTGAAAATTTGCATGTTTGCAATCTCAGAAATACATGGCAACACCTAGTCTTTTCTACCATCTGTGTGCATTCTAAGTTATATCCTGAAGTTATTATGAAATTGTTCCTCTCAAACATTTTGAAAATGTATTTTTTTCCTTTGTATTCTTTTAAGTTTTAACTATATAAGATACTTTGTGTTTCTGCTGCAGTGGCCTCCTTTGGTGGAAGTTGCAGAAACTCGGCAGCTACCTCCTACGCTGATTGAAAGATATAATGCAGCTGCTGGTGAAGGAACAGCCCTTTGTGGAATATTTTCTGAAGTACACCGGGCCTGGGCAACCGTTGACAATTCATTTTTTATTTGGCGCTTTGATAAGTGGTAATCCACTACTTTGTTTATTTATTCCCTTTTCCTGACACACACATAACTTGGGCTGAAAAGTGCAACACCAATAATTTATGATGCAAGTGGTGCTTACTTTGCATCTCAAAATTTATGAGTAGTTGCCCGGTATGGCGCAGTTCCTTTGAAAATTGTTTCCACAGGATGCCTTAATCTTCTACTGTTCCCTTCCATACACACATTTGTTTGGATGGAATTGAGTTAACTGAGTGCGATTAGTCTATGAGGTGTTAGTTGCTATCCATTGTTGAAGTCGCTTGTCTAACTATGCAATCAGAATTCTTATAGACCATTGCGTGTTCGTTCGTTAGTTACTAATTAGTTTGTTTGTTTGTAACCAACTACCTCTGCCAAGCCAAGCATCTATTGTTGTTGATGAAATTATGCCTTTTTTATTGTACAACACATTTAAGCAACATCACTGCGTAGTAAGTGCTGAAGATCCTGTATTTATGTGTAGTTACATAGATGGCAAAATCTGGTTTGATTAGCATAAGTGATCTCACTTTCTATGTAGCAAAATCATTTTGATTAGCATAACTAATCTCAATTTCTCATTACAAGTCTAATAATAATTTCCCCTCAATGGAGACATGCCATGCTTGTTGCTTTGCTAACCATCTAATATATGGACATTTGATGTTTTTCTATTTCCCAGGGATGGGCAGTGTCAAGAGTATCATGCAGATGAACAAGCGATCTGTGCTGTTGGCCTTGCTAGAGCAAAGCCTGGGATTTTCGTTGAAGCCATTCAATACCTTTTAGTTTTAGCAACTCCTGTTGAGGTAAGCATGCTTGCAAGTTCTATATATATATATGAAGTTGTGCAAAAGTTGAGGATGTATGGATTACAGTAGTATATATTATACTATCAGCATGATTCAACCATTAAATTGAAATACTCCAAAGTAAAGTGAAAACCTCTGACAAAAAAAAAGAAAGGAAAAAGGAGTAAATTCCAACTCTGAAGCAATGCTTTGTTGCATATAGCCATGCCATCCCTAATAATTCTGCTTATGCTTCCCAAGTGATGAGATCATCACTTGATCTATATTGGAAACTGTGTACAGTGAAGCAAAAAAAATAAAAATAAAAATAAAATAAATCAGCATGGGACCTTTCTCAAAATACCTGACCAACCATTAGTTTCTCCCTCTTCCTGTCCAAGGTTTTGCCTTCTCAACATTCAAGTGGAAAAATCAAACACTGTCCTTTTGGATGTGCTGCTTCTTTGTTTGGTAGAAATAAGTAATAACTAGCAAATAGCAATGGTGAATAGGGAAAAAATAACCGGCCGGTAACCGCCGGTTACCAGCTACTGCCCGGGGTCCAGGAATCCCAAAACCGGATGTTGTTGTTCCGGTTTAGCAAATTTAAAATTTGAATTTTGATCGAATTTTAAGCAAATTCAATCGAATTTCATCCGGTTTCCCACCGGGATTTCCGGTAACCGGCCGGTTACCGTTTCCGGCCAGCCACCGGGAAGCAGCCCAGTTCCGGTTCTTTGTTCCTTGATGGTGATACTGATATGGATACTACTTACGTGCCGAATTACTGATATGTTTTGTCTTCTGAATCCAATTAAATGAATTTTATTTTGCTTGCTTGATAGAAAGGATGCCTTCAAATGATTGTGCTATATATCCATTTGGGCCTCATGCAGACACATTATTGAGATCCCATTTTAATCAAGATAGTTGGTTCAAGGCTGCTACTTTCTGCACGGATAGTAAATGCTAGATGTAGAACAGTAGAAAACTAGAAGTGAATCAAGCAAAATTTTAGTGAAGTATCATTTCTTGGAGGCTGGTATGCATCACAGAAAAGCCTTCTATTGAATTCATTTATATAAATGCAAATTCTATAGTTATGAAGCTGCATCATGCTGAGTTTGCTCTTCAGTGATTGGCATTTATTGTTGTGAACCTGCCAATCTTCCAAGCAACAGTTTGTTATGATTTTTTCTATTAATGATGCATATTTTCCAAGCCAATGTACACTCACCTACATCTGTTGTGTCAGCTGATGCTTGTTGGAGTCTGCTGTTCTGCTAGCACTGATGGAACTGATCCATATGCTGAGCTTTCATTACAACCTTTACCCGAGTACATGATTGCTACTGATGGTGTCACAATGACATGCATCACATGTACAGATAAGGGTCAAATTTTCCTAGCCGGACGTGATGGGCATATATATGAATTTCAGTATACAAGTGGTTCAGGCTGGCGTAAACGCTGCCGTAAAGTTTGCCTTACCACTGGTTTAGGCAGCCTTCTTTCCAGGTATTTCTAACTGTAAGACCAGAAATGTGACTTTGCTTTGCTTCTTCTGTGTCTCTGGTCTCCTGCTTATTCAGCTAACATGATTTTCAGGTGGGTCCTGCCAAATGCATTCAAATTCTCAACTGTCGATCCTATTGTCGATATGGTTATTGATGAGGAGAGGAACACTCTTTACGCACGCACAGAAGGCATGAAATTGCAATTATTTGATTTAGGAGCTAGCGGTGATGGTCCTTTGAAAAAAATCACTGAAGAAAAGAACATTGTTGATCCTCGAGATGCACCTTATGGTGGTCGGAGGCCTAATGCACCAAGAGCTGCACGATCCCCGAAACCATCAATCGTCTGCATCTCACCTTTATCAGCCATGGAATCGAAATGGCTTCATGCTGTTGCTGTTTTATCAGATGGAAAGAGATTATTCATTTCTACATCAGGTGGAAGTAGTTCTTCAGTTGGACTGAACAATAGTTTGCAGAGGCCAAGCTGTTTAAAAATTGTTGCTACTAGGCCTTCCCCACCTCTAGGGGTTGGTGGTGGACTCACATTCGGTGCTGTTTCTGCTGCTGGCAGAGCTCAGCCTGAGGACCTCGCGTTAAAAGTGGAGTCTGCTTTCTATTCTGCTGGTGCTCTTATAATGTCAGATTCATCTGCTACAGCTATGTCCTCCCTTCTGGCTGTGCAGAAAGATTCAGCTGCCCAGTTATCCCTCCCCAGTACCTTTGGAACAGCTTCTAGAAGCTCTAGGGCTCTGCGAGAAACAGTCTCTGCTTTGCCTGTTGAGGGTCGGATGCTTTGCGCCTCAGACGTCTTCCCGCTTCCAGACGCTGCTTTCATCATGCAGTCTTTATACGCTGATGTGGAATGCTTTGCAGCTTTCAGAAAACCTTCTGAGAAGGCATCTATAAAACTGTGGGCCAAAGGGGATCTTCCTACCCAGCATATCTTACCTCGGAGGAGGATTGTAGTATTCAATACAATGGGTTTGATGGAAGTAGTTTTTAACAGGCCTGTTGACATCCTAAGAAAGTTGTTTGATGGGAACACCTTGAGATCACAAATAGAAGAATTCTTTAGCCGCTTTGGTGCTGGAGAGGCTGCAGCAATGTGCTTAATGCTAGCTGCAAAGTTACTTTATGCTGAAGATAGTCTGATAAGTAATGCAGTTTCTGAGAAAGCTGCTGAAGCATTTGAGGACCCTGGACTCGTTGGGATGCCTCAAATTGATGGCACTACTGCTTTGTCTAACACCCGAACTCAGGCTGGAGGCTTTAGTATGGGACAAGTTGTTCAAGAAGCAGAACCTTTGTTTTCTGGTGCATATGAAGGGCTTTGCTTATGCTCATCGAGACTGCTGTATCCCATATGGGAACTTCCAATAATGGTGGTTCGAGGACTGATAGGGTCCAGTGATCGCGGGGATGGTGTGGCTGTTTGCAGGCTCTCTACTGGGGCCATGAAGGTTCTTGAGAGTAAGATCCGTTCATTGGAAACATTTTTGAGGTCCAGAAGAAACAAGAGAAGAGGACTTTATGGTTATGTTGCTGGCCTGGGAGATTCTGGTTCCATACTGTACAAAACAGGGCCTATCATTGGGTCTGGTGGCCTTAGCAATGGAAAGAGTCCCTACAGCTCCCGCATTAGAGACATGGACTCAGCAGATCAATCTGCATCAAATAAAAAGCCGCGGTTGCTTTATACATCAGCAGAACTAGCTGCTATGGAGGTAACATTTCTGAAATTACTTAGGAGCAAATCTTAATTTATTTTGCTCAAATACTTTATTTGGATAAACAGGTAAGGGCAATTGAGTGCCTTAGGCGGTTGCTTCGAAGATCTGGTGAAGCACTCTTTCTGCTTCAACTTATTTGTCAGCATAATGTTGCTCGCTTGGTTCAGACACTAGGTAATGATTTGCGCAAGAAATTAGTTCAGTTAACGTTTCATCAGTTGGTATGTTCTGAGGATGGTGACCAGCTCGCGATGCGGCTTATTTCTGCACTCATGGAGGTAGCACTCTTCTCTCTCCCAACAAAAAAAGAAAGAAAAGAAAAAGCACAAGTCCAATGCACACACACAAGGATTCCTCACTCATTTCAATTTATGTCTGTAACTTCCTGTGGTTTTTGCAGTACTACATTGGCCCAGAGGGCAGGCAGGGAACTGTTGATGAGATCAGCACTAAACTGAGGGAGGGTTGTCCTAGTTACTTCAATGAGTCAGATTATAAATATTACTTGGCAGTGGAATGTCTTGAGAGAGCGTCTATGACAAGCAACCATGATGAGAGAGAGATTCTTGCTAGAGATGCCTTCAATCTCTTGACTAAGATTCCAGACTCTGCTGATTTGAGCGCTATATGCAAGAGATTTGAGAACCTAAGGTTAGTTGCTTACTGAATGATTTTTTACAGCATAACATCTATAAATCCTGAACACTTGGATTTCTCTTGTCCACAAGATGACCTTTTCTTTCTTTGTTGGGTGGGGTTTAGATTCTATGAGGCCGTAGTGCGGTTGCCTCTACAGAAAGCTCAAGCACTTGATTCCAGTGCTGATGTTATTAATGGGCAAATTGACGCGAGGCATCATGATACTATAATTGCACAGCGTGAACAAAGCTACGAAATAGTTATGAATGCACTGCGTACCCTCAAGGGTGTTGGACAAAGTGGGACACAAGGGGTAGACAAGTCATCCGGCTCAGTTACTGCCCTTGATCCAGCTTCTCGAAGCAAATATATCAAACAAATTATCCAACTTAGTGTCCAGTGGCCGGACACAGCTTTTCACGAGCATCTATACAGGACGCTTATTGAGCTCGGTCTGGAAAATGAACTTTTGGAGTATGGAGGCTCAGATTTGGTTGCTTTTCTCCAGAGTGCCGGTCGTAAGCATCAAGAAGAGGTGAATCCTAATATCTCTTGATATTTTATTAGAAATGTAATCGGTATGTTGGTCAAACTGAAAATTTGACCTATTCCTTGCATTCTCTGGTAGCTTTATTGACCCTACAGGCTCTAATGGAGCTCTGCCCCTGCCCCTGCCCCTTCCTTTCCCTTCATGTGCTTATTGCCCCAGTAGGATCCATTCATCTTAATTTAGAATGGAAACTGAAACTATTAGCACGGTTTCACTTGCATAATATTCTGTTTAGTGTAAGCTAGAAAGTTGCAAGATTTGCTTAGGTTTGCGTGTGGCTTGTGATGTCTTATCTAATACCAGCCAGATCTGATCTTACTACTGTGCAATGGTTTCTGCTAATTAGTGAGTTTTTTTTTTCTTTTCTTTGAGAATCAGAAAGTGACCTCCTTATATGCTGGCTGTATGATTCCTTCCACAAATACCATTGTTTTTGCTGGTTCTTTCCTAGTCATCAAGTGGTACAGCATAACTCATACTCAGTTCAAGTCTTTTAGCATGTTATGGAGACCTGCATGTTGTGTTGTCCTGACCAGCTCCTTTTCCCCTTTAAGGTTCGGGGAGTTTCTGCGGTTGCATCGAAAGGTTCTAAGTTGCATGATTTAGGTGCACCTATTTCTATTAGTCAAACAAAGTATCTTGAGCTCCTAGCCAGGTATTATGTTCTCAAGGGGGAGCATATTGCTGCTGCCAGGATGTTGTTGATATTGGCTGAAAGGCAGTGCTCCAATGCAGAAGACGCCCCTACTCTTGACCAGAGGTCTCCAGATTTTGGCTCTGCTTCTTTTGTTACCTTTAATAAGGTCGATGTATTATATGGAATAACACCTACTTTTGGAATCCAGGTATCAATATCTGAGCAATGCAGTGCTTCAGGCCAAAAGTGCAGGCATTGCCGCTGATTCCTCGAGAAATCCTATTGATAGTAGTACAGTGGATCTACTTGAAGGCAAACTTGCAGTGCTTCGGTTCCAAATGCAAATCAAACAAGAATTGGAGTACATGGCTTCGCGGCTTGAAAATATTCCAGGCAGTTCTGAATCACCAAGTGATCCCTTTCCTCGTGATAACATTCTAGCTGACGCAGAGACCGCTAAGGTTGCTAAGGACAAGGCAAAAGAGCTTTCACTGAATCTAAAGAGTATTACTCAACTATACAATGACTATGCTGTTCCGTTTAATCTTTGGGAGGTATGATTTTCTTTGTTTCATGGAGTTGCCTCTTCCTTAGCCCTGTGTTGGTGAATTTAATATGCTTCATTGCATCTGAATGATCACACATTCTCAAACCTGTATAACAAGAACATGCACAGGATTTCTACGGTTCTACCGCTCTCCCTAATTAGAGATTTGTTGGGGATCAATATTTATTGTGATATCGCTGAAATAAGAGACATGCTTTACTAGTTGGATCACAACTTTGTTCTGCGACGCACCAAAATCTCTCAGCTTATGTGTTAAATATTTAATTTTCAACTCTTGCCTTTGTGGAGAGTTGATAGCAATGAGAAACAGGCTTCTAAAAACATCCATAATTTTATTTGAAGTTGCTTAATCAAATCAACCATACATTTTCTATTGATTAACAGGTTAATGTGCAATTCACATATTCACCTATGATTTTGAACCCTGACCAGGATTGAAATTGCATTTAGGTTAACTGAGATGTTGGTTGATTTGCACTGTAAGAGCGCGGTGGTTTGTATTTACTAGCTACTTTCGGGGGGGGGGGGGGGATGAACTGTGCAGCAAATTAGGCAAACTAACATTCTGGGCCATGTGTTCCTTTTGTTCTGGGTTGAGTCATGCATTTGTACTTAGGAGTGCCTTTTACTTGGTAAGGTTTACATCTGGTTTGGGTGATTACTGGAAAACTTCTTCATGGCTTGAAGTTTATTGTTGTTAGGTTTGCCTGGAAATGCTCAACTTTGCAAATTACTCTGGAGATGCTGACAGCAAAATTGTTCGGGAAATTTGGGCCAGACTCCTTGACCAGGCACTTACAAGAGGTGGTATTGCAGAAGCATGTTCTGTGGTGAAGAGAGTTGGCTCAAAACTTGATCCTGCAGATGGAGCATGTTTACCTTTGGATATAATATGCCTTCATCTTGAGAAGGCTGCATTGGTAATGTGTACATTATGTCTATAAATGCATTTTTTTCCAAACTTACAACATGTGCATTTCATAGCGGGGACTTATATAGTTATATCATCATGCCATATCTACAGGATAGATTAAGTTCAGGAGAAGAATTAGTTGGTGATGAGGATGTTGCAAGAGCCCTTCTTGGAGCCTGTAAAGGTCTACCTGAACCTGTACTTGCCGTGTATGATCAACTGTTATCGAATGGCGCAGTCGTGCCCTCACTTAATCTGAAGTTGCGCCTTCTGAGATCAGTTCTTGCAATCCTTCGTGAATGGGGGATGTCTGTCATTGCACATAAACTAGGCACCACCACTGCTGGGGCTTCGTTCTTTCTAGATGGAACATTTTCGCTGAATCAAACAGGGTCTTTAAATCAAGGCGTTCGAGATAAAATAATTAGTTTGGCAAACAGGTAAGTTTACTATATATCAATGGCATTTGTTTTGCAAAATTCTTTTTGATTCCTAATATTAATTGCAAAAATGCAAAACCACATGTACATGCGGATACATATACTATCTTAGCTCTCCAAAGTGCCTCAAGATTCATGCAAGGGATATTGCAATGATTAGAAGATGGATGGTTGTTTGAGTTTTGAATGTTTGCATCTCAAGGCACATTTAATGGTGGTGATAGTATATGT
This sequence comes from Ampelocalamus luodianensis, assembly GCA_036346255.1. Taxonomy (NCBI): domain Eukaryota; kingdom Viridiplantae; phylum Streptophyta; class Magnoliopsida; order Poales; family Poaceae; genus Ampelocalamus; species Ampelocalamus luodianensis. The sequence goes on from CM070621.1 coordinate 24,977,545, forward strand.
ACCCACATGTATATGCGGGAAAACCATATTCTATTAATTGTTAGAATTTTGTAAAAATATGCATGTAGCTGGCATGCTGTCATACTAGCCTTATACATGGCCCAGTAAGCTTTTATGTGGATATGCTAGTCAGCAAGCAACCATGTATTGTAAAATTAAAACCGAATCATTGCATTTTTTTAACAGCTATAATTTGAATTATGTATTGCAAAACTTCATTTTTATCTTCATCATGGCCTTTTATTTGATTCATTGTAACATTGCTGTATAATTCCCTAATCCCTGCAAGTTTTACATTAGAAATCCCGTTTGTTTGCACACTTGCTATTTCACCTTTTCCTCTTGTAAATCATTTAACTATTTTACAATTCTTTGCGATTATTTTCGTTGTACGTGACATTGTATTTGCAACTTTAGGTATATGACTGAGGTGAGGCGATTAAACCTTCCACAGAACCAAACAGAGAATGTCTACCAAGGTTTCCGTGAGCTAGAGGAGAAATTATTATCTCCTTATTAGCCATTTTTTATTTGTCTTCTCAACATTGTAAAGCACGGGTCGTGCATTTGTTGTTGTACCAAGTAGAGGAATAAAGCCAAGACATCCTGATTCAACTGGATAATGATCTCTGGTAGGCTGTTATTCCTGTAGTAGACTTCTGTGCAAGAACCCAAGGCTACTTAAGAGGGACTGCATGATACACGCTATCATGAATCAGATTGTTCATATATGCAGCCATCCTTTATTTTAGTCAAGATGTCAGTTTGAATCTGCAGAACTGCTGCCTGAACTGGGGAAACAACAGGAAAAATGAACCTGGGCTCTTTGAGCAACGCGAAGGTCACGCTTTGTTGCATGCATGTCGTTTTAATGTGTACCATGAGGTTGTACAGTTCCATAGTTAATGATTCTTCAAGGTTGTAGGTTCTGTAGTTTTCTGTGTTTTTAGTCAGAACATTGTTTCTGTAGCTGAAAGCGTTATTGAAATACCATATATGCTGCATTCTGGTTAGTCTCCGCGTTAGTCTCGCGGAGGAACAACATAAGATTTTTTTAAAACAATTATTATTTTATTTCAAAATACATTAATATACTTGTCTTCTTTTTATTTTACAGAAATAATCATCTGTTGCTTCATCGTTGAATGACTTAGATCTAGTTCAACCATTGAGTGATTGATCTAAGTTGTCCAACGGTAGAGCACCAAGTGGACTAGTCGTTCGGTGGTTGAGCAACTTGAATCTGTCGTTTAGGCGACTGCTATGCTGAGATGAAAATCGTCTCGGTGTGGGGTTAATTAAGAAGATTGATTGGGGCTGGTTTTGGTGGCCGGCTCTTTTGGTTGAATCATATCAGAGAAAATAGAAACGCATGTGGGTTTTGCTTTTATCATGAGAATTCATTGCTTTGATAGACTTTGGTGTGCTTTGAGGCTGCTGCAGTTTTTTGGCCGTGGTTTTGCATACATTGAGTTAATCCAGGTGCTGTTGGTCTCATCATGCGCATTAGCGACTAGTCAGGTGGGAGGACCGGGGCAAGACGTGGGCTGCGGCATTTCTACGTGCGTGCGATGACAACATCAACACGCACGCAGCGCTAGCACATGTAGGCGGCAGCAAGTAAATCAGTCATTCAACCGTTAAGCGATGAATCCAAGTCACTTACCGGACGATTAGTCCACTTGACGCTCTACTGTTGGACGATTTGGTTCAGTCACTTAACGGTTGATTATTACTGTAAAAAAAAACAGGAATATTAATGTATTTTGGAATAAAATGATGATTATTTTTTTAAAAAATTCAACAACATAAGGCCTACAAGTGGAGCATCTGTTATTTTTCCCGGCTATTGTCACAGGAAATTGTCTACTTTGGTACGATTAGTCCACTTGGCGCTATACTGTTGGGCGACTTGGTTCAGTCGTTAACGGTTGGACGACTAGCTCCAAGTCGTCCAACGGTGGAACGACATATGATTATTTTCGTAAAATAAAAAAAACAGATATATTAATGTATTTTGGAATAAAATGATGATTATTATTTTTTTAAAAAATTCAACAACATAAGGCTACAAGTGGAGCACCTGTTATTTTCCCCGGCTATTGTCACAAGAAATTGCCTACTTTGGTGCTGTTATCATGAGTTTGAGCTCACGAGTTCTAACCGGGATGGAGTGGGTTGTTGCGACCTTGCGGGAGGTGAGCCATGGCAAGCGACAGTGGCCTCCTTGCGAACTCCAGATCTGGGCCTAAGCTCGCCGGAGCGGCCGGAGTGCTTGGAGGCGGCGCGACGACTCAATGGTTGGCATTCGGGTCATTGCTTACTTGGAGCTCGGGGAGGAGAGGACGAGTGAAGGAGCTTGGGGGAGATGGAAAGAGCGTAGAGGCGACTCGGGCTGGCCTTCTCGACCATGGGCGACGCGGCGGCAGTGGAAACGGGTTCGGCCGGAACCGAGGAAGAAGAAGCGCACGCAGCTCCTCGGTGGCGGTAGCTCCAAATTAACCGAGGGGAAGGCCTCCTTGTGGTGTAGGTCTAGCCGTGATGCGGTCGGGGAGGGCCGGAGGTTGCCGGTGCAGCTGGAGCGACGACAAGCGGCCTCGGTAGTCGAAAATGGCCGCCTCCCTACGCCTCCCCTGTCTTCTTTCACTGACCGCGGGCCTCACTCATCATAGAGGGAAGAGGGAAGGGTATAAAGGTCATTTGGTAGTGTTTCTCTCTCCGGAGCAACGAATAATAATATAATAATGGCATCAGTGTCCTACGACAAAATTACAGCTTTTGGCAATGCGTTTTGGCTAAACCACGTATTTTGGGTGTCAGTTGGCAAAGGTAGATAATGGACGATGCCCTGTAGCCAATTCTCCCTTAAAAGAAAGAGTCCATATCAAGTACAATAAAAAACTGAATTTCGGACTAAAAAATAAAATACAATTAGTAATTTGATTTCCGTACAAATTCCTAAGTGAAATCCCTAAAAAAATAATTCGGAATAAAAATCAAATAAAACTATCAATTGGATTTGTATACGAATTCCAACTAAATATAATTGAAATTTGGAATAAAAAACTGCAATTTTATTTCCATGCAAAATTCCATAGTAAAAACCCTAAATAACTTAAATTCTAAATAAATTAAATAAAATTAGCAATTGGATTTGTAAACGAACTCCAATAAAAAACTAAAATTTGGAATAAAAAATGAAATTGCTTAAATTAGCAATTGGATTTGTATACGAGCTCCAATAAAAAAAATAAAATTTAGAATAAAAAATTAGCATTTTGATTCCATACAAATTCCTCACTAAAACCCCTAAATAAATACAAATCCAACAAAAAATAACTAAAATTCAGAATAAAAAAATTAGAAATTGGATTTGCATACGAATTCCATAGTAAAATCCCTAAGTAAATAAAATTAGCATTTGGATTTGTATACAAACTCCAATAAAAAATAAATGAAATTTTGAATAAAAAATAAAATAAAATTAGAAAATTGATTTAAGTACGAATCCCAAAATAAAAATCCTAAATAATTATAATTAGTAATAAGTAGAATAAGAAAAAGTGCTTCCGAATTGATCTCGTACTTTATAATATAATGAATTTTTCTTTGTTCAGTAATAACTTATCTTGGAATAAAACACTCGTTATAGATAAATGAAAAGAATCAAGCACTAATTCATGAGGAATTTTGTATTAATAAGAATAGAGGAAGGAAATAATAAATAAATATCTTTTTTTGGTATTGCATTCCATATCTTTTGTCCTATTCTTCTTTCCCTAGGGAAGGGTACTTAAAAAGAAAAAAAGAAGGAATAATTCGTTCTTGATAGCCATTTATTTAACAAGTGAAAGAGAACATACTCTGGATCGGAATCCGAAGAAAGTACTACTTGATCATTTCCACCAATTTCAAGTCCTTATTACGATTCCTTTTATGAGGAAAAATCTCTAATGCCTTAGATTCCCTCATTACTAATCCTTTATGTACTTTAGTGTTCCTAACCCCTCACTATTTTTTTTTATGGATTCCCCTTATGATTATAAGTTATAGTAATAAGTCGAAATATTCTAGTAATGGAATTTCATATCGTGAATCCTTTATTCTTGCCTGCTTCAAGATATGATGACTAATAAAAAAATCTCAACTTTGGGGCAAAGAGTTTACACTACTTATGTTTACTTCAACTTTTTTTTCTTGTACGTAGGAAATGTGATTTTTTTCTTCCTTTTACTACAAATTAATAAGCTGTTTTGTTTCACTCATATAACTATCTAGTTTAACTTACCAACCCGAATACAAAATAAGAAAAGTAAGATAAATATTCAATGGATTTTAGAGGAAAAATATCCTATTTTAACGAATCACACGTAGAGATATTGCTAGCACACCAAAAGTTAATGGTATTTCATAACTAATAGATTGAGCAGTAGCTCATAGACCGCCTGAAAAAGAATATTTATTATTTGAGCTACATCCTGCCATAAGAAGACCAATAGGAGCAATACTTGAAATGGCAATCCAAAAAAAACACCAATAGTAAGATCGACTAAAACAAAATGATATCCCAAAGGGATAACTAAAAAACTTAACAAAATTGATATGACTGCTATAGAAGGTCCAATGCTAAATAAAGGAAGATATCCTCGGGATGGCAGGATATCCTCCTTAAAAGTAGCTTAGTCCATCGGCTATAGCTTGAAGCAGTCCCAGGGGGCCAGCATATTCAGGACCAATACATTGTTGTATCGATGTAGATATTTCTCTTTCTAACCACACAATTACGAGTACTTCTATTATGATTCCCAGTAGGAGGGTCAAAATGGGTAGAATCCATACCAGTCGATGGACTTCTTTTAATAATTCCAATTTCGAAAAAGAATTGATATTTCTATCTCTACCCTATTATTATCATTTCAACGATCAACTTCCCCCATAATGATATCTATACTACCTAATATCATCATGATATCAGCCAATTTCATTTTTAACTAGTTGAGGAAGAATTTGCATATTAATAAAATCGGGTGGACGAATTTTCCATCTCCAGGGGAAAAGACTATCATCCCCTACTAGATAAATTCCTAATTCACCTTTTGGAGCTTCCACGCTTACATAAAGCTCTTTCTTTCACAAATCAAAATTGGGCGAAGTTTTTTTTTTTTTGCCAAGAAATCGATATTCAAAATCATTCCATTCGGAATTCTTTTTTTTTTCTTAAAGCGCCGGACTTCTAAATTCTCATAAGGGCCTCCAGGAATTTTCTCTATAGCCTGTTGAATAATTTTGATGGATTCCCTCATTTCACCCATTCGTACTAAATAGCGAGCTAATGAATCCCCTTCCTTTTGCCATTGGACTTTCCAATTGAATTGGTTGTAAGACTCATAAGGATCAACTTTATGAAGATCCCATTGTATTCCAGGAGCTCGTAACATCGGCCATGATAAGCCCCAATTTACTACTTCTTCTCTGCTAATAAAACCGACTCCTTCAACTCGTTCTAAAAAAACAAGATTCTGTGTAATAAGTTGTTGATATTCAACAACTCCTCATAAAAAATAATAACAAAAATCTAAACATTTATCAACCCATCCATAAGGCAGATCGACGGCTACTCCTCCGATGCAAAAGTAATTATGCATCATTCGGATAACTGTAGCAGCTTCAAATAGATCATATATCAATTCTCTCTCTAAAAATATAGAAAAAAGGGGTATGTGCGCCTAGATCTGCCATAAAAGGTCCAAGGCATAACAACTGAGAAGCTATATAGCTCAACTCTAACATAATTACCCTAATATAGCTGGCTCTTTGGGGTATTTGAATATTCTTCAAGAATTTTGGTGCATTTACCGTTATTGCTTATGTAAACATAGTAGCTAAATAATCGTACCGTGTTACATAATGTAAGTATTGTATAATAGTCCAATTTTCCGCGATTTTTTTCCATTCTTCTGTGTAAATAGCCTAATGTGGGTTCGCAATCAATAACATCTTCACCATCGAGAGTAATGATCAGTCGAAGAACACCATGCATTGATGGGTGTTGAGGGTCCATATTGACTATCATGATATCTTTTCTTGTAAGCGGTAGACTCATAGCCTTTCTTCCTTAATTCATTGTTCCGTGAAAATGGATTATCCCATGAATTCCTCAAAACGAGGCTCATCAAAATGAAAAATCCAAGACTACTAATAAAATAGGAAAATATTCAAACGATTAAATTACTTCTCCTGAATATCCAACTGACTGATTAATCTCTTATAACATACTCTTTTTTTTCCAAATAAGCCACTAAACATTGACGTTTTCCCAAAAGTCTCCGTAGATCTCTTTCCGATGATTTTTTTTTTGTGTAATTCAAAATGTGAAGCAAGTCTCCGTATCTTATTGGTGAAACTGAATACTTGAAATTTAATAGAACCCTTGTTTTCTTCTTTAACCATAAATCCCAAAGTTTTTCTACCTCTTTTTTTTTCATGTATTTTTCTGATTAGGAAAAATAAAAATAATATCATTTATTTTGAAGTTATTCTAATCTCGTACACACAAAAATTTGCAATTATTCATCTACTACTGGAATTTGGATTTATTTTATCGATGCAAATTGGATTTGGATCGAAGGGTTTGTAAGTAAATAGTACACGATGGAGCTCGAGAGGACAGAATTGTTTTTTTTTAGTAAACATAGTATCTTATTATGCTATTATCAATGGAAGAAAGCTGTACCTAAATTATATTAAGATATCAATGCATTTTTTGGATTCATTGATTTCAGTTTTTGTTCTTATCCTTATATGGAAGTGAGCTAGTGTAATCGTTGCCCAGTGTTGTGTAAAGGTATAAAACCAGTTTTACCTCTGAATAGTAATCCATGGCTTATCTAATGAGTTGATAAATGGAAGAAATTTTGGACATGTATTGTCATGCTTTGTTGTTTATGATAACTAAGAAACATAACTTCTAATATGTGTATGTTTTAAATAGTAACCTAGTATTAGCTTCCCAGGCTTAAGCGGACTCCAATAAGTAAGGTAGGACGGTTCTGCTCTAGTTTATGCGAAGGACAGATATTTGTCTAACCTGGTGTAAGATCGAGGAGACCGACTAGAGGGGGGGGGTGAATAGTCATTTCTAAAAATCTCTACGGCTAAAACCGATTTCTAAAGCGGAAGCTAAATATCAATTCGGTTTAACCTAAATCAACTAGGTTCACTAAGTGCTCCAACAATACAAGTCAATTGATAATAATCAATCAAGCATGGACTTGTAAGCAATTCAATTTAAGTAATGAATATGGCAATAAGCACGGTAAGCATTCATACACAATGAATAAGCAATTTAACACAAGGTATATAAATTGCGACAGGTAAAGCTCAAGAATGCAAACTACAATGACACGGCGATGTTTTACCGTGGTGATCGGAGACTTGCCGGTCTCTCCTAATCCACGTTGAGGCAAGCCCAAACCAATTGAACCGGCTCCACAAATTGAGCACCCGCCTCCGAGGTAACCAATACCTCGCTCCACTAGGGTTGCTCTTACTCCACTCCGGAGATGGCGCACACCAAACCACTCACAACCACCGGGCCTTCTCACAAGCTTCACTTGAGAAGATCACCGGACCACGATGCTACCACGCCGTCTAGGTGTCGGCAAACACCAAGAGTAATAAGCCAAGCCCCTTGCTTGACTCTCACCATGTGCAACGAATGCACAGGCTCAAATGGATACAAAATCCAACTCTAGATGTAACATATGCAACTAGAGACCTCTCTCCTTGCTCACAAGGTGCAACACATGCACAATTGAGAGGAGAGGCTCACACTAGCTCAAGAGAGTGAAATGAAGTGCCAAAAATTATTTCTCAACCGGTCAAGGTGGTATTTATAGCCCCACAACAAAAACTAGCCGTTTGGAGCCGTTACAGCCCAAAAAACTAGCCGTTACAGCATTGGTGCAGTACTATCGCAGTTATACGGGCGGTACTACCTTTCTACGGTACTACCACTGTTATAAGGGCGGTACTACCGCAGCCCATTTTTCAGCACAGACAACACTCGGTAAAAAGGTCATAACTTTTGACTTCGATGTCAGAATTGAGTGATCTTGGGCTCTATTGAAAGCTTATTCAGAGGGCTACACAACCCACCTATTTGATTTGATCTCAAACATATTTTATCAAATCAAAAAGTACAAAGACTTCAGAGAGTCACAACCATGGCCTAATATCTAAGGAAATAGCAACAAGCAATCTTAGACCATGCCAAGGGAACATGCATGAATCCCAACAATTTGCAAAACACATTTGCAAACTTAGATCATGCCACAAGGAGTAGGTACATGGACTTCAACCATTTGTAAAACACATTTGCAAAGTATAGTCACATGCTACAAGGATTAGACGCATGCGCCTCAAATATTTGCAAAACACATTCGCAAATAATAGCATCATGCTACGGTGAGCTAGAGCAAGTGAGATTGAGCTATCAACACATGATGAGACTCAAGCTACTAGACAAGACCCCTCTTAACAGTACGACAATCTATACTAGTAATCCGGTCTTGCAACCAAACACCAAAACCGGTAAAAACTAGGAACACATCCTTAGCCCTATCTAGTCATACCTTTGCCTTGAGCATCTTCTTAAAGCTTGATGACACACATCTTTACTTCAAGTCCGGGTCATTGTCTTGATATGCATCAACCCATGATGCATCTTGTACTTAACTTGAAAGCCAATCAACACATGATAGATCCTTCTTTGACTTCATGATCAACTCATGATCATGTATTCTTCGAGATCTTGATATGTATCAACACATGATACATATTCTTCTTGAACCTTGACTTGATGACGATCAACTCATGATGCCATCCAAAGTCTTCATCACCCTGGAACATAACCTATTCATCCAACTCATGAAAAATGTTAGTCCCACAATGTCATTAACATTAATTAACAAGATATACCTGCATAAATGCTTCTAAACAAGCCATTACTTTCAGGTGCGGTACTACCGCCATTGATCATGCGGTAGTTCCGCTCTCTGGTAATTCCGCATAACACATTGCGGTACTACCGCAATACCGAGAGAGCAACACATGCTCAAAATCGCGGCTAAGGACCAAAAAAGCATACGCTCTGGATTTTACGTACCACCACCATAAGAACGGTAGTTCCGTGAGCCTGGCCATACCGTGCACAAAGCACCGGTACTACCGCGCCACCTCAGAGCAAACCAAGTCCAAAAAGCAATGCTACTGGAATTTCCATACTGCACAGAAATCGGTACATCCGAGGTGCGGTACTACCGCGCATATAACGCCGGTACTACCGTGCTTCCAAGAGAGCAACAAATGCCTCTCTGGAAAACACGTACCGCCACAAAGGTACCGGTACTACCAATACTGCTGAGAAAAACAGAACACCAAAAACAAGCTCTCTGGAATAAACATACCACCATGTAAAACCCGGTACTACCGCACATTGGTAGTACCGCTTACCAAATGCGGTCATACCGATTTTCACTGAAGTTCTTCTAGAAGCTTTTCGAAATGCAATGCATGACTCTTTTGTCTTGAGCCATGTTGATCTTTTATCACCTTTGCATTTCCTTTTCATGTCACCACTCAAACTCTGGGACTAAGTCTTGAAAACATCTTAGCACACACATTAGTCCCATAACACAATTGCAAATAATTGAATATATAGCAATATGAGTATATATGAACTACACAAGTTATATATATACTCACATAAAAGTATATATGAACTACACAAGTTATATATACCAAATATGAGTGTATACGAACTACACAAGTTTCATATGTTCTCATATACTCATATGAATATATTAACTATAGAAGTTAAATATATTCAAGGATATGTTTCAAAGTAAAGATCCTTAATATATGTGGAAAGAGAATATGGATCAATACTAATGAAACCACAAAATATAGAATGAACTCCCTCTAAATGTGTGCATACACAAATGTGTAATGGAAATATATGCACATATCCAAGTTAACCTTTTTTAGTGGAGTTTAATCTATATTTTGGATCCGAGGAATGCAACAAGATATAATAAGAAGAAGCAGAATACATACCTCTTGTACTTTCATCTTTATATCCAATCGAGACTAAGCAATAGATAATCAATAGAATTGTTAGTCTCACAAATAGATTTGTCATTAATGAATACATACTTGTTTGGATTTTTACTTTTATATCCAAGCTGAGACTAAACATGATATAACAATAAGAGTGTTAGTCTCACAAGTGTATTTATCATTAATCACCAAAATACTCCATTAACACATAATGGCGGGTCTAGATCCTTCACCTGGTGTGATGAAAGGGAGAATCCATGTTTATCTATCCAATATATGAAAGACAGCCTAGAAAAGCCTTTTTTTTCTTTTCAAAATTATAGAGACTAGTCACATCTACTAGGAAATATGGATTCCTCCTGGGCCCTTGCACACTAGTTTCTGCGCTGACATGTGAACCTCATATAATTGTCTTCTGTAGTTCTATTTTTTCATTTGGATTATGTAAGTTCACCACTGGTTAAACTGCCATCCAGCCCATCTTTGGGTTTGATTTATTGCATGTGTAATACCCCATTTAAGTTTTAGAGAATTAAATGTTTAGAAAGAAATTTTAAAAGGGATTAGAAGAGTAATTTTTGAATTTTTCTTAAGAGGTGGAACAAAAGGTGGGCTTTCGGCCCATGGCAGCTTGGCCCAGGGACCAAGGAGGGGCAGCCAAATCCTAGCCCACTTGCTGCCCTCCCCCATTCCTGTCGCCACCCCTAGCCCCTTGTCGCCCTGCCCCATTCCTGTCGCCACCCCCTAGCCCCTTGTCGCCCTGCCCCATTCCTGTCGCCACCCCCTAGCTCCCTTACTGCCCTCCCCTTGCAACCACCTCCCCCTAGCTGCACTGCCGTGGGAAGGAAAACCAAGAAGGAGTGCTGTCCAGCAGATATTCAGCCATAGAAATGTGAATCAGGGGGCAGGACCTTCTACTCGTCATCCTTCATCACACGGTTGAGGCAAGTGCAAGTAGTCGGTAACCAATGCAGAAAATATCTATGCCTTGTTAATGTCTCATGTATATAAATATTTATTCATGTTTTTGCTATTGGATCTGCTATATGCTTATGTTGATTAAGTAAAAAGATTAAGATTAATGGTGACAACAATCACTTGCATCATTTCATTGATCCTTGAGACTTGGTCTACTTGGTAGCCAAGTAATGATAATTTTGAGGTCCCCGTCATGTTTTAGACAGGCATGAGGTCCCCAAACTTGTGGAGTGTAGGCTTAAGGTCCTTGTGCTAAAAGACATAGGCTTGAGTATGCATCGACAGGTGCATACTCCGCATTACCGGTAATTGCAAAGAGAAAAGAGAAGTGCATTCGTGTCATTTGCATCGCATGAAAATAAAAGTTGAAAATTTATGAAACCATTGTGGATGGATGTATGTGAGCAACATGTTTATGTTCAATATCTGCTTATGAGGTTTTTGTAACAGCCCTAACTTAGGGTTTGTATTTCAAATGTAAAATTTTGAGGAGAAATAAAAACTTTTGTTGTCTCTTCAAATCATTTGAAAGTTTCTACAATTTTCCCTAGCAATTTCCAATTTGTAGAATTTAATTCTTGTGATTGGAAATTGTTGTTATCAGATTCTTAGCCTTCAAACTTGTGATCATCCTCTGAAACTATTTTTCCTAGCATCTTGATCATCCTATCTACCTCCCTGAATTATTTCACAATTTTTAGATTTTGTTTGCTATTTCAAATGGCCAAGTCAACTCTGTTTGAAATCTGGTCAAACTCCCTGGACAGCAGCTTGTGAATTTTCTCTAGAACAATGCAGTGCATAAAAAGTTCTAGAAAAATTATACAAGGTTGTCCTCTGTCCCTAGTAGCTACCATAAAAATTTCGAAATTTTTGGAGCTCAGGAGCTACCTCTAAAAATTCCCCAAACCTTCTCTGTCTTGTAAATCAAATCCTGAAATCACTGTTCCTCGGGCTCGGACCCAACCTCTGGCTCGAGTCCGACTCGCACCACTTGGCTCGGTCGCGCCAACTAATCGCACCGCGCGAATCTAATCAATCGTGACCGTCCGTTGTGCATCGCACGATCCACGTTCGCGGGCGCAACCGACCTGTCCGAATGCATACATCCATCTCGACCGTTCATTTTAGATCCAACGGTCGACGCATTCCTGATCGAGCGAGACCACCTAATTGCACCGTACGCTCGGTTCGCGCCGCCACTGCTTCATCGCCAGCGGGTCCCACTCGTCAGTCGTCACCTACCTCGTTCGTGTCTTTGTGTGCGGCGGCGGCATGCATGCGCGCCACCTCGCCTCGCCGTCCATTCTTGGTTTCGCGCGCTCCACCTCGGCCGCATCTCCCGCCGCTAAGCCCATACCGGTGTGGCATTTATCGCCGTCATCTACCCCGACTCGCGCTTTTTCTCCTTTGCGTCTCGGTGCGAGAAGCTCCGCCTCGATTTCCTTCGCCTCTTCCCTACTTAAGCTCTCGCAAAGCTCTCTTATCCTCCTTTGGACACCCTAAGACCACTTCACGCCTCCATTACCTTCCACGAGCTCAAATAGTAGTAGTGCGCAATCCGCCGGTTCACGGCCGTGCTTGCTCGCGTGTCGGCACCACAACCGATGAAGATCATCCCTTCTTTGCGCGTCACATCGTGTTCCGATCCCTATCATGATTTCCCCTCAGCTAATTTTGTGTTTCACTCGCAGGGGCCATTGAATTTTGGTATCCCTCTTCTTGGTAGAAAGTTGGATCATCGTCCTCATCTCCGTGAGTTGGTTCCTTGGGCAATTGCTCGCGCTAGCACCATCTAGTGCACTCACTCAAGCTATCTCCGTCTCTCTTTTCCCCTATTTTTGCTCAGGTTGCTCCCTCCTCGGTGACCCCTTAATCGCCGCCGCTGGTTCTCGTCGCCGGGCCATCTCCGGCAGCCCCTTGAGCTCCGCGTCATTCCGGTGAGTTCCTAGTAACTCACTGATGCCCATGCGCGCGCTAAATTTCATTGTCTTCCTCTCTAGTACAGTCGCACCTTGTCACCCCACTGCCGCCGCCGTGCTCGTCATTGCGCCACCCGACATCTCGGCTTCCCGCGACCATCCTTAGCTTCAAGAAAACTCTGGCGACCCATCTTGGCCGTCGCCTGACCCTCGCCGCCACTCCACCGCGGCGGCGAATCCAGTCGAGCGCGAGATCCTCTGTTCTTTTCGTTGTGCTCCTCTCTGCATCGGCGATGGGGCCCACTCCTTCAAAACCAATTAGTTAGCTGCTAATCATGCTTATGATTGTTCTTTAGTTCACTCTCATGCATGATCAAAGTTAGTAATTGAGGTTTGAAAGTATTTTAGTGCAAGTTTCTCTGTATCTTTTCTCTGTTGTCGGTTTTAGTTATTTGTCGATAAATTGAAAATTGGTTTCATACTTGCTAAATTAGGTCTTGTTAGACTTGAAGATTTCCTTAGGAAGTAGCGTTTGGCAAGGAATTATGTTAGTTAGTAATTCCAGTTTCAAAACTTTGCCATGCTTGATCATAGGGATAGTTAGATTATCATGTTATTGTCTCTGTACTTTTGATTTATCAGGGCAGTGAGTTTGGGAGTAGTAGCATGTTGTATGGTGATAACCTTCTTATTATGGTGTGATACTTAGGTGTATTAGTAGCTTGATCTTTTTAAAGCCCAAACTTAATTAGAATTTTTGTAGCATCTCATAATTGGATACTTGGCTAGTTATGCTTTCGATAGCTTCTTGTAGATTTTGTGCTCTCACCTGTCAATAGTGGTTTTAGTATAGCTAGCTGATTTTGATGTGTTAACTTGATGGTTAAATAATAGATGTGCACACAATCACCATCAAAGCCTGTCCAAAGTTTAAAGCATGTTAGAAGTTTGATTTCGTGGTTAACCTAGCAAAGGTGGGTGGGTCTCTGTAGCAATTGTTTATCATTCTTTGTGATAATCTAGCCTTGGTGTATATATTGGTGTTTGTATGTGATGTTTGAGTTTTGCCGGTGTTATTCGTTCTTATTCGCTGTTTTGTTCGATCGTTAGGCTTCGATATTTGCGGCAACCCTGAGGACGATCCTCCGCACCATATTGAGCAACAACAACGAATAAGCGGTTTGATCATGTTTAATCCCAGTATTTTAAAGATTAATATTTTGTTTCAGCTGTATGTATGCATTGCTTAATTTGTGTTAAATTGATTAGTTAAATCCGTAGCTGCATATCCTGTAGCCAAAATATTGATCTCTACTACCTGAGCCTAGGTATTTGCTGTGATTAGAGGTCGCTGGATGATCTCTTGTCACTTAGTAGATACGATGTCAACTTGCTTAGACATGCTTAGCTCTCGGTAGAACTGGGCGGTTATCGACTTTAGTCGGTAACCTTGATCACACAAAATTTCTATAGCTTTATGTTTTAGCATTTTTGCTATGTTTAATTGCAAAATTAAAAAAAAAATGAAAACAAAAATGATTTAGACTTGGGCACAATGGTAAGACTGGTGTGATCTGTTGGGTGTGACTGGAAAGGTGCCCAGTCGATTAAGGACCGAGTTACTTGCGCCACCGTCTTGAGCATTTTGCGTGCTAACCACACTAGAGTATATGGGACCTCTCTTGACCTAGTACTTTGGCGTGTATTGGCTCGGGTCGCAGGAGGTCGCAGGGAGGGACGGAGGTGGGAGCATGGTAGTTGTCCAAAAGCTTTATCCCGAGTGGGTAGTTGTCTTTTCGGCTTTACCATGTAAGCGTATGGGTTTCTATCCATACGAGCGGCTCGTAGTTAATACACAATATTGGAAAAAGTCTCGTAGGACTTAGCCGTGCAACATACCTTCTAAGTGTGTTTTGGCTTAAAGGCGATGCAAGTGTGGGTACATTGGTACACCCTGCAGGTTAAAACTATTCGAATAGCCTCGTCCTAGGTTATGGACACGCTGGATCGCCCCAAGAACTAGACTACAACATTTAAATTAAAACTTGATGGGTGGTACGAATGGGATTCGTGCTATTGTTGTGGTGACTATTGGGATAGTCACTTCTAGGTTGTTTTATCTTTCGCTTTTGTTATTAATATCCGTACTGCTATTTCAATCTTAAAAATGAATTGCAAACTTGCCTTCAAACTGTATTAAATTATTGCAAATGAAAATTGGCTTTATGCAAATGAAACATATGGCCTCCACTAAACAAGCCTGCATGTAGCATATGAACAGTCCGCTAGTTCACACGTCGGTCTTGCGGGTACAAAGACAATCTTTGTACTCGGTGCTTTGCTTAATGTTTTTGTTGCAGAGGAAGAAGGTGAGCCTCAGGGGCCTCACTACGTGGTCAGGCTGTCGCCGTGGGTGACGACTAGACTTGGCGGTCCGGTCGGATGCCTTGTGGGTTGAAGGCACGCGATTGGCTTTGTTTATAGCCATCTTATGGCACTTTTGCTTCATTGTCTTTTCATTGTTATTTGTGTATCTTGTGGTCATCGGCCATTATGCATAATGTTGTTACTATTTGTTTATCTTCCGTTTGTAGTGTAATGTTTGGACTCTATGTTTTGAATGGAGTTGATGTCTAATTTTGTAACGAGGTGTGTATACTGCTTTCTGGGAAGTATACGTATCTCGAGGATCAGTTTATTTGATTTGTGATGCTAGGACCAGGTGGTTGGTTAAGCATTACAAGCCAAATAAACTGGGGTCCTCACAGTTTTATTATTGATTTGATTGTACTTTACTGAGTCGTGGACTCACTCTTGATGTTTATGTTTTTTTTTTTACATTCTTCCTGAGAAGGCGGCATGCATGGGAAAGGGGATAGAAATTTTGGTGCACTACACCTTGATATTCACCATGTCTAATAATTCAACACTTTTAGTTTAGTTGGAGGAACCTTACTAGTGAATTTGTTTTATAGTTGTGTTCACCCTTCGAGGTGAAATTGTTTCCTTTGTAGTAGAGATGTTCGGTTCTTTCGTGTGGGCTTTTATGGTTATGTTTTAAATTTTGCAGCTTGGTTATCATGCTCTTATACTTGTTAGTTTGTTTTGAACCCCTTCAGGAAATTCTGTCGAAATTTAGAGAAAAATTTATAATTTAGTTTTCTATTTTGTTGGTTTAGTAGTATTCTAGGCTCATGTCGGGCTAAGGTGTTACAATAATTTAATACCCCAACCTTCTCGTAGTGCGGCCCATGTGGCCCATGAGGAGTCATATGGCGGGATTAGTCTCATATTGCTTGTCTAAAGTGAGTTATAGTAGTATATAATGCCTGTTGAGTCCAAATTTAGCACCTCTGGGTTAACTATTTTACATGAAGTGATGACAAATTTGGACTTTTGATCTGCAGGAAATAGACAGATGACTTTATAATGATTCCAAAAAGTCCAAGAACAAATTTTTTGGACCAGTATATTAGGAGTTATATAATTTTGAAGTATGTATTCCAGATCTGACTTTCTATTGGGAACAATCGTGGGAAAATGCTAAATTAGCAAGGTTAGTAACATAATAGAAAATTTTGCATAAATTTATTATGAAAGATAATTCTTTGCGGATTCCAGAATGTCTTAGATCACTGTTTTTGGAAGAACCAATTAAAGTTATGTAATTTCTAAGTTGATGTTACCGAAAATAACAGAGCTATCTTCGGAGTTAAAAACAAGGGTTTAGACGAAATAGTCCGAACGTTGATCACCTGAGAAAGTGTGGGTATATGAGTGTAGATTCTAGAAAATCTAAGTTCATGATTTTTGAAGCTATAGATCAAAAGTTAGGATTATTCTAAGGTGACTGTTCTATTTTAGGCAGATTGTTGTTCGGGAAGGAATGGTATCATTTTGGGTTGCGATTAGGAGCGGATATATCTATTTAGTTTTATTGCATTGTTGTGTGCTTTTTGGATGGTATTCTTAGTATATTTTACAAATGCCAGGAGGTGGTGTGAAACCGGGGTTAGAGCCCTCTACTCGTCGTCACCCATCACACGATTGAGGCAAGTACAATTTTAGTACGATGTTATGTGTTTGGCAATATTGTTGATTTGATGCATGCTTAATATGATTAAGCATGATGAAAATATTTATTTCACATTGTTTATATGATTATTGATAATTGATAATTCATATGAGAGCATATTGAGGATTTTTCATTTCATTTCATATCAAGCATGCATGTTGGCATGATATATCTACGGGAGTGAGCATTGAGATCCCCATATTCAAGATATGGGTATTGGGTTCCCATCTGAAAAGGATGGGCCAAGGGTCCCCGCATTTGATAATGCAGGCACGAGTGAACACCGATGGGTGTAACACTCTGCTATACTAGTATATGCAGAAGAGAAGATGTGACATGAGCATAATTTGCATTGCATTGCATTTATTAAAATGAATTGTATGTTTTATAATGAGAACGTATTGTTGATGAAATGATGCTTGTGTATGCTTATTCTTATTTGTACTTGTTAAGTCTTGGACTCACTCTTGCTTTGTTATTGCTTTTAGGTAACCGTTGACGGCGACATGCCTGGGATGGAGTAGCACACGAACATCACATGCATCAATCACACAGTCGTTATCAATTAGCTTGTTTAATATAATCTAGTGATATGATTATTTTATTTAGGACTTATCCATGATTGGGTTTGTTTATCTTTGCATTAATAGTTGGAACTTTGTTTGATTAATTATTAGTTCAATTCAGGTTGTTTTATTAAATGCTTAGTTAATTGGTTGGTTTCTTATTTGCTTAATAGTAGTGGACTATTATTATTTGTTGACGTCCTATGTACCGGGAGCATGGTCTCGGCGTTTCTTGAGTGCGGGTATCTCAAGCATGACTTGGTTGTGGCATCCCAAGCGTTTATCGGGTGCGAGTATCCCGGGCGTTGCTTGGTAACATGTTACCAAAATGTGACCTCTTATTCTTATGCAGTTACCTTATGTTATTGTATCTGTTGTGATCCATTGATGGATTTTTAATCTATGCGTGCTTGCTGAGATTTAGTGTTAATCACGAATTAAATTGGTAGCTAGTGTAGTGTAGTGATATTCCGGGCTCAGCATTGGGCCGGAGTGTTACAGTTAGTATTAGAGCGGGCTTTAGGTCCGTGGTGGATAAGTTAACAACTTATGTAAACTTAATTTACTAAAAATTTGCATTATGACTAGTAAAATTAAGTAAACTAATGGTTAATTAACTTAAAACTTGACACACCGGTGCATAGTAGGATGGGATGGGTCAAGCATTGCATTTACGCTTTCGTTATATTGTATTGATGATTTATGTTATGAGATGATCTTGTATGCTTATGATTTGTTTCTAAGACTGGTATATGCGATGTTAGCCGATGATGAGAGGTAGAAGTCATGGTTGTGGCCCTAGGCATGGGCAAGTTATAACACCATTCGTGGTATAGGGTTAGTGAGGTGATTACCTCGGATATCTTAGCTACAGGCATTGAGGGCGAGTTCCTTTAGAAAAGTTGTTCTATTCTCTGAGTTTGAATTTGATCAATTCTTATCCAGTTGTGGTTGATTAATTTCTCTTGGAATAGTAGTTCATTACAGTTGATGGGTTTCAATAGGCCTCTAATGGTTCTCTTAAACGATTATTGTTTTTCCGACTAGTGAGTTGTTTTTACTACTTGCGAACGTTGTTAATTGGTGAGATTGAAATTTTATGGATGTTTCATCTTTCTTATTGGAAAACATGACTCATTGGTTCGTTTGATATTTTGGATAATGAAAGTTTTATGTTGCAAATTCGTTAACATGTGAAAGCTTTGGCTCTATAAATTTCTTTTGGATTATTTTGAGTGTTGAAGTTTAATGCTTTTCTTTTCTGAAAGAGAATGTTAAAACCCTTTTGTGGTGTCTTTTTATGTTTAAGTGGGAGGTTGTAATCATATTAATTAATTGATAAGATATGAATGATCAAGTTGGGACATTAGCGTGATGCATAATTAATTTCAACTAACATTGTTGAAAGTGTAATTTATTAATTTGATGTTGGCTTGTAGTAGTTTCTTGAAGAATTGTGATTAAGAATTTGTCTATACATGTTTGGAACTCATAAGAATTACTAAGGAGTGTGAGACGATAATGAATTGGTTTGAACATTACGATTGCTTAAATTTCTAAACTTGTCAGATAAATTGGATTATTTGGCCTTAAGTACTTAGTCTAACCGTTCGGAATGGTTAAGTTAGAAGGTGTTGGATTATTGCCTTAGTAAAAATTAACCTTGAATCTATCTTTTATTTATATACTTGTTGAGCATGTACAAATGCTAGATTCACCAAACTTTTGCCATGCTAAAATTTTGAAATATGTATGAGGAAATGGATGAAGGTTGATGTATTGACATATGAAACCTTGTCTTATAGAGCTTACATTATTGAAGTTTAAAGATATTTCATTCTAATTTCTGAACATAAGGTAGAATGTTGAATCTATACTTATAACTGTTTTTGTGCTTGCAAACAGAGGTAAGACCATGAATGCTTTCATGATTAAAATAATCATCAACTATTAATAGAAATGGCTAGAGTACAATTAGTGTGTGCTAAATTGGTGTTAAGCATCAGTAAGAGTTAAATAGATGAAATCTAATAAGTTATTTATATTGGTGTGTTTTTGTGAGATTGTCATGTTCTAGTATTATCTTGTTAAAAGTGTTTTATTTCAATATTATGGCTTGTGCACTAGGCTTTCCCTAGATCAAGTAGTTGCAATCTTATTTGGATAATAGAAATATGATGAAACATTTTATTGTACTTTTTTTGGAAAAGTTTATGAAGGGATAAGAGGATATGATGATTATCGCTAAGAGTGAATTATTTTATTGTTAGTATAATTGTCAATATGTGGTTGTGATGGTAATGTTGAATGATCTATAAATAAAAGAATTTGATAGCTTTCGAGATACTGTTCAAATTAAAGGTTTCGGGTTTTACGTTTGCGATCTTTTTGACTCCATGATTTATGATGTAACTGGAAGAGCAAGTGAAGTGTTGGAAAGTTCTATTTGTGCCAATTACTTAAAATATTGAAATAATACTTTGGAATGCCATGATAAGTAAATAAATCCTGTTACCCCACCTAGCTCTTGTATGCCATATTCACCTTGACAAGTTTACATAAAATGATAGCTATATAAGTAGTTTTGTCACTCAGTGTATTCATAAATCCTGAAAAGAGTATTGACTGATCGCCAATGGTTTTGGTGGAGAGTTGAGAGTTGAGACCAGAAAGTTGGACAACCCAATAGACTTGATAAAAGTGAGTTGAAGGTGAGAGTGGACAGCCACGTGTTGGTGTTGGTCCATCGCCTCACTGTAAGACAGGTAAGGACAAGAACCTTGTGCCAAGTGGCCGACATAGAAATCGCTCAACCACAGGTGTGGTCATTCCTCCCTGGCTTAGTACACTGTTCTTCCGATTGAATATCTACAGGACAGGTAACTGCTCTTGTGTGATAGAGCAGTTGCAGAACAGGGGTGGGACAGGAGTGGGTCTGAAGGGACGCTCGCTGGTCTACACAACGGTATGGACTTACCGAGTAGAGGCTAGAAAGGTTAAGCAGTGGAAATAGTCTTGTTATCTCAACTTAGTCGCACGCTATCATGTTGCGTGTATATTACATGACAGTATGAGCTTGAGATATCTTGTGGGTAAAGTCGAACAACTCTGCAGAGTGTGTAATTTAAGGTATTCAAATATGTCATGCTTCCGGTTAATGAAGCTGTGTTCATAGGTCATTCCAGTACACGAGGCATAAATAGTGTTTTTGAGATGTTAAGTTGGCAATTGCAGTTGTTGAGTAAACCCATGTTGTTATATTTATTATTGTTTTACTGTTTTAAACTCAAAATGCATCCACATATACCTGATATGGTAAACCCTAAACAATCTATTGAACTCCTGATATGTAGTTAATTAGATTTTCCATGTGGCTTGTTAATACGGTTGTTGTACTCATTCTTACAATATCTGCAAAACATCTACAGAGGAAATCTGGGAAAGTGCAGAGGATCTTTTTGGTGGACCCATAGATGGCAGCGACTATTGTTATTATGTCTCGACCGCGCTTAAGCATGCCTGTGGTTTAGAAATTCTTTTGTCATATATTATATTAACTTCGGGCTTGGATGCCTGTGACAGTGTTAAAAGTGGTTGTTAAGCCTTAATCTTGTGTAATAAAATTCTGATTTTTGTTGTAATTGGAAGTTTGCTTGAAATACTACTACTTCACAACTGCACATCCTAAGCGATTGTGAAGGGTTTAACGATTCCGAAAATCAGGGCTGTTTTACTGGCCATGCCCTGCACACTAATTTTCTAAGTCATCTATCGGAAAAGATCACTGTGGACCAAGAAATGCTTGCTGAGCAAGGTTGAAACATACGGCTAGTGGTGTTCGTATGTTGTTGGTAGTGGTAAGAAAGCAAATTTCAGGATAATCATCCGATGGGCCTCATCCTAACAGTTAGGCTAGTGTCTGCTTTATAGTCGATTAATATACCATTTCTCTATGTATTTCGTATCTTTGGCAAGTGGTTTTTCTTCAGATTCATGAACTATATTATCATCTTTTCAGATTTTTTTTTGAACTATCCTTTCGGAGAATTTAGATTGAGGAATCATGTACTACTCCATGTGTTATAGACTTGTAGTTATAGCTTGTAAAGCATGCTTAATCTGCCAATTCTGCAGAGAAATATGTGGCTGTGTAAAGTTCTACAAATAACTGAACATAACTCGGCCTGAATTCGTTTCAGTGAATCTCTCCATCGATTTCGATACCGAAAGCTGCCATCCAACCAGTGGTCGCCGGGGTCCGTCCACGTCGAAGGATCCTATTTATCTGTCTGGAACTCTGGATAACTACTAAGGAAGTTGAGGTGGCACCGGGACGCGGATGTGCGTGAAAGCGACGTGTGAGCATGGGGAATGTCTTTACGGAGGTAGCAGTCGACTGACTCGACGTGGTGCTAGTAGGCTGATGGAGATTTAGCCGACCGAAAGTGCAGTGCCCGCCCGCGGCCGCGTGCGCGTTCCTGGAAGCCGTCGCTCGCCGTGCGGCGATGTGCCATCGTCTATCTCCGGGCGCAAAAACCCAAGTCATACTTGTCTTCCTTGTCGAGGCAAACTCAGGCAAGCCGATAATAAAAAGCGTGCGAAGCTGACAAAATCGCTCTCGCAGATGTTGGCTTTTCACTGGCAGGTGGTAGGAGTCGTCTGTTTGGTCAGAGTTGGACGGCATACTGGGCTGCTGGTCCTGGGCCATGGCTACACCACTCGCTACTAAACGAATCGTGGTTTTGGTCCGGTCCTACCTGTGCCGAGTCGCTACTCAAATTAACGGTCCTCCAAACCAAGAGATGCAGCTTGTAGTGCCAGGAACTTAGGATTGCTTTTAATGCGAGTGCTACATTGCCAATGAGCAGCGTTTTCGTTTATAAGATTTTACGTTACAATAACTAAGAAATGGTAGAGAAGTACACAACATGGATGTCAGGAAAGCTCTTTAGGACATTCCAATAGCGTGACACCAGCTGTTTCTTCGATTTGCCGCGTTGGATTTTGGGTGAGGTGGAGGATAGAGAACTCAATAGACAATACAAGCCGTCTTTCACGTAGAAGACGACCTTAGCACAAAAGCAAACGCATCATAGAGTATTTGTTTAGTAATTTACATCCGATAGTCAACAGCTTGCTTACTCCCACTGGTCCAGTTTGGATGTCATTTTAGCAAGCTAGTTATGGGTTGTAAATACATATAGTTTTAGTTTTTCTTAGGCAATATGGAATACCCCTAGAAAATAACAATAGGGTAAACCGTGTTAAAAACTAAGACAACATGCTAATACAAGTTCGTACGCGTCTTGGTTTGTTGCTCGATAAATTAGTACTATTCATTGATCTTACATTTTGTGTTGTTGATAGCTTGACGAATGTTCCAAATCGCTGTAGGAAAACCCTAACAGGGGTGGAGCTACAGTAGATGCATGGGGTACAGTCGCACCTCCAAAATTTTTGCACGAAAAACTGATATATACCCCCTTAATACATAAAGTATACACTACACATACTAATATACATACTCTCAGCCAATATACGTACTCTCAGCTCCTGGCAGCCGGCAGCCCATTTATTTTTCGGCCCAACACAACAACAGAGTCCGCAAGTCATTGCCTTTCTCTAGTTCTCCTCTTATCTCTCTCCCCATTTCTCTCTTTGTTCGATTGTGGTGGTCTCCAGACTCTAGGTCTTGGCCGCCGCCACCCACCGTCCCACCGGCTGCTTGTCCTCTGACGCCGCCCGGCCGCTGGCGTCGCCTCCACCCCGCTGCGCGCCTCCGCCAGCGCCGGTGCCCGGCACTTCCTCGCCGCTCGCTGGTCGCCCTTGCCGGCCTCCTGTGCGCCCGCGCGCAAGCGCTCTCCGCCACGGCCGCTCGACCTCCGGCCGTCGGCGGCTCACTGCCATGCGCCGTCGCCGGTTGACCGGTTTTGGGGGTGATGCTACTATCCTACCCTCTCTCTCCAATCTCCATCCTGCTCCCTCCCCTGTGCTTTGGACCTTTGGCAGTGCTCTGTGAATGGGTGATGTACTGATGTTATTGTTTGGCTCACTGAGTTAGTTAAGTGATCATTGAATCCCTGTGCTTTGGTAGTGCTCTGTGAATCAGTGAATGGGTGATGCCGTGATGTACTGATGTTATTGTTTGGCTCACCGTCACCGAGTTAGTTGATTGATCATTGAATCCCCTGTGCGCCTTGGTAGTGCTATGTGAATGGGTGATGTACTGATGTTATTGTTTGGCTCACTGAGTTAGTTGATTGATCATTGATGTATGGTCACGATCAGCCCTCCCCTTCATGGCAGCTGGTAGCCCTTCTTGATTCTGGATTATGTGGTTGCTTACTATTTCGTGATTTGGTTCCATGTGTTTGGAACTTTCTATGAATTGCTTATTGTCTAGTTTGTGGGTTAAAATGGCTTTTGATTTTTTTTTACTTGTATCGTTACCAATACCTAAGGCTAATTCTTACTTATGGTCAAATGTTGTTCTGTTTAAAATGTAGGTTTGTTAGCATCTTTATGGAGTGCTCATTCTGCTAAAGTTCGTATCCCTATCGTCAAAATCCTGGCTCCGCCACTTAACCCTAATTGTGTGATGCACTATAAAAAAGAAGATTGGTTCCTGAGACAAATAAAATAGAAGAGTGGGTCCGTGATGGTAAGCCCAATAGTGGAGAGCAGCTAGTGGGGGTGAAAGCCGTTGGTGGTTTCTAAGCTCCGTTTGTTGCCTTTTTTCAGTGATGACAGTCGCTCATTTGTTCTCTGAAACTCTGAATTGAATACTCTCTCGGTCTATCCTAGTTGGTTCGAACACAGAGACAGATTTCTTTTGGCTGCCGAATGGCTTGTTCAGTTTTCATTGGAACTAGGATTGAGATTTCACATCAGTATACGCCATTTTTCTTGAAAAATATACACGCCATATTTTATAGAGAAGATAATGAGTAATTCTTGTAAGATACATGCAACTTTTTGTTGCTGAATGGCTTGTTCAGTTCCGGTGCTATGGTGGGGAAATCGCCTATTTCAAGACAAAAAAAAAAGAGGTTGAGTGGTTGGAATCAGACTTGTTCAAATGTCGGGTTAGACCGGGCTTCGGGTTGAGACTAGAAAAGCCTGGCCTCGCAAAGCTAGGACTGAGCCTGACCCGAGGCCCGACCTACGTGCATAAGCCCGAGCTCGGCTGGACAAAAAATTATTAGGCCCGAAGCATGGCCAAACATCATTTGCAGGTAACCCAAAAATCACACAAATTACAAGTTTCCAGGAAATCACGTAGGCATTGTTGAGAAACCATGGGCCTGACCCTGCAGTTGGCCCATTAGTGGGCGCCCTATCCCAAACCCTAGCAGGGTCGTAGCATATAAATAGGGGGTGCTATTCATTGTAAAGGATTGATCGATGGATGAAGGAATAAAGAGAAGCAATACATCCCCCTACATCTCTGTGTTCAATCTCTTATTCTGTTCTTGTGTTCATGCATTGTTCTTACGATTCTGAGTTTGTCTACGAGGTAATCGCTCGGACTGGACTCGCCAGCGACGGTTCCTCAACACGTTATCAGCACGATCGACTCTGCTCGCATCGAAAAGATAACCGTCGATGAACGACGCTCGTGGATTGAATCGTTTTCTAGATTGCTTTCAATTCGCAAATTTGGCTTTCTAGATTGGTTTCCTCGGTGCAAATCGCTCTAATCTCTGCGAGCCGACTTGAAGTCGCCGGCCAAGCCGATCGGTGGATTGCATGAAAGAGTAGATGATGATTGTACCGTAGGTTGTATATGCAATCGCATGAAAGGCACTATGTGCACGCACGCTTTATGGCGGTGTCACTACCTCCGCGACACATTACCGGTCGGCATAGTCCGCCATCACGTATCGCCACGGAGGCAACGACAGAGCCACGCCGCCAGCACGCGGCAAGCATGCACATGTCGGCATGAAGCCGCGTCCCGTTGCAATCTCGTATTACACCTCTTTGCATCGTATACATACATGGATGAACAATAATCGCGGATGAACAGTAATTGCGGATGAACAGTAATCGCGAGTGAACAGTAATCACGGATAAACAATAATCACGGTGAACAGTAATCGCATATGAACAGTGATTACATATGAACAGTACGGAAAAAATCTCGCAGCGCCCGCATGCGCCGTGTGATGTCGGCCCGAAGCCGTGCGCCTGCCGGAGTGGCCGGTGGGCCACCTCCCGTAAAGGTACCGTCGCCCTCTGGTCGCTGCTGCGTGCGCCGTCCATGGCCTGTAGCCACCTTGCACGCGCGGCGCGATTGCGCCATGGCATGAAGTAAAGGAAGGAGGAAGAAGGCTCGGCCGCGCGCCGTCGAACCGCGCCGCCCCGTCGTGCCACACTGCGTGCCGCCGCCGCGCCACCCGGCACCGTCGAACCGCTATGCGCCCGCGCCGCCGCCTGTGCCGCGGCTGCGCCGGCCGCACCGATCCCGCCGCGCCGTCGCCGCAGCGACATCTCCGCCCGCAAGGCCGCACGACACCGCACCGCCCGCGCCTCGCAATGGCCACCGCGCGCGCCGCCAGAGCGCGCCTCGCCACCGGCGCCGCCGCCAGAGCGCCGCTCGCGCGTGCTCCGTGGCCGCCGCTTGCGCCGCGAACCGGCCGCCGACCGCCTCGGGCCTCGAAGCCGCCCGCGCCACCGCCACCGGCTCCTTGCACGAGCCGCGCGTCCGTCTTTGCCAGGTCGCCGCGCGCCACACGACTTGTGAGTGGCGCCACCGCAGAGTCGGTGCTAGAAACCCTAGCACCGCTTTGAAGCCCGGTTGGGCGAATGGGCCAAAGGTCACCCAAATTAATCTGGCGAGAAAAGGATGGCCCGCCTGAAAGAAAGAAAAAAAGGGTGAAAAGAAAATCCCGATTTTGCGAATTAACCCTCGGAATTCTGAAAATTACGGGGAAGTTCGCGAATAATGAAATTTTTGCAGTAAGGCCCTCGTAGTTCTGAAAATTATGAGTTTTTTTTCATGGATATGGAATTTTGCGAAAAACCCCGCTGGAATTGGGAAATTTCCGGGATTATGTATATTCTTATGAGAATAACCCTCGTAAATTGAAAATTACGCAAATTCTTCTCAGAACTGAGATTTCGCGTTTTAACCCCTGAAAATTGCAGATTTCGCCGAAAAGTCATTTTTCCAGCAGAAAAGGGCTTCGGGAATCCATTTTTTTTTTTGCATTTGAAGCATGTTTAACTTTGTTATTATTATTTTTATGCAATTTATTTACTGTATTTACTGTTTTGATTATCTGTGATTGTTTATATTGCTTTTAATCACTGAAAATAGCAGTAAATCATGAAAAATGCATAGAAAAATACGGGAATACGAACATGGAGTTCGATGAGCATTATGAGAATTTTGCAACCATTATATGCAGATTACTAGCAGTAACCCTTTAAACTTTTGCATGAATATAAATATGACTGACATCACGAACCAGTAGTTCAAATAACTGACCTAGCATGGCCAGATTTTGTATAAAATTTGTATCAGTCTTCAATTCTGTGGTAATGTAATCACGGATGAGCAGAAGATGGAGAAGATTTTCTACCTTTCACCCGAATGCGGTGCAATCCGCACGCAACTAATGTCAAGACGGCTACATGCGATGTCGAATTAATTGATATCATGCAAGTTGCGAAACTCGGGATGATGTTCTCGAAAGAACTACATCTCGCAGCCACCTAATAGCAATGTTGGCCATAAAGCCACTGCTAGCAGCTACAAGGTGATGAAACCTCTCACGAATGAGAGGAGCAAGAAGGATAAGGTAGTGCGTCGCACGTTATTGATGCTTTCCAGTCTAAGAAAAAGAGCAAATGATAGCATGAGGCACACCTCGCCATTGCAGAGCCGCAGGATTCACATCCATTAGTTGCACTTATGAATGTGGACAACCCAGTAGCAGCCCCCATCATCCCTCCTTTGGACATCGCAGCGGCCACAGCTGTAGCTGCCCAAAAGGAGAAGATCGCGCATGGAGCCGATTGAGGCAGAAGTTCCTGAATACTTCGTCTATTAGATCTAGTGCACGCATTGCACTCGAATCTTTTATAGTAACCTGCAGTTTGCAATTGAAGCAAAATTTTGAATTATTGAATAATGGTTGCAAGCTCTAGCAGAGCAAAGCATTAAATTCTTATCATGAGTCCTGTAAGGCTTATTTTCCCGTCTTTATAATAGCAAGTTATGTTCTGATATCTGAAGTATTTTATTTATATGTTGTTTGCTTTCTGCTACATATTAATAAAGTACATTATATTAGAATGTGTGTGGTGCCCTATGGAGGAAGTGTGCTTAGCATGTAGCGGCACAATGAAAACCATCCTAAGAGAAACGAAAATTTTTCCAATCGATCAGCAAGAATGTTGGTAGTCTTACGACAATCGCAGGCAGCGATACTTGTATAATAGGCTCAGAAAGGGCCACAATTATACTCCCAATGGGCACAACTTTGGTCATTGAAGAAGACTTGTTGTACCAGAATCGACTAGAACTCTCAAGGATATTTGCGCTAACAGCTTTAGTGTAGATCAAGAAGAGTATGGTGCAGAATACCTACTCACTACAAAGCATGAAGAAAGTGAAAAATAGCATTAGAATATCTTCCTTCATATGAAACGGGCTATACTACGCTAATATTAAGGCACCTCACACCATACCGCCTTGAAACCCGTATTTAGAAGCTCGAACTTATCTATCTCTCGCATGATAGATTATGCCGCCTGAGTCTTAGGATAATGAGAGATATAATTAACAATTCACAGGACATAATATGAATATAAAGAATTTTCCAACTGAAGATTTTGTGTGCCCGCATGTGCCACCGAAAATTAATTATTAGACCTTTGCTCAAAGCGAAGGATGAAGTCCCCGCATTCTGGACCGTATCTAGGAGACTTTTGCGGTCCTATACAACCCCGTAAGTCGATTAGGTATTTTATGGTGCTCATCGATGCTTCCTGAATGGTCGCATATATGTTTATTGTCTATGAGAAACCATGCTTTTGCAAAGCTAAATCTCGCAGATAATTAACAATTGAAAAAATAATTTCTCCGATCATCACGTGAAGTCCATCACGAATGGACAACGCCGAGAATGTACTCAAAGGCATCGATGATTATTGTATGAAAATGAGAATTAAAGTTGAGCATTCTATACCGCACATCCGCACCCAGAATGGACTAGCAGAACTTTGAAGAATTGTAATTTACCAACTATATGTTGAGGACACGCAGTCCTGCTTGTAGCAGCTCTCATCATTTTTAGACCATCGGCCTATAACATCCATCCAACTATGCAACTAGCGCAAGGGTCAGCACTGAAAACTTCTCATCTTCGCAGGTTTGGTTGCAAGGGTTATATACCTATACCACCACCGCAGCGAACTGAAATGGGTCTTCTCCGAAAGTCTGGGATATACGTTGGTTATGAGACAACATCCATAATCAAGTATTTGGACCATATGACTGGAGATTTGTATAATGCCCGATTCGCTGATAGTACATTAGATGTGGTTAGTTTCCCGTCATTAAGGGGAGGAAATCAACCCTTGATGATAATGTCAGAAAACAATTGAAGTTTAGAAGACAATTGAAGTCCAGAAGATAATTGAAATATATGCATATGACCCGCGCACTAGTGAAGCAAATAGAGAAGTCCAGAAGATAATTGAAGTCTAGAAGACAATTGAAGTCCAGAAGATAATTGATTTGCAAGTATTAGCGAATCAACTGCCAGACTACTTTAGTGATTTGAAGAGCGTGAATAAGTAGCATTTGCACGCAAGCAATGCACCGAGAGGTTGAAATACCATTGAAGGTATCCTAATCCCGCCCGAGGCCTCGTAATAAAGGACGAGAACTCCGGTCCTCGAATCCGAAGTAACCGGGACGCCGGTGAAAAGAATAAGAAGGACTTGACAGTTGACACACCCGATCACCGAAGTGCCCGAACTGTAGGGAGCGGTTTGAGACTGCACCGGTATGGAACCTTCAGAAAAGGCATACCAGAATTAAACATCCCCATGAAGGGAGACATCAGCATGGATGTGTGCGCACACATCGGAGCTGAAAAACTAAAGGACTTGCCCCGCAATTGGAAGCGGCGGTGAGCAAGTAGAAGTATTAAAGAATCGCCCTTGAAGAAATAGTTATAAACTTTATGACCTCGGGAGAACCTTTGAATATTACAACAGCCAATGTCGACACTTACTTTGCAAAGAAATTTGCCACAATCATCAATCTTGATCCAGAGCCTGCATCGCTCGATAAATAAAATAAAAGATCAGATTGGAAGAAGGCAATAGAAATGGAATTATTCTCTCCGAATAAAAGAAAGGTGTTTGGGCCTGTAAGCCGCACGCCTCCCCTTGTACACCCTGTAGGGCATAAGTGGGTATTTGTTCGAAAGAGAAATGAAAAGAAGCAAGGCTCGTTGAACAAAGTTTCACCGAACATCCGTAAGATGATTATGAAGAAACCTATTCCCGGTCATGGGCGAACTCCTTTAAATATTTATCTCAATGGCGGTGAACTTGAAGTTAGAAGTGAAATTGATGGATGAGGTACTAGCATACCTTTATGAAATATTGGATTCGGACTTTTATATGAAGATACCTGAATGTATCACTGTCCCGAACCAAAACAGAGCAAATAGAAACATGTACAATGTGAAACTCAGAAAGTCATTGTACAAACTTAAGCAATCAGACAGAATGTGGTATAATCGCTTGAAGCGACTTTCTATGCAAGAAAGGCTACACGAACAATGAGAATAATCTCTGTGTATTTATACGAAGATCCCAGAATGGATTTTGTATAATCTCAGAGTATGAAGATGATCTGAATATCATCGGAACCCTAAAGGACATTAAGAAAGCAAGCTCTTACCTGAAGTCGGAGTTCGAAATGAAAGATTTGGGTGAAAACCAAATATTGCCTAGGCTTGCAGCTTGGGCATGCCCCTAAAGAGGTATTAGTGCATTAGTCAGCCTACACTCAGAAGGTGTTAGAAAGGTTCGACTTTGCAAAGGCATACCCTTTGAAAATACCAATGGTCGGAGACCTTGCGACAAGACAAAGACCCGTACAGACCTAAAGAAGAGGGGGAGGAAGTCCTGGGACCGGAATTCCCACACTGAAGTGCAATAGAAGCACTAATGTATTTAGCAAACTGTACTAGAACGGACATTGTATTTGCCGTGATCCTACTAGCAAGGTATAGTGCAGAACCTACCAAAGACATTGGCAGGGAATAAAGGACATCTTCCGATACCTCCAAAGAAGCAAATAATTTAGTCTGTTCTATAGAAAGAACCAAGACCTAACTATGAATGGCAATGCAGATAACGGGTACTTATAGGACCCGCATACAGCAGCAAACAGGCTATGTATTCCTATGTGGTGGAACTGCAATTCCATGAAAAACGTCTAAGCAGAGTCTTGTATCGACTACGATGAACCACTCGGAAATAATAGCACTGTACGAGGCCTTACGAGATTGTGTTTGGCTTCGACGGATGATTCACCACATCCAGCAGTCATGTAGATTGAATACCGCTCTAACCTCCACTATTATCTATGAAGATAAATGCAGCTTGTGTTGCACAAGTACAGATGAGTTATGTGAAGAATTCTCTCACAAAGCATATCAACCCCAAGTTCTTCTATGCTCATGAATTGCAAAAGATGAACGTATTTAAAGTACCGCATACTAAGTCGTGTGAGAATCTTGCAGATTTATCCAGTAAGTCATTTCCATCGTCTAACATTGAAAGATGCATACGTGAATTGGAATGATGAGACTTAGAGAAGTGCATAATTCAGGGGGAGAACCTTCACGAACTCATTATTAAAGCTTGATCATGAAGATCGAGTACCCAAAGAATAAATCTAGGAGATTAAATGAAATTGGGTGGATTGTACTCTTTTTCCCTTGACGAGTTTTCCCGAAGTTTCGGCCAAGGTTTTTAATGAGCAATTCGTGCATCACAAATAGACGTGTATCATGTACTCTTTCTCCAAATTTTTCCCACTGGGTTTTTATGGAGTTTTGACGAGACATGGACATGAAGGATGGGTGCCCAAGGGGGAGTGTTGGGAAACCATGGGCCTGACCCTGCAGTTAGCCCATTAGTGGGCGCCCCATCCCAAACCCTAGCAGGGTCGTAGCCTATAAATAGGGGGTGCTATTCATTGTAAAGGATTGATCGATGGATGAAGGAATAAAGAGAAGCAATACGTCCCCCTACATCTCTGTGTTCAATCTCTTATTCTGTTCTTGTGTTCATGCATTGTTCTTACGATTCTGAGTTTGTCTACGAGGTAATCGCTCGGACTGGACTCGCCAGCGACGGTTCCTCAACATGCATCTTCGTAGTACAGATTCGTCCTAGATTCTATAGATCCATTAAAAAATCACATACACACATATCTATTCTAGTTCTACAGGTGACTTACCGCCACCGGCAGCAACGGAGTTGCTCGCGCGACCGGCGACCTTGACGAGCTAGGGGAGATCGAGAGGAGGCGGGGGCCATCGGGAGGAGGTGAGGGTGATTGAGAGGAGGCGGCGGCGTCCGGAACGAGGTGGCGACGACCAAATTCCGCCTAGCCGCCGCCGCGGCAGCCGTGAGGAGGTACTGGCGACCGGCGACCGGAGTTCGAGAGGAAGCGGGGGCGATCAGGCGGAGGGAGCAGATGACCGAGGGTGGAGGCGACGTTGGAGACTGGCCGCCGGGAGGGAGGACGACGGTGGGGACTGCAGTGCCAGGGGAGAGTGGGAAGGAGGAGGCACCGCCACCAGGGAGGGGGCGGGAGGTGCCATCGCCGGGGAGGGGGCGCCACCGCTGGGGGAGCTAGAGGGAGGACAGGTGGACTGGCAGTGGTGGAGTCCAGATTTGGTCTCGAGGGTGGGGGGTTTTGTATATATTGTATGTGAAGGAATACAAGGAGGTTATTATGGTGCAATTTGAAAAATCTACCCCGTAATCAAGGAACCTTCGCTAGTAATAGACCACGATATTACAACTAGACGCGGAGATTCACAGTGGAAGAATAGTCGATGTAGCGCGTTGGTACGGTTGTAGTCGTACTAGTCTGGCGCCTCCTTCAAGCGCTCTTTGTGACCGTCACAAATTGCAGATCGTCCTAGCATTGAAGCCTCACAGCAACACCTCCAAGGTATCCACGTGTACGGGGTAGAGACACCACATGCTGGAGTGCTAGCGCTGGTTGTACGGTTTTGGACGAGGGAGGTGTGGCGGCTAGGGTTTCAGGAATTTCGAAAATCACCCTTAACTCTATACCATCGTCCCTCTATTTTTAGGTATCAATGATGGGTCTCGACCTTTAAGGCCTATTAGGAACTCGTGGTCCATAAGAATTCGGATCATCATCTAAAATATGTCCCAACCCTTTAAATGTGCGACCCTATAGATTCAGGTGCATTTGGACATGACACGAGTACTCCTACTCGTCCACTAGTCGATAGTGGCCCCTAACAGGACATGCCGACTCCTTAGTATACATAAAGAACACATCGTACGAACCTCAACAAATCTCATATGTATTTTCCTTTGTCTCTTGATATCGGTCAAACTCAAGACGAGTACGTGTCATTCCTGTTGGTTAGCTCGACCACTTTTTCTCGATCACGTGACTCAAATTCTCAAACTATGGTTAACTCTTTAACCACGAGTAGCATGGCTATACATTTCTGGAATCCGATTACTCGAGAGGCCTAGAGATATCTCTCCTGTTTCATAGAGAGACAAATCCTATCTTGATCGATCATGCTTATACGCATGTATCATGACAAACCCGAAAGCTACCTTTATAACTACTCAGTTACGGAGTAGCGTTTGGCAACCCCTAAATGAGTCACTACGCATCTCAAGTACGTGCGACGACCTCAAGTCTAACGCATTGTAAATGAGATCAACTGATGACATATAAGAATACAATGTTCTCGCAATGTCTCATGGTGGGTCGATCCTACCCCATGTTCGCTAACATGTATCTATATTATTGGTTTGATATCTCCATATCTATGATCTGTGAAATATGATCATCAACCAATACATATGCTAGTCTATTCATATGTATCCTCATATATTTCCGACTAGGGATTGCTTTAGAATAATCATCGCGAAGATAAATGTAGAGTTTCACAATACAAGTTACATACTTGATAATAAATATTAACGATATTATTCTTGAAACAAGATAATATATTATCCAATAAATTATAAACATAACGAAATATAATCATCCCTATGATTACCTCTAGGACATATCTCCAACAGTATGACGGCTAAGGGTAGATGGGTTGGTTCCGGCCGGGCTTTGCTGGTTGCAAAAATAAAATCCCAAGCCCGACCCGAAATTTGCTTCGGGCTGCTAATCTAGGCCCGAGCCCGGCTAGAGTAACAAGCCTGGCCTAGCTCGTCCCGTGAAAATCGGGCCGGGACGTCGGTCCCAGCTGCCCAGGAACAAGTCTAGCTGGAATCTTGATTGCACAACTAGTGATGCATCGGTGTTGTTTAGGAGGCAGTTGCCCCTCTAATAGGAGTATTTTGTACTACCATTGGTGTGCACTTAATTTTTCAGATTTTCCGAATCTAAACATTCATTGAAAAGGGACGCATCTCATAGAAGCTACACATTTGCATTCGGCCATTCATGCACTTCCTTCAGTCAATACTCAAAGGATCTTACTGAGGTAATATTTGTATGTGTGGTAATGGCAATTAATAAATTTGATTTGCTGGCCTACTTGGTTCAATTGACAGGGGTTTACTACCTGTCTAAGTTTGAAGTAAGCTACCGATTGTATTACTTCTACGAAATTCAGAAAACTTTTAGATTAGGCCTTCCTTGATTGAGTTCAACAAAAATCCTATTCTAGCATATGGTTTACTGGGGGAAAAGCAGTAAAAGGCCAACAGTATGGTCTAAAATGTTAAATTTTGAAGGTACTGTGACGGATTTGGTAAATTGAGCTAATACTTTTGTGTTCTCATTCTAAATTTCTAATTTCAATTTGTGTGTGCGCATCATGTAACTCCCTCTACTTTATCCACCGTAAAACACATAGTTTTTTTTTTCTTTAAAGAAAAAGAATATATACTCTGGTGACAGTAGTATGGTGTATGAATATGAATCCTAACTTTTTTTTAATTATATGAATCCTAACTTTTTGATATCTCAAATTGCATTCTATTTATGTGATATTCCTCGTAGTAGATTTAGTAAAATAGTTTACGCCAGTTTAACTTTTGCATCAAGTTGACCATCTTTGAGTAATTAAACAGCCAGGTAGCTTGTCAAGTGCCAGGAGGAGTTCACATGATTCGTCCATCATGCCCTGTCCTGGCACTTGTGCCAGCCTAGTACATTTGAGGCTTTGATTCAGAATGCCATCACATGAAACGCATAATGCGTCACCTCACAGGATCCCCAACCATAAGTAAACCTTGACCAATCATAGCCTCACGTTTGGAAACTCCAATGAGCAATCGGTCGGCAATCAGAAAAGGACACGACAGGAATTTGGTGCCGCACAAATACTACGCTGCAGCTTTTCGGTTGTTTTTATTTCCAAAGGAAAGACACAAAACGGAAAGGAGTAATTACATGCAGATTATCAGGCAGGCCGTGATCACAGCCAAGATGGAAATAACAAGGAAGGAAAAAACTAATCAAATCAATCATAATCAAATTAATCAGCATTCAATGCTTTGATTTGTTTCCAAAACAAAGTCACGTGAACGAAGTTTTAGGCTCCATGCAAATACATGCAGTGTTTGGCCCACATGATTAGCTCAACAAATCACCCCCTAATCTTGTGGCTCCTTCTTGACCTGAACCAAATCAATTTTGGCTCGCAACTCATGGAACTTGACGCGCCTCGGTGGCTTTGTAAAGATGTCGGCGAGTTGATCATCTGTGCTGATGTACTCGACCTCGATTTTTCCTTCTTCAACACATTCACAAATAAAATGATAACGGGTACCAATGTGCTTACTTCGACCAGGGAAGACGGGGTTCTTGCAAAGTGAGATTGCATACTTGTTATCCACCTTGAGACTTAGACGACTGAGCTCCTTGTTCATTAGGTCGCTGAGCAAGCGTCCAAGCCATATACCTTGACATGCCGCGGTGGTGGCTGCGATGTACTCGGTCTTGTACGAGGACAATATCACCACCTTCTGTTTCTGCGACTGCCAACTGACCGGGCTTCCACCAAGAAAGAACAGCACCCCCGTAGTGCTCTTGTGATCATCCACATCTCCCGCCATGTCGGAGTCGTTGTACCCTGTCAGTTGCAGCTCCCTGCTACCCCTTGCGTAGAAGCAACCATAGTTGAGTGTCCTGGCAATGTACCGAAGCACGTGCTTCACTGCTCCGAGATGTTCGGTGACAGGTGCCTCCATGAACCTGCTGATGTAACCCGTAGCATTGGAGATATCTGGCCTTGTGTGAACCAAGTACTGGAGACTCCCCATGATGCTTCGATAGTGGGTGGCATCTACAGGAGAACCACCGCTGGTCTTGCTCAGTTTGAGCCGTTCCTCCATCGGCACCTGGCATGGATTGCTGCCCACCATGCCACTTTTCTCCAGGATCCTAAGCGCATAGGAAGCCTGGTTCAACGTGATGTCGCCATTGTCCTGGTGCACCTCGATTCCGAGGTAGTAGCTGAGCAATCCCAGATCACTCATCTTGAACACTTTCTTCATCTCCTCCTTGAACTTGGCGATATCTAGTGGATGTGAACCGGTGATGATCAGATCGTCCACATATACATCCACGAGTAGATGTGATGAACCGTCTCCTCGTGTATACACAGTGTGCTCTGACAGGCTTTTCTCGAACCCGAGGGACTGCAAGTTGTTGTCGAGTTTGGCGTTCCACGCCCTTGGTGCCTGACGGAGACCGTAGAGGGCCTTCCGGAGTTTGAGCATCTTGTGCTCGTTGTCGCCGTCGACGAAACCCGGTGTCTGTGCGACGTACACCTCCTCTTCAAGCTCACCATTGAGGACGCCGATTTGAAATCTATGTGGTGCACCTGCCAACCCTTTTGCATCGCATGTGCAACCAGCAGACGCACAGACTCCACCCGAGCGACAAACACGAAGACTTCCTCGAAGTCGACACCTTGTCGTTGCACGTACCCTTTGGCGACGAGGCGCGTCTTGTGCTTCACCACTACTCCCTATGAGTCCTTCTTGACCTTGTACACCCATTTGAGGCCAATGGGATGATCGACAACAGGTAGGTCGCACAACTTTCATGTACCATTTTATGGGACGATGGCCAACAGGTAGGTCGCACAACCTCCACATACTGTTTTTTTCAATGGACCTCATCTCCTCCAATATGGCTTGGCGCCAGCACTTGTGCTGCTCAGCTTCAGCAAAATTCGTGGGCTCTTCTGTGGCCAGAATACACAGCACGCAATCCTCGACTACAGCCTCGTCAGTGGTGTCGTAGAGGTCCTCTATGTGCGGTACCGGTGCGATGCTTCATCAGATGGCTGTGACGCTTCAGTGGGAGGTGAGGCTAGAGTTGGCGGCTGTGACGCGTCAATGGGAGGTGAGGCTAGCGTCGGTGACTCTGGGATGGGCGCACAACCCTGTGCAGTCGATGTTCCAGCTGTGTCAGGCAAGGCCTGCATCGAAGACCCTGGGATGGGCGCATGACCCGGTGTAGCCAGCGTTCCTACTGCGTCACCCCTTGCTTCGGTGTATCAACTCGTCCGTCACTTGTCACAGGAAGAAAAATGTGTTCCATGGAGAAAATTTCATCGAGAGCGGTCAGTGGATCGTCAGCTCCAGGTGTGCCCCAATCCCACTTTGCCTCTTCGTCGAACACGACATCACACGACACGTGAACGCGATTTCCCACAGGATCATAGACCCGGTATGCCTTAGACCCCGGTTCGTAGCCGAAGTAGACCATTGGTACGTTTCTGTTGTCGAGTTTCTTTAGATCGGCTTCACCACCTTCAAATGCGCCACACACCTAAACGTGCGTAAATAGTGCATGTTCAGTCGCTGCCCGTACCACGCCTCGTAAGGCGTCTTGTCGTGCACACTCCGCGTCGGTGCATGGTTGAGGAGGTAGACTGCCATTGTGAAAGCTTCGCCCCAAAACCTTCCTGGCATGCTTTTCACCTTCAACAGGCTGCGTGCCATGCCGACCGTCGTATGGTTCTGGCACTCCACGACACCGTTCTGCTAAGATGAGTACGGTGCCATGAGCTACCGCTTGACGCCGAGGTTCACGCAGTACTCACTGAATTCTGTGGACGTGAACTCATCGCTGCAATTAGTGCGCAGCGCCTACAGCTTTCGTGTGGCCTCCAGTTCAGTGTGGGCCTGGAAGCGCTAGATGGCTACTGGTGCCTTGTCTTTCGACGTCAGGAGCATCAACCACATATATCAGCTAAAATCATCCACCGGGAGTAGAAAGTACTGCTTCCCTCCTGGTGTCGCTGGCGTGACTGGTCCACACTAGTCACCGTGCACCAGCTCGAGTTGATCCTAGGTGCGGTAGCGTGCCTCTACGGGAACGGAGCACGCTGTTGTTTCCCGACCAGGCAGGCGTCAGACTCAATCCACCTGATCGATCTGTGGCAACCCACAGACCATCTCATCATGCACGAGATGTGGCAAGGACTGAAAGTTCAGATGGCCGTAGCGTGCATTCCAGCGCCACACATCTTCACCGCAACTCGCCACCAAACACATCGGTTGTGCTAAAACCAGATCAAGCACATACATACAGTTCCTAGAGCGTTTTACCTTAGTGAGCAGTTGTCGCTGCTGATCACGAAGCCACAGCGTGCCATTCTCGATCAACGTCTGATAGCCGTTCTCGTCAAGCTGTTCGATGCTGATGATATTGCTCTGCAGCCGTGGGATGTAGTACACCCTTGTGAGCGAGTGATGCTCCTTGGTGTGGCACGTGAACAACACAGTCCCACGCCCACATATGTCGACGACGGAGTTGTCGCCAAACTTTACGGTCCCCTTTATGCCGACGTCTAGCTCGGCGAAAGTAGCCTTGCACCTGGACATGTGATTGGATGCACACATACCCCAGGTACCAGGCGTCGTCGTGTTCGTCCTCCTCCTGGCCAAGGTGCACTTGCGCGTGCACCTCATCCAGCGCAACGTTAGTGGGTGCGCCACGTGACCTTTGTCAGCGTGCACACCTGGGCCATCAACAACGTGGGCTCATTGTCCTGAGCCGGAGTGAGATGCGCCTCCTCCTTGCGCTCTCGCCATGGCTCGCGGCATTCCCGAGAGAAGTGCCCAAAGTTCCCACAATTGAAACACTTGAGCTTGGACTTGCCGCGGCCGCTGCCGGACCCAGCGTTCTCCTTGTCGTCGCGGGTAGCACCTTGCCTGCCTTGTTTGCCGCGGCCACACCATTGCTTGTTGCCGTTCTTGCCGCTGCCCGAAGATAAGTCACCTTGCTCCCCGCTTCTTCATGCATGTCAGCCACTCCTCTTCGGTGAGGAGAAGACGGCCACTGGCTTCGTGGCCACCGTCATTAGCCGCCTCGTCCGCATCGAACCTCTCTTCCGCAGACTTGAGCCGGTCCACCAGCTCTTCCATGGACATGGTCCGTTGGTCAATCAGCTAATCGATGGAGATTGCCACCTGCGTGAACTTCGAAGGAACGACGTGGAGGAACTTCTTGATTACCTTGACGTCCTCCAAGGATTCGCCAAGCGTGCGGATGTTGTTGACAAGCCTGGTCAACCGCATGGCAAAATCGTGCACCGCTTCGTTACTCTTCATGCTAATTGCATTGAATTCCTTGAGCAAGGCTTGTGCCTTCGCCTCCCGGACACGTTCTACGCCCATGCGCATGGTTTTGATGGCGTCCCATGCCTATTTGGTGCTGTTCTTCACCGCCAGTGTCGCTAGCATCTCCGGCGGCACCCCATGGAGTATGGCTGCCAACGTCGCCCTGTCAATCCGGTACTCAGCATTTCCCGGATTGATCGCCTCCCAGACTCCCTGAGCCTGCATGTTGACCCTCATCAAGAGAGCCCACTTGATATAGTTCGTGCATGTGAGGGTAAGGTAGCGCACCGCCACCGTCGCCTCCCTGATCTGGTGCACTACCACGTTCCCGACCTTCTTTGCCGGTGTCGCTGTCATCTACAGGGGCTCGCGATGTGGTGGGGAACTCTGATCCTGTGCTTTTAGACATCGTCGCCGCTCTGATTCCAATTGTTAGCACCGAGCACGAAGAAACCAACGTGAACACACACGTGA
Organism: Ampelocalamus luodianensis; assembly: GCA_036346255.1. Lineage (NCBI taxonomy): Eukaryota > Viridiplantae > Streptophyta > Magnoliopsida > Poales > Poaceae > Ampelocalamus > Ampelocalamus luodianensis. Next base: position 25,017,540 of record CM070621.1, read on the forward strand.
ACACTTCCGCGTGAAAGAACTCACGTTTGGAAACTCCAATGAGCAATCGGTCGGCAATCAGAAAAGGACACGACAGGAATTTGGTGCCGCATGAATACTACACTGCAGCTTTTCGGTTGTTTTTATTTCCAAAGGAAAGACACAAAACGGAAAGGAGTAATTACATGCAGATTTTCAGGCAGGCCGTGATCACAACCAAGAAGGAAATAACAAGGAAGGAAAAAACTAATCAAATCAATCCTAATCAAATCATTCAGCATTCAATGTTTGATTTGTTTCCAAAACAAAGTCACGTGAACGAAGGTTTCGGCCCCATGTAAATACATGCACTGTTCGGCCCACATGATTAGCTCAACACACTTCTGTGACTCGAGGTGGCACCAGCAAGTTGAGGCGGTCGTGTGCGTGTTTTTTCCTCAGCGAGTGTCGTCTCTCTCCTGGGAGATGGAGGAGTACTTGGGAAGCCGCTGGGATCGACCTGCTGCCAAATCCCGATTGGTGGAATCGATTACGCGTGATGATGGTGGTGTCTCTGATCTGTTGGGAAGGCTAAACCTGACAGAGGAAGAGATGACGAATTTCGAATTTAGTGACGATGAATAGATTGATACGGTGGCGGAGTGGTCTGTGATTGGTAAAGTGCTCTCACCTGTAGCGCTCCATATCTAGACTATCATGGCTACCATGAGACCTGCGTGGGGGAATCCGGGAGACTTGCAGGCTAGGTCAATTGGTGAGAAGGCGGAGGATTTGTTCATCGCTGATTTCGCCTCACGTTTTGACATGGAGCGTGTCCTCGATGGATCACCATGGATGGTGGGTAAACATGCTGTCATTACCAAGGGTTTCAATGGGAATCTAAGAGCTTCGAAGATCTTTTTTTGATAAGATGCCTATATGGGTTAGGGTTGTGGATATTCCATTGCGTTGGATGAATGACAAGTGGGAAAATAGGATCGCTGGTCTGATTGGAGATGTGGAAAAGATCGTTGTTGATGAACACGGCAAACTTGGAGGACCCTACCTTCGTGCACGTGTCGCTATTGATCCTACAAAACCGCTCCGTCGAGGGATCCTTCTAAAATTTAATAAGAGGGGTGTTGACGGGTGGTTCAGATTATAGTATGAAAAACTCCCCTTTTTTTGTATGTCTTGTTGGATTATAGGGCATTCAGAACTCGAATGCCGAAACTTATGTATGTAGATACACTTAGGGCGCCAGAGGAAAAGAAGAAAAAACCCCTAGAGTTTCAACCAAGCAGCTTTCTCGTTGAACCACGATGGAGTTTCTTCAGGGAAACGTCAAGAAAACCAGAGAGAATAAAGAGGTAGTCGACAAATGGCTCAAAACTGGGAGAAAAATGTTAGGGAGCATGATGAGAGGATACCTTCACCTCTGAAACGTGCAACCAGAGACTCGACTGTGAGGAAAGACAAGAATGTCACGGTAAAGGAGCTTTTTCCGGTGCCAATTTCTGCGGGGGCGGTTGTGCCACGGAAACGTAAACCAGCACGTGGAAGTAAAGGGCAGCAGATAATGTAGCATGCATCTAGCTCTGCCGTCGGCCATACCTGAGAATGAGATGACCATTATCTCAGTGACAAATGCGCTTGACACCGTGGACGAGCTAGAAAGCACCACTGATGGGGCAGCAAAGAAACAAAAGGAGGAGGAGTCCAACTCAATTGTGCTATCCGCGGAGGTCATCAGGCGGCCCCGCCGGGCACAATGAATCTCCTAAGTATGACCTGCCGGGGTTTGGGGAGGCCCGAGGCAGTTCGAGAGCTTCACGAGCTAGTGGAGTTAACATGTCCCTCGATGGTATTTTTGATGGAAATGAAGATGAGCAAATCCGTGGTGGAGAACGCGCCCACACCTGGGTTTCCCTAATGGCCTAGGTGTGAGTTGTAAGGGCTTGAGTGGTGGTCTTAATTTTTTTTTTCTCTAGCGAAACGATGTCAGCGGGCGGCTACAAAATTTCTCTAGACGACATGTTGATGTTCTAATTGCTGGAGAAGCTACTGGTGACAGGGAGAGGAGAATAAGTGGCTTCTATGGAGAGCCAAGCTGCGCACAACGAGGAAAAAGTTGGTATCTTCTAAAATATCTGAGACGACAATTTGCTGAACCATGGCTTTGTGTAGGGGATTTCAACGAAACCCTATATGATCATGAGTAGTTCGGAGGAAACGATCGAGAGGAATGGAAGATGGCGGGGTTCCGTGAGGCGATTTCCTATTGCAGCTTTATGGACCTGGGTTTCTCGGGGCTCCCATATACGTGGGATTACAGACGGGAGGCCGACCGGAATGTAAAAGTTCGCCTGGACCGGGCACTTGACTTGGAGATGGTGAATTCATAAAGGCGTTTTGGTTCAACTACTGTGGAACATATCTAGACTACACGATCCGATCACTGCGCTCTGCTAGTGGCGATTGCTCGTATGGACCTCAACGGTTGACGCGTTCAAAAGCCTTTCAAATATGAGAACATGTGGCGACGTCATGAAGGCTACCGACAAATGGTGGTAGATGCTTGGAACGTTTCAGCTGTAGATGGTAGTTGGACAGATTTCATAGATCCTTAATGAGTATGAAGTATTAGGAAACCGGCCCGCCAGAGTCCGTATGCAGGCACTTCATCCACCGTAGACTATATATGCGGAGGACACTTCAAAGCAATGTACACAATTCATTATTGGAAGAGCAATAAAGAAGCCTCGCAATCCTCTCATACCGTGTTTCATCTATTGTTGTGTTCTTGTGTTCTTGCACCGCTTCTACGATTCTGATTTTATATACGAGGTAATCGTTCGACCGACTCGCCAACGATTGCCTCAACACGTTATCGCGACGATCGACTCTCCTCGCATCGAAAAGGTAACCGCCGATGAACGACACTCGTGAGATTGAATCGCTTTTCTAGATTGCTTTCACCTCGCAAATTTGGCTTTCTAGATTGATTTCTACGGTGCAAATTTGCTCTAACTGTCGCGAGCCGATTTGGAGTCGCCGCACAATGCCGATCGACGATTGCATGAAAGAGCGGATGTCGATTGTACCGTAGATTGAAAATTGTAAACCGTTCTAACCTACCGCAGCCGACTCAAGTCGCCGAAGAAAGCCGATCGGTGGTTGCATGAAAGAACCGATGTCAATTGCACTCTATTACATCGCATCGCATTGCATACACACATGCATAGATGAACAATGAAATGTAATCTCAAAAAATTGTCGCCATGAAGAGTAGGAGTCGCCACGCCGCCCGTCCGTGACTCGCTCATGCCGGCGCCGCCAAAGAATCGCATCGCAAGCCGACGCTGCTGTTGCGTTTAGTAGCAAAGACGACAACGGCCGACCAACGAGGGCAACCAGTGGGGGCCGGCCACCACGCCGACGGCCGAGCACCATCAAGATGAGGCGCGCGCGCCCACCGCCGCCACCCTGCCGCCGCTTATGAAGGCGTTGCCGAGCAAGCCGGGAGCGCCCTGCCGCTCAGAAGCGCCGGAGCTGCTCCGCTTGCCACGCCGCTTGCCGCCTGTAGAAGCCGCGCGCTCGCTTTCCCCACCACCGCTCGCGCCAGAAGCGGCGCTGCCTCGCGCGGCACCCGCCGCGCCGCCCCGCCGCCGCGCCTCGAAGGAGCCGACGGCCCCGCCTCATGACGGCATTTGTTTTGCGGCGCCGCCGCCACGGGCTCTTGGGAGCCGCCGGTGCCGCCGCCTCGGGGCCGACCGGTAGCCTCGGGCTCCTCGAGCCGCTCGCGAGCCGCCGCCGTAGCGCCTGGCTTTCTTTGTTGGAGCCGCCGCCGGTGTAGTTGGGGTAGAGAAACCCTACCCCATGTTTTGAGCCTACTGATAAGGCATGGGCCGAGGATGGTATGGGCCATAACACGGCTTGTAGCACCCACCCTGTAATTAAAAAAAAAAAAAAAAAAAAAGGGGCAAATGGTGGGAAACTTTGCAAAAGGCCCGACTATATGAAAATTACGCACAATTCTTCATGATAGGAATTTTATGAAAACCCTGGATTTGGGGAAATTTACTTAATTATGTATATTCTGCAGAATAACCCTCGTAAATCTGAAAATTACGCAAATTTTCTCCGAGAACCAAATTTGCTTTAAACCCCGAAACTTGCGCCATTCGTAAAAGTTACTTTTCCAACAGAAAGGGCCTCTGAATCCAAATTTTGGCATATTTTTGCATTTGAAGCATGTTTATTCTTGTTATTGTGATTTCTATGCAATTTATTTCAGATTCATCGCTTTTGGTTATCTCAGAATTATTTATATTGCTTTTAATCATTGAATATAGCAGAAATCTTGAAAAATGCGTAGAAAAATACGGAACATTATGGGAATTCTTGCAACCTTTTATGTACATTACAAAAAGAATCTTATGCACCTCTTGCATGAATATGCGATGATCGAATTACTGAACCGAGTTCGAGAGTCGCCCAAGATGGCTGTAACTATCGACAGGCATCGATGTTGAGATCGTACTTGGAGCCAAGAAGCTCGCGGTCGCTATTGACTCCGCGCCTTGCGCACGCCGCTCCAACCGCCGAGGAAAATGATCAGCACTTCATTTCCTCGCACATCATCTTTGTCTAACTCTCAAGAATGAGTATATGGCGCAGAAAAGCGCATCGGCTTTATGGACCGCCAAGAAGCTGTTCGAGAAATCGAATACACCATCTCCGCCCGCGAGCAGAATGGACTCGACTACGCTTTGTCGACTATAAGACCGCGGGGAGTACAACTCGCTTTACGCAATTTGTACAAATCTTCACTTTGTGGTAAAGTAATCACGATGCAGAGAGATTGAGAAAACCCTATCTACCTTTCACCCAAATGCGGTGCAATCCGCACGCAACTATCGTCGTGGATGGTTTCAAGGAATATGCCGAACCGATTGATATTATGCAAGTTGCGAAGCTCAAGATGAGGTTCTCGTAAAGAACTACATCTCGCACCACCTAGTAGCAAAGTTGGCCATGAAGTCAATGCTAGCAACTACAAGGTGAAAGCCTCACTCGGCGCAGAGGCAGAAGGGTAAGGTCATGAGCCACAAAACTAAGCAAAATGCTCAAGTCAAGAAAGGCGACCAAAAGAAGCGCGATGAGAAGCCCTATGGTCACAGGACCAAAATCGCTACAAATGTGGCACTTGGGGACATTGGTCACGTGTCCGCCGTGAACCGCAAAGACGTGATTGATGCTTTCAAGGCAAAGAAGAAGGGCAAAGGACAAAGACGAGGCGCACTCTCGCCATTGCAGCATAGAAGATCCACGCCATTGGTCGCACCTATGGATGTGGACATGCCTACATAGCAGCCTCCTACCACTCCTTCTTTGACATTGCAGCGCCGCAAATTAGTTGCCAAGAAGAAAACATAGAAGTAGATGAAATTGTGCAGTTAATTTACTTACGATTCGATTTAGTGCATGCATGGCACTTAGTTTTACAATCATTTGCGCTTATGTTAGGATTTTATTGAATAAAGGTTGTAAGCTCTAGAAGAGCATTTGCAATAAATTCTTATGATATGTCCAAGAAGACTTTTCCCGTATTAATAAAGCAAGTTTTGTTCTGCTTTGAAGTATGTTTTATGTGTGGATTGTTTTGCTCCATATTGATAAATACCTTATATATCGTAACGCGTGTGGCGCCTATGGAGGAAGTGTGTCTAGCGGATAGCGCACAACGTAATACCATACTAAGAGAGACGAAATTTTTCCAATGATCAAAGAAGAATGTGGTAGTCTTACGACAATCGCCGGCGGCGATACTTGTATAATAGGCTCAGAAGAGCCACAATTATACTCCCAATGGGCACGACATTGGTCATTGAAGAAGCCTTGTTGTACCTTAATCGACTAGAACTCTCTTAAGTTTTAAAGATATTCGCGCTAACGGTCTCCATGTAGAGATCAAGAAGAGTATGGTAAGAATACCGCCATTACAAAGCGTGAAGAAAATGGGAAAAGGGTATTAGAACGACTTCCTTCATATGAATCTGGCTATACTACACTCATATTAGGGCACTGCAACTTATACGTCCCCGAAAACATCTTTTAGAAGCTCCGAACTTTTCTGTCTCTGGCATGATAGATTAGGCCACCCCGGTCTTAGAATGATGAGAAATATAATTAACAATTCTCAGGGACATAATATCAATGTAAAGAATTTCCCGAATCCAGAAGATTTCGTGTGCCCTGCATGTGCCACCGGAAATTAATTACTAGACCTTCTCCTCTGAAAGTGAAGGATGAAATCCCTGCATTCCTGGACCGAATCCGTGGAGATATTTATGTCCTATTCAGCCCGCCGGCCATTTAGGTACTTTATGGTGCTCATCGATGCTTCCTCGAAATGGTCGCATGTATGCTCATATCTACAAGAAATCATGCTTTTGCAAAGCGATCTCGCAGATAATTAAAATAAAGAATAATTTTCCGATCATCATGTGAAGTCCATCGTAATGGACAACGCCGAGAATTTACTTCAAAGGCATTTGATGATTATTGCATGGCAACGGAATTACCGTTGAGCACTCCTGGTATCACATGTCCACACTCGTAATGGACTAGCGTAGCATTGATTAAAAGAATTAAATTCATTGCCCACCGCTTTATGATTGTAACTTACCAACTACGTGTTGGGGACACGCATCCCGCATGCAAGAACTCTCATCAATTTTAGACCGTCAAAGATACAACATCCATTCACCTATGCAACTAGCGCAAGGGTCACCACCGAAAATCTCTCATCTTCAAGGTTTGCTGCAAGGTTTATGTACCTATACCACCACCGCAGCGAATCGCAATGGGCCCTCTCCAAAACTGGGATATACGTTGGTTATGAGATCGCATCCATAATCGTATCTCGACCCAATGATCGAGATTTGCATACGCAACGCTTTCACGATAGCATATTTGATGAGGATAGTTTCCGTCATTAGGGGAGGAAATCAACCTCTTGATGAAAAATGTCGGAAATAACGTGGCAAGCCACGGAATTAATGCACATGACCCACGCACTAGTGAAGCGTATAGAGAAGTCGTAAGATAATTGATTTGCAAGCATTAGCAAATCAACCGCTCGACCACTTTAGTGATTTGAAGAGTGTGACTAAGTCGCATGTGCTCGCACGCAATGCACCGAGAGGGTTGAAATACCAAAGAAAATAGAAGGTATCCTAATCCCGCCCGCAGGCCTCGGAATAAAAGGACGAGAACTCCGCCCTCGAATCCTAAGTAACCGGGACGCCCGGCGAAAAGGATAAGAAGGACTTGTCACAACCGATCACCGTTCCCACAAATGTAAGGGGAGCGCTTGAGACTGCACCGTATGGAACCTTCAAGAAAAGACATACCAGATTTGAATATTCCCACGGAGGAGACATCAAGATGGATGTGTGCACACATCGGAGCTGAAAAACTAAAGGGACTTGCCCCGCAATTGAAAGCAAGCGGTGAGCAAGTAGAAGCATTAGCGAACCGCTTTATGAAGAAATAGCTATAAATTATGTGACCACGGGAGAATCTATGAATAGAGCAACACTAATGTCGACATTTATTTTGCAAAGAAAATTGCCACAATTATTGATCTTGATCCGAGCTCGCATCGCTCACGAATGCAAGAAGAGATCAGATTGGAAAGATTGGAAAAAGGCAATAGAAGCGCACTAATATCTCCAATAAAAGAGAGGTGTTTGGGCAGAAGTCGCACACCTCCCCATGTGCACCTGTAGGGCATAAATGGGTATTTGTTCAAAGAGAAATGAAAGAAATGAAGTTGTCGATACAAAGCAAGGCTTGTTGCACAAGGTTTCACTCAAAGACCAGAGTCGATTATGAAGAAACCTATTCCCTATCATGGGCGAACTACCTTTAGATATTTAATCTCAATGGCAAGAATCTGAATTTGGAAATGAAATTGATGGATGTGGTAACCGCATACCTCTATGGGAACTTGGATTCGAAATTTATATGAAGGTACCAAGGTATCCTGTCATCAACCAAGATAGAGCAAACAAATCTATACATGTGCAACCTTCGTAAAGTCACCGCATGGACCAAGCAATCAGCAGATGTGGTATAATCGCCTAGCGACTTTCTCTGCAAGAAAGGCTACACGAACAGTGAGGATTGTCCCCTGTGTTTTATACGGCGATCCTGTGATGGATTCAGATAATCTCAAGATATGTAGATGATCCAATATCATCGGACTTTGAAGATATTGAAAAGCAAGCTCTTACTTGGAGTCGGAGTTCAAATGAAAGATTTGGGTAAAACCAAATATTGCTTAGGCTTGCAGCTTGAGCATACCCTCAAGGAATTTTAGTACATCACCAACCTACACTCGTAAGGTGTTGGAAAGGTTCGGCTTTGAAAAGGCATATCCTTCAAAAGTGCCAATGATCTAAGATCCTTGCAAAGCAAGACAAGGACCCGCTCGCACCTAAAGAAGAGGGGAGGAAGTCCTGGGACCGAATTCCCATACTTAAGCGCAGCTTGAGCACTCATGTATTTAGCAACCGCACTAGACCTGACATTGCTTTCGCAGATGAATCTTTTAGCAAGGTATAGTGCGAACCTACCAAAAGGCATTGGCAGGGGAATAAAGGACGCCTTCCGATACCTCAAAGGAAGTAAAGATCTTGGCCTATTTTACGTAAAGAACCAGACCTTACAATGATCGGCTATGCAGATGCTGGCACTGCCGACCCGCATACACTAAGTCGCAAATGTGCTATGTATTCTCGTGTGGTGGAACCGCAATTTCATGGAAATCATCTAAGCAGAGTTTGGTATCAACTTCGACGAACCACTCGTAAATTATAGCACGCACGAGGTCGCACGGAATGCTCTTGGCTTGCGGATGATTCACCACATCCAAAGCAGTCATGTGGATTGAATACCGCACAAACCCCACTATTATCTATGAAGATAATGCGACTTGTGTTGCACAAGTACAGATGGGTTATGTGAAGAGTCCTCTCACAAAGCATATCAACCCCAAGTTCTTCTATGCTCATGAAATGCAAAAGATGGACGAAATTAAGGTAATCGTGATACTAAGTCATGTGAAAATCTTGCATTTGTTCACTAAGTCACTTCAAAGATCTAGCTTTGAAAGGTGCGTGACGTGGAATTGGAATGATAAGACTTAGAGAAGTGCGAGTGTGGGAGAACCTTCACAAACTCATTCATCAAGCTTGATTACGAAGATCGAGTACCCAAAGAGCAAATCTCGAGATTAAATAAATTGGGTGAATTGTACTCTTTTTCCCTTGACGAGTTTTTCCCAAGTTTCTGCTAAGGTTTTTAATGAGGCAATTCGTGCATATAGCGAACGTGATACATGTACTCTTTCTCCAAATTTTTCCCACTGGGTTTTTATGGAGTTTTAGCGAGGCATGGACATGAAGGATGAGAGCCCAAGGGGGAGTATTAGGAAACCGGGCCCGGCCAGGAGTCCGGGTCCGGGTGGGCACCTCATCCACCGTAGACTATATATAGGAAGGGGACCCCCCCAAGCAATGTACACAATTCATTATTGGAAGAGCAATAAAGAGAAGCCTGCAGTCCCCTCTCATACCTGTGTTTCATCTATTGTTGTGTTCTTGTGTTCTTGCACCGTTCTTACGATTCTGATTTTATATACGAGGTAATCGTTCGGACTGGACTCGCCAGCGACGGTTCCTCAACATGAAGAGGGCGATGAAGAAAAAAAATGGAGTTTTGAATTTTTTTGGTGCGGTTCGCAAGGACACCAGGAAGCTGCAAAAGGAGCTGGAGGAGACACGTGGGAAATCTCTTCGCACGGGGTCAACAGCTAGAGAGCCAAGAATTATGTCGCGCCACGATGAGACGTTGACACGTGAGGAGATCATGGAGAAATAGCGCTCCCATGTAGAATGATTGAAGGTTTTTTCAAGCACGCACTACAATGAGGGCGCGACAAAATCGGCTGACATCTCTACGTCGAACAGATGGGTCTTTTTGCACATAGCAGCAGGAGATGGAACGAATGGCGTCTGGTTTTTTTGGTGTCCTTTTTCAAGCACAAGAGGACGCTGACCCAAACCCGATCACACAATTTGTCCCTCGATCGATCACGGATCTGAGGCTACTCCCAATTGGTGATTTCTTATTGCAGTTTCTTATTGCATAAAAGGTATTTAGATACCACCTTCCCAATGCATTGTATCATAGAGTGTTGTATCTTAGGCCAGTCTCAATGGAGGTTTCATGGGGTGTCATGCACATTTATTAGGGTGCCACATCAGCAAAAAGAGAATCTTTGTATGAAACTAGGAGGAGAGAGAAGGAGAAAGTTTCATGGGGATGAAACTTATCAGCGTTGTTTCCAAAACGTTGGTAATCGTGTGAAACTCCCATTGAGGACTCAATTCGTTTCATCACAGCACCATACTAAAATGTGATTGGGCCAGATGGGACCCACGAATACTAAAATAAGCTATGAAACTGTGCAATGAAACTTACATTGAGAGAGAGCCATGTTTCATATCAAAGTTTCACGTGTTGAAAACTGGGAGATAAAACTTGGCATTGAGACTGGCCTTATGCCTTTGATATAAATGTCTTTACCACTATTTCTACCTAGGATACTGTGTATGAGTGGTATCTAAATAAGATACTAGGCTGCTCTCTCTCTTCCTTAATTACAGTGCCACATCAGATTTTTGCTTATGTGGAGCCTTAAGATACTTGCCAAGGTGGAGCATTGGGAGTAGCCTGATGAACGAATTGCTTTGTGCGCCTTTTACCGAGGAGGAGGTGTCGAAGGCGCTGATTATGATGAAACCAAATAAGGCACCAAGTGAAGATGATTTTACTGCTGGTTTTTTTCCCCAAAAACATTGGGAGCTGATGAAGCATTTTGTGATTCCCGCTGTGTTGGTTTTTTTAAAACGGGAGATGCCAGAGAAGGTAAATCACACCATAATTGTTTTAATTCCGAAGGGGAAAACCCCCAAGAGCTAACTAAATATAGACATTTTTTTTAGATAATGGAAGGGCGAGCCTCCCGGCCTCTGCATCATACGATGCACACAACCATAATTTATTAAAAAACAAACAAATCGGCTTACAGAAGGCAGATCAAGAACTAAATGACAAACAAATTATCATACTGTGACCAGCATCGGGAACAACCCGCCGCCGACGACAACTAGCTTCTCCTTCAACCAACACACCCGAACAGTAGCTGTGCAACAAGGTGCTTGTCGGTGTTTTAGAACCGATCTTACGTAAAGATTGTTTGATTCGGGGGGTCTCCACAATTGATCACGCGGACAGAAAGAGACACAGGGATTTTTATACAGGTTCGGACCTTCTCAGGTGAGAATAACAACCCTACTCCTGTGTAATATATTGGGTATCCTGATTACAATCAGTGAAAAGACTTGCGCTAATGTTGCTACTGTCTGTCTCTCAAAAAAAGCATCTCTTTCTATCTCCAAAAGACACCTATTTAGGTCCTGTTTGGTAGAGCTCCAGATTCTTATTTTTCAGATTCTGCTCCTGATTCTTTGAAAATCCACTTCTCTGAGAATCTGGAGCTGCCTGTTGAAAGCGTTTGGTTGGTAGGTTGGCTCTAAAAACCATATGAGGAAGGATTAGAGGCAAATAGACCATGTTACCCCTGGTTGTAATAGTTTAATTGTATTTGTATATTTCTTCTATGTATTTATACACAAATTATATAATTTTTCTCCTAAATTTATTTAGACCACGTGAATGTATATACGTTGTATCTATACACAATGCCATGTTACATTGCATTTACACTTCACGATGGATTACAACCTCCGTCAGAGCATGTTGGCACAGCACTGCACTAGTCCCTAATAATGCACTTAAGTTTGTAAGAATTGAAGTGCCTAGCAGAGGTCACCATTTATCTATCTCAAAACAATCATACAAATTGCAACAATCAAACGATGGAACTTGATTACCATGAGATACCGCGACCGTACAAGGCTTCATGAATTAACCGATTTTACATCACAAAGAGGCTAGTCCTAGGATCACCCCGTGGAACCGGCAAACGAAGCTCTTGACAGGGCAACTACATCAAAAATAACTCTTTAACCTCTACGATCCGCCGATTCGGAACTTTAAATATTGTGAGTCCGACTTGTCTCGTAGCTAAGATCGTAAAAGTGAAGTTCAACAATAGAGATCTGTGAAAAGGAAGCGCCAAAAGGGCTTGTCATTAGATCGCTTATTTTCACTTTCTTCTTGATGCGATCTCTGCGCCCATGTTTTTCCAATGTCTGCTCAAATTTTCACGCAGCAATTAACTGGACAAATAAGGATAGTTTTTGTCAACGTGTTCGAAAGCTCATGCAAAGGTCCACAAAACACGATGCGTGCAAGGAGAAAATTTAACAAATGCACATATCAAGTCATGAGAATTGAGAAAGCACTTAGCATATGCTAGTTTCAATTTCAACATTAATCGCTCAGCGTTAATATATTCAATATCAACGCTTTAGATCATCTCAAAGAAATATTTTTCCATGTGCAAGAGTGAAAATAACAAATGAACAGTCTACAGCTTTAGATGAAGTGTTCAATTGAGTATGATGATTCTTTGAATGCTCAAGGAAATTGAGTAGCGAATCTGATTTAAGGAGAAAAAAAACAAGACACTCATACTGCTGTTGATTGGAAGAACTCTTCTAGGTCCAACCCTTGCTCAAAAATTTATAAGGGCAAAGAACAATACCATGACTCATTAGTCCATCATCTCTGTAAAACATTCCTTATCTTGCATAAAGTATAGTTTCTCCAAATGGCGTTGTCATTTTTAATTTCAAAATATTGCCTTAGGCATCTAACCAAGGGATGGTCTCAAAGGTTGTCCAATAACTTTCTACATTATGTTTTGGAGTGTGAGAACACAAGCCGCTCAGTGGATCTCTATGTTCAACCGCTTCCGATGGCGATATAAAAATGTTGGATGGTAAAATATGCCCATTTAAGCAATAGCAAATGTATGATGAATCGCTTAAAGGATAACAAACTTTAGAGATGGAATTGATATTCCTAGCATTGACTTGAATAAATTATTCAAAAAATCATAGTGGAGCCACTAAGGTGTTAAACTGAGCTATCGTATCATCTAGAGATGGAATTGATATTCCTAGCATTTACTTGAATAAATTATTCAGAAAAATCATAGTGGAGCCACTAAGGTGTTAAACCGAGCTATCGTATCATCTTGATGACAGCTTAGAATAGTGTTTACATCACTAGGAAGTTATATCATCACATTCATAATTATCAGCTATATCGATGAAATGGTACCACCTAACATTCCTAAGGTACATGCAATATTAAAAACGCTTTTGCTTTCACATATTTCGACATTTACCTCTTGAACCTCCACCAAGCAATCCGCACATATGGCCCAAAGCTTCTTTCTCCTCGGCTCTTCTCTTCCTTGGGCACACCATCGATGGGGTGATATCGCCAACGATAGCTGGGGATGCATCAAAATGGTTGGAATGAGTCCAAATGTCCAATCTTTCTAAATAGCTCATTTTACACAATAGGAAATGCTATTGTACCAACGCCTCATAGGTTGAAAAACTCCGATGGCTATCACATTCATAATCCCGCTTGATACAATCAACGACAAAATCCAACAAAACTAACAAAACAAAGACTCATCGCGGAGTACCTTCAAGCTATATCGTACAATCGCCATCTTCACACACCAGTAGAACAAGAAAAGGTTAAAATCCATCAAGCAAAGGATGACCTAGAAGAAGAAACTCCCACCGAACAAGAGGATGAGGAAGCGGCGGGTTTCACACACTGTCGCGATCGACGCCGGGAGGTTGCGGTGACGGCGCCATGACGCCCATGCGGTACATGTGGTCGCCACCGCGACTCGTGGCCTGACGCCGCGCCTCACCCACCCAGCCTCTTGGTCGTCTACACCCCGCACATCACAACACGACACAAACCTCACAAGCATAAACGGAAGCCGCAAGGTGGATTGGTGGAGCGGTGAGCATACACCTTGAGGCGGTAGCGCAGCGTGAGAAGTCGATGGCGACGACGCGAGGGGACCGGGTCGCGAGTCACTACCACACTGCACGGAGTCCGGAGCGGGCGAGCGACGACGACATGCGGCGGCGCCGCGAGAGCGGGCGAGGCGGTGCGGGCGGCGGGCGCGGTGAAGAGGGGATTTGGTTGACGCGCCGCGGTGGCGAGGGTGGTGGCGCAGAGGCGCAGCGAGGACAAGAGGCGGCCGCCGAGGCCCGAGGTGGCGATCGGCGGCGATCAAAGACCGGAGGCGAATGAGGATCGAGGCGGCGATGGAGCCTCAAGGCGATTTGTCGCGAGCACGGAAGGAAACGAGGGGGAAAGGCAGAGAGGTACGGGAGGGGGTCGCGGCCGTCGCGCGATGGAATTTTCGGGGGTTAAGTTGGATGGCAATTGTGGGTAAATACTTTAAACTTCTAAGAGTACTTTTGTTTTTGCAAGTAGGATTCTCACGAGAATCTGCAGGAAGGCTGCTTCTCGTTGCTAGTTCATTTTTGAGACAGCTCCTCGCGAGAATCAAAATCGAGTGGTTTTGAGAATTGGGGTGTTTGGTACGGCTCCACGAGAATCAATTGAGAAGCTAGGAGTAGAATCTGTACCAAACAGGGCCTTATACTACGTTGTGGTGGCGGTTGTCGTTCCAGGCTAATTAGTCGCTCATTATTGCGTAATAATGAGAGTAATTACTCGAGTAGTAACCTCCTCATGTTGTCCAACGGTTATCAATCAGAGATAGTGGAGTATTATCTGTAGTTATTTCAGATATAACTACGTAATTTGACTGCCCAGATTCTCACCAATAAATGGGCCTTCTAACGAGTGAACCCAGTTAATCGTGAGGAAGTTGTAGCAGGACTGGCCGTAGCAGAACTTACGACCAGGGGGTAGTCGTAGAAAAGCTTACGACTGGGTACTGGTCGTAGAAAGACTTACGACCGGACGTAATCGTAGCAGGGCTTATGATTGCACCATAGTCGTAGGAATACTTACGACTAGGGGGGTGGTCGTAGAAGATCTTACGACCACCTATCTTACTCTTCCCTTATAATATTAAGGGGTATACCATGTGACGTCATATTACATGATTATGAAATAATAAAATGAGGATTATCAGATCCTCGTCATCTAGCCCCCCAGCTTCAAGTGAAAATAGCTTACTTGGTTGAGGGGTCATGGATGATCTTGTGACCACTAGTTGGAAAAACGTTGAAGGAAAAACTCTTCAACATATGTTTCTCTCGACCAGAAATATGCTTGGTTGAGGCAATTTGTTAGAAATCTCACGATTACAAGATAGTCGTAGAAGATCTTACGACTTTGGAGTAATCGTGGCCTTATGATCGGAAGTAAAACTTTTCCGGTCGGCTTTTCTTTTGGTCCGAAGGTCAAGATGGTAATTTCACTTGAGGTGTGAAAAGAGTCTTGGTACTTTCGAACGGGCAGATCAAATGTCCGTCCGCTTGAGCAATTCTGCCGTGTGAAACGTTGGGATTCCACGGCGTTTCGTTCAAGGCGTATGGTTATAAAACGGACCGTGGAGGTAAACTTAGGGTTCTTACCTTTTCCCCCCTACTGTTCATTACTTTCTCATTTCTTCCGCCGCCGGTGATTCTGTGCGCTTGCTTGAGTTTTCCCAAATCCAATTCTTCCGTCTTTGAGAGAGAATGGCTGGGACCGTCTCGAGTGGGCTGAATCGAGATGGATGATGCGAAGATGATCGCTCTAGTCGCCGCAGAAGATACCCGAGGGACTACTCGTGAAGTGGATTGCGAATGAACGGCATTGGCCGTCGGAGAGGAAGGTCAAATTCGCTTTTCAGCGCATCGTGAGTGTGGCCTCCGATCGCTGCTCATCCTTCTCACACTCGTGCTCGAGCGCTTCGTGTGGAATTAGTGAACCTTGGTCCTAATTCCATCACAATGTTGGCGTGTTTGTGTACTTGTGTGAGGCTTACTCGGGATTCCGCGGATCTCGAGCTTTTCCAAGATTACTACTGGGATGGCTCGACAAGCCGGGATTGCCGGTAGCTGTGGTCTGAAGCTTCACGACGGTAAGTCGAAGGAGTACATTCAGATGTTTACCCGATCATCATGGCCGGGGTGGAAGAAGAAGTGGTTTTACTGGGAGGTTACCAAGAAAGACAGCCTCTCATTCGTCGGGAAGGCCGCCGAGAGGTCCTCTTCCTGGGATTCGACCCCCAGTAATCTCGACCGGATAGCCCCCTACATTCAAGCCGTCAAAGACTTGAAGTTGGAAGGGGTTTACCGGTTGTACGTGGTCCGCTCTCCGTCGTCCGATCAACGCCAAAGCACGATCCGTAACTGAACCCGATCGTAGCGGCTATGTCACCACGCCGCCTACAAACGGCCATGCCCCTCGCGCCGCCGCACCGTCCGCCTTCGCCGCGCTCGCACGCGGCCCTTGCGCCACCCGCACGAGCCCTCTAATGCCGACCAGAAGCCAACGGGTCACCGCGCGCATACGGCCGCCGCCCGCCCGAACGTGC
The DNA here is from genome assembly GCA_036346255.1 of Ampelocalamus luodianensis. NCBI lineage: Eukaryota > Viridiplantae > Streptophyta > Magnoliopsida > Poales > Poaceae > Ampelocalamus > Ampelocalamus luodianensis. Next base: position 25,034,137 of record CM070621.1, read on the forward strand.
TCCCAAGATGGGAGCGCCGCCACCGCTGAACGCTGCCCCGCGACGGAGCACCGGCGCGCCGCTCGCCTCAACACGGCGCCACACCGCTGTGCCGCGACGCGATGCGCGTGAGATGTCGCTCGCGCGAACGCCTCGGACCTGGCCGCCCGCCGCACCGCGCCCCACGCGCCCTCGCGCCTCCCGGCATGGAGTCGTCGGGAGGGAGTCGAGGACGATGGGGGCGTTCCGGATCTGCCGGGATCCTGCCTCCGGTGCCGACACCAGCTCTGGCTTGAGCTCCCACGAAAACAAATCTAGAACCTCCAAAAACGGATTTGAGAGAAAAGAAAACTGGAACTTGAAGAGAGAGAGGGAGAGAAAGAGGTGCGGAGGGGAGGCTCGCCGCCGCCGCCGCGTTGGCAGTGACAGCGGCGGAGGGCGTGGTGGAGGTGGGGAGCTTGGAGGTGGAGGGACGTGGTGGGAGGATCACCCAAAAGGGTTAGCCTAGAGCCTACTAAATATAGACCTATATCCCTGTGTAATGTACTTTACAAGATTTTTTCCAAAGTGCTTACAAACAGGGCTACCAACTGCACTCGGACGTGAGACGAGTGGAGTTTTTTAACATCTCACTGAGAAGATCAGGGCAGTAACTGGAGGTTGGAGTGAGAAAAAATTGAGTTGTGCAGCTTAGGAGGTGCTAATAAGATCTGTGGCGCAAGCGATTCCAACCTACTCTCTGAGTTGTTTTAAACTGCCGATCAGTACATGCAAGAACATCACCTCTATTATATCCAGATTTTGGTGGACTAGTAAAGTTGATAAGTGAAGCGTCCACTGGATGAGTTGGACGGAATTTCATAATGCCGACAAGCAATGGCGGCATGGGTTTTCGCGATTTACAAGCTTTCAATCTAGCTCTCCTCGGCAAACAAGGGTGTCGGTTGATTACCAGACCGAAATCTCTATGTGCAAGAGTCCTCAAAGCCCTTCCCTTTGACTCAAAAGGAAAGAATTACCCACATGGCGAGTTTATGACAGCTACAAGAAGGAAGAGGTCCTTAGCAACATGGCGAGCCATTCTTGATGGCAGAGTTGTTTTACAGAGGGGGTTGATCTCTCGAGTCGGGGATGGTACGATTATTATGGTATGGTCGGACAACTGGATAACTACTAATCGTAGTTTGAAGCCTTTGTGTAAACCAGCTACCAATACAGTGCAGGGAGTTCATGAACTCATCCTACAGAGTGGTGCTCAATGGAATGAGAAAAGGGTGCGTGATGAATTCATTGTTCCAGATGCAAAGGAGGTTATGAAGATTCCTTTAGGAAGAACTCACGAGGATTTTGTTGCTTGGGTGTACGAACAAAATGGCCTAAACTCGGTTCGGACAGCGTACCGTATGCTAGTTGGTTTAGGGCAGCGAGCTCCTGTGGGTGTTTAATACAGCCTCATAGTCGATGGGTCCTGCCGCGATGTGGAAGTCGGTTTGGACTTTGAATGTTCCACCAAATGATCGTGTTTTTTTTTGTTGGCGTCTAAGATCATGTACAAAAGGTTTATATCAGTCGTCTATAGTCTCTATCACGTAGAATTTAAGTTGATTCGGATTAAAGAGAATAAAGAGAGAGAGAAATGTATTGTTTACAATCCTGTAGCCGATTGTATCACCACAATTAAGAAGGCTATCTAACTACATTTCTTAGGTCCATTGAAGCATTAAAAAATTATGTGATCTACAAATACAAGTAAAAATAATAATTTATTGTATGAGCTGACTTTAATGCTATTTACAGATAATATAGAGAGTTGCTATAGACAGCAGTTGTATGTACTATTGCATGTACCCTTAGGGCATGTACATGGTTTTTGTCTATAGCAAATCCATGCACTATAGTAAAACCAGCTCATACAATGGGTTGTGATGATACAGCTATAGGATTGTAGACAACACACAATCTTTAATGCTTTTCTTGGTTTTGGTGCTATTGAATTATAGTATTCTCTCTCTTCATTCTCTTTCATCCACGGTCTTATGTGGCAAATGCTATAGACGGCTGACATAAGCCCATTGTACATGCTCTTATTCATGGTTTTTTTACCAGCAAAGCCTGTCCTTTTTCAGCGGCGCATTGAAGTCATGGGAACTTGTGATTTTTGTGGAGCAACGTATGAGACAATCATGCATGCTCTTACTTTGTGCACATAGGCAAGACTTTTTTGGCAGTGCATTCAGTCATTGACCGGTTTGAAACTTCCCAAGCTACAACCGTCCACCTGGGCAAAAGATCTGCTAGATGTCAAGTTTTGTTAACGGAAGGATGGCGCGATCATTTTATGTGGCATGTGGGCGATATGGTCATATGGATCACTTGTAACGGTAGACACCATGGAAAGGGGATGGATCGAGAACAGTTGGACCGAAAAGGTAATTAGAGGAGGGTGAATAGGAGCATAAACTATTTTTCTCTCAAATTAAATTCAATACGAATCTCACTCCAATAGCTATGAAAGCTATGAAGATCAATCAATCAAGTACAGCGGAAGACTTGTATTGAATCCAATCAAAACCCCGAAGCAAAAGCAACAAAAACTCAAGAATCAGCCTAATAAATAAGATGCAATGGTCGACCGTGAACAAGGGCGGTCGACTAGTGAACAAGAAAATCGCATGATGAATAGTAAACAAACCAAAACGAAAACAAAAATTGATGTAACTTTTGATTCGTAACTCCAAACTTTACGAAACTTGGAACACATCTTCCTAAGGATATCAGGAACCTATTCCATACGACGATCGTGAAGATCCTTGCCAAAGTTCCTATCTTTTTCAGTTTGAACGGAGTGTGCTCCAAAACCGAGCAAAAATCGAAATATAATCTAGAGACTTGCTCGTGGGTGATTGATGATCAAGATGACCCTAGATGGGTTCCCACATGTTGCAGCAAGTTAGATCACAGCAAGAAACTAACAAAAAACTCGCGGATCAAAGAAAGACTCAAAATCACCAAATAGAGAGAAAGAAAGCAAATGAACTCATATTTGAGAGAACTTTCTTTGGATTGATTTGATATGGTATTGGTTTACAGTCACTCCATCAATGGAGGACAAAGACTCAATACATGAGCACGAAATCAAATCCAACTCTCTAGAACCCTAACCTCCATTAATCCTCTCCCTAAGCAAACTAGGGTTTCAAACACATGAAAGAGTTGAGGGGGTGCAGCCACCTCTCTCCTCTATTTATAGTAGAGGCTTAGACCTTCTAAAAGAGTTTCTCTAATGGGCTCCCGTTAAGGCCCAACACAAACGGGTCACACACGCACGCATTTTAAAACGCCGTCTTCATCTCCTCTTGACCTAATCCGCTTCTCCACGCATCGTCTTGTGCCGCGGGTTGACAAAAGGTAACCAAGGCGGTATTTGGTAAGATTACCAAAATACCCCTTCTCGGCCCTTCTTCAAAGACCGAGTCAATCTTGCAAGCGATCGCATGCTCCGACACGTGTAGGTTGATCCAATGGCTCTCATCATGTCGGCAAGTCTCTCCCATCCGACTCCCACCAAACCACCATGGCACTTGCACCACCCCGCGCCGCTTGATCCAACCCGTCGCGCGACCGAATCGCCTGCTCGGTCACCTTTGTCCATCTTGCACCATGTTTGAGTCCAATGACTTCACCCGACATCGTCGATCGTTCTGAACCTCAGCTCTCCAAGCCTAGTCCCGATCATCCTCGTCGTTGACCGTCGTTGACCATAAAGCAACCTGCACAACAATAGACAAGCAAATCGAATCCGGGAACAAGTTCTTCACAACTTGACACACGTTAGTCAAAACATGCATCATGCAACACATATGCACTGAAACTCATGAACTTGACCTAACAAGCAAACATCGCCGCCCCACGGGCCGACGAACAAGTTAAAACCGGTCAGACCGCCACCACGGCCGGTCTAACCGCTCTTGCCGGTCTGACCGCCAACAGATGGCCGATCTGACCGCCACCAAGGGACTTAGCCAAAATCCTAACTCTGAAATCCGCAAACTCTCTGAAAATTTCAAACGAATAGAACTTTTGCCTAGAGACTCCAAAAATTATGGGACCAAGAGCAGTAGAACCTCCTCTCTTGCCTACACCCTCTATTTTTGGCCCAGCCTCAAACTCCAAAACTACTTTCATGGCCGGTCTTACCGCTCAGCGGTAGCCGGTCAGATCGCCACACTGGTCGGTCTGACCGCCGCTCTGACCGGTCGGACCGCCAGCAAGTTCACCCGATAAACCACTTGAGGCACGACCGGTCTGACCGCCACCATGGCCGGTCTGACAGCCTGAGGCCTGACAGAACTTGATCTTTGCCGAAAATACGTGTTTCCGCAAACCTTCAACGTCATTGCCAATTGTCACATCATCCTAAGATCATGAGCATATCCCCATGATATCCACAAGAACACAGTAGGCAACAAGATGGGTGAATGAAACTTTTTTTTTATAACCGGCGGGAGGGCTGCCTTTGATTAATAGAGCAGATCAAGAAACAAGTTTTGGAGAGCCGAAATCCTGATAAACAAACTAAAGACACTGATTACATGGGTATTAATTGCTCTAAATATTTCTCCTGTAAGGGTCTAAGCTCTTCCTTCTTTCTTAATCTTAGAGACCAGCTCTATAGACGAGGAGAATCTTCTGTTGAAAATTCTAGCATTGCGTTCTTTCCAAATCTCCCAGATGATTAGGATGACCATCGAGGCCGTTGCCCTCCTCAGCTAGTGGCCAGTGTGGCAAAATGCCCTCCACCATTCCTCGATGCCATGACTGACCAGCCAAGAAGATGGCATAAGCGATGCACTGCCCACCCAGTCTGCTATAGATTGCCATACTCGGCGAGAGTAGCTACACTTCGACAAAAGGTGGATAGCCGATTCTGGTGCTTGTCTGCAGAGGGGGCAAAGGGCCTGGTTTGGCCAGCCCCGCGCTTGCAGTATGTTAGAGGTCCATAGTTTGTTTTGAATTGCTAGCCACACGAACTGTTTGCATTTAGGTGGTGCCACGATTTTCTAGATGAGGCTTTGAAACTCCATAGCAGTTGATCCTAGGAATTGCAAATTGTAACCTGATTTTGCTGAATATTCACCCTTTGAAGATTGTTTCCAGGTGATCTCATCCGAGGCCGATGGATCCAGGGTGACTTGGTGGACACTTTCCCAGAGGCCCTATAAATTGACAGACTAGCCCATCTGAGATCTTACCTTGTAGGTTTATGTCCTGTATCCAGCAATTGTCCTGTAGCGTCGCGGAGACTATTCTATTTTTCGGATGGAAAGGCTGTAGATGTCCAGTGCGATGTCCTGAGGGGAAGTCCCATTGAGCTGAGCTGAAGTTTAGAACTTTGCTTTTTTCCCGTTGCCTAAATTAAAATGATTGAGGTGGCTGTCGCAAATAGGCTTCTGTCGGTCTCATCGCAAGGTATGTACATGCCCACCCAAGGTTTATTTTTGGCTTTCCATTCTTGCCAGAGCCAGCGAAGTCTGAGTGCCCTTGCAAACTTGGAGAGGTTGAGAATCCCCAGACCGCCTAGCTCTTTTGGTCGACATACCTTTTCCCAATTTACTTTGCATTTGCCACCTGTTAACATTTCTGCCCATGCCTAGAGGAACCTCCTCCTTGATCGGTCCAGGGCACGAAGGATGGATTTTGGGGCTTTGAAGGCCATGAGGTAGTAGGTCGGCATCGAGGAGAGCACTGATTTTACCATGATAGAGCGACCAGTAGGGGAGAGTAGCTTGCCCTGCTAGCCCACTAGCCTTCGCCCTGCTATATCCAGCAGCGGCTGGAAATCCACCTTCTTGAGTTTTTTTTGTGATGTAGCGGAAACCCCAGGTATTTGATAGGGAAGTTAGAGCGCTTGGCTGGGAACTCTTCAAGAAGCATGTCGAGGTCGATGTGATCACAACCAATAGGCACCACTGTGCTTTTGTGGACATTGGTCTCAAGGCCCGAGGCGTTCCCAAAGAGCTGCAAAATGTTGGCTATCGATTGCACATCTCTTGCGGTAGGACAGATGAATACAACCACATCGTCTGCGTATAGCGATGTTTTGAGCGTGTGTAGACGGCCGCAGTGGGGTTCCAAATGACCCATCTCTATTGCTCTTTCAAACTGCTTTTGAGGAGGGCCGATTGCCAGGATCAAAAGGAAAGGGAACAGTGGGTATCCTTGCCGCAAACCCCTACCGTGGTTGATGTTGCCTTCGGGGATGCCATTGAGGAGGACTCTTCAGAAGGCCATCGACCACAAGGCTGCAATCCAATGTCTCCATCTGGAGGGGAAAACCCTTCTTTGGAGGAGATTCAAGAGGTAGTCCCAGCGTACCGAGTCGAATGCCTTCGCTATGTCTAACTTAAGAAATAGCATTGGTGTTTTGGATTTGTGTAGCTTCATTGTAAGGTTTTTGACGTACAAGAAGTTGTCCTGGATGCTTCTTTTTTTTACAAAAGCGCTTTGATTTATGGATACCAGCCTTTGGAGTGCAGGACTAGCCGTAATGCCAATGTCTTGGCAATCCATTTCCCTACCCTGTGGATGAGGCTGATGGGTCTGTAGTCTGCCGCACTTTCGCCCTATCTTTGTTCGGAAGCATAGCGATGTTTGCTGTGTTCAGTAGGTGGAGGCACGTCGTTCTAAGGCTATAGAAGCTTTGGAAACCGCCATGATGTCCGCCTTGATGATAGGTCAGCAAGTTTTGAAGAACATGAACGTAAAACCATCAAGGTCTGGTGCCTTGTCGATTGGGATCTATGCTAACACGGAAGCGACCTCCTGCTCCAAAAAGGGTCCATCGAAGCAGTCTAGGTTTTGTGGGGTGAAGCCCAACTCGTCCCACTGTAGGTCATAGCTTCTTCTGATTGGTGTGGACAAGACATCCTGAAAGTGCAGGTGTAAGGATTCCTGTTTCTCATCATGCGTGTGTGCCCATCCCTGCCCAACGCGCAGCCTCTGAATATGGTTTTTTCACCTCCTTGAATTTGCTTTTAGGTGGAAGAACATTGTGTTTGCGTCGACTTCTTTTAAGTTTGTGATGCGTGAATTTTGTCTTCTCCTGGAGCGTTCTATCACTACCAGCCCCATCACTCTTTTCTTGAGTCCCGCTCTTAGACCCCTTTCTGGTGGTGATAGTGTTATGCTTTCCTAGGCTATATAAAGCCATAGAATTACTTCCAAAGCCATAAGTAGTTGTAGCTTTGCCTGTGAGAAGAGCTTCCTGCTCCAAGCCCTTAACTTCGCCGCTGTCTTTCCCAATCTGTGGTTAAGCCTGTGGCATGGCTCCGTATGGTGGTTGTTTGATGTCCACACTTGTTGGACAATTTCCTTGAAGGCAGGCACCTTGACCCAAAAATTCTCAAAGCGAAAGGTAGCTGGCCACCTCGGGCCAGTACCATTCAAAAGGAGAAGAGGGTAGTGGTCTGAAAGTGAGGTAGGCGGAGCGTGCAGAATGTGGTTTTCGAAGTGGACATCCTAAGCCTGATTGCAGAAGACCCTATCTAGCTTAACGAGCATCGGGTTCTCCCTTTCGTTGCTCCACGTGTACTTTCTATTTTGCAGGTGTATCTCTTTGAGCTCACAGATATCTAGGGTGGTCTTAAACTGACCCATCCTTGCTCGATTTATGTTGCACTTGTTCTTATCACTCGCCTTGTAGATCAGGTTGAAATCGTCAAGTACTAGCCATCTGGTGGCGGTGCCGGTTGAAGGGACTTGAGTTCTTGCAAGAACGCTCGCTTATCGCTATCTCGGGATGGGCCGTAGACCACTGTGAGGAGGAATACTATGCCGCAATCCCTGATTTGTGCTGTCGCTGACAGACTGTGTTCTTCTAGCTGAATGGCGTCAACCACAATGTGGTCATCATTTCACGGAAGTAGGATGTCGTCACGTGTGCCAGAGGCTGGCCTCTCCGCGAATTTTGCAACCTGTGTCCTCCTAGATAGTATGCTAGCGCTTGGTCCACCACTTGAAGCTTCGTTTCTTGCAAACAGGCAAGGTGGTAGGTGGTGGATGAAAGAGTCTCATGGACCGTCATTTGCCTAGCCAGCGTGTTGACACCGCGCACATTCCAGTAGATGATGTTGAGGTTTGGGCCTATCATGGTTGTATGGCACCAAACTTTTTGCTTCCTCTCGGTCCCTGTGTTCTAACTGTTGGGAACCTCGCCGACAATCATGAAGGAAAGGGAAAGAGGCCGGTGGTGGTGGCGGCGGTGAGTCCCAAGCGTGGGGGCATTCCTATCCAATCCAACTAGTGTTGGTGAAGCGAAGTCGAACCGAAGAAGGGGTTGGAATGGCGCTTTGCAGCCGATCGAGGTGTCGGGTAAACTGACGAAGGCCCGAAGAGCGGGACCGAGAATTAGTATGATAGAAGCACTTGCAGCAAACATTGCACACTTTTTTACTGGTACCAATGTTCTTACTAGAATGCCAGCTAGGCAACCTAGGATGAAAACACAAATAAACGTAGATGATAGTTGAGCAAAAGAGGTATGGTCTGTGTTTGATCATGGCAGTGGTGGTGGCCGTCGTCGAGGTCTGTCGCCGGCTCTCCTAGGACACCACAAGGCCGGCCCCAGGGACGCCTGCGCTGTCGTAGGCCCAAGATGGAGCGTCATGTAGGCCTTCCCCTCCCGGCATGACAAGGCCTCCATGATCAGCAAGGGTGTCATCCACTTGTGTTGTAAGGTGACAGTCTAGCTTGAATAGACTGGGAAGAGACGCTATGGCCTGCTGGTTCAGTGGGCCGTCGAAGGCCTTCAAGTACTCTACCAGGGTGTCTCCTTTGAGGCTTGCTCCTTCTGGCTGTGTCCCCATCTTGTGGGCTAGTGTCTTCTATGCCCTTTGAAGCATGGTCCCAGTACGCCTTTTTTTAGCTAAGCGCACACTGCGTCGAATGGCCGTGAGGTCGAACCTCCTCGATGGTCACATGGGCTTGACCAAATCTGACGCTAGGGTGGTGAGGAGTGTCTCCTCCGGTATGCTGAAGAGTTGATCCCCACTTGATGCACGCTACCTTGCTTGCTTGATTGTTTGAGCCCTGCACCCACGGGGCCACCAATTGTGCCCTGCATGGGGTGCAGAGCTGTGGCTAGCCCAGCCTGACCCCTATCTTGGCCCCAAAGGGGCCTGTCTGCTGACCCATTGCATTCCTTGTCGTGCTCCTCCCCATCTGAGCAGCTATCGATGGCGGGCACCATACTGGTCTGCACTTGCGAGAAGGGTGTGGGGGTTCGCACTGCACTTGCTTGGGGGTGTTGACGGCCAGCCTGCCCGACATAGTCGCGGGGATCAGAGCTTCGATAGTCTGGGAGGTTGCCTCGACCCCAGGAAACCCATGCGTCGGCGTGGCGAGTAGGGGGATCCGACCGAGCCTTACGGGGCCAGGCTGAGCCTGGTGGCCTATGCACTTGGTGCCTTGATGTAAGCTTCCGCCTTGCAAAGCCAGTCATCCCTCTCCTCATGCCGCTAGTTCAGACTTGAAGGGGCTGGGCTGCCAAGTACTTGATGGAGTGTCTCCCTTAGCTACTTAGCGTAGGAAGAGTTTCAAGTTCACCATCTGTGTAATCTTTTAACACCCAGAACATCTCCACTGGAGCAGTGGTCATCTCCACTCAACGGCTGGTTTAAAGTCAATATTGATGCTGCGTTCAACGGTACGCTCTTACATGGTGCTAGTTGAGTCATCATCAGGGATAATACATGGAGTTTTGTGGTGTCCAGCTCGAGGTGGTACGAGCACCTACCGAATGCCCTAACAGTGGAAGCCATGGCATGTCGCGATGGCATAATTTTGGTAAGGAACAAGAGATTAAGTCATGTGATCGTGGAGACAGATTCACAGATTTTGGCCAAGAATTGGGAAGAACGAAACTCCTAGCTCTCTGTGATCTCTGCAATCCTACATGATATCAATTAAGCTTCAGAAGTGCTCTCTGAGTTCAAGTTACAAGTAGTAGTAGAAGATCAAAAAATGCCATTGCCCACGTGTGCGCCCGGTAGGTGTCGTCGAGCAATCAAGGAATTGCATGGGTAAATGGGGTTCCATTTTTCCTCTGTTCTCATGTTTTTACATAATTGTTGTTAGAGTATATTGATATATCTCTATATTTGGTAGTTTAGAATTTGTAATCTCTGTCTGCCTTATCTCTATGAGAGGCTTCTTGCCTTCCAAACCTTGTACTCTATATAAACCACTCTAGAGTCTCAATACAATCATCCATTACAGTATATTCATCTTCCTACATAGCATCAGAGCGGTGCTGCTTCTGAGCCGCCGCCTCCATAGCTTCCGCTGCACCGCCCCTAGGAGATGGTCTCGTCTCCATGATCTCTCCTGGGGGCTGCGCAACCCGTAGTTTAAGTCGTGTCGCCGATCATATGATCGGCTACCAATTAGAGTTTTCTTCGGTCATCTTCAGATCGGAATTTCTCTTTTTTTTTCCCGATCATAGATCGGTTTGCATCGCCTTGCCGACCCGTCGACATTCCTCGACTCCGGACTTCACCGCCTCGGCTTCGACCTCTCCGATGCCTCCTCTCCTCCGATGACGTCGTGACGCGGCGCGCTCGTCGACACGGCCCTCCCTCCACGGCCTTCCGAGCGCCCTGCCTACCGTCGTCATCACGCCGGATCATCATCGCCGGCCCGTCGTCCGCGAGTACGAGCCGTCGCACTTATGGTCATGCCATCGACATCTCCTCCACGGCTACGTCTATGGTCACCTCGCTCTCGGCTACCTCGGCAACAAAGGGCTATCATTATCTTGAGCAAACTCGTTGGTTCCCTCTACAGTCATCGCGTCCGCGACGCCACAGTAGTCCCCGACGCTCCCGCTACGATTGCGGGGGGATGTCAGTCCGATGGTTCCTCACCTTCGGCTTCCTCTCCAGTTTGATCATCCGCGACGCTCCTGCTGTCCGCAACGCTACCGCTATGACTGCGGGGGATGTTATAGTATATTGACATATCTCTATATTTGGTAGTTTATGATTTGTAATCACTGCCTGCCTTATCTCTATGAGAGGCTTCTTACCCTCCAAGCCTTGTACTCTATATAAACCACTTTCGAGTCTCAATACAATCATCCATTACAGTATATTCATCTTTCTACAATTGTAACCCTGTGTTAAATGAATAATAAAATTAACATGTGCGTTAAAAAAAAGCTTGAAATAGCTGCACTTTGCAACTCCTCCCGTATTTTTAGCATTTTTTGTGCCCAAAATGACTTGTGAAATGTCCTTTTTGCCCCCATCCCAAACTGGCTTGGCCTGATCAAATACTCACCAGCCCAACCTAGCTTGGCCTCCGCCTCCTCATCGCCCTCGCCCTCCTCATCGTGCCCCCCTCCCCGTCGCCGACCCCGTCACCGTCGTTGCCGCGACCCAGGCAACCTCACCGTCATCATCCCTTCCGAAAACCCAGCTCCTCTAGCAGTGGGGGAGAGGGCGGCCGGTAGGATGCGTGGAGCAACGATGCCACCTCCACGTTGATTAATGCCTAGGAATCAATTGCGACCTCCTTCAGATGTTTGAGATGCCTTATTTCGATGCCACAGAGACCAACTAGATCTCGTAAGAGTAGTTGAAGTGAGACAAGATTAGGCAGAGCTCATTGCTCGATTGTTGGTAGAGTAGCTGATCAGGGCTGATAGAAGATCCCGTGTTAGAGTAGCTGATGAAAGGCCCAACTCAGTAAGACCTTTAAGCAAGGTAGCAAACAGAGGCAATCAGAGTAGTTTGCCATGTAGCTTTAGCGACCGAAGATCATATTTGGAACCTTCAGAACTTTGCTCCCGTACATAAGCAGAGGGAGATGGAGGACTGGACTATTGGAGGAAGCAGATGTGGGCGTCGAGGTCGTTCTAGCCTTCCACGTGAAGGGGATGGTGGGGACGGGGGAGTAGGAGGCAAGGCGGTCGAAGGACTCCTCGAGGCTTTGCTTCTTGGTGTGCAGGGCGGCGATGGCCACCTCTAGCTGTGCCATCGTCATCGCACCAGGTATTGGGGTTTCGAAGTTGGAACGCTTGGATGCTGCACGCGAGATGGAGGACCAAAGTTTGCAATTCTTCCTCGAATGTAGAATGAAACTAGGGTGTTCGTTCGGTATTTTTGGTAAATACGGTTCGATAAATATGATATATACAATAAATACGGTATTTTTAATATATGATTCAATTTCGGTAAATCCCAATTTATTTCGGTATAGTATCGGTAAATACCATATTTACCAAAGTTGCCACGAATTGCGAACGAGTAGCCACGTTACGGCAAGCCGGTAAGAAGCAAGTGTCCATCCGACTGCCCGGCGGCCAGCCCCCAGCGATGGCGACAACAGTACAAGACCTACCAATGTACCACTAGTGTAACACCCTGATTTCTTGAGCTCTTTGAAAATTTTCAAAATAAAAATAATCATTTGGTTTTGTTGAATTTCTAAAGCTTGACTTGAGATTTTGGAAATTAAAAAATAATTTGAATAACTAAATTAAACTTCAACTAATTCAAAATTTAGTTTATTTTGAGTTTGCTGGAGTTCTTTGGTGTTTTAAATCCCCCCTCACTCTGCTCGTTCCGTTCCCCCAACCCATCTCTTTTTCTCTCCCCACGCGTCGACTAGTCTTTCGACCACCCTCTCGGTTGGAACACCCTTCCAATTTCGACCACCCTTTCAGTTGGACCACCCCTTCGGTCTTGACCACCCGCTCGGCCGACCACTGCTCGGTTTGATGTGTCCACTGTCACCAGATCACCCGTTTTTACGAGTTTTGAAAATTTTCAAAATAAAAATAACCATTTGGTTTTGTTGAAGTTCTAAAGCTTAACTTAGGATTTTGGAAATTAAAAAAAATGATTAAATCTAACTTCAACTAATTGAAAATTTGGTTTGGAGTTTGCTGGAGTTCTCTGGCGTTTTAAATCCCCTTTCTCTGTTCATTATGTTCTCCTCTCAGCCCAGCCCTCTCCTCAGGACGTCCTCACGACCTCCCCCTTGGTCACGACCACCCTCTCGGTCATGACCTCCCTCTTGGTCACGACCACCCTCCTGGTTTCGATCGGCCCCGCCTGTCAGCCCCCTGCTCACCTTTTTCTTCCTCTTGTTGCATCACAGCTGATGCGAAAGTCTTCGTGTGTTAAATGTAGTTGTGTCGTATTAAATGTTGTCACTTCTGCTGTGACCGTTCCCTCTTTGGTCTCCTACCCTACCTGCCCCAATCCCTTCCCTCACCTGCTCCCATCCCGTCGCTCTGCGCCGGCCAGCGTTCCGCTCGTACGCCCTACCGCGTCGCCGCAAATCCCGCCGCTCCATCCTGTCGCCCCGCCCCCCTCCTTTCGCTATAAATAGCGTACCAGAGAGCCCTTTTCACTCCTTTTGTTTTCCCTCAACTTTCCCTTCTCTCTCACCGTCGTTCCACAACATTTCGTCGTTGAACCTTGTCACCCAAAGCTCGATTCTTCCTCGTGTTTGGCACCGACATTCGCCGCTCGCCGTCCTTCCCCAGCCTCCTCCTCTGGCATCTCTCTCCGTCCTAGTGAGTTTCTCTGTGCCTTGTTACCTTTCTTGTATTCTTCCTACGACCACGTTGAATAGTCGTATTCTTCTTTGGACCTGGTAGTCGAAGCCTTCTTTCGACTTCCTTCTGACCCATCGAACCTCTTTCAACTAGATCATTCGACCTCCTTCCGACATGTTCAACCTCTTTCGACCAGGTCATTCGACTTCCTTCTGGCTCGTCGAATCTCCTTCCGATCTTGTAATTCTCAAACTTCCGAGAGCCCGACCTCCTTCGCTCGAGCTCCGATTCGAGCGACTCAAATTTCTAAATCCATCTTAATTCAAGATCTAGCTTTCTGCTCTAAAGTTGTTTGAGTTAGTTTTCATTTGGACCTTATTTGGGCTTTATTTGAACTTACTTTGTTCTCACGTGTATATTTTGACGACTCTGAGGAACCCAAGTACTCCGAAGAAGTAGATTCTCGAGCATTCGAGCAAGGTAAGTTATACTTTTGATCATGTTGAATCCTAGTACTTTAAATTATCTAAGTTCCGTTTTAAACTAGTACTACATGCGTATTTAAATTCAAGTAATTTAAATCCCTATTTTAACTTTATAGTTATTCCTAACTCATTTGTACACCCGAACTTGAACGTTGTTTGGACCACCCTTGATATCCTAGTAAAAGCTAGTTGGTACATTAGTATGAACTAGAACATATTGTAAAACTCTATGCTTAGTTGAAGCTTAGCTCAAAAATCATTAATTTGGGGAAGTTGGCCAAAAGTTCAACTATGATTTGAAATGTTGCTATGGTATGGCCTATACCATGGAGATTTGTGAAATGTTTTAATGTGGTAAATAAAATGAAAACTGGTTTGGACTTGGACGAAATGGATGTTTGGATGGGTGTATGTTCACGCATGGGATCGATTCATTTCTATGGTCGAGGCCCAGGGTTCTTTTGGTAGTCGTCCAAGTCAGTTAGGGACCAGTCTTCGAGCGTTCCTTTGCTACGCCACATCGTACTACCACATGTCCTGAATGGGCAGGACCTGGCTAACTAAATTGCAATGTTTCACCATAGTCGTTCCATCCGGTTGTGTGAGTGTTTGTACGACCTACTTTTATGTATTCCCATCTAGCGCAAGAGGGGCCTGAACCCTGCGGGTTTCTATCCAAAGAGGATGAAACCTTAGAGAGGGGGGACTGCGGTGGAATGACGCTTTGTAAAAGCTTTGTCACAAGCTCTAGACTGCTCACCTAAGGTAGTGAGCAGGGTATCGACGGATGCCAAACAAATTAGAGAGGTCGTGTCGTGTGGGTAAAGCTGTACAACCTCTGCAGAGTGTTAAAACTATTCAAATTGCCATGTCCACGATCATAGACATGCTGGCAAAGCCATTCCAAGTTAGATCTTTAGTTTTTGTTTTTAAAAGACTTTATTAAATGGTTTTGGATCTCTATCCAAATGGGAATTGGGCGGGTAGCCTTGTGATAGGAGGGTATTCTTCACCACTTGTTTATGAATATTATCTTACTATAAAACTTGAGATTTAGAAGAAAAAAATTAGTTTAGAATAAACTACTTTTGAAACTTAGTATGAATATTTAATTGGAAAATGTTGCTTTACGTAAATTGAGCCTTATATGCCTCATCTTTGTTAATTCCTTGCATGGATTATAATCTGTTACTTACGGGTGTGACTTGCGAGCACGGTTGTTTGTGCTCACTCTTGCTTAATTCAAATTTTGAGCAAGAGAGGAATGCTATGAGGAGAATGAGACCTTAGACGACTAGATACGCCTCCGGATGATTGCTTGTGGATAATCGTGTGGTCTACCTTACTTCTTTTGCTTCCGCTGTAATTTGCTCTTGGTTGTGCACCCCTTTTGTAACAACTCTAATAATTTCAATGAATGCGTGGTATGGTTGTGTTATCTAGTCTTGTTGACTGTGTACACTAGCTACTGATCATGAGACTAGTGTGGAATACACGGAGGACCCAGGATCCTTCGCTCCCAGGCCCGACAAAGCCTCTTCCTCGCCTAGTCACAGTCATGGGGGTCGCAAAAGTCCCTGCGCATTAAATGCCGCTAGCGCATTAAATGCCGCTAGCGCATTAAATGCCATCACCTCCACTGCAAAGTCGTCGCCTCCGGCGCGATTCTCTCCCTCGTCTTCCTCAGCAACAAGCGCATTTAATTGCCCGTCATTCGCCGCACCAACCCCCTCTGTTCTTTCTCCTCCCCCACCTGCTCCCGTCTCGTCCTCGCCCAGGCACCCGTGCCGTTAAGCTTCCTCCCCCTCAGCTGCTATAAATAGGAGCCCCGGAGCCTCTCGCCTTCCTCTTCCTTTTCTCCTTTTCTCCCTCTCTCTCTGTCTCGCCTTCGTTTGTCAGGATTTTGAGCTCCAAGTACTCCACCAAAGCTCGCACCGCCAGGGAGTGCACCGCCGTTTAGGGTCCTCCGTCGCCGACACCTCCACCCCGGCATCGCCTCACCGAGCTCTTCACAGTGCACACCTCCTCGCCACTGAAGAGTTCACCGGAGCGCCCGTGCCACCCTTGACCCCGTTCGGCCCTGGTGAGTCTCATGTGCTCTGTTCCCCCTCTTATTCTTTGGACCTCCCTCTTAGTTTAGACTATCCTTCCTACGACCACGTTATGTAGTCGTATCCTTTCTACAACCACGTTGTGTAGTTGTATCCTTCCTACGATCATGTTGTGTACTTGTATCTTTCCTACGACCACATTGAGTAGTCGTATCCTTCTTTGGACCTGTTAGTTGAAACCCTCTTTCGACCAGGTAGTCCTTCCGACCAAGTGTTTTCAAAACTCCCAAGAGCTCGTTCGAGCTCCGACTTGAGTGGTTCAAACTTCTATCTTTTTCTAAAGTTTGTGCGCCCTTTTTGCAGGTTCTAGTTTTGTAATTTCCGGAGTTCATTTGGATTTTATTTGGACTTTATTTGATTGGATGCGTTCTCACGTGTAGATTTCGACGACTCCGGGGAACCCGAGTACTTGGAAGAAGTATATCCTCAGGCTTTTGAGCAAGGCAAGTTACACCCTTGACCATATTGAATCCCAATATTTCAAATTAGTTAGATTCTATTTTAAATTATTATTACATGCATACTTGAATTCAAGTAATTTAAATCTGTTTTAACTTTATAGTTATTCCTATTTCCATGGCACATCCAATTTGGATATTGAGTTAACCACACTTGACACCTTAGTTAAAAGCTAGTTGGTACATTAGTATGAACTAGACCTTGTTGCAAAAACTCTATGCTTAGTCGAGGCTTAGCTCAAAAATATTACTTTGGGGATTTAAGCCACAAATTCAACTATGATTTAAAATGATGCTATGGTATTGTCCTTACCATATAAGTTTATAAAATGTTTTGACTTGTTAAGTAAAATAAAATTGGTTTGAACTTGAGCGAAATAGATGTTTGGATGGGTGCATGTTCATGCACAGGATCGACT
Source organism: Ampelocalamus luodianensis (assembly GCA_036346255.1). NCBI lineage: Eukaryota > Viridiplantae > Streptophyta > Magnoliopsida > Poales > Poaceae > Ampelocalamus > Ampelocalamus luodianensis. The sequence goes on from CM070621.1 coordinate 25,051,153, forward strand.
CATTTCTATGATCGAGGTCCAGGGTTCGTTTGGAAGTTGTCCAAGTCAATTAAGGACCGGTCTTCGAGTGTATTTTGCTACGCCCTAGCGTACTACCACATGTCCTGAGTGGGCAGGATCTGACTAACTAATTTGCAACGTTCCATCGTGGTCGTGCTATCCAATTGTGTGGGTGTCTTTTATGGCCTACTTTTATGTATTCCCACTTGGCGCAAGAGGGGGCATGAACCCTGCGGGTGAAACCTTAGCGAGGCGGGACTACGGTGGGATGACGCATTGTAACGGCTTTGTTACGTGCTCTAGACTGCTCACCTAAGGTAGTGAGCAGTGGTATCGATGAATGCCAAACAAACTAGAGAGGTTGTGTCATGTGGGTAAAGTTTGACACCTCTGCAGAGTGTAAAACTATTCGAATAGCCGTATCCCCAGTCATGGACATGCTAGCAAAGCCACTCCAAGTTAGATCTTTGGTTTTGTTTTCAAAAGACTTTATTAAATGGTTTTGGATCTCTATCCAAATGGGAATTGGGCGGGTAGCCTTGTGATAGGAGGGTATCCTTTACCACTTGTTGATGAATGTTATCTGACTATAAAACTTGAGATTTAGAAAATAATTTTTAGTTATATAATAATTTGTTTTACAAACTTAGTATGAATATTTAAATGTAAAATGTTGCTTTATGCAAATTGAGCCATATATGCCTCCCCTTTGTTAATTCCTTGCAAGCATTATAATCTGTTACTTACGGGCATGGTTGTCACAGCGTCGCCAAATCGTCGCCAAGTCGTCGCCAAGGCGTCCAGGCGACACAGGGGGGACGCCGCAGAGGAACGCCTCGCCTTGGTCATCTCGGCGGGCGCCCAGGCCACCGAGGCGTCCGCGGCGTCGTCGAAGCGTCCGAGGCGTCGATCTGGGCGGCCGCCTTGTCGAGTCCGAAGTGAGGGTCTGGGGGATAGATAAGGCTCGAAGCCGAAGACTCGAAGATTACCTGGCGCCGACTGGGAAGCGAGGCCGAAGTCCCGAAGCCAAGCGCCGAACGCCCCGAACCCTAGCCGCCGGCTAGCCGTCGCCGCCCATCAGCTCCCTCCACGCCGGTCAGGTACGCCTACGCCCTCTCCTATCCTCCCCTCCCGTCCCTCTGCTCCTCTTCCTCCACTCCCGCCGCTAGGGGTGTAAATGGTCGAATTCGAATCGGATATTGGTCAAACCATATTCGTTTTCATATAACTTTAGTCGGATTCGAATGTTAATCGGATGTACACCAAATTCGAATTCGAATCGAATGTGCACCGAATACGAATTCGAATCGTATTTTGGACTCAATTCGATCGAATTCGAATGCCTTTCATGTTTTAGAACAAATTGAAAGGATTTTTACGAGCATTGCAATTGTATCATGAGAGCTAATAAAGCGTATCACTATATTACTATAACTATTAGAGGCAATGTTTCATGAGAGCAACATTATAGTACCACCACTAATCCAACCGTGTGGTGATTAATTGATGACATAACAAGAGGGCATAATATATGTTAGTTCCTACATGCAGCCATCCAGGTTCCAAAATAACAACACACACGCACAGCGCCTCCACTAGTCTGTCTTTGCGCTATTGGGCGCACTGAGCGCACCGGTGGCCCCAAAGCGGCGGCGCACATCTCTCGCTAGGCCACACCGAGCCATAAGAGGCGCGATCCACGGAGACATGGCACGGCCTTGCCGGCAATTGGCCATTTTGGGAGTACCGACGAGTGTTATTAAGTCGAAATCATTCGGATATTCGACTTGGTCGAATTTGACAGTGTGCCCTACCATATTCGGTCGATTAAGTATTCGGATGCGAAATCCATACCGTATTCGAATTCGATTGAGTATTGAATGCTGAAATTCATACCATATAAGGATTTTATCTGATTCGGATGTCGGATATTTCGGATTATCTATTACCAACTTGCACCCCTACCCGCCCCCTCCCCCCTCTCGCCACGCCGCCTCCCTCCCTTCCGCGTTGCCTCCCTCCCGCCGCGCCACGTCCTCTCGAGCTCCCGCGCCGTCTCCCTCCCTTCCGGGCTCCAGCCGCGTCGCCTCCCTCCCTCGCGCGCTGCCTCCCTCCCGCCGCACAGCCTCCTCTCGAGCTCCCGCGTCCCTCCCTCCCGCCGCGCCACCTCCTCTCGAGCTCCCGCGCCACCTCCCTCCCTCCCGCCCGCGTGCTCCCGCAGTCCCGCGCCACCTCCCTCCCTTCCGCACCGCCTCCCTCTCCCTCCCTCTGCTTTCCCCTCCGCCGAGCCGCTCTGTTCCCCCGAGGCCCCGATGCTTCTCCTCCCCTCTGCTGCAGCGCTGCTTAAGTGCTTATGTGAAGTGTATTTGAATGTGAGTATGTGACTAACTGTGAACTGTGAACTGTGAAAATTGTGTGAAGTGAACTGTGATTCTGTGAAGTGTGATTTGTGAACTGTAAAAATTGAAAATTGAAATTGTGATTTGTGAATGTATGATTCTGTGAACTACTGAACTGTGAACTGTGAAATGTAAGTACTCAGTAAGATATGTGTGACTGTGAACTGTGAAAATTGAAATTGTGATTTGAGAATGGTGAATGTATGATTCCGTGCTAGGCGCTAGTACTACGCTCTTTGAATGAAGTCCAAGTTGCTCACGATTCTTGAAGATTTAAGAATGTGTGATTGTGTATTTGTGTCTTTGGATTAGTGTTGCTAACTTAATTCTTGTCTTGATATCGTGGCGATTGAGTAATTTGATGGAAAATCGAGAGAGAGCAAGCGGTGACAATCTTTGAGGCGGTCGAGCGTGAGAATGAGCGATATGATCAAGTAAAGATCCTAAGCGAAGGGCAAAGTCTAAAGATCACAGGTGGCGATCTGATTTTAGCGATTTGGGCAACAAAGATAAGGTCAATGCAAGCTTGGTGGAGTGATTGTTTCTTCGGAATCAAAGGCTTAAACAACATCTTGCCGGGGGCTTTGGAGATGTAGAGAAATGCTCGAAGACAACCACAACCATCATGAGAGAAATGCAAGACTACCTTAGGAAGGGGGCGAGGAACAAGCCAATTAATTATGATGATGATGATGATGTACAAGTACAAGAGGCACAAGAGGAAGCACAAGAGATCGAGGAAGTCGACCAACCACAAGGAGAAGCAACACATTCATCAAAAGGCTCTTGGCCCTCTCTTCGGGCATCCACCACAGTACCAAAGCCAACTCCAAGTTCTGGGACAGCTATAAAAAGGAAGCTAGCAGCTGCAGCTCTTCAATCCAAGAATGCCAAGAAGCCTTCTCCGGCGCCTCCGAAGGGAACTAAATCTGTTATTAGTATGCTTCGGAAGCTTCCCCATGAGGTGGTTGAGGAAAGACATGCAAGGGGGAAGAGGCAAACATGCATGGAGCAGTTCAACTCTAAGGTCACTAAGGAAGATAGAGAGAAATGCAATGAATACATATCAGATTTTTTCTACTCGAATAGTATACCCTTCAATGTCGCCAAGTCAAGGTCCTTTGAGGTAATGGTTGAGGCCATTGGGCAAATTGGACCCGACCATATTGGTCCAAGTTATCACGAGTTGAGGAAACCAGGGTTGCAAAAGGCAAAGAAGAAGATAGAGGTTCTGAGGAAGACACATGAGTTAGCTTGGAAGGAGTATGGCTGCACTATCATGTCAGATGGGTGGACTGATAAAAGAGGACGGCATTTGATTAATTTCCTTGCGAACAACCCAGAGGGGACTTTCTTCCTAGAGTCTGTTGATGCATCAAGTCAGGTGGCCGATGCAAACATGCTAGCTGACTTACTACAGAAGAGAATTGAGGATGTTGGCATTCAAAATGTTGTTCAAGTGATTAGTGGCAATGGTGCTAACTTCAAGGCGTGAGCGGACTTCTAATGGCAGAATCCCTACCCTATTTTGGACCCCATGTGCTGCCCATTGCATAGACCTCATGTTGGAGGAAATTGGTAAGATACAGAGTTCAATAGTTGCATTACCAAAGCCAAGCGTGTCACCACTTTTATCTATAGGCATGGAAGCTTCTTGATGCAATGAGAGATAAGACAGAGGCTATGATCTTGTGAGGCCGTGCCCACTCGATTTGCCACATCTTTCCTAACCTTGCGAGTTTATTCAAGCATAGGGCTGCATTGAGAAATCTCTTTGTGCATGATGATTGGAATAGGTGCAAATTAGCCAAATCACAAGTGGGGAAGAATGTAGCTGAAATTGTGCTCTCTACTAATTTTGGAACGTTGTGCAATGCTCCAAAGAGCAACACAACCACTAGTTCTTGTGTTGAGGATCGTTGATGGTGATGAGAACCAGATACGAGAGGTTTTGGTAGCTATGGATGTTGCCAAGGAGAAAATAAAGGAAGCCTTGCAGGGCAAGGCTCTCCTTGACCGTGTGATTGGCATTATTGAGAGGCGGTGGACAGACCAAATGGAAGTGAAACTATATGGGGCAGCATTGTACTTGAATCCAAATAAATTTTATGCATTCAAAGAGAAAGATAGTGCCCGAAAGCTAAGAGACAATTTCAATGATGTTCTTTCCAAGATGGTTGGTCAAGACGACGAGGAACTTGCCACAAAGATATCTACCCAAGCTAATCATTATGAGAAAAAGCGAGCTTGCTTTGGAAAGGAACTAGCAATATCAAGTCAAGGAAAAATGAGCCCACGTAAGTACTCAATTTTGATTTCAATTTGGCATATTCAATTTTATTGTTTCATGAAATATGCCTTTTGTATTATTGTAGTTGATTGGTGGGATGCATATGGTGGCGACGCATCAGACCTTCAACAATTTGCAAAGCGTCTTCTTGGTCTTTGTGCTTCGTCTTCCGGGTGTGAGCGCAATTGGAGCACCTTTGAATTTGTAAGTAGTTACTAACTAGTAGTCTAGTACTAAGTAATGTATAATAATAATTGTCTAATTGAATTTGTTTAATGTTCTCTTGAATCTTGACTCTTGAGTTTTTTTGTTTGTTATTATTCCTTTTAGATATATTCAAAGAGAAGGAATCGGCTGGAGCATCAAAGGTTGAATGATTTGGTTTATATCAAATACAACCAAAAGATTGCTGAAAGATTTCAAAAGATGCGTATATAGGGGAACAACTTTAACCCATTGATCTTTGATGAGTATGAGTGGAACACCGACTGGATTGATGCGGGTGCTGAAGATGTCCATGAGACAGAGCCGGAAACTTTGGATTGGGCACTTATTGATGAGGTTGTGGGTGCATCAAGTGCGCTCCGTGGTCGCAATCTACCTAGGCAAGCCCATGCCATAGGTGGTCCAATTGGTTATACACGGCGGCGTCGTGGGGATGCTGCAGGTTCAAGCTCAAGGCCGGTTGAAGAGGAAGGAGGTAGGAGAGGGGACGAACTTGATGCACATTTGGAGATGGATGATGGAGAGATTGAGGATGACTACGACGAATCTCCTCCAACTCCAACTCATGACAATGCACAAAGTGGTGTTGCAGGCTATGGAGAAGATGATGCCATTTCAGATTATGATTGTTGATTCCTTGATGGATAGTTGTAGTTGTTTTGTAACTTTGATTGTCTTTGACTCTTTATCTTTAACTTTGTGATGCACTATGAAGTAGTACTACTATGTGATGGTCTATCTTGGCAATGTTTATTTCATTTCATTTCATCATGTCGACTCAAAAGCTTCTTTCATTTCATCATTTCAAGTTTACAAAAATGAAATTACAATAGTCAATGCTCAATTGCTCAGTATTTGGTAACCATTTTACAACTTTACATGCTAATATTTGCTATCTTTCTCAATGACAGGAACATATGGCTTCAATGGCTTTGATATTGTATTGTTCTGAAGCTGCTCAAGCGCTCTCTATTGTTTCTCTCTACAACTTCATCTTGGATGGAGGTGCTTGGCTACCTGCAAAAAAGAGCAAAAGAATGGCAGACTCATCAAGGTATGCAATTGTCATTAACCTCTCTCTAATTTGTTGTTTTAGTCAAGTACTCGTCAATTGAACCGTCTTAGCTCGCCTTGCCTCGCCTAGAGGACGACTAGGCGCCCGCCTCGACGATTAGGCGTCCTGGCGCCTCTTAGGCGCCGTGGTCGCCAAGGGCGCCGTGACAACCATGCTTACGGGTATGACTTGCGAGTATGGCTGTTTGTGCTCACTCTTACTTAATTCAATATTGAGCAGAAGAGGAATGCTATGAGGAGAATGAGCCATTGGATGACTAGGCTATGCCTCCAGACGATTGCATGTGGCAAATCGTGTGGTCTACCTTACTTCTTTTGTTTTCGCTGTAATTTGCTTTTTGGCTGTACACCCTTTTGTAACAACTCTAATTATTTCAATGAGTGATGTTGTATGGTTATGCTGCCCACTTTTATTTAACTGTGTACACTAGCTGTTCCTGGACTAGTGTATGAAACACAGAGAACCCGGTGTCCTTCGCTCTCGGGTTCGACAACTAGTCCACTACAACGTTGTATTGTTGTTGCTAGAAGTGCATGCAACATGCACATGCACATGCACCACACCACAACACCACTTGATCAGTACATCACATGCACTCATGCAGCATGCACAATCAGTGCCAAAATGGCAAATGCCCAGCAATCCAACATGCCATAGCATCGCCGGCTCCACTTCTTTTGTTTGCTCTCAACATGCACATGCACTTGGAGGCTGGAGCTCGCGGCAGCACCAATCCAACGAGCAGGCCAGCGGCCTAGGCGCCCAGTGCCCAGCGAAGCGAGCAGGCTAGCGGTTTGATCGGTTTGCTCGGTTTTCTGAAAAATCAAATTCTAAAAAAGAGATTTCTGAAAACCGAACCGAATACTGGTCAAACCGAGTTGACCGATACGGTTCAGTTTATTCGGCTCGGTTTATTCAATTCGGTTCAAAAGTGAACAACCCTAATGGAGACGAGGGTAAAAAGGACATTTCATAAGTCATTTTGAGCCCAATGACTTTGTTTATCTCAAAGTCTCTCCTTTGAAGGGCCATCAGCGTTTCGGCGTCAAGGGTAAGTTGGCTCCTCGATATGTTGGGCCTTATCGCATTATTGAGAAGGTGGGAGCTGTTGCCTACAGGTTATAGCTGTCAGCTGCACTTGATGGGGTACATGATGTGTTCCATGTGTTCCATTTGAAGAAGTGCCTCCGTGTTCCAACTAAGGAAACTCCGTTGGAGAATCTCGATGTTCAAGAAGATTTGACCTACGCGAGCATCATGTTCGTATTCTTGAGGAAGCTGAACAAAGAACAAGGAATCGTGTCATCAAGTTCTTTAAAGTTTAGTGGTCGAATCATTTCGAGGATGAGGCAACTTGGGAACGAGAAGATCGTCTGCGTGCGGACTACCCGTCTCTCTTCTCCGAGTGAACGGAATCTCGGGACGAGATTCTTGTTAGAGGGATTTGTAACATCCCAAATCTTGGCTTGTGTTTCAAATGTAAGAAAATGAGTAGAAATTTAAACTTTTCTCGCATCTTGTTGTAATCGAGCTATTCTGTAATTCTTGTTCAAGGAATTGTGGAATTGAAAAATCACAAGCTTCTGAAACCTTAGCCTTGACCCTTTGAAAACTTTCTTGGATAATCTTGTGATCATCCTTTGAAAATATTTTTCTAAATTCTAGGGATGATGTGTGACTCCTCTGAAAAATTTCATAATTTTTATAAATTGTTTGAATATTTTAAGAGGTCACACAAACCAATTTGACTTTGAGTCAAACCCTAGCTCAGAACCTTGCAGAATTTCTGGATGAAAATGCACTACATAAAAACCTCTAAAAATTTTATACAAGGTCAACCCTAAAGTTAGCAAGGTCCTGTAAAAATTTCAGAATTTTTGGAGTTAGTTTGCTACCTCAAACAATTCCTCAAAGCCTCAGCTTTAAATTAAAACCCTAGTCAAACCAGTCGGGTCTGAGTCAGACTCGGGCTCAGCGGTCGAGCCGGACCACTTAACTGTATCGGACACGGTCGGTTGGGCGTGTGTGTTGATCCATTGGATCTTGATCCAACGCCTCAGACCTCCGTGCTGTTTCGGACCTCCAGAGGTCTCGTGAAATCCCAGCCGTTCTTCTCTGATCCTACGATCACGACCTCCCCGACCTTCCTCTGTTCTTCTTCTTCCTTCTCGCCGTACGCGCGTGCGCCATGGCAGCTGAGGTGCAGCGCCTGGTCACCTCGCGGGGCCCCTTCAACGGCTCCAAGCCCCGTTTTTCTGCGCATGTCAGTGTTTAGCATAGTAGCCTTTTCGTCCTCACCTGCTCCCGTCGCCCCTATTTTGCCCCAGGCCAGCTTTAGGCCTTGTCGCCATTAAAGCTCGTCCTCGCGCAACCGTTGACCCCGAGCTATTTGAGGACCTCCGAGCTCCTCCCTTGGTTCCTCTTTAGCACCTCTCTGTCACCCCAGCTCCCTCTCTGAATCACCGAGAGCCCCTGTCTTCGCCATTTTCAATCGCTCCAGCTCCTCGTTGTTGACGGTGCTCCAGTGGTTCCCTGGATTTCCTTTTCGCGTCGCCTGGACCACCTCATCATCTTGAGCAAGTCCCCTAACTTGATTTTGGGTTGCCTTCGCAGGAACAACCCGATTTTAAAGTTTCCTTGCGAAATCATTCATTGCGGCCGAAATCATTCCTTGCGGCGAAATCATTGTATCACGTCTATGTTTATGAGTTATTGAATAAATGTTATTCTGTTCCTTGAATGAATCATTAGTTATATAGATCAACGAGTATGTGACTTGTTGGTAAAACTCTTTAACTTATATGATGTCGTTCTAAAATTATCCCTGGTCGAATGTCACTGGTCGGAACACCAGTGACTCTACGACCAACACATGTATTGATTGATGACCATGTTTCACTGCTCATAGATATAGGGATATTGAATCAATAATGTGAACACATGTTAGAGAACATGGGGTTGGATTGACCCACCTTGAGACACTATTGAGATTGTTATGATTCTATGTGTCATTAGTTGGTCTCAAGTAATGATGATATATAATTCTTAGACCTGAGATCAACATGGTTCCCTACATGTGTAATAGCACTCTTAGGGGTTGCCAAACGTTACTCGTAACTGGGTAGTTATAAAGGTAGCTTTCGGATATGCTAGAAACATGCGGAGGGATGTGACTGGTCAGATATGGGATTTGCCCCTCCTAACATAACGGGAGAGATGTCTCTGGGCCCCTCGAAGTGGTCGGATAAAGAAAGTGCATGACCATGCCACTGGTGGTCGAAGTGTTCGACCACATAAGGTTATCCGACAACTCGATCGAGAAAGTATTGAACAGTCTATGGATGACATAATATCTCACCTAGAGTTCAAATAGATATCGTGAGGCAAAGGGAGAATACTAGAGTAGGTCGCTTAGTTCGATCAGTTACTGACAAGTCGTATGGAGATACGAGCTAGTCGTAGACTGGTCGAACAAAATCACAGAGTGGTCGAAACCTGATCGTAAGGAGTTACTGATCGTCGTGACCGAAAGCGAATCGGTCGATAGAGATAGGACCTGGTCGTAAGTGATGAGGACCTAGTCGTAGATCATATTGTATTAAGGTTCATCCGATATAATTTGTGTGTATTCGGGAATCGTTATGTCCTACTGGGTACCGCTACGACTCATGGTCGGAAAGGGTTTCCGAGTCATAACCGATTACACATAAACCTAATGGGTCACACACTTAACGAGTTGGAACAAACCAGTACGAATACGATTCGTCAAACGTGTTTGGATAGGATCCGACACGGGGCACTATATAAGGAGATGCTTAAGGCTATCATAAAGAGAGAGAGAGAGAGAGAGAGACGTGAGTTGCTCCATCGAAACCCTAGCCGCCATCTTCTTGAGAGAACCTTCCCGTGTGACTTGGTGCTAGCACACCGGTGTAAGGTTGTTCCTTCTCTGGACGTGTGGATACCGTAGAGGCGCTACTGCGGTTGCTGTTGCGCTGAGGACGATCCGCGATCTTCACAAGGAACTGCGGAGGTTACTGGAGTAGACGATCGACTACGAGGACGTTGAACGATCATCTACAACCACTACATCGGCGCGTTATTCGTCGAACCAGGCTGCTCCGACTCTTCTTCCGCTTCACTGCGCGTCTGGTGGTAATGATCTGTGATCATTTAACTTGCTTGGCATCCTGATTTACGTAGTAGAAATTTTGAATTGTTGCTAGAGTAGCCTACCCATATCCCTTCATGACATTCATGGACCCAACTAAGTATTAGGTACCAAAATATGCCTAAATGCTTAAATAGGTACTTGGAGAGGCATTGGAGACTTGGCTCACAAGAAGGGGTGGATTCCACCGTGTGCAAAATTGGAGCCAAGCATGAAGATAAACTTGTCACATCAAGAACCAATGTCGTCTCGGTAGCAAGTATTTACATTGAAGTATCTAGCCTTTTATGCCTTGCGTAGGTTGCATTTCATGAAAATCTTTTTAAAAGGGTTTCTTGCTCTTGTCCAAAAACTTCATTATTGAAATCTTGAGCAAGATGGTAAGTGGCACATGAAGTGAGAGTGCTAAGTCATATACATGTATATCATATCCTTAAGGGCTTGTTTGGATCTCAGATTTTACCAAAACTAGATTTTGCTAAACACGTTTTACAGCCTAACAACCTAAAGCTTTGTTTGGAGGGTGTAACAAACTTGCGGATTACAAAAGCTGGTTTTCGGTAAATCCAGATTTTCACGGTTTTGGAAAAACAAGTATACGTCGTTTTTAACAAAACGAGTTTCCTGTGAACTCCTCAAATCTCAACAACTCAATTGTAAATACATTTTCTTGTTCTCTCACCAAACATTGTGCTAGTAAACTCGGTTTTGGTTTGTGTCATCCAAACAAAGAATTCTATAGATACATGCTAACAGAATAACAACCTAAAACTGGTTTTCCTAAAATTCTTAGGAAAACATGTTTAATGAAAACTGATTTCTATTGTATTAGATCCAAACAACCACTAAGTGTGCCCAAATAAATTAAGTGGTAGTAATGTTTTTCAAAATTGAGTCGTTTAGTCAAAAGTCAAAAATTTGAAATTATTAGTATCTCTTTGAAAAACTAATTGAAATATGTATACAAATGCCATTCAAAGGTTTTGACACAAGAAAAACATATTTCAAGTAAAAATGAGTTTATATCCAAAATTCTAGATCATAGTATCTTGTTTTTAACGTAAATTAGATTTGTGTGTAAAATTTATTCTAAAATGAACTTAAAAATAGCTCCAAAAGGAAAACTTTAGATTTGGCTATTTTAATCCTTTTTGGTATTCAAAAGATTCCCAAAAGGCCAACCTAGCAAAAGATATTTGATTTTTAAATTTGTCCAAAATACCGCTTTGACCTAAGTGGTCATTTTCTAGCACTTATATGAGTCTTACCATTTAAGCTAAATTTATTCACATAAAATGGTCCATAATGGTATTCATAACTCATACATACAAATGGATATTTTAAATTTCATCATATGCTCAATTTGGCACATTTGAAGAAGTTTTATAAAAACAAAGTTTCTTTTCCGAATACAAAAGCATAATTCATAAAAAAAATATTTGAGAATTGGATTTTAAAGGGCTATGTAAATTGGAAATACTCTTAATATGTTTGTTTGGTTGATTGTGTGAAAGTTTGGAGCAAAATACAACATTTCCTCTTTTCTTTGAAATCCAGTATTGATTCTGTTGCAAGTTTCAGTCTCAGTCGGTCTGACCGCAAGCCCACCGGTCCGACCGCCATGTGCCCAATGGTCAAACCGGTTTTGCGTGAAGTCCTTTTTACTTCCAAACCCGAATCGTTTTTCTCACTTAGGTTACTTTCTTCCTCACCCGCAATCTTGAGTTCCCTCTCTCCTTTCGGCTGCCCCTCATCTCCGGCCTTGGATCCTTTTCTCTGGCCATCTTCTTGGCACTTCAAGGTAATCTAGTGTTTCCCTTCACCTCCTCTATTTATTCCATGGCTTGGACTTCGTTTTGGTTGACTCACTTCACCAAATCTATGAAAACCTAGGTAAAGGAATTTCCTTCAAATCTTGCAATTTGATCCTAATTTTCTTCAAGGATTCATCTCTTTTGATTCCCCTCTTCATCTAAGCCGGTAATTCCTTTTTTTCCCTACTTGCAAATTTATCGGCATTGTGATTTGCCCCAAAATATCTAGGGTTTGTCATAAAATCCTAAATTCCTTTAAAATTGGTGGCAAATGTTGCATATGCAAGTAGATAAGAATTAGAGTAACAAAATTTCATTATGTCATTGCTTAGAATCTACAAGTTTAGGTTAATCCCAAAATCAGTTCTCTTTTTGTCGCTGACGGCCTAATCGGTTGTACATGGCGGTCTGACCGGCCATGCTGGCAATTCGACAGGCCATGGCAGCGGTCTAACTGCCTGTGACAAAGAGGACTGACAGAGATGGCATGCAGGATATTTGTTAATTTATTACTTGAATTCCTTTGACATTCTTCACTCCTTTCATAGCGACAATGTCGTGCAAGCAAACAGTGAATTGTTCTGCAGCTCCTCCATCTTCATCAAAAAGGAAAAACTCCTGTAGAGGATGAAAATAAAGATGAGATTGAAGAAGAAGAAGAAGAAGAAGAAGAAGAAGAAGCGAGCGGGAACAACAGTAACAACAACGATGAGAATTATGAAGAATCAGACAATGACAATGATGAGTATGAGGGAACGGGAACAACAGTAACAGCAGCGATGAGAATTATGAAGAATCAGACAATGACAATGATGAGGATGAGGATGAGGATGAGGATGAGGAAGAAACTCCAGATCAATCTTAGTTTATTGGACTTGATGTGTCAAGGATCAAAAGTGAAAAGTACGCAATACTGAGGCATATCAACCAATTCCGCTTCCCAAGGAATGCTACTATGGGTATGTTCCACACTATGTTTCAGTAAGAAGTTTATCAGATTTATTATGCCAAAAATAAGTTTGCTAATCATAGATTTGTGAAGTGGAGTTACCTAAGAAAGAATCCAGCTTACAATGGTCTGTATCGTCTCTTTCGGAATGTGAGCTTGGATTCTCTGGTTTCCTTGAGATGCAACTTTTATGCGAAGGCGATTCACCAATTTTATGCAACTATTTATGTGTCCCCTGACCATAACCATCTTATATGGATGACTGGACAACAAAGGCTAGAAGTTTCTAAGGATGATTTTATGAGTGCTTTGAGTTTGGGAGATTCAAGTGGAGTTAAGGTACATCTTCAAGAACCTCTTGCTCTCACGCAAGTGGATGAGTTCTATGATCAAGGTAATCACTTTATCCGTGGAAGAGTAAGTGGTCTTCTCCCTCTTCCCAACATTATTAACAAGATCATGAGTGCTTCTTTCTTCCCTAGCAGTAGGAATAATGATGAGATTCATGGACGTGCTTGGAATGTAGTTAAGTACATTATGGATGGCATAAGGATTGATGTGATGGATTTAATCATTAGAGAGATTACCACTTCTAAGGGAGATAAGGACAAAAGCATTTATTTTGCTCACTACATTATAAAGTTTATTCAAAGTAAGATTGACTTTGACAATCCCTGTGATATGGAGCACAAAGAGTACAGGCCTAGAGATGCTTCTCTTCAGGTGCCTCCTCCACCTCCTCCTCAGCCTCAAGGGCAAGGATTGCCTCCTCAGGGACATCTAGGGCAACATGCTCTTTAGGAGCAAGATCCTATCTTGGCAGCTCTTTCTCGTCTTCAGTCGAGCATCGACCACATAGATACAAGGTTTGATCAAATGCATGTAGTTCAGATTGAGACCAGAGTCATGGTAGAAGGTTTGAACATGAGATTTGATGGAATGAACTCAATGGTCACACACTTGGATGAGAGGCTCACTGAGTATCAGTAGTAGCGAGTGCCATGGGCCTATCAGAGGTTTGGATGTGGTCGACGTCCTCCTTCAGCTCTTCAGCATGGTGATCATCCATCTTCGTCACAGGCTTCTCCTTCCTAGATGTAGTATCCTTCCATATTGAGGTCTATAGACCTTGTTTTATAAGGATAAGCTTAATTTCACTCATGTATTATCTTGTGTAAACTTATTGAACCTTAGATACTTTTAGTCTTAATTGCTATCAGACTTATGTTGGACAATTGAATGTTTATGTTATGGTTTATGCCTCTTATTGTATCCTTGTTCGAGATATGTTTTTGATTGAATCTTTATTGATGTTGTATGCTTATTCAATTCTTGATTATCAATTGTGTCATGCTTTCTTAAATTCAATATAAATAGAGGACACTCCATCAAAATTTCATAAAATCCTCATATATGTATGAATTTCGATTCACATCTCTATATGCATATATTTAGGGGTTATCTATATGGTTCTTGGTAGCAAGAAATTCATAATATCTCTTGAAATAACTTTCCTTTAGCAAAAATTCTTTTTTTTGTGAAACATTTGAAGTAGTCTAAAGTTAATATCTAGAAAACTTCAAAGCTTTTGGACTTCATTTGATAAAGTGTTGCTTTATCTTAACTTTAAGCAAAAAAAATTGGCCTCCAAAGCTCATTTCGGAATATCATTTGAATGGAGACTTCTCTTTCAAAAATTCTTGTTGGAAAAGGTTCCTAGGAGTCTAAAGTTTATTTATGCAAAATTTCAAAGCATTTAGACTTGATTTGAAAAAGATTTGATTTTTCTCTCTTTGATCAACATGCTAAAAAATTCAAACTTTTGCATGTTTTGAGCTGATTTGTGAATTTTGTATCTCCAAATGGGTTTATAATTTGATAAAGATATAATGATGACTTTTTATCCTCTATAGTTGATCTTCTGTTCCAAATTTTCTCAGATTTTTTTGGAATCATTTTAACTAGTGTTTCAACTATCTTTTGAAGCTCAAATGAAATGTAAAATCTGAAAATTCCTGAATTTTTTTGTTTTTGCCTGAAACTTTGTGATTTTCATATCTTCAAAATGGCTGACTTTTGGTTAAGCCTCCCACAATGAAAAGTGTGTGTATTTATAAGGACTAGCTCCATGATTTATCTAATATTTTTCGGAGTTTGTTTCCACACCATTTCAAAAATGCATTAAGGAATTTAATGCACATATCTCTTTGGACCTTGAGAAGGGGAGTTTGTGCCTATTTTGGTTTTTCTCAAATATCTTGAAAATAAAACCTTACTTCAAAGGAGGGGAGAATATTTCAGTGATCAAAATAAAATGAATTCAATTGCCAAGCTCATTGTTTTGCAAAAACTCTATGTTGGCTTAGATTTGTTTTGGAATTTTTTGGTGATTAATGCCCAAAGGGGGGGAATGTTTATATGATTAATATATTTCCACATTTGGATGAGTAATATATTCTCTCTTGTGATTTCACCTTTTCATGCATATCATTCTCACATACATAATGATTGAAGCTTTAAATTGCCTAGTGACATGCATGGATATATTTCAATAGCTTAAATTCTTAACTTACATTGATTTATATCCAAATATTACTATTGATAAAGGATTTGTCATCAATTACCAAAAAGTGAGAGATTGAAGAATCTAGACCCTCTATTATGAGTTAATAGAATATTTTGGTTATTAATGACAAATCTATTTGTGAAACTAACATTACTATTGTTATACCTATTGTTTAGTCTTAGTTGGATAAAAGGTGAAAATCATAGAGGTATGCATTCGACATCATATTCTTATATTTTGTTATATTTCTCAGATCTAAAATATAGGTTGAACTCCACTAAAAGTTTAACTTGAATATGTGCATATGTTGTTATTACATATTTGTGTATGCACACACTTAGGGAGAGTTCACTCTCTATTTTGTGGTTTCATTAGTAATGATTCTTGTTCTTCATCTACTCATTTTGAGGATCTCTACTTTGAAATATATTTTTTAGTATATAAAACTTGTGTAGTTCATATATACTCACTTTGCTCTATATTCAATTATTTGCAATTGTGATGATTGTCATCAATTACCAAAGAGGGAAAGATTGAAGTATCTTGACCCATCATTATGAGTTAATGGTATGTTGTGGTAATTAATGACAATCATGTTGTGGGACTAATATTTTCCATGAGTTGGGTAAATAGATTGTGTTCCACAATGATAAAGACTTTGGATGGCATTATAAGTTGAGTATCATCAAGTCAAAGTTCAAAGAAAAGAATGCATCATGTGTTGATGCATATCAAGAACTCGAAATGGAAATCATTATGTGTTGATGATATTCAAGTCAAGAGCTTGGAGTAGAGGATGCATCATGTGTTGATGCAAATCAAGATCTCGAAGAGGAGATGATCATGAGTTGATCTTCGAATCGAGAGAAGATCCATCATGTGTTGATGGAGGTCAAGTGAAGGATGCATCACAGGTTGATGCATATCAAGAAAATAACCTGAACTTGAAGACAAGATGTGCGTCGTCAAGCTTCAAAAGAATGTGCAAGGCAAAGGTATGACTAGCCAGGGCTTACGATGTATTCCTAGTCTTTTACCGATCTTGGTGCTTGGTTGGAAGACCGGATTACTAGTATAGGTTGTCGTACTATTAAGATGGGTCTTATCTAGTAGCTTGATTTAGTCATGTGTTGATAGCTCTTAGTGCTTGCTCTAGCTCTTGTTTGCATGTTGCTGATATTTGCGAATGTGTTTTGCAAATGGTCGCGTGCGAATGTGTTTTGCAAATGGTCGCGGCTCATGCATAATCCTTGTATCACGTGACTTTAGTTTACGAATGTGTTTTACAAATAGTTTAAGTCCATGTACCATATTCCTTGTGGTGTTGATTCTAAAAGTCGGCAAATGTGTTTCGATACTTGTTGAGAATCTCGCCTTCATCCCTTGTGTGCATCTTGCGTCAATTGGTAAATATGTTTTGCAAATTGAGTTGAAGCAAATTATGCAATATGTTTTTCAGCTTTGTTGATAGTGGGCGGTCTGATCGCCCATGTCAGTCGGTCTGACCGGTGGGGTGTCGGTCTGACCGCCATGTGTTGGCCGGTCTGACTAATCACTAGTCAGCGGTTAGACTGCTTGTTTTTATGTGGTATGTTTTTTTACCGATAAGGTGTTTTGGGGGAGTTTCTCTTGTTCCCAAAATGGTATGATCGCATTTGTTCAACGGCATTACCGCAAGGTGGTAGTATCGATCCTTAGTGCGGTACGCTTTTTCCAGAGAAGGTGTTTTCTCTGTTCTGGCTTTTCTTTGGTGAGTGGTCCGACCGCCCCTCTTGGGCGGTCTGACCGGTCCTTGTGAGGACAGTCAGTTCAGCAATATATCCAATGGCTAGTTTTATAGCCGTTGGAGTTTGACGATTTGACTGGCCATTAGTTGGCAGTCAGACCGGTTTACCCTAGTTTTTCTAGAATTTTTCTCTAATGGCTAGTTTTCCTTGTGTGGGTATAAATACCACTTGTGGCTGGTTGTGGAGAATGATGCTAGTGCCATTCCCATTCCTTTGAACAAAGAGGAAGCCCTCTCCTCTCTTTTGTGCATGTGTTACACTTAGTGAGCTTAGAGAGTGAAACCCTAGTGCATGTGTTGCATTAGGTAGTGGATTGTGTATCCACTTGAGCTTAGACACTTGATTCGTTCAAGTGAACGTCTTCGACTTATTACTCTTGGTGTTTGCCAACACTTAGATGGCTTAGAGGAGTTGCGCCATTGATCTTCTCAAAGAAGGTTGTGAGGAGACCCGAGCGGTTGTGAGTGGTTTGGTGCTCGCCATCTCCAGAGTGGAGGAAGAGCAACCTCGAGTGGATCGAGGTGTTAGTTCAAGTTGTGAACCAGTCCAATTTGGTTGGACTTACCTTGGAGGTGTTGGCTCAATTTGTAGAGCCGGTCCAATGTGGTTGGGCTTACCTCAACGTGGATTACGGGAGACCAGCAAGTCTCCGAACACCACTGTAAAACATCATTGTGTCATTGTGGTTTGTTCTCTTGTGATTTACTTTGCGCAATTTACATTTATTGAATTAAATTGCTAAACTATCTTTGTATGTTTGCTATCTTATCAATAGTCTTATATTATTGGTGCACTTAGTTAAGACTAGATGATTTAGGTTTTAATTGAGCAAAACTGATTTGATTCTCTATTCCACATAAAACTCGATTTTAGCTAAAAGATTTTAAAATCACCTATTCAACCCCTCTAGTCGACCTCCTCGATCTTACACTAGCACCGAGGTTGAGCTAGCGCCGTACGTCCTCGACTCCTTT
Source organism: Ampelocalamus luodianensis (assembly GCA_036346255.1). Taxonomy (NCBI): domain Eukaryota; kingdom Viridiplantae; phylum Streptophyta; class Magnoliopsida; order Poales; family Poaceae; genus Ampelocalamus; species Ampelocalamus luodianensis. The sequence goes on from CM070621.1 coordinate 25,069,403, forward strand.
GGCAATGCCACCCGCATCGACTGCAGCACGAGACCAACTTTGTCGCCTTCCTTTACTGCCTGGCGCGACTCGGTCTCATCACTGAGCACGATTACCCTGCAGTTGTGCTACGATTCTTCGCCGCCTACCTCGACCTCATGCGCGTGCTACAGGACACGTACCTGCTGGAGCTTGCAGGCTCACACGGCGTGTGGAGGCTCGACGATTACCACTTCCTACCCTTCATATTTGGGGCTTTTTTTAGAGTACACACAGACGCACACACGCACCCACACAACACACCCAACACGCACACACACACACGTGGGTGCATCCATAACACACACCTAATCTAGAGAGTGTGGGCTTAGACCCTACGAAGCACGGGCACACGCTTTGACCATTGAATGCACCCACGTGTGAGTACTATTTGAAAACCACCTAAATGGCTCTAAAGCCATCGAAATGGTGAGGCTGCCCAGGTTCGAGCCCAGGTGGGCTACGTTCTTGACGGCTACGCAAGCCAACCGAGCAAAGCTCGGTCCTCCCTTCATATTTGGGGCTACACAGCCGATCGATCACAAGTACATGAAGCCCAAGTCGATCCACAACCCAGATATATTGGAGAACTTCTGCAAGGAGTACATGTACCTGGTGTGCATCACATATGTGAAGAAAGTGAAGAAGGGACCCTTCGTGGAGTAGTCACCAATGTTGGATGATATTAGTGGCGTGCTGAATTGGAAGAAGGTGAACAGTGGGCTGCTGAAGACGTACAAGGCTGAGGTGCTTGAGGAATTTTGAATTTATAGGATACCATTTTGATGCATTTTATGGCCACGTGACAAATTAGTTATAGGGCATCTGATTATAGTATTACATCGAGTCAAGGTCTAAGCGAACCTGTCATTGTTCACAATATCAAAATGGCAAATGGATGTCATTTCCCGTGCTTTTATTTAGGTTTTTGGATACAAGAAATCCTTAGAAGTGGTTTATTGATCCAGCAGACTGCTCTATTTGTTGCATGAATCTAGCATTGCAATGTTGGAACTTGGAAGTAGGGACAAACTCATTGGTGATCCTGTGAACTAATTTAGGGCCAGTTTGGCATTGTTGTGCTACGCTTCCTGAATCTAGTTAGTTAAGAGAATTTTTACCAGCAAACTAATTTAGGGTCAATTTTCATAACATGATCTACTAGATGTGAACTGCGCAACAACAACACTGCGGATATTGAAATGTGTAGCATTAAGAGACATTTGTACATATATGTAAAGATTTTAAGACTTTACGGCATGGAGCAACGAGAAATTAGGTCATGTTTGGTACAACTCCTACTCCCAGCTTCTCGTTCGGATTTAGTAGAGCTGTACCAAACACCCAACTTCCCAAAACAACCTGATTTTGCTTCTCGCGAGGAGTTGTACTAAAATTTTAAGAATTTATAGTGGCTATGATTCCTGAACTACTAGTTAGATGATCACGAATATATGTCTGATGTGTTCTCATCTAGACAAATGTTACATGATAATTTGTACTTTTTAGTTGAATTAAACTGATTCTAATCTTGCCTTGTTAGGTTTGATTAAAATTGCTAATTGGAACTTAAGAAGGATATCTTGACTGCATAAGGTACCCTTGTACTGTTCCTTAGCAATTATCATGTTTTTTGTTGATCCTTTTCGACGCTTGCAAATTGCCAATCTCAATCATATGAAAAGTAGGATAGTCGATTCTAGTCTGATGCATTTTGCTATCTTCTGAATTGTGAAGAATGTCAGTGCAATTCTCATTTGCCTTGCCTTGTGCATGGCAATGCAAATTTTGTAATTTTGTAATTATGGTTGCCCTTATTTCATGTTTTGGTAACAAACTAACAATGAACATAATATCTGTATTTTCAGGAACTCACCAAGTTCATTATCTGGTTAACTCATAATCGTGTCAGGTTTAATTGTAATGTATCGACATGGTTGTGCTAATTGAGGAGAGTCCATTATGTTTTGAACAAGTCAGTGGGTTTTGATATTTTGATAGAGAAGAAACCGGTGACATCTGAGACATGATAATTGTAATGTAGGTTATGTTTTCCATTGGGGGTAAAATTATGGTAACTTGGCCTCTATGTACTATCTAATTGCTTTATTATCTTATGTGACTGTAGGTTGAAATTATCAATTGGTGATTTATTTAAATGGAAGGAGATGTGCACATTTCTAAGAATAAATGTAGTAGTTAAAATTTATCTCTTTTGATATTGTAATTTTACCTTGTTTCCTACTTCTGGTGTACTCTAATATTTCGATTGTACCTATGAATATTGTAAATAAAATAAAATTATTTTCTTTGAAGCAAGAATTGTGATGTGGTGCACCTTGAGTTACACTCTCCAATGTTAATTCTTTAATAATTTTTATTGTACAAATTGCAAAAATATTGAGAAAGTAACATATTTGTCGTGGATAAAATGCATAAATTAATTAATCATGTAATAATTTTTATTGTAATAATTGTTTATTATGATTATTTATGTAATAATTTTTTTATTGTAATACTTATTTGCTGTAATAATTATTTATTGCAATTATTATTTTGTATTATTTATGTAATAATTATTTATTGTAATAATTGTTGTTTATTGCGTTAATTGTAGTAGTCGTTATTAATCATAGTCAATTGCGTTAATTGTAATCAATTATGTTAATTGCGGTAGTCGTCCTTAATTACAGTCAATTGCGTTAATTGCAGTCAATTGCGTTAATTGTAATCAATTGCGTTAATTATAGTCAATTACGTTAAATATCGTTAATTGCCATCAATTACATTAATTATCGTTAAATGACATCAAACAAGCCATTACTTGCCTCAAGGGCATTTATGACATTCTCCATCTCGAAGCGCAACTGACATGACCAAATACCAAACCTCTTCACCGGCCGCTCAACCTCGTGCCGCTCAATCCTGCCGCCTGCAAAAGCCGCTTTTCAGAAAAGCTACAGCCATACCAAACAGACCCTAAGCTTCACCTATCCATTGACCTGTACTCTGAATGATGAGCACTTCTCTAAAAAAGGAATTATGAACACTAACGAGTAGTGACATAGACTATTACTTGACTAACAAGAAGGAAAAAAATAGATGTCCATTACCACCCAAAAGGGGCTCCTATAATTAGTAACTTCATTTATTTTTCTAATTTAGGGGAATACCAAATTTAACGCTGGTGGGTAGCTAAGTCGTTTTAATTGTGTCAACAAGACTAGAAAACCTTAATAGTGATATATATTATGTATGTTTGGCTTATATATTTGTAATTTTAAACAAAATTGTAAATTAATACATGGCTTTGGAAAAGGATTATATAAAAACTAGCATAAAAGGATCAAAGGCTAATGCAATCAAGTGCTGCTATGTGCACCAAGTTATTTTTTCCTAGAAAATGGTGTTCGTAGACTTGGCTTGTTAGAGAATGCTTCAAAACATAATTCAAAACTTCCTGTTTTACATTTTTAAATTCCAAATGACATACTTGAACAACACAACCTATAAATGCAAATCCAATGGAAACATCCCTAAATTTGTAAGTTGTGTGGCCACGGACCAAATAGTAGAAAAAGGATGGCCTCAAGGCCGCTACCCATTGCGAAGGGTAGGCTCCTATAAAGACCCTACGACTATAAGGGTTTTGCGGTCTTTTTACCTTTCGTTGGTAGCTTCGGTGCATGATGAATTTCCGTGGATGATGTCCACGGACCTCATCCTCCCTCTTCGCTGTGCCTAAATATCCCTTTCGGATCGGGGATCTCTTCGAGCAAAGACCAAGTTGGTGGATCGATTGGCGGAGGCATAGAGATGATATCTTTTTCTATTCATTCATATATGTTGAATGGGCTTATTTTCTTGACTCTTCGCCTGGCCGATGGGGCGATGAGCCGTCACTACGACACAAGCGTAAATGGAGAACCTGACAATTAAGCTACAACTAACCATACGCATACTCCTCTCTATACATTTTCAATCCAGCCAATCCACCGGCCATGATATTACTGAGTACACCATACATACACGAAGGAAAGTTAAGGGATTCTATCTCCAAGTGACCAAAACAAAGGAGAAAATCTCAAAAATATGGAAAGAAATCTGTGGGAAATCAGTACAACCTGTTTTTAAAAGAAAGAGCCCGGTAGCCGCCAGCTCAGCGTGCACGCAGCCATACGAAGAAGAAGAAGAAAAAGAGAAGCTCCCCAGCCGCAAGTGGAAGGCAGAGAGAGAACGCGCCGCGGCATCATTAACACTTAATCGCTCCCCCCTGACAAATTAATCCCCCAATCGCCGTATTTACTTGCTTTACTAATCACGCTTACCGATTTAGTCTCCTCCTCTCCTGCTCCCTTCCACCCCCCCCCCCCTCTGGCCGTCTGAATCCACAGCTCCCGACGCGACGCCGCAGCCGAGACGCCGGGGTCGGACGGCGCCACGCGCGGGACCGGATCTGCCGCCGCCGATGGAGGCGATTGGCGCGTGATTTTTTCGGGAGGGCGCGCCGGGGGGGTGGGGGGGGTGTTAGACAGACGGTGGTGGGTGTTTCGCGGGAGATGGCGGCTGCGGAGGAGGCGGGCGGCGGGGAGTTCCCCGTGGGGATGAAGGTGCTTGTGGTGGACGACGACCCGACGTGCCTCGCCGTGCTCAAGAGGATGCTCATCCAGTGCCGCTACGACGGTGAGCAGCTTGCCTTGCCCCCCATCCCTCCTCTCCTTCCCGTCTCGCTTGCTGTGGTGTGTTGTCGTGTCGTGCGGGTGTGACGTGATTGGTCGCGTGGAGTCGGTTAGTCAAATAAGTCTCGTTGCTTCTGTTACATGTTTGTGTTTTGATTTGTTTGGAGTTGGGAAGGCTGCTGCTTAGGAGTTTGATTTGCTCTTTCCGTGATTATTGGGGAATTTTTAACGGTCTTGTAATTCTCAATTTTTGAGAAATTTTGCTACTTTTTAGGTTTTTTGTATCTGGGAGTGGATTTGTGACGTATATTTCCCTAAGGATTAGTGATTGCGTTTGAGATCTGAGTGGATTCGTTGTACGAGAAAAAATCTAGCAGGCGCATGGCTACTGTTGCTGATTGCTAATTCCGAGTACTTATGCCTTAAGCAGAAGTATTTAGGATTAGATTCTGAGGATTCATGCGAGCTTTGAATTATGATTTTAGTACCGTTACTAGACTTGCAATATCGGAATAGAACGCTGATTAACCTATATTACAATATCTTAGGAATAGATCGTTGATTAACCTATCTTTTGCTCTTTATCCTTGTAACGTTATGTTAGGCCTAATGACTGCAAATTGTGTCGGATAGTTTTTGGGGGTCACGAAGTTAGTACAGATGCTATGCATCACCTAATCAGGGTCATAATAGGATATCTTCCACATGGTTCGTTCTGCTGCAGGCCACTGTTGTCAACATGAATACTCCAGCGATGCAATGCTGCATTTATAGGTTTCAGCATATATAGAATCCATGGTCTTTAAGGCGTTGCTATTTTCTTCTAGTTTCTGTTCTGCGCACGAATGCTCACATTTGTACATTATACTGTTAGGCAAAACTAAAGGAAGAAGAGAATGAGGTTTCTGATTTGGTTGTGGTGCTATTATTACAATAGCTTAATTTCCTACTCAGCTTGTAGTGTATTTGATTTGGTAGACATATTCATACGGGTAACGTGCCCTAGGAGCTACAAAATTAGAACTGTTGGAGGCTGTACCTTCTTTTCCCAATGTTACTGTGTTAGGAATGCTAGTTTGGTAGAAGATCTATGACAAAGCAGAACACACGTCTGTTTCCATTTGGCATTTGCTATAAATAGGATCCAATATATTTACTGTAGTTGAAGCATGAAAACATCTGGATATACATGGCTTCGATTCAATAAACATTGGGCTGTGATACATTGTATTATTAATCTATTATTATGATGCAATGTAATAGTAGGAAAAATTTTACCATATTTGTTGGTGCTGTATGTTTTTTCTTTTTGCTCCTTACATCATGTTGCATACTATTGGCTTAGTTCTTTTTATTGCTTCGTTGGGAACTTTTGCTCTTTAGTAGGAAAAGACTTTTCTAGGTTGTGTATGCTTTTCCTTTATATGAATGGCCTACATCAATCTCAAGTTGTGCTCCAGTCGTGTTATTGATTTCTCCTTGTGAATATATTTGAACATAATTCAACCATATAATACTTTTTTATTTATTTTTGCAGCAACAACTTGCTCTCAGGCTACAAGAGCACTAACTATGCTGCGAGAGAACAGGGGTGGTTTTGATGTTATAATTAGCGATGTTCACATGCCTGATATGGATGGATTCAGGTTACTTGAACTTGTAGGCCTTGAGATGGATCTTCCAGTTATTAGTAAGTAGATTTTATTATTTCCTATTCAGTATGTTAACTCTGGTGGTTGGAAGGCGGTACTAAAACTTGTTGATAATATTGCAGTGATGTCTGCTGATTCGAGGACAGATATCGTAATGAAAGGAATAAAACATGGAGCGTGTGACTATTTAATTAAACCTGTCAGAATGGAAGAGTTGAAAAACATTTGGCAACATGTTGTAAGGAAAAAATGGAATGAAAACAAGGAGCATGAGCATTCAGGCAGCCTAGATGATACAGATCGGAACAGACCAGCCAATAATGATAATGAATACGCCTCGTCGGTAAATGATGGAGCTGATGGTAGCTGGATATCTCAGAAAAAGAAACGGGATAAAGAAGATGATGATGGTGATCTGGAAAATGGTGATCCTTCTTCTACATCAAAGAAACCAAGAGTTGTTTGGTCAGTCGAGCTCCATCAACAATTTGTAAATGCAGTTAATCACCTTGGAATTGACAGTAAGCTTTTGCTACTTGCTTTTGTAGTCCTCATTTTATCAACCTCAGTGTTCAGTTGTACATTGTATTAACTATATTTTGCCAATTAAATTCCTTCTAGATTGGTTTTGTTTAGTATCGTTGGTTACCGTTGAACATCTGAGTTCTAGAACTACGCCAAATCCCTCCACTTTTGTGCTTACATTTTTGGTATAATTTTTCTGCAGAAGCTGTTCCCAAGAAAATTTTGGAGTTGATGAATGTCCCTGGTTTAACTAGGGAGAACGTTGCAAGCCATTTGCAGGTTTGATTCTGGCCTTCTATCATAGTACCTTTTCTAGTACCCTTATTGAGTATGTTGTATTGTACGTAATGTTTACTGACGACTTCTTTGAGTATTCTACCTTTTTCTACACTCCTAAGTGTTACTCCCTCTGTTTTTAAATACATGACGTTTGACCAAGCGTGCAGTCAAACTTATCTAACTTTGACTAATAATATATGAAAAACTATTTAGATTGATCATGAGTGAATAGTATCATTAGATTTGTCATGACAAATATTTTCATAATATAATAATTTTGTAATTTTTTACTAACAAAATCATATGAAAAGTAATGGTCAAAGTTATATAAGTTTGACTGTACGTTTGGTCAAACGTCATGTATTTAAAAACGGAGGGAGTACTAGTTATGTACATTTTACACTTCATTGCTCCACCTCAAAGAATTTACTCTAGTTTAGTTAGCAATACAAATGAAGGGCTTCCTCGCAAGAAAAAGTACAAATGAAGGGCTTTAAGAAACTTATGCTGTAATGACTACAGTGCTGGCCATTCTTTTGTTGTAGAATGTAATTGTATCAAATTATAGATTGTTTAACTGAGAAAATATTGTGAGAACACAAATGATCCGTGTTTGGTATTATTTTCAGAGAAGTTTGGCCAGAAACATTGATTTGATGCTGCTGTTACGTGAGGGTTATCTATCCTTGTTTTTGCATTTTGAAAATAGAAGATGAAATTCCATTAGTTTCACCAGCTTCTATTGCCTGTTGTCTGTTCAGCTCCAAACTATCCTTATTACCCTAGGATTTTTCATATTGTAAGACCTGCAATATTCACGATATAGCTGTTAAAGCTTCCTGTTTGTTTTGGTCAAGCAGTATACTTTTCCTTGCAGTAACTTCCATGTTTTTCAGTTATATGTGATAATCAAGGTGATAGAATGCCTTTTTCTATTTGCAGAAATTCAGATTGTACCTGAAGAGAATAGCTCAGCATCATGCGGGAATAGCTAATCCATTTTGTGGGCCTGCTTCTAGTGCTAGAGTCACCTCGTTTGGAGGACTTGATTTCCAAGCTTTAGCTGCTTCAGGTCAGATCCCTCCTCAAGCCCTGGCTGCTTTGCAGGATGAGCTCCTAGGGCGACCTACGAGCAGCTTGGTGTTGCCTGGAAGGGACCAGTCATCTTTACGACTTGCTACAGTCAAAGGAAATAAGCCTCATGGAGAGGGAGAAATAGCATTTGGTCAGCCCATGTACAAGTGCCAGAATAATGCATACGGCTCATTCCCTCAAAACAGCCCTGCAGTTGGAGGAATGCCATCTTTTTCAGCTTGGCCCAATAACAAACTTGGTATGACAGATTCAACCAGCGCATTGGGAAATGTTAATAATTCTCAGAATAGCAATATGGTCTTGCAGGAATTGCAACAGCAGCCAGATACCATGCTGTCAGGAACCTTTCACACTCTAGATGTCAAACCTTCTGGCATAGTTATGCCCTCTCAGTCACTAAATACTTTCCCAGCTAGTGAGGGTCTCTCCCCTAATCAAAATCCCTTGATTATACCTGCTCAATCGTCAGGTTTTCTAGCAGGCATTCCTCCATCCCTGAAGCATGAGCCTGTTCTCACAACTTCTCAACCGCCAAGCAATCTGTTAGGTGGGATTGATCTGGTTAATCAAGCTTCAACAAGTCAGCCTTTGATTAGTACCCATGGAGGAAATCTTCCTGGTATCATGAATCGTAATTCAAATGTGATACCTTCACAAAGAATTAGTAATTTTCAGACTGGGAATAATCCTTATCTGGTTAATCAGAATTCTATGGGATTGGGCTCTAAACCACCAGGTACTCTTAAGACTGAGAACAGTGACTCTCTTAGCCATAACTATGGCTATATCAGTGGTAGCACCCCTGTGGACTCCGGATTACTCTCTTCTCAGTCAAAAAATGCACAGTTTGGTTTACTGCAGAGTCCGGATGACGTCACTGGTAGCTGGTCACCTTTGCAGAATGTTGATACTTATGGGAATAACATTGGACCAAGTAGCACTGTGCCCAGTTCGTCTAGCTTTCAAAGTTCCAATGTGGCCCTTGGGAAATTGCCTGATCAAGGACGAGGAAAGAATCTTGGGTTTGTTGGGAAAGGTACTTGCATTCCAAGCCGCTTTGCAGTGGATGAGATTGAATCTCCAACTAACAACTTGAGTCACAGCATTGGAAGCAGTGGAGACTTTGCGAACCCCGACATTTTCGGATTTAGTGGACAGATGTGAAGCCTTCTTGAATTTGTAAGTAGGTAAGCACTCTTTCCTAATCTTGGTAGCAGTCTAGCAGTTGTATTGCTTTAATGTATTTACCCTCTCTGTGATGCTTTATTTAACTTGACCAAATCCCTGTATTAGTTATAGTGCCATCAATTTTGTCATATTATTCATGTTACCGTTTCTTTTGGCCAATAATAGACTTGGCCACCTTTGAAGCTATCAACACTTTTGGTTGCTCTATCTATTTGAACTTTTGACGTTTGTTGTGATTGTTAAGAACTTGCATTGTTCTATCTGTTGTGCATTTATATTGGTCCTATTCATTATTCTTTGGTAATTTTGCAGTAGTAGTTTCTTTTCTTTTTCCTACTCAAGCACACTCTACAAGCTGATCATACCCTATTAGCAAGTCCTGTCCTCGTGTGCTATATTCATTATTGGAAATTTTATATTGGTTCTGTACTTTCTCCTCTCTCTCTTTCTCTGATGCCAGACCACCATTTTTTTTGTTTTACAGTAACTGAAACAGCTGTTTTCTAATAGAAGTGTTTTGTCTTGTGCAGGGTAATCACTGGAAAGAATTTTAGTGGTTTGATGAATGATTGCACGTATTTTTCATTTCATCTTTTTTCCTCTGTAATTGGTTTATAAAGGGAATAATTTATGTGACATGTTGAATCTTGATTTATAGAAGGTGGTTCGGTTTAAAGAACTTTGAATTATTTAGTCCCATTTGACATAGCTCCTTCGCGCTAGTTCTTTTTTTTTTGTATAATTACTGATGGTGTAGCATATTTTCTGCTCGTCTTAGTTCATTCTCAATATCCTTTTCCTTGGCAATCATCCAAACTGAAATTGTTATTGTAGATTCGTTGTCAAACTTGCAAATCTATGCCTGTATATCTCACTCAAAAGTATACATGCATCTGCAGTGAACAGTTCCACTTCACATATACAGAATTTCAAATGCATTTATATGTCCTGGAAATTTCATTCCCGAGTGAATCGACACGAATCTGTCCATTTGTTCATGTAACCAAGCCTGTTTTTGATTACTACCCTCTTCCGACTAGTAATGCCTGGTTTATGCCATCAGCTGCAGTAGCAACTGCAACATCTTCACGGTCGCAGTCCTGGTCATCCGACGCCGCCAGAGATGCCATCCGCGCGCGCTGTCTGTCTGCGGGGTAAGTGCAGTACAGCAAGGAGTAGGTGATGCAGCAGATGGTGATCGGCACGGCGATTTCCACGAAAACCGCCTTGGCAAGCGCGGCGGCGTTCTCCCGGTCGGTCTCGACGCTCGCGCCAGACGCGACCGGCTTGTACCCGAAGACGCGCTCCGCGAGGATGCCCACGACGGGTGGCGCGAACGAGGCGAATACCGTCTCGAAGCACCTGTCCAGCGCGTACACCGTCGTCCTCGCCTTCTCCGGCACGATCTCCGCGAATATAGGACTGCAAAGAGACGGCACGGTGAGCAAGCGGAGCAGCATTGCATGCAGGAACGACACTTAGAACAGCGGTGCCATCTCACTTGTTGGTGGCCGAGGGGCACCAGGGCATGACGAAGCCCAAGACGAAGAAGGCGGCGGCGTACGCGGCCCCCGCCGAGGGGTCGTTGGGGAGCGCGAGCAGCAGGACGGCGGCGAGCGGGACGGTGGACGCGGTGCTCACCTGCGCCAGCGCGACCCTGCCGGTGTTCGGGAACCACCGCGCCAGTCGGTCCCCGATGAACCCAGCGAACAGCGCGCCGAGCGCGCCGGCGAGCTGGTTCAGGCTGGTGATGACGCTGGTCTCCCAGTGCGTGAACCCCACGAGCTCCAGCCACATGGCGGCGAAGGTGAGCGCCGACCACGGCACCGACCCGGCCACCCCCTGTGCCACGATGATCTGGAACGTCGGCACCCGCACCACGTCCTTGGCCTCCCTGACGAGTTCTTCGGCCACCGTCGCCAAGGCTTTCGAGCCGCCGGCCGGACGGGGGTCGGAGGCGAGGAGCCACGTCAAGGTGGCTAGCGCGGCGCTGACGAGCGCGACGATGTGGAAGGCCAGCCGCCAGCCGGGGACGCCGAGGAAGGTGGTGGGCGCGAGCAGCACGCCGAGGGAGCCCCCCACCATGGGCCCCAGGGCGCGAGCCATCTGCACCCACCCGAACGCCGAGCCGCGCGTGGCGTCGTCGCTGTAGTCGGCCACCAGGGAGTAGATCGCCGGCACCACCAACGCCAGCCCGACGCCGTTGAAGCCCCTCGCGAGCGCCATCTGCAACAGAGCTCTCCTTTATTTTGCACCGTGCCAAAGCGCGGTTGTCGATCGCTTCGCGGCAGGCGGCGCAAGAGCCAAAGGAAAACGGTTAAGGAGGCCCACTTGTCAGTGGGAGGGGAGGGGAGGCGACTGAGGGGGCAGGTGGCGGTTGCTGACCTGGAGAAAGGTGCCCGAGACGCCGACGAGCAGGGTGGCCACGGCCCAGAGGAAGGCCCCCGCGGCCACGACGCGCGCGCGGTCGTAGCGCGCGGCCGCGCACGCCGCGAGCGGGTAGCACGCAGCCTGCACGAGCGCGCGGCACAGCGTGAGGGAGCCCAGCGCGGTCGGGGACGCGCCCAGCGCCGCGCCCACCTCCCTGTACACGGCCGGCAGCAGCGCCTCGTCCGCGCGCTCCAGCAGCGCAGCCACGCTCACAAGCGCCAGCGTCCATTGCCGCCGCCTTGACGCGTCGCTGCTCATGCTCCCCATTCCTCCCACAGTCGCGCGCCTCACGTCCTCCCTCCTCGCCTGGTCACTCTGGGAGTTGAAAAGAAACCCCCCATAAATAAGGATCTCTCTCATAAATGATTTGGTTTTGTTTATTGATCTTCGTACCGCATTTTCGTTGCATGTACTCCTAAACATATATTTTTTTTCTTGGGAGTGCATTGACTTGAGGTGGATACGATTAACGATGCTTGCAAGCATGGACTAATATATGCTTGGGAATGACCGCACGGTTTGCTTTTGATAGCTACACAGGCGACTCGAGTTCCACGAGTGATTGTGTTGGTTCTTTTGATTGACTACTATTGGAGATCTTGCGATATAAGTCTACGGGTTGTATCTATCATATAACCTTCGTAGAATTCACTGCCAATATACGACTAAGTATTCGGGTTCGATTGCTCCAGGACTAACGACTAAAGTAACCATCGAAGCAGCATTTCAGGGAGTATGTCAAGGGACCGGACGAGAAATCAGAGAGTAAGTTCATTTCACCACAGACAGACAAGAAAAGTCAGAGGAATGGAACCAACAAATTAGCATTTTCGTGGCATTCAGAGAACAGGGTTATTATTGTTGCAGTAACGAGAGCATCACTAGATTTTAAAGTAAATTCATGACACTCTAAATAAGGACTAAATCACTGACAGTACAATACCCTGAAAAACATAGCTCATGTACACCAAACTGACTACTCGGCAAATGCTCAAACTGGGCCAACACAACATGCCCTGCAAATCCCAGCTTCTGCAGGACGATAACACACTACACCTCCTCAGAGTCCTCGTCCTCCGAGGGGTTCGCCAGAGCCAGCTCCTCTGAAACGCATGCCAGCCCCTGCATCAGCCTCACGACCTCTGCCGCGTCGTCCAGGTAGTACTTGGCCTTGCTCGGGTTGCGACCGACGGTGCAGGCAAATACCTCTGCCTTGGATGCCAGCGAGTCTCCGCAAGCAGCGCTGGTGATGAGCTGAAACATGTCCTCGTCGGACCGGTCGTCCCCGATGCAGAGGACAAAGTCGGCGTACAGGCCCCTCTCCTGCCTCATTGCCAGCAGGCGTCGCGCCACCAGGCCTTTGCTCACACCCTGTTAGGACAAAAATCTTGTGAGTGACGACGCTTGATTTGTGCGAAGAGTGTGAAGAAATGAAACGAGAATATGACTTCACCTGCGGGTTAACTTCAACAGAGTGAAGAGTTCTCTTCACTGAAACCGGTTCGTTCGTAAGCACGCTCTCGAGATGGTCAACGAGCTCCTTAGCTTGGCATGACCCGAAGTCAGGATCTGCGTCCTCATAGTTCCAGACGAGCACCGTCTCCCTGTTCTCGATTCGTGAACCGTCCGTCGTCTCGCTGTAGAGGCTCATAACAGGCTCTGCAATCTGCTTCCAGCTGCAGTCTGCAGCGGTAATACAGGTCTTCCATTCTGCATCCCTCTTGTCCCTTTTTTTAGTAGGACACAGTTTAAGAATTAGATATCCTGGAACTAGACAGTTTTAAATGATGCTACAAATCTACAATAGGTCATGTTAAACTTCGGAGTTGCGCGCCATAGCAAGTTAAAATGGCAACAAAATTCATATATTCCATTTCAATGTTGAACATGATGTTTCATTAATGTGTTTCTATTGAACTTTTTGTCAATTGTTAGTTGACGTACTGAAGCGTTTCTCCATAATGTGACAACATGTTTTACTTTGTATAATGATGTAGATCCTAATCGCAAACTAAGCTTTAGTTGATCCTTGTTATATTTTAGAACTAAGTTAGATAACATGGACAGAAAAAAAAAAAAAAGATGATCTGCGTATGTAAGTCTGTGTGTTGAGCCCTGTGCTAAGCTTGCCAGAATGCACACAAGAGCGAAGCAAACCTTAAGCACATACCTCAGAAAGTAGCCGTGCTCAGCTGCCATGCCAAGGTTCTCACAAGGGAACCACTCATCGAGCGTGTGCCGCTCAAACCCGCTGCAAAGGAACACCAGATTGTCCTTGTCCCGGCACAAGCTGTTCAGTATCTTGACCGATTGGGCGGTCGGGCTCTTAGTAATCGCCTGTGGCATCAGCGTGCCATCATAGTCCAGCAGAATCGCACGTGTCTTCGCCCTCCTGTAGGCCGGAACAATGTGCTCCATCGAAAGCTTCCTAAAGCTCAGGTCAAGCGAGACCACCCTAAACCTCAGGCCAAAGCCAATTCCCCAGCACCGCCGCTGCGCGTGATCCTTGCAGGTCCTCTCAAGGTCCTGCAGGAAACTTTTAGCCCAGTAGCTGACGTCGTGGGTGCTCACGTAGCGGTAGTGCTTGTCATGGCGCATGTTCTTGTCCTTCTCAGACAGCACAAGGGCACTCTCCATCGCATCGGCCACGGCGTCGATGTTCCATGGGTTCACCCTGACAGCACCGCTCAGCGATGGAGAGCATCCGATGAACTCCGACACCACCAACATGCTCTTCTTCTCTTCCGGGTTGCTCAGCCGCAGTATGTTGTCCAGCTTCTCATTGCCTTGTCGGGAGACAACGTACTCATAGGGGATCAAGTTCATGCCATCCCGGACCGCGGTCACCAGGCACACCTCGGCGATGACATAGTACGCGACGCGTTCATAAAACTGCAATGGCTGATCGATCAGCACCACTGGCTCATACCCGGGCGCACCATACGCTTCATTGATCCGCCGCACCATGGCATCCGTCTCCGCCCGCACCTCGTCCACGTCCTTCCCCCGGCCCCGCGCCGGGTTCGCGACCTGCACCAGCACCAGCTTCCCCCGCCACTCGGGATGCTGCCGCAGCAGCTCCTCCATGGCGAGCAGCTTAAGGCTGATCCCCTTAAAGATGTCCATGTCGTCGACGCCCAGCATGACGACCATCCCCTTCCCCGAGTACGTCTCCATCAGCTCAGCCACCTTCGCCTGGGTCTCCGGCAACCCGAGCACCGTCTTGAGCTGCTCCATGTGCACCCCGCCCGGCAGGATCTTGATGCTCACAATCCGGCCGTAGTATTCCAAGCAAACGTGCCCCCGTTTCGACTCGTAAGACAGCCCGAGCATCCGGCCGCAGCACGACAGGAAGTGGCGGGCGTAATCGAAGGTGTGGAACCCGATGAGGTCCGAGTTCAGCAGGGCGCGCAGCAGCTCCTCGCGCACGGGCAGTGTCTTGTAGATCTCCGACGACGGGAACGGCGAGTGCAGGAAGAAGCCAAGCTTGATGCGGTTGAAGCGCTTGCGCAGGAAGGTGGGCAGCACCATGAGGTGGTAGTCGTGCACCCACACGAAGTCGTCGTCCGGGTTGATCACCTCGAGCACCTTATCGGCGAATATCTTGTTCGCGGAAACGTACGCCTGCCACAGCGCGCGGTCGAAGCGGCCGCCGAGGTCGGGGGAGAGCGGCAGCATGTAGTGGAAGAGCGGCCAGAGGTGCTGCTTGCAGAAGCCGTGGTAGTAGCGCGCGGCGATGTCGGGGGGCAGGAACGCCGGGACGCAGTTGTATGACTCGAGGAGCGACTGCGCGACGGCGTCCTGGTCGGCCGGCGGGATGTCGTCGCGGAGGCAGCCGATGTAGATGAAGTCCATGGTGGGGGACGACGAGGAGTGGTGGAGGTGACGGAGGAGGGAGTCCTCGTCCCAGGAGAAGGTCCATGGCTCGGACGGCAACGCCGGGCGGTGAACCCGGATAGGGAGGTGGTTGGCGACCACGATGGTCCGCGGGCGCGGCGACGGGGACGGAGCGGAGGGGGACGCCGGGGAGTCGTCGATGAGCCCCGCGGTGGTCACAACCCTCGGGAGCCGCCGCCGGAGGGCGCCGAGTGCGGCCGGCGCCGGCGCCTGGTCCGCCGCGCCGGTGGCCAGGTCCAGGAGGTTGGAATAGGAGCGGGACACCATGGCTGACTGGTTCTTGCAAGGATTTGAGTGGAGTTTCGGATCAAAGATTTGGGCTTTTGATGGAGGAAGCACAGTTCTTGGTGGAACCTATAATGGTGACGAATCGAGGCAAAACAGCGCAAGAATTGGGGAGGCAATTGAAGAGAGGGGGGGGGGGTACGATTTTTAGCTAGTAATGAGGCTGATTTGATCTGCTGCAAACAAGGTACAAGAGACCGCTCCAACTCTAGACGATCTGGAGCTGCTCACGTTGCATACTTGCATGAGAGGAAGGAGGAGGCAGGGGAGAACGGCTTTAATAACAAGAGCTCACCTCACCAGCATCCTCGTGGAGATCTCCTTGGATTGATCAAAACGACCGGGACAAAAGAGTTGCATAGGACAGCATGACATGTCGCAGAGAGTGATAGAGACTGCAAAAAAATTTCCAGCTCCTCTCTTTGTGGCAGATGGATCAAAGTTGAGCGAGGAAAGTACACGAAAAAGGAACAAAAGGAGACGACGAGCTTATTCGGGGAGATCAAGAGGAGGGGTTCTTTGGTTTGGTGGTGGTGTACCGGTGTTTGGATCTTTCGGTAGCTCCTCTCCCAAGACGCTCGCAACTCGCAAGCACACACAGCTCCTGAAATAATTGGGGAGGAAATTTACGAGGGGGAGGGAGTGAGAGAGATATTGGTGGCCGTTTCAATCATTTATTCGTTTTATCTTGGTAGGAGACAGTGAAAGAGCCTGGAGGCTGGAGGCTGGAGGCGATTAATTAGAGAGCGGACAACGAAATATGGAGAAAGAAACGGAGTACTAGTTTGCACTGGAATTTCTTGCTTATTTCGCTGATGCCGACTAACTTTACATGATTCTTATTCCCAATATTTGCATTCCTCGGTGATGAATTGGTTCGCATTGGTGGGGTTTATCGTCCACTCCAATTTGGTGTGATCTCCAAGTCAGATTTGAGGAAATGTTGTTGAAAGTGATAGCCAAAACAAGAAAGTTGAAACTAAAATTACACCAGTAAGGGCCCATTTGGGTTGTAGGATCTCCAAAGCAATTTCCAAAGGTTTACACTATCTGCAAAACTCTTACGTTCCAAATATGCCGCAAGTGTTAGATTTTTCATAATTTGCCCGTACTATGTCGGGTATTTGAAAGATAAAACACTAGGAATGTAACCGACTCCACTAAGCAATAACAGATTGAGACTTCATCAGCACTGCACGGTGCTTGTGTCAAAATGAACGCTGCAAGAACAGAGAGAGTAAAAATCAACTGACTCCACTCACATATCAAACCACATACTGCCTAGATTACATGCTCTCTTCCCAAAAGAGAATATTGCTTCCTAGATCAAGGAACCGGTAGATGAGATGCATCCATCTAGGCACTTCCATATCCATAGTCACTCGCAATCCTCCTCAGCTCTCGAGAAGGGGAACTTACTAGTGATACTAATTTAGATTAGCGGCAGGGAATCTTGATCAATTCTCAATCTATCCCCGGTCAAAACAAGGAGATGCCCCTCGCAACTGGTTGGAGACATCGGACATATTTAGCGCGAGCTTTTTCTGTGCTTCCCGAATGTTTAATCCAAGTGGATTCCATTTCCAGTACACAGATGCGCATTGACCATTCTGCCCCAGAAGTTGCCCTTATTAACCGAGACAGGATATGATGCGGCCTGTCTGCAGGAGCAGAAAGTGGAGTCGAGCTGGGGAGGGCACGTGGCGAACGGGGAGCCGTCGTCCTCCGCGCGGCGACAGCGACCTCCGGTAACGTGGTCGGCGCTGTACGTCTGGCGCAAAACTCCGGCGAGGTCAGTAGTCTAATAGGAGATTGACAAGTGGATGTTAGCAGCGACTTGTTTGAGTTTGTGTGAACTGTGAAGAGTGAGCAGTGGTAAATTTTGGTGGGAAGGGAATCTAATTGGATTTCCACGTTCTGCCATGGATGCTGGAGGCTGGATCCGGTTCCTCGGTATACTACAGAGACCCACGTTGTGAACAGTGTTACCGAGGAAGTGAACAGTATCATGTCATAGCACTGTAGCAACACCGTGGAAATAGCAAACACTGCATTTGTCAGTTTTTACTGTAGTGAAATAGTAACATTGATTTAGACCTTTGATTTTTTGTCGAGCGGTACATATCGTTCCTAATGCAAAGATATTGTAGATGTTTGCATTGAATACTTCAATATAAAGGATCCCGATCCGTTGGATCTACGGCATGAGCGGTGTGCTGCTATTAAATTTCAGCTCAGACTTTAGGATTTTCTCATGTTGCAGAAGAGGGCTTGCAGAAGAGGGCTGAGATATGTGAGAACACTTTTTTTTTCCCGAGAGTGCCTAGGAGGATTACAGATCATGTTCATAAGGTAAATAACACATTTCATTAGTGATGTAGTACGAAAGGAGCTGGCATATGCACTTTACCTCTAATCATCTCTTTCAGAGTTTTGGGAGCCAACTTTCTACCAAACACTTCCCTCAGTCAGCTTCAGATTCTCATATGAGTGGATCCTTGAGGAGTAAGAGTTGAGAGCTGAAAAATGAGGAGTGGTGCTTTACCAAACAAACCCTTAAATCTAAAAAGGTGGGTTCACCGCCTTCTATTCTTAATTGAAAGCACACTCTAGGGAGATCCTTTGTAAATGAACGTCACAATCCACAAAACCATTTTAAATAGAAATTGAACTTTCCAAGAAAAAAGTTAGTAAAGCATAAAGGAATGCCTTAGCCAGTTAGATTTTACCTTTACAATTACCTGAAAAGAAAGTCGCATCAAATATCTATCTCACGCCTACAGAAAATAAAAGGAGCATGAATAATTATACGTGTTCCAAAATTCTACGTAGCTATAATACTGTAGTACAGGACTGAAATGTAAAATGACCGTATCTTGTTCTGTGCGGGATCAACTGGACTGTACCAAGGGGTAAGGTTACAGCTGGTAGGTATAATTTTGTTACCTACGCCTTTTCTCGGTCGTCGTACCGTGCTGTTAAGGATAGTGGGGCAAGCACTGTGCGCGCCTGTGGCCACCGACGCTTCCCGTGCCTGCGCAGCCGCCCCCGCCAAAAAAATGCACGACACAGTTCTTATGACAATTCCTACTTATCTCGTTTAGAAAACCCATATCATCACAATTTCGAACCTGATCCAACGATTCATCACACCGACAGCATCCGTTGGAAGGGCATAAAGGGAATCAACCGGAAACCACGGAACTTGTATGGGATGGTTTTGGATATAACATTATCTATGTGTTTGGTTGAGTGAACCGAACCATCTCATCTCGGATGAAGTGGTACAAATTTTAAAATATTTCCCGAAGATGCGCCGTCTGTCCTCCCTCTTCAACGCTAGCTCTACGACCTCTCCTACTCCCCTTTCGACGTCGTCTCTGCACACGGATGTCACTTGGTCCTCTTGACACCACCTTAGCTCCCAAGGTGTCGCTTGTCCTTCTCCCTTCCCTCACTGTCTCCCTCCTCTCCTGCCCAGATCTAACATAAATCACATGGCGCAGGGAAGGGCAACCCTGGTGACGACCTAATCTGAGATGCCACCACTCGTTCTCCTTTCCCTCCCAATCTTCCTCCTCTCCCTCACCTTAGGATGTGGAAGTTGGCACCAGGGGTTGGCGGAGCTTTCTCTAGTTTTGTTCTTTGGTCATTGTTTTGAATTAGCATATTTTGTTAAATATATTCTAATCTAGTACTCCTCCATTCTAGATTAGAGGGCATATAATTTTTCAGTTTTGTTTCAAAATATAAGGTGTGTATGTGACTTTAATGATATTTTCTCTCTTTTGCCCTCATTTATCTTCCCTCTCTCTTCAACATTTATGAGTAAACACCATCCCACACTATTCTCTCTTATTCCTAAGACATTAACACTAGAGACATCATGGTCATTTCCCTCTACCATCCTCTTGGTTTTTACAACTTTCTTAATCTCCGTGCATGACCATAATACACCTTATAATCTGGAATGGAGGGAGTAGTAGTCTACAAGAAATGTGTCTTAAGGAAAATTCTCTATTTGGATTTTCTAGAAACAGAATATGTCATACATGGCCTGTAGTTTTGCATTAACTTATCAATAGCTAGCACTAACTCAGAACTAGGAATCATGTTAATAAGAATTATACAAATTTAAATTAAACTTCATAATAATATTACACATAGAACATATGATTAAATGCCTTGGATTTGCCAATTTTCATTATAACAATTGTACAAGATAAACTCACCACCTCTAGTGAGAAGATTACTATAATCAACTTCATCCTTCAAATCAAACAGCATTTTAAACCATTCAGGATTATCTCACCCAAGCAACCAAACAAAATCATGTATCTTCTCATCTAAACAACCAAACACACTACTTTTATCATCCTATTCAGAATCATCTCATTCATCTTGTAACCCTTACGTTTCTTTTTCACAGAAAAGAACTGTAGGGAAGCAACTCGACATGCAACACAGAAAGGGCACTCAAGCACAATGCTTCAGTGGAGGATTTTCAGGCACAGGGCGTGTGATGCGTGCAGGGTTGTGGATTGGCTTCAACAGGTTGGACCTCGTTGTCAAGAATTGGGTCAGATCGGTTGGTACACCTGACCATGACGCCACGGTTATTCCTTTCTGAAATTAAGGATCGTGATGAGTGGATACATTCTACGTCCAGAAATCTTGGCCGTAAGCTGGGCCATAAAAATCTGTAGGTGAACACGTACTCATCGTGGATGCGATGACCCGGGTGAAGATTGCTGTTAATTCGAACGCTCGATGTTGGAGATGACCAGGTATGCCTTCTCTTGATCTCACTTGTTCATTAGTTATTGTCTGCTGCAGTTTGGTAGGGATTGTCGCAGATACTTTTGGATAAGATTCGCATCTTGTACCTTTTTGCTTTGATATTCCCCGGCTAGAGTGTTCTTAAATTCCTTGGTTGATGTGCTAGTTGCTGCTGAATGTCAGCTTAAGGGCCAAGCAGCCCTAGGGGCGGATCCATACCACTTAATTTTGGTTCACAACAACTGTATTGAACTAATTTTTACTGTTGATATCTTCACTGATCTTAACTTGCTTTTATATAAAGTGTCTCCACTCAGTTTTTATCCAGGGTTTAGCTGTGAGCCCGCCCTGCAATTTTGTCCTCTTCTCCACGATTTCTTGTCGATCGGGCAGAAGAGAGCCTGGCCTTCTCCGGACGAAATGACTTTCATCTGCCACAGTGTAGCCATCATGATTCTTGATTACCTCCAGATCCATTGCATCATGCATTGAATTACATACAAGTCAGGGCTTAAAGTAAACATCGTCTAGCTACCAAATAGCACAGTACGTGACGTTAGCTGCACTGTTTGACGAAGCAAATTTCGTCGGGAAAACGCTGTGGCGCCACGCCTGCCGTGCCGCGATACAACAACGTGACCTGCAGGCTCAAATTTTTCACGACTTGTACTGCACAAACCTTTGCTTGCCACTGTGCCTACCTAGTACGGTCTCAGCCTTTTTCAGCTGTACGATGTTCCCCTCTCGTCTTTCTTCATCTCGACGAGGGTTGTTCTAGAAAAGATTCCATGGATTCCTCCTTGTTGCCCTCTATTGTCTTTTGCCCTCAGTTGAAGGTGTGCTTAGTAGGTAGGCAGTTGCTTGTCTCCTTTTTAGTTTATACAGAAATGATTTGAGTATTGTAGCAGACACAAGAAATTGTTTTTCCCATGTCTACATAAAAGCATTGATCAGTAAGTATCCCCGATATTTATTTCCCTCTCAATGTAAACATAGAGATGAAACTTTCATACTTTTGCATGCATTAGCTTCTAGCATGTGTAGTGGACGAGCACGCATATGTACTGCGTGAGTGAGGCACTTGCTCCGAGAAAAGATAACGTTTAGGCTCCAAAATCTGTTGGAGAGGGAGTTCAGTTTTTTTTGTGTGTGTTATAAGTACAAAACGGACTTCAGCTTCCTTAAAGAATCCCGAGGAAGGACGCCACCTTGTTTCGGGGGGTTAAGTTTCTAGTGACTAAACTAATGGAAAAGCTCCCCAAACAAGGCACCCACCGTATCCTCATTTTCTTAAGGCCTTCCAATGCATTGTAACCTCCTATGATTAATTGCTAGTTAGATAAAGCTACATCTTGGTAGGCAAAGGAAGGTGGATGCTTTGTTAGTATCAACTTTGCAGGATTCAATGAACCTGAGACGGTGATAGCAACGCTCCATCAGGTGTTAAATAATTGTTGTAAAGAAACGAAGTACCACAAACAATGTTGGCCACTAGCTATGGCTAGTATAGCAAAATTTGGACATACAACAAGTCGGAACTTGTCAATGCTGAAAGTTTTGTTTGCTGCTGCAGATACGATAGTGGACACGCAAAACACTGTTGTCCTTACTTGGAACATGGAGCATCGTTGTGCTACCTGGGCCCACAGAAAAACTTTACTGCAAGGCCTATTTTTTTTTTCTGAAATTATAATCCAGAAACTTTTTTAAAAAAAAACTTATTTCAATTTATTGTATCGATTGTGTTTTCTTCCTTTTGAAAGATCCATTTTTCTTTTCTTTTAAAAGAACTTTATTGTGTGATCAACATTGTGGATAAGGCACTTACCTTTGCGTGATCACAACTCAAAAGTTCAGGCTCTCACTACTGTGTCTGAACTCTGAAGTGGCCAAGGTGATGAAAGCTCCCTGTTTGCGGTGAAAATCACACGCAACCAGAACCAGATAGGGACTTGAATTGTCATCACACGATTCAATCAGCAGGCAACATATTCGTCTATGCGCCGCATATTCTGTAAGTATGCGTTTGTTCAGACTTCAAAGTAGCTAAAAGATGAAAAGTAACAAGGTTTTTCTTCTTGTTTACATCTGGGTAATTAACTGGGTTGGTGCAGTGCCTATGTATGTGCTGACTAGAGACCTCGATCTTTTCTGTACGATGGAAACATCCAACAAATGAAGTTTGTTCTGTAGCTGGAAAACAAAAAATAAGTAGCGTGAGATCAAATTTATCTGGCCGGCTGCTCACGTTTGCTGGCGATATGAAATATGCTTGCGTATGTTTCCAGGAGCTTGCTCCATAACCATCCAGTATTCAGAGCCTCATTTGGCATTGCACGGCGATTGGTTTGACTAGATATTTTCTGACCATATCTTCCCAATGCATGACGGTACGGTGTACCTCAGAGCAGCGTTGGTTAGCACATAATCCTGCTTAGAACATACTAGATCGTAATAAGTGGCGGAGCTCGAGTCAAAATTAAGGGAGGGCCAGGTCATGATCAATCAATAATCATATTTCAATTACAAATATTATAAATACAAAGAAAAGTCTATTATACTCTCAACAAATCAATGATCATATTTGATTTATACTACTACTATATACTGCTAGTAGAATATACCGTAAAATTTCTCTAAAAAAGGACCTAGTTCATTCTCATTTGGTGATAATATTCTAGTTACATGATGATACCGTTGATAATAGAACTCTGTCAATTTAGTGGCAATAATTTTAATTTGGTCGAAGAGGATTGATGCTACTTGCTCACTAGTTTGGCTTAAATTGGTAGAGACGGAGTATTTCTCTAAAATATGAGAAGAAATATCTAAAATAGGAGCTCTAGAAGGAAGAATGATGTATCATTATCCAATAGATAGTGCCATCAATAGGCAAAGAAATGCTGATTACATGTGTTAATTAAGGGTGTATATCAATAGCAAGGGAGGGCCACGACCCTCTTTGGCCTCAATAACCCTCCGCCACTGATCGTAATCAAAGTCCAGAGCAATCAGGTGCCTTACTAGCTAAGGTGCAAGTCTACAACTAATTGGTTATTCTAAAATTACAAAAAAAGCAAAATTACAATGCTGTGGGACTTCTACAAAATACTCTACTTGGAAGGGGAAGTGTCTAAATTGTATCGAGCACTTAGTGCTCGAAGAGTGTGCTGTTACCCTTGTTAAATCAGTAAAACCTCTCTTTCCTCCACAAAAAAGAAGGGAAAAGTGACTACGACAGTTTCGTCAAACCCATCTAATTAGCTCCCAGTAGCTTCTCGCGTTGATCATTCAAGATGACAATGCAAAAGTGACGACACCATAAATCAAAACTTCGGTGATTTGGAATTGGAAACGTAGAACATGTGGTTAGCTCACCGAAGGTGGAAGGATTTATATTTATTTATTTTGAAATTGTTAGAATAGGACTCTTGTATATGGTTTCCTTATCTGTATATTGTAACCCCCTTTGTACTCCCTGTATATATTGCCCATTGGACCTCTTGAATAGATGAACACATTATTCCTAACATGGTATCAGAGCGAGGTTTCTAACCTAGCTCTCCTTCCGCTTCCGCTGCTGTCGCCGCCGCCCCGTGTTCCCGGTCGTCCGACGCCAAGCATCATCGTCGATCCAAGGCCTTCCCGCCGCCGGATCCGTCGCGCCGCCACTGGATCTGCCGCGCCACCAGCCCGCCGTCGTCGTGCCGCTGTCGCGGCAGGGCGCGGGTTGCCGTCGCCGCCGCTGATTGGGAACCCGACGCGAGGCCGCCGCCGCTCGTTGCCGCCGTAGCCCGACGCCGCCTGCCGGGATCCCAACGCGAGGCCGCCTCCTCCGCTCGTTGATTGGTCGCCGCCGCCGCTCGTTGGTGGACCGACGCCGCCGCCACTCGTTGGTCGCCCGACGTTGCAAAGCCGCCGTCGCCATGTTTTCGGGCCATCCTGGTGGTCAGCGTCGACGACTCCATCCAGCCAGACATTGTTGGTCTGCGTTCTACTCGTCAGGTCTGGGAGTACTTGCGCGAGCGATACCAGCAGAGCAGCGATGCTCAGTTCTTTTCGCTCCAGCGTGAGTTGGAGACGTGTAACATCCAAATTTGTGGATTTGCAAATCTTCAAAGTCAAGAACGCAAACCCCAAAATTTCCCGCTTTGTGCAAGATTCGGATTCCCAAAATTGCACCGAGTTCTTTCCCGCTTCCACCCTAACCCTAACCCTAGCCCTCCTGGCCCGGCTCGCCATGCCTGCTCCTCCGCTCGGTCCTCGCCCCGCCGTGGTGTGCGTCCCGGCCGCCACGCGCCGACCGTCCCATCCCGCTGCCCGCGCGCCCTCTCGCTCTTGCGCGTGCCATCGTCAACGGCTCCTTTCCCGATCCAAAGCCTTCCCGCTCGGCCTTTAAAGCCCGCCTCCTCCTCTCCTTTCCTCCACCCCAAGCAAAGGAAGAAGATCGAGAGGAAGAAGAGTGGCCGGGACGTACCTCCGCTGCCGCCGCTTCCTCTGGGTCGCCATCGTCGCCGCCGCCTTGAGCAGCCTCGCGCCGCCACGCCCTCCGGTCGTCGTCATCCTTCCGTCGCCGCCGCCGCCGCTTCCCCGAGCCAAACCTCCTCCTCCCCGCGCGCCGCCGCCACCACCTCCTCCTCCTCGCCCTAGCGCCACCCCTTCTCTTTTTCTCTCTGCCGAGTCCTCGCCTCTTCTTTTCTTGGCCGTGGGCAAGCACCGTGTGGGCAGCATGCGCACATGCTCGCCCGGTTTCGCCAGCGCCAGTGGGTCGGTTTGGAAAGGAGGCCGTGGGCCATTTTCTTTTTTTCTTTTTTTTGTTGAATTTCGTTTCTTTTCTATTTTATTTCAAAAGTGAGTTTTGTAAACTTATTAACTCCCATTTTAACTCCAAAAATGGTGTAGTTTGTTTCTAAAATTTCTAAAATCAAGCTCTTTCTTTTGGTGCTAGTTTGGTTCTTTTTGGAGTTCATTTGATGAGACTTGTTATTTATTTAATTTAATTGCTCGTTTATTTCTTTCCGCAGACGATCGATCGCGTAGAGTTCGGAGAAGCCTGAGACCCCACTCGATCAAGCTCAAGAATATCAAGATCATCTAGTCGTAGACCCAAAGTAGTCGACACTTTGATCATATTGAACCTACATTTTATGCAAATTATGTTCTTTTAAATATCAAATTGCATGCTTTATTTCCCTTATGCAAATGTATGTTAAATACCCTAAGGTAGTTAAATGCCATGTTGATGCTTTATTTTTAATACACTATCCTTTGATAATTGAATTGCCGTACACCATTGTCACCCTAGTAAATATTTGGTAACTATATTAGTTTAGGCTATACTTAAGCGCCATGCTAGTCTTGCTTAAGTATCGGGGTATTATCTACCCCATTCATCATCTTTTGTAATGAACATAATTTTGGGCAGTCATTGGGTGTAAATGACTGGGATGGTTATGATGTTGTATTTTTCCTACCTCTTAAAAACCCTAAAGAAATTGCTTGTCACATCCAGGCGGATGGTATGATGGATGGTATGTTGGTGGGTGCTAATGCACCCAAGGAATGTTGGTGTGGATGGTATGTGGTATGAACCGCCTGAGATGGTCCCTAAGGACTTAATCTGTGATGACCTCCCAATGTAAAACAAGATGCGACCACATGTCTATAATGGTGTCGACTGCTAAATAATTTGTATCCGTTAGTATGAGTTGCACCGAGCGGATGACCCGCTACGCCATAAGCCTATGTGGCTATGGGTTGGGGTGTCGACTTACTGGTCTATGTGAGCGTAAGTCGTGTGGCGCAAGAGGGTGCAGGAAAGAGTCGACGGTCTATGTGAGCGTAACTCTTCTCAGTGAAACCTTAGCGGGTGTAACAAATATTGGTGGATGCATTGTAAAGGCCTTGTGACGATCTCCCTTGGCTTACATGTCTCACGAAACATGTGTATATGTCGATGATTGTCTCTTGTGGGTAAAGTGTACAACCTCTGCAGAGTGTAATAAACTGTTCGAATAGCCGTGCCTACGGTCAAGGGCGGACATGGGAACTTACAAGAGTTAGTTCTGTTTATAAAACATTGTGGGCGGGATAAAATGTGATGGGTCGCTGTGACCCTGGTTTTGGTTTTCCTGGGTGGATGTACCCCAGTGATGTCAAGTGGTGGATGTAACCGCTGTCAAAAATAAGCATGAGGTGGAGGTAACCTCTACTGTTATAAATATTGCACAAGTAATCTCTTTAACAAATGCAATTTGGTTAAAATGCTACGTGATAGGACTTTTTAATATCGGTACTTTAAATATTGCTTTGTGCAAATAAATGAACCCGAGCCATCCTTGTTAAGCCTTGCATGTATAATGTTGCACACTGTGTGTTGGCTCGCGAGCACGGTAGTTGTGCTCATCCTCGCTCTTTCCCCCCAACCCCCAGAACCCGCAGATCATGGAGACTACACCTACTACGAGGACCTGGACGCCGAAGAGCAAGGAAATGAAGAGGAGTAGTATAGTTCCATAGTCTGAGTCTCGCCTCAGTCTGGTTGGCCCCGTTGGTACTTGTGTACCTCCTATATTATCCAAGCCCTTGGCTAATATCGGTCGTACACCTAGTACCCCAGTCGCTTGCCTGTGGAGAGACTTGCTCTACCCCTTTTGCTTCCGCTAACGTACTCGAGATTTTGTAATGAACTCATTTGGCACGATCGGCCCTATTGTAAACTCGACCGCGTGGTCTATTTGAACTCTAATGCTTGTATTAATGAATGGTTCGGTCTACGCAATGTATGAAATGATTCAAAAATGTGTGCGTGGCGCTATCTCATCGATCCGAGGAATAGCGCAGTTTTATCACGAGGATTACGGATTTCGAATTCGGGTCCGACAGTAGTGGTATCGAGCATACGATCAGAGGAGCCTTAGTTAGATTGGTCGTTGCCTAAGGTCGTGAGTCTTATTTTCAAAACCTAAGAAAAGCTTTGGCAAAATATAGTGTATTTATCGCTCTTACTTGTCATTCCTAGTTCAGTACTTATCCTACTTCACTTTGATTTATTACATTCATCGACTTCCTCTTGCTTTCAAAATTTTAGATGGTCGCTCCGTCGCTCGGGCTCTTGGGACTTTTTCTCTCACGGAGAAGACCTCGGAGGCTTCGTGGGATTTTCGCCACCGATGCAATATTCTGGTTACTACCATCCGCCTATCTTCATGGGCCGGATGACTCGTGTTCTGGACCGAGAGACTTGGAGCATGGAGGTTTTCTCTATGCTAGGGAGGGTGAGTTCAATACTCACACCTTCAAGGTGAGCACCCGGAGCCGTGCTTTGGATGTTTCCCGTGATGTGGCACGACTTGCCGCGTCTCGCTTGTGCGTGATGCATGGAGACCTTCGCAGCTCGCCCTTCGCTTCCATCCGACTCTCCGGAGGAGAGCTTTACGTGATCCGCCACGTCCGGCGGATGACCCGCACTGTCACATCGGCTCCACCACGCAGTGCCTGTCGATTGCCCTCGCCAACGCCGCTGATTTAGATCGGACACCGATTTCTCCTCGCCAGCCTACGAGCACTCCGACACCCTCCGTGGCAACATGTTCGGAGATGATGAAGCCCACCGTGAGTAGGCGGGAGAGAGACGCGTTCTTTGCTGCGCAGTTGGCCCGCCGAGCCGCCATCGCGCCGCCGCCTCTGCCTGCTGCCCGACTCTGCCGCACCCGCCGTCGTTCCCAAAGAACCCGGTGCGGCCGACGCTTTCCACCGGAGGACCCCACACCTCCACGGCGCGCAAGAAAGTGCGTCCACTGCCGACCGATCGCGGCCTTGAGAGTCCACCGTGGACGCAGCCCACCCGCCACCGATTCGACGAGTTCGACGCGGGCGCCACCTCGATCGTTCTCGCTCGCCACCATCGATCGCGGCCGTTCGATCCTCGGTAATCGCATCACCACTGTGGTGGTAAGCACCCGATGGAGGAGTAGTCAGGATAGCTAGGTTAACTAGCAGTGCTTGCTAGGTAGTCTTTTGTTTGCAAGCACTTTCTTTATCCACCTTTTGTAGGCGTTGTGTTTGTATCTCGTGTCATGGCTTTGCATGGCCTATATGCTGTGTCTTAGGAGTCATGTAACACTTACCCCCCCTAATATTAATGAATTGCAGCCATTCGGGCTTTGTATCGCATTTGTGTTGTTCGTTCAATTTGATTTCTTTCTTCTGTGTGTGCCTTAGAGGGCCAGTGAACCCTCATATACCCCCTCTCTAGTTCTAAGCTTTAGCATTTCTTCAGATGGCACCAAGGAGAGCTGCTGCCCCAGTCCGTGGTGCTTTCGCAGCAGGCCGTGGAAGAGGCCGTGGCTATGGCCGTGGTCGTGGACAAGACCTACCTCCCCCACCGCCAGAGCATCCAACAATGGCACAAGTTATGCAACAACAAGCCCAAATCCTTCAAGCCTTGCTCGCTAATCAACAAGCGAGAGCGGCAATCGTCACTAAGCCGCAGATTTCCTCAGGACAAGACCTCTTACCTTTGCCTCAGCAGATGAACCCCTGGAGGCAGAAGATTGGCTCAGGGATACTGAGAAGAAGCTCCGCCTAGCCCGATGCTCTGAGGAAGACAAGGTGGACTTTGCCACTCACCAGTTGAAAGGAGCGGCCGCTACTTGGTGGGAGAACTACCTCGCTGCTCAAGGTGGTGAAAGCCCGTGAGCGAGGAGAAGAAGAAACTGGCGCGGCAAAGATCCGCTCACGGAGATCGCAGGATCCTCGCCATCATTGAAGCAATTCTTTGAATACCGACGAGCCCGCACCCGCATGGCGGTAATCTCCGAACGAGTTCAAGATCGCCAGACTAACTTTGTACCTTTGGTACAATGAGGCTAAAGAAGAATGAGTTTAGAACTCTCAAGCAAGGTCAAATGACGGTCAATGAATATCTAACCAAGTTTAACTAACTTGCTCGCTACGCTCCCAAAGGACGTGGTGGCGATGAAGAAGAGAAGATAGACCGCTTTGTGGAAGGAATGCGTGGAGACATGAGAAGCGACTTATCCTCCATGATTTCCTAGCTTCCACCACTTGATCAACAAAGCCCTCGTCTTTGGAAAACGAGAAGAAGATTGCGGAAGTAAGCCGCAAGAGAAAGATGGTATTCGAAGCCGCAAGGTGGCTTTCCTCATAAGTCAACATTCCCCGCAACTCATCTTTTAAGCCACCGTAGTTTCTCCGCAAGGAACTCAAGCCCCACCCAGCGCACCAATGGGAATGGTTTCGCATCCTTCGTCCCGCGGACACCGCAAACAAGCAACCCAAAGCTCATCTCCATTGTTTCCATCGTGGAGTGAGAGGGCACTTCGCCAATCGATGCCCTCAACGCCGAACACTCCGAAGTTCAACTCAGAGCCACACCACAAGGTCAAACATCGCCTCAGCAGAACCATCGAGCCCCGCAAGCACCTAGATCTACCTCGACACCAAATCGCGCCATGTGAACCATGTCACGGCGAGGAGGCTCGTGAAGCTACAGAGTTCTAATGGGTACGTTCTCTGTTAATCGATTATCAAAGACAAGTTTTGTTTGATTCGGAGCTTCGCATTCTTTCATATCAAGGAAATTTGTTGAAAGGCTTGTTGCCAACCTTTAAGCTAAAGAAACCCGTGGTACTTAGTTCACCCGGGACCCTTGACTACCATCTTAGTAAGTCCCAGTAGAGATTGCTATGGAAAATTCCGGATTCCTAGCAAACCTCTTAGTGCTTGATCCCAAACTCGGATATCATCCTAGGGATGGATTGGTTGGCCCGATACCAAGGAATGATAGATCGTACTTAACAGAAGGTGGTACTCACCAAAACCCGGTACCACAATCAAGGTTAATGTAGACCGCCTCGAGTTTGGATCGCATAATCCATAACCTCGAGAAGGTGACTCTGAAACAACCCCTGTAGTTCAAGATTACCCGAAGTTTTCGGAAGAATTGCTGGCATGCCACTGCATCGAGACATAGAATTTGTGATCAACCTAAAGCCGAGAACAGCCCCATTGCCAAGAGGCCATATAGGATGGCGCTTGATGAGCTTGAAGAGCTTAAGGTACAAATGGAAGAATTACAGAAAAAGGATTTATTAGACCTAGCTCATCCCCGGGTTCGCCAATTACTTTTGTAAAGAAAAAGGATGGCACCGCCAGACAGCGTGGATTACAGCCCTCAATGAGGTGACCATCAAGAATAAGTATCCTTGCCCGCATTGATGATCTATTCGACCAACCGCCGAGCAACAGTTTCTCCAAGATAGACCTAAGGTCGATATCATCGAGTTAAGATTAGGTGAGGACATCCTAAAACACCTTTTACCACCCTGGTATGGCTTGTATGAGTTCACGCTATGTCGCTTGGCTTGACAAATGCGCCACCTACTTCATGAACCTTATGAACAAAGTATTCATGGAATACCTGGATAAGTTTGTTGTCGTGTTCATAGACGACATCTTAATCTACTCCAAGACTAATGAGGAACATGCTGAACATCTGCATTTGGTCCTGGAGAAGCTTAAAGAACATCAGCTGTATGCCAAGTACAACAAGTGTGAATTTTGGCTTCAAGAGATCGATTTCTCGGACATATCGATCCACTGGAGGAGTCGCAGATGGACCCATCCAAAGTAGAAACCGTGTTGGGATGGAAACAACCAACCTCAGTGACCGAAGTGCGTAGTTTTCTCGGAATGGCTGGATACTACAGACGCTTCATTGAAGGATTCTCCAAACTATCCAGACCAATGACCCACCTGCTCAAGAAGGAAAAGAAGTACGAATGGACAGAAGCTTGTGAAAAGAGTTTCCAAGAGTTGAAGAAGAAGTTAACTCATTGCACGATGTTAGTCTTGCAGGACATACACAAGGACTTTGAAGTCTATTGTGATGCTTCGCGCCAAGGTGCAGGTTGCGTATTTATGCAAGGAGGAAACGCGTCGTAGCATATGCATCCGCATAACTCCGCCACATGAAGACAACTATCCAACTCATGATTTGGAGTTAGCGGTAGTAGTGCATGCCCTAAAGATTTGGCGGCATTACTTGATTGGAAATCATTGTAATATCTTTACGGACCACAAGAGTCTTAAGTATATTTTCACCTGCATGCACCTCAACCTCCGACAAAGGAGATGGTTAGAACCGATTAAGGATTACGACTTGATGTCCATTACCATCCCGGGAAGGCTAATGTAGTGGCCGATGCATTGCCGTAAGTCCTATCGCAAAAATGTTATGGTTCAAGAGTATCAACTTGAGCTTTGCAAGGAATTAGAGGCGCTTAACCTCGAGTTAGTAGAACAAGGCACCTTAGCGACTATGGAAGTTCAACCAACCTTGGAAGAACAGTCAAGGCCGCTCGAAAGGACACCGGAGTTCATAAATTTAAACATCTCATGGTCAAAGGAAAGGCCTCAAAGATGGTTGAAGACCAACAAGGAATCCTATGGTATGGGAAACGTCTCTTTGTTCCCCACCAAAGGAGCTCAAAGAATTGATTCTAAAGAAGCCCATAGTTCAGTGATACCATACACCCAGTGCAAAGCACCAAGATGTATCAAGATATGAAGATTCTATATTGGTGGTCATGAATGAAAAGGGACATCGCGAGTTCGTAGCTTGTTGCGATGTGTGCCAACGGATCAAGCGAGAACATCGAGACCCGCAGATTGCTGCAACCACCGCAAATCCTCGGTGGAAGTGGGAAGAAATTGGAATGGATTTCATTACGGTCCGCGAGAACCAAGACCGGATATGATTCCGTATGGGTCATAATCGACAGATTAACCAAAGTTGCCCATTTCATCCTGTGAAGACCACCTACAAGGGAGATAAATTAGCCGAGTTATACATGGCTCGATTGTATGTCCGCATGGAGTACCCAAGAGGATAGTCTCGGATCGAGGTTCTCGCCACCTCGCATTTAGGCTAGTCTCCATGATGCACTTGGAACTCACTTGAACTTTAGCACAAGATATCATCCTCGGATCGATGGATGCATGAAAGGGTAAATCGATTCTTGAAGACATGCTTCGAGCTTGTGCTTTAGAGTTTACCGTAGACCGGAGAGATGTCATCACCGATGCACTCCGCCTACAACAACGCTTACCAATCCAGTTTGAAGATGTCCCGCTTGAAGCACTTTATGGGAGAAAATGCGAACTCCCTTGCATTGGTCGAATCAGAGAGGGTTATATCTTCTGACCGATACTCTCAAGCAAGCGTAAGAGAAAGTCGATTGATCGAGATCGCTACAAGCCGCTTTCGATCCAGACAGAAAAGTTATGCGGACAACCGTCAGAGAGAGTTAACTTTGGTTGGAGATCATGTATATCTCAAAGTGTCACCCTTCGCGAATGCGGAGGTTTAAAGTGAAAGGCAAGCTTGCGCCAAGATACATAGGCCCGCTCCCAATCACCGCCAAGCGTGGAGAGGTAGCATACCAACCGGAATTACCGAAAAATTTGTCGATGTCCATAATGTGTTCCACGTCTCACCAAGAAATGCCTCAGTACCGGAAGAGCAAGCTCGATTGAAACCATTGCACTCGAGAAAGACTTGTCGCACCGAACATCCGATCAAGATTCTCGATGTCGTGGAGAAGCAAACAAGGCGTCGATCATCCGCTATGCAAAGTGCAATGGAGCAACCACTCGGAGAGAAAGCCACTTGGGAACGCGAGGATCACCGAAGTTGGATTACCCCTACTGTTTCGGAGGAGCTCGAATCTCGGGTCGAGATTCTTTTAAGGTGGGTAGGTTTTGTAACATCCAAATTTGTGGATTTGCAAATCTTCAAAGTCAAGAACGCAAACCCCAAAAATTTCCGCTTTGTGCAAGATCTGATTCCCCAAAATTGCACCGAGTTCTTTCCCCGCTCCACCCTAACCCTAACCCTAGCCCTCCTAGCCCGGCTCCGCCATGCCCTCGCTCCGCCTCGGTCCTCGCTCACGGCCGTGCCGTGCAGCCTCGGCCGCGCCGACCCGTCCCATCCTCGCCCGCCCGCGCCGCCTCGGCTTCTTGCGCCGTGCCATCGCAACGGCTCCTTTCCCCCCCCCGGATCCAAAGCCTTCCCTCGGCCTTTAAAAGCCCCGGCCTCCTCCTCTCCTTTTCCCTCCACCCCAAGCAAAGGAAGAAGATCGAGAGGAAGAAGAGTGGCCGAAGGACGTACCTCCGTTGCCGTCGCTTCCTCTAGGGGTCGCCATCGTCGTCGCCGCCTTGAGCAGCCTCGCGCCGCCACGCCCCGGCTGTCGTCATCCTTCCGTCGCCGCCGCCGCGCGCTTCCCGAGCCAAACCCTCCTCCTCCCCGCGCGCCGCCACCACCCTCCTCCCTTCTGCCCTAGCGCCACCCCTTTCTCTCTTTTTCTCGGCCGAGTCCTCGCCTCTTCTTTTTTTCTTGGCCAGGGGCGCAGCACTGTGTGGGCATGCGCCAAGGCGCTGCTTGCTTTCGCCGCCACCAGTGCCGGGCGGAAAGGAGGCCGTGGGCCATTTTCTTTTTTTTCTTTTTTTTGTTGAATTTCGTTTCTTTTCTATTTTATTTCAAAAGTGAGTTTTGTAAACTTATTAACTCCCCCATTTTAACTCCAAAAATGGTGTAGTTTGTTTCTAAAAATTTCTAAAATCAAGCTCTTTCTTTTGGTGCTAGTTTGGTTCTTTTTGGAGTTCATTTGATGAGACTTGTTATTTATTTAATTTAATTGCTCGTTTATTTCTTTCCGGTACGATCGATCGCGTAGAGTTCGGAGAAGCCGGAGACCCCCACTTCGATCAAGCTCAAGAATATCAAGATCATCTAGCCGTAGACCCAGGCGAGTCGACACTTTGATCATATTGAACCTACATTTTATGCAAATTATGTTCTTTTAAATATCAAATTGCATGCTTTATTTCCCTTATGCAAATGTATGTTAAATACCCTAAGGTAGTTAAATGCCATGTTGATGCTTTATTTTTAATACACTATCCTTTGATAATTGAATTGCCGTACACCATTGTCACCCTAGTAAATATTTGGTAACTATATTAGTTTAGGCTATACTTAAGCGCCATGCTAGTCTTGCTTAAGTATCGGGGTATTATCTACCCCATTCATCATCTTTTGTAATGAACATAATTTTGGGCAGTCATTGGGTGTAAATGACTGGGATGGTTATGATGTTGTATTTTTCCTACCTCTTAAAAACCCTAAAGAAATTGCTTGTCACATCTGGGCGGATGGTATGATGGATGGTATGTTGGTGGGTGCTAATGCAGCCCAAGGAATGTTGGTGTGGATGGTATGTGGTATGAACCGCCCAGATGGTCCCTAAGGACTTAATCCTGTGATGACCTCCCAATGTAAAACAGTACGACCACATGTCTATAATGGTGTCGACCTGGCTAAATAATTTGTATCCGTTAGTATGAGTTGCACCAGGCAGATGACCCGCTACGCCATAAGCCTATGTGGCTATGGGTTGGGGTGTACGACTTACGGGTCTATGTGAGCGTAAGTCGTGTGGCGCAAGAGGGGGTCTGGGAAAGAGTCGACGGGTCTATGTGAGCGTAACTCTTCTCAGGTGAAACCTTAGCGGGTGTAACAAATACTGGTGGATGCATTGTAAAGGCCTTGTGACGATCTCCCCTTGGCTTACATGTCTACGGAAACATGTGTATATGTCAGGATGATTGTCTCTTGTGGGTAAAGTGTACAACCTCTGCAGAGTGTAATAAAGCTGTTCAATAGCCGTGCCTACGGTCAAGCGCGGACATGGAACTTACAAGAGTTAGTTACATTTATAAAACATTGTGGGCGGATAAATGTGATGGGTCGTGTGACCACTGGTTTTGGTTTTCCGGTGGATGTACCCTGATGTCAAGTGGTGGATGTAACCGGTCAAAAATAAGCATGAGGTGGAGGTAACCTCATCTGTTATAAATATTGCACAAGTAATCTCTTTAACAAATGCAATTTGGTTAAAATGCTACGTGATAGGACTTTTAATATCGGTACTTTAAATATTGCTTTGTGCAAATAAATGAACCCGAGCCATCCTTGTTAAGCCTTGCATGTATAATGTTGCACATCGTGTGTTGGCTCGCGAGCACGGTAGTTGTGCTCATCCTCGCTCTTTCCCCAACCCCGTAACCCGCAGATCATGGAGACTACACCTACTACGAGGACACGGGCGCCAAGAGCAAGGAAATGAAGAGGAGTAGTATAGTTCCATAGTCCGAGTCTCGCCTCGACCCGGTTGGCCTTGGTACTTGTGTACCTCCTATATTATCCAAGCCCTTGGCTAATATCGGTCAGACACCTAGTACCCGATCGCTGCTCGTGGAGAGACTTGCTCTACCCCTTTGCTTCCGCTAACGCACTCGAGATTTTGTAATGAACTCATTTGGCCCGATCGCCCTATTGTAAACTTCGACCGTGGTCTATTTGAACTCTAATGCTTGTATTAATGAATGGTTCGGCTCACGCAATGTATGAAATGATTCAAAGAATGTGTATCGTGGGCGCTATCATCGATCCGGGGAATAGCGCAGCTTTATCACAGAGGATTCTCGATTTCGAATTCGGTCCGACAAGACGCCGCCAGATGACTCCTCGTCGACGACTTCTTCCGAGCCCCGCCGCCTTTGGCGCCACCGACGAGCTCGCTTCTCCACTTTGTCGAGTGTCATAAAGTGCGAATATGGATCGTGATCGCCGCTTTATGACTTCGTCTCGCCGTCTGCGCCGAGTTTGAGCTCTGCTGTGGCTCGGGCTCTTTGAGCCGCCACCACGGCCGACCGCTACCGAGCCTCTTTCGACGCCGTCGGCCGAGGAGCTTCGCGCGGGTTAGCAACACGCTTTGTTCCGACGTGCTTGCTACCCTTCTTCTTTGACTACACCGCGGTTTACGCTCGACTACGGATCTTCTCGCTTATGCTGCTTGCGCTCCTGCTTTTGCACCAACTCGTTGCAATTATTGCAAGAACTTCGCACGACTACGGCGTTAGCGGTGCGCAAAGCGAACAAGGCGCGTGGACGATCCAAGGGGCGAGGAGGCCCTTCCTCGACGGAGGACGGACCAACACGTCGAGACCTTCTCGCGAGGTGACTCGTTCAGCCAGCTTCGCGAGCTCTACTTCAGCAGATCTCTCACGGCTCGGCCAGTTCCGCCGCCTAGCTCAAACGTCTCTCCGGTACTTCTTGGGTTCGGATTCGTGCCTCTTTCCACATGACACCGGACTCACATCTCTCACGCCACGGACCTCCTGTTTTTCCTATCTCTGCTCGCATACCGTACGGTACTCCTTTGTCCGCCACCGTCAGTCACTCTTTGTCCACTGACTTTTCTGTTCCAACTGTTTCTCATGTTCCCCAGCTTGCCATGCAGCTTCTCTCGGTGGGTCAGGTCACCGATCTCGGCTGTAGGGTTGGTTTTGACTCTCACACTTGTTTTGTTCAGACCGGCGCAGACGAGGACGGTGCTTGGGATCGCGCGCCGTAGGGATCGTCACGGTCTCTACATCCTTGATTGCCTCCACCTTCCGTCCACTTCAGTTGCTCCTGTCACCTCTACGACTACTTCCACCGCCACTGCTGCCACCACCTCTGGAGTTTTTGCGCAGTGGCATCACCGTTTAGGTCACTTGTGTGGGTCCCGTCTTTCTTCATTAGTTCGTAAGGGTGTCCTTGGACGTGTTCATCGCTGACACGACCATGTTTTGTCAGGGTTGTAAGCTGGGCAAGCAGCTACAGCTTCCTTATCATTCTAGTGAGTCCTTGTCTTCTCGTTCTTTTGACTTAGTTCATTCAGATGTATGGGGACCTGCGTCTATTATCTCTAAAGGCGGCATAAACTTTATGTGATCTTCATTGATGATTATTCTCGTTTACATGGATTTTTCCTATGTCTAATCGTGGTCGGGCTTGCGACCTATCGTAGCTTTGCAACGATGGTTCGTACTCGCTTGATTCTCCCATCCGTGCATTTTTCGCCGTGATTCTGCGCACGAGTATCGTTTCTAGCGCTTTTAGACGCTTTCTTCTCGAGCAGGCACTCTTTACCGCCTTCTTGTCCCGTGCCCATGCTCGAATGGGGTTCTGAGCGCAAACATCGCTCATCCGATTGAGATCGCCGCACTCTTCTCCTTGCCTCTCACGCTCCACCACGCTCTGGTCGAGGTCGCTTCTACCACGCATATCTCATTAATATGCAGCCTTCCACTGCTCTTAAGGGTGTCAGTCCTATAGAGTGTCTCTACTCTCGAGCCCCCCAATACACTCACCTTCGTGTTTTTGGTTGTACTTGTTTTGTTCTGTTGCAGCCTTGTGAGCGCACTAAACTGTCAGCCCAGTCAGTTGAGTGTGTGTTTCTTGGATATAGTTCTGAGCATAAGGGTTATCGTTGCTGGGATCCTTCTGCTCGCTGGATCAGGGTTTCACGAGACGTTGTCTTTGACGAATCCTGACCTTTCTTCTATCGAGATTCGGCTCCTCCTGTTTCCACCGTTGAGTCGATTTCGTGGTTGTCTCTTCGACTCTTCACCCATTTCTCCACTATCACGCCTTCCCCTAGTCCTTCTCCGGTGGTTCCTTCGTACTCCCTCCCGACGCCTCTTGCAAAGACCGCCTCTTGTTCCCGCACCACCACCGCCTCGTTTCTCGGTATTCACTACTCGCACGCCCTTATCCTTTACCGCCTCCTCTCCCGGTATCTTGCCGACACCCACATCCGATCCTCCCGATGATGCTCCTCGTTACGTTCTTCATGACCGGACATCCCTTTGACCTCCCGATCGTCTTGGATTTGCTCGATAGCTCATGCTCTCTCACATCACCGAGCCTAGTTCTTATCGTGAGGTCGCTCCTCATTCCGAGTGGCACTCGCTATGGCGCAGGAGCTTGATGCTCTTCGACGTACGGAGACTTGGGATATTGTACCGACACCTGTGCATGCTCGTCCGATCACGTGCAAGCGGGTGTACAAGATTAAGACCCGATCTGATGGTACTATCGAGCGCTACAAGGCTCGTCTTGTGGCTCGTGGCTTTCAGCAGGAGTATGGTCGTGACTACGACGAGACTTTTGCTCCTGTTGCCCATACGACCACTGTTCGCACTCTTGTTGCGGTTGCTTTTGTTCGCCGGTGGTCTATCTCTCAGCTCGATGTTAAGAATGTCTTTCTTAATGGTGTTTTGCATGAGGAGGTCTACATGCAACCACCACCTGGGTATTCTGTTCCTGATGGGCATGTCTGTCGTCTTCGTCGTGCTCTTTATGGCCTCAAACAGGCTCCTCGTACTTGGTTTGCGCGTTTTACCTCAGTGATTACTGCTGTCGGTTTCACTGTCACTTCCCACGATCCTGCTCTTTTTGTCCATATCTCATCTCAGAGTAGGACACTGCTTCTTCTGTATGTTGATGACATGCTCATCACTGGTGATGATTCCTCCTTCATCACATATGTGAAGAAGCACCTCAATGCGAAAATTTTGATGACTGGTCTTGGTTCTCTTACATACTTCCTTGGGATTGAGGTCTCTTCCGTGCCTGAGGGCTACTACCTCTCCCAGCAGAAGTATGTCCAGGATCTTCTTGACCGGTCTGGTCTAACTGACACTCGCACCGCTGAGACTCCCATGGAGCTATCCCTCCAGCTTCGTGTCACTGATGGCGATCCTCTCGAGGATCCTACTCGATATCGTCATCTTGTTGGGAATTTGGTGTACCTTGTGAGCACTCGTCCTGATATTGCTTATGTTGTTCATATCTTGAGTCAGTTCATGGCTCGTCCTACCCATCTTCACTACAGTCATCTTCTTCGTGTTCTTCGCTACTTACGCGGGACTATCTCTCGTCGTTTGTTTTTCCCTAGCTCCACCTCACTACAGCTTCAGGCGTACTCCGATGCGACCTGGGCTAGTGATCCTTCTGATCGTCATTCTCTTTACGCTTCTCGTGTTTTTCTTGGCTCCTCCCGATTGCCGGAAAACTAAGAAGCTGCATCGCGCTGCGTCGAGTGCAGAGGCTGAGTTGAGAGCTATGGCAGCAGTGACAGGAGAGGTTACTTGGTTGAGGTGGTTACTTGCAGATTTTGGAGTGCCTATGATAGGACCTACGTCTCTTTTGTCTGACAGTACAGGTGCGATCAGTATTGCTCGGGATCCAGTGAAGCATGAGCTCACCAAGCACATTGGTGTGGATGCTTCATACACTCGCTCACAGGTGCAGGAGGGAGTACTTGTTTTACAGTTTGTGCCATCAGAGTTACAAGTTGCTGACTTCTTCACGAAGCCACAGACTAGGGCACAACATTTGTATTTTCTCTCCAAACTCGGTGTGTGTGATCCACCATGAGTTTGAGGGGGGTGTTAGAATAGGACTCTTGTATATGGTTTCCATATCTGTATATGGTAACCCCCCTTTGTACTCCCTGTATATATTGCCCATTGGGCCTCTTGAATAGATGAACACATTATTCCTAACAGAAATGACGTTGGTGGATTCTCTTAAAACGTCTACTAAGTAGTAGCCATGCTCTCCCAACAAAAACTTTTAAGGACTACATCTATATTACCTTTAGCCTTTAGGCAGTTGCTCGTGCAATCAATGTCGATCCATTTTTTGCATAGGAGAAATCACCTAGGGACATGGTGGGTTCAGCTCTCCTTTCGCTACTACTACTATTTTAAGACTGTCTTTCCTTTAGTCGGTAGGAAAACTATCCATTATATTGATAAAGCAGAAGAAAAAAAGAAAAGAAAAAAGTACAAACACTGACCCCGATGGAAAAACTCCACAAGCAGGAAAGAAGGCCCCGTCTAGAGCATTTAGCTAGGCCAAACACCATCTAACACCACACCAAACACGACCAGTTGTCACACACACAAAACACTCGTTGCAACCATGGGAAGGACAACACCCCCACTATCTAACACGCTAAAACTTCTAACTGATTTTCAAGCTAAACGCAGAGGTCGACGATCGTTGCACAAAGCTTGAAAAAGAAGAATATAAGCATATGCAAGATGAAACACAGCTCCACCATGGCTGAAGAACCACGGTAAGCACCGTACACTAGCAGGATCACCAGCAATCAACTTCAGAATGAAGCGCGATGAAGTGACCTCTCTGCTCAATGACGACGGTGGACAGCGTGCATAAGAAGCCGACAGCTCTGACTCCACTCCCCTCTTTCCACACGGCTCACCGACGATGACCTGCTTGCTCTTGAAACCGGACCAAATTGCTAAACACGGGCTCATCCTGCACCTCAAGACGACGACTCAAACAACGATCGCCCAACTCTTCGCGCCTCTTCAAATGACCGACCTGGTATTCCTCGGGGCAATGGCTCACAACGAGCACCTCAACAGCTCACCTTGGTTGGGCTCTCTCTGCAAAGCAGGCAGATCGGCTAATGGACAACAATGGGGGAGGTGGAGGAGCTAAAAACCAGCAACTCAAGCACCGATGGCGGGTGACGATGGATCCGGAGAGGACGGTTCTGGATCCGGTGGTGATAAGGACTCCCGACGATGGTTAAGCTGCTACGGGTTTGCAAGGGAGAAGGACAAACAGGGGACTCCCGCGCCCTTCTAGCTCTTCGACTCATCTCCTGAGCTCGAGGACGACGCACTCGGCAATGAAGACGCGGTGTGGGAGGTCAGTGACAAGAAGGGCTTCGATGGCTCAGATCCAAGGTCGGCAGTAGCAGATCCCGCCAGATCCGACTGGATCCGGTGGGGGAGCCCGGGGACAACGTCGACGGTGAAGAGGGCCGCGGAGAAGACGATGCCTAGGATGAGCCAGTAGAGACAACGCCAGGGAAGACAAAGCCAAGACTGGATCTGGCAGAGACGACGACTCCCAGCGGCAGGATGCCCGAATCTAGCTCGGGTCGAGCTTGACGATGACAAATCGAGGGCCGCCGACAATGAAGACGAGCATATCCACCCCGGATCGAGGCCGGAGATGATGAGGAAGCCTAGCGAAGGAAAATGATGGTTGCTAGACGAAGGTGATGCTACTTGGTGCTAGGGGGAGGTCGTGGCAGAGGGAGTGGCGACGAGGCGTGGCGAGAATTGGCAATTTTATGGTTGTAACTTGTAACGGCTATTTTAGTCATTTCATAAGAGTATTACTTTGCTCCACGTAATTTTAGCTAGTTACTGCAAACTATATTGTATCGCCAAAAAGCCATCAACAACGTCGCCGTCGCAGCCATAAAATGCCGATTTGATTACCAAGCGATGAGCGGCCGCACGTTCGTATAGCTAGTGTGCTACCTGGCAGGCCGGCTTTTGTTTTTTAATTAGGTCGCCGTCTTAATTAAACCATACATACCACTACTACCACCAGCACTGGTTTGGTTAGTGGATGTCTAGATGACGATGATTATCGATGAGCTTAGGTGTCGATTACGCGCAGTGACGGGCCAACGCTACGTACGTACTACGGATGGCGCATCTGCATCTTCCAGGCGGACAAGCAGACGAAGGAACCGGAAAAACTAACCGTCACTGCATGCTGAGAAAGAAGTCAAGATGATTGATGCGTGTTAAATTAAAAACTCTCGAGATTCCTTCCCTCCTGATGAACACAACACTGACAACACTACAAAAGCCTAATGGTGATCAATTCTAGTGTATTCCTTTCGTTGGTGATCTGCGGCGACGGGTGTTGGTTTCACCGTTCCTTGATGCCGATGAGCCGATCATGACATGCTTTTAGGGCTACTTGACCGTTTTGGACCTACACGCTCACAAGCCTCAGATAATATGATCTACCGTTAATTATTCCTTAGGCCACCACCATGGATAGTTTACGAGCTACTTGCATGATGCTCGCTATCCAAAACAGTACTACGAGGGATATGATTAGTTTAGTAATGTGGCATGTGCCGCGCACGTTCACAAGGACGAACGTAGCTAAAGGAAAAATGGGTTCCGACGAATCTTTGCTTAGGGACTAATCAAGCAATCATCCTCATCTTCTCTGTTTGTGTCCAATGGTCCGTACAATTACATCGCTCTAGTGGATAATCTTCCCTTCCCTACATTTAATCTTTACCTTCTACGAGGGATTATTTAATCCGCCGGAAAGATGTTGGGAGAAACGAGTGATCTAAGAGTATATATAATAGTTTGTTTTTTAACTTGTTACTAAGAGAAAAGAGAGTACTCAATCTAATAAAAAAACAAGTCTTTCAATGGATTGTATCTTGAGCTTGTATCTAAGACTTTAATTGCTGCTATCCACAAAATAAGTTTTTAGGTAGCAAGCAAGTCTCCAATAGCTATTTAATTGTTTCTTGTATCTTGGTATCAGCAACATACTTGTTTCTTTATCTAGAAATAAGCTCGTATTCTCTTATCATTATCTCTTCTCTATATTACATAAATACTTATGTATCATCCCTTAGAATAGATGCTCCGGAAACGTAGGCTGCCAAATTCCCAGCATCTGTAACTGCATTTTAATTGTCGTGTTGCAGTCCTTTCTTTTTTTGCAAGTCACATGTTGCGGCCTTGGGATGCATAGATTTTGGTGCCGCATATATCTTTTCCGCTCTTCAAACAAGCTAGTACAGTACATTTCAGGCTGGAGTCGAAGCGTAGGCGTGCGAGTCTCTGAGGAGAGGATCCGGTCATGATGATGCTTCTTCACACAATCACACGTGCGTACTGGAACGTGCGCACTTATCTTTTTTCCTTCTCCGCTCGGGGATCGTCCGTCACATTCAGCCCAAAGCACTAGGACGGCCTAGTAAAAACACGTGCTCAGCCCAGCTACGTCCACGAGGCGCGTGTGGGCTGGTAGGCGTCGCACTGGCCCATCCCCCACGGTCTGCCCAATTTGGGCCCTCCTGCAGCGTACATCCCAGCAAGGCTGCTTCTGTTGTGTACAGCAAAGTAAGAATTTTTCGACCGTCCATATCGGTTCGAGAGGATTTCTGAGCGAATTCGAAACAGGAAACGGATATTCAGGAATTTTGTGGGAATTCAGAGACGAAGCCGGATAGTTTAGTTGAGGAACTATCATCGATGATGAGTCTAGTCCGAGCGATTACCTCGTAGATAAATTCAGAATCGTAAAACAATGCAAGAACACAAAAATATAATAATAGATGAACACATAGATATGAGGGGATTTTTCTCTCTATTGCTCTTTTGTAAAAGGTGTACAATGTTTTGGGATCCCTCTTATATATATGCTACTGGATGGATGAGGAGCCCACCAGGGCTAGGACTCTTGGCCTAGGCCCGGTTTGCTAACAAGTTTATCGTATATGGGATTAGATTCGGAAGAGAGTATTTGTCCGAGCTGAAACTATCTGAGGATTTTGTTGGTAAACTCCATCCCGGATACCGAATACACGCACAAACCCAGCTGCACCTGGCCCAGGTGAGTACCGCGGGCGTGGTGAGACCCATCAACCCATGGGCCAATAGTCCGTGGGGAAGCCGCCGTCGAGGCTTTGACGATCGCCACTCGCC
Organism: Ampelocalamus luodianensis; assembly: GCA_036346255.1. NCBI lineage: Eukaryota > Viridiplantae > Streptophyta > Magnoliopsida > Poales > Poaceae > Ampelocalamus > Ampelocalamus luodianensis. Next base: position 25,113,726 of record CM070621.1, read on the forward strand.
TCCTTCGCCGCCGTTGACACTCACGTCCACAGGAGGAAGTAGGGACCAGGAACACCGGTAACAAGGTGGAGGACGGCGCGACTCGGGAGGACTGGGGGATGGAGCCGAGGAGTTCGGTCGAGGAGTTGAGCCAGAGACACCCTCGGAGGCAGCAACGGCTCCGGAGGTGACTTCGATGACGGCAACCCGCGGTGATTCGCCCTCGAACTCGAACTCTTGTCCCATGTTAGCGCGTCTAAGGTTTGGACGTACATGATCTAGCTCTGCATTACAAAGCGATCTCCACCGTCCGATAAAAATCAAATGTCCAGATCAATAACTATAGTGTGTTAACACAATGTTTTTGCTATTGTGCATTTTCACCGTTTCTACAGTATTTGTGGTGGCGGTGGCAACTTGCCCTATCCTATACGTTTGTGTGTTTGTGTCATTGTGTAGGGTCTTGGTTGGGCCGGCCCAAGTAGCTATGGCCAATTGTTTTGGATTTTAGAATGTGTCTGTCTCGCTGTATGCAATGCAGTACTAAGTTAGTAATTTGAAAAGAAATTAACGGTACAAAAAAGATAAAAAGATTAACATCTAAACTTCTTGCGGGATTGGAAGTTCGGCCCGAAATAAGCATGTCCCAACCCAAAATCCTAAAAAAAAAATATTTTTTAATCCTAAAAATAAATTAAATAATACTTTTTATTCAAAAAAATAAAAATAATATATTTTAATAAAAAATTAATTTTTCGGCCTGACCCGACATTTGAATAAATCTATTCCAAACGTACTTATACCGCACCCTCGGACGTGACGCAACCACGCCGACTCTTCTGTCCCACAGAAGATCGGGACCCACCCGCGAAAATGTGGAAAATGCACGCGGTACACTTTCCTCCGCGAGGAAATCGTCGTGGATAACAACGCTTCACCACCGACATATGGGACCAAAGTTTGTTCTGGGCCACAAGTCATTCTTTAAAGCGGAGACACGTAAGCACTGCTGTAGAAAAAAGTGTTTTCCGGGGCACGCGCCTTCCGTGATCTAACCTATAGATATCCCCTCTTCTACAATTTTCTATCTGACCCCAGAAGGCAACACAGACAAGCCTCAAATCCCCCATCCGTACAAAATCTCCTCGAAACCTTAAAACCAAACTGAAATCGCCTCCCGGCTAGATACATCCTTCTCTTGTCGTCTCGTCTCGTCTCGTCTCGTCGCCGCCTGAATCTCGGAGCCTCGACAAGGTTAGGGTTTCCGCGTCTCTATGGGCTCTAAGAACCGGTCGCCTCAGCCTCCCTCCGCCGCCGCCGTTGCCGGCAGCGGCGGTGGTGGCGAGGTCTCCTGTGATGTCGGCGCCTCGGCCGGGAAAGGGCCGGAGCCGGCGCCGGTGGCGGTGGTGCCGAAGCCGCCGGAGGTGGCGCCGTTCCTGACGAAGGTGTACGACATGGTCTCAGACCCGGCGACCGAGGAGGTGATCTCCTGGAGCGACGGCGGCGGCAGCTTCGTGGTCTGGGACTCGCACACCTTCGAGCGCGACTTGCTTTCTCGGCACTTCAAGCACAGCAACTTTACCAGCTTCATACGCCAGCTCAACACCTATGTGAGATTCCCTCATCCCATGTGTTTCCTCGTTTGTTTCTGATTGCGCGAATTCCATGTGATTTTGGGTGGATTGGATGCAATTGGTAGTGCAGACTAGGCTCTGTAATAAATTTATAATTGTCGCTGCTAGGTAGGAATTTATTTTGCAATTGCCTGATTGGAGTAGCTTCCGATGTAACTTAAGCGAATCTGTTCGAATTTCTGATTGCGTGAGCATTTTCTCTTGATACCATTTTGCTACATGATGTTGCTTTGTTCAATTTGATGCCAGTTGTGTTGAGAACATGAGAAATATTTCGGTCCGTAGTTTCCCAAAACAGTGAACATTTGAATTGGTCTGGTGATATAGGTTGTCACGTGATGGCTTTCTGCTCAATACAACAAATGCCATAGGGGATTGAAGTCATTCCTGTGAGATCACTATTTGCTTTGTTAATGTTTTATGTAGTCTTTTCTTCTTCTATATTTTGTGCATGTGACCAAATGACATTTTTGTAGACCTGATCAAAGAGTGTTGGTTGTAGCAGTTCTGCTGAACTTTCCTCAGTTTTTATTAGCCGGGAAAGGGTGCATGTTGTTATCTGAACTCTTTTTATATTTTAGTTTTCCTAATATATGTCATTTATTGAACTTCATAAACAGTGAAAGAACTGCCTTTTACCTGCTGTATTGGAAGAATCTCTTGACTGTTGTTTTGCTGCATGAAACTGTATGTTTGGTCTGAGCTGACATATGCTAATATCCTTTTCTGTGTCATATCCCTGTGTGCCATTGTTTTATGTGCATTAGAAGGTGTTTCCCCGCTCCAAGTTGCTTGATGAATGGTGTGAAAGATTATGAATTTGTTTTTTTATTCAATCATGTATGCTGGATGTCGTGCTTTTGGCAACTCATTATCAATATACAATGGCTGAATAAAAAGTTTGCCTGACGCTTGCCGTCAGGGATTCATCAGTGGTCTGCTTTTCCTTCCAATTAGATACTGATTCTTTCATGTCCATTTGCTGAATATGAAAACGAACTGTTTTTGCAAACTGGGTTGCATATCTGCATGTCATAGCTTTTGTTGTGAGTTGTGACCATATGATTGCTGCTGTTGGCTCTGTATCAGTGAAAGTGTAAAACTTCCGCATGGCAGCATGAAGAATGTAACTGAGAACACTGTATTGAAATCAGTAGTAGTAGCACTTCATCTGTTCTTTACTGTTCAAAACACCTCTGCATAAATTGAAGTATTGTTTTGTTTGGATGTTCTCTAGGTTGTTTGCTCATTTTGAAGCATTATTGTTTTGTTTGGATGTTCTCTAGGTTGTTTGCTCATTTTGAAGCATTCTTAAATTTCTTATTAGGTGGACTTATCCTTGTTTCCTTTTGTAAACAGGGATTTCGTAAAGTTGATCCTGATAGATGGGAGTGGGCCAATGAAGGCTTTGTTAGGGGCCAAAAGGATCTTCTGAAGACCATCAAGAGAAAGAAGAAATCCCCTCAGGAAGCACCTAGTGAGCAGAAGCAGGCACCCATCAAATCTGCACCTGGTACTGAAAATATCGAAATTGGAAAATATGGTGGCCTTGAAAAGGACATTGAAACCCTTAAGAGGGATAAAGCTCTTCTCATGCAGCAGCTTGTAGATCTCAGGCACTACCAGCAAACATCTAATCTTGAAGTGCAGAATTTAATTCAACGCCTTCAAGTAATGGAACAAAACCAGCAGCAGATGATGGCACTTCTAGCAATCGTTGTCCAGAATCCCAGTTTTCTCAATCAGCTGGTGCAGCAGCAGCGCAGGAGCAACTGGTGGAATGCTGATGCAAACAAGAAAAGGAGGCTCCATGCTCTGGAGCAGGGCCCTGTAACTGATCAGGAGACTTCAGGTGGAGGGGCACAAATTATTGAGTATCGACCTCCTGCCCCTGAAACTTCTAGTCAAGTAATACCAGTAGATGAAGTTTTTTGTTCGGCCACCACACAACCAGTTCCAAGTCCTGCACTTGCCATGCCCATGGACATTCAAACAACTTCAAACAACCTTACTCTCGGTTCATCTGGGGAGCTTTTTACTGACACCTCTGTTCTACAAGAATGGGATGATAATGACATGCAGCTGCTGTTTGATGGTGACCTAAATCCCATACTTCCACCATTTGAAAATGATGGTCAAGTGGACCCTCCTTTAAGTATTCAAGATTATGATTATCCACAGTTAGACCAGGACTGTCAGATGGAAGCTCAACATAACTGCAAAAATCCTCAATATGGTATTAACTAATTGCTGTATGCCTTTTGCTTTATTCTGTTTCTTTTTTACAAAACATGAAAACAAGCATACTGTCATTTTAGGTAGCTGACAATTTTCTATGTGCATTTGGTGTCAAATGCCAAACTACACTTCATGTGCACAAGTGCAGATCAACTTGTGTTTGATCGGTTGTGCTAGGACTTGCAAAGATGAAAGATAGCCTTCTGTGTCACAGTTCCATAGCTGCTTGCTTGAATGCCTTGCTATTCCCTTCCTTTATATCAGGGAAGTAGTGCTCGACATGCAGAGCAATGATTCTTTATCTGGTTAAATCAAAGCATTCAGAGTGAGCAATCTCTGTCATGGCCAGACCTCTAGTTCAGGACTGTTTTATCACACTAACACAGAGAACTAAGTTGCGTGTTTGTCACATTGAATATAGCATATCATCCTATGTTTTGTTTGATTATATCATGTTCTGTTACTCTGCATTAGTTCTATACAAACTAGCTCTCTTTCTTGTTTCAGCTGATGTCATAACGAAAGCATGAGTGGTGGTCCAGGAGCACATTGGGCAGTAACATTAGGTCAGTAGAGGTGCACTTTACCATAAAAAAGGCTCTCCTGCTCTGTTTTTTTTATTGAAAGTTACTTTACATTTGCAAAACGAAACCGAGTGCAGCAGCATCCTTACTTGATTCCTATACAATATCAATAGGTTACCTTCCTTTCAGAATTTCAAGTCGGCACTTCCTGCCTTTCATCGAGACCATGTTTTTCTTGTTGCTGCTTGGCTTTCCCGTATCTCTTAACCTTTCTTTCCTGCAACTGCATCTGAAGAGAAATCGGCATCAAACACGTTTTAATATGTGGTTTCTTCTCCACTTGTCTTCGTATGTTATGCAGAATCTGGTTTCTTGTTACGATGGCCATTTAGCTTTTATCAGGAACAAAGGCCTCGGTTCAATGCTGACTAAATAAGCTCGACTGATTTATATATATATTAAAAAACAGCCATTGAGCATTCCTGTCTTCTCAATACACCAAAAAGAATGAAAACTGCCCTGAAAGCAGTTATTTTGTTGTAGGACTTGATGTTTGTTATACGTACTGATGCAGTTTCAATTTTCTGCAGCTTTCTGGTGACAGAAAGTCTTGGGCCAGGTGGGCGCCATTGGCATCCCGAAACGGTGGGCGTACTCAAGAGTGTTGTATACTTATACTGAAAAAGACCTTAACTCATGTTGACTATACAGGGATGGTTTTTTTCTTGTTCAAGGCCTCATTAGGACAGGGATTTTTTTTTTTGTTTCCCAACTCCCTTTGTCCTACCTACACCAAGAATGGTAGCCAGCATCGAATTCATTTAAAGTGTTTGTTTTTGTAAACGGTGAGCAGTTTTGTACATTTTCCTTGCATATGACGAGCTTTGCGTACCAACCATCTTCTAGGTAGGCGTTTCTGTACGAGTACTTTGCAGCGGCTGTTCAGGGTACGGGAATAAACATGTTTGCCGCTCTCGGAAAGGATATGCACACGCACATGGCGAGCTTGTGCAGGTAGAAAACATCATGTCGATTAAACGGTGAGCATTGTCAACATAAACAGTGTCTGCTCTCAGATATCAACAAGTTTCTGTACAGCTTATTGTTTTGAAGAAAGCCATGCTTTGCCTCGTCTGGAATGCTAGGAACCTTTTTTTTGTTGAGCGCTATCGCGTTATAGCGGGGAACCTCTGAATCTCGGATTGGCGCAAGTGCAATTCACTGGAGATCTTCAGAATCTCACCACTTTGTACCCGTTTTACGAAGTGTCGTGTGTTGGACAGAGTATAGATAGGTGTAAAGGGCTAAATCAAACATCCAAGCGCATCTGGTGTAGTGGTATCATAGTACCCTCCCACGGTACTGACCGGGGTTCGATTCCCCGGATGCGCATCATTTTTATATATTTTTGGTTGCCGGCTTATGTTTTGCTCAGTTTAACAATGACGTTGCTGTGAACTTGTGATGCCCTTCGATTACCAAGATCACATTCTACGGACACGGACTAGAATGCTCGCTCAAGTTGAGATTTCTTAGGTTAAGACGACAACTCCATCAGTGACTCAAGGAAACATCGTCACCAGCACACCGGCAAACGAATGCCTAATCCAACCAGGATCAAGTGAGGCGATAGAGACGCAAGCCGAAGAAATGCTGGCTAGCCAGGTTTTCAGCTAAAGCACCGTTTGCTTCGATTCTCACGGGCAGACCTACAAAGAGTGGGCCGTGGCCTGTGGGCGTCTCGTCTCGACTCCCGACCAAGGCAGCCGCAAACCCGCGCTTCGCCCTTGGACCACGATTCACGCCTGGCAAACCACCATGCAGAGCATCCGTTTCGGCTCTCAGCCTCGGCCAGGCCGGCCACAGCGCCACCACCAACTTGACAGGCCAACTGCACCATCCCGTCGCGTGCCCTGTGCTTCCCGCTCCTCGTCGACGGCGGAGTCACCAACTATTATCCCACGCAGAATGAAAGCACTCATCCCGCGTAGGCCTACGTCCGTGGGCCGGACGGGTTGCCGAGAACTCGTGGAAATTAGGCCGGGGCTCGGCTCGGCTCGGCTGTGCAGCCTGTGCCGCCGCGGCTGGTGGGTCGGGCCTTCTGCACGGTGGGAAGGGAACTTTTTTTATTATTTAATCTTTTTTTTAATTTTATTTTAAAGTTAACTCCTCGTAAACTTTATTTTCAATTCTGACTCCTTTGATCATGTCACCACCCGTGGCGTGACAAAACAACACTGTCATGCCACAGAATAAGTCCTCAAAATCGCACTTTTTGTCACGCCACTGCTGGTGACGTGACCAAACAACACTGTCATGCCACTGCTGGTGGCGTGACAAGAGTTTGACCAGAAATGGGCTGGCGTGACAGTGTTGTTTTGTCACGCCAAGGGTGGTGGCGTGACCAAAGGGGTTAGAATTGAAAATAAAGTTCGCGATGTGTTAACTTTAAAATAAAATTAAAAAAGATTAAATAATAATAATAATTCGTGGGAAGTATGTACGCGTGTGGCGTCGCGCGTTGCTCTCGATAGGAATTTTTGTTTGGCACCTTTTCAAAATGTATTTATAGGAATGACCTATTTCATTTTTTTTTTCAGAAATGGCCCTCTGCCTCACGGCAGGCCCTCCCCGACCGTCACGTGCCTCACTACCACACGGCCACCGTGCGGCGGCCCCTCTTCTTCTCTCTCCTCTAGGCGAAAATTAGGGTATCCTTCTCTCCGAAATTAGGGTTTTGTCACGGTTTCAGCGCTATTTGTAGGAATTTTAAAATGTATTAAGTGAGTTCAGAAAATTATGAAATTTAAAGTGGAGCTTTCCGACACAGTGTACTTACTTGTGTAAATTTGCCATAATTTTATTCGTTCTGATTTTTTTTCTTACAATTTCATATAAGTGTACTGCTTGTACGAATTTGTAAATGTAGAAAATGAGCTTCAAAAATTATAAATTTTATTTTGAAGGCTCCTCACGCAGTGCATTTGATTGTGTAATATTTTGACAATTTACATGTTTTCTGGAATTGTCTCGGAAATTAAGGATTTACGCCTTGAAATTTTGAATTTTAGGTTTCAGAAATTAGGGTTTAATGATTTCATGTGACTTGGAATGCATAGAAAAAAGCTGCATTGTAACTCCATTGGAGATGTCGATATATAATATGACGTAGGAGTACACATATAACAACCAAAATATGCGTACAAATGTAGCAAAACAAAATATGAATACAAATATACCAAAACATAATCGCATAACCCGGGATACAATATGGCTCACTCGTTTGAGCAACTACTGTCTGCTCATTGTGGCTGCCTTCGTGTGTGCTTGGATGTTTTGCGTCGAGCATGTCCCGTGGGATACGTGAACCGGTTTTGAGATCGCGTGTCGGATCAGAGGGGATATGGAGACCGTTGAGTGGGCGGAGGTAGACCAGTAGGCTAAGTATGGCCCAGCAGAGTCTGGTAAACATACATGTCGCCTTGATGAGGCATGCCGACCTAGGGGCCACCTCCGAAGAATTCATGAACGACGGACTCCATAAATTCACTCCCGGGTTGTCCGCCCCCAATGTACAATGCTTGCAACTCCGGTTGTGCGGATGAGATCTAGTCTTGGACGTACGAGGTGCTAGCCAACACAAAGGAACTGTGGCCTTGAACATATGGTGGGACAGCAAACCCGGAAGAGCTATGCCCTACGTATGCTCCAAACCCTAACTGCCATGCTCCAAACCCCAACGGTGTGTACTGCTCCCTGGTATGAGCTGGGAGGCCCGTATCGTCATCATTAGTCGACGTGAGCTGGCCGTCACCCCCACTGTCAACTGAAGGCTGCAAAATGGAACGATGTTAGTACAAATAAACACCCTGAACGTAAACTGAGAATCTCGTACCTCCCGGATGTGCAGTGCAGATGACCAAGGGAGAGCATTAGTCTGTGTACCGTACGCGAATGGTAGAAGTGATTCATCCCGACGAACCTGCAGAAGGAGATCGACATGATGTTAGCAGAACGTAAGGCATAACAAAAAAACAGAACGTAGATTTGTACATAACTTACCTCCCTGCCGATTTGACCAGTGGATGACCGACGGAGAATGCTACTGATGAGGACATCCCTAATTTGGATACAACCGCGCCTACACACACAGCTGATCCACAACCAATGTTACAAGGACCAATTACTCGAGCTCGTGCTCGCCAACTTAATCACCAGGTGCATTCGTTCATAGGGTTATATATTACTGAGAATAGATCGCTACCTAATGCAAGTGATTTAATTGTGCTTAGGAACATGGGAAAGGACCAAGGAGAGGTATGTGGAATCATGTACAAGCATAGGAGGCATAATGGAGGACATCACGTCACTTTGGGTCCGAGCCAACCAAGAGTTTGAGTTGGGCTCGTTCTGAATTCAAGTTCGGACTGCTGCGACAACACTAAGTTCAAACGGCCGTAACTTCTTCATACGGACTCCGTTTGGGATGTTCTTGGACTTCATTGAAAGCTTATCAAGTCTACTTTCCAATGGATCCAACCTCACCTTCAAATTCCAACCGATCTGACCACAATAAACAAAACAATCCACGTCTGTTTTTTTATCGAGTCAAAAAGGTGTCGCGCCACCTCCTCTTGGGCCCATGGGCCTTGTAACCCTAGGGCGTCGTCCCACTTCCTGGCCGCCACCCCGGTCATCTTCCCATATAGGAGCCGCCCCCCGGCTAGAACTTCGGATTTCGTTGAATTTAGGTTTAGCCATTGTGCAAACTGCTTTCTTGATTGTGTCGGACGACCACTGTCAAGACAGCCTTCGGATCCCACTTTTGTTTTCAATACCATCTATACTACAATCTTATTCGCAATATCAGATTGCATACATCTTATTCTTGCTAGTTCTTCGATTGCTCGCAGGAATTGAACCTCGTGTTCAGGTTGATCGCGCTTCCATCACGGTCAATAACGTCTCGAAGTTGGTTCAACGATTGCTAAGGCGCAAGCGTCGTCGTACGGTTGTAGTCGGATCGCGAGAGTCACCCCCACCCAAAATCGATAGTTATCAATCTCATCGAAAGATCATGCACCCTGTCTCCATCAAGTGGTATCAGAGCTCAAGGTTGCTCGGTGAGAATTTACTGTTTTTCGTAGTTAGGTTGCTTAATTCCGAAAGTCCAGAAAAAGCCAATTTTTTTTTTATAGGATTAGATCACCTATCTGTCCAAGACCAATTGCGCCATTGCATCTTTGTTTTCAGTGCATTGCATTGTTGAACTTTCGAGTGCATCATCGTGTCTTTTGCTGGTCTTAGTGTCTAGTTCCTTTAGAGTTTCGAGTTCTGCTCACGTTTGGTCGCACCGTTGCGCTTGGGTTCAATGTGCTACCTCCATCGTTACCAGTCCTTGCCGCGCCCGGCAGAGCCGCTGCTGTCTTTGCCTTCACGCTGCCACGACCACCAGAGCCGTTGCCGCGACCACCAGCGCTGCCACCATCCCTTGTCGCGTCCTACCATAGCCACCACCCTCCTGCCGCGGCAAGCCACCATCCTCCTGCCACCGCCACACCAAGGGAAACCCTAACCAAGAACAAAAGTTTGTTTCGGTTTGTGACAGAAAAAAAAGAGAGAAAAGAAAAAGAAGAAAAGAAAAAGAAAAGAGAGGTTGTTTTCGTGTTGCCAAAAGGAAACATAAGATTCATCTGACTTCGGCAACGCGATTAAAAAAAAATCAAAGTTTAGAGAGAGAGAGAGAGTCGTCGTACGGTTGTAGTCGGATCGCGAGAGTCACCCCACCCAAAATCGATAGTTATCAATCTCATCGAAAGATCAGGCACCCCGTCTCCATCAGCTACGACGCCGGCCAAACTTGCCAGATCATGGTGACCTAGCGGGTGAGCATGGCCCCCCACTTGGTGCCCGATGCGCAAGACGTCATCCGTCGAACGGCCGCAGCTCAAGTTCTTTATTATCTTCTTCGACTCCGCGAAGATATACTTAAAGTTTTCATCATCTCTGCCGGTGTTGTGTCTGGGTTACGGATGGCAGACTCCGATGTGCTTGCGATGCGCTGCACCCACTCCAACTGTAGTGACATACATAACATGTTCATTAACGAAGAGTACAAATATCATCAATGAAATGACCAGAGGTTGTAAGTGTCTTACGGTGTCGTTACACCGCGAAGCGCTATGACGATCGAATGAGCGACGAAGGCTCTGCTGGTGCATCACTTGCTTCGGGCACTCCGGTGGATGAAGGGTGAGTCTTGCGCACGTCCGTGGCACGTACCACTCCATGTACTCATCGTGCGTCTGAACATTGTACGGATGCTGCTCATGCAAGACCTCCAAGTGAGCCCTCTCCGTCCATGCCGTAGTCCATTGTTGTTGGACTGGGCACCAGTCCTGAATATGCCCACCCGTCCTTGAATGCCTGCATTTCCAAGAGGATTGATGATAGAAAAGAAGACGTAATAAGTGTAAACATTACTCGGATTAAGTTTGACTCACAGGTGTACGGTTCGCGGCAGGAGCGTGTCGTCCGAGGGGGCACGACCTGATGCACACCAAACTGTCGCATTATACGCTATGGCCTGTAAGGCTCTACCATATGTCCTTTGTCCTGGATGCATTGCGCAGATAGTCCATGCGACGCTACTGTGTGCACAAACTCTAGATACCATGGAGTCCATATGAAGTCACTGTCGTGCAGCGACTCGAACTCGTTGTAGAATAACGAATAGCACCTCGCCAGTCTGTCCTTGGCCCAGCATAGACGGGCAGAAGTCCACCGTAAGCCCATAGTGGGCCCGTCTATCGGCTCGTCCAACGCGGCGTATGGGTGCACTGCTCTCTCAAAGGCTGCCCGCCCAACAAGGAAGTACTCCTAACTCCATAGCTGTAGGAGCATGCAGCAGACAGCCAGGTTGGGGGTACCATCGGTGTCGCACTGCGAAACGTCACACAACCCCCGGTATGTGGCGCAAAGGACGGCTGATCCCTAGCTATACTGAGGCATCGGCCCAGCCTCCGCATCAACCAAAGACTCGGTGACGCAGACGAAGCTGGGGTAGCACCAAACGCCCTGTGTGGTTGGAAACAGGTTCCAACCAAAGAGCTGAAGAAGGTAAGCAATGAGGTGCATCCAAACGACCTCGTCATATGCACCATGCGGGCATTGACTGTAGTACCTCAGCCAAGTCTCGAGGACACCACGTGCATGCTGTGGGACAGGTAGGCCGAACTGATGCTCCAACCTGGCCTTCCAGTGGCGGAGGGCCACCTGGAACAAGTGGCTCACCCTGGATCGAGAGATCGATCAAGAACGAGACGTCCTGCAGAGTGACTGTCATCTCACCCCACCAAAAGTGGAAGGTGTGCGTCTCGGGCCTCCACCTGTCGACAAGTGCCGACAGTAGGCTGGAGTCTAGGGTGAACTGTCGTCCGACGGAGACCATCCTCGCAAGGGGCAACAATCCCGTGTCTCAGAGGATCAGGATATAGCGATCGTCCAGCTCCCAGTAATCCCTCTCCGACCGAATCAGCAGGGGCAGAGGGCCATCCACGTCACCAGCGATCCACAGCTTGCACCAGTGGTCCCCATCGTAGAAGTGTTCCAGAAGCGCCGGTAGAGACATAGCTTGCAACAGATGGAATAGAGGGAATATTAGTGAGAAGGTTGGTAATGACGATAAAATACGACAAATTAAAAATTAGGACCAAATGTACACTAATTTACTAGTACAAAAATGATAATGATAATAAAATACTGCAAGTGAAAAAATACGACCACATTAACACTACAAATTAATGTACACTAATTTACTAATACAAAATTAAATATGACTATTTAAACATGACTAAATTAGTTATGACTAAATTAAGTAGGGCTAAAACTAATTTCTGCAGCAAAATAATCTGTGTTACATATTGACAATTAAACAAGCATGCACATATTGTTCCAATAATTTACTGAATGTATAGCAGGATGTGGTCACTGACCAAACATGCGCTAAGCCTCTAACTAATTTACATTGCTAAACAACATGTCCTACAAGCCTTGTCCTGTTCGGCTTATCCAGTTGATAATGACCATAAAATACTGTAAATTGAAAATTACGATGAAACTAACAATACAAATTAATGTATACTAATTTAGTAGTACAAAATTAAACACGACTATTTAAACATAACTAAAGTAATTAGGGCTAACTGATTACCGTGAATGAACCTGTGCTATGTACTGACAATTAAAAAAGCATGCACATATTGTTCCATAAATCCAACATGGACATACACATACAATGGATGATATATTTAATGAATACATATAACGCCTTCGTTGAACTAAAACTTCATTTTTTTTCTTATTTTTCTATTTGCAGTCATTATGAACTTCAACTAATTGTTTCGTAACTAATTAACCTCGCCTCGATAATTATACACATTAATCCCTGTTCTTTCCCTTTGCTAAATAAATATTAATTGCATATGTGTATGTTCATTGCATGGTGCATGCATACTTGAATAGCTAACAACTACTTGCTTGCATGGCCAACAATGCATGCATGCATGGTCAGCTGTGCATGCATCGCATGATATTTTCTTAACTACAAATTATGGATTTAGAACTAATTATTTACGTAATATTAGTTTAACTACAAAAAAAATTCAAAACAACTTAAATAAGTACGCTGAAATGACAACTAACTAAGTACAAAAATAATACTACGACTGATTTACTAACAACGCATTTAATAAAGAATTTAGAAACATGGAGAAAATTAACTTCTAGCATGGCTGCAAATGACAATGAGCAATTGCCGCTAAAACGTCCTCTAATATAAAATCGACAGAGACAACCGAGAGAGAGCGAGCGAGCAAGACGACGAAACTTAATTGCTCTCGCTCGCTATTTATAGCACATGTGAGCCGAGAGAGAAATCTCTCGCATACATGAATGCACGCACATACTTGGGACAACGATTAGACGGGGAACAACGATTAGATGGAGGTGATGGATGACGCGATAGATTTTTCGGTGGAAAATGAGGCTTGCACGCAGATGGAGGGAGGGCCTGGTTCGCAGGTCTGTCCGAACGGCACCTGGCATAGTTTTTTTTGGTGTTTCTTTCTCGTGAGAACCGGACCGGTTCGGGGGGTTCGGGCGACGTGTGGCAGGGCCACCGCACGGTGGTCGTGCGGCTGCGGGGCACGTGGCGACCGGGGAGGGCCTGCCGCACGGTGGTCGTGCAGCAGGGGGTCATTTCTACTAATTTTTTTTGAAGTATATTATTCTTGTAAATACATTTCGAAAAGGTGCCAATACGAACAAAAAATCATTCAATAGCCCCTTAGATCGAAGAGCGTGATGCGAGAGAGCAGCCGACGAGGAGATTGAGGGTTGAGCGTTGCTCAGTTGGTGAGAGCTCGGTGGATTGCTCTCATCCACCAGCGTTCGAAGCTTGGCTTCGGCGCTCGTGCTCATCCCGGGTTTAGGAATAGTACACTCACACGTGGGTGCGTTCAGTGGTCAAAACGTATACCCGCGTTTTATTAGATTTAAACATCTGCTTTAAATTAGACGTGTGTTAAACACGCACTCACATGTGTGAAGGAACGTGGATACGATGTGTGCGCATGAGTACTCCATCGTGTACTCTTAAGAGAAAAAAAAAAAGCCTGCGAGGAGATCATGAGGTGAGCGCTGACCTCACCCACTCTGTTCACATCGTCCATCCTTGTCACAGTCCATCTCGTGCCAATCCCATCTCACGTTTGTCGGACTCATATCCCACATGTTGCCTGACATGTATCACGTATGTGGTGCGCGAACACACGAACCCGTGGCACCACACCGCTGGGCTTGTGGCCGGGTTCCGCTTCCGCGAAGCACCGCTCGCTCCAAGCCTCGGCGCACACCGCCAATCACGGACGACAGGTAATTAAACTATTATCCTATCTTACAGTCGCACGCAATATCTACTACCCGTCAAGTGGTTCCACCCCTCCTTTTTTTTCCCCCCTCTTCTTCTTGCGAACCATCCCTGATGATTCCATCGCTGCATGCGAACAGAAAGTCACGCCATCACAATAAAATCCTTCCTGTACGTCGACGCAACGGAGTTATCAGCTGAGTATTGTATTATTGCTCTCCAAAAATATCCACATTGACAATCTGTAGCGAACTGTTTCTCATTTGTGGTCGTGTCCAGATCGAGAATGAACTCTGGGCGGTCTGTATTTGTGCCTGGAATTAATCTGGTGGTGTGCTACTTCGAAGGAGTATGCTGCCAATGAGAGCCTTTTGTACTGGTCGGTATAGTATTTTACAGTGCAACTCTCCAATATTGAATATACTACTCCTAACAAATTGTGCATATCCTCTAAAAAAAAATACTACAGACTTGTGCATTTATGTCCTGGAATGATAGGTCCTAGACTTGTGCATTTATTTTCACATTTCTAATGTGGCAGTGGCACTCACTACCAAATGAACAAGAGTACAAATAGTGTGCCGTCCATCTAAAAACATATCGTCCTTTCGGTCGTTACAACTACGTTGTCAGCAGCACAACACAGCCGGTGGGTTTTGCATCCTTTTTGCTCTGTTTCGTCTTTTAATTTGTGCCGCTGCTCACTAACCTTCTTTTAGTTGAATCTGCTCACTAACCTGTTGTCGCGCAACGTACGATGATACGAGCCATCTCAACAGTTTTGTATATGTTCACAAATTCGGCAGTACTGAGACACCACAAGAATCCAAAAACTCAAGCAGAAAAATTTATTTAATTAATCCACTCACACGTATCCTATGGTAGCTCATGATCATTAAAGTTAAAAAGGGAAAATTTTGTTTATATCACTCAAAATATGTGCAAATTCGGTTCTGCCATCGAAAATTTGACCATTTCGTTTTTACCATTCTTCCGTCGGTGCACATTTTGTTTTTGTCACTCCGTTCGATTTTCCATCAAGTCAACAGGGTTTGACTGTTAAGAAATATGCAAAATTATCCGAAAAGGAGAAATTTTAAAAATACCAACAAAAACTCCACAAAAGTTTCTTAGTGTAAATTAATGCTGATTAAAACATTTTGTATAGTGCATTTTTTTAAATATTACTAGTGTATTAAAAAATAAAATTTTTCAAAAGTTATTATTGAATTTTGCTATATTTTTTCTCTATTTTCTTGTGAGTTTTTCTGGTTTTTCTATGATTTTCTGGTATTTTTCTACTTTCTCAATATTTCTTAACGGTCAAACCCCGTCGACTTGGACGGAGTGGAAAAAAATACACTGATAGAATAATAATAATAATGAAATGGTCAAATTTTTAATGATAAAACCGAATTTCCACATATTTTGAGTAGCATAAATAAATTTTCCCAAGTTAAAATACCCCTTTACAGCTCGAGAAACAACTAATGGCAAATCCTTGAATGGTAGGTTAAAAGAAAAACGCCACATACGACAGGTTATTCGTTCAAGTGGCGAAGCTTATGTACACATCAGCTCTGATTGGCTCATAAATCTCCTAGTTAATTAACCGTCGAGCGGTTTGGCTATAGGTCGCCGCTCTGCTCCGCCTCCGCGACGAGCGCGGCGAGGGAGCGCTGCGTGTCGGCGGCGTCCTGCTCGGCGACGAACGGGTGCTCTAGCAGCTCGGCCACGGATGCGCGCCGCCCGGCCTTCTTCTCGAGGCACCGCGCCACGAAGTCCCGGAACTCCTCCGATGCCGCAGCCGGCGGCTCGGGCGCCTCGCCAAAGCATATGGCGCACATGAGCGCGGCCCAGTCCGGGCGCTGCCCCTCGGGCAGGAGCGGGAAGTGGCCCAGGTACAGCTCAAGAATCGCCACCCCGAGGCTCCACACGTCGGCGGCGTACGGGTCGTAGTCGCCGGAGTACGCCTCCGGGTCGAATCGCTCCGGGGACATGTAGGCCGCCGTGCCGACGTAGGAGGCGCAGGGGTCGAGCCGCCGCCTCAGCACCTTGCCGGCACCGAAGTCGGCGATCTTTACCTCGCCGGCGGTGCCGAGGAGCAGGTTCGACGGCTTGAGGTCGCGGTGCACGATGCGGAGCGCGTGGAGGGCCGCGAGACCGAGGAGCGCCTGCCGCGCCACGGCGGCGATGGGGCGCTCTCCCATGGGGCGGCCGAGCCTGCGGAGCAGCCCGGCGAGGGACCCCCCGGGCATGAGCTCGAGCGCCAGCGCCGCGGGCTCCTCCGCCGCCGCGGAAGCCGACGGGACTACCGCGTGGAGGCGCACGACGTGCGGCGCGTCGGCGGCGAGCATGAGTATATCGGCCTCGCGGGCCGCGGAGGGGTCCCCGGCGGCGAAGAGCTTGAGCGCGAGCGGCTGCGCGGCCGCGGCCCGGCGGTGGCGCGCCTTGTAGACGGTGCCGCCGTTGCCGTGGCCGAGGACGGAGATCCTCTCGTAGTCGGAGAGGCGGGGGCAGTCAGAGGAGGAGGTGGACGGCGCGACGGCGGGCGGCGGCGGCGGCGGGCGCAGGGCGAAGTGGTCGAGCGGGAGGGTGAGGTGGGGCAGGTGGCGGCGCTGCCGGACGATAGCCATCTCCACTCTGTTCCTTGGAGGTGAGAAGGGCAGTGGGTGAGGTGAGGAGGTATATATGGAGGGGAGGGTATGGAGTGGGAGCGGGAGTCTGAGACGGACGGAAGGGAAGGTGACGGGTGGGCGCGTGAGTGGGCGCGAGTGGAGTGCGGGTGGAGGCACCGGCGCGTGAGTGATTTCGGTTGGATCTCCATTCCTCCTGTGTGCAGCTGCTATGCGGCCACCTCATGCCCTCAGTCTGCGGCTTGCCATCCTGCACCAACGGTGCATGTCAACTTGGCATCGGTGTTAGTAGTTTATTTAGTACTCACTTTGTTCTTTTTTATTTGACATAGTTGATTTTTCACGATCTTTGAGATATAACTTTGATTATAATTTTTTATAACTTTTACATTAAGATGTACTAATAAAATTATAATATTATGAAAGTATTTTCAATGACAATTCTAACGACATAATTTTCATATAGCCAATCTAGATAGTTTTAAACCTATTAGTAGAAAGTTTGACCGTAAAAAGTCAACTCTATCAAGTAAAAAAGAACGGAGGGAGTACCTTATGTGGTAGCTCGGTTTCGTAGTGCAAATGCATTATTAGCCCATTTTAATCGAGGATAATGATAATTATGATATCATGCATACGTCCGACACGAGGAAAAAATGGGACGCTACCCTTCCCTCACATGACTCAACGTGTGTTGCTCTTTGACTGCTTTTGCATCTAGCTCCTTGCTTTCCTCCTGAAATATTCCTATTCCTTCACACTTTTGCTCCCCTCTTCAATCTTCCCTACAATGCTGGTCGATGCCATCCCCACATGCCTCTGGCCCCGTGCGCTCTCCCTGCTTGTCTATCCGACATAGCTTCGTCATAAGGGCAGCTTCGGAATACACCGCGCCAGTGGTCATGTCTACCCGCAGACGCAAGGCGCTGCTAACCTCTGAGGTGCTACTTTTTTATGAACTTTACAGGGAAGAGAGGGGACACGAGGTGGTGTAGCGGTTGCGATGAGACCTCCCCGAACTCAGCTAGGAGGTCGTAGTGTGGGCTAGCATCGCCCCTGTGTGATCTGGGCTCACCGGCAACAAAGGCGATGGTGTGGGCTTGTCACCACCTCCTCCTCGAGATCACAATAAAAATGTTGCAATTCGTAAGTTGTGTTGTTGCGGCTATTATTTCTGGATGTTGCAATACACCACACTCAAATGTTAAAGATGTTTAGATTGTTTCTTTGTTGATGTAACAAGGTTTGGTTTTTGTTGCAATAGGTTCTTGTATTTGTTATCCCAATAGTTCAAATTTGTTGCACATTTTTGCTTACCTAGTTCGTGTATGTTGCATCAGGATCAAAGATTTGTTGCAATCTTAGGAACTAATTGTTGTGCTTTTGGAATTTTTTTATTGCACCAGATCAAATTAGTTATTTCATCCGCATTCATTCACCCGCCGGGCCTACGCCTCACAATCCCTATTCTCACATCCCTGCACCTCCCCTCCGGTTGCTCGTCTGCAATAAATCCTACCTAGAGGTGGCCACCAGCGCAAAGGGAGATTTCCTTGCGAAATCTAGTTGCGGTGGAGGGTCTCCCTCGAGCATGACCACATGATGAGAGAGAGAGAGAGAGAGGAGTAGGGAGGCGCGTGCGAGCTCTAGTTGGCCATGGCCATGTGCAGCAAGTAGGAGATAGAGGGAGAGTGAGAAGATGGAGGAGGCAAGATAGAAACGAAAGATTCAGTTCATTGGGTGAAGAAGATTACTAGGCGGAGGAAGAAGTAAAAAAGGTGTTACGTGGGTGGGGAGGCCTCTGATGCTTTTGTCGATGGGAAGATCTGTGTGAGTAAAGTGTCGGACGGAATGCTTCGTGTTGTGCACCCGGATGGAGATCTAACAGTAGGGGAAGGGTACGATGGAAAGCTTCCCATCGCACGTCTGGGCGCTAATAGCTTCCAATCAAATTTAATGGAGGGTCTGTTTGAAAGGAATCGAGTATTTGAGTGTGGAGGGTCTGTTTGAAAGGAATCAAGTATTTGAGTGTGAGATCACATCCGTTAAAAACTGTACACCCCATCTCAAGCTGTTTTGGATTAGAGTTGTTTGCATGATGTAAGGTTTTATTTACACCTACAAAGTGAGCTCATCAAACATGTTGGTTCTCAGCTTTTTTATTTAAACAGCTCGAAGTATTAATATCATGGAGTTTAAATCATCTCCTCCCAGTTAGAATTTTTTTTTGATATATGCACCGCAAAAAAAATGGAATTTGATTTGGCATATGCTGCCACCAACACCCCACTTCTAGTATGATTTACCTTCACATTCCATGTTCTAAAGTGTTGAAGTAGCATCGCCTAACTTTCAAAGATGGCTTAAGCTTACAGATGAATTGGTTTACACTTAAAACATAACAGTAGTTCCTGTTTAACTTTGTGCACATTTTGCTTGCAATGAAGCCGTATCTAAAGTTTTAAACTACACAACAACTACGCCTACCGGTTACCAAGCAATCAATCAAGGTAGTTGCATGCCAGTTTAGAATGCCGTCCTTACTCCTCCGGCACTCATTTCGTTCCAAATCGTTGATCACGTGGCATATTAGCACGTACCAAGATCTAACTTTTGAGGACCGCGCGCCAGCCGCAATTAGGCCCCCTGCCGGCCCAGGCAGCTGCGGTCCGGCGATTGTCTCCGTTTCTCTGTGGGTCCATTTCAGGTGATACGGGCAGTGGAGGTGGAGCCGTACGTCTTCCAAGGGTGACCGAAGCAGGGGAGGTGAGGGGAGCGGATCCTCTGCCGAAGCTGCCACGGCAGAGACGCACAGTTAGATGGTGTTAGGCTTCTTCCGTACCGAACGCGTCTCGGATCAGCTTCACTGTTAAACAGTGAAATAACTATATCTTCTGTGTACACACGTTGCTTCTACGGTACATACAGCGTACTTAGAGCACTGTAGTGCCAAACTCATGTTACTTTCGAGGACCCGGTCCGGAGGTGAGCAGATCCAGTAAGATATTTTTCCCAAGGAGAAACGTGACCTATGGGGAAGCCTGGGGAGGGAGATTTTCAGAGTAATATCAAAATTTTGGTTTGGCTTGTAAGGATCTGTTTGGTTCAAAGTCAAAACGAGTTAAATCAAAATTTTAATATTACTTTGAAAATTAGGCTAGTGTTTGGTTCGGTTCTAATATTTGATGTCATCCTCAAAATTTTGGTAACACCTAGCTGTTTCTTGCCATTCGTTGGCTTTGTGCAGATGGCAAAATCCTTCACCAAAATTTGGCGTGACAAGAAGCAGCCGAGTTCCAGACGTGGCAGAAGTTGGTTCGCTGTGGCTAGTGGCATTAATTGTATGATTAGTTTGACTAACAAGTTTGAAATGATTATATTTCATAAACTGTGTATCTGATTTATGATCCGTTTAAATCGCTGTGTTTTTGTCATTTAATCAACAAAACAAGACATATGCTAGCATATTTTGATGCAAAAAAATAGATGTCATGTGAGATCCACATGCTATATTCACAAATTTGGTATGGTTGCAATCCAAACATATTAATTTGTATTATAATTTTAGTATTATCTGTGAATTAGTAAGACTACAATTCAAACACCATTTTTTATCTAGTTTTTAATATTACCTAGATTTTGGTGTGAGGTCAGAAACCGAACAACTCCTTAACCGCGAAAGGGGGCAAACAAAGCCCACGAGGACATGGCAGCGGGAAAGAGGAAGATGGGAAGAACTTTCTCAACTCACGTCACCCGGACTCCCGGACGGCCCCAGCACCGATCAGATCTCGCTCCACGAGAGCGACGCCCGGGCAGTGACTCGTCGTCTCGCGAGCGACGCCCTCTCCTCCCATTGGTCGCGTGGCGCTGTGCCGTCTCACAAGCGAGCGTTTTGTTTTGTTTGCCGCCACCGGACAAGTTGCATGTTGGAAAATGAGGCTTGGATAGACTTCATTACTCGTTCGATTCTAGTATATCTGAATTGGAGATTTGGAGGAATAGATAACTGCGTGAGTAAGAGATTCTTTTTGAGTGTGCGAGTGTGAAAATTGCGATTTATAGTAATTGCTTTGTGCTGTTCGCAGATTACGGCTATGAATGCCCCTCGAAGTACAAGTATCACGAGATCTTGTTTGGAATGCATGAATTTCATATGAATCAATTCATCTTCTCAAGTTTTTTTTTATTTATAAAAAATCATGTGCTACAAACAGAGTCTGGATTTTGCCGAATTCATGAATCCACAGTTTTTCCGCCTACCTAACACGAAAACATCATATTACTCTATTTTCGCTGGGATAACAACTGAATCATATCATATTCAATTCATAGCCCATCTCCACACCAGATAGCAAAAGTTATCATATCACTTCGTTCTTAGCTATACGCCTATACTAGTGTTAATGTCAGCTTGCTTTCCCAACGGCATAAACAAATCTCAATGTTGCTTGCGATAAGATATCCATCCCTCTCCCCCTCCGGCCCCGGTTTATTTTATTTTCGGCGCAACTTGTCAGTTGTACCGATGTCACTCAGCTTTTTTGCTTTGTGCGTTTGGTTCTTGCAGGATAACCAACCTGAGGTAACACGTGACCGAATATGCAGTGCGCACGAGACAAAAGGGTGGTGATGGAGTGAGTGGATGCTTCTTCCGCTTCTCACTTCGCCGCAACCGTCGGAAAGTTCATTCCTACCACCTTCCTCCTGCGGACACCTGTGGAATTAACTGTGTGCATCCCAGCAGCCGCCCACAATGATTTTAGGGGATTCGGTACATAGTGATTAGCAGATCCTAACAGTTAAACGCTGTCGGAAATTTAAGTGCGCGCGCGTTTGTCTGGCTGCGGAGGAGGTACATGAAGAATCTCGCCTGTTGTAGCCAGATTGGTGGCGCACGGCGGCACGGTACGCACGGTCTGACCATCTTGGCACAGTCTATCCTGATCCGCAAAACAGATAAATCATACCGTGTCGGTCCACGTGCCGAGGAGATGGCTCAGACACGCCCGACAGCTTTTTGTGCAATGTCGGTCGAGCCCATTTGGCCAGACAGGCTGGTTACGGCCTACTTAGTCCGTTAGGTGAAAAAATTAAAAAATCAGAAAATGGGTAGAATTCCGAGATAGATATGAAAATTGTAAAAATAATAATAATCATATTGAAAATATAATAAAGAGCTTTATTAATATTCAAATGGTTGTCTCATTAAAATATTTGCCAAGTAAAAACTCAACATAAGAAAACATTGGAAAAGAAAAAAAGTATACATCATATAACTCTACATACATCCTTGTTCTACATGTCGTTGTCTAGGTGCAGATTTTCGAACACCTCTGACAACTCTGGATTTTCTACAAAGTGTTGTGTTCGCAAATCAGCTTGTTTCCAGCCTTCACAGTTAGAAGTATCTCCATCACCTCGCTTGTGAGAGGTATTCTTCTCTCCTCCAATATTCTTCCAGGAAGATTAAAAGCAGGCTCGAAGAAAACCGTTGAGATAGGAACTGTTAACACATCATGTGCAAGTTGGATAGCACGGATATACTAACTTATGGTCATGCCACCAGTTGAAAATTTCAAAGTTTTCTTAATTGAAATCTCACCGTGTCGCTGTCTAGATAGGTGGATAGTTCCCTACTCCTTGGGTGAGAGGTTGGTTTTGGATTTTGTTGAGAAGGTGCCACCGTAAAAGAAAAAGACTTGGACTTAGAGGAAGAGCCCGCACACCAAATCTTGCCCCACAGATTTGTCATATTACTTGAGGTGAGTGCTACTGGAGGTAGTTGCAAACAAACACTATGTAACTTATTTTTGTATCTTTGGAAAACCTCATATAACCGAGAAAAACATTTACAAAATAGTTAGAATAGTCTAGCCCTGTAACATCACTAAGAAGATCAAGAACATTAGCTCTAAGAAATAAAATAAATGCAAATACATATAGGAAAGAGATTTCTCTCCAATATTTAAAGTATTTAATTTCCATGGCAACAATAGCCTCTCTTAAAACTGTGTCATTTTCACAGTTTTTTAATTGACTAGCAATCTGTAAAATACTATGCACAATAATAGAAGATGTTGGATAATAGACAACAAACAAAACAACAGTTGTCTCATAAAAATTTCTAAAAACTGAAGTATTTTCTCAGCAACGAACCAATGTTGCCCAGTCAATAGTTCTCAGCAACGAACCAATGTTGCTCAGGCAGAGATAGATGAAGATGCTGAGATTAACGATCGAATTGGGAGCAAGGTTTACCAGCTCAACTCTATAGTACTCGAGAACTTGTGAGAGGAATGGGTGCGTTGGTAACCTAAACCCGTACTCGATGTATGCGAGAAAAATGGGGATTTCTCCCTCGTTGCTGCTAGGAAAGTGCTCCCCGACCGCCGATCTCTAAGGGATCAAGGCCTAGTTGGGAAGCATCTCGCTCTTCTCCATAGCCTTGAGCTTCTTCTCGCTCAACTTGGAAACCAACCAGTTGGAGATTGAATTTGACATTGTTGGTTTTGTAGCAAGAAGATGAAGGAAAAATCGAAGGTGATTTTGAGAGCGTAAAAACCCCAAGGAAAGCGCACTACAGGGATTTTATAGAGGTTTCCCTTTAACTGCAAAAAAGAGTTACTCGAAGCCCAACAGACACAAAACTCTTCAGTTTCCCAGGCAGTTCCACAACTTTAAAGTGAATACAGACTACTTCGTTATTCTCGCCATTAAACGAAGGGTTTCCCGATATAGATCCTATAGGAGGAAGTTCATATTACAAATCCACTTAAAAGTTCAGGGGCTACCTGATGAGGATTAAAATTCCTAAATACTATTCTAATATTTAACTAAAGACAACTTGGCCCTTAATGTCGTAACCCATGGTCTATGACACCTGTGGTCTCGAGAGTCCCAGAGGTTTCTCTACGAGTACCTTAGTCGGAGAGGCACTATACCTATTGCCCGACCTAACGACTGCTCGAAGAATCTTTGAACTGGAACTTAGATCCGATTCTAAGTATATTCTTTCCGTGTGATGAATGAGACACATGCCTTATTTGCCTCAAACCACACGATGCTTTTTCAGCCTTAAGTCACTGACAATAACTACTATACAGTTTCGTCTCTCATTAACACTAACTGGCAATCAACTGGCATTTTACTAACAACAGCTGCCTCTCTGACCAGACGCTTCACTTCCAAAAGATGTCTTCTCCGAGAATAACTGACGTCTCTTCGCTAGTTATTTAAAGGTGGACGACGAACAACAAAGGAATCAATTGGAAGATAATTAAAGAACAACTGAAGTATAAGAAGCAAGTCAAAAAAGTAGACAAGTGATTCAACATCACTATAGGCAACTCACTTTCTTCAAGCAATATACTCAGTGAAATTAGGGCTAGTCTGTTGCCTGGCCAAAGGCATCCCTGTAAAGAACAATTCATTGCAATAAAGAGCAACTATATTCTAATATAAGAATTCTTAGCCAATTTTCTCATTTTCACTTCGTAAGATCGGTGACTTAATCGTCGACAACGTTAAATTTAAAAGTATGGTTAGAAAATGGCCAAAATTAAAAAATAAACCTGGTAATTTGCATCAACTCAAAGCTGCAATGGAGAATTACCAAAATTAGTCCTAAATATTTTATCAAAAGTGAACACACAGTTGGGCATCTCCAATCTTAGAAAAGTACATGTGTCTACTGTGCAATTTTCTAAAAAAGAGAAATACGATTTACTACTTCCATAAATAAAAGAAGTCCACCACCAAGGAAGCACTTCGGCAGAGAAGGTTGGTTGACACCCACATCACCCGCCCTTTCCCCGTTTCCCCTAACGTGACTGCCACCCCTCCCTATCCGCTTCTGCGACCTCCAATCTTGAGCTAAAAAAGGCAGACGGCTCCCCGATAGGGCGAGTGAAAAATGATGGGGAGCGCAAGTGGGTGGGAAAGGGGAGATGTATGCTAGGTTGCTAATGCCTTTGCCCCTGTCCTGACCCCAAACATTTGGGTACATGCATGAACGTCTGTATAGGACGGCACGCCTTCTTTTCCTTTTCCTCATTTATGGCGTGCAGGAACTCTCGCGGTCCCGAGTTTTCGAGCGGCGGAGGCATCGGGTGCAGCCGGGGTCCCCCGCACTTGAACAGCACAAGAAACCGATCGCTTCGTCCTTTCAGTTACCCGGCTGGGATAGAGACCCTTGCTGGTGCATCTCGGAGTTTTGTTCGCGGTGGACTCGAATATGCAGGGCTTGTGATTGAGCGACGAGGATTGATGGTCTTTTGGACCCTCTTCGGTTCACCGAGCGTTTTATTTGTTCTCTGCGATCTTCAATCAGCAGACAGGCGGGCACAATCGAAGGTGGCATTTTATTCGTCCCAAAATATGAAAGCTGAGCATCTTTTAGGATCAACAGATCGCACCTCATGCCACAACCGGAGAACGAACTTCAGACGTGCACCAAATTATCAGCAAGATATTGATTAAAAAACCTTAATTGCCATTAAAACAGCGAAGAAATGGTGCAAAGACAGCCTACCACAACAAGCCGACAGCTCAATACCAAAATATCGTAGTTGCGATGCTACTTATTAGACAGACACAATCGCAACCTACGTTTTAACCTGCTGGCTTGCCTATTCATAAGTTACTTAAAACTAGCAAAACCGTTTTTTTATCTACCCTGCTGTGCAAACTAATAGCACGTTCGTATGTTATGTTCTGCACACCCCCAATCCTGAGTGACTGTAAGTACTACGCGGTGTTACCGGGAATCAGCAGAAGATTGGACCCGACCTAATCACCTGGGAGCCCTGGGTGTTACGAAGCATACTTGATCAGCCACTCGAGAGACTGCATGAAAAGATTGCATAGGATAGCGAATGTTAGTTGCCGTGGCACGACAAAAATCCTGTTGGGTCTATTGCTGCAAACTATGAAGAGAACATTTCAATTCATGGTGCTAAGCATCATAATGTGAGGGAGAGAACAAACCATCAGGCATTCAGGCAGATCGTCGTTCTTCGTCCTCATGTGAGTCTGCAATTATGTGAAGAGCAAGTGGTTAGGCATTTCCTGTCTTTGCTAGGATCATTAGGGTGTAAAATTGGAATCAGTATGCGAAGATCTAGCGGTTAGGCAATTCCAGGCATTTGCCATCTGAGTAAGCTAGGATGGAGGCAGCAGCATGTTTTACACCGAATTATAACCAAACTGGGCAAAGGTTTTGAAAGTTACAATTGATACTTTGACTTACAGCTTTACGCTTATCAAATTTCTGAATTGACAGCAGATACAAGAGAAATGTATAGCTAGAGATGAAGGACTAGTATTTACCTCCACAACCAAATGGCATGAGGACTCATTGTCTGTGGCAAGGCAAGCAAGGGCTACCATGGCAGCCGCCACAGTGGAGGGCCAGAAGGAGAGATGCTTATGGTCCATAAGTGAGAGCAAGGCCAGGTGTTTTGCCAGGTCTTCGACTTTGTCATCTGCTTTCGAAGCCTTCAGATAGAACCTGCAAAATCGAAACAAAATGAACTATTAACCTCTCCATTCATTTTGTTCAGCTTGACACATATAAGAGTGCAGGAAACACATCGTACCAGAGGAAATGGTGGGTTGTCGTGACGAAGCACTGGAAGTTGAGGACTTCCTGAACAAGCCACTCCATGGCGACAACCTCGCTTTGGCTGTAAGTATTGATCCCTACTTTGAAAGTTTTTTGAAGGATGCTGAAAGAGATAGCTTAAAGAGATTTGTTGTTGCACATTGTCCGTACCAGAAACAACGAAAGGAGTGACAAACTCATAAGTTTGACAGTGATATTGCAGTTCAATGTAAAGGAGTGGACTGGTAAAGAAGAATAGTTCACATTCTTGTTTCTCCACAGTACTAAGTGCCACGTAATGAATCTAAAGAGTGCTCAATAATAAGAAAAGATCCACTTGAGTTCAGGCTCAAAAAACTTAAGAAAACAAAAAAGGCTCTGAATTATCTTGCAAAATCATGTAGGCATCTGCAACAAAAAAGTTGATGCAATAGGTTTACTTGGGGGGAAAATAGATGGAACTATGGTAAGGACGGTCTATGCAAGTCACAATGGCAATTACATTGTGACGAACTGCCTGAAGTAATCAAACAAAAGTCGGGATCTTATGCTAAAGGAACTCTTACAACGCATCCATTGACTACAGTGAATATCATGCTCAAGTGGTTGGTGAGAGCTACATGATAACAGGTAAAACAATCAGGAAAGTCAATTTCTAAAATGCTCAGCCCATCAACATTTCTTAATGGAAAGGGATCTGAGCCTCTGACCCTACCTTCTAAAAAAGATAAATGGAAAATGCTCTAGTTCTCGCATGCAGCAATAGTCCTTGAATGAGATAAATAACTACTGTGTATGCTATGAAGTATTGCCACATGTTTGTATGGAGATTCCTTACATCATTAAACAATGACAGTTTTCTACAGAATCAAAACATCCCATGGACACTTGCTAAGATCTATGAAAAGCCCAATTAATTCATACTGCAATGAGTTGTAGCAAATAGAAAAACATATACACCAAAGAAGAGCTTAGGATCTTACGTATTACAGTCATCTGAGGCTAGAATAAGAATTTACATTGAAACCGGAATAGGAATTAAAAGGAGGAGCTTATTTGAAGCACTATTTCATTGAACAATGCATCGGTTAGAGGCTAGATTCAAATGAGACAATCTGACTATCGCACATCAACAACTTACAGCAGTACTTATACTGAAACTGGGCATAAGTAAAAATAAACCATGCACCAAATATGCTGAAATAAAATGAATATGTAATAAAAGGGAACTCATTACCAGTTGTACGGTTGATTCTCTTCAATGCGGGTGGCCAGGGTGATGCAGGCAATTCCCAGCAACTGCAGATTCCTAGATCCCTTTATGTATCCACGCGTCAAGAAGCGGTCCATCAGTCCAATCCCCATGAACACTGTCTCTGGATGCAGCTTCACCACATTGGAATGCTAGCAATTCACGGGAAACAGTCATTCTTTGCAAGTTAAAGCTGAACTTTATCTTAGGATAAATCTTATCTCCAGAAATGATAGTACTCAAGAATTGCATATTTAGATAAAAACGATGCAGGTATCCTAATTGTTACAATGTGCCTCCCAGACATGGAGGGCATATGCCCATATGCCAATGACATGGGGTTTCAGATGCCAAATGGTAACTACAGAACAACATTGCAATTCTGTACAAGCTATTTTGTCTATTCCTTTTCAACCAGCCAATGTCAAAAGTCAATATAAACACCTACTGAAACATCCTACCACTGATCTCTGGGAACTGGATGAGTTGGCCTCTTGGCCGTCAAAATCAGTGATCAAACTCACAATGCAAGTACTAGCGTTACTACAACAGTTTCCACAGATAATAACATGGGGATCCCTCTTGTTAGAGATATATGTATAGTTTGTTATTCCCCATTGTTATGAGGGGTTCTTTGCATATTTACCACCTGTACCTTGTGTATATATACCGGCCTATTGGCCTCATATGAATACAAGCGCTATTCATAACATGGTATCAGAGCCAAAACTAGGGTTTTGGCTTACCTAGGGTTCCGCGCGCCGTCGTCGACTCTGCACCACCGTCGCCGACTCCCGTGCACCGCCGCCTCCACCTTCACTGTTGCCGTCGGCCTCCCGCGCCGCCGCCGGCCTCCCGCGCCGCGCCCGGCCTCCCGCGCCTCCACGCGCCTCCGCGCGCCGCCGCTCCGCGCGCCTCACTGCGCCGCGCCCTCCCTCGCCTCCTCGCGCCGAGCGCGCGCCAGCGCCGCCTCGCTTCGCCTTCCGTCGCCTCCGCTCCGCCCGCCGGTGGCCGCCACTGTAACACCAAATTCCCGGATTTGCAAAGTCTTCGTGTGTTCAAGGATCAAGGAAACTCAAACTTCAAGGTTTGCCGTTTTGTTCAAGATTCGATTCCCAAAGCACCGAGTTCTTCCTCCCAAACCTCTCTAACCCTAACCTAGCCCTTCCCTAGCCTGCCGATCGCCATGCCCCGCCGCCACCATGCCTGCTCGCGCCTCGGTCCTCCCCCCGCCGGCCGTGTCAACGCCCGCGCCGCGCCTCGACCGTCCCATCCCTCGCGCCTCGATCGCGCAGCCGCGCGCGCCTCGGCACTCCGCCGTGCCGTCGTCAGCGGTCGCCTCCTCTCGGATCCAAAGCCCTTCGGCTATAAGAAGCCCCGAGCCCTTCGCCCCACGGTGACCCTCCTCACTCTCTTCTCCCCAAGCAAAACCCAAGAGGAAGAAGGGCAAGCGAGAGAAGAAGAAGAAGAAGAGGAGCCGAGCCTTACCTCCTCCGGTCGCTGCCGCCGTCGGAGAGCGCGGCCCTAGCCGCAGCTCCGTGCATCGCCGCCGCGCGTCCCCGAGCCCTTCTCCTCCCCGTGCGCCACTACTCCTTCCGGCCGCCGCTGCGCCCCGACCTCTCCTCGTGCGCCGCCGCCCCCTTCCTTCATCCCCTCTCTCTCGCACTCGATCGGAGCCGAGAGCACCCACTCCTTCTTCTCTTCTTGGCGAGCCGACCACTGCCATGCATGGCGCGCATGCGCGCCAGGCCGCTCATGCGCCGGGCCAAAACGCGAGGCCACGGGCGCACGCACCACCGGGCCGAGCCGGGCGGGGCAAGCGGCCGTGGGCCTTTTTCGTTTTCTTTTTTGTGGTTTTTCTTTTCCTTTTCTGATTTAATTTAAAAGAGAGGTTTCAAATGTTTATTTCTCCCCCATTTTAGCTCCAAAAATTGTGAAGTTTGTTTCTAAAAATTTCTAAAATCAAGCTCTTTCTTTTGGTACTAGTTTGGTTTATTTTGGAGTTCATTTGATGAGTTTTTGTTATTTATTTAATTTGTTTGCTCGTTTGTTTCTTTTAAATGGTACGATCGTTCGCGTAGAGTTCGGAGAAGCCGGAGACCCCCACTTCGATCAAGCTCAAGAGTATCAAGATCATCTAGCCGTAGACCCAAAGAGTCAACACTTTGATCATATTGAACCTACATTTTATGCAAATTATGTTCCGTTAAAATATCAAATTGCATGCTTTAGTTTCCTTATGCAAATGTATGTTAAACACCCTAAGGTAGCTAAATGCCAATTTGATGTTTAATTATTAATACACCATCCCTTGATAATTGAATTGCCTTAAACCCTTGTCACCCTAGTAAATATATGGTAACAATACTAGTTTTTAGGCTATACTTAAGCGCCATGCTAGCCTTGCTTAAG
Source organism: Ampelocalamus luodianensis (assembly GCA_036346255.1). Taxonomy (NCBI): domain Eukaryota; kingdom Viridiplantae; phylum Streptophyta; class Magnoliopsida; order Poales; family Poaceae; genus Ampelocalamus; species Ampelocalamus luodianensis. Next base: position 25,143,933 of record CM070621.1, read on the forward strand.
TATCGGGGTATTATCTACCTCATTCATCATCTTTTAAAAATGAACATGGTTTTTGGGCAGTCATTGGATGTAAATGACTGAGATGGTTGTGTTGATGTATTTTTCCTATCTCTCAAAAACCCTAAGAATTGCTTATCACATCTGGGCGGATGGTATGATGGATGGTATGTTGGTGGGTGCTAATGCAGCCCAAGGAATGTTGGTTTGTGGATGGTATGTGGTATGAACCGCCCAGATGGTCCCTAAGGACTTAATCCTGTGATGACCTCGTAATGTAAAACAGTACGACCACATGTCTATAATGGTGTCGACCTGGCTAAATAATTTGTATCCGTTAGTATGAGTTGCACCAGGCAGATGACCCGCTACGCCATAAGCCTTTGTGGTTATGGGTTGGGGTGTGCGACTTACGGGTCTATGTGAACGTAAGCCGTGTGGCGCAAGAGGGGGTCTGGGAAAGAGTTGACGGGTCTATGTGAGCGTAACTCTTCTCAGGTGAAACCTTAGCGGGTGTAACAAATACTGGTGGATGCATTGTAAAGGCCTTGTGACGATCTCCCTTGACTCACATGTCTCACGAAACATGTGTACATGTCAAGATGATTGTCTCTTGTGGGTAAAGTGTACAACCTCTGCGAGTGTAATAAAGCATTCGAATAGCCGTGCCTACGGTCAAGGGCGGACATGGGAACTTACAAGAGTTAGTTCTATTTATAAAACCTTGTGGGCGGGGTAAAATGTGTTGGGTCGTTGTGACCCTGGTTTTGGTTTTCCCTGGGTGGATGTACCCCAGTGATGTTAAGTGGTGGATGTAACCGCTATCAAAACTAAACATGAGGTGGAGGTAACCTCTCTTTATTATAAATATTGCACAAGTAATCTCTTTAACAAAATGCAATGTGGTTAAAATGCTAAGTGATAGGACTTTTTAATATTGGTACTCAAAATATTGCTTTGTGCAAATAAATGAACCCGAGCCATCCTTGTTAAGCCTTGCATGTATAATATTGCATACTGTGTGTTGGCTCGCGAGCACGGTAGTTGTGCTCATCCTCGCTCTTTCCCCAACCCCGAACCCGCAGATCATGGAGACTTCGCCTACTACGAGGACACGGACACCAAGAGCAAGGAAATGAAGAGGAGTAGTATAGTTCTTGTAGTCTAGGTCTCGCCTCGATCAGTTGGCTCGTTGGTGCTTGTGTACCTCTATATTATCCAAGCCCTTGGCTAATATCGGTCGTACACCTAGTACCCGATCGCTTACTGTGGAGAGACTTGCTCTACCCTTTTGCTTCGCTAACGTACTCGAGATTTTGTAATGAACTCATTTGGCACGATCGGCCCTATTGTAAACTTCGACCGGCGTGGTCTATTTGAACTCTAATGCTTGTATTAATGAATGATTTGGTCTCGCGATGTATGAAATGATTCACAATGTGTACCGTGGCGCTATCTCGATCCGAGAATAGCGCAGCTTTATCACGAGGATTACGGATTACGAAATCCGGTCCGGCAGACGCCGCCTTCTCGGGCGCTGCGCGCCTCCTCGCCGCTCCACCCGTGGCGCTCGCCCTCCACCATTCTTTGTTCGGTCGGATTCGGCTGCAATCCGGCCGCCGCCGCCCTCGCCGGTCCTGCCGCGCGCCGCCCTCGCGGGTTCCGCGATCGCCGCCAAAGAACACGGCCGCGGAAACCCTATGCGGTGCTCATTGTTTTGAGTGCGGGCGTGCGGCCCGTAAGTAACAGCCAGCCAGAAGAAAAAAAAACGTCGTTCTAACCGCCGCGCCGTTCAGCGCCGCCTGTTAGACTTCGTTGCCTTGGTCGCCGCGCCGTCCAGCGCCGCCTACCAATGGGTACCGTTTCCCTCCCTCGTTGCCCGGTGATCTTCGATGGTGTTAATTACACCGACTTCGTGTCTCACATGCGCATCCACATGCGTGGTCTTCGTCTCTGGGGCGTCCTCTCTGGCGATGTTACCTGTCCGCCTTGCCCTACACCTCGGCGGAGCCTCGCTGTTGCGCCGCTTCAACAACGACAAGGCTGCTGCTGGAGACCGCCGCCTTGCGATGATGAGGCTATCTCGCCTACCAGAGGCTCGACTTCTACAAGGATCGCTGGCGCCTACACTCGGTGGTGCGGCGACGGCGCTCGGCCGCTGCTGCCCTCATCGCCGATATCGGCCTCGGTTCTCTTACGAGGTTGTGGGACTACCTCGCTTTCGGATGTGGACTCACCTTCGTCGGCGCTTCGAGCCATCCGGTGATGCTCTCTACCGTCCGTGGTCGCCAGAGCACTCTCTTCAGCGGTGATGCTACTGTTGATGCTTTTACGCTCGAGCTCTGCTTGTTTGGCGGCGGTGGACTCTCTCCGCTCTTGGCCGCCGCTCCTTTCGATCTTTGCCTAGGTATGCGTCTTGACACAGGAGTTTCGGCGGATCTACGAGTTCCTTACTCGCCGTCTGAGTTCGAGCGGCGGCGTGCCCGGCTCCTTGCACGTCACCTCGTGTCACTCTCACGGAGGCTCTTGCGAGATACGTGCGGAGGAGACTACGCTGAGTGGTGCCGGCTGCTACCACTCCCCCGTGCTCGCCGCCCACCCACTGCTACACCGGCTCCGCGCGTCGGCTGCATCGCCTCCTCCGTGGCCGTCACGGTGGTGGCGGCCGCCCTCCATCCGGCGGTGGTCGTCCTCATTGCTCCTACTGCAATAAGGTCGGCCACATTGAGTCGATGCTATAAAAGCGGCGACATCTTTCGTCGTTCTTCTACTAGCACCGCACCGGTGCTTCTACATCGGCGCTGCATCGACTTCTTGAGCTTTCTCTCGGCGAGAGATAGCCGGACTTCGGCGCTTTGCCGCTTGAGTTCTCCTCGGCGAGTTCTGCGGCTCGCTCACGACTCTTCGAACCGAAAACCACCTTCTACGATCGGTACCTCCCGTGGATTCTTGATTCTGGAGCATCTTTTCACATGACTCCTGATCCTTCCACTCTGTCTTTCATTACACCCCTTGATTCTCCTGTCAGTGTTCTTACTGCTGATGGTACATCTCTTTCTGTCTCTGGTCGAGGTCCTCTTAGCAACTCCTCTTTTCATGTTCCTTCTGTTGCTTATATTCCTCGTCTTACCATGCAGCTTCTTTCTGCTGGGAAGATTACTGACCTTGGTTATCGGGTCATTCTCGACTCTGACTCTTGTTGTGTTCAGGACTGCCACACGGGAGCTCTGGTTGGTTCTGGCCCTCGGCGCCGTGACTCACAGCGTCTCTGGGAGCTTGACTGGCTTCATCTTCCTTCCGCCGCCACCACGCGCCGGTTTCTCCGCCACGCCGCCGTCTACGGCTCTTTCAGCGGTGGCATCACCGTCTTGGTCATCTGTGTGGATCTACTTTGTCGTCCTTAGTTCGTCGTGGTCTTACGGTGCATCTCGGAGGCGTATCTTTAGATTGTCGTACGTAAGTTAGGTAAACAGATTCAGCTTCCTTATTCTCATAGTGAGTCCGTGTCTCAGCGCCCTTTTGATCTTGTTCATTCAGATGTTTGGGGTCCGGCTCCCTTCGTTTCGAAAGGGGGTCATCGATATTATATCATTTTTATAGATGATTTTTCTCGCCATACTTGGATATATTTCATGTCTTCTCGTAGTGAGGCCTTGTCTATCTATAAACAATTTGCCACTATGATTCACACACAGTTCTCCACTCCTATTCGTGTCTTTCGTGCTTGGTCTGTGGCGAGTACCTCTCGTCACTGCGCGGCTTCCTTCTTGAGCAAGGCACTCTTGCTCGATTCTCTTGTCACGGTGCTCATGCTCGAATGGTGTCGTTGGCGCAAGCATCGTCACCTTCTTGAGGCCGCTCGTGCTCGATGATCGCCGCTCTATTCCACCTCACTTTTGGGCCGAGGCGGTTTCCACTGCCACCTATCTCGTCAACATCCAGCCCTCTTACGCGCTTCGAGTGCGATCCTGTTGGCGTCTCTGTGGTCGTCCTCCTGACTACTCTGCCCTTCATCTGTTTGGCTGCGTTTGCTACGTTCTCCTCGCCCCTCGAGAACGCACCAAACTGACCGCTCAGTCTGTTGAGTGTGTCTTTCTGGGATACAGTGCCGAACACAAGGGCTATCGGTCTGGGATCCTGTTGGTCGTCGGATACGGGTTTCTCGGGATGTGATTTTCGACGAGTCTCGTCCATTCTACCCACGTCCTGCCTCTACTTCGGCTTCCTCTGTGGAGTCTCTGTCTTTCTTGACCTTTCCAGATACTCCTATTTCTGTTTTGCCCTTGTCCACCTGTCCTACTGAGTTTCCACATATTCCCCCTGTGGCCTCTCCGCCGTTGTCGCCTCCTGTGTCGTCTCCTACGACTCCCCAGGCTCCTCCCACTATCGTCTACACTCGTCGACCTCGTATTGAGAATATTTCAGATGAGCCATCTTCTTCTGATGCTCCATCTTCCCCTGATGGGTCATCTTCTCCTCGCTACGCTCTCCGCGATCGCCAGTCGATTCGGCCTCCGCCGTTTGCCTTTCTTTGGCGCGACTACTTGTGAGCTTGTCTCCTCTGGATCTTTATTACTCACCCTGAGTGGCAGCTTGCCATGGCCGAGGAGATTGCTGCTCTCGAGCGTACTGGTACTTGGGATCTTGTCCCTTTTCCATCTCATTCTCATCCCATCACGTGTAAGTGGGTCTATAAGATTAAGACTCGCTCTGATGGCTCTCTTGAGCGATATAAGGCGCGTCTTGTTGCTCGTGGCTTCCAGCAGGAGCATGGTGTTGACTCTGACGAGACTTTGCTCCTGTAGCCCACATGACCACTGTTCGAACTCTTATTTCGATGGCGTGCATTGCCATCGGTCTGCATTCTCAGCTTGATGTCAAGAATGTCTTTCTTAATGGCGAGTTGCGTGAGGAGGTCTACATGCATCCGCCACCTCGGTATTCTGTTCCTGAGGGCATGGTCTGTCGCCTTCGTCGCTCTCTCTATGGCCTTAATCAAGCCCCTCGTGCTTGGTTTGAGCGCTTCTCCTCTGTGATCACTGCTGCTGGTTTTTCAGCTAGTGATCATGATCCTGCGCTCTTTGTCCACACTTCGTCTCGTGGTCGGACTCTTCTTCTCCCGTATGTTGATGATATGATCATTACGGAGATGATTACGAGTACATTGCCTTTGTCAAGGCTCGTCTTAGTGAGCAGTTTCTTATGTCGGATCTTGGTCCTCTTCGTTACTTCCTTGGGATTGAGGTTACTTCCACTCTAGATGGTTTCTTTATGTCCCAAGAGAAATATATTCAGGATCTTCTTGATCGCGCCTCTCTCACTGATCAGCGTACTGTTGAGACTCCCATGGAGCTCAATGTTCACCTCGAACTCTCGATGGCGAGCCTCTTTACGATCCGACTACGCTATCGTCATCTTGTTGGGAGTCTTGTCTACCTTGCTGTTACTCGTCCGGACATTATTTATCCAGTTCATATTCTGAGTCAGTTTGTTTCAGCTCCCACTCAGGTTCACTACAGCCACCTTCTTCGAGTTCTGCGATACCTTCGCGGGACTATCTCTCGCTGTCTCTTCTTTCCACGTTCACTCGTTCTGACTTGAGCCTATTCGGATGCTACTTGGGCGGCGATCCCTCGATCGCGGTCTATCTCTCGCTTCTTGTGTTTTTCTTGGGGTTCTCTTATTGCACGGAAGGCGAAGAAACAGAGTGCGATGTCTCGTTCGAGTCACAGAGGTGAGTTGCGAGCCATGGCTCTCTTGACAGCAGATTACCAGCTACGGTGGTTACTTGAGGATTTTGGTGTTTACACACTACAGGCCCCTCTCTTGTCGAGGCGATGCAGTGCTATCAGTATTGCTCGTGATCCTGTGAAGCATGAGCTCACCAAGCATATTGGTGTTGATGCTTCTTTCATGAGGTCTTGTGTGCATGATCAGGTGATTACTCTTCAGTATGTGCCTTCGGAGCTTCAAATAGCGGATTTCTTCACGAAGGCCCAGACTCGCGTACAGCACAGCTTCTACCTCTCCAAACTCAGTGTTGTTGATCCACCATGAGTTTGAGGGGGGGTGTTAGAGATATATGTATAGTTTGTTATTCCCCATTGTTATGAGGGGTTCTTTGCATATTTACCACCTGTACCTTGTGTATATATACCGGCCTATTGGCCTCATATGAATACAAGCACTATTCATAACACCTCTGACCTGCGAATAATAGACTATTGTGCAATCTACTCATCAGAATGTTATACAAGAAATTCTTCGATCTGCACAAAATACGAAAATCATAGCTAGATCTACTGATTCAGCACGCCCAACACAACGCATTACACTAGAGATCAGCTTATTAGTACATGCACAGAACTACAGTGCTTGTTGAACATAATAGTCAGACAAATAAATCAACACAGAATCTAGAGCACTACATGACTTCTATAGTATGCAATTATATTACCAGTACAATACTGCATAATACTAGTCTCAACTCACAACTGTACGGCTCTAACACAAATACAAATTGAGCTAAGCATCCGATGCATCACCCGATCGAGGTAAAGTGGTAATTGCAGCATACAAGAACAATACAGACTATAATACTGCTATACACTGACCTCGATGATCCAGTTCACCATGACAACGCGCTGCTCCACGACGGCACGGCCGTAGCTGCCTGGCATAGAGGCGTACACCTCAGTGTAGTCGCGCGCCACCAGCCCCCGCCGCTCGCGCCGCCGGAACCGCTCGTAGCACTCCTCGTCCTCCAAGTCCACAAACCGCATCCCCTGACACAAGCATTCCCACCGAACGGTCCATTCAGATCAAACACCCCCACTTACCAAAACAAACCCAATTTCCAGCAAATTTAAGAACAATTGTGTGGAACCCGCTCACCGCTAGGGGAGCGACGTCGGCGACGGCGTGCGCTTTGGGGTGCGCGCAGGGGATGAACTGATTGGCGAAGGCTAGGAAGATGGAGAAGGTGGGGGAGGGCTCGGCGGCGTCGTCGTCGTCGTCGGATGATGAGGAGTCGAGCAGGGGGGTGAGGGAGTACTCGGCGCAGCAGCAGGGACCACTGAGCACCTCCTCCTCGGGCTCCGACAGCGTCAGCTCCTCGCGGGGGGAGGAGTACTCGGTCGCCTCGGCCTCGTCGGCGAGCTGCTCGGGGCAGGTGAGGTTGGACTCGAGGACGGAGCCGAGGCACGACGACTCGGAGACCTCGACCTCCGCGGCGCGCGCCCTCGCGCCGCCGATCGCCTCGGAGCACTCGGAGGCCGCGGGCCGCGCGTCGTCCTCGTCCTGGAGCCGAGGCCTCTTCTCCGGGCGCTGCGCTGCTGCGAGGGAGGTGGAGGAGGTGGCGGAGATAACCTCGCTGTGGAAGCAGGAGGAGGCCGAGGTGGACGGCTCAGCAGGCCGCTTCACCGCCGCCGTCGCCGCGATGTGACCTGGGAGCAGAGGAGCAGCCCCTCTCCGCCGGCGGAAGGGATTGGAGCGCGGCCTTGTGGGCACCGGTGCGAGCATGGTGGGAGGCATGGTGTGGTGTGTGCGTGCGCGTGTGCGCGGTTCTTGTGTTTGTGTTGTGTGTATGCGTTGCTACTTGCTAGTTGCTACGGCTAGGTGTTTGCGTTGCTTTTATAGCTATGAAGCTGCGGAGCGGAGAGGAGAGGAAGGGGAAGGAGTGGTGCTCGACGAACTCAGCCCGACCAGCTCTTTTGAATTTTTAAATCCCGAAGCTTGGTAGGGAAGCTACGAGCACGTGGAACGCCGAGGTGCACCCGGTGCACGTACACCGCCCCATTGGACCCCACCTGCAATGGCCACAGGATTCATGGTGCACTTCCGCGGGTCCCAATGAGCGATCTGCCGGAATAACGGACTAACGGCGACAGCCTGTCTCCCCCGTTTTGCTTCCGTTGGGAATGTCCAGCTGTTGTAGGCTAGGACTAGGAGGCATTGCGTCGCTGTGTGATCTATGTTAAGAAATCGGGTACAGAATCGTGAGTCCTGACTTAGGGTGCATTTGGTTCGTCGAATCATTTGATTTTGAACCGTTTGGTACAAAAAATGAGTTCGTTCAGGTGTTTGATTGGTTGAATAGAACCAAATCATTCGGAATGAGATGATTCAAGAAATAGGAATATTCTATGTTTATGTTGTATCATCCCGTTCGGAAAAAATTCCTGAACCACACCGTTCACTCGAATTCCAAGACGCGTACGAAAAAAAGACACGATTTACAAGCTTCAAATGACCATATTTTCTAAACCGAGTATCCGATTTGCGATCCGATTGAACAGTTGTGTTCCTTATCATTTAATCAACAAAATAAGACCACTCTTGGCATATTTTACTGCAAAAAATATTATTCATGTATCATCCTATTCCACCAACCAAACGCCATCTTGAACCATCCAGGACCATCCTATCCCACCAACCAAACAAAATCATATATCATCCTATCCCACCAACCAAACACCATACTTAAATCATCTCATCCAAGACGATCCCATCCTACGTGTATCATCTCATCCCATTCAACATCATCCCACCAACCAAACACACACCCTTAAGTGGACATCTCATCCACCATGTAGCCTATATATAGAAAGGGGATTTTCAACCATTGTACACAATCATTGAGAAGAGCAATAAAGAGAAACCTGCAGTCCCCTCATATCTCTGTGTTCATCTATTCTTCTGTTTTCTTACGATTCTGAGTTGGTTTACGAGGTAATTGCTCGGACTGGACTCGCCAGCGACGGTTCCTCAACATGTTATCAGCACGATCGACTCTCCTCAGATCGAAAGGTAATCGTCGTAGCACGACGTTCGTAGATTGAATCGTATTTTCTAGATCGCTTTCAATTCTACAAATTTGGCTTTCTAGATTGTTTTTCTACGGTGCAAATCCGCTCTAATTTACCGCGAGCCGACTTGAAGTCGCCGACCAAGCCGATCGGTGGAATATTAGTGCATCAGTCAACCTACACTCAGAAAGTGTTAGAAAAGTTCGACTTTGAAAAGGCATACCCTTCGAAAGTGACAATGGTCGAGAGATCTTAGCAGCAAGACAAAGACCTGTACAGACCTAGAGAAGAGGGGGGAAGTCCTGGGATCGGAATTCCCATACTTGAGCGTAATAGGAGCACTCATGTATTTAGCAAACTGTACTACAGCGGACATTGCATTTGCCGTAAACCTATTAGCAAGGTATAGTACAGAATCTACCAAATGCATTGGCAGGGAATGAAGGATATCTTCCGATACCTTCAAAGAAGTAAAGAACTTAGTCTATTCTACCGAAAGAACCAAGACCTAACTATGAATGACAATAAATCGCAAACAGGTCATGTATTCCTATATGATGGAACTGCAATTTCAGGAAAATTATCTAAGTAGAGTCTTGTATCGATTTCGACGAACCACTCGGAACTAATAGCATTGTACGAGACCTCACGAGAATGTGCTTGGCTTCGGCGGATGATTCACCACATCCAGCAGTCGTGTGGATTAAATACCGTGCAAATCCCATTATTATCTATGAAGATAATACAGCTTGTGTTGTACAAGTACATATGGGTTATGTGAAGAGTCAACTCACAAAGCATATCAACCATAAGTTTTTCTATACTCATGAAATGTAAAAGATGAACGAAATTAAAGTACTACATACTAAGTCATGTGAAAATCTTGCATATTTATTCACTAAGTCGCGTCCAGCGTCTAGCTTTGAAAGATGCATCAGTGGAATTAGAATGATGAGACTTATAGAAGTGCAGAATTCAGATGGAGAATCTTCACAAACTCATTACTAAAGCTTGATCATGAAGATTGAGTGCCCAAAGAATAAATCCTGAAGATTAAATAGAATTGGGTGGATTGTACTCTTTTTCTCTTGACGAGTTTTTCTGAAGTTTCTCGGCTAAGGTTTTTAACGAGGCAATTCGTGCAACATAGCAGAACATGTTTCATGTACTCTTTCTCTAAATTTTTCTCACTGGGGTTTTATGGAGATTTGACGAGGCATGGACATAAAGGATGAGAGCCCAAGGGGGAGTGTTAAGAAACTGGGCCTAGAACCAGGAGTCCTGGCCCAGCTGGGCACCTCATCCACCCTGTAGCCTATATATAAGAGGGGGGGCCCCCAACCATTGTACACGATCATTGAGAAGAGCAATAAAGAGAAGTCTGCAGTCCCCTCATATCTCTGTGTTCATCTATTCTTCTGTTCTTACATTGTTCTTACAATTCTGAGTTTGTCTACGAGAGAATCGCTCGGACTAGACTCGTCAGCGACGGTTCCTCAACAATCTATTTACTCCAGTTCGCAGTTGTGGGAGGTCATTTCACTGGTTCTCGTAAAACATCACTCGGTCTCTGAATTTGTGCAGTTGCCATCAACAAATGACATCTAATACAAGTTGCAGTGTTTTAATTGCAAGTCTGTTCGAGTCTGAACTTGCATAGTGTCAGAACTTGCTTGGTTGGTGGCTGGGGTTCATGGCTGAGAAAAAGTTGTGTCTGTAAGTAGTCTGAAAATAGATATTTTTTGCCTGGTCAGGTAAGCCTGAAAACATGGTGTTTGGTTGTTCACCTGTGCCTAAAGAAAGTGTAAAAAAAAAGTTGAACGAGGAAGCATAAAACCATGAAATACGCTTCCTTCCTCCTCATCCCCTGTTGCTTGCTTGGTGGAGTTGGCTCGGCGTTGGTGGGGAGTCGTCGACAACTGGAGAGGTCAAAAATAGGTTGGGGGCACCGAGGTGAGTGCGTGGGTGGTGATGTCGCGGACGGGCACCAACTAGGATGGACTGGCGGTGGCGCCCTACAGCCGGACACGGGGAAGACAAGTGGTGGTGGCCCCAGAGGGGAAAAAGGGATGAGCATGTGCACTGCATGAGTTGTGGAACCTCACCCAAGTGGTCGATGAAGGCCGAGAGGGCCGGAGGCGGGCCGACGTCGTGTGCCATGGACGACGCGGCAAGCTTCCCGCGGTGGCGCCGACCGGCCAAGTGGGAGGGCAAAAGGATGACGGGGGAAGGAAGGGAGAGACGAGGGAACGCTTGGGTAGGGAGGAATTGGGGAAACTCATGGATGAAGGATGGCCGTCGTGTCGGCAGTTTCAACTGGGACCGAGGAAGACGGCGGTGGCACGGTGTTCCGATGGTGGAAGCTCAAAATTGACTGAGTGATTTTGCTCGTGGTGTCGTGGAACACAATGTGACGCAAAAAGAAGTGGCGGTCAAGAGGGCATGGTGACGTCGCGGGCGCGGTTTGAGCTTAGGGGGAAAGAATGGAGGGAGGGGGGGAGGGGGGATGCGGCGGCGACGGAGCTGAGTGAGCAGGTCGCGGCAACGGGAGCGGAGCCTCCCAGAGCGGCAACCAAACACAACCCATGCATGACTCCGGGAAGCTTCCCGTCAGGCAGGTTTGGTCCAGAGTACCAACCAAACAGGCCCCAGTCCCTGATATAGCACGGGTCCAATGCCACGAGATACTGTATCATATAATCCAATGCCATGAGATACTGTATCATATAAGTTATTTTTCATCGACGAGGATATAAACATGTATCATCGTCATGCCGAAAACGAAGCTATCAATATATGTGTGTTCTCGAACAGGTACTTGAAATACATGTAACATATTCGATCGATCAGTAATGGTCCAAGCATATCTGTTTTAGTGACTAGGTGATGTACCTGAGAGTTCATCCCAATGGTACTTTACATGACATGAAGTGTCCTCTGGATCTGAACCAAGTTCTTCAGCGAAAGAATGCAGATGAAGCAACAAGTAATTCAGCTACATTTTGATCACACATTGTTCTGTGCTGCACTAACCAGTTATCTGTTTCAGCGAAGTAAATTCTCAAGATAAATCCTTCCTTGCTGTAATCACGCATCGCTGAAGCCCTGTTCTTGCTTGGCACTCAATAAAAAATGGTGTTCTTCTACAAGTGCTGGGAAGAATCACTCATTGCTCAAAGCGACAACACTTCAGGGGACCTCCTCAATCCTAATATATGTGATGCTAGCTCCTCATCACCATGTTGCTTCAGCAACTCCGCCAAACGGTCAGCACAAGAAGCCTCTATGCGTATCCCTCTCTCGGCGACCTTCCTCCCCAACGCCGAGGCCTCAAGAACATGCCCTTCCTCACACAGCCCAAGCAACAAACCAGCATACACATATGAGTCGCACAGCACCCCATTCTCCTCCATCACTCCCAACCAGTAGCAAGCATCCAACAACCTCTTCCTCCCACAGAGCTCCCTCACCATCACACTCCCGGCGAGCGGGCTCAACTGCACCCCTTTCTTCATCATCCTCTGCACGAGCCCTTCAGCTTCCCCTGCTATACCAACGCTCCATAGGCAAATCAGTAGAACATTATAGCACTGCTCGCTTGACACGCTCCCGTCACCGACCATACGCTCCACCACATCATACGCTTCAGCAACCTGCTCCTCCGCACAAAACCCGCCGACCAGCGTCCGCACAAAAACCCGGTTTGGCATCACCCCTCTAGCTACCATCCTATCCAGCACGCCCAGGGCCTCCCCCACTGTCCCCTTTCCACACAGGCATTTCACCAAACACGTGTACGACACCACATTGGGCGCACACCCTGCACCCAACCCGCCGCCCTCCATCTCCTCCACCAGCCCCACCGCGGCATCCGCATCCCCGAAACCGCACATCCCGTCGAGCAAGGCGGTGTAAACCACCACATTGGGCACGCACCCAAACTCCGGCATTTTGCCGATCAGCTGGCGGGCGCCCTCGAAGTCGCCCGCGGACGCCAGCTTATGCACCGCGGTCACGACCAGGGGGACGGTCGGGGCGACGCCGGACCCGAACATGATTCCAAGAACGGCGGAGACATCGCCGGGCGAGCCCGCCGCGCGGAGGGCGGAGTGGAAGCAGGCGGCGTCGGGGGTGAGGCCGAAGGACCGCATGTGGCGCAGGACGGCGAGGGAGGCGGGGAAGAGGCCGGCATGGGCGGAGATGCTGAGCAGGAGAGCGTAGTGCGGGAGGGGGAGCGGCTGCGGGGAGGAGGAGAGGACGAGGGGCACGGAGGACGGGAGGTCGGGGAGTGAGGTGGCGAGTAAGGAGAGGGTATGCGGGGAGGGAAGCGGCGAGGAGGGGGGCAGGCGCCATAGGAGGAACTGGAGAGAGAGGAGCGGGGAGGGGAGGAGCGGGAGGAGGTGGGGGAGCGTGCGGAGGGGGAATGCGTCCGAAGGGGACGGGAAGGCGCGGGAGAGGGCGTGCGGGAGCGGCGTGGAGGAGGCCGCCGGCGACCGGAGTACGGCGAGGAGGGTAGCGAGGTTGGGGTCGCGGTGGGTGGAGAGGCGGCGGAGGAGGGACAAGCGCGGTGGCATCGGGTGGTGGTTCGGACGGAGATGGCGGAGGAGGAGAAACCGAGAAAGCGCACGCGAGGCCACCGCGCGGTGTACTGTTGACGCGACTAGCTGCAAGTCTGCCACCGCGTATCGGCGTATGGTGTTTTGGACTTAGTTTGGAGCCCGTTGCACATTTGTGATCAGTTCGAGGCATCGAGCCCGACTTTTTTTTTTAATTGGTCAGAAAATATTCCCCTCTGACAGCTTTAAAGAAGAAGTACTGTGAGCACCCATGTCGAGATCAGCGTTCGAGCCTGGGTGGGCAGAGGTCCCAAGTCCTCTCTTGCCATCTGAGCTACGGCTCAGTCTCTAGCCCGACTTACTACATGTATTTTGTACCTACGATGATTCATGTTTTCTTTTTGAAAAGATAGTTGATGGCTGTTGGCTAATTTTTACTACTTAAAAAGATTTTAATGGTGATGAGTGCTATGTTCTTGTTCTCCACCCCTCACAAAAAAAAAGTTGTGTGCCGATTGGTGCTCCATTCTTGTTGCCTCGTTTACTATTTCCGACGCCTGACCTCACTCCTGCCTCTTGATAGACGTCGTTGTGGCCCCCTGGCTCCCACCTCCTTCCTCGACGACGACTTCAATTTCGGCTACTTCACCTTCGTCTCCGCATCCGCCGCACCCTAGCCGCCTATGGTCAATTCCCATCTAGCCACCTTCGCGGTGTTCGATAACGATCGGGGGCGACTTGGTGGTGAACTCCCTCGGATCCAACCCGGACATGTCTGCGCCACCCACGCCTCCAACGACCAAGTCCAACGCCTGCGAGAAGCCGTGGGGCCCGCCCCCGCTTTCCCTGTTCGACACCGCCATCGATGAGGACGGGCAGGAGGAGGAAGAGCCGACCAAGCTGCTGCTGATGGCCACGACACACCAGCGGGCCCCGTCATTCTCCTCCAACAGATCGAAGCTCGCAAATCTGAAGGACCACATCGCCAGCCTCTACGTATCTCGGCCTCCCTCCACCCCTGATGTGGCAGAGGTGGGTACACTAGAGACGGATGATGACAACGGATTCAGAGATGACGGCTGGGAATTCAAGGCTTGGCCTCATCTGCCCCAGCGTCTCCGTCTCCGGTTTGGTCAAATCTTGGAAACCTATAGGGTGTTCGACGAAATGCCAGAGCTGGACGTGGCTGCGTGGAATGTGATGGTGTTCGGGCTGTTCCGCAACGCGCGTGCCTCCAAAAGCCGAGGAGATCGACATGTCATATCCCTTCATCTCATTGTCATCCGAGGTATCCTGCAACGTCGACTTCTCTGACCGCAACATGTTCAGATTCTGATCCAGTGGGAGATTGCTTTCCTATTCTTGATTCTTTCTATTGATTTTTTTTTCCTGAAAATTCAGCAAGAGCAGCAGCTCACGAGATGAGGGGCAGCAGAGGAGATGCAACGTAAGTTGTGTGTTCATAAATTTCTATTTGGTTGGATTTAAAGATGAATTTGAGATGAGTTTTGTGCGTATCATGTTCGCGGATCGCAGAGCATTGACTTGTCGGAGAGGAGCTATAGTAGGAAGATGAGAAGCGTGACGAACCAGCATCCGTTCAATCTTAGGACCGAGGTATGAATGATGTAATGTTCATCTTCTTCATCTATGGCATACTAAAACGTGCTAACATTTCCCATGCTTGTTCTGCCGATCATGTGGGTTTACTAGATTTCTTTTTAAATATGTTTGCTTGATGTTATGGGCTAAACCTCATCGCAATCACAGTTGACGGGTTGTAAATTAATGCCTGATAATTAATTGATTCGTTTATTAATCCTTGAAGTGATTTCTCCCTGTATAGGTTCATATTGCAAAGTAATTTATTTTTGCTACAACCTAAGCTTCATGATATATATTTAGATCTGTAGTATTTCTTGGAATTAACAATGTAGGCTAGGTGGAGCTGTGATTTTGTTTCCTTTGTATGCTGTGGATTAGGTGGTATTCGTAGTATTCCTTTTGCTGCAACCTAGGTATTTCTGTTTGATGTTGTTGTTGATTGGCGCAGTAGGGTGGGGTTCCACCGCTGGAGAACATGGAGCAACATATCCTGAAACTCGAGCTATTTCCTTTTCATGTCCACTACTATGTGCAATCTCGTATTCAGATTAATGAATATCATGATCGTGTAATTTTGGTAAGTATCGAATTAAATGCTCCAATATGAATAGATTGTTTATGCTATTGCATATTTTTTTTTTGTTCTTATGCTTATATCACATTTAGCCCATGTTGACGAAAAAGTTTGGACGACTTGTTACCACCTGTATAAAAGCTCTTGACATGATTGGTTTAAAGTTGTTAGCACTGAGCCAAATAAAGGTACGCCTTACACAATTTTTTTTCTGAAAATCTTTTCTTTTATGAGCAAGTATAACAATATCTTTGTATTTGTACATGTATGGGCATTTACAATGTTAAACATAACTGGAATAAGCATGTTTTTAATTAGTAATTAAATCAAGGGATAAGTACCGCACTTCCTGAACATTGTTGTCAGGTTTACCTTAACCCCTTAAACTCTTGGAGGAACAGCTAACTCTTGAATGTTGGCATGTACAAACAAAAGGGGTTAACTCTTAAGCTCAGGGGATAATTCGTTACTTGTCCCATAACTATATTTTTTTAAAAAAAAACTTGAACAGTGTGCTCATTACTTGTGCTTCTGGTAAGATAGTGTGACATGTTTCCTTGTTAATATGGATTACAGATGTTGACTTCAATATCGACTGTTGATGATCTGAACTACCCTGAAAAGATAGAGACCTATTATGTAGTTAATGTTCCATATATATTTTCTGCATGTTGGAAGGTACTACGATTTTCCTATCAAACTTCAATCCTAAGATCATATTAGTAATTTTTGTAGTGAATACTGATAGCATTTCATTTGACACACTAGTAGGTTGTGAAGCCCCTATTGCAAGAGAGGACAAAAAAGAAGGTTCAAGTTTTGCATGGTTGTGGGAGAGATGAACTTCTTAGGGGAGTGCATATCCTCAAAATCACTAATGTTGAGAAATTATTGATTTCTTAATTGCGGTTTTTGTTGGCCATCTGCTAGTATGTAAAAGCCGAGAACTGAAATGTTTAGTTGTGTGCGTGCAGGTTGTTCGTAAGATTTTTGTATTTAAAGGTGCTATGTTGTTCAAATGCATCCCATATTTGTCTTTATTCTATAACATTGTCTACTATTCTTTGTGAGCATTACTTACGTACATCTTAGTTTTACAAAAATACTTTGCAATATATGGGCTTTTGATTAATTGCTAAATTAGAGGCAATTTTCACATCAAGTTAATAAAATAGTGTGGCAATTGGCATGGTTCATATGATGAAATTCAAATGTTCGATGCTCGCACATTTGAGTGAATGGTATGCTTCACACACGGTTATGTGTGCATAACATAGAAATTATTTGGTGGGTAGTATGGGTTTCCGTTGCAAAGCATGGGCATATGACTATCAGTATAATATCTTAGATTTGATTGTTTGGGAATCCGATGGTTCTTGACTCTGTAGGAGCACACCATGCCATTTGCCTCGGGAGATTGGATTCTGCTTGACCTCAAAATCCAAGGACCTATAAAGCTTAAATATACATTAAGGGCCTTTCCCAATACATTCTACTTTACTTATGCTACAAAGAGAACAAGAAAGCTATTTAGAATTACAGTGCCCTCGAGCGTCCTTGGAATCCACCCAATGCTCTTTCTGAGAGTCCTCCATATGTGTATGTGGTGGCATCCTAAAAACGCACCTCTACCTTACAAAGGATATAGGTGAATCCTTTGCTCCAAGCCGAATACATCGATAGTATTGCGTATAGTTCATTTTTTCTTGAAAAGAACCTTACGATTCATTATTTAGTGCATGTTCTTAATCTGGATGCTGATGATATGCAGGGATGAAGATTGTGAAGATAATGATGGGGCTTTGAAGTTTGAACACAATTTCCATGACGCACCCTCGCATTCCTATAGAGCATCCAAATCATTTTGTAGTGGATGATTCTGACTACCATCCTTTGCAACCTGGGATATGGTTAGTACCCCGATTCAGGATCTTGGTTTAATGGTGGAAATAGCTAGCTTGTTTTACTTATTTCAACAAACAAACACAACTGTGCATGCATTTGTTCTCTTGACAATATTGAGAAAATTTGACATTGAATTCAATTGGAAGGTCAGGTCAAGTGTGAGGCATAAAGAGATTTTATATAATTATCATGCTTCATAAATAGAACAAATTGTGTGCTTACCTAATTTCCCATTGATTATGCAGGTATTACAAGATTATTGAAACTGATCACATTCTTTTCATTGTAAATCAAGAAAGAGCTAGAGTGCAGTTTGATTTGTTGTGTGATGACATTTTCCAGCGCCGCAGAAAGCATGCATTTAGGAAGATCCCCCTACTGTACCAAACGAAACGATTCAATAGTAGATTACACCCAAAGCAAAATATTCTAGGTAGTAGAGAGAAAGAAACAAGCGGGGTGCTTTTTTCTCTTCTCTTCATCTCTGGCCTCCATGTAGATGTAACTTCAACATTGTAAAGTGTAAATTACATTGTTCATTTGATGTACATTGCATACTTCTCTGGTTCTTGGAAGGGGACTCCATGGTGACATGGTGACTGTTTGGCTCCAATCTTGCGCCTACTATGTTTGCTCTTCACTGTCCTTACAGAACAATGCGTCGGAGAGGGAAGTCGGCACAACTTAACTTCCAAAGGTAAACAATCTACGAGTTCAAAATTTTAATTTCCGAGTAGTAGTAGTAGCAGGTGATGCAATAGGCAGAGTTAATGTATCTGTTTATATGTGTATGAAAGAAAATTGATATTTATTGTACGATTAGTATGTCGTTTGCTTATATGTATCACTCTCTTTTATGATTCCGTTGCAATGTACGGGCGCTCTGCTAGTGTGTAAAAGAAATGATAAAAAATAGAGTGTCGTTCTCGCAACTTTGTCGGGACAATTTGGCGGTGACAACAGCTACCGTGACACAATACTAGAGTTCATAGGTAGGGTAACTAGTGATAGGCAACAATGATGTGGTGACTGGTGAAGAGGGGCAACAACATTGCTGACTGCACGTGGAGGCGATGGGTGGCAGCAAAGGCGGACGACAATGCTCTCAAGTATTGAGTTAAGTCACAACCAAGTATATACCAAGTTAAGTCACAACCAAGTATATACCAAGTCAAGCGGTAGTAGTTGGCAATGAAGAGTCTTTGGTTAAAATAACACGCTTTTTAAATAAAATAGCAAAACTAGACCCCTCACGTCTGAAATGACAAAAATGGCACCCTACCACTCTAAATTACCACAGAAGTCATGTGTCGCGATCCCAGACCACGACAGGCGACCTACCGAGCACCCAGTTAGCTTGGGGCACTGTGAGACCCCGGTTTATTTAGCTTGTAATACTTAGCCTTCCATTGGCTCTAGTATCACAAACAAAATACTCCGTGTCTCGATGGACATGTGCTTCCCAGAAATTGCAGCACACATACATCATACAAAAGCATGCATCAATTCCATACAACATCATATAACAAGTCTAGTAAAAGACATACATAATAATAAGTTATTACAGAATAGCCAACCGGCCAAATGACAAGTATTAAGTATCAGCGGAAGCAAAAGGTGCCATAAGATGGCTTAAACCAAAAGACGACCGGTTAGCCACATAACACCACAGGGCAACCGACCGGGCCGCCAAGCTAATCGGCTCACACACTGCCACAGCACAACTCACAAAAGTAAGGCCCTTCGGGCTCACCTTCTTCCTCTGCACACAATAAGCAATGCATGTGAGTACAATAATGTACTCGTAAGACTTACGAGTAACAAGCCTATACATAGCTACATGAAAGCTGTATCAAAGGAAGGTTGGTTATATGGTTATTTGGACGCATAAAGCAAGTTTCATTTGCAATAATGTAATAGAGTGAAAGCAATTTAACAAATCAGTTTTTGAAGCATTGAAATAACAACGAGTAACAATAAGTAGCAAGTAACCACCTAGAAGTGACTAACCCAATAGCCACCACACATAGCATGAATCCCCGATTCATACCACCCGTCAAGTTTTAATTTAAAATGTTGTAGTCTAACTCTCGAAAGACTTCCCCAAGCGCGTCCATAACCTAGGACGAGGCTATTCGAATAGTTTTAACCCTGCAGGGGTGTACTAATATACCCACACTTCAGACCGCCTTTAAGTCACAAGATTAGCACACTTCCAAAGGTATGTCGGCATGGCTAAGTCCTACGAGACATTTCCAATATTGTGAATCAACTACGAGTCGCTCGTATGGATAGAAACCCATACACTTACATTGTAAAGCCGAAAGTCAACTACCCTATAGGGGTAAAGCTTCCGGACAACTACAATGCTCCACACAAAAACTCCCTCATTTTACCACAACACAACACACACACGCCCACCTGCGACTCGTAGCCAACACACGCCAAGGTACTAAGTCAAGAGAGGTCACATACCCTCTAGTGTGATTAGCACACAAGAATGCTTGGTTTAGTGTAACAAGATGTTCGGTCCTTGTTGACTCGGGCACCATTCCAATCACACCCCAAAAGCTCACACCATCTTACCAATGTGCCCAAGTCCAAATTGTTTTTATTTTCAGTTTTAGTTTTGCAATTTGAACATAGCATAGAGATGAAATATAGAGATTATAATAAGTTTGTATGATCAAGGTTATCGACTTGTCGATAACCGCCTATTTCTACCGATAGCTAAGCATGGCTAAGCAACAAACTCGTAAACTACGAAGTGACAATGGTTCATCCAATGAACCCAAAATCACAACAAGATAAACCTAGGCTCAGTAGTAGAGGATAAACATTTGCCTACTGATAATGCATCTACTAGGTGAACTATCGACAATAGTTAAAACAACATAGCAATGCATACGTAGAATTTGCAAACAATATATTAGAATTTGAAAATAGTAGGAACAATATGATCAAATGATGCTACATCTGCTTGCCTTGCTGGAGTGCAGGATCTGATGGTTGTGGCTCACAATCAATATCAATATTATCTCCAGAACCTAACGCGAAAAGGCGATAAACCAATAAGAACGAAGAACACTAAATAGACTTCAACAGCAAAAGACATCCAAATCTAATAAAATTTATACAGCAGCAAGAATATGATTTTAGATAATTTTAGGAACAAGAATCATGGAATTTGGATTTAGTATGCAAAAAGTTATAGCCAAGATATACTCTCTCAGCCTATTAATTCACTAAATTAATTACTGGTACTGTTCATGGCGAAAATTTCTAGAATGATCTAAAGTCCAAAATTTTTATGACAGGTAGGTTATGGCATCCTAAGAACAGCAAAGTTGAGTTTACTAAATTTGAAGTTATAAAGATTTACTTATGATTTTTCTAAGTTGTAACCCTAGCACAAGTCACTTTACAGAAATATGACCATGCTCAAAACCTATTTTATATTAAAGTAAACTATCATAAGAATCTAACAAAATTGATTTTGCACAAATTGAAATTATACAGAAAAAGATATGCATTTTACAAGTTTTAATTCTATTTCTGGAATATTCAAAATTGGCAGAACTCAAGTTATTTTAGTTACAAAATTTTCTGTTACAGAGATTTGCCTAAATGCATTTTTACATTAAACTTTAGTGACAAAATAATTTATTACAGTTAGAAATACCTAAAAAGGAGTTAACAAGAATTAGTTATGAGTTTTTAAAGTTTACTACAATTTTCAGTTGATAAATAAAGGCTTACCGAGATCAAACAGATCTTAACTAATAAGAAAAGGCGTGGACACTTGAGGGCCTTTGATCTAAAATCCTACGGCCACCGCGCGCAAGGAGATAACGCACGTGCGCGACCCAAAAGAGCGCCCACCGTTAGATTGAAATCCAACGATCCACGTGGATGGGAACATTCGGACAGTCCGAATGCCTCGGCCATCCACAGCCGAAGATCTGGAGATGAGCGGCCCAGAGCGCAAGCGCATTTGGAAGTCCGAACGCACCTCTGATCTCAGCCGCAGATCGCGAGATGGATGGCTCCGAGTGATAGGGACATCCGGAGGTCCAAATGTTCCTCGACACGGGCGTTGATCACGAGATCTTACCAACTCCTCCTTTACCATAAAAGGACCGAGGCGGCAAAACACTCTGTACAATCTTTGTACCCATTCCTTTGTAAAATCCGTGCAATCCCTCGTAGCGAATCATCTTTAGTATCGCATCTATTGTACCTGGTTAATAAAGGTAGTCAGTGTAACGTTACTTTTTAACAATATGATAGGATTAGATGCAGGAGACATAAAACGAGGAGGCAGTAAAACACACACAGCTAAAGCACACTGGTTCAGAAAAATATCGAAAATGCAAGGGTGTTTCACTATTTTGGTTAAAAAGTGTCATAGGATACCTGTGTATCTGGACATCACATTCCTGCCAATTTCTTGTTTTGCTTGCAACCTAGACTGCAAGGGTTAAGACACGATAATCAAAACAGAATGAACAAAACATAGCCTCTTTCACTCTTTGTTGTTAAAGTAAACCCTTTATGCACCCCACCCGGATGGGTTTGTGTCATTGAGTGCATGCCTGTAACAGTGTAACTAGTTGCATCCACAGCAAATCTAGATATGAGTCTTCTTGACTATTGAGTGAAAATTTGATGATGTTGAGCAGTCACATAGAACCAGAAATTTATGATGTGCAGCAGGAGACAAAAAAGATGGTGTATCCGACTGACGGGGTGTTTTGTGCAACACTGCAGGAGATCTACTGGTAGTTGCTTTGGTGGAAGCATCTATTTTAATGACATCTGCTGGGGCAGAGAAACAGAGTAGAAAAAAAATGGAAAAGGAACCCCTTGCATCGGAGACTACTTAGCAGTTAGCAGTTCAACTTCAATATAGTATAATCCGATAAAGTCTCTTCTTGATAATTTCACAAATGCTATGTGTACCAGGTTTTCCTGAGCTCTCGAAGTAGGCACATTTTTATTTTTCAAAAATACGTTGCAAAAAAATATGAGTACAGCAATGCATTAGTGTTAAAATTTTGCGGACGATAAGGTGGCCAAAATTGAAAACTGCCTACGGGTCTCTAATATGAAGTTTACCTTAACCACCAGCAATGGGTAAGTCACAACAGTAGCTCCCAGTTTTGCTATTGCACCTAATAAGAATACCTGCTCAAGGAGAAAAATACTAAGAATGGAATATAGAAGAAAAAAAAAGAGAAAATTTCCAAGAGCTTGCTGTTGTTTAGCTTTGGATCTGAAGTACAAACAAACAAACAAATATATGATCTGGACTGTGGAACGAGACAGAGAGGTAATAAAGTGAAGGTTTTCTTTCTTGCTTTAATAGAATCATATAGTGACAACATAATCCTCCCTGAAGTCACCACACAAGCTATATTGTACACCATGCAGCATACCTAACATAGTTTCTACCATGTCCTGGCCCTTTGAGCAACTAAATGGAATTGCTTGCTCAAATAATCAAATCATGTATCTTGAAATATAATCATACAATGGGGTATGACAGGATTGCAGACAAGTGATCTGAAGGTAATTCAAGCAATCAGCAATTAAAGACTCCTTTTTACATGAAACACCTACTATTGATGAAACAGATGCACACCTGTAGTTGCTTCAAATCATGTTGGAATAGTTTTCACATCGGTTGTGGGACGAGACAGAGCATGATTTATAAGAATGAGAGTGTACTCACCTATCAGGCTAGTCTTTTGGGGAAAACTGCCCAAGATCCCTTAGTTGTTACTTTGTAATTGGACTTGTTGGTATAACAGCCCAATGACCTAGGGCCGAGATACTGGTTTAACAGGCCCAGGATCGAACACTGGTTTAGTGGTCCGATGGCGCTACGCAACAATTGGTATCAGATCCCAGATATCCCGGATACATCTCAAGCCTCACGGTTGCCGAGGAGCACACCCGACATGTGAGGATGAGGTTTGTTGGGATAGTCCCACATCGGTTGTGGAATGAGACAGAGCACGATTTATAAGGGCAAGGGTGTACCCATCTATTAGGCTAGTCTTTTGGGGGAAGATAGCCCAAAATCCCTTAGTTGTTGCTTTATAGTTGGGCTTGCAGGTATAGCGGCCTAACTACCTAGGGTCGGGACGCTGGTTTAGTGGGCCCAGGATCAGACGCTAGTTTAGCAGTCCGATAGCACTCCGCAACATAACACATGGATAATATGGATAGAGAAAAACGGCAGAACCCTATACCGTTCCAACGGTATAGGGCAGGGCCGTCCGATCAAATCCAACATGCCCCAAGCCAACCTTTTGAATAAGAGTCATCCCCTCCTTCACCTTGGCACCACCCCTCCATCTCCTCCTTCAACTCTAGCGAAACTTCGACAAAGGCAGCTGGTGAAGAGAGAGAGATACGGAGGCTCGGTGCGGGGCTCAAGAACGGATGGACCCGGTGACGGGCAGCATCGGTCCGCTCTGTGGCCAGGTGAGCTCACCAAAACTTCTTGAAACTTTAGTTGAAACTTCTTGAAACTTTTGGCTGAAACTTGTTAAAATTCTTTGGTTGAAACTTGATGAAACTTGAGTTGCAAAATTTGAAACTCGGTGAAACTTTGGCTTGGAATCTTCAGGAAACTTTTAGAAACGTGCAAAACTCACTGAGACATGAAACTTTTCAAACGTTTTCTTGAAACTTGCTGAAACTATATGAAACCTGTTGCTATACCGTTGCAACACTATACCGTTCCCCATTCGCTTCCATATGGATAATAGGGGAAAATGAAAGTTCTAGGATGGTAGACACATGCAAATTTCTAGAAACACCAAAATGAAGTTTCTAGGAAGACAGTACATGCTAACAGTTAAAGTGATTGAAAATTCCATACCTCCATAGCAGTGAGGTTCTTTTTGGGGAGTTCCTTTCCAGACCGCTTTGACTGGAGATGCTTTGCCAATGTTTCATAGATCATAAACTGAATTGATGGATTGCATACCTGACAATTTACATGGTTCAACCTGTGGAATTACGTATATAACCACTAAAGTTTGGTTATGATGCTCTGAAAAACAGATAACGAACCATGATTAGTGTTGGAACAAGTCCTTTCCAGAATCCTCTCATGCCTGACTAACGATAGACCTCTCGGACCTGTTTAGTACTGGTAAAAGTAAGTACGGTCATGTCTGATAACTTCATTTGAGAAGTTGAAAACAAATTAGCAGGACTCAATACTTCAGGTGTCTGTTGTAGTTACTGTTCAATTATATACATGCAAGTTTTTGCAAATAAAATTTATAATTTTGTAGGGTGCAATGATCAATCCTACAAAACATAAAGTGGTTTGGAAAAGATAATTCAAGAATTCATGTATTCTCTATACCCTAAATATTTGGTGGAGTGGATCTAGATGTGGGCTCGACCTATCTGGTACTTGTAGGCTCTACAGATTGTTCTATGCGACTCAGAGTTTAAGGGCAACAACTCCAACAGAAATATCTTGTATACCTCTCTGTATTTTTTTTTAAAAAAAATATATGAGTTGTACCATTCATTCAGGAACGACCTATTTCTTTTCTATGTTGCACCTTTTTTTAATATAGGAATTAGACATGGAAAGAACGGCCTGCAACTTGAGAAAAGGAGTGCTCACCGCTTGAAGTGTGCCATATGGACGAGGTTTTTCAGAATCAAGTTTAGCCAACCTATCCTTAAAAATTGAAATCCCCATTGAATTGACCCTAGATACTTCCTTCAGTAAAAGCTCCCTCTTAGACTCCATGATCTTCCTTTCTGCCTGCGTATGTGTCTGAAAAATAGAAAAAGGGCAATTTACTTATTTGCAGTAAAATTTATCAGATATAAATAAAATTGTATTTTTATTTGGAATAGCATATAAGCATA
Source organism: Ampelocalamus luodianensis (assembly GCA_036346255.1). Lineage (NCBI taxonomy): Eukaryota > Viridiplantae > Streptophyta > Magnoliopsida > Poales > Poaceae > Ampelocalamus > Ampelocalamus luodianensis. The sequence continues at coordinate 25,169,285 of CM070621.1, forward strand.
TTGGAATTTAGTAGTGGTTGCATTATTTGTACGAGCCTGGTAACAACAGACCGCATGGACATCCAACAAATTTCACAAAAGGATGTCGCGGCCTAATAAGCATTGTGCTTTGGCAACTCTGTAAAGAAAGGGACCCAGTCTCATGGATTCCTTGACATCATCAAAGACAAGGTCAAAACACATACTGAGAACGATGGCAACCGCAACACTTCTTAACTTCAATAGGATGAAACGGGAACTACTGTAAGCATTTCTCTATAGGGTCAATGCTTGTATGTTTCAAACAGTAGAACTCCTTAGCCCTGTTTGGATACTTTAAATATTTTGTAACTCTTTTCTTCAATGTTCTCATGATTTTTTTTAAAGATCATTTAACAAAGTTTACCTGCATACGTGTCACAAGAACCCATATCGGAATGGTAAGAAGAACATTGATTGACCTGCAACAAAGAAAAGTTTGCATGAGCATGCCTAAAGATCAATGATGCAATATCTCATGCAATGCTGTGTTTTTTATTTACAGAGATGCAATGCAGTTTTGACCAGTGAAACTAAAATATCTGCCACGAACTGAACTGCAACCCACCAATATTTATGATCAAAAGTGGATAATCCAAACAGATACGACATGGATGAAAGGACCAAGGTGATGAAGCTAGATGACTGTAATATTAGGAATAATAGAACCTTGTTATCCTTATTGACTATTCCTATTATTAGTAGCTTAAAAGTTTATATTCATCCCTGATTGGGAACAACTTTCCTTTATTTTTCTCCTGCACCCAACACATGTCACATTAGTGTACTCACTAAAGATAACCATTTCATCTAGAAGTTGCCATTGAATCTTTAATGGTTGGAGGGGCAATGATCCATTAAACAACTAGTAAGGGTAAGTGTAGAGGTGATTGAGTTGAGATATGTCATATGATAAGATTATGATTAACCAGAACAGAAACCATCTTGGCTGGAAAGTATTACAAGGTTACAACTCAAAGTGAATCAGTGCTTCAGTCAGTCACAGATTCACAACTCTTTCGCAAAGCCTTTGTTGTACTGGCACCCAAGCTGTTGGAATGCCCTCTTAGACCAACAGCAATAGATAATTTACCAGCCCATCCAGCCATTTCTTGTTTGTTCCCACATTTCAAAGAAAACGATTGGCTTGTCTATTGAGCAAATGTTGAAGCTCCAGGTTGACTTGACATAAGTGATGTTTGGTAATTGCGGTGCAAGTAGATGACTTACCCGGCAACAGCCGCAATAACAAGCCAGGAGAACATCCCAACAGTACCATCCCCTCGGCCCTTCTTACCACGAGCAACTGCTACATCTTCCACCTTGTTCTTGAGAAGCTGGTAGAAGTAGTAATAGATTCCCTGCAACCACAAAACCACAAACAGGATACGTCTTAAGTCGTAAATAGGAGTAGATGGAAGTATCCAGGTACCATCGCACCATGACAAACAAAACACCACAGGTCCGCAATTGTTAGAGAATAATGTTGCACAATCACAGAAACACACCGAAATTACAAAACTAGTGGAATTTACCTGCGAGGCAGCGGTGCCGACAAGAGAGGGCTTGAGGCCGCTGTACAACCCACCCCACCCTTCCGTTTGGATCAGCTGCAGTTACTTGATTCCACGCTCGTCCATTAGGCCATCAGCAGCTGCAACTCCAAATAAACTACAATCATACGAGGAATCACCTGGAGCATCTGGAAGAGGGTGGAAGTGTCGGCGGCGGCGCCACCACTGGCCTTCTTCTTCTTCGCTGACCTCTCCGTCTGCTGCCGGGTGTTTACCTGCTTGGGCCGTCATCAGGCAGCGAAAGGAGTGGGCTGATTAGAGGCAAAGGAAGAGCAGAATTACTACTTGGAACGAGAGGTGGAGAGGGTGGTACGGTCTGTAGGGGGTAGGTGATGATCTGGGCGATGATGCCGCCGCCGGCGCCGGCCAGCCCATTCACCACCGCGCTCGACATGCGCCAACCTAACAACCAAACGCAATCAACAAGCAGCGCAACGAATTGCTGTGAGTTGATGGCGTAGTGTCGTTCCAAAATCGAGTCACCTTGCTGGATTAGATGCTACTGCTTGTTTGGTGGAGCCGGGCAGTGCAGGCCAGCCGGCAGAGGCGTGCGACGGATGCGAGACACGGCGCCGAGGTGAGGCGGGCCGCCGGTGCGCGTCGTGCGGAGCCCGGAGGCGGACTGCGGGGCGGGAGGGTTGGCTCCGGAGTCCAGAGAAGAGATCCTAATTGGGGAGAGGCAGGAGGCGGGCGTGTACCGCGATTTTTCACATTTCCCTTTCTTTCGCGGGATTAGGGCCTAGGGGAGCGAAAGTGGGGAGTAAACTGCGCTTGGGGCTTGGGCTTATCCTATACCGCTTTCTTGCCGACTTTCAAATTTCACTCGGATTTTTCACAAGGAGGCCCCTGTGACTTTCCATTGTGCGATTTATGCCATCCTTCATTTACTTCCGAAATGCAGAAAATTGTAGAAATTATCAAAGGGTATTGAGACTGCTTGAACAATCCTCCAAGAAAAAATAATAACAAAATGTGAGTGTGGTTCCGTGATGCGATAACCTACACTCAATTGTTAGATTAACCTGATTAGATGCCTCGTTTCCTGCCTCAATTAATTATTCCTTCAATACTTTTATTTGTTGTCTCCAATTAATTGATTATCACCTGTAGATAGTACTAGTATCAGTAACATGATATAATCTCATCGTTGCCTGCATAACAACATCCTCTAATCTCATTCACTCAACCTAGTTGACACACAACCACTATGTTTCATCTCCAATTTGGCATTCAATTACCACCATATGCAATTACCATCACAAGCTCATCATGTTACTCTATCGATCTCTCCAACCTATTCTTTACAATGTCTTAAAGATATATTTTTTACACCATTAAGATTTAACGTGCTTTGCTTTATGGTGTGTGATGTTGACAACTGCGGTTCCTAACCCCTTATATGAAAGCCAAAAACATTGTACATTTTTTTTAAAAAAAATCTCTTTTTTAGGGTAACTTAAAAAATCTCTTTGATCTATAATTATCTAACTTGAATGATACATGATGACAACTGCAGTTGCTAACCCCTCATGTAATTGTCTAACCTCCCCTATGTCCTCAATCCAAACAGATCCACTACCATTTGTGTTCGAAAAATAAACAAAATACAACCATACTTTTTTTTTACTTGATGAAAGGTGGGGATTCAATTTCTTTTGGAAAAGGACATTCGATTAAAAGTAAGCACACCATTTCCAAGCAATTCCCTATGAAACAACATTACTATAAAATCATTGCCCCAAGTGATGTTTCCTTTCCGTATTTGTATCATTAGGAGGGGGCAAAACGCAAAACGAGAGAGGAAAAGAAACGCAAAACACTAGTAAAACCCTAGCCTACCGGAGAGAGCGCCGAGTCCAGCTAGTCGGAGAGTGAGGAGGCGGCTGCTCAGCTCGGCTGCCACCAAAGATGTTCTCGCCGGCGATCAGGAAGCCCCACCTCCTCCACCGCAGGGACAAGGAGGAGGCGTCCCCTTCACCTCCTCCTCCTGCTCCCGTCCACTCCCCGTCGCCTCGTGGATTCGCCGTCCCCGACCGCCCCGCCACAGGCACCCCGGCCCCATGGAAATCCTCCTCCCTCCTCGCCAGGTGCCACTTTCTTCTCAGCTTTCTTTGATTTCACCAGAATCACAGCGTTTCATCGCATGGTCGTATCTAATTGAGGCGTCCGGAAGCGAGCGATGCGCAGGAACCCTTTTGCCTTCCTAATTGCAGTAGTGTAGCTCGTTTACCACAGATCACTGAGCTCTGATATTTCTACATTTTGTTTCTTTGTGCAAAATTCCAGAATTTCCACATCGAAGCGAACAGACAGGGCTGGCGATTCTGACCAGATCCTACCGGTGCGCGTAGCTGAGTTTCCCCAAGTCGTTCGGAATGCACAAGCCAACCTTATGCAGAAGAATTTTTCCGGTAACTGTTTTCGCTTGGTGCTCCTGCGCTATTATTCCAGAACTACTTTGCTTCTACCATACTTAACAGTGGATGCCTGTCACGCATCTCTTGTAGGCAAGAACATACTTGCAGGTGGTATTGACAAAGAAACATCCCTTGCATGGATGATATGTGGAAATGAACTTTTTATCTGGAGCTACTTGGCTTCTGTTGCAAAAGACTGTCTTGTACTTGAGGTTCCGTCTTCTCTTATTGGAAACAAAGACACGAAGTCCCTCTGTGGTAATCAGTGGACGGTTTGCATCATGAGATGGGCTAGTAGTGGTGCATCAACAAGGAACAATGGAGATATGTTGCACCGAAGAAGTTCGACTGGTGCTATCCTCTGCAACAAGAGAACACAAGCTATTGCATATTGGCCTGATATCTATGCTGAAAGTAGCAATAGTCCAGTTCTTAGTGCATTTAGCTACACTGAGGCATCTGCAAGTCATGGTACATCTGGATGTTTCAGGTTTAACTCTCTTATCGCAGCTGCAGTTCCAGGGCATATTCATGAATGTATCGCAATAGCTTCTGAGCTGGCAGGCGCTTTATGGATGTTTCAATGTTCACCAGCAGGAATTTATCGAAGAGATGTCCATCGGGATACATTAGGAGATAATGATACTCAGCATTATCAGAAAATAATGGTGGAAGGTCATTGGCTTGGCTACAAGTAATGTATCATCCGAGCTGCTGACCGAAAGTTCCTTTTGTTGACTAGCCATGAGGTACAATGTTGGAGCATCTCACTCTCGCATGACATCAATGTAAAAAAATAGGGTCTCAGGAAATCGTTGGTAGCGATGGAGATTTGGGCATAAAAAGACATAGCTGGGCAGAAGAACATCTGGCTTTTAGACATGCAAATAGATGAGCTTGGAAAGAATTTAGCATTCTTGTTGCTACCTTCTGCAAAGATCGGGTGAGTGGGTCAAACTATACTCAGTATTCTCTTCTGACAATGCTGTACAAACCTAACTAAAAATTTTCATCCGAAGAGAATGTGGCTAAATGTGAAAGGTTTTTGGAGAAAAAGCTCCCTTCTCAGGTGATAATCCCTAAAGCTAGAGTGGAGGATGAAGAGTTCTTGTTCTCATGAGGCTAAAAACTGGTGGTAAGCCTTCTGGTTCTGTAGTCATCCTATCAGGTGATGGAACAGCAGCAGTGGCCATCTACTGGAGAGGTTCCACCGACTCTATCAATTTGATCTGCCTTGGGATGCTGGAAATGTTCTGGATGCTTCCATTATCCCATCTGCTGAGGACACAGATGAAGGAGCTTGGGTTGTTCTAACGGAAAAGGCAGGAGTCTGGGCAATACCTGAAAAGGCTGTATTAGTTGGTGGGGTTGAGCCACCAGAGCGCAGCTTATCACGAAAAGGTAGTTGTAATGAAGCGGTTGCTGAAGAGAAAAGAAGAAGTCAGACATTCAGCGCCAGTGTTGTTCCCAGAAGAGCTAGCTCTGAGGCTTGGAGTGCTGGAGAGAGGCAAAGGCCAGCATTAACTGGCATAGCTCAACAGGCTGTGGTTGATGAAGAGGCTGAAATGTTACTGAACCGACTATTTCATGATTTTATTTTGTCTGGTGCAGTTCATGAGGCACTTCAAAAGCTTAGAGCAGCAGGAGCATTTGAGAAAGAGGGTGAGATGAACATATTTGTTCGAATTAGCAAATCCATTGTAAACACATTATCTAAGCACTGGACAACGACTAGAGAAGCTGAATTTCTTGCTTCAACAATTGTTTCATCCCTTGTTGAGAAGCAGCAAAAACACGAGAAATTCCTTCAGTTTCTTGTCTTGTCCAAGTGCCATGAAGAACTCTCTTCAAAGCAAAGTATGAATTCTCTCTTATCATCATTATGTTTATTATTTTGGGCTCATATTATCCTTGTTTTAAATAATCAGACTCATTGGTTTCTTTACTGTTCGGAATATCATGACATTGATGGCATTTTTGTTTGGAGTTAGGAGCTGTTGTAAATCATGTGAATAACTAAAAGTATGGTAGGGCTGTAGGGACTACAATAATACAGGGGAACTGGGTTCTGTTCTTTGCGTTTAATTGTCACCAAATCATTTTCATTATGATTCTGTTTGACAGAAGAAACAATTTGGTCATTCTGTAGGAGCTGCAATGCTAAGTGTCATGGAACATGGAGAAAAGCTCTCTGGAATGACCCAGCTCAGAGAGTTACAAAATGTGCTTAGCCAGCAGCGTTCAAGCATACATTTATCACCTCAGTCGAACACCCAAACTGCTGGTGCACTTTGGAACCTCATTCAGTTAGTTGGTGAGAAAGCTCGAAGAAACACTGTTCTCTTAATGGATCGTGATAATGCTGAAGTGTTCTACAGTAGAGTTTCTGATATAGAAGATCTATTTTATTGTTTGTCTCATCAACTTCGATATATTATAACTGGAGAAGAACACCCATCTGTTCAGATGCAACACGCACTTGAGTTATCGAATGCTTGTATGAACTTAGTTAAGGCAGCATTGCACTACAGAGGGGAGCACAAGGATTGGTATCCTTCTCCTGAAGGACTGATAACATGGAACAGTCAGCCTGTCGTACGGTCCGGAATCTGGAGTGTGGCATCCTTTGTTATGGAGCTTTTGAGAGAACCAGGCGCTGCAGACATGTCAATGAAGTCCAATCTATGGTCTCAGCTGGAAGGACTCACAGATATCCTATTGGAGGCATATATAGGTCTGCTAACCGCCAAATTTGAACGTGGGGAGGAACATGGTGTGCTAGTCCAAGAATACTGTGAACGGAGAGATGAACTTCTTGGATCCCTTTATGACCTTGCAAAACAAATTGTGGAGACAAAATATCAGGTTTGGTTTAACACAATGTCACTATTTGCTTAATGATTTTCTTTACTACCATAAGGAGTCTATCTTTTGCAACTTCATGTTGTCCCTTGATTTGCCTGTTCTATTATTTTATTTGTTCTATCTGATAGTTGTTCCTTCATTCCCTGATAAAATGATGTGGTTACTTAATAAGTGCATATCTTATTTAAGTGATGAAGCACCATCCTACCAAAATGGTGGACTACTGAGGTTCCAGCTTGATGTCATATGCACGCAATACTAATTCTGGAACCACTTTGATATTTAGGTAGGCACCATTTCAATACTGAATCCGTGATTTCCAATTAAATTGACATTCGGATGAAATTTTGATGGTTTGCTACTTGGTTGGTTGTCCAATTGATTTCCCCCTTAGTTATTGTGTTGAGTATGGACTATACATGTATTGACTCATAGCAATCTCTGATCATAACACAAGTATTCTTTGGTCAGCTGCCATGAATGTAAGTTTGTATGCATTAGATATAACTTGGCATTAATTAGCAAAAGGCGGTTTCTGCTAGGATGGCATTTCAAATCACAAGGAAGCATGACAAAGGTCCATTTGGACAATTAGCAATTTTATTAAGGCACCAGTTTTCTGGATTACTGCTGTTATCAGTTTCTTACTTTCTTGACATCATACTTACATGCAAGGATCCAAAGCGGTACGGACCAAATCCGCTGGGCGGTAAAAACAAAAACACCGGGCGGTAACCAGCCGGTTACCGGTTTTCCCGGGAAAAACCCGGTTGAATTTCGCACGAATTCGCTTAAAAACCATCCAAAAATCGAAATTTGAAATTGCAAGCCCCGGAAAAACCGGCCGGTATTTCACTTCCGGTACCACAGAAATCCGTTACGCGGTAACCGCTGGTTTTTCTATCCCGCTTACATGTAGCTGTGTACGACTGCTGTCAATTTGGCACTTTGGAATTTGTAATACTGCTTGATCTTAATACGGAATACCTAATATTTGTTCGTATCTACCAGGAGTCAAGAGAAGGCGCTGACAATCTGGATCTGAAAGAATCTATATTTAGAGAGGTTACTTCTCCTATTTTGGCAACAGCTAAACGGCATGAAGGGTACCAAACATTGTGGCAGATTTGCTATGATATCAGTGATACAGTTCTCCTCCGCAATATCATGGTATAATCACATGAACATATCCCAAATTTGTCTCATCTTCCTACTGCCTGAATGTCGAATGCATTATGCAGGAGATGACATATTGTATTTTTTTTTCAATGACCTAGCATTTAAGATTAGATTATTCACTTCCGACCAAAATCTGTTATGGAAAATGGTTCTTATGTTGATCTTGTGTTGCAGCATGATAGTGTAGGGCCTCATGGGGGATTCAGTTTCTACGTCTTTAAACAGCTAGTCAACAGGGGCCAGTACGCTAAACTGTTAAGGCTGGGTGAAGAATTCCAGGAAGAGCTAGCTAATTTTCTGAAAGACCGGAATGATCTTCTGTGGCTTCATGAGATATGCTTAAACCAGTTCTCTTCCGCTTCAGAGACTCTTCATACCTGTGCTCTGCTCGCGAGTCCTGACGAAGATGGTGACCTCACAAGCAACACAAAGCCACTGTCCTTTGTTGAAAGAAGACGTCTTCTCTCTCTCTCTAAAATTGCTGCAATGGCAGGTTAGCTGTTTCTTCTGTTCTATTTTCTTGCTATACCTTCGGCTGTGCACTGAAAACAATAATTCAGGAAGCTGCAGCCTTAGATTTTGTGGTTGATAAAAGGTGACATTCTCTGCATATCTTGTGGGCTTTATGCAAAATAGGCTTCCAATATTATTTTTTTTATGGTGGATGACAGTAGTTTATCAAGTGCTAAGTTTATGTGAGGAATTCCATGGTTCTCTCCATCATTGAAGTTGTTTCACATGCTTAGGACTTGTATGCATCTGCAAGCTCTTGCAGTCTCATGTGGCATGGCACTCAACATTTTATCATGATAATTTTTGTTCCTAATTCTACTGAACTTTTCAATGCATGGGAAATGCTTGAATACTGATTGTCTAGAAGATTATTTTAGTGAATGGAACATCATTTTGCATCATTCTTTTGTATTAATTCCTGTTTAGTAGATGACATGAATTCTTAATTTTTTCCTTTGATAAATGGATTCCTGATATATTGTAATTTTTAACAAGTAGGTAAGGAAATTGATTACTAGTGAAGGTTGCACGGATAGATGCTGATATCCGGATTCTAAAACTCCAGGTGAATTGTCTTAAACAGAAAATGTCATATTGTATTTCTGTTTTCCTAGTCATGATATTTGCATACTCACCTTTACATGCGCACCCAATGTTGGTAGGGCTAGGGGCCAAAAATCTATCCAGGCGTGGATCAACATTTGTGTCCTCTCATGTTCCATATTTAGATGCATGATGATATTTCCTACTCGTAGAAAGTTATATAGTTTTGTCTTATTTACCTTTAATTAAAGTATATCCAAGCTGTACAAAAGAAGAGAAACCCTGACGATATTTCCAACTCGTAGAAAGTTATATAGTTTTGTCTTATTTACCTTTAATTAAAGTATATCCAAGCTGTACAAAAGAAGAGAAACCCTGCATGATGACATTTAGGTGGATACGTTGTCTTTTCGAATGAAGTAGGAACGAACAGTCGACCAATTTAATATTACCTTTTTCTTTTCTTTACAGGAAGAGATTGTTCAGCATGATCCAGAATTTGCACAGGGCAAGTGTACAAGCAAGCTACTTCGTCCATCAGAACTGATTGAGATGTGCCTGAAGAAAGGCCGAGAGCTTTCTCTCAAAGCTTTTGGAGTATTTGGTTGGACAAGCTCCTCGTTTCGGAGCTCAAACAGAGGCCTTCTAGAGGCTTGCTGGATGAATGCAGCCAACCAGGATGAGTGGGTCAAGCTGTCACAGGCATCCACTTCAGAAGGTTGGAGCGACGAAGTCATCCAAGAATCCCTCCAAGAAACGGTCCTCTTCAACGCTTCCAGGCTGTGTTATAGCCCAGACGCGGTGGTGTATGACGGTACATTTGAGGAGGTGCTGCCTGTGAAGAAAGAGGATGCGCATCTGAGAGGCTTTGAGGGCAAATGCTTCTCAGTGGAGGAAGTGCTGATGCAGCACAAGGATTTTCCGGATGCCGGTAAATTGATGATGACCGCAGTGATAATGGGCAAGGAGCTATCTTATACTGTTCCCACGTCTGAAACTGTGGAGATGGACTCATGATATTGTCAGGGAGAAAGACATGTAGGCTAGACTTCCAAATCAGAGTCGTTTCCTTCGTGATCGCCATCTGGTTGTTGCATAATCACAAAATCGGAGTTTTTTTGTGTGTGTTAGCAGCACGGAATGTGTAGTTCCTGTTGTATTTATTGTGGGCGAAAAATCCTTTGTAGAGACTGCAAGAGCATGCCTTTTTTTAGCTTGAGCTATAGCTTGAAACAGGCTTTTTTTAAAAAAGATTTGTGTTGCTTACAAAATGTCTACATGGAGATGGAAATCGCAAAACCACGCTGACCAGCGGGTGCTCCCATCATCCAGACCATCTAATGTGCATCGAGATTCGTGCGCGCATGTGCGCTTGCATATACGGCCCAGATACCTTATGGATAGTAGTACGGTCTGCTTGTTGGGCTTCTAATGGGTTTTAAGTCGCCCAGCCTTGCAACCACACGGCAACACGGAACGGAGACATCAAGCATGGCAGAAGCCTGCCTCTCTCCCACTCCCAGGCTTGTACTCATCGTCACTCCCCTGTCAGATCCCAAACTCTTCGCAGGCGGAGGAGGGAGGACTGAGGAGGGGGGAGATCGCGAACTCGGCGGCGTTGCGTGCGGTGGAGATGCGGGGAGCGAGATGGTGGCAGCGCTGGCGCGGGGGTATCCCGGAAGCGGAAGAAGGTGCTCGAGACGCGGACTGACGGCCCAGATCTGCTGGCCTCGCTGGGCACTCTCTCCACCACCTACGTGCAAAACACCCCGCAGGCGCGCCGCAACCTCAAGTCCTCCATCGAGCAGCGCGCGGTCGCCATCAACCCCCACTTCCTCGACGCCTCCCTCCCCACCCACAAGGTGCGCTAGCTATTGGCGTATTGCTACCCACCAGGATTGGCTTATTTTTGCGATATTTTTATATTAGGTTGTGCTAACAGTTATGTAGATGTAGGAATTGCCACATTGTACGAACACGTTTTTTTTTTTTGTGAATCCTTAGAGTTTGGATATAGAACCTGTAATTAGCATTTTATTATGGGTTCGAACCAAGACATTAGAGTAGATATAGATAACGCTGAACTGTAGTTGCAAAAGGTTTCTACCATGAGCTGTTATGTTGGCTCAGTTTGATGTTACTTTCCTCGCTACTTGCTACATGTTTTTTTCGGTTAGCATAGTTTGGCATTTTACTTACTGTTAAGAGTCTTGTACATATTAATAGCATATTTTTAGGTTATATATGCTTGTGCTGTTAAATGTTAAAGTTGTCATTCTACATATTGTTAAGAAAATCACAAAATAGAACATATATAGGACTAGGTTAAGTTTCTGCTATTTGGAAATGCTCGGAGTCCTCAGAGAATTTCGGAACGGATTACGGTTCCATGGTTTCATTTTACACTTTAAAGCTGCATTTTCTAAGACTGTTGTTCATTTTTAGTCCCATTTTTTGAACCAAAATTCCATTTTTTTAGAACCATCGAATGGATGATAAACTATGCTGCAATGTTCTTGGTTATTTCATACTCTTTTTCTTTTGGTTAAGAAAATTAGCTTAGTACCGTCTCGAAGATGTGTATAGCGATTATTAGCAACAAAACTCACAGTTTAACTTGCTGCCTTCGATCGAGGGACCAGCCAGCCACCTCCTGATGCATGTCTGCCCATAGCCATTGCACCTGTTAGCCGCATATCAACAGCATCATAGAGACGACAACAACCCACGTCGACCGCCGACTGTCTGGATCTCTGATGGCAGCGAGCGAGCAAGCCTCGCCAAGCCTTTTCTTTTCTGATTAAAAGGAAAACAGTGGCTGGGACCTGAATTACGGATTTATGGAGGCAGGAAAAGAGAAGGGCATCAACAAGAAGATAAGCATTAGCATTTTGAGATATTTTAGGATCTACTGACTAGTAAAGAATTGAAAGATCAATATCAAACAGGATATTACATGTATAGACAAATGATAATTTTATCATGAAACACGACCTATCGTTTTTTTAGATCTAGTAACAAGCACAGTCCTACTCGTGGCGATTAAAAGAGCTACTAACTTTACCAACTCCTCCTTTACCATAAAAAGGACCGAGGCGGCAAAAACACTCTGTACAATCTTTGTACCCATTCCTTTGTAAAATCCGTGCAATCCCTCGTAGCGAATCATCTTTAGTATCGCATCTATTGTACCTGGTTAATAAAGGTAGTCAGTGTAACGTTACTTTTTAACAATATGATAGGATTAGATGCAGGAGACATAAAACGAGGAGGCAGTAAAACACACACAGCTAAAGCACACTGGTTCAGAAAAATATCGAAAATGCAAGGGTGTTTCACTATTTTGGTTAAAAAGTGTCATAGGATACCTGTGTATCTGGACATCACATTCCTGCCAATTTCTTGTTTTGCTTGCAACCTAGACTGCAAGGGTTAAGACACGATAATCAAAACAGAATGAACAAAACATAGCCTCTTTCACTCTTTGTTGTTAAAGTAAACCCTTTATGCACCCCACCCGGATGGGTTTGTGTCATTGAGTGCATGCCTGTAACAGTGTAACTAGTTGCATCCACAGCAAATCTAGATATGAGTCTTCTTGACTATTGAGTGAAAATTTGATGATGTTGAGCAGTCACATAGAACCAGAAATTTATGATGTGCAGCAGGAGACAAAAAAGATGGTGTATCCGACTGACGGGGTGTTTTGTGCAACACTGCAGGAGATCTACTGGTAGTTGCTTTGGTGGAAGCATCTATTTTAATGACATCTGCTGGGGCAGAGAAACAGAGTAGAAAAAAAATGGAAAAGGAACCCCTTGCATCGGAGACTACTTAGCAGTTAGCAGTTCAACTTCAATATAGTATAATCCGATAAAGTCTCTTCTTGATAATTTCACAAATGCTATGTGTACCAGGTTTTCCTGAGCTCTCAGTAGGCACATTTTTATTTTTCAAAAATACGTTGCAAAAAATATGAGTACAGCAATGCATTAGTGTTAAAATTTTGCGGACGATAAGGTGGCCAAAATTGAAAACTGCCTACGGGTCTCTAATATGAAGTTTACCTTAACCACCAGCAATGGGTAAGTCACAACAGTAGCTCCCAGTTTTGCTATTGCACCTAATAAGAATACCTGCTCAAGGAGAAAAATACTAAGAATGGAATATAGAAGAAAAAAAAGAAAATTTCAAGAGCTTGCTGTTGTTTAGCTTTGGATCTGAAGTACAAACAAACAAACAAATATATGATCTGGACTGTGGAGCGAGACAGAGAGGTAATAAAGTGAAGGTTTTCTTTCTTGCTTTAATAGAATCATATAGTGACAACATAATCCTCCCTGAAGTCACCACACAAGCTATATTGTACACCATGCAGCATACCTAACATAGTTTCTACCATGTCCTGGCCCTTTGAGCAACTAAATGGAATTGCTTGCTCAAATAATCAAATCATGTATCTTGAAATATAATCATACAATGGGGTATGACAGGATTGCAGACAAGTGATCTGAAGGTAATTCAAGCAATCAGCAATTAAAGACTCCTTTTTACATGAAACACCTACTATTGATGAAACAGATGCACACCTGTAGTTGCTTCAAATCATGTTGGAATAGTTTTCACATCGGTTGTGGGACGAGACAGAGCATGATTTATAAGAATGAGAGTGTACTCACCTATCAGGCTAGTCTTTTGGGGAAAACTGCCAAGATCCCTTAGTTGTTACTTTGTAATTGGACTTGTTGGTATAATAGCCCAATGACCTAGGGCCGAGATACTGGTTTAACAGGCCCAGGATCGAACACTGGTTTAGTGGTCCGATGGCGCTACGCAACAATTGGTATCAGATCCCAGATATCCCGGATACATCTCAAGCCTCACGGTTGCCGAGAGCACACCACATGTGAGGATGAGGTTTGTTGGGATAGTCCCACATCGGTTGTGGAATGAGACGAGCACGATTTATAAGGGCAAGGGTGTACCCATCTATTAGGCTAGTCTTTTGGGGGAAGATAGCCCAAAATCCCTTAGTTGTTGCTTTATAGTTGGGCTTGCAGGTATAGCGGCCTAACTACCTAGGGTCGGGACGCTGGTTTAGTGGGCCCAGGATCAGACGCTAGTTTAGCAGTCCGATAGCACTCCGCAACATAACACATGGATAATATGGATAGAGAAAAACGGCAGAACCCTATACCGTTCCAACGGTATAGGGCAGGGCCGTCCGATCAAATCCAACATGCCCCAAGCCAACCTTTTGAATAAGAGTCATCCCCTCCTTCACCTTGGCACCACCCCTCCATCTCCTCCTTCAACTCTAGCGAAACTTCGACAAAGGCAGCTGGTGAAGAGAGAGAGATACGGAGGCTCGGTGCGGGGCTCAAGAACGGATGGACCCGGTGACGGGCAGCATCGGTCCGCTCTGTGGCCAGGTGAGCTCACCAAAACTTCTTGAAACTTTAGTTGAAACTTCTTGAAACTTTTAGCTGAAACTTGTTAAAATTCTTTGGTTGAAACTTGATGAAACTTGAGTTGCAAAATTTGAAACTCGGTGAAACTTTGGCTTGGAATCTTCAGGAAACTTTTAGAAACGTGCAAAACTCACTGAGACATGAAACTTTTCAAACGTTTTCTTGAAACTTGCTGAAACTATATGAAACCTGTTGCTATACCGTTGCAACACTATACCGTTCCCCATTCGCTTCCATATGGATAATAGGGGAAAATGAAAGTTCTAGGATGGTAGACACATGCAAATTTCTAGAAACACCAAAATGAAGTTTCTAGGAAGACAGTACATGCTAACAGTTAAAGTGATTGAAAATTCCATACCTCCATAGCAGTGAGGTTCTTTTTGGGGAGTTCCTTTCCAGACCGCTTTGACTGGAGATGCTTTGCCAATGTTTCATAGATCATAAACTGAATTGATGGATTGCATACCTGACAATTTACATGGTTCAACCTGTGGAATTACGTATATAACCACTAAAGTTTGGTTATGATGCTCTGAAAAACAGATAACGAACCATGATTAGTGTTGGAACAAGTCCTTTCCAGAATCCTCTCATGCCTGACTAACGATAGACCTCTCGGACCTGTTTAGTACTGGTAAAAGTAAGTACGGTCATGTCTGATAACTTCATTTGAGAAGTTGAAAACAAATTAGCAGGACTCAATACTTCAGGTGTCTGTTGTAGTTACTGTTCAATTATATACATGCAAGTTTTTGCAAATAAAATTTATAATTTTGTAGGGTGCAATGATCAATCCTACAAAACATAAAGTGGTTTGGAAAAGATAATTCAAGAATTCATGTATTCTCTATACCCTAAATATTTGGTGGAGTGGATCTAGATGTGGGCTCGACCTATCTGGTACTTGTAGGCTCTACAGATTGTTCTATGCGACTCAGAGTTTAAGGGCAACAACTCCAACAGAAATATCTTGTATACCTCTCTGTATTTTTTTTTAAAAAAAATATATGAGTTGTACCATTCATTCAGGAACGACCTATTTCTTTTCTATGTTGCACCTTTTTTTAATATAGGAATTAGACATGGAAAGAACGGCCTGCAACTTGAGAAAAGGAGTGCTCACCGCTTGAAGTGTGCCATATGGACGAGGTTTTTCAGAATCAAGTTTAGCCAACCTATCCTTAAAAATTGAAATCCCCATTGAATTGACCCTAGATACTTCCTTCAGTAAAAGCTCCCTCTTAGACTCCATGATCTTCCTTTCTGCCTGCGTATGTGTCTGAAAAATAGAAAAAGGGCAATTTACTTATTTGCGGCAGTAAAATTTATCAGATATAAATAAAATTGTATTTTTATTTGGAATAGCATATAAGCATATTGGAATTTAGTAGTGGTTGCATTATTTGTACGAGCCTGGTAACAACAGACCGCATGGACATCCAACAAATTTCACAAAAGGATGTCGCGGCCTAATAAGCATTGTGCTTTGGCAACTCTGTAAAGAAAGGGACCCAGTCTCATGGATTCCTTGACATCATCAAAGACAAGGTCAAAACACATACTGAGAACGATGGCAACCGCAACACTTCTTAACTTCAATAGGATGAAACGGGAACTACTGTAAGCATTTCTCTATAGGGTCAATGCTTGTATGTTTCAAACAGTAGAACTCCTTAGCCCTGTTTGGATACTTTAAATATTTTGTAACTCTTTTCTTCAATGTTCTCATGATTTTTTTTAAAGATCATTTAACAAAGTTTACCTGCATACGTGTCACAAGAACCCATATCGGAATGGTAAGAAGAACATTGATTGACCTGCAACAAAGAAAAGTTTGCATGAGCATGCCTAAAGATCAATGATGCAATATCTCATGCAATGCTGTGTTTTTTATTTACAGAGATGCAATGCAGTTTTGACCAGTGAAACTAAAATATCTGCCACGAACTGAACTGCAACCCACCAATATTTATGATCAAAAGTGGATAATCCAAACAGATACGACATGGATGAAAGGACCAAGGTGATGAAGCTAGATGACTGTAATATTAGGAATAATAGAACCTTGTTATCCTTATTGACTATTCCTATTATTAGTAGCTTAAAAGTTTATATTCATCCCTGATTGGGAACAACTTTCCTTTATTTTTCTCCCTGCACCCAACACATGTCACATTAGTGTACTCACTAAAGATAACCATTTCATCTAGAAGTTGCCATTGAATCTTTAATGGTTGGAGGGGCAATGATCCATTAAACAACTAGTAAGGGTAAGTGTAGAGGTGATTGAGTTGAGATATGTCATATGATAAGATTATGATTAACCAGAACAGAAACCATCTTGGCTGGAAAGTATTACAAGGTTACAACTCAAAGTGAATCAGTGCTTCAGTCAGTCACAGATTCACAACTCTTTCGCAAAGCCTTTGTTGTACTGGCACCCAAGCTGTTGGAATGCCCTCTTAGACCAACAGCAATAGATAATTTACCAGCCCATCCAGCCATTTCTTGTTTGTTCCCACATTTCAAAGAAAACGATTGGCTTGTCTATTGAGCAAATGTTGAAGCTCCAGGTTGACTTGACATAAGTGATGTTTGGTAATTGCGGTGCAAGTAGATGACTTACCCGGCAACAGCCGCAATAACAAGCCAGGAGAACATCCCAACAGTACCATCCCTCGGCCCTTCTTACCACGAGCAACTGCTACATCTTCCACCTTGTTCTTGAGAAGCTGGTAGAAGTAGTAATAGATTCCCTGCAACCACAAAACCACAAACAGGATACGTCTTAAGTCGTAAATAGGAGTAGATGGAAGTATCCAGGTACCATCGCACCATGACAAACAAAACACCACAGGTCCGCAATTGTTAGAGAATAATGTTGCACAATCACAGAAACACACCGAAATTACAAAACTAGTGGAATTTACCTGCGAGGCAGCGGTGCCGACAAGAGAGGGCTTGAGGCCGCTGTACAACCCACCCCACCCTTCCGTTTGGATCAGCTGCAGTTACTTGATTCCACGCTCGTCCATTAGGCCATCAGCAGCTGCAACTCCAAATAAACTACAATCATACGAGGAATCACCTGGAGCATCTGGAAGAGGGTGGAAGTGTCGGCGGCAGCGCCACCACTGGCCTTCTTCTTCTTCGCTGACCTCTCCGTCTGCTGCCGGGTGTTTACCTGCTTGGGCCGTCATCAGGCAGCGAAAGGTGGGCTGATTAGAGGCAAAGGAAGAGCAGAATTACTACTTGGAACGAGAGGTGGAGAGGGTGGTACGGTCTGTAGGGGGTAGGTGATGATCTGGGCGATGATGCCGCCGCCGGCGCCGGCCAGCCCATTCACCACCGCGCTCGACATGCGCCAACCTAACAACCAAACGCAATCAACAAGCAGCGCAACGAATTGCTGTGAGTTGATGGCGTAGTGTCGTTCCAAAATCGAGTCACCTTGCTGGATTAGATGCTACTGCTTGTTTGGTGGAGCCGGGCAGTGCAGGCCAGCCGGCAGAGGCGTGCGACGGATGCGAGACACGGCGCCGAGGTGAGGCGGGCCGCCGGTGCGCGTCGTGCGGAGCCCGGAGGCGGACTGCGGGGCGGGAGGGTTGGCTCCGGAGTCCAGAGATGAGTGGAGAAGAGATCCTAATTGGGGAGAGGCAGGAGGCGGGCGTGTACCGCGATTTTTCACATTTCCCTTTCTTTCGCGGGATTAGGGCCTAGGGGAGCGAAAGTGGGGAGTAAACTGCGCTTGGGGCTTGGGCTTATCCTATACCGCTTTCTTGCCGACTTTCAAATTTCACTCGGATTTTTCACAAGGAGGCCCCTGTGACTTTCCATTGTGCGATTTATGCCATCCTTCATTTACTTCCGAAATGCAGAAAACTGTAGAAATTATCAAAGGGTATTGAGACTGCTTGAACAATCCTCCAAGAAAAAATAATAACAAAATGTGAGTGTGGTTCCGTGATGCGATAACCTACACTCAATTGTTAGATTGACCTGATTAGATGCCTCGTTTCCTGACTCAATTAATTATTCCTTCAATACTTTTATTTGTTGTCTCCAATTAATTGATTATCACCTGTAGATAGTACTAGTATCAGTAACATGATATAATCTCATCGTTGCCTGCATAACAACATCCTCTAATCTCATTCACTCAACCTAGTTGACACACAACCACTATGTTTCACCTCCAATTTGGCATTCAATTACCACCATATGCAATTACCATCACAAGCTCATCATGTTACTCTATCGATCTCTCCAACCTATTCTTTACAATGTCTTAAAAATATATTTTTTACACCATTAAGATTTAACGTGCTTTGCTTTATGGTGTGTGATGTTGACAACTGCGGTTCCTAACCCCTTATACAAAAGCCAAAAACATTGTACATTTTTTTAAAAAAATCTCTTTTTAGGGTAACTTAAAAAATCTCTTTGATCTATAATTATCTAACTTGAATGATACATGATGACAACTGCAGTTGCTAACCCCTCATGTAATTGTCTAACCTCCCCTATGTCCTCAATCCAAACAGATCCACTACCATTTGTGTTCAAAAAATAAAAAAAATACAACCATACTTTTTTTTTTACTTGATGAAAGGTGGGGATTCAATTTCTTTTGGAAAAGGACATTCGATTAAAAGTAAGCACACCATTTCCAAGCAATTCCCTATGAAACAACATTACTATAAAATCATTGCCCCAAGTGATGTTTCCTTTCCGTATTTGTATCATTAGGAGGGGGCAAAACGCAAAACGAGAGAGGAAAAGAAACGCAAAAACACTAGTAAAACCCTAGCCTACCGGAGAGAGCGCCGAGAGTCCAGCTAGTCGGAGAGTGAGGAGGCGGCTGCTCAGCTCGGCTGCCACCAAAGATGTTCTCGCCGGCGATCAGGAAGCCCCACCTCCTCCACCGCAGGGACAAGGAGGAGGCGTCCCCTTCACCTCCTCCTCCTGCTCCCGTCCACTCCCCGTCGCCTCGTGGATTCGCCGTCCCCGACCGCCCCGCCACAGGCACCCCGGCCCCATGGAAATCCTCCTCCCTCCTCGCCAGGTACCACTTTCTTTGATTTCACCAGAATCACAGCGTTTCATCGCATGGTCGTATCTAATTGAGGCGTCCGGAAGCGAGCGATGCGCAGGAACCCTTTTGCCTTCCTAATTGCAGTAGTGTAGCTCGTTTACCACAGATCACTGAGCTCTGATATTTCTACATTTTGTTTCTTTGTGCAAAATTCCAGAATTTCCACATCGAAGCGAACAGACAGGGCTGGCGATTCTGACCAGATCCTACCGGTGCGCGTAGCTGAGTTTCCCCAAGTCGTTCGGAATGCACAAGCCAACCTTATGCAGAAGAATTTTTCCGGTAACTGTTTTCGCTTGGTGCTCCTGCGCTATTATTCCAGAACTACTTTGCTTCTACCATACTTAACAGTGGATGCCTGTCACGCATCTCTTGTAGGCAAGAACATACTTGCAGGTGGTATTGACAAAGAAACATCCCTTGCATGGATGATATGTGGAAATGAACTTTTTATCTGGAGCTACTTGGCTTCTGTTGCAAAAGACTGTCTTGTACTTGAGGTTCCGTCTTCTCTTATTGGAAACAAAGACACGAAGTCCCTCTGTGGTAATCAGTGGACGGTTTGCATCATGAGATGGGCTAGTAGTGGTGCATCAACAAGGAACAATGGAGATATGTTGCACCGAAGAAGTTCGACTGGTGCTATCCTCTGCAACAAGAGAACACAAGCTATTGCATATTGGCCTGATATCTATGCTGAAAGTAGCAATAGTCCAGTTCTTAGTGCATTTAGCTACACTGAGGCATCTGCAAGTCATGGTACATCTGGATGTTTCAGGTTTAACTCTCTTATCGCAGCTGCAGTTCCAGGGCATATTCATGAATGTATCGCAATAGCTTCTGAGCTGGCAGGCGCTTTATGGATGTTTCAATGTTCACCAGCAGGAATTTATCGAAGAGATGTCCATCGGGATACATTAGGAGATAATGATACTCAGCATTATCAGAAAAATAATGGTGGAAGGTCATTGGCTTGGCTACCAAGTAATGTATCATCCGAGTCTGCTGACCGAAAGTTCCTTTTGTTGACTAGCCATGAGGTACAATGTTGGAGCATCTCACTCTCGCATGACATCAATGTAAAAAAAATAGGGTCTCAGGAAATCGTTGGTAGCGATGGAGATTTGGGCATAAAAAAAGACATAGCTGGGCAGAAGAACATCTGGCTTTTAGACATGCAAATAGATGAGCTTGGGAAAGAATTTAGCATTCTTGTTGCTACCTTCTGCAAAGATCGGGTGAGTGGGTCAAACTATACTCAGTATTCTCTTCTGACAATGCTGTACAAACCTAACCAAAAATTTTCATCCGAAGATAATGTGGCTAAATGTGAAAGGTTTTTGGAGAAAAAAGCTCCTTCTCAGGTGATAATCCCTAAAGCTAGAGTGGAGGATGAAGAGTTCTTGTTCTCCATGAGGCTAAAAACTGGTGGTAAGCCTTCTGGTTCTGTAGTCATCCTATCAGGTGATGGAACAGCAACGGTGGCCATCTACTGGAGAGGTTCCACCCGACTCTATCAATTTGATCTGCCTTGGGATGCTGGAAAGGTTCTGGATGCTTCCATTATCCCATCTGCTGAGGACACAGATGAAGGAGCTTGGGTTGTTCTAACGGAAAAGGCAGGAGTCTGGGCAATACCTGAAAAGGCTGTATTAGTTGGTGGGGTTGAGCCACCAGAGCGCAGCTTATCACGAAAAGGTAGTTGTAATGAAGCGGTTGCTGAAGAGAAAAGAAGAAGTCAGACATTCAGCGCCAGTGTTGTTCCCAGAAGAGCTAGCTCTGAGGCTTGGAGTGCTGGAGAGAGGCAAAGGCCAGCATTAACTGGCATAGCTCAACAGGCTGTGGTTGATGAAGAGGCTGAAATGTTACTGAACCGACTATTTCATGATTTTATTTTGTCTGGTGCAGTTCATGAGGCACTTCAAAAGCTTAGAGCAGCAGGAGCATTTGAGAAAGAGGGTGAGATGAACATATTTGTTCGAATGAGCAAATCCATTGTAAACATATTATCTAAGCACTGGACAACGACTAGAGAAGCTGAATTTCTTGCTTCAACAATTGTTTCATCCCTTGTTGAGAAGCAGCAAAAACACGAGAAATTCCTTCAGTTTCTTGTCTTGTCCAAGTGCCATGAAGAACTCTCTTCAAAGCAAAGTATGAATTCTCTCTTATCATCATTATGTTTATTATTTTGGGCTCATATTATCCTTGTTATAAATAATCAGACTCATTGGTTTCTTTACTGTTCGGAATATCATGACATTGATGGCATTTTTGTTTGGAGTTAGGAGCTGTTGTAAATCATGTGAATAACTAAAAGTATGGTAGGGCTGTAGGGACTACAATAATACAGGGGAACTGGGTTCTGTTCTTTGCGTTTAATTGTCACCAAATCATTTTCATTATGATTCTGTTTGACGGAAGAAACAATTTGGTCATTCTGTAGGAGCTGCAATGCTAAGTGTTATGGAACATGGAGAAAAGCTCTCTGGAATGACCCAGCTCAGAGAGTTACAAAATGTGCTTAGCCAGCAGCGTTCAAGCATACATTTATCACCTCAGTCGAACACCCAAACTGCTGGTGCACTTTGGAACCTCATTCAGTTAGTTGGTGAGAAAGCTCGAAGAAACACTGTTCTCTTAATGGATCGTGATAATGCTGAAGTGTTCTACAGTAGAGTTTCTGATATAGAAGATCTATTTTATTGTTTGTCTCATCAACTTCGATATATTATAACTGGAGAAGAACACCCATCTGTTCAGATGCAACACGCACTTGAGTTATCGAATGCTTGTATGAACTTAGTTAAGGCAGCATTGCACTACAGAGGGGAGCACAAGGATTGGTATCCTTCTCCTGAAGGACTGATAACATGGAACAGTCAGCCTGTCGTACGGTCCGGAATCTGGAGTGTGGCATCCTTTGTTATGGAGCTTTTGAGAGAACCAGGCGCTGCAGACATGTCAATGAAGTCCAATCTATGGTCTCAGCTGGAAGGACTCACAGATATCCTATTGGAGGCATATATAGGTCTGCTAACCGCCAAATTTGAGCGTGGGAGGAACATGGTGTGCTAGTCCAAGAATACTGTGAACGGAGAGATGAACTTCTTGGATCCCTTTATGACCTTGCAAAACAAATTGTGGAGACAAAATATCAGGTTTGGTTTAACACAATGTCACTATTTGCTTAATGATTTTCTTTACTACCATAAGGAGTCTATCTTTTGCAACTTCATGTTGTCCCTTGATTTGCCTGTTCTATTATTTTATTTGTTCTATCTGATAGTTGTTCCTTCATTCCCTGATAAAATGATGTGGTTACTTAATAAGTGCATATCTTATTTAAGTGATGAAGCACCATCCTACCAAAATGGTGGACTACTGAGGTTCCAGCTTGATGTCATATGCACGCAATACTAATTCTGGAACCACTTTGATATTTAGGTAGGCACCATTTCAATACTGAATCCGTGATTTCCAATTAAATTGACATTCGGATGAAATTTTGATGGTTTGCTACTTGGTTGGTTGTCCAATTGATTTCCCCCTTAGTTATTGTGTTGAGTATGGACTATACATGTATTGACTCATAGCAATCTCTGATCATAACACAAGTATTCTTTGGTCAGCTGCCATGAATGTAAGTTTGTATGCATTAGATATAACTTGGCATTAATTAGCAAAAGGCGGTTTCTGCTAGGATGGCATTTCAAATCACAAGGAAGCATGACAAAGGTCCATTTGGACAATTAGCAATTTTATTAAGGCACCAGTTTTCTGGATTACTGCTGTTATCAGTTTCTTACTTTCTTGACATCATACTTACATGCAAGGATCCAAAAGCTGGTACCGGACCAAATCCCGCTGGGCGGCCGGTAAAAACAAAAAAACCGGGCGGTAACCAGCCGGTTACCGGTTTTCCCGGGAAAAACCCGGTTGAATTTCGCACGAATTCGCTTAAAAACCATCCAAAAATCGAAATTTGAAATTGCAAGCCCCGGAAAAACCGGCCGGTATTTCACTTCCCGGTACCCACCAGTAAATCCGGTTACCGCTGGTAACCGGCTGGTTTTTCTATCCCTGCTTACATGTAGCTGTGTACGACTGCTGTCAATTTGGCACTTTGGAATTTGTAATACTGCTTGATCTTAATACGGAATACCTAATATTTGTTCGTATCTACCAGGAGTCAAGAGAAGGCGCTGACAATCTGGATCTGAAAGAATCTATATTTAGAGAGGTTACTTCTCCTATTTTGGCAACAGCTAAACGGCATGAAGGGTACCAAACATTGTGGCAGATTTGCTATGATATCAGTGATACAGTTCTCCTCCGCAATATCATGGTATAATCACATGAACATATCCCAAATTTGTCTCATCTTCCTACTGCCTGAATGTCGAATGCATTATGCAGGAGATGACATATTGTATTTTTTTTTCAATGACCTAGCATTTAAGATTAGATTATTCACTTCCGACCAAAATCTGTTATGGAAAATGGTTCTTATGTTGATCTTGTGTTGCAGCATGATAGTGTAGGGCCTCATGGGGGATTCAGTTTCTACGTCTTTAAACAGCTAGTCAACAGGGGCCAGTACGCTAAACTGTTAAGGCTGGGTGAAGAATTCCAGGAAGAGCTAGCTAATTTTCTGAAAGACCGGAATGATCTTCTGTGGCTTCATGAGATATGCTTAAACCAGTTCTCTTCCGCTTCAGAGACTCTTCATACCTGTGCTCTGCTCGCGAGTCCTGACGAAGATGGTGACCTCACAAGCAACACAAAGCCACTGTCCTTTGTTGAAAGAAGACGTCTTCTCTCTCTCTCTAAAATTGCTGCAATGGCAGGTTAGCTGTTTCTTCTGTTCTATTTTCTTGCTATACCTTCGGCTGTGCACTGAAAACAATAATTCAGGAAGCTGCAGCCTTAGATTTTGTGGTTGATAAAGGTGACATTCTCTGCATATCTTGTGGGCTTTATGCAAAATAGGCTTCAATATTATTTTTATGGTGGATGACAGTAGTTTATCAAGTGCTAAGTTTATGTGAGGAATTCCATGGTTCTCTCCATCATTGAAGTTGTTTCACATGCTTAGGACTTGTATGCATCTGCAAGCTCTTGCAGTCTCATGTGGCATGGCACTCAACATTTTATCATGATAATTTTTGTTCCTAATTCTACTGAACTTTTCAATGCATGGGAAATGCTTGAATACTGATTGTCTAGAAGATTATTTTAGTGAATGGAACATCATTTTGCATCATTCTTTTGTATTAATTCCTGTTTAGTAGATGACATGAATTCTTAATTTTTTCCTTTGATAAATGGATTCCTGATATATTGTAATTTTTAACAAGTAGGTAAGGAAATTGATTACGAAGTGAAGGTTGCACGGATAGATGCTGATATCCGGATTCTAAAACTCCAGGTGAATTGTCTTAAACAGAAAATGTCATATTGTATTTCTGTTTTCCTAGTCATGATATTTGCATACTCACCTTTACATGCGCACCCAATGTTGGTAGGGCTAGGGGCCAAAAATCTATCCAGGCGTGGATCAACATTTGTGTCCTCTCATGTTCCATATTTAGATGCATGATGATATTTCCAACTCGTAGAAAGTTATATAGTTTTGTCTTATTTACCTTTAATTAAAGTATATCCAAGCTGTACAAAAGAAGAGAAACCCTGACGATATTTCCAACTCGTAGAAAGTTATATAGTTTTGTCTTATTTACCTTTAATTAAAGTATATCCAAGCTGTACAAAAGAAGAGAAACCCTGCATGATGACATTTTGGTGGATACGTTGTCTTTTCGAATGAAGTAGGAACGAACAGTCGACCAATTTAATCTTACCTTTTTCTTTTCTTTACAGGAAGAGATTGTTCAGCATGATCCGGAATTTGCACAGGGCAAGTGTACAAGCAAGCTACTTCGTCCATCAGAACTGATTGAGATGTGCCTGAAGAAAGGCCGAGAGCTTTCTCTCAAAGCTTTTGGAGTATTTGGTTGGACAAGCTCCTCGTTTCGGAGCTCAAACAGAGGCCTTCTAGAGGCTTGCTGGATGAATGCAGCCAACCAGGATGAGTGGGTCAAGCTGTCACAGGCATCCACTTCAGAAGGTTGGAGCGACGAAGTCATCCAAGAATCCCTCCAAGAAACGGTCCTCTTCAACGCTTCCAGGCTGTGTTATAGCCCAGACGCGGTGGTGTATGACGGTACATTTGAGGAGGTGCTGCCTGTGAAGAAAGAGGATGCGCATCTGAGAGGCTTTGAGGGCAAATGCTTCTCAGTGGAGGAAGTGCTGATGCAGCACAAGGATTTTCCGGATGCCGGTAAATTGATGATGACCGCAGTGATAATGGGCAAGGAGCTATCTTATACTGTTCCCACGTCTGAAACTGTGGAGATGGACTCATGATATTGTCAGGGAGAAAGACATGTAGGCTAGACTTCCAAATCAGAGTCGTTTCCTTCGTGATCGCCATCTGGTTGTTGCATAATCACAAAATCAGAGTTTTTTGTGTGTGTGTAGCAGCACGGAATGTGTAGTTCCTGTTGTATTTATTGTGGGCGAAAAATCCTTTGTAGAGACTGCAAGAGCATGCCTTTTTTTAGCTTGAGCTATAGCTTGAAACAGGCTTTTTTTAAAAAAGATTTGTGTTGCTTACAAAATGTCTACATGGAGATGGAAATCGCAAAACCACGCTGACCAGCGGGTGCTCCCATCATCCAGACCATCTAATGTGCGTCGAGATTCGTGCGCGCATGTGCGCTTGCATATACGGCCCAGATACCTTATGGATAGTAGTACGGTCTGCTTGTTGGGCTTCTAATGGGTTTTAAGTCGCCCAGCCTTGCAACCACACGGCAACACGGAACGGAGACATCAAGCATGGCAGGAGCCTGCCTCTCTCCCACTCCCAGGCTTGTACTCATCGTCACTCCCCTGTCAGATCCCAAACTCTTCGAGTTCAAAAAAAAAAAAAAAAGATCCCAAACTCTTCGCAGGCGGAGGAGGGAGGACTGAGGAGGGGGGAGATCGCGAACTCGGCGGCGTTGCGTGCGGTGGAGATGCGGGGAGCGAGATGGTGGCAGCGCTGGCGCGGGGGTATCCCGGAGGCGGAAGAAGGTGCTCGAGACGCGGACGGACGGCCCAGATCTGCTGGCCTCGCTGGGCACTCTCTCCACCACCTACGTGCAAAACACCCCGCAGGCGCGCCGCAACCTCAAGTCCTCCATCGAGCAGCGCGCGGTCGCCATCAACCCCCACTTCCTCGACGCCTCCCTCCCCACCCACAAGGTGCGCTAGCTATTGGCGTATTGCTACCCACCAGGATTGGCTTATTTTTGCGATATTTTTATATTAGGTTGTGCTAACAGTTATGTAGATGTAGGAATTGCCACATTGTACGAACACGTTTTTTTTTTTTGTGAATCCTTAGAGTTTGGATATAGAACCTGTAATTAGCATTTTATTATGGGTTCGAACCAAGACATTAGAGTAGATATAGATAACGCTGAACTGTAGTTGCAAAAGGTTTCTACCATGAGCTGTTATGTTGGCTCAGTTTGATGTTACTTTCCTCGCTACTTGCTACATGTTTTTTTCGGTTAACATAGTTTGGCATTTTACTTACTGTTAAGAGTCTTGTACATATTAATAGCAAAATCCTTCTCTCACTATTCTGACACTTACTACCCAGTACCCAAACAATTTAATTGTCTAACCATACAAAGTTTGTTCCTTAGTTTGGTCTCCTATTTAAGCTCAAGGCATGCTTCCTTTGTCTACTACTTTTGATTTTATTCTCTTTCATTATGTTAGGATCGAGGAAGCATTGAGCAGTTGTAGTGCAAGTACGGGGGATATCATCAGTACAACGGAGAGGTTGCAACAAGAACTTTAGAAATTGTATCATGTTTCCTGCGGGATTACCAACTTTCGAATGAAAAGGTACTTTACAAAAATCAATCAATTGAATGATACTTTGGTTGCTAAAGTGTGGTGCCTTATTCATTTTCTTTGGGACTACAATCTTGAGTATCTTTGTTTGACCTTTATCTCTTGTTCTTTTGTTAATAGATACATGCGCTCCGGGAAGAAGAAATAGATGAGATATTCTTTAAAGCGTTGTTGCATGTCCAAGAAATTCATTCAAACTGCAAGGTTCTGCTGCGAACACACCACCAGGTAATGGCACTTTGTGCTTGAATTTTTTAGCCTTAATTTTGGAGATCATAAACAACTCTGTGATTTCTGTAGTAGATAAAGATTAACATTCACACTTTCTCTTATCAGTCCTTCAACCCAAATAGAAGATGGATTTTTTTGTCTGTAAAAAATAGGGCCCTTGTTCAGGAAGTTAAAAAAGAGGGTACTTTCCTAAAATAGAAGCAGTCAATAGGATATTTTAATTGAGAACTTTTTAGCTCGAAATTTTCCCATATCATTTTCCCATATCATGGATTTCTATTAGTCCGAGTATTGCCAAGTACAGTGTGTACTCAAATTATGTATAGAAAATTTGAGATAACCCTAAACTCCAAGAAACCAGTTCAAGCCTTTCTTGTATTTGATTTCATGCACCCACATAAAGATACTTACAGTGTGATCTTTTTGGTGTTGTCAAAACTTCTAGTAGCTAATTTCGTATAGAGGTAGCTGTGTTTAATATCCTATTTTTTGGATATTTCTTCAGCGTGCTGGTTTCGAGCTTATGGATATGATGCCCGTGTACCAAGAAGGAGCTTATGAAAGCTTATGTAGGTACGGGCTGTCCTTCTATAGTCATCTTTTTTTATTGTTCCTTTTACTTACTCTCGATCTTAGTGTTTACTCCATAATAGGAGATTGGATTTCCATTCCACCTGCTTTTATTGCTAATGACACTACAACACTTAAACATATTCTTTGGCAACTTTGTTAGTTGTTGATTTATGCTCTTATTTCACCTTATTGATGGTACCAAAGCAAGGATATTTAATCTAGTGTTCATGAAATTCAACTACACTTTATTTCATTCACTAGGCGCTAGTGAGAACAAGTTCTCAGGATAATTACTGTTGAACCATTGCAGATTACTTCATTCAAATTTTCTATTGCATTCTGTTCTTTGCAACATGATTACTTGACATTTGATGTTCAAGTGGTGCAATTCATTTTTCCTTCTTTTCAGGTGGGTTCAAGCAGCAACAACAACAACAACAAAGCTTTTGATCCCAAGCAAGTTAGGGTAGGTTAGAAATGAAACCTCCTCAAAGTCAAAGAGACGAGAGCTTTGCAAATAAAAAAATATAATAATAATAAAACTTACAAAGCTAAAATATCCTGCTATTCAAGCCGAGAGCCTAAAACACAGCATCTAAATCTTCTTATGGTTCCGATACGTGGATCGCTAGTTTCTATACGCTCCTATCTAAAGCTAATTTTTTAGCTACATTCTAATCCCTTAAATCTCTTTTAACTGCTTCTTTCCACGTTAGTCTTGGTCGACCTCTGTCTCTTCTTACGTTTTCAGTACGTCTTAAAATTCCACTACGTACCGGTGCCTCAAAAGGCTTCCGTTGGAGATGTCAAAACCATCTCAAGCAATGTTGGACAAGTTTCTTTTCAATTGGTGCTACTTTCACCCTATTACGTATATCCTCATTGCGGATTCGATCTCGTCTTGTGTGACAATCAGAATGTAAAAAATTGTTGGGTTCAAGCATAATGTAAAAAATTAGGTGATAGCGACAATCCTTAAGTGAACTTTTGAAGAAGGCTGTTCGCTGCCTGAAGGAAAGGCCTGTTCTATATAAGTACTGTGCAGAAGAGGTATGCCATACCTTTTACATAGTGACATTACCGTAAATTTACCTTTTACCTAGTAAAGTTGTTAATTCAAATGATATCTGACAGTGAGTGATCTGCATCCACAGGTTACCAATATGAGGCATCATGCCTTCTTCAGGCGGTTTATAAGTGCTCTTACTAGAGGTGGACCCGGAGGGTTCCCAAGACCAATAGAAGTGCATGCTCATGATCCTCTTCGTTATGTAGGTGATATGCTGGGGTGACTACATCAGGCGTTTTCCTTGCTCTATCCTTAGTCATAGTGTAGGAACCAATAAGTGACGAGTTAGTTTAGTGTTTCTTTCCTTTTTTTCATCCCAAATATCGTCCGTATACATGCATCATGCATCTGTATCTTTAAGATATTTCTTTAGCCCTTCTAAATTTTTGATCTTAATTTGTGAAGGCACTGGCATCTGAAAGACAGCTTATAGTTGCATTGCTTGATCCGGATGCGATAACTGACAGTGGCCCAACTACTCGTGCGTGGCCTTCGCCTTCGACCAGACGCCGCGCGTCTGCGTTGCATGTCCCTCGCCCTCAGCCTACCTGCTGCCGACGTTGTGCGGTCGTGTCGCTCCCGCTTGACTGCCACATGCTTTTTGCCATTATGAGAAAGGAGAGCGAGAGTGGGATTAGATGTCAAGGAGAGGTGAGAGCGATCAGATAAGAAAATAATGAGCAAGGCATTTCATCGAGCGACTGATGGACAGTAAAACAGCAAGTCGTCGGGCTGATTTGGGGTCGTGAGCCTAGAGCTTCGCAGAGCCTGCCAACTTCATGACGGCAAGGACGAAGGAGCTCGAGCTCGCCTGTGGAGTACGGGAAGCAAAAGCGACAGTACGGGTCGAGGAATGACGTGAGGGTGGCGAGCACTGTGTTACGATGCTTTTACGGTGATAGCAAACACGACATTGAGGGTAGAGGGCGTACATGAGAGCGGTGTTTTGGGGGGGGGGGGGGTAGTAGACGGAGAAATCGCGACGGGGAGGTCCTAGCACGCGGGGAAACCGTCATGGGAGAGTATGGAGAAGACGCGGGGGCGCGCGAGACGAGGGTTCAAAAGTCGGCGGAAGGATTGAGAAGAGGTGGAGCCACACGAGGATAGAGAGGGCAGGCGGGTGCTGGTCCTACTTGTCGGCGCAGATGGATTGTGAGAGGGGGAGGGGAAGAACACATCACTCATCACTACTAGTCTTTTTAAGTAGTAAAAGATTATTTCCCCTTTCCTCATTCATTCCATGCAATGTGCGGAGTGGTGAATCTACGTCCAAAATCTACCTCATCAACTGCTTATCAGCTATTCAGGAACCACTGATGGGGCCAGGAGGTTGCTACAAGCTACGTTAACAACCTGCGCTCTATGATTGAAACACATATTTGTGCCCTAGTAGATAAAGAAGTTGATAGCATTATTAGGAAATGCGAATTGTCGAATAAGATGCCATACATGAAGGACTATAGCTCTACTGACAAAGGATGATGCAAGACCTCTGGCAGATGTTGTGGAGACATCACCACAAAGGCTTCTGGAATGCTTGAAGGCATTCTATGGTCTTGTGACTGGAACAGAAGGCTCCTTGCCTGAATTTGAGCAGCTGCAGGTTCCACGGTTACGTTCAGATGCGTGCTACGGTCTGGCGAGAGCTCCAGCAGAAGCTTATGAACTGATTTACAAGGCAGTGATGGATCCAAAGAATAGTTATCCTGAGTTCCTGACCCGAGGTCGTTGATTAAGCATTCGCCTGGGCAGATAAGAACTATATTGGAAATCTGAGGTCCGCACAACAAATTTTTTGATACAATGTTAATGTGTGGAGAACCGTGTTGAGGAATCAATATGATGTATATTTCCTACTAAAAGCTGTGATTGCAATTTCTTGCATAAATATTGAGGTCCTTACTGCTTTACTGAACTCTGTATCATAGTGCTTCTCCTGTATTCAGTTTTCGCTTTTAAACCACAAGAATCGTTATTTTGATTAGTACACAACTGTTAATGTACGGCTTGACCGATTAATTGCGTTCTCTCCAAGCAACTGGCAACTTCTGACGTTCTGATTCTATACAAGGGCAAGCACTTGTGGTTGTGGTTAGTGTACTGTTGAAAATGATGAGTGATGACCAATAACTACATCCAACTTGCCAACTTAAGCAACTGGCAGATCAGTTGCTTATCTGCAAAATGGTAGAAAATGCCATTCTTTTTTTCTCTCTAACCTTCTGCAAAACATCCAAATTAATTGCGTTCTTCTCTGTTACTTTCAGTACTACATGGCACTAGCAGTTGATTTTGTTTGAGCCTTGCTTGTGGCCCCTTCTATCTGATCTCGTTTTTGCACTGATTTGGCTGATTCACCAGCAGTAGTGGTTGACTGCGCCGAGGAAAGTAACTGAAGTTTGGCAGGTGTGGAAACAACTGCTGCTAATCAAGATCCAAGGCTGTCTTAATTTGGGTGAAGAACAAATAATTTATCAGGGACAAGTTATCCAGGTTTGGTTGAAAAATATTATACTTTATCGGAATGAGTGTCCGTGTTGTATCCTTAATTTCCACAGTGCACATGTGTTATTTCTATTGTTTCGTTATGAAGTTTTCCCCTTTTTTTGCTGATGAAATTGTGACAGGCAAGTCAATTAAGCGTAACATATTGAGTACTATAGCTTATAAAAGGAAGTAGTAACTTCGTTGAAAGGATTTAGCCATCAGGTTAGTTTGACTCGTTGTTTGATCGTCAATAACATAGGAGTAGTTCAGTTAAGATACTTTTCCTATGAGCGAAAAATGGGTTAAATAGAACTTGCAAGTTTAGGTTGCCCCATCATCTTACGGGATTAGTTCAATCAATGTAGGCAACCTTACCTTGCTATATAGTGTCCTAAACTAGATCCATCTAATCTTTAAATGTTGGCTAGGCTAATTTCCTAACTCTCTTCTTAATAAGGGAACCACCTCTTATTATGGTGGCGGTTATGAGTGTAATGATTTCATCCACCAAAGTTAAAATCATGATGAACACATTTACGCACACACGAATACACTTTAGAAGTAATTTTGTGAAGTTATAGATTTACCTTCGATCTCTATCTGTCTAATGTGTGCTAAAAAAATGTATTTGTGTGTGTGATATGTGTGTGTACACAAGTGCGTCTTTCTTCTTGTAATCACGAAAACAAAACTCACCTCTTAATCTAAGGCCATGCGTGGACGTTTGAACTACCTGTTAATCTAAGGCCCTGCGTGGACGTTTGAGCTTCGATACATCAGTTTTTCCAAAAAGAAACTGTCCAGTTGCTGCGTGTGCGCTCTCCATTTAATCTGACCGTGGGTTGTTTAGATTTTGGGTTTCCCTCGGTTCCGTGCGTTGGCAGCGGCAAGTGGGGCAACGTGTGGAGAGGGTGGATTAACGGGTGGGTTGGATCGGGGAGGCGAGCTGGCGAGGTCCACGGCGACGGGAGCAGAATGTGAGCCGCGACCGTGACAGGCGAGCGATTTACGGGCCGTGTGGAACGGGTGTCGCTGAGCCGGCAGACGACGATGGCTACGCATTTTGGGTTCAAGCATAATGTAAAAATTAGGCGATAGCGACAATCCTTAAGTGAACTTTGAAGAAGGCTGTTCGCTGCCTGAAGGAAAGGCCTGTTCTATATAAGTACTGTGCAGAAGAGGTATGCCATACCTTTACATAGTGACATTACCGTAAATTTACCTTTTACCTAGTAAAGTTGTTAATTCAAATGATATCTGACAGTGAGTGATCTGCATCCACAGGTTACCAATATGAGGCATCATGCCTTCTTCAGGCGGTTTATAAGTGCTTTTACTAGAGGTGGACCCGGAGGGTTCCCAAGACCAATAGAAGTGCATGCTCATGATCCTCTTCGTTATGTAGGTGATATGCTGGGGTGGCTACATCAGGCGTTTTCCTTGCTCTATCCTTAGTCATAGTGTAGGAACCAATAAGTGACGAGTTAGTTTAGTGTTTCTTTCCTTTTTTTCATCCCAAATATCGTCCGTATACATGCATCATGCATCTGTATCTTTAAGATATTTCTTTAGCCCTTCTAAATTTTTGATCTTAATTTGTGAAGGCACTGGCATCTGAAAGACAGCTTATAGTTGCATTGCTTGATCCGGATGCGATAACTGACAGTGGCCCAACTACTGCGTGCGTGGCCTTCGCCGACGTGACGCCGCTGGCTGCGTTGCATGTCCTCGCCTCACCTACTGCTGCGGACGTTGTGCGGTCGTGTCGCTCCCGCTTGATCGCCACATGCTTTTGCCATTATGAGAAAGGAGAGCGAGAGTGGGATTAGATGTCAAGGAGAGGTGAGAGCGATCAGATAAGAAAATAATGAGCAAGGCATTTCATCGAGCGACTGATGGACAGTAAAACAGCAAGTCGTCGGGCTGATTTGGGGTTGTGAGCCTAGAGCTTCGCAGAGCCTGCCAACTTCATGACGGCAAGGACGAAGGAGCTCGAGCTCGCCTGTGGAGTACGGGAAGCAAAAGCGACAATACGGGTCGAGGAATGGCGTGAGGGTGGCGAGCACTGTGTTACAATGCTTTTACGGCGATAGCAAACACGACATTGAGGGTAGAGGGCGTACATGAGAGCGGTGTTTTGGGGGGGGGGGGGTAGCAGACGGAGAAATCGCGACGGGGAGGTCCTGCCACGCGGGGAAACCGTCATGGGAGAGTATGGAGAAGACGCGGGGCGCGCGAGACGAGGGTTCAAAAGTCGGCGGAAGGATTGAGAAGAGGTGGAGCCACACAAGTATAGAGAGGGCAG
This sequence comes from Ampelocalamus luodianensis, assembly GCA_036346255.1. Classification (NCBI taxonomy): domain Eukaryota; kingdom Viridiplantae; phylum Streptophyta; class Magnoliopsida; order Poales; family Poaceae; genus Ampelocalamus; species Ampelocalamus luodianensis. The sequence continues at coordinate 25,203,599 of CM070621.1, forward strand.
GCGGGTACTGGTCCTACTTGTCGGCGCAGATGTATTGTGAGAGGGGGAGGGGAAGAACACATCACTCATCACTACTAGTCTTTTTAAGTAGTAAAAGATTATTTCCCCTTTCCTCATTCATTCCATGCAATGTGCGGAGTGGTGAATCTACGTCCAAAATCTACCTCATCAACTGCTTATCAGCTATTCAGGAACCACTGATGGGGCCAGGAGGTTGCTACAAGCTATGTTAACAACCTGCGCTCTATGATTGAAACACATATTTGTGCCCTAGTAGATAAAGAAGTTGATAGCATTATTAGGAAATGCGAATTGTCGAATAAGATGCCATACATGAAGGACTATAGCTCTACTGACAGAAAGGATGATGCAAGACCTCTGGCAGATGTTGTGGAGACATCACCACAAAGGCTTCTGGAATGCTTGAAGGCATTCTATGGTCTTGTGACTGGAACAGAAGGTTCCTTGCCTGAATTTGAGCAGCTGCAGGTTCCACGGTTACGTTCAGATGCGTGCTACGGTCTGGCGAGAGCTCCAGCAGAAGCTTATGAACTGATTTACAAGGCAGTGATGGATCCAAAGAATAGTTATCCTGAGTTCCTGACCCGAGGTCGTTGATTAAGCATTCGCCTGGGCAGATAAGAACTATATTGGAAATCTGAGGTCCGCACAACAAATTTTTTGATACAATGTTAATGTGTGGAGAACCGTGTTGAGGAATCAATATGATGTATATTTCCTACTAAAAGCTGTGATTGCAATTTCTTGCATAAATATTGAGGTCCTTACTGCTTTACTGAACTCTGTATCATAGTGCTTCTCCTGTATTCAGTTTTCGCTTTTAAACCACAAGAATCGTTATTTTGATAGTACACAACTGTTAATGTACGGCTTGACCGATTAATTGCGTTCTCTCCAAGCAACTGGCAACTTCTGACGTTCTGATTCTATACAAGGGCAAGCACTTGTGATTGTGGTTAGTGTACTGTTGAAAATGATGAGTGATGACCAATAACTACATCCAACTTGCCAACTTAAGCAACTGGCAGATCAGTTGCTTATCTGCAAAATGGTAGAAAATGTCATTCTTTTTTTCTCTCTAACCTTCTGCAAAACATCCAAATTAATTGCGTTCTTCTCTGTTACTTTCAGTACTACATGGCACTAGCAGTTGATTTTGTTTGAGCCTTGCTTGTGGCCCCTTCTATCTGATCTCGTTTTTGCACTGATTTGGCTGATTCACCAGCAGTAGTGGTTGACTGCGCCGAGGAAAGTAACTGAAGTTTGGCAGGTGTGGAAACAACTGCTGCTAATCAAGATCCAAGGCTGTCTTAATTTGGGTGAAGAACAAATAATTTATCAGGGACAAGTTATCCAGGTTTGGTTGAAAAATATTATACTTGAGTGTCCGTGTTGTATCCTTAATTTCCACAGTGCACATGTGTTATTTCTATTGTTTCGTTATGAAGTTTTCCCCCTTTTTTGCCTTTTTTGCTGATGAAATTGTGACAGGCAAGTCAATTAAGCGTAACATATTGAGTACTATAGCTTATAAAAGGAAGTAGTAACTTCGTTGAAAGGATTTAGCCATCAGGTTAGTTTGACTCGTTGTTTGATCGTCAATAACATAGGAGTAGTTCAGTTAAGATACTTTTCCTATGAGCGAAAAATGGGTTAAATAGAACTTGCAAGTTTAGGTTGCCCCATCATCTTACGGGATTAGTTCAATCAATGTAGGCAACCTTACCTTGCTATATAGTGTCCTAAACTAGATCCATCTAATCTTTAAATGTTGGCTAGGCTAATTTCCTAACTCTTTTCTTAATAAGGGAACCACCTCTTATTATGGTGGCGAAGTTATGAGTGTACGATTTCATCCACCAAAGTTAAAATCATGATGAACACATTTACGCACACACGAATACACTTTAGAAGTAATTTTGTGAAGTTATAGATTTACCTTCAGTCTCTATCTGTCTAACGTGTGCTAAAAAAACGTATTTATGTGTGTGATATGTGTGTGTACACAAGTGCGTCTTTCTTCTTGTAATCACGAAAACAAAACTCACCTCTTAATCTAAGGCCCTGCGTGGACGTTTGAACTACCTCTTAATCTAAGGCCCTGCGTGGACGTTTGAACTTCGATACATCAGTTTTTCCAAAAAGAAACTGTCCAGTTGCTGCGTGTGCGCTCTCCATTTAATCTGACCGTGGGTTGTTTAGATTTTGGGTTTCCCTCGGTTCCGTGCGTTGGCAGCGGCAAGTGGGGCAACGTGTGGAGAGGGTGGATTAACGGGTGGGTTGGATCGGGGAGGCGAGCTGGCGAGGTCCACGGCGACGGGAGCAGAATGTGAGCCGCGACCGTGACAGGCGAGCGATTTACGGGCCGTGTGGGAACGGGTGTCGCTGAGCCGGCAGACGACGATGGCTACGCATTCCTATGACGTGACATGACCCAAGGAAAAGCCGAGGAGACGAAGGCTGTTTGGCGCCACTCTAGTTCTTCTAAAAAGCAAATTTCGGTTGGGACCAAGGCTTCAGGACTGAACGGTTGGGACGAAGATGATTGATGTTTGGTTGTTTAATTTTTAGGTAGGTTGATTGGAGTTTCTGAATTAGAAAATATCTGAAATACCCATACGGTAAATGATGAGTTGTTTGATGGTGTTTGACGACAACTAACAACAATTCGCATAGAGTAAATCTTAACAACCATTAAAGATAATTAACAACAAGTAACAATAACTAATGACAACTAACGGCAAGGTACAACAATTTACAACAGTTAATGATAATTTATAACAATAATAAAAATTAACGACAATTAACGATAACCAGTGCAATGATTACATAAATAATTAATCTTTATAAAAAAAGGAAAATAATCAATATCAGAAAGAGGAAATGGCGTCGGTGGCATCAGGAGGAGGACGATGACGATGGCAGCTTCGGGAAGAGGACAGAGCCAGAGAGGGAGGGGGTCAGGGCCAGAGAGGGAGGCAGAGGAGACGAGACGGGCGGAGGCACTGAGGGAGGAGGAGAGAGCCGGAGGAGGAGAGGGAGGAGGTTGAGGCCAGAAGCAGAGGCGGGCGACGACACGGGCGGGTGTCGGTGCGGGCGGCGAAGGCGCAGAGGGAGGGGGGAGAAGGGGCGGCGACGGGAGGAGGAGGAAGGAGGCGCGGGCAGGGTACATGGCGGCGCTGGCGCGGGAGGAGGGTCGCCGGGGGAGGGAGGAGGGCGGCGGTGGCAGGAGAGAGGACGTGGGAGGAGGAGGGACCGAGGGACGCTAGGGTTAGGGTTTCAGCCGGGGAAGGAGGAGGGGATTCGGGGGTTTTGTGGAGTGGTAGTGGCTATGGTAGGTAATTACCCCCAACTCTAGGGGTAATTACGGAAGACAAACCCACTGAAACCATGGGAAGCTGCTCCGAGATGGCTTTCAACTTTTGTGCGTTGTAAACGATTTTCGGCTTTGGGAAAAGCCGCTGGAGAAAGCCGGCCGTTTGGGATGGCTACCAGCTTTTCCGAGCAAGCAGGGCCAAAGTGAGATTTTTTTTTGAAATAATATTAATTAAAAAGTACAAAAATAAATAGTCAATTTTTTTTACAAAACTAGGTTACTGTCGTCATTTAGAATTGTAACAGTAGCCTGTCGCCAATCCAAATGGCGACAACAACCTAGGCACTCGTGACAGGGGGCTCAATAGTACAAAGAGGTCCCTGTCACTTATCCAAATGGCGACAGTCTCTGTCGCCAATTCAACTGGCAACATGGACCTCCGCACTGCTATTTTACTGACTATTTTCGCGTATATATTTTATCGACAAATCACACTGATATTATATAACTTTCAGTACAACATCATAACATCTTTTATCGACAAATCACAATGACATTATATAACATTCAGCGCAACTTTGTCACATATTTTGTCGACAAATCACAATAATATTACATAACATTCAGTGCAAGGTCGTCACATATTTTGTTGACAAATCACAATAATATTACAAACTATTCACCTCAACGTCATCACCTAGTTTTTCGATAATCAAAGTGATATTACAAAGTATTGGGCACCACATATTTCAACAGGATGAACCCTTCCCATGGCCGTGACCTCAATGTCCGCCATGTGGACCGCCTCGAGTGGGGCAGTCGGATGAGGTCCCCGCGGCGACGTGCGGATTGCCGATGTCTCATTCATCTTGTGGATTTCTCGTAAGGCATTTCTTGAAAGTGTGCTCAGACTCCCTGCAAATGGAGCATTTCTTTGTACGATGCCTTCATCTTATAACAATGTCATGTAGTCATAATCTTCGAGATTCATCTTTTGCACTATGGCTTCTAGCTCCTCACTCTCGTCAGTAAGCCCATTAGCCTGCCTGACTGAATGAGCTCCTTTCGTAGGGTTTTCATCGACAACATCAGCAACTCCGGGACCTTCGGCCATTGCGTGCGCCACGTGGCTGGAGTCCCCGACTTATTCTTCGACATCACCACCCGCTTCTTGTTCAGTCGTCGATGCAGGAGTGGGCTTGGCATATGTCTAAGCCAGAAGGACCAAATCCCATCGTTCCTCTCTCGCCCTGCGTACATATGACTACCATGACCTTATTCCCTTGAGCTGTACTAACTCCTAATTTGTGCCCTGTGGTGCTTGGATGGTAAAGCAACTCAATCTCATATCATACACAGCATGATCCAAATCGAATGAGTGGAACAACCACTGCATCACAGCGCCCCATATACGCTACTCTAGTTTTGTTAGGGCCACAGTCACCGATTGGAAATAATGCAAATCAATCCCCTCGGGACCCTCAAGAATAGTCATCTGACTGTAGTAAATTTTGAAGTTGGTAGCGTCCGACATATTTGACGCACTACACTGTAAAAAAGATTTTCACGATTAACCACATATCTAAAATTAGGTTACCCACTGAAAACGATTATATACAACATACTACACTACGTAATCATACGTCTAAAACTATATAATCCATCCAGTAAAAAAAATTACCTGAAAGACAAACGATCGGACGGACAACGCTTCGTTAGCTTATCTCCTCCCCTATCTCTACTCCTTTACCTTCCCTCCGCTGTTTCTTTTCTTCTGAATAAAAATGAGTTATGCCAGAATTCTAGAGTCTTTTATAGGGTAGATTGTGTCGCTATTTGGCATGACGACAAGGATTTGCGGGATCCCTATCGCCATTTGAAGTGGAGATTTTTCAAATTTTAATATTAAAAAAATTTAGATCTTTAACTGACGACAGAGATCTCTCTATCTTGTTGAGCCCCGTTGCCAAAGAGTGACAGTAGCATAATTTTGTTAAAAAAATTCACTATTTATTTTTGTATTTTTTTAATTAATATTATTTGAATTTTTTTTCGCCGAAGTGATTCCATGGTAGATGTAGCCGCGGAGTGTAGTTCTGGCACATGCGCGCGGCGGGGCCCAGTGATGAGCTGCGTGTGCAGGACATGATGGGGTAGGAGTAGTAGCAGGAGTAGGTTAGTCGTGGTCGTTGGTCTGAATGGTTCCGGTTTTAATGCGGAATTCCACACCAAGGAACCCAAAACAAAGACAGCAGCAGCCAGCCAGCCGCGGCGGCAAGCGCACCACCCGTCCAACTCCAACCGCGCGAGCCTCGAAACGAACCAAACCCATCGCCGGCAACAGCACGCTTGCTTGACTAAGATGAGACACCTTGCTCGGAAGTAGCTATCTAGCTAGGTTCCGTGGGAGATGCGGGGCGCGGCGCTGCTACTGCCGCTGCTGGTGGTGCTGCTGCTGCTGCATGCGGCGCGCGGAGCGGCTGCGGCGGGCAGCTCAGGCAGCCGGAGCTGCACGCGGAGCTGCGGGCGCATGAAAGTACCCTATCCGTTCGGCTTCTCCCCTGGCTGCAAGATACAGCTCGGCTGCGACGTCACCGACGGCATCGTCATCGCCCGCGAGCTTGGCCTGGGCCTGCTCGTGCGCAACGTCACGCCGCGCGCCCTCATCCTCGACCTGCGCCCCAACTGCTCCCGCCCGTTCAATACCTCCGTCGCGGCGCTATTCTCGAAAAACTACGCGCCTTCCGCCCAAAACGCCCTCGTCGTGAGCTCGTGCAGCCGTGCCAACCACATCACCAACTGCAGCATCCCTCCCGACAGCTACCTTGGCAGCACGTCCCACTGCGATGCCGCCAAAGATTCCATCCGCTGCATCCCGCCTCCCAACGACGCTAGCGGCAGCGGTTTCTTGAATAAAAGCGAGGTGCTCAGCTCGGAGTGCACCGGGCTGGTGTCGTCGGCGAGCTATTGGGATGCTCCGGGGCCGGCGCTGCTGCTGGGCGCGCTGGAGCTGTATTGGTGGCTGGAGGGGCCGTGCCGCTGCTCGAGCCGCGCCAACTGCACCCCGCTCACCGCGCCGACCACGCGGCAGAAGGCGTTCCGGTGCGAATGCCCGGAGGGGTTCGAAGGCGACGGCTTCGTCGACGGCGCCGGTTGCCGGAGAGGTCAGTGCTCAGCAGTACAATGGCTGGATGGCATTTACTGATTTGTCTCTTTGCTTCCCTGTTTCGTCAGTTGATTTGGTCAGTCAAATTCTGCGAGCTAGCCATTATTCCCTGCCTCTTGTTGACTACGACGCATCTAATCCGCGGCGTCAGCTGCTGCTTAAAAAGGATTGGACTGGACCATTGGCTAATCAACCTTAGAGACGAACAATTAAATCATCGCCCGATTGAATCACCAACATGCTCTATTAAACCGCGAAAGGCTCTGCCTACCAACTTCTCTAACAAAAATCTCGCCGATAAGGTGGCTCCGCCTCCGTTCTTGGTACTGGTACGTGTGAGCCTGTTGTTAATAAGCACACATTACTGGGTTTTCTGTGGAGGTTCATACGTACGTGTAATTTGCAACGCAGTAAAAAAAAAACGGCCGTTGAAGTTGATTGATCTTTTTTTTTTGGCGAGCAAGAAGTTGACTAATCTTTGTTGGTTGGCACAGTATATTAGGAAAAACGTTTAGCTATCTTGAATTGAATGGTTGGTTGATGGTTAAACCCAACTTAGCAAGTAGCAACAGACAACAGTCGAGTTAACTTTTGATCTCTCTTTCTGGGTGGACTTGCGTGAGGTATAATGGCATTTGATATTTTAGATTTGTTGGTGATAGTGAATGAGTAGCCGATGCATGAGCTTTGGTGGTTGGCCACTTGGCCTTGAGGCTTCGATGCTTGCGTACATCCGTGCTAAGGAATACTAGTTTGTATGTTTGCCATGTGATGTTGTGATTAAGTCCTATAATCGTTTAAATCAAATAAAATATCAAATTGGTGAATACAAAATACATATCAAGTGGGGAGGGCGTATCTTGTGCTACCCATAGTTTGTAGGTGCTATTGTGCTTACCCAAAGTTTGTAGGTGGCATTGTGCTACCTTCTTCCAATGGCTGCTGTTCTAAAAGAAGAAATATCCAAGTTGCCTCTTAAACTATGTTTAAATTGCTCAATGTGTGAAGTCAACTTTGATGCTTAGCAGCTCCTCCTCTGTTTTATTTCTTTCCTTCGATCTTACACTTTTGTTTCATTGGTGTCAGTTCCAAAGTGCAATCCTTCAAAATACTTATCAGGAGCATGTAGCAAGACGGTCCAAATCGCCCTTCTCATGGCAGGTAAAAATATTGCTCATAAATCTTACCTGATGATCCAAAAGTAATTATATCTAGTTTTGTCCGAAAGTGGTTGGAATTGTTTTTTAAAAGAAAACAAAAGTTAAAACAAGACGATGCAATATGATTCGTACTGCTATCCCAACCAAACATTTCTGATGACCTATGTAGACCTGGCTACTTGAGAGAGAAAAAAAAACCCTTGTTTGGAGCATGGAAAATTTCATAGATTCCTACGGAAATTGAATTATTTCATCTGAAATTCCTGCAAAATTTCGTTCCAGGTCCCTATTGATAAAAAAAAAAACCGTGTTCCGAACGTGCTTCAAAGTCAGACCGAGTTAAGGCCCATCTTGCCAAAAAAACCCCCCAAATTATGTGGGCTGTATCCCTGGCCCGTAAATACTTTTTTTTTTTTTTTTTGCAACAGCCTAAACACTTTTTCGGGTTGGTCGGGATGGCTGAATAGGATTTCTCAGGTTGGGTTAGATTAGATTTATGATAACCTCGTCCGTGGGGCCGTCGTCGTCGTTGTCTTCACAAGCTCCGGGGAGGCCTCGGTGCTCCACACCAGGGAGCTCTCCCCCCTTTGCCGACGACCACAGTAGGGTCGGTCTGCGCGTCGGTCGCGTGGCGCCGGTTCCGCCGTCCCGCCAGCTCGCGGCGTGTTGGTGGCCGGCGGCGTCGGGCCTCTCTGCCGCGGGCTCGCCGGGGCGCGGTGGCGTGTGGAGCGGCTATGGTGCTTGCCGCGTTGCTCTCGCCCGCGTGGCGTCGGCGTGGCTTGTGCTTGATGTGTTGGCTCGCGTCGCCCCGCGCGGCGGCGGCGGCGCGCACGACGCAGTGCGCCGCGGCGGGCGGACGCGGCGCCGAGCCCGGAGGATGGCCGGGGACCGATCGCGTGGTGTTTCGCGTGCGGTGTTGGGCTTGGGTCGCGGCCTGCACTCTTTTTGCGTGTTTCGGGTTGGGAGTCGCGAGCAAAGCTCGTCGTTGACGCCGACGCCATTCCTCCCCGAGGTGACATTTTACGTCTCCCCCACCCTAGTAGCTTCTCCGGGTGAAAACCCTGTCCGGAAGTCCGGACGGGCGACGACGGCATTGATGTCGTCACCTTCCTGAAGACGTCGCTTCGAGAAGCCCTTGCTCTCTTTAGTTTCAACCGCCGGCTTCTTCTGTAGGGTTACCCCAACATCCTCGATTTACGGCGGCTCCTCGTTCTGGTTTGGTGCTTCTCGACAGTGATTCGGTCCAATGCGTGCTCCTCCGAAGCTAACTTGTGTGGCAGAGAGTTGCGGTGTGGGAGCAGGGCTCCGCCGTCTAGAGTGACAGCGAGGTGCGGCGTGGGAGCAGGGCTCCGCCGGCTCGAGTGTCAGAGAGGTGCGGCGTGGGAGCTGAGCTCCGCCGACCGAGTTGTGAGGGGCCAGTTGTTTGGTTGGTTAGCGCAAGTTGAGTTGGGTTGGTCTGGCCTGTTGTCTGGTTGTGCCTTCCGGTGTGAGTGTCGTTCTGTTCGAGTTGTGGTCGTTTTGTCGTCTCGGGATTTGGTTGCCGGTTTTCCTCTCTGAAACCGTGCACCTGTTAAGGTTTTCGGGCCCGGTTTCCCTTATAAACTGGGTCAATTCTCTTCTGCTTTATATATATATATTTGGTAGGGATCCTACCGCTTCATTCAAAAAAAAGAGATTTATGACAAGAAAAAAGGCCCATTTCTTTTAGTCTAGCAGGCTAGGTTGGGCTGTGCGTCAGTTTATGAGCTTTTAGCCCAGTTCACATTTCAACTGGCCCACTGCTCAAATCATAGCTAGGCTGGTCTGATGTTACATTTTGCAATGGTGCATCGCATGATGAAAAATGGATTTTGGCACGTACGCAGGAATCATTTTTGGAGCCATGGTGATGGGCGTCACCTGCTTGGTGTACCACCTGCTCAAGCGCCGGTCCGCGTCCATCCGCACGCAGCGAAGCACGAAGCGGCTCCTGTCCGAGGCCTCCTGCACGGTGCCCTTGTACTCGTACCGCGAGATCGAGCGCGCCACTAACGGCTTCTCCGAGGACCAGCGGCTCGGCACGGGCGCCTACGGCACGGTGTACGCGGGGCGGCTCAGCAACAACCGCCTCGTGGCCGTGAAGCTGATCAAGCAGCGCGACAACGCCGGGCTGGACCGCGTCATGAACGAGGTGAAGCTGGTGTCGTCGGTGAGCCACCGCAACCTCGTCCGCCTCCTCGGCTGCTGCATCGAGCAGGGCCAGCAGATCCTCGTCTACGAGTTCATGCCCAACGGCACGCTGGCGCAGCACCTGCAGCGGGAGCGCGGCCCCGCTGTGCCGTGGACGGTCCGCCTCCGCATCGCTGCCGAGACGGCCAAGGCCATCGCGTACCTTCACTCGGAGGTGCACCCGCCCATTTACCACCGCGACATCAAGTCCAGCAACATCCTGATCGACTACGAGTACAACTCCAAGGTCGCCGACTTCGGGCTGTCGCGGATGGGCATGACGTCCGTCGACTCGTCGCACATCTCCACCGCGCCGCAGGGCACGCCGGGGTACGTCGACCCGCAGTACCACCAGAACTTCCACCTCTCCGACAAGAGCGACGTGTACAGCTTCGGCGTCGTTCTCGTCGAGATCATCACGGCCATGAAAGCCGTCGACTTCACCCGGGTGCCCAGCGAGGTCAACCTGGCGCAGCTGGCCGTCGACAGGATCGGCAGGGGTTGCGTCGACGACATCGTCGACACCTACCTGGACCCGCACAGGGACGCGTGGACGCTCACGTCCATCCACAAGGTGGCAGAGCTGGCGTTCCGGTGCCTGGCGTTCCACAGCGAGATGAGGCCGTCCATGGCCGAGGTCGCCAACGAGCTGGATCAGATACAGGTCAGCGGATGGGCGCCGTCGGCGGACGACGCCGCGTTCATGTCGACGACGTCGTCGCTCTGCTCGTCGGCGCCGTCGCGTTGCACGGACAAGTCGTGGGACACCGGCAAAAGCAGGAGGGAGGCAGTGGCGGCCGCGGTGAACGCGGCCGTTGCGCAAGACACAGCGAAGGGTGCAGTGGATTCCCCCGTGTCCGTGCAGGAGAGGTGGCTCAGTGAGAAGAGCTCCCCTTCCTCCAATAGCTTGCTGAGGAATTGCTCCCTGCACTGAACTGAAACACGCCATTACATTGCTTCTCCAGTATGTCATCTCGCTAGTTTAGATATTAGAACGATTTCTTGGTCTCTTCTTGCACATTGCTATTTTCTTCTTCTTCTTTCGCTGATTTGAGACAATCTGTAAATGATAAGTTTATTCTCACACAGTTCTCGTGTCGCTTGAGTAAATCCAGTTCCCGTGCTAATTAGTTCATCGGCAAGGAGATACAACGCTCGCTCAATACACTGCGTTAGCTTCATTTATCGATCCGAGAAAACAAGTCTTACACATTATGCCCAGTTGCCCACGTGCTAGCTCAGATTTATGTCAGTAATGTAATTGTGTGTACGCATGCGCCTTGTGCTATAGTTTCATCCGGAGATGACACGGCGTTGCATCTAGAGATTCAGAGACTAATTCTCCCAAGAACAGAGAACAGTAGAGGTGAGAAAATGCCCTTTGGCTTCCTGGTAAAAAAGCACCTGCATGCCATGCATTTGGTCATCTGCATGCGTTGAAACAGAGAGAAGCTAACGGCAGGCAACACTGCTTTCCCGGTCCAGTTCCAAAGTTGAGACGGGATCCGCTCCTTTCTCGAGGAAAGCACGTGCCGGTCACACGTACATATCGGTATTTCCATTCAGATGGTATACATACGTGTATTGCTTCGAATTCGCCACTAGATGGTATACATACGTGTATTGCTTCGAATTCGCCACTACACCACATGCACTGCACAGAAATGTATCTGTAGTTCTGTACAGATTCTCCTTCCTGCCTGCCCATGTTATCTCATGGAACATAAGTTTAATAGTAGTATGATATCGAAGAATAAATGATATCAGTGTAGCATATGGTCCTGACAAGACCATGCCCATCACGTATGTGCTCTATGACCAGTGATTCATACCAGCTAGTTAGCATGGCCTGCTTGCGTTCTTTCTCAGTCCGTGCTTTAGCTTATTTTGGAGGTGCGTGCGTTCCTAAATCAGGACAGAGACGGCCTCGCGGGCCACTTCCACCGGCCCGTTTTCTCGACACGGCCGGCCGGGCCTTATCCTCTTCGCGCGACACGCGATGATCGCTACCGCCGGCTCGGATCGATCGGTAGATGCAGCCAAGTGTTTGATGAATTTTTTACACAAAATTCATGAAATAAATGAAGAATAATAGGCAAAATAAAGTAGCAGTGGCCCACATGTAAGTTAATATATACTGACACGTGACATGAGAGCAGCTTGCGGCGCACAAAAGTTCCTAAAGCAAGACTACGACGGCACACGTCTCGTCAAATATTTTGCTACGCATAATATATCCGATATTAGACTTCTTGAGTTGGATTCGTTGAAAGGAGCCCGGAGGTTCAAACGGATCGGAAATCTGACTCATGGTTTAAAAGATGCGGTCTTTAGATATCGGATGCGACTAGTGCTCAGACGTATATTCTGAGCGTTAACATCGTACGCTACACGTGTCCGATCTCAACGTTGTCCGATCTCAACGTGTTTTTTCCTTCCTCCCGAAACAAGTGAAAAGGAATCCAATGCAACATCACGCATCCCCGATACAAACAAAATCCTCCCAAAATTCCTTCTCCTCCGCCTGACCTTGTTCGTCGGGCAAGTTCTTCAAACTTGCCCATGGGATTCGAAATTTCTCCTCCGAATTCGTCCCAATGGGCCAAACAAACAAATATCGATATCACAACATTGTCACGTTTGAAAATAACAGTGGAAACATTTGAGAATAATTATTGCAACCTTTTTGGAAGTCACAACATTGCAACATTTGGAAACAACAGTGGAAACATCCGAAATTTTTGGAACAATGACGCAACAACCAAATGGTGAAGAGCTGCAACAAAATATTTATTCTTGTGCAATAAATCAAAAACACCATTGCAACAAAAACACATTTTGCCTCAACATTTGACGCGACAACATTGCAACAATAAAAAATACTCTATGCAACATTTCGGGTCAACTGTTGCAACAAAATTGAGCAACGCCTGCAACAAGATGTACCCGGTTGAAGCTAGAGGTTGTTACGGAGGTTCTGGCGGATGAGGAAATTTCCGGGAGGGCACAGCCGGAGGCGGTGTCACGCTTGTTGATGATTTGGAGGTAGAGGAGGAGGAGGAGGAGGAGGAGCTTATGGATGACGGATGAGAATCATCTCCGGTGAGGTACGCGACTGCGCTCGCACGAGCGCCGCCGGCCGACACGAGCAGCCGTCGAGGTGCCGGGAGATGGCGAGCTCGAATGGGAAGGCCTCGGCACAGTTGGGGCACACCACCGCAGCGGCATTAGGGTGGCTGGACGAGGAGGTGGGGATAACGGACGAGAAGGGGGTTTGGGGGATTTAGGGGAGAGCAGGTGCTCAATTTGGGGGAGGATGAGTGGATTTGGGGGAGAATTTAGAGATAGCCAAAGAAGATAAAGAGATTATGGGGAAGAATGTGTGGACATTTAGTGAACAAGAGAATGCTTATGCAATGGTGGTTGTGGAAACTGGGTACGCATAGAGGTGTTCGTTGCATGAGATGGTATCGGACGTCTGAGTCCTATCATTATCCTTAGATATTAAGGATCAAGAAGTATAAATCGGATGTTTAACTTGGTCCCCACGTCAGCAAACTACCAGATAGCCTCCTTGGCTGATTCGGTGGTGGGCACAAAATTGATACATGCACGTACAAATTAGTTCCCCACAGATTGGTTTGGCATTGGGCCTACATGGCATTGAAGGGAATCTTTCCTCTAGGTATACATGTGAGTACCCACAACATTTATCGACGGGGAGAACAAGCATCCGGCCGTTTGATCAGAAGTTTTCCATCGGACTCCCCCACTCCCCTATGCAGCAAGGGAAAACAACGTATGCAACGTTTTGCGTTCACATATACAATAACAGTTAACTAGCATTAAAAACTTGTAGAAAAGACTTGATTTTCGAAACTCATTTTCTTAATAATGTCAATATATGCTGAGTTGCATTAGACAACTTATTCAATATTCAACTTAAAATAGTAGTGCAATGTTTTTTCCAAAACTATACATCTACTCTAAAAATTTACATTACAACAGTGAAACATCCTAAATATGTGGATGCAACAAACCGGTGGCACTTTCGCAACAAAATCAAAAGAAGTAAATAATTTTTTTTAAAAAATTGCTATTGCAACATTTAAAAGTATTGATTACAACATTTTGGAATACTAAGGCCATGTTTGGTACACCTTCTACTCCCAGCTTCTCAATTGATTCTCGTGGAGCTGTATCAAACACCTTGATTCTCAAAACCACTCGATTCTGATTCTCGCGAGGAACTGTCTAAAAAATGAACTAGCGACGAGAAGCAGTCTTTCCGTGGATTCTCGTGAGAATTCAACTTGATAGAGGCAAAATACGCCTTGGAGTTAAGTCTATTTACCCGCAAATGCCATCTACTTACCCCTCCCACCCCCCATTGCGAGAAGCCCCCCGAGTGCATACCCCTTTGCGTCTCATCTCCTCCTCTCTCGCGACCGAGGCGATTTCGGTGTCAGGGCTTGAGCACGCCGCCTCCGGCCCCTGTGTGCACACCGCCGGTCCTCCACTGCGCCGCTGCCAGACCCGGAGTGCACTGCCTAGAGAAGACGACAACCGACCGACCCAGGAAACCCTAGAGGCCGCCGCCGTTCCCCACCTTCTTCTTCGCCGCCGTTCCCGAGCACCACCGGCCGGTTCCTATGAAGGTAGAGCTCTAGATCCGACTGTCCCCCTTGCCCTCCCTACTCCTCCCTTCGTCTCCTTCTTATTCGTCGCCCGCCATCAATTATCTATGTCAATATGTGAATGTAGTTTCATCAAATTGTGATTGATGATTTTTGTCTAGCATCTGTGAATGATTTGTCATAAAACGAGTAGTAGGCACAAATGTATTTTTTCATGAATCTGTGAATGGAATTATTTCTCAGTGATTCATGATTTTTGTCATGCATCTGTGAATGGTTTGTCATGAAAAGAGTAGTAGGCTCAAATGATTTGTTTCATGCATCTGTGAATGGTTTTTTTCATGCATATGTGAATGATCTGTGAAGCTAATGTACAGAAGTTAAGTATATGAATGTCTTTGGGAACTGAACTATCTGTGAACTTCGTTATGTAATTTTAGCCAAAGTCTAGAGTAGAAACTTCGTTGTGTGCAGTATACAGTTGAATAATGTCATCATGATTGATATGACGTGAATAAACTTTTGCCCTGGGTGTGTGAAACAAGCCCTAATTGTAAGGTAGTGCACTAGTGCTTGCTTGCAAGTTTGTGCTTGGATAGGTTTCAAGAAGAGCCTTTTTTCCCTCTGATCAATTTGATGGTGCTAATGACACTTTTTTTCTATAAATTGTTTTGTTGCAACAAAGTTGTATGAACAATTAGAACCTAGTTTCATTAGATTGTATTTGTGTGTTAGTCATGTGACCATGACAATAGATATTGCAAGCTTACAAGATATATGGCAGGAGACCTTGATGTACATAACATTTAGCTGAAATTATACTTCTGAACATTCTAATAAAAGTTAAAACGGTATGTAGAAACATGTAGTCTATTATTAATGGTTCATTTTTTCTATATTCACATCGTTTTTCCTTCACATGGTTTGTTTTGGCCTTTGATCTGAATTCTTAATCGTTTTTCCTTCACAGCTTTCTCTGAAGACAGAGACAAAGGAATAACATGCATTTTCAACAGTAAAATTGAATTGGCATGCTGATGCCTTCGAGGAAACTAACCGCTATGATGAAGAAATGGCAGTTGATCTGCCCTGGTTCAGTGGAGCACGAGATGGAACGATGTATCGTGCTACTCGACTCCAAGACAAGAACAGCACCACAGCTGCCATGGGGGTGATGCAGATCAAGGAGGAGAGGCAGATGTTGATGCTACCATGTGAAGGACACATACTCTGATGTACATAACATTTCTAGTTTGTATCTTTCTTGGAACTGAGAGGTCAAGTTCTTGGATTTCTGTGGAGTAATCTTTTGGTTGTGGTAGTACTGCATCTCTTAACTGTTCTTGACTTCCTGCTTAGGTTCTTACTTTTGTAGCGCATTTATCTTCTGATGAAATGACCCGCATGTGATTATGCTGAAGTGTTCTTGCTCATAGATGTAATCTATTTTGCTTCACTCTGCGAGCAAGTAATTCATTATATTTGATTTACTTATGGATTACTACTGTAAAATATATTCTTGAATGGTCATCAATTTTCATGGGTATCAGTTGTTGAATGTTCACAGCAATTCATAGCATAAATACTTGCATTTTTGTGTGGCATTTGATGTCTTGGTGTTCATAGTTCAATTTAGACTAGCTAGAGTTGGCATTATCCGTTTATCTTGTCTGAGTAAACTGTATGATGTTCCATTATGTTTCTGTAAGACTAATGAACGAATTAGTAATCAAGTTCATATAGTAGAACTACTCGAATAAGATAATAACTGGCCAAGTTGGCAATCAGATTTATGAATGATGCCAACCTCACTTTACATTCTTTAGTCCTTACCAACCTCCAAACAGTAGAACAAGCTTTTGTTTTTTGCCAACAGTTGTACTCCATCATGAAGTGTAAATGCAATGTAACGTGACATTGTGTACAAATACAATGTATATACATTCACATGGTCTAAACAAATTTAAGGAAAAATTCTATAATTTGTGCACAAAAACACAGGAGAAAGACACAAATACAATTGTAGAATTAAAACCAGGGGTAACATGGTTTATTTGCCTCTAATTCTCCCTCATAGTTTTTGGAGCCAACCTACCATCCAAACAGACAACTCTAGATTCTCAGAGAAGTGGATTATTAGATAATCAGGAGCAGAATCTAGAAAAATAAGAATATGGAACTCTACCAAATAGGGCCTAAGACTAATGAATGAATTAGTAATCAAGTGCACATAGTAGAACTGCTCGAATAAGATAATAACTGGCCAAGTTGGCAATCAGATTTATGAATGATGCCAACCTCACTTTACATTCTTTAGTCCTTACCAACCTCCAAACAGTAGAAGAAGCCTTTGTTTTTTTTTGCCAACAGTTGTACTCCATCATGAAGTGTAAATGCAATGTAACCTGGCATTGTATACAAATACAACGTATATTCACATGGTCTAAACAAATTTAGGGAAAAAATTCTATAATTTGTGCACAAAAACATGGGAGAAAGACACAAATACAATGTAGTATTACAACCAGGGGTAATATGGTCTATTTGCCTCTAATCCTCCCTCATATGGTTTTTGGAGCCAACCTACCAGCCAAACGCTTTCAACAGACAGCTCCAGATTCTCAGAGAAGTGGATTCTCAGAGAATCAGGAGCAGAATTTAGAAAATAAGAATCTGAAGCTCTACCAAACAGGACCTAAATGCAACATTTCAAACAAATTATTGATGCAACAAACCGTAACTCCTATCACAAGAAAAAAAAACACGGATGCAACAAATGGACAACTTGATTGCAAAAAAGTACAACATTCAGATAGGAAATAGTGCAACAAAGAGAAACAATCCGTGCAACATTGAGAAAGGGGGCTGCAATAAAATTGAGAAACACTTGCAACAACCTACCGTGAAAGAATGGTCATGCAAGGTAGCAAGGAGTTGAACTCAGAGAAAGTAGCGATGGCCGGCCTTGTTGTTTCGGTGCTAATGGGAGGGCCTAGATCGGGAAGGGGGCAAGGCCACCGCCGACCGCTGCGATGCCCTCTCCTTGCGACCGCCGTAGAAGGAAGATAATGAGTAGGAGCAGCTGGCCAATGGTGGTTGTGTAGCTCAGAGGCGATGGCTTGCTACCACGCAAGGTCTCCAACGTTGTCTCCATGGTTACTCTTGCCGCGACAGATGCCCTTGTGTCGCTCTTTGCTGTCGACCTAGTGGCCAACGAGCCTTGCTACATGGCGGAATATGGGGGCAGAAGCATCGCTCCCCAGTTACTCCAATTCCTCTTATCTCCACCAATTCAAAACTCCTCAGATGCTCATGCATGTCTAAATTGAATGGATGTTTCGATAAATTGAAGGATGGGGAATCCAAAAATCATATATGCAAGAGTTGATTTTGGTATTTGATTTGTGTATTTGGGAGATAAATGGGGTTGGAGTGAAGAACTTGGGGAGGGGGAGAAGGAGAACTGTAGAAGTAGTAGGGGAAGAGAGGAGTTAGAACTTGACATCCAATTAGAGATCAAATATGAACTAATTATCAATTCAATTTCATATTACCTAGATGTCCACGCGCTCTCCTGGCAGCTATGCTTCTTGAACTGGCAGGGGCTCGATGAAGTTGCATGTGGTTGTTGTCCAATTCTCCACATGCTGTTTGGACGACCCTCTGAAAGTGGCTGAGGGACTACGAACAATATATACATATATATATATATAAAGCTGGTTTTAAAGGTACAACAACCACTGCTTGGACACTTATAGAGAAAAGTCATCACATACGGTTTCAGCTATAAACCGTCTGTGATACATCATATATCACAGACGATTTCAGCTACAAATCATCTGTGATACATAAGCTATTACAAACGGTTTAAGCTACAACCCGTCTGTGATAGGCAACTATGATAGACGGTTTTGAGTTAATAACCATCTGTGTTAGTCTGCATCATAGACGGTTTAAAAACCATCTGTGATGACCTCATATCATTACCGATCTATAAACTCAGACGGCTCACAAAACCGTATGTGATTACGTTTTTGAATCGTCTATGAAGACCTTTTCTGTACTAGTGTACTCTGCATAAGCATATTATTTTGTATATTCAATGCATAATTAATGAAATACAATGTTTTCTTATTCCATCTTTTATCCTTTTGTTTTCACAAAACAATAAGAGAAGGTATCTTCCGCCGTGCTTCACGCAATGGAAATCGACGCACGTACCAGGAGGACTCGGTCGGGCACAAGCTCGTGCACGGTTTATCTATTTGGTCAAACTCAAAGACCTCTACATGCATAGCCACCTTCCATGGTAAAATGATGTTGCCATTTTGGTATCGAGTAAAAGACTTGGAACTGGTTTCTGTGGTTCAGAATGGGTACCAGAAATTGCTGGGGGTGCGGGTCACATTTGCCATAGATTTTGATTTGGCATTTTCTGTCAAGAAGATATCTCCACTAGGTAACAAATTCGAGGAATTACTTCGATTCATTGTGAACCTAAGTTATTCCAATGTAAATAGCTCACCTCCTCACATAGAGTATATTTACTGATGACTTACTGTTCCCACGTTCACGGTGCACTCAACCATATATGCAACCAAATAATGGTACTACATAACGCATGGGCCCTAAAGTCCATGTGAGTTAGTGGTAGGCATTGGGCGGGCCCACCGTGCTTTGGGCCGTGTCATGCCGTGCCGGCCCACCTCGCCTCCGGCCAGGCCCAGGCACGGGCCAAAGCCCGCCGTGCCGTGATGGCCCAAGCCTAGCCCTAAATAACTATAAACGACGGAGGTAGCAGCGACCACTATCTTCATTCCTCTCGTGCTCGTCTCGTTAAAAATTTAGTTAAAATTGAATTAATTGCGTAAAAACATGTACACGTGGGGAGTGAGAGGGAGGGAGGCTGCTGAAGGAGTCGAGGGAGGGCGGCGGCCGACGGTGCGTGAGGAGTGAGAGGGAGGGAGGCGGCAAGTGGAATGGGGATTGGGTTGGAAGCCGGGACTCAGTAAGTTGAGATGGGGGTTGAGGATGGGGAAGTTGTGTGGGGAGTTGGGTCAAGCCGAGGGGAGTGGGGGATGGGATTGGTTGGGCAGGCTAGGGGGATTGGGCCAGGGGAAGGACTAGCTATCTTTCGTGTTGTGCCGATCCGAGCATGGCTCAACTGATCATGCTGTGCCGCTCGATGGACCGCATTCTTAGGCCCAACCCGACCCGGCGTTTGTGCCGTGCTAACCCGGCCTACCACGTGGCGTGTCGTGCCGGTCCAAAAAAGCACGGTCCAAGTCCTAAGTCTAATGTGAGTAGTATATGCTGTGTTGGCAACACACCACATCCCACGCCACATATACACGTCAGCACAAAGACCACCACTAAGCACATATATGAAATTTGAGGGGTCCAGCAATGAAACTGTCTCCTTTTGCATGGGTACACGCTCTAACTGTTTAGATGCATATGTAAATGCACGCCCTCGTATTGAATTGTATATCTACAGATAATTTGTGGGATTCAAGATACCTCCTTTGCTTTGAGAGCATAATAAATAAAATTTCTCCTTCGCCACTACACCACATCCCACAACTTGTGCTACCGTCGACTAATTACTAAAGTCTAAATAGTACTTCCATCTAGCAACCGTTGGAATCGACGACGCAATAGGGACACATATTTTCCTTTGATCTTTTGGGACGCAACAGGGACGTATTCCGGCCTACACGGACGCGCGCGACCATGTTGTCACACGGAAAGCATCCAGGATGTTGCGAAAGTAGTAAGCTGGATCGCAGCCGATGATATCGCCGGGTGGGTGGGTTAAAGCACTCAAAGGGTGCAAGTGCAACGTATCGTATTCACCCCAGCTAATGATCCGCCCCGTCCAAATGTTTTATCTCTTGACTAGTCGCTTGCTTGGCCGCCCACCCCCTCTTGAAAGCACGCAAAACTTCTCACGCGCGGCCCTACGTGCCATGCGCTCTCCGCGGGCTATTTGTACCCCCGCCGAGTAGACCCTGTTGCGTTAACCAAATCACAAACAAAGTCTCCTCGATCTCCATACTTCTCAATCGAGAGTGCGAGGGAAGGAAAGGAGAGGAAAGCTAGCTGGATCTGGTGCTCATACCTTGCAAAACTTCTCAAGAGCTGCTAAGTTAGCTGCTAGCTAGTAATCGATTGGAAGGCACAAGCAGGTAGGTGTTCGTTTATGGAGAGCGGCTTGGGTTCCCGCGTGCCGCGGCCCGTGCCGGGCAGCTACGGCCTCCCGGTCATCTCGGCCGTGCGCGACCGCCTCGACTTCTACTACTTCCAGGGCCAGGACAAGTACTTCGAGTCCCGCGTCGAGAGGTACGGCTCCACCGTCGTCCGCATCAACGTCCCGCCGGGCCCCTTCATGGCGCGCGACCCGCGCGTCGTAGCGCTCCTCGACGCCAAGAGCTTCCCCGTCCTCTTCGACGTCTCCAAGGTCGAGAAGAGGAACGTCTTCACCGGCACCTACATGCCCTCCACCTCCCTCACTGGCGGCTACCGCATCTGCGCCTACCTCGACCCCTCGGAGCCCAACCACGCCAAGGTCAAGCAGCTGCTCTTCTCCCTCCTGGCGTCCCGCAAGGACGCCTTCGTCCCGGCCTTCCGCTCCAACTTCTCCGCGCTCCTCGCCATCGTGGAGTCGCAGCTCGTGCTCGGTGGTAAGTCCGACTTCAACACGCTCAACGACGCCACCTCCTTCGAGTTTATCGGCGAGGCCTACTTCGGCGTGCGCCCGTCCGCGTCCGACCTGGGCACCGGCGGGCCGACCAAGGCGGCTAAGTGGCTCTTCTGGCAGCTCTGCCCCCTCATCACGCTCGGCCTCCCCATGATCCTCGAGGAGCCGCTCCTCCACACGGTGCCCCTCCCGTCCATCCTCGTCAGCGGCGACTACAAGGCGCTGTACAAGTACTTCTCGGCCGCCGCGTCGCAGGCGCTCGACACCGCCGAGCGCCTCGGGCTGTCGCGGGACGAGGCCTGCCACAACCTGCTGTTCGCAACGGTGTTCAACAGCTACGGCGGCCTCAAGGTGATGCTCCCGGGGATCCTGGCGCGCGTCGCGGAGGCCGGCGAGAAGCTCCACCAGAAGCTGGCCGCGGAGATACGCTCTGCCGTGGCCGACGCTGGCGGCAAGGTCACGCCGGCAGCGCTAGAGAAGATGGAGCTGACCAACTCGGTGGTGTGGGAGGCGCTGCGGTTGGACCCGCCCGTCAAATTCCAGTACGGGCGCGCCAAGGCCGACCTGCAGATCGATAGCCACGACGCGGTTTACGCGATCAAGAAGGGGGAGATGCTGTTCGGGTACCAGCCGTGCGCCACCAACGACCCGCGCGTGTTCGGCCCCACGGCGAGGCAGTTCGTCGGCGACCGGTTCGTCGGGGAGGAGGGGAGGAAGCTGCTGCAGTACGTGTACTGGTCCAACGGGCGGGAGACCGAGAACCCCGGCGTGAACGACAAGCAGTGCCCCGGCAAGAACCTGGTGGTGCTCGTCGGCAGGCTCTTCCTCGTCGAGCTGTTCCTCCGGTACGACACCTTCACCGCCGAGGTCGGCGCCAAGGTCGTCTTCACCGGCGTCACCAAAGCTACTTCCGGTCCTGGTACTGAGTAAATCTGCACCGGCAACGTTTTGACTTACGTGCATGGATAATTGCCTTTTTTTCCATTGTTTTTCCTTCTAGGCCCCATGTGTAATAAGAACCCCCTCCCTCGCGTACTATTGGAGGGGATTGACCGTTTGTAATTAATGAATGTTACAGTAAATTAATGTTATCTTCATGAATCTACGAAACCTAAGAGCGCGACTAGCCGGTAGTGTTCGTGACGTATGATCCGAGTGCTAACGTCGTACGCCCGATTGTCAACATGGTTATGTATTAGATGCAATAAAAATCCAGAACATGTGTAACGTATCAAAAATTCATATGCGTCATTTCAAAGAAGAGATATCTCAAAAAGCTCATAATCAAAACAAGCATCCGGAAAAAAAAGACACGTTAAAAAATCATGCAACATCACTGTGAACAGTTTGCAACATCATCGTGAAATATTTTGCAACATTTTTTTTCGATAGTCGCAATATTGTTTTTAACGGGTCGCAACATCTCAAAGAACAGTATGCAATATATTTTTCAACGGGACGCAACATTTTTTTCAACGGGTCGCAACATCTTAAAGAACAGTATGCAATATTTTTTTTCCACAAGTCGCAACATTTTTTTCAATGAGCCACAACATCAGAACAATTCACTAGTTTGCAACAAAAATCAGAAGAAAAGGAAGGGGAAACGGGATCAAGTGGAACCAGTGGAAGGTACAGGAAGCTCATCTTGCAACACTCCCTTCACTTCTCTTGGCGTCGGAAATTTGGAACCCCATCGACGCGGAGGAGCGAGGCCCCGGTCAGATCGAACCAGCGAGATGGAGGGAACACAAGCTGGAGCCGGAGGCGGTGGAGGCCAACGCCGCTGTGGACGTCTCTGGTTGGAGCAGGCGGCGGCAGAGGAGGATGGAGAGGTAACTAGCCAGCCTCTACTTCCCTCCGAATTTTTGGCTTGCCCCTTTGCTCAGTAGTTCTTGGGTTGGATACGAAGGAGAGAGAGATAGTGTAACATTCCAATGTTATGTTACCAAAATTAAAATAAAATAAAATAATTATTTTATTAAATTTTCTGAAATTTGATAGAGTTTCATTGCTTTATTTGAATTTTTAAAATTTTCCAAACTGAAATTTATTTGAAGTTCTTGAAGTTTTATTTGATTTAATCTGAAAAATAAAAATTTACTTAATTTCTAAGATTTTCTCGAAAATTAAAAG
Organism: Ampelocalamus luodianensis; assembly: GCA_036346255.1. NCBI lineage: Eukaryota > Viridiplantae > Streptophyta > Magnoliopsida > Poales > Poaceae > Ampelocalamus > Ampelocalamus luodianensis. The sequence goes on from CM070621.1 coordinate 25,226,943, forward strand.
CTTCTTCCTAAATAAATTTAAAGCCAAAATAATTTATTTGCAAAATTAATAGCCAAATATAAATTGAAAATAATTTTATTAAGTCCAAAATAACTCTAGGAATTTCTGTGAATTTTTCTAGAATTTTTGGATTTATTTTGCTATATCTTCAGGCCTAAAACAAATTTTTGGAATTAAATCAATTAATAAATCAATTTAAAATCTTAAAACCCTTTTGGGCCTAAACCTCCCGGCCCATTTCCCTATTCTCCTCCTCCCTGGCCCGCTTGGCCCGCGCAACCGCCGCCTCCCACCGCCCCGCGCCTCCCGCGCGACGTGCGCACGACCCGGCACCCTCCACCGCCTCTATTCCCCACCTTCTCCCTCTCTCTTCGCGCCCGATTCGTCCGCGCGCCTAACCGCCGCCGCCATTCCGCAACCGCCGCCCCCGCACACGATCTCCCTCCTCCGTGCCCCTCCGCCCCTATAAAAGCCAGCCTCGGGCGCCCCTCTTGACGCCAACGCCGCCTCCACCAACCACTTTCCCTCTCCCCCTCCGAGCTCACCGCGATCGGCATTTTTCCGCTGTCGGTCGCCAACTACTCCGTCGCCTCTAGCGCCGCCACCGTCGAAGCTCTTGCCCCGCCGACGCCACCATCAGCACCGCCGCCTCCTCGCCGTCCCGGTGCGCGTCTCTTCTTCATCGGAACATCGCCCGAACCACCGCGCCTCCGAGACCCGATTGGCTCCGCCGCCGCTGCCCTCGCCGCTAGCTATCGCCGTGCCCTCAGGTGACCAAACCATGCGCAACATAAACCCCGCGCTCCCCTCTCTCTGTTGCACACCTCGCCGGAGCTCGCCGTGGCACAGAGCGCCGGCGAGCTCAACGCCGCGCCACCGCCGCCTATGCCGACGTGGCTGCCACCGTGGTCGCCACCCGTACACCACATCACGGCCACCTCAGCACAGAGCCGACATGGAGCCCACGTGGCGCCACATCATCGCGCACGCAGCCACTCCACCCCGCGCGCACTGTTGCGGTGCACCGGGTTCACCATGAACCTTTGACCGGCGTGGACTTAGTCCATTGACCCTCGGGCCACTTGTTAGTGTCACATAATAATTTTCTTTAGAAAAAGAATTCGGCCGGGAAAAAGAAATTCCCTTGCTGACGTCAGCATTGCGCAATAAAAGGGTTTTTCTTTAGAAAAATAATTCAAGAAATTCGGTTAAAATCAGATTTAGGGTTTTTGATAGATTTAAACTAAGAAAATTCATATATTTTGAATCCCAACTCCAAATTGGGTGTTTCAAATTGTAAAATTTATATAAAATCATTATCTAGCTAACTAAACCAAAATTATTTAATTTTGAGCTCATTTGACCAATAATTTCTTTAAACTCTAAAACTATCATTTCATGTAAATTCAAACTTCAAAAGCCCATATCTTTTGCATCTGAACTCCGATTGAGCCCATTCAAATTTCTAAATTTATATAAATTCAAGATCTAGCCAACTAAACCAAAATTATTCAATTTGGAGTTGATTTGAATCTTATTTGAATTTATTTTGAATTCGGCTTATTTTCACGTATAGATTTCGACGACTTCGGAAAGTCAGATTTCGACTCCGTTGAAGAGCACATAAGAGGATTGATTTTGACTGTATGATCATCGTTATTGTACCCATAGACTACCTGGAGAAGGTACTTGTGAGTACTAGGTGACCTGTTAAGAAAAACAACATCACCTCAGTATCAGTTGATCTGTTCACCTCAAGCGAGGCAAGTTACATTCTTGATCATATTTGCACCCATTATTTAAAATTATTTAAATTCTATTTCAAATTATTACTGCATGCTTATTTATATTCAGTAATTTAGATTCCTGTTTTAAATTTATAGTTATGCCTAAAATCCTTTGTATGGCCAATTTTGATGATTGAATCAAACATATTGTCACCCTAGATAAAACCTAGTTGATACAATAGTATGGACTAGGATCATTTGGAAAACATTGTGCTTAGCCATGCTTATAGACCAAATATGTTTCATTTGGGGAATTTCAGCCAAAAATCAATTGTTGTTTAAATAGTACCCTTGGCATTGGTGTGTTATGGGAATTTTATAAATGACTTTAGAAAACAAAATAAAATGATGGTTTGGACTTGAGCGAATTGGTTGTCTGGTGGGTGCAGGTTTATGCACGGGCTCAACTGGGTAAGTCGAGGCCCGTGGTTCGCTGATTGTCGCCAGTCGCTTAAGGACCGGTCTTCGAGCCGCATCTTGCTAAGCCACATCGTACTACCACATGTCTTGTATGGGCAGGACCTGACTGATTAATTTGTAAAGTTCCATTATGGTCATTCTTGTTGGTGCGATGGGTAGTCATGTTATGACCTATGTTAGTCCCACCTGGCGCAAGAGGGGGCCTGAACTCTGCGGACGGGTAGTCCAAAGAGGGCGAAACCTTAGCAAGGGAGGACTATGGTGGAATGATGCGTTGTAAAAGCCTTGACACGTGCTCTAGACTGCTTACCTAAGGTAGTGAGCGGTGGTATCGACGGATGCCAAATAAACTAGAGAATTCATGTCTTGTGGGTAAAGTTGTACAACCTCTGCAGAGTGTACAACTATTCGAATAGCCGTGTCCACGGTCATGGATATGCTGGCAAAGCCACTCAAAGTTAGACTTCGATTTCAAAATATTTTTGTAAAACAGTTTGACATGAATGAGTGTCCATGAGAAAAATTATGGGTTGAAGCCCCGGGTTGGTGCCCGTGTTTATGTTGGTGTTAGGTTGGTGCCTACACTATCTTTATCAATTCAAAACCAATTTTAGGTTTTATAAAACTTGAGCTTTTGAACTTAGTATGATATTTAATGTCAAATGCTATTTTTTGCACAATTAACCCAATAAGCCTTTCTTTGTTACATCCATTTATGCATATCATGTTGTTATTTGACGGGTGTAACTTGCGAGCACAGAAGTTGTGCTCATACTTGCTTAATGCAAACAAATTTCAGAGGAAGAGAACTTCGCTTCAGGTGTGGATCATGACGACTAGGCCGCTACCCCAGTCGATTGCCTGTGGCAGATTGCTGGACCCTACTACTTCTTCATCGTCTTCCGCTGTGTTTATTTAATGTTGCCCTGTAAGGCTATCTTGTAATCAACTCTGTTGTTATTTAATAACTTTTAGCGTTTATGGTTGTGTTATCACATTTGTTTACTGTGTGAGCTAGCCACTGATCATGGGACTAGTTCAGTTATGCACAGAAGATCTGGGATGTTAATCCCGGGGTCTTACAGATAGGAGAAAGAGGAATAGGGATGGAAGTAGACTCTATAGGAGAAAATGCCGATGGGTGGAGTTAATAAGGGGAGGTGGGTGGGGTCATTAAGGGGAGATGAGGATGAATATGTGGCTGTGAGCAGCGCATGGGAAAAAGTGAGGAAAGAGAGTGTAGTAGGTGTCCGTTCCACCGAACGTTAGACACGTAGCATTACCCATGCATGAAACATGCATTCACATTATAGTTCTAGATTAGCAAGTTGGAAACAACGATGCGAGAAATATGGATTCATTAAATCACGAGCGACTAAAAATTTGTAAAATCTCAGTCGATTTTCCTCACCTTTAGATTCACATGGAGATTTGTGCTTCGGCTAAGGTAGCCCTCCTCCTCTTCGATGTTGGCGCTGTCGTCTCCCACCACCACTAATTATGGCTCGGCTATGGCGTCGGCGTTGTCGTCTCCCACCACCACTACTCATGCAATTAGTTTTATTGTTGTAACACATGTTTTGACTTGTGGTACATGATGTACCTATTCATTACCTTATGGCAATTATATAAGTTGCTATACTGTGTTATAGGCAACATGTTGGCGTCGCAAAAATGGATTTTGATGAATTGGCAGTTGATGGGAGCAACTCCCTAACCTGGGCCCGAACGTGGAAGTTCTACTTAGCCTCCAAAGGATAAGTACAATTATTGTTCCTCACAACAATACTAATAAGCCCAGAGGAAGACAGGGCTAGGGTCATATTCTTCCTACGTCATCATTTGAATAAGGATCTCAAGAATGAGTATTTGTTTGAGAGAGATGCTTTAGACCTACGCGTTTCCCTTCAAAACATACATAATTAGCAAAGGGAATTAATACTCCCACAGACTGAGCATGATTGGACGAGTTTGCGCTTCCAAGATTTTAAATCTATGGGGGATTATAACTCAACACTCCATAGGATAACTTCTCATCTCAGGCTCTGTGGGAGAGATTTTACAAAGGGACAGCTGGTCGAGAAAACCCTTTTCACTTTCCATGCTACAAATTTGGTTCTAGCACAACAGTATAGAGAAAAGAGATATGAAAACCACTATGAACTAAAAATCACATTTCTAGTGGTGAAAAAGCATAATGAGCTCCTCATGAGGAATCATAATGCTCGTCCTACAAGAACTCATGGTGCACCTAAGGCACATAACATTAAGAAAAGGACGAATGTCAGTGGAAAGGGAAAGGGGACTGGGGAAAGAAGTCTAAACCATTTGTCTTCAAGGCAAAAGGTAAGACCGGAGAAAAGGGGAAGTCTCCAATGAAATAACCAAGTGACAATAGGCCTGCTATTAGTGTGGGCTCAAGGGTCACTGGGCAAAAGGTTGCAAGTAGAGCTATTCAAACACCGGGCCGGGCTGGACTTGAAAAGCCCAGTCACAAACGGGCTGGCCCGAGCCCAGCCCGAAAATCATTTTTCTGATTAAATGTATTAATTTAATCATTTTTAGAATTAAAAATAATATTTAATTTATTTTTAGAATTAAATAAATACATTTACATATTTTTAATTCATTTTTTCAAAAAATTTGGCCGGGCCAGGCTAATTTCGGGCCCGATTTCCAATCCCAGGCCCGGCCTGGACAGGGTCGGGCTCGGGCCAGGCCAACGGGCTGGGCTACCCGTGAATAGGTCTAGTTGCAAGACACCTAAGTATCTAGTGGAGCTCTATCAAGAGTCTCAAAGAAAGAAAAGGCAGAATAAACCAGAAGCTCACTTTCTAGAAGCACCAATAGAAGGTGAGCAAGAGGAGAATAAAACCCATCAACTGATAGTAAAGGAGGAATTGAGCGATGATGCCCTGTATAATGACAAATATTCTCCTCTACTAGACAACGAGTTACTGAATATTCATCCAGAAAAGAATCAAGAAAGTCCTAAAAATTAATCTCCATTATCCCCTTAAATTTAGAAGTCAATTCATGGTGTGTTTAGGATGGTGTTACTAAATTGAATGCTAGAATTTGTCAACCTTGAATTAGTTAGCAATATTACTATTAGGAATTAAAATTACTTCTTGTAATCCTTAGTTCATGAAATAAATAAAGTATTTTCAGTTCATTTGTATGTCTTATGTGTGCATTTATGAGTATGCAATGTTTTTAATTCATGCAAATTATTTATGTCATGCTTATAGTCGACGTACACTAGAGGGAAAACATGAACTTTGTCTTGTGGACAAGTTATACCACAAATTCTATCCTAATGGATATGAAGTATTTCCAAATCTTCAGAGACCAGCCATAGTTGGCAACTATGGTAATATTGCGGGTACTGGATGAGCCATGGTAGTCTTATCGATGGGAACAGAAATAATCATTGAAAATGTATTTGTCGACGATCAAGACGTCGATCTTACGAAAAGAATAGGAGAGAATGACGTGAAAATTCTGAGGAGATGATGGGACTGTTCTTTTATTAATATGAATTGGAATTTACAGGGAATGCCTTCTGACTAGATGGTGAACTACTCATGTTTGTAATAAGAACACTGCTTACTATGCTACCATATCAGACTAAAAACACGAATCTAATGTCTATGCTTTTGTCCGATCCGGGGCAGTTGCTTCTGGAGAGGACGTCTGTTGTGAAGCATTGCGACTGGTCGGAGCGGGATGACGGTTAATGGAGTATCAACCGTTCGGCGGTTGTATGCTTGTGATATACTCAACCGCATGGTGGTTGTTCATCAATATCTCAGGATAAGAAACATCGTGTGGTATGGAATATACGCACGTGTTCCACTCATCACACGGTAGAGAATATACCTGGAATCAATTCCAAACATCAGTTCATACCCTGTACGAGCAGTTCTGTGGTCGGAGGTAAGGCGCAGGACCTCGTCCGATCAGGGTACCCATTGTGTAATCTCTATAATCTCTACGACCAATGAGGTCGTGAACCTCAGGGGTTACGACCATGAAGACGTATGGTCTTTTATGTATTAAAAATAATACATAGAGGTTTTAATCCTCGTCAGTATTATTCTTCCCGAACTCAACTTGAACTCAACTAAGTTTCAAAGATATCCAAAATAATGGTTTCCATGTGGAAACAGAGGAAGAGAATGGTTCTTAGTACATTCTCATCACTGCGAAAGAGGGATATCGAAAAGAAGTAGTAGAGAAACTCCTTACATTCTCCTCCGGATTGTACTACAAGTTTATTAAACGTGATGGAGAATATATTGTGATGAGTGTCCAGGTTAAAACCCTAAACTATTTAGAACGTGGCATGCACATCTGGGTCATTCTGGAGACAATATGATGCACCAGATACTACAACATTCCGTTGGCCACAACTTGAAGCCCAAAGACATCCCTAATCTATCACACTTTGTATGTGAAGCATGTGCGAAAGGCAAATTGATTACAAGACCCTCATATCATAAGATCAAAGATGAATTGTCTTATTTCCTTGAGAGGATGTAGGGGATATATGCAGACCTATAGAGCCATGTTTGGGCCATTCAAGTACTTTATGGTACTAATAGACACATCTACTCAGTGGACGCATGTATGTCCTTTATCCAATAGGAATGACGCCTTTGCCAAGCTTATTTCACAAATTATTGTACTAAGGAAAAAGTTTCCAGTTCATAGGATCCAATCTATAAGAATGGATAAATAGATAATGCTGGAGAGTTTACCTCAAAAGCATTTAATGACTACTGCATGGCCTTAAGCATAAGAGTAGAACATTTGGTCCCGCATGTTTATACTCCGAATGGGTTTGCTGAATAATTAATCAAGAGGGTCAATAGGATCGCTAGACCCTTGTTAATGAGATCCTGTCTACCAACTATATGTTGGGGACATGTTGTATTACATGCATCAGCTTTAATACGACTCTGGACATCCGCATACCATAAGTTGTCATATTTCCAACTAGTGTGTGGGAAAGAGCCAAGTATTTCCCATTTGCGTAAATTCGGTTGTGTTGTTTACATACCTATCTCACCTCTATCGCGACCCCGAGGCTGAGGACCCTAGGACCTCACTGTGTAAACCACACTAGTCTCATGATCAGTGGCTAGTGTACACAATCAAACAAGAGATGATAACAAATCCATGCAACGTCACTATATTAACAAAAAATTTGAGTTGATTACAAAAGGGCACAAGGCCAAAAGCAAATACAGTGGAAACAAAAGAACAGGTTGTGGCCACCCGATTCACCACAAGCTATCGGCTCGGAGAGCATCCTAGTCGTCCAGGACCTCCTGGTCCTCTGCGTAGGCCTCTTCACCTGCTTGTCAACAAGCTAGAGTGAGCACAACAACTGTGCTCGCAAGTCACACCCGTCAAGTAACAGATTGATGCATGCAAGGGTATAACAAAAGGAAGGCTTATAGAGTTAGTTTGCATAAAGCCAAGTTTTTTTCAAATATTTGTACTAAGTTCCAAAGCAGTCTAAACCATAACTAAAATTTATTTTTCTAAACATAAGTTTTATAGTTAGATAACATTCATCAACAAGTGGTGAAGGATACCCTCCTATCACAAGGCTGCCCGCCAAAAACCCATTTGGATAGAGATCTAAAACCATTTAAGCAAGTCTTTTGAAAACAAAACCATAAAATCTAACTTGGAGCAGCTTTGCCAGCATGTCCATGACCATGGATACGACTATTCGAATAGTTTTACACTCTGTAGAGGTTGTACAACTTTACCCACAAGAGATAATCAATTATATTATTCGCCCACACACTTCCGAAGGTGTGCGACTAAGAGATTACCACAAGACCTTTACAATACGCCATCCCACCACAGTCCCCCTCGCTAAGGTTTTGCTTTCTTTTGACTAACCATCCGCTGGATTCAAGCCCCCTCTTGCGCCAGGTGGGAATGTAAAAAAGTAGGTCATGAAAGACCACCCACACAACCGGATAGAATGACCACGGTGAGACATTGCAAATTAGTTAGCCAGCTCCTGCCCATTCAGGACATGTGGTAGTACGGGAAGGCATAGCAAAATACACTCGAAGACCGGTCTTTAACTGACTTGGGTGACACCCAAAAGAACCCTGGGCATCGACCATAGAAATGGATTGATCCCGTGCATGAACATGCACCCATCCAAACATCTATTTCGCCCAAACCCAAACCAGTTTTCACTTCCATTTACCACATTTAAAATATTTCAGAAAAATTCCATGGTACTGACCATACCACAGCAACGATTAAAAACAGAGTTGAGCTTTTGGCTAACTTCCCAAAATCAAATATTTTTGAGCTAAGCTTCACTAAGCATAGATTTTTGCAACATATTCTAGTTCATACTAATGTACCAACTAGCTTTTAACTAAGGTATCAAGGGAGGTCCAAATGACGTTCAAGTTTGGGTGTACAAAGGAATTGAGAATAACTATCAAGTTAAAACAGGGATTTAAAGTACTTGAATTGAAATATGCATGCAGTAGTAATTTAAAACGAAAGGTACATAATTTGAAATACTGGGTGCAATATGATCAAGAGTGTGACTTGCCTTGCTCGAAAGCTTGCGAATCTACTTCTTCAGCGAACTCTGCTTCCCTGGCGTCGTCGAACTCTACACGGGAGAATAAAGCAGGATCAAATAAAGCTCAAATAAAGATCCAAATGAAAATCCAACTCAAAAAGCTTTAGAGAAGGAGGTCCAACGGAAAGAACTGCGAGACGAGAGCAAAAGAGCAGAAGTGCTGAGGTGAATGTGAATGGAGTGGAAAAGGGAAAAGGCTTCCTGGTACGTTATATACAGAGGAGGTAGGAGAACTGGGTGATAAGGATACAGCGACGGGATTCACGGTGGCGCAGCACAGGCGCATAGCCGGCAGGTGAGCAAGGGGACGGGAACAGGTAAGGGAGGAGACAAGAGGGGGAGATGGGTATAACAGAGGTGACAGCATTTAATGCGACGCAATAGCATTTAATGCTCTAAAACTTCTGCAACAAACATGCATGTAAGAAGGAGAAAGTGAGCAGGACTAGCTCAGACAAAGAGGTTGGTCAAGATCAACGGGGAGGTGTGACCAAGAGGGAGGTCCAACCGAAAGGGTGGTCTTGAGGAGGAGGAGGAGGTCCTGAATAAGTCATGAGTAGGAGGTCCTGAGGAGGAGGAGGAGGTCGTGAGGAGGTGGTGGTCTTTGCAAAAAGTGCAGTCGCGACCAAGAGGGTCGTCTTTGCAAAAAGGGCAGTTACGATCGAGAGGGTCGTCTTTGCAAAACGAGGGGGTCGTGACCAAGAGGAGGTCATGACTAAGAGGAGGTCGTGACCAAGATGAGATAATCTTTGCAAAAAGGGAGGTTGTGAGAGGAGGTCCTGAAGGAAAGCAACGGGCTACGCCCAAGGAGGAAGATCCAAAAAGAGAAGAGGGCCAGAACAGAAAAGGAGTAATTCAAACCTGAATTTGAATTACGGGCAACAAGAATATTTGAAACACAAATCCGAGCTTAAAAAAAACTAGGAGGTTTGGAACTAGGGATAGAAAGACAAACGAAGGAGACCGAAAACTAGAAAACTTCAACAAACTCGAAGCTAAACCAAAACGAATTAGTTGAAGTTTGATTTAGTCAATTAAATCACTTTTAAAATTTCAGGTTTTAAGCTTTAACAAACCAATAAACCAAATGGTTAATTTTATTTTGAAAACTTCAAAAGGCTCAGAAAAGCAGGGTGTTACAACCTCCTCATTGTACGTCAATGGAACCCAACCATAAATGTTAGACCACCGTGTGGAATACCCGAAGACATTATGTGTGTACCGTACTAGTCCCATGATCAGTGGCTAGTACACACATTCACAACATTTGATATACATATCCATACATTCATATATACAAAGTAAGCAAAATGGTACTTAACTTAAACGATTACAATATTCACATTACAAGGGCCGACCGGCCAAATAAAACAAAAGTACCAGAAGTAGCAAAGTAACAGCGGAAGCAAAAGTGATGATAGTGAACTAAATTCCAGCGATGTGGCCATCCAACCCAAAGGCAACCGACAAGGAACAAATCCTAGATAGACCCGTCACCGAACCCTCCGGTTCTGGGTGCGAAGAAAACGTCGTCTAGCGTAGGTTCCTCCTCATACTCTGAACAACAATATAAACAAAACCGAGTACAATAGGAGCTACTTCATCTCAAAGATTATCTTCCATATTGAATCAGATCCGGAAACAAAATGATTATAGAATGCAAGAATAATCAGGATTGGGATAAATGAAAGGAAGCAATTGAGAATGAACTAAATTCACTTAATTTACTCCCTAAATAACTGTAATTCGGGATGAAAATTATTTTAAGAATAGCAATTTGATTTCAATATGAATTTCCAACAGAAAATAACTGAAATTCGGAATAAAAATTAAAACAAAATTAGAAATTTGATTTCGATACAATTTTCAAAGTAAAGTCCCAAAATAATCATAATTCAAAATAAAAATTAAACAAAAATTAGCAATTGGATTTGTATACGAATTCCAACAAAAAAATAACTTAAATTCAGAATAAAAAAATAAAATAAAATTAGAAATTTGATTTTGATTTTGATACAAATTCCAAAGTAAACCCCCTAAATAATTGTAATTCAGAATAACAATAAAATAAAAATAGCAATAGGATTTGTATATGAATTCCAGCAAACAAATAATTCAAATTCATGATAAATAAATTTGAAAATACCGACATCAGTGAAGATAGGAGGTCACTGCTGTAAATGAGAAAACCACAACATTGAGTTGGTCAACGTCGAAGAAGTGGAGTGACCGACACGGGAGAAAAGGACATCGAACGTGAATAACATCATCCATGTGTACATACCCGCATTCATCCGTACAAATAGAAGCATGGGCGTACAAAAGCTGTGGAGCAAATAGCTCGGAGTAGAGATGCCGCAGTAATAGATAATAGACTCGGGGCCACTAGAGAGCGTGATGGGTGCCCTAGGCAGGGATCAACAATAATTGCACATGTATACGTGTTTGATGTTGTAACGATCAACATTAAGCAGTAATTGAAGAGAAGTAGATGATAACTATATGGTAAAGTATTGCATTGGATAGATCGAGAATTGAACTTGCTATTGGAGGTTGAAGAAGAAAAATTGTGGTGACGAGAAAAATAAGAAGACAAATGCACTACTACAAAACAGGTCATAATAGACGGTTCTTTTGAAATCGTCAGTTGTTATATCACGACGGTTCCTTTCACGCAGCGGTTCATGAAACCGCTCGGTGATACGTCATTATCACAGATGGTTCATGATGTCAATAATCAATTCAAGCAAGTGTAACCGGAGAAGGTATCCTTCCTTCACCATCTAAGTTTATTTATTACGTTCATCACTTAACGAATGAAAGATGGAAACTATAATTGTTGAACTACATTATTAGTGCGTGTCTACTCCTCCGATAGAGCCAGCATCATCACCGTGACTCAGCGAATGAATTGGTATGAAAAGAATGGATGCACACATGCTTATACCGCAAATACAGTCATCAAGCATGCATCATACACCAAACATATGAACATCAAAGTACTTGCCTTCCGCGAGCGCCGCGGTAGTAGGTAAAGAAGATATCCTAAACCGAAGCCTCTCTTGCTACGAAGTAAGTACTAAAATAAATACAATATATAACAAAGCGCTTCCATTAACGTTCTACAACGCCTTCCGGACAATCCACAATTAACTAGTTAGCTCTAATATGAAAACAGACTACTCGGGCACAACCCAAACTGGACAGCAGAACGGTAAAATCATATCTATTGGTCTGCAACTCGGAATGAGGTGAGACCAATTTATAAGGATTCTTAACTGACATATCTACAATACTCTAGTTGACAAGGTAACCCAATTCGGCCAATTTAATTTACTAACAGTTTACTGAAGCAGCAGAACAGAAACTGTCTACACAATTTAAGACAGCAGTATTAAAACGATCATAACTTTTAATCTACAACTCCGAATTGAGCGTTCTTTAACAATATGATCCCTTCTCATCTCCTCTTTTCTCCCCTCTTTTCCTCTTCTTCTTCCTCCTTGCGCAGGCCAAAAGCAGGATACTTCATCTTGAGAGGGGAGGTGGAGGCACCAAGGGAGGAGAGGGCGGAGGTGGCGGCTGCCAAGGTTCATGATACCAGAAGGACCGCCAGCCCACAGGCCACGGCCAGCCCAGCTGCCGTGAAAACCAGTAACCCCTCTCTTTACAAGATCGACGAAGAAAAATTCCCAAATAAATTTAATCACTACCGATGATATTTTATTCGTACCTCATCACGATGCACAGACGGTTCATGATACCAACTATCGTTGGTATACCTCATCACGCACTTTTGTATTAACAACCGTCTGTGATTTTGATTTTACCATGGATTGGAATTTACCATGACTTCAAATTTTACCATCCGTACCATGGCTTCAAATTTTACCATCCGTAAAATTAGAGAGTAAGAAAAATTTGAAGCTATGGAAAAATTCAAGTCACAGACGGTTCGTATTAAGAACTGTCTGTGATGATATACTTATCACAGACGGTTCATATTACGAACCGCCTGTGATATGTCATCACAACGGTTTTTGTATGAAATCGTCTGTGATTCGCAGTGCGGGAGGCGGGAGTTCAAATTTTTTGAATACGTGCGCGGGAGGCAAAGTATTTTGATGCTGTCCTTATATATTATAGCTACCCCAGCGTTGTCTTCCTCTCCCTCGGCCCCCTTGGGACCTCAGGCTGGCTCTCATCCTTCCTTCCCTCCTCCTTTGCTCCACTGGGTGTCGCCTCCTCTGGCCCGCAGGCCTCTGGCCCTTAACACAGTGCCACCACCCGTCGCTGCCTTGCTCTGCCCTCTGGCCCTCTTCTCCGGTCACCACCTCCAGCTTGCGCTACTACGCTCAGTCCTCCCTCTGCTCCCCTCCTTCCATTTTTTGTTTCATATTGAGTATTATTTATCTTTTGATGTTTTGCTGATTTTGATTTAAGCGCTTTTGAGATTGCTTGATGTGGTTTGTTCTATGCATGAAAAAGGGGCAAAGCCGCTAGCTGTGGGGTTCTTGGTGATCATGTATGCTGAGAGAGGTGGATGCTGAAAAAGGGAGGAGGGAAGGAAAGATGAGAGCCGTGCAGAAGGTCCTAAGGTCGCATTCGGTTATTCTTCTTGGTGGAATTGTAGATGGTCGTGGCTATGCTAGATGGTCTGGTGTGCTACACAATGTGTGCTGGTGGGTTCTTGGTGATCATGTTTGGGTGTGCTAGATAGCATGATGCTCCACAATGTGTGCTGCAAACACCGTTCTATGTAGAATGAAAACAATGTATGCCGATTTTTTTTTGCAATACAAAAAACTATCACAGACGGTTCTGAACAAGAACCGTCTGTGATAATTACTATCACAGACGGTTCTTGTTAAAAATCGTTTGTGAAAATAGACTATCACAGACGGTTCTGAACAAGAACCGTCTGTGATAATTACTATCACAGACGGTTCTTGTTAAAAAACCGTTTGTGAAAATAGACTATCACAAACGGTTCTGAACAAGAACCGTTTGTGATAGTAATTATCACAGAAGGTTCTCGTTAAGAACCGTCTGCGATAGCTATTTTCGCAGACGGTTTGAAAACCGTCTGTGATGGACGCCTGTTATCACAGACGCATAAATACAGACGATTCACAAAACCGTCTGTGATGATGATTTAGAACCGTCTGTGATGATGTTTTGTGTAGTAGTGATGGTTTGGTAGGGTAGCCGGTGTGTGAGGGAAGATAATTTGAAGGTAGATCTCTAATGGTGCATCGGTGTATGCGTGAGCAAGGTACTCTAACACCATGTAAATTGTAAACCAATAACGTATTGCTTGAGAGCTGAGATTAAATAGAGGTGCATGTACATGCATACATTTTGAAAAGGAGTAATTAATAGAGAAAGAATAGAGGCATGCAATTACATAATCTATGCATAATGGGGAGTGATTATGTTTCTAAGAACCCTAATAACTTATTATGCTCAATGATTTTCCTCCATCTAAGCTCTTATTTCAATCATGTTCCTCGAATTGTATTTTTCTTAAAGCTTCTATTGTCATTTCTAATGTTTATGATGTCTTAAAAATCTAAATAGCCTATAAGATACGTAAAATATATTCTCAAACATCTAAGTTATATCATTTGATATTATAAATTTTGAAACAAATCTACCAACGCAAATACGCGGATCACCCTGCTAGTTACAGTTTAACTCAACAATTCCTCGTACCTTGGAAGCACCTGTGTTATCTAAACTTAACATGTGCAACCTTTGTGCGCCGGCGCAGTCCCTGCATGCCTCACCCTCGCTAGCCGAGGAGCCTCATCGCCCCCCCAGTCTCCAACGCCAACCGCTAACACGTCGCCTGATTTTGGTAAGGAGTGTGAGAAACTGAGAAAGAGAGGATGTTGATTAGGGACTTAGGGTTTGAACCTTTTGAGGTAGGATCTTTGGATGGGCCAATGGGTCAGTTCAAAAGAGGGGGTGGATGGGTTGTTGTGTCGCGAGACTTGATTGAATTTGGGAGTGGGAGGTGTGATAGTGGGCTAAAATCAATTGAGGTACAAATATATATGAAGTATTTTTTGCGATTATAAGGTAGATGTACATGCGCACACACATCACCACATATACACATGCGAGTGCACCATCCTTAGACCTTAGCACACATCTAGACATACCAATGATAGGGATAAATTTATGACCTCACAAAGTTTCTACTGAAACACAGCTCACGTGTGCGTAAAGCGGACACCAAGATTTGAATCTTGATGAGTGGAGTATACATCCACAACTTCACAACCTCACCAAGAGGTGGTTCCCAAATATAAAGTATTTGGTCTAAACATCACTATATATTACTAATACACCTTATAAATAATGGGTATTTTGCCAAAAATAAGAGATTGGATGTCCAAGTCACCCATGAACATTTGTAGGTCCGCTACTGATTGCTAGCTACGCGCGCGCGCGCCCCCACAATATGGATTTTGGTGAACCAGTCGATTGATTAGTCGTCTGTCCATCTATCCGTCTTTGTCGGGCTATAATACTCCTGCCAAACTATACAAAGAAACATCCATCTTTACATATTGCCCGATATCGGAATCACACACGCTAGTACCGGTGCGCTACATGTGCATAGTTTCAGAGGCCACACGCTATACCTATTAGGTTGCAGGACTGTACCAGTAAGGTAGTTACTATCTGGGCCGACCTTTTCGGGGCGGGCGCGTCATCGTGTAACTCGGTTATTGGATGCAGTATGGAAAGTTCTAGCTTGCGCGCCCTTTTCAACTAGGTCATAGAGTATACGAGAGACGCATACATACAACATATCTACGTCCTCACATGTAAATACGTTCTTAGTATATATCTAATTTAAAGCGGAGGCTAAGACCATATGAAGCATCGAGCACACGGTTTAATCACTGAACACACTCACATATACGTGTACTATTCCTAAATCCATCTGAAAAATAAGACCCACGAGTTTGATCCCATAGATAGAACCCGAACAGGATGCCGCTCGACGGCAAGCGAGCCGCTCGACGGCAAGCGAGCCGCTCGAGCTACGCTCGGTCCTCGTCTGCACGCCGTAGCTAGCAGCCGCCGCAGACAAGCTCGGTAGTATTTGACATCCATGGGGCATGTAAATTCTTTGTAATAGTGCCCAGCACGTTACAGACTACTGCTGCGACGGAAGGGGAATCAGTTCGACAGGAGACGCGCAAATTTAACTCATGGACAAAATCTAGGGCCAGGACCAGGATCGAATACGTGCAATGCAACATCGTGCAAATTAGTTTGTTTTCACTCGAATCTGAGCAACATCGTGCAACACTCAGTTTATTTTCCTTCAGGTACGAAGTAAGTGGCCATCTCCTCGGTCGATGGGCCATGTCTTTCCTGGCATGGAGATAGGCTGTGTTGCCTAGGAATTGGACTCCGCCCGTGCAGAGGCCTTCTGCCGCCCGTTTTTCGTCCGCGGCCCAAGGACAGAATTGCAAAATCAGAATTGTGACCTTCCGCGAATCGCAATTCTGATACGCACTCACTGACAAACCTCCCAAGTAAAGCAGCGAAAAATTCGCAGCAGTTCTCCTGCAATATATCCACTCATGCACGGTTTGTTCTTTCGGAATTGCTAGAAAGTGCACAGCACGTACAATCTTTATTTATAAATGAAACCCGTGTTGGAGGATCTATATGACTTGGTAATTAAAAAAAGACATTCAAATTCGAGTCAAAGGAGACTCGAACCCGGTAGTGAGATTGTAACATCTACACTCGCACCCAATTGAGCTAGGCTCAGTTCCTCTGTAATCCTTATTTATGATTTATCACAGAATGGCAGTACGAACGTGCACACTCTTTTTTCCGGTGAGAAAATATTAGAAAACCACAACGGCACAAGTCAATCGGCAAGCAACAACAGCGGATGGATCATGGATGGAGGTGGACTAGTGGAGTAGTATTACGCAGCTGGCTTCATCTCTTGCTTGATGGCCGCGACCAGGTGGTCGTAGGCTTCGCCCCACGCGTTCTTCATCTCCGGGCTCCACATGTCAGCCGGAACCGCCTCCTTTATCGTCTCAAGCAGCGCGAACCTTGTCACCTGTGATAGATCGAGACAGAGAGATAGAAACGAGATCAAACAAACTCGCATTTCATGTTTGATCTTACGGGGCTTTAATTTATCTGTCTCTCGAGTGGAATAATTGAACATGGCATAAGCTCCAAGTGGTTTGTGACTTGGTACCTCAAAGTGGCCATCTGCCACGCCGTACTTGAAGTGCGTGGCGCCCAGCCTCTTCAGGGTGGTCTCCCTGACGGTGACCGTGCCGGATTTCCGCAGCTGCACCGCCGCCTCGCACGTCTGCGCCAAGGATCGCGGCATACAAATTTGTCAGTCCCTGCTGCGAAGTTTCCTCATGGAATAAGCTATTTACCGCGCATCGAGTTTTGGCATGCGTTACCATGACAAAGACGGACATGGCGTGGGTCTTGAGCTTGGGGTTCTTCTCGAGCGGCACGTCGGAGTTGCGCAGGAACGAGAACATCTGCTTCGCCGACGGCGCGATGTCGAAGATCCTGGAGTACCAATCACGACGCACACAGCATATCAATGAAGCGCATTACATATGCATGGTAATTGGCATGTACGTATCTGACACTAAAACGTATGAATTGTCGATTAACACGACGTACTTCAAGAAGAAGCGGAGCCCAAGGTTGGCGGAATCCTTCTTCATGATGGCCCATGACTTGAGCACCAGCGCCTCCTGCTCCTCGCTGAAGCTCACCGCTCCTCCCGACACGCCGCTCCCCTCCGCGAGAGCCATGGCTTCTTCCTGCTTAATTTAATCTGCCAAGGTATATATATGCAACTGTACTACTGAGCACCAATGGATTAATCTAGTGTTGGTTGTGATTCGGACCCAAACTGGAGCAGAGGCTTATATAGGTCGATCGGCCCAGACAGGGGCAGCCTTTGGGGTTCCTGACGAGCCAGGATGCATGGAGACGCAGTGGCCATGTTGTGTTGAATGATCCTCTAAATTCTATGATGATACGTACAGTTACAGAACAGACTTGGGGCTGCCGGATTGGAATGGAGTCAAGACGAAAAACTATGTGCCACAGCTACAAAAGCTGATGGTTTCGGGTGGCCTGCGCAGCGCAGTTTACATCAACTGTTTATAGTCTCTGCTGCGTAGGATTTAAACTGATAGAGATGAAAGAGAATAAAGAGGGAGAAATGTGTTGTCTACAATCTTGTAACCGACTGTATCATCAGAACCAAGAAAGAAATGTCTTAGTTCATGAGAGGATTAAAAGATTGTATCGTTTATAAAAATAAGTGAAAAGACAACTTATTTATATTAATATTGTCTACAAATGATATAAAAAATTATTACAAACAATAGCTGTCTATACCACTGTACATATACTTACCTCAGGTCTCGGTTACCTCAGGTCTCGGTTGTCAATAACGTGGGCGGCTGGGCGCGCGGAAACCAACGGCGGGTTTAAGAATCCAAGTCAAAAGTCTCTTCTCGGTTCTTTCTTGCCAACCAAGAGACGAAAAGGTTGCGCTCGTTCGTGTCCACCAAAGGGCCAATGGTGGAATGTTTCCACGAACATGGGCAGAAGGGGCTGGCTTGTTTGGGCCCAGCTAACCAGTTCCGGTTTTTCTCAGGATTGACCGGGCCGTGCGTTATACCTCAGCTCAACTCGGTGCATCTTAGGTAAAAAGGTTCAAAACTTTCGAGAAGGAAAAGAGAAAAAAAAAGGTACATCAGCTTTGGAAAATAAACGTAGCGTGACTTCAAAGGCATTTTCCGTCACTCACACGTACACCGAAATGGCTAGAGCGTGTAGCTGTTGTGCACGTAGAAGGCCGTGTGAGTTACGCCGCGGTTACTTCAAATTTCGTTTGTGTGCCTAGTGGAAGGTCTTGTATTTGTACCGGGTGTGTTGGCAGAATTTTTGGCAGTGCGGTGGGTCGTCGGCCCTCGCCACGAGCCCTCCCCTCTGCCAGTCATCCCCTCCCTCCTCTAGCACGGTCACCCTGCGGTGATCCACGCAACAGTCTAAAATACCCTCAAAAACATTTACTTGTTTCTCGTCGCTCATCACTTGGCCTTTTTTACTATTTTCCTCGAAGGGCAGGTAATTTGTCATATGCTTTTGTCGTTATTACCGTAGTCTTAGTTAACCAGTCTTAGTCAGCTAGTCGTAATTAAATAGTTTACTGGTAAGTAATTAGTTTAGTGATAATTAATTAGTCATAATTAGTTTAGCAATTATCCGTACAACATATTAAATTAGTGGAAATGAACTACTTATAATTTATTTAGTGGTAATTACTTAGTCGTAATTTGTTAAATTAGTGGTAATTAATCGGTCGTAATTAGTTAGTTTAGTCTTAATTAATGGGTTTAGTGGTTATCAGTCTGGCATATTAAATTAGTGGAAATTAACTACTCGTAATTTATTTAGTGGTAATTAATCAGTCATAATAAGTTAGTTTGGTCATTTATTTAGTGGTAATTAGTTAGTTTAGTCATAATTAATTAGTTTAGTGGTAAATCATTAGTCATAATTAGTTTAGTGGTTATCAGTCTGGCATATTAAATTAGTGAAAATTAACTACTCGTAATTTATTTAGTGGTAATTAATCAGTCGTAATTAGTTCACTAGCAATTAGTTAGCCATAACTAATTTAGTGCAAATTAGTTAGTCGTAAGTAATGAAGTGGCAATGAACATGTGGTGGTAAAAGTGGTAAGCATGGTGGTAATGAATTACTCACAATTAATTTTTAGAAATTGTTGGTAATTAATTAATATTTGTATTTAATAACACATGTAATCCATCACTTGCAAGCAATTTGCCATATTTAATTACACTTACACATATGTACCGCGGATGGAGTTGTTATGGATAGTCTCGTACAGGGCGGACCCGATGGGTTGGACCTGTCAAGATACCAGTACAAGAGACTAGTTGCAGGATGAATATCATTGCATAGATGATATATAGGATATTCTTTGTTAATTTATCGTGAGTACATATAGATTCAATATGGATGATATTTTTAACATCTATGGTACCGCGGAGACTAGTGTACCACATGCTAGATATGCTTGTACATGAACCAACTGAGGGAAATACATGGCATACAGATCATATAACAACGTACCGTAGCCTTCGAAACGTACATGAGTCGGAGGTTGCGGTACGTTGCTATATGATCTGCATGCCACACATTTTTCTTAGTTGGTTCATGTACAAGCTTATCTAGCCTGTGGTACAATAGAGTATTAAAAAGTATTATCCACATCAAACTGATAAATTAACAAAGAGTGTCCTATTTGATCGGGGTGCACGTGATAATACCCCCTCCTCCTTTATCCCAATTGCAATAAACCCGCACGTGTATCATGTAATGCTTGTAACGCTTCAAATGTTATCAATTTATGTATGAAAACGTACATTGTAACTCCATTGGAAACCCTAATTTCTGAAACCCTAATTCTATTATGAGTACTTTGTGTGGGAATTCATGAAACCCTAATTTCTGAAACCTAAAATCCAATTTTCAAGACCTAAATTCTTAATTTTTGAGATAATTTCAAAACACATATAAAATTATTGAAATATTATACAATCAATTCCACTACGTGAAGAGCCTTCAAAACAAAATTCATAATTTTGGAGCTCATTTTCTACATTTACAAATTCCTACAAACAATACACTTATATGAAATTACAAGAAAAATTCGGAATGACTAAAATTATAAAAAAAAAAATTATACAAGTAAGTACACTGTGTTGGGAGGCTCCACATAAAAATTTATAATTTTTTTAACTCATTTGCTATATTTTAACATTCCTACAAACACCGCTCATACCCCGATAAAACCCTAATTTCGGGAGGAGAGAAGATGACCCACCTAATTTCGGGAGGAGAGAAGATGACCCACCGCATGGTGGCCGTACGGCAGGTGGCAGACGGGAAGAGCGTGCCGCACGGTGGGCACGGAGTTATTTTTGCAAATAAAAAAACAGCGATGGTTGTTCTTGTAAATACGGGATGAAATTGCGTCGATACAGCCAAAAATTATGTTGCCGTTGAGTGTAGGCTTGTATCGACAAATGATATCACAACACATATTATTCGCTTTTACTCGGTTGTTTTATATCCATTCTTCTCCGTATATACAACCAAAATCGTTCCAGGCAGCTCGCACATCTGAATCTTGTTACATATTGTACTCTGCACAGTGAGCAGCGCCCTGCTCACCATTACACGTCATCACGTAACTGAAGTCACTGTGTGCGTCTGCCTGCTAGCTAGCTGCTGCACGCCGGGGACACGCCCACCAGCTCCTTCGCCAGCACGTATCTGAAGGCCATGCTATGGGGCTTCCACTCGACGCTGCTCCTGCGCGCTCTCCGCTGCTGGCACAGGTGCACGGCCTCGCGGAGGCTCTCCGGGAGGCAGGACTCCACCGTGCGCAGCAGGTCCTGCGCGCCCAGGCCGGCGTCTCTCGCGTACGACTCGAGGATCTTCGGGAGGAGGACCTTGTGCCCCCTGCCGCGGACGCTGATGTTGGCCCGGATGAACTCCTCCTTGGCCATCTCCAGCTGCTGGAACAGCCTCTTTGGGCTGTACAGCCGCACCTGACGAAGGGAACGAACGGTGATAGATGAATGATCAATGCGTAGCGTTGATACGTGAATGCACTGTTGGAAATTGGAGTTTGGAGTATATATTGCGTAGCTGTTTTGTTGTTTCGTACCACTGGATCTGAGTGGCTTCCGGAAGACAGCGCGAAGTGCACCAGCGGTTCGGGGTGGTCGACGGCGAAGCCTTGCAGCTCTTCCCTGTCTTTGGGCTTCCATTTTGGGTACAGTAGAAGCCTAAGCCACTGCAGGATTCAAAGGAAGCAAATCATTATTAGAAGAAGTACCTATCAGGTAATTAATCATCGTCTGTAATGCAAGCTTAGATATTTCAACAGGCAAGTCAAACTGGAACGAGTTTTTAAGACTTGGGAATTAGACGAGGTAAAAGGCGTTGAATAAACCTGTCCAGAAGAGTGTACTCGGCAACACAGGATTTGGTACTCTATCAACTCCACGTTTACTGTTTGGCCACTAATGATGTAGGATACCTGTGGTGCAGAAGTGGTTGCCAGATTAAAATTTGAGAGGGGATGAGGTACCGTTCTATCTAAGAAATTCCAATTCGAGGTGGGTACCACCTTAGTAAGCAGTAATCTCTTGCTGTTACTCTGCGGAATCCCATATTCTATATGGGCCTGAAAATAACAATGTTAGGATTAAAGTCCATCAATTTGAAGAAGTATAGTAAGATATAGAAAAAAAAAAGAAGTGCAGGCTAAGAAGCTAGTTACATGCATCATCATGGCATTATGCACATTGATCCAGAAAGCAAGCTTTTCTTCGTTTTTCATTCCACTGATATCGACAGTTTCTAGCAGCTGTACAAGTGACCTGCAGAGTAACATCTTTAACTAGTCAGCAAATATTTGTATGGAACTATGGGCCATTTGCTCGCTATCAACTGAAAGACAACAATATGGCGTGAAAAATACTCACTTATATTTATGCAACATGTCTTTGACATCGGCAGACCTCTGATCTCCCTTGCAAAGAGCAGACACCTCAACCACAGATTCATATTGCTGACCCAAATCCCTTGATTCACCAGAACCTAATGCATTGTCCTGCCACGCCTCAATAAAGCTCTCTTTCCTGCATCTGGGGCTCCATATATCCCCAGTGTATTTGGAAGAGAGCCCGCTTGCTGACGAAAATGATGAGCATGGTGAGGGGAAGAAGGCATGTTGCACGGCAGGAACGTCTCTGAGCCTGATGTATATGGCAGCAATGCTTTTGATCATGTCCTCAGATATCTTGTTTGGTGTTTGAGGAACATGATCTGCAATCCTCGTCCCCAGGATATCTGCCAAGCTTACAATACCAGGATCCATGCACTTGCCCTCCTGGTCATCAAAGATATGTTAGTATCAACATTGCTGCATGCCTATAACCAAGATCGTATAGCAAACTGGTTAACAGGTTAGAAATGAAAGGGAGTTTTCAGACATCGTTCTGTACCTCAACAAACGATAGAGGCAAAGTATGACATGGTTTCAGAGCTCTAGCAAGATTGTTTGCTGAAGGAGATACTCTAGCTGAGCAAATGGAGCGCTGCAGGAGTGAGGAATGGCTACGTCCGATACTCGTCTTGATGTCATTGTGCTGTGAAATGCTAGTTTCACTATCAAGAGTTGTCGGTGTCGACTTGCGTGCCAGGACTATTCGACTGGACTGCACCAGTTGGTGTTTCCTTGGGGTTGAGAAATCTAGCACTGAAGCTTCTGGGAGTATGCCTGAAAATGACCTTGCTGGATGCTTGTTTCTTTCCGTGTCACAAGCAGAAGTTACACCGCAAAACTGCTGTTCAAAGGCTTTCCGGTAGAGTGTTAGGAGATGCTGCTCCAAGAATATGACCTCTAGCTCTAGTACAGCAATCTCCTTTATTAACTCCTCAGTAGGCTGAGTTGACACGAAAGAAAGATAGTTGCATTGAGTCAACAATTAAAAAATACTGCCCTCGGAAACAATGTGCATATACAATTGAGAAGTAAATCATTACGATGATATGTTGAAAACCTGAATTTTCTGCTACTTCCAGAATCGCTATACTAGAAAAAAGAATTGTACCTTTGGAATGCAACTGTCGTTTAATGAATGAATAGCACAGGGCTTGTAACCTAATGCTTTCTCTAGAGCACGCCGCATAGCGAACTGATCATTTAGTCGCTTCTCAAGGTGTTGGACCTGCAGAACTAACATCGTAAGTATCAAAACAAAATTGAAGTACCACAATTAGTCAATAAACATAGTCTTCTGAAACAGTTCTCAATACAGTAGAACTGATTCTTTGGTCTTATACTACACTGGGACAGAGAGGTTGTGGGCACAAAAATGGCCACTCTACCCTTCAAATTCCTCAAATTTGGAAATGGATTCTCTATGCACTGCAAGACAGAACTGCTTTTCACGGAATTATGTACTTGGGATGGCCAATTGAAGCTTAAAGTTCTCATCGTTGGCCACTTTCCACAGCTGAATTAATCCATGGATATGACATTTAGGAGAGGGGGCAGGGCAGAATCATGAGCAAGTCTGAAACAATTCACCAATAGGCCTGAGAAGAGTACTAACATATGGCATGGGAAACAATTTGGAAACTTAGTGCGATATCTAACTTTTTACCTCTTGTATTAAAGAGCACGGAAGCTTAGTGGTATGGGATTGTCTCTTACTGGTGCTGTTCTGATCCATCAGTTCTCCAGCATTCTTGCAAAGAACAGAAAATGGTAAGGCAGGGAAAAAGAATAAAAGACGAGATGATTTGAAGTATAGAATAGGTACACCCCATGGCACCTAGCAAATACTGTAATCAAGAGATCTGTGGACCTGCATTTCTCTTGATCATGGGCAGAACAAAAGTGGTTCAGAAATAGAGACACTTTTAAGAAGAAAAAGAAGAGGGGAAATCCTAGATTATCTGTTGTGACAATTTACCAGGATAACTGGCCTCTGCATGTGTACATTAAGAAAACTAACAATGAAAGGAAGAAGTAACAGGCCATTTTATCTCAATAATCGCCAATTTACCTGTCGATGCTGAGCATGGCACCTCGGAGATGACGAATCCATGCTGTCCATTCTGAGCATTCTAATAGAATCACTGCCGATGCAAATTCGCCAAGATCATTAGCAAAGAAGTGCTTCTATCTAAAAAATGTAGAATCATAACAGCTGGTCTGGGACTAGTATCTGTAACTTGACATCAACAAGTTCAACCAACGTATTGTAAGCAAGGTTATAAGCTTGCTACAACTGCATAATACCACAGGGTGCGCACCTCTTGGTGCGGCTATGATACATTGCTAATCAGAAAGGAGCCTACAAGGCAACAACAACTCCACTGCAGGCCTGCGCCACTGAGCTCAAGAAGAGCTTCTCCTCAGTGATCTTGCACAACTGAGCCTAACGAAGCAAAGAGTTGAAATCTGTAACCACATCGTAGGTTATAAAACTAAAAATAACAGATGATGCAGGTAGAGACTATTATGGAGAGGCGTCTCACCTTACAGATAAACAATCCACAAGAAGTGAGAGCCTGGAGTTGTTGCTTAGGAGTTGATCACCTAATAAAACCTCTGACGTGCTTCTTTCTTTTCTTGTCTAAAAGCTAAGGCCCCTTCTCTGTGAGGAGATGAACTTGAGGTAGTACTACTGGTACTAGTACTGTTTCTACCACTGAAGCTTATATCAGTATCATACCATCACACTGGATCGGTCCTATCCGGCTATTCCGATTCTTTGTTTATGGTGGGAAGATATATTTATGTCTGTCCTAAAAGTTACCAACTTCCTTTCTTTTTTATGCAAGACAAGGTGAGAGCTCAGAAAGGGCTTCACTCACTCTATTCTATCCCAGATCTGGCTGCTTCCCTTTATTTATACCCACAGGCTCATTTACTTCACCCAAAACTGCTCACCTTATTACCCCTGTTACATCAGATCAGATGGTGATGATATAACTGAATCTTCTGTCACATTAAGCCTCTACCAGTTGGCTTGGATGGCTTTAACTAAGAGGTTAATTAACACATGAGTTTTGCTTAATTTTCTCCTAAAAAGGATTCCCCATTTGACAATTAAAAAAGGATTATACAGTTTCATCTTGTATGCAAGTGTATCCTCTTTCCTGAACAACAATGAGCAGTCCCTATGCAGATAAAATAGCACAGCAGGACAGTAACATGCATGGCTTTTCTTTGACCTATTGAGAGACTGCTCAGGTAATTGATGGGTAGTCGTCCTGTATGTCTACATGGAAGTCCAAAGAAGCAGCCAAGAAATGGACAGGCACACGTCCACTGTTGCGGTGAAGGGAGATTAATTTGTCATGTTTTCGCCTAGAAAGAGGCGCTCCTTTGCCTTGATGCACTGCCTCTGCTGCCGCGGCTGGACCCCCAAAAGAAAAATTTTGGCAGGTCATGTGACACGGTCACATATCTTACTGTCTACCAGTGCACCCCAGTACTCAAGTACTCAGTGCTCACAAGGTCGCCACAGCCACTGTCCTCCTGCTAGCTATAGTTCTCCCTCCTGTTTAGACCAATCTTACACGTAGTTGATTGTGATGCATTAGTTAATGTACACACGGCTGCTTCTGTGCCAGACACTACAGGAGAAGCTGCATGTTAGATAGAGGCACACACATGGTTTGGTTGTGCCAATCACCCCAAGTTGCTTTAATTTTTGGGCAAGTAGCACAACGAGGATACATGACAAACGCTACATATAATGTATACCAGTTGGATTGGTAGATGCCCAACACCATCCCTAATGTACCCCAACCAGGCCCCAAATGTCATGTAGCTGCTTGTCACAGAATCTCTCGGCGCTTTCGGGTGCCCTAGAATCCCAGTGCAGTTAGCTGTGG
This sequence comes from Ampelocalamus luodianensis, assembly GCA_036346255.1. NCBI lineage: Eukaryota > Viridiplantae > Streptophyta > Magnoliopsida > Poales > Poaceae > Ampelocalamus > Ampelocalamus luodianensis. The sequence goes on from CM070621.1 coordinate 25,253,334, forward strand.
GCCTGTGGCATCGGCCTCACTAGGCCTGCATCAACTGTTCCAGAAACAGGATGCAGGCGCAGCGCCACAGCGTCACATGCGCGCGTGGTGCTCGTATGCAGCATTATTGGACCCCATCTTTTGTGAATCATACTAGATTCTTGTAATGGGAAATGGTACTTACTTCTGCCTCATGAGTAGTTAGCACACTGGAGTTATGGCTACTCTTTTTATGTGAGGCTGTGAGCCATGAACTGCCTCTGTAAACTAGCCACTTGCCAAGGCATCTCTCCATAAGCAAGGAGGCAGAACTCTCCATAAGCAAGGAGGCAGAAGAAAGGAAGCACACGCTGTTGCCGTTTTTTTCTTTCCCCAGCTCAGTTACAATGATTATTATCATGACCACTAAGATACAATGATACTGCCAATGACGACTACGGAGGTTGTGCCGGTTATAACAACAAAAGGGACCTTGGTAAAGATAATCTTTCTGCATATGGGTGGGGCGTGAAGAAACATCCCAGCGACAGACATGCTCGAGGTTTCATGTGCTCTTGGACCCTCCTCCCCTGCTACTTCGACTACTATGTCCATCTACTAGAGGTAAAAACAATCACTAGGAGTAGGTGAAGTGTAGTAAGAAACCACAAGATATGTAATGGCAATGCACATTGGAAACCAGCCCCAAGAGCAGTTGATTATAGAAGCCTCCCAGTCCGAGATCCGGAAAGATTCTTCTCATCGGTTTTCCAAGCTGTCAGAGAGGACAGAGAGAGATTACTTACAACTTCCATTAGAGTAAATACACTCCTAGGATGGCCATGGTGTCTTATTGACGAAGTCAATGGGCTGCAGAGCTCGAGCATCTCCATTTTTCTTCTCCTATATGGCTAGCTAGAGACTAGAAATCGAAGGACAAGCACAAGAGAGGACAACCTAGAGTGTTCTTTCACGCACAAGATTCCCAAGTGTGCGCATTGTACGAGTGTCCCTTGCAAGGGTTCTAGAAAGCTGAAGCAGCTAGATGCTACGTTTCAACGCATAATCCAAAGCTTGACTTGAGAATATGTTCCAAGCTAGTACAGGTGACAATAATCCAAGAGTATAGGATGAAACAAAGAGGAACCAGCCCTGGAGAGCCGATATTACCCCTCGACCAACACCAGATTTGCATCTCGCGGCAATCCCCTCGCTCAGGCCGCATCTTACATTTTTCAGCAGAAGAGAATCAGAAACATTTCGAGGATGCCAGTTTCGCGAGTTAGAATGGAAATAAATCAAAACTGACCTAAGATCGTCTAAAAAACTGACCTAAATATCAGCTGGCCGACCACAAGATGGTTCCCAAATAAAATGGTAACCGGCCAAGAATAACCTGGTAGCATTCATTTCCAGGTACTGAGTATCCCATAGGAGCTAAAAAAACCAATTACTTCAATATGTTTCATACATTATATTTTAAATTTGCAACACAGCAATAGTAGAGCATCTCTAAAGTTCTCTTCCAAAATGTCCTCATCTTGCTTGGGTAGATTTGGGCTTTATAAAAACTATGCACATTGGCATCAAGTCTTGTCATGATATACAAGAGATTAAGTGAAAGCTACTCTATCTGTTGGGATCATAGCCCCAGGGTAAGCTTGCAATGAAGCCATCATAAGGCAACAAAAAAGAACAGAGTTTACTTTATGTAGCTGAAGAAGTGCAGGTCAGCTGTACAGTTGCAACGGAATGTGCCGTCAGATATTGAAGTTTCAGATCTTATCTGCCACTTCAGCTGGCACATTAAGATCAAAAAGTGCACCACCACCATGAGCATCTGTTCTCTCTCTCTTGTGCGATGGGCGTCCATTGTTATCAGAACTTGATCCATGCAACTGAAGAATAGTCCGCTTTCCCAGAATAGATGAGCCTAAGGAGCATATTGAAAAATGTATCAGCAATCAGAAACAACTAAATGGAGCTAACTTCTGTTATGGAGATCCTTATCATATGATTTTAAGCTGTGATAAGAAAGAAAAATGTCATATACAAATACCTGATTCATTACAATAGAAACCAGTCTTGTGTTCATCCTGACTATACTTCATGGATTGTGAACTTTGTTCAGCAGAATCCAAACAAATATGGAGCTCTGAGGCCCTATCAAGGCCCTTGGATTTGTACGGAGCAATATTATGAGGCGTGCGGAGAGGATACAACAAATCATTTTCGATGCACTGATACCTGCAGAGTAATATAGTTAGTACAATAATTTACAGACACTGACTGAACATTGTTCTTTTTTTAAGGCAACTGATAGAACATTGTTGAGCAGGGTTCTTACATTTGCTTGCAGAGCTTATCAACCACATTGGAAAGATTGATGGCATGCTTCATTGTATCCATTACCTCATCATCAGTAAAATTTTGAAAATCCTTCTCAAGGAAACCAGATAGTCTTTCAACGTTGAATTCTAATTGCTGTTGCTGATCCTCAAATAGGTTTTGCTTAAGTTCTCTTTCCTCAGGAGTCATCTCATCCTTGAAAATCTCATCACCAAACATATAGAATGCAAAAGGATAAGAATATGAAAGAACACGCCTTGATCTAAAAAGCCTATTTAGTCCATTTATCACCCAAGAGTAATCCTTTATCTTGGAATCCTTATTTTCAGAAATGGAAATCTTCCCCTGGATGTCGCCCTTGAGCTTTGCTTCCTGCTTAAGAGAATCAGTGTGAGCCTTGTATCTGTTGTGGTAGTGCATATATCGATAGAGGTTTCGCCTTGCTTGCTCTGTCCTCTTCGATTGATCTTCAGTGAATCGGCCACAACTGTGGCCACTAATACTTGACCATGTATGATCTCTACCAGTAGCATCACCACATAACCAACTACATCCAAAAGCATCAAATCAGAAAAATAAAACTCAACTTAATCACAAACAGAGAAGAGGACAAGATCCAGAAATAGAAACAAGAACATAGAACATCCTCTATCAATACAGCATGTAACTTGAGGGACAACATAATGACACACCAAGCAACTTAACATAACCTTTGTAAACTATCTGGCACACGCTTCTAACGGAACAATTGAAGTCTGCAGCATCTCTTGTAGTAGTCTATGGTCTCCATATTTTCTATCATGAAAGTGCCAGACTTCCAGTATTACCTCTGGTCTCTGGAAGTGAGCATGCTTGTAAAGAAAATAATATTGCTCTCACTACACAATTTGCAGAGAACCGCTTTTGCTATATCCATACTCCATTAGTCCATTAAGTACCTAGCATGCATGATTAGGACAGGACCTATATGATTGATAGACTTACTTAGTAAGGCTAGATAAGCTATATCACCAAAATGCTTCTCTACAATGCTATGAATGACTGGCAACAGAATTATACTGGATTCATCGGTATTTGCGACTACGAACCTAGAGTTCTGTCTGATTCCATGGTTGCAGTGTGAAATGGAGATGTCCCACAGGATTTTCTGGGGATGGATTGGCTATCTGCCAGGCTACTCACAATTCATTCAGCACTAGCAACAGATTTTCATTAACAATCTAAGTGGTAGCCTTGTACCAAAAGAATCATTATTATGGTCATAAAAATATGGGATTACAAATATCTTAGCAAACCATGTGCTTAAAAAGAGCAATCAATGGTAGGGCCGTACTATCATAAATACAAGTACCCAATCTTGATGCTACAATCATCTACGATGCAAGCTACTCAACTTTGTATAAAGAATTAGGATCTAATCAATCAAAGAGACTTGCACTATATACCTTGCCATCATCCAACTATATGCCCAAGGTTTAGTTCCACAGACTTCCACCATACTATAACCTCATGATGTAGTATTGACCGAGCTAACTAACTTATGCTATCTGAATATTCTGTAAATGATATTCTAAATCATTTGCACATACATTACCCATTGGGTTTCGAGTTTTGACCGAGGGCGTAAGTTGTAAAACTTGTAAGCAGGTAAAATCTGGCAGCCACATCAAAGACACTTCATTACTTCACAATATGAAAATTCTTCACAAACTTCTTGTGGAACAACACCTTGCAATTAGTTACGAGGGTGTGACCATGCTATTACGTAACAGCTAATATAACAATGATAATGCACAGGAGAAGTACTAGTAAAACAAAAAATGGCCTTGTATTTTCCTCAATAGCCCCAAAAAAGGGCCAATTCATTATATTCCACTGAATAACTTTGTCTGTTCACTATATGACACTGATGTCTCACTGACATGTGGGCTCAGGCCCCACATGTTAGCCTCATAATGAGTGGCTTATTGTGAATTTTCTCAAAGAAAAAAAGAAGGATATGCACCAAGATTAAGCGGAAGGTAAAACAAAGTATGCTGCTAGATTAGCATATGAACCATTTCTTCCTACCTAATACAAGTATTAATCAAGTGCCGCAGTTACACAATTGATATTTGTATCATTCTTACCTGAGACAAAGCTATTATCCATATTAATGATAGTGGATGCCATCTTATGGATAGCTAATGGTGTCGGGAACAGCTATATTATCGATGTAAAATGTTAAATGTGTACGTAAAAAGTACCACGAAGCATAGAGCTTCCAAAATGTTTTGTTTTGCGATCATCTAACATCAAGTACTTCATATTAATGCAAAAGGCCTAAAATAGTTTGTGTTACTCCTACAAGCTCTTAGCGTCATGATACTGAGGGGATATCAGAGAGATGTCAACGCAAAATCAGTTCGAGTAATCAAGATCTCAAGTGCCTAACAAGACCCGAGCATATGCAAAATCATCAGTCTGCCATAAGCCCATAACAAAACCACCAATACAAGTAAGGTTGAAACACAGACCTTAAGATGTAAACATTAGCCTATTATGCTATACCATTTCATAATGCATCAACAGTCTTGAAGATAAGAAAGATAAAATATCCAGAAACTCAGTAATCCATGCATGCGTACATCTATTGAGGTGGAACCTGTGAGATCATTAATGACAGAAGAAAAGAACAAGAAAGTAGTATTGAACAGTACATCCTTGCTTACATAAAGCAGGAAAGTAAAAAAAAAACAAGAAGTATGCAATGCTTTGAGTTCACACGAGGGGTGAACAAATATCAAACTGACAAAAAAAGGCATAGATATAACAATAGCATATCATTAGCAGCCAATAAATGGGCATTCATAAATACGCAAAGAGAAAATGTTGAGCAGCATAAGGAATCTCACCAGAATGCTTGTCCACATATACATGCAACCAGGTTGCAGCCACCGTTCTTCTCCACAGGTTTGTGGCACTTGGGACATGGCTTAGTATTTACTGTTATCCAATTCACTGTCTCTGATTCATCACGACATTTCTTGATCCAGAGCTCCCACATCACACAGGAACATGGTGAATGTGCTTCTGAGGAGCAATTAAAACAAAACTGGCGTCCACATGTACATTCCACCTCACAATGAATATCACCTTTGACACGTATAGCGTTTCCACAATGTGGTGTGCTTGGGCACCACTTGACTGTGTCATTATCCTCAATATAAGATTCCAGTAAAAATCTTTCAAAGCGCTCTGCAATATCTGGATGCTTTGCACTTACTAGCTTCCGGACTAATGCTTCATCACAAATAGCATTGCACTTTGGGGCCATGCACTTGACACGCCGACTCTGCCCCTCGTTTATTTTCACAATGAAATATTCTGTCCAACCTGGGTGAGGGGACAGGAAATGCACATATTAGTAGCTACTCGGGGGGAAAAACTAGATACAGCAAAGCTTATACTCTTCTATGGTAGTACTTAGAGCCCCAATTCATAATGGTAAGTTTACATAAAGTTTACAATGGGTGTATACAAGTTAGCACATAATTCTTGAAAGGAATAAGTTAAAAGTATGTGATGCTTTACAAAAGTAACATAATGATTATTCATAAGAATAGAAAGTGATACCCCCAACTCCCCTAGGTTAGTTTCATGCATGAAGTACAGCTACAGATGCTCAAAGACAAACAAGTTATAGTTATCTAAACAAAGGTGTGATGTTGCACCATTTTTCTTGGTACTATAAGAACTTTTTTTATTAAATAAGCTTTTTTGAAAAATATTTTATTAATAACCCCTTGCCAACTTTATTTCTAATTTTGACCATTTTGTCCATACCACCTCTCGTGGTATGGCAAGACAACACTACCACGCCAGTCACCGTAGCATGGCCAAATCCTGTCACTCCACCACCAGTGGCGTGGCACTCCATCACGTCACCACCAGTGGCGTGGCGAGAAGTGCTATTTAACTAGACTTACCCCTAACATGACAGTGTTATCTTGCCACGCTGTGGCCAAAAGGGTTATATTTGGAAATAAAGTTGAAGAGAGGTTAGTAATAAAAATAAATTGAAAAATAGGTTAAATAATAAAAACTCCTCGTACTATAAGGATAGTAAGATGTTAGCCAATAACGCAGCTTCCACATACCAAACAATTTTTTAACTCCTAATGGACGAATTTCAGACTGCTAATTGGCACAGTGGTGAATAAGTGGCGCATTCACCCAATGGCTTTGCTACAAAAAATGCATCACACAAACGTTCTACTAGCATCTATAACTAGCACATATGGAAAGGTGCATACTTAACAATCATTTCCTTCGTTCTAAACGACCATCACTCACATTCATTGCAGTAGTTGTGGCCGCAGTCCATCTCGGAAGCGACCGAGAGGGGCACATCCTCGAAGCAAACATTGCAGGTCACCTCCGTCGCGGAGGGCAAGCCGGCATTATTGGCGAGTCGGAGAGGAACACCTGCCTCCGAGAAGAGCCTGTCCCTCCCCTTCTGATCGAGCAGCTCGAAAATCCTCTCCACGTCCCAGCGGTAGTGGATGAGCAGCGTCCGCGCGTTGTGCTCCTTCAACCCTAGCAGCTCCATCACCTTCCTCAGATCCTCCCTCTACAACACCCAAACAACCGAAAGAAATTTACAAAAGAAAGCGTCAGCATCCCGAAATCGCTTACGCCCTGGAAATCGAATGGGAAGAGCCCTCATAGTCACCTGCGCCGCTAAGAGGCATTCCTTGGTGATCACCTGCAAGCACAAGCAAGGAAGGAATCCGTCAAGAAGAGACGCAATCGGAATGGTCCAAGAATGGAAACAAGGGTAAGTAAGGCGCGTACGGAGGAGGAGGACCAATGGCAGTCCTCGAGGTGGCCGTCCTCGAGGACCTGGAGGACGGACTCCTCTAGGGCATCGTCCTCCTGATAGCTCAGGTAGCAGTCGTCGTCGTCCTCCTCCTCCTGCTCCAATTCCGACGACGACAACGGCGGCGAGGCCTCCTCGGCGTCGCTACCCATCGGTTCAGCGAACGATCAGATCAGCCAAATCAAACAACCGATGGTAGAACGAGAAATAGGGGTTGCTGGATTGGATTGACCGGTAGAGCTGGTGGACGAGGCGGCGCGGGAGGGGAAGGGAGGGAGCAGGAGTGGAGAGAGAGTGGCGTGGTCGAGGCGCGAGGGGGGGAGGGGGGGGGGAGACGGCGATGGGGGTAGAGAAGGGGAGTGAAGGGGGGAGGCGGAGGCGTTGGGTGTGGCCGGAATTGGGGAAGGGCTGGTGCGGTGCGGCCGTGCGGGTACAGGTGAAGGGTGTAAATGTAAAATTGGCGCCGCTAAGCATAGTGCTGGCCAAATAGTCGGCCCGCCCGACACAACACGGGCACAAGCCGGCCGGCCCATCCTAGCCCACCAGGTGTGGTGCCGGCCCATATGATGGAGAGACAGTCTAGGCACGATCTGTTGGCTGTTCATGCCGTGCTGGGTCGGCACGAGCCCATTTGGCCTGTTAGGCTAAGATTGGTCTATTTAGCTCGTTAGGTTCGCAAAAAATTCCAAAAATAAAAATAAAAACAGAAAAATACGTAGAATTTAGAAATAGATGTGGATTTTTTTTAAAAAAAAATAAGACAATTATATTGAAAATATAATAAAAAGCTTTATTAATGTTCAACTAGCTGCATCGTTAAAACTTTCGCCAAGTAAAAACTCAAAATGAGAAAACCTTTGCATAGGAAAAGGAGTACAGCCTACAGCTCTATATACATCCGTGTTCTACGTGTTATCGTCTAAGTACAGATTTTCAAACACTTTCAACAACTCTAGATTTTCTACAGAGTGTTGTGTTCGTGAATCAGTTTGTTCTCGGTCCTTCATAGTTATAAGTATCTTCACCATCTCACTTGTGAGATTTGTTCTTCTCTCCTCTAATATTCTTCAAGAAATACTAAAAACAAACTCGGAGGAAACTGTCGAGATAGGAATAGTTAACACATCACGTGCAAGTATGGATAGCACGGGATATGTTAACTTATGAGCTTGCCACCATTGCAAAATTTTGAAACCTTCTGAGTTGAAACCCATCGTATCGTTGTCCAGATAGGTGGATAATTTTCTGCTCCTTATATGTCTTGATTGAGCAAGCGACGGTGTAGAAGAAGACTGGACCTAGAGAAAGAGCCACCGAAAAATTTGTCCCACATATTTGCCTTGCTACTTGAGGGGGGCTACTGGAGATCGTTGCGTGCGAACTCCCCAGAACTTATTTTCATACCTTTAGTAAACCTCGTATAGCCGAGAACGAACTTCTGCAAAATAGTTAGTATAGTCTAGCCTTGTAGCTTCACTAAGAAGATCAAGTACACTACTAAATGCATCAATTTTACATATAGGATCTAAAAGAAATGCAAATGCATATAGGTAAGGGATTTCTTTCTAATATTTAAGGTATTTAGATTTTATGGAAACAATAGCATCGCATAAAACTAAATCATTTTCATACATTTTCAATTGAGTGGCCATCTGTAAAATACTATACACAATGACTAGAGATGTTGGATAGTAGACAGCGGACAAAGCAACAATGGTCTCATAAAATTTTTATAAAATGACAGTATCTTCTCAGCAACAAATCAATGTTTCTCAGTCAATAGTATACTATCGTTAGTGCTATGATAGTACGTTTGAATAAAAACAGAAAGAGTACTCTTGTATGGTAAAAGACTCTAAAACATGAGATAAGTAAAGTTCCACTTTACCTCCATATCCAAACCGAACTTTCTTGAACGTACACCCATTGCCTTGCTGAAGTTCTTATATTGTGCTATTCTTACGTTAGAATTATTCAAGAAAGAAATCGCATCACAAAAGTTTTAATATACAGATTCGATCTCTTCAAACTACATTTGACTATAAGGTTGATAATACGACAAACACATCGTTGATGTAGCAAGAAGGAATCGACGTATGTACTCAACACTAGAGTAAGAATGTTCATGGATCTAGAGTTTGAAGTGACGTTGTCTAAAGTAATTGAGAATATTTTGTGTGTAAGACCAAAGTCTTCCACGACTTTGATAATACAGTCTGCAATATTTTCACCCGTGTGTGCTACATCAATTAATTTCTCCTCGTACGTTATTTATTTTTAAATTTTGTGGTTAGTAAATTATTCGTAGCGAAAGTAATCTTACGTAATTTATTAGTTGTAGTTAATTAGTTACCAATTAATGAATTAGTCGTAAGTACATTATTTTACTCAATTAATTAGTCCAAAATAGTTAGTCGGAATTAACTTGACGAGGATCTAATAATCCTCATTTTACTATTTATCTATAATTGAGTATTATGGGTAAATATGACATCACACAACTGTAACATTCCAAAGTAATGTTACTAAAATAAAAATAAAATAAAGGTATTATCTTATTGGATTTTCTGAATTTGATAGAGTTTTAGTCTCTTTATTTGAATTTCTGAAGTTTCAAAAGTCAAATTTTAAAATTTATTTGGAGTTATTGAAGTATCATTTGGTTTTATCTGAAATATAAAATTTAAATTAATTTCTGGAATTTTCTGAGTTTTTAAAAGCTTTTTCCTAAATATTTTAAAGCCAAAACAAATTTATTTGCAAAATTAAAAGCCAACATAAAGTTGGAAATAATTTTATTAAGTCCAGAATGAATATGGGAATTTCTGTGAATTTTTCCATAATTTTTGGAGCTATTTTGTTATTTTCTAAAGCCTAAATGAATTTCTGGGATTAAATCAATTGAGAAATCAATTAAAAACTCTAACTTCGTTTTGGGCCGAAACCCCTCCGGCCCATTCCTCTTCACCGCGCCTCCGGCCCGTTTTTCGGCCCACCTCCACCGCCGCTCTCTCTCTCTCCGCGCTCGGCCCGCATGACCCCTCTCTCCCTTTTCTCACACCGTGTGGCCCCGCCCTCCTTCTTCCTCCCCATTTCTTCTTCGCGCGAACCGCCCGGCCACCATTGTCGCCACGCCGAGCTCGGTCAACCGCCGCCCAACCACCTCGCCTCGCGCGACGTGCGCGTCAACCGGCGCCTAACCGCCTCCACCTCGCACGATCTTCCCATTCCGCGCCGGTTCGTCGCGCCTCGCAACGGCGCCGCCATTCTCGCCTCCACGATCTCCTCCTCGTCACGCCCGACCCTATAAAGGGAGCCTCGCGTGCCCCTTCCACCTCGACTCCAACCCCGCCACCCATTTCTCCTCGCTCGTTGGTTGGAGTTTACATTTCCTCGCCGCCGGCCGCGAGTGCTTGCTCCTTCTATTCCGGCGACATCAAGCCCCCTCCGGTCCCCTCGTCCCCACCTCTGGCATCGCGCCACCATCGCCTACACCGTGCGCCCTCCATCTTGGCCGGGCGCCACTGTAACCGCCTGCCGACGGCCGAAGCCGCCGCCTATCTCCTCGCCGACGGCAACCCCTTCGCGCGTCACCGAAAACCAGCGCACAAGGTTCACCGTCTCTTCCCCTTGCCCCTGGTACCATCCTTTCACGTCGCCATGGCGCAGAGCACCGGCGACCATTGGGACCTGAGCGCCGCAGTCGCCGGAGCCTACGTGGCACAGCCACGCAGATGCCAAATCAGCGCCACCTCGCCTCCGCCTCGTGGCACGCGCGCGCGTGAGCCAACGTGGCAAGGTCCACCTCTCCCTCAGACACAACCGCCCGTAAACCCAGTCCACCAAAAGCCGAGGCACTGACATGTGGGTCCCACATGTCAGGGTTTCTGTTTATTTTCTTTAATTCCGAAAATCCAAGGGCTGATGTCATCATTGCGCAATAAAAGGGTTTTCTTTAGAAAAATAAATCGTAAAAATCTATTAAATTAAAATTAGGTTTTAAGTAGATACAAACTTCAATAATTCATATCTTTTGAATCCCAACTCCAAATTGGGTGTTTCAAATTGCAAAATTTATATAAAATCATTATCTAGCCAACCACATCAAAATTATTTAATTTTGAGCTCATTTCACCACTAATTCCTTTAAACCCTAAATCTATCATTTCATGTGATTTCAAACTTCGAAAGCTCATATCTTTTGCATCCAAACTCCGATTGAGCCCATTCAAATTTCTAAATTTATCTAAATTCAAGATCTAGCTATCTAAACCAAAATTATTTAATTTGGAGTTAATTTGAATCTTATTTGATTTTGGTTTGAATTTGGCTTATTTTCACAGATAGATTTCACGACTTGGAAAGTCGATTTACGCCATTTGAAGAGCACATAAGAGGATTGATTTTAACTGTATGATCATCGTGATTGTACACCTAGACTACCTGGAGAAAGTGCTTGTGAGTACTAGGTGACCTGTTGAGGAAAACAACATCACCTCAGTATCGGTTAATCTGTTCACCTCAAACGAGGCAAGTTACATTCTTGATCATACTTGCACCTATTATTTAAAATTATTTAAGTTCTTTTTTAAATTATTAATGCATGCTTATTTATATTCAGTAATTTAAATCCCTGTTTTAAATATATAGTTATGCCTAAAATCCTTTGTATGGCCAATCTTGGTAATTGAAGCAAGCATATTGTCACCCTAGATAAAAACCTGGTTGATACAATAGTATGGAATATGATCATTTGGAAAATATTGTGCTTAGCCATGCTTATAGACCAAATATGTTTCATTTGGGGAATTTCAGCCAGAAATCAACTATTGTTTAAATGGTACCCTTGACATTGGTGTGTCATGGGAGTTTCATAAATGACTTTAGAAAATAAAATAAAATGATGGTTTGGACTTGGGCGTACTGGTTGTCTGGTGGGTGCAGGTTTATGCACGGGTTCAACCGGGTAGGTTGAGGCCCAGGGTTCTGTTGGTTGTCGCCCAGGTCAGTTAAGGACCGGTCTTCGAGCCGCATCTTGCTAAGCCACCTCGTACTACCACATGTCTTGTATGGGCAGGACCTGGCTGATTAATTTGCAAAGTTCCATCATGATCGTTTCTGTGATGCGGTGGGTGGTCTTTCATGACCTTTGTTAGTCCCACTTGGCACAAGAGGGGGCCTGAACCCTGCGGACGGGTAGTCCAAAGGGGGTGAAACCTTAGCGAGGGAAGGCTATGGTGGAATAGCGCATTGTAAAAGCCTTGACACGTGCTCTAGACTGCTTACCTAAGGTAGTGAGCGGTGGTATCGACGGATGCCAAACAACTAGAGAATTCATGTCTTGTGGGTAAAGTTGTACAACCTCTGCAGAGTGTAAAACTATTCGAATAGCTGTGTCCACGGTCATTGACATGCTGGCAAAGCCACTCAAAGTTAGACTTCGGTTTTAAAATATTGGTTGTAAAACAGTTTTGACATGGATGGGTGTCCATGAGAAAAGTTATGGGTTGAAGCCTCGGGTTGGTGCCCGTGTTTATATTGGTGTTAGGTTGGTGCCTACACTATTGTTATCAATTCAAGATCAATTTTAGATTTTATAACACTTGAGCTTTTGAACTTATTATAGTATTCAATGTCAAATGCTGATTTATGCAAATTAACCCTGTAAGTCTTCCTTTGTTATATCCATGTATGCATGTCATTCTGTTAATTGGCGGGTGTAACTTGCGAGCACGGAAGTTGTGCTCATCTTGCTTTATGCAAATAAAATTTCAGAGGAGAAGAACGCTCACGGTGTGGATCGTGGCGACTAGGCGCTACCCGATCGATTGCACCGTGGCGCATTGCGGACCCTACTACTTCTTCATCGTCTTCCATTGTGTTTATTTAATGTTGCCCGTAAGGCTATCTTGTAATCAACTCAATTGTTTATTAATAAATTTTAGCGTTTATGGTTGTGTTATCACACTTGTTTCTTGTGTGAGCTAGCCACCGATCATGGGACTAGTTCAGTTATGCACAGAAGATCCGGGATTTTAATCTCGGGGTCTTACAACAACTATCGAGTATACCACTTGCAATAGTAAGGGAGAAATCAATTAAGTGGTCGTAATTCCTGTATCAAGCCCATAGCTTCAACGATGTCTTGATGCTTCCTTTGTAAAGCAAGTGATAGCTCATTTGTTATGCTCAACAATGTTATCAAAAAATACATGGTGAACACAAATTGAAAGGATTCCATATTTTTCATCAAACCTGCTACTGCACCATGACTTGTGTTTTGACAAGCATCTTCACTTATAAGTTTTAGCACATCCACAACTACCTCCCACATTTGTTATATACGAAGCAAGGTTTTGAGATGTGATCCCCACCGAGTATTTGCAGATCTCGCTATGCTAGATTCCTGATGCAGCCCTCTCCCAGCAGATACCGAACCATTCTCTAACTTCTCCAACAGGATATCATGATGCTTTTCAATCAATGCATCTTTTCTCTTGCAAGATGCACTAACAGCCGTAACTATCAGGGGAACATAGTTAAAGAAATCAAAAATAGCTCTGCTACAACTTGCAACTATGACAACCACCAATTGTAATTGGTGGGCGAAACAATGGACATAAAAAGCATTTGGATTCTCATCCCGAATAAGTTTTTGCAAGCCATTAAATTCTCCTCTCATATTTGAAACTCCATCATAGCCCTGCCCACGAAGTCTAGAAATAGATAAACCATGATGATCAAGCAAACCAACCAAAGCATCCTTCAATGTCACAGATATACAACTTGTGATATGCTTAATGGCAAGAAACCTTTCCATGACATTCCCTTTATTGTTCACAAACCTGCATGCCATAAATTTTACAAAGTTAAAACAATAGTACAATACAACAATGTAAAAATTGTATGACTAAAACAAAGATGTACAACATACCTCACAATCACCGCCATTTGCTCCTTTACTAATACATCTCGAGACTCGTCAATAAGCACTACAAAATTCCTATCTCTAATCTCACCTTTAATCACTTTCGTGACCTCCTGTGCACAAGCTTTGGAAAGCTCTTTTTGAATATCTGCACAAGTCATAACTACATGCCCGGGAGCTATATCAAATGCATACTTCACTTCCTCCTTCTTATCCTTGTACTAATTCAACAACTCTTTGAAATTACCTTTGTTGATGGAAGTGGAGGATTCGTCATGTCCACGAAAAGCTTCACCTTGCGCTATGAGATACCTTGCACAATCTAAAGATGCAGTCAAACGAATTTTGTATGCAATTTCGGCCTCCTTAGTGTATGTGCTCATTTTACTAGATACACTTGACCGTTGATTCTTGAAGTCATCACACTCACCCTTTGCGATGTTGTGAAAACTATTTGGACCACCAACATGTTTATTGAAAGCATCTATAGCCATCTTCCAACGAGAGAACCCAACTTTTGTAAATACATCATTACCAAATGTGTTGGGTTGTGACTGTTTCTTGAAAAGAAAACAATAGAAACAAAAAGCGGTGTCCTTTTCCACACTATATTCTAACCAATCAAACTTACTAAACCATGATTCTTGAAAGGATCTCCACACTTTACCATCCAATGTCTTCAGAAAGGCATGCCCAATTGCTCGAGTTGGACCATTCAACAAATATGTCCTCCTCACTTCATCTATAATTTCATTTAGAAAATCTTCTATTGGTATGCGATGCGCCGGATCGGCAATAATTTCATCCGGATAAAATTCTAATCGAGGTTTCTTTGATTGAGTTGCGCTCTCATCGGTTGGGGGAGTGCTAGTTGAATTGTTTATAAAATAATTACGCAAAGTTCGTTTCTCCATAATTGCAAACCTATGGATAATGAATAAATGGCTAATTGAGTATATATATATATATACACCATATTACCACACTATATTAAACTTACTAACAATTAACAAATAACAAATGGGTAATTGATTAATGAGTTAATGACTAAGTGACTAAGTAGTAGTAACTAGTATATACCAGTGGCAGCAGTGAGCAGTCAAAAGACTCTGAAATCACTTGAAGTCTTTAACTCTTGAGACTAAGAGTGGAGCAGACGACTAGGCGAGCAGTGGCGCAACCCCAGTCCCCAGATCCAGCTAAGTCGTCTCCTCCGACCTCCGGCCTCGCCGCGCCGAGCCGCCGCCTCGCCTCCTCGGCGGCGCTCCTCCTCCTCGGCTCCACCTCGCTGGCGGTGTCTCGGTCTCTCTCGCTCCTCCTCCTCGGCGCGACGGCCGACGGCGCCCGGCCACGCCCGCCGCCTCCTCCGGCCTCCGCGCGCCGACTCCTCCTCCTCCTCGCTCCGACCTCGGCGGCTCGGCCTCCGCATCGTAGCCTGGCAGCCTCCAGAGCCTCCACTCCTCCTCCTCGGCGCAACGGCCGACGGCGTCGGCCCGCGCCCGCCCCTCGCCTCCTCCGGCTAGCCCTCCTCCTCCTCCGGCCCGGCCCGGCCGACCGGCGGCGCCTCTGTGGCTACCCTCAGTGCTCGATTCACTCGATTTGTCGATTGGGATTTGGATTTTGGGTTGGCCGGTTGGAGAATTGATTGGGGTTTGGGGAATTTTGAACAGGAATGTGGATCGCCACGCCTTGTGGGACCGGTGCGATGGGAACGTGGGTTGGGCTCGCCACTGGCTTACGCCGGGCCTACACTCCAGCGAGCACCTTCTTCTTCCTCGGACTCTTGGCCATCCTCTTCTTCTCTGACTCCAGCACGCACAGCCATGGCAGCCACTCCGGAGGTTGAACTGCTGGGGGGTCCGGCCGGCGGTGAAGGGTGGGCTTCAGCCTGATGAAGCCCACCCGGTGGATTCACCACTGAATGAAACAACCCCAAAATTCCGGGATTTCAAAAATTTAAAGTTTTTGGCTTGTTTTAAAATTATTTCCCAATTCGAAGTTTCTTTCCCAACCCGCTTTCCTTTCTCGGCCTTTCCGCCTTCCTACCCAGAGGCGTTTTCTTCTCCGAGGCGCCGCCCTCCTCATTCCCCGGCGTCACCTCCCCGTGCATCACCCCCGCCAGCGCCGCCTCCGTCACCTGCCACCTCCCGCACCACCTCCTCGACGCCATCAATGCCCCGCGCCACCTCCACCGCCACCTCGCCTCTTCGGCACCGCCCAATTGCTCTCGGTCACCCACGTCGCCTCCCTGGCTCAACCACCTTCCCCCGGCCTATAAAAGCCCCTCCCGAGCGTGGCTTCACCTCCATCCCCACCTCCCCACTCTCCTTCGTTCTCAAAACTAGCTGGATTTTGAGCTCCCACCGTCGCCTCCCTCTTCTTCTCCGGCGACCCGAGGTGAAATCCACTGCCCCCTCGCCTCCCTTTCCCTCCCACCACCGGCTACGGCACCGCCTCACCTCCCCACTTCTTTTCCCCACCTTGTCCACCTCTCGACCCCACCGAGCTCGCCGGTGCCGAGCCCTTCTTCGCGCTGCTCACAGCTGCCGCCGCCAAGCCGCCACACACCACCCCTAGCCCCACCGCCACCATCAATGAACTCACCTGGGCCCACTGGTGCCCGCCGCGCCATCC
Source organism: Ampelocalamus luodianensis (assembly GCA_036346255.1). Classification (NCBI taxonomy): domain Eukaryota; kingdom Viridiplantae; phylum Streptophyta; class Magnoliopsida; order Poales; family Poaceae; genus Ampelocalamus; species Ampelocalamus luodianensis. The sequence goes on from CM070621.1 coordinate 25,270,064, forward strand.
ATAGTCGCCAGCAATCACCGAAGCCGCCGGAGCATCACCATCCTCCCGCCGCCTCTGCTCGGGCGAGCGCGCGGCCAAAGGCCCGCGTGGCTCAAAGCGCTTGGAGCCGGGCCTTTATGGCCTGGCCAGTTGGGCTTTAGCCCATTTAGGTATTGGGCTCAGCCCAATACTATTCCAAGGTCTGTTACTGTTTCAGCCCTTCACTGTTTATAGCACAATAAAGTGATCACTGTTTATAAATACGAAAAATACACAGTAGACCCTAGCTATTGTTCACTTCAAACCAAAAATAGTAATTTCAATCTTTGTTTACTAACCCATTTTGCAGGAATAAATAGTAAAATAGTACTATTCATTATCCGACCTTTTTCGCCAAAAACCCTAAATTGACAATTTATACTCTTTTCAAGTGTTTCGAGCCCGTGCATCCAATTCTCAGCTCTGTTTAGTCCAGTTAAATTCCAAATAAATACCTACCCTCCCACTCCACCTTGTTTTATGATTCTTTTTTTATTTTATTTACTTGCATGTTGTTCCCAGCTCATTTCTTGTCGAGATAGATTTTATTTTGTGTATTTTGTTTTATTTCGCGTTAGGTCACGACTTCGACGACCCGGCTCCAAAAGATGCCAGATAAGACCAAAATCAATAAGAATTTATGCAAGGATGCAAGTCGCATTTCTTGATCATTTTGAATCTACATTTCATGTATTTATATTATTACTTTCATTACTATATTTGTGCCAATTACTTTAATCATTCAAATAATACTTTTGAATGTCATGATGATTAGATAAATCTCATTACCCCATGGACAAACCCACCTAGCACTTATAAGCCATATTTACCTTGACAAGTATACATACCTTGTAGGTCATATTCACCCTGACAAGTTCACATAAAATGATAACTATATAAGTAGTTTCATCACAAAAATGTGTATAAATTCTGAAGAAGTGTATTAGCGGTTCGCTAATGGGTGGAGAGTTGAGGGTTAGGTCCAGGAAGGTGGACAACCCAATAAACTTGGTAAAAGAAGGTCTAAGGTGAGGCCTGGAGGATGGACAACAACGTGTTGGTGTTGGTCCATCACTTCACTGTAAGACAGGTAAGAACAAAAACCTTGTGCCAAGTAACAGACACAGAAAACCGCTCAACCACATGTGTGGTCATTCCTCCCTAGCTTAGTACATTGCTCCTCCGATTGAATATCTACAACATCTAGAATGGGACAGGAGTGGCTGGTAGGGGACACTCGCTGGTCTACACAACGGTAGGTGCCGTCAGCATCGGGGGTGCAAGATCCACTGTGGATGGTGGGGTCTCTTGAGGTCTGTATGGTCCATAGACCTATCGGGTAGAGGCTAGAAAGGTTTAGCAGTGAAAAGGCTTTGTTATCTCAGCCCAGTCATACGCTAGCGTGTTGCATGTATATTGCATGACAGTATGAGTTTGAGATATCTTGTGGGTAAAGTTGGACAACTCTGCAGAGTATAATCAAAGGTATTCAAATACGCCATGCTTCTGGTTAATGAAGTTGTGTTAATGGGTGATTCCAATACAGAGGCATAAGTAGAGCTGTGAGATGTTAGGTTGGTAATTGCAAGTATTGAGAAACCCCTGATATTATTATCTATTATTGTTCTACTATTTTAAAGATAAACTGCTTTAAATACAAAATACATCCACATATGCCTGTTATGGAAAAACTGTACCATTCATTTAATAATCCTTGCATATAATTAATTAGGTTTTCCATGTAGCTTGTTGAGCATAGTAGTAGTACCCATTCTTGCAATCTGCAAATCATCTACAAAAGAAACTTGGAAAAATGCAAAGGATCCTTGTGAGTAGGATTTTTGTGGACCCACAGATGGCAGCGACTACTGTTATTAGGTCTCAACCGCGCTCAAGCGTGCCTATGGTTTGAAGGTTTTTTGTCTTGTATTATATTAACTTTGGGCTTAGATGCTCATGTCAGGTCAAAACTGGCTGTTAAGCCTTAATGTTATGTAATAAAAGTCTAGTTTTTGTTGTAATCGGAAGCTTGCTTGAAATGCTACTACTTCGCAACTGCACATCCTGAGCGGTTGTGAAGAGTTTAATAGTCCTGAAAGTCAGGGCTGCTGCACTCAAGCTCTAAGCACAAGAATATGGACAAATACTCCACAAGTTCACGGCATTACAGACATTATGATATGGCAAAGTGAGTAATTAACAAGGGGCAACTATTGACAGGAACGATTATGAAGCACAAAGTCATACCAATGCAAAACTACAAGCTCTGATGAATGATAAAAGATAGGATCATCAAGATCAGACAACATTCATTCTGATAGAACATGCACTACAAAGAGATCAATGGAAAAGTTTACAACATTAGAGTGAAAACGTGATGGTCTAGTGACTAATTAATAGGAAGGGACAACTATTGACAAGAACTGAACCCACTTACGCGATTCCAGTGCTTAGGCTTCTTGATTCTTGCTTGCTCATGTAGTTGTCACCGTTGTTGTTTTGCATCACGTGCAACGAACTTGTTGTGCAACATTTTTTCCATCACGTGTGCAAAACAACACCGCCACGCCACGGATAAGTCCCAAAATCGCATTTTGTCACGCCAGTTCAACACTAACACTAAAATAGGCTTATACAAACCAAAGGGTCGTCAATTGGAAATAAAGTTTATGAGGGGTTAACAAAATTAATTTTAAAAAAGGATTAAATAATAAAAAAAATTCCGTGTGCAACTATAGTTCAACAAACACTAAAAACTTATACAAAACAGTTGAAAGGAAACTCATTCTCTTAAAAATTTCAATATATTTTGACTTGTGTTAGCGAATTTATTCAATATTCAATTTAAAGATAATGGAAAACTAGTCCAAAATTTTTTAGAACAATAGATCTTCTCTAGGAATTTATGTTATAACAGTGCAGCATTTCGAACATTCTAATGCAACAAATTGGTGACACTCTCGCAGCAAAAACCAAAAGAAGTAAAAAATTGCCCCACAAAATTGTTATTGCAACATTAAAAAGCTTACAACATTCTAGAGAGAAGGGCACAACATTTTGGAATACCGAATACAACATAAGGGCCTCTGTCCACATGAGATGGGGCTAGTACGCCACATGAGTGTTAAGTCATCACTTACCAGTGCCATGTCATCAAATTATGTTAGGTCAATTATGGGGACTGACGATAGGTAGTGTTTTAAACCGTCGGGTACTTGTGAGGGGCAATCTACTCCAAACATATATGTCTTTAAGTGGCATCTAGGGGTTTTTGCAATTTTTCCCCTGAATATAATACACATCAAATGGATCTCTTAGTAACTCGCTATCGTTTCTATGCCACTATTAACTTTCATGCACATCCATTCGTCACTTCAAACGACAATTCTAGTAAGTATCGAAGACAACTCTTGGCTTGATTCACTGTCCACGCATTAAATGCTCCCTCCTTAATACCTACTAAATGTATATATACTAGCACCAGAATCCAGGTAATACTTACCTCGCATACACTAGGCATACATCAGGAAGCAGTGTTGCTCAAGTCACTTGGTTTTGGGGAGATCTTCTCTACAACATTCTAGAGAGAAGGGCGCAACATTTTGGAATACCGAATACAACATAATGGCCTCTATCAAGGCGAGATGGGTCTAGTACGCCACACGGGCGTCAAGTCATCACTTAATAACATCATGTCATCAAATTCGGTTAGGTCAAGTGGGGGACGGATGACAGGGGTGTTTCAAACCGTCAGGTACTTATGAGGGTCAATCTGCTGCAAACAGAGATGTAGAAGGTAAAATCAATCTTCGGGTGGTGTCCAGGGGGTTGTGAAATTTTCCCCTAAATATAATACACATCAAATGGATCTCTTAGTAACTCACTATCATTTTTATGCCACTATTAACTTGCATGCACATGATCACATCCATTCATCACTTGAAATGGCAATTCTAGTAAGTATCGAAGACAACTCTTGGTTGGGTTCATTCTCCACGCATTAAATGCCTCCTATTTAATACTATATATATATATATATATATATATATATATATATATATATATATATATAGGAAAATGGTATTGTATATATACCACTTAAATTGTATCTATTTGAGTATACTCCAATAATGATTATAATATACTCCAAAGTGAATTCCATGAAAAATTCATGAAAGTCCACTTTTTATTGCAATATTTGTGTACATACTTCTTTTATATGTGAAAAAGGTATATATAAAGGGCTCCAATGAAAATTTTCGATCAAGTCACGATAGTATATTATAATATTTAAGTATAGAATGATAAAGAAGTATATATATTGGTATATTTGAAGTGGAGTACATACTCCTGAATCACTGTAATCCGTACTTACTCGCATACACACTTGGCATACATCAGGAAGCGGTGTTGCTCAAGTCACTTGATTTTAGGGAGATCTTCTCTAGTGACATACTAGACACCACCGCATGCTACCATGGCCAATGAGGGAAGATACAAAGGAAGGAGAGAGCGAGGAGGAAGAAGAAAAGGGAAAATGGTCAAAAGTGTCAAAGATGAAGGATCCGACATTTAGAGTGGCAAAAAAGAATGACATTCTATACGATGGTATATCACGAAACATGTTTTATGATTTGACACTATGCAAAATGTAATTCATTTTTTCGCCACTTCAGATATGGGAAATGCATCTTTTGCCCTTTGGGACCATTTTGTCCATATCCTTCTTCCTCCTCCAACTAGTTCACTTCCTGCCTAAGCAACCATGGTTTAAAGCTTAGGCTCACCACTGGCTTGCCACGTTGTATATTACTGGTTGCTAACATGGACCATTAGATGCCACTCATGAAGTCGCTTCTTTCTCTAGCCACCGTCGTCCTACCTCACACCGTCCTTATGGACCTCAAGCTATTGCCATGCTCATGGTTGGCAGTGACATTCATACAAGGTGGGGACGTGGAGGTAGGAGACACACGCAACAGTAGTGAAGCAGCATGCATAGGACGACAACGGTCACCATGACATAGCGGTCAACCAATTCTATGGATTCTTTCCTGTTTCTCTAAAGAGATGGGGTCTCAACCACGTCATCTCCCAAGTAACATGTTGCATCCAGAAACCAACACGAGCCACCATGACCGATGAGGTCCTCAGTCTCCTCATCATCTAGCACCATTAGCATCATCCTCAAGTTCATCATTGAGTCACTCGATTTCGATGAGATCTTCAACGATGTCATACCAGATGACACCACCAGCCAACGTGGCCGATGAGGGAAGGAACATAAGAGGAAGAGGGGGAGGAGAAGGAAGAAGAAAGGGAGGAAGAAGAAAAGGGGCAGCATGGTCCAAAGTGGCAAAAGACGAAGGACCAAACCTTTAGAGTATCAACAAAAATGAAGTACATTATGTACGCTAACAAATCTTGAAACACCAGCTTATGATCTTTAGGACCATGATTTTTGATATACAACACCACCACGATCTTAGGATCCCAATATTACCAACGTGAAAATGATCGTGCCTATGATGTCGATATGACAAACTTGAACTTACACAATGTGAATCTTTGATGCTTAACAAGTAGCTGAATTACAAGAAGATCACAATAAGTACCACATCCTTAATATGTGCATATTGACGACAAATAATTTTAGGGAGAGATTGTCAAAACAACAAACAAGATGTGAAGAATGCAATTAGCTTAAAGCGCGACCTATAAAATCCTATTAAATATGTGCATTTACTTCATACAGTGAATATAGTACACATCAAATGGATATCTTAGTAACTCGCTATCATATTTATGCCACCAATAACTTTCATGCCCATCCATCATCACTTCAAACGACAATTATATTAACTCTTGGTTGGGTTCATTGTCCACGCATTAAATGCCCCTCAATACCTACTAAATATATATTAGCACCGAATCTAGGTAATACTTACCTGGCATACACTAGGCATATGCATATATCCAAATGTCCCCATTTCTCATATCTATATAAACGCTTGTATATCATCCCCTCACAACATATAATATTTGCTAACTACACCTAAGAGGCTAAAATCTACTGATTAGCTACGGAATGGTGAAGAGTAACCCGAGAATAGGTAAGCATAAGATTGAGATCAAGTGCATCAAGGATGAAGTGGCCATGCAAGTATACTTCTCAAAGCGTCGTGCTGGTGTCTTCAACAAGATCAATGAGCTCTCCATCCTCTGCGGTGCAAAGATCGATGTTGTTGTCTTCTCTCCGGGGGATGCCTTACTCCTTTGGCCACCCCTCTGTTAGCTCTATCCTCAATCGTTTTCTTCCCGATGGCACTTGTGACAACCCCACTGTCGGCAACAGCGACCAAGGTAGCACCGAGACAACCACACTATGTGAGCTGAATCAGCAACATCAGGAGTTGTAGAAGATGGTAGAGGCTCAAAAGTGCCGAAGTAAGAAGATCAAGGATGTCGATGCACGAGACTCAAGGCCCTCTATCGAACTTACAAAAATTATAATACAGGGAACAATAACATATCCAGAGACTTTATTGCTATGGACAAAGAGTTTTCGATGAGTACGAATGAAAACACTATAAGTTTGGAGGCACGCATGCCCCCTAATTTATATCTATCTAAGATGTGGCAGTTAATGTTGTAATAGGCGTTTCCTGCCTTCACGCCTGTGTCTCCATTGTGTCTTGAACCATTGCGTCCGTTGCTAGAACCACCATTAACTGCTCTCATGTGTTTAATTAAATAGCCACATGGTAAACTGTCATGGCTCTGACTAGTTATACTATGTTCTAAGGAACGTATAGCTACTAGTTGGGGAAGTTGATTATTATTCCTAGCTGGTCGTCAATGGGTGTAACTGGTCGTCGACCAGCTACATTAAATAAAGGAATAAAACATCTTTTTCTCTCTTTGGTCGGAAACATAACCAGGTTAAGTGAGCCCTGTCTAAGGTATTAGGTGGGCCTTGGCTAGGAGGGCCTTGGCTAAGTGGGCCTGATTGAAATTCTATTCTAACCTCTCTTAATTGAACATGTTAACCTAGTCAAGGATCATCGTCAAAGGAGGCATAGAGAAGGAAAGCAAGGGGCGAGTGATGGGTTGACTAGATAGCCAGACTCAGAAAATTGGATTGGAGGATCTAGAAAAGCTCCATGAGGAGCTAGTTGGACTAGATGTCAGGATCAAGATGAGGACCACCTAGATGATGAAGGAGAGGGCCATCCATGAATTCCAAGATGCTATGATGGGCATCTATGGGCCACCACAATTCTTGCTTGGTGGTTAAGGTGACTCATAGTTTGGAGTCAATCCTGCTCCCAGTAGCGGCACCAGTAGAGTAGGGGCCTTTGAGCATGGCCTTACAGGCTATTTTACCAAGTGATAGGCATAAGTTATTATATGAGTAATAATAAAATAACATATGTCATGTCGACAAGGCTTTGTAATCAACAGCTAGTGTCATGAGTATTCCAATATTTGTACCGTAGGTTAAAACCAGCTTGGAAGTTATTATTGGTTGTTATTTCAATTCCCTGAAACTTCATTGTGTTTCATTCTAACTATTGTTTTATGTGATGATATGATATTATGTTGATCTCATTCTTGTTTGATGATAGATTATCTTACGAAGATAATTGTTCATGAGGATATGTCATTATTTTCATGTGGTCAATCTTTATACTTCTACTTATATTAATTCTCTGTTTGGATTCCGGGATTTTTTTTCTTATTCATGCGGGAAATGAACTGAAACATGTGAAATTTGTGCATTCCAATAAAGCCCTGGAGGTCAAATTTTCAAAATTTTGACTAACGAAGGTGCTCATCCCTGTGATACGGATATGTCACCTCTAATGTGCAATTTGTAAACCTTGCTATAAGTATTTGCCTTTTGTTGTATGCTATTTGTAGTTTTAAACTGGATTTGCCTAGTTTCATTTTTTTTTTGCAATTTGAGTCCAAAGTGACTAACCGGTCAAGAAAAGCTAATCTGCGACGGACTCCCATCCTATCTCGTGAAGCGAGCTGAAAAGCAACACATTCCTTGTGTGCTTAAAAAACAACTCCTTATCGTTCTGACTAATTTTGTCTACTAATACCCCCACCAGTCACAAAAGAATGATGTTTTATATACATAGTCAAACTTTATAAATTTTGATTATCTGTATCTTTATAAATACTTAGATTGTATACATGGAAATGGTATAGGTAGATTTGTTTTGAAAAATACTTTCATAATATTATGTTTTTCTTAGGTTTGGTAACCATATTAAATTATAAATTAGTAGTCAAAGTTACATTTTAGGAACCGTGTCAACGTCTAAAACATCACTTTTTTTGTGACTAGAGGTATATGTCAAAACTGAAAAGTAACTTCAATCTGTTTTATGGTTTGGACAGAGGCCCATGGGATCAGGCATCTCCCTGTATTGATTTCAGACAGATATCGACACATCACCCGGATATATAAACATTATATCCGCATATAATCAGTGCTACTTTTCTACTAAAAAAATCGCACATTGGCATTGGGCGCATCAATAACTTGTTGGTTAGCGTGTAGCTTATTATGTTGGTTAATGTCTTAACATAATATAATCCCTCTTTTCTTTCTCCTGAAAACGATACCGTGGCAGTATCATCTGGCAGGTATTTTCTCCAGTCAGAAAATGGCAAGACGCGTTAGATCCGTTGTTCCGACTGCAAGCAATCACTCGCGAAAGCTACCTACAGAAGAAAATCGTCGCATTCTTCATCCTTATTGCAGTAATCAAAACCGGCCGACGCACTTGGCCACTTGCAATAATTCTGACCAAATTATGCGTGCTATAAACTAATCAAGCCTGATGCGGACGGAGAAAGAATGGCATCTGAATCGCGAAGCGAGACGTCAAGAGCCGAATCAAAGCGCCAGAGCCGCGACAAAAAAAAAAAACCACCGCGCTTGACTTGAACAATGTAAGAATATGTATAATAGTGTGACGTCAGCTGTCTATAAGACTTACGACGTAGGATATTAGATGACGTGGATAAGAGAGAGGGAGCATAGAGAATTAGACCGTCTCTCATGCAATAGTCGAATGTAACACGAGCAATAAGACACATTATACATAAATAAGTTGTCTGTAGAGACATGTAAAAAGACAACCTATTATAGGAACGGTCTTTATACTGTTTATAGATGACATAGAGAGATACTATAGACAATAATTATCTATACTATTGTACATACCCTAAAAACACCGCGCTGCACGTTAACTTCGCTACTAAATCGAGCCCTCGCCTCGTCTCGCTTACTTCAAAAGTTCGTTTGGCAAACGAGCCCACACAAACCGCGTGACAGTGCGACACTGAGCGCGCGCCAGATGGAACCCCGCCATTTCCGCTGCCCTTTGCCTCTCCTCTTCCTCCTCCTCCTCCTCGCCTTCCACCACGTCGGCGCGCAGGGCGTCGCCAACGGCACCATCCCCGATCAGTTCGCCTGTAAACTGTCGACGCCGTGTGACACGTTGGTTGTGTACCGGACGCAGTCCCCGGGCTTCCTCGATCTCGGCAGCATCTCGGACCTCTTCGGCGTGAGCCGAGCGATGATTGCCAGCGCCAACAACCTGACCACCGAGGACGGGTTGTTGCTGCCAGACCAGCCGCTGCTCGTACCCGTCAAGTGCAGCTGCACCGGCAGCCGGTCCTTCGCGAACGTCACGTACCGCATCGGGCTCGGCGACACATTATACGCGCTCGCGGTAACCGCGTTCGAGAACCTCACCAACTACAGCCTCGTCGAGGCGCTGAACCCGGAGGCTAAGCCCAGCAACCTGGAGGCCGGGCAGGAGGTCACCGTGCCGCTCTTCTGCCGGTGCCCGACGCAGGCGGAGCAGAGCAGGGGGCTACGGCACCTCGTCACCTACGTATGGCAACCAGGGGACGACATGTCCAAGGTGAGCAAGCTTATGAACGCCACCGCGGGCACCATCGCCGCGGCGAACAACGTCACACGCAACTTCACCTCCGCGACGGCGCAGCCGATGCTGATCCCGGTGTCCCAGTCTCCGAAGCTTCCTCCGCTGCGCTATGGTGCTGGTACAGGTGATTCCAGAGTGAGCAAGTGCCGCCCGGGTATCATCATAGCGACCAGCATCTCAGGATCTCTCGTTGCGTGCGCCGCCTTGTGCATGGTAATCTTGGCGTACCTGAGGTACCGCAAGAAGGCCATGGTGCACTCGAGGTCAAGGCTCGTGAGCCCGAAGCTTTCTTGGACCAAGAACAACTACGGACTCGACAGCAGTAGTTCCATCGCTCACATGATCAAAGGAGGGGACAAGTTGCTCACCGGCGTGTCACGGTTCATCGACAAGCCTATTATCTTCGGGGCCGACGAAATCATGGACGCGACGATGAACTTAGACGAACGGTGCAAGATCGGCAGCTCCTACTACCGGGCGAAGCTCGACGAAGAGGTGTTTGCGGTGAAGCCGGCGAAAGGCGACGTCTCCGCGGAGCTGAGGATCATGCAGATGGTCAATCACGCGAGCCTGATCAAGTTGGCCGGCATATCCATCGGTGTAGATGGGGACTACGCCTTCCTGGTGTACGAGCTCGCCGAGAAGGGCTCGCTCGACAAGTGGCTGTACCAGAAGCCGCCGTCCTCGCTGCCGTCATCGAGTTCTGTGTCTGTGGCGACTCTCTCGTGGGACCAAAGGCTGGGCATCGCGTTGGACATCGCGAACGGCCTGCTCTACATGCACGAGCACACGCAGCCGAGCATGGTGCACGGCGACGTCCGCGCGCGGAACATCCTCCTCACCGCAGATTTCAGGGCCAAGATATCAAACTTCTCCCTGGCCAAGCCCGCGATGGTCGACGCCGTGGCGACGAGCAGCGATGTGTTCGCGTTTGGGTTACTGCTCCTCGAGCTTCTATCCGGCAGGAGGGCGATGGAGGCGCGCGTCGGCGCGGAGATCGGCATGCTGTGGAGGGAGATCCGGGTGGTGCTGGAAGCCGGGGATAAGAGGGAGGCGAAGCTGAGGAAGTGGATGGACCCCGCTCTTGGGAGCGAGTACCACATGGATGCAGCACTAAGCTTGGCCGGCATGGCGAGGGCTTGCACCGAGGAGGACTCGGCACGGAGGCCGAAGATGGCCGACGTTGCGTTCGGCCTCTCCGTTCTGGTGCAGCCATTATCAGTAGCTGACGCGATCGACAAGCTATGGCATCCCAGCTCGGAGGACAACATTGGGATTGCCAATGCAGTGGCAGCCCGATAAGATCGAAACAGAACGTAGTTTTGCGAGTAATTTGTAGTGGTTTCTTAGTTTGTATTGTACAATATTTTTGTTCGCTTTGTTAATTTGTGTTGTACAATATCTACACTTCGTACACCAAGATGACATTTTGTTGTAGCTTCCAGCTGCAATGGATAATATCATCTGAGCACGAGACGTCCCTTGTGCTATTTTCATTCTCTTATATTACTAGATTGATTTGTCAGGGTCCCTGGGGTTACTGGCTATCAGGTTTATTATACGTGCTAGTTTTGAGATCCGGATGTGAACATATCATTTCTTGTGTTCGGGTTAGAAGGTTGAGAAGGAACAACGAAAGGCCAATAGCCCTTTAGAGAAGAAAGGCCACTAGCGACAGATCATAATGGATAATCTCTCATGCTAATTAGTCAGTTAACATGATTCGTTCAAAAAAAAAGTTGGTTACTATGGTTAAAAAAAAACAGTGGCTACGGAGAAAAATGCGGACTATTAGCATGCTACCTATCGCCAAGCACTACTCGAATGAAAAACTGAGAGATACAACAACGACGGGTCGCCGGTGTTAGCAAGGATGGGGATCACAGGGGATGACGAGGACACTGTTGAGTTCGCTTGCTGTGCCCCATGCGCACGCCTTCATCGCCGCGCCCGCACGCTCAAAACCTAATAGGAGATGACAGAAAGAGCAAGAAAAGCGCATGGTGTGTGCGAGTGGTGATCGAGTCGGGGTTGGGAGAAGGGAACGCTTTAGGATGCATGCGACAAAGACTAGATCAAACATACATTTGTTATGCCGTTGTTTTGGAGCAAAACGTTATAGCATTTTGTAGTATTTCTGTAGGGTTTAACATAGGAAAAACCCTCTTTCTTTCTCTTGAAACGATACCGTAGTAGTAGTAGTATAATCTGACAACGGCCGGCCCGTTCCGTTGTTCCGACTGCGAGCAATGAAAGGCCGGTTGCCCTTTCTTGTAGAAGGTTGAGAAGGAACAACGGAAGGACAATAACCCTTTCTATGATTTAGAGAAGAAAAAATAACACGTAACGACTAGCGACTACTGTCTCACATGCTAATTACTAAGTTATACTACGGTTAGAAAAAAAGGCAAAATTAAATATATACCACTAAAAAACATGACGTTTCGAGATATGCTACACCGAATCCTTAATTTGGATATATACCACTATAAATCTTGTTGACTTTGATATATATACCACTTTAGGACACTTTTGCCCCTGACTCTTCTTCTTCCTCTCTGTTTCTTCTTTCCCGACCACCGCTAGCCCGCGCCGTGGCCGTGGACACCCTCGTTCCCTGGCCGCCGCCAGCTTGCTCCTCCACCTCTGCCATCGATGTCCGCCACGTCTCACGCCTCCCCTCGCCGTCGCTGCCGCTAGCATCCTCCACAACCATCTCTTTCTTCCTTCCATCTGCCATCCTGTTGACCCAATGACCGACGGCGGCGCCGCCGCTCTACTCCCGCTCCTCAGCTTCCTCATCCTCTCGCTCTACTCCCGCTCTTCGGCCCCCAGAGGCGCTTATCACCGCCGAGCACGCCTCATCCTCCCTACCTACTTGACCTTCATTGACACGACCTCCATCTCATCGGTCTTGCTCCGGTGAGTCCCTCTTTGATTCCTCCCTACAGCAGCACCTCCTCACCTCCCCCAACCTCCCCCCACCACCCACATCCGCTCCCTTCCTCCACAGTGTTGCCACCGTGTTGGCTTTGTCGCGTCGCTTGCGGCTCTCACCGCCAGCCCGCCACATACCCTTCCTGCCACCACCGACTGTTCCGGGGAGATCCTACCACCTCCCGGTTGCTCATGCTCCCCCTAAGTCTCCCCCTCTCCCTCTCTAGTGTCGCTGACTCATTTCTTCCCCCCGTCCAGACGTCGTGCACCGCCGCTCGGCCGCCACCGGCTACCACGAGCCGCGACACCACCACCCATCGGATCACCTTCCTCTTCCGGTTCCATTTTAGTGCTCGCCGTCATCGCCTCCGCTTGTCGTCGCCGACGTCGAGCCCCACCTTGGCCGCCTCCCTTGCTCCCCTGTCTCCTCTGCTTCTCTCTCTCCATCCTTGTCTTCTCTCTCCCACGGTCTATGACAATTGGGCCCACTTGTAAAGGGCTAGTATTAAGAAGAAGAGCCAGGGGCAAAAGTGTCATAGAATGGTATATATCAAATCCAACATGATTTAAAGTGACATATATCCAAATTTAGGATTCTAGGTTGCATATCTCGAAACACCGTATTTTTGAGTGACATATATCCAATTTTGCAAGGAAAATAAAGTCACTGGCTGTAGGGGGGAATGCATATCGTCATTAGCATGCTAGCGATCACCAAGGACTAATCGAGTGAGAGACATGAACCATGAACCTGCAAGCTAGTGGTGTAAACCCTACACTCAGCGTTGATAGAAACCACGCTCGGCCCGCTAATGTAAAACATCCAAACTATATCTTCCATATTCTTTTATCGTTTTTCCTCTTGTTCCCAAATTGCTACTTAATTGGGATTTAGGTAGGGATGACAATGGACCCCTATTCCCCGACGGAGAATTCACCCATTAGGAGATGGGGATGGGGCTATTTCTTTCCCCACGAAGATGCTAATATACAAATACAATTCCTAATCGGGTGAAGCGAGAATGGGGTCATTCCCCTACTTCCCATCCCCGCTACTCGCATGGGCCCTGATAAGACATGTAGGCCACTAGCCCACTACCGTACAACCCGATAAGGCGATAGCCAGATAATCTCATTTGTATCTTTTACTTTCTAGATGCTAATTAATAAAAAAACTTTGTTATTTTAGCATTGTATGTGGATATTCATACTCATTTTATAACATTATAGATCTTATTTTCTCTTCTTTCGAGATCCAACTTTCAGGTATGGGTTCCCGTGGGGCCCCGATAACCCGATGGGGATGGGGAACGGGGGGAAGAATAGCACCCGAGGACAAGGATGAGGACGGAGACGGAGAATTTTTGTCTCTCGGGGATAAGGATGTTCCACCACTCCCAGACGGAGAATGACCCCGTTGCCATCCCTAGATTTAGGAGTATTACTCCTATCTAATTGAGGACTCGCCCTTCAACTCTCCCTAAGTACCCTGATGCCACAAAAGCCACGCAAGTCACAAGGAATTAGGCCATACCTCCAAAGCCGAAGCAGATCGGCAATCGACGGTGCGCGCATGAGCTCTTGCGGCCGGTTGGCTTCTGTAGTCGGCGGAAGCATAGAAGCGCGGCCGACAGCGACCAACTCCGCCCGCGGACCTCGTGTCGACGAACGATCGGGATTCAGGAGATGAGAGAGATTTCGAACGGACGCGGCGCACGAACACGGGATGAAGCATCACGTGCGTGCGAGGTTACGGAGATAGCCCTAGGACCATAGTGGGCTGGGCCCGAGCGGCAGTGCTAACGCGAGCGAGCGCGCACGGGGATACATAGGCCGTCGGCGTCTTTGTTCGCTGCGGGCCGCAATGAGTGAAGGGTTAGGCTGACGCGCTCTCATGCGCGGACGACTGGGGATTATCTTTTTTAAAAAAAACAAGTAGGAGAGATACCTTTTAATTTAATAAAACATAATTGAGCAACAAGAATTCAAGGGCCGAAGCCCTAAAGGACAATCTAAAAACTAATTACACGGGTATTAAAAGCTCTAGACATTCCCCCTGCTAGGGTCCAAGCTCTTCTTTCTTCCTTAATCTTAGAGACCAGCTCCATAGGTGATGAGAATTTTCTGTTGAAAATTATAGCATTGCGCTCTTCTCAAATCTCCTAGGTGACTAGGATGACCACCGAGGTCGTTGCCCTCCTAGACAGGCCAGTGTGGCAAATTATCCTCCACCATTCCTCGGTGCCATGACTGACTGGCCAAACGGTGGGCTAAGGGGTGCACAACCCACCCAGTCTGCCATCGATTGCCAGACTCGACGATAGTACCTACACTCTGCCCAAAGGTGTATGGTCAATTTTGGGGCTTGTCTGCAAAGGGGGCAAAGGGCCTGGTTTGGCCAACCCCGTGCTTGCGTCTGTCAGAGGTCCATAGTCTGTTTTGAATTGATAGCCACACAAACTATTTGCATTTAGGTGGCGCTGAGGCTTTCCAGATAAGACTTTGAAACACCGTTGTCGTTGATCCTAGGAATTGCAAATCGTAAGCTAATTTTACTAAATATTCAGCCTTTGAGGATTGCTTCTAGATGATCTCATTCGAGGCCGATGGATCCAGGGTGATTTGGTGTACTCTTTCCTAGAGTCCTAGGAATTGATGGACTAGCCTATCTGAGATTTCGCCTTATAGGTTTATGTCTTGTATCCAACGGTTATCATGCAGCGCCACGTGGATGGTTCTGTTTTTTCATATCGAAAGACGGTAGATCTATTGAGTCAAGCTGAAGACCAGAACTTTGCTTTTTCCCCATTGCCTAAAGTGATTGAGGTAGCCGTCAAAGAGGCGTCTATCGTCTCGTTGCAAGGTATGTACATACCAACCCAAAGTTTGTTTTGGGTTTTCCATTCTAGCTTGAGCCAAGTCTGATGGCCTTAGAAAAATTCTTGCTTGAGCCCAGTCTGATGGCCTTAGCAAACCTTGAGAGATTTAGAATCACCTGTGGATTATCGGGGTTACTTCGTTTGGCCCATTGGGAGTTATAGGCCTACTACGCATGGTACTCTGGCTACTTTTGCTTCCTTACTCGTAGTCTTGTACTCGTCTCTCGTGTTGTGGTTACCGCAATACCGCCTCCCCCAAGGCAGCATGGCATATTGGCATGCTAACTACTTCTTATCTGTTACGTTTTTTTTTTTTTTTGCCTGAACTATAGCGCCACTGCACCTATATTTACGCGTTAATGGCATAAGTTGGACACGACGTCGGGCGTTGGTCGTGCCTTCCTCCAAATTCTCAACGAACGCCGAATCGCCGATGCATCCTCCGGAGTTCCCACCTAATCGCTGCCTCCTACATCACCAACACGTCTATATAAACCAGAAAAGTATTTGGTGAATTTCTACTGCTACTTGCGCATTCCTCTTCTGGCTGCAGTTCGCACGTACTACATTGTCCAAGACGGTATTTCTTCTCCTTCTGCAGCTCTCCTCAAGTAGTCAGAGAAACTCTTCTAGATCGATCGAGTCAAATCATTTCCATGGAAACCATACGAGTTCCGACCCTTGTGCTCCTCATTGGTACGTTTGCAAATTGTCAATTCTACCTCAGGTTGTTTATTGTTGCAAGGGTGTAACAGCATGTGGACGTGTGTACGTTCATAAATTATGTCTGCATGCAGGAGTCATTTGGTCGCATGTACAACTCGGTGCTGAGGCAGCCGGCACGACGGTCTTCACGCTGCACAACAACTGCACCTACACGATCTGGCCGGCCACACTGTCCGGCAACAGCGCAGTCGCCGTCGGGGGCGGCGGCTTCGAGCTCTCGCCCGACGCCACTGTATCGTTTCCCGCCCCGACGGGATGGTCTGGCCGCTTCTGGGCGCGCACCGGCTGCATCGCCTCCGGCGCGTCCCTCTCCTGCGCCACGGGCGACTGCGGCGGCGCCGTGCAGTGCTCCCTCGGCGGCGCGCCCCCCGTCACCCTCGCCGAGTTCACCCTCGGGGGCGCCGACGGGAAGGACTTCTACGACGTGAGCCTGGTCGACGGGTACAACGTCGGCATCGGCGTGACGGCGACGGGCTCCAAGGTGAACTTCGCGACGTGCGGCTACGCCGGGTGCGTGGGCGACGTGAACGCGTTGTGCCCGGCGGAGCTGCAGGTGGCGAGGAAGGAAGGAGATCAGGGGGGAACGACGGCGGCGGCGGCGTGCCGGAGCGCGTGCGAGGCGTTCGGGACGCCCGAGTACTGCTGCACGGGCGCGCACGGGGGTCCGGACAGCTGCGGGCCGACGAGGTACTCGAGGCTGTTCAAGGCGGCGTGCCCCGCGGCGTACAGCTACGCGTACGACGATCCCACGAGCACGTTCACGTGCGGCGCCGGCGCGCAGTACCTCATCACCTTCTGCCCGGGCCCGGCTCAGCAGCAGTAGGCGCGTGTGCGCCGCTACTGCCTCTGCTGGCCAATGAACTAACCACGATGAGTTATCGATTATTTGTTACTGTGTCGTGTCGTTGTCTCTGTAAGCAGTACCGGGCATGCATGCGACTTGCCGAGGCCTGTTTAATTAGCCTGTTCGTATCAATATGTATGCTTTTGATTCGTTAGGACTTTGGACATAGAAAAGGAGGCTTGAATTTGATGAGCTGCTGCTAGATTTTTCTTGTCATGGACATTCTTCTCTCCTTCTGTATGTGTACAAGTCAGAACTTTGGTGCACCTGTTGTCCTACCATAAAGAAAAGTTAGCCCACGAACCATGCGCACAGGGCCGGTCACCTCAGTCCATGTGACAAATGTGTACAGTTGTGCCTAAGAAGCCCAATACAATTTGTTCGTTACGTGCTATGTTCCCCTGAAAGTTTGTAAGGGCAGGCAGTGGTCTAGTGACGAGAGCGAGGGTGTACCGTGACAGTCAGTGTGTACGTGTGTAACGTGACTAGGCTGTGCGTCTTCTCCTGCTCTCTATGAAATAACAGTTTTCTAAAACAGCTTTGCAATTTTTAAATTGCCTGAATTTTTTTTAATTTTAAATCACTTGTTGGGACCATTGAATTTATGTAGATATTGATATGTTATATGATTGAATATTGATTTAATGGATAAAAAAGATAATTTATATTTAAGAAAATTTCAAACACCTTATAAATAAATAGTCCCTAAAATTTCCTAAAAACAGAGACCCTACTACTGCACGTGCGTGACGTGCCTAAACACGTCTGCGTCGCACACGCCGCAGTCGGTTTGTGCGGCCGAGCCGGACCCGCCGTACCGTCCCCCCTGCCTGAGAGCATTGTACCGGGCGACGTCGAACCGGCGCGCCCGCATGAGACGGCGCTGCCTCGACGCGAAGCGGCTCCGGAAGAAGCCCTCGAAGGACGGCTCCGTCGCCGTCCGCATGAAGAAGGTGTAGCCGAACATGAAGTAGAGCGACGTGACGTAGAAGCAGACGGGCTCCATCACGTCCCACGACAGCTCCCAGAAGGTGAGCCGCATGAAGCCCAGCGTCTGCGCCGCCAGGAGGCCCAGCCCGCACCACAGCTCCCGCCGCACCTGCGCCGCCGCCTCGGCGTCGATGGCCGCCTTCTGCTCCTCCATCGTTTGCAGCTCCCGCTTGCGCGCGTCGTCGCCTGCTCGCGGTGCCTGCGTCGTCGCCGGCAGTATACTCCCGATCGCTTTTGCTACCTGCACGCGAGGCGATGGAATGCGTAAGCTAACCACTTTGAACACTGAGTTGTTCAATGATCTGTCTTGTCTTTGCTAGCTGAGGGGTAGAGCATACCATGTCGGGGCGGAGGAAGACGGCGTCGCCGAGCACGATGACGACGCCGGACTCGTCGAGCGCCCTGGCGAGCCTGCGTCCGCCCTCCGCGCCGCCGGCAATGTCGACGCAGAGCGCGGCGAATTCTGACCCGGACACGACGCTCTGGTCGTTGGAACTCAGCCGCGTGCGCGCCACCTCCACCTCCACCGCCTTCGCCACCTTTCTCGCCTCCTCCACCGTCACGCCCACCACCTCGGGTGGCCGCGTTATTGTCGTAGGTGGCATGAGTCCGTCGAGACGGAGGCGGTTGAACAGTTGGTCGCCGACGGGGAGGGCGGGGAAACAGTGGGCGGGTAGCGGGACGGACACGGTGGGGTAGCGGGCGGTGGCCGCGCGGGGGCGCAGGAATGCGAGCGTCGGGCAGTCGTCCACCGCCGGCAGCGGCCGGCGTCCAGGGGAATGGGAGCGGGAGGTTTGGGAATGGTCGAGGCACTACCTGCTGCACTCTTGCCTGCCCATAGGCTTCGTGCCATTGTTCTGCGGAGCGCCATTTGATTCACTTTTCAGGTACGAGCTTCGAATCTTGATTTGGTTTTGTGTTACGTGACAGAGATGGCGCGAGATGTTTGGCCGATGGGGGCGACACGGGCTGGGCGGGGGCGGTATTTATACAGAGGTAAGCATGGACGCGGCGCACAGGGTGGTGAATACTAGCCACAAATCTCGCGCAATCCTTCCTTCTACATAAAAAGAGGCTGGATTGGGGGCTCTTCAGGGTGGACGCGTTTGTTTTTTTATGGGAGCTGATCGATTGTGCAACTTTTTGCTTCGCGCCGTTCGATTTCGCTCTGCGTTCTGTTTGCTCGCATCGGCCGTTTCATCGCTTTCGTCGTTGGCCGTTCGATTCGATTGGTGCGTTGTGTTCAGGTGCGGCTTCGCCGAGTTCCCACGCGTTGTGCCGCTCTGGTTGTTGTCTATTGGATTCTATGCTAGCAGTTAGGTGTCCAGTGTCTACACCTATTTAAAATTTTAGATAATTCACAGTTGTTGTAATACTCTTCAAATAATGCCTCTGAAGATGGAAAAGGTTGCTCTTATAATTCTGTTTTCTACATTTGTCAGAAAAGCAATGTGTCTGAATTCTTTATAGGTCCACTTTCTTCTATGTGTCTGAAGATGGTTTGGTTTCTCTTTTTTTCAATTGATTCCATTTAAAACATAAATGGGCCCTGAGATCGGATCTATATTATGCAAAAATAATGGTATGGCAGGGGCAGACAACTTTTCAGGTCAATAAATACTTGAGAAGAAGTGTATGGCAACCCACATCAACCAACAAATGATCACACATCAGCCTCCATCAGTGTTGAAAAACAATGCTTGGACAAGAAAGCTACAGACTAGATCTAGGTATAAGACCTTCGCTAATGTACGCCTATACTGTAATTGTACACATATTTGCTGATTCCTATTCTATCTCTTTGTACGATTATTTGTCCGATATACCTTTGTCATGTTATTTGTACAGCAGTGCCTACCAAATGTGGTTCTATGACGCAGTGTCTATTTTGTTTCTCTAGTCCGAATCTATGCTATGGTCTACGCAACAACATGTCTATATTACCCAAACTACCGTTTGTTTATCTCAATATTATGTCCCGTCTATCTGAACGTTTTAGATACTGTTGTCTCTAGAACCTTACAAACACGATGTGTTTTGCGATCTTTTATAACCCGTGCCTATAGTCACTTTAATATGGACAATCGTCTTTATCATGTATATCACTTCTCATTTTGTCCTATATTACCATTTCTACTTCATAATAATTACGGCAGACATTGTTCTGCCAATATCGTTGTTTTATCGCTTCTGAGTCTATTTTCTGGCGTTGGACAATTTTGGGCTAGAAAACATAACCCTAACAGCCACATTCATTTGTCTCCGCGCGCCTTGGCACGCACAGCTTTCTAGTTAACTTAAGTTGTAACATTAACCCAAAGCGTAGAGAGTACCATCTGTCCGGCTAACTCTGGGAAGAAATGGTCTACAGGGCGGCTGATGAAGCTGTCCACGACACATACAATGGTACGTACATGTGTGCCAGAACTGTGGACGTCAGAATCGTACAAAAATGTTGTCATAGGGACGCCCCACCGGTCTCACGACACGGCGAAGCACAAAAGCTCTCCCGGAGGTCTCCCCAGAGACCTACCCGAAGGACCCCGAAAGCCCTCCGGGGCATCCCGAAGACCCTCTGGAGGTGTCCCAAAAACCATCCGAAGGGGCCCCGAAGGCCCTCCGGAGATGTTGCGAAGTCCCTCCGAAGGAATCCCGAAAACCCTCCGAAGAGGCTACCGAAGGGCCTCACGGGGCCATCTCTGCGGAGGGGCGCAAGAGCAACAGGACTGGTGGACCGGGTACACACTCCGGATAGACTAAGTCCAGGAAGACCCATCATGCGCCGAAGGCTACGTGTAGGGCGTGTAAAAGCCCCTGCAGTCCCTACGGATGCAGTACTTTCTTAGGGGTACAAATGTAAACTCAGTGCCCGACAGAGAGGCTATAAATAGCACCTTCCCCTATGTAATATTCAATTAACAATTTTTTTGGTAATATACATATCCACTTCTTAACAACCGAGCCCTTTTTCAGAGGATCATTCGGCCTCTCTTAGACGCTAGGAATCTCCCTCTTTCTACTGTTTAGTCTTCTCACCACGACAAATATGAATAGCGCGGCCGAAGCTTATGCAGTCGCACGAGTTAGGTTTCTTGTACACAGTCTGATAACCATGCAAATCAGGTTGAACATGCGAAAGAAACTGGCGCGGAAAAGTTTTTTTCCAGCAAATCAGATTTAAGGACAAGCTCAGAATTGCAAAATAAAAATAAAAAATAAATAAATCAAACGCCAGTACATAAAAAGATTTTGATGTGGCCAGCAAATCAGATATAAGGACAAGCTCGAAATTGCAAAAAATTCAAGCTCCAGTACAAAGATGATTTTGATGTGGTATTAACAATTCGAGAAGTTATACCAAGGTCTGTTTGGATATTTGGATTCGAATGCTTAGAAATTTTAGTTAAATTTGAACTAATTAAATCCTAAAGGAATTTACCTCGTCCAAACACCCTTAGTAATTAGTATTCAGAAACTCAAGTTGGGTTCTTTAGTTAACTTGCGGGCAGAACTTAAGCGGTTATGCCCAAACTCAAAACTCTACTAGCTCTGAACAAGCGCATCATTATGTTTATCACTATAGTGGCTGAGTACGTAGGCAAGGAGAAAAAAAGACTAGCTAACCGTGTCAGATCAGATAAGACCTGGCTGAGTACGTATGCCTGTGTTAGGAAGGTCTCAGGTGCAACCTACACCCTATATGATGATGAACCTTCATGTTCTATCAATCAACTTGTGTTTAAAGAAGATGTGAACAATCAATAGTAACTTCTCACTGTCAACGCTTCAATATGTATTTTATAAGGTCGTTAGATTTATCTTTAACCTCCTTATTCTATGTGCGTGCTAAGGGGTGTACTTTCGTGTGGTGTACGTGTGTAGTGGTGCATGTGCATCTATGTTTGACTTATAACCGCTAAAAAAATAGTAACTTGTCGCTGCCTTCCGTTTCTCTCAGTTTTACAGTGTGTGTGTGTCAAATTCAGTTTTAGAATTGAAAACCTGAAGGAAAAAAACTAGTCAATTGAATAAAAGTCGATTGGTTCAAACGGTTTGTTATGTCATACAACAACATGATTAACTAAGTTTGTTGGACCAAACTCTGGTGTGAATCGAATTGTGACCCTTCACAGTACCAAGACTCATCTTAATCACTTAAGCTATCACAAGACTGATTCGCAAACATAGCTGTTCTTATTCAGTTTAGTAACTAATTATTATACTGTAAAATTTCTAATTGCGATGATACGGGTTTGTGATCGTTCTTCCCAGATTTGACAATGCTGATTGGTTTTCACAATTTCACCCGTTTACAATCTCGGCATTAACCAGGCAGTTGACAAATGTAAAGCTGAAACTGTGGCAAGTGGCAGCAGATGCGCGCGCACATCAGGAAATTTGCTAAGAAATCACACATTTTTTTCGAGTGGAAGCATAGGCAGCCAGCACTGCGCCTGATGCAAAGTTAGGCAGCACAATGTAATTTTCATGATCTTAGGATTCTTCCTTCAGAGGTGACTTCGCTTCCACAACTCCCGGAACATATCCTCCACTGCTGATACTGATCCCACTGACAAGTGACAACATGCATGCAGCCAGCAACTGTTCATTCATTCCCGGCTGCTCCACTGTTTGTTCCATCACAAATTCACAAGTAGCACAAGTAGATCAGAACACAGGTGATGCATGCATATCCTCTCAAAGCCACCTCTCACTGTCCTCAAGATTAGTAGATCCTTTGCCTAGGCGAGCAGGCAGCTGCTTGGCCATTCTTGAATCCCTAACTTGTTGGCAAAATTCTCATGCGCAAGAATCCCAAAATTCAGGGAATTCCTTACTCGAACGAGCCGTGTCACGCTGCAATTGCGCCGAAAGACTCTTTTCACTGCATTTCCTAGTAGTAATTGATCGCGAAGGTGGATTCCACAAAAGCGTGGGCCCGAGCGAGCGAGCTAGCTAGTGGAATCTCTAATTCGAGCCACTAGTAAAGTGAGAGAGCCCTTCAAACATGCTACGAACATATGCGACGAGACACTTGCTCCATGCTGTTCGTTTCTTCTACTAACCCTTGAGGATCTATGAAGCCGCCACCACCGGGATCCGGGACCGGTGCTGATGCTAATGCTTATTCTGATACTTGAAGTCACACTGGGTCGCGTTGCTTTCTTCAAGTCACCAGATGGAACCTTAATTTCGGCCAAGTTGGGGGCGGATACTATGGAGGGAATAAGCGGCCTTTCATGTTCAGCTGTCTTGCAGCTGTAGCGTATTCAAGATCTCGAAAGTGACCGGGAACTTGACATGGTACCAAAGCGAGAGGTTCTATATTCGATCCATTCGTATTGAAAATGACAAGACAGATATGCTTTTTGAAGGCATACAGAGGCAATTTAAGGACAAGCTCAGAATTGCAAAAAAAAAAATAATAAATAAATAAATCAAACGCCAGTACATAAAAAGATTTTGATGTGGCCAGCAAATCAGATATAAGGACAAGCTCGAAATTGCAAAAAATTCAAGCTCCAGTACAAAGATGATTTTGATGTGGTATTAACAATTCGAGAAGTTATACCAAGGTCTGTTTGGATATTTGGATTCGAATGCTTAGAAATTTTAGTTAAATTTGAACTAATTAAATCCTAAAGGAATTTACCTCGTCCAAACACCCTTAGTAATTAGTATTCAGAAACTCAAGTTGGGTTCTTTAGTTAACTTGCGGGCAGAACTTAAGCGGTTATGCCCAAACTCAAAACTCTACTAGCTCTGAACAAGCGCATCATTATGTTTATCACTATAGTGGCTGAGTACGTAGGCAAGGAGAAAAAAAGACTAGCTAACCGTGTCAGATCAGATAAGATCTGGCTGAGTACGTATGCCTGTGTTAGGAAGGTCTCAGGTGCAACCTACACCCTATATGATGATGAACCTTCTTGTTCTATCAATCAACTTGTGTTTAAAGAAGATGTGAACAATCAATAGTAACTTCTCACTGTCAACGCTTCAATATGTATTTTATAAGGTCGTTGATTTATCTTTAACCTCCTTATTCTATGTGCGTGCTAAGGGTGTACTTTCGTGTGGTGTACGTGTGTAGTGGTGCATGTGCATCTATGTTTGACTTATAACCGCAAAAAAAATAGTAACTTGTCGCTGCCTTCCGTTTCTCTCAGTTTTACAGTGTGTGTGTGTGTCAAATTCAGTTTTAGAATTGAAAACCTGAAGGAAAAAAACTAGTCAATTGAATAAAAGTCGATTGGTTCAAACGGTTTGTTATGTCATACAACAACATGATTAACTAAGTTTGTTGGACCAAACTCTGGTGTGAATCGAATTGTGACCCTTCACAGTACCAAGACTCATCTTAATCACTTAAGCTATCACAAGACTGATTCGCAAACATAGCTGTTCTTATTCAGTTTAGTAACTAATTATTATACTGTAAAATTTCTAATTGCGATGATACGGGTTTGTGATCGTTCTTCCCAGATTTGACAATGCTGATTGGTTTTCACAATTTCACCCGTTTACAATCTCGGCATTAACCAGGCAGTTGACAAATGTAAAGCTGAAACTGTGGCAAGTGGCAGCAGATGCGCGCGCACATCAGGAAATTTGCTAAGAAATCACACATTTTTTTCGAGTGGAAGCATAGGCAGCCAGCACTGCGCCTGATGCAAAGTTAGGCAGCACAATGTAATTTTCATGATCTTAGGATTCTTCCTTCAGAGGTGACTTCGCTTCCACAACTCCCGGAACATATCCTCCACTGATGATACTGATCCCACTGACAAGTGACAACATGCATGCAGCCAGCAACTGTTCATTCATTCCCGGCTGCTCCACTGTTTGTTCCATCACAAATTCACAAGTAGCACAAGTAGATCAGAACACAGGTGATGCATGCATATCCTCTCAAAGCCACCTCTCACTGTCCTCAAGATTAGTAGATCCTTTGCCTAGGCGAGCAGGCAGCTGCTTGGCCATTCTTGAATCCCTAACTTGTTGGCAAAATTCTCATGCGCAAGAATCCCAAAAATTCAGGGAATTCCTTACTCGAACGAGCCGTGTCACGCTGCAATTGCGCCGAAAGACTCTTTTCACTGCATTTCCTAGTAGTAATTGATCGCGAAGGTGGATTCCACAAAAGCGTGGGCCCGAGCGAGCGAGCTAGCTAGTGGAATCTCTAATTCGAGCCACTAGTAAAGTGAGAGAGCCCTTCAAACATGCTACGAACATATGCGACGAGACACTTGCTCCATGCTGTTCGTTTCTTCTACTAACCCTTGAGGATCTATGAAGCCGCCACCACCGGGATCCGGGACCGGTGCTGATGCTAATGCTTATTCTGATACTTGAAGTCACACTGGGTCGCGTTGCTTTCTTCAAGTCACCAGATGGAACCTTAATTTCGGCCAAGTTGGGGGCGGATACTATGGAGGGAATAAGCGGCCTTTCATGTTCAGCTGTCTTGCAGCTGTAGCGTATTCAAGATCTCGAAAGTGACCGGGAACTTGACATGGTACCAAAGCGAGAGGTTCTATATTCGATCCATTCGTATTGAAAAATGACAAGACAGATATGCTTGTTGGAAGGCATACAGAGGCAAGGCTGCTAGCTAGCTGAGCATCCTAAGCCCCCGTTTGAAATGCGTTTTTTTTTCGTGAGTAGGAAATCAACTATTTCCTGTGAAATTCGCGTGTTAAGTTTTAATGATGGTAGAAATGAGAAATCACTCACATTTCACTACAGGCAGGATCTTTTATGTTTCATTGCCCTGACGAGTGACGACATACTACACTAGCAAGCTGAATCAACAACCTATTGCTTGGCCAGCTCTGAAAGGCTTGTTTTTCTGAGAATGAAACCAGTTGCTTTTAAGTTTTAATAACGTTTTTGTGGAATGCGTTTAGAGACTTTAGGCGGGTGGTCGGTTAAAGGCTGCTTGAATTGGTGCTTAGTCTGCTGTAATTATGAAATTATACTTTTCTTCCTTGGATTTTTTCCCCATTGTGCTAGATTGGTCAGCCTGAAAGATACTGGCCTGTCGAATATTATTTGTTAGCAAGGACCAGTTTGACAACGAAAAATGCATGCCTCATTCATTGGTTCTGGCGTTAGTGCTCTTAGGGCATGTACAACGCGAGATGCTTATAAACGAGTGTTTAAAGAAAGAGAATGTAGTCACGTCATCAAGCATCTATGTAAAAGTCGTTTCCTCCAATACAAGCATCTGTTTTGTAGGTGCTTAGATGATTGTATTATCTATAATTATATACATAAGCACCTCTTAAGCACCGGTGTCTAATCAAGTATCGATACTACAAAATAAGCACCTCATCTATCCTACATGACAAAAAAAATCAGTTTTTCTTTGTTAAACACCTCTCTAACCACTTGCATTGTACAAGCTCTTACATTGCAACAACAAGGTCGAAGAATCACGGTGGTCTCAACGGTGAGCTACACCTCCTGCCATTCCTCTCCGAAAGGTTAACGCCGGCCGTCAAGATCCCCGGCGAATTGTCCCTTCCCGCAGGCATCAACCGGTGGATTCTTCAGCGAGACCGCCCCATGCCCAGGTTTCCTCCCGGCGATGGAGTCAACTGTGGCCTGAAGGGCATATGTGCAATTTCTATCTTTTTTTAGGTTTTCCTTTGTACTTCAATTTCTCTTAATATAATTAGGGGAGTTTTTTTTTTTTTGTCGGAGTTTATGGGCTTGGCCTATATATAATTTTAAATAAATTCTAGTAAAATCCGAAATGCCCACTCATGCATAGTGAAAAATAGAAAGTTTATTACCATATCGCTAGTCTAGGTGAGAGGAGACCGATATATAAGGTGAAGTTGATCTTACCTAGTTGAAGCAAGTAAAGGAAGGACACACATGTGCACTCATTTCGCCACGTCACACCACGCCACACCATCGCCCGCCTGCCCGCAAGTGAATGGTCCGACGATTTCGTGTTCGATTGGTTATGGAGCTGTTGTTTCTTTTTACACATCAAAACCATACATAACAAATTAGAAATTGAAAGTTTTAATTACACTATTTTAATTGGCTTTTATGGCACGCTTTAACTGCGTTTAATACATAGTTATTGCTTCAATTTCTTTCTTGTGACTGATTCTATAGGAAAGAGAGACATCTCCTCTCATAATAGAACAAAGAGGATATCAGTACCAGTTGTTTTGCCATATTCCTCTGTGCTGCGCAATCTCGGTTACTCCATCTCTTCCTCCGCGATCCTGTATGGGTTGGGGCGAATTAGGTTTTTGGAAAGCGTTCGTGCGACTACTTACGGCTTCCTCCATCATCGCTTCGCGTCATCTTCTTCGCATCAAACTCTACCGCAACCTTCGTCGGAGCAATTCTCTGTAAGTTATGGTGATATCATTTAATATGGCTAGACCTTGCCTCCTAAATATTTGTCATATGATGATGTTGATGCCTACTTCTGTTAGTGGTGTTCTTGCTCTAGGGTTTGCCTTGTTAGTGCGTATATTTGAGATAGATATATTTGAGTTCTTAATCATGCTATATATTATTGTTGTATCGATTATTGTTTTAGAAATTAAACTAATCACAAAAGTGTGCATGTACCTCTAGCATTTTTATCCTTAAAAAAGGTCGAAGAAACATATTACTGATGTAAACCACACATTTTTTTGTGTGTTTTTTTGGCAAAACCACACGGTTAGAATTAGGCTAGCTCTACGCAGAAAACCAATCCATTTCTAGAGTGTTGGTACCAATAACATCCATATAAATCGAACAATTAATTGCACCGAATTGTATCTAGGCTCACGAAAATTCAAACGACAAGTAGGATTTGTTTGGTGGCTAGAATAAAGCGTTTTGGCTGTATGGCCACTACACATGATTCATCACTCAGCAAGCGTCGTTTCTATCCTATGGATAATCACAGGGCAAAGCCCCCGCTGAATCTGACAGGAAAGATTCTTGGAGAATCTCAAGTGAATGCGCGATGCATCACCCGTCAGTAGAATCCACCAAATTCCACATACCTGGAAAATTTGAGAAGATGCATAAGCTGGGATAACTGGTGTGACAGTGTCCAAGGATTCACGTAGCTAGTTGCAACGAATATGTCAGATTCTTGCTGTTTTGTCCTAGTAGGAGTATCAGTGGTGCTACGCGAGTATGCATATCGAACAGAAAAGACGAACGAACCACCAAATCTTGGAGGCTTATGGCTGGTTCTCGATGCTTGATTCGCCCGCCTGATACTACTTGCGAAAACAAGTGCGGTGTAACTACGCAGAGCGGAGGAAAAGGAACAAATGTTGGTGGCCACATCCACATCGATAGGAATCCTTGCTCCTTCTGTGTCAAGCAGCACTACTAGGATGCTTTGCTCGCGAGATTCTCCTGAACTTGCTGGTGTCATTCTTTTTTATTCTGTCTCTGGGAAATCAAGTATCAATCATTCTGCACTTGCTGCCATACAAGACGTGCACCGAGTTATGCACGCTGTGATGTCGAGTCAGATCATGCTCCTGGATGCCTGGGCCAGGCTTACAGAATGAGAGAATAAACGGAAGAAACCCAATTGGATAGGGAACTTGGGCCGTAAAGGGCATTATTAACGGAACAATGGCCCAAATCTATACCATTGTGAACAATCTAACGGGCTTTGTTGTATCTGTACCATCGGCCTTGGCTGAAAATCAAAGAAAAGATATATGGGTTGCGTCTATGCAAGATTAGACTGTTTTCTTATTTTAAAATAGTTAATTTTTAGTTTATTTATAATTTCATTATACATAAATTATTTATGTAATTTTTGTTTTTGGTCACTGTAATTATTTGAGAGCTGTATCGATGTCCAAAACAACTTACTTAGTAAACAGATGGAGTATTCATTTTCCATAAGCAAGTACACAAAGTCGCCATGTCCCTTGCGTGCGGCAACTTTAAGAAGTCCGCACGCTTCTGTGTCTTTTTTTCTCTCCCGAAAACGCATCATGGCACGTCCCTTGCGTGCGGTGGCACGTCGCCACGCCCGATCCGGGGAACGGGCGCGGCCCAGTGCCCCGGCCTACCGGCGCGGCCCACCCCGTGGGGAGTGGGACGAGACGAGACGAGACTGACGCGCGGCCGCACGCCGCAGGAATACACAGCACGAAACCATCGGCTCGTCACACCCGGGTGGGTCGCACTCATCGCATCGCACCCACCAACCAAAAAAGCCCAAAACGCCAAGGTGAAACGCCGCCCGTCGTGCCGTCAGAAGCGAACAGAGCACGGGCTCCTGAATCGGGGAGAAGGCTCCGAGGCGCGGCCGGCCCCCTCGCCGAGACTGACGGACCGACGCAACCCAGGCAGATACAATACCTACCATACGACCGGCGCGTCGTCGCGTGCGGCGAATATTCGAACGGAGCGGCGGCATAACAACACCCATCGCTCCCCGGCTCGGCTCTCTTCCGGCCTCAACCCAACCCTTGGCGATGGCGACGGTGGGGGAGGAGGCGGACAGGCGGATGGAGTGGGAGGAGGAGGAGGAGAGGAAGGGGAAGCGGAGGAGGTACGGGCTGGTGGAGTACCGGGCGCTGCCGGGGTACCTGCGGGACAACGAGTACATCCTGCGGCACTACCGCTGCGAGTGGCCGCTCCCGCAGGTGCTCCTCTCCGCATTCTCCATCCACAACGAGACCCTCAACGTCTGGACGTACGTATAATTAACAATACCCCCCACACCAATTGTTCGATCGAATTGCTGTTAGGAGGATCTTAATTTCTCCGTTGCTTGGGAATGTGGAGGAAAGAGCGATCGTTTTATGCCGTGAGTCTGTTACGAATCAAGGAATTGTTGCTGTAGATCAGATGTCTGGACCATTCCTGTCTGCTTGTAGATGCTTGCTTATGTTTCATATTCCAAGTAAATTTTACCGTATGCTTCCCTGGAAAAGGCTGATGAATCCCCTAGAACGTAGTTCTGATGACATTGCATATTTGATTGAAGTCTGAACCTTGAAACATTAGGCTTTCCAAAAATATCTCTTGATTTTCGTGCAGTGTTTTTTCCTCATTTTTTTGTGATGAATTAACAAAGCATAGGTTTTGTTCAGCTGCACAAATTTGGCGAGAACAAAGGCAAGTAGTTTTACTTCTTTGAAAACAAGAATGACGTTCTAGAAGAAAATTCACCTACCTGTCAATTTCCAATCTAATAAGTTGACTTTTAACTCAATTTACTCTTTGAATTTTGCACACTTCCTAATGCTGAAAGATAGAATTAATTCCGAAATAAAAAAGGCTAAGCAAATTCATCATTTAGAATGCATTGTGGCACAAACCCCAACTGGGAAGCATCTGTTGTGTCCTTGCCTGTTCATATCAGGCAAGAGGACAGGATCACCAACTAATTAAAGAAATCTCCTTTCAATGCATCATGCGTTTAATTGAACTATGGGCTACCAATATGTCTTTTCCTCTGTTTGTTGCTAATGAATCAAGGAAGTCGAATGGAAATTGAGCAATTTGATTACCACTATGTAACGCTAAATTTGTTTAACCTCTTATGTGAAAGTTATGTGCTGAAATTGGAGAAGTATGAATTCTGGAAAATTTATGACTGTGACAACTTTTGAGTGATTTTTTTTTGTCATTTTACTGATGCGATTTAATAGATGATTTGCTAGATTTTTTCTGATTTACTAAAGCTGCTTTTTTTATGTGTATACTTCAGGCACTTGATAGGATTCTTCATCTTTCTTGCTTTGACCATATACACCGCAACAAAAGTTCCAAAAGTAGTAGATCTTCAGAGCCTGCAGCATTTACCGGATGTGCTGAGAATGGCTGATCTTCATAAGATTCAAGCAGAGCTTGCGGCATGCCTTCCTTCATTACCTCATCTTTCTGATTTACAAAAGCTGAAGGATGAGTTTAAGAGCTCATGGAATTCTATTGAGGTGCTTCCGTCTTTATCTCGCTGGCATCTTTTGGAGTTACTCTCAAGTTGCTTGCCGCACATATTTACCCATTCCAATGAAACCAATCTGTCTGTTCTTGTAAGTAGTCCACAACCTATCCAGTTTCTTACTTGCCTTCTCATTTCCACAACCTATCCAGTTTCTTACTGGCCTTTTCATTTTCACTACTACTCTACTAGTACTTTATTCCAGGGTTAAAAAAAACAGTGGTAACCTGCTTACAACTGTTAACTGGAAATTTTTACCAGGGATGGAATATCAAATCCCAGGCTCCCAGTGGTTTGATTTCTTATTTTATTCTTGCTATGGCCCATTCGGGCTGATTTTGTCTGACTTATGACCAAGTTACGCCATTTTAAGCTGATGCTGACCAAGGTTTGACTTCTAGACAGTTATTGGTAAAAATATGGAAATCTGCTAGTTCCTAGCAGGGTACTGTGAAACCAGTAGCATTAAGGAAGTTGCCAGGTTATGTGATTAAGAACTTGTTTAGTCAGTACTCACGACAAATATGATTGGAGGTGTAAGGCTAAGGCAACTGTTGTTGGTACACATAGAGAGAACAATAATTTGATTTGACTTCATTTCATCAAGGTGTTTTGGCCTTATTTCAGAACATAACCAATGTCTTTTTCTTCACATTTAACTAGAACTTGAGACATGACAAGTTTCTTTTCGTTTGTGCAGCAAAGCATGAAGGAGGACATAGCAAACATGGTTGCACCACAGTTGATTAGGCCAATCTCGAGGTGGCCATTCTTTGCCTTCTTGGGAGGAGCCATGTTTTGCCTTCTTGCCAGCAGCACATGCCACCTTCTCTCCTGCCACTCTCGCCGCCTTGCATACATTATGCTTCGGCTTGATTATGCAGGCATTGCTGCTCTTATCGCCACATCCTTCTACCCTCCAGTATACTATTCTTTCATGTGCTATCCATTCTTTTGCAACCTGTACCTCAGCTTCATAACTATTCTTGGAGTGGCAACTATTGCTTTCTCTCTTCTCCCAGTCTTCCAGAACCCTGAGTTCCGAACCATACGAGCATGCCTCTTCTTTGGCATGGGTGCATCAGGTGTGATCCCTGTTCTTCACAAGTTGATCCTTTTTTGGCACCATCCTGAGGCATTGCACACTACTGGATATGAAATTTTAATGGGGCTTTTCTACGGGCTTGGAGCATTGGTGTACGCAACTCGGGTGCCTGAGCGCTGGATGCCTGGGAAGTTTGACATTGCCGGGCACAGCCACCAGCTCTTTCATGTCTTGGTTGTTGCTGGAGCCTACACACACTATCATACAGGGCTGGTGTACCTGAAGTGGAGAGATCTGCAAGGCTGCTAAAAATTGTTCTATGGTTGTAAGTTGTGGATAGGTTATAGGTTGTGCCCCAACAGAGGACTGTTGATTTTGGGCACAAGGACCTGATCTGTTGTAATTGTAACAGTAAACATAAACAAGTGCTATAAGGTATTACTAGGTGATGACAATCAGCAATCTTCCTTGAAGATTTGTACTTATGTTATCAGCTTAATGTTTCAGGTCGCCACAAACTTGATATATTAAGCCCGATCATTCTGTGAAAATTCCTTAGTGACAGTTCCCCTTGTATATATATCCATCTGCACTTCACATGATCACATATGTGCCATTCGTCACGCTCGAGTTAAATGCAGAAACAAGTTCGTGGAGGATAGGAAGGGAAATGGTTCAGCTATCCAATACACATTTACACTCGACGCTGTTACTACGTTGGGATCAGAACGTGATCGACCAAACTAGTTGTTTGGAACTGAAAAACCCTATGATCAACCAGACAACCAGACGTACCAAGTGCATCAGATTTCGTCGTGTAAACCATCAGTATACGCATTGGCCTGTTGTGAAGTACTTTCGGTATAAAATAAGTGTGCGTCTGTAGATAAGCCTATCGCGGAATTTTGGACTTAATTGGCCCCCTAGCGCTCCGTAATTCCTAAAGTAGCCCCGTTAGCTTCATAATTCCATTTTTGATCCCCTGCTAGCGCGTGCTGCCGTCGGGGACAGCAGCACCTCACCTCCTGCGCCGTACATCCGCAGCACCGACATGCTGCCGTCGCAGTTGGCAGCATGTTGCTGCACCTTTTTCTTCCCTTTTCTTTCTACTCTTCTCTTTTCTCTCTCCTCTAAGTTGCTGCGGCTTGGGGTGGCAGCAACAAAGTTGCTGCTGTGTGGCATGGCAGCATGTTGCTGCTGCCGTGAGGCAGCGCAGCAGCTTGATGCTGCCGTGCGGTTTTGCTGCTGCTGTCCCCGACGGCAGTAGGTGATTTGAGGAGGCTAAATCTGAAATTTCGTGAGTGAAGAAACTAATTTAGGAATTAAGATGGCGTAGGAGGCCAAAAGTGTCCAGAACTCCCTATCGCGGGGTACATAGACATCCAAATGTGGAACCTCGGTGATATCCTGCTTATCTTCTTGCGCTTACCGCCCAATTTCCAACCAAAAACGCGGGCTAATAAAAGCCTAATCGTCCACACATGGAACACTGGCTGAATGGGTTGTTCCATATCGCGGTCTCAAGCTGTAGCACTAGTGCGCTAGCAACTGGTAGCAAGTTATTACAGTTGCTATATAGGGACGTTGCATACTTGAGAAGCAATTAAATGCAGTTGCTATACACAGCCTTGCACATCACTGTCATCACCATGAGCTACAAGACAATTGTTTGAGCTCAAGACAGAATTGTGTAGCACAAATCGCCATCCAGAAGAAGCAGAGACGGGATTCTGTATGTCGAGTAGGTATTTAGCTAGTTCTCAAACTAGATTTATATAACTAGCCATCCATCTTGATATAAAACAATATACTTTTATAAAATAGGTTTAATATGATCAAAGATCCATGACTTGCCTTCGATGAAGAGTTGGGGTGCTTCTGTCGAGGTCATCAGATCCACGAAGTT
The DNA here is from genome assembly GCA_036346255.1 of Ampelocalamus luodianensis. Lineage (NCBI taxonomy): Eukaryota > Viridiplantae > Streptophyta > Magnoliopsida > Poales > Poaceae > Ampelocalamus > Ampelocalamus luodianensis. Next base: position 25,304,332 of record CM070621.1, read on the forward strand.
TTCCGAAATGCCAGAATCTACACGTGCGAACAAAGCCAAATAAATGACTAAAACAACTCCAAATAAAGATCAAAGAACCTACCAAACTCAAGCTAAAAGAAAGGTACTGAATTTAGAAGAAGTTAGAGATTTGAATCACTTGAATCGGAGTTGAATGGAGGAGAACGGACTCTCAGAAGGAAGTCCAACAGGTCGGAAGGAGAAATGATTCAACTACTCTATGTGGTCGAAAGAAGAAAGAGAACAAAGGGTACAGGAAGGATACGACTACTCAACGTGGTCGTAAGGAAAAAAGGTCTCGACTGAGAGGGGAGTCTAAACTGAGAGGGTGGACAGCGCATGGGAAACTCACCAGGACCGAGAGAGAGGGGCCGGAGGGGGTTGGCGGATGACTAAACGGCGGCGAGGAAGCTCACAACCGAGGGCGAAGGAGGCCGGCGGTGAATGGGTCAGCCGGGACGGGATAAGGAAGGGAAAGCGACGGCTCCTGTGAAACAAAACTAAAACAGAGTGAGGGGGGATTGCTTCAAGGAGCTCTGGGTTACCAAAAGATACGGGTGGAAGATGGGCTACATTGGTGCGACAAGAACCGGGGGTCTGCATCAGAAAAATGCTCTAGAGAAATTCTAGCTTTGGAAGATGGAACTATTTTGCAATACATGTGCATTTTTCATTTCCTTACGTTTCTTTCATTAAAGTCATAATTGTTGTAGTTGCTATTTGCTATTTCGATTACTCATGGAGCAATGCTTGCTTCTATTTCGGAAGTTCAGAACTAGGTATAGATCCAATTAAAGCATGGCATGCTTAGTTTTTTTAAGAAATTTGTTTGCTCATTTTTTGAGCAATGAGTTAATCTTAGATCAGTTATATTGTATAACTGTCACTCAATCCTAACACAGTTGCTCTGCTATTGTCTGTATTTAGTTACTATTGCAGTTCATACCTATGTTAATTGTTAAATTGAACTTCACTCGGTGAAATGGGACAACTCGACTTACATATGTGCATGCCTTGTTGTCAGGTCAAGTCAGAGTAAGCTATTTCTGATGCATATTATCTAAGTTTCATGTTTTCCTTTTGACATCGCACTTTCTAAGTATGTAAGTACTTTGCAGGAATTATTGGCCATTCCTTATCAGCTATCTGTTTGAATTGCATTTGCTCACAATGTCATCCACGAAATATGCTCTTTTTGAATTGCATTTGCTCACAATGTCATCTACGAAATATGCTCTTTCTTTGATACTTGATTGTTCATACAGATTTTGCATGTTTTGGAGTACTTTGTGGTGCCCGCGGCATTGCTCGGGGTTCCTACTAATTTTGCCCGTGAAATTGGAGAGCTATTTTAATGGGTTCCTACATTGTATTGTTAGGTCGATCTTGGTCAGTAATTTACAGGGTATTGGATTGGTATTCTTCATTAATTTGTACACTATCATATTGTTCAAATGACTCGTGAGCTGATGGTTCACATAGTTTTCTATATCTATCAAGTACAAATTTAAAGTGCTAAATGTGGTCTGTATGTGCTTGAATGCTACGATAACCATGTAAAGGAGCATCTTGATGTGGGATTCATGGAAAATTGCTGATTTTGAGAAGATGCGTGACTTTTAATCAATGACTCACGGCCTGAAAATATGGAGCAAACGAGGCGGAGCCAGGAATCCGACATAGGGGGGCACAAATAACAAGCAAAATAGAACCAAGTTTGATTCACCGATCTCATAGTTATAACCATACATATCAAGGCAATAATGCTATGCAAAATACGAATAAGATTACATCTGTATTAATTTAAACTTAGATCTACGACTACCGGCACGATCATATTCGTTAATGATATCATCATTACTAATCTTTTTAGCCATTGCCTTCTCAATATAAATTACCAAACAATCTCGTGTAAATCCATCTCCCATTGTAGTTCAAGACCGTCTTCATAACCTTCATTCTGAAAAGATTCTCTCGATATTGCGGTTGATATTGGAAGAGTTAAAACCAGTCTTAACAACTTTGTCCACCATTGGGTACAATGAACTTTTACCGGTCTTAAATAGTCCACTTGTTAGATCGATAGCGATGGTAATTTGCTTAGTTACGGATGGTTGCATACATCAATTTTAAAATGTGGAGTTGGCATTCTAATTGGGCTCTTTCTTGACTTGAGAAATCAATCGGATAATATTTTTCCACTAGGATGCATGTATTTTCTATGTCAAATTCCTCCATCCTTGGATCCAAAGATCCACAAAGGGACAAAAGGTCCGTCGCTTGAGAACCGAATCGATCTTCTAACTCAATCACTTGCGATCTATTGCAACATTAAACACATCCACTTTGTAATGGTGAAAGGTCATGGTGTTATCATTCTTGTTTGAGATTTAGTCACATCAACATACTGCATACATATTGGAAGACAGATTATTAATGGACAAATAAGTATATTTTTCATACTAAAATAATTTGGGAAAAGAACATACTTCTTACTTAGATCCGGATATCAATCTCATGCTTCTCAAAAACAATTTGACCTCTCCAAGAAGGGGTTCCACCATTATTTCAGTAACTCACCAAGCAACACTTTTGTGGTAGAAACACAATCCACTGCATTTAGGATATCAATGGATTTCTTTTGTAGTGTTTGGCACAACACATCAGTGATCTTCATAATATTCTCCATCATAAGCAGGATGAACACAAAATCAAATGTGACAATGATTCGTAAGGCACCACTAGCATCACCTCTAGAATACTTTGAAACTGAATGATCATTAGCAATGCTGCGTAGGACTGAAACTGTGGCACCAAACATCTTCTTTAAGCTCTGAATTGACCTATAATGGGAACTCCATCTAGTGTCCCCTGGCCTCTGTAGCGAGGACATTTGATTTGCCCCTCGCCCTGTGTCAAGTTCTCCCAATTCAATCTCACGAGCAATTTCCTCTGCTTGATTTGCTAGCAACTCATCGTTGCGCTTGGTAGAAGCACTAACAACATTTATGATGAAATTTGCATGCTGAAAAAAATTGTGCACTTCATGTACCTCCCTAGATGCTGCTACAAGGGCTAACTGGAGTTGATGAGCCATGCAATGAATATAATATGCATAAGGGCACTCATTGAGAATTAGAGCTTTCGAACCGTTCCACTCCCCTCGCATGTTACTAGCCCCATCATAACCTTGGCCTCTGATATCTTGTATGCTCAAATTATTAGCTGAGAGGACAACACAAATTGATTCTTTAAGTGTCAAAGCAGATGTGTCACGAACATGGACTAGATCAAGGAAACGCTCCTGTATAAGACCTTCCTTGCAGACAAACCGAAGAACTATTGCCATTTGCTCTTTTTTAGATTCATCTCGAGCTTCATCAACCATTATGCAAAACTTGCTATTGCCAATTTCTTCTCTAATTGATTTCTGCACTTTTCGAGCAAGTATGCTTAGAATTTCCTTTTGGACATCCGTGAAGTGTACTTAGCATTTAGGGAGCCTTTTCTAACACAACATCTTTTACATCCTTGTTATATGAAGCCAAAGCTTGACCATTTCAAGAAAATTACCCCTGTTTAAAGAATCTAGAGATTCATCATGGCCTCTGAAGGGGCATCCTTGTAATGCCAACCACCTGAATATAGAAATAGAGGAAGTTCATATTAGATAGTACAACACAGAGTCTTGCTGCAAAAAATTAAAGCAAGAAATCCTTCTCATATATCATTACCTAATGCAATCAATTGTAGTCCCAAGCCTTAGTCTTGCTGCTGCAACAAGTATCTCATTTTGTTTAACCATCACAGTGTCAATTTGAGCCATTGTGTTTTTAAGATTGTTAAAACACCGAACTGAATAATTGTGAGCTGAACTAGCATCTCCCATGTGCTTTAGAAATGAACACTCCTTTCCATTATTAACTTTCTTCCGATTCAAACCCTTGACAATAAATGAATCGATCCAGTTTTCCAATGGGCTTCTTTGAAAATAAAAACATGGTAGACAATAAGCACAATCGGTGTGAGGTGAATATTCTAGCCAAGTAAATTGCTTGAACCAAGCTGCTTTGAAATCGCGACGATGAGATAATTCATCGAGTGGGTAATCTGCTAAGATTGGTTGATATGGGCCCTCGAAATGTAAAATCTCCTAGCTTTATCTTGTTCATCGGTGGAAGATCCCGATTTGAACTCTTTTACAGGTCTCTCTCAAATGCACTAGCTATAATTGGTTGACGCTCCACACCTCGACTTCTATTGGTGTTGCAAGACATCACTACTCGATTATTAAGATTTTCCACATGATCAATGGGAGCTTCCACTTGTACATTCTCGGTTGCACGTTGGGATTTTCGGTTTGAATCGAGAATTAGCACTTGAACCAATAGGTGAAAAAGCTCAATTGTTTTTCCTCTTCATATCACTATCACCTAAATTCAAAAGAGAAATTTAGATAGTGATCATTGATCAAGATAAAAAAATGTGCACCTCAAAGACTGGAAGAACAAAAGAGGAAGGCGAACAAACAAGACATGCTGCCCGACGCTTCCGGCGGCGTCGGCGGCGGCGCGACGCGGCGTGTCGAATCTGTCGATGTCCCGCCTCCGCGGCAGCCGTCCGCCTTGTCTTCTGCCGTCTTTGCTACTCGGGTCGGGAGATGAAGACGAGGAGGCGAGGAGCGGAACAGCGTCAGAAAGAAATACGGCTGCAGCTCGTCTCTTCCTATTCCTCCTAATTGGGCTGCTAGCTTGCTTCTACATGGGTTCCAAATGTTATATGAAACTTGGGCTTAGAACTAGGGGGGCCATGGCCTATAATTGTGCTAATGATGCCCAAATATTTAAGTACCTAATCTTTGTATTAGCGGTGTTGGGGAGGCCAGCCCCCACCCCCTCCTCCGCCCCAGAGCAAACCTTGCAAGGCTTCTGCAGTATATTATGTCCACATGTGGTCTTCAGGGAGTGGTGACCAATGAGCACCAAACCCATTTAGATGTCTGTTGGGACCCGAAAATGCATCTCAGGAACTCTCTGTGTATTCTAAACTAGTCCCAGATCAGTAGCTAGCTCACACAGAAAAACAGTGATGAATTACCATCTATTTATTTGATTTAACTAAAAAGATCTCAAAGTAACAAATAATAATAATAACTGGACCTTATGGTCAACGTTTACTTAACTTGCCACGCAGGACTAAAGAAACAAATAAACCCTTGCAGCGGAAATAAACTCTTCAAATGGCCAATCAACATGCCCACAGACAATCGAGTGGAGAACGCATCCTAATCCGCAAAACCTTCATGGTCTTCCTGGACAAAGAACTCTTGGGCAGCTTGATATTCTCCCTCCACTACTGATCAAACAGAGGGCATAAAGCCATGAGTACTTTGAATGTACTCAGCAAGCTGTGGGGAAATGTATGCAAATAGTGTTCATGCAGGGCTTAAACAAAGGTTAGTTGTATGGTTCTTTTGCAGAAAACAGCATTTACGACAAATACAATAAGTAGATTGAAATGCGTAACTGAAAACAATAATAATAATTAAACAATTGCTTTGAAACAACCAGTGAATTTCCCATTCACTTCCCAACCAAACCAACGATAAGTGAATTTCCCATTCACCGATCGACACAACCCACCAAGTGAATGACCTATTCACCAAACGAACATTATATTCATCAAGTGAACTTTCCATCCACACTCCGACTCATTTTGAAGAAACTCTAACTCCCGTGTGAAATCCCCAGGCACGTCCATGACCGCGGACACGGCTATTCAAATAGTTTTACACTCTGCAGATGTTGTACAGCTTGACCCACAAGAGATAGATCAACTTATAATGTCCGTTTAACATACTTCCGAGGTGTGCGACTAAGTGATCATCACAAGGCTTTTACAAAGCTCCTTCTTAACCCAGTTCTGCCCGCTAAGGTTTCAACACTGAATGTCTTTCCGACCAGAAAGGGCCCCCTCTTGCGCCACCGTGAGAATACGTTTCCCATAACTCACACTTCACATGACAGAATCGAAATTAATACATTGCTAATTAATCAGCCAGGTCCCGCCCATACAGGACATGTGGTTGTACGGTTAAGGCCAAGTTCAATGACGCACAAGATTAAGTCCTTGACAAGTTACTCAGGCGAGACTACCACAAACCCACAGCATGTTCAATCCACATCCCCACTATCCACCAACCACACGCCCAAGCGAAAACCATTTTGTTCAACTAAAACCCATGACTAACCCCGTCATGGTACACAATTTTTAACAAGAGTGGCTCACCACCACGATTCCATATATCATTAAGTCAAAATTTATTTATTAAGACTCATGTGATGATGAACCCATCGTAACTAAGCTGAGCTAAGCATCAGTACGATACCCATGTTGGCAATACAAATATGTCCAACTGAAATTACCCATTCTAAGGTGACAAAGGATTCATGGCATTCAATTAGTCAATAGAGGCATAATGACAACAGGTAATAACTATACCCAAAGCAATTTATATAAAGATAGCATACAATTGTATAAAACAATATACTTTTGAAATCATAGGTTCAATATGATCAAAAGACCACGACTTACCTGGAAATAAATCTTGTGATTGATCTTGATCTTGGTATGCTACTCTTTGCTCAAAGCTTCCCGAAGTATCGACGTCTATTCGCAAACAAGCAAATAAACTAAATAAATAAATAACAGAGAGAAAAAAAAACTATAAAATTAAATAAAAATCTCAGATAAATAGATCTTGAATTTAGATAAATTTAGGAATTTGAATGGACTCAATCAGAGTTCGGATGCAAAAGATATGGGCTTTGGAAGATGAAAATCACATAAAATCATGAAAATCATAATTTATAAATTTACTGGAATTACTTTTTTGAAGGAAAAGTTAATTATGACATTAGCTGATGTCATCAAGGAAATTCAGCCAAAAAAAGAAATAAAAGGAATTGAATTTGACAGGTGGGGCCCACTGATCAATGAGATGGTGTACGGTGGACGGGTTCCAAGGATATTTGGCTCGGGTGAAGAATTGGATACGCCACACGACTGCTGACCAAGACATGACGAGGACGCCACATGGGCCAAGAATCTGAGGTGGCTATGAGATGGCTGCCATGTCAGCAAAGAGAGAGAAACCGAAGGGGATGCAGAGGGCACTGGAGCTCCTGGCCGACGGCAAGGACCTTGGTAGCGATGGACAACGACGAAGAGGAAGGTGCAACTGAGGGGTAAAACGGGATCCCGCGTACAAGGCGACACTCCTGGTGGCGGTAGATCGGCGACTCCGGTGATGAGGTGACGGCGGCGACAACAATGGCGGCGGCGACATTGGCGGTAGCGAGCTTCACGGCTGCAACGACCTCGGCGACGGAAAGGACAAAAGGAAGGTGGGGATTAGATGATAATAAGGTTGGGCACACGATGACGCAGAAGAACAGGCAAGGGCTCACCGGAGTAAGTAGATTGAAGAGCATGACGTTGACGGCCGGTTGTCGTACAGAAACAAAAACGGTGATCCGAAGATCCTCGAGCGAGGAGAACGGTGCCACGCGAAGCTCCCGATGATGCGGACCCGATGGTGAAGACTACGCAGGCGAAGATGGACCAACGGTGGTGAATTTCGCCGGAGATGAAGCTTGGATGTCTTCGGTCTTGGATGAAATTGCGGCGCAAGGAACCGAAAATGGAGAGGAGATCTTAGGGTTTGAGAAGATGGATGAGGTGCACAAAAGGACGTGGGTGGCTCTTTATATAGTGACCGGAGTGGGAGAAGTCCACCAGGAGCACGGCGCGGCTCTGCGTGTTGGACAAGAACACGACTCGGGTGGAGTCCAGGGGAGAAGAAAGCCAACGTGGCGCTGGGAAACGGGACCACCGGGCAGAGGGACTAGCGAGGCAGGGGCTTGCTTGGCTGGGCCAAGGCACGCGCGAGAAAGGGGAGGCGGGCCAAGCAAAGGTGAGTTGGGCTGGAGAGAAAACGGCCGGCGGAGGCAATAAATGTCGAAAGGCTGATGGGCCGAAAGGAAGTAGAATGGGCCAAAGGGAAAAGATTCCAGCCCAAGCTTTTTTGAGATTTTAGTTTAGTTTTCCTTTTTTAGAAAATAGCAGAAAATCCAAATAACAACTAGAAAATAGCAAATGCACTCAGAAAAATTCTAGAAAATATATCCAAGCACATAAAACCCAAATAAAATAGTTTTGATAATATTTGATATTGACATTAATCATATTAAATTATTTTTGTACTCTGAAAATTCATATTAAGCTTTAACTTTAGCAGAAAAATCCAAATGGTTCTTTTTCTTTTAAAACTTCAAAAACAGACCAAATTTTTGGGATGTTACAATGTCACTCTTCGTTGTTCAGCAACCATCAAAGGCGATGGCTGCAGTAGACAGCAATAAGGCGGCAACGGCCATGGTCACCCTCCCATCGAAGAGAAAGCTAGTCGTTTCTTGGTTCTTGGTCCCCTTTTCTTTCTTTATCTATGAATATTTGAATGATGTTTTCTTTTTTTTAGAATTTTGATTGGTTTATATAGTTTCCTGTTTCAATTGTAGTGGATTTGATTTGTTGGATCCTGAATTAGCTGATAGGATTGGTTGCACTCCAGCTCAGTTTTTTTGTTATTCTTATTCTTGTCTTTTATCAATCATATCATTTTGGATACTCGAATGTAGTCAGTTCAATGATTCCATTGAGGTTTTTTTTTGGGGGGGGGGGTGTTTTCTACAAATTACAAGAACATGCCAGTCGATTGATTTGATTAGTAATATCCAAGAACAATGGTTATATGTTGGTCTCGTGCAACGGATGACTTAACCAGATGCGAGCGGTTGTAGGTACTGTGTGAGTAAGTGTATCTACCACAAAATTTATATTCCCTGAACCCCTACTTTTGTTATAATACCAAAATTTATATTTGTGTATATGATTTATGATACGGTGACAATGCAAGGTAATTGAATGTCACTCTTACTGTGTGGCACTAGAATAAAATATTTTAGGATATGATCCTAGGCGATCTTTTCTTTCTAAACTTACTAGAATTCAGTTATTGCCATTGTTTTAACCGCGATCTATTTTATGTGGACTACTTTGTACTTCATAGCATAATTGATAGAAAGGTCTGATATTGAAAGAGCTGCCTCCAAGGCTAAAAAGATTAGTTGTACTAGAATTTCTTTGCTCCATTCTTCATCAAGTTTTATGGTCATTCTTCATGTATGTCCTAATTCTAGGATGTTGACGGGAGAGGTTTTTCTTAGCAGAGTATAGACTGGTCATTCAACAAGTAATAATAGCAAATAAAACTCCTATGGAGGTCGTACATAGATACGTTCTTGCCTCATGTTGAGGCTTGTCAAAATTATACTAGCATGAATGATTAACTGGCATAATTTGATCTTTCCATGTGAATTTATGTCCACTTGGTTAGCATGATCCCAATTGCAAATACTCCCTTCTAGTAGTATCCCTAATTTTAATATCCAACTCCTCAATTGGTTTTCGAAGCCCATGATCGGCGACTACATCATCTAGACTAAGTTCAACATGAGGATTGTTTTGCTCATTGTGACTAGCTCCAGTTCCAACTGTTTCTGTAAGAGATGAGTTGGATTGTGTTTGTATTGAAAAATAGATAACAATGTCTACTTCTCTTCATTTTGTATCTCTAATTCCTAAATAAGAAATGCACTTATTAACAATATGCACTTATGACTTATTAGTTAATAACAAGCAATGAAAACTACATTTCGGATAAAACACAACATTCTATGAGTTAGATTGACTTCAAGTCTTTGGAGGAAAGACGTCGGTGTTATCTACTTTTCTAAGTTTTGAGGCAAACCGCGAAATTAGGATCTGTTGCCTGGTTAGTTAATTAGGTTAGCAATCAGCCAATCATCATCGATCTATTCTCCTGCAGTGGCTACCATGAATAGACCAGGGAGTAAGGATAAGGAGTAAGCCAGTAATGCCAAGACAATTAGACAATAGACATCATCAGTTCATCATATATTCACATCAATACATTATACACCAATACATCATCTGGTCATCACATATTCACATTCACAAAATCACACCAAGATTCAAGAGACAAAGAACTAAAGAAGTAGAGAACGCACAACACAGAGGAAGGCGAGGCGAGGGCATGGCGCGGGCGGGGGGGGGGAGGAAGGTCATGGGCGCGGTTGCTGCGCCGGGCGCCGGGCGGGGATGAAAGCCGTGGCCGTAGCCGCACATGCGCAATGTTGGGTCTCGGGTGGGAACTGGGAACGGAGGACGAGGAGCCAGGCGTGGAGGGAGGGGCGGCCGGCGGTCAAGGTTGCAACTCGCGAGGAACCGAGGAGCCAAAGGCTCGGGGCGGCGGGGGCGCGGGTGTCAGTGGGTGGGGGTTATAGGTTTGGCTGTGCGACAGTGTCTCTGGCTCTCTGCCCTCTAGTGACTCTAAGCGTGTTTGCTTTGGTACCTGGTGCCAACTTGCCTGGCGAGAGATGCAGCCGGGAGATTGCCGTGACGCCGTTTGGTTGGCTTCCATGCATGGCTGCCAAGCCAGGCAACTTTCCAGACCCAGGCGCTCAAAACGGACGTTTGGGAGCCAGGTAGCTCCATCCACCGTTCGTAGCTTCGATCCAACGTTCTATTTTTTTTCACCAATTTCAGGCACAAACTTTCAACCAAACAACTCATCTTCAGTTTTGCTTGGCCAGGCAAAAACCATATACTTTTCAAGCTATTTTCAGACACTACTTTTTCCCAAGTATGAAATGTAGAGCACCAACCAAACAAGCCCTCTATGCGTGAGCGTGGAGCTTGGGGCAGGCAGCCGCCTGGGCTTCGTGGATGGGCCACCAAATGGTGGTTTTCTGGCCTATGGCTACATACTAGTAATACGTTTTGGTCCTATATCAAAAAAAAAACACTGGAAATTTGGCTGGATCTCGGACTATAGTTTACCCTGCCTGAGGTCTAGATCCACCCCTGATTTGTCATACGGCAGCATACCTTGCTGATCCCGATCCGCCGGTGTTTGGCGCTCCAAGACTGCATGCCCCCAACAAACCACAACTAAAACAAAAGAACGGCAATTTTTCATATTGCAGTTTGAAACTATCCTTGTTGCCCCTCCTCTCTGAGCGAACCATCACCCAGCGCCTCAGCGGCTTATCGAGAGATATCGCCACCCGCGTCCGCAGATAACTGCGCGAAGCGTCTGCGTCCCATACTCGTCCACATCGATATTGTCCACCTGGCCCACCAGATTAGCAAGCTCCCTTCCTCTCCTATCAGTCATCCAACCAAGCCATCAAAGGGTAGGTTGAGAATTCGAACCCAAATTGACATGTTGTCAAATCGGATATCCGTCAGCCTCAAATCTCCGTTATATTCCTGAAGCAGCACTGCGTGCTTCCCCACCATCCATGGCGAACCATCTAGGGCATGTTCCTTGTCTCCCTGATTCAGGAAGCCAGCCACAAAAATATTGTCTCCGACTGATCTACCTCGCAGACCTCTCGGGTTTCGCCAAGCAGGTCGCATCGCCGCCAGAATCGTTTGTACGTGAATAACCGTAGGCGAAATAACTTTTCCGATGACAGACCACTTCACCGGAACTTCCTCATCTTCCTCCTCGTCATCGCTTAACGGTTAACACGACCTTCTCCATGTTATCAGCAGCCAAATTCAGACGCCCCAGCATTGCTTTCACACCATCTTCTTTCTGAGACTCCTGAACTCCTTAGCATTGCTTTCACACCATCTTCTTTCTGAGACTCCTGAACTCCTTCAAGGATCGCCTTCCCCTTCCCAGAACATAGGGTCTGCTGCCGATTACTCGCCATTGAGCACAACTCACCGAGAGACGTCACCGATCCGACAACCAAGGAGGACAAAGATACAAAAGATCCCCACTTTAACACCCCGAGTTGCAGATCCAGAACGAAAAGAGAACCGGAACCGGTAGATTAAAGGTCTCCTCTTGCAGATCGGATCAGCAAGCGAGAAAAGGATGTGATACGTTAAGGATTAACGTACACAAAAACCAGATCCAACCCTAGTTCCTGGCAAGGTGTCATTACTTGATGTGGCCTATTTGCATACGCTGTGTTGCTAATTTAGGCCCTGATTGGAGTGCGGGAATTTCGTACACTTTGTGGGGAATTTGTGTGAAATTTCTGCATTTCTAAATGTTTTTAGTGGTTTGAGGTATAATACGGGTGAAAAGTAATCGAAGCAAACCTGAAATATTGTCATGCCTCGGAATTAAGCATTGATGCATAGGAACTGAGACTAAAGTTTGGTGTCGATCATTGTTGGCTTGTATATATAACCATTCATCTTACTCATTAAACATTACGGAGATCATTTTAGAAAAATAACATCAATTTGTCATTGACATGTGACCTAGGTCCCATTTGCAAACCTCACATAAGATGCAACGCTATTGAGAAAATTTCCCCTTTCATCTTTTGTTAATAACTAGCAGAATTTTTTGCGCAATTGCGTGGCTAGATATTGCAACATATTGTATTTATTATATAACTCTATTGCCTCTTGAAAATATAGTTGTATTTGTTATATACAATTGTTATAGTTGTAATTTCTACACATGATTAATCTGCATCATTATAATCTGACTTCACCAAAATAAGTGGTGTAGATCTTTTTTCTCTCTTGATTAATAAGAGATATTCTTATTTATATATGATTAATTTGTACCATTATAATCTTGTCCCACGAAATAAGTGATGTAAATCTTCTCTTTTTCTCTTTTCTAGTTTTTTTAATTTAAGTATTATTGTAGGATTTTCTAGACCTTCGAAGCAAATGACGTGAATATTACGGGTTGTTTGTAGATATATAAAGATAACGAGAACCTGCCTCTTAGATGTCACCTCTTATGTCTTGTTTGGTATATGGTTCTATAGAAGAAAAACATCTTGTGCGAATGAAAAAAAAATCTCTAAAATTGATGGAGTACATTTCAACCAGGGCCTTATTTTGAAGGTAAAACAAAAATTCTGATCCCTTTGATTTCAGTACGTGACCCTGGCCCAATCAGGCTGAGGCCAGGCCTCTCGGCCCATACAGTAGCCCTAGCCAGCTTCGTCAGTTTGAATTCTGCACGCACGAATCCTTAGCTGGGCATTCATGTTAAATGGTCTACCTGTCTGTCTGTACAGTGGAGTCTTTGGGTTGGGTTTGTCAGGCTCTTGTTGGGGGCACATGGGCTTAGAGGATTTATTCATTTTTGTATCTTCTACGTTTACCTTACTTTTGAACGATCGTTTGACAACCCTTGGGAACTGGGATCACTTCGACAAAGCTATGTCGTGGCATTATCAGAAGCATTGTGCAAAAGGATACTGTTTTCCGTGCCATTGTTAGCGGTTCTGTCATATTTCAGTCAGAAAGAATTTTACCAAATTATCATGTGGAAAAGCTCTCGAGTCGAATCCGTATTTCTTTTCAAAAGATCTTTTTTTCAGTATCTGTTTCGAATGTGTACAGGATTCTTAAGAATTTTAGTAATCTACATGTAAGGAAATATCTTTTTGGAACTGCACACGCTGATACAGGGCACGTGTGCGAGGTAACACAATGGTACAGTACACGGCAGCGTGCTTCTGAGAAGCAAGCGACAAAGCTGAGTGAGTGAGTGTCTGAATACTGAATAGACTGGGCGAGATGATGCAGCAGTGCCGGAGCAGCGAGGACCACCATCGTGCGGGTCCTTTTGATGGGTATCTTTCGGCCCCCATCGCCCTGTATGCAGTGAGGTTGATGGCACTCGGCCATCCAAGACCAACCAATTGGAGGGGGAGAAATGGGCCCAGACACTTGTGTGGTTCGAAGTCCTGTTGATGGTTCGGTTCTCTTCCACTTCCACCCTTTCGAAGCAACTGGATCTTCTGCAGCTCACTAGTGTGGAGCTCACTGGAGTCTTTTCAAATTCCAGCCCATTGCTCTATATGTTTTCCCCCCTTTTCGTTTAGATCTTGTTCTGGATCAGTTTAGAACATATACTTGGTACAACAATTTTTCTTATGATAATTGTATGTTTCAAATTGATTCTTATTGTTGTATATTCGAGATCACGTTGCTGATGATCAAATACTCAACTCACGAGAATATAAAAGTAAAACAAGAGACATAAGACGTACTCTCAGCTTTATTGCTCTTTTGCTCGTAAGCTTGTGTGTACACTGTGCAGCCCCTATCCCTCCCTATAGGGGGAGTTGGGTGCCTTCGTGATAGAATATACCATATAGGATTAAACTACGCTAACCGGTCTCGTGGGTCGGCTGCCCCTAATGGGCCTTCATATAGGTAAAGTGTCCACACAATCGGACCTTCGTAAACAGATCGATATACAACACTCTCCTTAGACACTTTGTCAAGGTTATGCTCATGTCTCATTAAAAACTTTTTTCCAAAAAACCGGTGGGAAAAACAGTAATAATAAAAAGAGTACATAACTCGTGTCCTTACTATTGCACATGCTGCTCATTAATTGAGAAAACTCATTGGGACAAAGCTCAACTAAGAAAAAAAGAGTACATCTTTTCATCCTAATGACGAACATATATGAAGATCGTATATCTCCCCCTGAAGACAACAACTCCTTAAGTCTTCTCATACTAATACCATGGATATGTCTTTCAAAACTTGGTCCTAGTAAAGACTTGGTAAATAAATCCGCAAGATTATTATCTGTTTGGATTATCCATATTTCTATATTCTCATTCTCCTACTTCTCACATAGGTAGAAATGCTTTTGGGGTATATGCTTTTATCGTATGCGTTTTAACATAGCTATTTTTCATTTGTGCAACGCAAGCTGTATTATACTCATAGAGGATTGTGGAAGTCCTTTCCACCTCTACACCACAAGACTGTTAGATATAATGAATCAGTCTTCTAAGTCATATACACTCGCACGTCATTTCATATAGAGCAATAATCTTTGAATGATTTATCGATGTAGCAACAATCGACTGTTTTACATATCGCCAATAGATGGTTGTATTTTCGCCTAAAAGGACATATCTAGTATGTATTTTCGCCTAAAAGGACATATCTAGTCTGTGATCCGACATTCTGGAGATCAGAAAGATAACCAGCATCGAAGTAACCCACTAGTTTTATATCTTGGCCCTTGGGATAAAATAGTCCAAGATCACTTGTACCTTGTAGGTACCTGAGAATTCCTTTAATTCTGCTCTAGTGCCTCTTCGTAGGTTTATAACTATATCTTGCCAAACAATTTACTACTTATTCAATATTAGGCCTAGTATAAAATTGGCAAGGTATAACAAGACTCCAATAGCACTTAAGTATGCAGTTTTCGGGCCCTAATATATCCTTATTTTTCTCATCTAGGTTCATACGGATTCTTCTCCACTTCCAACGACTTAACGATCAGGGGTGTACCTAGTGGATGAGATTTATCAAGATCGAATCTCTCCAACACCTTCTTGGTGTAGGTGGTTTGATGCAAAAATATGTCATCGAGCAAATTCTCAATCGGTAAACCTAGACAATATTTGGTTTCTTCCAAATCTTTTATCTCAAATTTTGTCTTTATGTATGAACTTGTTTCGAGAATGTCCTCTGTGTTTCCAATTATGTTCATGTCATCAAAATATACCGATATGATGTAGAATCCACTAATGGACTTCTTTATGAACACACACAGACAAAACCTCATTGTTTACATATCCCTTTTGCAAAAGGAATTCACTTAGCCGGTTGTGCCACATACGACTTGACAATTTCAACCCATATAGTGACCTTCGCAACTTGACACTATACATGATGCGATGTTCATTCTTACTCATACGTGGGGCTTTCAATCCCTCTAGAATCTTCATATAGATTTCAGAATCACATGACCCATACAAATATACAACCACAACATCCATAAGTTTCACTTTCAGATTCATTCATGTTGCCATAACTATCAAGTAACGAAACATTGTGTCATCCATTACAGGAGAGTAAGTTTCATCGAAATTGATGTAAGGTCTCTGCGTGAACCCTTGTGCTACTAATCTCGCTTTTTACCTCACCACTTGGTTATGTTCATTCATCTTTCTTATGAACACTCACTTGTGTTCAAGAGGAATAACATCATTAGGTGTCTTGGCCACTGGTTCAAAGACTTTCCTTTTGTTTAGCGAGTTTATCTCATTCTCGGTTGCTTCCTTTCATTTATCCTAATCACGACGATTCTTGCACTCTGCAATCGTCTTCAATTTTGAATTCGAATTTTCAATATCGAAAGCAACCTTAATCATGAAGCAATAGCTATTAGCACATACTTGTCTATAAAAGGTGTCTCCTATTTCCACATAGTTTGTGGCAAACTCTTTATCCAACATAATTGATACTTTAGTTAAATATATCAGCTCTCCACTATTTCCCAATATTGCAGTCTAAGTGTTTCATTGCCCTAGTGACAGCGGATGCACTATCCCCTGCACTAGGCGCCCCTATACTTCTGTACGGGGTGCCACTCCTTGTGCTCATGCACTGGGTGCAACGTCCACCAGACATTTCTAATTCTTGTTTGGTTTATGGAGTTTCTCCCCTATACAATGCATATCTTTGGCGGATGTCTCCGTGGTCTGAGGTCCTTAAAACCTGGAGGTCTCCCCCTCTTCTTACTAGAGTGGTGGAGTCAAATGCAAAATCCAAAACCTGGGATGGTTCTACTCTTTCATGTGTATTTACCGTTGGTATATGCAATTTTGTTCAGATTGTTCGGTGCGTGGATCAACATTATGAAGACTATTATCATGCCATGATAGTTCTAGGCATTCCAATTTAGGGTCCTTTCCTCCCCCTAATGTCGGGAATTGTTCTTCATTAAACACAAAAGGAAAAAGTCATTTTTACACCCTTGAACTTTGCGCCGAGTCCAAAATACCCCATGAACTCCAAAACCGTCTGATTTGCACCCTCGGACTGTCAATACCAGATCAATTTACACCCTACGCTGGTTTCATTGGTGGTTTTGGATGATGTGGCAGCCACGTCACTGGTTTTGGATAACGTGGCACCAGGTTGGCAACCACATCATTAGTTTTAGCCAGGTTGGCAACCAGGGGAGAGGAAATGAGCCCGGTTGGTAGTTGGGGGAGAGGAAGCGAGCTTGGCAGCGGCGGCGACGTGGGCGGCACCGACAGAGGAGGTGACGCCGGCAGTGTGGATGTACAAAATGGAACAGGCCGACGAGGGCGGTCCCAATGAGGGTGGTGGCACTACTCAAGGCGGCCAGTGGCGACCGGGAGGTGGCTCACGGCGGCCGGTCGTAGGGACGAAACGGTGTGGCAGCGCCGGAGAGGGAGACTAGGGGGAGCATGGGCACTAGTGGAGCTTAGTGAACTCACCGGTGCGGCCAGGGGGAGCTGAGGTGGTTGGAGGCGGGCTGGCGGCGGATGCCGGAGGTGGTGCGGGGAGGACATCGTGGGCGGCTACCTAGGGAGGAAGCGAGAGCGAGTGAGAGGTTGGGGGAGGTAAAGGGATGTCTGAGGATGCTCGTGGAGGGAGGAATCGGAGGGGTGGGGTTCGCCGGAGGAGAATGGCGGTTGTAGTCGGAATCGGGGAGAACGACGATTTTGGGGTGCTCCGGTGGCGGTAGCTTCAAATTGATCGAGGGGAATGCCTCCTTGGGGTGTAGAGCACGCCATGACGCGGTCGGGCGGCTGGAGTTCGCCGGAGCGGCCGGATTGCTTGGAGGCGGCGCGACAGAGCCGAAAATGGGCTTCTTCACCGCCTCCGGCCGCCGCCTTCCCCAACATCCGCCGCCACCTACGTTCCCTCTCCGGCCTCACTGTCGAGCCCAATGGCTCCGCCTCGATGAGAGCCGCCCCATGCTCACCCTCCCTGGCCCAAGCCGCCATTGGACCCTCCCCACCACCATCACCGAGACGCCGCCGCTTTACACCACTCGCCGCCGGCGACACCCATCCACCCGGCGCCGCCACCCCGTCATCGGCTCCGCCACCTCGCCAGCTCCCCGTTCCCATGCATAGCCGCCGCGCCCCTAGCCCACCGGCGACGAACCGAAGCCGTGAACCGCTCAATCCTCCCCTTGCTCTCACTACCTAGTGGGCCCCGCGTGCCACTGCTCCCATGGACCGACGCCCTGTCATCCTGAGGTACACGTGGACGCCACATCATCCAAAACCAGTAACGTGGCTACCACATCATCCAAAACCACCAATAAAACCAGCGTAGGGTGTAAATTGATCTGGTATTGATAGTTTGAGGGTGCAAATCAGACGGTTTTGGAGTTCAGGGGGTATTTTGGACTCGGTGTAAAGTTCAGGGGTGTAAAATGGACTTTTTCCAACACAACATCAATGTGTCTTGCTTTTAGAAGATCCCATTTCAAGAGCTTCAAATATTTGCTTATAGAAGAAGACTCGGATCACACGTAAATTACCAATTTATGGTAGGGTCCTATCGACGTACGATGAGGAGGTGAGATAGGTATGTATATGGCACATCCGAATTTACGCAGATGGAAAATACTTGCTCTTTCCCACACACTAACTAGAAAGGTGAAAATTTATGGTGTGCAGATGGTCGACGTTGTATTAATGTCAATGCATGTAATACAGTGTGTCCCCAACACGTAGTTGGGATATTTGATTTGATTAACAAGGTTCCAACGATCATCTTGATCCTTTTGATTAATGATTCACTAAGTCAATTTTGAGTATGAACATGCAGGACTGAATATTCCATCGTTATACCTAAGGCCATGCAATAATCATTAAATGCTTATGAGGTAAATTATCTAGCACTATCCATTTGTATGGCCTGAATCCTATGATCGGGAATTTGGCTCTTAGCATAATCATATGTGAAATTAGTTTGGCAAAGACATGTTTCCTAGTGGATAATAGACATACAAGCATCCACCAAGTGAATGTGTTTATTAGTACCATAAAGTACTTGAATGGCCCATACATAGTCCCTATAGATCCGCATATACCCCCTAAGTCCTCTCAGGGTGCGTTTGGTAATCTCATATTCCCTGGTAATCTAATATTCCTCTCAATCTTATTACTGGGAAACACATTACCAGTAATCTAAGATTCCAACGTTTGGTTAATTTGAAAGAAACTACATATTAGTCTTTATCATAGTTTCAAACCAGGAAGGTTAACATCTATAAATTTTGAATTTTACAATTTAAAATTCCAACATTTTGAATTTCATTTTTATGATTCAAAAGTTCAAATTTTGGATTTTGAAAATTTAAATTTTAAATTTTGAGTTTTGGAGTTTAAATTCTCAGTATTTGAAATTCTAAAACTCAAAACTGAAACTTTCAAAATTTGGATTTATAAAATTTAATTCTCGAAATTTGAATATCTAAAATCTAGAATTCAAAATTTGAAAGAAAAAAAAAATAGATTTTTGAAACCCAACCTTGAGATTTTGAATTTTAAAATTTAAATTGTCTGAATTTAAGGTTCCAAAATTTAGGATTCAATTTTTTGATATTTTGGTTTCGAAATTCATATTTTCAAAAAAATAATTTTTAAATTCCATAAGTTAGATATTCAAATATTAAAATAAATCACAATTTGGATTTTGAATTCTGAAAGTTCAAAATTTGACTATGATGAATCAAAAGCATATGATAAAAACGCAATAACAAGATTCCTTTCCCTTGATAATCTAAGATAGACACCCTTTTCAACGGGAAACAGATTCCTGGAATTGATGGCAATCTGTTTCCCAAGGGAATCTTAGATTCCTGGCTCATATTCCTGGATGTTTTACCAAACAAGGTAATCTCATAGGATTACTAAAGGATTCCCAGTAATCCTCGAAGGATTCCGTCAACCAAACACACCCTCAAGGAAATTAGGCAATTCATCATTGATGTTATGATACGAGGGCCTCTTAATCAACTTACCTTTCGCACAGACCTCACACATAAAAAAATAATATGCTAGATCAGGGATGTCTTCAGACTTTAAGTTGTGGCCAATAGAATGTTGTAATACCCAACGCATCATATTATCTCTAGGATGACTTAGACGTTCATGCCATGTTCTAAATAGTTCTGGGTCTTTCACCTGGACATTCATCGCAACATATGATTCATCACATTTAATAAATGTGTAGTACAATCTGGAGTAAAAGGTGGGAAGTTTTTCTATAGTTTCATGCAATACCCTTCTTTTTTAGTGATGAGAATGTACTTAAAACCATTTTCTTCCTCTGTTTCTACATGGAAAC
Source organism: Ampelocalamus luodianensis (assembly GCA_036346255.1). Lineage (NCBI taxonomy): Eukaryota > Viridiplantae > Streptophyta > Magnoliopsida > Poales > Poaceae > Ampelocalamus > Ampelocalamus luodianensis. Next base: position 25,324,624 of record CM070621.1, read on the forward strand.
CGTTATTACATATATCCTTGAAACTTAATAGAGTTTGTGTGGATTCCGGGAATAATAATGTATTCTCAGTGATTATTTTCATTACCATCGGCAACACTACTGTAGTTGTTCCAGACCCTGCAATATTACCACAATTGCCAGCTATGGTCACAAAATATGGCTAGACTTCGAACTGAAAGTCTAGAAACACTTCATATCCCTAATGATTATATTTTTGTTACAACTGTCAACAAGACAAAGTTCATGGTCCCCCTCCATTGATAGTACTTCAACAACTCTATAAACAGGAGATAAATAATTTGCATTAATTAAAAACATTTGCATACGTATAAATGCAAATATAAACCATGCACATAGACAAGAAATACTTTATTCAGCTCATGAACTAAAGATTACAACGAGTAACTTTTAGATGCTAATAGTAATATTGCTGACTAATTCAGGATCAAACAATATTTGGTGTCTCATGCAATAACATCATCCTAAACACACCATGAATTGACTTCTAAATTTTTAACGGGGTAGAGCCTTTTCGGGACCAAGTTGGTCATCCTTTTGATGAACAATATAATCATCTCGAAGAAATGCTTCTCCTTCAATTTGAGGGAGATTTTCCAAATCGAGACCGGTTACATCCTCTATTGAAATGTCAAGATTACTGAGGGACCAATTAGGGGTCCAATTGGCCATCTCCTTTGACACATCTTCACCTGATATCTTAGATGTATCACTTTGGCAGGCATCATCTTGTTTAACAAGAAAGACACAAGTTCTTCTACAGATGCTTCCATCTCTTTGATCTTGTGGTATGCCTCCACCGGATGCTTAGGTGTTGTGCACCTGCTTGTTGTGTGTCCACGACAATCACACCTACGACATGTGACATTCAAGTCGTTTGCCACAGTCTCTTTTCCTTTAGGAGTTGTCTTAATTTTCTTTTTCTTCCCCTTTTCTCGGAGTTGGATATGTTTCTTCTAAACACCTTTTCCCTTTGGTCTGCCACTATTCTTTCCTTCCTTAGAAAGCTTCACTTTATTCTTTGAAGGTTCTGGTTCTAGATCGAAGACGCCAAGCTTCATCCATCTTGGCTTTCCAACAACCACCCATAGAGATTTCCACATTCCAAGTGGGTCCTTCTCATATATGAACTAGTCCTGTAATTTCCAATGCAGTGTTTGAAAGAGGTATCATCAAGCCATCTTTTTACTGAACATCAGTTCTTTTAGCGTCTCTAGTGATGGCTTCTCTGAGCCCATGGAAATCGACGTATCCTACGACACCCTCTTGCCATGTAGGATAATTCAACCCGCTAGGCTCCAACACATGAAAGTATCTCTTGGTCATCTTGCATACACCATGTCGAATAACCAAGATTAATATGCACACTTATCTAGCAAGTGAGTCAAAACATGTGTTACAACAATCAAACAATTTAAAATAGTAGTAAATAACAATTCATGAATTTCCTATAATTTTCTACTAATTTCTAGGCATAGATTAAATTTTTATTCACTAAAATAGTATAAAAACATTTTTGGGTGATAAAATAAAGTTTAAAGGATTCCGGTAAAAAAATAAAGCCTAAAGGACTTAAACTTGATAACCAAAAAAACTTTCGAGGTTTACTCCACAATTTTCCACCAAGTGGAAGCCCTAGAACATTAATCCAAAATTTCCAAGGTTTAAATCATAAGATTTATGTTCAGAAGGACCTGTTTTTAATAAACCAAAGACTTGCATGTAATTATACAAAACCCAAAGGGTTTTCCTGCAAAAACACCAAGGCCGGCGGATCCTATCCCCATCGGTCCTTTTGGTCCAACTTTCACAGCCCAATGGGCCCATGACCCATCTACCTAGTCGACTAGGGTTTCCCCAAACTCGGTCCGGCCCACGTCACACGCAAGCAGAGGCGAGCCGCGGCGGTGCCTCCTGCTTACGCAACAGCGACGCAACTAGTAGCGGGATGCAATGTAATGGTGACGGCGCAATGCAACAGTGGTGACAACGACGGCGTCCTGTGGTGGCCCACACATGTGCTCGGTCCCAGACCGAAGCGGTGGTGGCACGCACCCGTGCCCCATCTCGTCCTCGCCGTGGATGAAAGTGGCGGCGATGGCGCACACCCGTGCCCCGTCTCGTCCTCGCCGTTGATGAAGGTGGCGGTAGTGGCGCCTTCTGCTCCGTCCTCACGGGGTACGGAGCCGGAGGCTCTTGCTTTGCCCGTCGGTGCGGCAGAGGTGGCTCTGACGATGCAGAGATGATCGCGGCCGTGAGGTGTCGCGAGGTGATGGTGCGGGGGCGAGGCGATTGTGGTAGTGGACCAGTGGTCATGGCATAGAGGTGCCATGGTTGTCCCCTTCGGCTCCGACGACCTGACTCGAAGGCGCCAGCGGCAACGGACACAGCACGAAGGCGCTGATGCGGTCGGTGACGAACGACACGGAGGCATCGACAGTGCACCTCACAGAGGCGAGGCCTTGTGCCCAGTGAGCTTTGGCAACGATGCGGAGGCGACGACCAGCATCGGCGCTCGCGGAGGCGGCCCTTGTCGGCGGGTTGGGGCAGCGGTGGTGCACACGTCGTCACCTTTGATGATAGCGGTCGGCGGCGTGCGCAGAGGCGCACATCCGATTGGCCTGGCAGTGACTGGCGGCGCGTGCACGGAGGTGCACTACTGTAAGTATAGTGCGATCGACGGTGCACGCGAGCGTGCCCATTTTAATCTCGGCAACGAACGACAGCACGCACGTGGAGGCTTACGACCGTTCGGCTCGGTTGGCTGGTGGCGTGCCGTGAAGGCGGCACCCGATCTAGCAGGGCGATCGGCGACACGGCTCATGCGACGCACCCAGTAGATCTCGGCGTTAGCGCGTAGACGGTTGTGTACAAGCGGTCAGCTGGAAGAACGACACGATTGGCGCACACGCGAGGTGTGTGGCCGCCCGCCCGGTTGTGGTTAATGGAGCGGCGACGTAGGGTACAACTATAACTAATCTTTAAACAAAAAGGTTACCGCAAAATTTGAATTAACAAGCTTGATCAAAGACAACATACCCAGTAGCCTTTGCCTTAGCGAGAGCGTTATCGTGCTAATAACGTGTTGTATATTCAGGGTCGCATTGTCGGCGATCAAGCACTCAACTCACAAGAATATAAAAGTAGAATATAAGACACAATATGTAGTCTCAAGCTTTCTCTCAACTTTATTGCTCTTTTGTGTGTAGGCCTGTGTGTATAATATGCAGCCCCTATCTCTCCTTATTTGGGCCGGCTGCCCATAATGGGCGTTTGTTTAAGTAAAATGTCTACACAATCGGGTCTCTGTAAATGGATCGATATACGATACTCATGATCCAACTTTTGTGCCTCACTGGGTAAATAAGTTCTATTTAGGAAAGCTTAAGAACTTTAAGGGGTTTGGTTGAGACATGAGATCCTATTCGAACAGGTGAATTTGCACCCTTTGAAAAGGCCGATTTTTTACAAATTTCAATTAGCATTTTCCCCTAATAAACCGATCAAGTCAATAGCACCTGTTTATATCCTGCATTATGCATTAGTGCCGGTAGAACTAACAGTTTCATCGTGGTCCAAATCCGGGGAATTTTGTGCAGCGTAGCCCCAAGACCGTGGGTGGGATCCATCCCAGCCAAACGAGTCTCCCACCGGCAGGGCAAGGAAACCAATCAAACGGATCCTCTTCATCCCTTGACCCACCAGCTCTACTGCTACTACTATTTTCCTGTGATCCCCAACACCCATGTCCTTGAAAAGAAAAGAAAAGAAAAGAAAAGAAAAGAAGATAATACGAGAGAGTTGCAGCTGAACTAGGCCAGAACTGGTCCTTCAGAAAGGGAAAGGATGTGAAGAGAGGGAGTGCTGGTGGTGAGGTCAATAGGTCATGGTCAAAGCAGAGGCAGGCAACAGAGGTGGGTTGGCAGCATCAAGAAATGCCCTCGATTGCTTCCTCTCCTCTGGCCCATGGATAGATGGTATTGGCATCGGCGTTGGCACGTTGCCATGGCGCCTCCCTGGCCCTGGACCACATTGACCGGTCAGACCCGGCCACGGGCACGCTGCACACCGCGCCCCGTGCATGCGATGCGGTGCGATCTCAGCTCACGCCGCCCCGTGAGCCCCAGCGCGCTCCGCGAGTTTTCAAGCAAAAACAAACCCCACACGCCCTGTCGCGGATCCGGATTAGGCTGAGCACTAGATAGTACGATCAATTTACAATCTTCATTAATTAATTAAAGCGTCTCGAGCTGGGTTTGGATTAGCAGCATCTTCCCCCCTGCCTGCCCCCTGTGGCCTGTGGCATCGTAATAATCATTGCAGCGATTAAGTTATCGCTGTTCGCGCGGATGCCGGTGCGGGCTCAGGCGCTCTCGGCTTGGGGGAAAGCGACTCTGCCTGCCTGCCTGCCCCGCATTGTTTATGGCTCTTGTTCCTCTCGTGTTATGTTTTACCTGCAGTTTTTTCAGCTGCTTGCTTTCTGCTTCTGGGGAGCAGACCAGACTTACCAGCGGCTCACTCGCAGGCTTTGGCATTTTATATTGTGGCACCGTCTCAAATGGCCGTGTAGCCAGTTTCAGGCGCATGTGGAATGCCGAGAACCTGAAAGTTGCGGTGAAAATGGCTCGTATTCGTACTCTTCAAAGTTCAAACAGATCCAGCAAGAATCCTGAAATGCACGTCACATCAAAATTTTCCAACCTCCTGAAGTTGTGTCCATGTATCAGATCCAAACGGCAAATGACACGACCTGTGACACACACCTGTGTCGCTGGATGCAGTTGCGTTGCTACCCCAACGAGACAAGATCAACAGTAGCATTACGTACGCTGCCGCTGCACTGTGTGTGTGCAACGTGCGTGGCGCCCAAGCCATGAACGCGCGCAGCGGCCGAACTGAAGGCGACGATGGGTGGTTGGCTGGGCGAGCGTCCGAGCGAGCGAGTCGCCCAGCGCTTGCCTCGGTCGGGGGCACGCACGTACGGCGCCCCCTGTGCTCGCACGTTGGGTCAGCCAGGACTTGATCAGGTCACGCGCACTGTGTCTCGCTGCCCTGCACGCGTCGTCCTCCCGTCCCCTCCCCTCCGCGCGCGGCCGTGCCGATCGAGAGATCGATGTGTCTGCCCGTCACTCGACCGCGCCGAACCGACGTGCCGATCGAGAGGGATTTCCGCCTTCCTGGCCTCGGGGTAGGGCAGAAACGAGGCACTCCGCCGGGCTCCTCCTGCCCCGCGTGCCTCGCCCACGTACGCCATGCTGCGTACTCCACCGAGCACGTACAACAACAGCGGCCGGTAGCTAGCACCCTGTGCAGCAATAGTTAATCGCTTTACGGATGGATTTGACTCTTGGAGCTACCCGACGCGTCTCCGTCTCTTAGTATCTTGTTGGTTCGTGTGTTTAATGCATTCGTTTCGCCCTTTGACTTGAGCTATCCTGCTGCACGTACGTACGTACGCATTATATGTAGTTGGGTATTGACGACTTGTTGCTGTTTTGGCATAAATTCGTCCTGTATTTTTGCAAGAATAACCGTTTTTAACGGAATTTGCAAAAATAACGTATTGCTGTTTGGAGCCGACACCTACCCGCTGCCGCCGTGCGTAGGACATCATTTTTGTAAATTTCGCACAAAACAACCATTCTTGCAAATATATAGTGAATTTGTGTCAATACTCTGAGAGGGTGAGTTGTGACTAGTCCGGGGCTTTGCGTGCGGTGCGCCCAGGCGGTCGGTCAAGATAAGAAGCGCATTTTTTAAAGCCTTGAGCTTTGGACATGTTCAGCTCGGCTTTCTTTCCTGTAGTGCAGACTGTTACCCACTTTTGCCTTTATGTTTTCTCTCTCTCTTTCTCTCTTTTCTTTGCTTCATAAATCTGCCCTCCCGTGGTCTTGGTCAAGGTCATGGTCTTAGCGGATCCACTTAATTAAGTCGAACTCGTACGCAAGAAAGAGGGCTCCAACCTGGCATCGCTGCACGTGCCGATGTTTTGCCATCTTTTCTCTCTTGGGGGTTTGGAAATTTTGGACGCTGATGACCCAGATACTAATTTATCTCCCGCCTAACAATGACATTGTTTTAACCCTGTTTGCGACAAATATTTTGTCCAATTTCGTTCGACGCTTACGCATACCAATTGAACTAAAATCTCCCCCTCAAGTTAAATTCTTGGCAGATAATAATATTTTAGGTGAAACAAAATTCAGTTTTTTTTGGTTGATAACTATGATATTATTAAATATATTGTCATCTATTGTGACAACCAATTTCTACCATAATTTCAAATTAATGAGCACATATAACATAGATCAATGTTATTAGTAAATTGAATGGGTTGTACATTAAGTAATACCTGCGTTGTTACCTAGGGCGGACCGATGTAGGACTGAGTGAGGGCCTAGGCTCTCATTCAATTTGGTCTACAATAGTATTAAACTAATTCACACCGTTGGTGCTTCACTAGCCTAAAAACAACATATTGGCACATGATGTTATTTAGATTTTTAACTGCATAACTTGCTTACACTCAGTTATTGTCCTGATCCGCCCTAGTTGTTCCCTAAATTATAATGTGCATTCGGTGAGTGCTTGAATTGCAGTAACGGATTCTGAATTGCCACAAACTGAACATAAAAAGAAGCCCCTTCGGCATGGGCACGAACGCGCCAGCAGCAAGCGTGGGCACGCGGACAGGCGCGCGAGCGTTTGGGCCCACCGAACGCGCATCCATGAGCAAGCGTAGGGCCGAAATCCAACGGCGCGCGCCGGACAAGGAGGCGATCGGATGCGCGTTTTTTCCCGGGCGACGTGGACGCGCGTGCGGGGGCCGTTTCCACCGGCTGTTAGTTTTAGTATAATACTGAGCTATTGCGTAACACCGTCATTTGTTTGATTAATACCAAGTATAGTAGCATCGCAAGTATACCTCATTTCCATCTTCAGATTTAGTATACTTAGAAAATTTGTAACATAAGTTCTAAAAGTACTTAAAAGCAATTTGCAATATAAGTTGTACTAAAAGAAGGGAATATATATATATATATTTTTGCGATGTAAAGAAAGATGGAATTTGTTGGTACGTATTGCCATGTACGTCTGTTACTTGAGAACTGAGAAGACGAAAGAACCTTTTAGATCAATCCGGTTTCAACATGGAAATTTCCATTATGTTTGAAGGCATATGCATGTCTTGTGGGGTAAATTATCTTGCTAACATGCGACATCTGTCATGTTCTACCAGAACATGTTATTAGTATTTGAAGTTTTTTCTCTCCATATAGAACCAGCTTGAGATGTTAATTAAAAATTATAGTAAAGCAAACCCTAAGCTCTAACCATTTTATTGTGACAGTGAGTCAGGATATCACCAACTCTGTTTCACAATATATGGCCATTTTTCTAGGAAATTGTTGTTTCACAACATAAGTTCAATGTGGAAATCGAGAGTGTAGTTATTACTTTATTTCTACTATTTACCCCTGCTTTAATGCTATAGAGGAGGTTAAGTGTTTGGAGTATTTGACATCTTAGGCAAAATTGGCTATATGACATCGTAAAATACGACATTTGCTATGAGACACTTTAAAATCATGGCTTGACTAAAGGGCATTCTAAAATTACGGCCATTTGTCACAACACTTGCGTGCATTAAAATAATAGGCAAAATTAGCTCCTCGACATCACACTTGTGTGGTATTTGTCAAAACACACCGTAAAATCGATATTCAACTGATGGACATCGCAAATTTATGGTCATTTGCCACTCGACACAAGAGCGATTAAAATAATATTATTCTAAAAATTAGGAGAGACAAGGAGGTTAAAATGTCCTATTTGAAATGGCGATGGAACGACCACATATGTGGTTTTTTCCCCCTAAATGACACTATTTGGAATCGAATTAGTAGAAATGGTATCATCGTGGCCGCAAATGCAAATTTGGCGCCTAAATCCATTCAAGGCCGCGCGGACGCCCACTGTGCCGCCACCTCAGCCTCGTTCGCTCCACCGCTGTTCAGACAGCGCTCGTTCGCACCACCCTAGTTCGGTGGGAAGAGATGACGGTCACTCTCCAAGATGTCTTGTTCTTGACCGAACTCCTGATCAGTCGAATGTGAGTCTCGGGCCTCCACCTGTCAACAAAGGCTGACATCACATTGTCGTCCAGGGTGAAATATCGTCCGACCGAGAGCAGCCTCACAAAGGGCAACAAGTCCGTGCCCTGAAGGATTAGAACGCAGCGATCATTGAGCTCCCAATAATGCTTCTCAGACCGAAGCACCATGGGTGGAGGGTCATCCATGTCCCTAGTGATCCACAACTGACACTGGTGATGCTCATCGTAGAAGGGTTCCAGTAGCTCGGTAGAGGCATGTCTTGCAAGAGATGAAAAACACATATTAGTAATGAATAAATTAATAATGACGAAGTACTACAAATTATAATATAGGACTAAACACGGACACAAGAAATATACACTAATTAACTACAATCAAATTAACTACGACTAATTAAGTAGGATTAAATTAATACAAGTATTTAAAAACCTCTAAATTAATTCATATTAATTAATTATAGTTACGACTTAATAATGAAATAAATACCACTAAATTAGTTACGAGTAATTATTTACCACACATTAATTACGGATAGATAATTAGCACTACATACAGCCACTAAATTAATTACGACTGACTAACTATGATTAAATTAATAATTGCTACTTTAGTACGACTAATTAACTACAAACCATTAATCACAACTAATTAATTATGACTAATTAATTAACTGACACTTACTAATTAAATCGTAACTAATTAACTAGGCCACAAATAAATACGTAGGATTAATATAATAACGACTAATTCATTATGACACAATTAATCGCAACTAGCTAAATAACACAAATTTAATAAGGCATAAATGGTAGGATTATATTAATTAAGCCTAAATAACTACAACCAATTAATTACGACTAATTAACTAACTAAACATTTAATAAAGACAATACATAAAAATTACCTATTAATATGACCTCTAATGACAGCTCTAAACAATACTTGGTCACTGTGGAAAGAGAACCGAAATTGCGAGAGAGCGAGCGATAATGATGGCGAGCGAAGAGTGTCGCTCACAACTGCCCATTTATAGGCATGAAGAGAGAGCGGGGGTGTCGGGATGAATTTGCGCAGAGGACAACAAGACACGACACGACGTAAAGCTTAGAGATAGACTGATAGACAAGACACGACGTGACAGAATAACATGGGACGTGACGGAAATGAGAGCCTTTGATGGATGGGGCGGCGTTCGAACCACGGATGAGCACGTGAGGAACAGTACTCGTCCAAACCACGTTGGTGTGGACGATATGTGAATAGTGCATGTCTGCAACAGGGAGGTGCGCACGAGGTTTCCACAGTGTTGTCCGCACGGGTGTCCGCAGGGTGGTGCGGACGAGCGCTGTCGAACGGCGATGGCGCCAACAGGGCTGAGGTGGCGGCACAGTGGATGTCCACGTGGCCTAGAACGGATTTGGGCGTCAAATTTGCATTTGCGGCAGCGACATACCATTTCTGCTAATTCGGTTCTAAATAGTATCATTTATGAAGAAAAAAATCCACAAATGTGCGCACACGGAGGTGCGGTCGCTGTTCGCGGAGGCGGTCGGACGCCGCGGAAACGGCTACTATGGGCCAAAAACAGGGTCAGCAGTGCGAGCATGGGCGCGTCCTCGGCACGAGTAGGCAGTAGGTTGTTTCGATTTGGCTGGGATCGACCCGAGGTGGGCCGGCGACAGTGCAGCCATGGAGCGTTGGGGCAGCTCGGCGGAGGCGATCACCAACGATGGTGAGGACTTGAGGCTTGGATGAAGCTACCGGATAGTTCAGGACGACGAGGCGACCGTGGTGACATGCTAAGAGAAGCCGACGGCGGCGTGAAGCGGCGAAGAGGGCTTTGGGGCTTCTGATTGAAAGAGTAGTGGACGGAGGAGGGATTGTTGTTGCTGTGTTGTAGCTTCGTAAGTAGTCAGTGGAGAGGGTGTGCCTGCAGCGCCTCTCGGCCTGGAGGCTGGTGTCAGGTCACAATGCCGAGAGTAGAAGCTTCTAGTGTGGTGGAGTGGACTACTGCTACTGCTCCTTTCGATAAAAGATGGGAATGGCTATATAGGCCTATAGCCGCTCAGGTGGCCAGTTTGCAGTTGTTCACCACTGAGCGGAAGACAAGGGCACCTTGGGAATTTCCATCTGCTTCTCACGTAATTTCTCTGAAATATTATTTTAATTGCCCCATTGTCCAATGGCAAACGATCACAAATTTGCAGTCCCAACAGACAAATATTGAGTTTACAATGTGTTTTGGCAAATGCTACACAAGTGTGATATATATATATATATATATATATATATATATATATATATATATATATATATATATGTGATGTCCAGAGCCAATTTTGTCAAAAAATATATATCTCAACAAGCAAGAGAGAAGGTGTGCAAAATGTCTAATTTGCCCTCACCATAAAAATGTTAAAAGGAAAAACCTATGTACCTACACCTACCTCCTCGTTGTAATCCCAAAATTGTCTTTTTTGGCTAAAATAATTTTAGATTTTCATTTATGAATTTTGAAGAATTTTCTAGAATTATCATAGATGAATTAAAATTACTTTATTTGGAATATTTGACTTTTCTCAGATTTTCTAGAGTTAATTTGATAAAAAAATCATATGAAGAATAAAAGGGGCAATTGGACAAACGTGAGAAATTCTCTATCCGAAACACAACAAGATAGTATTATTATGAGGAAATTAGGTACACGACACTACATATTGGCATCCTTTACTAACGGACACCTAAAATTCATGGTTTCCCGAACGCACTGACAAAAGGTGTAATTTTGCCGTAAAACACTAAGACGATTATTATATTATTTTCGAGTGAAAGAGGAGAGAGAAAGCACGTTAAATGTCTCTTTTGCCCTTCGGTCTTTGTCTTCTCTTGCTCTTCTCTTCACTCATCTATTCCCCATTTCTTGCTTTCATGTTCTATGCTCCGAAAGCTTCTGGCGCCGCATCTCCTTGCTGCTCCATGGTGGTCCGGTGCCACCAGCTTGGCCCGCCACTCGCCGCATGCTCGCGCACGACCTTGTGCCCCTCGGCTCGCCTCCGCGCCTCCCTGCTCGCGCATTCCCCCTCGCTACTTCCGGCTTCCACCGGCTCGGGCCCGACCTGCTCACCCCTTGGCTCGCCTCCGGCCCTCCAGCGCCTCCCTACCGGTTGCCCCTCATCGCACGGGCTCCACTACCGACGCCCCTCGCCTCCTTTTTGTGCCACCTCCCCCTCACATCCTCACCATCTCGGACATCACCGCGCACTACTGGTCCCATCGCTACGCCGTCGCCTCCACCACGCCGGCGACCGTCCTCCTTGCCACGACCTAGACCTCGCAGCGCAACCCCGTGTCTTCCTTGCGTTGGCACGACCTCGCTATCCTCGGCGGCAGCGCCCTCCTCCTCGGCGCGACCACCAGTGATCCGGTGCCACTGATGGTCACGAATCCAAAGCCGACGATGAGGTGGTGTTAGAGCCCTCGGCACACTTCCACATCTACAAAAGCGGCAAGATAGACCGCCTCACCCGGCCTCCTGTCCTGCCTGCTAGAGTCAACGAGGCCACCGGCGTCGCCTCCAAGGACGTTGTCCTCGACGCATACATGGGCGTCTTCACGCGCCTCTACCTTCCCAAGCTCCAAGAGACCTCCAGGAAGCTCCCGGTCCTTGTCTTCTTCCACGGGGGCGCCTTCTTCATCGAGTCAGCCAACTCCTCCACGTACCATAACTACGTAAACTCCCTCGCCACGGCGGCCGGTGTCATCGCGGTGTCCATCGACTACTGCCTCACCCCGGAGCACCCACTCCCCACGACCTACGATGATTCTTGGCGGCGCTCCAGTGGGAAGTGTCAGCGCAAGACGACCGGATCTCCGAGCACGGCAACAAGGTCGTGCCTCTTCCTCGCCGGAGATAGTGTCGACGCCAACATCGTGCACAAGATGCTCGTGAGGGCGGCATCCGGTTTTAGGTCAAGAATGGAGGGGGCGATACTGCTTCACCTGTGGTTCAACGGGAGTAAAGCGATCGAGGGGGAGCCAGACGGCGCGGCCGCGATCACCGCGAAGATGTAGTCCTACGCGTGCCCGGAGGCCACCGTCGGCGCGAACGAAGGGGGAGTTGGCGGTCGTGGTAGCCTAAGGCGGCACAGTGGGATGGGAAGGAAGGGGACGGAGCTGGTTCGGGTGAGATAAGAGGAGAGAAGACAAAGGGGAATAGGAACGAAGGAAGAAGATAAGGGTAAAACATACTTTTCATTGTATTTCTCTCTCCTCTTCAATCAGGAAATGATAAAATGTGGGGCTTAGTGTCTTACGGCAAAATTACACTTTTATTAGTGTGTTCTGACGAAACCATGAATTTAGATGTCTGTTGGCAAAGATTACCAATTTGCAGTGTCCTGTAGCCAATTTTTCCTATTATTTAATCGGTTGAGTGCATTATAGCAATTGGCCACCATTTTGAGTGTCTTTTATCCAACCCACGATTTGTTGCATGATTGATCTGCGCGTATTTGGACTTATGTTGTAAAATGGATGGAGTAATATATAATGTCCTTCTATATAATTATTTCCTATGTATAACTGGGTCACAAGTCTTTGCAACATATGGCAAAAACATTGCGAGAAAATTGCAAAGACAAGCAGCACTCTCTTTGCCCAAAGTAAAACATTGGTATACTCTTTAATAAAACATAAGTACATATATCAATATCTTAACCCAGCAGTCCAATCTTCCACAAGGTTCTGCAACACGGTACTCTGTTGGATTCTACATGTCTAAATTATACTACCTCTAGGTTACAAATATAAGTACTAGTTACAAATATAAGTAGTTTCGGATATCAATACGATCTTCAGGGTACTATTTTAACCACTATTTTCTATCTTAGTGTACCATAACGAATCACAAAAATTACATATTATGAAAGTATATTTCATAATAAATTTACTAATACCAAATTGAAGGGATCAATCTCAGTACATTTTGTATATTGATAGGCGCCTAACTTAAATATTCAAGGACCACTTATATTTGCAATCCAGCAGTGGACATTATTGGTTAGTCTTAAATTGTTTGGTGCTGACAGACTCATAAATAGTCCTACAATCTAACAATGCATTTGGGTTGAGTAAAAGATATAGTAGTCATAGGAAACTGCAGATTAAGACACTCATTGCTTTGTCCGACGGCATTGACGCGTGCCTTGTATTCACTGATATACATGATGTACATTTGCTAGAGCATGATGTATCTCAGATCTGATTTCGAACATACACGGTTCCAATTATGAAGTAAATTTGTTCTGTAATGTTGTGAGAGAGAGAACTGATCTCCAATCTCTCTCACCCACACGCACAAAAAACGAATCTCCACGTGGGACAGATAAGAAAACAACTTCACACAATCTCAGAAAAGCAGGGAGTTCGACGAAAACATGCCTTAACTTATTGATTTTTTAATAATAATTTTTTAAATAGAATTACAAAAATAAATATTCATTTAATAAAATTACAAAAATAGACTTTTGTCGTCGTTTCAAATGGCAACAGACCCTTGTCACCAGTTGGATTAGCGACATGAGCCATATTGCCCAACAATCAGGAATTAATGCATATGTCGTCATTCTAAATAGCGACATAATTTGGGCAATAAAAGGCCAAAAAATTTGGCCGAAATTCAATTTTATTTTGGGGAAAAAAGAAAGAGGAGAGAGGAGGGAGAGGTGCTAGCAAAGCGTTGTCCGTCCGTAGCGGAGGAGGGGCGAGAGAGAGTAGCAGATCCGATCGCGCACATCGCAGGTAATTTTTTTTGTAACTTTGTATTTAATTTTGAAACCTGGTAGGTTAGCAAATATAACTAGTATATTCGTAATTGAATGTATTAGATATTTTTAGATGTATAGTTATGTAGTGTAGTTCCTTGTAGTACATATTTTTAGGTGTGTGTAGTTTAGTTTTAGATATGTGGTTAGTCATGTAGATAATTTTTATGGTGCAATAATTGAACGGATTAAATATTTTTAGATGTATGGTCATGTAGTGTAATTCTTTGTAGTACATCTTTTTAGGTGTGTGTAGTTTAGTTTTAGATATGTGGTTAGTCGTATAGATATTTGTTATGGTGCAGTAATTGAATAGATTAGATAGTTTTAGATGTATGGTGTTGTAGTATAGTTTAGTTCAAGATATGTCGGTAATGTTTTTTTTAAATGATACATTTTTAGTTGAATTACAAAAATAAATACACATTTTTTTAAAAAAAGGCTTATGTTGCCGTTTCAAATGGCGCCATGTCTTTGTCGTCGATTGGCAACAGGAGCCCTACCGTCCTCCAAAGATTATGAAATGGCTCTATCGTCATTTGGAATAGGGTTAATATCAGGTTCCAAACAGAAATAAACATTTTGTTGCCGTTTCATATTAGGCACAATGTAAGCACTTACCTTTCGTTTTTGTTTCAGTATGCTTAATATTGTTTCTTTTTATTTCCTTTTTATTTTTCTTATTATTAATAATGTACGCATTGACTTTGTTGTTTCATATTATTTCAAGTATGACATATGTAGGAGGTTTTGCGCTGTGGCCCTACGAGCTACTGAACCTGGCCGTTGATGCGGGCCACCGTATTCGTCTCAGTACTGTCTAGCCCCAGCCTGGTGAGGCACCCATCGAGCTCGCCGCCTTGCGCCTGCGCACACCCATGGGGCCTGGAGGGTCGATTCACGTTGGGTTCCTAGGTACGTGTATTTGTGACCTTTATATACCCAATTTCAATCCAACTTATGTGGGTGTACTCATGTATCCCGTTGATCGTTACGACGCAAGTTGAGTGTGTCCACCTTACTTCCGATTGCGAGGATGGTGGAGTCCATGCGGGAAGACGACCAGGACGTCCGTACGTCTAGGCGTTTTTCATACGATCGGTACCTGCTGACGGCATTGGTGGACCGTTGAATGCCGGAGATGCACACGTTCCATCTTTTGTGCGGGAAGATGGCTCCCTAGTTGGTCTCTACTTAATAGCCGCGTCATGTAATTCACACCTAGATTACGAAGTATATTGTTATGGTTGAAATCTCATATTTTAAATTTAACTTCCTTGTTGTTCTCTACTTAATATTTTGTTCTTTTTAGAAATAACTGGTTGTGCATAGGGATGAAAAATGAATATGAATTATCTGCATTATTCGACTACCATATTCGAATATGAGTTGTGTTGAATTTTGTGAATTGGCTAAATTCATAGGATTAGTACATATATGTTGCATGATGCATGTTTTGATTAACGTAGGTTAAGTTGCGAAAAACTTATGCTCGAAATCGATTTCTTGATCTATTGTTGTGTAGAGATGCTTAGAGTCAACTAAGATCAATGACGAGGATGATCGAGACTTGGTTTGGTGAAATTAAGGTCCAGAACGATCGAATGTGTCGAGTGAAATGGTTAGTCTTAAGGAAGGCGCAAAATGGATAAAAACAACAAAAATGAAAAGTTTGATGTAACGTGTTGCATCAAGTGGCTTGAGCCAGTGCAAATTTTTAGGCGGTCCGGTGAGAGCCAGTTGGGAGAGATCTACCAGCATAAGAAAATCCATTGATGAACATACACATGGCGAAACATGTGATTACTTTACGAGATTGGACTTTGTCAAGGATATAAGATTCAAGAAGGGAACACCAAAATACAGGGTTGGTGACATTGGAAAAACTATGTCGCATGATAGCGCAGAGGAGAAGTGATTTAGATCACGAGGAGGACAAAATCACGAAGAGACAGATTTGAAAGTGCCAGATCGTCATCTGTTTTGAGAAGCATGTGTGAGTGTGAGATCCGTTTGTGCATAGGTTTAACGGGTGCCCGTTAGTGTTTTCTCTCTAGACCTAACCTCCATTTTACATAAGGTGATGCAGAATTTGCACATTCATCCAACCAAGCATAGAAACCCTAATTTGATTTTGGGGAAAGTTGAGAAAATAGAAGAGACTAGGGTTGTAGGGAGATGCATTGAGAGAACATTTGTGGGATTGAGTGCTCATAAATGAGCTTTTGTTCTTCATAGTGGAGTGGTCGTAAACCTTCAATTTCTCAATATCAATCCATTCAATTTGTGTAAAGATGATATATCTCTTGTTTTTGTTCTCTCTTATGATTTTGAGTTCTTGTGTTCTAGGGTTTTATCTTGTTTTTGCTATGATTTAGCTTGCTAAGACTTGTAAAAGCTGATATAATTTGTTTTGCGGAGCGCGTGGGCGCGATCCAACGACCTGCGATTCTCTATCGACGTAGCGTGCGTGGTGAGCTCCAATCCTTGCAGCTTTAAAGTATAGTAATGATAATCGTACGGCTAAAAACGTATTGCTTATGTGGCTCAATCGGGACATCTCCAATAGTGCCGTCTCTAATTTTACTATATCAACTCTACGTGACAAATTTAAAGACCACCTCCAATAAGCTGTCTATAGTAAGTTGTCTCTAATATTCATACCAAACTTACAATATTCTCATTTCTTCACTCCTCTCTCACGTGTATCAGTTGTTTTATCTTAGTTAATGTGTAAAAATAATTATTTATGAAAGAGACGGCTTCCTTGTCCTTCGTGCCTCTTTCTACGGCCGATACACTCAAAACGCTTGTTTCGTAGGAGTAAGTTAATAACAAAAACGGGAAGGATATGCAGCGACCGATGCATAGTCAGAGCATTGAGGGGGCAAAACGGTCAAACAGACTGAGCACCACGTCGTCCGATGCAAGTGTAACGTAACGTGAAGGTCTCGGGCCACGAGGAGGCGGCAGCAAACCTGTGTCCTTCCGTGGTGGTGATCTCACCGCACGTGCGGCCCGCGTGCCGACATTTACAGAACACAGTACGCACGCCCGGCTCGAGCCCCCCGTCGTCTGCCTCTCGCTTCGTTTCGGCCTTCACCGTTCCCGTTTCCCATATAAATAATTAAAAAAAATAGAAAGGGAAAACAGTAAGGCCATTTCCAGGAATGGATGTAAGAATCACATCAAACCTAAACATCACCACTCGGCTACATATGCCACCATCTCCTGCTAGATTCTACTCCACCCTTTCTTGTCGTTGCTTTTGGCATAGGCCAATTTCCTACTTCTGTGAGTAGCATGCACTAGCACTGAAAAAGAAAGAAAATTCAAATAAGCGAAATAAAATGCCACTGCAAGAAAATAAAAAAAAGGAGGAGGAGGAGGACAAAGAGAGTCTACAGGGAGGCCCACCACACACGTAGAGCGTCAGTGAGTGTGCAAATGGCTGGTCCCCACCGTCTCTCATCCAATCCCCTCACTCCCCTACCCACCCAGAAAAAATACAGCCGAAATAATAATTCCATCAGGATATTCTTGCTCTCTCTCTCACACACACTGAAAAGTCACAAACACATACAACCCCTCCCCTCCTCCTCCCCTCCCCTCGCTCTCTTCTCCACCCACTCTAGCTTAAGACTGGATCTCACGTTCTTCAGTTTCTCACTCCCCTCCCCTTCCCCTTCCTCTCCTCTCAGATCTCCCCATATCTCTGTGTGTCGCAGCAATCCACCTCCAATCCAAAACCCAAAAGCTTTCAGCTCCAGCTCCATGTTCGCTTGCCCGCCTTTTGACTCGTAGCTAGCTGCAGGAACCCAAAAATCCAAGAAAAGCAACAGGTCAAGAAAGAGGGAAAGCAAGGAGGGAAGGAAGAAAGATGGTGATGATGATGACGACAAGCCGCCCCATGATTCGCCCCATCATTCCGTCTCCTCCGATGTCTGTGCGCTGGTGGTAAAAGGGGCTCGCCGTCCGTGTACGCGCGTGGTGGTAGGCGTTTCTTGGGGCAGTCAGTTGCCGCGCCGCCCACAATGCCGCAGTACCTGGAGCTGCCCTGCGGCGGGCAGGTGCTCGACATCGACACGGCGCTCAAGGACGGCATCCTGGGGTGCGGCCCGGAGCCCGGGGACGGGGCGGTGGCTGATGGAGGGAAGCAGCCGGTGGAGCTGAGGAAGATGATGGACGAGCTGGACGCCGCTGGGGACGGCGGCGGGGACGAGGCCGTGCCCGCGGTGTTCATCTGCCCGATCTCGCTGGAGCCGATGATGGATCCGGTCACGCTCTGCACCGGGCAGACGTACGAGCGCGCCAACATCTCGCGATGGCTGGCGCTCGGACACCGGACCTGCCCGACCACGATGCAGGAGCTCTGGGACGACGCGCTCACTCCCAACGCCACGCTCCGGCAGCTCATCGCCGCCTGGTTCTCCCGCCGCTACACCCGCTTCAAGAAGCGCTCCGCCGACTTCCACGGCCGCGCCGCCGAGCTCGTCCACGGGCTCCGCGGCACGGCTGTCCCCAAGAGGCAGCCCCTTAAGGGCCAGGCCCGCGTCGCCGCGCTCCGGGAGTTACGCTCCCTCGCCTCCACCCACCAGTCCGTGACCAAGGCCATCGCCGAGGCCGGCGGCGTGGCGCTGTTGACCTCGCTGTTCGGCCCATTCACGTCTCACGCCGTTGGGTCCGAGGCTGTCGCCATTCTTGTGAGCGGCGTGCCGCTCGACGCCGACGCGAAGGCGGCGCTCATGCAGCCGGCGAAGGTGTCCCTCGTGGTGGACATGCTTAACGAGGGCGCCGTCGACACCAAGATCAACTGCGTACGACTCATCCGCATCCTCATGGACGAGAAAGGCTTCCGGCCGGAGACGGTGGCGAGCTTGAGCCTCCTGGCTGGCGCCATGCGCCTAGTCCGAGACAAGCGGCACCCGGACGGTTTGGCCGCTGGGCTCGAGCTGCTCAATTCGATATGTGCTGTGCACAGGCCGGCCAGGAGTATGATTGTTAGCATTGGTGCGGTGCCGCAGCTGGTGGGGTTGCTGCCGGAGCTGGCGACGGAGTGTGTGGAACCAGCCTTGGACATCTTGGACGCGCTCGGTGCTGTCCCGGAAGGCAGGACGGCACTGAAGGATTGCCCGCGGACAATACCCAATGCCGTGCGCTTGCTGATGAGGGTGTCGGAAGCCTGCACGCGGCGTGCGCTGTCCATGCTGTGGGTGGTGTGTCGGATGGTGCCTGAAGACTGCGCACCCGCTGCCCTGGAGGCTGGACTGGCTGCCAAGCTTCTACTGGTCATCCAAAGCGGTTGCGGACCGGAGCTAAAGCAGCAAGCGTCGGAACTGCTCAAGCTTTGCACCCTGAATTGCACATCCACTGTCTTCATGTCCAAGTGCAAGCTCACGAAGACAATTCAGTGAGAAGAGATGGGAATAGTATTGTTCTGATTGTGATTTGATTCGATGATGGTTCTCATCGGTTGGTCTCGCATAGTATGGATGGAATTGGCAGACTGGCGGATGGAGACGATTATGTATAGATAAACTTGCAAGTATGCAGAACTTGCTGTGTCATGAGAAGGCATAAGGGTGGATGAATTGATCGCAAGGACCATGTCTATAACATGAATCTGATCATCGACAGGAAGCTTAGAGTAGCAATGCAGCATAAGCACCGCCCAAGTTGGTGGCAAGCCGGCGAATGTACATGCAAATTGATGTGAATTTGGTCAGCTCAATAAGCACTCGAGGCTGGGTGTTGGTAAGTACAGCCAGTTTTGCCATTAGTATTAGAGAATCGAGAAAAAAAACCCTGCAATTTTAGATTTTTGGCAATGTGGGTATGTCCGTGCTGTAGATGTTCTTCCCTTTTCTGGTTTTCGTTGTAATTGATGGTATAAACTGGGTAGAATTGTATACAGTACTGTTGCTTCAACATTGGAGTACACATTGCCATAGCTTGGGAAATTTTTTGAATTCTTCCTGCATCTTCGTTACTTGATTGTTCAGTCAAGTTTGGGAGGTGTACACTTTGCCTATAGCTTGTACTGAAAAGCTTCAGGAGGCGTAACTACTTCTGTTGTGAAATCGAAACTGTTGAAAGATGAGGTTCTGTGACTGCTTGTGTTGGTGTTCTCAATGCAGCTAGCAAGTAGCAACCCTCTGTATTCTACATGTCGATGCAATTCATGCTCTATTTGCG
The DNA here is from genome assembly GCA_036346255.1 of Ampelocalamus luodianensis. NCBI lineage: Eukaryota > Viridiplantae > Streptophyta > Magnoliopsida > Poales > Poaceae > Ampelocalamus > Ampelocalamus luodianensis. Next base: position 25,344,776 of record CM070621.1, read on the forward strand.
GTTGCAGCACGTCAGCACCTGAAATTTAGCAATTGTTGGGTAACCCAGCTTGAATTCAAAATGCATAATCAAATAACTAGCAATTCTCTTGCTTTGCATTTCTTTCCGATGCATTTGCAGTGTTCAAATGATCCCACTTCAAATTCAAGGAATACTGTCACGTAACTCGTGTTTTTTTCATTGACCAGGATTATATGTACATATATATTCATTAGACCTATCCTAGGAAAAAGCAGGTTTTGCATATCACATCAGGGTATCCACTATCAAGATGTCTGTATGTTTCCTTTCCTCCTAGTCAGCAAGGACAAATAAAGCCATTTGCAACACATAGCATAGCATAGGGTCGTCTATGATTGATTATGGTTTTAAACCGTGCAGGCTTTTGCTTTTTGTGGCCAAAGCACAAAAAAAGAAGAAGCCATATTGGCACTTTCGTAGGATGTTTTAGCGAAAATATCTTTTTTCAGTTGTATTTGCAAAAACAGCCGTCTCGACCATATGTCGACCGTATGGACAACTATTGGGCGGACACGTATCCAAGTTTGCATTGTCACCGTGCGGTAGTAGCAAAAACCACACGGTCACCGTGCGGATGAGGGGCTACTGCACGACCACCGTGCGGTCGGAGCTGGCTGTCGCACAACCACCGTGCGGCCAAAGGTGGCTTCACACGACGGCCACCGTGCGGCCGAGGTTGGTTCCCGCACGACCACCGTGTGGACAACCTTGCTCCGCACAATTGTCGCCTCGTCGCTGCTGTCCCCCTTGCCCGCATCGTTGCGCCTCGGCAACGCCTCTGGAATTCCCGGCGCCAACGCAGCGGCTACCCTTCGCTCGACTATAAATACCGAACTTTCGCAATCGCTCATCGCTCATCTCAATTATGTTTCGATCTTGTTCTCGTACTCGTCGCTGAGAACTTAGAGAACATGGCATAATTAAATTTTTTTAGAGATTAAAGTTCGGAGCAGTCGTTACGATCGTAGCAGTTTTGATTGCTTCCCTCGAAGGGCACATAATTATTTGTCGGATGTCTTTGTCGTTATTACCGTAGTCATAGTTAATTAATCTTAGTTAGCTAGCCGTAATTAATGCAGCTTGTATTTTGAAGCGGGCAGGTCACAATAATTTAGTCGTAGTTTATAATTGTTTATAATATAGTTATAGGTAGGGTATCCATAATTTATTAGTGCATGATACTTTGTGGTGATTAATCAGTCGTAATAAATTAGGCTTTGTTATTTTCAGTATGAATTAGTTAGTGGTTGAAAATGAGTTACAGCAGGGTTCGATGAGCGAAGTAGAAGGTTATCGAGTCTATATACGGGACATACGAAGGGGCGTATAACCTTGTGCCGAGATTGCTTCACCAGATTGCCAAGACAAACCCGGCATATATAAATAAGTTTAAAAGTAAAGATACTGATGGACGCCCCAACTACTTCATCTTGACCACGTATTCTGGGCATTTGCCCAAGCCATTGAGGGTTTCAGGTTCTGTCGTCCTGTGCTCACGATGGACGACACTTTCCTCACAGGGAGGTAGGTACAAGGGCACAATTCTCACCGCAGTAGCGGCCGACACGAATCCCGGTTGCTTTCGCCATTATGGAGAATGAGAGCATATCCAGTTAGTCGTGGTTCCTAGCCAATGTGAAGCGGGCAGTTGTGGAAGATCGGCCCAACATATGCTTTATCACGGACCGCAATATTGGGTTGTTGTCAGCTCTTAACACCATGAAGAATGGGATAGAACCGTCTCACCAGTGGAACGATGTGGAAACCCGGTAGTACATAAAGCATTTTGCATCGAACTTCTTCACGCGGTTCTACAATCAAGAACTTATGAAGATATTCAAAGGGTTGTGCCTGCAGAACCAGAGGCAGAAGTTCGATGCCATCTGGACAAATCTCAAACATAGGACTACGAGGCATATAGGGGAGTCCCCTCCGGACGCACAGTTTGCGAGTGGACAATCTAGGAGCGGCATAAGTTTCACGCAGTGGATTAATCTCTATGCTTCTGAGTTGGCGAAATGGTCCCTGCTCTATGTATAGACGGTGCGAGGTACGGAATTAAGACGATCAATATGTCCGAGGTGTACAACAACGTGCTCAAAGGTGTGCGGTGTCTCCCTATCACCGCGTTCGTCGAGGATTGTTGAGGAGATATGGACTCGCACGGTCGGTTATTTCGTTAATAGAGCCACCGTAGTGAGGCATCAACTGGAAGAAGGGAAGCAGTGGTCCGAGAGTATGCAGTGGACCAGAAGACGTAGAAGGCCCGAATGCACGACATCCGGGTGATCGATGTTCTCACGAGGAAGTGCGAGATTAGATTGCGCAAAATATGTTAACAGTCATGCCAGGGGGAAAGAAAACAGACATGCACCCTGGGTGACGTGGTGACTTACACCTGCAACAAGCTGAAGCTCATGCACAAGTCATGTTCGCAGGTGTACAAGGCATGTGCGCAAATGAGACAGATGTCTACACTCTACATCTCCGAGTACTATGATATGCAGCACCTTTCCGGTACATAGAGTGCAGAGTTTCACTCGTACGACTTGGACACACACTACAAGGACTTTTGGCTAGACATGGTGCAATGGGGCTCGAACAAGGCTTTGAAGAATTTACATACTGGTTACGTTTTTTACTGTACGGTTCACTTACATCATGGAATCATAGGACATGAACGACTTCGATACACGACACCGACCTAGGGAGTGGAAGGGGTAGGCTCCTGCGACTGAGACCGGCTGCCGTCGTAGCATTTTGGTCGCCGGGCGCCCTCCATATCGAAGACGCGAGTTACATACAATTTACATCCTGATTACGTTTTTTACTGTACGATGCACTTACATCATGAGATCGCAGGACATAGACGACTTCGATACTCGTCGCCACCCTGGGCAGCCTCGAGACAAGGGGCAGGGCAATGGCGTTGCGGAGTCTAGTTTGCATCCTCCTTCAGCCCGATTGCAATAAAACCCGCGCATGCATAATGTAATGCTTGTAACCGAACCGCACGCGGTATGTATAGAAGTTTGAATTATATGCCTGGTCTTTTTCTTTTAGGAGTGACTTACTTTGGTTGTGCAATGTGCATGAGACTTTACATGGATAGTCCTTATTAATGATTGTCTTCCACAATGGAGTGTGAAAACTGAATAGTATTGTTGAGTTCAAATGTCTTTGTACCAAGCAATTCTCTTTAATGATGGTCCTTCAGTATTATAACTTGTATTAACTGCTCTTATATGGGTACTGTAGATAGTTACGTGTTAGAAATATGTCTTGGTCATGCACTTTACAATTACACATTTCAAAGCTTCCTCAATAAATCCCACGAGTAACGGCAGATCTGAAGTACAATTTTGAGCAAGTGAAAGTGAAACAGATACAGAAGCAAGCAAAGATGAGCCTAAGTTAATTATGCTAGATAAGATATCCGGGAAACATAATACGAGTGCAAGCCTATGTGCATTAGGTTTAGGGTTTAGGGTACCAAGAACCAAAAGGCTCTGATACACTTTGACAACCTTGATACAAACAAAAACGGTTTTGCAATTGGATGTACTTGTCATCCAACTCTCGGGGCTGATCATGGTAAAATCGCACGATAACCATACGGCATAAGTCCATTTTTGCAAATACAAACAAAAAGACACCGAAGCACGGAGAGGCCAGTACAGAGGCGTCGCTGCCTCACTGCAGCTGGAGGGGAGCTGGTAGTGTAGTAGAGTTAGCCGAGTTTGGCTGGTGAGTGGTGAATTGGTGATGGTCATTTGACCGGGAAGAGAGGTAAGCAAGCAGCCGTCGCCATCCGACTCCTCCTTTCCAAGATCCACGACGTGACGTCTCCATGTCACACACTAGCTAAACCCTAACGCACACCCACACACAGCAAAAAAAACGCACACCCACACGCGCACAACGCGTCCCTTTTTCCCACACACCACCGTTGGACGCGCGAGAAAACGAGAAAGGTGCCATGGGCGCGCGTGGCCAAGGCAGCCAGCCATGTGGTGTGGCCGCGTGGGCATGCAGCCCGCGACGTGACGAGAAGATGAGATGACACACTCGCCCAAAGGCTGGAGGAGCAGGACCACGAGTGTGCATGTATCCACCGGCATCGACCGGCTCATTGATTGACGTATTCGTGGAGTCACTGTGGCGCCGAGCACAAACGCAATTGGGATCGATACGGATCGACAGATTTTAGTTGTAGTTGTTGTCGTGTAAGCCGCCTTTATACTTGCAAGCGCACAAGCCAAACTAGCTAGCCCAAGTGGCCAGTCAACTGCATTTGGCTGGAACTTGATAAAAGGCTGGAACCGGAAGGCTGACGAGTCCTATTGCAGTGTTGATGTACTGCATGAGCCACTACACCAAGAATGTGCGGCTGTTGGGTGGTCTCTCCTGCAGCGCTAGCTACTGCTACAGCTACGTCTCTCTTAACACGGTGAATGGAACGCTCCATTCTATTGCAGCCCATTCCATTTGCGACGCGAGGACCCCATCGGCCTCTGAAGTGCTCCTGCAGTTGCATCACCACCGGCGGATGCTCCATGTGCAATCAATACAGAAGTGTTCAGAGGGGATGAAAAATCTGCGGCCCGCTCAGGGAAAAGTTGTTCTTTTGAAATTTCGGTCGCGTGGCGCCTCCGTACACCATTCGCCGGTGAAATCACATGAGCGACGCCATTGTTTACCCAGTGCCAGTCACGGTAACGATCAGCCAGCAAGGGTTACCATGCAGATGCGGGGTATACGGAACTGCCTTTCGTTGCAATGCAAAGATTTTGCTTATGCTTAAAGCCTCAAACGTACTCAAGCTCAAAGTAGCACGTATAAAACATTAAAACAAGTCTGGTATATGCTTAAAGTAGAACGTACATATATATATCGTCATGAGAGGAAGACGAAGCTACCTGGTAGATAAAGCGTGAACGTCTTGTGTCGCTTCTCGCTTGCGTAGGCCATGGCCATGGGGCATGCAATGCACGGCACGGGTGTCGCTGGGGGGTAAGCTTGAGTGCTTGAGTTGAGAAACGCTTGCGAGCCGCACGCACTGACTGAAGTTTGGCAAAGGAAACGAGCAAAACGCGAAGAGCTGGCTGCAGGCAGGCCATCAGAGTGACACACTGACACGGGAGCGGGCGGCGGGAGCGGCGCAGGCCGATACCGACGAAGCGCGCGCGCCTCTGCATGCAGGCGACGCGATGCAAAAACCTGAAGCGAGCGGCAGAGGCGCCTCTGTGGCCGTGGACTTTCGGGTCGAGCTGATCATCATTTCTGATATTGGACGTCGATGCGAGTTGTCACGTACTCATGGCAGAAGACTAGACTAGAGCCCTGCGCGCTCTGGAGCGTCTGCCTTGCGTGCGTAGTCCAACCGATACTCACGCAGGGCCATTTGCTTGCTGGAGTTGTGAGTTGTATTATACTTTTGTGTGAAACTAAACCGTCAATTTAGAACTCATTTGGTTGTGCTTTGAACTTGCACCACGTCTGTTTGGAGGGTGCCCCTTGCCATATCGATATGGCCGACTATTTTGCCTGATAAAAATCTGGCGGCAACACAACTTATGACGGTTTCTACTTTCTAGCTCCTCGTTAAGCCGTCTTTACACCACAAGACGTGTAGTACGTAAAATAACTGATAAATTAATGTGAGCGTGTGAGACCGTTTTAAGACAGACTTGAGGGATTTAGCGTATCACCCGTGTAAACACAGACTTCAGTACGCAGAGATGGGTGACGTACGACAAAAGTTACTGGCTGCCGTGTTCTGAAGTAAGTCTACAACTTTTCGTGGAGTTGCATTGCACACAACAATTAACTCCAGCTTCGGCGATAGCATTGGTTGTGGTACTTGGTGGTGTGCTGGTAGCCGTAGCAGAGCAGAGATGAGGGCCCCTTCGAGTCCCTGTGCACTGGGTCCGACAGGGTAACAGGAGCCAGAGAGAGAGAGAGAGAGCCCAATGACTCGATGAGCAGGACGGGGACGATGGCGGGACATGTGGCCCATCAGCCCACCTGTGGCTGCCCCCACAGGCAGCGGCAACAGGGCATGGGGTTTTTATTGATCCGCGGCCGCAAACAATGCTCGCCAGTTTGGCGTTCGGATCGCGGCTATGTACCCTGGCAAGTGGCGACTGTTGAGGAACCGTCATTTGGCGAGTTCGATCGGCGATTACCTGTGAACAGCGTAGAATCGTAAGAACAATGCATGAACACAAGAATAGAATAAGAGATAGAACATAGAGATGTAGGGGGACTTCTTGCTTCTCTTTATTCCTTCATCCATCGATCAATCCTTTACAATGAATAGCACCCCCTATTTATAGGCTACGACCCTGCTAGGGTTTGGGATGGGCGCCCACTAATGGGCGATGCGGAGGTCAGCCTATAGTTTCCCAACACTCCCCCTTGGGCACCCATCCTTCATGTCTATGTCTCGTCAAAACTCCATAAAACCCCAGTAGGAAAAATTTGGAGAAAGAGTACATGAATCATGTTCTGCTATGTTGCACGAATTGCCTCATTAAAAACCTTAGCCAGAAACTTGGGAAAACTCGTCGAGGAAAAGAGTACAATCCACCCAATTTCATTTAATCTCAGGATTTACCTTTGGGTACTCGATCTTCATGATCAAGCTTTAGTAATGAGTTTGTGAAGATTCTCCCCGACTCAGTACTTCTCTAAGTCTCATCATTCCAATTCCACATATGCATCTTTCAAAGCTAGACTGAAGTGACTTCTCAATAAATCGCAAGATTCTCACATGACCTAGTATGCAAGACTTTGATTACGTTCATCTTTTGCAATTCATGAGCATAGAAGAACTTGAGGTTGATATGCTTTGTGAGAGGATTCTTCACAATAACCCATCCGCACTTGTGCAACACAAGCCGCATTATCTTCATTGATAATAGTGGGGTTGGTGCGGTATTCAATCCACATAACTGCCGGATGTAGTGAATCATCCGCCAAGCCAAGTACATTCTCGTGAGGCCTCGTATAATGCTATTGTTTCCGAGTGGTTCGTCAAGTCGGTACAAGACTCGCTTAGACGATTTTCATGGAATTGCGGTTCCACCACATAGGAGTTCATAGCCTGCTTTTGCGATTTATTGTATGCGGGTCCTACAAGTACCGTTCAGCATTGCCATTCATAGTTAAGTCTTTGTTCTTTCAGAAACAGACCAAGTTCTTTGCTTCCTTAGAGGTATCGAAAGATATCCTTTATTCCTGCCAATGCCTTTGGTAGGTTCTCGTGACTATACCTTGCTAGTAGGTTCCCCAAATACAATGTCCGTTCTAGTACAGTTTGCTAAATACATTAGTGCTTCTATTGCACCTCGGTGTGGGAGTTCCGGTCCCGGACTTTCTCCCCTCTTTTTAGGTCCAGTATGAGTCTTTGTCTTGTCGCAAAGATCTTTCGACCATTGGCACTTTCAAAGGGTATGTCTTTGCCAAGTCGAACCTTTCTAACACCTTCGAGTGTAGGGTGACTGATGCAATAATGTTCCTTCAGGGCATGCTCAAACGCAAGCCTAAGCAATATTTGGTTTTACCCAAACCTTTCATTTCATACTCCAAGTCCGTAAGAGTTTGCTTTCTTAATATCCTTCAGGTTCCGATAATATTCAGATCATCTTCATACATCGAGATTATACAAAATCCATTCAGGATTGTTGTATAAATACACGTGGTTTATTCTCATTGTTCGTGTAGCCTTTCTTGCATAGAAAGTCGCTTCAGCGATTATACCACATTCTCACGATTGCTTAAGTTCAGCATAATGACTTTCTCGAGTTTCACACTGCACATATTTCTATTTGCTCTATCTTGGTTCGGGACAGGATACATTCGGTATCTTCATATAAATGTCTGAATCAATATTTCATAAAGGTATCTTTGGTACCCTATCCATCAATTTCAATTCTAACTTCAAGTTCACCGCCATTGAGATAAATATCTAAAAGGAGTTCCGCCATGACCGGAATAGGTTTCTTCATAATCATCTCTGGATGTTCAATAAAACCTTATGCAACGAGCCTTGCTTCTTTTCATTTCTCTTTGAACAAATATCCACTTATACCCTACTGAGGTGCACAAGGGAGACGTGCGCTTCTGTGCCCAAACGCCTTCTTTTATTCGGAGAGAATAATTTAGTTTCTCTTGCCTTCTTTCAATCCGATCTTTTTTCATTCAATGAGCGATCTGAGCTCTGAATCAAGATTGATGATTGTGGCAAGTTTCTTTGCAAAGTATATGTCGACATTGGTCGTTGTCATATTCAAAGATTCTCCCGAGGTCATAAATTTTATAGCTATTTCTTCAAGGCGATTCTTCTAATGCTTCTACTTGCTCATCTTGCTCCAATTGCAAGGCAAGTCCTTTAGTTTTTCACTCGATGTGTGCGCACACATCCATGCCGATGTCTCCTTCATGGGGATGTTCAATTACGTATGCCTTTTCAAGGTTCCATACCGATACAGTCTCAACGGCTCCCCTTTTGGTTCTCGGGGCACTTGTGATCGGCGTGTCAAGTCCTTCTTATCCTTTTCACGGCGTCCCGGTTGCCCGGATTCGAGGGCGGAGTTCTCGTCCTTTCGAGGCCTCGGGCGGGATTAGGATACCTTCATTGGTATTTCAACCCTCTCGGTGCATTGCATGTGCAAATGCTACTTGGTCACGCTCTTGAATCACTAAAGTGGTCGACGCTTGATTTGCTAATATTTGCAAATCTATTATCTTACGACTTCAATTGTCTTCTAGACTTCAATTCAATTATCTTCTCGATCGCAATTATCTTCGGACTTCTCTATTTGCTTCACTAGTGCGCGGTCATATGCATAGATTTTTAATTATCTTCGATTTCAATTGTCTTCTAGACTTCAATTATTTTCCGACATTATTATCAAGGGTTGATTTCCTCCCCCTAATGACGGGAAACTGATCTCATCTAATGTACTATCAGCGAATCGGGCATTATACAAATCTCCAGTCATATGGTCCAAATACTTGATTATGGATGCTGTCTCATAACCAACGTATATCCCAGACTTTTGGAGAAGACCCATTGCAGTTCGCTGCGGTGGTGGTATAGGTATATAACCCTTGCAACCAAACCTGCGAAGATGAGTAGTTTTCAGTGTTGACCTTTGCGCTCGTTACATAGTTGGATGGATGTTATAGGCCGACGGTCTAAAATTGATGAGAGCTGCTACGAGTAGGACTGCGTGTCCCCAACATATAGTTGGTAAATTACAATTCTTCAAAGTTCTGCTAGTCCATTCTGGGTGCGGATGTGCAGTATAGAATACTCAACTTTAATTCCCATTTTCATACAATAATCATCAGATGCCTTCGGAGTACATTCTCTGGCGTTGTCCATTCAGATGGACTTCACGTGATGATCAGGGAAATTATTTTTCAATTGTTAATTATCTGCAAGATTTAGCTTTGCAAAAGCATAGTTTCTCATAGACAATAAACATATGTGCGACCATTCCGAGGAAGCATCGATGAGCACCATAAAATACTTAATTGACCCTTACGGGGTTGTATAGGACATAAAATTCTCCTAGATACGGTCCAGAATGCGAGGACTTCATCCTTCGCTTTGAGCAAAGGTCTAATAATTAATTTCCGTGGCACATGCAGGCACAAAAATCTTCCGATTCGAGAAATTCTTAATATTCATATCATGTCCTGTGAATTGTTAATTATATCTCTCATCATCCTAAGACCTAGACGACACAATCTATCATGCCGAGATAGAAAAGTTGGAGCTTCTAAATACGGTTTTCGGGAAAGAATAAGTGTAGGTGCCTTAATATTAGTGTAGTATAGCCCAATTTCATATGAAGGAAGATATTCTAATGTTATTTTCATTTTCTTCACGCTTTGTAATGAGCGGTATTTTGTACCATACTCTTCTTGATCTCTACATGGAAACCGTTAGCGCAAATATCGTGAGAGTTCTAGTCGATTCGGTACAATAAGTCTTCTTTAATGACCAAAGTTGTGCTCGTTGGGAGTATAATTATGACCCTTCCCGAGCTCATTATACAAGTATCATTTTCGCAATCGTCGTAAGACTACCAAATTCTTCTTTGATCATTGGAAAAAATTTCATTTATCTCGGATGATATTCGTTGTCCGCTACATGCTAAGCACACTTCCTCCATAGGGCGCCACACGCGTTTCTAATATAATGTACTTTATTAATATGTAGCGAAAACAAGCAACACATAAATAAAATACTTGATATCGAACGTAACTTGCTATTATAAAGACGGAAAATAAGCCTTGCGGGACTCATAATAAGAATTTAATGCTTTGCTCTTCTAGAGCTTGCAACCATTATTCAATAATTCAAAATCTGCTTCAATTACAAGCTGCAAGTTTCTATAAAAGGTTCGAGTGCATTGCGTGCCTTCGATCTAATAGGCAAGTATTCAGAACTTCGCCTAAATCGGCTCCATGCGCGATCTTCTCCTCTTGGTTAGCTACACGCGCGCGCGCGATGTCCAAAGGAGGATGATGGGGCACACTCTTGGTCTGTTCACATTCATAAGTGCAACTAATGGATGTGAATCCTCTGTACTGCAATGGCGGGTATGCCTCATGCTATCATTTGCCCTTCTTCTTAGACCGAAAACATCAATAATGTGCGACGCACAACCTTACCCTTCTTGTTCCTCTCATTCGTGAGAGGCTTCATCACCTGTAGTCGCTAGCGATGGCTTCATGGCGACCTTTGCTCCTAGGTGGTTGCGAGATGAAGTTCTTTCTTAGAATATCATCTTGAGTTTCGCAACTTGCATGATGTCAATTAATTTGGCATACTTAATGTAGCCGTCTTGACGACATTGCTTGCGGATTGCACCGTTCGGGTGAAAGGTAGAGAGTCTTCTCAATCTTACGCTCATCCGTGATTACATTACCACGCAATTGAAGATCGTTATAAATTTCAGATAAATTACGACCATCTTTGGGTCGGTTCTCGAATTCGATTCGTGATGCGATCATCTTCATATTCATGCAAAAGTTCAAAGAATTATCACTGTAATCTGCATAAAATGGTTGCAAAATTCGTATTTTTCTATGCATTTTTCATGATTTACTGCTATTTCCAGTGATTAAAAGCAATATAAACAATCACAGATAATCAAAACAGTAAATGTGATACATAAATTATATAGAAATAATAATAACAAGGATAAATATGCTTCAAAGTTCAAAAATATGCAAAAATTTGGGTTCAAGCCCTTTCTCTTGGAAAAATGATTTTTCGACGAAAACTGCAAGTTTCAGGTTAACACGCAAAATATCAGTTCTAAGACAATTTGCGCGTAATTTCAAGACTTCCGAGGCCCTTTTTGCAAAAAAAATCGGATTTTTCACCGCGCCCCCCTTTCTTTTCTTTTTCCACCGGCTGCCCCCCTTCCTTTCTTTTCGCTCATTTGCCCTTTTTTTTCCTTTTCTCATCAGTGGCCCGATTGTATCCGCCTACCCGGCGGCTCAGCGTCGGCTACAGTGCGGCCGGAGACATCACGCGGTGGGGCGGCGGCGAGGAGCGCGGCGAAACCGGGGGAGGCGCTCGTGGACCGGCGCGCCGCGCGCCGCGGAGGCGTCGGGCCGGAGGGCTGGGCGCTTCAAGGCCCGGCTTCATGCGGCTGCGCGCGTAACCGCGGCGGTAGCGGCGAGCAGCGAGGCCGCGGCGGCGGCGTGGCGGCGGCGGCGCGGTTCGACGGTGCCGGGTGCGGCGCGCGGCGCGGCGAGTGCGACGACAGCGGGCGGCGCGGTCGACGTCGCGCGCACGGAGCCTTCTTCCTCCTTCCTTTACTTCATGCCATGGCGCAATGCGGCCGGTGCGGTGCAAGGTGGCTACAGCCATGGGCGGCGCCGACGCGACGAAGGCGGCGGTGCCTTTTTTGACGGGAGGTGGCCAGGCAGCCGCCCGGCAGCGCGGCCGGGCCGACATCACCACGCGCATGCGGCGCGCGAGATTTTTTGTTCATATGTAATCGATGTTCACTCGCGATTCGCTCACGCACGACTATTCATCCGTGATACCGCCCACGCGCCGTCATCGTTCATATATGGCTCCGCTTCACGTGTGTGAGTACTGTTCATCCGCGATTACCATTCACGCGCGAGTCTCGCTCATCCGCGACATCGCTCACGCCGAGTGATCGCTTCATCGCGACATCGCTTCACGCAAGTAGCATCGCTCATCCGCGATTCCGATTCGCGCCACGATTACTTTTCATCTATGTATGTATGCGATGCAAAGAGGTGTAATACGAGATTGCAACGGGGCGCGGCTTCATGCCGACATGTGCATGCTTGCCGCGTGCTGGCGGCGTGGCTCTGTCGTTGCCTCCATGGCGATACGTGATGGCGGACTATGCCGACCGGTAACGTATCGCGGAGGTAGTAACAGCCGCTTGCAGGCGGTGCCGTGCACATGGTTCCTTCCATGCGATTGCATATATTACCATACGGTACAATCATCATCTACTCTTTCATGCAATCCACCGATCGGCTTGGCCGCGACTTCAATCGGCTCGCGGTAGATTAGAGCGGATTTGCACCGTGAAAACCAATCTAGAAAGCCAAATTTGCGAATTGAAAGCAATCTAGAAAACGATTCAATCTCGAGTGTCATTTATCGACGATTACCTTTTCGATGCGAGGAGAGTCGATCGTCGCGATAACGTGTTCAGAACCGTCATTGGCGAGTCGAAATCCGGCGATTACCTCGTGACAAGCGTAGAATCGTAAGAACAATGCATGAACACAAGAACAGAATAAGAGATAGAACACAGAGATGTAGGGGGACTTCTTGCTTCTCTTTATTCCTTCATCCATCGATCAATCCTTTACAATGAATAGCACCCCCTATTTATAGGCTACGACCCTGCTAGGGTTTGGGATGGAGCGCCCACTAATGGGCCGACTGCAGGCCTATAGTTTCCCAACAGCAACTAGTCTCCCGGCCACCTCTCCGTAGAAGCAAAAGCAACCGCGAATGCGTACGACAACACGCGACATTTTGGCCATCCTCCCGGCTTTCAGCGTTCGTGTCCGGACTCCAGGCGCCTGTTCCATGCAACCAAAAATAGGCAAAGAACACGCCCAGTAGCGCTTGCTGTACAAGGTTGGGATTTATAAGTGCAGCTCCTATTTTCACCTCCGAATTGCCAAGCTATATACAAACTCTCTTTTTTTTCTGCCAACGAATTTTAAACAGCCTACTATTTGGCTCCCCAGGCAGTGAGCCACAGATCAGCGACCGATGCAGCGGTAGAGTCGGAATAACATATGGTACCATGTACATTTTCGTAATTTTTCATATGCCGTGGAGCCACCGTGCCGGCGAGAGGCAGGCCGGCAGGGTTCGGGGAGCGGCACGCATAGCCCCGGCGAAAGTGAAACACATTCAGTACGTGCATGGCTCGCTTTCTGAATTTCTGTTTTCTGTGCCCGGCTTCCCAGTGGAGCCTAGCTGTGTTCATGTCTCGGCTGGTCAAAGTGAAAGGGAGGGATCATCCCCACCACTGGAATCTGGATTTTATAAAATTACTACCACCAGTGGTATTAGTACCAATGTACCATGCAGTACAAGCCACCCGAGCCAGCAGTCTGTCGGGCAATAAAATGTTTGCAAACAATTTAATTTTGTCCCATTAAATGTGCACAGTACATTGAATTTTCTCGAGTGCCTTCACCATAAATGTGCAGCTCCAGATCGGCCTATATTGCACTCCGCCCTGCCGCCGCAGAGCCTAGGCCGTGACGTAGCATCATTCAGAAATCATAACGAGGCTTTACTTCCACAGGTACGAGACAAATGTCACAACAAGCACACAGAGAGGTAGTATCAGGTATGACAATACCCTCGCAAGCAGAAATTTAGAGAAACTGCATTTCACAAATCATGCTCCACTATACATCAAAAGGCCAAACTCTGGAAATGAAACTGAACGAGAAGTTCATGTAAAGCAAGATCCTTCTGTGAAAGGTCATGGTCTATCGGTCTGCGGTTCTCTCTTCTATAGTAACTGTTGTTCCCAGCTGCAGCTGGCCCAAGCACCCCCTACCTAGGCTGCTTCATTGTCCCAGTAGTTCCTCAACTGTGACATATGGAGTAGCCCGTCGCGGCCTAATCCAGTAGTGCTACTCGTCATGATCCATGGAGGAGGCTCTGGATACAGCTCACTGATCGTTTCCTGGAACACCTTGATGTTCTCATCAGGCCACCCTCCTGTGCCTTTCTTTACGTTGTCACACTTGGTTAACACTGAGCACATAGGTCAATCCAATCTGAAAGTGTCACAGCCTGTACCAGATCGAAGATTGTATGAATGAGATACAGGTGGTTTTGGGTTTGCTTTCCGACCTGGAGCCGTGGCGATCGGAAGATAGAAGAATCAACGAAGAAGAAAACACAGAGAAGGATGTGTCGGATCTGAAACAGAAGAATGGCAGAGAGAGAGAGAGAGAGTTCGGTAATTTTCTGCTTGTCTATTCAATCATAAGAATCCCCTTTAAATAGAGGTTTGCCTAACATCTTGTACTATGGAAATACTAGGACTCCTAAACCGAAACGTATTGTACTCTATTTGAATACAAACTCAATACTCCTGAATAATACTCGGATACTAGCAGTCAGACGTAGAAAGCACTTCCAGTCCGGAACTTCAAACTTCAACGACTGTTTGCTGATCTTGATTGCTAACAGACATTGTCTTCGGACGTCGACGCTGATACGTAATTCCAACCTTGACATCTCCCCCCCTCCCTCGAGGACCAGCTCGTCCTCGAGCTGAAACGATGGAAATTGTCGACGAAAATCCTCTAACGGTTCCCAAGATGCTTCTAAATCCGGCAGTCCTGTCCATTGAACAAGTAGCTCACGAACACCCCGACTAAGACGAGAACGAACAACATGACGCGGCGAGGGAGTCACCCGACCATACTGTAAGTTCGGCAAAGCTGGCGGCGAATCTGGAGGTTCTCCATAATATGTTTTGAGCAAACTAACATGAAAAACGTTATGTATGCGCGCCTTGGCCAGAAGTTGTAGTTTGTACGCCACATCTCCAATCTTCTCCACCACCTTGTATGGACCATAATACCGAGGTGCTAGCTTGCGATTAACACGGTCAATTAGAGAAGCCGCTTGACGGTGATGTAAGCGGAACCAAACCCATTGGTCAACATTGAAATGTAAATCGCGATGTTTGGAATCATATTGACGCTTGTGATATTGCTGTGCTTGTATGAGACACTCACAGATATCTTCCAAAAACTGACCCGGTCTTGCAAGAGTTGCTCTACTGCTGGCAAACTAGTGGCTTGATCACAATAGCGTTGAAGCGATGGGGGATCGCGGCCGTAGACAATTTTGAATGGTGTCTCACGGAGCGATGACTGATATGAAGTGTTATAGCAATACTCCGACCAACGCAACCAACGAATCCAATGCTTTGGTCGATCTCCAGTCAAACAACGCAAATACATAGCAATAATCCGATTAGTAGCCTCTGATTGACCATCAAACTGAGGATGAAATGCTGAACTCATATGCAATTGAGTTCCAGATAGCCGAAATAATTCGGACCAAAATTTACTTGTGAAAACAGGATCACGATCACTTACTATCGAAGATGGAATCCCATGAAGACGTACCACCTCATCAAAAAATACCTGAGCCACTGAATTTGCCATATACGGATGAGCTGATGGAATAAAATGGGCGTACTTAGAAAAGCGATCCACCACAGTAAGGATAACTGTCTTTCCATGTACTCGTGGTAATCCTTCGATGAAATCCATTGCAATATCTTCCCAAATACGCGAGGGCACTTTCAATGATTGAAGAAGACCCGCTGGATGTAGTTGTTCAGATTTGTTTCTTTGACATGTAGAACATGATCGCACGAACTCTTGTACTATTGTGCGAGCTTTTGGTACATGAAAATCAGCACAAAGACGATGGAGAGTTTTTTTTGAATACCTTCGTAACTAGCAGCATGAGCAGCAGCCAAAGCAGCTGGTAATGATGGTGAAGATGACTGAATATGGACACGTCCTTTGTGAAGCACCAATCCATCCACAACACTCCAGGATGTACCAAGGAGCCCCTTCTCAACCTGAGAATACAATTCGGCCAATGCTGGGCATGTGCTGACTTCACCCCGTAAGTCATCAAAGATGGTAAAGTGTGGGGTAGAGAGAACAAAAGCCAAAGTATCTTGACTGTGTTGTCAAGAAAGTGCATCAGCAACAATATTGGTACAACCCGGTTTGAATTCAATGATGAAATCATACTCAAATAATTTGCTAGCCCAACGATGTTGAGGTATAGTGGACAACCGCTGATCGAGTAAAAATTTCAAGTTGTAATGATCAGTTTGCACTATGAATTGTCTTCCCCACAAATAAGATCGCCAATGACGAATAGCTTGCACCAACCCGATGAGTTCACGCTCATAAGCTGCTAGCTGAATATGCCTCACTGCCATGGCCCGACTAAAGAATGCCTCACTGCCATGGCCCGACTAAAGAAAGCTACGACACCATGATTTTGATCAAGGACTGCACCAATTCCGGAACCCGATGCGTCGCATTCAACGATGAAAGATTTAGTGAAATCCAGCAATTGTAATACCAATGCTTGTTACATCCCTAATTTGCAAGTTTTTGAGTTTTTCCAAAAAGTTTTAAAAGTAACCATTTGGTTTAAGTTGGAAAAGCTTAAATTTGAAATTTAGAAGTCAAAAACCTTTTAAATTGAAATAATCCAACTTCAATTAAAATAAAAAGTTAGTTTATTGGAGCTTCTTGGATTTTATTTGGATTTTAAGCCTTTATTGCATTTTCTGGAATTTAATTTGGCTTTTCCCTTTTTGTTTGAAGCCAAAATCTATTTTGGTTGCAAAATTTAAAACTAAAGTATAGCTAAGAGTATTTTTATTAAGTTCCATATAATTCAAGGATCTTCTGTGAATTTTTCTAGAATTTTTGGACGGCTGTAGCTATTTTCTAAAAAGCCTTTTGCTTTTCGATTTCTTTATTCGGAAATCTTTTGAAAATTCGTTTTCGCTCGTGGGCGAATCTCTCCTCGCACGATTCGTCGCCCGCTCTGCCGCGCGCGCGCCGCGCCCCTCCCCTCTGCGCACCGTCCGATCGCAATCGGACGGCCGCTAAGACTCCACGCCTGCGCCCGCGCCTCTCCCCTCCCCGCACCGTCCGATCGAAATCGGACGGCATCCCCGCAGCCACGCCTCCTCCACCTCCCATCGTCCGATCAAAATCGGACGGCCGTCGCTCATCGTCTCCCCGCGCCTTCTTCCTCCTCCGGACCCCTCTCGCTGCGCGGCGCTGCGGTGCTCGCTTTCCTCGCCGGCCGCCTCTGCTCGCGCGTGCCTCCTCGACCACGAGCATCGAGTGCGCGCGTGTTCGCCGCACTCATTGCCGCTCCCGCGCGTGCACCCTTCTTCTCTCTTCCCCACGCCGCACGCATCCCCGCCGGACCCCCCCCCCACCGCCATTGACCTCCACGTCGCTCTCACTGTCCGGGCCCCCCCGAGGCCTATAAAGGCGAGCACCGAGATCGCCTCCCTCTCCTCTCTCTTTCCCCTCTTTTCTCCCGCCCTCTCCCGCTCTCCTCCGGCCGCGATTGCCGTTCTTCGCCCTGCCACCAAGGTCGCCGCCGCCTAGCGCGCCTCAGAGCATCTCTCGCCGCTGGGTCCTCACTCACGGCATCGCCGCGCGAGGGCACCTCGTGCTCACCTCCCGACCGAGACCCACCGGAGCGCCACCGCCGCGTTCGACCGCCGCCGCCTCCGCTCTTCGTCCTCGCCGCCGACCATCTAGCGCTGCCGCGTCCTCGGGACCGAGCCACCAATCACCGCACTCTCTCTTCCGTAGGTACCGCCGACCGCCGGAACCCGTCGTTCGGCGGCGAGCCCTCGGACCGAGCGCCGCGGCTCGGGGTGCTAACGTGGCGCCACCTCGGCGCCACGTCACGCCACGCCACCCTCGGGCCTACGTGGTGTCCACGTGGAAGCCCATGTGGCACTCCCATCCTCCACCCTTTCTAGCGACTCTGGACCCACCCACCAAACACCTACCCATTGACAATGAGGCCACATGTCAATTTCTTTTCTTTATTTGTTTCACCGAAATTCTCACGCGTCGTCACCAGCGCAATAATCCGATTTTTCTTTAGAAAAATAATTTCAGTAATTCCATAAATTCTGATTTTCAGTATTTTATGTGTTTTCCAACTTCGGAAGGCCATAACTTCTTCGTTCGAACTCCGATTCGAGTGATTCAAATTTATAAATTCATATAAAATCCCCCTCTTGCTGTTAGTGCTAAATTGGTATTTATTTGGAATTTATTCGGAGTTGTTTTATTTATTTTGCTCTTTCCGCACGTGTAAGTTTCTTTTGGAAGATTTCTCGGACCCGACGACCGAAGCTCCTCAACTCTTCACCGAAGGAAAGTCATAGACCCTTGATCATATTGAACCCATCTTTATAAAACTATATTGTTTTATTTACACATGAATTGCTATTTTATATATTAAATTGTTTCGGGAGTAGATAAATGCCTAATTGCTGTATACCTCCTTGATAAATTGCAAACAAACATGTACCCTTGAATGACATGAACCCTTGGACACCTTAGGAGGGTTTAAACTAGTTGGACTTTGATAAATTACCAACACGAGTACCGTATGATGCTTAGCCATGCTGTAGTTGTACGTTGGGACTCATGATCACATGCTCGTATGATTAAACACGACTAAAGGAATTATGGAAATCGTGGCGCGACCACTTTTATTAAAAGATGTTGTGCCAAGGCTAGGGTGGTCTCTGGCCGGGTTGAACTGAAAATGTTTTATGCTCGGACGAGTGGTTGGTGGTAAGTGTGGGTGCCGTAACGCACATCGGGACGTGGATTAGTCTCGCCTGAGCAACCAACTAAGGACTTAACCTTGAACCATTGATCCGGGTCACATCGTTACAACCACATGTCCGAGATGGGGTGGACTGGCCTAATAATTAGCAATGAGTGACTAGGTTACATTGCGGTGGAGCGTCTTTGATTATTGGCGCAAGAGGGGCACGAATCTAGCGGGTGCGGCTCGTTAGAAGCGAAACCTTAGCGGGCGACTCTTAGCCGATTCAAAGCTTTGTAACGGCCTTGTGATAATCTCTTAGTCACACGCCGGGCGTGAAACGCTGACAAGATAAGATGATTATCTCTTGTGGGTAAAGCTGTACAACCTCTGCAGAGTGTATAAAAACTATTCGAATAGCCGTGTCCCGGTTATGGACATGCCCGGTGATTTCACGCAAGGGGTAGATGTTTTCTTTAAAATGGTGGAACTGATGGTTTGGACGGAATGGTTGGGTTGATCTCTAGTTGTTTCAAAGAACTGAATTACTTATATATTATTCTTTTAAAATCGTGCTTCCAATCTACTTACGGTATTTATTGTTAAATGCTGCTTTCTGCAAAAGTAAACATAAAGCTATCCTTGTGAAGCCTAGCACGAATAATAATTGCATACTGTTCCTTATGATTTGCTGAGTACATTCAAAGTACTCACGGCTTGCGCCCTGTGTGTTAAATCCCCACAGAAGAACCAAGAAATTCAGAGTATTATGAAGATGAGTATCCTGAAGACTTTGCGAACTAGGTCGCGTCCTCCACTCGATTGCCTGTCGGCATGTCGCGTGGCCACCACGAGTTATTATGTTTCCGCTGCAAGTTGTATTTTGTTGCTTAGCCCTGCGTGGCGTACTCTGTAAGACTTGACCATAAGGTCACTTTTGCTACCTAGTAATATTAATTTGTCCGCTTCATCGTTATTTTGCTGTATGGTTGTGATTGCACCGATGTTGTAACTGTGCGAGCTAGCTACTGATCTGAGACTAGTTCAGAAAGCACAGAGGGTCCTGGGGTTGCATACCCGGGGTCCCGACAATGCTCTGGAAAGGGCGTCTTGTAAAGCACAAAAAGCATGAGTAGCCTCATCGGACCATGTAAAAGCCGCCTTCTTAAGGAGCTTTGTGAGAGGAGCTGCAATGGACCCAAAATCTTTGATGAATTTGCGGTAGTACCCTGCAAGACCCAAAAATCCACGCAAAGCCCTTATCGACCGTGGCTCCGGCCACTTACGAACTGCCTCAATCTTGGACTCATCCATGGCAACACCGGCTTCAGAAATCACATGGCCAAGATAAGCGACCGATGTTTCTCCAAAAAGACACTTGGAGCGTTTCAAAAAAAGTTGATGTTGTTGAAGAATACAAAAAACAGCTCTGACATGACGAAGATGCTCTAACCACGACGAACTGTAAATGAGTATGTCATAAAAAAAAAGCAAGAACAAATCCCCGTAAATAAGGTCGAAGAATACTGTTCATTAAAGCTTGAAAAGTTGCTGGCGCGTTCGTCAACCCAAATGGCATGACTAGAAATTCAAACAATCCTTCATGCGTGTGAAACGCTGTTTTTTCAATATCCGGAGGATGCATGAGCACTTGATGATAGCCTGAACGCAAATCCAATTTGGTAAAATATTTGGCGCCCTTCAGCTATCCAACAATTCATCGACAACAGGTATGGGAAATTTGTCCTTGACCGTCATGTTATTGAGGGCGCGGTAGTCGACACAGAAACGCTAAGAGCCATCCTTCTTCTTCACAAGGAGAACAGGCGAAAAGAATGCCGATGTACTAGGACGAATAATGCCTTGTTGTAACATAGCCTCACACTGACGTTCAAGCTCATCTTTAAGAAGTTGTGGATAGCGATATGGCCGAACCGCCACTGGTGCCGTGCTGGGCAATAAACGAATGTGATGATTAAGCATGCGTGCCGGCGGTAATTGAGTTGGTTCAGCAAAGAGAGTATTGAAATCCTCCAAAAGAGTATCCATTAAGTTATGCCCTTCAATATGGAAAGCCCGAGGAACGATGGACCTGGGAACACCTTCTCCATACCATGTGATCTTGTGATCATGGTGCCAAAAAGACATGGACACAACATCGAAATCCCATAAAATCGGTCCAAGTGTTCGCAGCCACTGAACTCCCAGAACAATGTCGAATCCATCCAAGGGCAGTGCATAACAATCCACAATGAACGGTACGTTATCAATTTTAAGTGACAACGTAGGACACATACCAATGCTGGAGACGCGATCCCCGTTAGCTACAAACACTTTGAAGCCATTGCATGCTTGCACTGAGATGCCGGCGCGACGTGCTGCCTTTGGAGTGATGAAATTATGTGTTGATCCTGAATAAAGTAAGGCCAACAGAAGTGTATCAGCCACACGCACCGAGAGCTGCATGACCTGAGCCGCACGAGGTTTGATCCCAGTTAAGGCATAAAGAGAAATGCTCGGTGAGTTAGGCACGTCATTGTCCTCACAAGCACTGTCATCGTCTTCACTCGGTGACATAAGGAGGAACAGCCTCTTGCATCGGTGCCCTGGAGTGAATTTCTCTTCGCAATTGTAACACAGCCCCGTCTCGCGTCGCGCGACCATTTCTTCCGATGTGAGGTAACGACGTTGCAATCGACGGTTGGCCGTAGCTGCTGCTGCTGGTTGCCCTGGTGAACTGGCAATCGTCTTAACCGCCGGAACACTCGCTGTCGATGTTGTCTTCGTTGCCAGTGCATTACCGGACACGCCTTGCTTGGTTGTTGGCGTGTATTTAGGGACGGGCTGGGTGGGACGTACAATCCCTTCTGAAGATACTTGTGCACGGCGTTCGTAAGCACGGGCCAAAGCCATTGCCATCTGAAGACTCGTCGGATTTTGGAGCTCGACATCCGTGCGTATTGGTTCCGCCAATCCTGGTGTGAAGAACTGAACTTGCTATCGCGGCCGCAAGTGGTCAGCGCGGCAAAGGATAGCTAGAAATTTTTCTTGGTACTCTTCAACCGTCCCTGTCTGCACCAGCTGCTTGAGTTCACCATAAGGATTGTGTCGCATGGACGGTCCGAAACGAAGATTGACGAATTCCTTGAAGTGATGCCAATTGGGTTCTCCTTCATCACGTTCAAGTTGATAATACCACTGTTGTGCTGCTCCGGAGAGATGATATGACGCTAACCATACCTTGTCAGGTTCCGCTGTCTTTTGTCCCCGAAAAAACTGTTCACAGCGCTGCAACCACCCCAATGGATCTTCCTTCCCCTCATATGTTGGGAAATCCAATCTGTGATAACGTGGAGGATTGCTACCATCCTGTCTCCCGTTCTGTTGATGCTGTGAATTGTTGAAAGCCGCTCCGACGGGTACAGGCAAGATGCCATCGTTTGGCTTTTTCTCCAAACTGTTGATGCGCTCGGCGGTAATCGTGAATTGCTCTTCCATGCGATCGAGTCAAGAAGTTACAGACGCTGTCAGATTTGCGATCTGCTGCATCACGGCCTCCATCGCTGTCTGATCATCAGCCATATGCTCTGATACCAGGTTGTCACACCCTGTACCAGATCGAAGATTGTATGAATGGGATACAGGTGGTTTTGGGTTTGCTTTCCGACCTGGAGCCGTGGCGATCGGAAGATAGAAGAATCAACGAAGAAGAAAACACAGAGAAGGATGTGTTGGATCTGAAACAGAAGAACGACACACACACAGAGAGAGAGAGAGAGAGAGAGAGAGAGAGAGAGAGAGAGAGTTTGGTAATTTTCTGCTTGTCTTTTCAATCATAAGAATCCCCTTTAAATAGAGGTTTGCCTAACATCTTGTACTATGAAAATACTAGGACTCCTAAACCGAAACGTATTGTACTCTATTTGAATACAAATTCAATACTCCTGAATAATACTCGGATACTAGCAGTCGGACGTAGAAAGCACTTCCAGTCCGGAACTTCAAACTTCAACGACTGTTTGCTGATCTTGATTGCTAACAGACGTTGTCTTCGGACGTCGACGCTGATACGTAATTCCAACCTTGACAGAAAGACACAAACAATAAATTAACCAGATATGTACAATCGACATATGTATCATCAATCCTAGAAATAAGTCACTTGAAATTTTGAAGTCCACAATCAGCATATAAAAAACAGCTCAAGAGTAAGTTGTCTAACATTGTTACGACCAAGCCAATTGGCACAGTCAGGGTCAATTTTCTGAGGTGGAATACTAGCATCAACAAGGAGCAGTACACCAACCAAGGTGTCTCTGTTCAAGAAGTACCCCTTGGGCCTTGGTAAATGAAGACCAATCCATTCGAGCTGATTGGGACACAGCTGCAAACCTACATGAGGAAGAAACTTGATCATTGATCGTGTCCATTGGATAGGCCAGACCGCCAGATAGTCCTAAAGTATGTTGAAGTAGTTTATGCTGAGACAAATGTCCTGGTGAGTATGAGAAAATCATCTAAAATATAAGATTGGAAAATTAACACTTGTAGGCATTTTGAGTTCCATTAAAACATTCTATTTCATGCAGTAGTTATTGATCGCTATATTCTCAGAAACGACAATCAAACAAAAACTATTGGAGTTTATTTTGGTTCTAATATTACAGTTGAAAAAATCATAGTTACCAGAAGTGCGGTTCATTCGAGTCGTGGTACGGAAATCGGGTTCATAGTTCGCCACTTTTTCTTCCAATTTGTACTGTGAACACGAATCCTATACCCTAAACCGGTTTGGGTTCGACAAATCCGGTTCGCGATTCGAAGGGTTTTATAATGAATCCGGTAACTATGGAAAAAATATCATAACAGGCTACCAGAACTAATGCTTTCAACAGAAATGAATCTTAATCTTCAAGACTCAGTGCATGTCTCCATATCAGCGGTTTGAGCCTCAAAGAATTGGTGCTACTGCCTATTGGGAATGTATTGAACTTACAAGGTGCTATTTATATACTAACATTTACTCACATTACAAGTGGGATTACATCCGGAATGAATATGCAACAAAAGCAACAGGAATAAAAAGAATCAGAGGATCCTACTGTCCAACAACTGAAGGATAAGCCAACAAAAGGTGACTTCTTGATCAGACATCGTTATGAAAACTCAAGCTCCTTAAAATTATTCATTAGCTGGTTAGTGGTTACTAGGAATGTGTGATTAATCTTAGAGATGGAGCTTCATTTACTGGGATTAACCAGACAGCTAGTTCACATTTAGTGTGGGTGAAGAAAATGAACATACCCATAACCAGGCAAATCCAAAAGGTACCAACTCTTGTTAATCAAAAAGTGATTGATTGTCTGGATCTTCACTGCACAACATATGATCTCAGAGACTCAGACCCAAAATGATATAAAACAAGAACAAAATACACGTTTTAACAAAATACAACAGATAAGGACATGCCAAGTTTGCCACAGTAAACTAAATTCATGAAGTTTGATAAATAGGATCAATGAAATAATACATCCCTCATACAAAAACAGATCAATGAGCCAATAAGTTGGTCCATATTTTAAGTGCAATTTATAAGATACTTGCAAAACACCATGTTCTATTCCTAAGGGTGCACAAAGATCACATTTTCCGGTCTAAAAACACTGCATACACAAAATGAGCCGTATCAAGTCCGCACCAAAATTACAACTTCACCTTCAAGCCTGGAGCAATAACTAGAATAACGTTACATATTCAGTTATTTATCACAAACGAATCACTTTAAAAAGAACTAAAACTATTTGGTTCTTTTAAGCCACTAGCTAATTTCAATTCCTAAATTAAGGGGAAATCAATCACATTTTGCTATTTAGGGCACCACACTGTCAGTACCACAGTCAACAAAGCAGTAGAGCACAACTCACTGAGAAACTGCTTAAGAACTGGTAAGGAAACTGCATCCTTAACTAAATTAAGACCATCTCTACTCTAAAAAGAAGATGGAATCGTGTTCCTTAGGATTACCAGGCTTCTTGGAGGTGAGCGCAGCTTCCTTGCGGCGGATGAGTGCGTTGATGAGCGAGGATTTGCCGACGTTGGATCGGCCGAGGACGGCGAATTCGGGGCAGTCCCGCGCGCGCGTGCTGCTCAGAACTCCGCCTCCTTCACGCGCGCGTCCCCGGCGTACGGCCCCACCACGATGTTCGACCCCGGTATCACGTCTCCGTAGCCATCGTCGCGTCCCGCTCCACCCCCGGCGGGAAGAACAGCGCCGTATTCACTGATCCCCTGGGCGGCGCGGCCTTCCTGTTAGATATAATCTTGATTGTTTTGCATTAGTGAATATAGAGGAAAATATAGCCCCTAAATATGTATCTTCTTTCTTTATGTGACATCTTGTGTGTGTACAAGAGAGAGAAGAAGAGAGATAGGAGTTGAGAGATTCAATCCCAACAATTGGTATCAGAGCGAGGTTCGGCCAGACGGGTCGTCACGCCGGGCGCCGGAGCAAGTGGCCGTCAAGTGGAGGCGGCGCCGCAGCGAATAACAGACGCGTGCAGCGGCGTGGCAAGCCGTGATGGATGTGCGTCAACATGCATGCATGCATCATTGTACTTTGTTGGTATCCGTGTATGTTTGTGAATAATGGTGGAAGGCGTCGCGGACACAGTGATGTCTAAAGCGGCAGCGGCATCGTCGAAGTATGTGTGGAGGATAAAGAATGAGAGCACATGAAAAAACTCCGGGTCTGCCGAGTGCCAAAAGCTGTGTGTGTGCTCATGAAGTTCTTCTGTTTCGTCTACTATGAATTAGTTGTGTGCGTGTCCAGGAGCTTAGTAGTACAAGAGAATAAAAGTGTGTTCTCTCCGTGTACTCCCGTCTAGCTGTTGTACATGTGTGTATTCTCGTGTTAGTTGTGTCCACGAGAAAGCGTGAGTTCTTGTAGGTGTGTCTAAGAACTCACTAATGTAAGTTCTGATCCGAGTCTCCATCGCAGATGGTACTGGCATTCTTGGCGCCGGAGCGCGCCGCCGCAGCCGCATCGCCGGGCGAGGTGGTCCCCGCTGCCGCGGCGAGCGTGCGACGGACGGAGAGGGTGCCGTGGGATAGGGGAAGCGGCTCGAGGGCTTGGAGTAGGAAGGGGCGGGCCGGAGGTGCGTAGCAACGGCGGCGCGCGCGAGGTGCTCGACGGAACGGCAGATTTTAGTTCAAAATCAAGGTCCAAAATCAAGGTCCATCTACGGGACGGACCGGAAATTAAGGCTTATCAAACAAGGTCTTATAGTGTGTTTGGTTCACTACATGTCCATAATCTGACTTGTATGGATGAATCTAGAGTTGTTTGGTTGGCTATATTAATGGTGGGTTGTTTGGTTGTTTGTTTCTGTTAAAGCAGGCTATGCTGATATATTGTTTGATTGATTGTATCAGAAGAGTGATGTAATGTTGGATTATTTAGTTGATTGCATGTGGCAGAGTATACCCACCTCTTCTAGTAAGTGGTGAGAATACACTCTTGATAAGATGTTTGAGTTGGATGGAAAAATAGTTAAGAATATGATTTCACTTCCGAACTATTGAGCAATTAGTAGTTAATTACCCGACGGTATCGGTGCTAGTGTCCATCTTATTAGCTCACTTCATGCATAATTATCTGTGGTATATCCATAACCACATACCATCTAACAAAAGGGTAAAAAAAAAGTGAGAAAAATGTAGAGAAATATGTGCCAAGTATAATGCTGGAACACATCGAGAGTTAAAAATGGTGCAAGCAACAAGGACCATAAGCTGCATTTGACACACACACAAAAAAAAGAGATGCAAGCCAAACTTTGATATGGTGTATCAATTTTTTCTAACCTCATCGTTGGCTAGAACAAAATACCACCATAAAATTATCATTATTTGCATAGAACTTCAGAAATGATTAAAAAAAAAATAGTCAGGTTCTGTGACAATGTTGAGAAACTTAAGACAACATAATACAAAATAAATAATGTTGGTGAGAAGGAGATTTTGCATAACACCCACCATATTGTCATTGAAAGGTTTAGCATGGCAAAAATTAATCGTGTTTGCAAATTAAAGAATTTTTTTTGAGTACCCTGCCTCTTTGATGTAACAAACTAAACTTTTTAAATCTTCTTCCATGTAGTCCTAGAAGCAAGCTAAACTCCAGCCATGCCTTCCAAAACACAAATTCAGAAGAACACAAGGTAAACCGATTACTAATACATCTAACGGAAGAGAAAAGTGGTCGAAAGACAGATTTTTCATCTACACACCTGGAAAACTCGGGCTACGGTGGTCAAAACAGATCTAGGGCGATTGGAGTTAGGGCAGTGGCACGTGGCACTTTTGGAATTGGATCCCGGTCGGTTCAACGACATCAGCCTCCAGTGGCTTCCCTTCTTCCACAACGGCGACCGCGTTGGCACCAGCTTCAAGCGACTCCACCTCCATGTCCGCATCGATGGCTTCCTCAACAAGAAGCTAGGTTAGGATCCCAACCCCAGAGCACAAAGATTCGAAATCAAGTGAGAAAACGAAAGGAGGAGAACTAGGGTAGCATGACGAGTCGTTTGGCGGTGACCGATAGTGAGATCCTCCTTCTCCAACGGAATATTAGGCGGGGCGTTGAGGCCGAAGCGAGGAGAGAGACTCAGGAGATGAGCAAGGGAGATAATGGTGACCCGATTCTGTTGCCTACACCGCTCGCGCATCCCACGTGGACCCACGTGGCCGCGTGCCTGCTTCGCTCGAGCCTGGCTCAGGAGTGAAGGTCAATTCGGCCGTTCCTCTTGGGCCAAGCTCGAGAGGGAATCTTGTATCGCTCGAGTCAGGCCCAAACCAATGCCCACACAACCAAATACTCGTTCCTTGCATCTCCAGATGCGAGCCAAGACTTATGCAGTCAACCAAACACATCCTTAGGGCATGTACAACAATTCATTTTTTTTTTGCGTCATCTCTAAACTAATCCACGTCATCTAACAACTAACAACGATACTAGAGACGACTACTCCAATAGGTTGTCTCTTAGCACTGGACCTCACAATAAACACAACCCATTATATATTTTTTAACTTGCGGTCCCACATGTCAGTCTAACCTTGCTATTAAATTATCAACTTCTCTCTCCCCTCACATTCTCTTCTACTCCTCTCACCTCCTCTCACCATGCGTCCTCGTCTTCTCCCACCACGTCGCCCGTCGTCGCCTCCTTCTCCCTCGCCGTCATTGTTTCCCATCATCGCCATCCCCTTGCTCCTTCTTCCTTGCCATCACCGCCTCCCACTGCCACCCTCTCCCTCGCCACCATCGCCTTCCCCTTGATTCACATCTCCTTTGGATCTGAGCTGTCAAATGCCAGTGCCTTCTCCCTCGTCATCACCGCCTCCCACCGCTGCAACCCTCTCCTTGCTCCTGTCTCCGTCGGATATGAGCCGCCGGATGTCGTTGCTGCCTTCTCCCTCACCATCACCATCTTACACCGCCGCTACCCTCCCATTGCTCCTCGTCACCTAATCTGAACCGTTGGATGCCGGATTCGGCCTGCTCTGAGTCACCCGCTGTCGGATCCAACCAGATCTGCGCCGCCGATGACTGTGGAGGTCTCTGCCGTCGTTGAGGTCACATCACCGGTGGTTGCTCCCACCCTGCCGGAAGCAAGGCAGAGGGAGGTTGACGCGACAAGCTTGGGCGTCTTCCTCGAGGCAGGGCCCACAAAACTCATGGAGAAACGGCGACATCGCTCCAACAAGGAATAATGTCGTCGCTTGACTCTTGTTTTGCGTGATGCGATCGTCGTGTCCCTAACGGACGACCTCCTTCTCCATCACCATTCTCTCTCTCCTATCATTCACAAATCCTAGCTAGCACTGTTTAGAGAGCTGATGTAATGCTATTGGAGAGGCCTTTAGCAGTTAGCACAACTATATGGGCCTCTTTTTGGTCCCATGTAATATGCCCATTTCTTCTGTAAATTACAGCCCGTTGAAACAAAGAGCGTAGATACGGACTAGGCCTGACAAGGGAAGCATTAGTGGCCCAAAATAACTGTGTTAGCCCAACTCGTCCGATGGCACTACTGTCCGCTAGTTTCGATTAGTCCACAGAAAATTAATTGTGCAATCAAGATTCAAGACTTCGACAAAGCTAATCCTTGAGAAAAGATTATGCGCAAAATTCGTACGTGACGCAGTTAATTTGATGACATAACTCGTCTCGGTGTCTCGTATATAATGGTTGTTGTCTGGCTGATACCGTCATTTCTGTTACTAGCCATTGACAATCTCACATCGACGAGGTTGTCCTGGCAAGTGTCCTGTAGGCTGCAGGATTTCCTAATTTCCCATCGGTGACTCTGAAAGCTCAATTTTAAAAGATAGTACTTACTTCGTGGCATTGATCCTCCTTGATGAGAAATCAAGGAGCTGCTTTATTGCTTAGTGACCATTCGTCAACAGTACATGAAACAAAGCAAATGCACTTTAAAAATTGGAATATTTTAGAATTTACCACTGTGAATAGATGAATTTCAGGATTTACCCCCACATGTGTCTATGACATGTGGGTGGGGCAAATCCTGATATCTATCTTTCTCATAATAGCAAATTCTGAAATTTCCCTTAAAAAAATTGTTGTCGGCAAAGTAAATAACCGTTGGCTCCAGTAAAATCACACCTCACAATCCTCATCCAAACAAAAAAACCCTATAAATCCGGTATAATGAGTCATGTATTTGGACTTCCTCTCATTAGGTTAGTTCTTTTTTTCTAAATGGCACTGTTGGTGCCGTTTTTTTAACAAAAGTAGCTATTCACACGTCGTATTGCCCAAAATGACACTGCGGACGTGCCGACGGCCAACACGTGTCCAAAATCATGCAACTGGTGCTTGGATTCAATATCCACCGCACATTTGGAGCCCAGAACAGCCTCCTCCCGCCACGTGGGTACCACCGCTCTGCTGGCGCACGAGCATGCCTTGTCCATGCGCCTAGAGCCCGGACGCGCTTTGTCCGCACGTCCCAGCCCGGACAAACCTTGTCCGCACTGCCCGCGCCTTATCCGCTACTCCCTCGCCCGCACATCTAGCGCGCGGAAAGCCGGCTCTGCCGGCCTCCCACCGCCCGAACACGCCTTCACGTTGATGATTCCACTCGTCCAGCACCCAGACGCGCCTCCACATCTGTAACATCCCAAAGTAATGTTACCAAAATAAAATAAAATAAAGTTACCATTTTATTGGATTTTCTGAAATTTGACATAGTTTCATTGCTTTATTTGAATTTTTGAAATTTTCAAAGTCAAAAGTGAAATTTATTTGAAGTTCTTGAAGTTTTATTTGATTTAATTTGAAAAAATAAAAATTTACTTAATTTTTAGGATTTTCTGGAAATTTAAAACTTTTTCTAAGTATCTTAAAGCTAAAATAATTTATTTTACAAAATTAATAACCAATTATGAATTGGAACTATTTTTACTAAGTCCAAAATAACTAAGAGAATTTATGTGAATTTTTACATAATTTTTGGGATTTATTTGCTATTTTATAAAGCTTAAATGAATTAACTGAATTAATTTAATAGCTAAAACAATTTAAAACCCTAAACTCGCTTTTGGTGAAACCCACTGTGTGGCCCAACCCATTTCTCCTTTCCAACCCAAGCCGCAATCCCCCCTCCTCTCTCCACCGTTGGATCAAATCCAACCGCCGCCCACATCCCTCTCCCTCTCTCTTCACCGACACAAATCCTAGCCGTTGGATCTAGATCCAACGGCTAGCGTTCATGAAACCTCCGGGAGGCCCGAGCGTCACAAACAATGTGAGCCGCCCGATTTCAATCACTCGGCCATCCATCTCTCCACGCCACTTGCCTTCTCCGCACCGTCGGATGAAAATCCGACACCTCCGTGCCCTTCTTCTTCCCCGCTTTCTTCTCCACAAAGCCGCGCCCAACCCCGCCATTACCGCGTGCACGAAGCTCGCCTCCGCCGCAATCCCCGCCTCCTCTCCTCGCGCGGGCGTGCGCGGTCAAACCGCCCGTGCATATCGCGCCCGTTTCCTCGATCGTGCGCGCAATCGCCGGATCGGAAACCGCCACCGCGATCCCTGTCGCCCACAATCTCCCTCTCTCGTGCTCCTCCGGCCACTATATATAGAGCCCCGGGAGCCCTCTTTCTTCCTCATCCCGCCCCCATCACCCACTTCTCGTCTCCTCCCTTTAATCGCCGTGATTTTGAGTTTTTCTCCGCACCGCCGAAGCTTCTTCGTTCTTCGTCTCCGGCGTCGTCCAAGCTTCAACGTCGACTCCGACCGCACCAGCAGCTTCGCCACATCACCGCCTACCCGGTGCTAGCGCCGCCTTCGCCGGAGCGCCGCTAGATCTCATCGCCGCCGTCGAGCCCGCACGCACCGCCGCTATTCACTTCGCCGCCGGCCATCGCGGCGTCTTCAGGTGACCAAAACGTGCGCCCTGAACTCCCCGCACTCCCCTCTCCCTCTTACCGCCCTCACCGGAGCCTGCCGGAGCCCCCATCGCCGGCGAGCCCAGGGCCGTGGCACCACCGGCCTTGTGCCACTGTGGCAGTGCCACGCGGCCGCCACCGCGATGCCACCTCAGCGCCGCATCCCGTGTGTCCGCCTCCTCAACGCTTATGTGGCACCACGTCACCTCATGCGTAGCCCCTCCCGCACCCTTTCGCACTGTGCTGTGAACCGGGTCTATGGTAGACCGTTGACCGGTCATGGACTAAGACCATTGACAGAGGGCCCACCTGTTAGTGTCTCAAGAGAATTTTCTTTAGAAAAAGAATTCGGCCGGGAAAAAGAAATTCCCTCGCTGACGTCATCTTGTGCAATAAAGCATATTTCCTTTACAAAAATAATTCCAATAATTCTGAGAAAACCCTAATTTCATTATTTCATGTAATTGCAATCTTCCAGAGCTCATATCTTTTGCATCCGAACTCCGATTGAGCCCATTCAAATTTCTAAATTTATCTAAATTCAAGATCTAGCCAACTAAACTAAAATTATTCAATTTGGAGTTAATTTGAATCTTATTTGAATTTAGTTCGAATTTAGCTTATTTTCGTGTCTTCAGATTTTAACGACTTCGGAGAGTCAGATTTCGACGCCGTTTGAGAGCAACTATTTGAGCAAGACAAGTTACATTCTTGATCATATTTGCACCCATTATTTAAAATTATTTAAATTTTGTTTCAAATTATTACTGCATGCTTATTTATATTCAGTAATTTTAAATTCCTGTTTTAAATTTATAGTTATACCCAAAATCCTTTGTATTGCCAATTTTGATAATTGAATCAAACATGTTGTCACCCTAGTCAAAACCTGGTTGATACGATAGTATGAACTGTGATCATCTTGGAAAATATTGTGCTTAGCCATGCTTGTAGACCAAATATGTTTCATTTGGGGAATTTCAGCCAAAGATCAATTGATGTTTAAATTATACCATTGGCATTGATGTGTCATGAGAGTTTTATAAATGACTTTGGAAAATAAAATAAAATGATGGTTTGGACTTGGGCGAAATGGTTGTCTGGTGGGTGCAGTTTTGTGCACGGGCTCAACTGGGTAGGTTGAGGCTCAGGGTTCCGTTGGTTGTCGCCAGTCGCTTAAGGTTGGTCTTGAGCCGCATCTTGCTAAGCCACATCGTACTACCACATGTCTTGTATGCGCAGGATCTGTTGAATAATTTGCAAAGTTCCATCATGGTCGTTCCTATTGATGCGGTGGGTGGTCTTTCATGACCTTTGTTAGTCCCACCTGGCACAAGAGGGGGTCTGAACCCTGCGGACGGGTAGTCCAAAGGGGGTGAAACCTTAGCGAGGGAGGACTATGGTGGAATGATGCGTTGTAAAGGCCTCATGATGATCACTTAGTCGCACACCTTCGAAAGTGTGTCGGACGGACATTAAAAGTTGATTATCTCTTGTGGGTAAAGTTGTACAACCTCTGCAGAGTGTAAAACTATTCGAATAGCCGTGTCCACGGTCATGGACATGCTGGCAAAGCCACTCAAAGTTAGACTTTGATTTTGATTTCAAAATGCTTTTGTAAATAGTTTTGACATGGATGGGTGTCCATGAGCAAAGTTATGGGTTGAAGTCCCGGGTTGGTGCCCGTGTTTATGTTGGTGTTAGGTTGGTGCCTACACTATCTTTATCAATTCAAAATCAATTTTAGATTTTATAAAAACTTGAGCTTTTGAACTTAGTATTAAATTTAATGTCAAATGTTGTTCTTGCACAAATAACCCTATAAACCTTCCTTTGTTACATCCATGTATGCATGTCATTCTGTTATTTGACGGGTGTAACTTGCGAGCACGGACGTTGTGCTCATACTTGCTTAATGCAAACAAATTTCAGAGGAGAAGAACTTCGCTTCAAGAGTGGATCATGATGACTAGGCCGCTACCCTAGTCGATTGCCTGTGGCAGATCAGCTGGACTCCACTACTTCTTCATCGTCTTCCGCTGTGTTTATTTAATGTTGCCCTGTAAGGTTATCTTGTAATCAACTCTGTGGTTGTTTAATAAATTTTAGCGTTTATGGTTGTGTTATCACATTTGTTTACTGTGTGAGTTAGTCACTGATCATGGGACTAGTTCAGTTATGCACAGAAGATCTGGGATGTTAATCTCGGGTCTTACAAAGTGGTATCAGAGCCATATCGACTATAGGTCGTGACCTAGTTAGAATGACCGTTAGTTGAAAACTTCAAAACTTATTTTATAAACAAGAAAAATAGTTTGTTCTCTCCTCATCTTGGTCGTCTATCTATAGCTTTTGGGTGTGAATGGTTGGTGCTCGAGTCAACAAAGGCCGAGCATCTTGTGTCACACTATCCAAGTATTTTTGCGTACTAACCACACTAGAGGTATATGAGACCTCTCTTGACTTAGTACTTTGGCGTGTGTTGGCTCCGAGTCGCAGGAGGATATGTGTGTGTGGGTGTGTGTTGTGGTAAAATAAGGATGGTGTTTATGTGTTGGGTGCACAGGAGTGGAATCCTTTCTAGGTTCTCCACACCGAAGGGTATTGTAGTTGTCCAGGTTGCTTTACCCTCTATGGGTAGTTGACTCCCGGCTTTACAATGACTCCGATGCAACGTATGTGTTTCTATCCATACGGGCGACTCGTGGTTAATACACAATATTGAAAAATATCTTGTAGGACTTAGCCGTACCGGCATACCTTTGGAAGTATGCTTAATCATGTGGCAAAAAGGCGGTCTGAAGTGTGGGTACATTGGTACACCCCTGCAGGGTTTGATCTATTCGAATAGCCTCGTCATAGGTTATGGACACGCTTGGTTAAGTTTTGCAAGAGTTAGACTATAACATTTTCACTAAAACTTGAATTAGGTGGTACGAATGGAGAATTCGTGCTATGTTGGGGTGGCTATTAGGTTAGTCACTTCTAGATTGTTAATTATGTTACTTATTGTTGTCTCGCTGTTATTTTAATAATTAAAAACAGATTTGATAAATTGCCTTCAATCTATTACATTATTGCAAATGGAAATTGCTTTATGTGTCCAATGAACCTTATGACCATCTCCTTTGTTTCAGCTTGCATGTAGCTATGTATAGGCTTGTTACTCGTAAGTCTTATGAGTATATTTTTATACTCAGTTGCATTGCTTTATTGTTGCAGAGTAGGTTGACCCCCAAGGGGTTAGCTTTGGTGAGACGGACTACATGTTAGACGACTAGCTTGGCGGCCCGATCGGTTGCCTTGTGGGAAGTTGGCAAACCGGTTGGTTTTTGTTATCGCCATCTTATAGCACTTTTGCTTCCGCTGTTATTTATGTTATTGTTGAATTGGCCGGTCGGCTCCCCTTTTGTAATAACTCTATATTATGTATATCTTTGGCTAGATTTGGCACTGTAAGTTTGTATGAAAATGATGCATGATTTTGTAAAAGTGTATGTGTACTGCATTTCTAAGAAGTATATGTCCACCGAGGCTTAGGATATTTGATTGATAATACTAGAACCATTTGGAGGTTAAGTATTACGAGTTAAATACCCCGGGTCCTCACAATAGTTCGACGACGAGTCCGACATCTTCAAGGCCGACCTAATGTTTTCCTGTTGAGCACAGAATAAGGGTGAGTCAATTCAGAACAAATAGAATGTCGAGATACATATGCGTTAAGAAAGAATGACGTACAAAAATGCACAAATATGAGCAGACTACCCATTTACATGAAATGACAGTCCCCTGTACAGGCGGATAGTACAATAAATTATGACACAAAATGACGACTAGACGAGCTCGGTCTGTTGGGGCAATCTTTCATGGAGCGGCAAAGGGTCTTGCATATCCTGCACTTCGTCGCGTGGCTCAGGCCCCCACACTGGCTGTTATCCATGTCGTTTCGGAAGCGTCACGCCTGCCGTTGTCCTTTCCTAGTGGACTTCAATGCCTTATTCGGGCCCCATTTCACCATGTCTAGACAAAGATCTATATAGTTCATGACCACACCGTAATAGTGAAACTCTGCATTCACAATAGCGAAAAGGTGTTGGATATCGTAGTACTCCGAGATATACAACGTAGACATCTGCCTGAGTTACGCACACACCATAGTAATTAACTACAACTATAATAATTACAACAAAAGCATAGGAAATAATTTTACCTTGTATTGATGTCGACCTCGCTGTACTTATACTATCCTAAGCACTGGTCTAAACACTTTTCAATTCACAACGTATTCTGAAAAAAAAAGCTTTAGTTCAATTGTTAGTGTTCTCAGCGACAAGCGTGAGAACAAGAATGAATGCCAGAATGAGAGCGAGAGCGAGCGCAATGCCGGTTTTTTATAGCCGCATAAGGCATTTCATGCCTATCGCGAGGCAACGGGAGAGAATCCCGCGTGTTGCGCGCTATGATTCTTCATGCATGCATGCGAACGGAGGCAGTGAGGTAATAGATTGGACGGGGGGAAAGATCGAGGAGACAGAGGTACTTTCGATGGAAGCAGAAAACGCGCCCGTGCCTTAGTCGTAGGGTGACCTGACACATTACATACCATGCCTCCATAGAACGGCAGAGGGCGGAGGCGGCCACATGGCTAGTCTAGGCGAGGGGGCAGAGGGGTTGTCCGTGCTCTGCGTGCAAGGCGGTGGCTCATCCGGGCTAGGGAGTGCAGCAGAGGGGTTGTC
Organism: Ampelocalamus luodianensis; assembly: GCA_036346255.1. Taxonomy (NCBI): domain Eukaryota; kingdom Viridiplantae; phylum Streptophyta; class Magnoliopsida; order Poales; family Poaceae; genus Ampelocalamus; species Ampelocalamus luodianensis. The sequence goes on from CM070621.1 coordinate 25,380,937, forward strand.
CGCGTGCCATGTGCACGCGGAGGTTCGTCCGGGCTAGGGACATGCGCAGACAAGGCATGTCCATGCGCCATAAGAGAGGTAGCCACGCGGAGGAGGCTGGTCCAGCCACGTGTGGTGGGTTTGAGGAGGGCACCGGATGCACGTTTTGGACACTTGCTCCAAATGTATGGTGGACATTGAATCCGGGCACCAGATGCACGGTTTTGGACACTTGTCGGCCGTCGGCACATTCGTGATATTATTTTTGGTAATACAGCGCGCGAATGACTACTTTTGTTATAAAAAAAAACAGTGTCATTTTGAACAAAAACTCCTCCAGGGTAAGGGTACATGCTCATAAGTTATCTTACTCCTGGACTGTTAGCTGGTATAGAACAATATATGAAAGCGGTCGGTCGCCGTCTCGCCCACAAGGCCAATTGTATATTTTCATAACATACTACAGAGAGTAGTATATGTGAGACAAACGACATGTCAACAGCTGCATTGACCTCTGGCCTAACTGGTACGGACTCAGCCAGTATATGTCCTTTGCAACCAAACCTATTAGTATATACAGTTCCGGTATGTAGTACAATACATATGAATGGTGTATATTGGCAGGTTTATCACGAATCTAAGTATAGCTTGATCTTAAAAGTTTGCTGGTTGGATTCGAACAACCTGTAGGGTAGTTCAGTTAGGACAAACATAAAGAATGGTGACTTCTAACAGGTCACTACATGAACGGTGTTGCATGTTCTCTGGAAAAAGATCAAGTGTGATTCAACTACTCTCTGCAGTTTGCAAGCCGATACAAAGCAGAACCAACTCTGCGACTAGCTAATAACACCAAACGCACGTACAGAGTTGACCAACTAGGCAACTATTATGTCCTGATTCAACTGCTACGAGAACTTTATCATTCATTTAGCCGCTTTGAGTTTTGACAGAAATAATAGACCGGCTAAGGAACGATGACAAGATAGAAGTCAATTGCTTATAATAGTCGGCAGGTAGGCCGGGCGTCTAATCCTGACTGCGTCTGCTCATCTCTGCACTGTTGGACGGCTCCATATTTTTTTAGATAATGAAAGTCTAACTCTCGGTCTCTGCACCAACTAGAGATACATACAATTATTACACCACTACTAAAAGCTTAAAACAAAAAGGTCAAAAATCAACAATGGCAAATAAATTGTCATGAAAAGGCTAATCTAAAAAAACACCTAGCCCCGCCTCCGGGACTAACCAAGAGATTGTCTACACGCGATCAGCAGCTGCACAACAAAGAGGTGGTGATGGGCCAGTCTCCGTAGCGACGCCTCCAAGAAGGAATATGACTCACATCGTCATCGCCAGACCCAGCCAGCGAAGGTTAAATCAGGAGTTTTCATTCCGGAGCTCAAGTACTGGTTCTCCAACCAATACTTGACGTCGTTGACAGATCCAACCAATGAAAATCAGATCAAGAGTTTTCACCCCAGATCGAAGGTACCAACGCTCCAAGACCACGCCACAGCACGACCTCGTCATTGGTTCCAACCAATGAAGGCTAGATCGCCAAGACGATGTCCGCAACATCCCCAACAGCCCGAAGACGAGCCGGCGGAGAAGGGCCCTAGATCCAACCCCAATGAAAGTCCACACCGTTGGAAATCGGTGGACAGACATCAGGCGTCGGAAGTGCGATGCAGATCAGGCACCACCACCGAGGAGAAGAAACCCGCCGCCACCACCGGGCGGCCGACGGCGGCGGCGAGAAGGAAGGGAGGAGGAGAGGGGGGCTTGTTTGGTGGTGGCTAAAGTTTTTAGGAGGAAGTGCGGCGGCTCAGCTCTCCCCTGTGGATTGCTTTTTTGGGACGGTTCCATATGGGCAGCTAATTACGTCAAGTTGGCTAACCAACAATTAGCGTAACTGACGCAGGGCTAAATTTTAATCAATAAGGTTAGTATATATGTTCGCTATAATTATGTTCAGTGGATACCCAACTTATGGACTGAAGTAGAATGCCAGTCACTTAGATGCAAAGATAGTAGAACTGTAGTTTCTTGTAAATGAAGCACAGGGAATACTTAGTGAGGATGGACGGTGTGTACGATCCAGAATTTTCCATTTGGTATCTGAAGAGGGAAGATATATGATGGATAAAAGTACAGAACAGATACACGAGCTGAAGAAAAGGGAACAAGGGAAATTACAAAGAAGCGACTGTAGGTATAATCCACAGGTGACAGGACTGCAGAACATGTTTTGCTCATGAACAGTGGCATCTTAAGGCCTATTTGTTTCTACGTTCGAGACGGGGCCTTGATTTTTTGAAATATTTGTAGGCATGAGCACACTAGTTGTGCTTCCCTTGGGTGTATATGTAGTCGGTGTGAGCAACGAGGGTCCTCCTCATCAGGCACTCCATTCCTTCCCCTCCCTCACACTCTCTCGTTGTCTCCTGCTCTTCTTGATCCATTTCCATTCCGATTCCTGCACCACTCTTTTGATGGGCAATAGTGGAGTGATCAGCACCCTGCAAATACCAAACTGTACAGTGTAAGATTACAAGCAACGCTGCAACGATGGTCAAATTGTATATAGGTCAAATTAAAAGGACATGAAGTACATATTCATGTGCTTGAACAGCTAAGAGACTCTCTCTTGTGGCGACAGACTGATGCGAGCTCATAGTTCAATTCTTGCGTGAATCAAACAACAAATACTGGATCGATCTATGCGCCATACATTTACATGTACATGATTAGAATGCTAAGTAAACATACCTGTAATTTGTGGTCATTGGATCCTGGTTCGGGCCTTGCTGCTTGGCCCCTCGTGCAGATGAGGCAGAGCAGAGCTGCCACCAAGAAGAGAGTAGTCTGCTTGGAGCAGGAGGCCATCTCTCTCTCTCCAGCGATCAGGGGTTAATTAGGTGACATACAAGCATAAGCATCCACCCATGGACCTATATATAGAGCAGACACATGGGCTGGACGAGCGGGTGGGGGGCGCGCGGCGCGCCACAAAACAACAAGCAAGATTAATACAGCCGTGCGGCCGTGCCGTAGCCTGTAGGTATCCGGTGTTCACCAATATCATCTGACGATGACGCTCGGACAAGATAACTCCCAGTAGTGTCTTTGTCCACACCTCGTTTCAGAGGAATCTTATCAAGGGTTGATCTGTTCTGTACTTGAGAAATTGGAGGAGGTGGTTGGTGGGGAACTCATGTGGCGAGCAAGAGCTCAGGTTTTTGTGAAAAAAATTCTATAGGATCTGATCCACAATTCCATTGATGTGGACTAACTCCACTGTATGACACGTATCTTTTCATGAATCTCAAAGCGTGACGTGCTAGCTTTCAGTATTCAATTCGTGAAAAGTCAGTGATTTATGAGGCTGTGCGCTTTGAGATTCGTGAAAGGACACGTGTCATGCAGTGGAGTTGGTCCACATCAATGGAGTTGTAGATCAAATCCTATACGATTTTTTTTCGGTTCTTCGGTAGGATGTACGTACGCATGGCTATCAGTATGGGTGAAAACGAATCGGAAACGGACGGATAATGACTTTGCCATATTTGTTTTCATTTTTTTCCGGATCCGGATACGAATACGAATACCTCGGATACGAATATGAATACGAATAGTATCGAATATGAATACGAATAGTATCGAATATGAATACGGAATAAATACGAATCGAAACGAATACGGTCACAGATATTTTTCAGAACATGAAAACCCCTTAAATTGTATACCAGAAATTAACGAAAACATGTAACTAATTTATTTGATGTAAAAATTCATAAATTGTTCATATTTTCAGCAACCACACATAGTATTAGCACTAGCAAGTTGCATTAACTAGTTCATCACAAATATAACATTTAGTTTACCATATTTAGCTCATAAGTCATAACTCACAAAGTCATCACGCATTCACACTTAGTTCATCATATACATAAAATTTAGTTCACACTAACATCGATTAGACAGGATGGTTAATCTATACGCAAATGACTGTAACACCCCAAAGTATGTTACCAAAAATAAAATTAATAAAGTTATTATTTTATTGAATTTTTTGAGATTTAAAAGAGTTTTCCTAGTTAAAAAGGATAAAATAATAAAATAAAGTCAATTATTTAATTTTTCTAGTTTTAAATGTAACAAATAAAATTTATTGAGTTTTCTAGGATTTTATCGGATTTAAAGTGAAAAGGAAAATTTTAATTAATTTATTGATTTTTCTAGATTTTAAAAAGGTTTTTCCTATTTTTAGAAATTTAAAATAATTTATATACAAAAATAAAAACCAAATTTAAGTTAGAATTAATTTTATTAAGTTAAAAATAATTCAACGATTTTTTGTGATTTTTTTTCTATGATTTTTCAACTCTATTTACTATTTTCTAAAAACTATTTGATTTGTTGCATTTTTGAAATTTGAAAATCAATTAAAACCTTCTTTTCTCTTTTGGGCTGAAATCTTCTTCGGGCCAAAATCCGGATATCCGGACCCCGTCTTATCCGGATAATCCGTATTCGTTTCCGTATCCGCCGAATAGCATGATTACCGTATTTGTTTCCGTTTCCGACAAAAAAAATTTGAATTCGTTTGCGATCCGAAAATTATCCGAGTAAAATCCGATCCGAGACATTCCGAATCTTTTTTGTCCGAATCGATCGGAAACTACGCGCTGTGCCCGAGCGAGCTAGATCGGATCGTGTTCGTGCGGGAAACATCCGTCTGACGACGGGTTGACGCCTTGACGGCATCTAAATCGTGGCCGTGGCCCGTGTGAACATGAATACAAGTACCGTGTTACACATGGAACATCACATGCGTCTTGGGTCATATCAATCGAACATCATAGTCCGATCGATCAACCAACTAACCCCCGTTATTCTGGTCAAGGCAAAGGCATGCATTGCCACAGGCACAGGTCATGTAGCTAGGCGATGAGGACAGGCGGTCACGTTGGCTGCTCGCTGCTCGGCGTATGGCTTGTACGCTCGGTGCGGCACCAATTGGGCCGATCGCGTCAGATATTTGGACGCGACGGGTCGTGCATGCAGCCGTGCAAATGCCGGCATCGATCGAGCGGCCTGGAGCATCGCAGATCCATTTCCATGAGGCGTAGGACTCCACGTGCGGAGCCAGATATTGGCGAATCCCGTATACCGAATCTATAGTTCTGGACAGGAACGTGCAGCGCTACAATTTGCATGCAAGCTATGCTGACACGGCGTGTTGGGAGCAGCCAATGCGTTTGTGGTCGAGATGCACAATTTATTATTAGACGGTAGTAGCATTACTGTACAGGCGCGGGCTGAGCTAACCCTCCGGACAAGGTGAGCACTTGCCCGAGCTTCAATCTAGCTAACAACCCCTAGACTCCGTGGAGTCACCGGTCCCATGGAGTGAGGACCCATGGTTGTTTACTTGTTTTGCCCGAGCGGTGGCTGTTTTGGAGGTTGAAGACGACTCCGGTGGCGGTTGGGCGCTCATGGGCTTGTGCAGCACCTGAAGTGGTTTCATTTTGGGCAGCCTAAAAAGCCCATATGGCAGCGTGATGTGGGTTGTGACATGTCCAAGTCGAGTTATTCTTTACATATGGGCAGAATTATTTGCGTAAGTTGATAAAGTGTGATATACGCTTCGCCTCCTCCCATTCCCATCGCTCTAAATCTTGTGCGACTCAATGAGTGGGCTCCAGGCGACGACGGTCGTGAGCAGTTTGACGAGCAACGGTGAGGCAGCAGCGACTAATGGTGCAAGGTGTACTCAGTACGATGAACGGAGTTGGGCTTGGGGATGAGCCGAGGAGGAGGCCGCAGTGTGCAAACTCTATTGTTGTGCCTGCGCTGTTGGGAGCGGGTGGGAAACCCTTGGCCACGCCGTCGTGGCCAAACGTCACTAAAGATTCGCCCATGCTAAATTTTTTTATGGCTCTACCACTGTTTATGAGCAAAGTCAATGCTAAGTCAATGCTCAAAAACAGTGGCGGACCTACCCTAGGGGCACCGAGCAAGTATGCCTACTCAAGTTCTTCACAGTTGCCCTCATGAGTGAGTCATGACCTATTTCACCCTATCGGTGTTTTAAAATCGATCTTACGCAAAGATTATTTGATTCGGGGATCTCCACAATTGATCACGCAGACAAAAGAAACACATGGATTTTTATACAGGTTCGGGCTTTCTCAGGAGAGAATAACAACCCTACTCCTGTGTATCTTATATTGGGTATCTGGATTACAATCAGCTGAGGGTCTTACTAACTGTCTCCCAAAAAGCCTCCCGCTTCTATCTTCAAAAGATACCTATTTATACTAGGCGGTGGTGACTATTGTCGTTCCAGGCTAATTAGTCGCTCATTATTGCGTAATAATGAGAGTAATTACTGGAGTAGTAACCTCCCCATGCTGTCAAACGGTTATCAATCAGAGATAGTAGAGAATTATCTGCAGTTATGTTGGGCATAACTACGTATTTTGACTGCTTGGATTCTCACCATTAAATGGGCCTTCTGGCAAGTGGACTCAGCTGGTCGTGAAGAAGTCGTAGCAGAGCTAGTCATAGCAGAACTTACAACTAGGGGGGTAGTCGTAGAAGGGTTTACGACTGCGTACTGTCGTAGAAAGATTTACGACCGGACGTAATCGTAGCAGGACTTACGATTACACTATAGTTGTAGAAGTGCTTACGACTAGGGGGTAGTCGTAGAAGAACTTACGATTACCTGTCTTGTTCTTCCATTATAATATTAAGGGGTATGCCATGTGACATCATATTACATTATTATAGAATAATAAAATGAGGATGATTAGATCCTCGTCATCTAGCCCCCCAGCTTTAAGTGAAAATAGCTTACTTTGACCGAATGGTCGTAGATGATCTTTTGACCATCAGGAGGTCGTAAGAAGGATGTTGAAGGAAAAAACTCTTCAACATAGGTTTCTCTCGACCAGGAATATGCTTTGATCGAGGTAAATTTGTTAAGAATATTTACGATTGCTGGATAGTCGTGGAATATCTTACGACCCCGGAGCAATCGTGGCCTTATGACCGGAAGCAAAACTTTTCCGATCGGCTTTTCATTTGACCCAGTGTCAAGATGGTAATTTCACTTGAGGTGTGAAAAGTGTCTTGGGACTTTCGAACAGGCAGGTTAAAAGCCCGTCCGTCGAGCAATTCGGCGGTGAAAATGCTGGGATTTCACGGCGTTTCGTTCTGAGCGTGGTTATAAAACGGGCCGTGGAGGTAAGACTTAGGATTCTTACCTTTTCACCCAACAGTTTGTTGCTTTCTCGTCTCTTCCGCCGCCGGTGATTCCGTACACTTGCTTGGAGCTTTCCCAAATCTAATTCTTCCCGCTCTTAAGAGAAAATGGCTCGGACTGTTTCTGAGTGGGCTGAGTCGGAGATGGATGATGCCAAGATGACCGCTCTGGTCGCCACCGAGAAGATCCCCGAGGGACATCTCGTGAAGTGGATTGCGGCGAATGAGCAGCATTGGCCGTCGGGAGAGGAAGGCCAGATTCTAGTTTTTCAGGCGTACTGTGAGTGCGGTCTCCGATTGCCTACTCACCCCTTCCTCACACTCGTGCTCGAGCACTTCGGGGTGGAATTAGTGAACCTTGGTCCTAATTCTATCACGATGTTGTGCGTGTTCGTGTACTTGTGTGAGGCCTACCTGGATATTCCGGTGGACCTCGAGTTTTTTCACTATTACTACGGAATAGCTCGTCAAGCCGGGATTGCCGGTAGCTGCGGTCTGAAGCTCCACGACGGTAAGTCGAAGGAGTACATTTAGATGTTTACCCGGTCGTTATGGCTGGGGTGGAAGAAGAAGTGGTTTTACTGGGAAGTTACCAAGAAAGATAGCCTCTCATTCGCCGGAAAGGCCGCCGAGCGGTCTTCTTCTTGGGACTCGACTCCCAGTAATCTCGACAGAATAGCCCCCTTTATTCAAGCTGTCAAAAACTTGAGGGCGGAGGGGCTCACCGGCTGGCACGTGGTGAAGGACTTCATCACGCGCCGAATTAGCCCTTTGAAGGCACGAGTTCCTCCCATGTGGAGGTACTCGGGAAAGGATGACCCGACTAGGGACTACAAGGAAGGTGAGTAGAAAAACTTACTCTTTTGGCTTTATCCTTGATTAATCCCGATTTGGTCTGCTAATCGTTCTGTTCATGCGTTCAGATCTCCCTCAGGGGGAGGTTGATGCTCGCGTCAGGCTCATCTGCGAGAAGAGCCCGACCAACATGACTGCTCCTCAAATCCTCGCGGTTTTAACCGCAGAAGAGAAAGAGGGACGCCTAAAGGTAATTGAAAAAGAACAATCTTGCCTTTAGGCGTTTGTTGCCATACATTGAAATATGAATAATAGGTTTTTCGTAGAAAATCTTACGACTAGCTACTGATCGTAGAAAAACTTACGACCGGACGTAATCATAACAGGATTTCGATTACACAGTGTCGTAGAAACACTTACGACTTTTGGGCTGGATATACTTACGACCAGCTAGTAACCGTAGAAGAACTTACGTCCACTTTTCTTTTTCTGTTTATTAACAGAAAGTAGGCATGGAGAACCGCCAAGACGACGAGGAAGTCGATTTGGTGGTTGTTGGGGCGACCGCGCAAGCGGAGTCGGCGAAGTCCCCTCCAGCCAAGAAACGTTGACTGGTAAGAGTCGGAGACAAGGGGGGGTTCGAGTTCGGCTCCTCCTGCCCCTTTTGCTAAATTCGTCGCGAATATGGCTGCGGCGAAGAAGAGAGCAGAAGAAGAGGCCCTTGCCCTTAAGCGCAAGGTCCCCAAGGTTAAGGTACCCTTCTATTACGACAACAAGTCATTCACAGTTTCAGCTTCTCGTGGCCTCATAAAACAGCTAGAAAAGGAGAGCTGGAAGAACTTCCTATCTTTTGTGAAGGAAACCGCTGCTCGGTGGGATCTGAGGCCGAGGGGAGCAGCGCCCTTAGGGTGGTCGAGACTGATCTCGACCACCCGAGAAGTCGGGAGGAGGCTACTCCTATTGTCCCGAGTGCATCTCGACCAGCAGTGGTTGAGAAGAAGTCGAAGAAATCTTCCGTCGGGAAGGTTGCTCCCAAGTTTCGAGTTAGGCCCAGCGCGCAGAGGTACGTAAAAAAAATATAAGTGTAATAACTACTTACTGTTTGTTTTTTACGAGTTGACTTACCTCTGCTTTGTGATTTTAGCCCAACGTTTTGGCCCCGGATGCTCCTCGAGAATCCCGTCACCCCTTCACCGGCGAGGGTGTGACTGCGTAGTAGCCGAAAATCCGCTACCATTCATGGCGGAAGAAGTCGCGGCTCAAGTCGCTACGACCGGCGAGGATGTCGAAGTCGCTACGACAACCGAGGTTGTCGAGAGATCGAGAGGAGGCGCAGAGGCCTCGAGGAGATCTGAGGTCGATGGCGGTGAGAGTCCGACCGTCGTGCCGATGGGAGGTTGTCGAGACGCCTTCCGCCTCCGTGGTGTTCCGCCACCGAGTCGAGGAATAAGAGTACTTTAACTTTGCTCGATTTCTTTGGCCCGACTCTATCGTAGGATCTTCTGCCTACCGATCTCGCGACCGAGCTCCACACCCCAGCAGCATTCCCAATTGCGGGGATGTCTTTGATAATGAACGACTTGAGGGGGTTTGGTGGAAACGAGTCGAGGAGATGGATGGGCTGAAGGATCCATCACGCATAGTTTCCATGTTTGCTTGGTCAAACATGAACGTAAGTATTCATCGATACTCACTTATGGTTTTATCTCTTTCTCTTATCGTTTTTCTCCCTTGTAGAGAGCCGTGGAGCAAGTCGCTACGATCTGCGAATACAATCGGCAACTTGTCAAACTTTGACAAGAGAAGGTCATACTCTGCGAGCAAGCAGAGAGGTGGTGAGTAACCGATTCTTGTAATCGTTCTGATTGCTTATTTGGTACTCGTAAGAGGTTGTCGTAGAAGACTTACAACTTGTTACTAGTCGTAGAAAAACTTACGACTAGGGAGTAATCGTAGAATATTTTACGACCACTCATGGGCCATAGAAATACTTACGACCGCTTGTTTAAGTGTGTTCATGTCTTCCCTTTACCCTTTCAGGTTTAAGAGTGACGAAAAGACCTTGGCTGATTCACTCGATTTTGAAAAGGCCGAGTCGAAAAAGCTAAGGGATAAAGCCACTAACCTCCTGAAGAAACTTCAGGAGACTAACTCTGCAACTAAGCGGTTGCAGGAAAAAAATAAACAGTACGTGTGGCTACGACTGCCCTTGATCTTGATCTCTATTTTCTTAACTTCTCATTCTTTTGTAGAAAAAAAGTCAAAAATAAGGCCCTTCAGGCCGAGGTGGGGTCTCTCCGGGTTGAAGTCCAGGAGAAGTCCTTAGTTGTCCGCGAGACCTCCCGCATTGCAAAGGAGAAAGATCAAGAAATTTAGAAGTTGGGTTCTCAATTAGCTGGTAAGTAGAAGTTTTACCCGCTATTAAATTGATTTATCTTCTCATAGAATTGTTTCATTTAATCAATCCTGACTTTTTCCAGGTCGACTGATTGAAATAAAACAACTCCACGAGGCTTCTACTTATTCTCAGGAGGAGACGAAATCAGTGAAGATTAATATTCAAGATAATATTTCACTTCTGAACAATGTACTCGATGGGCTTTGTGCCGGGAGGGTTGCTCCTCGCGACGACACGATGGCTGCTCATACGAGTGCCATTGGGGGACAGGTCGGTACTCTGCAAGAGTTGGTGTCTACTCTGAAGACCAACCAGAATGATTCGATGAGGGAAGCGGTCAAGGGAGCTGTGAATTTTGTTTTGGCAAAACTCAAGGCCCGTGATCCTAACCTTAATCTTCATTCTGTTGAAGCCAACTTCGACTGCACCGAGTCTGAAGTAGAGAAGCTGATCGAAGAGATGCAGTCGGTTGGTGAGAAGGTCGCAGAGGAGATGCAAATAGAATCTCCTTTAACAGGTAGTATTGTAATACAAGTCTTTTTGGTTGTGACGCATAAATATATGATCCTTTCTTTTTTCTTGCAAATTATCTCGTGGAGTAGTTAGTAACTCATAAGATAATGAAAATGGAAGAAATAATCAGACCAGATATGAGTGATCCCTCCTTTCTCCTTCATTTTCCCAGCGAATCATCTCGTAGAGTAGTTAGTAACTCGTAAGATAATAACTCGAAAAAACTAAGACTAAGAAATGAAGTCATGTTTATAACTTTATCCTAGCCCCCGACTACTTACTTAGTTTATTAGGAATAAACTAAGAAAGTAGTAAAGAAGGGGTTACTGAAAACAGATAGATTTGTTCGACTTATAGTTTTCAAGTATCGACTATCTTGCACTAGTCGAAAGAGTGGAAACAGATCGACTCTAGGAAGTTCCCTCTAGTGGGCAAGACCACGTGCAGAGAAAAAAGGCTTCGACTAGGTGATGTTACCATCTCCGACTAGATTAATCAAGTTTATAACGAGAACTTGAGCAAAACAAATATCCAGAGGACCTTAATGGTTCATCCGACTGTTTTCGTTTTTTCCTGACGAAGTCGTCCTGGCAGCAAAAGTAGGAAACGGAACGATGCTAGAAAGTTCCTTCTAGTGGCCAGGACCACATGCAGAAAGGAGAAACTTCGACTAGGTGTGTTTCTTCCTTCAGCCAGTAAAAACCAATCAAGGTAATTGAAAAGTAGTCGAACGCATCTCAAAAGGTACACTCTTCTTAGATTATTTTTTCAAAATAAGCTAAGGTGACATGAATTTGCTTAACAATTTTTGACCATATTTCTGAGCCCAATACACGTTGTACTGGTTGTTATAGTAAAGAACATAGCAACATTAGGAAGCTCCTTCTAGCGAGCAGGACCACATGCAGAGAGGAGAGACTTCGACTAGATGTGTTGTCCTTTGTCCGACTAGTGTACAGGAGGAAAGGGCATATAAAAAAGGTCAAAAATAAAAGCGAATTTCAAAAAAGAGACAAAAAAGGTAGGGAGAACCTCATACTTTATTGTCGTAGAAGCTTGTTACACATAAAATTTGCGTAACTGGTCAATGTTCCAAGAGTTTGAGAGAACACAGCCGTCCTCCATTGCAAGTCGTACCGATCCTGGCCGCGTCACTTTGACCACAGTGTAAGGACCTTCCCAGTTGGGGGAGAGTTTGTTCCGATTAGACTGGGATTGGATAAGCCGCAATACCAAGTCACCTACAGCGAGGCTGCGAGGTTGGATCTTACGATCGTAGTATCTGCGTAGGGCTTGTTGGTAGACTGCGGAACAGATTAAAGCTTGGTCCCTCTTTTCCTCGAGCAGATTAATGTCGTCCGCTCGAAGTTGTTATTGAATGGAGTCGTTAAACTTGTCGAATTCGCTCGACTTGATCTTTAGTTCGGCGGAAGCATGGCCCGTCACCGTAAAACTAGAAAGAAATGTGTTTCTCCGTTGCTCGGCTAGCTATCGCATTTAATTGCCCATAATACTGAATGTAATTCTTGTACCCAAGCCCCGAGCGCTTGACAAGGTGATCGAAGACTCGGGTTTTGATTCCCTTCATTATCTGGTCATTCGCTCTTTCGACTACCCCATTACTTTGGGGGTGGGTGACAGAAGCGTAACACAAACGAGTTCCCAACTCGTCGCAAAATTCCTGAAATTTTGCGCTCGTAAACTGTTTACCATTATCTGTGATAATTCGACTTGGTATTCCAAATCGAGTGATCACACATCTCATCATGAACCGTTTTGCTACTTCCGTTGTTATCCCAGTTACAGATTCAGCTTCTATCCATTTTGTGAACGTATCGATAGCCACAAAAAGGAACTCGAAACCTCCTAGAGCTTTGGGTAATGGTCCTAGGATATCAAGACCCCAGGTCGCAAAAGGCCAAGACAAAGGAATTGTTTGCAATGCCTGAGCTGGTTGGTGTATTTGCCGGCTATGAAACTGGCATTGTACACACTTTTTAACCAGCTCTTTGACATCGTAGAGGGCTGTTGGTCAATAAAAACATTGTCGAAAGGATTTATTGACCAGTGTTCTGTAGGAAACATGAGTTCCACAGATCCCTTCGTGTATGTCATGAAGGAGTTTTAATCCTTCGCTCTGCGGAATACATCGCATGAGCACCCCCTGGGTTCCTCTTTTATAAAGGACACCCTCGACCAAAGTATACATTTTGGCATTTCGGGATAGTCGATCTGCTTCAGATCGTCATCGGGTAGGAAGCCCGTCTGAAGATACTCGTAGATGGGTGCCATCAATGTATCTTCGTACTCTAGAGAGGTTGTTTCTATAGGAGGCGTCTCTAGTTCTTCGACTATAGACGGCTTTTAAAGTTGTTCCAGAAACACCCCTTTCGGTACCAAGGATCGAGAAGAAGCTAGACGAGCGGTTGGTGCATGAGAAATTATCCTTTCGAGGGATAAATTGTGCCTCAAAGCCCAAAAAGTGATTTTCTAACTTTCGAACTTTCGATAAATACCGGGACATGGTTGGATTAGAGCACTGGGGACTCCGGGCATATCGGATGCTTGCCACGCGAATACATCAGCATTTGCTTGGAGGAAAGTGATGAGAGTGTCTTCTTATTTGGGTCGAAGTATCCCACAATGTGAGCAGTTCTCACGTCTTGAGCCTCCTCGCGTCGAGGAACCTCTTTGACTGGTCGTTCGGCTTAGGTGCGACTTTAGACTTCGACTTGCTAGTCGAATTGAGTGACTTTCATCTCGAGTTGGTAGTTGTCCAACCATCTCGAGGAGCGACGATCGCCAAATGGTAGTGCGCCATCTTCTTGTCGTAGTATATCGTGATCACTCCTTTGGGACCTGGCATCTTAAGACATTGATACCCATAGTGAGTAGCTATCAAGAATCTTGCGGGAGTAGGTCGTCAGAGTATGGTATTGTATGCTTCGTATCGAGTCGACCACATCAAGAGACTTTCTCTGTCATAGTGAGTAGCTATCAAGAATCTTGCGAGTAGGTCGTCATGCCGAAATTGCTTGGTGATCCAAACGTTAAAGGAAGATAAACTTGCCCAATTGGTTTGGTCGAAGACCCCGGTACGATTCCATAAAATGAATATCATACCGGCTTTACCTTCGTCCTGGGTACTTGCATCTCGTCTAGGGTACTCGTAAACAGTATGTTTAGCGAGCTTCCACCATCAACTAAAACTCGATTGACTCGACAATTGTTGATGGTGGGTTCGACCACTATCAGAAATCGACCTGGTCTAGTCGAAGGGATCGGACAATCAACTTTCTCGAACGTAATAGTGACTTCCGACCACTTCGGTAGTTTATTCACAAGAGGGGAATCGATTGTGTTTACCTCACGTTCTCTGACTTTGGTTGTTTTGCGATTCATATGCCGAAGACCCCCCATAGATGTGATCGATGGTGTGTTGTGGATCCTGGAACGACATCTCCTCATCATCCGACTCCTTCTGTCCACTTGTTTGACCTACCTGTTCAAGAGTAGGAAGTGGCCCCTTGCCAGAGTAATAGTCTTGAGTTTAGTAGGAAAACTCAGTGGTTCTGAAGATCATGCCCTTCTTTTTTATGAAAGGGACACCACCTGGGTTTGTCGTTTCTCCGATCTTGGCGCTTACCTTTGCCTCGATCGGGATTTTGGTTGGGGTTGCGTGGCTCCTTGTCGCTTACGGCCAAGACCTCCTTAGAACCGGCAACTGGAGATTTGTGTCTCTTTGCCTTGTTCTTGGATTTTCTAGCCTTTTTATCCTTTTTCTTACCATTTTCGCCCATCTCCTAAGGGATGTTGTCTTCACGATCGATAGTATTGTTCCACTCGACTGCTTCAGCAGCAGTCGCATATCTATCGGCCATCTCAAAGAGTTCGGCGATGGTGGCAGGTGGATGTAAAGCGATATCCTCTGTTATTCTTCTGCTTGGACCCCCTGCTTGAAAGCCCTGATCACAAATGAGTCAGAAACTTTCGGAATAGAATTTTGAACCTGACTGAAGTGCCTGATAAATTGGCATAGCGTTTCATGGTCGTTATGCCTTATCCGATGTAGGTCATCATCCTTTCCAGGGCGATTGTATGTGCCTTGAAAATTTACCAACAAAAGATCACAGAGGTGTTGCCACGAGTAGATCGATTCGAATGGCTGGTTTAAAAGCCATGATCGTGTCGATCCTTCGAGCACAGTCGGAAGGTAATTTGCCATGACATGCTCTCCTCCTCCTGCAGCTCGGATAGCTGTAGTATAAATCTGGAGAAACTCGATGGGATTCTGAGTTCCATCAAATTTCTCCATATTATTTGTCGAAAACGAGGCGGCCAAATGAATCGTTGAAGTCGGGAAAACGCCCGACACCCCGAGATAACCTCTTGCCTCCTTCTTTGCAGAAAAGAAGGGTTAATATCGCCGGGTGATCGTACTCGTCGATACCCAGCTACAGGAGGGCTGGACCTATGATAGGTCACAGCTTTGCGAGGGGAATACTCCTCGTACTTCGTTTGCTGCCGTGCATCCCGTCGCCGAAGTGGTGAAAGATCACCTCTCCTGGGGGCTTATTGCGTCTTCCTTACGTCGGGAGAACGACGTGATTGAAGATCATATCGCCTTCCATGCGACGAGTTATCTGAACGACTGGCAGAGGACGAAATTGTACTGTTACGACTTCCTGGTCGTGGTCGACGAAGATGCTCGAGCTTGGCCATCGTGTCGCGAAGCCTTTATGTGATCTCTTCTGCAAAATGATCATATCCTGGCGCTCGAGCGAGTTCTTGAGTCGGGTTTTCCAGCAAGTCGTTGATGCGCTGGAGTTCTTGAGCCTCCTCCGACTGGAAATAAACAAGCTCAGGAAGGTTTTCTGAGCCGCCATTTTCCTCCGTCGAGTCGTCTCAGAATGTCCTATCTCAGACCCCTGAGTAGGTTTTAATGGAGTGCGAGAATGTTGAGGATGTCCCGCATGTTCATTAAGGTGTTCGTCTCGTTCGCCAGCGGTGGTGTCCTTGCCATTGCGACGAGGTGGTGTAGAGTATGCCCGTCGGGGAGCATCGTCAATCCTTCTTCTGGGAGAACGATCCTTATCAGAGGAAAGGACGAAGGCCTCCCTTCGATGACCTCGACTTGCGCTTAAGGCCTCCTCGCTTGAGGAGTAGTCGAGCGACACCATCTGGCGACTTGGAGTAAACCCCTCCAGGTAGGGGAACTCCGGGTTATAACAGTCTCCGTTTGCAGGTGGGTCCTGCGCCGGAACGGTTGGATTTGGATGAACAGCATGTTCGATCCTCTTCCTTGCAGAAGTACTCGAGAGAGAGAATCATCGAATGCTGATGGAGTTCTGGAATGATGGCTTCCAGAACCAGTCTTGCTAAGTCGTACTGCCTTGGAGGGACTTGAACACTTGGAGGAAAAACTCTCGTCGTGTTGCGAATTCGCTCCAATGCAGTCCTGCTGTTGGTCATGTTGACCCTTGCCCCCCGAGGAATTTGGTTCCTCGACTGGGCATACTGTCATGGGGGATAAGTATCCCTCCTCAACTCCGGTAGTGATGCAGTCTCCGAGATCTGATAGAAGATCTCCAGAGGCGGCAACATCGTCAGAAGATCCGATACTCGGTTCGTAGTCGAAACCGGCATCCATGTCGACGTCTGCGTAATCGGCCAAGTCGATCCAATTCTCCTCGTTCCATTCTTTTGCCATGGTAGCATCAAAGAGAAAAGAAAGAACTATTGACAAGGAATTACCAGAAGATCCCCACGAACGGCGTCAACTGTCGGTGTTTTAGAACCGATCTTACGTAAAGATTGTTTGATTCGGGGGGTCTCCACAATTGATCACGCAAACAAAAGAGACACGGGGATTTTTATACAGGTTCGGGCCTTCTCAGGAGAGAATAACAACCCTACTCATGTGTATCTTATATTGGGTATCTGGATTACAATCAGCTGAGGGTCTTACTAACTGTCTCCCAAAAAGCCTCCCGCTTCTATCTTCAAAAGACACCTATTTATACTAGGCGGTGGTGACTGTTGTCGTTCCAGGCTAATTAGTCGCTCATTATTGCGTAATAATGAGAGTAATTACTGGAGTAGTAACATCCCCATGCTGTCAAACGGTTATCAATAAGAGATAGTGGAGAATTATCTGCAGTTATGTTGGGCATAACTACGTATTTTGACTGCTTGGATTCTCACCATTAAATGGGCCTTCTGGCAAGTGGACTCAGCTGGTCGTGAAGAAGTCCTAGCAGAGCTAGTCATAGCAGAACTTATGACTAGGGGTGTAGTCGTAGAAG
Source organism: Ampelocalamus luodianensis (assembly GCA_036346255.1). Taxonomy (NCBI): domain Eukaryota; kingdom Viridiplantae; phylum Streptophyta; class Magnoliopsida; order Poales; family Poaceae; genus Ampelocalamus; species Ampelocalamus luodianensis. Next base: position 25,398,205 of record CM070621.1, read on the forward strand.
GGCTTACGACTGGGTACTGGTCGTAGAAAGACTTACGACCGAACGTAATCGTAGCAGGACTTACGATTACACTATGGTCGTAGAAGTGCTTATGACTAGGGGATAGTCGTAGAAGAACTTACGACTACCTGTCTTGTTCTTCCCTTATAATATTAAGGGGTATGCCATGTGATGTCATATTACATTATTATGGAATAATAAAATGAGGATTATTAGATCCTCGTCACACCCATTAATTTCGCCTCATATTATTTGCTGCTCACAGTAACCGACTTGCCATATATAACACACTAATTAACATAATGCATGTGGGAGATAATTAAGAAGACTTTTCCTTGTCAGAACACTAAAAACGTTCCTCTCGCATAGCAATACTGGTGATGTATGTGTCTAAGGACAATTTGATGACCAAGGTTGGAGAGAGGCTGCTTGTGTCTGGCAGATTCCTTGTCTGGACACTTAGACACTGCAAGATTCGTGTGACTACCAAATGAGGGCACATGCACACACCGCTGCACCGTAGTCCCCGTGTGGCCACACCGCATTGGGTGTTGGCCGTGGGTCGAGACACGCCGAATGCAAGCTGCAGCCGGCCCAGTTGCAACCTAAGCTAAATCCCCAATGAAAATGCAGATGCACTAGTAACGCTAAATCCCTAATTCCCAAATCATTCCCCATTCATCCGGCTCCAGGCTCCAGTTCCAGCGGCGGGGGCTACGACGCGAGATCTACGGCACGGGAGAGGGTGGGTGCTGCGACGCTGACGAGGGCGGTGCTGTGGCGCGGCGCTGCCGCGGACAAGGGCGAACATTGAGGAGCGACGCAGGGACGGTGGCGCCAACTACTGAGGCTCGGCGTAGGGGCTACGGCTCGGGAGAGTGCTAAGGCACAACGCAGGCGGAGGCTAAGGAGAAGCGCGTGCATGGGTTGAGACTTAGCGCGGTACGGCAAGCCACCGAGCCAACACGAGAGGTCGATCCTTGCCCTTACCTTGGTCTTCAAAATTCCTAGTTCCTCCACTTCGAGAAGAATGTCGGCAAGTTGCATGTCTTACGATCTTGTCTGAGTTGGTAGATATCATATCCGGCGGTTTGCGTGCGTGGCGCTACCGCCGCTAGCTACAACTGCAGCGGAGGCTAAGGAGAAGCGTGTGCATGGGTTGAGACTTAGCGCGGTGCGGCAAGCCACCGAGCCAATAAGGTAGGTCAGTCCTTACCCTTACCTTGGGTCTTCAAAATTCCTAGTTCCTCCACTTCTCGAGAAGAATGTGCGGCAAGTTGCATGTCTTCCGATCTTGTCTGAGTTGGTAGATATCATATCAGAGCAGTTTGCGTACGTAGGCGCTACCGCGCTAGGCACAACGCAGGCGGAGGCTAAGGAGAAGCGTGTGCATGGGTTGAGACTTAGCGCGGTGCGGCAAGCCACCGAGCCAATAAGGTAGGTCAGTCCTTACCCTTACCTTGGGTCTTCAAAATTCCTAGTTCCTCCACTTCTCGAGAAGAATGTCTGGCAAGTTGCATGTCTTCTGATGCTGATACGAGTTGGTAGATATCATATCAGAGCAGTTTGCGTACGTAGGCGCTACCGCGCTAGGCACAACTCTGGAATCGTGGCTGGAGTTAAGAGAGTGACTCTTGAGCAGCATCTGGCACTATTGGGCTTAGTACAGATAAGAAGAACTGTACCGTGGATAATGGCCCGGCGTGCGCGGTTGGGTTTCGGGAACGGCCGGCGCGATGTCCCGGTACACGGCCCACAGCTTTGAGGTTTTTGCTAGGACGCGCGTGATTTTCGGATCACGCGGCGCGCAGGTTTTCTCCGGACCGGCACGGCAGGCCGCTGGTTTCTGCCGCGCTCGGGCGGGGGATTTGGGCGGATGGTGGACTGCTGCACGCGCACGGCAGGGCTGGCGCCTGGCGGTTGGCAGGCCGCTCGCACGCGCACACGGCTAGCTGACTACCAGCGTCCTCTATGGTGTGGGTTGGATGTCGTAGGTCTCCCATGTCCACAGTATCTCAACCCAGCACCGTGGATCATTTCGGGGCTGTTTGGTTCATCTCCCCGACGAACCTGAGCCAAAAGTTGGTCTAGATAAAACTTAGACAAAGCTAAAATTTAACAAAAAGAACGTTGCTTAGATCGCAGCTAAGCAAAAAAATTTTGTTACCAATTTTTTGGTGAGTGATTTGCTCACCCTCGGATTGCTCGTTTGCGACATTAAATTTTTGTTGACGTTACTAATTTTTTGTTGGCACTACCAAAGAGGCTGAAATATTGATAGCAAAACAAACCATAGCTTTACCAAAATTTGGTTTGGTTGAGCCCAACTTGTTGATTGTGTTTCTAGAAGGGGCCACACGCCATGTGCTCTACAATATTTGCCCGTTTATCAGCTTATCACCATCCGATTTTTGTATCCGGCAATTCACGCAAGGCTTATTCATGGCACACTTCGATGTGATAGTAGAGGAAATGTAGGAGTAAATCTTTTCGCACGATGGATGGTCGTAATGAGAACGGACCAGTCGGGAAAAAAATGAAAAACATATGAATGGAAAAACACATGAAATGAAAAGGAATGCAGTAGCAAACACAGATGATTAAAAATATGTAGAAAATCTAGAAAGAGGTGTTTGGAACATAGGAATCAAAAGTATGAATAATATCGGAATAAAAAAACCAAAACTTTTAAAAAAAACATTCATTTGTGTGTGAGAGAGAAAGAGGGCGATTGCATTAGAACTTTGGAAGGAAAGTTTTACATAAGCTCTCACGTCGGTTTTCTTTTCCTTAAAACTACAGGAAAATGCAACTTTCCAAAGGAACAGAACGAGGCAAATCCTCCGTTCCAAACACCCCCAAAGGCAAAAAATTCATTTCCATTGCAATTCCTCCTGTTTCATCTCTGATTCGAAGGAGGCCTAAAAAATTCAGAGACAAGTTATCTAGTAGTAGACTTACTGACGATGAAGGTTTTTTTCAATGTTAGGGATGGTGAAAAACAATAAATCAATGTGGAATTTGTTAGATGAGTTGTGACAGTATTTTTCGTTCATTCTCTAATTTTCACTTTCAGCTCGTTCGATCGTTTAGCTTTTGTACGAGGTGCACAGACTACGACTGCTACTATGCTGGCCCCTGTCTTCCTCTGCGGCCCGCGTGTCATGCCAACATGCTGGACGACAAACGGGCCGGCTGGGGGCAAAGCACGTAGGACGTAGCCCTGCCGCTGCATGAGGTCGAGTTTGTTTTTTTATCGGCTCTTTGCACGTGAAATAGTAATTTTAGACTCATGTAGAGTTGAAAGTCAAAAATGACATCATGAACACGATATATATCCTCGTCCCCTCTCTAGGAGAATTCCACACTCCTGAGAAGGGGATTTTCCTTGTTCACCTGCCAGGCAAAAGGGCTTCTCTTGTACTGCTAATTAATTACGACTAAATAATCAGGTCTAACTAATTAAGACTAATTAATTATAATTAAATTGATTATAGCTAATTAATTATGACTAAATTAATCATGACTAATTAATTACACTTGTTAAATAATTGATCCCACCGTGTAATTATTTATTCGTAATTAATGAACCTCCACTATGTAATTATTTATTTATGTAATTAACCCTATGTGTAATTATTTAGTTGTGTAATTAGCCCCATCGTGTAATTAATTACACTGATTTAATTCATTAATCCTCGCCACGCCGTGGGTTAATAATCCTCGTTCGCACCACGGTGGGGACTTCCCTGGACGAGGACTTCCTACCGTGGCGCGAACGAGGATTAATTAATTAAACTGTGTAATTAATTACACAGTAGAGTTAATTACAAGACTAAATAATTACACTGAGAGGGTTAATTAGTTACGACTAAATACTTACATGGTAGAGGTTAATTAATTAACACGTGTAATTAATTAGTTGTAATTAATTAGTCGTAATTATTTAGTTGTAATTAATTAGTCCTAATCAATTCGGTCATAGTTATTTAGCCGTAATTAATTTAGCCATAACTAATTATTCATAATTAATTAGTGATTGTTAGTTAGTCGTTATTAATTAGTCATAATTAGTTAATCATAATCAATTTAATCATAATTAATTAGCAGTACGAGGAAAGTCCCCTCGCATGACGTGTGAAGTAGGGGAGTCCCCTCCCTAGGAGCGTGGAACTCTCCAGGAGAGGGGACTTTCGACACGTGTCATCGTCCCCTCTCGTGGAGAGGGGACGAGGGGATCCGCGTACCTGGCAGGGACGAAGACACATGTCGTTGGGTGTTATTTTTTGTTTTGATCTCTAAAAAGAACTAAATTTATTATTTCTTGTGCAAATAGTATCACTTAAACCAAAAACTCCGCTATGTATAAGATCAACATGTGGACTGTAGATTCCAACATGTATATGTAGCCATCTGCCCATCCATGTAGGACTACCTCCCACATTCCGCAAAGCCGCAGAAAAACGAATAGCTTCAGTTGCTTTTCCTGCTTCCTGCTCTTTTATGCCATTTAATTTTGTTCTCATGTGGCAACAGCCCAACAGCCTACTGCTGCTCGCGGGCAGGCCGGTGTTAATGCGGCTGTGATGACTGTGACTGATGTGCGAGCTAGAGGGAGAGCATGCAGCCATGCACAGGCTAAGCTATGGGCTATGGCCCCTGTGTCTAGTTAGCATAAGCTTAGCCTATGCGCTTTGCCTATTCTCTGCATGCCATCTCTTTTCCTTCAGTCACAATTCCAAGGTCTGAGCCATGTGAGAGGTGAGTCATGAAGGCAAGCTGAGCTGAGCTGAGCCATCAAGAAAGGAAAACTGCAGGAGGCCGGCCCCGGGTTCGATAGCGAAGTGACAAGCCAAGATTTGCTCGTTTCCGTTGCACGACAGCGAAGATCTGCAGAAGCAAGACGAGAGAGAGAGAGAGAGAGAGAGAGAGACCCTGCGTGTGTTTGCTACGCAATTGAAGGACGATGAGGCTTCCGAGCTGCTGACGGTTGACCTCCTGTCCTTGATGCACAATATTCCGTGTTGCGTAATGTTAGGGTACGCCCCATGCCGGAGTGAATGATCCCACATGCATCGCATTTCCACCGCCTCTGTTTGCAGATTTTTGGCTGTAGCATGTTGTCTCGCTCGGAATGTACCGGAAACGGAATAGCCGCACGGCCCTTTCAACTGTATTGCTAGATGATAGTACACTGAACAAGCGTCAGTAATTGGCACCCTCATTCGCCATGAGGCCATGAGATCTTACATGTGGACGGTTCTTTGTTTTTCACGGCAATCTGTTTTTCACATGCTTCTCTTGTTACATCCCCCTTTGGCCTTTTGGCAATCTGTAGACTGCATGCGGCATGTCATGCCGATAGCCAACTGGCTTCCCGCTTGTTTGCTCTTCTTTTGCATGCATGCAGACCGATACACACCAACCTGAATGCATGATAGATATGCCCCAGCGGCCAGCCCCACGACCAACAAGACGTGCAAGCAAAACGGAGAGCTAGCCGCACAACAGATCGACTAATTGCCTTCCGTGAAAAAGCAGCCAGGCCTACGAGATGCAAACATTTCCTTTTTGCCAGGTCCAAGACAAACACAAATGGATTCCGTTTCTGTGGAGTTAGCCCCACGGGATGCATGATTAAGATTTGATTAGTGCGTATTGTGGGTAATTAGTTTATATTAAGGTGGATTGAGTGTTAATAAAGTAAAAAATAAGGGCTACTATTGTATATGAAGACAAACTCATAGCTTTTTCTACCTCTAACAGTCTAACTAATGTATCGTATAATCTCATCTACCACAACAAACAACATCTCAACCTAACCTGCACCATCTCATGCAAACCCACCAAACAACATCTTTACATCTCTAGAACCCGGTTCTACTCGTCCTAGCGGTTTTTAGTCGCCGTCGCCGGGCTGTAGTTTTTTTTGGGGGAGGGAGGTTGGCAAAAACTACCAAATAACTATTTTTTTATATAATGCTGGAATCTGATTTTGGAACATTGATAGTTTGGGACAAAGGAAATGATGTTGGGTGGCGGCAATGACGTAGACGAAGCGCAGGATCGAGACGACGATTGGACTGTTCGTAGTGTCCTGATCGATGATACCGATCAGTGTTCTACAGTACGATTCGCTCCGTTGCCTTCACTCTATCCGCAATACCGCCGCTGAGGCTGCGCTGATTTGCGCCGCTGCTGTGCCATGTCTCGTTTAGTCCACCAACACATAGTAGGAATTTTTTGTCCTCAGTGGCACCTTTACAGAAATGATCAATTTTTTTCTTGTAAATATAGCCATATGCTGCATGACTATCGTGCGGTAGCCCATTACCGCACGACCGCTGTGCGGTAGCCCTCCCGCAGCCGCAACGTGCCCTCCCCTTCGCTCCCCTGCCGCACGGCTCCTCTACCCCTCCCGCCACGTTGAAAGCGGTGCATTCTGGCTCTCTGGAGTAACAAAAAACCCAAAAAAACCCGCACCTGTCGTTGGGAGATGCTCCGAAGCCCAGGCCCCTCCGCCTCCTCCGTAAATCGGCGCCTTGTCCGAATTTCCGACACCAACGCTTCCGGAATTCCCGACACCAACACCGCGGCTTCTCCTTTGCTCGGCTTTAAATACCAAACTCTCGCAGTAGCTCTTCGCTCATCTCAATTGTGCTCGTCGCAGAGAACTCAGAGAACATAATATAATTAATTTTATTGGGAGATTAAGTATTTGCTTACTTCTCGTCGCTCGACCTGTTTTGATAGCTTTCCTTGAAGACCAGATAATTTGTCAGATGATTTTAAAATTATTACCATAGTCATAGTTAATCAGTCTTAGTCAGCTAGTCGTAATTAGTTAGTTTACTGGTAATTAATTAATTTGGAGGTAATTAATTAGTCGTAATAAGTTTAGTAGTCATCATTACGACATATTAACTTAGTGAAAATGAACTACTGGTAATTTATTTAGTGGTAATTAATCAGTAGTAAATAGTTAGTTTAAAGGTAATTCATTAGTCGTAATTAGATTAGTAGTCATCACTACGACATATTAAATTAATGGAAATGAAATACTGGTAATTATTTAGTGATAATTAATGAGTCGTAATTAGTTAGTTTAGAGGTAATTAATTAGTTTAGTGGTAATTCATTAGTCATAATTAGTTTGGTAGTCATCATTACGACATAGTAAATTAGTGGAAATAAAGTACTGGTAATTTATTTAGTGGTAATTAACCAGTCTTAATTAGTTAGTTTAGAGGTAAATAATCAGTCATAATTAGCAAGTTTAGTGGTAATTACGTACTTTGCTAGTAATAAATTAGTTTAGTGGTAATAAATTAGTCCTAATTAGTTCAGTGGTTATCAGTTCGGCATATAAAATTAGTGAAAATGAACTACTCATAATTTATTTAGTGATAATTAATTAGTCATAATTAGTTCAGTAGCAATTAGTCACGCATGACTCATTCAGTGCAAATTAATTATTCGTAAGCAATTAGGTGGCAATGAACATGTGCTTTAATAGTAGTAAGCACGGTAGTAATTAATTACCAACAATTTTTCAGAATTTTTGGTAAGTAATTAATTATTCGTATTTAATTACTTGCATGCAATTATCGTATTTAATTACACATATGTACCGCGGATGGGGTTGTTGTAGCCTTAGTTAATTTCGAACATGCAAGACTTGTATGTATTTTATAACGATGGTCTCGTACGAGCCAAACTCGATGGGTTGGACCTGTCGAGATGCCAGTACAAGGTAGTCCGGGTAGAGGGGCTCGACGTGATGATTATTCGCGAGCTTCGAAGTTGCATCCGGAGAGAGTTCGGCATGGAGGCAACGATAAAGAAAGTTGTGATCGAAGGGATCATATGCATGAATTATGTGTGGGAGCTCGTCAATGTGAATGGAATTATGGCATGAAGGCAGTACATGCAGATTGCCTCCTAGCCCGAGGCGACCATTCACGGAGTCTGATGGTGCACGTGAATTTCGTACACGCAGTCGCCACGAAACCTTTGTGATGCCCGGCCTCTACAAGTGGGCAAGCGCAGCTCAAGTCTGAAGATGGGAACACGGAATGTGCTACCTCGAAAGATTGGCCCGCATATAATTTTGTGCAAAATGAGGGGGCGAAAACGTGATGGTTGGCCCGTATTGACTACCATGAGTATCTACCGGATCAGCCACTCAGGTTGGAGTCTGATGAGGACGCCGACCCAAGCTCGAATGGCAGCGACGAGTATGTACATCAGGCCGGTGTTCCAACAGAGGGAATTGTGTCATCAAAGGTGTCTTACGTGGCATTGAGACTTGATTATATTGCGATGTGTTCTCTCGTAGTGCCGCAAGAAGAAGGCTCTTACTGGGGGTTTGATGCCAACACCCTCTTAGTTGGGCAGCGCTTCCCTAGTAAGGAGGCCGTGCCATAAGCTATAGCACAGTATGTCTTGTTCATCAGCCGTGTGTACCGAGTGCACTGGACTAACCTAGAAAAGTACGTAGTGAAGTGCATAGTGGAAAGCTGCCTTGGCAAGGTTAGCCCTCATCAAACAAAGATTTTCGGCTCAGTCTTCACGGTCAAGGCGATAATCAAAGCGAGCCGTTGCGCGGCATCGGAACGTGACTTTCGCATATATTGCAAGCCTCCTTAGGGATCTAGTTGAGGCGGACGTGTTTGTCTCCCCAATATGCTGACGTCGGAAGTTGTCAATCTGATTGGCTATCCAGTCAGCTACAGCAAGGTCCGACGAGCCAAGCAGAAGGTCATCGAGTCCATGTACGGCACATACGAAGAGATGTATAACCTTGTGTCGAGATTGCTTCACCAGATTGTCAAATCAAACCCCGACACGTACATAAACAAGCTTGGTCGTGAAGATGTTGAGAGAGGGCTCAACCGCTTCATACTGGACCGGTTGTTCTGGGATTTCGCTCACGCCATCGGGGCTTCAAGTTCTGTCGTCTGTGCTATCGATGGATGACAATTTTCTCACGAAGAGGTGCAAGGGCACCATCCTCATCTTAGTGATAGCCAATGCGAATGACCAGCTTCTCCAAATGGCATTTGCCATTGTGGAGAGCGAAAACACATCCAGTGGTTGTGGTTCCTAGCTAACGTGAAGACGACGGTGATGGGAGACCGGTGCAACATACGCCTAATCATAAACCGCAATGCTAGGATGTTAGCGGCTATCAACACCATGCAACATGGAAGAACCCCTTCACCAGTGGAATGGCGTGCAATTCGGTGGTGCATGGGGCATCTTGCATCTAACTTGTTCACGCGGTTCCGCAGTCAGGAAGTTATAAAAACGTTCAAGGCATTGTGTTTGCAGAACCAGAGGTGGAAGTTTGAGTTCATTTGGAGAGACCTCGAGCACCGGACAATGAGGCATATAAGTGAGTCCACTCCGGAGGTACTGTAGGAGAGCAACCCAGCAGTGCCATAAGTTTCTCGGAGTGGATTCATAGCCATGCTCCTGAATTAGAGAAATGGTTTCTTCTCTATGACACATACGGTTTGAGGTATGGGATTATGATGATCAACATGTTTGAGGTCTACAACAACGTCCGCAAAGGTGTGTGGTGCCCCCTATCACCAAAATCATCAAGGATACATGGACTCGCACTGTAGGTTATTTCATCAATAGAACCACTACATCCGGGTGATCGATAGCCTCAGCGGAAGTATGAGAACATGCAGAGGCACATGGACCAGAAAATAGAGAAGGCCTGAATACACGGCATCTAGGTGATCGATGACCTCAGGCGGAAGTACGAGATCAGGCTTCGGCAGAAATACGTCAACAGTGAAGCACTTTGGGTGATGTGGCGACATGCACCTACGACAAGCCGAAGCTCCTACACAAGCCATGCTCGCATGTGTACAAGTCATGTGTGCAAATGAGGTAGATATGTACACCGTACATCTTCGAGTACTATGACATGCAATACCTTTTCGGTACATAGAGTGCAGAATTTCACCCGTACAGCTTGGAAATGAACTACAATGATCTTTGGTCGGACAGGATCCAATGGGGCCCAAACACGGCCTTAAAGACAATAAGGAAGAGGCGACGGCAGACGCGCGTTTGGAACAACATGGTTCCCAGCCAATGTACCAATATTAGTCGCATAATCAAGTGCAAGATATACAAGACCCCTAAGTACTCGATGAAGGATTGTCCTAACAAACGCGAGCTCGTCTGGTTGCTATTCGGTGTCGTAATTTAAGTTATCGACGACTTGAGTTATGTAGAATTTACATTCTTGTTACGTTTTTCACTGTAAGGTGCAATTACATCATTAAATCGTAGGATATGGACGACTTCGACTTATGATATCGACGTGGGGAGTCCCGCGACGAAGGAAAGGGGAAGGCTCTTCGGACTCAATAGAATCGCAAGACATGGACGACTCCGACTTAAATCATGGAATCGCAGAACATGGACGACTTTGACTTACACCATCATGGAAGGGGCAATGGCTATGGCGCCGCAGAGACTAGCTGTAGACATCATTGCATAGATGATACATAGTACATTCTTCGTTAATTTATCGATTTAATGTGGATGACATTCTTTAACACTGTATTGTACCACATACTATATAAGATTATACATGAAACAACTAAGGGAAATTTGTGGCATGCATATCATATAACGACGTACCGTAGCCTTCGAAATGTACATGAGTCGGAGAATGCGATACATCGTTATATGATCTGCATGCCACATATTTTCATCAGTTGGTTCATGTACAATCTTATCTAGCTTGTGGTACAATACAATGTTAAATAATATAATCCACGATGTACTAGCATGTTGTAACTTGTACTTCAGTTAGTACTTTACTTGTTGTACGCAGAGTGGAACTAATTGTATCGTAATTGCAAAGCGGGACACGACTTCTCTCTGCAAAGCATGAAGTGCGCAGTCTCTGCAAAGCAGGACGTGACCACTCTCTGCAAAATGGGACACGACTTCTCTCTGCAAAGCATGAAGTAGGCACTCTCTACAAAGCGGCGCATGGCCTCGCTCTACAAAGCATGAAGAGACTACTCTCTGCAAAGCATGACATGACCTCGCTCTACAAAGCACAAAGAGACCACTCAACTTCCGCAACCTTCCTCCTCGAAGGGCGCGGCGTACAGACACGAAACACATTTGTACCTCATCGCAATGGAGCCGCTACAGCTGCGTCCGCTCCCACTATAAATACAACGCTACTCGGCTAGGAACTCCACACCAACAACGCTACCTAGATAACATAGATAAGGATAAGGAATGGAAGCGCATCCATGAACTTTTAAAAGACTGGGTGGATCCCCAGCAAACCGCCGTTCGCCACAGGGCGTTTACTAAGTAACCTTACACACACCACACACCGCCTCAACAGCCACCTCACAGTACGCCCAACGATTCTGGATCGAGCCACTCCCCCTCCTATGACCGTTGAACACCCGCTGAAAGGACCCCTGAGGGGGGTGGCGCCACCCCTTTGCTGGTGTGGGGACGCTTGTAAGTGCGTCAAATCAACCGACGAGAGACCATTGGGCAGCGCTATTGGCGCTGCCTAAACTTCTGCGAGACTACCCCGACTGCCGGTTTGACACACCGATCCACAGGCAACCGTAATAAAATTGTATTTCAGTGCACATCACTATTTTCCTTCCCGTTATGCCGTAACAATGTCTCTCTTCCCACCGCAGTCTCCGTCACACCTATGCGACTTCAGCCAGTGGATCCATAACAAAATCCACCCCTACGACATGTGGATCGCTGCTGCCAAGGATGGGGTGGGCTAGGGAGGACTGCAAGAGCCGTGTAAGGCGCCTCGAAGAGCTGCAGGCTGACATGGAGAAGAAGAAGTGGCAGGAGAGGCTACACGAGGAGTAGGAGCACGAGCATGCCAAATGACGCGGCCAAGAGGGCGTGGAAGAGGGCCATCGTGGCGCAAGGCGATGAGTACAACGCCGAGCTCGGCCTCAAGGGCAAATGGATGTGTTCCACGCAGTAATTCGACCCTCTTCGTCCATATGTCCTATGTATTTCTAATTTTCTAAAGGCTTGTGTGTATCGTGCTTGGTTCGTTATTATTGCTATATTTCTCCAAAATTCTCCACCGTGTATAAATTCTCTAGCGCATCACAATATCACTTATCTTGCTATTTATGAATCATTGTTGTCTCAATCGTCGTCACAAAATTCTTTAGAAATTTACCGTACTACAACAATGTACGATGATCACAAAATGTTATTGTGAGTCTAACAGATTTTGTACCCTTGAGAATCTACGAAAATCATAAATAGACCAACCAACCTTATCACCATCCTTTTATTTCTAAAAAAGTTAACAACCTACAAACAAGATTTGCTAAATGTATTACCTACAAAAATTGACATTTATTCCCCCACAATTGGGATTGCAATGCAGCTTTTTTCCATACATTCCAAGTCAAATGAAATCATGAAACCCTAATTTTGGAAACCTAAAATCCATATTTTCGAGAGCTAAATCCTTAATTTTTTAGATAATTCCAAAACACATATAAAATTGCTGAAACATTACACAATCAAGTCCACCGCGTGAGGAGCTTTCAAAATAAAATTCATAATTTTTGAAACTCATTTTCTACATTTACAAATTCGTACAAACAATACACTTATATGAAATTGCAAGAAAAATTATGAAGGAATAAAATTATGGAAAATTTACACAAGTAAGTACACTATGTCGAAAGGATCCACATAAAATTTCATAATTTTTTGAACTCGTTTGCTATATTTTAAAATCCTACAAATAGTGTTGAAACCCTAATCGACTTAAACCCTAATTTCAGTCTAAACCCTAATCCCGGGACATGTGGCGGGCTAAGGCGTTGCCGCAGGGCGGCCGTGTGGCAACCTCACCGCATGGTGGTTATGCGGCAACAGGGCACGTGGCGGGCGGGGAGGGGATGTCGTACGACATGTGGCTATATTTGCCAAAAAAAAATCGGGTGGTCATTCTTGTAAATACGCTGCGAAAAGGTGCTAATATGGCAAAAATTCAAGATCTTTATTCTATCCGAAAAAGATCTGAATTTGTCTAGAAAAAGTCCCTACCTTTTCTTACATAATCTTAAGAGTGGTGTCCCCAACATTTATTTCGAAAGATTAATAGTGATTCATCGATAAAACTATCGAAATTACCCATGTAATTGTGCGGCTAGATATTATGATACTTTTATCTTTAATATAGAACTCTACTTCCTATAATTGTAATTGTTATAAAACTCTAATACATGTATATGATTAATCTACTTCATTATCATCTAGTTTCATCAAAATAAGTGGTGTAGATCTTTTAATTTTTATCTAATTAATGTGAGAATATCTAGGATTTGTTACTTTTTAAGGATTATTGTGAGATTTTCTTGCTCTCGAAGTAAAAGCGGTGTCGTGAATCTCACCATTTATTTTTATTTATATAGATTCTCAATTACTCCCTCCGGTTCCAATATTCTTGACGTTTTGGACAGGATCTCACATACCAAGGATTGATTAATTATGGTGTCTATTTCCTGTTTTACCCATATTAAATACGGACGCGTGGCACCCCTAATCAGTACTCTCTCTCGGCTCGCGTGGTTACGGTTGCTAGTTCTGAAGCTTCAGGTGTCGGGTTCAAATCCTGGCATTCCACTTTTTCGCACAATTTTTGCATGGCACTGTGGCCGAACAAACACATGTGAACAGTGCCCGAAAACATTTTTTTCTAGGCTCTATAATCCCTTATAAACACCCCCTTTAAATCTCACAATTACTAGAAGTAATTTGTCATTCCAAACAGCTAGTCAAAGTAAGTAAATCAAAAGTCAAACTCTAAATCAGAGAATTGAATGAATTTTACAGAAAATTTCACTTCATGAAAAGCTATGGAAAATTTACTCAAGGCTAATAATAGAGTCCTAAACCTCGAGTAAAAATTTCGGGATTTTTGGAGTTGTGAAACTCCATTTAAAAATTCCACAAACTATCTCAGCCTATTTAGCCGTTTTCACTATTCCTCTGGTCTGAGCCGGACCCAACCGACTTGGTCCAACCAAGCCACCTAGCCAGCTCGGTCCAACCCAGTCCGTCGCGAGGAGATCTGAGCGGCCCGTTTGAATCCAACGGTCCCGGTGGAATGTGTTTGTTGGATCGCCCGACGCACCCCTTCACGTGGGTCGTCCAAATTAAGATGAACGTCTCGGATCGGTTGAGCAATTGGACTGCCGATCGTCCACATCACCACGGACCATCCGATCTTGATTTAACGGTCACCACCCGTTCCGCTCGATTATAACCCCGACCCTGCCCCTTCTTTTGCCGCTAACCAGTGGGCCCCGCCGGCCTATTCTTCTTCTCCGTGCCGAGGGTGTCTCGCCGGCGCGTCGTGGCTCCGCTGACGCCTGCGTCAGCGCCAACCACTGCCTCTCCTCTTCATTCTCCTGCCACCCTCTCCATTCCTCTCTACTCCAAAACTCAACCCGAGCTCCAAAGCCCAAAAGCCATTTTCAACTGCCGAGGCCGCTCCTCGTCGCTCCGGCCGCACCGGCGACTCCCGATCCTCCCCGACTGCGTCACAGAAAGCTATAGGCCATGAGGAGCAGGAGACGAGAAGGCAAGAAGAAGGCAATCAACGAGGAAACAGCAACACGCGATGTTTAATGGCCAGCGCTAGAGACGATGCGCTCGGTTTTAATGGGATGCATGCATGCAGGGGCAAATAAGTCTAAGATGACCAGACTGAGCCCAAAACATCAACAATTAACATCCTCCGGTTTCAAACCTAAAACGTCAAGAATATTGGAACCGGAGGTAGCAGTTTTTTTTATGGATCTCCATCCAAATTTAAAGTGACGGCGGCTAGCCGTCGGTGCGACTATAGCAGCCTTGAACACGAATAAATAAATTTTTGTGCCGGTGACGTGCATGCCGTAGCTATCATAACAGCGGGTGTAGCCCAACTATAGCCGCCGCAGACCTGCAGGGCAACTTGGTAATTGACAGCCATTGGGAAGGTAAATTTTTGTACCATTGCCCATCACGTTACAGACTCCTGCGACGAAAGAGAAACCAGCTTTGACAGGAGACGCAAATTTACTCCTGTCTTTCAGAATCCATGAACAAAATTTAGTGCCAGGATCGACTACGTTCTGCTCAAAGATTTGGAGTCCGTGCTTGAAAACACGGTCAATTACGCATGTTAAACGTGCCATGCCAGTGGCGATGTTACGATGCCTCTTGTCGCTCTATATGTTGAAGAATGGCTCCTACTAGTCTCACACTATCAGTAAACACTATTACTACGTCTTATATGAACATTTGCATGCACCAAACAATTCCAATCAGAAACGGAGAGTTGTAGCTTGTTTTCATGGCCTTTCCCTGCTACTATTCTGTACCAGGTATGCCTGCTCAGTTTCAACTCATCCCTGTGCCGCTGTGCTGAAATCGCATCTTTCTGCTCTGGAGATCGCGTGTTGGAAGCTAGTGGGGCACTATGGTTTGGCAATAGCTGCATACCCATGTCAAAACGTGATTTGACGTGGGGGGTCCTGTGCTTGGCTTCGGTTTTTTGGGTATATACCGGCCGATCTGCTATGCCCCTTCAAGGACAAGCATGCATGCCTTTCAACAGCAGCAGCTAAGCTATGGATGGAACTGGAGGTTTCTCGTTTTGTTTTCCTTTTTCTTTTAACGGTACAAGTCATAACTCACAGAGAAGTACTAGTATTGATAGGGATTTCACAACTGGGATTGCTCACGTTTTTTCTGGCGAGTTTGCTGGTTAAATCAGCTGATAGACACCGATTCTCAATGCACGCATGCATGTGCAGTTCATCAGATGATCAGAAGATTAGAAAACAAGGAAAGGGCGCCGAAAAAAGGCACACATGCGCATGCAGACAGAAGCCTCAAGTCTGAAGTCTGAACCGGTGAAAGGGTCAGAAAAGCATCATTCCATAGGAATGTACTCCCATGGGAAAATTTTCAGTTGGTTTATTATACCACTCACCGGTCATCATTGCCATAATCAAAGGGGCATACTCCATTTGAGACACAGGTGTCTGTTGGTTTCTGATCAGTTATGCATGCATGAGATCGACAAGTGAGAAGAACCCCGCCAGGCCACCACTATGGGCTTTGGCATGCTACTATGAGTACTGATCATTTGTAGATACATCAGGTGTTGTGTGGCTCAGTATTTGTCGTTACAGCCTACAAATGGTGCCAGGCCTGGTTGCTCAGACCATTAGCTACACTGAACAATGCTCAAAGGCGCCATTGAGAACAGATGTGCCCTTGATTTCCCAGACAGCAAGGAAGGCTCTTTCATTTTCACCTACCTCGTGGATATGTAAAAAAAAATGACAGTAGCATATGCCCTCATCTTATTAATTAGTCATATTTGGTGATGATTTCAACAAGAAAACTTGTCCCATGAAGGACCCTGTACATCTGCATGCATGACCAAAGAGCAATTATCAAACCCCCTCGGGTAGATACAATTATTCTTACCATCCAGGACTCTTGGCCCCAAGAAACCGGAGGACTGAGGGGAGAAAAGGATTGTCAGGCTGTACTCTTTCAGTCATCACGCGCTGTATGTTCCTAATCCTAGTCAATGTTCAACTGGACCCAAAATTGAAGGAATTTGTCAGGTTACAATGCTTTACTGTAGAGACCGTGTGTTTGATCCTAGTCTAAACGATAAACAATTAACATCGTTGTTGTCGACAACTTTAGGGAGTGTACTTCCAGTTTTGCAAATGTTGGACTACTGTCTAGAGACAGACGGTTTGACCAGCCATATGGGGCGATCTAACTGGTCATGGCTGGGCGGTCTGACCGGCCTGGTGACCGAGGTGCAAGTTTCGGTAATTGGATACCAAACACTTGTGTGGGAGTGGTTGGAGATATGTTTGTACTTGGTGTCATTGAAAATGAAGTCTAGACGCGAAATTATATAGAGATTAGCTGAAAAATCCAGAGATATGTGTTTTTTTATTTTGGAAAGTGGTCTGACCGATTACTCCATGACGGTAAAACCAGCGGCAGTAAAATCGGTCCCCTGTTATTGGAGAGTGTGGTTAGACTGGCCAATGGTTAGCGGTCTGACCAGCCAAGGGCTAGCGGTCAGACCAACCTGGTGGCAACGGTCTGACCGGCCAAGGCCATTTCTGCACAGTGAGATGTACTGATCTTTGTGCATTTGACCTAGGGTCGTGGGATTAGTGCATATGTGTTGCATGGTGCGAAGAACTTATGTCTGGAATCAATTTCTTGGTCTATTATTGTGCAGGGACGCTTGAAATCAACTGCGATGATGATCGGGACATGGTTTGGTGAAATCAAGATCCAGATGTCCAGAACGATCGAGGATGCCGGGTGAAATGGTTGGTCTCAAGCAAGATGCAAGATGGACAAGAATGGAGAAGTTTGGTGCAACGGGTTGCATCAAGTAACTTGAACCGGTGCAAGTGCTTAGGCAGTCCGGTGGAAGCCGGATAGGAGATACTTGTCGGCATAGGTAAAGCCATTGATGAACCTATGCGTAGCGAAGCATGAGATTACTTCACAAGATTGGACTTGGACAAGCTGGAAGGATCGAGAAAGGGTATTTTAGTATCTTCACTAAAATACCGAGTTAGTGACCTTGAAAAAATCACAACGCATAATGGCGTAAAGGAGAAGCGATTTAAGTTATGAGGAGGACAGGATCACGAAGATACAGATTCGGGAGCATTGGATCCTCATACGCTTTTGATAAACGTGCGTGAGTGTGAGACCCATTTGTGTGGACTTAAAGGGTGTCCGTTAAGATTTCTCTCTAGACCTAGCCTCCACTGTATAAGGGGTGATACATGATTTGCACACCAACCAAGCCTAGAAACACTAATGTGAGATTTGAGGAAAGTGGAGAGAATAGAGGAGGCTAGGGTTTAAGAGATGTATTGAGGGAAAAACTATGGGATTGAATGCTTATGAGTGAGGTTTGTCCTTTATGGTGGAGTGGTTATAAACCTATAATTTCTCAACATCAATCCAATCAATTCGTGCAAAGATGAGATCATTCTTGTTCTTGCTCTCTTTTTTGTGATTTTGAGTTCTTGTGTTCTAGGATTTTGCGTTAGTATTTGGATGAGATAGAGCTTGCTAAGACTTGTGAAAGTTGATCTAATGTCATCTTGATCATCTTTCATCCTTGAGCAAGTCCTGGGATTAAGTTCAGGTTTTTCACCCGGTTTCACGCTTTCTTGCGCTCAATCAAGAAATCATTGGAATCTTGGCTACGATTGCTTCGATTTTTGATTGGAATAGGTTCCTAACCTTCTTGTTGAGCCATGTCTGAAATAACAAGTGATTTAGATCTCTAGATCAAAAGTTAGATCATTTTGTGGATGAAAAGTCGTGTTGTTTTTCTGTCAGCATTGAGGGAGCGATCAGACCAGCCTAGCAGTTAGACCACCGGGTGCTTACCGGTCAAACCAGCCTAGGGGGATTTTTGCTTGATTTTTTTGGTTTGACCTCTATTCTTTCGCTGTAATTTTGAGACGTTGATATTCGTAGATTTTTTTATAGCTATTGCATCAAAAAGGGAGTAGAATTCTAGTAAGGGAAAAGGGGGCTCCTATTCACCCCCTTTAGTCGCTAACACGGTCCAACATTTATGTTGTGTTTCCTTAAGTTATCAACAATTCATTTTTAGTTATGGAACTGCAAGTATTGTAGATGAATTACATCACAATCATAGTTAGCTTTGTGTATCTCGCTTATTTACTAGCCTTGGAGAGGTAGTTTGTTTGTTGGCCAAAATAAGGCAAACAAAAACCTAGGCAAAGTCAAATATTGGCAAAAAGAACGTTGTTTGGATCATGGCAAGCCAAATTTTGGTGTTACCAAAATTTTGATGTGTTTTCCTCGCACTCAGATTGCCAACGTGTAACATTAGATTTCATTGGTGTTACAAAATTTTGTAGCGAACCAAACAATAGCCAAATTTCATTGCGTTACTAATATTTGGTTTTGTTTGCAAGGGTAGCAAACCAAACAGTTCCTCAATCTTTATTTTTACATGTAAGGACCTGTTTGGTTTGTGATTTGCGGTATGTCTAACTTAAAACTAAGACCAAAAGTTACCCTAAGATTTTAGGGCAATACTACCTTGTTGACACAGAGCACAAATGCGTTGGTGCTCTGGTACATAGTTCAAATAAAATCGTTATGTGCTCTTACAAAGTTATTTGAAAATTTTAGTGTGGAACAAACTTTGGAGAGTTTTCTAGAATTCTGAAAGGACAAACTATTGTTTTGACAAAAAAAAAATAGCATCTAACTAGGATTCACTAAAAAACAAAACTTTCAACAAGCATACATTAATTTTCAACTTTATCAATTTTAACTGCTTGCCACTTCCACAACTAGCAATTGTTTGAAGATCATGACTTCTACCTGGTGAGGTGTGTGGGTTAGGCCTTGTTTGGTATTCAGGAATTTAGATTGAATTTCACCTGAAACAGTCTAGTTTTCGAACGGAGAACGGAGTTTGTTAGGGAACACGACTTTCCTAAAAAGTAAAAAACTATCCATCCATCCGATTGATCTATTGCCTTCTTGATTCCATCGCAAACCAAATTCACAAATTCTACTGTGTGTTTGATTCCACCCTAGACAACGTGCTAGCTGTTAAGAAACGGGGCCCAGGCCGGTAGTCCTGGCCCACAAAGGAGGGGGGACCCCAACCACTGTACTACAGTTTTACAGAAGAAGCAATAAAGAGAAGCCAGAATTCCCCTCATATCTCTGTGTTCAATCTACTACACTGTTCTTTGTTCTTGTATTGTTCTTATGATTATGAGTTTGTCTACGAGGTAATCGCTCGGACTGGACTCTCGAGCGATGGTTCCTCAACACTAGCTACCGATCCCGCACGATAGCGACCGGAGGACGGTAGTGACGGCAGCGCTCGGGGTTGGGGCCCTCGCAATGGGCGAAGCTGGAGGACGAGAAGGTAGTGGCGCTGGGGACCGCGCTCTTCGTCTGTCCTGGCAGATCTACTAGGGAAATGCACCAAACCAAGATGTCCACGACGCGAACCAACAACGTGCAGGAAGGTCGCAATATGCTTCAGGTCAAAACCGATTTGTTCCGAAGGCAAATTTGCAAAGTAACATAAAGATCACATGAATAGGAAAATAACATCAATGTGTCATTGACATGTGACCTTTGACCACATATGTATTCTCACATTGTATATTGTTTTTCAGTTTATACGCATTTGCAATGTTACTGAGCAAATTTTTCCTTATTTGAAACTTCCAAGTATGTCTCCAACCAAATATATTAGGTAAAACATTTTTAATTTTAAAGTGAACAAATATTTGCATCAAATTTGCACCCTTCAAGATCGTGCTTTTGCGATGCATCGTACTTTCTAAGCCAAGACTCGGATATATGTCAGAGTACTTTTTGGCTCATTTAGCTTCTTTTTCAAATGAAATAGCAAAACCAGTGCCCCGCGAACGAAATGACACCCCTATCGCGTGATTTTGTCGCGGAAGCCACGTGTCGTGCACCCAGATCGTGGCAGATGACCCGCCGCGTACCTAGACTAGCATGTCATCCTGCCACGGTCTAGGCGCACGACAGGTGGTCAACCGCGATCTAGGTGCGCGATACGTGGCTTCCATGTCAAAATAGCACGATAGGGGTGTCATTTGGTCATTTCAGTAGTGGAGGGCTAGTTTTGCTATTTCAACGAAAAAACGTGTCATTTCAGCCAAAGACTGGTATATGTCATAGATTTGTAGCAGTCGATTAAAGTTGGTTGTGAACTAAACTAGCCAAAGCTGTATTTGGTAGATGGTTTAAAATAACTGGGTTAGCTAACCTTAACCTGGGTAGGTTCGCTTAACCCTACTTTTGCGTTTGGTAATTAACCTAGTAGTCTAAAATGTTGTTTGGCTAGATTAGGTGGATTGGCGGTAGAAAAAAATACAACTCATGAGGTTAGCTATGGTGGATTAGCATATTCCACCTTTTTGTGGGTTAATTTTTTCCTAGGTTAGGAGGGTTAAAATGCTTTGACCAGTTTAAGTTAACCATAGCTAAGCCATGGGTGTTTGGCATATTGAACTCCTAATCCACCCCTCAACACCGAACCAAGCATAACATAAAAGTTAACACTAGAGAACACACCGATGAGTGGATCTGGAGGGGAAGACGTGCCGGTGGTTACGTGGAAGATACGGTGGCACCAATGGCGATGAAGAAGACATGGTGGCACCGACGAGGATGGGCTTCATGTCAAGGTAGTGGCTAGAGATGCTCCTGGCTAGAGGCTCGCCGAAGTTGTGGCTGGAGTCTCATCGGAGGCAATGAAGAGGAAGGGACGAGATGTGGCTCCAGCGGCGGTGGTGGTAAAGGGCAGTAACAATAGGGAGTAGATCTGGCGAAAGGAAAGAGGTGGACTGAATGGTGGTGCTTGCCGGCGAGCACTCCGGTAAGGAGCATGAGTTGTGAAAGGTGGGGAGGAGAAGGCATCGGCGAGGGCAACTTGATGTCAAAACGATGCGAGAGGAGGAGAGATTTGTCGATGATCGGAAAACAAGGTTCCCAATCGAACTTACTTCGGGAAATGATGTGAGAACTCTGTCAAAATGATGACGATATATTGATGCGGACACACTGAGTGTTTGCATGAGAATACTAAGGATATAACATAATGATCGTGACTAATGAATGAATGAAGTTATTCTATGATTATTACAGAGTACGTGGGTTACCCCTTTATAATATTTGATGGAGTGGCAGTTAATGCTGCTAAAGACACCTCTAATCTTCATGCACATTCACCAGGAGAGTCTTGAATTAGTCAACTATCGTAAGTTGTCAAATGCGCCAAAAACCGCCTTCTCGCTTTTCATGTAGATAACTGTTGGTGTCTCCCGACCAGTTTACTGGTTTGGGATTGTCCAAAACCATATAGTTGGTCGGACAGTGTCCATAGCTAATCGTCTCATGACTCAAACTGGTCGTCGACCAGTTTGGCCGTAACAAAGGAGAATTAGACTTTCCTTATATACTGATCGTAGGTTCATAACTATAATAAAGTGGGTCTCTTTTGATAGGAACTCTGACTTTGATCGAAAAAGTTGACCTGGTTTGGAATCCTCGTCGAGATCGATCCCCAGTTCTACCAAAATCGGTGGCTTTCACATCTGATGCCCTATTTGGGATGGCTGCAACTTTTTTGAAAATCAGCTTTTGGCTAGGCTGAAGGGCTGAACGGTTGAGCTTAAGACATTTGGTGTTTGAAGTCTAGCTTTTAGGTAGGCTGACTGAATCTTCTGAGTTGAGAAATATCTAAAATATCCATGAGGCAAATGATGGCTTGTTTGATGTCATTTAACATACATTATGAGTGGATTTTTTTTCACATTCACATAGAAATGTAAGTTTAAGCATTAAACATTCTAAATGAAGAACGAATGTATTTAAAATTACCTAGTCAATTTGATGCCAACATAAAGCATGATTTTCTGAATTGAATAATTTTTAAACCGAAGTCGCAAAAGCGAAGTATCAATTAAAGCTCATTTTCGACTCAGTTCCGGCCACCAAACCATATTATCTAAACTCAGTTCACATCTACATACTGTTAGCACATATGAAAAATGGAATTGTATTAATACTAATCAAAACTATCTAATACATGTTATAAGTGTGCACTTTACAAACAATTTGACAGCTTAGTTTTACAACCATATAGATATCAGGAATGTGAAGCATGCTAAAAAAAAATTGATCTAATTCCATGATTACACAAGTAATCAATTTAATGATTACGGAAGTAATTTATCTATATCAGAAAAGAAAAGAATAAACAAAAATGAAGAGGCGGCGGCACCGAGGGAGGAGTTTCTTTGTCAGGAATTGATAAATCAAACTCTAAAGAATATGATAGACACAACCATATCTAAATTTAGGAAAAATGATATATAGTCAAAAGAGATTTCATAACAAGAAAACTAACACAATCATCAAGTAGTCTTTTTGTAGGATTGTTAGTGGCAATCAGAGGGGTATGCGTACAAAAGATGAAGCAAAGCTTTTGCTAGCAACCAGCAGTACACGCACAACTCGCTACTGTTGATTCCGACATGCGTGCATACAAAAGATGAAGCAAAGCTTTGCTAGCAACTAGGAAGAGAAAACATCAAAAGCACGGCACAACATGCACCTCACGTCATACAAAGAAAATATGTGTATTCCAGTTGTGAGCACCACAAGTACTACACAAGAATATCTGTTCACCCGGAACCTAAAACCGTGGCTTGCATTTGTGCGGCAGCAGCTAGCACATGACCTCCTGCCGAAATCACAAATTGCCGAGATTCTCTCCTCAGGCCGCCGCCCCTATTTTCCTTCGGCCACCAACAACCCTTTGCCTCACGCCAAAATCTGCCAACTTGCCAGCCAACCCTCAGATCTCAAGTCTGTGCCGCCGCCAGCCCTTAATAACCTCTGTACAGCCGCACCAAAACCCTAAGGTGAAAACCCACGTTGGCACCTAATCACCTGGCCCTACAGCCGAGAGCCCTTTAATCCCTTCCAGCTAATACACGTAACCCCCCGTAGTCCTTGGACCAAATACATGTACTTATATACCAGGTTACAAAATTCAATCCAATTTAATTTTAGACATCCTAAAATTGTCACGTGTCGTAGCCTCCGAACCGCACCTCCGTTACCCCCAACACGCATCATCCATCTTTAATCTCCACGCACCCCAACTCGAGTTCGACCGTCTCCTCCAGCATCCTCAATCCTCTGGACCATGATTTCGCATCAAGCAATCTCCCGATCATCACTGTAGACCACAATAGTCTCCGAGTTACCCTATATATGCAAAGACCAAAGCAAAATCTTTTTCTAGCACAAGTTATTCCTAACTGGACCGATATAAGTTCATACACACTCCACACACGCCACATGCCTCAATTAACATTAGTAAGCAACAATGTCAATTATTCATCAACTAAATTATTATGGACCTAGCCACATGATCTAACAATCTCTCCCTTGATGAATACATTGACAACACCTCAAAATTTATGAGTTGTATTTAGTAAAGAAGAACCAACAAAGCTCCCCGCCAACACAGAAAATTCTCTCCCTTCGGCAATGTGAGCATCAAGGAGCAAAGAGAGAACTCATATCCAAGAATCTTTGATCCAAAAAAAAATTAATGAAAAGAAAGGAAAACACACTATGGAAACTAGAAAGATTATTCAAACCAATTGAAATGATGTATTCAAAGTCATGCTCTTATAAAGCTTGCCCGATCATAAGCATGTATATATAGCAAAGTAGGCCAAAAGAAGCTTATAATGTGATTAAACGAATTAATGTATATGGCAGACTTTCACAAAAATGACCAGTTAAGCTAAAAGTATCACTAAAGGAGATAGCCATAAAAAATACAAATTTAAATCTAGATACTAGAAACAAGAACTAAGTGAGCCACAAGTCCTAAAATGAAGCACGCATCGCACTTTATTAGTGGTATTTTGATTATGGCTTATCTCAGTAAAACACGTTCTAGACTAGGAGCTATCCACAATAGCCTCCTGAGTTTCAGCCCAAATTAATCTCAGCTTATTTACAATGACCTTTTGAGCTAACTTGAATCAAATTTCTTTAATTGAAGCTCCTCAAGCCTTACTTTTCGATCATGCCAAGCCAAAAAGCTTAAGGTTTCATGATCTCAGTTATACAGAACTCCCCCCCCCCCCAAGTTCATGGTTAGTGCAATGACAACCTATCGAGGGCTGCATGAGGGAACAAGAGTGGGAGGCAGCGCCGACAACTGGAGGAGGTTGGGGCGGCGCCAGCGAGGAAGGAGGGAGAGGGAGGTGGCGTGGGTGTGCGGGCGGCTAGGGTTCGGGATTTGAGATGGGCTGGGATGGGTGGGGTTCCGGATATATACGTGGTAGAAGGAGGGTAAATAACCCCGAACTCTACGAACAAACTCGGAACCCCATCCCGCCGAAGTTGTGGAAGCTGCCTCCCCACGTTAAAAAAGGAAGCAATTTTTTTTTTCTAAAAACGCCTACTGAAAATCACCCGTTTGGGATGGCTTCGGGCTTTTTCCGAGTAAAAAAAACGAAGCCGTAGCCATACCAAACAGGTGACCCTGAATCGAGCAACCCAACTAATAGCTGTCACCGTTTCAGGCTGAATTGGCCTCATTTCCATTTCCAATTCCAATTCTATTGGTTATCTAAACGGCTCAAATTGATCTGCCCCAGTTCTAATTCCTTGATTCTGGGCCGAATCACCGATGAGTCCTAAAATCATGTGGAAACAACATTCCCTCTCCATTGCATTTACTACTTATAGAAGGGCTTGAATGCACAACACCCAACACAATCATTTATTTTCTGGAACCTGATTGTTTTAATGTGAGCCACAAAAGAAGTGTCGGGCATGGGGAAACCTAGAAAAGAAAGAAAAAAAAGAGCAACATCTGGTAGGGTATTCCATTAGGCCTACACATGCTGGTAGGAATCTAAAGAAACCACAACCAGCTAGCCAGTGACAAATGATGACTAGTTAGGAGCAAATCAACACCATCATTGCTGAAAGGACACGGGAGATTATTCGACCTCGCTGCACGCTTAAACCAGATGCATATGTAACTGGCAGCGGCTTAGTTCCCAGAACAAGAAGCTAGGCACATTCTTCCTTGTACTTTGTGATCTCTCTCTCTCTCTCTCTCTCTCTCTCTCTCTCTCATGGGAGAGGGCCCTCTGCACTGCAGGCCTTCATCAGGGACCAGCTCGCACACGCACCTTTGTTGCGATATTCAGAAAGAATGAGGCCGTAGGACCAGCACAATTTGAAGCTGTGTGCAGCTTTCTTTCGGCTGGCGAAATGCAATCGATTTCGTATGGGATATCTTTAAGAAGGCCCTAGCTCTCGACTCTCAACAGGACGCTGTACGTAGGGCACGGTCTAAAGCTCGCAGACGATCGAATCTGAGATGCGTGGTTGCAGCATGCATGCAGCGGCTGGTTACGACGCGCGCGGATGGTTATAGCTTCGGTACCACAATCATAATTCACTTGCCAAACTATGTCTATGATGCAGATTTTTTAAAAAATAATATTATTAATTTAAAAAATAATTACAAAAATAAATATTTGATTTTTATTTTACAAAAATAGGTGTATGTCTCCAGTCCAAACTGCGACAGGCTCCTATCGCAGGTTGAACTGGTAACAGGAACTTATTTTCTGCCACTCGCCGCTCTAAGTTCCTATCGCTAATTGAACTGACAATTTGCATCTGGCTATATAAATCCTCAAAATTCGGTGAAAAAATCATTTTAATTCCGAAAAAAAAACATAAGAGAGCAGAGGAGAGTGGAGAAGAGAAACGATGTAGCGAAGCTCTGCCAGTTCCTAGCGAAGGAGAGAGAGGCGGAGCAGTAGATTTGGTCGTCCATTCTACAACTTTGTACCTAAATTCGAAACCTCATAGGTTAGCAAATAAAAATGGCAACATAGAATTCAACGGATTTGATAATTTTAGCTGTGTTGTTGTTTGACGTGTTACATCATTTTAGTTGTATAGGTTTTAATTTATACATGATAAATATTATTAGTGCCGCAAATACTTTTTGAAACAGGAAAAATCGGAAGACAACTCTAAACTCTAAAAATATAAAGATACCTATGAAAAATCTGTAAAAATTGCAGAGTAGCTAAACAGGATATGTAGAGCTGAATCAAAATTATTCCAACTTAATTTTTGTTTCCATTTGTGCATGGTAGATATTCTGTGTCGGGACCCAAAATTACGATTTTGGAACCCTCTGTGTATACTGCACTAGTCCAGGAGCACGCTAGTGCACACAGGGTCAATATAGGTAAATATCGATCCACACAAACGATAAATAAAGTAAACGATTAGTTTGAATAACAAATAAGGGTTTTGACCTTATGGTCGAGTTTACACTTATTAAGCCACGCAGGGCTAACAGAAGATAAAGCAGCAGCGGAACGGAAATAACTCCAGCGTAGATCCCACCAATTCACCACAGGCAACCAACTGGGATCCAGACCTTAACGATTAGCAACCTTCGGCGAATTACTCCTCGAAAGCAGGTGTAGACTCCTCCTCTTCTGTAGGTTTGGGAGCAAGTTTTACAACAAGCGTGAGTACACAACTGTACTCGCAAATCATACCACAGAATGCAATTTATTTATGCAGGTTTATTCCAAAGTAAAGGCTTCTGTGGTTCTTTTGCATAAAATCAACATTTGCAATAGAATACGAGTAATAGATTGAAAGCATAATTCAAAACAAATAGACAATATTAATTTAACAATTGTTTCCACAAAGACACAAAGCTAAACAGATTATTTCACATAGCCATATGATTGAGGTCACACAGCTCCCATCCCAACATTTTATGAAAACTACCTATCGTGTGAAATCCCGAGCATGTCCATGATCATGACGCGCTATTCGAATAGATTGATTTAACACTCTGCAGAGGTTGTACACTTTACCCACAAGATACAACTAGTGTAGCAAGCACCAATCATAACAAAACGGTTCGAAACTTCATCTCAACATTGACACTCGATGTGCTTACAAACCGCTATGCCAACCCAAACTAAGCGCTTTGGCATAACACACACCGACGACGGGAAGCGGCGAACCGTCCCATGATGCAACCACTAAGTAGTCGCACCTCCACCTGTCACACACCTAACCTATCCACCGAACATCAATGCCGAGAATCCATAACTTACTAAGTTAGGCCCGCCCCATACCGGGCATGTGGTCGCATGCGAAGGCTCGCCTCAATGGCGCACAAAGTTAAGTCCTTAATTGACCAAGGCAAGACTTCTATTTTCTAACTAAGTCACAAAGATTATCATTCTCATCACAAAGCCCACCATATCACACAAGATCCACCACTTGCCTCGGTCTAAATCCTTTACCACCCATTGGTTTTAGTGCAACACATGCCATCACGAAGTAATAACACATAGCACACGCTTTACACAAAGTTCCATAGTCACTTAGTCACATTTAATAAATTGCAACTTACATGAGATGTGAGACTCGTAGCATGGCTAAGCAATTGTACTGCGTCTAACCAACCCACGTTGGTGCTATAATATTACCAACTAGTAACCAATCTAGGGTGACAAGGAATTATGACATACAAGGCCAAGGTGTGATAACAATTTGATAATAACTATGCCCAAAGCATTTAAATAAATAATTAAAGTAGGATGCAATAATTTAACACAAAGTAATTTGAAAAATGGGTTCAAGATGATAAAAGGTATGACTTGCCTTGGAAAAGGTCTATGTACTGGTCTTGATCTTGGGGTGCTCCTTCTTCCACAAAATTCCCCGACGAATCGACGTCTACTCGCAAACGAGACACAACAAACAAAACAAATAAATAACAGAGGCAAAACAAGCTCCAAAAATTAAATAAAAATATTAAATAAATAGAGCTTGAATTTAGATAAATTTAAAAATTTGAATGGGCTTAATCGGAGTTAGGATGCAAAAGTTATGGCCTCTGGAAGTTTTAAATCTAAAAGAAACCCTAATTTGATTTTGAATTTCCGAATTATTTCTCTAAAGAAAAATCGGATTATTGCGCAATGCCGACGCCATCGGAGGACGTTCGGACGGGATGAAAATTGGTCCGGCGGTGGGACCCACATGTCGCTGACACGCTCACGTGAGACTAGGTCAACAGAGCCAATGGATCTGGTCCGGTGGTACGCCCGCGGCGCACGCGCGTGCTGGCGACACGCGCGCCACGCATGCGACACGTCGGCACGACAGGTGAGGTGGCAGGTGAGGTGGCGCCCACGTCGGACCCGACGACGAGGGCGCGATCGACCCTATGGTCGCCGGCGAACGACGGCTCCGGCGGCGAACAACGACCGGAGGTAGAGAAGACCGAGAGCGATCTCGATGGGATGCTCACGCGCCCGGGACCACTGTGGCGGCCGGCGAAAAGTCGGCGGAGGAGTGGGGTTCGGGCTCGGCGGCGACGGCGTTGGGAGGGTCCTCGGTGAAGAAGGCGGTCTTTGGGATGCAGCGACGCGATTTATCCGATGATGGCTTCCGGGAGCGGCGAGGACAACTGAACGGCGGCGGTGGCGATGGAGTTCTTCACCGAGTCGAAGACGACGACGGCGGCTAGGGCTCCGTCGCGACGAACCGGCGGCGGCTAGGGTTGCGGCGGCGGCGTCCACGGTGCGAGCACGAGGTCCTCGGGGCCTTAAATAGCCGGAGGCGAGTCCGCAAGGACACGGCAGCGGCGGCGAAAGAAAGAGGAGTCCGAGTCGGGGACGATGAACAGTAACCCAAGGTGGGTCCCGCACGTCAGCGACGGCGGCTCGGGCGCGGCGCGTGCGAAACGACGCGGCCGCGAAACAAGCTCCAGATCTGACCGTTCATCCTAGATCGCACGATCCAAAATCGATGGAACATCCAGACAGCCCGAATCGATCGTGCGCATCCAACCGTCCATCCTCGATCGAACGGTGGAGAACGAGCGGGGCGTGCGGAAGGAAAGAGAAGAGGCGGAGAGGTTGCCATGCGGGGCCCGCATGTCAGTTGGAGGTGGCGCGCGCGGGGGAGCTGGGCTGGCGGCGGGGAAAATGTGCCGGGGTTTAGGAATAGAAATGGGTTTAGGCCCAAGAATTATCTGAGATTAATAATAGCTTTTCCATTTTAGAAAATATCAGAAATTCAAATAAGCAATAGAAAATAGCAAATGAACTCAGAAAAATGTAGAAAATATATCTGAGCACATAGAACCCTAATAAAATAGTTTTGGCTAATGTTCATGTTGTGATTATTCACATTAAATATTTTTTATTGGAAAGTCCAATATTAAGCTTTTGAATTTAAATTAAAATAAATCCAAATGGTGAATTTTCTCCCTACTAACTATTAAAAGATTTTTAAGCTCAGAAAATTGGGATGTTACAAACCTCCCCCCCTTAAAGGAATCTCGACCCGAGATTCAAAGAAGCTAGAGAAAAGGCTAGGAAACTCGGCTTTGGCTCTTCTTCACGCTCCCACGTTGCTTCTCCTTCCGAGTGGTTGCTCCACTGGACCTTGCAAAACGAATCCTTATTCGGTGAGGCGCTCTGTGACATCCAAAATCTTGACCGGTCGCTCCTTGTAGGTAAGATCCTCTTTCAAATCAATCGATTCTAACGGGCTTGCTCTTCTCGGCACACGAAGACACTTTTTCAATCGCGAGACATGAAAGACATCATGCACTCACGCTAACGATCGCGTAGCTCCAAGCGATAAGCAACTTCTCCACGGCGTTCCAAAATCTTGAACGGACCAACATACCTAGGGCAAGCTTCCTTTGGTATGAAACCTTTTGACACCTCCGAGCGGGGTAACTCAAGATAGACGAAATCCTCGGGTTCAAAGCTGAGATCTCGACGACGATTATCAGCGTAGCTCTTCTGCCTGGACTGAGCTATCTTCAATCTTTCTCTGATCATGGCCACTTACTCTTCTGCTTCTTGGATGATGTCTGGACCGAATCGAACGCGTTCACCGCTTTCACCAATTCAACGGGTTCTGCGAGCACGGCCATACAAAGCTTCAAATTGTGACATTTGCGCACTAGCTTGATAAGCGTTGTTGTGAGAATTCGCATACGATAAACTTTATCCCAACGGGTTCGTTAGCTAGAGCACAAGCTCTCAGCATATCCTCCAATATCTGATTAACCCTTTGATCTGTCCATCCATGCATGGATGATATGCGAATCGAAATTCAGATGGGTACCCAATGCTTCATGCAAACTCTGCCAAAAACGAGAGGTGAACTGAGATCCTCGATCTGACACTATCTTCCTGGGCACACCGTGCAAACTGACAAATGGTGAATTTTCTCCCTACTAACTATTAAAAGATTTTTAAGCTCAGAAAATTGGGATGTTACATTCTGTTAATGCCGAAAATATTTTTTTAACTAGGAAAATAGCATGACACCTCTAAAAATTCTCTAAGTAATCCAGAGTAGATACGTAGGGTATGTAGAGCTGAATTAGAACATTGTGAGCTTATTTTTTGTTTCCCTCTATACACGGTAAATATTTGGTAATGTTGGAGGCACTTTGCAAACAAGGAAAGTAGAAAGGTACATTAAAAAATCTATAAAAAAATACAGAGTAGGTAAATAGGGTATGTAGAGATTAATCAAAATAATTATAACTTAATTTTGGTTACATTTATGCACGTTAAATATTATGTTTATGCCAAAAATATTTTTAAACTAGAAAAATAGCAAGACACCTCTAAAAATTCTCTAAGAAATCTGGAGTAGGTGCATAGGGTATGTAGAGCTGACATAAAATATTTTGAACTTAATTTTTATTTTCATTTGTACACGGTAAATATTTTATAAATGATGTAGACACTTTTTAAATAAGGAAAGTAGCAAGGTACCTATTAAAAATCAGTAAAAAATACAGAGTAGCTATGTAGGGTATGTATCCGAATATAATTTTGGTTCCCATTAGTGCACGCTAAATAATTCCCAAATATCGAAAATAGCATGGTGGCTAAAAAATCTATGAAAATTCCATAGTAGCTAAATTTTTTATGTCGCTTCTTATTACTTTTTGTTTACGTTTCGTAGTATTTACAATGCATGCACTGAATTTTCAGGTATGGCGGACCCAGGACGTGCTACGCAGTGGTCATACGAGTTGTTTGACCCGGTCATTAACGCGCATCACCGTAGTTTCCTCAATACTATCCTCCTCGAGGAGGGCGAGGCGGCGATTAAGCTTGGCGCTTTGCGACTGTTCACGGCCATCAGGGCATGGAGGGTGGACCCATGTTAGGTTCCGATGTACGTCTAGTTGTGACCTTCGTGTGCTCGATTGTTGTCTGACTATGATGGATGGACTCACATTTTTCTTAATCGTTTCAACATAAGTTGCGAGCAACAGGCCTCCTTCCACTAGCGAGGATGGTGGAGGCGACGTCGGAGGAAGACTAGGACTACGCGGGCAGTCATCGTACATTGAGGTGCTTTTCGTATGACTGGTGCCTCCTTACGACACTGGTTGAACAGTGTAGGCTGGAGACGCACACGTCCACCCCCCCGTGCGGGGAGATGGCACCAACACTTTAGGACATGACCTTCCTGAACGGGTTGCCTTGCGCAGGCTTCCCCCTAGCGACCCATGACATCCCGGCCTCATGGCGGACGGAGTTCCTTGCGAGGTTCTAGGGGGTGCCGCCGCCTGACAATGACTACAGGGAGTTCAGTAGCACACACGGGCCGTCACTGCAGTGGATCTCCCAGTTCTACGGTCGTAACTCTTGTCCTACCATTTCAATTGCTTTCTGCAACTTACTAATGTGTATCTGTATTCTAGCAGTCGGAGCGTATGGCAGAGGACGCACCTGAGCACACGGTAAGGAAGCACTTCAAGGTATACTTGCTGTGGTTTTTCGGGTGGGTGATGTTCCTAGGGTCCCACGGTGACAACATCAATAAGCACTTCATTCGGTACGCACGCCAGTTGGCGGACTGGGAGGTGGAGGAGATCCAGCCCTACGCCTAGGGCCCAGTGGTGTTGTGCACTATGTGCCGCCGAGTTGGGGACATCTCCATCCTCTCCGGATGCCCGCTGCTTCTTCAGCTGTGATCCTTCGAGTGTTTCCAGATCGGATGACCATAGCGGGACCTAGGTGCCTACACAGTCACCATGTATGCCGCTATCAACGACATGGACCAGCCAACCATGGGTATGGTGTGGTGTCGCCAACGGGTAAGTTTTCTGAACATTTGTTCTTTTTCGTAATCCAATTCAGGTTCTTATGCTAAGTTCCCGTTGTTTCGTTCGACAGGTCACGTCCACTTCGATCACTACGCACGCGTCCTACCCGAACTACGTTTGCGATGTTTCATCAACTGCCGGATGATCGCGTCATCTGAACACCGTACACTCCCGACAGGGTGTACACGTGCGCACTCCGAGGCCTGTCGAGCATGTGCACGTGAGACCATGCATTCTGGTTCACACGAGGAGCTTGGTGCACGATGTCTTCATGAAGGAGTACCACGTGCATTGGGTCATGCGCCAGTTCGATTTGTAGTAGGAGGTCCCAACAGCCTTGGGGCAGCAGGTGGCATCGAACTTCCATGGGTCAGTTCACGTTTTACTTCTATCGTACTATTTGTCGTACGTAGCTACGAAATAATTATTTTGCCTTCCACAGGTACACTAGGAAGGGAGTCCCTGCTATAATTTTCAAGATGGATAGGATGTTCCCTTGGGTTCAGAGTTGGCTCCGCACCTTGGAGGACATTGTCCAAGAGGATGCTCTCCATGAACCCACGACGTACGACGAGCACATCGAGTGGTACTTCAGTCGAACGAGGGTTCCCTGCGTCAGGGTCGTGGACGACCCACTACGACATGAGGCCATGATGTCCGACACGTACTCCACCAAATTGGATTCGACATCCCATCGCGTGGTATGTATGGAATGGTCCGTACATGTCGTTTGATTCGCAAGTTCTTGGTTCTTAACTTGTTTATTACGTGTACATGTCGATCTACAGGGGACTTGTGTGCATCGTATGATGCTTGGGGACCGCTTCAGCATGACGACGTAGGAGATCAGAGGGCTCATAGACCAGTTCGTCGAGAAGACCTGTGCGTGGACGGGGGCTGAGCACGGTGCGTCACGCCCCATGGCTCCTTACCTGGACATGGTAGTAGGGTCCTCGTGGCACCGTGCTAGGAGTACCGCGGCACAGTTCACAAGTCAGCATAAAACACTCATGTCTGGTTGTTTATTTTGAACTCCACTAGTTACTAACGACAATTTTCTCTAATAGCTCCTGAGTTCCACCCGTACACACGGCACAAGTATGCAGAGTCGTCCGCAGCCTTCCTGCATCGAGATATGTCTGTCTCTTTTACATGCACAAAGTACTATTTTATCATTTTCGCCATGTTTACATGCATAACATATTACTTCACAGGAGGTGCATCCCTTTGGGAGGTGGAGCTGGTATCACATGAGGAGTCGCGTTCAGTGGACTTCAATTTCGACCTGGGTGGTGATGGGCCTTTGCACGGTGAGAGCAATCAAGACTCCGTAGGGGCATCACACCTGCAAGGTGCGCTCGAGCGAGCCAACCGACGCAGTACCCTCTCGCGACACCACCTCAGGCCACTCGCACTGGTAGGGTGCCTATGATGAGGACATCCCTAACTTGGATACAACCGCGCCTACACACACAGCTGATCCACAACCAATGTTACAAGGACCAATTACTCGAGCTCGTGATCGCCAACTTAATCACCAGGTGAATTCGTTCATAGGGTTATATATTACTGAGAATAGATCGCTACCTAATGCAAGTGATTTAATTGTGCTTAGGAACATGGGAAAGGACCAAGGAGAAGTATGTGGAGTCATGGACAAGCATAGGAGGCATAATGAAGGACATCACGTCACTTTGGGTCCGAGCCAAGCAAGAGTTCGAGTTGGGCTCGTTTTGAATTCGAGTTCGGACTACTGCGACAGCACTAAGTTCAAACGGCTGTAACTTCTTCATACGGACTCCGTTTGGGACGTTCTTGGACTTCATTGAAAGATTATCAAGTCTACTTTCCAATGGATCCAATCTCATCTTCAAATTCCAACCGAGCTGGCCACAATAAACAAAACAATCCACATCTATTTTTTTTTACCGAGTCAAAAAGGGTGCTGCGTCACCTCCTCTTGGGCCCATGGGCCTTGTAACCCTAGGGGCGTGTGTCCACTTCCCTGGCCGCCACCCCTGGTCGTATTCCCATATAGGAGCCGCCGTCCCCCTGGCTAGAACTCGGATTTCGTTGAATTTAGGTTTAGCCATTGTGCAAACTGTTTTCTTGCTTGTGTCGGACGACCATCTGTCAAGACAGCTTTCGGGATCCCACTTTTGTTTTCAATACCATCTATACTATAATCTTATTCACAATATCAGATTGCATACATCTTATTCTTGCTAGTTCTTCGATTGCTCGCAGGAATTGAACCTCGTGTTCAGGTTGATCGCGCTTCCAGCACGGTCAATAACGTCTCAGGGTTGGTTCAACGATTGGTAAGACGCAAGCATCGTCGTACGGTTGTAGTCGGATCGCGAGAGTCACCTCCACCCAAAATCGATAGTTATCAATCTCATTGAAAGATCGGGCATCCCGTCTCCATCAGCCTAGGCTGCCTGAGCCTTTGACCTACTCGTACCAACGCCCATAGCAACCTCGCGCTAGGCCTGGCGCCACACGCGGGGTACGCCCCAAGAGGGCTCGAAAGTAGATATTTGTTCTTGTAAAAATTAATCATGTCATGTAAATATAAATTTCTGTAAAACTTACATTATGCTAGTCTCGTTTTTCGATAATATTTGCTCTTGTTTGTACGGGTGACCATGTCAGGGAGTCAGCATCGCGACACCCCACCTTTTAAGACCTTTAGGACTGTACCAGATCACGCCACACACGTCCATTTTTTGCAGACCGAGATGACAATACACTTCGATACTGCCTTTGTACACTGAAAATACCACACTACATCACTTTAGCAAAGCTAGCTGACAACATACTGCGACGTTACCTTTTCAGATCAAAGAGACCGCACCATGTCATGACACACGTTGTCACTTTCACAGAGCGTGCCGACAACACACTGCAACACTACCTTTTCAGACCGAAAAGACCGCACCTTGTCACGACACACGTTGTGACTTTCGTAGAGCGAGTTGATAACACAGTGCGACGCTACCTTTTCAAACTGAAAAGACTGCATCCTGTCACGACACACGCTGTCACTTTTGTAGAACGAGTTCAACACTAGCTTTGCAAATCGACGGTACCACATTCCACCACGTCACATTTTTGGACTAAAATGACACATTATAAATGGGGGAGAACAGAACTAGGGGAGAAGAGAGATGGAGGAGAACACCATAGCACCACACTCAGTACCTCACCAAAGCTTGGTTCACACAACTAAGAGGGAGATGTTGGACTTGTTGGCGAACTTCTGCACGAAGATTCTGCGGAAGTGCAAGCGACTTGCAGAGAGGGCCAAACCCTACCCGGATTGTTCAATGAAGGATGCACTAGTACCATCGGAGATCCCACGTCCGCGGTGTGTGCACAAAGAACCGGCTAGATCATTCGGTCCACACACCCGGCGACGGTTGCCCGGGCGTACGACACGTGTGGTCATCACCTCGTAAGCGAATGTTGCACACACATAGATTTTCCACATCTCACATTCCATTCCACAAATCTCTAACTACATCCGCGCATAATGGTAGCTGGAGATACGATGCAACTTCTTCCAATGGATTAACGGTCCAGACATGTACGATAGGGCCTTCATCGAGCAATAGTACATGTTGAATTATGTGATACGAGCCGAGACGTTCAAACGCTGAAAACCTTACGTACCCGCCCCTACTGAAAAGGCACCGTAGGAGCCCAGGAGAGCAGGGTGGTGGTGGAGGACCCCTGAATAGGAAGCTGAGTATAAACTTGTTCAAATGTTGGCTCGGGCCGGGCTTGAAAAGCCCAATCTAAAATCGGCAGGCCTGAGCCTGGCCCGGCTTGGCCCAAAAAATTCAATTTCCTATTAAAATGCATTATATTAATCCTTTTTGGAATAAAAGGTATTATTTAATTCATTTCCAGGATTGAAATAATAGATTTCCTTTTTCAAAATTGTTTTTTCGGATTTTTGGCCGGGTCGGGCTTCTTTCAGGCCGGACTTCTGGTCCCAAGCCTTACCCGAATATGGTCGGCTCAGACCGGGCTGACGGTCCTGACCCCTTCCTCTCCCTCTCCAATCCCCACTGCCTCTGCCTATTCCAAATCATCACTGCCTCACCAGATTGAGTTTTCCACCTCCCCGCCGCTCCTCCGCCACCTCACCGCCCCGCCCTTCTCCACCGCCCCTTCCTTGGCCTTGCTCCTCCTTTTGCTACCCTGTCCTTTTGCTCCCCCCTTTGTCCTCAGCGTTGTTGTCCTTCCGCTGCCCCGCTCATTCATCGAGGTAAAATCTCATTCCTTTCCTCCCCATTTCCAATCGCTGGTGTTCTGCTCAATGCTTCCGTTTTGTCATATTTCCCGGAGGCAAAAGCTTCGATTTGACCCAGGAATCTCCCAATTTCACCTGGATTTGACCTCGGTTCATCACTCACCCGAAATTTTCTAGGGTTTTAGCCCTAAGTTCTTCCTCCAATCCGTTTGATTAGTGGTAAAATTCGGTTCCTTCTGACGATTTTTAGGGGTGTTTTTTTGGATTGCAGGGCACAAAATTCTGCAAAAGTTTGGGCCATTGGGTATGAAATTTGGGGTGATTTGCTCAAATGGGGATCATGTTGCGGTGGATGTTGGGGGGGTTCATGGCATCCTGGGCCGAGTCCGATGAGGAGGAAGCGGTGGCGCTGATTGAGAACCCAGATTTTGCTTTAGCTAGTCAAATTTTGGCATGCTAGAACTCATTACGTAATGGTTGTCAAGCTGCACCATGTTCTACTTCTGTAGTACATTCTGCAGGCCAGTTTGGTGTGGAGGTTTACATATCTACAATACCTTGTTTGAACCCTTTCGACAGATGTTATAGCTACATTTCGTCTAAATTATCATGCTTTGTCCATTCATGAATGATTTTTAGACGAAAAGCAATGTATTGCTATATGGAAACCTGAAAAGGTTGCCTTTTTTAGTGTAGGATTGTTGTTGTTTTGTTGTCACTTGACTAGTATTTTGCAAGAATAAAAGTTGCGGTTTAATCTAAATGTATGTTTCGATATAGTTTTACCCCTGTGAGTGCTACAACTTTCGTTTTAGTTATTTGTTTTCCTTAGCTGATAGCTAAAGGTCCGTTTGATCTCAGTCTGCTTCTGAAGATCGTTCTTAACTTAATTTATGATCTGTGGTAGTCTTTGTTCACCATTTGGGTTTTGATTTGCTTTTCAAACCTATTTGTCCAAGGAGAACACTTGTGATCTTCTTCAAGTGTGTGTTCTTACATTGCTTTTCGTATGTGTTCTTTCCCCGAGTGATTTCTGGCTCGGCTTGTGAGGGCTCGTAAGCTGGCTCGAGCTTCCATCCGAGCCAACCTCCTAGCTCGGTGTGGAAATGAGCCGAGTCGACTTTCCACTCGAGCTTGACCGAGCCTGGCTCGAGCCGGATAGGCACCTATTTATTTATTTATTTATTTGACTATTTATTTTTGTAATTATTTTTTAGATTAATATTATTATTTTTTTTAAAAAAATATATCATATGATGCATACATGTGAAGGGTAAGTGGGTCTGAAAACCCCCGTCCTTCCAACTCTTGAAAATGCTAAGCATTGTTGTGGGACATAAATGGCACTGAGCAGGTATTAAATTCAACCTATGTGTTATAACAAAGTTGCTATAGCACATGTACGGTCTTATAGGCAAAATCAAGCACACGCCAAGAGTGCAAGACACCAAGTTACAAAGGGTGCAATGCTTATGTAGAGTAGAGCTAAAACTACTTTGTGATAACACTATGTCTTTTCTCTTTGAGGGGGAAAAATGCCTTTTAAATTTACATGTCATTTCTCTGTGTGTTTTTTCGGGTTGTTTGGTTCATGACCGCAATGAACTAAACTAAAATTTGGCATAACCAAAACTTAGGCAAAGCCAAAATTTGGCACAAAAAATATTTGGATTGCGGTCAAGCCAAATTATGGTATTACTAAAATTTTGGTGAGCGGTTTTCTCACTCTCAGATTGCCCGCGTGTGACATTAGATTTCATTAACATTACCAATTTTTTGTTAGTATTACCAAATATTGGTAGCAAATCAAACAATAGCCAATTTTTATTGATGTTACCAAAATTTGATTTGATTTACGTTGGTAACAAACCAAACATGCCCAAATTGTATCCGCTCTATGAGGCTTAATGTGATCTTAGAGTCCCCCAAAACTGATGGCAACCAACAGTTAACTTGGAATACAATTTCCTATCAC
Source organism: Ampelocalamus luodianensis (assembly GCA_036346255.1). Classification (NCBI taxonomy): domain Eukaryota; kingdom Viridiplantae; phylum Streptophyta; class Magnoliopsida; order Poales; family Poaceae; genus Ampelocalamus; species Ampelocalamus luodianensis. The sequence goes on from CM070621.1 coordinate 25,437,343, forward strand.
TCAGCAAAAGAGTATTCAACTTCAACATGTCTCTCAAGTGAGAACTTCCAACATACGCTGCATAATTAAAAGGCACTCTTCATGCTCGACAAAACAAAAGCATTTAGACATGTCTGTTGCGATATCTGTATGTACTCCATTTCCTGTAGAATTTCTGTGCTCCAATTACACCCATACACTCTTAGACCCCATTTAAAACACATGAATTTTGCATGAATTTCAGAAGACCCCGTTTGGAAAATCCCGCGTTCCCCTTAATTAAGTCCATCCTATAAATAAAAATAGACAAATGGCGTTTCCTCTTTTACGGCAGTTGCGTGCTCTGATTTCCCTCCTAAATTTTAAGCAATCCGTATGGAATCAGAACGTTAGGATTGGGCTAAAGCCACCCTGGTTGGCTTTTTCCATGTCCACAGTCACAGGGGGAGTTGGGTCCCTTCCCTCATCATTCCTGGAACTCGTATGAAGGCAGGCTACCAAGACCCACACAGGTTCTCCACAGGTCGGTCTTTTTTGTCTGCGGGAGCTGCCCTGTCTGTGCTTGCTGCTCGTTTGACCAGCCAAACACAAAAACTTCTACCATCACTACCTTGAAAAATGATTTTTTTTAATAATATTATTTTAAAAAATTTACAAAAATAATTTTTTTTTACAAAACTAGTATACTATCGTCATTTCAAGTAGCAAAACTTTTCTGTCGTCATTCCAAACGACAACAATAGCCTAGCCAATAGCGACAGAACCTATAATAGTGCATAGAGGTTTCTGTCATCAATTGAAATGGCGACAGGGTCCTGTTGCCAGTTTACATGACCCTGTCGCCTACTTGTTTTTTACTGTCTATTTCTGACTACATATTTTGTGGACAAATTATAATGATATTACAAAACATTCAACACACGTTATCATATTTTTTTTGTTGATAAATAACAATGATATTACAGAACATTCAGCGCAACATCCTCATATGTTTTATCGACAAATCACACTTCTGATAGGTTCTTGTGGAATTGTACTAACTCAGCGATGACACATGTGTGAAGGACCACTATAGAGTTTTTCCAGCAGGTGTTCCACTTAAGCTAAATGTGTGTACTCACCAAGAACATCCCTCTATGTCGTATTTCACGTCGTAGTATCTTGGGTTAGACTTGACGACTGTGAATGTACGCCGCACTGACAAGCCCTAGATTTTGACCGCCTCCTACACGACCTCCTTGTATCTATACGTAACTCCTTGTCTAACCTTGCTCTGGTCATACTCCTACGGCACACGGAAACCTTCATTAATGACGAGGTTATTGAACTGATATGTGTTCCACTCGAATGAAACTGTCTGCTGTTCCACAACATTCTCGTCGTCGGATCCTTCATCCCCTGACAATGCCATGTAGTCCTGGTCTTCGAGATCCATCCTTTGGATTAGGGTTTTCAGCTTCTCATCCTCGTCAGTAAACCCACTAACTTGCTTGACTAAAGGAGCTCCTTCCATAGAGTCTTCATCGAGCGGGTAACCAAATGCTCCCAACACCATCCCTCCTGCGACCTCCTGTGACCCGGAGCCAATACACGCCAAAGTACTAGGTCAAGAGAGGTCTCATACCCTCTAGTGTGGTTAGCACGCTAAAATGCTTGGTTTAGTGTAACAAGATGTTCGGTCCTTGTTGACTCGGGCACCTTTCCAATCACACCCAACAGATCACACCAAAACTTACCATTGTGCCCAAGTCTAAATCGTTTTTGTTTTTATTTTTATTTTTTGCAATAGACATAGCACAAGCTGGAACATAAGAACAATAATAATTTTATGTGATCAAGATCATCGACTAAGTCGATGATCGCCCAATTCTACCGGAAGCTAAGCATGGCTAAGCAATTGAACTCGTAATCTACTAAGTGATAAGAGTTCATCCAACGAACTCTAATCACAACAAATAACCTAGACTCAGGTAGTAGAGATCAATATTTCACCTACAGGATAATGCAGCTACGGATTTAACTAATCAATTTAACACAAATTAAGCAATGCATACATACAAATTGAAACAAAATATTAGACTTTAAAATCTTTGGATAAACATGATCAAACCGCTTACATTTGCTGCTTTGCTCAATAGGCTCAACTCACTGCAGAGGATCCTCTCGATAAAACTAGAACCGTCGCAATCTATCGATCGAGCAAAAGCAACGAATAAGAACAAATAACATCGACAAAACTCAAACATTCAAAACCATCTAATGAGCACAAAATTCACACAGCAGCTAGAGCATGGATTAACAAAATTTTAGAAACAGAGAACAATTTATTTGGAGTTGTGATGAATTTTCTAGGAATTTTCTAAGTTAAATTCACATAAAAAGCATCAATTAATTATTTAACAAAATTTAAGAATAGAGACAAATCTAACACCTATACTGATAATTAGTACACTAAAAATGAAAATTTACAAAATTGGATTCACACGATTTGGATCAAAATTGAATTAGTTAAGAATTTTCTAAGTTTAAATGAATTATCAGAACAACAGAAATTCAATTCGGAAAAACTAAATGCATTATAGTTTTTCTCTGCAGTATGCCTAGCCACGACCACGAACATGTGGACCCGCGAGAAACACCGGTGTCAAACTTGATCCCACCACACTAACGGCGACGGCAAGGCGTATTCTAAGAATACGTCTTTGGCTTATCAAAGTGTAATCCTAACATACACTCTCGAGAAAACGCTTCCCAACAGAGAAAACGTGATTATCACGATTCGCAAACCTTAATCGACAATGACCCACATGACGGCGATCGGAGAATAAATAACGGTGGATTAAAGATCTCGCGCGATTAACGAGAGGGCCCATGGCGCGATGCACTAAACGGCGATTAAGAACTAAAGGGGGGAGGTTAGAGCTAACGCTGTCGGCGGCTCACCGGCGACCACGGGGACGGCGGCGCGGCCACGCAACTGATCTAGCTAACCAGAGGGTCTCAGGGCAAAAGGGTTATACCTACAGGTCCGCTGAGAGCTCGCGAACTCGATGACGGCGACACGGAACCTCGAGGATGCCGGCGGCGAGCTGGCGGCGAACGGAGGCGGAGAAGAAGACACGGCTCGCGCGGAGAAGGCGATACAGACTTCTAGAAGACTCCGGAAGGTGTGCTTAAGCTTCGCCTCAACACCAGGAGCAATAAGCACACGATAACGCCGAAGAAGAAGGTCCGAGGCAGCCGGAATTGCCACGGCGGCGGAACACCGTGCTCGAAGAAGAACCGACCGCACACCCTCCACGATGCACCAAAACGAAAATGAACCCACCGTGAGCATCAGTGGAGCATTGCGATCAAGTGGAACCAAACGCTGAGGCTTGAGACTCACCAGTAACGCCTACACGACTTCGAGGCGAAAGCTGCCGAGGCGGGGACGACAAGTCGCTCACAGCGATCTGATGCACGCCGATGATCCGGCCGGGCAAAATGGAGGCGGCGAGGAGAGCGAACGTGGCGAATGGTCGCGGGCTCGAGCGGCTTTGACACGGTGGCGGCCGCTCGTGGTTCTTCTAAGCACACGGTCGGACTTGAACTCCCAAACCTTCAAAAGGCCATTTGTAGAGCTAGCGTCTTCTGTTTTATGGTAGCTACTTTGGAGTTCCCAACTTCTTCTCCGCCATCACTACCTTTTCTTGTTTAGCTACCGATACAAGAGTGGACTTGGCATATCCCTGGGATAGAATGACTAAATCTCACTATTCCCTCATTTTTACATTTGCAAACCCTCGGGCATGTTACGTCCCAAACATATAAGCTGGATGGAGTTCATGATCTTGCTCTCTTGAGCTACACTAACTCTTAATATGTGCTCTGTGGTACTCGGTTGGTAAGACAACTCAATTTCAAATCATAAAACAAAATGGTCCAAATCGAATATGTGAAACAACCACCGCATCACAGCGCCTGATGTACACTACTCTGGTCTTGTTAGGGTCACGATCGTCGATTGGAAATAACGCAAATCAATTCAATTATGACCCTCAAGAATAGTCTCCTCACTGTAGTAAAATTTAAAGTTGGTGGCGTCCAACATATTTGCCGTACTGCATTGTAAATAAGATTTTTCACGATTAACCATATATCTAAAAGTAAGCTACCCACTGAAAAGATTATATACAACATACTACACTATGTAACCGTACATCTAAAACTATGTAATCTATTCGGTTAAAAAATTACCTAAAGGTAGATGATCAGACAGATAGCGCTTCGCTAGCTTCTCTCCTCCCCTCTCTCTCTCTCCTCTCCTTTTCCTCCCATCTTTCTCTTTTTTTCTGAATAAAAGTGAGTTATTCCAAAATTTTAGGGTCTAAATTGTGCCGCCAATTGGAATGTCGATAAGGACTTGCGAATCCATCTTGTTATCTGAAATGACGTTTTTTCTTAATTTAATATTAAAAAGTTTAGGAACTTGTAGGATCCCTATCACCATGGCGATAGAGCTATATTGCTATTTCAACGGGCGATAAGGAACTATGTGCAATTTTTAAACTCTGTTGTTATTCCCTAGGTTACTGTCGTTATTTAGAACGACGATCGGACAAATAATTTTTTTTTGACTGTAAATTTTTTAAAAAATTATATTATTTTAAAAAAGTTCCTTGAAAAAGCATTCGTATCTTCCTACGGGCAAAAGCAAGTTTTCCGCGAAACCAACCCAGTCCAACCCTCTGTGCTGAACTGCTGATCCTTGTTTCTTCTTGGTTTCTTGTTCAGCCGCATGCAGTCCTAGTTAAGCGTTGTTTTGGCGTAGCAGTAGCACTGAGCTAAGCTAGGGGTACTAGTGAGTAGGGAGTAGGGGATCATTGTTAATATAATTTATTTTTTTTGAAAACGTACATAGGTTTGTGTTTGTTCGCTCGCTGTTTCGCATTCGCAACACAGCAGTGCAGCTCAGAGAGATGGCACTACTGTTGTGAAGTGACTGGCTCTTTTGTACAGTTGTCCTGCCCTTTCCATCTATGCTAGATACACTTCCCTCCTCTCTCTCGCGTATGTCCATGAAGTCTGTGGCGAAAGCAGCCTTCATTCAGCCACTCTGGGCAGCATCCATCTACAACATCCATAGGCAGTAGTAGTAGCATGTAGCCATATAGGACAGAAGGACAGAAGGTGAGAGAGAGAGACCTGGTCATCCTGTGATCCTGTCACCAATGGCAACTTCACAATTAAATTCTTGCATCTTTATAGGGGTTTGATTGTGTGTGACTGCGTGTTGAGTTTTGAACAGCACAGTGGCCTCAATAAAGGCTCCAAGCGCGCGCGCGCTTATTCACGACATCTTCGAAGGAAATTTGCTGGACTTTTCCATCGACCGTTGGTTCGTCTTTCATTAGCATCAAGAGTGACTTTGGTTGATGAGATGTGGTTGAATGATATAGATAAGATCGTTCAAGTAGTTTGTTTGGTTGGTAGGATAAAATTGTACAAGATTGTGTTTAATTGGTTGTACGAGATAATACACAAAATTTCCTAATCTCTTAACTCTAATCACCCTTTCATCTAATCTTCTCTATTTCTCTCTTCCTTTTCACCTAATTCTCGAGGCTCTCTTCCCCATCCTCACTTCTTCCTCCTTCCATTCCATTCCTTTCCTCTCTCCATCTCCCCGCATTTCTTGTACTGGAGCTTTGCTCCCGGTCGCATGAAGCCCATGGTGTCGTCTCCTCCTAGCGCCGCCCGCCAGCTCAGCTCCTGTTGCCACAGTCGTTGCTTGGCGCGACCAGCGCGCCCCTTCCTGGCTTGCCTGGTTAGTTCGGCGCGACTCAACCTCTGGCTGCGTGCTCCTTCTTGTGCGCCCGAGGCCCAAAGCCACCAGCGCCGCCTCGGTCGGTCCCACCGGCGCCGCCTCCGCCGCTGCCGTCGGTCACTTGGTTCGGCCGACATGCCTCCGGCTCTCTTTCTTTCCCCATCCTCATTTCTTTCCCCTTCCTATTTCCTCTTTCCTCTCGCTGGAACTTTTGTTCTCCACTGAAGCTCCCATGGTGCCACCTCCTCTACTCCCGGCCGGTCCTCCTCTCCGGCCACCGCCGCTTCTGCGCCTGCCCCTGGCTGTTGGCGTGGCCCGGCGTCGCGCCTCTGGTCCTGCGCCCGCCGCCGCCCTCTGTTGCATGTATGCCGCGCCCGTGTCGTCCCCTGCAGGCCCAGCCTCCAGCCGCCAACGCTTGGTGGTCGCTCCTCCCCTCGACTTGGCCCGGTGCCTGCTGATGGATGCTTGGATGAGGTGAACGGCGTGGTTCGATATTTTTGAACGAATGAAATGGTTCGATATATCAATGGAATATTCTCTTTTGTGGAATGAGTTGGTCCTGAACCATTCGGTACAATACATACAACCAAACACGTGAACCTCCCAAATTCTGAACCATTTAGTACTAGGATCATATTATGCATGCAACCAAACGGAACTAACAGAATCAACGACTATGACTGATAGGGATAAACCTCCCAGGCCTCTCCCATCAAATTTTTTCCAACATCTCTCTCCAAATCACAGATCAACAAACAGGTCCTTAGATTTTATATGCTTGCATTGCATTAGGACTTAGGAGAGTACTACTTATCCACCACTTTGCATTGGCTCTCTCCTTCCTTTTGCTCGAGTTTTTTTTCTATTTGACACTGTTACCATGTGAATTAACAAACGTGGCTTATCTGTGCCTTGGGGGCGGACATGCCTCCATCGTGCCATTGGGGTGTGAATACCTCGTCCAGCCCCCAGGGGCACGCACAAGCCCTCGTCCGCACACAGTGTGCGGGTTCTCTCTCATACAGACAAAATATTGTTTGTATGAATTTTTAAATATAGCAAATGAGCTCTATATATTCTTATTTTTTTGTGGAGGCTCCTGACATAGTGTACTTGCTTGTATAATTTTTCTATAATTTTATATGTTTTGTATTTTTCTCAAAAATTCATTCAAGGCTACTATTTGTAGGAATTTCTAAATATAGAAGACGAGCTCCAAAAAATATGAATTTTTTAAGGCTCCTTACACAGTGTACTTTCTTGTATATTTTTTTAGAATTTTAAAAATTAGAATTTCATGATTTCATATGAACGATTATCACGTGATTTAGGGTTTATGAATTAGGATCCAAGTGCAACAAAGGCTACGCGTTTGTCAACGTGACGATGGCGATGGCGGATTTGCCTTGTCCTAACTCTCGGGGCCCAGGGGTGCGGTAGCCCCTACCCTTTATTTTTTTAAAAATTAATATCTTGGTTTCGACGTTAAAATCTAAAAAATATTGTTTGATATGATTTTATCACATGTGAAAATGCCCCCGCCCTCGACAACGAAAGTTTGTTCTCATCAAGAGAAGCGGGCGAGGCGGGCGACCACGTGAAAAAAAAATTGTGGAATATTTTTTTGATACATATGATAATATTTACTTCTTTTTTACCTCCATAAAGAAGATAAAAACCGTCGTATATATGCAATACAATCGTCATTATACTGCATACACAGTCATATATATGCAATGCAATTATCATTGTACTGCATGCATGTTGTCACTCTTTTCTTTAATCACTTGATGATGCCCAATTTGCAAAGTGTACCTAAGCTACTCCAAAGTCCAAAGTAGCTAGGCATATTGTTGTCGTCATTATGTTGACAAACACGTAACTCTTGTTGCACTTGGACCCAAATTCATAAAACCATTAAACACCTGATAACTATTTATATGAAATCATAAAACCCTAGTTTTCGAAACATAAAACCCTAATTCTACTAAACCACAATTTTTTAGATAATTTCAGAACATATTAAATTCTAAAAAAAATTACACAATCAAGTTCTTATTTTCTATATTTAGAAATTCTTACAAAGAGTAGCCTTAAATGAATTTTTGAGATAAATGCAAAATATATAAAATTATAAAAACTTATCCAAGTAAGTAAACTGTGTCAAGAACATCCAAAAAAATTTATAATTTGTGGAGCTCATTTGCTATATTTAAAAATTCTTACAAATAGTATTTTTTGAAGAAGAGAATCTGCACACCTGGTGTGCGGACGAGGGCACGGTGGAGACATGTTCAGTCCTCCGCGTATTTTGGAGGCAAGTTCAACCTACCGGGCATAGCCATGCTAGGTGTCTACGGTGTCATTTTTACAATTGATTAGGAGAAATGGAGCAATGGTGACAGATGCGCCAAAAACTCCTTTTGCTCAGCTCACGGGTCCCTCTCATTGTCTTAGTTCACTTCTCGTCTTGCCTAGCCCTTACATTATGTTGTAGTAGTAGTAGACAAGTGGTACTACGAGTGAAGCAAAGCAAGAACTAGTGAACATCACAACACAACGAAAGAGAACAGCACACGAGAGCAAGAAGCGTTTGCGTGTGCATGGTTGAAGAGAGCAATGGCTAATGGCGGCAACTGGTTGGGCTTCTCCCTCTCCCCACACATGGCCATGGAGATGCCCTCCTCTTCTGAACCCGCATCTGCTCATCCTCCGCCGCCTGCTAGTGCTCTGTCCTCTTCTTCCAACAATGCCCCGACTTGCAACTTCCTCTTTTCCCCTCCTGCGCAAATGGCTGCTCCCTCTCCTGGCTACTACTATGTGGGCGGCGCCTATGGAGATGGCACCAGTACCGCCGGCGTCTACTACTCCCACCTCCCTGTCATGCCTATCAAGTCTGATGGCTCCCTCTGCAACATGGAAGGTAGTCACTATCACTATTGCCCCCCCCCCCTCCCCTCCCTCCTTCTCACCTGGTCTTTTTTCTCTTGGCATGAAGTAGACATGATGCCGTCGTCCTCGCCGAAGCTCGAGGACTTCTTAGGTGGTGGCAATGGCAGTGGGCATGACACGGCCACCTACTACAGCCACCATCAGGGCCAAGAAGAGGAGGCAAGCAGGGCCACCTACCAGCACCAGCACCATCACCAGCTAGTCCCATACAACTTCCAGCCATTGACGGAGGCAGAGATGCTCCAAGAGGCCGCTGTGCCAATGGAGGAGGCAGTGGCCGCGGCCAAGAACTTCGTCATCACGAGCTACGGCGCTTGCTACAGCAACGGGGAGATGCAGCCGCTGAGCCTGTCCATGAGCCCAGGGTCCCAGTCCAGCAGCTGCGTCAGCGCAGCTCCGCAGCAGCACCAGATGGCTGTGGCCGCTGCCCAGGGAGGCAGTAATGGCGGTGGGGAGCAGTTTGTGGGGAAGAAGAGGGGCACCGGCAAGGGAGGCCAGAAGCAGCCTGTGCACCGGAAGTCCATTGACACGTTTGGGCAGAGGACATCCCAGTATAGGGGCGTCACCAGGTAAGTTGCTTACAAAGGTTTAGCTTTTTTTTATGTATGCATCATCTCTTGCTGCAATTGTTCGGTCAGTAGAACTTGTACTGACTTCGCTAGGTGCCTTTTTTTTTAGTTCTAGTGATGTGTACGTTTTGTGAGTAGTCTTCTGTGCACTCTGAAACATTGTCTCCTGCTTTGTGGAATTTGATCATTTGGTAGGGGCACTTGTACATTGCTGATCTTGTGCAAATCAATTAATTCCTGGCTCCTTTCGAATATACTACTAGTTTGTTTAGCCTTATGTTGAATAGCCCTTGTTTTTTCCTAGTTTGCAGCGATGATCGGCGCTGTCTTCCTCTTATGCCTCTGCTGTTCTTGTTATTTAGTAGGGCGACTACTCATTCTTGATGCCAAAACAATTTAATGCCTCTTGCTGGAATGGAATAGTTGGATATATTCTCCCATAGCTTATCTTGTTCCATTTCTCAAGATTAAAGCCTGGGGTGCTCTGTAACTTCTTCTGTTCTTTGTATTAATGATGCACCTACTATTTTGTTTTTGAGCAAATCATTTGATTCGTTCGTGGTAGCCCTTTTTATATTGAATGACGAAGGTTTGTGTGTTTGATTCACTGGAGCAGGCACAGGTGGACTGGGAGATATGAAGCCCACCTCTGGGACAACAGTTGCAAAAAGGATGGACAGACAAGGAAAGGAAGACAAGGTTGATCGCTAAACTTCCAACACAAATATATCATAACTTATACATCACCTTAACACTTCCTGACCTTCTGATTCCTCTTCGTTTTGATATGTCACCATTTTGGGGGTTGCCATTACTGGAATGTGATTTCTTGCAGTATATCTAGGTAACAATGACTTGTTACCCCTATTTTTTTGTCGAATTACTTGTATCAAGTTGTATCTAGGTTCCTGAACTTCTCTTCATGTGCATTAGGTGGTTATGACACTGAAGACAAGGCTGCGAGGGCTTATGATCTGGCTGCTCTGAAATATTGGGGGCCATCTACCCACATAAATTTCCCGGTACGGATAATGAAATGGTTCAGTACATGGAAATTGTAGCTTAGATGTAGATTCATGTAATGTGGGCTTATGTATTGTGTTTGGCAGCTAGAAAATTATCGTCATGAGCTTGAGGAGATGAAAGGCATGACGAGGCAGGAATACGTTGCACACTTGAGAAGGTGAGATCATGCTCTTCTTCTCTGCATTCTATGATCATTGTTTGGTTGGTATATTAATAAGTTGTTGCTGATCACAGGAGAAGTAGTGGGTTTTCTCGTGGTGCTTCAATCTACCGAGGAGTAACAAGGTTTTTTCTTCTTTTTTCTGTGGAGAATATTCCTATACATGTTGCGTTCTTATTCAAGGAAAAAAGGCATGAAGAAACAATCTCAACATGTTGCATTGTAGGCATCACCAGCATGGGAGATGGCAAGCCCGGATTGGCAGGGTTGCTGGGAACAAAGACTTGTACCTCGGCACTTTCAGTAAGAAAGATATATATCTCTACTTGACTGTAGAACCTAAATGCTTTGACAAAGTAATGTGCCCTAAGTGAGAGAAGCTTTTGTGCTAATCTTAAGTAGCATGCATCCCTTTACTGTCGATGCTATGCTAATTGTCTTGTCAAAGTAGATTTGCTAGAGGAGGTAGACATCAAACAGAAGCTTTTACTGGTAATCTCTAGTTTTGTGCATTGCTTTAGGAGCTAACTTTAATTCGTGGGGTACATCGGTGCTGCATTCTTCCCTGATCATTCTTTGCTTTTCCAGATGGTTATGCTTTTCATAAGGCTGTGAGCCTGTGACCTCTGAAGTCTTGAGCAAAGCTACCAGTTGAACTCCTTTGAACTAAAAGATGCCATTAGCATGATGCAAAAGTAATCAGATCGAAAATTGTACTTTACAATAGGATCTACCTTGGTTTCTGAATGTATAAACAAGATAAATTGTTAACAAAAACGTCTTCAAAAGTAACAACTGACAACTAGGCAAGTTTTAAGATAAGGTTATCAGCATTTACCGAATATATCTACACAGGTACACAAGAAGAAGCAGCTGAAGCATATGACATAGCTGCCATCAAGTTCCGTGGCTTGAACGCTGTGACAAACTTTGACATAACCAGATACGACGTCGACAAGATTATGGAAAGCAACTCGCTTCTGCCTGGGGAGGCAGCACGCAAGGTCAAGGCGATCGAGGCAGCGGACGATGTGTCCCTGATGCAAAAGAGCGGCAGGGAGCTCATCCCTGCCGAAGAAGCAAGCGCCACGGGCACCGACTGGAGGATGGTGCTCCAAGGATCGCCGCAGCAAGCAGTACCGTGCGCCGATGTAACTGACCTTCAGAAGGGCATCATGGGCGACCCTCACTCGTCCCTGCATGGCATTGTTGAGCTCGACGTCGAGTCGGCGGCGCATGACATTGACGTTTCGGGCAAGATTGGCGGCATCAACTTCTCAAACTCGTCTTCCCTGGTGACCAGCCTAAGCAACTCAAGGGAGGGGAGCCCCGAGAGGTTGGGCCTCGCCATGCTCTACGCCAAGCACCCCAACGCCGTCAGCCTGGCCAGTATGAGCCCGTGGATGCCAATGCCGGCGCCGACAGCGACGCCTGCATTGAGGCCGCCGAATGCCATCACCCATCTGCCGGTTTTTGCTGCTTGGACGGATGCATAATTAAGCAGCTACGCTGCTGCTCAATCTTGCTTGTTATTGGCCCTTTTTTGTGAACTGAAGCAAGATTAGTGGCATCAGTTGCTTAAATTAGCTGGAGTAGCAAACATGGCTGGTTATCATGAAGATGGTGTAATGTTACGTAGGGAAGCAGTCATCTGGTCTCTAGCTCATCCACTTCTAGTAGTAGTGTAGTGTGCTCTTTCTTTCTTTTGAGCCTCTTTTTGGGTAATTTGGTTGGAATGTATGGCATTGCTTTTAACATGACATGAAACGAGGCTGCCCCAAGGAAAGGAAAAGTTCCATGGAAGTGGGACGGTGTCTTCGCTCGATCGTACTGTTGTTCACAGGTTTAGTTAGTTTTCTCATCAGTGGGGTCGTCCGCAGTTCACTGCAGATGCTGCGATGCAAATCTTTTGACCACTGTCTCGGGTCTTTTGTCTCACGTTCTTTTGCTTTCTCTGCATGACACGGCATCTCTTCATGATGGCGACGAGTATCATAAGCATTCCCCTCTTTTTTCACACTTCCCATATGAAGGGAACTTTGCCCCGAGGGTTCCTACATTCCAGCCCCAATCATCCAAAGGGGCTGGGAGATTCCCATGGCATGTTTCCATGTCGCAACATGCGGGTTCATGATGGCATGGCCTGGGATGACATGTAGGATCCAAAGTAGAAGATGCTGCTTGTGGGAAGAAAATTATGGGCAGGGCCTTGAACCCCAACTCTTAAGGCCACTTTCTCAGATTTTGCCACACAGGCAATACCAATCTCAAAGGAGTCCATCCCTTTCTCTTCTCTCACCTACCCCGCCCCGCCCTGCCGCAGCCTAGCGCACCGACCTCCTCCCCGCCCGATCGCCACGGCCTACACGGCCTTCCCCGCCGCAAAGTTCCTCCCGGCCACCCACCTCGACTCTAGATCTAACTCTTCCTGCAACCATAGCTAGACCAGTGCTAGTTTATGTGTCCAAGGTGCCGTGATGGATTGCCTTACCGCCTTACTAGCGTACACATGAATATTAGAGCATATACAATTTATGCATGAAATCCTTAAAAATTATAATAACAGAACCTACTAAAAAAATTAAACTATAAATTCAGTTTTCGCTCGATCACTACATACAAGAGTGAAGGACGGAAATATTTGGTTCGTATGGCAATGTGTGGCATGCCACGGTCACATTTTGTGACAGACAAATCGTTCACTACAATTATAACAAATTTTGGTAAAAAAAATTGAAACTATCTATTCATAAATTGTCTTGAATTTTTTTAAAAATTTAAGTCATTTGTTGTGACCATTGGATCAATATTCAATCATATGATATCCATTAGATCAATATCCAATCATACGACACACCAATCTCTACACAAATCTAATGATCACAATAAGTGATTTAAACTTTAAAAAAATTAGGCAACTTAAAACTAGCAAAACCGAAAAAATTAGTGTAATGTGAGAATCAAATGACTAAGAAAACATGGCAGGATAGGATTATGGGTTCGAACCAAACACTGCCTCGTCCGGTCAAACTCTTTGGCTCCCAACCAAACATCCCCCGGTTATCTCCCGATGCAATGTCATTTCACTCGTCATCATCTGAACTCACCGTTTCTTCTCTCCGTGTACAAGCTTGCACAAAAAAAGGACATCCCTTTGAATTCTGCTGTCGGACGCTCGCGCGTATAATGCCGTCGTCCTGGCATCTCGATGCTTTGCACCCGTACCTTATCACTGTCGCGTCCAATGTTTCCCGGCACAGGAAACCGGAAGCGACGCGTTTGACTCTTCTACATTACATTGGCAGCAAACCGGAAGGCCGATTGCCCGCACAGTGCCGCCCACTGTCTCAGCTCAGCCGCGGCTCCCTTCCCTTGGCCCTGGCCTCTCCAGATGAGACAGCGTCATCATGTGCCGAGCGCCAAGGCCCCGAGCTATAAGCTAGCGAAGTGTGGGGACCTGGATTCTAGATTCCGTGTGTATTTCGAGTTACGATTAGTAGCTAGCTCATACAACATAGATATCGATGAATATCATATTTATACAACACATATATAATAGTAATTAAATAATATTATGACACATGGTGTATGGATCTTAAGACCAAAGTTTACAGAACGAACCAACATGACAAATAGTTCAAAAGTTCAAAGTAGCAGTGGAAAGAAAGCATAGTAGCAACAAAAAGGCTTCAAAAGAGCGTGGCCTCCATGATTTGCCACAGACAACCGACTGGGGTTATGATCTAGTTAACATCGTCTCCATAACCGGATGCATAAAAATATCCATACACCGGGTCTTCAGATCCGTAGTTTGAATCCACATATTTGTACAACCATGAGTACAAAAAGTACTCAACAAGCTCTTGCCGCAAATACAATAAAATAGATGCAATGCTTGTCAAAGTAGGGTTGTATATCTTATTTTACCACAAAGTCAGTTTTCTCAATTACTACAATTATTTTCAACCTAAGACTTAGCATGTTTTCACTTTAAAACCAAAGGTTACTCTGTAAGATCAATCATTACCTTGACCATGTTTACCCAACACGATCACATCCTTGGAGACCATACTTAAACTGGCATGTCGTAGATTCACCAAAATAGATTTCTTAAACCAACGGCGACCATACTTACACTAGCATGTCTCGTCCATAACTCGCATGTCGCAACCGCAACCATTATGCTCTGCTAGCATATCTCAAATACCGCTAACCATGCCTTCACTACCATATCAACATTCCCAACAATTTAGCTCACAATTTTAAGTTAATAAAACTAGCAATTGGCGACGAACTTCATATATTTGCCCATAATCGGAGGCACGACTATCCGAATAGGTTGAACATTCTACAGATGTTGCGCAGCTTTACCCACGAGATATGATCAATCACATAATATCGGTCATTACATGCTTCCTTGAGCATACAACGGAGACGATCATAACAAGGATGGTTCCAATACCTAGACTCGACACTAGACCTGCTCCGGCGGTATGTGCCCTCAATGTTGGGACAATGTCCTCATAAGACCACCCCTAGAATGCTCTGTTACGAGATACATTTTTAATGAGGGACCCTGTGTTGTTGGGGAGTCACGACTCTTCTCGAAAAGAAAAAAACATAGTAACCAGGGCGCAGGTTTTCATGCAAATTCTAGAATAATGTAATAGACCAGGTCTATCTCATATTAGACATGTGGTTGTACAGATTAGTAGGCGTGAATGGTATGCATAGTTTAGTCCTTAATCGATCCAGGCGAGGCAAACCACCAATTCACTGTGTGCACATAGCACCAATCGCAAACAACCACTCGTCCCAGTCTCCACCATTTATAAATATATTTTCCTATTTCTAGTGGTAACCTATGTCACCACTCTATTGTTCATCAGTAACCAAGATATTGTTGTAGCAATGTTCGTGTCCTATTCACATTTAATTACTAAGCAATTTCTAAGCGCAAACAATTTGTCATGTTTATTTCAACAATGGGATATTCCACTTATGTGGTAATTATCCTTAGGGTGACAAAGTACAGGGATATCAAAAATCAAGGAGGGAATTCAATACTGATAAGCAAATTTGGCATAACTAAGTATCAACAATTGATATATCATTTCATAAATAATAATAAACATGCAAGTAATAATTTGAATCGAAATACTTTGCATTTGAAATGTAGGTTCAACATGATCAAGGACTTGCCTTGATCAAATATAGATATGTCTTTATCTTGGTCTTGACTTGAAGCAATGACAAGGTCTTCGGCGATGTTCGAATCTATTTAAGGCAAAAAATGACAACTTCAAATAAATACCCATAACACAAAATAAATCCAAATGAACTCCAAAAATTATGATTTGGGTACTGTTGGAAAGATCTTGAATTTAGAAACAAAAAACATCTAATTTGGATTTAAAATGAGGGGGAATGAGCTCTCTAATGTTTGAACCGAAAGAAAATCTAGAAATTTCTGACACGTGGGGAGCACCTGGATTTTCTTTTATTCTTCTTTTATTTTTAATCCATAAAATGTATTGTGACTGACAGGTGGGGTCCACTAGGGTTTATATTTTCTTTGCTCTTTACTTTTAAACGAAAAAAATCCCAAGAGGCTAACAAGTGGGGCCAGGGTCCATTGGACAAGGTTCACTCAACGATCCACCAGGCATGGGGCCCACTAGTTAGAGACTAACAGTCTATAGACTTAGGCTATGAACTATTCACTTGATCCTCACTGTTTAACTTAACATTTAAACACTATAGGTCCACATGTCATACTCTGACTAACTAACTAATTAAATAATCCCTAATTACTGGTTAACCTAATGACGCCCATGTGGTGATGCCACATCAGCTTCTCCCTCGGCACAGAGCTAAGGCAGATGAGCTCCGGGCTTGCTCGGGTGAAGCTCGTCGATGGTGAGGCGAAGCTCGGCTAGCACTTGGGAGGGCCAAAATGGGATGTGGTGGCGAGGACGCATCAGGAGATGGTCTGAGGCGGCGACGTGACAAAGAGACAATGGCGGCGCCATTGTTGCTATAGGGGCAAACCACGCTATGAGGTGATTGGGTTGCAACTAAGGTTTGGGGAAGCAACTACGTGCTACGATGACACTAACTATGGCGACGACGTGCAAAAAGGAGCTCGAGAACGACACGGCAGCGGTCGGTAGTGAGGAAGAAGTCCAACGCGGTGGCGGTGCCACAGAGGCTCAATAGCCATGATGACTAGCTTAAAAGGTTCACAGGAGCTAAGCATACAAGATGACAAGAAGACAAGAGGAAGGGACTCACCGGACACGAGGTGAGGCAAAAGAGGCTTGATGGCGGTACTGTTCTGGCAATAAGGGTGAAGAGGCTCCAACGCTCCGGTGCTCCAACTGGAAAGAGGAAGGGAGCATCTGAGAGAACACAAAAAGTTGAAGCGAATGGGCTTGATCATGAAGCTTGAAGCTCACCATAGTGGCAATTGAGCGAGAGAGAGGGAGTGAGTGAGGACAAATGACAGTGGAGGGTGAGGCGGCCATGGTGACACACCCGGGGGGCCTTTATAGCCGTAGGAAGAGTTGAGATGGCAAGGGCAATGTTGTAGCCGGGGGTGAGATCTCGCGGTTTCGCGGAATTTAAGGGTCGGTGACTGGCGGAGTGATGTGACAAGGTCGTGACGATACATTACGTTCGAGGACTATTGAGCCAGAGGAGCACTCGAGTGCGGGCTTTGATGGCGAGCGAGAGAGAGAGAGAGAGAGAGAGAGAGAGAGAGAGAGAGAGAGAGGCGAGCTGGCGCATGGGTGATGTAACGTTCCGTTTGTCCAGAGTTCTTGCAAGTTTTCAAAACCAAAAAGCAACTATTCGGTTTATTAAGTTGCCCAAGCTTAACTCGAAAATTAGATTTCAAAAATGATTTAATTTGAATAATTCAAACTTCAATCAACTTAAAGTTGGATTTATTTTAACTCTATATCTTTTTACTTGGAGTTTAAATCGGGTTTCCTTCATCCGCTTCCCTTTTTCTGCGACCCAGTCGCGACCTCCCTCCTTGCACCGTCCAATCTTTGATGGACGGCTAGATCTGTTGGTTACGTTTGGACCTCCCAATGTTTCTATTGTTTTGCTCCGTCCGATCTAGTTGGACGGCTAGATCGCGTTGCGACTTTTGGACGGTCCAAACGTTCTTATCGCTTTGCTCTGTCCAATCGAAATCTGACAGCTCCCGCTCCACCGCGTATTTCCTCGCTATCGCTCCACTTCCTTTGATTTCACCTTGTCTTCAGGACCTCTTTGTCCTCAGGACCTCCTCCGTAGGACCTCCCTCTTGGTCACAACCTTTTTCGTTGACCTTGATCAACCTCTTTGTTTGAGCTAGTCCTGCTCATTTTCTCCTTCCTACACGTTTGCTGCAGAAGTCTTCGAGCATTAAATGCTGCTGAGTCGCATTAAATATTGTTGCGTCACTTTGAATGCTGATGGATCACAATAAATGCTACCTCCACTTTGATAATTTTCCCCTCTTGTCGCTTTCCCCTACCTGCCCCTTTGACCTTTTCTCACTTTATGGCAGTGTACCTTTGCCACTGCCGTGACTTGTATTGCTACATCTTGTAGCCCAGTATCTATTTCCTTCCTCTATAAATACAGCTCCAGGGAGTCCCTTTAGACCTCTTGTTTCTCCCACAGCTTTCCAATTCCACTCCCTCTTCCTCTAGCTCGTTTTTCTCTGTGCTTCGAGTTCGCCTAAGCGATTGGAGCCCGTGTCTTCTTCAACGGCTTCGTTGTCAAAGAAGCCAGTTGGAGTATGCGTTATCTTTGACCTCCTCGCCGTCGGAGGACCTGCTGGAGTTCGCATCGTCTTCAATCTCCGTTGGAGTTCTTTCGCGACCTCCTCCAGCGTCTCCCTTTGTTCCGGTGAGTTTTCGTGTTCCGTTTCCTGTTTGTTGGGACCTCTTTTTAGATCAAGACCTCCCTCTCGGTCATGACCACCTCTTGGTCTTTTTTTTGTAAAGATCATCCTCTTTTGTTTGGACCTCCTTCTCAGTTGGGAGCTCCTGTTTTCTGGTTTTGGTGGAGTTCTTTTTAGTTATTTGCTTAGAGTTGTTTTGATTATTTGGTTTTTTTTGAACGTGTAGATTCCGACTTCGTGGATGAGTATTTGGATCCAACGACCTCTATCGAAGCCTTGCAACTCTCCAAAGAAGGCAAGTCGCAGATCTTTGATCATGTTGTACCTAACTTTTAAAAGTATATTGTTTTATATCAACATGCATGGCTACTTGTATAAAAATAGTTTGGGCAGTAGTTAAATTCCTATTTGACAGTATGCCTCCTTGAATATTTGTGCTTGACATGTTGACATGTTCCACTTGGACACCATAGTATGGGTATTCTTAGTTGGTCTTGTACTGGATTACCAATCTGGGAGCGTATTTATGCTTAGTCCTGCTTTAGTTGCGTTAGTCTCGCGAATCATGAATCATTGTTGTTAAACTTGACTAATTGAACTATAGAATTGTGGTGCGATGCTACTGTTGTGCAACTATGATGGGATGCTACAATTGTGTCGATCGTGGTGCGATGCCACTGTTGTTAAAACTTGTTGTGCCAAGACCAGAGTGGTCTTTTGGCCGGGTTGATCCTAAAATATTTTCTCACTCAGGCGAATGATCGTCCAGTAAAAGGGGTGCTATATGCACATTGGGATGAGGTTGTCTCGCCTGAGTGGTCTAAGAACTTAACTTTGTGTTCTATTGATCCGGGTCTACCGTGTAACCACAAGAACATTTATGGGGTGGTCTGGGCCAACTAATTAACAATATTTTGGTTTGGTTCTGTTGTGGTGGAAGTGTGAAGCATGGAATTTACGTTCACACTTGGCGCAAGAGGGGGCTGAGATAGCGAAACTTTAGCGGGCAGAACCAAGCCAGAACAGAACTTTGTAATGGCCTTGTCACGTTCTCTAGACTACTCATCTTTGGAAGTGAACAGGGGTTTCGACGGGAACCCAAACAGCTAGGGAGGTCGTGAATTGTGGGTAAAGCTGTATAACCTCTGTAGAGTGTAAATCTATTTGAATAGTCGTGTCCCCGGTTATGGACAATGCCAGGTGAAATCGCACGAGGGGTAGCTTTTCTCAAAATGAGTGGTCGTGGTTGGTGTCTAGGATGTCCTAGTCGTTGGTGCGACCTGAGCGTGGAAGTGGTCCTGGTCGTTGGTGCGACCCGACCTTTTGGAAGTGGTCTTGGGAGTGAGCAAGGTGCCACAATCTCTTTCAAAAAGAACTGTTACTTATGTATTACTCTTTTAACTTGAGCTTTGCAATCTACTTATGATATTATGATATTCACTGTCAATATTGCTTTTCTGCAAATTAACTCTAAATCTCTCTTTTGTCAAGCCTTGCATAAATATTAACTGCATACTTGTTCCCTACGACTTGCTGAGTACATTCAATGTACTCACGGCTTTAAACTCTCTATTTTAGCAGTGGTCGAAGAAGCCTCTTTGAAGAGGAGTTCTTTGAAGACCAAGCCTTCTAGGGGACGTCCTCCACTCGATAGCGTGTGGGCTTGTCGGATGGCTCTGCGCGCATTTTGTCGTTCCGCTGCAAGTGTTCCTGTTGTCGTTTTTGTAAGCCCGTGGTGGTGACCTCTGTAACAACCTTGACCGTAAGATGCTCTATTAATATAAGTTAATTTGTCTGCTTTATCTCAAGTTTGTTGTTTGGATTTGATTACATCTATGTTGAAAATTGTGCGAGCTATCTACTGATAATGGGACTTAGCTCGGGGTGCACAAAGGGTCCTGGGGGTTGAGTACCTGGGGTCCCGACAGGTGACGAAGAAGAACGGTGCCGGGGCGCTGACAGCGGGCCTGGGGCCACTGGCTGTGGCTCGGGCATGAGCGAGCAAGCTGGCACGGAGGCAGGCCAAGCTAGGCACCGCTGGAGTGGCGCGGCGTGTGCGGTTGGGCCGTGCGCGTGGGGAGAAGGAAGGAGGCGAAGCGGGACGACCGAATGGGTTTCGGCCCGAGGAGGATAGAGGGAAAAGGAATTGCTTTGAATATTTGTTTGAATTAATTCAAGATGATTTTGAATAGGGAATTCAAATTCAGAGATATTTTTGGACTTAATTTTCTTGTAGATTTTTGTTAATTCCTTTTTAAGGCTAAGATTTGGTTTTTGGCTTTTGAAATGCAACCAAATTTTGTAATTTCACACAATGCCACAAATGTTTTTGAAAATCCACAAAATTTCATAAAATTTCAAATGACACCAAAATTGGACTGTTACAAAACTTATCCCCTTAAAGAGAATCTCGTCCCCCGAGATTCAGGCTGGTCATAGAAGAGATAGGGAAACTCGGTCTTCAAAGCTTCTTCTGCCCCCACAGATTGTTTCTCTTTCAGTGTGATTGTTCCACGACACCTTACAGAAACGAATCGCTCGTTTGCGCGTTTGACAATGAGCTACCTCTAATATCTTCACTGGATACTCACGTTAGGTGAGGTCTGGCTGTAGGGCGACGACCTCTAATGGTGTTTGCTCTTCTAGGATTCGAAGACACTTCCCTTGGGCCAGGCCTCTCCAGATGAGACAGCGTCATGATGTGCCGAGCGCCAAGCCCCCGAGCTATAGCTAGCGAAGCGACACTGTCCGCTCGCTCGGCGTGGCAGGCTCCACCCCCGGATGGCGCAGCGCGCGCAGCGCCAGGCCACAATAATGCCGCGGCGCGGAAGGACCGAATCCCATGTGCCCGCCCGAACCAGCGCGCTGAACCGGCAGATATAGTTAGTTAGTTAGACATAGTTATTTAGTTTGGTAGGTAGCAAATTACTTGGGTAGTTATCAACTTAAATTAGTTACGTATGGAATTAGTTAGTATACTACTCTACTATTAGACATTAACAACCACTGCCTTTTGTATGGATTAGATGGACAATCTAGTAACCTTGCACCATGGAGCGATATTGAGAAAGATGGTTATGGAAATGTGTCATTTGTTGGGATGGAAAGTGTGTCCTCTTTGCTTAGTGATCGTCCGTCTTATGGTGAATTGGTCGCTAGAGCTCGTGAGGTTCTATGTTGTCATGGTAATGAGGATGCCATCTCGATTGAGGTGTACTTGATTTGGTTCTAAAACTGTATTTTTAGGCGGATGGTCTCAATTGACTCTGAGGATCGATGGCAAAATTATGTCGAATCGGTGATGAGGACCCAATATCAATGTTTGGATTTGTTTGTGCGGAAGTTGTCCATTGATCCCAATCCTAATGGGCATTCACCCCTCATGGGCATTCGCCTTTATGGGCATTCACCGATTAGGTAGTCCTCCCTTTGGACCCCAGTTACCCAATTGTGATGCGGATGTGAGCAGGCGGATGTGGTACCCGATGCTCAATCCGCCCGAATGAGATTGGAATTTCTCATCCTGCGGCCCTCGGGAGATCCCTTTGACTCGAACCATCCAAGTAAGTGTCGTAGTACCACTTTAGTTTACTGTTCATTAATCTATTCCTTTGTCTCAATTGCCATCGTGTGTGTGGTTGTGATGCGATAGATGTTCCGAAAATGATGATCGTCCTCCTGTGGCACCTTGGGCAACATGGATCAGTGCAGTAGGGCCTCTACGGTGTTGATGTTGATTGATGATGATGAGGAGCCTTATGGGGCGGCGGAGCCGTTGATTCCGATGAAGACCGGCTGTTGCGGCATTGACACAACAAGATATTGAGCTCATCGGACAATTACGCCTAATCGTGATCCGGCTATTGAAGAATTCGCACCTTAGTCATTCCCAAGGTGCTTATGCGAAGCGAGAGACGAGAGTTGTTAGAGGCTCCTGAAGGCGGGGATAGCATGGAAATCAAGAAGGGTTTGGTCTTCAGGACTTGCCTACATTGAGAAGGTGGTTACAGGAGTATTCGTGAAGCGCAAAAGGCCTTTCAAGGTTAGGCATTCCTATGTGCGTGGCGTTACATGGTGTGTGAGAAGGCGATTGTAATTGGAGGGTGTGTGCTAGGAAAGCGAAGGACACAGCAAGTTCAAGATCACAAAAATCGTTGGCCCACACACTTGTGCGAAATCAAACTTGAAGCGAAGCATCGCGATTGACATCTACCCTCATTGCGAGATCACTATACTCGATCTTGAAGGGGCAGCCCAATTTGAAGGTGAGGACAATTATGGAGATGACACGAGAAGATGTTCGGATCGACATAAGGTATGGAAAAGCATGGAGGGCAAGCGAGCACGGAAGATGATATATGGGGATTGGGAGGAGAGTGCGGCGGTTGCGGCATTGTTCAATGCAATGAAAGCGATTAATCCAGAATGCATTACGAGTACATCCCAAACCAAATGAATGGAAGGATGGAAGGCGATTTTCTTCGCGCGTGCGGTGTTTTCCACGATGCATCGAGGCATTCGGGCATTGTCGTTCCGTCTTCTCCATTGATGGTACTTTTCTTCTTGGCAAGTACATGGGCACATTGTTGATAGCCATTTCGGTTGTATGAGACAACACATTGGTCCCTCTTGCGTTTGCTTTGGTGGAAGGAGAACAAAGATAGTTGGGGATGGTTCTGCGGCTTGTTCGGATACATGTTGTTGGCCTGGCGGTGGTTGGTGTCATATCGGCGGACACGGGGCATACTTAGTCTTTGTCTGGAGCAGATTCAGGTGCGCACCTATCCATCACCGGTGGTGCACTCGGCACCTCGCCGAGAATTTACTCGTAAGGATGGTACAAAGGATAACTTTCCTCTTTTGAGGAGGTTGCACGCCCGACTTGAGGTGTCGTTGTTCGAAGAGAAGCTGGAACAACTCAAAGCTGGAACAAACACGGAGGGTAGACGGTGGTTGAGAGGCTTCTTGAGGAACTGAGAAATGGACTAGGGCCTCGACCATGGTGGTGGCGGTATGAGTTTCGGACTAGCAACATGGTGAATCATTTAATAGTTTGCTAAAGGGTATCGTGCCATGCCCGTCAATGCAATCGTATCATTCACCTTCTACAAGCATTTGCGTGGTTCAACGATAGACACTTGGATGCAATGGCACGACAGAGTAGTAATGAAACATGGGCACCTAAACCCAAAAAGCATCGGAGAGGGCAAAGGATAGGGCTCGCACACATGAGGTGTCATGTTTTGATCATAGTGCGGGCAAGTATGAGGTCATTGAAAGGGTGGTACAATGGCGATGGTGAGGTCCGTGTCGAGGAGTCATATTATCGTGCTCATTGATTTCTCTTGCGTGTGGGAGAACAAGACGATACCACTTTCCATGTTCTCACTATGTTGCGGCGACTAATCATCGCAACTATGCGTCTGAGCGGGATACCTAGGGAGTTCGCGTTGATACCCTTGTTCTTACATGGTCTCCCGTTTTGAGCCTTACGGGCGAGGATGGCCACCTTACTCGGGTCCGAAGTACATAGCCGATCCAGTTGTCGTTGGAGCAGACGTGGGAGTAGAAAGAGGAGTAGACACAAGATGGTTATGGATCAAGTTTACGGAAGGACAAGCGAGGAAGAGCAACCCCCTTTCTTCAGGACCAGAGCATAACCAATGTGGCAAATCACGGCGAACTTGGCCATAATTCTCGTACTTGTCACGGCCACTTAGTCAGGTGCAAATAAATAATTATGAAGGGTTTATTAATTAGTAACTTTGTATTTATTTCACTCTTGTACTCAATTTTACATTTCTTGTAACTAACATCGCTATTTATGTTTTGCGGGATGGCGCGATTCCACCTCTGGATCGATACTACGAGGAGCACCACCGGGCGTCGACCGCCGAGAAGGGTAATGCCAACACATGGTTGTATGTCTCCATATTTCATTTTTGATGGATTCGTATTAAATAATTGTAATCTTTGCGAGGCGCCCTCTTCGTCCTCGAACCCATGGCGGGTTCGAGGACATGCGCATCTGACAGCGGTACACTCCTCTACTTGAGGGCTGGCACGGGCGTCGTATCGTTCGAGTTCGTCGTGGGTTGCGAGTCATCAACCCGCGGCGATCACGACTTTGGTTGTGGTACATTGACTAACAAACTCATGCACTACCGCCGTTTTGGTGTTCATTTATGTAGCCGACCTTAGTACTCGTTTATGTTGTGCGGTGGAGGCGAAACTCACGATTTCCACCTACCTTGTGGTGAGATGATTATTGCGCCGGGGCGCGCGAAGTTTCTTGGTCTCGGTGTTGGGGCCGTCGATTCTGGGGCAGTCGGTCCGACGGATGGAGAGCAGTGGAGGCCTTCCTTGGGAGAGAGCTTCCTCGAGGCACACCTTCCCGCACCTCGGGGTTCTTATCGGTTGGCTCGGACAACGGTTGCTCGTGCGGACAATGCGGCGAGAGACGATCACCTACTACTGCGAGCTTGGATCCTACACTTGTTTGGGTGTGTTCTCTTTCGGACGCGACGGAGACAACGCGTCATGGATGTACCTCCTTGCTTGGTCGGCGGGACATGGCGGGTGGCTACGGTGGGCTTCGGAGTTTTGTCCTTCCTCTACCGCCACTTGTGCTCGGCTTGTGATGCGCTTTCGGCTCTGCGTCGATCGGCGTGTGTGTACCTTCTCCGGCTTTGGATGTGGTCTCGTGTACCGGTTGGTCGGCCGCGATTCTTCCTCCTCGTCAGTGGTTTGCGATGGCCAACCCTGACGACACCGACAAGCGGTTGCCCACCTTTGGGACGAGTTGAGTTCCATTTGCGAGGCGGCGCGTGCGTTGAGTACGCCAGCGAGCTTGACACACTTACGACCGATGGTGAGTTCATTGCATTTTCATTTCACATTTCCATTGGTCTTTCGATACAATCTCTTACAATACCTAAACACCTTTTGTCGCAGTCACTTGGGAACCTTACGAGCGGCGGGTGGTCCGGCTTGGGTGAGCACGATGTGCGGCGTGGGCGAGGACCTCTACATGATGAGGTGTCCGTGATCCGCTTCTCTGCTGTTGAGTACCACTGCCACATAGAGTTGCACGCCGATTTGGCCTCGGCGGAGTGGCGGTGGAGCCGTTCTCGGCGTCGTGAGTTGCACAAGTAAGTGGCGTATGCTACTTTTTCTCTCCTTTGTATACATAACTACTAATTCACTATATTTGCGATGATGTATATATTGCGGGATCGATCGTCGAAGCGAGAAAAGGCGGCAGACTTGAGGCGTTGCACGTGAGCACATAGGCGTGTGGGGACTCCTCCATGAGAACGTCTATGCCAATGAGCACCGCACACGAACTACAACTTCCGTGCATACCTTTCTTGGTACCTTGGTGTGACACGGACAAAGTCGAAGGTGCAATGGACCCAAGCGGACTCTGGCGACATGGAGTCTTCTGGCGATGAAGACACTTCCTCGACACAGCGACTCGGGAGGGCGTTGGTGGAGGTGGGCCAATCTTAGATCAGTGGTAATGTCACTTCTAACCTTTTCTTGCAATCAATCATAGCGCTAATGTTATTTGCATCGCACTAACCGAGTAACCATATGTTAACAATGTATGCGGGGCAACACGTTGAGGCGATCGTGCTTGACCTAGGCGTTTCCGGGGCGAGAGTGGATGAGACGACACTCCACAACTTTCTTGGAGTAAGTCTTTCAATACATGGCAATCAAAATATAAACTTGTAACCAAACATGACATTTGTGAACTAACAAAAGATGATGAACGCGAGACTTGCGAGGCGGCCGCGCGCCAGCTGCTTGCTTCGTTGTGGTTGCGGGGCGCAGCACCGATGGGCGTCCACGTGCCACGCAGACACATCTTCGGGCGCCAGCACGAACTGTAGGCCTAGGCACTTCTTCACGGAGAGTACGGCTTCGGAGGCGAGCTCGTCCCGAGCGACGAGAGATACTTTTCGGGGACTTGGTGGCGAGGAGGAGGGCGAGGCCGAGGAGATTGGTGGCGGCGGGAGGGCGAGGCGAGGAGATTGGACCGTCTCGGCTCGGGTGCTCCTTCGACCACGCCTTGCAGCCTCCACCGCGTAGGCACCGGCGTCCGCGTGACCCTTACACTCCGAGCACCGGCGCTCTTGGTGGAAAGGGCAAGGCTAGGAAGCGATGAGGGATTGTGTTTATGTACATTGTATGGACTTTTATGGACTATTTGGACTTTTGGATTGTTGTTTCTACTATTCGTGTGGTATTGTGATGAATATATGCTCGTATGATATATTTGTGTCATATTGTTAAATGTGGATGGTCGAAAGCAGGAGAAACTCGTGAATTTTTCCGTGATTATATGCGAGTAGTGATTATATCTTTGGGACCAAAGGAACGTGTGCTTCTTGTTGGTGGCGACCAAAAGTTACCAAAATATATAGGCATAGTGACAAAAAAACAAGTCATGCTACTCACATGTTCAAGTTTAACAATATACTCACATGCACATCTTGAAAAAGTGCGATTACATGACAAGAGTACAACAAAATAACAAGTCCGACAAATGAGACCATTGTTCATTATTAAACCATAACTACTAAGTCTAGCACACTCTTGAGTGCAACGAGGCCACTTTCCCTTCCTCAAAGCATCCGGATCCTCCTCCATTGCAACCTTAGCACGGCGAACGCGCTCAAGCCTCCTCTCCCTCTCCCCCCTACGCTTAGCTGCCTGCCTCATTTTCACCTCTTCCTCGCGCTCCTTTTCTGCTGCCTCCTCTTTGCGTGTCTTCTCCATGACTCCTCGCGCTCCGCATCCCACTTCTTGATCCTCCATATCTTGCTTGTCCTCCTCCTTGATCTCGGTGTCGATCCACTTGCTCAAAGTCACATAGCGGTGGAGGTTCACGCAAAACATGGAGTGCAGTAAGCACGTAATGAAATGTTATTGATTCATCGCAAGAACAAAGAAAAAGCCACTAATTTCTCACCAACAATCCAATGCGGATCTGTTGAGGTGTAGGGTCAAAGGCATAATTGTGACACATCCAATACCTCTGCTGTCGTGTCCTCCTCATCGATCTCGCCACCTACAAGCATCACCGCAGAGCACATGGGCCTTTGGGCGCCACTAGCGTTGGCAAGCGAGCGACGCATTGCCCACTTTTGTTGCCTAATCCGAAATACAACAAATTGTATGAACCTTACATAATATGAACTACATATGCAGACAAATTAGAATCGATGGACAAAGATTACCTTGGTTTACTAGCTTTACCACGCCTCGGCATCCCTAACGATGGGAGAAACAAAGGGGACCGACGTAACTAAGGTTCCATAATACACAATACGAATCAATAAAACAAGTGAGACTAATTGCTTCAAACCTAGGTCAGCGCGGAAGGACCCCACGCGCTTTAAAGCCGTCGGGCGCAGCGCAGTGGTGACGGGGTCTCGTCTCGGCGGATAGGGTGGGGTGGGCGTGATGGACGCGCGGCTGTGATGTTTTGGCTTCGCCGTGTTGTACGCATGCGACGCGCGGGACGTGACAAGCGGCCGGGTGTGGTGCGTTGGCCACGGAACGGGTGGCAGGGAGCATGCTCGCGGTTAGCAGACAGTCGGTGTCGCCTTGCGCCTTGCGGCCGTATCTTCGCGGTACCGGACGTTGCGAAAACCTTGATCTAGTGAAGGGGAAACAATGATGACTGGATGGTGCACAGCTCAACAAGTTGTTCGAGATACACCATCTTCTGACGTGTAATCTGTTCGTGCAACTGTGCAAGTTGAAGCATATATAAACACCACTTGTACCTCGATCGTTAGCTAGCACATTCACGTGTTCTTTTTTTCTTTCACGCGCCGTACACATGCTGCATGCATTGCACAGCCTCTGTCACCCCTCGCAGGATCATCGTTGCGCCTTTCAGCTGGGCGCCATTCTAGAGAGAGACGTTCGCTCACGGCAGATGCTGCTACTACTACTACTACTATCCGGTCAACTGCTTTCATCAGTTCTGCTTATGTTCCTGAAAGAAACGAGGTCCCTCCTATCCTTGATTCCTTGTGTGGCTAGTATGTCTCGGTGTTTCACATGACACCACACGTCTATCAGACTATCACTGTTCTGCTAAGGCTGGACAAGCTCGGCGACAACAAAATATTTCCGTGACATAAGCCTCTCTCACTTCCTTTCAGCCAAGACCCAGAGAAACTAGGCCGTGTAGGTAATGTGCCTACAATCCTACATAGGCTTGAGAGTTGAGAAGGCCCAACAATGTTTGATCTCGCTTGTTAGACACAGTAAATAGGCCGTAAATTGGGTCCATCTGCTTAGCCGGCCCATTAAGCCTATAAAATTCTGACCCGCATTAAATCGTTTTTTCATACCTAAACTAACTGGGCGGATATTGAGGACCGAGCTTGCTCGGTTGGTTGGCGTCGGCAGGTGTGCGAGCTGGCCGCTGGGCTCGAGCCCACGTTCCCTTATCTAGCTATTTTGGTGGTTTTAGAGTTATTCAGGTGGTTTTCAACTAGTACACATATGTGAATGTTTTTAGTGGTCGAAGCTTGTACCCGCACTTCGTGTGGTTTAAGCCCCCACTCTTTAGATTAAGCGTGTGTTAAGCACGCACCCACATGTGTGTGTGTTTGGGTGGGTGTGCGTGAGTGGTGCGTGTGGGGTGCATGTGTGTGTGTCCGGTGTGTACTTAAAAAAACCAGGTGAATATCGAGCGGGAAGTTTTTCTAAAATTGACGATTTAATATTATTTTATTTATAGTTTCAAAGTATTTTTAGAACCGAGTTAGCGAGCCGAGTTAGAGCGAAATACAATTTCATTTGAAATTGACTCATTTCAATATTTAACCAATTAACAAGTGTAATTGAAGCAACTTTGAAGCGAGTTAACCAGCCTGCTAACGAGCTTTTTCGAATATTTTTAAAAATAATATTATTTATTTATTTTTTACAAAACTAGATAGTCACCCCAAAAGTTACAAAACTAGGTCCCTGAAGCCACCATGTCGCCAAAGGAACAGTGGACGAGGTTCCTGTCGCTAGTTCATTTGGCGACATGACCTTGTCGCCATTTGAATTGGTGACAGGACTCCTGTTACCAATTGAACAGGCGACAGGAGGGTCTCTGTAATTTTTTTTGTCTCGGTAATTAAATTTGGATTTCTAAATTATGAATTGAGCGCATGGTTGAATTTGATTTGGACTTGAATTAAAGAATGGTTTACAATTTTAAATTTAAACTATGGAATTTCAACTCTCGATTTATCCTTCCGATCCAAATTAATTTCCTTTGATTGTAACTCATGTTTTGCTTATAAAGAGACTAGCTTTGAAATTGAATTTTAACCTTGCTTCAACTTTTCCTTGAATTAGTTTCAATGTAAATTCTCCCGTGTTACCTTATGGATCATCCTTTTAGATTTGGTGTTTTATTCAAATTGATTTTGTCAATTGTATTTCTTTTATTGAATCAATTTTCATAACTCAATTCCAGAAAAAGGCCCAAACAAAACTTCGGTAATATCCAAGTGTCAACAAGATGCATCAAAAGTTTGTAAATTTACACATTTTCATGCGATGGATCTGCCACATAAAATTCAGGATGCTACACATTGATATATTACACTCGGGTCTGACTTACCTCAATCCGTTTTTCATGCACCATAAAGCCCAAAAACTACCCTGTTGAAGCAAGTTAGATTCTTTATCGACCGAAGGTAAAGTGCGAGGCACGGAATCAGAAATACATTAGAGTTCATAGATAGAAGCACGTTACACATGGTCACATGGCATGATAGTTCGACTAATTGCTTTAGTCATCCTCGCTATTATTACGGTACACTGCGACACAAGCATCTAGATCATGTAAGTATATATGCCTTCAGAAGATAGGATTAACATGGCGGGTAGGAATAGGGGCTACTACGGAATGACCCGACCTACTGCGTGAACCGGGGCCATTTGCCCTTCCTTACGAGCTTGACGTTGTACTCTTCGCCGACGGCCTTGGCCTTGGCTGTCATTTCCCTCTTTCTCTCGTGAGCCTCGTGCTCCATGCACCTACACGCCTCAAGATGAGTTTGCGTCTTGCGCCGGATACGCTCACTGTGCTCTTCGTTGCGACACTCCTCCTTCCTCTTCTCACGGTCTCTCTTGGAATCCCACTCCTCGCAGTCGAGACACCACTGGTCGTGTAGGTGGATCCCTTGATTGATCCACTTGCGATAGCCATATAGTGGATTCAGGGACTACGGGTAGATGGGAGATGTTGTTAGTGCATACTTTGAAAGAAAAATAGTAGGAGAACATACTGTAACAGGTCCTTATCGGCTGCTAATAGCGGCCCGAGTTCCAATAGTGGCTGGGATAGTCTCAGGAGTAGTTCACGCAACTCCAGTAATGCATGCTCAGGCTGGGCTGCTCCTTGGACTTGAAGAACTTGCATGTGTCCTAGCACCAACAGAGGGACGACGTCTCCCCTTTGGGTGGGTGTTACGGTGAATGCACGGTTAGAATGTTCAGCTAGGGGTTGCTGCTACGAGAGGCGTCATTGCGGGAAGGTGCCCTCCTAGCACGCTTTGTTTATTCGTCCCGGGCCGCAGCACCCCATGCGAGTTTACGGATCTCGTCCCATTGGTTCTCCATCTGAGCGAGATTGTCTTGAAGTCTTGATGTAGGAGAACCCAACATGGAAGGGGTAGTACTTATATGCCGAGCTGATCCCGCTTACGCAGCTGAATTGTAATTCGATTGAAGGAAATTCGTGTCCGTGAGGCAGCGGCTCTGAGGAGGAATCGTGTGGTAGCGGCCCTGAGGAGTAACTGATCGTTCGCATCGGCTGTAACCATGGTGAGGAAAGTGACAAAAGTGTTTTGTTATATCGATATGCAAAAGTGGCTGCTTGTGGCTTGACAGGGGTCGGTCTAAAAAGGTCGCAGCGTGGTCTTGTCAGTCTGAAAAGTGTGGCCTCGTCAGTCTAAAAAGTAAGCATCACAGTGTGTTGTCATATCGGTATGAAAAAGTGGCGTGGAGGAGTAAGGCTAGAAAGAGGGTGGTGTGGGAGTCCCGATGCTAACTCCCTCACATGGTCGCAGTGTGCACGCAAAAAAGAGACATCGAAACACAACACACGCATAACTAGTACAGAAATCAATATTTACATAACATGACTGATAATTATAAGAACAAATATCTACTTACGATCCCTATTGGGGCATACTCCGCGTGTCGCTCCTGGCCTCAGGCACTCGTGTGGCGAGTACGTCAAAGGTTCACGCGCTCGAGGTACCCAACCGGCGTGAGTAGCCACGGGGGGTATCAGAAGGGGGTCCTGCATCGGCTGGCTTAGTCCAGGCGCGCCGTGCAGCTGTGAAGCCCCCACGAAAACCTGGCTGGCACGCCGGGCGAACTGGTAGTCCCCCAAGTGTACATCCTCGTGCAACTCCCCGGTCTCCTCGTCCGGCTCATCCCAAAGCGGGTCAAGACATCGTCGCTCGAAGCCAGAGAATGACTTCATGTACACCTCCCCGTGTACGGGTGTAGCTGAGGATCTGTTAGAGAAAATTACCGTTAGTAACTACTGGAGTTCAATATAAAGAACCGGACGTGAGTTTTTAATACCGACTCGCAAATTGTGCTGGGAGTATGCAAACTGTGCTGGAGGTACTCCCAGCACGGTGCCACGAGGACCCGCTCGCCACGTTTAGGTGAGGAGTCCTGGTGCGTGACGCACCGTGGCTCACCCCTCATCCACGCACAGGTGGGTCCACCCGGTCGCTCGACGTACGATAAGTCGCGATCTCAATCCCCCGTCTCGACTTCTCTAGGAACTGCGCCATGACCCCTCTGATGTCTTGCGCGTATGTGCCGAAGTGATCCTCGAGAGTCAACTGATGCACGGAGGCTGCCAACTCATACACCTCCCGGTACAGATCGACTTGTACACATAATTTAGGTTGCTTTTTTTTGCCTAGTTTCAATCATTTTTTTTTCAATTTAAGATGGTTCATGCTATTTTTCTAGTTAAAAATACGGCATCAAGACAGTAATTACCACGCACAAATGGAAGCCAAAATTAAGCAAACATTATTTTCATTAATCTCTACCTACCCTACTAAGCTGTTTTGCAATTTTTACAGATTTTTAATACGTATCTCGCTACTTTTGCTGTTTAAAAGGTGTCTCCAACATTTTTAATTTTTTACTGTGTGCAAATAAAAATAATAAATAAAGTTCATATTATTTTAACCTATGTACCAACTCCGGGTTCCTTTACAATTTTAAAACGTGTCATGCTATTTTTCTAGTTTAGAAAGTATTTTCGACATTTGTTTAGATTTTTAATAAATCTCTTTCTATATTTGCAGATTTATTTTAAATCAATCGTATACAACAAAAAAAATATTTGCACAATTAATTAAACAATACATAGCTCAAATAATGTAATACATAAAACAAATAAAATTATCTATTCTTATGAATTTTATGTCGCTATTTTTATTTGCTAACCAATAAGATTTCGAAATAATATACAAAGTTGTAAAAATATGTAATCTGACAGGGCTTCGCTACGTCTTTTCTCTCCCTCTCCTCCTCTCTCTTCTCTCTCCCTTCTTTTTTGGAATTAAAATGATATTTTCAACCGATTTTAGTGGTTTTTACAGGAAAACACGATTGGCGATAGGAAAACTGTTTAATTCATGTCGCTAGTTGAAATAGCGACGAGAAGTTAGACTGTCAACAGCAGTTCCACGGGCTCTCTGACATTTCAACTGACGGCAGAGAGTTAGTTTTGTAAAAAAAAAATTGACTATTTATTTTTATAATTATCTTTTAAAAAAGTATTATTAAAAAAAAAACCTTTTTTTTCTCCACCCCTGGCCAGCATTCCCCAAATATCAAAGACGTCGACGAGTCATCTCATCTCGTGCCGATCCAAATCGCGAAATTCCCCAGAAAGCTATGAAGCTTCGGTTGCGGTCCATGGACGCGGGCGGCGGCGGCGGCGCCGAGACCCACCGCGTGCAGCTGCCAGACACGGCCGCGCTATCCGATCTGAAGGCCTTCCTCGCCGCCAAGCTCTCCGCGGCGCAGCCCGTCCCCGCTGAGTCCGTCCGCCTCTCCCTCAACCGCTCCGAGGAGCTCATCTCCCCCGACCCCTCCGCCACCCTCCCCGCCCTCGGACTCGCATCCGGTGACCTCCTCTACTTCACGCTCTCCCCCTTCCCGTCCCGCCCGCCGCCTCCGCAGACCCGCCTCCCCAAAGTTATTGGCTGTTCCAAATCTCCTGGGGATGCTGGTAGATCCTCATGGCTGCCGCAAACCCTACACGTGGATCCTGCCTCCTCGTCGCTGCCTCGAACCCTTCACGTGGAGCCTACCTTGTGCGCCGCGTCTGATCCGCCGGATGTGGTGATGGCGGAGGCCGTTGACGCGACCAAGAGCTCGTCAAGCTTCGTGATTGGGGTTCTGAAGCGGGAGATGGAGGCGGAGAATGCGAGGGGCGCAGAGAAGACCGTCGTCCATCGCCTTGTTGTGGCCCTGCATGCAGCTCTGCTCGATGCCGGCTTCCTCGCCGTGAACCCGCTGGGGTCTCGCCTCCGGTTGCCGCAGGACTGGGCCTTGGGTGCTTCAGCCACACTGGCCATGAAGTATGCCCTACCGGAGTTTGTTGCGATGTTACCTGAGGCTGAGGAGGGGAAGGTGGCGGTACTGAACTACTCCTTGATGACAAATTTCGTGATGGTATATGGGTGCGTGCCTGGGGAAAATTCAGAGGTGTGCCGGTTGTGCTTGGAGTTGCCAAAGCTTGTGCCTTTGCTGTATCTGGATAGCAATGAAGTTGGTGGAGGGGAGGGGAGAGAGATTCTTGAACTGTGGAGGGTGCTGAAGGATGAACTATGCCTGCCGCTGATGGTATCCTTGTGCAAACTGAATGGTTTGCGCTTGCCACCGTGCTTGATGGCACTGCCTGGTGATCTGAAGGCTAAGGTATTGGAGTTTGTTCCTGGGGTCGATCTTGCAAGGGTTGAATGCACATGCAAGGAATTGAGGGATCTTGCAGCAGATGATAACCTTTGGAAGAGAAAATGTGAACTGGAGTTCAAAGGTCGTGGTGAGGGTTCTAGAGGGAGCAGAAACTGGAAGCAAAGGTTTGGGGCAGCTTGGCGACAGAAGAGGTCCAGTCCAAGGTTTTGGAACTATGGCTGGGGCAACAATCCACATAGCCCACTTGAGTTCCCGGTGATTGGTGGGGATTCGGACAGTCTCCCATTTATTGTGAATCGCAGTTTTCGTGGGCGTTTTGGAAATCAGCGAAGGAACATCTCGCCCAGCTGTAATCTTGACGGTCACCGTCATAACTTCCTTGGTTGAAATCATGTGTTTTGCTAGTATCTTAAAGAGTATTTCATAAGTAGGGGTACATAGACCGTCTTGTTACTCTTGTACATATTTATAAGTTGCACACTTATGTATGTGCGCAATGCTTTTATCCTCATAAACTTTTTTATATCTTTAGATCTTTTGTGTTGTGGTGATATCGATGTATTCCATGCTCAAATACTAAAGTATCTTTTATCTATTCTCAGATGAGTGATTTAGCTAAAGTCATTGGTTGAATGTGTAGAGTTGTACAGTTAAGATAATAGCTTTATACTTAGGGTATTACTTGTGCACATTTGTGTTAAATGTGTTATCATAAACTCTGAGAGCTTAATTTAATTTATGCATGTTCTCCACAATTGTTTTGATTTCAATATTGAGATTGCAAGTGCCTCTTGTTACTATGAGGCATAAAATGGCATCATCTAGAATTTAGTGAAATACTTGAAGTTGTGGTTTTTTTAGTAGCAACGGTGAAATAGAAACTGATATCAAGTGGGGCGTATCTGGTGAACATGGGTCAATTTGTGAACATATGCACACAAGACATCTCGGCCATCCAATCCAAAACGTGCCATTCAGATGGAGGCGGGCGCTCCCACCTCTCAACTTTTGCGCTTTTTGCGAAAACCCCCCTGCGCGCACCGATTCTTTGCGAAAACCGTCTTGCTCCATCGACCCCTCCCCATTCCCAAATCGGTGGCCGCCGCCAGCACCTCCCCGCGCCGCTAGGGTTCCGTCGCCCTCGCCGCCGTCGCCTCTTGCGCCTCGCCTCGCACCTACGCCGCATCTGCGCGCTCGCCTCTGCGTCGAGCCACAACGCCGCCCGCGCCTCTCTCCTCATCCCGACACGGGCGCCCTCCATCCCCATTGAGCGACGCTTTGCCGCCCTCCTCGTGATGCGCCATGGCTCGCCTCCCAGACGCGCCGGCGGAGCCCAACCGACCTGCGCCGCCGCCACGAGCTAGGGTTCCTCCGGCGGTGCGCCCCCTGTGCCTCGCTGCCCTGCCGCCGCCGCTCCTCCCTCCAACGATGCCCTGCGTCACGCCTCTGCCCCCTGCCTCCCCCTGCGCCTCCAGATACCTACCTGCTTTAAGAATTATCTTGTGTACTATCGCTTAATTGCGGTCATGTAGTTTTTGTGCGGGGAACTTTTCTCCCTGAAAATGTTGCTTCATTACGCTCATTACTCTTTCTCGCATTTGCAGTCCTCAGTTCTTCATTCACAGCAGAAATCAACTGTTGGAACTCCGGTTACATTGCTCCTGAGGTTCTGCTGAAGAAGGAATATGATGGAAAGGTATGCATATATTAGAACTTCCTATTACTTATTGTTTGCCATGCCCTCGTGCATATGGTGTTGTTTAATGTTCATGCCATTTTTCTCCACTGAGGAGCAACCATATTTTGCAGGTTTTCGAGGTTGCTCCATCGCTCCACATGGTTGAGCTTCCTAAAACTGGAGGGGACACATTGGAACTGTTGTGTGCTGATCAATGGAATAGCTGATACAAGCAACATCTCAAATGAATGAAAGTTCTTGTACTTTTGAAAGTTTTTTCATCGATGTAATAGCCAAGCTCTGAAATGGATGTAATAGCCAAGTTCTTGTACTTTGGATGTGTTATGTTAATTCTATCATGTAGTGCCGGAAGACATGGTTTCTCATGTGTTATCTTAATTCTGAAATGAAATGGGAGGTTGCTTCTTCAAGTTTGTTTGGGTGAAGTGCTGCTGAGTCTCAAAGGTACACTGCAGTCCTAATTGTGTGACCGGATGCACATGTTGGCTTCAGTACATTGCAATAACAAACCTTCTAGCATCCATGTTAAATACCATTTTTCTGTTGAGTCTTAATGCCTATGCCTATGCATGACAGCTTCTGAAGTTCACACAAGAGTTGACACTAACAAGTTCCCAATTTCACAAACCAACTCAGGACCATGCTTTCATTCATACAATCTAAAGAATTTTACAAACCATCTTGTTAACTGAACTTCTTGTTCAGTTCTCTGAAGTTTCAGACTTCAGTTGTTTCTGAAGTTCAGTCTTCAGAATCTCAAACAAATACCGAACGTGAATCTTGGTTTATGGTGCAAATCAGCGCACCTATTTTTTGAGTTTTCTCTTCTATTTATACTCAATATTACAACCTAGAAATCTGACTAGAAAACAAAGATTGATAGAATCGGATTACATCTGAACACCGAAACGAATTCTGAACCCGAGTCAGAAGTTGACTCGGAAACTGATTCTTCCAAAACTGAAAGACTACTACGACTCAAAATACGAATTGACAACAGACTCAAGTTAGGATTAACTCGAACACATCTAACAAACAAAACCACATGCAATTCACAAAATCATTGCAACATCCAGTCATTACTACATCCACACATTCTAGAATTACAAATTTGCTTCGTCCATATATTTTGCCAATTTTGTACATCCTTGCAGGTGAATTGGGAGGCAAAGGAGAGGAGCTTGCGGATGCGGAGAAGCAGTCGTCGAAGTCGTGGACGACATCGGTGGCTGATGAGCAGCAGCACGTGGTCGCGGAGACGATGCAGGGGATGGAGAGGCGGTGCAGGGAAAGGGGCGTGGCGCAGGAGGGCGGTGGTGAGGAGGAGGCTGCCGCTGGGTGATGGCGGGAAGAGGGCACGACGCAGGGGGATGGGCGCAGCGCAGGAGGCGGGCGCGCCGCTGCCGCACCACGCCCCTGCTTGGAGGCTGCCGTCGCGACAGGTCGCATAGTTGAAGGCCACCCCAGGGCGCGATAGATGGAAGCCATCGTCGGACGGGGCTCGCCGTGCCTATGGAGGACGGTGGTGCGGTGGAGGTAGTCACGTCGTCGCCGCACCGTGCCCCTATGTGGAGGCCGCCGTCGCGGCACGCCGCCTGCATGGAGGCCATCGTTAGAGGGGGGCTCTCCGTGTATATGGAGGACGGTGGGGGCGACGACGGAGGAGTCGCAGAGGTGGCGGCGGCCACAGTCGGCGCGCGGCAGTGGCTCCCCTAACCCTAGCTCCTATGCGGCGCAGGACGAGGGAGTGGCTCGACGGGGGAGGGAGGGGACAGATTGTGCGGGATTGGGATAAAAGTCTTGGGGTGGGTTTTAGCAAAAGCGCCGAGGTGGGAACGCCGCATCAATCTGGGTCGCCGATTTCAGATTGGATGGCCATGATCGCGTATGTCTATATGTGCATAGATTGACCCATGTTCACCAGATACGTCCCCGATATCAAGTTGGTGTGAAACTGAAATACTTGGAAGTTGGAAACTTACTGGTGGAGACAATGGTGTTTGTCCGAAAGTACTTGAAAATACTATATCTGATCATGCAAAGCTACAACCTTAAACAGAATGGCTAATAGGTTTCCTTTCGGACTATCAAGTGGACTGCTAGCCTGAAAATGAACAAATGAAACCTAGAACACTGGCCATAGAATCTATTGCAGGTCACTTAGGTCGGGGTTTAGCCTTGTTCTTCATTTCATACCATTAAGTGTACCTCCTATCATGGTTTTCCAAGATTGTTCATGATATAAACCTGGCAACCATGAAATTGATACTCGTTATACATATTATCTGTTACCATGACAAGTTAGTTGTTTTTATCGCTGAAACTGAGCTGCCTTGTTTTCAAGTGTACTGTAGTTGCCATGGATCATACTGTAGTTGACATGGATCATATCATTTTCTCCGTTCTTTAAGAATATGTGATCTGTTATTGTGTTTATGAAACTTGCTGTAATATTCCGGTCTGTAATGCCCTTCCGCGTGATTATATCACCAGAATGATTTTAGGAAGTTAGAACTTAATAGTATTGGGTTGAGTTTGCTATCATAGACGATTTCTTTGGATTGCTTCAGGTAAAATTCTAGAGATTTTGTGTTGATTGAGGATATTGCTGGCTGTGGGATCTAACACAGTTATCTCTATCTCTAACAGAGTGAAAGTCTCCACTTAGACGCTGCAGATTTATAATTGATATACCCACAATTCTCTCAGCATAATGTTTATTTAGCTGTACTTTGAGGTGTTTCTGAATCCTGACTACCAGTGCAAAGCTGGATGGTTTCTTTGTGCAACCCAAGTCATATCCAATATTGTGTGTGCATCATAATTTGCACAAATTTGCAAAGCAATTTGTGGTTGATGTTTCCGTACTTTGGTTTCCCCCCTGTGGACTATGACAGTGTCGTAGGGACGTTCCACCGGCCTCATGACCTAGCAAAGCGCAAGGGCACCCCTCTAAAACGGCCCTTGGAGGCTCAACGAAGGGATTCCCGAGGGCTCAGCAAGGGGCCTCAGGGAAGGTCCGAAGGCCACATGAAGAACCCCGAAAGGAGCTCGAAGGGGTCCTGAAGGTTCAGCAAGGGATCCCGAAGGGGGCTGCTAAAGGGGCCTCGCAGGGTCACCCCCGCAGGGGCGTGACGGCCGCAGAACTAGTGGACCGGGCGTACTCCCAGGTAGACCAGGACCAGAAGAGTCCACCGTGAGCAAAAGGCTACGCATAGGGTAAGAAAAGCATCTGCAACCCCTATGTTCATAGTACATTTCTAGGGGCACGTGTGTAAATTCAGATACCCGGTTGGAAGGCTATAAATAGCCCCTTTCCCCGTGTAATGAGGGCAGACTCAGTTTTTCAGAAGCAATTAATACATATTTACTTTCTCACAACCGAAACCCCTCTCTAAGGACCATTCGGCCTCTCGCGTAGACGTCAGGGGCCTTCTTTTTCTACTGTCTAGTCTCTCACTACTACAGATGGGTCGAGTGAACCTTGGAGATCTTTCTCCTCCATTGGAGGCCTGGAGTTGGGGGACCAAAGATCGCTCAATTTTCTTAAAGTGAGCTTTACATTGACCGCAAGGAGAAAGATCACTTTTTTGGTGTAGGCGTGCATCTTCTCCGCTTTGCCTACACATGTTCTATTGACTATTGGACTGGTTTATCTTTGATGTTACATTTTTAAACCGTGAAATATCTGTCATGAGATTTTAACTTTTTGATCACTTATTTTTGGACCGTGGCTGTGAGCCACAGTTACTAGTACTCAATTGGCAGCTGTACGGATCTTCTCGGTGCGCGAGAAAGGCTTCAACTTTCTGTGAGGGGGGCTCTTTGCTTGTGGTTTGGTGCACTGAAAAGATTGTGGGGGAGAGCATGGGTTGAAAGAGTTTACAAATCCAAATGGGTAAGTATTGCAGTGTTTTACTGCCCGGAGATCTCAATACTATGATGGTTGATCTTAATTCTGATTTGTAAATTTCTTGTTGGTTGGTGTGATATCTTCTGCGTAGAGTAGCAGTTGCACAGTGTGCCTAAAAAACTGCACTAGCTGTGGCTGCTTTACAGAAGTACCTGTGTTTGTTTCCAGTGCTAAATCATTGTTTATGTGCATCATTTTTTCCCCTAGCATATCATGCGGTGTGAATGAAAACTTTATCAGCTCAGCCTTGTGGATAAGTGTTCTTTGTTTCATTGCTAAATCTTAGTTTTATTTTTCTTCCCTTATCATATCTTTTTGTCGAATGCAAATGCATTGCTAAGGAACGTCTAACTCGACTTCAAACCTGAAGTGTTGTGGTGTTCTTTGCCCTGCAATTGTTTTGCTTCTTCAGGTTGCAATAATATCGAAATCAAAGGAAAACTATTGCAGAAGACCACATCTCTGTCCAATTTAGTTCCACGTACACTTCGGTTATCTTGGGAACAAGAGTACTATGAAAGCTGGATGGTACTGCGCAAGCGACAGCAAGCCTATACAGGATTCCAGAGAGTGAGAACAAGAATCCAATTCGCAGCCATTACACGTCTGCCCCTGGCAGGATGCCCCTGCTGCAGGTCTTCACTTTGACTGTATTATTCCACCTCCAGCCCCCTACCAGCTTCCCCCATCTGTTGCTGCTCAACAAATCAAACAGAAGCAGCAGCGAAAGGTGGTGGCGTTGGACGCCAGATTCCAAAATGACTTCAAGTGAAACACGACACCGATGAACTGCAACGTGGACACTTGGACAACACCCTTTCAGCTTTGCTTGTGCTCTGCTCTCATGTACAAGTGGTATGCTGCATTTTACCATTGGACAACGCAGCAGGTAGTGCTTGTTGGGGAAGAGGAATATGATAATCTTATGGCGATGCAAGTATGCAACTAGTCTTCTACAGAAAGGGAAGTACTTCTGCTATTGCTTATACTGAGGTGTAATAAAATAAGACACTGAAGCTGAAGCTGGTGGAAGCAGCAGTGGTGGCCTTCTATATTTTATTTTCCCTCCTTGCCACATGTCCGCATGCTGCCACTGCATGGTGAGCACTATTCATTCTACCATAGGCTGGTGACTGGTGGGTAACGACACTACAGCACTTCTGATAAAAAGAGGAGGAGCAGGGAAAGCAGCGGCCTTCACTTCCTTGCTGGTAACAAGAGCTCCTCCACTTCATTGCAACTCTATATATGTTACTATGCCATGCTCTCTACTGGGAATTAGTTTCGCATTTAGGGTCTGGGGCAGTGCTTGGTGTCTTATTTCATCTGTTCTATACCAACAGTGCGCTTTTGTAGGATATTTTCTTTGAAGATAGCGCATTGCTTTCCTCCTCTCATGAGTACTCACTGTCTTTTTCAACAGTACATGAACATTTTTTTTAGAAATTACAGTACATGAGCATTATTAGCCTATTAAGTGGCATCAGCTTTTCACTGAACGATTTCTGTGCCGCATCCAAGTGTTTTTGACTCATCACATCTATCTCAATCTTCACATTAAAGAAAGGGGAGAAGTTTCAACGTTTCCGGACCCTTGTCCTTGCAACTTGTCTGAATTTAGCTTCTGAATTTCCCGGTGATTCTTAAATCGTCATGCTAGAAGCTGTGCACTAGTGACAACCGAGTCTGAAGTGTCGATCCTGCATTTCTACTCCTGTTTGATGTAGTATCATCTATAGTTCCGGCATCAATTTTGGATGGTAGGAGGGACAGTACTCACTGTTGAGTCCTGAGGAATCACTCACCTTTGCCACTAGTAACACCAGCTAACTTTTTGGCTTTTCTCGATCATAGACCCTAAATTGCTTCCATGGTTCCTCTTATGATTTGTCGAAGCTTGCACTTTCTTAGCTGTTGCTCCCTTTCCTGTTCTGTGGATCTGATTCTACAGTTCTGATATTTCCGTTCAGTGTGGCAGTGTGCAACGACTAGCAAACTTTTTGGCATTGCTACCTATACACTTGCACCCACCCCAGTGAACACTCGTCCTGAGTCCTTATGTTGGAGACGTAGGTTCCATAATAGACGAATACAAATATGAGGAAATAAAAGAGGACCTGAGGGTCTAATCTGTGCAGGTCATTATTCATTAGTAGCCACATGAACTTGAATCAGCATGGGCATCTAGGTAATGCCACTTAATGGTGAAGTAATTTCAGATCTTACACAAGAATTGGTTTGTCTCAAAGGTATCATAAGCCTCCAAGAGGAGTTCGTACAGAATCTTCTAAAAAGAATTGCATTGGTCAGAAATTTTGGAGAAGTAAGACATAGGTTCAATTTTGAGAAGGTTTAAACGACATAGATGGATCTGGTTCATTCATTAATCATTAACCTTATTCTGGGCTGGCCCATACAGTGGATGGCAGTAGCATCTGATCCTTGGGCT
This sequence comes from Ampelocalamus luodianensis, assembly GCA_036346255.1. Lineage (NCBI taxonomy): Eukaryota > Viridiplantae > Streptophyta > Magnoliopsida > Poales > Poaceae > Ampelocalamus > Ampelocalamus luodianensis. Next base: position 25,479,792 of record CM070621.1, read on the forward strand.
GGTCTTGATTTTGCAGTACCAACTGTAATTGATCTTAATGCAGAACTCTTTATTCTGATCTCTGGATGTGATCCAGCTGGTGCATGGTTGTTGGCAGTACCGACAATTCTATTCCGGGACTGTGGTTTCCACCTTTGCCCTTGTATTTGTCTATTGCATTAGGCTTACTTAACTTTTCACTTTGGACAATCTTTATGTAAGGCTGCAAGGGTTAGTTGTTCCTTGTTGAGCCTTGCAAGAAATTGACTGCCCAGCTCCCGATCTATCCCACCCTTTAAGTGAAGCTCCTTCACTTGGCAAAGCTGGTAATTTAGAAGGTGACACATTCCTAAATGATTGCAACATCACACTGAGATCAAGTATCAAACACAAGGTTGGTGGCTTTGTTTCTTCAGTATATATGTTCATGGGAGGATCTGTCTAGTACACCAGCGAGCTAGCTACCTTCACTTTGCAACATGATGGACATCATGTGATTGTGATTTAACATTGTTTCTTGGCAGATGTATTCCACTCCCTGCACTGCTCCTGGAAACACCGAAGAGCAGTGCTTCGCGGTTGGAGCTAACCCGCTTGCTTCTCTAGACCATGCCATGGATTTCGATGAGCCTACCCTTTTTCCTATGCACAATGTAGGCATGCAAGATGGGGTTCAGTTTTACAATCCTACCGGTGGTAAGTTTATCCTCAGATTTTATTTTCAAGAATAATGACATTCTGTTGATCTGTAAAGTCTCTGACTATTAGCACTTCCATGTTCCAACTATCCCCAGATACTCAGATAAGTAGAAATATGAGCATTGAGAAGTGTTTAAAGGGCAGTAAAAGGAAGGGCTCAGGCGAGGGCAGTTCATCAATGCATTCTCAAGTAAGAAGTTAAAGGTTCCCTTTGCTTAGTTTCCTCATTTGGACTACTTCTCATTGTCAATGTATTAGTGCAGGAGGAAACTGGTGCGATGTCTCAAAGAGAAGTCAGCATTGAGCGTGCTAATGAGAAGACAGGTGATGCTGATACCAATCGAGAGGACTACGTGCATGTCCGGGCAAAGCGCGGTCAAGCAACCAACAGCCACAGCCTTGCAGAAAGAGTGATTAACCTCTCGAGCAACATAAATAAGAATCCTGCAATTTGTAACTTCCTTGCTCATCGTACATTGTCCATCCGAAATGCAGTTTCGAAGGGAAAAGATCAATGAAAGGATGAAGCTTCTCCAAGACCTTGTCCCGGGTTGCAATAAGGTATCAGTGCCAACAAGTAGAAATTTACTCGTAGTAATGTAGTGCTGGTGTACTCTAACAAAGATGAACGCTTATGACAAGCAGATAACAGGCAAAGCCATGATGCTTGATGAGATTATAAACTACGTGCAATCTCTGCAGCGGCAGGTTGAGGTAAGTGTACTAGTTAATTCTGCAAGTGTCACAAAGACTTCTCTAGGTCAATGACTGAAGCTTCAAGTGCCTTTTTTCGTTGGATTTGGCAGTTTCTCTCGATGAAGCTCTCAGCAATCAGCCCCGAGCTGAACTGTGATTTCGACCTGCAAGATGTAAGATAGCAAAGCCAAACTCTGAAGGACAAACGACTCACCTATGTTTACTCTTTACTGTTACAATTGCTCGTAGATTGATCTTTCGTTTTCTTTGCCGTTCAGATCCTTTGCTCACAAGACGCTCGCGCTGCATTTCCGGGATACAGCCCGCGATTGAGCAATGTTCATCCTAGTATGTACAGGCCGTCTCAGCAAGGCCTCTCGCGCGCAGAATTATTTGGGAGCATCCCAAATCTAGCAAATGTTCATATGGCAAGAACAGCTCAGTTATCTGCATTTCCTCAGGTTGGCATTTGGATACTCTTGAACAGATATTCACCAAATAACTGAACAGTTCATATCCTTTAGAACAACTAAGAGAGATCAATGTATTTTTCCCCCAACAGAGAGGTATCGTTTGGGACGAGGAACTTCGCAGCATTGCTCCGGTCGCTTTCGCTTCGGACGCCGGCACCAGTAGCTTAGAGAATTCCGGTACAGTTCGGGGCTTCTCTCCATTGCTACCCTGCTTGGCTGCTTGCAGCTTGGTTTATTTGCATTTCTACTGCAGTTGTGTTGAACAGTGATATTTTTGGTGCTCTGTTTTTATGTTGCAGACTCAATGAAAGTGGAATAGTTAGTCAGTAGCTGATGGTGAACGATTTACGCATCTGAAAGTCTTGAAATGTTCGTCTGTTTGACTGCGACTGCGGTTACACACTCTTGCAACGGTTGCACAGTTTTCCTTGGGCTGACCGAGTTAACTGTTGTTGAGGAGAATTCTGAAGTGTGCTAATGTACAGTTTAACAAATCAAAAGGGATGAAAAGTTTGCGGTCTGATGTAATGTGCTACTTATTTCTGCCTGCAATTAGTGATATAACTGGGTTTCATGACTCGTGGTTCGATCTAAGTATGTTTGTGTATATTGTTAGTGAAAGTTTCAAAAACTTAACTACATATATTTTAAAATAGAATTTCGAATGAGAGGTCTTAAAACAATTTTCGAGACTAATATTCGTCACCGGCAACTTCTTACTCAAAAACATATTATCCTCCGTATAAAGGATGTTAAAGTCTCAATTCTTATTGTAGTAGTATTATAAATGATCGTGATCATATGTACGATCTTAATCAAGCAGTATCATACAAAATAGTGATCTTGGTCTTACTCAAGCACTATTACATTTAGAATCACGACTTTCAAGGTACATTCTTACCAAAATCTATTGTCTCGAGGTGAAATTTGATTTCAAACGCATCTAGTACAAATGTAGCAATTCGCCAACCATTTGATAATTCAACCAATATAGTATTAGATCATTTACAACAGTCCATTTCAGCTGTTACTAAGGGGTTGCTACATCAGCATTTAGGTGATGTAGAGGAGAGAATGTGAGGAGAGAAAGTGAGGTTGTTTCTATATAAAGAAACTATCAAATTGTTAATACTAAGACACAAGAAACAACCAAATACTCTATTAGATACTTACTTGTTACCTAAAAACGCGTCTTGTGGGTCCCACTATTTTAAAGCAAAATATTCATCCGATCATTTGTGCAGTTCGACTTTATTGTTGATATGATAAATGAGCTAAAACATGTAGACCACAAAGTTGTACTTCATTATTGATCATCAAGAATCATGCACACTTGTAGCAATTAAAGTTTTAGACACAAACTCAACAAACAATCCATTGGAAGACTTATTTCTTTTTATTAGATTAAATATTCTATTTCCTCTTAGTAACAAACTAAGAAAACAAACTATTGTAGATGCTCTTAGATCATTATTGAAAAAGTTTTGTTTGGCCACTAATCGTGACCGACACCCTCGTTTTTGTCACTGGCCATCTCACCAAGAGAACTCAATGGTAAAAACGAAATTAACTAGATTATCAGAAAAATGATTTCCCCCTAGATTATGAGTATTATTTCTAGATAATAAGTGTCTGTTTAATAGGTAGGATTTCTCGATAATAAATGTTTCTTTAATAGGTAGGACTCCCAAAGAGAGAAAGGAGTTCACATGAAACACATAACTCATTTTTAATTACAGTACACTTAATTTAATACGGGGCGTTCATTCTCTTTGATCAAATGATTTAGATTATTTAGAATTTAGTTATACTACACATGGTAGTATGAGTAGTAGAATCCCGAGTTGATAGAATTGTAATAGCCCATGTGAAGATTACACACGACAAGAGTAATATTTTCAACCCTAGTTGAAAAAGTCTATAATACTTTTACAAAGTATTATAAATACAAAAAAATTATATTATACACTAACAAATCAATAATTAGATTTAATTTATATTCCACCGTATATTATTAAGTAGAATGTTCACAGATAAAACCCAAACGCAATGTAAAAATGATTTTTTTTAATAATATATTTTTATTCGGAATTACAGAAATAATACTACTTAATTTTTTTTATAGAAATATTCATTAATCGACGTATCGTTGGGCGACTTACACCTAATCGCCAAATGGTTGGGCGATTGGCCATAATCGCCCAACGACAAGCGACAAGCGTTGGAGTCGCCCGGTAGTTGAGCGACTTGACTAAGTCGCCCATTGGTTGAGCGACTTAATCAAGTCACCCAACCACTAGGCGATTTGAAGTGACCAGCTGTACTGTTAACAAATCCGATTGGAATAATTGTGTTGGAATAAATGTTACATTTTGTAGGTATTGCATTTAGCAAAACCTACGGTATGATGTTATTTTTTTGGAAACAAAAGGGTAGTGATAAGGTTGGTTAGTCCATTTGTGAATTTCGTAGAATCTCAATGGTACAAAATTTGTCAGACTAGCAATAACATTTTGTGATCGTTATATGTTGTTGTAGTGCGCTAAATTTCTGAAGAATTTTGCGAGAACGATAGAAGTAGCAACGATTCGTAAGTACGAAGATAAGTGATATTATGATACGCTAGGAAATTCATACACGGTAGAGAACTTTGGAGAAATGGTGCAACGATAGCAACACGATAGTTGATCCGACAACGGGTTACATGGCAAGCAGGCTAACGAACCAAGGACGGTACATGCATGCCTTTAGGGAATTAGAAATACGTCGGACATATGGGCGAAGAGGGTCCGATTACTGCGTGGACCGGGGCTATTTGCCCTTCCTTGCGAGCTCAGCGTTGTACTCCTCGCCGGCTACCATTTTCCTCCTTTTCTTGCGCTCTCTATCGCGAGCCTTGCACTCCCTGCGTCTGCACGTCTTGAGATGAGCTCTGTCCTCCTGACGGATACACTCAGTGTGTTCATCGTTGCGGCGCTCCTCCTCCTGGATCACGCATACCTTTTTGGCATCCCACTCCTCGTAGTTGATTTGCCACTGGTTGTGTGGGTGAATCTATAGGTCGATCCACTTGCGGTAGCCACATAGCGGATCCGAGGACTACGGGTAGACAGGAGAGGTTATTAGTGCGTACTTTGAAAGAGAAAATGTAGGGGAACATACTGTAACTGGTCCTTATCGGTTGCCGATAGCTGATCATGTCCCAATGGCGGTCAGGATAGTCACAGGAGTAGTTCGCGCAACCCCATGTCGACGATCGAGTCGCCGATCTTACAAAAATAAAACAGAGAAAATGCCATTGGATTTCTTGGGATAGAATGGGTCTGCTCTTTATTAATATGAACTGGCTATTACAGGGGGGGCCTGCGACCAGGCGGTGGACTGATCCTAATTATACTGAGCGTAATGCTTGCTATGCTAGTGCTTTAGATGAAATCTAATCGTCTATTGATCTTCTCAATTTGGATTCGCTTCCACCCTCTCCTTCTGTTGTTTGCGTCCTCCTTTAAGTAGTTGACGAAGTGGTGGTAGTTACTTTTGTTGATGAAGTATCAACCATCACACGGTTGAATATCTGAGAGATGCTTAATCGTGTGGTAGTTATTGTCAGTGTCTTAGGATCACGTATTGTCACATGGTATGGAATATACACATGTTTCATTCATCACACGGTAAGAAATATACCTCGAGTTAGATCCGGATATCAGTTCATAACTTTTACGAGCAGCTATCTGGTCGGAGACTAGAATACATAGAGGTTTAATCCTCATCACCCCAGTAACGCATGCCCAGGCTGAGCCGCTCCTTGGACTTGAAGAACTTGCATATGTCCCTGCACCAGCAGAGGGGCGACGTCTCCCCCTCGGGCGGGTGTTGCGGTGAAGGCTCGGTTGCAACGTTCTGGTAGGTGTTACTACTATAGGGGGCATCATTGCGAAGAGCTGGCATCCTGGCACGCTCCTCTTGCCAAACCCGAGCCACAACAGCCCTTGCTTGTTCGTCCCGCGCCCCAGCAGCCCTTGCTCGTTCACGGATCTCGTCCCATTGCCTCTTCATCTTGTCCTATTGCTTCTTCTGCATCTTGTCCATCTAGGTGTGCTGAACCAAACTCTGGTGTAGTGTTGGGTTTGGTTTTGTAGTGTTCTCTCCCAGATCTCTTCCACCTCCTTTTATAAGCCACGGGGTTGGCATGGTGTGGTTAATTTTATGTGAGTAGTCCTATCTTTTCGGTCTGAAAAGCTAAGGAGCTAGAGTGTTGTCATGTCGATCTGAAAAGCTGGCAATTGAAAAGTAATATATGAATAAGTAATCGTGCAATGTTAGAGGGAATGCGTCGACAACCATGTCATAGTAACCACAAAGTAGAATACGCAAATACATAATACAAGTTATAGAACAATGCTAGAGGGAATGCATAGACAACCATATCATAGTAACTACGAAATAGAATACATGAACACATAGTACAGGTACTCAGAGCACAATGAAGACCCCCTACTGGCCACCCGCAGCACCTCCTCCATTGTCGCCACGTCCCATACTCGATCCGCGCCCGATCGACCCCCCGCTTGGGCTTCCGGCGCGGTCTGCCGGGCGGGGCGAGGCCCGAGCAGGAAAGGCGCCAGAGCCTGGCGATCCGTGCTTCCAACACCTCGGGGGTCGACTCCACCTATGCCTGCGTGACCACTATGGGCCGTTAAGCTGCGACCCGAAAAGAACCTCAACGGGTGCAGGCTCAGCTGCTCCCCTGACCTCCCCGGGGTAATCCACAAAGAAGTCATCCACGTCCTCGTGTGGGGAGAGCTCAACTCCGGCCTGGAGCACGAAACCTATAGGACAAATAATGTTAATCCCTACAATATATCGACAATTACAAACCTGAAGAGAGGAAACGTACCTTGGTCGTGGGCCATGTGCGAGAAAGGGTCAAACCCGTCGTACTGTCCATACGGGCCAGGGAAGAAAGGATACTGCCTTGGCGCTCTCGGGTAGGCGACGATGATGGTGGTGATGATTGTAGCATTGCGTACCCACGTGCCCACCCGGACCCTCCAGCCTGCCAAGGCGCAGGCGGGACACGTGGACGTGCCCCTCCTGAGCCTCCTGACTGGGCTGTAGGACGTGGCGGCCTCGGCGTATGTGCCAACAGGGCCACCTCCTGGACCGTCCTGCATGACGTCAAGGTCACGGCACGGCTCGCCGCACTATTGGCCCGACGAACAAACTATAGTAGCTCGTCGCGCGTCACCACCGCACCAATGGCGACCCTGTCTAGGATCGACCGAGAGTCCCTGGCAATCCGGACGCTCATGTCCGTCTGCAAGGAGTACATGAAAGTGTCAAATCTACAATTTAGGTAACCGTACTAAGACATTTTAAAACACGATAGTATGTACCGCGAGGTGCAAGTTCCACGCGAAGTGTACAGGGTACGCGTCGGCCAGTGCTGGTACGTGAGCGGGGAGAAGGTAGACGACATGCACCAGCCTGGTGCATGTCTGCGGGGCGTACAAACGAAGGTACTTGTCGTACGCGCTGGGATAGTACGGGGCGTCCTCCTGCATGCAGTCCTCGTGGGCGTTCGCCCACTACGCCATCCACGGCTCCATCTTCGTCGGCCACTGTGTCCTAGTGCCACCCCTCCTACTATACTTGCAAAACGTACCACTGCAATTAGAAGTCGTCGTAACAGAACTGACGAAAACATATACCAACATGTGATGTGTGTAACTCACGAGTGGTCCGAGTCAGGTACCCTCGTCCCGATGGGCATTGGAACAACCTGGCGGAGGCCAAACTAGCGCATCACCCTGAGCACCGCGTAGTCCTCGACGAAGATGTCGAAGACGAGCTTCCTATGCATCCGCCAGTACGCCCGGTCGTGGTAGCACAGTGAGGACAACCCCCAGGAGCACGATGCCCGTCTCCTGATCAGAGTACGGCTCCCAGCGCACATCGTCAGTGGTGAGGCGGTCCAGCTGCTCCACGAAGTGCTCATACACACGTGTGACCTACACGTGTGCATACTGTGCCTGTAAGCCAGAACAGTTGTTATAAAGGATGACCCATAATACGCTGAAGTAAAGATATAGGGAAGTATGTACCCGTCTAAGGCACCAAAGGGACCCTACGGTCGGCTGGTCCACCGCGTCCCCATGGTACATGTCCTCGTCGTACGGACTGGAGTCTACCAGCATGAGCCATCTGAGAAAGAAGCGCTCGAACGACCACAGCTGCAGCAGGAGGGGGCAACCTGTGAGGATAGATGCTGGCCTCATCCTACAGCACGCATCGCACATACCACGGTACGTCGCAGCAAGTATGGATGATCCCTAGCTGATCTGCAGCTCCTAGCCGTCGGCGATGGCCCTCGCGTACCCCACGAGGCGGGCGTCCACGGAGTCACCGTGGTTGCTGGTAAATAGTACATAGCCAAAGAGCCACAACAGGTACGCCTCAAGGTGCCGCGACACCTGGTTGGCGGTGGACTGCGGGACCATCCGCTCAACCTACACACAAACGAATAATTAATAAGCCCGTCATATGGCTAGGATAGCGCATCGCTAAACGTGGAAAATAGGTAGCATACGTACCCGGAACTGCGAAAGCCGCCGCAGGGGCGGGCCATGCCGTGTCGGTCCAAGAAGTCATAGTACGGTGGCGTGGCCTCCGCCGCAAGAACACCTTGAAACCTGCCTAGTAGGGCGTCGCACCGCGGGACAGTGCATCGGCAGAATCTGAGGCTCCGCGATAGGCGGCCGGCGACATCGCGACATCCTGCAGAGTAGGGGCCATCTCCCCGAATGGGGGTGGAAGGTGCGTCTCAGGCCGCCACCAGTCCACCAGGGTTGTCAGGAGCGACCGGTCGAACGGGAACCGTCGTGACCACTCCGGACCGGCCTGAACCTCCCGTCGTCCTCGATCGGAGTGTCGTCCTCTTCGGTGGCCTCCACCATTTGCGCGAGGTAGAAGACCGGCACGGCTCAGCCTGCAAAGCATGAAGAAGTAGGTACGTAGCGGGCATATGAAACAAAAGAAGTGGCAAAGTATGTGGACAAACCTGTCTACCCAGCGTGGGTCCAGTCTCCAAGCCCGTTGGGGTGTTCGCATAAGAACCACCCCCAAGTCAGCCGCGTCGTCCCCGCGAACCGGATGCGGGACACGACGGCTCGCATGGTGTTGCGCGTCCACCAGTTGGTTCAACGGGCCGAAATGCCAGTCCGAACAACTAGGGTCGTGAGCCATACCTACAAATCAATTTCCAATTAGCAATTAATGAATCATAGGTTTGTAAGTTATAAAATAAATAAGAAAGAAATTAAAACCATTAATGTTAATTGAGCATTAAAATTATATTCCAATGACAAATAAATCATATTTGGTATGTTCTCAGTGGCACCAAAACACTTTGCTCGAACACAGTGGTAATAAATATACAATTTTATGAAACCCAAGTGGTACACATGCAATTTTCCCTACAAAAGGATATATTATGTTAACGCCTATACATGCTTCTATGGATTGCGAAATACTTAAAACATCATTGTTACTATGCATATTTATAATGGGTGAAGCTTTTAGGAAAAAAAAAAATCAAAATTTCACATGTTATGGAATCCTATGGGTTTGGAACCATGTATCTTTCATTTTTCTCTTAGTATTTTATAATTCCTTAATCCAAAGAAAACTATAAATAAAATGTTATCAATTCTTTATTGTGTAAATAAATACATGTATTTAACATTTTATAAACTAACATTTGCGAATGCACGGGTTGTCGACATGTTTATATAACAGAAAAGTAACACGTTATTTTTCATCAAGCCCAGACCTAATTAGCGCAGCACGTGAAATAGTACAACTGAATTAATTGTAACTGACAAATTTTTTCCTCGATACAAATTTCCAAACTAATTGTATTAATCATGCTATCTCCAAACTAATTTTTTTTTAAAAAAATAACCTACTATTATTTTATTTGCTAACAATATGTCAATACATATAATGTTGCTCGCTAACCTACCATGGTTTTAAAAATACACGCATACAAAATAAGACTAGAGACTTATCGTCGTCGTTGATGCGAAGAAACTCTCTCCTCTCTTTCCCTCTCTCCCTCTCCTCTCTTTCTCTTCTTTCTTCTACTCGGTCGTCGCTCTTTGAAAACAAATGGCGACTGTTCACGACCGGTTGCGCGCGCAGCACCCGGTTGGGCGACTAGGTCCAACGGTGAGCGAAAGGTGTCATAGTCACTCTACCATACGACGACTTGAAGGCCAAAGGTCGAGTCGCCCCACGGTTAAACGACTAGGATATTTGTTGCACACTCGTTAGACAACTAGCTTAAATCATTCAACGGTACGACGACTAATGAATATTTCTGTAAAAAAATTAAGCAGTATTATTTATGTAATTCTGAATAAAAAATAGATTATTAAAAAAATCATGTAAATACGATAAGAAAAGGCACAGGAAGAAAGCCACACCTGCTCAGCCTCCTCCCATGGCGACCTCCACCTCCCACCTCCCCCCTCTCCTTCCTGCCCCCACCTCCCCCCATCATCTCCACGTCCACCCCTCCCCGTCGACCTCCCATCGCCGCTTCCACCGCTTGCCTCCGATTCGTCTCCTCCGCGCAGCCCGCCGCCGCCACCCCGACGCCGTCGTTGTCGTCCCGGACGCCCGCCCCTGGGTCGGCGACCTCTCAGGAGCCGCTTACTACCGGGACGGCATCGAGGAAGATGAAGACGATGCAGAGGAGGAGGAGGACGAGGACCGCAGCCTAGACCTCCTGGCCCGGTTCCTGCACGCCGTGTTCAGGAAGGCCTCCCGCCGCGCGCGCCGCGCCGCCAGGTCCGTGCTGCCGCCTTCCGTGCCCGCTGAGCTGGTCCGTTCACTGTTTGCTTGTCTCCTTGATTTTGATTTCTTTTTGGGTTCGAAATTAGCAGTATGGAGGTCTCCCGGAATTGGGTGTGATCTGGTGTTGCGATGTTTATGCCCGTGCAGGTGAAGTTCTCGGTCAATGGTGTGCTGGTTCTGACGTTCCTGTGGATCCTGAAGGGGCTTCTTGAGGTGAGGAATTCATTCATATGCTAAGCTGCTTGATGGCTTTTTCGAAAATTGTGAGCTAATACTACCGCTGGTTCAGTGCTTGTGTGATGCCTATGATATGAACAATCTGTTATGTTTTGTGTATGGTAATGGGATAGTGTTTTAGTGTGTGCTTCTAAAGGGCATGTTGGTTCAGGGAACAAATAGGTGCTGCCTTGGTTGCCATTTGCTTAGGCAGTGAGGAAGACTGATTGTGCTTATTGATGAGGCATTCTTTACTTGTCTGCTAGGAAAATGTTTTAAGAAATGCTGACATTTAGTAACATTGGTTTCTGAAATTCGTGTAGATAGATAATTTGATGAAACAGATGAGACCCTGCGTGGATGATATATGATACTATGGAACTGGACGGTTGTTATTTGTGCTGACTGTCACATGGTTGGAGCGGTATAACGTTCAATTAGTTGGATATAGGTGAGATTGTCACTTTGAGGTTTGATGGATGGTTTTTTATTCGAACCAGTGGGGTGCTCCAGTTTCTAAAACCGAAAATAGGTTCATCTGTTCAGGTACATGAATATATAATGAAGTGTGTTCCTCACTCAGAGGGCTTGCAAAGGGATTGAGATAGCTCCAACTCTTAGTACAAATATAGCGTAGAGCACAATAAACTTAAGCAGAATTATCCCAAGTAGAAACATGCACCACTCAGGTCAGCTGCATCCTTCAGGCCATCAGGTAGGATCATTGGATGCCATGGCAGGATGATGTTGTTGTGCAGATATTGCCACAGACTTGACTTTGACCTAGTTTATAACAGACTGGTAAATAAGGTGAAGATATCATTGCCAGATGTGAGGCTTGGCTTATGGTGTATGTAATCAAGCAATACAACCCTTGAAATTGATAGAATAAGTTAGTGGGGGATATTCTCATTTCTATATGCCATATGGTGCAAGTTCACATTTTTTTTTCTTGTATACGGAGCCACTCTGCACTCTGTATCTTGTATTTTTGAAGTTCTAATTTTTATTTTCTAACTTCATTGTTCTTGCTGGTGCCATATTTCAAACAATTCCATCTTGCAATTCACATCTGTTTTCACGGTTTTGGTGGGTCTACCTCTAATAGCTGAATTATTTGTTCTGTATTATTTTTCCTTTTTAGCCACCAAAGCTATCTATGCTGGTATAATTCTGTTACATGTCATATTGCCATATCGGTAAACCCAACCTTCACTCTGTACATAGTATAGATTAGGGATCCTGTGGAGGCTGGTACATCTGTACTTATCCCAGCCCCAGTAGCCACTAGCCATTCTCGGTAAAATTGCAGTATAAGTCTTTATTCTGTCCCGTTGAACCGCGATCCTGATCGCACAAACCAGTTCGCAGTTCAAACATGAACTGATTCATGAAGGTTCGCAGATCGAGCCTTTCACTGGGTTTGCAGAAAATTTAATGCCAAATTGGTAGTTAATCTTGTTGGATTGATCTCCCTCCCAATTAGCCCAACGACTAATTGGGGCCTTGATCCGCGCTACGATCGGGGCGCCAGTATCTATTGGCCGTGGGCCCCGTCATGTTGCGCGATATATAAAGGGTGGGGCGGCGGCACTAGTCACGAGGTTGACTGAGCCGACACCTCACCGACATTGACACCGAGACCGATCTCGGGCGCGATGGCGACGGAAGCTTCACCGCAGCGCGCCGCAATCTTCTCCGCCGTTATCGAACGCCACCGGCCAAAGAGACGCCGATCCCTTCGGCGGCCGTCGCTCCATGGCCGGTTCTCTACTACCGAAGCGGTAATCTCTCCTCTCATCTCTCTCTCTCGATCTAAACCCGATTACAAAACAAGACGCGGACCAACAATGGTATCGAGCCATAAAGAAGGGAGCGAGCTCTTTCGGCTGCGCTGTCGTTGCCGCTGCGCCTGGTAGCGCTAGCCGGGGTTGTTGCTTCCACGGAGCCCGCCGTCGCCGCCGCCAGACGGAGCCCGCGCTTCCGCCGGCCGTGAGCCGCCGCTCTCGCGCGAACGCTGCTTGCCGCTCGATTTCGCTAGCGACGCCGCACCGAGCCGCCCGTCCGCCGCTCGCTCCGACCGCAGCGCTCGCGCCTCGCGCTGCCTCGCTGGCCGCCGCCAGAGACCGTCATGCGCAAGACGCCGCTTTCGCCATTACTTATCCGCGCGCAGCGCGCGAAGCCGGCGCCGCTCGTGCCGCCTCCTGGTGGCCGCTGCGCTCTGCTCTTGCTCCGCCGCGTGGTTGTGCTGAAGCGCCCCAACCTCAGATCCGGTTTTCCCGGGAGGAGCCGGTGGAATTGTGCTAGGGTTTGTGGGGTTAGGGTTTTTAGGGGGATTTTCCCAGCCGAGCGCAAGGTCGGCCGTCCGATCAGATCGGACGGCCAAGGTTCCTCCGGCCGTTTTTCGGCCCAAGGAGATAGAGGCCGCACGCGATAGTTTTGGGCCGACTGAAGTGGGCCGTGGCAGCGCATGAATGGGCCAAATTGGCTAAATGAACAGTAAAAATAGAAAAGAGGTTTTATTGTTTTTCAGAAGCAATTATGATTGAATTTGAATGAAAAATTGATCCAAATTTCTGGAAATTTTTTGCACCAACGTGTTAATTTTTCCATAGATTAAATGAGTACAGTAAGAATGCTTCTGAGTAGTGAATTATTTTGGAATAGTTACAGTTTCCGCTGCAAAAGTTAATATTGATTAATTTTCATTATTAAATTCGAACCAACGGGAGAATTTAATTTTGGAAAAATAGAGATAATTTTCAGATTATTATGATATTGTTATTTTCTGACCAACGTTGATAATAACAGTATTATAATTTTTAATTAATGTTTTTATGCATTATTTCTATTTCTGCCCAACGGTGATGTAGATTTATTGTATAGATAAAATTGATTTAAATTGTATGTCGTATTTTTGACCAACGTTGGAAATAAGACATATGATTTTAATGTTACGTTCTCACTTTATTTGAAACTTTTCAGGCGGATACAACTTGATGAGTTGTATCGAGAGATCCCACTCTCAAAGGAGACAATTATGGAGAGTGGAAGAAAAGATAGAATTAGCGTTTATCTTGGTTTGAGGTGGTGGGTCCTCACTCTACAAGACGCGTCACCGAGCCTATGGCACCAGTGAGGATCAAAATGAGGATGATATTGCTGGCGAGAAAGACAGAGGACCATGCTCTTACATGCATGTCTTATGATCTTGAGCATAAGAAATGGACCACAACCAACAAGAAATGTTTGGTCGTGATAAAGAACACGATTGAGCTCTGCAATTGTGGGCTCAATCGCAGAGTGTGGCATCATCCACAGAGTACCTTGAGAAAATAAAGAGTCGGTTCTTGGCTCTTCAAAGACATACGCTACACAAATGATTAAGCGACTTGTGTAAAGGTACTCTGGCGGTGGCATAAGAGAGCACATACTAAGGATGAGCAACTTGGCATCCAAGCTTAAACCAATGGATTTGGCTCTCAGGATGAGTTCCTAATTCATTTGATTTTTGCTTCCTTGCCGAAAAGTTTGACACCTTTGTTGTCAACTACAATATGCACAGAAATGGGACTTAGAAAAGTGCATAGCTATGTGTGTGCAAGAGGAGGAAAGATTTAAATCCTCACATGGTGGTTCTATCAACTATGTGAAGGACAACAAGAAAAGAACTTCAACAAGAATTACTCCTCAAAGAACAAGGGAAAAGTAAGTCTTTATTCTGTCCCATTGGCTACCCTGAAAAGTCAAAAGGTTTTCGTTTCTACCGTCCCAGATGGATACACAAAGTTTGTAGAAACGAGACACGTTGTCTTCTTAGAGGATGAAATGATGAGAGGAAGTATGGTAGCTCGTGAGATTGACCTTGAAGAGAAGCGTGTATGCGCCGCTCAAGAACCATTCTTCATACTACTACTGAACCAGATCCTATAGAACCCATTGATCCTGATCGGAAAATATTCACAAACCAGTTCGCAGTTCAAACATGAACTGATTCACTGTCGGAAGCTCTCAAGTGTGTATGATTTGGCGATTCGAGCAATCACTCGAATAGAACATTGTCATGATGACATCTGTAAGATCGATTCACTCCATATAGTGGGGTATACTGATTCGATCGGATATGTGTTCACTCTATTTGGAGGAGCTATATCGCCAAAGCAAACCGTTTCGTCCACAATGTATGCCGAGTTTGTAGCACTGGGTTTGTCAAGTGGTGCTGCCAAACACATTGACATAAAGTACTATGTTGTGAAAGATAAAGTTCGGGATCAAATTATAAGTCTTGAGCATATAAATACCGCAAAGATGATCCGCACTAAAGGCTTACCACCCAACGTGTTCGAGAAGCCGCATGAGTTTAAGGAAAGCCTATGATTCCCGGACTTGGCCCAAAAGTTTAATGCCAAATTGGTAGTTAATCTGTGCACTGACACTCCTCCCACCAGCCGACTAATTGGGGCCTTGATCCGCGGTTATAACTGCAGAAAACAAAGTCAGGAAAAATCCAGCAGTTTCATTCAGTGGTATATGGCCAGTTTTTTGCAAGATATTAATTAGGGTCACATTGGTCAGCTTCTGGGAGGTACCTCCTTACTGCATTTATATGACCAGCTAAATGGTTCCACATAATGTACTTGTCATATACCTCTCAAAGCTTTAATTCTTACACGAACCGCACATCCAACTTTGCTTCTGGGAGAGACACGCCTAGTCCGTACTTAGTTGAGATTTATCAGCGTTGTGAATGCCTACAAAGTTATTGGTGTCCGAATTGCTAGAATGAGGTTCTTTGAGGAGCACATGAGAAACAGAACTTGCATTCTGTTGCATTGATGCTTGCCGTAAAATCAAATTTTATTCCTTTTTTCAGTACCTTGCCCTTATTTTCTGTGCACAGGTGGTCTGCACATTTGGAAGCATGGTGTTTGCGAGCATTCTTCTTGTTCGAGGAATATGGTCTGGAGTGACTTACATCAGAGAAAACCGATACAGCTATATTCACCAGCTCAACAATGATGACAACAGATGGAGCAGAGTACAGACCGCTGGTTGATCGTTTGCTTTCCTTCTCTACAAACACACACTTTGAACAAAGGGCTCATGAATAAATCCAAGTTCACTGTTGAGATAACATGCTCCCAGTTTAGTGCATACTGCCAATGATTGTTGTTGCTATACAGCCCAGCTGCATGCGAATGAAAAGAAAACCCATGTACTTGTACAAATAACTGATTCCTTTCTTCCTCTGGGTGAAAACAGGAGGGATGGTTGAAATTAACAGGATTCATGTGTGCGGAAAACAACCAAATGGTGCGGAAAAACGTTACTAGCAGCTATGAATGATTGTGATGCGTTTTTTGTTGCCTGTTTGGCTTTTATGTATGGCCCCATACTAGTCGATGTATAAAAACTCATGTTTGTTGTATGAAAAGTGGTGCAAAATACTTTTGGTTAAGAGCACAGGGTAGTTCCATTTTAGTTGGATTTCTCAGAGAAATATGAAGTGGCATTGGCTATACAATTTGATTGTTCTTAGATGCAATGAACTCGACGGAGAAGTCCCACTTCTGGATTGGATTTCAGAATCATGCTGGGGAGATGTGTAACGGACAACTGTCTTTTGATCTTCAACAGGTTGTCCATTTGTCGCTTTTCTTGTGACTTCTGGTCGTTCATTTGGGATTTGGATTAATTCCCCTTCTGGTCGTTCATTTGGGATTTGGATTAATTCTCTGCACACCACTGATAAACTATACGATTTCTTATATGCCACTTGTTGTGAGACTGATATGTGGGTTTCGAACCCACGTATCAGTGAGACATCAATGGTATATAAGGAACAAACGAAGTTATTCAGTGTTATGTAAGGAATTTCCCCTTTGGATTTTGTGATTGCTGCCCTTTTGATGTTTGCAGTGCTGTTGATTTGTTTGTTCTTAGTTGCCTGATGCTATACTGTAGTTGCAAGTAAAGATTATTTGGTCAGTTGCCTCGTTTTACCAACAACTTGCCATTCCTCTTTTCGGTATTACTAGTTCTTGGTTTGTTACTGAAAAAAAAGTGGCAGCAAAAAAAGTTACAAATTAGTCTACTTGTCAGTTTCATGAGTTTTTAGCTTAAATAACATTGTTGGCGTCATTATTAGTAAATTTGGCTGTTGGTACGCTGTAATACCAAAAATAACATAACACACATGCTGACGACCGGTACGTGTCCAAAACCGCTCCCTCACGCCCGGACGCATTCTCCACCGTTCCTCCGACGCCCGGACAACCCCCGTGCGACCACGTCGCCGCTCCCGCTCCCCTCGCGTCCGGACAAGCGCCTGCCGTGCAATGGAGGCTCAGAAGCCCCGCCGTCGTGCGCTTGAGACCTGGACGCCCATCTGTGCGCCACGTATCCCCATTACCATGTCTCCATCCACTCCCGTGCCTCCTGCACCCGGTCTCCCTTTACACGCCCCTATGCATTGGTAATCGATTGCTCGCGTCAACTGACACATGCATCAATTGCAAGTAATAACTATTATGTTCTTTCAATGGACAAAAGTCACAAAAAGACTCCTGGTTTCAGTAAATACAGATGCATGCACGGGTTGATTTGCCAAAGATCAGGTACGTCGTACCCAGCATATGCAAGAAACGTCACATTTACCATTAGCAGTGATCCACGTGGGGGGCGCGGCAGTGGTAGCGGCAATTACCGATGCATGGGGGCACGGTAAAGGGTTACCGGTCGTGGGAGGCGCGGCAGTGGATCGTGACACGACAATGGGGATATTAGTTTCATTCACGAGAAAAGACAAACTTCAAAAGTTTCAACCAATTTTATGAGAAAATCATTAATTTCATTCAAAATTTTTTAAAAAAAACATCAAAAACAAATTTCAAGCAAGTTTCCATACTTACCTCCACTGATGGCTTTCTTGCTACTGTGCCTCCTCACATGATTGTGCCCATCGTCAAGCCTTAGGTTCGCATTTAGTTGTGCCCTACATGATGTATGTGTGTAGCTAGGCGGACCACCGAGCCGCTGCTGTCCTCCGTCTTGCCACGAGCTGCGCGTCCGTCGACTGTGAACATATCACCTCCTTTGCCTTGTCGTGAACCGTGCCACCGCCGTCCTCCGATGGCCGCAAGCCGCACCGGTGCCAGATCGGGCTGTCTGGCGTCGTGCTATCGCCAGATCTAGCCATCATGAGCCACACTACCGGCCGCCGGAGCCACTAATGTTGGGAAATTCATCGGAGATAGGGGGGGAGGGGAGAGCACACAAGAAAGAAAGAGGTGTGTAGTTGCGTGCGGTTGCAACGCCCCATGATAAAAGCAAGAGATGTGAATTGAGTGGACCAGGAAAAGATATGTGGATGTGCCACATGCCATCCAATGCTTTAAATCAGGTGGTGCCAACCTATATCGTTGCTAACGCTTCGACGGTTGTAACATTCTCTAGTTTCTCTCTTCTTATTTTGTAGAGGAGGAGCAGCGTGACGCGTATGCTAAATCATCATTATTCTTATTATTATTAGAGATAGCCAACATTTATGTTGCAATTGACCGATATTGATCTGTGGTACGCACGTATCTTGATTTCGTGATGCGGCTGAAGCACGGTTAGGCTACATTTACGCCGAATCTGACCCATTAAAATGATTCCCCTGTGGCTGATTTCGATGTTCGGGGCCGGACGGAAACAAGCCGCACATCGTCCTAGGACCGGTGCAGTGATTTTCACGGTCAATTTTTCGCACAGTGAAGGCAGGTGCTGAGTGCTGACATGAGTACTGGACTAAGAATGGTTCGTTCTCTTTCTCTACCTGATCCATCACTAATAAGCAGACCGGCTTTTGATGCCATGTTTCCTTGCGTGCATCTGTTGTTCATAACTAGAGCTGGGCATTAGGCCACGCCGCACTGGTCTGTCGTACTTTGGGCCGCATAGTTTATCATGTTTCGGGCCGTGCTTTCGGCTTGATCACGCTGTCTTGCTGTGCCGTGCCGACTCATCTCTCCTCCGGTCAGGCTTAGGCACGGTCCAAAGCCCGTTGTGCTGGGGCTGTGCCGTGTCGGTCCAAGCTCAACCTTAAGTAACTATAGATGGCGGAGGCGGCGACGACGATGGTGGCGGCGACCGCCATCTTCATTCTTTTCGTGTCCGTCTTGTTAAAAATTTAGTTAAAATTGAATTGATTGCGTAAAAACATGATCACGTAAATATTTTGGGAAAAAAGTAAAATTTTCTTGATATTTTACAAATACAATGTTACTATCTCATTAAAAACCTTACGCCTCAAAGTGAGGTTCCCCGAGTAAGAAAAAAAGTACAGTAACAAAATGCGTATATACTAACTATCGAAAATGACTAGCAATCTGCCCACTGACAATGATCTACTGTGTGCATAGCTAAGTGCTAATAGAGACGAAGTTTTGGGTTCATGAACTCTCTTCAACAATTAATATTTTCGTACACGGTCACACCAATCAGCTCTAATCAATTAAGTTATAGCTATTACCATTATTATTATGTTAGCCATGTTCTAGGGTTTGCATGTTATTGGGACAACTGTGCCCTATAGGGTCTATTACTAAATCCTTATTCTTTGAGTTTAGTAGCCAAAGGCAAACTAATTAGCCCCTAATTACCTTAACTTATCCTATTAAGTTATCCATTGGTTGGATCTGCACTTATCAGCACTTATGAACTATAAGGTTCACTCACTGATTAACAATGCTAAATAGTCAACTAACTTGGTTTAGTCATTAACGAAAACTAGTCATTACACAATTGTCAATTGGAATATCCAACACTACATAGCCTATGAATTCTGATCAACCTTTTGTACAATCCATTATTATCAATATTACATCCATGACCTAAGGTTAATTACTGATCATTGGCTCAGATGTATATGCCCAACCATGGCTATATCACTATAACCTAAGCCTTAACTTACACAGTCCACTGATGATTTCATGTACGCTCTAATTGCTTAATTCAATCACTACTACAGTGTAATTTGCTAGGGCATAGCCATTAATCAAATATTGTATGATTTATTTTCTAGTTAATTTTATTAGACTATTCACCAATTAAATCTTTTCTAACGTACTAGACTGTTAGTCTAATTTTTGTGAGTGCTACTGGTGATTATTTTAATTATACAAGTTCTCAGATTAATATCTCAATTTTCCCCGTTTTTATTTTCTATCGGTCAGTCTACTGCTATTTATCCACACATGGCTTATATAAATTCGTTTGGTCCGAAAATTACATAGTTCCGATATTTAATAATACTGGTGTTCATCTAACTTTATTACTACTAATTCTTGTTAGACTTTTATTATTACCCTTTCCCTATTAATAATTTCTACCTTTATTTCCTAATCCTCCTTCACCTAATCCCCTATCTTCTTTCTCTCTCTTGCCTTATCCACTCACAGCCGAAAAGCACTAGGCTCTTTCTTCATCTTGAGTTCCTCATTCCCCATTTCCTCTCATCTCCTCACCTCCCATTTCTTCTTCATCTCCCCCTTCTTCTCCATAGAGCTCCTTCGGCCAAAGCCTCCGTCGGCACCACCTCCCTCGGCGCCGCCCCGCCTGCCGCCTCCGTCGCCTAGTGCTCCCACACGACTCCTCCCCTAGTTGGCCCGCGCCTGGTCCTTGGAGCCGCCTCCGGTTCGGTCGGCGCTTCCCCCGGCCGGCGCCAGCGCCGTCGTGCTCCTTCTTCGCCCCCGCGCGCCTGCTCTTCTCCCCGACCTCTCTCCCTCTTGGCTCAGTCCATGGCGCCATGGTTGCTGAGGTTTGCACTGAGGTTTACCCTTGCTCTACTCTCCGACTCTCTCTACTCCCCCTTGCTCTATGATGTGGATGCTGAGGCCGAGGCGGGAGGCGCGACGAGGCCGAGGTGACCGCCGAAGGCGAGGAGGTGGGAGGCGTGCCGGCTGTGCCCCCCATGCTCGCCGTGCTTACCGTGCCATGCCGGCCCGAGCACGGCATGGTTTGCCAGGCAGTGCGGTGCCGCCTAACAGGCCAGCTTTCTAGGCCCAGCCTGGCCCACTGTCAGTGCCATGCCAACCCGTCCTACCACGTGTCGGGTCGTGCCAAGCTTGGGCCGTGCTGGGCCGGTCGGGCCTCGGGTTGGCCCAGAAAAGCATGGCACGACTCCCAGCTCTATTCATAACACATGAATTTAGATTTCTAGACGTGGAAGGTAGGAGGGGAAAAAAGAGAGAGTATTTTTAGATCAAAACTAGCTTACGAAACGACATCTAGACAGGGAAAAAAGGGATTAAAGTAGCGCCTTAGCGGTCTTGTCATCAGATATATCATGCAGATTTTTTTTTGCAAAGAACACGCAGGAGGTTTGCCTGTTATCTTATCTTATCTTATCTTATTTAAGGGGTTTACTCCCACGTAATGGGAGAAATCGTCTCGCCTTTACACTAGGAAGATTTATCATTTTGTCTTCCACAGGTACACTAGGAAGGGAGTAGCTGGTACGACTTCTTGGACTGAGAAGATGGCTTATTGGGTTGAGCGATGGCTCAACGCCTTGGAGGACGTGCACAGGAGACTGCTCCCTACGACCCTAGGATGTACGAGGAGTACATCGAGTGGTACTTCACTCGGATGAGGGTTCGTTGCGTTAGGGTTGTGAATGACCCACCAAGCCACAAGGTCGCGACAACCGACACGTACCCCACCCAGTTGGACTCCACATTCCATCGCGTGGCACGTATTGAATGGTCCATACTTCTTATTTCTTACGCATGTTTTCGGTTTCTAACTTACTAATTCTGTGTACAGAATGATCTCGCATGAGAGATGTACGAGATGGTGACCTCCATGCGTACTTGGACGCTCGGGGAGCGCTTCAACATGACAGACTCTCGTGGCACAGTGCCGGGAGTACCCCAACGTCAGCTCAGTTCGCAAGTACATATAAAACACTTACGTCTGGTTATTAATTTCGAACTCCACTAGTTGCTAACGATATTTTCTTCTGGCAGGTCCTCAATATCATCCGTACCAAGGGCAGGACTACGTCGAGCCATCCACTGTGATGCAACGATCAAATATGTCTATTTTTTTACACACATAACACACTATTTCAGCATTTCCTTCTTGTTTACATTCATAACGTGTTGTTCCACAGGTTGTAGACCCCTACCGGACGAGGAGCTAGCGTCGCAGGAGGGAGCACACTCTGGGGACTACGATTTCAACCGGGAGTTGGTGCTACGACGAGCGGGCGATGCCGTCCCGGACAAGGCTAGGGGCCACACGTGGGGTACACCCTAAGAGGGTCCGCGAGTAGATGTGGGGGTCTTGTTATGTAAATATTAATTTATGTACGACTTACATTATGCTAGTCTCGTGTTTCGATACTATTTGTTCTTATTGTGTTTCTGGTGACGTGGCGAATTTTCTTGAGAAAAATAATTCGGTCGTGGCGAGTCAACACGACATCCCACATCTAAAATCCCCTAGTTTAAGACTTTTCGTATGTGAAATGACTACACCAAAACTGCTTGTTTGATATAAACATGCAAAAGTACGTCGCGCCACCTAAGGGGGACTTTTTGTACTAATGTTGTAATCGTAGCTACCGATCCGGGACTAGTTCGAGTGCACGAGGGTCTGGGTTGCATACCGGGTCCCGACAGGTGGTATCGAGCGTATCGATGTAGGGACGTAACCATAGTTAGCAAGGTCGCATTAGTCAACGATTTAAAATTTATTTTCTAAATCAAACCAACAGTTAATCGAATAGTTATTCTTCCCTTCCTAATTCGTTTCTTTCTACGCCTACCCTAAGTCTTTTCTCATCCCATTCTTAGGTTCTTACATCTTATCTATTCTGAAAATGGTTTTCAAATTTAAATTAATCCTTCTCACCCCTGTAATCTCTAAAGGATCGAGCAGTGTTTTGGTCGAGCTTCCCGAATAAGGTAAATTAGGAGTGTTCTATTAAGGCTACCCTCCTAGCCGTAGTGTCGTCTAATAGGGTCTTGGTTTTGAGTTTGTTGCTTCTTAATAGCTCTTTAGCTATCTGTTCTTTGGGTTTAACCGACTTCCCCAATTAGGTTGTTCCGTCTTCCTCCCTTGTTTCTCTCTCGCCTTTTATGCTTTCCCCTCTTATCTATTATGCTTTCTTCCTCTCGTCTATTAAACCTGAGAAGATTTGTGCAGATGGTTCAGACCCGCAATTCTGCAAGCCAAGTTGACCCTGTGGATCTCAATACCCCGCCACCACCACCTCCTCCAGACCATGGCGCGATCAAGGTTTGGGTCGGTTCATGGCGCCTGTGCACAATGTGATGAACTCAATGATGCGAGAATATGAACGGATGATGACTGTGAGCGCTGCATTGCCGCCCTTTTCTCAATGATGAACTGTATCAGCCAAGCCGGCGCGGCTGCATCGTCACCACCGGCTTTCCTCAATCAAGGTGGGGAATTCATGAGAACTCATCCACCTACGTTCTCTAGCTCCTCTGAGCCATTAGACGCAGATGACTGGCTGCGCTCCACTGAAAAGAAGCTTGTCATTACCGGTGTGATGACCGTGAGAAAGTCCTTTATGCTTGCACATCAACTTGAAGGTACCGCGGCAGAATGGTGGGAGAACTATTGTGCCGCCCATGAAAACCACCAGAACATTGGTTGGGCTGAGTTTTCTGAAGCTTTCCGTCATTCCCACATCCCTGATGGAAAGGTGGAAATGAAGAAGAATGAATTTCGCGGGCTGAAGCAAGGAAGCATGTCCGTGAGTGAATATCTCAATAAATTCACTCAACTCTCACGATATGCTCAAGAGGGCGCCGCCACGATGATGCACGTCGAGCGCTTTCAAGCGTGGACTCAACCCCATCTTGAAGGTTCAAGTCGCCGGCAATGACTATGCAGATTTCCAAAGATATGGTGAATAAGGCTATGCTCATAGAAGAGTCTCGCCGTGAAGCTGCGAGAGTCTCATAAGAGGAAGATGATGCAAGATGGTGCTCATCAAGGCCATTCACGAGCCAGACAAATGTGCACACTAAAGTGAAATTTGAAACCCCATGAAGAAGCATGATGGAGCTTTGATCCGCAATGTAAAGACCCTATCCTTGGAAGATGTACCTAGTCGAGAAATTTCGGATGTTTTTCTGATGAATTACCCGAATGCCACGAGCATGAGGACCTAGAGTTTGTCATCAATCTAGTTCCAGGACCGCACCAATTTCAAGAGACCCTACCGCTTTGTTGATGATTTGGTCGAGTTGAAGAAGCAAATCAAGAGATGCAAGAAAAAGGGTTTGTCAGGCCAGTTCCTCACCTTGGGAGCCAGGTCATCTTTGTTGCAAAGAAAGATGGTACCCAAAGGATGTGTGTGGATTACCGCTCACTCAACGAAGTCACCATCAAGAATAAGTACCCTCTACCTAGGATTGATGATTTGTTTGATCGGTTGAAAGGAGCCGAGTGTTTTCAAGATAGATTTAAGGTCCGATACCATCGCTTGAAGATCCGCCAGAAGATATACCCAAGACGACTTTCTCAACCCGATATGGACTATATGAGTTCACGGTCATGTCTTTTGGATTGACCAATGCCCACGCACTTTATGAACTTGATGAACAAAGTATTCATGGAGTATCTGGACAAGTTCGTCATTGTCTTCATTGATGACATTCTAGTATATTCCAAGAGTGAAGAAGAGCATGAAGAGCACCTTCGCTTGATTCTGACTAGGCTTAGAGATCATCAACTCTATGCCAAATTCAGCAAGTGCGAGTTTTGGATGAAGGAAGTCACTTTTCTGGGACATGTCATGTCTGCAGAAGGAGTCACTGTCAATCCCAGTAAAGTCAAGGATGTGCTCAATTGGGAGTCACCCAAGTCAATACCTCAGATCAGAAGTTTCCTTGGTATGGCAGGATATTACGCGGTTTATAGAAGGTTTCTCCAAGATAGCAAGGCCCCTCACTCAGCTGTTGAAGAAGGAAAAGAAGTTTGCCTGGACGCCAGAATGTGAGCAGAGTTTTCAAGAATTGAAGAAACGTCTGACCACCGCTCCCGTGTTGGTTTTGCCGGATGTCCAAAAGGATTTTGAGATTTACTGTGATGCATCGCGACAAGGTCTCGGTTGTGTTCTGATGCAAGAAAGGAAGGTAGTAGCATATGCTTCACGCCAGTTGAGGCCTCATGAAGTGAATTACCCACCCATGACCTAGAATTGGCCGCAGATGGTGCATGCTTTGAAGATATGGCGTCATTACCTCATTGGTAATTGCTGGAAATCTACTGCCCGACCATAAGAGCTTGAAGTACATTTTCACCCAAGCTGATCTCAATATGAGGCAAAGAAGATGGTTAGAGTTGATCAAGGATTACAACGTTGGAATCCATTACCACCCAGGCAAAGCTAATGTTGTAGCAGATGCCCTAAGTAGAAAGGTCTATTGCAATATGTCGATGGTCGGGAAAGTCACCATCAACGTATGAAGAGTTCCAAAGCTCAAGTTTGAATTGGTTGAAGAAGGTTATTTGGTGCATTGGAAGTACAACCAACTCTACAAAGTCGGATCGGGAGGCCAGTCGAAGACGCAGATATCAAAGAGATCAAGAGTAACATGAAGAAGGGTAAATCCTAAGATTTTCGAAGATGAAAAAGGAACCATTTGGTTCGATAAGCGTATCGTGTCACGACCAAAAGGACCTCAAGCAGCTTGATACTCAAGGAAGCTCATGAAACCTTGTATTCCATTCACCACGAAGTACTAAAATGTATCAAGATCTTAAGGAAATGTATTGGTGGTCTAGTATGAAGCGAGAAATTGCTGAATACATAGCTCGATGTGATGTTTGCAGTGGTCAAAGTGAGCACCGAGAGACCCACTGGACTCCTACAACCCTTGCAGATTCTCGAATGGAAATGGGAAGAAATTGGAATGGACTTTATCACTGGTCTGCCGAGGACAAAGGCAGGGTATGATTCTATTTGGGTAATTATAGATCGCTTAACAAAAGTTGCACACTTTATCCCATCAAGACCACCTACTCGAGACAAGCTTGCGAATTGTATATGGCAAAGGTAGTATGCCAAAGGGGGTGCCAAAGAAGATCGTGTCGGATCGAGGTCCCCGATTCACCTCGAGGTTCGCGGCGTACCAGCGTTATGGGTACCAACTTGAATTTCAAGATGCTGACCTACCATCCTCGAGACTATTTCCTTATCTTTTCAAAAATTATCGGTAACTCGGACAATTAAAGATATACAAAAATTGTAAAAGCTTACGTCGTCATGTTCCCTATCATCGATTCAATTGGCAAACACACTGTTTTCACTGTTTTGCAGCGGCGATAGTGAACATGTCGTTATTTCATCTGGTGATAGGCTCCTATCGTCATTTAAAATGGCGTCAGGATGTTATTTTTGTATTTTTTTACTATTTAATCTTGTAATTTTTAATTAAAATAATATTATTAAAAAAATCCCATTTTGGCCATGCATGCACGTGGTGATCTTGTCCTTAATGTTAAAAAGTATAACCATGTAGTTCGGATCGGATTACATATAATATTATATGTATAATACTTTTGAAGAGTACGAATAATTGATTATAGCGCATACTCCGATAATAAAAGAAGAAGAAAATTTCATGAAACCACTACTTGTAGAGACTAGAGTTGTAGTACATGGTTGAGGAATTTGAGAAAAATCTAGCAATTATACAGCATCCATGTTCAGTCTAAAGAAACAAAATTTCTTTTTTCTATACGAGAACAGGACTTAGGCTTGGTCCACGGCTCCACGCACTCCAAAGTCCAAATCTCCAATACGATATTATTCTCACATGACAATGAAGCAACTGGCCGCAAGTGGCCGTGGCATGGGGATCTCTCGTTCCTACCACATCGCATCTCACCGAACCCCTAAAATATCATCTCTCCACAAAGTTACCAAACCTGTGTGTCCGGGCTCTGATTAATGAAAGAATTCGGCCGCAGGTGGTGGGATCTCTGAAATCAAGGAGCCGGACATGGTTTTTTTTTGGGGGGATGTGCGCCCCGTAACTCTGTGTTTCAAGACGCGCGCACGACGAGATGAACGATTGGTGAGCGTATCGCAGTCGCAGCCGCGGCTGCTCAGGAATCAGGAGGGGGCCGTCAATGGGGCGAGAGATGTTGCCTCCCTTCCTGCCAAAATTCGGGCTCCCGTTTGTCTCTTCTGTTGGAGAACCTAGGAGCTAGTGGTGGAGCTAAGATTTTACAGAGCTTCGGATCCAAAACTAAGGGGCTATCAGTTTATAACTAACGCCAAATACTATCAATACTGAGGCATAACAAAAGTACAACACAAATGCATAATCGAAATAAAAATTGAATTCCATGTTTAACGATACGATAAAAAAAGATAAAACATAGCAAAAAAAGAAGAAGAATGTAACATACCACTAGCACGAGGTAATTTCTGCTTAATTAACAAATATTTGATTCATTTGAGCCTATCATATCTTCATCAATAATAGTATAAGAACCTGAACCTGCAAAGATAAATTTGCATATGTAAATCAGGGACACAAGACTACAACGTTATTTTTAATACAAATTACGAAATAAGAATGTAACATATCACTAGCACGAGGTAGTTTCTACTTACGCGACCTCATACTTTGAAAATGTTGTAAAATTTTGTTATCATTCATGCTTGCAAATACATCTATCTCAATATAGCATATCATGCTATCATTCATCCATTCATCACTCATCTTATTCCGCAACTCAGTCTTGATAATGTTCATAGCTGAGAAAGCTCTTTCTACTGTTGTGGTTGCACCAGGCAAAATCAAGGCCAATTCAATGAGTTGATATACTAATGAAAAAGTTGTATGTCTATCGGCTTGAACCATCTTCACAACAAGATTACCAAGGTCATTACAGCTTAATAAATCCGGATCAACTCTCACATCAGCAATGAATGTCTCAAGTTGGTCCTTAAGGAGTACACAATCATATTGGGAGAAGTCGGCGCCATAAATCTTAGTAAGTTCAACTAGTTTATCTTCATCAATGTTGGAAAATGAATTCTTTGGATCAAGACAAGCAATGCATCTCAATAACTGAGTAGATCTTTCAGCAAATCGATTGTTTAACTCAACAATAATTTGATCATGCACCATATTAAATATTTCATGATTGAAATGATGATAGTAAGTTACCAATTGGTCACCATGACCTCTCGAATGACCCCTAACAGTCATCGTATCTGACATATTTGGCGCAATAATACGATGTTGGAGACAAAATGCCTTTACCTCTTCAAAGAGCTCATCCTAACCATATTGCCTTATGTCATTAATTCATCCCAACCATGCTGTGATGTTTTCGGAGGGGTTTGATTGGACTGCGATGGAAAATAAGATGCCAATATCTTGGTCCTCTTCATCAGGTATTTCTAATTCTAGTACATCAAATATTCGAAAGTTAATAGTCGTACCAATACAAATACATCAATTAGAAAAACTAGTTGACATGGTTTCACAAATCAGTAAATCACAATCTGTCTGTCTCTACTCTCCAGTCTCCAGTCATACTCATAAGACATAAGTCATACAAACACATCGAAGATTCCATTCAAACTCATCTCATTACTCACCGGGAGCAGACGCAGTCGAGTTGAGCAGAGGAGGCACCGAGGCGGATTCTGGGCAACACAGTCTAGCAGAGGAGGCGCTGGGGGTGGTGTAGCTATAGAGCAGGGCACTGGATGGCGGGGAGGAGGCGGGGGCCGGTGCCCGGCACCGAGTGAGGAGAGGAGATGAGAAAGCACTGGGCGTGGTGGAGCAGGGGGCTGTGCTGGGCAGTGGAGAGGAGGCGGCTGCTGAGGAGGAGCTAAGGAAGTGCTAGCCACTAGGAGGGTGCTGGGCGGTGGAGAGGAGGCGGGGGGCGACGCCAACCTCCTGGTGAGGAGAGGAGAGCCAAGAGACGGTGGGGGCGGCATCGTGGCGAAGCAAAGCGTTGGGCGGTGGAGAGGAGGCGGGGGGGCGGCAGGTAGTGGAGAGGAGCGCTAGGCGAAGGTGGCTAGGGCTTGTTGGCATGCTCAGTGATGTTGTGTGCGTGCGATTGCGAATGTGCGATGCGTGAGGTGAGGGAGACAGAGAGGATCAGAGGAGGCGTTGGGGCACTGGGTCACTCAACTGGGCCGACTGGCCAGCTAGGCGCCTGGGCCTGGGGGATGTTTGCCTTGGGTCGGGCCGTGTGCCTCGACCGGGGGGCACTGGGAACTAAAAAAATGCATTTATCCACAGTAGAGGGTCCTACTTTTTATATATTCCCACATGACTCAAGAGGGGGCTTAATTCCGGTGGACGGTTGAATCCAAAGGAAGCAAAATCTTAGCGGATATACCTACGTTGGAATGACGCATTGTAAATGCCTTGTGATAATCGCTTAGTCGTACACCTACGGAAGTGTGCCAGGTGAACATTATAAGATGATTATCTCTCGTGGGTAAAGTTGTACAACCTCTACAGAGTGTAAAACTATTCGAATAGCTGTGTCCATGGTCATGGACATGTTGAGTAAAACCACTCAAAGTTAGACTTTGGTTTTGATTTCAAAAGACTTCATCAAATGATTTTGGATAGTTTATCCAATTGGAAAATTGGACGGTTTGCCATGTGATAGGAAGGTATCCTCCATCACTCTTGTATGAAGGTTATCCTACTATAAAACTTGAGAAATTAGAAAATGAATTTTAGTTATATAATAACAGCTTTGAAACTTAGTACATATATTTAAAAAGAAAACATTGCTTTACGCAAAATTCAACCACATAAGCCTTCCTTTGATATATCCTTGCATGCATTATAAATCTGTCATTGGGTGTAACCTGTGGAGTATATTTTTGTACTCACCATTGCTTAATAAAATGTTGTTCACAGGAGAAGGACTTTGCAACTGCTGAAGATCTTGACGACTAAGCCGCTATCCTAGTCGATTGCCTGTGGTAGATTTACTGGGCTCTACTGCTTCTTTTTCGTTTTTTGTTGTGTTCTTTATTGTTGGCTTGTAAGCCTTTCTGGTAAAAACTCTAATATTTATTAATAAAGTTTTGCGAATTATAGATATTACTGTATTTTTTACTGTGTGAACTAGCTACTGATCATGGGACTAGTTTAGAATACACAGAGGATTTAAGGATGTTACTACTGGGTCCTTACAAATGGTATCAGAGTCATATCGACTGTAGGTTGTGACCTAGTTAGAATGGTAGTTAATTGAAAAACTTTAAAACTTATTTTATAAGGAGAAAAAAAATGTTCTCTCCTCATCTCTGGTCATCTTTCTATCCTTAGCTTCTTCATAACAATTCTTTCTTACCTAATTCTCTCTTCACCATTTTATAATGTTAAATGGACCCTCTTTTCCCTGTAAATTTCTATAGATGGTCAACATGTTTCCTACCATTACGATTGAAGACCACAAGACATGAAGCCATCAGAAAGTATCGTCATCTATACTATCCAAGGACAACATGAAAGGATCATTAAGGACCGCGAGTAGAAGTTGCGATGTCAGCTAAGCCATATAGTTTAAGTTTGTCAAAGACTTATTTTGTATTGAGTCGTATCACCAGATTAAGAGTATCGATCGAATAGAACGTTGTATTGTTTCTTAACTTGTATGATTTTTTTTTGTTACGTCGTATGCAGATCTTTTTGATTTTGTGTGCAACGTTTGCTTAAATGGGTATTCTTATCTCCTCATAGCTTTCTTTCTTATCCTTTGCTTTTCCCTTTTCTCTAACAATCCATTGGACAACTCAAACCTTTTGATGTGCATATGGGACTTCAAGGACAAATCGATGCTTCAAAATTTCAAACAACTCAAGACCTTTGGACATAAAGCCAACTTGAAGATAGACTCTTCCTATCCTACGTCTATCTTGTTTCTTTCTAACCCCTCTGAATCTCGTTGACGAGATTCCTTTTAAGCAAGGTAGTTTGTAACATCTCAAAGTTCTGTTACCAAAAATAAAATTAATAGATTTATCATTTTATTGGATTTCCTGAGTTTTAAAAGAGTTTTCTGGCTTTTCTTGAATTTCCTAGATTTTAAAAGTCAAAAAGATATTTATTGAGTTTTATGGGATTTTCCTGGATTTAAAGTTAAAAAGAAAAACTTAATTAATTTCTTGCATTGTCTCGATTTTAAAAAGGGTTTTCTTATTTTCTAGAAATTTAAAGTAATTTATGTGCAAAATTAAAAGCCAACTTTAAGTCAGAAACGATTTTATTAAGTTCAAAAATAAAATCCCAACTTTTGGGGGCCTTTTTGAAGTTTTAAAAATAAAAAGGAATCAGTTGAATTTTTCTTGATTTGTTAAAGCTTAAATTGAAATTTTAGAAAACAATAAAAATCCAAAATTTGGTGTAATTTCCCAAAACTCCTGGGGTTTTCCACAAAGTTTCCTTATCAACAAAAATATCCTCATAATTTTTAGAATTTTGAGGGCCTTTCTGCAAATTTTCCTTATCCGCGAAAATTTGCTCGTAATTTTCAGAATTATGAGGGTCTTTTTGCAATTTTTTTGGGATTTTCTTTTTCTTTTCCCAAAATTTCATGGGCCGGCCAGGCTCACAAAGCTACTTGGCCTGCCAGGCCGCAATACCAACCTTAAGATATGTTTTTTAAATGTTTCCCCTTGCTAGCCGCCATTGGCACTGGTGTGACGACACGGAAGCCGCAGTGGCTCATTGGGTTGAGATGGCGATGGTAGGAGCAGCGCGTGTGACAGGCGCACAAGTGGCCAGGCGGAGCGCGTGGGTGGCCAGGCAACACACAACCACATACGATAGGCGTGGTATGCGTGGTGGGCGCTGCACGAGGCAGCCAACGCGGCCGGTGCGGTGCATCGGCGGGACGCGGGCGTGGCGGCGCATTGGTGGAGCATGGTCGATGGAGGTACGCGTGCGGGGTGCGGTGCTGGTGGGAGCGGCGCACACGTGTGGCCCGACCGGCGACGCTCATTGACTGGCAACTTTTTCATGTATAATTTTGCGAGGCAATTGGGTAGATCGATTCATACCAACGAGATGAGATCAACTCACTGGTGGAATTTATCGAATTGTTCAATGTTGATGAGATGTACAATATGAGACGGCGTCGTTTGTGCTGGCTCATTGCATTCCCGATGCGATCCCCGATCGTGATATCGTCTCCAGCGCCTGATCACTAATAAATTAATGAACTGGGTCGTGCAAACACATCACAAATTAATCTGCGATTAGAATCAACAAAAAATGAATTGATTTGTTTGCCAACATATAGAATGACGTACCCAGATTGAGGAGCTTTCGTGCTGAAAACATGTTGAAGAATGTAGTAGTCAAGGAACAATTAACCAATCAACAAACAATAGACAGTCGACATGGAGACAAATAGATGGAGACACAATATGAGGAACCTCTTTTATTAATTGGTCGATCTCTTTCTGTGTACAAGGAGGTTTTATTTAAAGACTAAAACTCATCGGAGGTAGTTTCGGTATTATACCCATCAACTCTTAATCCAGGGTTTCTCAACATCTTCTTTTTGAATCCGTGGTTTTCATCTTTCCGCCCTACTGAGTATAATGCACTCACGGAAGAAAATCTGATGGGGTAGGGCCTCACGTGAGCCCTACCCCATCAACCGTTGATTTTGTTGATGGAGGAGAAATCAACGGCTGATGGGGAGGGGCCTCACGTGAGGCCCTTCCCCAGCAAATTTTCTTCCCACATCGACCGCAGGAGTGAGTATTATTTTGTCGTATTATTTCGTCCAAAGCGACCAGGGAACACTACAACGTCGCAATGGTGTAGCAGTAAGTTTCATAATGTTTCAAGAAGTTTTGTGAGAATATTTTAAAAGTGTTAGATTACATTGATTTTCATGTATTTCTACAAGTTTCTAGAAGATTCCATGTTTCAAACCAAGTTTCAACGAGTTTCAAATTTTGGTACACAAGTTTCAGCCAGAGAGTTTTGAGAAGTTTTAACAAGTTTCAAAACAAAAGTTTTCAACAAGTTTCAATAGGTTTCAACGAGTTTCAATCAAAGTTTCAAGAAGGTTTCAGCGAGTTTTGGCCAACTAACGTGGCTACGATAGCACTGCTGCGCTGCCACGGAATCGCTCGACACTGTCCGTCGCCAATGCACCCTCTTCTCCGACTCCGGCCCTAACTATCACCAATGCTACGACGTCTCTCGATGCCAAATCCGTGCTCGAGCTGCGTGCTGAGCATCCATCCATCTCTCTCTTCCTAGCTCCGGCTCAAGCTCCGCATCATGTCGCCTCCGGATCTGGCCGTCCCGAGACACCACGCTGCCGAATTCGGCCATCTCGAGTTGTGCCGCCATTGCCCGTCGACATATCCAGAGCTGAAGTTGAAGGAGGAGGTGGAGAGGCGGCGTTGGAAGTGCAGAAGGAGGGAGTGGCTGCTTGCCTTCGTCGGCTGCACTCCTCGCCCGGACACGGGAGGGAGAAATCGAGAAGGGAGGGATATGTGAGAGAGAGAGAGAGAGAGAGAGAGAGAGAGGCGTGCGAAGGAGACATATCCTTATGAGTTGTGGGGAGAGGGGGATCAAACGACTATGACATATATCGTTGCAATGCTATAGTGTTACATGGTATTTCTTCTCTATTTTGTCCCTCTGTTTCGCAATATAAGTCCATTTGAGATCCATGCGGTCAAGGTTTTATAACATTGACCATTGATATACATTAAAGTATATAAATTGACTATATAAAAAATAATGTTGTTGAATTTGTCTTGTAAAATACTTTTGTAATATATAACATTTATTGTTTTGCTAGTATGTCTTGGTACAAAATCACGGTCAAAGTGTTACGTTGTAGGCAGTGAAAAATCAAAATGGAGTATTAATTCGGGTGTCGTAAGCTTGCCTAGGGCATATACAATGGTACAAACTGCTGCTATCTATAGTAACTCTCTATATCACCTTTAGATATCATTATAGATAACTCATACAATATGTTGTCTTTTCACTTGTCTTTATAGATGACACAATCTTTTAATGCTTTAATAGACCTAAGACATTTTCTCTTTGGTTCTGATGATACAGTCGGCTACAGGATTGTAGACAACACATTTTTCTATTTTCTTTCATTCACATCAACTTAAATCTTACGTGGCAGAAACTATAGACAGCTAATATAAGACCATTGTACATGCCCTTAGTTGCCTAACGTAGCTCCTGGATCTTTCTTGTACTAACCATGTAGTGTGGCATGACTATTTTCTTTAAAGAATATTGACCTAGACAGTTGAATTAGATTATACATATAGTCAATTGACTCATTAATGACATTGCAATCCAATGTATGGAATATCAAAGAAAACCTGTAATATCATATTATATTTCCTTTAAAAATATGAAGTGATACACACGTCTTAACTTCATTTCAAAAAAGCTAAAATATTAACGGCCTGAATCACAACCATAAACTACCACTAGAGGCAAGTATGGACGGATCAAAGGGAGGTTTGGGGTGCAAAGGACATCAGGTTCGATTTTATTTTACCTTATTAAAGCCTTTATATATATAGATATACACCCCGTAATATAAACTCAGTGATGCATACATATATGATGATTTGTATAAAGACATCCGATTGTTTTTATTCTTAATCCGTCAGTAGAGGCAAGGTAACAACCACACAACCTTATGAATCCAAGACAAGCCGGCTACTAGGCACACAGGACACAGAGCATGACACTGTTTTCAATCCCTCATTTTACACCAACAACAAATGCTACCCTATATGAAAACATGCTCCAAGAGAAAGATCAGAAAATCCAGCGAAGCGAAGCCAGCGGCCGTCCGTCCGGCCGGTCAGCCAGCCAGCCCATAAAACGGAAGAATCTCGAAGCGTCGCCTCGTCCCATCGCCTCGCTCCCCTTTCCTGTCTCGTACTCTCGTCCCAGACGCATTAACCGTTCTCCACGACCCCAAAGAAACCCACTCGCAAAACAACAGACGCGCCGCACCGCGCGAGAGATCCCCAAGAACCACCCGAGGAGGCCCCCATTGCGGCATGGCTGCGGCTGCTGGCGTCGGGCAGCTCCTTGGCGCCGCCGCGGCCACGCTCCTCTCGGCGCTCTTCCTCGCCGCCGTGCTGGGTTGGCGCCGGCGCCTGCGCTGGGCGCCGGTGGTGGAAGGGAGCCCCGCGCCGGAGGTTGGCTGCGGGGTCGCTGACGGCGAAGGGGGCACGGCCGGGGATGGCGGGACGGACGTCATCATCGTTGGGGCCGGGGTCGCCGGATCTGCGCTCGCCTACACGCTCGGCAAGGTGGCTGCTTTTGCCTTCTCATTCGTTCCCGTGCTTCCGTTGGTTCGGCGGAAAGTTCTTGTTCCTTTTGGATTGGAACTCGTAGCTTTTCTTCCTTTTAATTTGCGTATTAAGTTAGAATGTTAGGATCAGGGATCAGAGAATCTAAGACCCGGAAGCGGGACGATTCAGCTCAGGAAGGCAACCGCTTTGCTAGTGTGGCGAGATTATTAGCCACCTTTTCGTACATAGATTTCTGTAACGGTTGTTGATCAGGGGTAGATTCATGCAGGGAATAATTGTGATCTGTTGCAACTTTCCGTTGATGTTTTCTGCATGTTTGCGCTGTTCGGAGAAAGCCAAGTCCCTGTCGGCGTGCCTCTCTGTTGTGGGCGTGGAGTTCATGTGGCTAATAGCTGTTTGGTGTCCCGTAATTTGCATGTCGTGCAACTTGGAACAGAAATCTTGTCTCTTCCAATGAAAGCAGTGGTACGATATTTAGGCACCTTGTTTCAATGGATTAATCAATTCTTGTTTTTTGCTGGCCACAACTCGCCTGGATGGAGGGAAAAAGAGAAAGAAAGCAACAGCGGACTAAAGATTAAACATACATTGTATCTATATGAAAACGAAACCTTGATGCTAGGGTGTTTAGTAAAACTAAACATGTTTGGTTATAGGCTTGTAGCAAATTAGGTTCTTGTTAATTTGGCGTCGAACTTTAACCACTGGAACTAAAAAAGAGAGTTATCTCTCAACTCAAAAAGTGTTTCTAACCAAGTATCTTAGGGCTGTCTAATTTACTTCATAAATACGTAAATTTATTTATAAAAAATCATGCCAGTGCTACCCTATAGGTTTTGTTAAAAATATTTTTTGAGAACACAGAGAAGAATTGCGCGCCTTTGTAGTAAAGAAAGGAAATCAGTTGAGAGCTACAGCTAACAATTGTTGAAAATATTGTGCCTGCACAAATGTAGATGGCAAAACTGTAACTACTCCTAATCTATTATCTTTTCTCATAAATGAGCAAACGGGGGAAAAGATTCATTTGTATTCTCTTCTCTCGTTTTCTATTTTTTTTCATGCTTTCTCTTTCTATCTGCTCCACTGCATGTACCCATATGCATATATGATTAGTATGATATTATTAATGCCTTCAAGAATTCTAATTTCTGCATTGCTGTACCCAGACTGAGGCTGATTGAACTCTTTCTTTTTCCTTGAAAATTTCCATCCAAGCAGGCTATGATAAGATAAAGATCTCCATGAAAAATACAGAAAAGAACTACGGCTGCCTATAGATCTCCAAGACAAAGTCGTAGTGTGTTAAACCTTCACCCTTTGTTTTGTATGCAGTTCAGCTTATAGGACTGGTACATTGGATTTAGGACTGATCAAACGGAAACGTTGCTGTCTTATAAATTTATTAGACATGAAATTAATGTAGCAAAAATGACGTCTTTTTATCTCATGCTTATTGGTTGTTGTGGGTTGCAGACTCCACCCCCCACCCCCCCCAAAAAAAAAATCAGCGATAACCTATTCTCAGCTGGATTTTGATAGAAGTTTTTTTCTTGTTTATTCATTCCTGCTCCCTAACAACAGATATAAATAGTAAAAATGCAATTCTGCAGCTCATCGTGATCAAGTGGTGCATTACAGTTATCCTATATTTTTAAATTATATTCCTGGCTTTGTTTGCTGGTGACATAGGATGGTCGTCGGGTGCATGTTATAGAGAGAGACCTGACAGAGCCTGATAGAATTGTGGGTGAACTGTTACAGCCTGGAGGCTACTTGAAATTGATTGAATTGGGTCTTCAAGGTAAGCATGTGCTCTCTCTTGCTTGCAGTGTTTTTTCTAACAGTATTATAAGTACACTATACTAAATCTTTGACTCTATCCAGACTGTGTTGAAGAAATCGATGCTCAGCACGTCCTTGGTTATGCATTATTCAAAGATGGGAAGAACACAAAGCTTTCTTATCCCTTGGAAAAGTTCCATTCAGATGTTGCTGGTAGGAGCTTTCACAACGGACGGTTTATACAGAGGATGCGTCAGAAAGCTGCATCGTTGCCTAAGTAATACCCATTATCCATATGAGATTATCTTTACTAAACTTTTTGGTATACTTCTTTGTATAATTGTCATATAGTATTCTTCAATGTGATCATTTCATTTTGTTATTAAGCTATGCCTCCAGAATGATATATTTTAAATTGCCCTACTAGATTTGACATATTTGATTATGTGGAAGTTCTTGATTCGGGCGTTCTATCTCTCATGCTTTCCTTTTTTCCTTTTGTTTCCAATTTTATATGGGTGCCTTTTCATGCATCTAATTGCTTATGAACCTGCGTGTGGCACTTATTAATGTTTGGCATACCGTTGGGTATTTCAGTGTCCAATTGGAGCAAGGAACAGTTACATCTTTGCTTGAAGAAAATGGTACAGTTAACGGTGTTCAATACAAGACCAAGTCAGGTGAAGAACTAAAAGCTTATGCACCCTTGACAGTTGTATGTGATGGATGCTTTTCAAATCTACGGCGTGCCCTATGCTCTCCAAAGGTACAATTTTCAGTTTTCACATTATACTTATTGCTGAATTTAGTTGTTCACCATCACCGGTACTAATGGAAATATGTGCTTAGGTTGATGTGCCATCTTGTTTTGTTGGATTGGTCTTGGAGAATTGTCAGCTTCCTTACCCAAATCACGGGCATGTTATCTTGGCCAATCCTTCACCTATCCTATTTTACCCAATAAGCAGCACTGAGGTTCGCTGTCTGGTTGATGTCCCTGGTCAGAAGGTGCCTTCCATAGCAAGTGGTGAAATGGCAAATTATCTCAAGACCGTGGTTGCACCTCAGGTATTATATTTCAGTTGATCTTGTCCTAAGTGTAATTTGCAGCTTTGCACTGTCTACTCGCTTGTAGCTAGATGTTAATGGAAAATTTTATGTTGTAACTTGTCAGATTCCTCCAGAAATCTATGTTTTTTTCATAGCAGCAATTGATAAGGGAAGCATAAGAACAATGCCAAATAGGAGCATGCCAGCTGCCCCACATCCAACCCCTGGTGCACTTCTGATGGGGGATGCATTCAATATGCGACATCCTTTAACTGGTGGAGGAATGACTGTTGCATTAGCTGACATCGTAGTCCTACGTAATCTTCTCAAGCCTCTTCGCAATCTGCATGATGCCTCTTCCCTATGCAAATACCTTGAATCATTCTATACACTGCGGAAGGTCAGTCTTCATGTGGCCATTCACCACCTAGCTTTCTCACAATGTAATATGGTTTCTTTAATATGATTGTTTTCTCTTTTCAGCCGGTTGCTTCTACGATCAACACATTGGCTGGTGCTCTATACAAGGTCTTCAGTTCCTCACCTGACCAGGCTAGGAATGAGATGCGCCAAGCTTGCTTTGATTACTTAAGCCTTGGAGGGGTCTTTTCAAATGGGCCTATTGCTCTACTCTCTGGTCTTAATCCTCGGCCATTGAGTTTAGTTGCGCACTTCTTTGCTGTTGCGATATATGGTGTTGGACGCCTGATGCTCCCCCTTCCTTCACCCAAACGAATGTGGATCGGAGCACGATTAATATCCGTAAGTTCCCAGTCATCTGTATCTTCAACTTCTTCAGAGACTGTTTTATTATGATACTGGGCAGTCCCATTTTGAACATTTACATGGATGCTTTAATAGTAACATGCAAGACATTGAATTACAGGAAGAAACTAACTGTTCTCTATCCTTGTGATCTTCTGCATTTGTTCAGGGAGATTTGATACTGGTAGTAGAATTCATGAAATCATTTTCGTAATTTGGTCGGCTTTTCTGTGATCTGCTGTATCCATTTTACTGTTTGCCATACTGGTGGCTTAACACGCTGCTGTAAGTTGGTATCCAGTCTGATTAGTACTGTTATACACAACACTTTGTTTTTTATCATACACGTGTCTGAAGCATGACAACGTAGAATGTGTCCGCTCTGTAGTAAAATTCATTCGAGACTGACCATTTAGCCTAATTCACAGTCAGTTCATTGTGCAGAAGTTAGAGCTGCACACTGCACAGCGTCGTTCTTATCTCTAGAATCCACAGTACTCCCCCCCTTATTACCTTCACTAATTCAGAGCTTTCACCGCAGGGCGCATGTGCTATCATCTTCCCAATCATCAAAGCTGAAGGTGTGAGGCAGATGTTCTTCCCTGCTACCGTCCCTGCCTATTACCGGGCTCCTCATGCGGCAGAGTAAAGGCTCTTCTTCCTCGGTGTTGGTATGATGCAACTGATCTCGCACGGATGGCAGTTTTCCTGTGTTGGTGGTCGTTCGTCAGTGTTAGCCGGTCGTGTGTGCTGTCCAGATGGAATGAGGAACCGGTATAGTGTCTCCCGTGGGTGCTGATTCGAGTTGTTAAAATGTGTTGATTTGTTCCATTGGTACCCATGTCGATTCTTCCCAAGTTGTATATCCTCCTTGAACTAGTGGACGCGTCGTCTTCTCTTCGATCTAACTGGAGGTGTTCCTTGTGTACTGAACTCGAGTTGTGCTGCGGTCGTGTGGACTCGTGTTAGTATCAGATGGTCCAATTTTTTTTTGTGGATGCATGATCCCACTGTGTATGCTAATCTCCACGGAGAATTAAGCTTGTGGTTACCTCTTCGTGCCATGCAAGTAATCAACTCTACCCGATCAAGCAAAGCGTGGGGTTTGCATGCATTTTTGTGTGTGTTTGCAGGCATCGGCATAGAAGCTCTCGCTGAACCTACGCACCGCGAAGTAGCTTTTCTTGATGCCGTTTAACTTCTCCGTCAAATAACTCTATTCATTTGTTTTGTTTTGTTTTGTTTTGTTTTTCTTTTTTTTTTTATGTGATTTACTACTCTCTTTAATGCAATTTACGGCATTCTTGCTGTTTCCTAAAAAAAAAAACTATTCATTTGACCCCCCAAAAACAATAATCTGAAGTAGTACTAACCTCCTGTCCTTAGCCTATGGAACCTCTGAATTCTGTCTCGGATGACACATATCCAGCTGGAAGATATTTTCATGTTATCCTGCATCGTCGTAGAGTCCTGAATCAGATCAGAACAACTGAAAAGAAAACGAGATCCGTGTTGCTTTCGTATGGAGTTCTCTCAATGGACCAAAAAAAAGATCCACTGAGCATGCTCATTGGGTTTGGATTGGCATGCCTATGTGGAGTCGAAGCAAAACGAGTTACCCTGTTGCAATTTGGCATACGTTTCTTTCGTTCGTACGTACTACGCGCTGGCGCTGTTGTTTGCTTGTGTTAGCCTGCTACAGCTGCAAGCAGAAACGTACTACACTACTACTGTTACTCCATATGCTAGGAGAATTCAACACCCGATGTTAGGCCAAAGATATTAAGGTGCCGATCGACGAAGAGTTGTACGCATGCATAGAGCCATAACGTGAAGGTGTCATGGAAGATCAATGTACGTCGAATCTTAACGCCCCAACACCGAAAAATTTGCAAACTATGCATTGGCTCATCAGTCAATTGTACATTTGTAAGTCTCAGAGATTGGCACGAACACGGTTTATTGGCCAAAGTAAAATGTCAATTGAGATTAAGATTTGCTTTTTTTTTTCTGCGGCCAAATTTCTTCCACAAGATAGCACCACGATCATTTACAATGGCAGAACATAAGAGAGTATGAATGATTGAGGCTCTTCCCCCACGTTGCCGTCTTAATCTATCGCTACTGTCCATCCTTTCTTATCTTCGGCCAGACCCAACTGAATGGATGTCAGAGTAGTGTACAGTTTCTGTGACACCGTGTGTTGGCCAGTTCTGAATTCATACCTGGATACCCCCCAAAAAAATGGAGATAAAAATTTCAGCACTGAAGAAACACCATATTGTCGTGCACGGATTCAACATTTCCACATATCTGTAGGAATTCTCCAGTGAAGTGAAAGAATTGCGAGTTTACCTTTTCCCTTGGTAAGTAATGGTGGACACTGGGGCGACAACCACCGCTGTTCCGGTGCAGAATACTTCATCTGCACTGAGCAGATCGTCGATGGAGACAAGGCGTTCTTCAACCTGCTTGATCAGACATATCAGAATTACGCAGTGTTTCAGATGCTGTCGCAATTGGCTTTATGTGTTATCATTGGACTAAAAAAAACAGTAGTGCACTGCACTGCATTAACCTGACCTTATAGCTGCAGTCCCTAGCGAGCTCGATGATGCTCTTACGCGTGATCCCCGGCAGGATGGTTCCGATGGTCGCCGGCGTCGCGACGACGCCGTCCTTAACGATGAACAGGTTGCACGACGATGCCTCCTCCAGGTACCTCTTGTGAACCGAGTCGAGGTACAGCGCGTCCGTGAACCCTTTGCTCTTGGCGTCCATCTGCGCCTTGAGCACCTGAAAGCAGCAGTCAATCAGCAACACTCGACACAATGCAGCGAGCATCCAGTCAAATTAAGGCTACAGCAGAGCAGCTGGTGTGTCCGTCGGTCAGATATCCATACCGGCGCGTAGTTCGTGATCGTTTTGACCCCGCCGGTCCCGCCCGGCATCGCGCGGTGGATCTCATCCTCGACGACCAGGCTTATCGGCGCTAGGCCCTCCTGAAAGCCTCACAATTAAGAGTGTACCGTACTCAGATTTCGCTGCAGATCATTCCAGGTATATAAGAACAGGTTACAGGTAATTGCACTTGCACCCCGAACACGCTGCTGACCTTGAAATATGTTCCTACAGGTGCAGCATAGATCATAAACATGTTCTCGGGAGCCGGAGCCAAGCCGAGAATTGGCCCGCTCCCGATGAGCAGTGGCCTGATGTAAAGGGCTCCCCTTCCATGCGGTGGCACCTGAAACGCAAGCGGTGATTGCAGAAATTAGTCGATAACGTACGTGAGATTGGCATGCGGGCATGTGAAATCATGGTTGGATCACATCGGTTCGGCGTGGACGCTCGCGGGCGAGCGTAGGCTACGTACCCAGCGCCTGTTGGCGAGGACAGTCTGCTTGACGGCGTGGACGAACTGCTCGACCGACGGGGACGGCATGCACATGCGCTCCGCGCCGAGCTGCATCCGCCGCGCATTCTCCTCCGGCCGGAACAGCATGTACCCCTCCCTGTCTGACCTCCTGTACGCCTTCAGCCCCTCAAACAGCCCCTAATCGGTCAAAAACACGCAAGAAACGTCGATCAACATCGTTATCATAGTGTAAAACTTACATGCTCCTACGTACGCACAGAAGCCT
The DNA here is from genome assembly GCA_036346255.1 of Ampelocalamus luodianensis. NCBI lineage: Eukaryota > Viridiplantae > Streptophyta > Magnoliopsida > Poales > Poaceae > Ampelocalamus > Ampelocalamus luodianensis. The sequence continues at coordinate 25,522,310 of CM070621.1, forward strand.
GTGGTTCGAGGACGGACCTGGCCGTAGTTGAGGACACCGGAGGATGGGCTGAGCTCGATGTTGCCGTACCGTCTGAGCTCGCCGCGGGAGAAGCCGTCCTCTCCTAGGGAGCACCGCATGACGAACATGTAATCGGTCGGGGTCAGCCCGAAGCCGAGGTTGTCCCAGTCAATGTCACCACCGCTGTCCTCGTCGGACCTGCGCGCACACACATGTCACGGTCGTCAAAGGCAAAAGCATTAGGCAGCTAGCAGCGAACGTAAAAAAGAAACAATGGAGAACCGGAGATCGATGGGACAGTACATAAACGAGGACGACAACAAATTTTAAAGACAAAAGGAAAAAATATTGAAAAATGGGCAAATGGCAAGTACAGAGAGACGGCATCGATCACGGAAAGAAATAACTGAATCTGCATGTCACCTGTCGACGGAGTCCAGCTGCTGCAGCGACGACCTCCACCGAGACTGGAGAAGAGAGCAGCCGCCTCCGGCCTGCATGTTGAGAAGGCGCCTACCGTGAGTTTTGATCGATCTCATTCTCATCAAGGCAGGACTAACTATCTCGGACACGGGCAATGTTTCTTTCGAACCGAAACAAGGAGGAGAAGAATAAAAACACCGTAGTCGATCATGCAGGGAGGGAGAGACGGAGGAGAGTGAGATCTGAACCGTAAACACGGAAAGCGCACACGCACCGTTGCGAGCGCCCCGCGGAGGCTGCCGCTTCCCCCCAAGACCGTCGGCCAGGCATGGCCGTTGCAAGCCCATGAGAGGACGCCCTTCGCGGACGACAGCATAGCCATGCACGCACCGCACGGCCCACTTGATCGATCGCGCGCACCACTACGACGGTCTCGGTCTCGGGAAGAGTTCTTCAGGAACTCGAACCTTCACGGCCGGCAAGCAAATGGCTAATTGCCGAGCTGCCTAGGGACGCGATGTGGATGAGAACGCCAGCAAGTAATAACCGTTCCTAAAAAAGCATCCATACAGAAGTCGTGAATAACTTGGCAAGTGTTCAATTTACAGTGCTGTATTCTAGTCCTGTAGCAGCAAACGTTCAATCACCACGCCATCCACGCCCTACGGGACAGTGTACTAAGCTAGAAGCAGCAACCTTTTCCTGGACGGAGACAGAAGAGTGACGGGCGTGGTATTGACCTGTGGGCCCGGGACACACGGAGGCCCCACAAGGCAGCGAGTGGATGTAGCTGCAGCTGGCACGGCTACTAGCAAGTCGTCGTCGCACGGCTCTGCCACGTTGCCGTCGGCAATTAACAGCTCCTAATCCTTAGCCCCTTCGTGTAAAAAAAAAAAAACTCTTTTCTTCTCCACACTTTCTAAGGGAAGAGATCCGTAGATTGGCACTATACTCCGCTTTCACTGGCCGAAGGTGCTCAATTCTGGTTGTTTTTTGTTTCTTTTTCTTATTCCAGAGGAGGAGGTTTGCCTCCCAGTCTCCCCACCAACCGCTACTACTAGTTCTTCTGAGCTGGCGATATGCAACGAGTCCTTGATTGCTTATCCTGTTAATTATTTTCGTCTCGATGGATAGCAAGCAGTTGCTTATCTTGTTATCCATGCAGGCCATGACTTGCTGTCTTTACGTGCGCCAAGGCGCGCGCGTTCGAGTCGCCTCAAATGATCCAGATCGGCTGAAGGAACATTATTAGGTGGATGGGATCAGCTGACTATATACGTACTTGTACAGGTGACAATGTCCCCACATAACAAAATCAACGAAATCCACTGCGCGTTAACGGCTACCTCACCTCAAATTTGCTAATCAACTATCGGTCATTTCTCCGCAGAAATCAGCCAATTTTTAAGCCATATATATACCTGATTCGTGTTGTGGTTAGTTTCTTTTGGGTTCATCGGGCATCTAGCTAGCGATCTATCAATATACTCACCTGGTTCATAAAAACAAGTTATTTTGGAATACGTGTAGTTAAATTTTAGAAATTATGTCCATCGATATTTTTTTAAAATATTTAGATTAGATACATGAAAATAATATGTCTTCAAAAGTACTTTCTTAATGTTATAATTTTATTAATTTTTACAAATATATTTTAACAATAATTAATAGTCAAAATTGTATTTTAAGACCATATCAATGTTCAAAACAAATTATTTTTGTGAACCAAAAGGAGTATTTTGGTAGCAAGGGTGCGGCGAAAGGTACGGAGTAAAGTGCTGTGGTGGAAGGCAACATGAGGCGACGGGTTGGAACTTGGGAGGAGATAGGCGGGTGGAGCCAATGATCCTTGCGGGAGGCGGTAAGTTAGCTGGAGGAGAAATCGGCAATCTAACGAGGCTATCTGTATCTGTGGATGACATGACTACGTAACTAGCATTTTCGTGAAAAGATGTTTGTAGACACAAATTTCCCAGCCATGCTTCAAGAATTCCAAACTGGTCCGTCTGTACCCGATGTAACCGCGTACGTATAGTAGCTAACCAGTTTGGATATCTGAAAGATATACTGACAACGCTTGTTGGTTTAGAAAGCACGTACTTAATAAAAATGCTGCAGGTTGTGTGGTGCCAAAGACTTGGGGAAAGGTACGTCTTGCCTCGACTAGGCCGTTCTTGGCTGCTTCCCGAGCTCTCACAGCTTCTTGGCTGCTGCTTCCGTAGCAGACAAACAAAAGTGGACGTATAGTTCAAATCACATTTGACATGTTCCGATCGATCAACTTGTGCATCACATCAGCAAAAACAAATATCTGAACCGTGGAGATCACGTCTATGATCCTAATCTTAATGATAAATTATTGGTATCGGTGTCGAGATGTTTAGGATCAAACTCTTGGTTGGTAAATTGTCATATTTGCTATCAGGTGATCGGCGGTCTGACCGGCCAGGGGTGACGGTGTGAGCTCGAGTGAGCTTTTGAGGTTTGCGTATCAAACACTTGTGTAGGAGTGTTTAGGGGTGTGTTTGCACCGGGTGCTATTGAAAATAATGACTGGACACAAAATTAGATATAGTTTTGCCGAAAAGTCCAGAGAGAGTGCTTTCAGGATCTGAAAATCAGTCTGATCGCCATTGGTTGGCGGCCAGAGAGGTGCGTTGATTTTTTAGGGTTGGTCCTAGGAGTTTAGGATTGGTGCATATGTTTGCATTATATTCTTATGGACTAATATGAGTCAAGTTACAAAAAAACTTACCCGAAAATGGTTCATTGGTCTATTATTAGGTAGGTGACTTATCCGTTGATTGCCACTATATATACTCCGTTCGCTTTCATCGGCTGAAGGTGTTCAATTTTGATTGTGTTTTGTTTCTTTTTCTTATTCCAGAGGAGGAGGTTTGCCTCCCAGTCTCCCCACCCACCGCTATTGATTTTTCTAAAATAATATTATTTTAATCAAAAATTGACATGAGAATTTTTTTATTAAAATAATATTATTTTTGACATGAGAAAATCTTTGTTCTTTTCGATTTGTTTGCTTCTGTTTTATTTTACTTTTGTTACAGCTAGGAGAGGCAAAAACCCAGTCGCAAAGGGTTACTTCCTGTCTTGTTTATTCTCTTCTCCCTATTCTTTGGGTGTTTGCTTCTTGGTTCAATGATATAGATGATTTCACAAGTGCTAAACAAGCGCATTTTTTAGGTTTGTTTGATAGAATTACTACGGTGAAAACTTGGGTTCCTGTTTGGCTCCATCAAATCTGTGGGACTAGATGCAAATGGTGAATTAAATGTTGATCCCCTGTTTAAGTATGGTTCTTAGAAAGAACCAGTATAGTACCAGTGAGTTGATCGTATACTACCTTTCTTTCACCTCCTGTTTGCCTTCTTCAGTGCATGCTTGCGTACTTACCCTCGGATTTTTAACCAGGGACTTTACGATTTCTCAGTGTTTTTCAGTGAAGAATAGGTAACTGCTGTTTCCATCATGCACGCGTGAAATTTGATCTTGACAGAGCAGTTCACTGAACATTCTAGGTGCTCCTGAAGTCCTGATCTGTATGGAAGAGTACAGTACATATTGGGTGGTCATTGGCATGGAAAGATAGAGAGAGAAAATGCCAATATGAACATAGTTTCATTTCAAAGCTAGTGATGAGAGCCACCAAGAGTGCCTGGAATCTGTGCACTTTATATTTAGAACCGTCCACCTTGTTGCCTCATCACATATGCACGCCCGGATCTAATTCAGGAACCCATTTCCTCGGCCTTCTATTGGCCTAGACTTTTGAGTTCTTTGACCAAGTTGACGCAATTGGCAGCACAGGATTTGCAAAGCAGAACTAGTAGTTAACTAATCGATCGTGCTTTTGGGACGACTAATTGTCTGTCTAGTCCGGACCAGTTTCCAAATTTCGATGAAATTTCGTGAAATTTCGAACATTTTGCTGAAGCTCGAAATTTTGCTCGTTCGGTCAAAAAATTTCGGTTGCACATGAATTTAGGCTAAATTCAAACAGAATTCAAAATTTGGTCAAAATTCATCAATTTTTTTTTGATGAAATTCAGTCAAATTTGAATGCCGATTTCGGCCATTTGCTCGAGTTGAAATTGCCGAAATCGCTCACCCCCGAAATTTTTCCTCAAACGAAATCGAAAACCCTGGTCCAGACTTTACTTCTGATGCCTCTGCAGATACTGTTCATAATTAGAGTTAACAACTGCACTATTGTGCCCTGCCTGGTTGGTTTATGACGAATTGACGACTGTCTTGATAGTTGCTCCCGCTTGATGAAATCTGTGGACGTACTGAAAAACGGATTAAACTTGGTCGCTTGTTTGTAGACTGTAGTTCATGGATAGAAATCCTGGCGGTTACTGGTTTTACCGGTGGGTACCGGGATTTAGAAAATCGGCCGGTTTTTTTTCTAGTTTAGCAAATTCAAATTTCAGTTTTCAAATTTTGGTTAGTTTTTAAGCAAATTTAAATTTCAGTTTTCAAACTTTGGCCAGGTTTTTCCGGGATTTAATGGAGAAATGGCGCCGGGCGGTATTTTATCCAGTACCGGGATTTTGATCCTTACTGTAGTTGTTAACTTAGAACGGATTTGATATCATGAGTGTCTTTCATCTGCCAACCATTTTCTATATGCAAATGTACCTGTCCTTTTCTTGTGATGTAGAAAATTTTAGAGGCATTTGCATGCATGCTACCGCAGAAGTTGAAAATTTTAAGCATGACGTTTTCTCAACAAAAAAAAAGCATGACAGTATAGTAGTATGCCACCAGAAAACAAGCTATTATAATTTGCAAATTGTAACTTGTTCATAACTCTTGTTAAGAAAATCTAATTTATTCCCTTGATTAACTGGCCTTGTACAGCTATAAAAAAGATGAGTACATATATAATAATACAAGCATGGAACACGTAGCAGGGTAAATGGCAACTAGGCTCTGATTTGACAAGCTAATGAGAGCCACCAAGAGTGCCCAGAATCTCCCAGGAAAATTGTTTCTGCAGTGGCAAGTGACTTCCGAATCCCCCAGACTTTATTGCCTCATGACACATGCATTTTGCTAGCCTAAATGTTAAAAATGCCAGAAGTCGATCTGACCCCCTTTGGTCAGACTGGAGTTTGCGTGAATATTAACCCAAGATGCATATCAGTGACAGCCCAGGAAACTGCGACATTCTGAGTAGAATAACTGCCAAGATTCATAGTTCCCCTGCAACTTGCGAGGATGTCTATATAATCTTAAGTTGGCTACGTAGGGCACTAACATCCATTTGTTCAAGTCCACTCCTATACATGTTTCTTCCATCACATACAAGAAAGAGAGCTGAAACAGTTTGGTTTTTCTTGCTGTCCCTTATTTTTTTTTAAAAAAAAAGGGAAAAATCCGGCTTTTTATAGAAAGCACAGATATGGTCTTACGTGAAACTAAAGAAAACTGAAGGCTGGGGACACCAGCTAACAGGAAACAACCAAAGTTCAAGACCTGAAAACAGAAAAGCTAAGCCAAACGCCAAGCTATTACCGAACCAACAAAAGACCAACTAGCCTATTACAATACTATCAGAACTTCTCAAGGCACTGAAGTCTTTGATCCCCGCTTCAAAAGTCGACAGAAAGCACTTCAAATGTTCTTTATCCCCCTATCTGATTAAAGTGCTTCAATGCTGCAAACAAGATAGAAAGCAAAAAATCACATCCAATGGCTGCTTAATTAGGGAAATTCTGATCAAACATCATTTTGTTTCGAAATTTCCAGAGATTCCAAGCTGCTGCTGCTGCAAAATTCTAATGATTAGCTCCTTTAGTTTCCAACCAGTTAAGTTGGAAGTCAGCAAAAGAACTAGGAATGTGATCTCAGCTTAACACCTCTTTGTTGGGTTGATCTCGCTCGGCTAACGATTCCCGAGATTCCAGGGAGACCACGTCTCCACTCGCGCCCTGATCGGAGGCGCGGCCAACTGCTTTTGGTTCGGGTCCCGGTCACCTAGCGCCATAAGAATTAAGGGGGCTCGGCAGGCAAGAGTATGACACCGTTCTTGGCTACCTAAACCCCGTACACACTCGATCTCTCACGAGCGCTAAGGTGGACGAAGATCGGAGCCCCGTTGTCACCCTGACTCCGCTGCCCTCGTCCACGACCACCTCTACGGCCGCCGACTAGGACCGCTACCCGTCCCGGCTCTACTCCGACGCATCTACACCGACAAATCACCACTCTAATGGCATCTTCATCTTCGGGTAAAAGAATCTGCTTCCGCTCTAATGCATGGATCGGATCGACAGGCTGTCGTGGGTTTATAGAATCGTAAGGCTCTAAGAGTAGGATCGCGATCCTAACTACCTTGCTTACAACCAATAGACGACTGAAAGTTAAACTCAATCATTACAAATCATGTGACTAGACCGCCACCCATAAATGTTGAGAATTTACTTAGCCACAAACTCCAACCTGGTGCTTCCAATCAACATAGACTCTTTCTGGGCTAAATTCTGCAGATTTGCCCAAGCACTCAGCCAGTGCCCACTAGAAAAGATAACCTACAAGGGATTAGAAATAATCTTTTTTTGGGGGTCAAAAACGACATAATTCCAACATAACCAAATAGACAAACAGAATACACTAGCTCGCACTAGGAGTTGTGTCTTCAAATTTTTGGAATACTGACTAATTAGTTCCCAAATATGTGTGCTATATTCGCAGGAAGACATAAATTAAACGCACATTGAACAGTCCACCATGCAAGACGTGCAAAAGGACAATCAATAAAAAAATGCTGAATTATTTCCTATTTAACAGGGAAACAACACTTATCGCTGAATTCTCTACATTTTCTAAGGGAAGAGATCCGTAGATTGCCACTATACTCCGTTCGCTTTCAATTCTGGTTGTGTTTTGTTTCTTTTTCTTATTCCAGAGGGGGAGGTTTGCCTCCCAGTCTCCCCACCTACCGCTACTACTAGTTCTTTTGAGCTGGCGATATGCAACGAGTCCTTGATTGCTTATCCTGTTCGGTTGTTCGTCTCGATCGATAGCAAGCAGTTGCTTATCTTGTTATCCATGCAGGCCATGACTTGTTGGCTTTACGTGCGCCAAGGCGCGCGCGTTCCAGTCGCCTCAAATGATCCAGATCGGCTGAAGGAGCAGATAGGCATTCATTATTAGGTGGATGGGATCAGCTGACTATATACGTACGTGTACAGGTGACAATGTCCCCACAAGACAAAATCAACGAAATCCACTGTGCGTTAACGGCTACCTCACCTCAAATTTGCTAATCAACTACCGGTGATTTCTCCGCATAAATCAGCCAATTTTTAAGTCATCTACCTGATTTGTGTTTGTGGTTAGTTTCTTTTGGGTTCATCGGGCATTTAGCTAGCGATGTAGCCATATATTTTGGTAGCAAGGGCGGCGGCAAAGGCATGGAGTTAGAGGACCGAACGTTGCTAGGATGGCTAGCAACGTTGGCATACGTGCAGCCTGTTTGGCTTTGAAACCAGCGCCTTTTCGGGTTGGGTTTTTCAGGATTTTAGAATAGTACATGCACACATAGGTTTATTTAATGGTCAAAGCACGTATCCACGCTACGTGAGGTCTAAGCCTTAGCTCTAGATTAGTCGTGTGTTAGATCACACCCGCATAGGGGTGTGTGTGAGAGGGTGTACGTGTGGTGTATTTGTGCATGCGTGAGTGCGTCCGTCGTGTACTTGAAAAGAGAAGGCATGGGGTTAAGTGTTGCTGTGGTGGAAGGCAGCACGAGGCGACGGATTGGGACTCAGGAGGAGAAAGGCGGGTGGAGCCAATAGCCCTTGCAGGAGACCGCAAGCTAGCTGGAGGAGAAATCGGCAGTCTAACGAGGCTATCTATATCTGTGGATGGCATGACATTTTAATGATTGTAATATAGACTAGTAAGCACTTTGCACAATCCGTTTCGGTTTGCTTGGAGCCGTGCAGGCTAGGGTACTCCAGGGCGGAAAAAAATCCTATAGGATCTGGTCCACAACTTCATTAATGTAGACTAACTTCATCGCGTGACACATGACTTTTCACGAATCTCAAAACGTGATATGCTGACCATCGGTATTCAATTCGTGAAAATTCACATCAGTGATTTATAGAGCTGTGCGCTTTGGGATTCGTGAAAAGACATATGTCACACGGTAGAATTGATCTACATTGATAGAGTTGTGGACCAAGTCCTATAGGATTTTTTCCCTTCAGAACCATGACTATTTTGTCAGTAGTGCTACGTAACTAGCATTTTCGTGAAAAGACGTTTGTAGACACAAATTTCCCAGCTATGCTTCGAGAATTCCAAACTGGTCCGTCTGTACCCGATGTAACCGGTACGTATAGTAGTTAACCAGTTTGGATATCTGAAAGATACAGTAACAACGCTTGCTGGTTCAGAAAGCACGCGCTTAATTGTACGTAGTGGGAAAGTTCGATCCTAAGCCACCATCGGATCAGAAATTGTTCAGAGAATTAATAGTTAATTGAGGTTTCCAAGTTGTGTGGTGCCCAAAGACTAGGGGAAAGGTACGGCTGGCCTCAACTAGACCGTTCATGGTTGAGGAATCTATCATTAGGGAATCTATCATTAGGTGTTGATGCTGTCACTGGCACCATTTCTATGACTTTAGGCGGATTATTATTATTTTTACCAATGCCGGTCGTATGGAACAATTTTCTGTCCCCATGTCGTGCTGCCAACCATAAAAAAGAGCATGTAGTTAGGTCCATATACTCTTAAAACCAAGATTTTATGCCCTGTTATTTCATAAAAGGAGCATTCGGATCCCTCTACTTCCAAAAGTAATACATAGGTCCCTATAAAATGCAGAGCACTTAGGTCCCTCCATTTGCTTTGGCATTTAATTTATTAATTTCAGATTTTGAGCTGAAGGTGGAAAAGCTGGTTTGCAAGGCAAATTTTATAAATGAAAGTTACTTTTTACATGGTGACGAGGATCTAATAATCATCATTTTACTATTTATCTGTAATTAGTATTATGAGTAAATATGACGTCACACGGCCATTAAATATACCCTTTATAGTCTTAAAGGGGAGGCCAATCAGGTGGTCGTAAGTTCTTCTACGACTATCCCTATAGTCGTAAGTCCTTCTACGACTACCACGTGATCGTAAGTTCTTGTACGATCACCTCTGGTCGTAAGTCCTTCTACGACCAGTACCCAGTCGTAAGCTTTTCTATGACTACCATATTGTCGTAAGTCCTTCTACGACCAACTCTGTCACGATTTCTCCATAGTTAATTGGGTCCACTTGCATCTAGGCCCGATTGATTACGGGATCTGAGCAGCCAATATACGCAGTTATTCTCTGGAGTAACTGCATGTAACGCACCATTATCTCTGATTGATAACCGTCAGACGACGTGGGGAGGTTACTACTTCGGTGATTACTACCATTATTACGGAATAATGAGACGCCTCTTGACCTGGAACGACTACCTCTTCACTTCACGTACTATAAAAGGACTTCAGTTAGAGATAAAGAGGGGGAAGAAAGAGAGGAAATCAGGAGCAGCATTAGCCTAAGTCTTTTTCTCTGATTGTAACCAGCATAAATAATACAGTACACACCGGAGTAGAGTTGTTATTCTCGCTAGAGAAGGCCCGAATCTGTATAAAAATCCCTGTGTCTTTTCTGTCTGCATGATCAATTGTGGAGACCCCCCTAAATCAAACAATCTTTACGTAAGATCGGTTCTAAAATACCGACACATAGCAAACCCTCTGCTACTCTAACATCCTTCTATAATGATCAATTATTTATGTAAAAAATGCAACAAGGTATCTGTCACTACTGCTTTCATGTCACCAATTAGCCTACATGATTAACATTATTTTGCAAACCTTCACGGAAGATATATTATACTCCTTATAATGCCTGCTCTTCAAGAAAGCGTTCTCATTTTTTTGTTGTGTTAGTTCTCTTGAGTTATATTGTCTTATTTCTTTACAGAGTATCTATTTGTGTCAAATGATTCCCAAGAAAATGTATTTTCTGACAACAGTAAAATGGATGGTTTAATGGGAGAGTGGCATGGCCTCAGAGGTAGTGAAGCTGCTGCATTGATCCGGACATGGCGCATGGCAAACATCCGCACAATACTCCGGCTCTAGTATAAGCAGTGTAGGGGCCAGGTGGGCGGCGCTTCCGCATCTCCTCACGCTTAGGTCCCCGCCTTCCTTTCAATCCACTACAAATCAGGCACATTATCTACTGGTTTTCCTCATTTTCACTACCGATTTGTTTGCTGGCAATTTATGTTGCTTCACGAAGCAATGTTGTGTGCGCTCCAGGTTGCACGACAAAGGGAAGATCTTGGATGAGAGGACTGATCTGATACATGCAGTGCATTGATGCCTATACAAAGTAATAAGCAAGGTTTTTGATGAAATGCATCTATGAGCTGGAGAGAGTGAATAGATGAGATTTGCATGATGTAAAAAAAAAAAAATCTAAGAGATAGTTTTTTTTTTTTTGTATATTTGATCGTACTAAAGTTGTTTCATGCAGATACCATTGTTGGGTATCTTGTTGAATTGATATTCTGACAGTACCTGTGCTAAGCAGATGCCCTTGTCACTATATTATTCCCCTCTCTTTTTTTTTTTGCACAGGTAGCACAAAATATTTGCATTTCAGTTCAGATATGTGGAATTTGTTACAGTAACTTGCCAAACTTTGTTGTGATTCTCAATTTACCGAATGTAAATTAATTTAGGATCCTTGGTGCTTACTTAAGTTTTGTTTCTTTTTTTCTTCAGATTGAGATATTTCATCTGGGAAGCGCTACCTACGTGACAGGTGACAACGATGATGAGGTAAATTTTTCATGTGAAATCAAACTACAGTTCTCTATTTTTTAGAGGCAATTAGTTATATGCTACTGAATAACTTCAGATCTTCACAATATGCCACTCATTGTGAGACTGACATGTGGGCCCATATGTCAGCCTCACAATGAGTGATATATTGTGAATCATGTAGTTATTCAGTGGCATATTATGAATTTTCTTATTTTTTTTTTAACTTGCCCCATTTTTAAAACTCAAGGTTGCTTCTTTTGAGGAGAAGGCTGTTGCATTTCATAAAATGAGATTATGAAATGAAATCTAGAATGGAGTACATTCCTTGATTATAATGTCTCAAATGGAATCTCGGGAAGCATGTAACCAAGTAGATGGTAATTTATTCGTGCAGCCAAACCTTGTCAGCACCTGCAGCATGGAAAGATGTTTGTACAAAATGATCTACATTGATGTGCATTTGTCATTCACTTAACAAAAAGCATTGTTTAGATGCCATGTCACGAGAAGACAACTTAACTTGGCATGAAGATAATCCGTTTGTAGTGGTTTATATATTTGATTGTATATTATCTCATCTGTTAGTTGATATTGTCCATCTGACACCCTAATCAGATACATTACATATTATTAAAATCATTATATACATTGTTTTTACCCTACAAATAAATGTTAGAATTTTGTTCCATGCAAATATATGTGCCCTTTATCATAACATTGACTTCGATATTTGCAGAAAAGATCCTAGCTACATCAACATTAATACAACATACTTACAAAATTGAAGGGATGGAGTTAGTTTGAAAGATTAGCACTTCAGCGGAGTAGTTTTTTGTAAGTACTTTTAATCTTCTAGTTGAACTTTTATGCTTTTATATTGACACATTTCCAAACCTCAGAGGCCATACCGTAATCCAAATGCAATTTTTATCGTGTGAATATGTGCCTTTAGGAACCTTTGTTGTAGATGGAATTAGACAATCCTGACTTGTGTTTGGTAATTAACTAATTGTCACAACTTTATATAACCTATGAAGAAAGTAGTATTCAATCCAGTGATTTAGTAGTCTGTTTCATGATATTGGTATTCTTAGTCCTTAGATTGATGACTTCCTTTTATTCTACATGCCCAATTGAAAAGTTGCTCTGCATGTGCTTGCTGGTGTTGAATAGTTTAACTATTACTGCCCCTAAGTATCTAGTTTCATTGACAATATATGCTAGCTTAAAAATATTTTGCTAATGTTCGTAGATTAGATATATTTCCCCATTTCCAATTGGAATTCAGAATGCATTAGAGTTTCAATCACTAGATGCAATTTCTATTTTTCTTCTAATTTAAGGTGCGGGTTGAAAACATATCTGTGTAACATCTTATGTACCATACGACTGGATATATTTTGGTGTATTAATATGGAATGTACGGATTTACATTTATTTGCATTCACGTAAAATTTTTATGCCTTTTGATTTGGAGTTGCTTTTATTTATGGTTTTGGGAATAAATAAAATTGATGAATTGAAAAATAGTATTTTGACTATCCGAGACATTGTATCTAATTTGTGAATGGACAACAACGGAAAGTTAACTATTGGCGCGGATTCTTGACCAGGTCAATATTTTCGGTCAAAATCAAAGTGTCTGTAAAAGCAGAACCACATATTAGAGGCCCACTTTAGAATGGTCATGAACCTACGACTAGTGTTGACAGAAAGTCTGATCCCTTTTATTATGGCCAAACTGGTCACCGACCAATTTGAGTTATGAGACGACCAGTTATGGACACTACATGGCTAACTATACGGTTTAGGCCATCCCCGACCAACAAACTAGTCGAAAGACATGATAGTTTTCCACGTGACTAACGTGAGAATGGTTATTGGTGCATCTAACAACTTACGACAGCTGGCTAAGAGAAGTGACGGTTCAAGACTCAACAGAGGAACATGCATGAAAATATAAGGCGCTTTTAGTGGCATTAACCGCCACCCCTTCAATAACTATAAAGGGGGCAACCCACATATTCTATAACATAACTCTTAATGTAGTCATTGCACTATCAACATTCTCATTCTCATTGTATTCTTATACAAACATTCATTGTGTCCATGGCAATAAATGTCTTCGTTTAGATTGTGCTCTCATATTATTTTTTCCGGTAAGCTCGATAGGGGACCCTAGGTCTCGATCATCGAAAACTGTGTCTTGATCCGGCTTCATTGGCGTGGGAGTGACTCACGGGCGTCATCTTCACCATCCTCGTTTGTGTCGATAGTTCAAGGATCTATACATAACTTCTTATTTGGTTAGATCTTTTTGTAATGTTTTAAGGTCTTTTACGCAATTTCTTGTTTTCTAAAGGTCCTTTTGTAACAGTTGGGTCTGTAAAACCAAACTTTTGAAATAAATCTGGTGCCTCTAGGCCCTTCTGGTCCATATTACTTTTTTTTTATATGTGGATTCCAGGCGTATGTCAACTGAAACATTTCTTTTGGTTATTTGATTCTATTATTACGTGTGAAGAAAATAATGTTGAATATGATAATTTGAGATTCCGTTGTGACGCACGAACACCCACTAGTAACTAAAAATAGAGGCATTGTCCGGGGCAGCAAATGATGCAAAGTTTCACACTCCTACAGTTACAGGTGCGTGAGGTTAAACGTTGGGTGATGGCAAGGGAGCAGAGCATGGAGAACGCAAGAAGACCTTGTAATGGAGAGTATAGATCCTAGGACAAAAACATAGGACTTGTTTGGGACAGCTTCGGTTTTTTGCTCGAAAAAGCCGGAAGTCGTCCCAAACAGGAAGCTTTTATCACCGGCTTTTCTCGAAGCTGGAAGCCGCGTATAACGAAGGAAAGCCGTAAGCCGCCAAGGGGCAGCTTCCCGTGGTTTTCCGCAACCCCCGTTTTGACTTTGCCCCTAGACTTTAGGGGCAATTACCCGCTTTTGCACGTAACAAAACCCTCGGGCTTGCATGAAACCCTAACCGTAGCATGCCCCTGCGGCCCTGCCCGCTCGGTCCTCTCTCCTGTCTGCTCCCTCCTCTCTCTTCCTCCTGAGCGACGCCGCCGCCCTCCCCTTCTCCTTCTCCCTGAGTGGCCGCCGCCCCACCCTCCTCATCCTTCCCTGAGCGGTCGCCGCCACCCACCACCTCCTCCTCCTTTGAGCCGCCACCACCCACGCCGTCCTGTCCCAACGCGGCCACCGCCGCCGCAGTCGCCGGTTTTTTATTTTGTTTTATTTTTTATTTGTTCAATTATCTTTTTTTGTCCTTTTTTCCTGTTGTAAATGAATTATTTATGTAATAAATGTTTATTGTAATAATTATTTATTGTAATGATTATTTATGTAATAATTGTTTATTGCAATAATTATTTTTGTAATAATCGTCTATTGGAATAATTGTTTATTATTAAATTTTTTTATTTGCATTAATTGTCGTTAATTAGGTCAATTTCGTTAATTATCGTTAATTGTGGCCAATTGCGTTAATTGTCAATAATTATGGTAGTTGTCGTTAATTGCGTTGGTTGTCGTCCATTGCGTTAATTATTGTCAATTGCTTTAATTGCCATTAACGCGGTAGTTGTCGTAAAATGCCGTCAATTATCGTTTGTTGTCGTTAGTCGCCATCAATTGTCGTTAAATGACATCAAACAAACCATCATTCGCCTCAGGGGCATTTCGGATATTTTCCAACTTAGAAGCCCAACTAGCCTACTTAAAAGCTAAACAACCAAACACAAAATCTCTTCAGCTCAACCGTTAAGCCTAACCAAAACTAGCTTTTCAAAAAAACTGCAACCATGCTAAACAGGTCCATAAGTGCGCAGTGCACACAGTTTCCATGGTAGACGCTGCAGCTTGACATGGACATGACGCTAACATGCATGGACGAAAACTTGACGAGTGGTTTACGGTTTCACATCACGATCTGACGACCTCAAATTTTCTTTTGCGAGTCTTCGGTATTCTGATTCTGAATAAGTGTTGCCGGCCGCATGCCGTTGTTTTTTTTTATCCGTGGGCCGTACCTAATCCCTGTGTTTTGGGTCAGATAGGTGCCCAATTAAACCCTCCAAACTGCACGTGGCCCACTAGGCTATCCGCGTATTCGGCCCACGGACAACTCTACTCGACCCGCCCTGCCAAAGTGCCACCGTCCTCCTCCAACCGCCCATCCAGAGCGCGCATCTCCTCAGGCAATCGCATTGCTCGCCGGCTGCAACGGCCGTGCAGGTTGCGACGTCCAGTAATTGGCCCGGCGCACCGTGCGGCCGAGCGGAAGCACATACTGCCGGTGAGTCGGGGGACCGCGCCCGTACGGGAGCACCAAAAAAAAAAACTGAGTTCTATTAATTATGAATCGATGGAACCTCTATGCCCTGCTTCCCTCCGTGTTGGCCGACGAGAGCGTCCATGCCGGACGCATGAATATTTGTTACTAGAAGATGTGTTCACGCTGAACGAATTGAATGCGCTGGACATGAGCCGCTCGCTCACGGGATGGAATTGGGCCAAGTTGTGGCCAGCCACTCATGATACTTTCACGCGCGTAGCACCACTCGGCACACCGTCCCGCGAGAACATATCCAGTGCATTTTAGTTTTTGGTGGATCCCGTGTATCCATTTTGAAACACAATGCAAATGATCATGAAACAAAACGAAAATAATTGGTTAGATAAGTCATGATACAATCCCGCAAAAATTTAACTGATAATATGTTGTACATTAGGAGAAACCAAAAAAAGGACAAAGTTCATTGAATAGTAGCCTTTTCTTTTTCTTTTATTTTCGGATATCATTTTCAGCGGGATTTTTTTTTTATTCATGTGAAGTTAGATTTGAAATTTAGTGGCATGGTAGATTGGTTATATGTCAATGCTGTCAAAGTTTTTCAGAATTTTCATGATCATTTGCATGTAGGGGGATGCACTCATATATTCCCACGTCCGCACCTGACATTTAAGCCCGGCCCATCGATCTCCTGCTGCAAGGGAACCCAGCAGGCACTTGGCCCTCGGTTGCTCCGTTTTAATGGTGCCTCCTTTTCTCTGAGTTATGTCATCCCACTATTTCCATGCTTCGATATCGAGAAGCTGCTTGCATGTTCGGGAAATAAATCTTCCGCGGAAGCCTCGGCGAGGGCGCTCCGCATCTACCGTCCATTGAAAGAGGGAAAAGATCCAACGATGGAAAAAGGCCTCACATAAGTCCTCCCCGTATAATTTATTTCCGCATGTTCGCTCCCATTCGAATTCCTTGGCCGCTCTAGCTAGATCTGCTCCCTCTTATCCCACGTGCAGATGGCTGCGGGATAGCAAACAAATGGGATCGCATGCTGCCAGCACTAGTAGTTAGTTAGTGATAGGACTGACTATAGCTGGGGAGTCGGGCCGTGCTTTTCTGGGCTAGCCTAAGACCCGGCCGGCCCAACACGTGGCAGGCCGGGCTGGCACGGCACGAACGGTGGGCCCGGAAAGTCGGCCCGTCGGGCGGCACGGCACGACACGGTGAATCGTGCCGTGCTCGGCGCGCTGCGGCCGCAGCGGCACGGCCGGCACGGCGGCACGCCGCCTCGAGGCTTCGCGAGAGGCGCGAGCACGGGGCGTGGGGCGGGAGCCTCCCACGGCCGCGACGCCTCTCGCGCCTCGCCGCCTTGCCGCTCTGTCGCGCCTCCTTGCCTCCGCCGCGCCCCAGACCAAGACGGCGGCCGCCACGAGGTAGCAGCAGAGGCCGCGACGTCGAGGCACGGGATCTGGAGAGGCAAATTTGCGGGCCGAAAACCACGCCGGCCGGGAGGCGGTGCAAGCGCGCGCGTCGGAGTGGTCCAGGGAGGCGCACGGGTAGCCGCGAGGGAGCCGGCGGCAGCGGCGGCGCCGGACCACCATGGAGCACCAGAGGGAGGCGGCTCCAAATCCGTCGTGCCTCCTCGCCTCCCGCCTCGGCTCCCGCGCCGCTCGGCCTCCTCCGCCGCGCCTCCTCGCCTCCCGCCGTGCCACTCGGCCTCAAGCACCTCCTTGCCACAGTCGCTGCACCGCCTCGCCTCACGCTGCCTCCTCGCACCTCCTGGCTGGGGATGGGAGGCCGGGGGCGGGGTGGCGATGGATGGGGTTCGGGATGGGAGAAGCCGGAGGCGGCAGGGGATAGGGGAGATCCGCAGGGGGAGGCGGCGCCGTGGGAGATGGCCATGGGGGTTCTTGCCGGCCGGGAAAGAGAGGGAGGGAGGGGAGATTAGGTCGGGCAGATGGCCTAGCCGCCTGCGGTTGCGAAGTCTCTAGAAAAGATAGAGAGAGAGAGAGAGAGAGAGAGAGAGAGAGAGAGAGAGAGAGATTAGAGAATAAAGAAGGTAGAGAATCTTGCTGTTGGTGAGGAATGACTAAAGCTTCTGCTTTCTTTCACATTGAGTGACAACCCATAGAATCTGGTGAAAAAAGTTAGACAATGGGCAGTTTCGCGAGAGGCAACGGGCAAACCTCGCGAGAGACAACGGGCAAGCTGTGAGCACTGAGAAGCAACGGGCAAAACACGAGACATGACATAAATCTAATGTGACAAGCACAGTGCACAGAGAAGCAACGACTCTCGGGGTTTCTTCTCTTGGGTGCCTATAAAGCGAAGCTCATTTCTCATTGATTCATCCACTGATCCACTCTCATCTCAGCTCATTTCTTCATCATTCATTTACTCTCCTCATTTCTTCAACAACCATCTACCCTCCCCATTTATTCACCATTCATCCATTATGCTGCCAAGGAGTCGGAGCACCAAGGAGCTCCCGAGCGGTATGCTACCGAGGAGTTGGAGCACGAAAAGGGCAGCAGGGCGACTTAGTGTAAGCTCTCGCCGTCGCTCCCCTAGTCCTCCTCCGGCTCCGACTCCCGTTGATGCTCGCCAGTTCTCACCAAGCATGGGAGACTACGGCATGGATGACCGTCATATGGACGGTACGGAGGGCTACGAGGAGTACCAGGGTGGTCCAGAGCGAATGGGGACTCCAGAGTTCTCCCCCGCGTCCACAGACGACAACATTGGCGGGTCTGGACGAAGGGCGAATTGCTGGAAGCACATGACCTGGAGCTAGGAAATCCATGACGGCCAAACGGTAGATATCGCAACATGTAATTATTGCCAAGCTAAATTAACTGCTCGTACAGCTGTAGGGATAGGGCACTTGAACCGGCACTACAAGGCATGCTTGCGCAAGATCGGGGCGCAGAGCCGAGGGGGAGGAGTACAAACGCAGCTAAACTTCGAGGCCAATGGCTATGTAAGTACTTGGGTATACAACCCGCTTTCTGCCCGTGAGGAAATTGCTAGATATATTGTTGCAGAAGATCAACCGATTAGGATGGGTGAAAGCCGCGCGTTCGAAAAGAGGATCAAAAGCGGCTTTTGCCCACAGTACCAACATGTTAGTAGGAGAACCATTACATCTGATATTTTACGGATGTATCATAAGGGACTAGCAGAGCTAAAAGAACAATTCCTACAAGTTCGGTTCTCTTTTGCTATAACTTCAGACATTTGGACATCATCACACCAGAGAAGTGCCTACCTTAGTGTTGTAGCTCATTATTTAGACGACAATTATAAACTAAACAAGAGAGTCATAGGGTTTAAGCCAATTAACGAATCACACACGGGAGAGACTATTGCTGAGCGTATACTACACGTACTTGATGATTTTAAGATAGATAATAAGATTGCTTCTATCACTCTTGATAACGCATCAGCGAACACTATTGCTATGAACATCCTCACCCCAATATTGCAGACGTATATTGGTGGTTATGTTCTCCACTAGAGATGCGTATGCCATATCTTGAACCTTGTTGTTCAAGACGGTATGGAAGCGATTGGCGGATATTTGAACAGTGTCCGCGACGCCATTCGCTACCTCACAAATTCCCCACAAGTGATAGCCAGATTCGCGGAGTACTGCGCAGCCAATAGGAAGGAGCCAAGAAAATTCGGTCTTGACATGAATGTGAGGTGGAACTCGACCTACATCATGTTAAAGAAGCTACAAGGGTACGAACATATTATATTTGTTTTTGTCAGTGCTAACTTTGAAAACAATGAATTGGTAGTTACCAATTCAGATTGACAGATTGCTAGTCATTTTCGATAGTTTTTACAACCTTTTTATAAAGCAACAAAGATGTTATCTGGTGTTTATTACCCTACCTCTTGCTTAGTTATAGAATTTATTTGGTTAATTGCAGACAAGATTGCCAAATCTAGGAATGATCCCCTTTTAAGTCATGCTGTCGCACTAATGGAGAAAAAATTTACTAAATATTTTGAGTCTATTTCACATGTGTATTGCTTTGCTATCATTTTCGATCCTACGAAAAAGTTATCAGGTTTGCATATCGGTATGGAGGGAATAGGTGAATGTCTTGGTCTTGATTACTCGGAAGCTTTTGCACATGTCAAAGAGGAACTTTTTCGTGTTTTCCGTATGTATCGTGACAAATTCGACAGTAGCACGGGATCGGAGGCCTCACAACCGACGCAACAAGGAAAGAAAAGCTTGACATCCCACTTGTGGAAGAAGCTAAAGGGCAAGTCTAGTTCTTCGTTTTCTCAGCCTCAGGCGACCCCCAACTGGAATTCTGTCTTAGAGCTAAACCACTACTTGGAGCATGATTTTGCAAACATCGATCCTGATCTTTCTAGTGGAAAGATAGACTTGCTCGAGTGGTGGAAGAACAACAAGCGAATATTTCCTGTGCTGTCACATTTCACACGGGATGTTCTGCTTGTGCCGGTGTCCTCTGTCTCTTCAGAAGTAACGTTCAGCATGGCAGGGAGAATAATAGAAGAAAGAAGATCATCCATCACGCCTAGGATAATTGAGGCAATCACATGCGCTAAGGACTGGGAATTGGCTAGAAAGCGGCAACAACATCAACCGGAGGATCTTGAGATCGTGCAGGCGTACGTTAACCTCGAACACATGAACGATCTTGACATTGTTGAGTAGTTAGTATGTATGCTTGTTGTTACTGTACTCTTTTTCTTACTTGGGGAACCCCACTTTGGGGCGTAAGATTTTTAACGAGGTAGTAACATTGTATCTGTAAAATATTAATAAAATTTTACTTTTTCCTCTCAAATATTTACGTGTCTATGTTTTTACGTAATTAATTCAATTTTAACTAGGTTTTTAACGAGACAGGTACGAGAGAATTGAAGATGGCGGTCGCCGCCACCATCGTCGCCTCCGCCGTCTATAGTTACTTAGGGCTGGGCTTGGACCGGCACGGCACGGCTCCAGCACGACGGGCTTTGGCCGTGCCTGGACCTGACCAGAGACGAGGTGGGCCGACACGGTACGACACGGTGGGGTGATCAGGCCGAAACAACACGACACGATGCGGCACGAAGCACGATGGACCGGCACCCAATGCCCACCTCTAGGACTGACCCATCAGTCCTAACAAACAAGACGGACCCATGCGCTTGGGCTTGTGCTCCATTAAAGTACTTTGCACCTACATAGAGCATAGTTTTATCTGCATATTTATTAGATGGAATCAAGGACCGGTTTGCTGTGCAGTGTGGAGTTTAAAGAAATTTCGTTTGTTATTCAAAAGGCAAGAATACCCATTTGTAGTATGGTTTAGAAAAAGGCGGTAGCTACATCAGAAAAATATTTGAAAGCAGTTTCGCCACCGAGATTGTCATAATCCACTGCAATGCCAAACATAGCCTAAAAGGATCAGTGGTTGCGATAGATTGTAATTACATGTGATTCTGTTAAGAAACCGGGCCCAGGACCAGGAGTCCTGGCCCAAGGTGGGCTCCTCATCCCAAACCCTAGAAGGGTCGTAGCCTATATATAGGGGGTGCTATTCATTGTAATGGATTGATCGTTGAATGAAGGAATAAAGAGAAGCGAGAAGTCCCCCTACATCTCTGTGTTCATCTCATATTCTGTTCTTATGTTCTTGCATTGTTCTTACGATTCTATACTTGTCTACGAGGTAATCGCTCGGACTGGACTCGCCAGCGACGGTTCCTCAACACGTTATCAGCACGATCGACTCTCCTCGCATCGAAAAGGTAACCGTCGATGAACGACACTCGTAGATTGAATCGTATTTTCTAGATTGCTTTCAATTCTGCAAATTTGGCTTTCTAGATTGGTTTTCTACGGTGCAAATCCGCTCTAATCTACCGCGAGCCGACTTGAAGTCGCCGGCCAAGCCGATCGGTGGGTTGCATGAAAGAGTAGATGATGATTGCACTGTAGTTGATAGATGAAATCGCATGAAAGGCACAATGTGCACGGCACCGCCTGCAAGCGACTGTCACTACCTCCGCGATACGTTACCGGTCGGCATAGTCCGCCATCACGTACCGCCACGGAGGCAACGACAGAGTCACGCCACTAGCACGCGGCAAACTTGCACAAGTCGGCCTGAAGCCACGCCACCACGCCTACACGCGCTACCGATACAATCCCGATGTTGATTGCACTACGTTTATAATGAACAGTAATCCTTGTATGAACAGTATTTTGCACGAACAGTGATTGTGTTGAAGAAAAAAAATTTGGCCTGAAACCATCGGCAAACAGCATGGCTTAGAGCTATGTGCCGCCGCCATGGCCGGCCTGGAGCCGCCCTACACGAGCGAGCCGCCGGCCGCCACATCTTGAAGGCGCCGCCACGAAGCGTCGGCCACCAGGTGCCGTGATCCGAACGACGGCGCCGCCGAGCCCGGGCTGCGCTTGGAACGCCGGGCGCCGCCCGTGCCGGAGTTTTCGCACCGTGCTTGGGGCACCGCCTGACCCTCGCTTGAAGCAAGTGCAGCCGGAGCCGCCGCTCGACCGCGCCGTTTAGTGGCCGCGCCGGTGATGGTCACCGAAAGAAATCGAAAAAGGGGGAGAAGTGGGGTCGTCGCCGCCGCGCCCGATCCCGCCGTCGCTTCCTGGCCGCCGCGCGCCGATCCCCATCGCATAGCGCCGCGCGCGCCGGCCGTGCTAGGCCCCTCCGCCGCCGCACCGCATGGGCGCCTGACCGGTACCACAAAGCCACGATCTGCCGGCCGCGGCGCGACGCCGCCCGCGGCCGGCGCCGCCGCTCGCCACCCCGTCTGCGCGTGCCTCGCGGTCGGTTGCGCCCGCGCGCCCGCGCCCGCCGCTGCGCGCTGCCGCCGTCGCGCGCTGGCCGCCGTGCTCGCTCGGCCGTCGCGCCCCACCGCCCGCGGCCGTCTTGAAGCCGCCGCCGCTAGCGTCCGCCTTGAAACCGCCGCCGACCGCCGCCGGGCTTGCACGAGCATAGCCGCCGCCCCCTTGCCCGGGAGCCGCCGCCGCCGCCGCTTGCTTACACGGGATGGGAGGGGGACAAGAAACCCTAATGGAAGACCCCCCTCCTCTCTCTTGATCCGGCTGGAGTGGGCCAAGAAGGCCGGCCCATGACGGCCGGCCCAAAGGGAATTGGCGCATGGGCCATAGAAAACGGTGGAAGAAAAATAAAAGGAGAAGGGGGGCAGCCGGTGGAAAAAGAAAGAAAGGAGGGGGCGCGGTGGGAAAAAAATGGACTTTTTGCAAAGAAGCCCTCCGAATATATGTAAATTACGCGCAAATTCTCTCAGAACTGAGATTTCGCGTTTTAGCCTGAAACTTGCGCCATTCAGAAAAATCCTTTTCCAGTGAGAAAGGCCTCGGAATCCATTTTTGCGTAATTTTGAACTTTGAAGCATATTTATTGTTGTTATTATTATTTCTATGTAACTTATTCTTCAGATTTCTGCTTTGATTATCCGTGATTGTTTATATTGCTTTTAATCACTGAAAATAGCATAAATCATGAAAAATGCATAGAAAAATACGGAATCTGAACACGAGTTGAAGAGCATTGTGAGAATTTTGCAACCATTTTATGCAAATTACCAGTAGTAATCCTTTGAACTTTTTGCATGAATATGAAGATGACTGACATCACGAATCAGGAATTCGAAGAACTGACCCAGCATGACCAGATTTTGTATAAAATTTGTATCAGTCTTCAATTCCGTGGTAATGTAATCACGGATGAGCAGAAGATCGAGAAGACTCCCTACCTTTCACCCAAACGCGGTGCAATCCGCACGCAACTATCGTCAAGACGGCTACATGAAGTATGCCGAATTAATTGACATCATGCAAGTTGCAGAAGCTCAAGGTGATGTTCTAGGAAAGAACTTCATCTCGCAGCCACCTAGTAGCAATGTTGGCCATGAAGTCACTACTAGCAGCTACAAGGTGATGAAGCCTCTCACAAATGAGAGGAGCAAGAAGGGTAAGGTCGTGCGTCGCACATTATTAATGTTTTCCAGTTTAAGAAGAAGGGCAAATGATAGCATGAGGCATACCTCGCCATTGCAGGCACAGAGGATCCACATCCATTAGCTGCACTAATGAATGTGAACAGCCCAGTAGCGGCCCCATCATCCCTCCTTTGGACATCATAGCGGCCACTGCCGTAGCTGCCCAAGAGGAGAAGATCGCGCATGGAGCCGATTTAGGCAACAGTTCCTGAATACTTCGCCTATTAGATCCAGTGCACGTATTGCACTCGGACCTTTTATAGAAACTTGCAGTTTGAAATTGAAGCATAACTTTGAATTATTGAATAATGGTTGCAAGCTCTAGGAGAGCAAAGCATTAAATTCTTATTATGAGTCATGCAAGACTTATTTTCCGGTTTTTATAATAGCAAGTTATGTTCTGATATTTGAAGTATTTTATTTATGTGTTGCTTGCTTTCTGCTACATATTAATAAAGTACATTATATTAGAACGCGTGTGGCGCCCTATGGAGGAAGTGTGCTTAGCATGTAGCGGCACAATGAAAACCATCCTAAGAGAAATGGAAATTTTTGATCGATCGGCAAGAATCTTTGGTAGTCTTCACGACAATCGCAGCAATGATACTTGTATAATAGGCTCGGGAAGGGCCACAACTATACTCCCAATGGGCACAACTTTGGTCATTGAAGAAGACTTGTTGTACCCTAATCGACTAGAACTCTCAAGGATATTTGCGCTAACAGGTTTAGTGTAGAGATCGATGAAGAGTATGGTACAGAATACCGCTCATTACAAAGCGTGAAGAAAGTGAAAAATAGCATTAGAATGTCTTCCTTCATATGAAATGGCTATACTACACTAATATTAAGGCACTGCAGTCTATACGCCTTGAAAACCGTATTTAGAAGCTCGAACTTATCTATCTCTAGCATGATAGATTATGCGCCTAGGTCCTAGGATAATGAGAGATATAATTAACAATTCACGGGACATAATATGAATATAAAGAATTTCCCGAACTGGAAGATTTTGTGTTCCGCATGGGCCACCGGGAAATTAATTATTAGACCTTTTGCTCTGAAAGCGAAGGATAAAGTCCCTGCATTCCTGGACCGTATCCAGGGAGACTTTTTGCGGTCCTATACAACCCCTGTAAGGGTCAATTAGGTATTTTATAGTGCTCATCAATGCTTCCTCGGAATGGTCGCACGTATGTTTATTGTCTACGAGAAACCATGCTTTTGCAAAGCCAATCTCGCAGATAATTAAATTAGAAATATTTTCCCTGATCATCATATGAAGTCCACCTGAATGGACAATGTCGGAGAATTTACTTTGAAAGCATTTGATGATTATTGCACGAAAATGAGAATTAAAAGTTGAGCATTCTGTACCGCATATCCACACCCAGAATGGATTAGCAGAACTTTGAAGAATTGTAATTTACCAACTATATGTTGGGGACACGCATCTGCTCGTAGCGCTCTCATCAATTTTAGACCGTCGCCTATAACATCCATCCACCTATGCAACTAGCATAAGGGTCAGCACCGAAAACTTATCATCTTCGCAAGTTTGGTTGCAAGGGTTATATACCTATACCACCACCGTAGCGAATCGCAATGGGTCTTCTCAGAAAGTCCGGATATCGTTGGTTATGAGACAAAGATCTATAATCAAGTATTTGGACCCTATGATGGAGATTTACATAATACCGATTCACGATAGTATATCGATGAGATTAGTTTCCGTCATTAGGGGAGGAAATCAACCCTTGATAATAATATCGGAAATAATTGAAGTCTAGAAGACAATTGAGTCTAGAAGACAATTGAAGTCTAGAAGACAATTGAAATCCGAAGATAATTGAAATCTATGCGGATGACCCGCACTAGTAAAGCAAATAGAGTAGTCCAGAAGATAATTGCAGTCCAGAAGATAATTGAATTGAAGTCTAGAAGACAATTGAAGTCCAGAAGATAATTGATTTGCAAGTATTAGCGAATCAACTGCCAGACTACTTCAGTGATTTGAAGAGCGTGACCAAGTAGCATTTGCATGTACGCAATGCACCGGAGAGGGTTGAAATACCAATGAAGGTATCCCTAATCCCGCCCGAGGCCTCGAATAAAGGGCGAGAACTCCGGTCCCTCGAATCCGGCAACCGGGGGCGCCCGTGAAAAAGGATAAGAAGGACTTGACACAGCCGATCACCAAAGTGCCCCAGAACTAGAAGGGGAGCCAGTTGAGACCTGGCATCGGTATGGAACCTTCAGAAAAGGCATACCAGAATTAAACACCCCATGAAGGGAAACATCAACATGGATGTGTGCGCACACATCGGAGCTGAAAAACTAAAGGGACTTGCCCCGCAATTGGAAGCAGCGGTGAGCAAGTAGAAGCATTAAAAGAATCGCCCCTTGAAGAAATAGTTATAAACTTTATGACCTCGGGAGAATCTTTGAATATGACAACAGCCAATGTCGACATTTACTTTGCAAAGAAACTTGCCACAATCATCAATCTTGATCCAGAGCCTGCATCGCTCGATAAATGAAAGAAAAGATCAGATTGAGAGGATTGGGAGAAGGCAATTGAAACTGAATTATTCTTTTCGAATAAAAGAAAGACGTTTGGGCACATGCCGCACGTCTCCCTTGTGCACCCGTAAGGTATAAGTGGGTATTTGTTCGAAAGAGAAATGAAAAGAAGCAAGGCTCGTTGTACAAGGTTTCACTGGACATCCAGAAGATGATTATGAAGAAACCTATTCCCCGGTCATGGGCAGAACTCCCTTTAAATATTTATCTCAATGGCAGTGAACTTGAAGTTAGAAGCGAAATTGATGGATGGGGTACCAAAGATACCTTTATGAAATATTGGATTCGGACATTTATATGAAGATACAGAATGTATCATCGTCCCGAATCAAAGCAGAGCAAATAGAAACATGTACGATGTGAAACTCGAGAAAGTCATTATACGAACCTAACAATCAGTGCGAATGTGGTATAATCGCCAGCGACTTTCTATGCATGAAAGGCTACACGAACAAATGAGAATAATCTCGTGTATTTATACAACGATCCTGAATGGATTTTGTATAATCTTAGAGTATGAAGATGATCCAATATCATCTAACCACAAGGATATTAAGAAAGCAAGCTCTTACCGAGTCGAGTTCAAATGAAAGGTTTGGGAAAAACCAAATATTGCTTAAGCTTGCAGCTTGAGCATGCCCCTGAAGGGATATTATTGCATCAGTCAGCCTACACTTAGAAAAGTGTTATAAAGGTTCGACTTTGCAAAGACATACCCCTTTGAAAGTGTCAATGGTCGGAAATCTTTGCGGCAAGACAAAGACACATGCATGACCTAAAGAAGAGGGGAGGAAGTCCTGGGACCGGAATTCCCACACTGAAGTGCAAAAGAAGCACTAATGTATTTAGCAAACTGTACTAGAACGGACATTGTATTTGTCGTGATCCTACTAGCAAGGTATAGTGCAGAACCTACCAAAGGCATTGGCAGGGGATAAAGGACATCTTCTGATACCTCCAAAGAAGCAAAGAATTTAGTCTGTTCTACAGAAAGAACAAAGACTTAACTATGAATGGCAATGCAGAAAACGGGTACTTGTAGGACCCACATACAGCCAAAGCGCAAACAGGCTATGAACTCCTATGTGGTGGAACTGCAATTCCATGAAAATCGTCTAAGCAGAGTCTTGTACCAACTTCGACGAACCACTCGGAACCAATAGCATTATACGAGGCCTCACGAGAATGTACTTGGCTTCACGGATGATTCACTACATCCAGCGATTATGTGGATTGAATACCGCACCAACCCCACTATTATCAATGAAGATAATGCGACTTGTGTTGCACAAGTGCGGATGGGTTATTGTGAAGAATCCTCTCACAAAGCATATCAACCTCAAGTTCTTCTATGCTCATGAATTGCAAAAGATGAACGTAATCAAAGTCTCGCATACTAGGTCATGTGAGAATCTTGCGATTTATTCACTAAGTCACTTCCAAATGCTAGTTTTGAAAGATGCAAATGTGGAATTGGAATGATGAGACTTAGAGAAGTGCAGATCTGGGAGAATCTTCACAAACTCATTACTAAAGCTTGATCACGAAGATCGAGTACCCAAAAGGTAAATCTGGAGATTAAATGAAATTGGGTGGATTGTACTCTTTTTCCTTGGCGAGTTTTCTTGAAGTTTCTCGGCTAAGGTTTTTAATGAGGCAATTAAATGCGGATAGCGAACATGATTCATGTACTCTTTCTCCAAATTTTTCCCATCGGTTTTTATGGAGTTTTGATGAGACATGAACATGAAGGATGAGTGCCCAAGGGAGTGTTAAGAAATCGGGCCGGACCGTGAGTCTGGTCCAAGGTGGGCTCCTCATCCCAAACCCTAGAAGGGTCGTAGCCTATATATAGGGGGTGCTATTCATTGTAATGGATTGATCGTTGAATGAAGGAATAAAGAGAAGCGAGAAGTCCCCCTACATCTCTGTGTTCATCTCATATTCTGTTCTTATGTTCTTGCATTGTTCTTACGATTCTATACTTGTCTACGAGGTAATCGCTCGGACTGGACTCGCCAGCGACGGTTCCTCAACAGATTCAACTAGCGTACTAGACACGTTTGGGGCAAAAGATCACACAATTAGCGGTCTAAGTTAAAGGGCAGACCGATCGGGTAGCACGGTTAGTTTTTCTTCCATTGCGATATACTCCCTCGGCCACTGAATATAGATCGCCGTGGGTTTTATGCGGTCAAACTTTTGAAATTTTGACAAAAAAAATGCATACATATTGAGTATTGACGATACGAAAATAATGTTATCAAATTTGTATATTCTTAATCATTTTTGCTAGTATATTATGATTAAAAAAACTTCGATCAAAATCTTGTATTAGAGACTGTAAAAAATAAAAACAATCTATATTTAGTGCCGGAGATAGTATAGCTCTATGTTTTGTTTCTTAATTATGTATCCTTGCACTTGGCTGATTGGCTCATGGTCGCGGCAGATCGATGCACGTGCATGATTGCCCGGACGTACATATGTACCGATGCTACCGAGCAATTAGCACCCGATCCGTCTCCGTGTCACCGTGTGCTGTCCTGCTATCCCGTGGATGCATTATGCGTAGACAGGTACTGGAGTTAGTTTTTTTTTAACAGAATTCCTCTGTTCAAACACTTGAAAAGCAAGCAATTTATTCCTTTGTTTTCTTGATCTTTTGTGACTGTGGAAAGCAGGCCGTCGGCAGGTTAAGAACATTGTCGTCAGCCATATTCGAATTCCCTGTGCATATATTCCAATATCTCACCTGATCTGATGTGCAGGCAGAAAGCAACCCCAGGATAACGTGTACGAGCGAGACGGAAATCCACAGCTAGATCTCCCTGCATGTGTTCCTCTGCTGCAAACCGCCCGTTTGCGCCCTCAAATCAACCGTGACACGACGGTACAGTGGCGAGCAGTTTAATGCGGAAACAATCTTTTGATCGCCGGTACAGTTCTTCTCGTCTCGTGCGTGTCAAGCCCGGTACGTAGAATTGGATTTGATTGTACGTCCGAATAAATCGTTGCATATATGCAAGATAGGTACGAATAATCACCAGCAAACGGATCTATCCGAACCCTATCTCAGTCCAGCGCAGGGGGAAGTGGCCCTAGCCATTGTTGACATGGATTCCATAAGAAAAATCATTTGTACCTACAGAAGCATCCTATGTGAAGCATGTGGTTTCATCAGGGCTTAAGACCACCTTTGGATGGCTACCATATTTCGCCATACCTAGTTGTCGCAACTAAATCAGTTACGCAAAAAAAATGGTTGGAAAGCATGTCCATAACAAGTGGGCAGGTGATAAGAAAATTATTGAGGAATCGTCGCTGGTGGGTTCAGTTCGATCGATCACCTCGTAAATGGAATAGACACAGGGATGGGAAACTTCTTCTTCTCTTTCTTTATTTCTCTTCTTTGTAAGCACGTACATGAGTGGACCCCTCTATAAATAGGCTAGAGAAGGATGAGGAGTCCATCATAGACCAAGCCTGCACGACCTAGGCCCAAGTGTCTCAACATTCTCCCTTGGGCACTCATATGATATATTCATGCCTCATCAAAATTTTACAAAACCCAGTGGGAAAAATTTAAAGAAAGAGTACATGATACACGTTTTGTTGCGTTCCACGAATTGTTTCATTAAAAACCTTAGCTGAGAAACTATAGGGAAACTCGTCAAGAGAAAAAGAGTACAATCCGTCTAATTTTATTTAATCTCTAAGATTTATTTTTTGTGTACTCGATCTTCGTGATCAAGTTTCAACAATGAGTTCGTGAATATTCTCCCCCTGAGTTCTGCACTTCTCTAAGTCTCATCATCTCAATTCCACGTATGCACCTTTCAAAGCTAAATACTAGAAGTGATTTAGCGAGTAAATCTGCAAGATTTTCACATAACTTAGTATGCAGTACTTTAATTTCTTTCATCTTTTGTAATTTATGAGCATAAAAGAACTTAGGGTTGATATGTTGTGGATATCATGGGGATATGATCATGATCTTATGATGATGATATAATTGACAATGGTGTTGAGGGTTTGTCAAATCACTCGCGAAGAACTTGTTCCCAGAATCGATTTCTTGGTCTATTCTTATGCAGATGGCTTGGTGGTAAACTATGGTCAACCGTGAGGAGGATCGGGAACTGGTTATGAGAACCAAGGTCTAGAACGATCGTGGATGCCGGGTAAGATGGTTGAACTCAAGTATAGCGCAAAATGGACAATGATGATCGAGCGGGACAGTTCGGTACGACTGGTTGCATCAAGCGGTGCGGCAGTTCGGTGTGACAGGTCACATCAAACGGTGCGGTAGTTCGATGCGATGGGGCACATCAAGCGGCGGCGTGGCAGTTCGATGCGACGGGTCACATCAAGCAGCGTGGCAGTTTGGTGCGACGGGTTGCATCAAGCGGCACAGGGGTCAGTGCAAGTGTTATGATGGTTTTGGTGGGAGCCGAATGGAAGAGACTTGCTGACACGATGAGAACCGTTGATCAACCTACACGTAGTAAAGCATGTGATTGCTTCATGAAGATTGCTTTGAAATACGTGCGTAAGAGAAACATGTTTGTGTGTGGGGGCTTAAATGGGTGTCTGTTTAGATGTCTTCCTCTAAAAGCTATCCTCTACTATAAATAGGGGAGGGTGCTGTCTATGCACTCTTCAACCTTGGCATGAGAAACCCTAGTTTAGTTTTAGAGAGAACAGTGGGAAGTGGAGAGGTTAGGGTTCTAAGAGAGTTGGATTGATTGTGTGCTCAAGTGTTGAACTTTTGTCCTCCAGGATGGAGTGACTGTAAACCAACATCAATCTGAAATCAATCCAAGCAAGATTTCTCAAGATGAGTCTCTTCTTGTTATCTCTTTTGTGATTTTAGGGCTTTCTTTTATCCTTTGGTTTTCCTTTGGTTTCTGGCTTAGATCTTGCTTGCTGTGACATGTGGGAATACATCTACGATCATCTTAATCATCTCTTACCGGTGAGCAAGTTTTTGGTCTGTTTTCTTCGGGGAGTTGACTGGATTCAATACAAGTCTTCCGCTATACTTGTTTATTAATCTTCATAGCTCTCATAGCTATTGGAGTGAAAATCTTGTTGAATCTGATCAAAGTGAAAAATAGACAGTGCTCCTATTCACTCCCTAGTCGCCTTTTCAGTCCAACATATGCTTTGTGAGATGGCTCTTCACATAACTCATTTACACTTGTACAACACAAGCTGCATTATCTTCATAGATAATAGTGAGAGTTTACGCGGTATTCAATCCACACGACTTTTGGATGTGGTGAATCATCCGCCAAAGCCAAACACATTCTTGTGAAGCCTCATACAGTGCTATGATTTTTGAATGGTTCGTCGAAGTCGATACAAGATTTTGCTTAGACGATTTCCATAAAATTGCACTTCCACCACACCGAAATACATAACCTGTTTGTGACTTGGCTGTATGCGGATCCGACAGGTACCCGGCATCTGCATAGTAGTCATAGTAAGATCTTGGTTCTTTCTGTAGAGCAGATCAAGGTCTTTTCTTTCTTGGAGATATCAAAAAATGTCCTTTATCCACTGCCAATGCCTTTTAGTAGGTTCTGCACTATACCTTGCTAATAGGTTTACGGCAAATACAATGTCCGGTTTAGTACAGTTTGTTAAATACATGAGTGCACCTATTACACTTAAGTACGAGAATTCCAGTCCTAAGATTTCCTCCCCCTCTTCTCTAGGTCTGTACGGATCCTTGTCTTGCTGCAAGAATCTCCCGACCATCAGCACTTTCGAGGGGTATGCCTTTTCAAAACCGAACCTTTCTAACACCTTTTGAGTGTAGACTGACAGATGCACTAATATCCCTTCAGGGATATGCTCAAGCTGCAAGCCTAGGCAATATTTGATTTTACTCAAATCTTTCATTTCGAACTCCGACTCTAGGTAAGAGTTTGCTTCCTTAATATCTTTGAGGGTTTCGATGATATTCGGATCATCTACATACACTGAGATTATACAAAATCCATTATGGGATTGTCGTATAAATACATAGGGACAATCCTCGTTATTCATGTAGCTTTTCTTGCATAGAAATTCGCTCAAGCAATTATAACACATCATATCTAATTGCTTAAGTCCGTACGGTGATTTTTTGAGTTTCACATTGTACAAATTTCTAATTGCCCTGTCATGGTTCGGGATAAGGATACCTTTAGATACATTCATATAAATATTTGAATCTAAGTTTCCATAAAGGTATACAATTACCATATCCATCAATTTCATTTCTAAATTCAAGTTCACTGCCATTGAGATTAAATATCTAAACGTAACTCCACCTATGACCGGGGAATAGGTTTCTTCATAATCAACTCCTGAACGTTGAGTGAAACCTTGTGCAACATGACTTGCTTTATATCTTACAACTTTATTATTTTCATTTATCTTTCGAACAAATACCCACTTATGCCCTGTGGGTTGCACATGGGGAGATGTGCGGCTTACAGGCCCAAATACATCTCTTTTATTCAGAGATAATAATTCAGTTTCTATTGTCTTTTTTCAATCTTTCCAATATGATATTTTCTTACATTCAGCGAGCGATGCAGTCTCTGGATCAAGATCGATGATTATTGCAATTTTTTTTTGCAAAATAAATATCGATATTGACTGTTGTCCTATTCATAGACTCTGCTGTGGTCACATAGTTTATAGCTATTTCTTCATTGGTGATTCTTCTAATGCTTCTACTTGCTCACCGCTACTTCCAATTACGGGGGGAAGTCCCTTTAGTTTTTCAGCTCCAATATGTGCGCACACATCCGTGCTGGCTTCTCCTTCCATGGGGATGTTCAAATCAGGTATGCCTTTTCCTGAAGGTGCTATACTGGTACCAGGTCTCAACTAGCTCCCCTTCTGATTTTGGAGAACTTCGGTGATTGGCTGTGCGGCTGCGCCAAGTACTTTTTATCCTTTTTCACTAGGCGTCCCTGGTTACTTGGAATTTGAGGGGTCAGATTTCTCGTCCTTTTATTCTGAAGCATCTGGACTTGATTAGAGGTACCTTCAACTTTCTTCGGTATTTCAACCATCTCCGGTGCATTGCATGCAGGCACATGCGACTTGGTCACACACTTCAAATCACCAAAGTGGACAGGCAGTTCATTCGCTAATGCTTGTAAGTCAATGATCTTCTGGTCTTCTCTATTTGCTTCACTAGTGCGTGGGTTATGTTCATGAATTCATGTGGCTTGCCACATTATTTCCCAATATTTATTATCAAGAGGTTGATTTTCTCTCCCTAATAACAGGAAACTATCATCATCAAATATGCTATCAACGAAGCGGGCAATGTGCAAATCTCCAGTCATGGGGGTCCAAATACCGGATTATGGATGCTGTCTCATATCAACGTATATCCCAGACTTTTGGAGAGGGCTTATTGTAGTTCATTGTGGTGGTGGTATAGGCAAGGTAGTTAGGATCGCGATCCTACTCTTAGAGTCTTACGATTCTACGAACCCACGACAGCCTGTCGATCCGAATCGCACTATCGATCCTACTCGTAGAGACTTAGGGAAAAAATTACAATTTTTTTTAGAGGCTAGTCTTTGCTGATATTTTGTTTTAGAGCAAAATTTGTTGATATTAATTTCTGAGAATGAAACTATAAATAAACAAGGAGCATGCAAAATACTGTATCAGTGTGGTAATGCTAGTACAAATACTATATTATGGCATGAGCAATCTTGAGCTTGATAATGATAAGCTATTTTTTATTTCTGGAGTATGTCTAGTTTCTTTTAAAGAACATGCAAGTGGTAAACCATATAAGAATCATACAAACTTATAGTATAGATGTTAAATATGTGTATTTTTACAATTCCGTAGAATCGTCGATTCTATGATTTGATACTACGATTTCGATCCTACCGAAGGCAAATCGATCCAACTCAGGATCTCGACTCTGACTACCTTGGGTATAGGTACATAAACCTTGCAACAAAATCTGTGAAAATAAGAAATTTTCGGTGTTGGTCCTTGCGCTAGTTGCATAGGTGAATGGATGTTATATGCCGATGGTCCAAAGTTGATGAGAGTTGCTGCGTGTAGGACTGTGTGTCCCCAACATGTAGTTGATATATTACAATTTTGCAAAAGTGGTCGGACAATAAATTTAATTCTTTTAATTAATGCCTCCGCTAGTCCATTCTAGGTGTGGACATGCGGTACGGAATACTCAACTTTAATTCCCATTACCATGCAATAATCATCAAATGCATTCGTAGTAAATTCTCCGACGTTGCCCATTCTGATGGACTTCACTTGATGATCAGAAAAAATATTTTTAATTTGAATTATCTGTGAGATTAGCTTTGTAAAAACATGGTTTCTCGTAAACAATAAACATATGTGCGATCATTTCGTGGAAAGATCGATGAGTACCATAAAATATCTAAATGGCCATAACAGGGGTTGTATAGGACTGTAAATGTCTCCCTGAATACGATCAATGAATGCAAGGACTTCATCCTTCACTTTCAGAGCAGAATGTCTAGTAATTAATTTTTCAGTGGCACATGCGGGGCACACAAAATCTTCCTGATTCGGAAAATTCTTTACATCGATATTATGTCCCTGTGAATTGTTAATTATATTTCTCATCATCCTAAGATCTGGGTGACCTAATCTATCATGCTAGAGACAGAAAAGTTCAGAGCTTCTAAATATGGTTTTCAGGGCAGTATAGGCTGCGGGTGCCTTAATATTAGTGTAGTATAGCCTAGTCTCAAATGAAGGAAGTCGTTATAATACTTTTTTTTTTCTATTTTCTTCATGCTTTGTAATGGGCAGGTATTCCTTACCATACTCTTCTTCAGTCTCTACGTGGAAACTGTTAACGCAAATATCCTTGAAACTTAGGAGAGTCCTAGTCGATTCTGGGTATAATAAGGTTTCTTTAATGACCAAAGTTGTGTCCATCGGGAGTATAATTGTGGTCCTTCCTAAGCCTATTATACAAGCATCACTGCCCACGATTGTCGTAAGACTACCAGTATTCTTGCTGATCGACTGAAATAATTTCATCTCACTAAAGATGGTATTCGTTGTGTCGCTATTAGCTAAGCACACATCCTCCATAGGGCGCCACACGCGTTCTAATATAAAGTAATTTATTAATATGTAGTAGGAAGCAATCAACACATAAATAAAATACTTTAAATATCAGAACATATCATGCTATTATTATCTGGATAAATGAATGAACTAAATAATATCATCCAACCATCACGAGAAATAAATTGTTTAAGGCTCTACACAAGCATACAACCATCATCCGTGCGAAAGTATAACTTATTCCACACACAAAATAAATGACATGTAAAGTCTAAGTGCATTCTGTGCACTAGACTGAGTCCACCAAGAGGTTAGACTTCAGTTGCTATCTTCAAAGGGGTGACATGCTCTTCCTAGGAAATCATAGTGACAACTGCTGCAATATCAAGGTGGGGGGGGGGGGTGCGGCTGCAAGAGTGGAGTCCACCTCCATCGGTGCAGACAACTGTTGTGAGTCCTCCCTCTCAGCGAAGGCAAAGTGGGTTACATACTGCCCTTTGCCGCCCTTCTTCTTCTTGGCCTGAAAAGCGTCTACATGTTGCAGTTCTTCATAGATCCACGACCAGTGCCCCCACTTGCCACACTTATAGCAGGTTTGGCCTTGTTGACCATAGCACTTGTCGTTCCGCTTTGGCTTACTAGCCTTCTTTTCATGTGGAGCATTTGGCTTGCCTTTCTGGGTTGCGGCCTTGCCCTTCCTTCCTCTTTTCTTGATTATAAGCTTCCGCACCTTGAAGCTCCCAGCATTGGCGTCACGACCAGTGGAGCTCCCAAGTGGCTGGGCGATGAAATTCTTGCGGAGAACGTCATCCTAGGCCTCTACAACCTGCATAATATCAATCAATTCGACGTACTCCTTGTAGCCGTCTTGATGATAGTTGCGTGCAGACTGCACTGCACTAGGGTGGAAGGTGGAGAGTGTCTTCTCAATCTTCTTCTCATCTGTAACTTGCCTGCCACAAAGTTGAAGATTGGTACATATCTTGTGCAAGACAGAATTGTACTCTCCCACAGTCTTGAAGTCGGCAAACCTCAGTCGGATCCATTGCTGCTCTGCCTGAGGAAGAATGGTGTACTTTAGCTTCTCAAACCATTTCTTCAGTGTAGTCTGCAAAGCTAGCGCACTCTTCTCTGCTATGTACTCATTTTTGAGTGTGAGGCAAAGGTGGTGCTTGAGAAATTGAAGTGCCTGACCATTTTTCTCAGGGGTGGGTTTGGCATTGATGATAGTGTGGCTCGATCTTCCGAAAGGTAGAGATAAGTCGATTGTGGAGAACACGACGTTGACGATCCAAAGGCTCCGACCCGAATAGATCGATCCCCTCGCAATCACTACACCACTGCTCCGCTGGTTATCAACCGTGTCGAACGCGGTTGACCTCGCCAAGAAGGCTATCTCATGTTAGCGAATCGAGAGCACAAGTAAGAGAGTAAAAGATGCAATCTATATTGCGAATAATAATGAAGCTCACAAGTTGGGGTTCCTCAAACCGATGAACGACGAAACTGCTACGCATAATATTCTCTAAGAAAAACCCGCCTAACCAAAAGGGATGGCGGCCACTATATGAAGGAGGGAGGGGGCGGTGGCACTATTCATGTGTGAATAGTGCCACACATGAACAGTAACCGAAACCCTAGGGGTGGGTTGGCCATATGGGCCACACGTCCCAAATCAGCCCATTCATGATATAGCCTATGGGTCAACAAGAGGTGATGCAGCACCAGGGCGTGTAGACATAGTACGATGGCAAGTAGACGCAGCTCGGCATGTAGGAGTAGTAGCAGCTCGGTCCAATTGGGAAATATGGCATTGCCGTAGCTGAAAGTCCTGACGCAGAAGGTGTGGTTGTAATAGAGGATGTAGTGCAGCGGGTCGAAGTAGTGGTTGCATCCTTAGGGTTGATATCCTCATCATCCTCCCTTTCTTGAATTTGAGTCGTCCTCGACTCAATCGTTGTCTCCAAATCATCATTTTCCTGCAAACGGTTAGTAGCAACAGGAGACAAAGAACTAGATATATCATCAAGAGGAGATAAAGCATCGCATGGCATATCATTATCAAAATTTTCAGAAAGATCAGGTTTGGTTGCAAGCATGACACAACCTTTTAATTTAATTCCCTCATTCCTAGAACTAGGTGCCAACTTCTCTTTCTTATGTGGGAAATTGTTCTTTACTACTTGCTGATTTTCAGATTCATGTTCGCATTCTTTCTTCTCATTTTCATCTATCTCTTTATCACATTGCACAATTTCAGCAGGCGTTAAAGGTAGCAAAATTATTTTCTTTCCTTTGTGCATAAGAGAGTACTTATTACTTCTACCATGATGAGTTGCATCGGTATCAAATTCCCATGGACGTCCTAATAAAAGAAAGCAAGCTTGCATAGGCACTACGTCAAAATTAGCAACATCATGATATGAACCAATGGAAAAATGCACTCTCGCAGATTGTGTTACCTTCACCTTACCGCTGTTGTTGAACCACTGAATGTGGTACGGTGAGGATGCGCACGTGTGGTCAAGCCAAGCTTCTTGACCAAACTTGAATTCACCAAGTTATTACAGCTTTCGCCATCAATTATGACTCGAACACGGCAATTCTTGACAATGAGGAACATCTGAAACAAATTATAGCGTTGTAGCTTCTCTGCATGCTCTCTTTGAGTGCTCAATACTCGCTGCACAATTAGGGTGGTCCTATAATTCTTTGTAGCATCGGCACCTAAAATTTTATCTCCATCGCTATCTGTCTCGTGATCATTATCATTACCTGCAAGGTTAGCTGCAAGAGCATATTCATCCTCAACATCACTGGCACTTACATAACCACCGTCTTCTGTCGCAATGTATGTTCGCTGACTTGGGCAATCTCTCATGACGTGGACCATCCCTTTGCATCGGTGGCACACAATTCCCGTCGTACGACCCGTGGAAGCAACCGATGAAGAGCTATGCACTGGAACATGCACAGTAGTAGATTTACTTGCCTCGGTTGTACGTGACGGTGATGGCGGTGCTGCTGAACGCGCCCTACTCACGTAGGGGGCAGCAGACCAAGAAGCAGGAGGTGGGGTTGTGTCGGCTTGCCCCGGCGTCGATCTCGATGTAGATATACTTCCAAAGTTGCTCCTAGTCCTTTGCTGTCTTCCCTGCAATTCTTTTTCTGCTAAATAAGTAAGCTGGAACAACCTATTGATATCATTATACTCTTTGTAATCAACTATGTCTTGAATTTCACGCCTTAAGCCACCATAAAAACGAGCCATCTTATCATCGTCATCCTCAATAATATTACAACGTAGCATGCCTATTTGTAGTTCTTGATAATATTCCTCGACAGATTTATTACCTTGGTCTAAGCGTTGTAATTTCTTACGCATATCACGTTTAAAAGCAGGAGGAATAAATCTAGCACGCATAGCTACCTTCAACCTATCCTATGTATCAGGTGTTAAGCCAGAATTAACTACTTGATTCCACCAAATGATAGCAAAATCTTTAAATTCACTAGTAGCTTGTCTGACTCTATGCACTTTAGGAACTAGATGAGCATTAGATTTTTGTTCAACTGTCATCTCCCAATCTAGATAAATTTCAGCATCATAAACACCCGCAAAAGATGGTATGGTAAATTTAACTTTAGCAAATGGGTCATCATTAACATGAGTATTGTGGTGCTGAAAATGATTACCTCCCATACCGTGACGGTTGTGATGTAGACGATATCGTTGACGTGCATCTTGGGCAG
Organism: Ampelocalamus luodianensis; assembly: GCA_036346255.1. Classification (NCBI taxonomy): domain Eukaryota; kingdom Viridiplantae; phylum Streptophyta; class Magnoliopsida; order Poales; family Poaceae; genus Ampelocalamus; species Ampelocalamus luodianensis. Next base: position 25,561,361 of record CM070621.1, read on the forward strand.
TGCCGGCGTCACGGTATTGCCTCTCATTATCATATCCCTCCTCAAGATCTTGGGTTGCATCGTGATCATACTCACGTCCATTGTGAGGTGGCCGAGTTACCATTCTTTCAAGGCGTGTAGTGAGCGCTGCAATACTATCATTGATTGAGCGCTGTAATGCGGTTGTAGTAGCCTGTAGCTTTCTTTCTGTGTCCTCATTAATGGTAGCGAGTTGTTCATCCAAAAGCGTCATGAGTTCTCCCTTTAACACACACTCTTTCTCAGTAGACGAGTCACCTATCATGGTTAGTAGAAAACAAAAGACAACACAAAAGTATTATCCCTATCAACTAAAAGGTGATGGAAGGTGGAATCACACACTCTCAAGCATCTTACCACATTCTTACAAGTGTTCTTACCAAAGCGCGCAGCAGATGGTACAGCCGGTGGCTGGTTCGTGATACCGTGTCGAGCGTGGGTATGATTGCAAGAGGGAACTTGTTCTGATCAAGAGTAGGTGGAGCTCGGAAGGCACAATATGGTAGCAAAAAGATCAGCAATAACCAAATCAATAAATGCAAGTTGAAAGATTGTTCAAAGTACTTGTCAAAAGTTGTTGATCCTAGCCTAATCACAGCTAGCTAATCAAAGCCCTATGCAAAGAAGCGTATATACGCACTCGCAACGATCAATGTGACTTGATGTAAGCAAAGGAGAACCTCACAACAAGTGCTAGGAGACACGCTAGACCACTACTCAAACTTCTTTATAAGAGCACAAGATTATTCGCGTGATGTAGAGCACAAAACAGCGATATCGGTAAAAATGCGAACAACCCTCTAGATTGAGCAGATACAATAGCTAGTATCAAACGATGAAAAGGCAAAGTTTTATATAGCTTATATATACTCGTTTGAAAGGTTTCGACGATATCTACAACTTTTTCAAATGGACGGATCCCAAATTCTGAAGGGAAGACCGAAAGAAAAGACAAAAACAGAAAACCAAAAACTTGCGACGCGATTTCGGGGCTAAAGATGGCCGATTTTGGGGGTCTTGGATGACGACAGGCGCTTCGTGTGTTGGATTTTCAGATGCGTGTCGTCGATAGCTTCGAAACAAGCACAAGAATGTCGAATTCTGACTTCGTATGCAAAAGTTATGCCCGTTTTACTGAAAGGGTGTTGGAAACGGACAGGTGGAGCTTCGGTTCCTACGGCAGCAGATGGTGGTTGTCACGACCGAGATTGGTGGTGGCCGCGGGGATGATGGTCGCAGCAAGGGGTGGCAGCGCCTGGGCTAGTCGCGGCAAGGGGTTGCTTAGCGCGGCAGGGAATTGATGCGGTAGATGACCGTGACAGCGAATTGCGGCAGGGAGACAAAAACACAGATGCACTCTAGACAATGATGAAGCTACACAAAGGAAACACGATGCAAACTAGACAATGACGAACTAGACTCCAACTAGAACTAGAATCAGCACTTGACACGATGATGTAAACAAAAATTCAACAAGCAATACTGAAAAGAAAAATTGCAATGCCACAAGGGGTGATGGGACAGCGGAAGATACGACGAACAATTATTTTTGTAGGGCTAATTTTCTGGAGTTCTAGGACGATGAACAGTAACAAAACTAAAAGGGGAAAGCTGTGATTACCTAACAGGCAACCGTTGCTCTGATACCAACTGATGATAGTGTGGCCCGATCTTCCGAAAGGTAGAGATAAGTCGATTGTGGAGAACACGACGTTGATGATCCAAAGGCTCCGACCCGAACAGATCGATCCCCTCGCAATCACTACACCACTGCTCTGTTGGTTATCAACCGTGCCGAACACGGTTGACCTCGCCAAGAAGGCTATCTCCTGCTAGCGAATCGAGAACACAAGCAAGAGAATAAAAGATGCAATCTGTATTGCGAATAATAATGAAGCTCACAAGTTGGGGTTCCTCAAACCGATGAACGGCGAAACTGCTACGCAGAATATTCTCTAAGAAAAACCCGCCTAACCAAAAGGGATGGCGGCCACTATATGAAGGAGGGAGGGGGTGGTGGCACTGTTAACATGTGAATAGTGCCGCACATGAACAGTAACCGAAACCCTAGGGGTGGGTTGGCCATATGGGCCACATGTCCCAAATCAGCCCATTCATGACATAAGTCAGCCCATTCATTACATAGCCTATGGGCCAACAAGAGGTGACGCAGCACTAGGGCGTGTAGACATAGTACGATGGCATGTAGACGCAGCTCGGCATGTAGGAGTAGTAGCAGCTTGGTCCAATTGGGAAATATGGCATTGCCGTAGCTGAAAGTCCTGTCGCAGAAGGTGTGGTTGTAATAGAGGATGCAGTGCAGCGGGTCAAAATAGTGGTTGCATCCTTAGGGTTGATGTCCTCATCAGGCATCCTTCGATGCACCAATCCCAATGGCAGCTCGGAGCTTCTTGGTTCCGAGTACAATATCGACGTCGGAAGTCCAAGTCAAGTAGTTTTGACCGTGCGGGGCTAGCTCTTCGAACTCTCGGTTCGTGATGCCTATCGTCTACATGCGCATGCAAGAAATACATAAATTTACTGTAGGTAAAATGAATGAAATAAATTTGATAATGGTACAAAATGCTCTCATAATGTTCCAGAATTGTCTACTCATTTTTCTATAATTTTTCTGCTAATTTCAGTGATCAAAGGCAATTTAAGCAATTACAATTAATCAAACACTAAATAAATACAAAAAATAATAACAATGCTAAACATGCTTCAAATGCTAAAAAAATTGAATTCCCGAGGGGTTATTATGCAAGAATACATAAATCCAAAAACCCGTCGTAAATTTCCCAAACTCCAAGGGTTTTGTTTTGCAATATTTCCTTATTCGTGAAAATTTTCTCATAATTTTTAGAATTTAAAGGGCCTATTTGCGATTTTTAGGATTTTTCTTTCATTTTTTCTTTTCTATTCCCGATTTTTGAGCCATGCCATTTTCTTTCGGTCCACAAAGGCCCAGTCAGGTGGCTACAACATTCTCGCTAGGGTTTCCCCTAGCCCACCTAAGGTTGTGGCAGCACAAAAAAATGTGGGCGCAGGCGCGTGGGCGACAGGCTCGACCGTCGGAGTGGCAACACGTGTGCAGCGACGATGCAGCCGATGGAGCACCAACGCAAAGGAGGGACGGAGGCGGCTTCGGGTCGTCGGCTTGCCTGGCACACGCATTCGTGGAGGCAGCACGGCGGGCGCGTGGCCAGTGGCACGCGGTTGTCCCACGGCGTGGCAACGACGCTACGAGCGGCATAGAGGCGGGGTGGCACGGCGGAGGCGGCAGGTCGGCGGTACAGAGCGGCCTGTGGCTCATGCGCGTCGTGGCAGAGTCCCGTGGAAAGCCGGCGACGACGTGCCTTGTGCGGGAGGCGAGCGGCTTAGTGATGACAGTGTGGCCCGTGCAGGGACCGCCAGCAGTGCGCCTCATGCAAGTGAGCGCCGATGGCACGATGGAGGGTGCCCGCTTGGCGGCATCGGTCGTGTGCTGGTGGCACCGTGCGAGGTTCGTGGCGGTGCTTCGTGCGAATGGTCGGCGACGACGCACCCGTGCAGGTGCCGGCCGCGGCTCGCCCATGCAAGCGTCGACGCCAATGTTTTTTTTTGTAATCCAATCTATGGTACAATCATCATCTACCCTTTCATGCAATCTACCGATCAGCTTGGCCAAGCGACTCTAAGTTGGCTAGCAGTAGATTAAGGCGGATTTGCACAGTAGAAAATAATCTAAAAAGCAAAATTACGGAATTGAAAATGATTTAGAAAAGCGATTCAATCTACGAGTGTCGTGCTTCGATGATTACCTTTCGATCTGAGTAAAAGTGGCCTAGAGGTAGGCCGGAGCAATTCGTACTGATAATGTATTGAGGAACCGTTGCTAACGAGTCCAGTCTGATCGATCACCTCGTAGATGGAAGTAGAATCGCACACACAAGTACTTAAAGTAAAATAGACACAGGGATGGGGAACTTCTTCTCTTTCTTTATTTCTCTTCTCTCTGTAAGCACATACAAATGATTGGAACTCCTCCTATAAATAGGCTAGAGAAGGATGAGAAGCCCACCATCAGACAAGCCTACACGGCCTAGGCCCAAGTTTGTCAACAAAAATATGGTATGCCACAGCTGTGGCCATGAACCAGACGATTGCCACCAAAAGTTAAATTTGACTAACTTTGGTTTGGCAAAGTGTGATAGTAAACCAAACACCCTCCAAATATCAAACATGAAAAACATATAGAAATAGTGATGGGGCTATATACAAATCATTCAAATAATTTTGAGGTAGACCTTAGTAATATTTTTGTGACCATTGGATCAAAATCTAGTGGATCTCTTCTCCCTCTTTTTTTTCCTAGTGTGCCACCATTTCGCCGACAAGCTACCACCCCCACTGACAAGCCACCATCACACCTCTCCTCACTCCACCTTTTTTTAAATAATACATTTTCAATAGAATTACATAAGTAAATACATGTTTAATAAAATTACAAAAAATGGGCTTCTGTTGCTGTTTCAAATGGCGACAGACCCATATCGCTAGTTGGATTGGCGATAGGAGCCCTGTCCCTAACCAAACAGTGTTAAATGTCTATATAGGCAATTGAAATGGCCACAGAGATGTAAGTCACCATTTGAAATGGTAACACGGTCCTGTCACCAAACCAAATGGTGTTAGGAGTTGGAATTTTTTTGACAGAAATAATTGAAATAAATTTAAAATTATATTTTTTAGAGACTGCAACTTCAAATTTTACAAATTTTACGTAATTTTGTGGTAATATCTTGTAGTGCTTAAAGAAGTTGGAGTTTGTTGACTACGTGGATAAACCCCTTATATGTTAATTGCACCCGAGTTGTTGCTACCGAGTGTAGTATTTGCACAACTGATTATTTTCGAAAAAGAGAACGAAATATTAAGTAGAGACCAACTTATGAGTTAAATTTAGAAGATGAGACTTCAACTGTGACAATAAGACTTCGTAATCTAGTTGCAAATTACATGGTGCAGAGGGTTTAGTTACGTGCATTTGTTTCTCCCGATCGAAATGAAAACATGCAAGAATCATCAACCCGATATGCATGAAGGATACATGTGCACCTTTTGGAATCGAAAAAACTGGTGGATCGGAAAGAAGTTAGTCTTGACTGCCCATCGGAGCCTTCCTCTTTTCTGCGGCAAACCTGCAGTCGCAGCTAGTCCCGAAGGCAACCCTGTACTGGGTTTCCATGAGCTCCTCAGGAGTAACCACACCGCTTTGGAGGAGCATAGGGGACCATGCGTGCCTTCCCCTTGTTCGTCGCGCGGTCAGCCCGATCGTCCTCAGCGTGCTGTTCGGGGTTCTTCCACCACCACCCCAGATTCTTGGGCTTCATTAGTGCATTTCCCTTGTCTTCTCCGCTCTCGGGTAAGTAAGGTTTCCAGCGGTGGAATATTTCAGGTGGGAGCATGTAGTTGAGCATGCACTTCTGCTCGATGAATACCCTATCATACTTGTCCGGACCATCGATCCATTAGAAGAAAAAACAACGCTCCTCTAGCTATCGTTATGCACGGATGAAGTTAGCGATATGTGAAATGCAACATACAATGATAAAAATCGATGTTTGTGTGAGATTCTCTTATGCGAATGCCGCCGCATGTGTAGTATGCCTGGGCAGCGGTCGCTGGATATATGGACTGAATGATATGCACCGGGTTACCACAGTTGCACTACGGGCGTGGAAACTCATGTGGCATAGGTACATCTTTCATCAAACGATCCGGGTAGGTTCACGCCTTCCCAGCAAGCCACTTCCGCTTCCGCAGCATCTCCCCATAGCCTGGCATCTGCAAGCCCAACGCACTGAAGTCCTATAGCGCTCTTATCCCTCCTTTCTCTCTATTGTGCAAAACTAGTTGTAGTGGAGTGTTTGTTGTGGCTGTGGAGTGTACCTCACTTTTATAAGCAGCTAGAGTTTAGCGTTGAAGGGGTAAATAATGACGAATGGGAGGGTGCGGTTTCTTTGGTAAAAAAATGAGGTGTGACAGTGTGGGGTGATTTGGTCTAAAAATGTGGGATGATTGGTGAGTGGTGTCTAATCACTGAGAAAAGGTGTTCCAGGTTGTCATTTTGATCTAAAACTATGGCATAGTAGGGTGTGATCAATTCGGTTTGAAAAGGTGGCATTACAGTGTGTGGTCATTTCGGCCTAAAAAGGTGGCAGTGTATGGTGTGGCAGGATGTGGTCTTTTCGGTTTGAAAAGGTGGTGTGACAGGGTGTGGTCATTTTCGGTATGAAAAGGTGACGTGACTGGTGAGTAATGTCTACTCATTATGAAAAGCCGGTTAGGATTGTAATGTAGTATTATGCTTTTTTAATTTGAAATGAACCTTGCTTGATAGCTTAATTTCATTACAGTATTGTAATGTGAATTGAATATGACTACATAACTTAGTTTTATTTTGGTATTGTAGTGGTATACAACATATGATACTTAGCCTTATGATGTTATGGATATATTCTAAATATTGTAATGTAATTGTGCCTTGTCATATTACGTTTGTACAAATACAATAGCCAAAAGTTAAAGATCTCTTGCAATCCATAAATAATCATACAACATCCTGGATACATAAATCCCCTTCAGCAGACAATGAAAACTACTTTATACATATTGCACATACTGCCAGAAGGATACACACGCATAAGTTTCTCGAGCCGCTTCAGGTGTTCAAGAATCCTGTCCAAGCGCTTGTTTGCAGGTGGTATGTTCACCATTGGACAAGATAGAGCTATAGGTGGACGTTCAACTGCTCTTTCTACCATGGCACCAATAGAGTCCACCCACTGAAAGTACTTGCATCCATCGGCCTAAAATCCACAAGGAATAGTAAAAAAGATGTGATGAAACAAACAAAAAATCTAAATACCAACATTCGCAGAAATCAAACTCACCAAGAAATATGGACACTTGTAGAACACATGCCCCCTGTTCTATTCGGTGTTGGAGTACATGACATTTGCTTGGACCCCAAAGTTTGGCCAGTTGACACGCCTTGCATTTGCCTACGACACAGCTCTTTGGCTCATTGAACTCAATGACTGAGATATGGTGCTGAGGAGATTAGTTGGGCAAGTGCAAGTAGATGAGAAGAGAAGGGCATAGAGTTTAGTTGGTTGGATGAGCTTTTATAGAGCTGGTCTTGGATCCTATTGGCGCCAATGCATCTCAACTACATACGGTGTGAGTACCTGCTGACATCGATCTATCATTTAGGTGGGGTCTACACAATGTGTGGGGTGTCACGATACTGACTCTCGCACAAGATCAGTCGTACGCGCAACAAAAACAATAGCAAATGAGATCGTAAACTGGGCACAAGCATAATGTTAGTTGTACAAAAATTAAAATTAATATAATATGGGTGATACATCTAGTCACGGGCTCTCTTCGGGTGTACTCTATGGGTGGCCCTGACCTCGTTCGGCGGGCCCTCTGCTGGTGCGAGTACGTCAAGGGGGTCCAACACCCGTACTGCTGTTGAGGGGCGAGTAACCTCCGCGAGTATGGCGAACCCCGACCGTGTCAACTAGGACGGTCCAGGCACACCATGGAGCTATGAAGCCCCAATTGAGACCTACCTGGGAGCACCCTTGGGCTGCGAAGGTGTACCGTCATCTCGCGGAAATTGGTACTCCTCGATGTCGTAGTTTGAGACCTGTAGCCCCTCATGCATGGTTTTTAGTCCTCCTCCCAACCATGCTTACACCCTATCAAACAGTAAGACGTGCATTTAAATATAATGCAAATGCAAAAGTGATACATGACGAGGAAGCAGTAGCCAACTGGTCGTTGCATCGGAATGGATGTCCCCTGTGCTCCTACCCTGTGAACGCATGGAATTGAGGTCCTGTTCGAACAAATTGGTGTTAGTTAAAAATTAGTTAGAAATGAACAAGCTCACGTGACTGGCAAAGGTGTACCGGCAAACTCGATAGGCGTACTACTAGCACGGTGCCACGAGGACCCGCCCGGTAAGTCTGGGTGCGGAGTCGTCATCATGGGCGTCGGGCGTGACGCACTCTGGCTCATTCCTCGCCAACGTACTCTATCTGCACGTGACGGTGTGTCGAGCATGTAACTCAGCCTTCGACATGACATCAACTCGACTATACGCCTCGCCTTGTTCCAATGTGGAGCATGGCATCCCTCGGATCATGCATCGTCATGTCCGGGAGGTCCCCGATCTGGGATAGAATGGATGTCGCCTTCGAGTGCACCTCCTATCCGAGATCGCTCTGTTGGGCACGAAGAACAAGTTAGAATGCAAAAATATGATAAGTAAATAAACATTATGAACAGTCATACATACCGCGCGATGGAATGCAAAGTCTGGCTGCGTGGGGTAGGTGTCACTCGTCACGACAACATGTGGTGGTGGATCGTCCATAACCCGGACACAACGCACTCTCGTTCGAGTATTGTACCACTTGATGTAGTCGTAGTACGTCCGGTGGTCGTACAGGGCATCCTCCTAGACCACGTCCTCTAAGGCACCTTCCCACTGCTCCGCCCAAGGCACCATGCGTACTGCCCAGGATGTGGTACCTGGGACACCCTTCCTGGTGTGCTCGCAAAAAGCAACAAGACAAAAATGTTAGTACACATTGAAAATGACGAAGATACTATATTCAAGATGAACTTATTCGTAGATGTTTAGAGGCAATGACTCTCCCCAGGGGACTAGGACCTCCTGTCGTAGTTTGAACTGCTTCTTGACCCAGTGGATGGTGGCCCGTGTCAATGAATGGGTCCAGTAGCTCGAAGGGCCAATGCATAGAACCTCCTATGGACGCCATACCTGAAATAATATCCGTGCTTACATTATTAATAATAAGAAACATAAACAGAAAATAAAAAGAAACAATATTAAGCATATTGTAAATAGAAACAGAAAGGTAAGTGCTTACATTGTGCCTAATATGAAACAGAAATAAAAGGTTTAATACCATTTGGAACCTAATATTAACCCTATTCTGAAGCAGACCGTCATCCCAAATAGTGACATAGGCATTTAATATTGTTTTGTGGGCTCCTGTGGCCAATTCAACCGGCGACAGAGACATATCGCCATTTGAAACGATGACATGTTCCTACTTTTGTAATTTTATTAAACATGCATTTATTTATGTAATTCTATTAAAAATGTATTATTTAAAATGAATCATTAACAACATATCTAGAACTAAACTACACTATAGAACCATACATCTAAAACTATCAAATCCATTCAATTACTGCACCATAAAAAATATCTATACGAATAATCACTTATCTAAAACTACACACACCTAAAAGATGTACTACAATGAACTACACTAGATTATCATACATCTAAAACTATCTAATCCGTTCAATTACGGCACACGACTAACCACATATATAAAACTAAACTACACACACTGATAAAGATGTACTACAACGAACTACACTACATATCTATACATCTAAAAATATCTAATCAAATCAAATTCCGGATCTACTAGTTATATTTGCTAACCAACCAGGATTTCAAAATTAAAAACAAAGTTACAAAAAAAATTTACCTGCGACATGAGCGACTGGATCTGCTCCTCCCTCTCTCCCCTCCTTTGTTGTAGACAGACAACGCTTCGCTAGCACATCTCCTCCCCTCTCCTCCTCTCCCTTCTCTCCCCTCTTTTTTTTTCTGGAATAAAAGTGAATTTCGTCCGATTTTTTTTTTTTGCTTTTTATAGCCGAGCTTCTGTCGCTATTTGGAATGGCAACAACAAGCTGCGGGATCCCTGTCGCTATTCCAAATGACGTTTGCGCTAATTTGAAGCCAATCGCCATTTAGAACGGCAACAGAGGCATTAACTCCTGTTTGTTGGGCGACAGAGCTCCTGTCGCTAATCCAACTGGCGACAGAAGATCATTTTTGTAATTTTGTTAAACAGATATTTATTTATGTAATTCTATTTAAAAATGTTTTACTTAAAAAAAAATCCTCATGGGCATTCCTACCTCCGTCTAACTCTCGGCCTTCAGAGCGCCACCCGCGACAGCTGCCCGTCGCAAAAACACCTCGTCCTGTCGTCCATAGCGGATCTGATTGCTAATTTGTCCTCGCTGCTGGAACGTTCAAAGACAGTTCGGTGAAAAAACTGCTAGCACCATAATGAACGTGTTACAAAACCTAATTATAGGTAAAATACTAAACCGTCTCTGGGGTTTTCACCTTTTTGAGCTATGAATACGAGGACCCCTACGTACAATGATACACAGATGAATAAAGATCTTAAATTCCCTCTACACTGTGTCTCTCTTTGGTGTTCATTGCGTGATTAGATTGATCATTTCTCGACTACAACATCAATTATTTAACTGACGTACGTGTTGCAATTTTCTCCCGGTCGGTAGCATTGTCATCATATCATGTCTTGCGTGATTGAAGCGTTCGGCAAAATTACTACGTACTTCTGCAGTTGCTTCACACTTGGCTAATTAAGGTCGCACGATTTGTGGACAATGATTGCCCGAGGCTTGTTCCCCGCGCGTCGGGCACGTCATGTGGGCAAGCATCAGCATATCCACAACTAAATCCACGCGAATGATGAGAGACAGCCCAGTACCCATGGACGGATAGACGGATGGTCCCTCGATCTCGCGCCAGCCGCGACCACTGCACTGCACTCGTCGTCGCCAATTAATCTACTACAAATCTTACAGATCAAATCTCTGCGCAGTTTATTTTGACGTACGTGCCCTGCCCTACCAATCTGCCGTCTGCCGTGTGAATTGAGATTGTGAGAATCCCATGAGTTGGATCGAATACCCCCATCGCGCGCGTCGCTGTCCAGATCGATTCAAAACAGCCGCAGCATGTGTGCTGTGCTGTCCCGATTGCATTGGCTAAGCAGGCTGCAGCCGAACCTACGGACAAGACGCACATTCTTCCAAGAAAAGCGGCTGGCACAGCTATAGCTTAACGCCTGAGCAACCTGCAGCATGGCCCATGAATGTCAGGCCCGGCCGGCAGATGCATGGCCGGACGGCTCGGATCTGACGGCGCGGATACGCCCATCGGTGGCCGTGCGTACAGACTAGAGGGAGGGAGAGAGATACGGCTGCTCGTGTGTGTTCAATGATGATGATTAGGACTTGGGAAAGTCAAGGTTGAAAAAAAAGAGATTTGTTTTTAGTGTGCCGATAGATGATCAGATGCGAACGGCCGGGCCGGCTGGTCGCGCGGTGCCATGCCAAGCGCCGGGCGGGGAGGCACGCGACGCGTCGAGTCGCGGGGGCACCACATTTAACTGCCGGGAGGCAGAGCGCGCGCGCGCGCGCGGCATGCGCGCGGTGTGACCGGTGTTAACTCGTTAGACTGTTTTCCGCTTCGTTTCATCGCGTTCACGGGAAACCGGCCGGCTTTCTCATGCAGTTTGGCTGCCTAGCTCCCGTCTGTTGTGCTGTGCTGCTAGTCCAAGGTAGGCAGGTGAGGTGAGACGGTAAGGCCCGTGTGTGCGATTAAGGCCAGGCCAGCTTCCTCGGATGGATGGACTTGTATGTTGTCGCACGATATTCTACTCTGTACGCATGCAATATATTTTCCTGTCTTGACTATGGTAAGTGATAACATATTCTACTCCGTATAGAATTACTATGAGAGAAATTAAAACTCTGTAAAGCACTAGAAGCATCTAGTGATATCAAAACCCCAGAGACCGGTCTAAATTAACTTAATTACACGAGTACGATAAAAAGCAAAGTGCCGTTGTTAGCACCAACGCACAATGGCACATCATTGGCCGTTCGGCACTGAATACACGTACTATTGTCCTCTCAAGAGTTAAGAAAGCAGAGATTTTTCAAATTAATGGTTGAGTGTTCGTGTGCATTGCTATGGACAGCCTAAACAGCGCCCCGCTGTTGCATCCGACCGAACTGCCAATACTTATACCAACACCACCAACAAAGTCCTTTATATCAGTAAAAGGTTAACCTTGATCGTGGTTAATTCCTAGAGATTCGTACGATTTCTACAGATTAATGGAAGTTCTTTTTGTCTATTTTCCCGTACTTATCCAAACTTTCAAATTAGAAATAAGCCACTACTACAGAAAAAGCCATCACAGACGGTTCGGAACCGTCATCACAGACGGTTTTCGAACCGTCTGGAAAAATAGGTCTGTGATAACAGGTGGTTATCACAGACGGTCAGTAAACCGTCTGTGATATGAATATCACAGACGGTTTTTATCAACAACCGTCTGTGAAGAAGAGTATCACAGACGGTTATGGTCACAAAACGTCTGTGAAGTCAGAATATCACAGACGGTTATATTTAAAAACCGTCTGTGATACTCTGTGTTCACAGACGGTTATTTACACGAAACGTCTGTGAAGTCAGCTTATCACAGACGGTTCGTTGTTAAAACCGTCTGTTATACTCGGAGTTCACAGACGTTTTTTACTTAGAACCGTCTGTGATACTTTGAGTTCACAGACGTTTTTTCTTATAACCGTCTGAGATACTCTGTCTTCACGCATCGTTTTTATAAAAACCGTCGTGATAGTTCATTAAACTAACTACATTTTTCACGATTTTTGGCTAGCCTCGGAATTGCTAGCCATGCCCTCTCAAAAACAAGCATACAAAAAAAGATACATCACGGATAATCAATTGTCGACAAACCGAATCGATCATTACTCAAAATAAATTACAAAAGATCACATTTGTTCAAGTATTGTTACAAAATAAATTGGATTACAATTGAGTAAATTGTTTGCGGGGTGGTTGAGAAGTGCTGGCAGGTGATGCGCTCGGTCGGCGGAGTGAAATTCTCCTGTCCTTAATTATCTCTCGATATGATAAAGCCGCAGAGCTTCCTCGAATGTCCTTGATCTCATTATCAACGAGTCCATCTAATTCTATATTCAAACCACATCGCTAGCAAGAGTAAAGTGTTATGCATATATATTTAATTTTATAATTAGAAAATAATTATTTGGAGATTCACAAACCTCGGATCCTTCTTCCTAGCTCTAATGATTTGGTCCATATGATGGCAAACGTAGATTGCACATAACTCATCATTTTTTGCCGGCGACCTTTGCAAAAATAGAATTACATATATCGATTCGAGATGCGTTATTATGAAGTATGATATAGGATTATCGTATTATAGCGCGTCTGGAAATTTTGTCTGTGTGTTAGTTGGGCGCTCTTTCCATCGTATATTCCTTTGTTGGCAACATAGTCGATGAGCGACCTACATGATTCCAAAAATTTATCCTCGACCATTTCAAACTAATGAAGACTAAAATAGAGTTATGTATGAAGGAAATGAGCATACCGCCGAGTATTCCTCCTAGAATCTTTGAAGTCGTGGTTGTTGCGGATTAGGGAATCAAGGTATATCACATGGTTCCTCTTTGGTATGATGACTAAAAGGATCCAGTGGTACCTACTCATGTATGTCACTATAGTCATTAAACTGAGTTCGTGCTGCGTATAAAGTAGAGCAAGTAGTGACACTTACCCCGGTTGTAGGGCACCACGATGTACTTCGTGTTCTCACGACGAAGCAATGCACGTGTTATGTATTTCTCGGCGAAGGACGAGTCATTTGGATGGTTTGCAATGATACCACATGTGGGTCGAGAAACCCACCGGTTCTTTCCACCGGATATTTTTCATCATGTATCCGTACATAAGAAATGAGTTGTGATATTTATCGGTATTACGTGAATGTAGAACTTGATTGTATGCACTTACGATGTCCAACATCGTAGAAGCGGCGTCAAGGCCAACGAGGTTGAATAGGTCATATAGGTCGTTGAAGCCCACGACGAAGTGGTTCGTCCCGTTGAAGAAATGCTTATCCTCGTATCGACGGTGATTCGATGATCGCACCCTCCTTTTGGGTCCTATCCAAGTACCGGGCATGCAAAGCGACAAGCATATCCAAAGACGCCCTAATCTGCGGGAGCACAACGGTTTTCCGAGGATGTACTTCAGCGGATATTCCCGACTTGCCGGACTTGAGGCGCGCCGATTTGGTCTTAAGCATTGGCGGCGTCTTCTTGCGAGGCGACTCGGGACCCGATCACGGTGACACGCTTTTCTTGTTCCTTCGATGTCTTCTCCAAGGGAACCGAAAGGTGGCCTTCGAGGCGAAATATGAGGTGGAGTCATGGAGGGTCCGTTGGAGAGGAATGGTCGTGTTGAGATCGCGATCCTTCTTTGGTCAGGGCGATGTCCTTCTTGGGCCACTGGATAAAATCGCGTACACGGCATCCCCTAGTGTTGTGATCTCTTCATTCGGGCGAATCTCCAGTGGACGGCCATGAAATGTTCATGTACCATGTCCACCTCCACCTGGCGTAACCTGCGCCACTGGACACCGTCTTTGCATCGCCTTCCCGGTATGGATGCACCATCCCCGCGGCCTCAATAGAAATGGACCCAACTAACCTCGATGACGAGCTTGCGGCCGTCGGCTCCTACAAAACGATACGCAATTAGCTAAAGTGTCCTATAGGTCTATCTTTGCTGCATTCCATACATGTACGTTACCTTGATCTCGTCTATCGGTAATTGGACATCGTCATGTCCAGAATTATGCGTGGACGCGACGCTACTCGATGTCGAGCAGGACTGGCTCCCAAATTAACAGGGGCGGCTTGCGACTGCTGCTGGCTGAGGAGTTGATTCAATTGATCCTGCAATGCTGCCGACTTTCCTTCAAAATGTTCGGTCATGCATGCGAACCGGTCCTCACGCTCGGCCTTAGATCTCTTCCTACTCCTCATGCGTGCGATGAGTCGTCTGCGAATCCATGACTCCATGGTACGGTAACCCCAAGACCTCGCGTGCGACCCGGGTGTTCCTTGTTTCCCAGGGCTGTAGAGAGTATATCCTTCTCCCTGTCTACATGGAAGGAGCCTTGGGAAGTTTGGGCAGACAATTCACGCTGCAAGAAGTCATCATGTTATTATAGATACTATGAAGTTATATATGGAGTTATTAACTAGGTAGTTCGACATACTTACCAAACGTTGAGACACTTCCTCGTCTGCCGGGTTTGTGAAAGAGATGCTTCCCGAAGACGAGACTTGTGCCTCGCTTAACCGTGCTAGGGAACGCGGGTCTGTGACATCAGGAAACGCGTTGTCCTCCGCCGCCGCCCATTCATCATATTTTCCTGCGTATCCAGCGGTGCCGAGTCTGTGCGGATGAGTGTTTCGTGTCTGGAGAGCTTTGTGTGCCGCACTTTGCTCGTTAAATTCAGGCGTCGTCTTCATAGCAACAAAGGAGTCCCATGTTTCCTGCGTCAAGAATCTGTACTTGCGAAGGCGTCGACCGTGTTCACGTGCCGTGACAAGAATGCTCTTGAACGACCTCCACGATTTATCGATCGTGAGCATCGCCGTCCGTTCCACGCGTGCCATGTCTGCTTCTGGGATAGTGAACTTTTGTAATAGTTCTGTCCACAGCGCGCCTCCGGTCGAGATTGATTCCGTACGTAGGACTTGAGAATTCCCATGTACCTCTCGAACGGGTACATATAACGTAGGAACACAGGGCCGCATATCTTTATCTCTTTCACAAGGTGAACAATGAGATGGACCATGATATCGAAAAATGACGGAGGGAAATACATCTCAAGATGACATAGAGTCGTCACCACCTCGGCTGTAGAGCATCTAGTCCTTGGGGATCGATGACCTTACGAGCAATTGAGTTGAAGAAATAACACACCTCAAGATTGCTACTCGGACCTTGTTCGGCAAGATACTCCTAATTGCAACAGAAGCATTTGTGTCATCGGCACATGACAATCATGCGACTTCATACCAATTAATTTCAAATCTTGCATAGAAACAAGTTTCTTAATGTTAGCGAGTAACGACGGGACTTTCACACCATGCAAGCTCGCACGATTCATATCTCTCGGCCTTGGGCGAGTGTAGCAAGTCGGTGGGAGAATGCGTTAAATCTGTATCGATCTCTTGCGGTGCTAACTCGGTCCTTATGTTCATATCGACCAAGTCTCTCCGTGCGTTAACACCATCCTTTGTTTTGCCACTAATGTTCATGAAGAGACCAATCAAGCTATCACATACATTCTTCTCCACATGCATGGCGTCGATGCGGTGGCGAACTTCTAAGTGCTCCCAATAAGGCAAGTCCCAAAAATTGACCGCTTCTTCGGATGTTCTTCGACGGGTTCTTAATTGGCGTCCTTCCCAAGCACAACATCGATATCCTTAACCATATCATAGACATCTTTCCTCTAAAAGCCCTTGGAGTGAACCGTCCTCCTTATTTCCGTCGAATTGTTTCTTCATCTTCGGTATGGGTGACTCACGGGAAGGAACCTACGGTGGCGATGTATACACGCTTTTGCGTGAGTTGTTTAGCCATATACTCTCTGTAGCATCTAAGCGGTGCGGACAAGCTTTGGCTCCTTTTGTACCAAGCCCGACAGTTACCAGAGGCGGGAAAATCATTGATGGTGCGAGAACAACATGGCGTGTAAAGTGAAGTTCTCTCGTTTATACGCATCCCATACACGCACCCCTTCGTTCCACAAAGTCACAAGATCTTCCAAAGAATGGTGCTAGGTACACATCAATATCATTCCCAGTTGTTTCGGCCCTTGGATAAGTAGTGACATCAAAATGTACTTCCGCTTCATACGACCAAGGAGGAAGGTTGTACATGCATAGATTCACGAGCCAGTGCTATGTCGATTGCTCATGTTACCGAAAGGATTCATTCCATCTGTACTCAACCCTAACCTTATGTTCCTTGGTTCGCACCGAACTCTTGAACCTCCGATCGAAGTTTCTCCACCGAGCGTAATCAGCAGGTGTCTTAGCTTTCCATCTTTCTTACGGTCCTCTCGAGTGCCAACGCACCAATCTTGCCTCTTTTGAGTTCGCAAATAAACGCTTCAAACGTGGGATCACAGCGATACCACAACATCTTAGCAGAGGTCCTTGCTTCAACCTAGAAGTATTCGACGCTTGTATCGGGATGCTTTGCACACGGACATACATGCATGTCGCATACTCTTTACGATAGAGGATACAATCGTTCGGACATGCATGTATTCTTTCTACTTCCATTCCCAATGGACAAAGAACCTTCTTTGCTTGGTAGGTGGTGTTGGGCAACACGTTTCCCTCCGGAAGAATGTCCGCTAGGAGACCTAACAACGCCGTGAAACTCTTATCGCACCAACCATTGCTTGCTTTTAATTTAAGCGGTTCAATCACGGTTGACAACCTTGTATATTCCGGCTTGCGGCCGGGAACAAAGGTCTCACCGAGTCCTCCATTAAGCGCTCGAATTTACAAAACTCTCTCTCACTGTAGTTCTCTTACGCATCGCGTAGCATCCGATCCAGTTGTTATCGTGTGACCTATCCTCATCAAAAGCACGATCTACATCCGCATATCGTTGACATCCGGCATATCGTTGACTTCCTCGGCGATGTCGTTATTACTAACTTCATGTCGCTCTTCACCGTGGATCGGTCCAACATGTATACCCTTTTTGAAACCCTTCGAATCAAGTGTGCTTCTATCTGCGCGAGTTGGTAAACATCTTGATTATCGCAATCAATGCATGGACAAGTACATATATTTTATCCCCTTTTTCAACATATCTGCTCGCGGCTCTTCTAAAAGCAACCACGCCATTAATGTACTCTTGACTCACACGGTTCACACCATACATCCAGTTTCGGTCCATCTACGCTACACATGTAACAAAATATATAGTGTCAAATTAGATTAATAAAATCTCTCTCAACCGCTCTCTCTCTCATTTCCTCCCCTCACAGAAACTTTAATATTATTCCAACTACCAAATGAAAAATATTATTCTATTCCCTTACATCGGATACAAAAGTTTACTCCCACTGCGACTCTTATACACGCGATGCTTAGCATATTCTACCATATCTCGATTGGGTTATAAAGAATGTTACCCTCGTAGCTCACGACGAAAATACCAAATCGATCTATTCCGATTGCTGTCTCCCTCCCTTTCTCCTCTCCTTCTCCCTCCCTTTCTCCTCTCTTTCTCTTCTCCTTCCCTTTCTCCTCTCCTTCTCCCTCCTTTCTCCTCTCCTTCTCCTCCCCTCTCTCTCTGTCGTGTGCAGATGGGTTTTTATCCGGGTGGCGGCTCAAATGGGAATGGGCGGGGTACTCAAGGTATTTATAGCGCGAGATATCACTGACGGTTCCAAATATGAATCTATGCATGATAGGCATATATCACGAGCGGTTTATAAATAAAACCGTCGTGATATGTCACGACGGTGATTCTTATGAACCGCTCGTGATATGAGGATTATCACGAGCGGTTTATATACAAAATCGTCAGGACATATCACGACGGCTCTATTAATAAACCGCTCGTGATATGAGGATTATCACGAGCGGTTCATAAATAGAAGCGCTGCGTGATATTTCCTGACGGTTCTTTATATAAACCGCTGCGTGATAATCATATATCACGACGGTTACTAGGAAGAACCGTCTGTGATAGACCGGCAAAGCAAATGCTGCCGCCAACAGACCCAACACAGACGGATTCAAATTAACCCGTCTGTGATGGGGTGTCTTCTATAGCCTGTTTTGTAGTAGTGAGCTGTATTGCATCGATATCCTTCCACTTTTTTTTTGCATTGCTTCTAAGTTGTACACCTGCGGTTTCGAATAACTGCACCACCAGCAGGCAGTTATTATCAGAGAAAGGTTCCAGATTCGTTCCATCGATCCGTCATTGAAGCGGGACGCGTACGTGGACCGGTGGACGACCTCGGACGGTTACTGTAGCCCCCGATACCGGACAGCTGACTTCAACATAACTGCCAGCGCGCGCCACGACGATGCCATCAGAAAACTCGGCCAATTTGCCCGGAGATGATCGATCGATATCATGGCCGTCTCTAGCTAGTACGTACGTGAACGTCCCTGATCAACGAAAAGATCATCATATTTGTTCCCTTGCGTCGCCTCGCCTCGCCCCGGCCCAATCGGCGTGCTAGCCGCCCAAACTACCACGCCCCGAACCTCCTTTTACGTGTCACGACTTGCTCATGTTCATGCCCTCGCTCACACAATCCGTACGTATACCGATATATAGATCAAAACCGAGAACAACTTACTTTAATTTCGACCACCTAATAATTACTCAACGATCGAAAATAAAACGACAGCTGATGAGTAGTGTGATCACGCAGAAACCGCCATTAATTATCCGGCGATATGATGAGGTTCTAGAGCGTTAGACAATTAGTTAAGCCGAGTGGACGTGTGAAAATTGTCCTTGGTTAATCAGCGTGCAACAGAACATAAGAGAGGCTCGATCGCTCTCCCATTAATTAATCCGCAAAAGCGAAAGCAAAAGCGAAAGCAATTTGAAGTCTGAGCCCCGACACGCACAATCATTGAAACGTATATGCATATAAAAAAAGTATACACATGTACACGCACCCGACAGGCCAAGCAAACATGGAGGAGTCTCGCGACATCCCCCCCCCCTCCTCTCATGTCTTCATCCAACGCTATCACGAGTAGCAGCAGCTTAATCTAACAGTTCGTAGTAACGTACTACTCAATTCCCCTCTGATAATTAACTTGTGAAACAAAAAAAAGAAGCTAACTAAAAGGAGAGGAGAGAGACACAGTTACATGCATGCACAAAAAAATACATTGGTCGAGTACTACTAGCTACTGTTATTTGACTAGGCTATCTATCGATCGAGTCTATGATTGATTGAGTAGCTAATGGGAACTAAACCCCCAAACCAAGAGAGAACAAAAGGAGGAGGAGGAGCATGTCCATGTCCTGCAGGATCATATGTTACTTGTGACGTGAGGTATTAGCTATGGCGGCTACTACTCATAGCTAGCTAGCTTAGCTATAGTAGTACTAGTGCTCTGTTTGTTGCATGCTGATATGATGCGCGCGGGCGTACGTGCGTGCAAATCAGCAGGCGGCGGAGTGGGTGAAGGGGTTGAAGAAGTGGTGGGTGGTCCGGCCGGGGCCGGCCTTGGGCCTGTCGGGGTCGACCTTGGCGGCGGCGGCGGCGGCGGCGGAGGCGGGGCCGCCAAGGCGCTCGCAGGACGGGCAGATGGTGAGCGTGGCGGCCGGCAGCTGCATGTAAAACGGCGGCGCCGGCACGGCCGCGGCGGAGTGGAGCGGCGTGGCGTGTTGGGCGGCGGCGGTGGACAGTGGCGGTGGCGGGGCGAACTTGAGGGCACGGAGCTCCTGCAGCTCGCGCTGCAGGCGGCGGTTCTCCTCGGTGAGAGTCTCGCAGCAGCGCTTCAGGAACTCGCAGTCCACCTCCGTCTGCTTCAGCTTCGTCCTGCATGCATGCGTAACCGAATCGTTAACCACCATCAGAATTGCAAACAATTTTCATGCATGCGTGAACGTGGAAAATTAAGGTGAAACCGTGAAAGTTGTTGAGATGGAGTATATACTAGATTACCAGTGTTTGCGGAAGGATGCACTACTATGGTATATGTGCACGCTTGTGTGTGCACGTTGCATAATACTAACCTTGCTCTTCTGTTTTGGAACCAGACCTCCACCTGCCTTGGCCTGAGGTTTAGTTGCTTGGCTAAAGCGACTTTCTGCTTCTGCGCAAAGCCAAAAAGGACACACAAATAAAAAGGCTGTTCAGTAACTCATCTTGATCAACAAATGAACAAATTTATATACTTGCTTCTTTACATCTATATCTGTGCATACATAGATGTAATTTAACTATTTAAGCAGGTAAGTGCAGCTATCTGCAGCTGCAGCAAGTCAATCGAACGTGAGTAGTACGTGCGTACGTACCGGGTTGAGGGTGCTGTGCTCCTTGAAGCGGTCCTCAAGGAGCGCGGACTGCTCCTTGGTCAGCCTCAGCTTCTTGCGCGTGCTACCGTCGTCGTCGTCCTCGGCGCCAGCGCCGGCGGCCCCCCGCGCCGCCGCCGTCGACGACACCCTCTCGCCCTGGTCCGCCTCCTCCACGCGCTCCCTCTTCACCGCCCCCATCGACAGCGACGACACGCTGTGGGCGCCGCCTCCCTCGGACGCGGTCGCCGTCACGGTCGTGTCGTCCGGCATGCTCAGGGTCAGCGACGGCTCCAGCGGGCACTGCGTCGACGTTGGTGGCGCCGCCCCCCTGCGCGCCCGGCTATTACTATGGTGCGCCGCCGCCGCCGCGTCAGAGGTGACGCCGCCGACGCCGAGGGACAGGCCCAGCGCCAGACCGGGGTCACTCAGGTGGAGGACGTCCTCCTGAGCCATGTATAAAATGGTTTCTTGACACAAGAAGCTACAAGCTGCTTATGCCTAGCTACCACTTTAATCCACTAGCTCTTGTGCCGAGGCTGTTTCTTGCAAGGTGCAAGTGTGTGCGTTTGCGTTTGTGTGTTGGTGTGGGGGAGGAGGGGTGGAGGAAGGAAGGAAGGAATGAGTGGGGGGAATGAATTGGTCGAGGGGGCGAGAATATTTGAGGAGGCGGAGGTGGGGAGCCAACGCGGGGGGACAAGCGGATACACACCCACATCACACATACGCACGCACGCACACGC
Source organism: Ampelocalamus luodianensis (assembly GCA_036346255.1). Taxonomy (NCBI): domain Eukaryota; kingdom Viridiplantae; phylum Streptophyta; class Magnoliopsida; order Poales; family Poaceae; genus Ampelocalamus; species Ampelocalamus luodianensis. The sequence goes on from CM070621.1 coordinate 25,582,994, forward strand.
GCACTCGACACTTGCAGAGGTTTGACAAGCCCAGGGAGGCCGCGGGTCCAAACCGCCGTGCTGCGCTGTGTCTCCCCCCTGCGCGTGTTCCCTCCTTGCTTTCCAGTATTTTTCTCTCTGTTCTTCTGAACATCCATCACTGCTGCTAAAAAGTTGGGTTTTTTATATCGGCATGATTTGGGGTAAGGTGTGAGACGACCACGTGGACGCGTATGTGTAAAGGGACGGTCAATTTAGAAGCGAACACATCGTTCTCACCCTGCCATCCTCTCCGTGCAGTATATTGCAAAAAGGTAAAATTAGTAGAGAACACTCAACTTTTATGTCATTAGTCACTGAACGTTCAAAAATCGTGTCTTTATCAAAAAGAAGAGAGAAAGCACACAAAATATCTATTTTATCCTTCAATCGGACTTGGCTCGAGTTAAACTCAGCGCAAGTGGTTAGGGTCGATCGGGTCCAACACACAGCATAGGACATGAATACGCCCTGGAAAGGTTTGTGAGGTGTGGGGCAGGGCTGTTAGCTCATCTTAAGACATCTTTCTAATGATTTGCTGGGATGGAATTCACATTGCATCTATCTCATTCTCATCACTTCCTTGCTAATCAGGGCTTGTAGCTAGCTAGGCAGGGATGCATTAATTATGGGACGACTTCTTGCTCAATTATACTACTAGTACTGCTACTTGGTTGGTTGGTTTACATCCCTTTTGCGTTGCACATCATCCCATGGCCTCCCATGGAGTCAACAGGGGAATCGAAGGGACGAAACAAAAGAGGAAGCTGGAATATCATTTCTGGGTATTTCATTCGACTATGGCCTCCCATGGAGTAAACAGGGGAATTGAAGGGACGAAACAAAGAGGAAGCTGGAATATCACTTCTGGGTATTTCATTCGACTATGTATGATGGAGGAATGCAGCTATCATGATGGTTAAACACGACTCCTTTTATGTTGAACAAGGAGTGTGAACTTTTTTATTTATTTTTTATTTGTAGTGCAACAAACTCTTGCAATTCTAGGTACAAATTAAGATATGTATTTCTAGTGTACTTTTAAGTGCCAGAATTCAGTTTAAAATGCTAATTAAGCATAACAAATGCTGTAGTGTACGTCAAAAACATACTCCTTATTACAAAAGGAGGATCGTGTTGGCCATTGTGTCGTATTTGAATGCTTGCAATCAGCTACTAAAAGAGACACGGGCACATCTTTCACAAGACGCTTGCTTGTCAACATTTAAATTATAGTTTCCTCTGCCACCTTCTAGCGGCTAGAGGTGGCCAGGAGCACAGGACTGTTGATCCAGTTTGGACACGACACGGTTCGACACTGTGCACGGGTTGAGCCGACAGGCCTAGCTGGGCGGACCGTGCTTGGGTTGGCACCCGGCCCACTGGACTGGCCTGGTATAGCACGTACAATACCATGTCGTGCACGGCCCGTCCTAGGCATGGCATTCATGGCGCGGAGGTGGCCGGCAGGAAGGAGGAGGTGGGCGACACGGGGTGGGTGACCTGTTTAGTTAGCTGGACCAGCCGTGTAGGGCCTAATCGAGCCCATATCAGTATGGACCCGTGTCGTGTCGTGTCGTGTCGTGCCGGACGGCCCATTTGAACACCACCTCTGCTTTAGACCCTATTTTGGGCACAGAATTCCGTATGAGTTTCATAGGGTAAGAAATATTCACTCTCACTAGACGTAAGGTTTCTCACCGACTACAATTCTTCTAAATGTAGCAGCTAGCACAACCTCTTCGTCGTCGTGTGGTACGTGCATTCGTTCCATATCATACAAAGTAGGATACGTATGAAGCCAGCTAGCATGCATACGTACCAAATATGATTGCACCATGATGAGATTGAGTGTGGTACACCACCGAATCGATCGGCCAGATTCTCTTCGCATGATTGAAGCTTGAAGGACACTGGTGAGTGTAGAGCGGGGGCCAGCATCCTTCAAGGCTACACATGAGATGTTGGCCTTTGTTTCTCTCCTCCTCCATGCACATATGCATGCAAAGCATGGGGGAGGTGGGTTGCCATCGTTACATGCAATGGTGCCTTTGGCATGGGGGTCATGTAGCCAGGCCTGGCCCTCCCATTGCTTTGGCACCAAGAGGTGGATTGGCAATGCAATGCATTGGCAAGAGAAGGACAAGTCAACTAATGGCGGCAAACGGGGGGTGTGCTTAACTGCACCATGGCCCCCAATGTCTAGCTCACAAGGGGAAAAAGATGATGATGTGGGGCTTAACTAACACTGCTAGATATCGGTGCCTCACGGACAGTGCAACCAGTTGGGGATTTTGGGGAGGCTGCTTTGGGCACCTGCCACTTGGCCTGCTCCCCTCATTTTTTACAACTAGTAGGGAGCTCCTGCGTTGCAAAGAAATTTCAAAATAGAGTGATACATATCAGCAGACGGGGTCCTAAATCGCAAAATAAATATCAATTTTCTTTCACACATATAAACAAAAACATTAACTTCGCCTATTGCATCACCTGCTGCTACTACTACCAAAAATTAAAATTTTGAGCTCATAGATTGTTTACCTTTGAAAGTTGACGTTAATGCCGACTTTCCTACCCGACGTGCTGCTCATTTCCAACCATTGCCGGCTGACAGGGAAGAGGTTTACACGTCGATGGACGCCTTCTTCCACCCTAAACCCAAGTCACGACTCGGTTCTCACGGCCATTGGCCTCTGCAGCCCTCGCCAGGTATATCGCGACGAGGAGGTGGGAGGCCAGGGGAGGAAGCGGTGGTGGTAAGCGAGAAGGTGGCGGCGGCGCAGGGGAGGATTAGGATGAAGAGGAACCGGCGCGATGAACTCGAGACGGCGGCGCGGAGAGGGAAGGACACCTTCGTCTTTGTCTCTTCCTTGTGCGCTGTCATTTCCTCCCCTCCCTTCCCCACCGCTGTCGCTTCTCCTCCAAAGTACGGCCACCTCCTCTCCTCCCTTCCCTCCCGGTGCCTTCTCTCGTCCCGACGTTGCCTCCCCTCCCCGCTACCTCTTCCTATCGCTAGCGCTACCTCCCCGTGCCGCTGTCTCCTATGCTGTCGGATCCCCTCATCTCCGTGCATGCCGCCATTGCAACCCGCGGACTGAGTGCTAGAGGGGGTCGGGATCTCAGAGGCACCAAGCGAATGATGGACGGGCACAGGTGGCGAGTTGCGGCGCGAGACGTGAAGGACTGGGACAACGATTTGGTGTGCGCCTGTGAAGAAAAAGTGGCGCGGCGACGGTTTGGGTGGTTGCGAAAGAAGTGGAGGCATGTATGCGTTCACAAGTAACAAAAGGATGACGGGGCGAGACCTTGTCCCTGTCAGGTTAAGTCTATGGTGCGCCTCGAAGAGGAATTTAGGAAGGGTGGGAGAGGCCAACCGCGCGCATGAGAGAAAGGACATCGTTCTGCTGCGCGAGGGTAAACACTTTCTTTTATTAGTTAAGATAAGATAAGATAGTGATGATGTCGTCAGGTACTCCTCCAATAGTCCAATAATCTAGCTATCCAGGCAGTGAAAAACTTATCGCCGAAATTTCGTTGATATTCGACGGTTTTCGGTGTTATCAGTGGGATTTATCTGTTTTTCATCAATCTATAAAGGAAATTCACATTTCAATTCAAAAATTAGATAAATTTCTTTTTTATATCCAAAAATTCAAATTTCAATTCAAAAATTCCGTCCAAAAAAAATCTGGTAACCTACAGTATCAATTCTATCACTACCACCTGAAAAAATTTGCAAACCCTTAGAGTTTTCCCGGATCTGAGAGGCTAGCTAGGGAGGGAGGGTGCATGATGAGATGTGTATTGTTGCAGTACTTTGTACGATGAAATGGGCTTCTTTCAATGATCAGCCTATGACTTCTAACCGCCCCCGGGTTAACCGAACTGTACTATTATTGTTACTTGTCAAATCCTAAACAGTGGGAATGGATTATATGATAACCACTGCCAACTGCACAATCCGTCTCCAAATGCGTGGGTTCAGTTAGCAATTAGCATGGATCACGTTTAAAAGATATCCAAAAAATGCTACTTACATCACGAGTTAACTAATCCAATGCAAGACTCGAAGGCACATATATCACGCCATGTTTTCAAGACGAATGAGCGGTATGGAACCTCACACATGTACATCATCCACGAGATAGTAAAAGCGTTGGATCACAATAAACACACGCATGCACTTCGACACAATAGATGGATTGGACATCGACTAAACCAAAACAGTTGCTACAGTGATTTAGTTGGAAAGAAACGATGCCATGTTATTGTCACAATTTGATGCCATCATCAAATTGAGTATGGAGCAAACTATTAGGAAACCGGGGCCGGCCAGGAGTCCGGGTCCGGGTGGGCACCTCATCCACCCTAGACTATATATAGGAGGGGGGACCCCCGAAACATTGTACACAATTCATTATTGGAAGAGCAATAAAGAGAAGCCTGCAGTCCCCTCTCATACCTGTGTTTTCATCTATTGTTGTGTTCTTGTGTTCTTGCATCGTTCTTACGATTCTGATTTTGTATACGAGGTAATCGCTCGGACTGGACTTGCCAGCGACGGTTCCTCAATACGTTATCAGCACGATCGACTCTCCTCGTATCGAAAAGGTAACCGTCGATGAACGACGCTCGTAGATTGAATCGTTTTTCTAGATTGCTTTCAATTCTGCAAATTTGGCTTTCTAGATTGTTTTTCTACGGTGCAAATCCGCTCTAATCTACCGCGAGCCGACTTGAAGTCGCCGGCCAAGCCGATCGACAGATTGCATGAAAGAGCGGATGTCGATTGTACCGTAGATTGGAAATTGCAAATCCGTTCTAACCTACCGCGAGCTGACTTGAAGTCGCCGGAAAAACCGATCGGTGGTTGCATGAAAGAACCGATGTCGATTGCACTGTATTACATCGCATCGCATTGCATACACACATGAATGAACAGTAATTTCAAAAAAAAACACGCCCCGTAGGCGCCGACGCCGCCGTCGCTGCCTTGAAGACTGCGGCGCCGGCCGCCTCCGCGGCTCGAAGCCCGCTTCGCCGCCGCCGTAGCGGCTCCACCACGTCCGGCGCGCCGCGGCGGGAGCACCGCCACAAGACGCGACCGACGCCCGCACGCCGCCGCATCAAAACCCCGAACGAGTCGGTCACCACCGGCCAAGCGCGCGGCAGACCGACTCGCCGGCTCGCATGGGCGCCACGCGTCCCTCTGCGCCGCCGCTCGAAGGCGACACCGACGCCGCCGCGCCTTGCCCGCCACCGCGTCATAGCTCGTGAAGAAAAGAAAAGAAAAAGGGAGGGGAAGATGGAGCGGGGCCGCCGTGGCCTCGCGACGTAACCGCCGCGCCGCCGCGCACGGCGGGCGCCTCGCCGCGCCGCTCGAGCGCGCGCGTGCGCTTCGGGCCGCACGCCCGCAGCGCGCAGAGTTCCTCCGTGGGCGACCCGCCCGCGCGCGCATGCGCCGCTCGGCGCTCGAACGCGCTCGCCGCCTCGCCACTTTCGACTGCGGCCGCGGCTCCGAGGCACCGCGTCGGAGGTCTCGCGCAGCACCACCGAACGCCGTCGGGTTGCCGCCCGGCCGACCGCCTCCGCCCGGCCGGCTGCCCAAGGCGCGCCGCGCCAGCGGCTCGCGCGCCACCTCCGCCGACGCAGCGGCGCCTCGGCCCGGCCTCACGCCGTGCGGCTCGCCGCACCCAGCCACGCGCGCTTATGGCGCCGCCGCCACCGGTCAAAGGGGCTAGGGAAACCCTAGCCCCCGATTTGAAGCGGAAGGAGCAGATTTTTTTTTTGGGCCGACGGTGGGGGGGCAAAGGCAGCCCCGCCCGAGAGGCCAAAGGCCCATTTTTTTTCGGGGAAAAAAAAAAGAAAAAAAACAAAAAAGGGCATTGTGGCAAAAGGGACCTTGAAGTTTTTCACAATTACGCGATATGTTTTCAGATCATGAAATTTTGTGAAAACCCCCTCGAAATTCTGAAAATTATGTGGAAAAGTGTGCGGGTGAGGGAACTTTGCAGAAAGGGCCTCGGAAGATATGAAAATTATGCGCCAAACTGAGATTTCACGTTTTAACCCCTGAAACTTGCACTTTTCGCCGAAAATACCTTTTCCAGTAGAAAAGAGCCTCGGGATTTCAATTTTTGAATCGAATTTTGCATTTGAAGCATATTTAACTTTGTTATTGTTATTTCTATGCAATTTATGTATCGCATTTACTGTTTTTGATTATCTGTGATTGTTTATATTGCTTTTAATCACTGAAATAGCAGTAAATCTTGAAAATGCGTAGAAAATACGGGAACATTATAGGAATCCTTGCAACCTTTTTATGCACATTACCAGTAGTAATCTTATGCACCTCTTGCATGAATATGCGAGATGATCGAATTACGAACCGGGAGTTCGAGGAGCCGCCCAAAGATGGCGTAATTATTTGACTTGGGCATCGGATGTTGAGATCGTACTTGGAGCCAAGAAGCTCCGTGCTGCTATCGGACTCGGCACCTCGCAGGATGTCGTCCCAACTGCTGAGGAGAATGATCAGGCACTTCATTTTCTCAGACATCACCTTTGCCTAACTCTCAAGAATGAGTATATGGCAGAGAAGAGCGCACTGGCATTATGGACCGCCTCAAGAAGCGGTTCGGCTGAAATACACCATCTCGCCGGGCGAGCAGAATGGACTCGACTACGTTTTCGACTATAAGACCGTGGGGAGTACAACTCGCTTTGCACGAAATTTGTACAAATCTTGACTTTGTGGTAAAGTAATCACGATGCAGAGAGGATTGAGAAAACCCTATCTACCTTTCACCCAAATGCGGTGCAATCCGCACGCAACTATTGTCGAGGATGGCTTCAAGGAATATGTCGAATCGATTGATATTATGCAAGTTGCGGAAGCTCAAGATGAGGTTCTCGAAAAGAACTACATCTCGCAGACCACCTAGTAGCAAAGTTGGCCATGAAGTCAATGCTAGCGACTACAAGGTGAAAGCCTCACTCGAGCGAGAGAGGCAAGAAGGGTAAGGTCATGAGCCACAAAACTAAGCAAAATGCTCAAGTCAAGAAAGGCGACCAAAAGAAGCGCGATGAGAAGCCCTATGGTCGGCGGGACCAAAGTCGCTACAAATGTGGCACTTGGGGACATTGGTCACGTGTCTGCCGTGAACCGCAAAGACGTGATTGATGCTTTCAAGGCAAAGAAGAAGGGCAAAGGACAGCATGAGGCGCACCTCGCCATTGCGGGCATTGAAGATCCACGTCATTGGTGCACCTATGGATGTGGACATCCTGCGACAAACCCTACCACTCCTTCTTTGGACATTGCAGCCGCCGCACCGTGAGTTACCAAGAAGAAAAGATAGAAGTAGACCGATTCGAGTGAAGTTAATTCTTACTTCGCTGATTCAATCTAGTGCATGCATGACACTTAGTTTCTGATCGTTTGCGGTTATGTTAGAATTTTGAATTATTAAATAAAGGTTGTAAGCTCTAGAAGAGCATTTGCAATAAATTCTTATGATGTGTCCAAAAGACTTTTCCGTATTAATGAAGCAAGTTTGTTCTGTTTTGAAGTATGATTTATGTGTGGATTGTTTTGCTCCATATTAATAAATACTTTATATATCAGAACGCGTGCGGCGCCCTATGGAGGAAGTGTGCCTAGCAAATAGCAGCACAACGAATACCATACTGAGAGAGACGAAATTTTTCCAGTCGATCGGCAAGAATCTTTGGTAGTCTTACGACAATCGGCAAAGAATACTTGTATAATAGGCTCGGGAAGAGCCACAATTATACTCCGATGGGCACGACATTGGTCATTGAAGAAGCCTTGTTGTACCCGGAATCGACTAGAACTCTCTTAAGTTTTAAAGATATTCGCGCTAACGGTCTCCATGTAGAGACTGAAGAAGAGTATGGTAAGGAATACCTGCTCATTACAAAGCGTGAGGCGAATGGGAAAAGGGTATTAGAACGACTTCCTTCATATGAATCTGGGCTATACTACACTCATATTAAGGCACCTGCAGCCTATACTGTCCTGAAAACATCTTTTAGAAGCTCTCAACTTTTCTGTCTCTGGCATGATAGATTAGGCCACCCCGGTCTTAGGATGATGAGAAATATAATTAACAATTCTCAGGGACATAATATTAATGTAAAGAATTTCCCGAATCCAGAAGATTTTGTGTGTCCTGCATGCGCCACCGGGAAATTAATTACTAGACCTTCTTCTCTGAAAGTGAAGGATGAACTCCCTGCATTCCTGGACCGAATCCAGAGAGACATTTGCGGTCCTATTCAGCCCCTATCAGGGCCATTTAGGTACTTTATGGTGCTCATCGATGCTTCCTCGAAATGGTCTGTAACAGCCCTAACTTAGGGTTTGTATTTCAAATGTAAAATTTTGAGGAGAAATAAAAACTTTTGTTGTCTCATCAAATCATTTGGTAGTTTTCCAAATTTTCCCTAACAATCTCCATTTTCTAGAATTAAATTCTTGTGAATGGAAATTGTTGTCATCAAATTATTAGCCTTCAAACTTGTGATCATCCTCTGCAATTATTTTTCCTAGCATCTTGATCATCCTATCTACCTCCCTGAATTATCTCACAATTTTTAGATTTTATTTGCTATTTCAAATGGCCAAGTCAACCTAGTTTGAAATCTGGTCAAACTTCTGTTCAACAGCTTGTGAATTTTAGTGGGAAAAATCTAGTGCATGAAAACTCCTGGAAAAATTTCACAAGGTTGTCCTCTGTCCCTAGTAGCTACCATAAAAACTTCGGAATTTTTGGAGCTCGGGATCTATCTCTAAAAAATTCCCTAAACTCTCTCAGCTTTTAAACTCAAAACCGAATTCATCGTTTGTCGGGCTCGAACCGAGCCCGACTCAAATCAAACCGCACCACTTGGCTCGGTCGCGTCAACTAATCGCACCGCCCGAGTCCAATCGATCGTGACCGTCCGATGCAAATCGAACGATCCACGTCGCGTGCGCAACCGACCTGTCCGAATGCATACACCAATCTCAGCCGTCCATCTCAGATCCAACGGTCGGCGCGATAATGGTCGAGTCAAACCTCTGGTTTGTGCCGCACCCAACTCTGGCTCGCGCCGCTCCGTTTCTTTCGCTGACTTGTGGGCCATCCTGTCGGTCATCCCGCCACGCCACTCGCCGCCACCTCGGTGCCGCCGCCACAAGCTCTCGCGGCCCGCGCTGCATGCATCTTCGCCACCTTGCCTCACCGGTCTTTTCACCGCCCACCGTCTCACCTCGCTGCCTCCGCCTGCTCCTACAAAACCCTCCGAAGGCTTTCCCTACTTCGTTTTCGTTCCCATCGCCTTTCTTCTCCACCGAGCTCTGAGAGCCGTAAGCGTCGCCGCGCCACTTCCGAGCGTTTCAGCCGCTCCGGTGGGCTCCGGCCATCGCCGACCGCGTCACGGCGTGTTCCACATCCCTGGGAAGTAAACCCCTCAAGGAATTTCGGGTTTCATCGTGCGTGGAGTGCGCGTGGACTTTCTTCTCCAAGTCCGGCCGAAACCGCCCCTTCCGCCACCGCATCCTCTCTGGTGAGCTCCAACTCGATTCCTTGCTTGGTGAGCATCACCTGGACTCCACTTTCCTTCTCCGGTCATTCACTTGTCCTCTCGGTCGCCTCAGGCTCCGGTCGTCGTTGACCACCTTGCGCCGCCGTGGGCTCTCGTCGCCGGGCCATCTCCGACAGCCTCTTGAGCTCCGCGTCATTCCGGTGAGTTCCGGGTAACTCACTGATGCCCATGCGCGCGCTAATTTTCATTGTTTACCTCTCCGTGCGCGCGCCTTGTCACCCCCATCGCCGCCGCCGTGCTCGTCGCGCGCCACCTCAGTGCATCTCCGGTTGCCCCGTGACCACCCTTAGCTTCAGCAACCTCTGGGCGACCCATTTTGGCCGTCGCACAGCCCGCGCCGCCACTCCTTCGCCGGGCGCTTTCGTGTCCGAGCGGCCCGATCCTCTCTGTTCTTGGTGTGCTCATCTCTGCTTTCATCGCATTAGGCCCCACCTCCTAAAGCATTGTAGTTAGCTGCTAATCATGCTTATGATTGTTCTTTAGTTCACTCTCGTGCATGATCAAAATTGGTATTGGAGGTTTGAAAGTATTATAGTTCTAGTTCTCTGTATGTTTCTATGTTGTCGTTTTTCTGTTGTCAGTAAACTGAAAATTGGTATCATGCTTGCTATTAGGTTTTGTTAGACTTGATGTCTCCCTTTGTTGTGGTGGTTAGCATGAAATCGTTTAGTTGGTATCTTTAAGTTTCTAAGCTCTTGTTGTCATGTTTGATCATAAGGGATAGTTAGTGATCAGTTATTGTCTCTGTACTTTTGATTTATCGGTCTGAAGATTTGGTGTAATAGCATGTTGAATTGTGTTAACCTTACAAAATGTTGGCATGTTGCTTAGGTGTGTTAGTAGCTGAATTTTATTAAAGCCCAAACTTATTTAGAACTTTGTTTAGCATCTCATAGTTGGATACTTGACTAGTTAGTGTTTTCAATAGCTTCTTTCGGGTCTGTTCTCTCAACTGTTAATGGTTGTTTTAGAGTAGCTAGGTTGTTTTGATGTGTTAACTTGATGATTAAATAATAGATGTGCACACAATCACCACCAAAGTCTGTCCAATGTTTAAATCATATAAGAAGAGTGATTTTGTGGTTAGCCTAATAAATAAGTGAGTGGGTAGATCTATCACTTGAAAGCATGTTTTTTTGAATCATCTCTGTAGCTGCTATTTTGTTACTCCTTTTTGTGCTGGTCTAGCCTCTGTGTATACATTGGTGTTTGTATTTGATTGTTGAGTTTTGCCGGTGTTTTTCGTTCTTATTCGCTGTTATTTGTTCCATCGTTAGGATTCGATATTTGCGGCAACCCTGAGAACGACCCTCCGCAACAACTTGAGCAACAGCGGCCGTGCAAGCGGCTTGATCATGTTAATCCCAGATCTTAAAGTCTAATATTTTGTTTCAATTTGTATGTATGCATTGCTTAATTTGTGTTAAATTGATTAGTTAAATCCGTAGTCGCATATCCTGTAGACAAAATATTGATCTCTACTACCGAGCCTAGGTTATTTGTCGTGATTAGAGGTCGCTGGATGATCTCTTGTCACTTAGTAGATCCGAGTCAAATTGCTTAGACATGCTTAGTATCGGTAGAAATGGGCGTTATCGACTTAGTCGGTAACCTTGATCACACAAAATTTTCTATAACTTTATATTTCAGCATTCTTGCTATGTCTAATTGCAAAACTAAAAATGAAAACAAAAATGATTTAGACGCGCACAATGGTAAGATTGGTGTGATCTTTTGGGTGCGATCGAAAGGTGCCCGTCAATTAAGGACCGAACATCTTGTGAGTGAATTTTTATCCAGCATTTCGCGCTAACCACACTAGAGTATATGGGACCTCTCTTGACCTAGTACTTTGGCGTGTATTGGCTCTGGGTCGCAGGAGGTCGCAGGAGGGATGGTGTTGGGAGCATGGTAGTTGTCCGAAAAGCTTTATCCCGAGTGGGTAGTTGTCTTTTTGGCTTTACCATGTAAGCGTATGGATTTCTATCCATACGAGCGGCTCGTAGTTAATACACAATATTGGAAAAAGTCTCGTAGGACTTAGTCGTGCGGCATACCTTCGGAAGTGTGCTTTGGCTTAAAGGCGGTGCAAGTGTGGTGCAGTGGTACACCCCTGCGGGGTTAAAAACTATTCGAATAGCCTCGTCTAGGTGATGGACACGCTTGGGTAAGCTTTTCAAGAGTTAGACTACAACCTTTTAAAATTAAAACTTGCGGGTGGTACGAACTGGGATTCGTGCTATATTGTGGTGACTATTGGGATAGTCACTTTTAGGTGGTTACTTGTACCTATCTTTATTTCGCAGCTATTTCAACAAAAAATGAATTGCAAACTTGCCTTTAAATCATTACATTATTGCAAACAAATCTAGCTTTGTGCAAATGAAACATATGGCCTCCACCAAATAAGCCTACATGTAGCATATGAACAGTGCGCTAGTTCACACGTCGATCTTGCGGTACAAAGACAATCTTTGTACTCGTGTGCTTTGCTTAATGTTTTTGTTGCAGAGGAAGAAGGTGAGCCCCAAGGGCCTCACTTCGTGAGTCGTGTTGCCGCTTCGTGGGCGACTAGACTTGGCGGTCCTGTCGGATGCCTTGTGGGTTGGAGGCACGATTGGCTTTGTTTATAGCCATCTTATGGCACTTTTGCTTCATTGTCGTTCTTGTTTATTTGTGTATCTTGTGGCCTGTCGGCCTTTGTCTGTAATAACTCTACTATTTGTTTATCTTCCGTTTGGTAGTGTGGTGTTTGGACTCTATGTTTGGAATGGAGTTGATGTCTAATTTTGTAACGGGTGTGTATCTGCTCAGGAAGTATACATATCTCGATGATCAATTTATTTGATTTGTGATGCTAGGACCAGGTGGTTGGTTAAGCATTACAAGCCAAATAAATTGGGGTCCTCACAAAGTTGGTATCAGAGCCATTCTGACCGTAGTAACCCAAGCATAGTCGTCCTTAGGGTATTTTGAAAAAGCTTAATTTTAAAGTATAAAAAGGGTTTATGAAAACCTAGACAGATTCTCAGATTTTACTCCTTACCTATCTTAGCCTTCTACTCTCATCTTACTCTAATTTGAGTTTAAAACTTGGTTTCTCTCTTTCCTTTCAAAAGATAGTCACTACCGGTAGAATCAGTCTTTGGGAGAACCATAGAGAATTAAGTCTAAGTAAAATTTGTGGGGGCTATAAGGGTAAGATATATGTGAGTTTGCTAAGTGTCTGATTTTTGTCAATTGGTTTTGTAACTTAAAAGTCTTGTGTTTGTTTTGTCTTTGTTAGTAAGTTATTTGCGAGGGTTGTCGACTTCTTGTTTTCCGCTATTGTTAACTTGTCTTAGTGAAACAGATGGCGGGAGAACGCGTGGCGATCAAAGGCTGGTCATGATGAGGAGCTTCCCCTCCTCAGACCATGGTGAGGTGCTCGCCGATCGAGCGAAACCGCATGGACCAGACGCGCATCTTGGAGGTTATTGCTAGGAATACCTCCACTCCTGCCGGTGGTGGCGGCCACGGACTCGCGGGGACTTGCAGAGTTCCTCCGCACGCAGCCACCGACTTTCTCCCGCCTCGAGGACCTCTCGATGCGGATGATTGGCTGCGCATGGTTGAGCGAAAGCTCAACATAGCTCGATGTCGAGCACGGATAAGGCACTCTTCGCGTCCCACCACCGAGGCGCGGCACTCTCATGGTGGGAGAACTATCTCGCCATGCACCCGCGAGCCATGTGGTCGCGTGGGAGGAGTTCAGTCGACTTTTCGTCGGGCCCACATTCCCGATGGCCTTGATGAAGTCAAGAAGAAAGAATTCCTCGCGCTCAAGCAAGGGCGCAAATCAGAACGAGTACTGCACGAGTTCAATCATTTGGCTCGTTATGCTCAGGGAGGTGGCCTCGGATGAGGCTAAGCAGAGAAGTTTATGGATGGCTTGTCCGAGGAGCCGCAGGACAGCCGTCTATTGTGGACTTCCGACTTTCGTGCCTTGGTAGATAAGGCCATTGTTGCCGAGCATAAGGCAAAGGCGCTGGCGAGTCCCGCAGCGCAAATGGGAGGCGATCGATGCGCTCACACCACCTCACTGCGTCCTCGGGGCCGGGCGGCACGATGGCCGTTCTTTTGCTCCACCGCGCCGAGGCCACTGCACGGCTCCTCGCCCACCGCAGCCGTGTTTCAGCCACGTGCGCCGCGATCCAAGAGCGGCGCCCGCAATCCGGCCGCCGAGGTTACTTGTTTTATTTGCCACAACAAGGGCCACTACGCCAACGCTTGCCCTCGTAGTGTTGCGATCGCCTCGTCCTAATGGAGGACGCGGCGGGAGTGGTCATCCACCGACGTAAGATGATCCGAAGACCGAGTGCGAGCAATGGTCGAGTCAACCACCTTTCACCGAGGAGGCTCGGAGGCGCCGATGTCGTGATGGGTACACTTCTTGTCAATTCTCGCCCTACCGCAGATTATTTGATTCGAGCATCGCATTCTTTTATTTCAAGATCATTTGCTGCTACTAGTGGTCTTCACCGTGTTCCTTTGGGAGTTCCTTTGCTCATCCGCTCCGGGTCGGAAATGAGGGCCGATTCTGATGTCGGGATGTTCTATCGTAGTCAAAGGAGTGGGTTTTTGGCAAACCTTATTCTCGCTCGATTCGCGAGCACGGATGTGATTCTTGGCATGGATTGGTTGTCCCAACACTTGGGGCAAATCGATTGTGCCGGAAGATTGTTTATCTCACCGGCCCTTGAGCGGCGGTCGGATTCTCGCGCAGCCTTCAGGCCACATCTATGTGTATTAGAGGCGGCCACCTTGCATTCGTGGATGTTCCCATAGTATCGACTTTGGGGATGTCTTTCTGAAGACTTGCCCGGATGCCTCGGTTCGAGACACAGTTTGTCATCGAGTTGCTGCCGGCATCGCCCGATTTCGGCGCCGATCGAATGCCTCCCAATGAGCTAGAAGAATTGAAGAAGCGGCTTGGTGAGCTCCAAGCAAAGGGTTTCATCCGTCCCGCCATCTCCTTGGGGCTGTCCGGTGATCTTTGTGAAGAAGAAGGACAAGACTTTGCGCATGTGTGTTGATTACCGTCCTCTCAATGAGGTGACGGTGAAGAACAAATATCCTTTGCCCCGCATTGATGATCTGTTTGATCAGTTGACTGGAGCCCAGGTGTTCTCAAAGATTGATTTGAGAATGGGGTATCATCAGTCGAGATCGATCTCGAGGATATTCGAAGACGGCTTTCACTACTCGTTATGGGCTGTACGAGTACACCGTCATGTCCTTTGGCTTAACCAATGCTCCAGCTTTGTTCATGAACTTAATGAATTCAGTATTCATGGAGTTTTTGGACAAATTTGTGGTGGTTTTCGTTGATGATATTCTTATTTATTCCAAGACTGAAGAAGATCATGCTGAGCATCTGAAGGTTGTTTTGGGCAAATTGCGGGAACACCACTATACGTGAAGTTCAAAGAAATGTGAGTTCGTTGAAGGAAGTGGCATTCTTGGGCCATGTTCTTTCACCGAGGCGAGTCGTGGATCCCAAAGAAAGTCGGCGACGTTCTATCTTGGGGCCACCAAGTCGACCACCGATGTGCGGAGTTTTCTTGGTTTAGCGGGCTACTACCGCCGCTTCATCGAGAACTTCTCCAAGATCGCAGCCGATGACCGAATTGCTCAAGAAGGACAAGAAGTTTGTGTGGTCCTCTGCTTGTGATGAGAGCTTTGGGAGCTCAAACAACATTGACTTCACTCCAGCCTTACTCTTCCGATATCCACAAGAGCTTGATATTTATTGCGATGCCTCTCGTCGGGGACTCTGTGTGTTCTTATGCAGAAGGCAAGGCGGTTGCCTATGCATCCGCGCATTGAGACCTCATGAGCTCAACTATCCCACCCATGATCTAGAGCTTGTCGTGGTTCATGCACTCAAGATTTGGCGGCATTATCGATCGTAATCACGTGAGGTGTATTCCGATCACAAGAGCTTGAAATACTTGTTCACTCAACAGATCCAACCTCGAGCGAGGAGATGGTGGAATTGATCAAAGATTATGACATGGGTATTCGGTATCACCGCAAGGCCAATGTAGTTGCTAATGCACTTAGCCAGAAAGTGTATTGCAATACTGATGATCCAAGAGCAAGAACTTTGCACTTCTTGCGAAATTTCAAATGTCTCAACTTGGGTTTGGTTGAGCATGGTTCCCTTGTCGCCTTGGTTGTGCAACCGACCTTGGTGGATCAAGTCAAGGCAAAGCACAACAATCGATGATGGTGTGGGTAAAATTAAGCGTAACATCAAGAATGGATCGACCAAGTGTTTCACGTAAGATGAGCACGGTGTCGTATGGTTTGGGCAGCGCTTGGGTCCCAAAGGTCCCGAGTTGCGGATTTGATTCTTCAGAGGCCCATGATTCGCCTTTGTCCATCCATCCGGGGCCACTAAAATGTACCAAGATCTGCGTCGAGATTCTCGTGGACTCGCATGAAGCGCGAGATTGCCGTGTTCGTGGCCGATGTGACATATGTTGTCGCGTCAAGGCCGAGCATCGGCCCAAAGAGTCTCCTCCGGCCCTTGCCTATACCGAGTGGAAGTGGGATTACAGAGGCATGGATTTTATTATCGGTCCGCCTGTATTTCTTCAGTGGAAGGATGCTATCCGGGTTGTTATCGATCGATTGACGAAGGTAGCGCACTTCCCGCCATGCCACCACTCTCGATGTCGATCGATTGTCGATCTCTATATCTCCCGCATTGTGAGCTTGCATGGTGTGCCACGAACGATTGTGTCGATCGTGGCTCTCTTTTCACTTCTCGCTATGGCACGCTTTGAGGAAGCCATGGGGACCGTCTTTCTTTCACTCACCTATCATCCTCGGATCGATGGTCGACGGAGCGAGTCAACCAAGTTCTTGAAGATATGCTCCGTGCTTGTGTTCTTTCCTATGGGAAGAATTGGGAGAAGTGCCTACCGCTGCCGAAGTTCTCCTACAACAACGACTTCCAGCTAGTCTCGGTATGGCACCGCTTGAGGCCTTGTATGGGAGGCGTCACGCGAACCCCATTGAACTGGTCGAAACGGGAAAGATGGGTTCTTTGGCGGATTCGATCAATCAAAGCGGAAAGTCAAGTGCGCGCTGATTCGCGCGCACTTCGCGCGTAGCTCGATCCGAGCGAAGAGCTATGCGGATCGTCGTCGCCGTGAGTTGAGTTTTCAGCCCAATGACTTTGTGTATCTCAAAGTCTCGCCTCTGGGACATCGCCGCTTGATGTCAAGGGCAAGCGGCTCCTCGATATGCTCGGGCCATATCGCATCATCAAGAGAGTGGGAGCTGTTGCATACAAGTTGGAGTTGCCGCTACACTTGAAGGGTGCATGATGTTTTCCATGTGTCGCAATTGAAGAAGTGCCTCCGTGTTCGGTTGAGGAAACACCATTGGAAAATATCGATGTGCAGGAAGATCTGCCTTATCGTGAGCGTCCGTTCGTATCCTCGAAGAAGCCGAGCGAAGAACGAGGAACCGTGTGATCAAGTTCTCAAAGTTCAGTGGTCAAACCACTCCGAGGATGAAGCCACTTGGGAGCGGGAAGATCGCCTCCAGCAGATTACCATCCTTCTTCTCCCGGTGATCGTAATCTCTGGGCAAGATTCTGTAAGGGGGAGATTTGTAACAGCCCTAACTTAGGGTTTGTATTTCAAATGTAAAATTTTGAGGAGAAATAAAACTTTTGTTGTCTCATCAAATCATTTGGTAGTTTTCCAAATTTTCCCTAGCAATCTCCATTTTCTAGAATTAAATTCTTGTGAATGGAAATTGTTGTCATCAAATTATTAGCCTTCAAACTTGTGATCATCCTCTGCAATTATTTTTCCTAGCATCTTGATCATCCTATCTACCTCCCTGAATTATCTCACAATTTTTAGATTTTATTTGCTATTTCAAATGGCCAAGTCAACCTAGTTTGAAATCTGGTCAAACTTCATTCAACAGCTTGTGAATTTTAGTGGGAAAAATCTAGTGCATGAAAACTCCTGGAAAAATTTCACAAGGTTGTCCTCTGTCCCTAGTAGCTACCATAAAACTTCGGAATTTTTGGAGCTCGGATCTATCTCTAAAAATTCCTAAACTCTCTCGACTTTTAAACTCAAAACCGAACTCATCGTTTGTGGGCTCGAACCCGAGCCCGACTCAAATCAAACCGCACCACTTGGCTCGGTCGCGTCAACTAATCGCACCGCCCGAGTCCAATCGATCGTGACCGTCCGATGCAAATCGAACGATCCACGTCGCGTGCGCAACCGACCTGTCCGAATGCATACACCAATCTCAGCCGTCCATCTCAGATCCAACGGTCGGCGCGATAATGGTCGAGTCAAACCTCCGTTTGTGCCGCACCTAACTCGCTCGCGCGCTCGTTTTTTCACGACTTGTGGGCCATCCTGCCGTCATCCTCGCCACGCCGCTTCGCCACTCAGCGCGCTGCCGCCGCTCAAGGCTCGCCGCCGCTGCCGCCGCATGCATGCCGCCACCTCGCCACCGGTCTTTTCACCGCCCACCGTCTCACCTCGCTGCCTCCGCCTGCTCCTACAAAACCCTCCGAAGGCTTTCCCTACTTCGTTTTCGTTCCCATCGCCTTTCTTCTCCACCGAGCTCTGAGAGCCGTAAGCGTCGCCGCGCCACTTCCGAGCTGCCACCGCTCGGTGGGCTCCGCCATCGCCGACCGCGTCACGGCGTGTTCCACATCCTCGGAAGTAAACCCTCAAGGAATTTCGGTTTCATCGTGCGTGGAGCTGCGCGTGGACTTTCTTCTCCAAGTCCGGCCGAAACCGCCCCTTCCGCCACCGCATCCTCTCTGGTGAGCTCCAACTCGATTCCTTGCTTGGTGAGCATCACCTGGACTCCACTTTCCTTCTCCGGTCATTCACTTGTCCTCTCGGTGCGCCTCAGGCTCGGCCGTCGTTGACCACCTTGCGCCGCCGTGGGCTCGTCGCGCCGCCATCTCCGACACCTCTTGAGCTCGCGTCATTCCGGTGAGTTCCGGTAACTCATCGATGCCCATGCGCGCTAATTTTCATTGTTTACCTCTCGTGCAGCCGCACCTTGTCACCCCACCGCCGCCGCCGTGCTCGCCGCCGCGCCACCTCGGTGCATCTCCGGTTGCCGTGACCACCCTTAGCTTCAAGAACCTCTGGCGACCCATTTTGGCCGTCAGACGCCCGCGCCGCCACTCCTTCGCGGCGGCAGCTTCAGTCCAGAGCACCCGATCCTCTCTTTTCTTGGTGTGCTCATCTCTGCTTTCATCGTCATTAGGCCCCACCTCCTAAAGCATTGTAGTTAGTCGCTAATCATGCTTATGATTGTTCTTTAGTTCACTCGCATGATCAAAATTGGTATTGGAGGTTTGAAAGTATTATAGTTCTAGTTCTCTGTATGTTTCTATGTTGTCGTTTTTACGTTGTCAATGGCGAAAATTGGTATCATGCTTGCTATTAGGTTTTGTTAGACTTGATGTCTCCCTTTGTTGTGGTGGTTAGCATGAAATCGCTTAGTTGGTATCTTTAAGTTTCTAAGCTCTTGTTGTCATGTTTGATCATAAGGGATAGTTAGTGATCAGTTATTGTCTCTGTACTTTTGATTTATCAGTGCAGTAAGATTTGGTGTAATAGCATGCTGAATTGTGTTAACCTTACAAAATGTTGGCATGTTGCTTAGGTGTGTTAGTAGCTGAATTTTATTAAAGCCCAAACTTATTTAGAACTTTGTTTAGCATCTCATAGTTGGATACTTGACTAGTTAGTGTTTTCAATAGCTTCTTTCAGGGTCTGTTCTCTCAACTGTTAATGGTTGTTTTAGAGTAGCTAGCTGTTTTGATGTGTTAACTTGATGATTAAATAATAGATGTGCACACAATCACCACCAAAGTCTGTCCAATGTTTAAATCATATAAGAAGAGTGATTTTGTGGTTAGCCTGATAAATAAGTGAGTGGGTAGATCTATCACTTGAAAGCATGTCTTTTTTTTGAATCATCTCTGTAGCTGCTATTTTGTTACTCCTTTTTGTGCTGGTCTAGCCTCTGTGTATACATTGGTGTTTGTATTTGATTGTTGAGTTTTGCCGGTGTTTTTCGTTCTTATTCGCTGTTTTTTGTTCCATCGTTAGGATTCGATATTTGCGGCAACCCTGAGAACGACCCTCCGCAACAACTTGAGCAACAAAGAACTGTGCAAGCGCTTGATCATGTTAATCCCAAATCTTAAAGTCTAATATTTTGTTTCAAATTGTATGTATGCATTGCTTAATTTGTGTTAAATTGATTAGTTAAATCCGTAGTCGCATATCCTGTAGACAAAATATTGATCTCTACTACCCGAGCCTAGGTTATTTGTCAGTGATTAGAGGTCGTTGGATGATCTCTTGTCACTTAGTAGATCCGAGTCAAATTGCTTAGACATGCTTAGTATCGGTAGAAATGGGCGGTTATCGACTTAGTCGGTAACCTTGATCACACAAAATTTTCTATAACTTTATATTTCAGCATTCTCGCTATGTCTAATTGCAAAACTAAAAATGAAAACAAAAATGATTTAGACGCGGCACAATGGTAAGATTGGTGTGATCTTTGGAGTGCGACCGAAAGGTGCCCGTCAATTAAGGACCGAACATCTTGTGAGTGAATTTTTATCCAGCATTTCGCGCATAACCACACTAGAGTATATGGGACCTCTCTTGACCTAGTACTTTGGCGTGTATTGGCTCAGGTCGCAGGAGGTCGCAGGAGGGATGGTGTTGGGAGCATGGTAGTTGTCCAAAAGCTTTATCCCGAGTGGGTAGTTGTCTTTTGGCTTTACCATGTAAGCGTATGGATTTCTATCCATACGAGCGGCTCGTAGTTAATACACAATATTGGAAAAAGTCTCGTAGGACTTAGTCAGTGCGGCATACCTTCTAAGTGTGCTTTGGCTTAAAGCGCGGTGCAAGTGTGGTACAGTGGTACACCCTGCAGGTTAAAAACTATTCGAATAGCCTCGCCCTAGGTGATGGACACGCTTGGGTAAGCTTTTCAAGAGTTAGACTACAACCTTTTAAAATTAAAACTTGCGGTGTGGTACGAACTGGGATTCGTGCTATATTGTGGTGACTATTGGGATAGTCACTTCTAGGTGGTTACTTGTACCTATATTTATTTCTGAGCTTATTTCAACAAGAAAATGAATTGCAAACTTGCCTTTAAATCAGATTACATTATTGCAAACAAATCTAGCTTTGTGCAAATGAAACATATGGCCTCCACCAAATAAGCCTCGCATGTAGCATATGAACAGTCCGCTAGTTCACACGTCTGTCTTGCGGGTACAAAGACAATCTTTGTACTCGTGTGCTTTGCTTAATGTTTTGTTGCAGAGAAGAAGGTGAGCCCCAAGGGCCTCACTTACGTGAGTCAGTGTTGCCGCTTCGTGGGCGACTAGACTTGGCGGTCCTGGCGGATGCCTTGTGGGTTGGAGGCACGCCGATTGGCTTTGTTTATAGCCATCTTATGGCACTTTGCTTCATTGCTGCGTTCTTGTTTATTTGTGTATCTTGTGGCACATCGGCCTTTGTCCGTAATAACTCTACTATTTGTTTATCTTCCGCTTGGTAGTGTGGTGTTTGGACTCTATGTTTGGAATGGAGTTGATGTCTAATTTTGTAACGGGTGTGTATACCGCTCGAGTATACATATCTCGAGGATCAATTTATTTGATTTGTGATGCTAGGACCAGGTGGTTGGTTAAGCATTACAAGCCAAATAAATTGGGGTCCTCACATGGTCGCATGTATGCACGTTATCTCGAGAAACCATGCTTTTGCAAAGCTGATCTCGCAGATAATTAAAATAAAGAATAATTTCCGATCATCATGTGAAGTCCATCGAATGGACAACGCCGAGAATTTACTTCAAAGGCATTTGATGATTATTGCATGGCAATGGGAATTACCGTTGAGCACTCGCACCACATGTCCACACTCGTAATGGACTAGCGTAGCATTGATTAAAAGAATTAAATTCATTGCCCAACCGCTTATCTGCATTGTAATTTACCAACTACGTGTTGGGGACACGCAGCCTCGCATGCAAGAACTCTCATCAATTTTAGACCGTCAAGATACAACATCCATTCACCTATGCAACTAGCGCAAGGGTCACCACCAAAAATCTCATCTTCAAGGTTTGGTTGCAAGGTTTATGTACCTATACCACCACCGCAATGACGCAATGGGCCCTCCAAAACTGGGATATACGTTGGTTATGAGATCGCATCCATAATCGTGCATTCGACCCAATAATCGAGATTTGCATACAACCCGCTTTCACGACAAAGATATTTGATGAGGATAGTTTCCGTCATTAGGGGAGGAAATCAACCTCTTGATGAAAAATGTTAGAAATAACGTGGCAAGCCACGGGAATTAATGCACATGACCCACGCACTAGTGAAGCAGATAGAGAAGTCCAGAAGATAATTGATTTGCAAGCATTAGCGAATCAACTGCCTGACCACTTTAGTGATTTGAAGAGTGTGACCAAGTCGCATGTGCTCGCACGCAATGCACCTGAGAGGGTTGAAATACCAAAGAAAATAGAAGGTATCCTAATCCCGCCCGCAGGCCTCGTAATAAAAGGACGAGAACTCCGGCCCCTCGAATCCCAAGTAAACGGGGACGCCTGGCGAAAAAGGATAAGAAGGACTTGTCACAACCGATCATTGAAGTTCCTCACAAATGTAAGGGGAGCCGCTTGAGACTGCACTGTATGAAACCTTCAAAGAAAAGGCATACCGATTTGAATATTCCCACGGAGGGAGACATCAGCATGGATGTGTGCGCACACATCGGAGCTGAAAAACTAAAGGGACTTGCCCCCGCAATTGAATGCAACGGTGAACAAGTAGAAGCATTAGCAGAACCGCCCCATGAAGAAATAGCTGTAAATTATGTGACTACGGGAGAATCTATGAATAGAGCAACAGCTAATGTCGACATTTATTTTGCAAAGAAAATTGCCACAATCATTGATCTTGATCCGTAGTCCAGATCGCTCGCGATTGCAAGAAAAGATCGATTGGAAAGATTGGAAGAAGGCAATAGAAGCGCACTAATATCTCTGAATAAAAGAGAGGTGTTTGGGCCCGTAAGTCGTACACCTCCCCATGTGCACCTTGTAGGGCATAAATGGGTATTTGTTCGAAAGAGAAATGAAAACAATGAAGTTGTAAGATATAAAGCAAGGCTTGTTGCACAAGGTTTCACTCAAAGACCAGGAGTCGATTATGAAGAAACCTATTCCCGGTCATGGGCGGAACTACCTTTAGATACTTAATCTCAATGGCAGAATCTGAATTTAGAAATAAAATTGATGGATGTGGTAATCGATATCTTTATGGGAACTTGGATTCGAAATTTATATGAAGGTACCAAGGTATCCTCAGCATCAACCAAGATAGAGCAAATAGAATTTCATGCAGTGTGCAACTCGTAAAGTCACCGTATGGATCAAGCAATCAGCAGATGTGGTATAATCGCCTAAGCGACTTTCTCTCGCAAGAAAGGCTACACGAACAGTGAGGATTGTCCCTGTGTTTTTATACGGCGATCCCGTGATGGATTCTCAGATAATCTCAGATATGTAGATGATCCGAATATCATAGGGATTTTGGAAGATATTGAAAAGCAAGCTCTTACCAAGTCGGAGTTCAAATGAAAGATTTGGGTAAAACCAAATATTGCTTAGGCTTGCAGCTTGAGCATACCTCAAGGGATTTTAGTACATCACCAACCTACACTCGTAAGGTGTTGGAAAGGTTCGGCTTTGAAAGGGCATATCCTTCAAAAGTGCCAATGATCTGGAGATCCTTGCAGCAAGACAAGGACCCGCTCGCACCTAAAGAAGAGGGGAGGAAGTCCTGGGACCGAATTCCCATACTTGAGCGCAGCTTGGAGCACTCATGTATTTAGCAAACCGCACTAGACCTGACATTGCTTTGCAGTGAATCTCTTAGCAAGGTATAGTGCGTAACCTACCAAAAGGCATTGGCAGGAATAAAGGACGCCTTCCGATACCTCCAAGGAAGTAAAGATCTTGGCCTGTTCTACGAAAGAACCAGACCTTACAATGATCGGCTATGCAGATGCCGGTACTGCCGACCGCATACAAACTAAGTCGCAAACAAAGCTATGTATTTACGGTGGTGGAACTGCAATTTCATGGAAATCATCTAAGCAAAGTATGGTATCAACTTCGACGAACCATTTAGAAATCATAGCACTGTACGAGGCCGCACGTGAATTAATGCTCTTGGCTTCGGCGGATGATTCACCATATCCAGCAGTCATGTGGATTGAATACCGCACAAACCCCCACTATTATCTACGAAGATAATGCAGCTTGTGTTGCACAAGTGCAGATGGGTTATGTGAAGAGTCCTCTCACAAAGCATATCAACCCCAAGTTCTTCTATGCTCATGAAATGCAAAAGATGGACGAAATTAAGGTATTGCATACTAAGTCATGTGAAAATCTTGCAGATTTGTTCACTAAATCACTTCCAGCATCTAGCTTTGAAAGGTGCGTACGTGGAATTGGAATGATGAGACTTAGAGAAGTGCAGAATTCAGGGGGAGAACCTTCACAAACTCATTACTAAAGCTTGATCACGAAGATCAAGTACCCAAAGAGCTAATCCTGGAGATTAAATAAAATTGGGTTAATTGTACTCTTTTCCTTGACGAGTTTTCTGAAGTTTCTCGATTAAGGTTTTAATGAGGCAATTGCAACATAGCGTAACATGATTCATGTACTTTTTCTCCAAAAATTTTCCCACTGGGTTTTATGGAGTTTTAGCGAGGCATGGACATGGAGGATGAGAGCCCAAGGGGAGTATTAGGAAACCGGCCCGCCAGAGTCCGAGTCCGTGGACACCTCATCCACCCTAGACTATATATAGGAGGGGGACCCCAAACATTGTACACAATTCATTATTGGAAGAGCAATAAAGAGAAGCTGCAGCCCTCTCATACCGTGTTTTCATCTATTGTTGTGTTCTTGTGTTCTTGCATCGTTTTACGATTCGATTTTGTATACGAGGTAATCGCTTCGATCGACTTGCCAAATGACGGTTCTCAACACAAACAACCTGCAGATGAAGTAGGGTCGGCGCAACCAAGAGATTGACTTAAAATTCGTGTAAAAGCCCAACTTGAGCAATGTAAGAAAGCAAGACACATGAAAACATGTGGTCGTGTATGGCGAACGGTACGTGGTGCAAGAGGATACCATGAGATGGGAGTGTCGTAAAATTAGCGATTTTAGTAAATATTCAGATATAATTCTAGCAGCAATAATCAGAATTAAAACATATTTTTAGCGGTATTTAAATGACAAAAATATCATATATAAACATGTAATATCTTCATATCAATTAACCAGGATAATGCGCTCAAAAGATAAGAGTCGAAAACATACAAAATCAGCATAATGCTCAAATTTAAATATTTGTTTATTTGCTCTCAGATGTCGAGTTGCACAAGATGGAATCTTGGTCCTCACGACACTTGTGTCAAGGTTTAATCATAAATTGAATATGACAATTACTTCGAAACAGACTAGGCCTTGAGCTCAAAATAAAATCTTGATATTCTAATCAGACATGCTTATGCAAATCATCAAGTCTAACTTTGCTGGACAACAAGCAATAGATTCTAAAACTCAATATATCAATTAACAAAATGTATAACAGTGACCGAAAATTGGATCACAGTGAACTAAAGGCAGAACTGAATGAACCAATGTGAATCATAGTAAACAGATAATATTGACTGCATGAATTACAATAAACAACAAGTATAACTGAATGAACCAAATACACAGAAGAAGAGAAAACAACAAGTAATCTTCTAGCTCAAAACCAAATTATACTCAATTGTCACATTCAATCTCAATTTGACAACACTTTATCATCGAGCATTAACCGAGCCCATAATCATCACTTAACAAAGTCATCCAGTACTAGACAAATATTACATAATGTAATTCAACTAGTACAACACACAATGCAAAGTAATGCGGTTATGAAAAATAGAAAACTCATGAATCGGATGGCACTCAAAGCTACCAAGTGGAATCGGACAAGGCACGCGAAATGTGTTGT
The DNA here is from genome assembly GCA_036346255.1 of Ampelocalamus luodianensis. Taxonomy (NCBI): domain Eukaryota; kingdom Viridiplantae; phylum Streptophyta; class Magnoliopsida; order Poales; family Poaceae; genus Ampelocalamus; species Ampelocalamus luodianensis. The sequence goes on from CM070621.1 coordinate 25,608,816, forward strand.
CTCAGAAAACCAATCGTCCCGCTGTGCCGCAAATACCAGAGAAGGTTGACGGAAATACAATACCAATCTTTACAATTTGGAACACACCGAAAGATGAAGCCGAGGTACAGAGAATGCTACACAAGACCAATCAAGATGCACAAGCCGAATGCACCAAGGAGCACTAATCAACAAGAAATCGAAGCTCTTGTCCTACACTAAGATCAAGCCAAGGCCGGCCGGTTCCCACCTCCAGTCGGCGCAAATCAAAGCCATCACCGCACCTCAAAAGAGAAGGGGAAGTAAGAGGAAAAACCGAAATGCGCAAGGAGGGAAAACCAGTCCTCACCACCGACAGCGCCGGGTCCAACCACGGTGGTGCAGTGGATTTCAAAGCCCCAACAAAACCGAAGCCAAATTGAGGAAGAAGAAGAATCAAGAGAGGGAAAAACTCACTGTTGTTCGGGTACAGAGAAAAGGGAAATGACGAGCCGCTTATGAAGAGGAGGACGAAGGGGGGACGGCGCGGCTACTACGAATGGCCAGCACCCGAGCTCACGCCTCCAGCGCCGCCGTCGCCGCAAGTCTTCCGCCCAAGCCCCACACACACCAGAGGAAAGGGAAAAATCCCCATCGATGCGCGTCGTGGTTGGAGACAAAGTCTCCAACCCTTATCTCCTCAAGCCTCCCAATGGCAGGTGGGCCCCACTATTTTTTTTCTTTTCTATTTTCTTCTTTTCAATAATTGAGAAATTACAAAAAAAATGACCCTCAAAATACAACAGGGAAGGGAGAACATGGCACGTGGGTATCATGTCACGCCTTGACAAAATATTACACTGGCTAAAGATTGATTTTTTTTTGGAGGGTTAGCACTAGCTAAGTGTTGTTTTTATGATGGGCAGAAAAATTAAATTTTACCTAATTAAATTTGGAGGCTGGCACTAATTAAATATCTTATTTGGTTTATATGTTGCCGGAACTACGATATAAAAAATGCCTTCATCTTTACCTTCAGTTTTTCGCTGGTGCTACGAAAAGTTATCACCGTTAACTATGAAACCCGTACAGCTGCACGCACATTTGACGACGATCCCTCTTCCACCTCACTACATATGAAGAGGAATTGCGTGCTACAACATCCTTAAATAGGTAAAAGTACATTAATTGGTCAAGTGTTTAGTTGTAGAAACACAGAGAAGATTAGTGCTGCTTTAATTGGCATGTTAGGTTTGGTCATGACAGGAACCTATGATCTTTAGGGACCAAATCGTGGAGGACTTTGCATTTGGAAATTAGTTACCATTCCATTTGGTAAAATTTTCCTTACCTTTCACCTTTTAAGATTCTATGCCGCAGGTAAATGAAATCTTATCAAATCTGGTGGAGATTCGTCACTGTCGTTATTGAAGTAGGCATGCAACAACGACAATTACAGGTGAAGATGATTGCTGTGACAAATGCCCATTCGTCTTGCAATTCATTAAGGGGGCCGGGGCTCCACAGAATATCCGAATTTACGAAGTGAGACAATACCGCAGCCTAATTTCGCAAAAGCACATACGGAAATTAGTTACCCCAAATACAAAATGAAAAATCTTGTTTAGACTAATTTATTTATGTTGCATATTATGAATTTTTTAAAAGTTACTACCATTACGTAAGTAGTACATAAGAAATACTCCAGTCTCGTAACACGATGTTTTTTAGACTAAATTTTAACATATTTTTCAGATTTGATCGCGTAATAACACGCTCTACGCACGGAACTACGGGTCTAAGAAAATGAACATAAAAGTACATTCATGCCCTATTTGAAACTATAATTCCAGACATGAATTTTGTAGGAGACCACGCATCCAACGAAAAAAGATGTTTCATTTCATACGAAATTTCTATGGAATTCCTATGTTCCAGATGAGACGTCAAAATTAAGAAAAATGCATTATAAATCACAATTAAATACCATGTCGATGATGTCACTATCAAAACACATACTGCAGTACTACATGAATGATTGGTCGTTGAATACCGTAGTAGGGACGGCAATTTCCCCATTCCTTATTCCCGACGGGGAATTCACTCATTAGGGGGTCGAAGTTGGAGCTATTTTTTCCCTCACAGTGATGTTAATATGAAAATACAATTCCTCATTGAGTGAAGCGAGACCGGAACCATTCCCTTACTCCTCATCCCCACTACCCGTATGGCCCCCGATAACCCTATGACATGTGGGCTACTAACTCACTACTGCATAGTCTCGTCTCCCGTAAGTCGTAACTAGGACTCGTAACCCTAGCAGTAGCAGCGTGTGAAAGCATCTAGGCCTCTAAAATTTGTTTTGGTAATTAATGACAATATATGAATATATGACTAACATGTTTATTGAGTGTTTACAAGGTTTAGTCCCGGTGACGAATATTACAACCTGGAGATGCATACTAAAGGTCAACATGAAGATCAATAAGGTTCAAGACAAGGTATAAGTAGTCTAGGATCCCTTTTGGATTTTACCGGTCTTAGAAGAAAAAGATGAAAGACTGGATTTTAGGTTAAATATTGTATTATTAAGAAGGATCATGACTAGTAGCTTGATAGTATGTTCTTATGTATTTTAGATCAATCTAAGATCATGCATGCACTCCGAATTTATTTTGAAAGCCAACTATGCTTTTCTCAGAAAAGTCGGTAGTATCGATGTGTACTTGAAGGTACTAACGCACAACAATATGACTGGAAAAGTGGTACGGTACTACCGCAACCCGATTGGACCAAAATATAGTTGGCGGTTCATTTTTGACCAAGTGGTCCGGTCAGAGTGAACGTATTGTCCGACCGGGCCAACTAGTTGGGTTGAACCAAGGTTTGTTTCTTTCCGAAGGTCGGAATGACCGCTTACTCTGAGCGGAACTACCGCCACCCGGTCGGACCGAACCTTAGTTGACGGTACGTGCTTTTCATAGAGACACCTTTTGAGCATATTTTGCTCTCCTGGAAGTGCGGTAGTACCGAGGTTCATTAAGCGGAACTATCGCACACTGGAAGTTTCGAATTTTAGTTGTCGATACGTTATCTCCAGACAGTTTGGGATCTCTAAGGGGAGCGGTTGTACCGCCCTATGTGAACGGAACGACCGGAGAACGGAACCACCTATGATCAACGGCGGTAGCACCGTGCCGCATTTCCAATGGCTAGTTTAGAGGTATTAATTACGTTTGAGCTAGCTGTTACTGTGCAGACGGTGGGAGTGCGGTAGTACCAGCCGATAAACGGTGGTACTACCACTCGTGCTGCAAAATTCAGGACTTTGCGTCTAACGGTAGAATTTGTCTATGGGGGGTATAAATACCCCTCCACCAGCTCAAGGACAAATAGAGAGAACTCATTTAACATCTTTGAGCTAAGAGAATACTCTTTACACCTCATATACACTTGTTGTATTCATTGTGAGGTTGTTAAGCAAAATTTAAGTGTATTAATTTCTAGATTGATCCTTATAACTTGATTGTCGTCAAGCGAAGATTGTGGTTCTTTACTCTTGGTATTTACCAATACCTAGACGGCTTGGTAGGAGTTCGCGCGGTGATCTATTCAAAGAGATTGTGAAGAGGCCTAGCGTCAAATTGTGAGTGGTTTAGTGTTCGCCATCTCCGGAGCGGAGGAAGAACAACTACTAGTGAAATCGAGGAGCAAGGCTTAATTTGTGGAGCCGGTCCAAGGTGTTTGAGCTTTTCTCAACGTGGACTAGTGAAGATTGGCAAGTCTTTGATACCACGGCAAAACATAGCGAGTCATCTTTTGGTCATTTCTTTGCCTCTACTTTCCGCATTTATATTTCTAGCAAATTGAGATTGTCCTTTTTAGTTGTGCTAGAGATATATTTGTAGAGTCTTGTCTTGTGGTGCCTTAACCTTACTAAAATTGAGTAGGTCTTGAATTAGAATATAATCTTGCATAGTTCTAAAATTGTAGAAATTACTTTTAGAAAGCTAGAATTTTTTAGAACCTCCTATTCACCCCCTCTAGTCGGTTATCCTTGATCCTATAGCGTGTCAGCATCTAATTCGGTGCCTTCCCATCCCCCTTCGCCCTTCCGACTTCCCCATTCCCACCGCCATCCCCAAATCCCCAATTCCCCCTAGCAATTCCGCATCCCCTTCGTTGCTCCCGTTGCTTCTCTGGTCCTCCCTCAGTCCCGCTGCTCCAGCATTCGGTTGTTCCTCCCTCAATACTACTGCTCCCGCATCCAGCAGCTCCGCATCCTGTTGTTCCCACATCCGGTAGCTCCGCTACTCCCCCAGTTCCTCCCTCAGTCTCGTTGCCCACGCCGGCTTCATCTGGTCCTCTGGGCTCCGGTCCTCCCCAACATCCAACGCCGGCCTCCTCCCCAACAGCCAAGAGCCGACGCCGACTATGAGAACCCTAATAATTAAACTCATCTAAACCATAGTAAGCAGTAAATCAAATACTTCTCAACAATAATTACAAACCAATTACACTCATGACAAATCAATAATATATGAGATTATATATCAAGATGCAGCATCCAAATTTACAATATGAGCCTTACAGCAAAAATAAAAAATTAATACAATCTCAGAGTTAATTACAAGAATCCATTGCAAGCAAAGTAAAATATTAATACAAACTCAGGATAAATTACAAGACTCTTTGCATCAAATATTAACTAAACAAATTACAACCTTTGAGTATATTGCAAAATAAAAATTACAACATTTATTCAACTACAAATTAAAGTCTTGCGTATAGTCGTAGCCCCTCCTTCCTTGCCCACGTATCACTAGCCGATCAAACCCATTCCTCGGCCCATCCGAAACACGACCCACAAGTTCCATCGTCCACCAACAACCAACAGGCAACCAAAAGTGATAAAGTACAATTAGAGTAAAGATGGATTGCCGTCAAATAGCATAAAGATCCTCGAGGTTCCCAGACCAACCTAGGTCAGTCGACACTATCTCACTTCAGTGGGTTTCATTACCCTGCAATTATAGAAAATCCGATACCCACGTTATACCGACTTTCCTTAGCCGTAGAAAATCCAGAGCATAGCATCAGAGACCACCTTTGGACTAAAAGACCATAGCCAAATAGTCCAATGTGAGAGCCAATGAGATAAGGGAGGGGCAAAATCGGCATGTTTAGGGCACAAGAAAGAGTTCACAGCTGATGGCTTCTCCTCCTTAAGCCCTCTCCCTCTTAAGCCTTTCACACCTACAAAACCATCCCACAATCACAGAGCTTCACAAAGCCACACCCACAAAGCCCCTCTTTCACAAGCCTCTTAGTTCACAGCCGAAAGCAACACGAGAGAGCAAGCAAAAGCTAACACACCCAACCCCATTTCCCTCTTTCAAACTGAAAGCCAACCAACATCAAAGCATCAAGCACCAGAGAGCAAGAAGCCCCAGCAAGCTCACTGCCACCACAAGCTAACACAAGCAAACAAGCCAAAGAAAGCTAACCAGCACCACCATTGCCACAACCAAACCACCCATAGAGAAGTAGTAAAGGAGAAGAGGAGCGCAAAGGAGTTGGGAAAGATGACAGAGTATGGACGGCAGTAGCGACGACTAGAACCAACAACCACACCAAGCTGACAAGGGCAACAAGGAGGAACTGAGGACACCAAGGGGAACAAGAAGAGCATAATCACCACACGACCATCATTTCCAACTCGGTTGAACTAACCAAGGTAGCCCACCATTCACCCCCTACTTTCATCTTTGTCCAATAAGAACTCAACATTGCATAGAGAGCACGCACAACAACCATATCATCCACCCATTCCATCACAGAGCAAAGGAGGGAATGGGTAGAGAGAGTAGAGGGGTGTAGTATACCTCGGCAATGTTGGCATGCCACCACAGGCAAAGCTACGTACACCCGACGGCCTCGCACTCTCCGGCATGCGAGAGGCCTCGAACTCCACTGTAGTGAGCCATAGAAACCCACATCCCTCACCTTCATCATGCATAAGCAGGAATCAACACAAATCAAAAATGAATCAAGCTTAAGCATAAAAATCAAAATATCAGACAGGGGCATTTCCCATTGACCAGAGAACCAACAAGTTACAACCATCATCCATCTCCTCTTTCCCCAACTCTATTTTCTCTATTGCCAAACCATTCGGCCACAGCAAGTAGGGCAAAGCAAGAAGACAAGCCACAAACACAAGATGAGCAAGCAAGCATCAGGAGAAGGAGCAGCAACACCACAGAGGCGCGCGGGTGGCTGAGCCGAGCGACCGAGCGAAGCAGGCCGAGCACGGGGAGGGGGGAGGAAGCGTGAGCAGGCCGAGCCCGCGGCGGCCGGGCACGGGCCCAACTGAGTGCGGCCGTTGGCAGCACAGGAGCTAGCTTCAGCGCCGAAGAAAACATCAGGAGAAAGGAGGAAGAAATGGGAATGGAGGAAGGAAGCAGAAAGTGGAAAAGAGAGATACCAGGGAGCATTCGGCCGAATAGATAAGGGGAGAAAGAGAAAGAGGAGAAAGAGATAAGGGGGAGAGTGAGATAGGAAAATTAAGAAAAAGGAGGAAAATTAGGCAAGGGGTAAAAAGAGTAAAATTTTAAGGAGAAATAGTAGTAATAAATTTAGCGGTAGAGTGAGCACCAGTAGTAATAAGTATCGACATTGTGCAGTTGTTGGACCAAACCAAGTCATAAGCCGCATAAGGATAAATAGCAGTAGAACGCCCGGTGGAAAATAAAAGTGGAACAAGTGCAAAATTAATCGGGGACTTTATAAATAAATTAAGCATCGATAAAACTCGCTAGATTAGATAAACAATCTGATGCGTTAGAAATAATTTAATCATGATAGAATAACTAAATAAAATAACACCCGGTAACTATCACCCCTAGCATAGATTGGCTATAGTCTGTTATTAGTAAGACACGAGAATAAGCAACCAACGATTCCAGAGCCAGTAGACCGTAGAACAGCCACAGTTGGGAGTGCTAACCTAGCGGGGACCCAAAAATATTATTAAATTAAAATATGCTGACAAAGAAAATCATCTGATTTATGTACATATAATAGCACAAAAAACAACTAAGTATTTATTTATTATTCGCATCTGCCGTATAAATTGCAGAGGACGAAACCAACGCAGGCAGGTGTAATTGATCTGGATTTTGTTGATGCTGATCTTTTCTACGACTACGAAGACAAGCTTACCTCTTGAACATCAACCTAGTTATATTAAATATAAATGTTACTTTGTTGTATCACTATACATATGTGCTTGAAAATTATGTCTCAAAATCAAATCAGATAAAAGAATGGCATGAAAAAGAGATGAGGGAAGAGGTGAGACCCTTTTACATACTGTTAATATATAAGGACCAACAAAACTCTTACTCGGATAAGGAGCCGTATTTAAGTGCCAACTATTTTCCGTTTCGATGGGCAAAAATGCTACCTTATTACGTTGTTATAATCTCCACATCGGGTAAGCAATATAGTATGAGTGGTGTGAGTTATGGAAGAACCCATGACCGGTAGGAAGAGTCTGGAAGTGGGGGATCCAATGCGATATAATACCGCACGGTGGAGTGTTGGGTGCGGGGATGTCTGGCCCAACCAAGATTACGGGAACTCAGTGGAGGACTGAGTGAGCACCCCAGACACCGACAGAAAGTAATGGGCGAAGACTTAATCATGTAAATTGGAAAACGTTATGTATTCTGAACTCGAAACCGCATCAAAGGAAATGCGGGAGACCTAGCGTAAAGAGAACTCAGAGTAGCTATGGGTAAAGTGGTACAAAGCTTGCACAGTGCTAAATAAAATCATGAATTCATACCTATCTCCTGGATTGGAGTCTACGGTGACCGCTATGGGTTTATCTTCTTACCGAGTGACAAGTAGTCTTTTCAGAATTAAAACTTGCCATATAAATCTTGGTAAATTATTTTTCAGAAAAATAGATGAGTTAGAAAATGTGATAACGAACAGAGATAAGTCATACAATACATCTTTGCTAATAAATACTTGCTGAGTACACTAGTACTCATTCGTGCTATTATTCTCCTTTGTTAGATCCTAGTCCGGCCGGGAACTATCCCGAGTGGGATGAAGGACACGTAGGTGCTGAGAAGACCGCATGAGACGAGGGCGCTTACTACGAGAAGAAGGGTGAGGTGGACACCCTATTCGACGAGTGGGATGAGTAGATGACCAGTGGAGCAGGGCAGGCAAGCGAGGGGACTTAGTTCCATTTTGCTGTTGTAATTTGTTACTTGTAAGAAAGACCATAGCCTTGCATGGCTAAATACTATAATAAAATACAGTTTCTATCTTATTATTTTGTTGTGTTAACTCTAGTAAGACTTACTATTCTTTGGAGCGGTGTCCTACCGGGCAGACGAATAGTAATCCATATCTCTAGTAAGGCTTACTATTCGTTGGAGCGATGTCCTACCGGACAGACGAATAGTAATCCATATGTTTAAGTATGATTACTCTCCGGATTAATGACATAGGGCGTCGTAGTTGGTATCAGAGCAAACAGGTAGGGCCACTCTAATAAAATAGAAATTGTTGCAGAACTTAAGTATGCCTTTATCTCTTGCTATATCGCACTAAGTACTTTACTAATTCTTGTGTCATGCCAATTTCTATTCCAGTCTCGTCTCAAACGTATTATGTTAAAAAGCTTATCAGTACCGTGACTTAGGTAATGGGGAAAACAAGTTGAAGTTGTAACAAGATAGTACAATTAACTATATCTGTACATGTGTCCTAATAGACAAAGTACTCTCAACTGTGTGGAGGGGTGGGTTAAAGCCTCAATGTATTCTAGCATCCAATGAGGGAAAACGGTATTATCCTACATGATACCAAAAATGAATACACCTACTTGAGCTTAACTGTGACGTCGCAGTTCACGAGAATAGGGCATTCTCTAGAAAGCTCATGAGCAAATAAGTTAGCATGACCAAATAATGCTCTGCTTAGGTGTGGTTCTTTGACATCCTAGTATCAGTTGAGATTTTCAAGTGAAATCTAATCACAAAAAACTGTTTATTCAGGCCGTAGTCCATTCATTAGTTGTGAGAAGATGAATCTTGTTATTCTAGATGCAAGTTCAACCCGTACATGACTTACACTGAAAGACTGGTATATTAACAACACTTCAGCACAATAGTCCTTATCATCGTTTTTACTATTTGTCTTGGAATTGGTGGGGGATTGTTAGAATTGGCCCCATAAGTGTAAAGACCCATTCATTCTTGAAATTTCAAAGCACACATGGTTTAGTCCTATATTGCCTAACCAAATGGTCGGAGAGCAATTTATAAGGTGGAGTCCTTACCATCCATTAAAATATGTGACACATGATATGGGGTGACATAAGGAGGACTATAGCTAAAGTCACACACACGCACGTACACACGCGCACGCGTATTTGTGTGGCAATCGCGTGACTTGTGACTTGCGACGTGCGATCGTCAACATGTCGTGAACCTAGTCCACCTTTCTTTTGCTAACCGTGCATTTCTCTCTCACCTTTTAAAGTAATCGAAACACAGTGGTCGAAAAACACTGGTCGGATTCATAGTCCAGTGTGGTCGAAATAATATGGTCGAAGCCATAGAACAGTGTGGTCGGAATGAAGTGGTCGAAATACTGTGGTAGAAATAATGTGGCCGAAACATTGTGGTAAAAAAATAGTGGTTGTATCCATAGATCAGTGTGGTCGAAATACACTAGTCGAAGCTATAGATCAGTGGTCAAAGCTGTAGACCAGTGTGTAATCAGGATATGATAAAACACTGCTAATTACCATTAATTGGTTTTGAATTAGCAGTTACCAGTGGTTTAATATGTGCTTTATTAGACAGTTACTAGAAAGTAATTGTCTCGACCTTTAAAAGATATGGAGACATCCAGAACTAACATAGATTGATACACTTCCACTTTCTTCTTCTTTCTCTCTGTTCTACTGTGCTAAAGAGTTGTGCTGTCGAACTAAGTCACTCTTTCTCCTTGGCTTGCACCGGGAAGGTGGGTGAGCAGGTATGTTCGAACCATTGTCGCGGAGTTCACCTGCAAGAGGCGGCAATAAGGTTTCTGGGCAGTGCATCTGTGCGACCACTCGCTGTGCTGCTACATCTACGTTTTGCACTATTTCGAGTCTGCACTGCTTCTTGTTCTTCATCAAGCTCGACTGTAAGTTTGTTGTACGACCAAACTATTCTGCTATAATTCTATTATTGTGTATGTTTAGAAGTGTAATTAGTTACCTGTTGTTGGTATTGTTTTATGCATACCCATATTTCCAACAAAGTGCGCTATTCGTTTCCGATCCGATATTATTTAATAAATACCTAAGCCGATAGCATCTACATTCGAAAACTATCCGAACCGTTTTCACACCTATTCACCGAAGGCGGCTTGTCGTCTCACTCATGTGTCTCACCCCGCGTCGAGATACAGATATGCATTGACTTGAAGCCCACCCGACAAAAGCCATATCTAATGACATGATTAGCGAATAACCGCCTCGCGATCGCGCGGGAAAAAAACACTTAAAAAGCGCGCGCGCCCAACGCTTCACGTGCGTGTGGCGCCCGCGTGGCAGCGGGTGGTCGGCTCCACGTCACCGTCACCAATCAGTAGTGGTTGCCCCAGGTCAGCAGCACGGCCCGTGGTCTCAAAGCCCCCTTCACACTACGCACAGGAGCAGCAGCAGCAGCTGGACGTGTATCATCTATACAGTCGATGTAAAGTGGTTTATCTGATGGAAATCCATGTCTAAAGTAGTAGTCTAGGAATGGCCTTTTCCTCCTCTTCTTTTTATTTGAAGGAGTGAGTGCCAAGTACATTCCGGTCCTACGAAACTGAGGAAAAAAAGAACATTAATTTGTTCAGTAGTAACACCACGTTGAGGTAAAATAACATCTAATGTGAGGATAACATGTGGGCCATAAGCTCACATGTCATCCACATATCGATGTTATTTTCCAACTTCTGATTTTTGTGGAATGCTATTGAGCAAATTGCCCCAAAAAGAAATACAGGAGTCCTCTTAACTTTCAAGAGCAAGATTGCCTTTTTTTAGAGAGTTAAGAGTAAGTACAGGAACTCTGCCAGATCAGCTTTTAGGGTCTAAACAAACTTCAATGTTAACAACCTAATTAATGGGGCAAGGAGGAATTATTTTGTTCTCCACAAAATTTTAAGGTTTCAAACATAACTAAAAAATGCCGATGATTCCCTATATATTTTGATACTTGAAGTATTACTGCATCAATCACCACTATAGAAAAGTGGAGTGCTCCACTACTACCTTATCTCACTAGCTGAATTGCGGGGCACTCATAAATCATTTAGGTCTCGTTTGGAACGTGTGAATTTCACATAATTCCTGCGGGTGCGTCCCAAACAGACTCTTAAAGCTTGAATCATGTAAAGTGGCAATTAATTAGGCAATAGTGTAAATTATTTTTTAAAGATCAATAAATTATTATTTTCAAGTAATTACAGAAACCATGCAGGAATGCTAGCTCAATTCTGCAAGATAATTTTCTTGAAGCATCACCATCAGCAACTAGTAACATCCATTTCATTCATTTGGAAAGGAAATTAGGATCCAAAAAAAGGAGAGGAAGAGAAACGAAGAAGAAACTGCCGGATGAAGCAAGCGATGGTGCCGATGGCTGACTTGTCGGGGTATTGTGGTGACACGTTGGCCAGACACCAGATAGGGTGGCGCCCACAAATGGTTTATCCTGGAGGTGAGGGCGCATTCGATTCCTTCGAAGAGAGGACGATGACGATGATCTCCATGCAAGTGCACGTACGGATTGTCTGCGGTTCACAAATCCGAGTGGTGTTTTTTGAGTCCTCACTACGCGGGAATTATTTTAGTACATACTACTTCAAAATTAGCGTACAGAACCGCTTCACCCAAAAAAAAAAAAACTGATGCAGTATTGTTCTGGAAGCTATTTTCCTATCTATATATCACTGGAGCGCAAGAGAAAGGAACAATTTAACTAGAACAAAACAACCACTCTCTTTCTCCAGAATTGAAGGGACCAGAGCATTTGTGATGCCTATCCGATGGAGCTAGTAGCCCCGATATCACGAGGGATCAGCTACAACCACGATTTTAACCTCATCAAAAGGAGGTTATTAAGTTCACCATCAGATTGTATCTGAATAAGAACAATAGACGACCATAAGATTTTTGTTACAATAAGAAAAAAAACATTGGTCGAAAACATGTGGAGTATTGAGAATGGTACAAAACCCTATCCTGTTAAGAAACCCTGGATTAGGGACTGATGAGCATAATACCGAAACTAACTCTGATGGGTTTTAGTCTTTAATAGGATCTCATTGTACCCAAAAAGGGATCGGTTAATTAATAAAAAAAGTTTCTCATATTGTATCTACATCTATTCGTCTATCTGTCGATTGCGTATTGTGTACTACGTTCTTCAACACAGCTGACCATGATGTGCCCTCCAAATCACCAGCTGTACGTGACATGCACCACATAGTCCCTATCCAAAATCCCAAGCAGCTGACACACCTCCCTAGCTAAGGGTGCGTTTGGTTGGTGGGATGAGGTTGAATGGGATGTGATGGTACAGGTAGGATGTGATCGTCCTGGATGAGATGATTCAAGTATGGTGTTTGGTTGGTAGGATAGGATGATATATGATTTTGTTTTGTTGGTGGGATAGGATTGTTCTGGATGGTTCAAGATGGTGTTTGGTTGGTGGGATAGGATGATACATGAATAATATTTTTTGCAGTAAAATATGCCAAGAGTGGTCTTGTTTTGTTGATTAAATGACAAGGAACACAACGGTTCAATCGGATCGCAAATCGGATACTCGGTTTAGAAAATATAGTCATTTGAAGCTCAGAATCATGCCTTTTTCCGCATGCGCTGAATTCGAGTGAACGGTGTGGTTCAGGATTTTTTCCCGAACGGGATAATACAGTATAAACATGAAATATTCCTATTTCTTGAATCATCTCATCCTGAACGGTTTGATTCCATTCAACCAACCAAACACCTAAACGAGCTCATTTCTCGTACCGGACGATTCAGGACCAAATGATTCGACAAACCAAACGCACCCTAAGTAACTAGTAGCTACTAGTACTAGCTTTCTCTCCTTTGTAATCAAAATGATGAGACCGAGGCGCAGCACTGGTTTCTCACCCGGTCGACCGAGAGGAAAATTCCGGTTAAAAAAAAATCTTCTTAAATGGAAAGTGACCTAGTTCTTCCTAGGTATTCTCAAAAAAAAAAAAATGATGAGACCACATTATCACAATATGTATACTACTATTGGCTAGCTAGGCACTAGGTAGCCTTCCCTAATCGAACAGTTTCGGTCGTGTTTTATTGTGCACTGTCGAGGAGCTCCTTTTGTGCTATCTTTTGATGAGTTAGGGATAAAGATGCCCTCTGGGAAGGGGTTAAGGTGCTGTACGTGCTTTAATTTGTATGCGTCATGATGCACCGACTTTTCTTTTCTCTGATGGACTAATTATTCGGTCGGTCCACCTATTAAATAGTTTTTAATTGTACAAAGTGCTTCTAAATGAGTTTTGTCACTTGCACATGATCCATGGTATGGTTTTCATTTGATTGGCAACACATGAAGTATAGCTAAAAAGGAAAATCGGATATACGGCATTATCTATATATGTAGTGCTCGTGTATAAGTGCAACACTTACGGCTGTTTGGATTCAAATTCTCATAATTTAGTTTAAAATTAAACTAAATCCTAAAATTTTCCAAAGAATTCTCTTCATCCAAACCTGTCTTTTCAAAAAAGTAGAAAAATAGCTACTCAGAGCGGAGGAAGCTTCGAGGATGCTGCCTCCAAAATCATTATGTGCACGTCTTGCTAAATGCTGTGCATTGTCACACTACACCCGTAGTGCTATCGTTTGGACAGTGTAGCAAACTTTTTGGAAATATAGTTACAACGAATCCTGATCGGCCTCTAGCATCCACTTATCTGGGAGCAGTTATTACTCCCTCTGGTCTTTTCTAAATGTCATTGACATTTAGAATGCACGTAGTCAACCACTTAAAACTTTGACATAAAAGCATTTAGATTTGTCTTATAAAAACTATATTAGTAGACCGGTCATAAAAAATACTTATATATCATATTTCTTAATAATATATTATTAGAAAATATAATGGTTAAATATGTGTATCGAACACCGTGTCACTGCCACAACAACAATTAAAAAACGGAGGGGTATTATATATCTAGCTTGGAGAATTACCTTACGCCTCCACATTTTTAGTGATTTTCTACGCTTGCCAATTAGATTCCATTTCTGACCTTCGGACCACTCGTGATTTAGTGGGAGTTCCCTTGTACGGAGTTTTCTGCTAAATCTGCCGAAAAACACACGGTCCCTAGCTATTGCTATACAAGACTAGCTAGTGTCGCCACATCTGCATAAGAGCATGTCTGATAGCTTACGTCACCGCTCATATGATTTGCCACATAGGATTTTCTTGCCGACGGATGAAAGAGAACGAAGAGAGAGAATATTGTTGCCTATAATCCCGCAACCGATCAGTAGACCAAAACCAAGAAAAGCAATAAATATTGTGTGTTGTCCGTAATCCTATAGCCGGTCAGATTATCACAACCTATCAGTATGAAATTGCTTTAGTGTTGTTATAGGTGACATTGATAATTCTTTATGATAAAGAACTATCATACTATCATATACGCCCTAATAGGGACATGCCTATTAGCCTATTATCTAATTGATTACAGTTGCTACTATAATTTGTTAAAAGGAAACTTATCTGTTGCCTATTACGAGTGGGAATGATCGGACTAATAGCATTGGCTTTGCACTCATCCTCATCACTTACCTCACAATAGTTGACATTCGTTGGTGCGGGGAGAACATGGAATTGCTTCCGACTCACTTCATGAGATTTCCCATTGATCTGTGAAAAAAGTTGTACTTTTGCTCTCCTTTTCTTCTCACTCATCAAAAAGGGAAGAATAAAAATTAATGCATGATCCACTCCATTACTTTCGTCAGTTTCACCCTTGCGATATCATTAGGTGAACCCATGATAGCGATCATTAACCATTTTTATTTAAGCTTTAGTTGAGCATGCCCATCCAATTATTAGTAACCAGTTGTCGAGACTCTAAGATGCAAAGATGATAACAACAAATACATCCAAACAAGGTCGATTACGAAAGAGAAAACCCCTGTTCGTTCTAATAGGTCATACATATATCAATATGAAAGGGACAAAAGTTACATGTAATCCTACCAGACATCCGAACAATAGTTGCGCCCACAGTTTATATTTTGGCGGTTACTGTTAAACGAAAAACACTCTACAGAGCTGGGTACCAGTACCAATTTCGTGTGGGCAGGAACACAAAAACAACGAGTCCACGTCATGGTGAGCCCGTCATCTTTATGTTTGTACCATTCCTTTGGGTCAACATCCAAGCATGGCCACCTTGTGATAGTAATCACCATGTTCTCAAATGTTGGGCACTGGTTTTGTTGAGGCCAAATTGCTTTGCTTACCGGTGTCTCATGTCACCAAATCTCTCTCTCTCTCTCTCTCTCTCTCTCTCAACTGGGGAGAGGGGAGGGGGCAGAGGTTCCAATCCTTCACATGGCATTTGGATCACACCCCAATCAGCATGGCCAAACAATCTGCCATGGACCCTGCCTTGTCCACCTGCTTGTGCTCTAGTATTTTGCAATCCAAGCCTCCATCCATCTCAAGTTGTTCTCATCCATCTCTTTTGTGCCATGTTGCCATCTTCTGTGGTCAACAACTCAACATGCTTATGATCTAATCCAAAGCCATCTATCACCATGGACGGAGCAAAACCAAACAACAGGGCAACCATTTGTGCCGTCCAATGATGGACCACTTGCCCCGTCTAAGGTTTCATGTGGTGTCCCACTGAAAGTTTCGCCAGATCTTTGGCAATCAAGGTGCGGGTCCGCCTTAAAAAAAATGTAATGACAAATCGTGAATTAGGGACTGATCGATTAATTGGTCTGACGTGGGACAATTCAGTTGTCAGGCTCAATTAGCCAGCTGTGCTAATTCAACAATGTTTATCTCCAAAAAGAAAAATCAAGATGGCTTCATGGTCCAATTTCATATTGCAAGTCCCATAATTGCCGTACTAGTTTATGAATTCAATGATTAGTCGACGATAAAACATAGCGCCGATATGTGCATTATTTGACTTGTAAAGCTAGTAACGTGTCAGACATCAAATTTTGCAATTTGGAATCTTCTGTGTTCACAGCATCAATCCATAGATCAGTAACTGGTGCCCACATTTACATCCTTGAATATCAATCATATATCATAAATATGTAAAGCTATTGCATAATAATAAATAAAGCATAAATATATATTATGACTTTCGACTTGCAGAATGGCCGGACAGACCAAATACCTTTCAAAAAACAACAACGGAAGCAGAATAAAAATATACCACGTGAAACCCTCACGATATACCCACAGGTAATCGATTGGGGCCCGCGACCTAGTTCTTGACCTTCTTAATCTCCAGTCTTAACAAATGTTCATAAGTGCTCACAACCGTACTTGCGAGCCAACACACATAATGCAGTTATATAATATGCAAGGCTGATTAACTGAATGGATTGCGGTTCTTTTGTTTACATAAAGCCGCTTATTGAAAATAGATTATGTGGTAGTAAATCCTGAGACCTAGTATTTTTAATTAACACATGTTTTAATAAAGTTGAGTTTTGTTGTAAAATACTAGTGGAGGTTCCAACTTCCTATACCATTGAGTGGCTCTATCTACCCAATGCTCATGTTCTTTCTCGGATCATATCCCATACTTCTAACTAGTTCTCAACCAGGCTATCTCAATTCTCTAGGCTCTAACCCATCTTTTTCATTTCACCCACAAATTATTTTATAAAAATAAAACCTAATTCAAGTAAGTTCTTGGTACCACCCATGATCGTGGACACGACTATGTAGATAGTTTTAAGACTCTGAAGAGTTTGCACACTTTTCTCATAAGAGACAATCAACTTATAATGTCCTTGATACACTTTTATAGGTGTGTGACTGAGTTGATTATCGCAAGGCCTTTACAATACCCCACCTCAACGCAACCCCACCCGCTAAGGTTTCCACCTCCCTGAGTCGCGCTCCCAAGAGGCCCCTCTTGCACCATGTGGTTTTCCTGTAGCTTTTACCCATACCCAAGCCACAACATACCAGTGGCGAAGCCACGCTGAGGCAAACAAATTAATCAGCCAGGTCGTACCCATTATAGACTTGTGGTTGCACTGTTTTTACATGAGAAGGCCGTTATAAGAACTAGGTCCTTTATTGACTTGGGCGGTACTTCTCCATACCCACTATGTCGTGCTCTTCCCAGCACCCACCACACTTTCCAACCGTCCAAGTAGAAATCTGTTTTTGGTTTTCTTTTGTTTTCAAATACTTTTCTAGTCAACACCTCGACTGCCCAAATCCGGTTTCAAGTTTTAAATGATGTCGGGGCAAATCATTGCCCGCATACCAATGTACCTAAGCAAGGCTAATCATGACACTTAGGTACAGACTTAATAGCTAGTATGTATACCATTAGTCTAGGGTGACAAAGGATAGTGTCCAAGTATAAGGATTGGAAGTTTATACGCAATTATCATTAAGTTAGTAGCTATGAGCTAAATCAATATATTTGTATAAATCATAGCAATTCAATTTCATAATTTAAATCAAATATAATTTTCATTTAAAAGTAGGCGCAAAATAATCAAAGTGTTGACTCGCCTTTCTCAATGTTCTGATAATTGCCTTGCTCAATGTTTTGATAATCTTGATCTCAACCTTGTTCTTGTTGTTACTGTTGTTCCATCATAGCTTCATATTCTAACTACACATAATACAATTAAATCCAAGAACATCTGAAAGCATCCAAATGAAATCCAAAGACATTCAAACAAAAAGAAACACTTCAAATGAAAGTAAACATATCTACACGTGTTTGAAGAAGAAAACACTTCAAATAAAACTAAACATATCTTGAAACAAGGGAGTACTCCAAATGAAACCAAACATACTCATCTGGAGTTGATGAAGGAAACACTTCACACGAAGTACATCCAGAGGGAAGTTAATGAAGAAAATACTTCAGACGAAGTATATAAATCCAAGCTCTATTTGTTTGGTCTAGTGGTGGGATTTTGGGTTGATAGTCAGACTTAGGGTTATGTAACTGTTGGATCCGGAGTGAGGGCGAGAGGGATCAGGCTCTCGGAAAGTTCGATGGCGAAAGGATTTCGGACTCCAACAGGAGCGAGAGAATATTCATGGGAATATTCCTCATCGGTTACCTAGATGGGAGAGATCACCTAGTTAGGTAGAACTCTCTGATCCATCTTTGGGTCACAAATTGTTCGACTACTGGAAACGGATAGCGATGGATGATAGCTAGAGTCTATACGATGTTGATTGATGGTGAAACTACTATCATCCACTTGGGGACCTATCAGCTATCACCGCTATCCATACACAACGACTAGCTAATATAATGATTTGCTTTTGTTATTACTTCCTATTTATCGAGGAAGTTTCATGAAGTTCAGGTGAGACTTATGCATAGGTTCAGGGTTCGCATAGGGTATACATAAGTCTCGTTGACACATGGGGTCTAGTTCACTTAATGACTGCTTTTATTATTTTATATTTATCAAGAAAGTTCCATGAGCCTTAGTTAGAACTTTCAAGCATTGGCTAGGCACTAGCCTTACATCTTTAGTAGTGTCTACAAGTTGGCTTTCCTCCGTGTGGTGAGCCTTACTAAGTCTTATTACTTGCGTGGCTTGGTATGCACTAAAGTAACCTATCATACTAGGTTGCTTCTTAGCTCCCGCACTTGCTAAAGACTACTTCTAGTTAAGTGGACAACTACGATATAAGGTCTATGGGCTCCTACCTACCAGTCTTTGCTTAGCCATCGACCCTATTGTCTTGATTCCTATTACTAGCACATAGCTAGACCATAGCTACCGCTAACCTTCATTAGGGTTTATCACTACCACATTTTACTTGGCATTTTATTCTAAATGTCGAGGTCACACTCAGTTGCTTAATCAACTACTAGCATGGTTCATATGTCAATTGACATGCATGTCTATACATATACTTTTATTCCCTTGCTTATTCTTTGCCCTAAGTATATGTGAACTTATGTCATTATGATTACTAGTTACTTCCTAGGTCCTTGGTGTCTTTGACACGATCTTAAAATCTAGCTATGCGTGAGGCATACTCGTCATATCATGTTTTCATTGAATTGGGCTTTGTTGAATGTGCTACCTCTTAACTTAGTCATTGTTAATGACCTAGGGTTAATAGCCACCTAAACATTCCTTACTATTTATATGACTACTCCCTATCAAGGTGCTCATTCGATGGTTCGACACCAGCTTACTCAGAGGTCCTAGTTTACTTTAGTTATTCGTGTTATATCAACTAGTTTCAATTATGGTCTTTTACCATTACACTTTACTTGGCATCGTATAGTAATTAATCTTATGTGAGGGGATCCTAGGGTTACTGTCTAGGGTTCGGATACACATGACAGAATGCAAATTGCATTAAAAAATTCAAATGATCTCCAAAATGGATGTTTTCTGGTTGATTAGGTAAGGTTTGAATTTAGAAACAAGAATCATTCAATTTGGATTAAAACGAGAGAGAACGAGCTCTCCGAAGTTTTAAATCCAAATTAATCCCTGAAATTAACAGGGAAGAGAGAATACTCTCTCTGACAGGTAGGGCCCTCAAGATTTTCTTTTTCTTTTTGATTTATTTTCTCTTTGAAAAATGCACTAGTGGATGACATGTGGGGCCCTTGGCATTTTAATTTCTTTTTATTTCTCATCTAAAAATGGACATAGTCAATGATAGGTGGGGCCTGACAATCATGGACTTGGTCCATGCGAACAGTGTATGGACCATGTTGGACCCAAAATCGAGTCTTTTGTTAAAACACCGTGCTATTCCCTGGATCAGTAGATAGCACCCATAGGTACATTGCTGAATCATTTCATATATGTCGTAAAGACCAAACCATTCCAAATATTACAAACACCAGAGTGACATAGACCACGTCGGGTCGAGATTTACAAGGAAGGACAAACAGGCCAAACTGATTACATCACAAGAAAAGAGAACAACGGAACACGCAAGCTTCGACCACCTGGTCGAAAACTACATCGGAAGCAAAAGAGGGAGTGTAAGGCACACCTCTCCATAGGCACGCGAATAGAGTACTCGTATATGACTGGTATTTCCCAAGGACTAGGACAATACTGGTTGTACGCAAGTACCAACGAGACAGCTAGACTGGGGCGAGGCTAGGGCTACTCGAAACTAGACTACTCTTCATCACCACCTTGTCCCTCAACTCCAGGGTCCTCGTAGTAGTCGTAGTCTCCTTTGATCCGCTGGATCTGAAGGGTTGGGGAAAGAGCAAGAATGAGCACAACTTCCGTGCTCGTGGGCCAACACACAGAATACAATAGTATACATGCATGGCTTAATAAGGGAGGCTCGAGTTCTTTTATTTGCCAAAGCAAGGTTTTCAATTATCATAATTAGAAATTCCTATCACTTAACATTTTAACCAAATTGTATTTTATTAAAGGGAGTAATTGTGCAATAATAAATAACAGCATAGGCTACCTCCACCTATGCTTATTTTGATTGTGGTTACATCTGCCACTTAACAACACTGGGTACGATCACCCAGGAAACAATAAATTGTCGGCTTACATCCGTCCGACAAGTTTTCAACCCAGCCTCAAAGGTTTTTGAAATAGAACTAACTCTAGTAAAGTTCTCAAGTCCACCTTTGACCATAGGCACGACTGTTTAAACAGCTTACACTCTGCAGAGATTTGTACGCTTTACCCATAAGAGATAATCAACTCGTAGCCCCACACGATTCCTTAGTCATGTGGTCGAGAGACCATCACAGTAACTTTTCGAATTATGTCGCCCCTTCCGTCATCTCACCCATATGGGGTTACGCCTATATGTTGTGCGGGATGTTCACCACAATGACTAACACAGCTAGCCCAGGCCACAACAACTAGCACAGTTGGCAACTTTACCATACCACAGTGTCCCTTTCAAGCTGGAACACATCCACCACTTGTCCGGCCCCAATCCTCTCCAGCGAGATGACTTTCAGGGTTTGATAACTTTACTAAGTTAAGTTGCACTTTGCAGACTTGTGGTTGCACATATTTTACAAGGGAGTCAAACACCGGATTAAGTCCTTAAGGTCATCTGGGAGGTTCATACCATATTCCACACATTCTCTTGCTATATATGCACCCACCATCATACCATCCGCCCAAATGTGGTGTTAGAAGTTGGGGCTTTGAGGAGGAAAACCAATTTGTCACAAATACTACAGTCATGTACCTCCCACGACTTCCTCCCAAAATAATTTCATGATTTTAAGAGATGATGATCAGGACACTTGGTGTCCTGGTACTTAAGCAAGACTAGCATGTCGCTTAAGTACAACCTATAGCTAGTAAGTTACCACATAGTTACTGGGGTGACATGGAGTAATGGATTCAAATGTCAAAGAATAGTATAATACATAATTAATCATCAAATAGGTATTTAACTACTTTAAGAGTTAACATACATTTGTTTAAAGAATTAAACCATGCAGTTTTGGTAATTTAAAAGAATATAATTTACGGAAAATATAGGCACAATATGATCAAAGTGTTGATTCACCTTGATAAAAGACAGGAGGGCCTTGGAGGTCTTGTGCTTGGTCGGAGTGGGGATCTCCTTGTTCTTCAAACTTTACTCGCACGAACGTATCAAAAAAGAGACAAACAAGCAGAGAGAACAAATAAATACTAGAGAAATAATGAACGAACTCCCAAATTAAATAAGACCGGAGTTAAAAAAAGCAAGATCTCGAATTTAGACAAAATTAGAAACAAGAAACAACGTAATCGGAGTTATAACGGAGAAGGACAGAGTCCTCGAAGGTTTTTGTTTCGAGTACTGATTATTGACTTCACGAGGTCGGAGGGAGGTTCGACTACACCACGTGGTCGGAAGGGGTTCGACAACATGAGTGGTCGGAAGGGTTCGACTACACGAGTGGTCGATGGAAGAAGGATACGACTGCTCAACGTGGTCGTAGGAAGGATTCAGGAGGGATACGACTACTCAACGCGATCGTATGAAGGATTCAGGAGGGATACGACTACTCAACGTGGTCGTAGGAAAAAAAGAAAGACTCGACGGCTCGACGCGGTCGAAAGAACAAAGAAGGACTCGACGGCTCAACACGGTCGAAAGAACAAAGAAGGAGAACAGGGCACGGGAAGTTGGCCGAAAGGAATAAAAGTGACCAAGGTACGGAAAACTCACCAGGACCGAGAGAGGGGCCGGAAGGGGTCGGCAGACGGTGAACGGTGGCGAGGAAGCTTGCAGCCGAGGGCAAAGGAGGCCGACGGTGAAGGGGTCAGCCGGGACGGAAAGAGGAGGGGAAGGTGGTGGCTCCTGTGAAACAAATCCAAAATAGAGTGAGGGGGATTGCTCCAAGGCGCTTTGTGGCATGAAATGATGCGGGTAGAAGAAAGCTACACCGGTGCGGCGAGGACTGGGAGGAGGAGCGTGGCGGTAGAACTTGGTGCTCGGAGCTTTGGGAAAACCACAGCAACCGGAGCCAGAGAGGGCGAGTTGGGGAAAGATCAAGACGAGGACGAGGCTCCCGGGTGCTCTATTTATAGAGGGAAAAAGGGGGGGATCGGGCGTCAGGATGGAGCAGCGGAATTCGCGGCTGCACAGCGGAGGCACGACATTTAATGCACATACAGGAAATAAATGCGCACGACGCAGCGGGGACAACAGAATTAAATGCGCACATCGCGGAGGAGACAGTAGCCTTCAATGCGCACGTTGCTGAGGAAAAAGAGGGAGGAGAGAGAAAGTAAGCAAGAGGCTGACCGGTGGGGCTGGTCGGACCTGGTCGGAGGACCCGGTCGAAACCGAGTGCCCTGGTCAACACCGAGAGGGTGGTCGAAAGAAGTTTTCGACTACTCGATCGAAAGGAAAGAAAAGGAGAAAGGAGAGGAATCGAATTAAAACCGAGATTCAAGCTTAAACTTGAAACCAAGTTTTGAATTGAGGCAGAAACAAGGGAATTTTGCAAATACACGATAATTTGAAATAGGTTTTGAAGACTAAGAAGACAAACGAAAAGATACCAAACGACATCCGAAATGGGATGTTATAGACCAGAGGTCCACAAACAATGTGTCAGCTCATGGGTGTGGTCTACCCTGTATACATAACATGTAATACTAATCTAACCCCTAACTAACCCTCAGTCCTAACGATGCCTTAATGGCGATAGTAATTACTAACTGTTGGACCGAAAAGGCGACTAGAGGGGGGGTGAATAGGAGCACGATCTATTTTTCTCCCAAATTGAATTCAATACGAATCTCACTCCAATAGCTATGTAAGCTATGAAGATCAATCAATCAAGCACAGCGGAAGACTTGTATTGAATCCAATCAAAACCCGGCGAATCTTGAAACTCAAAACACCAAGACCCGGGCGGTCTGACCTCTCACGGGGGCGGTCAAACCGGTCGGCCTAGCGGTCGGACCGATCCCAGCGGTCGGACCGCTCCTTCAGGCAGTAAGACCTCTAGTTCAAGAACAGTGAACTCAGCCCGAAAAACCAAAACGTAAATTGATCTAACTTTTGATTCGTGCGTCCAAACTTCATGAAACTTGACACACACCTTCTCAAGGATGTCAGGAACCTATTCCAAACAACGATCGTGAAGATCCTTGCCAAAGTTCAGACCTTTTTCCATTTGAGTGAAGGTGGTTCAAAAACCAAGTCAAAAACAAAATCTGATCTAAAGACTTGCTCGTGGGTGATTGATGATCAAGATGATCCTAGATGGGTTCCCACATGTTGCAGCAAGTTAAATCACAGCAAGAAACCAACCAAAAACTCGCGGATCAAAGAAAGACTAAAAATCACCAAATAGAGAGAAAGAAAGCAAATGAACTCATCTTTGAGAGAACTTTCTTTGGATTGATTTGATATGGTATTGGTTTACAGCCACTCCATCAATGGAGGACAAAGACTCAATACATGAGCACGAAATCAAATCCAACTCTTTAGAACCCTAACCTCCAACTATCAACTCCCTAAGCACCAAAGCAAAACTAGGGTTTTCAAGTAATGAAAGGGTTGAGGGGGTGCAGCCACCTCCCTCCTCTATTTATAGTAGAGGCCTAGACCTTCTAGAAGAGTTTCCATAATGGGCTCCCGTTAAGGCCCAACACAAACGGGTCACACAAGCACGCATTTTAAAGCGCCGTCTTCATCTCCTCTTGACCTAATCCGCTTCTCCAACGCACCGTCTTGCGCCGCGGGTTGGAAAAAGGTAACCAAGGTGGTATTTGGTAAAATTACCAAAATACCCCTTCTCGGTCCTTCTCCGAAGACCGAGTCCAGATTGTACGAAGCACTCGCTTGCTCCGCCACGTGTAGGTTGATCCAACGGCTCTCATCATGTCGGCAAGTCTCTCCATCCGCTCCCACCGAAACCACTATGGCACTTGCACCACCCCGCGCGCTGATCCAACCGTCGCGCCCGAATCGCCTGTTCGGTCACCTTTGTCCATCTTGCACCATGCTTGAGTCCAATGACTTCACCCGGCATTGTCGATCGTTCTGAACCTCAGCTCTCCAAGTCTAGTCTCGATCATCCTCGCCGTTGATCGTCGTTGACCACCAAGCAACCTGCACAACAATAGACAAGCAAATCGAATCCGGGAACAAGTTCTTCACAACTTGACCCACGTTAGTCAAAACATGCATAATGCAACACATATGCAATGAAACCCATGAACTTGACCTAACTAGAACACATCGCCGCCACACGGGACGACGACTTAAGTCAAAACCAGTCAGACCGCCACCATGGCGGGCTCGATTCGCCGCCGGCCTCGATCGCCAACAGACGGCGGCCGATCGCCACTAAGGGACTTAGCCAAAATTTCAACTCTGAAATCCGCAACCTCTCTGGAAATTTCAAACGAATAGAACTTTTGATTGGAGGCTCCAAAAATTATGGGACCAAGAGTAGTAGAACCTGCTCTCTTGCCTACACCCTCTATTTTTGGCCCAGCCTCAAACTCCAACACAACTTTCAAGGCGGTCGACCGCCAGCAGAGTCGGCCGATACCCACACCGCCGGTCGATCACCACGGCCGGTCGGACCGCCAAAGAAGTTCACCCGATAAACCACTTGAGGCACGGCGGTCGACCACCACCAAGGCGGTCGACTACCGAGGCCTGACAGAACCTGATCTTTGCCGAAAACGCGTGTTTCCGCAAACCTTCAACGTCATTGCCAATTGTCACATCATCCTAAGATCATGAGCATATCCCCATGATATCCACACTAACTAAAGTGCTTGTCCATTTCCGACTGGAGTAGAGGAGCTCGAGGGCGCTCTCGGACGTGCTTGCCGCCGGCGAGCCAGGCCACGAGGGCGGCCAACAAGGCCAAAAATTGGACCCCCATATCATGGCGGTCCTGTTGGTGCTGGCGGCGAGGATCGAGACGACCTACAGCGGCGGCGCAGTGGGGTTTGGCGACGATGGTGTTCGGGGCTACAATGACTTCTACATCCTGGTGGCACACTCGGCTAACACACGTGCGCACAAGCATCTACAGAGGATGGGGTACCTACCAAAGCGGGGGAGACGATAGATATGGACAGAGGGTGGCCAGCAGTGATGACCTGAGGCGGTGCGGGAAGCTCCTGGTGGTGGCGGTGACCTGCAAGGAGAAGGGAGCTGTGAGCTACCAGAGAATCTCGAGGGAGGTGAGGGGATGGTCAAACTAGGAGCAATCGGGGGAAATCTCACCGGAGGAGATGCGGTGGTGGAATGAGCAATTTTGGCCGAGGTCGGGGAAGAAGAGGACGCCGGTGTGACCCTATGGACAAATAACAAAATGAAGTAGGGGAAATAATCCTCGTGCTTCAGAACACATGGTGACACGGGTGGCGACAGTGACAGAGCTTGAGATAAATCTCAAGGGGAGCCGAAGACCAATGCTAAATCATATTACTACAACATGGTAGAATTTATAGCCATAAAAAAATTTAGGTAGATCTTGTCCTCATTTTGGTTATAAACTACCATTTCTCAGAGATATATGTATATATTTACTCTAAAAACGGAGGAGGAAGAGACGCATGGCGCCAAAAAGTAGCAATCACTTCTTAGGTTGATGGCTATATTACTCGACCACTCCAAACTTTAGTTGCATGGGGATGTTTCGTGCTCTGTCGGTCGCCACAAGGCCTCATCTAGTTGTCTTGTGGTTTTGCTGCTCACGCTTTGCCGTAACATGAGCTGAAGGCGACGAGCAAGAAGCAGAAAGTAATGCAGTGGTGATGGGTGTTAGTTACTAACTAAACTGAGCTACCAACATGAGTGAATGATTAAAACTATTTGGCCAACTTGTTGAAGAGTAGAAAAATAAAACTGGGTCATTGATTCATGGCCTAGCGAGGAAGAAGTTGAAGCAGATTGGTTTGAACTTAACCGGATTTTTGGAGGTACAGGCAGTAGGGTGGCCATTTGAAGGGTTAAGTAATGGATGGGCCTAAATGCTATTGTATACTCAGTGTTACTCTTTTTTTAAATTGTTGGGCGGCTATGGCCCACTTTGGCCTTAACTATCCTCCGTCATTGGTGGCAAGGAGGGGTGGCATGAGGTCATCACAGACGGTTTTCAAACCGTCTATGATACATACTATCACAAACTGTTATTAACTCAGAACCGTCTGTGATAGTTGCCTATCACAGACGGTTTATTGATGAAACCGTCTGTGATAGCTTATGCATCATAGACAGTTTATAGATGCAACCGTCTGTGATATCTCGTGTATCACAGACGGTTTGTAGATGAAACCATCCGTGATAGGTGATGCATCACAGATTGTTTGTATATGAAATCGTCCGTGATAGCTGTTGCATCACAGACGGTTTGTCCTATGGAACCGTCTGTGATATTCTTTTTGTATTGCTAAATCTATTTCCCTTTATTGCCTAGCCTCAGGAAATATTAGCCATGCCCTCTGAAATAAGTAGAAATACAACAAGTACATGTACATATCCAATTCACATTCATTTCATAAACAAGCACATCCAATTCACATTCATTTGAGAAACAAACTGTGGATATCATGGGGATATGCTCATGATCTTAGGATGATGTGACAATTGGCAATGACGTTGAAGGTTTGCGGAAACACGAGTTTTCGGCAAAGTTTAGATTATGTCAGGTCTCAGGCGGTCTGACCGGCCATGGTGGCGGTCAGACCGGTCCTGTCTTGGGTTGCTCTGGTAGTAAATGGCTGGCGGTTTGACCGGCCAGGGTGGCGGTCAGACCGGCCAGTGTGGCGGTCTGACCGGCTACTGCTGAGCGGTCAGACCGGCCATTAAGTGGAGTTTAGATTTTTGAGCTGGGCCAAAAATAGAGGGTGTAGGCAAGAGAGGAGGTTCTACGACTCTTGGTCCCATAATTTTTAGAGCCTCCAGTCAAAAGTTCTATTCGTTTGAAATTTCCAGAGATGTTGTGGATTTCAGAGTTGGAATTTTGGCTAAGTCCCTTGGTGGCGGTCAGACCGGCCATATGTTGGCGCCGATCGGCAGGGCTCGAGCCGCCTTGGTGGCGGTCTGACTGGTTTTGACTTAAGTCGTCGTCCCGTGTGGCGGCGATGTGTTCTAGTTAGGTCAAGTTCATAGGTCTCATTGCATATGTGTTGCATGATGCATGTTTTGAGTAACGTGGGTCAAGTTGTGAAGAACTTGTTCCCGGATTCGATTTGCTTGTCTATTGTTGTGCAAAGTTGCTTGGTGGTCAACGACGGTCAACGGCGAGGATGATCCGACTAGGCTTGGAGAGCCGAGGTTCGTAACGATCGACGATGCCGGGTGAAGTCATTGACTCAAGCATGGTGCAAGATGGACAAAGGTGACCGAACGGCGATTCGGTGCGACGGAGTTGGATCAAGCGGCGCGGGGTCGGTGCAAGTGCCATGGTGGTTTCGGTGGGGCCGGATGGGAGAGACTTGCGACATGATGAGAGTCGTTGGATCAACCTACACGTGGCGAACAGCGAGTGCTTCGCACAACTGGACTCGGTTTCGGAGAAGGACCGAGAAGGGTATTTTGGTAATTTTACCAAATACCACCTTGGTTACCTTTGCCAACCCGCGCGCAAGACTGCGGTGCGTTGGAGAAGCGGATTAGGTCAAGAGGAGATGAAGACGGCGCTTTAAAATACGTGCGTGTGTGACCCGTTTGTGTTGGGCCTTAACGGGAGCCCATTATGGAAACTCTTCTAGAAGGTCTAGGCCTCCACTATAAATAGAGGAGGGAGGTGGCTGCACCCCCTCAACCCTTTCATTACTTGAAAACCCTAGTTTTGCTTTGGTGCTTAGGGAGTTGATAGTTGGAGGTTAGGGTTCTAGAGAGTTGGATTTGATTTCGTGCTCATGTATTGAGTCTTTGTCCTTCATTGATGGAGTGGCTGTAAACCAATACCATATCAAATCAATCCAAAGAAAGTTCTCTCAAAGATGAGTTCATTTGCTTTCTTTCTCTCTATTTGGTGATTTTGAGTATTTCTTTGATCCGCGAGTTTTTGGTTGGTTTCTTGCCGTGATTTAACTTGCTGCAACATGTGGGAACCCATCTAGGATCATCTTGATCATCAATCACCCACGAGCAAGTCTTTAGATCAGATTTCATTTTTGACTCGGTTTTTGAACCACCTTCACTCAAATGGAAAAAGTTCTGAACTTTGGCAAGGATCTTCACGATCGTTGCTTGGAATAGGTTCCTGACATCCTTGAGAAGGTGTGTGTCAAGTTTCATGAAGTTTGGACGCACGAATCAAAAGTTAGATCAATTTGCGTTTTGGTTTTTCGGACTGAGTTCACTGTTCTTGAACTAGAGGTCTGACCGCCCGAAGGAGCGGTCCGACCGCTAGGCCGACCGGTTTGACCGCCCCCGTGAGAGGTCAGACAGCCCGGGTCTTGGTGTTTTGAGTTTCTGAAGATTTTGCTTCAGGGTTTTGATTGGATTCAATACAAGTCTTCCGTTGTGCTTGATTGATTGATCTTCATAGCTTACATAGCTATTGGAGTGAGATTCGTATTGAATCTATTTTGGGAGAAAAAGAGATCGTGCTCCTATTCAACCCCCCCTCTAGTCGCCTTTTCGGTCCAACACAAACACATCCATTTCATAAATCAATTAACTCAAATGAACTAAAACTAACCATTCATGAACAAATATGCACACGTGTTCTATAAATTTCAATCTTATCCCAATCAAGTTCAATCTACATTGTGGAACTTCCCTTTTGGGCTTATGACCTCACGCATCAAGAACACCGCAAACTGTCTTTGAATGCGTACAAGCTGGGCCTGTTCCAATGGAGTTTCAGCGATGGTCGCAACCTGTCGCTAGGAAGATTAAAGTCGTTCATATATAAAATTAATAAGTATGAAATAATTATTGCAATATTGGCAAACCTGAGGATCTTTGGTTATCGGAGAACCGAGGATGAGTAGTTCCATGTTGTGGCAAACATAGTATCTATAGGTGTTGCCTGGCGGCTGCTGGTGGCACTGTAAAAATAGAATTGGTTAGTTCGAGAGGCATTACTACGAAGTGTTGTATAAGATTAATGTGTACTAGCGAATACCGGGAATTTGAAATCGTGTCGCAGTCTCACTCCCTTGCATTTCCCTCCCTTCACATAGAACATGATGAACGACCTACGTGATTCCAAAAACTTACTCTTAGCCATTGCAAAGGAAGGAAAGACTACAATAGAGTTATCTATGGAGGAAATGTGTTTACCTGTCGATTAAGTTTTTGACAACTGTGAAGTTGCTATTAGCCCTCTTTAGGGAATCAAGTTATCTTACCTGGTTCCATTTTGGTATAATTACAATTAGAATCCAGTGGTTCCTACACAGGTATGTCGCTATGGTCATTAAACCTAAGTTTGTGTTGCTTATAAAGTACAAATCAATAAGTATAGCCACTAGTGCAGCACTTACCCCTAGTTGTAGGGCAAAAGTATGAAATCCTTCTCGCGGTAATCCAGCAAAAACGTCGTCATGTACTCCTCGACGAAGGTTGCATTGTCTTTGATGCATTGCTCAGGGACCAAGTGTGGGTCAAGGAAACTTACCGATTGTTTACTTGATGTGTTTTCTAAGATCATGTATCTATATATATGTACAAAAGATAGAAGTTATATATGACATTTATCGGTATTACACGAACGTAGACCGTGATTGTACACACTTACACT
Source organism: Ampelocalamus luodianensis (assembly GCA_036346255.1). NCBI lineage: Eukaryota > Viridiplantae > Streptophyta > Magnoliopsida > Poales > Poaceae > Ampelocalamus > Ampelocalamus luodianensis. Next base: position 25,639,299 of record CM070621.1, read on the forward strand.
ACTACAGAAAACCTCATCACAGACGGTTCGGAACCGTCATCGCAGACGGTTTTAGAACCGTCTGTATTTGTATGTCTGTGATAATAGGCGTATCACAAACGGCTCAAAAATCGTCTGCTATCACAGATGGTTCTATTTACAATCCGTCTGTGATATACTATATATCACAGACGGTTCTATTTACCAATCGTCTGGGATAGCTGACATATCACAGACGGTTGGTAAATAGAATCGTCAGGGATATACGTATATTCCAGATGGTTCTATTTATCAACCGTCTAGGATAGCCGACATATCACAGACGGTTCTATTTACCAACCGTCTGTGATATATCGGATATCCCAAATGGTTGGTAAATAGAAGCGTTTGTGATATACGTATATCCAAGATGGTGATTCCACCAGCGCACCCTTTCTCTTTGGTCTTCTGCATGTACCAGGCATGTAAACCTTGACAACTTAATCCAGCGTAGGCTAATACTATGTTGGTCACTAACGGACTTCCGAAGAAGTATTTCTTAGGGTTGGGAGGCGGAGGCGCATTAATGTTCTTCGATTTCGATTTGTCCTGAATGACTTGGCCGCTATGCGTCTTCCGGTGAGACGACTCAAGAACCGATATGGCGATACGCTTTTTTTGTTCCTTCGGCGTCTTCTCCATGGGAACTGATGAGGTAGGCTTCTGAAGCGAAGGTTGAGGTGGAGTCATCGAGGGTCCTGTTGGAGAGGCATAGTCGTGTCGAGATGGTTGAGGCGGAGTCATCGAGGGTCCTATTGGAGAGGCATAGTCGTGTCGAGATGGTTGAGACGGAGTCATCGAGGGTCCTATTGGAGAGGCCTTCTGAATCGAAGGTTGAGGCGGCACTACAGGGTCTAAGGCGATGTCCTTCTTGGGCCACTGGATAAAACTATACTTGGTATTCCCTAGTGTTTTGATGTCTTCGTTCGGGTAAATCTCCAGCGAGACAGCCCTAAAATAGTCATGTACCATGTCCACCTGGACCCTAGCGTAACCCTACGCCTCTTGGGCACCATGCTGCACTGTCCCTTCCTGGCATGGATATGCCACTCCCCGCCCAGCCTCAATAGACATGGGCTCAACCATCCTCACTTGGAGCGTGCAGGGCTTCGGCTCCTACAAAACGATACGCAATTAGCTAAGGCATCCTATAGGTCTATGTTTGGAGCATTCTAGAGATGTACATTACCTTGATGTCGTCGATAGGTAATCGGATGTCATGTTCAAAATTTTGCGTGGACGTGACACTACTCTTATGTTGAGGAGGACTTGCCCTCAAAATAACGAGGGTGGCTTGCGACTGGTTCAGGAGTAGGAGTTGATTCACTTGGTCCTCCAATCTTGCTATCTTTCCTTGAAATTTTGCAATAAGCACAAGTTCTAACACTGTGTCGTACTCGGCCTTGGATCTCTTCCTACGCCTATACATGTGGTAGTCATCTGTGAATCCATCTCTCCAAGTTACGTAAACCCCTTTGCCTCGCGTGCGACTCGGGTGCTCCTTGTTTCCTAGGGCCATAGATAGTATATCATTCTCCCTGTTTGCTTGGAAGGAGCCTTCAGAACATGCGGAAGTCAATTCATGCTGCAAGAGGTCATCATGCAATTATAGATACTATGAAGTTATGGACTTATTAATAACTATGTAGTTCGACATATTTACCACACGTTGGGCCACATCCTGATCTGTCGGGTTTGTGAAAGAGAATCCACCCGAAGACGCGGCTGATGCCCTCGCTCTTAACCAGGGTCGAGCGCGCTCGTCTGTGATCTTAACAAATGGCCCTGTTCCGTTCTCATCCTCCGCCGCCCATTGCGTGGTTTTACCCGCGTACCCAGTGGTGCCGAGTTTGTGGGGGTGAGTGTTTCTTGTCTAGAGAGCCTTGTGCGCCGCACTTTGCTTCTAAAATTCGGCCGTCGTCTTCATTTGCACAAAGGCGTCCCATATACCCCGTGATAGGAATTTATACTGCGTGAAGGGCATCCGACCCGTGTTCACGTACTTCGTGACAAGCGTGCTCTTGAAGGCCCTCCACACCTTTCCCATCGCGAGCAACGCCTGCTGTTCCACACGTGCCTGGTCTGCTTCTGGGAAAATGAACGATTTTGAAATTTCTGTCCACAGCTCGCCTCTCCGATCTTTTGACAGAGTGTCCCAGCTTATTGTGGTGATGGGGACCCGTTCCCTTCCAAGTATCCCGCAGATGGTCCGGAATCTCGCCGCTGCTTTCGAGGGACTCACAGGGATCCCAATGTCACTAACCTCCGTGATGGTCATTCGGCCCGTAGGAATTTTCGATATTCCTTTGTCATCTCGCGTACGTACCACTTTTCTGAGAGATCCAGGTGCATTCAGCGACGTCGATGACGGCGGCGAAGACGGTGCAGACGCCATCTCGCTTACTTGCTATCTATACATATGAAGTTTCACCAAGTCATTTAAGATGAATAAAATGCTCAGCATATACCACATGTAAATTAAAGATTTTAGCCTAAATGACCAAATCATAATCAACCGAACTGTTGTAAGAAATGCGGTTTTAGCAAATAATCAAAATTAATTCCAGCATAATCATAAGACATTAAAGCATTAATCCATTTAAACTGAATGAAAAGCTAAACATATACCACATGTATATGAAAGAAATCAGCATATAGCTCAGAAATATGATGTTATTGAGTGCTCTCAAAAGATGAGACGTAAAAGAATTAATCTTTGTCATCTCAACCCTTTAGTCTAAACTCTTCATTAACTGAGTATGACAACAAAATTCATATTTTGAGCTCTTAAGAATGCTTTACTGAGTTGTCAAATTATTTCTCATAAACAGCAATAATAATTAGCTAACAGTTAGATGATTTGGTTACTAGTTCAAGAATACAGAATAGACAAAACTTCAACCAACAGATTGGATAACAACAAACAAGGCTGCAACCTCTCAAACTAAAACTTCTAAGTCTAGGCAATGAATACAGAGATACTCACGAGACGATGGTACTCGAAACCATCGAGAGGTGGCGTGAGGGAGGACCAGAGGCGTTGGAGCCGGTGGCGCGAGGACCGGAGGAGGCGCTGGAGTTGATGGCGCTAGGGAGGACTGGAGGAGGTCTTGGAGCTGGCAGCACGAGGACCAGAGGAGGCGCTGGAGTTGGTGGCGTGAGGGAGGACTGGAGGAGGCGCTGGAGTCGGCGGCGCGTGGGAGGACCGGAGGCGTTGGAGCCGGCAGCGCGAGGACCGGAGGAGGCGTAACTTGGGCGGCGGCGGCGGCGTGGGGGCGCTCAGGTGGGGAGGTGAACATGCGAGAGTAAAGGCGAGTGATGAGTAAGGGTGCAAAACCTAGTGGTTTCTGCCTAATAAAGGCATATCACAGACGGTTCTATAATGGAACCATCTGTGATTTGGTCATACATGAGCACATTCAGAGAAAGCTATAATTTGGCATATTAGGACATGAGACAAATATGTTGTACATGTGCATAATATTACCATTCCACATTACAATGAAGTCTACATTGATAGCAAAATCAGAGATGATAAATCCATAATTTGGCATATTAGGATATGAGACAAATAGGTTGTACATGTGCATAATATTACCATTAATTTCACATTACAATGAAGTCTACATTGACAGCAAAATCAGAGATGCCAAGTCCATATATAACACATTAACACATGGCGATTCCACATTAACATGTCTCATGTTATGGAATAAACTACAATAGAATAAATTCTTATTTAAAATATAGCCCTTCATGATGATCGACGCGCATATAGTTAGCTTCCTCACTGGGTTCTTCCTTGAGCCTGATGCCGTCTCCGAAAGGAGACAACTTGTCGAATTGATTGTACTCTTCCTCATCCACGACATTGTCAACTCCGACAATCCTTCTTTTTCCATGAAGAACTACGTGACGATTCTTATTTGCCGAGTCTGTTACCTAAAAAACTTGAACAACTTTCTTAACGAGTATGAATGGTTCGTCCTTGTATCCGACACGTTTGAGGTCCACAGTAGTGACGTCGTACTTGTCAACCTTCACACTCTGCGGAAGTTTAACCCAATAGCATCGAAATAGGGGAATCTTCAAAAGTACGTAGTCGAGCTCCCAAATCTCCTCTATGAACCCATAGTAGGAGTTCAACCTACGTGGCCCAGTGGTATTGAATTACTCGTGAAACGCATCTATCTGGACACCACTGTTCTGGACTGTGCTCTTCCTATCCTGAGCTATCGTATAAAATGTGTACCCATTTATGTCGTATCCTTGCCATGTCACGATTGTAAATTTTGACCCTTTTGCCAACCGTAGCAGCGTATCATCACTTGATGACCTCCCAGTGTATCACACCTTTAACCATTCGTTGAACCGACGGTTGTGCTCTCTCGTGATCCAAACCTCTAATCGGTCTAGATTCTGTTGGTGTACTATGTCTTTGTGCTCATCGATGTACGGGGATACTTGGGTTATGTGTTGCAAGACCGTGAAATGGGCTTGAGCGTACGTATCCAGATCAGGAGTGATTGATTTCCTTCCGATTGTCCCGATACCCTCCAATCTCCCCTCATGACAAGGTAGAGGCACACCTATCGGTTCCACCTGAGCCATGTAGTCGATGCAGAACTCAATGACCTCTTCGGTTGCATAACCTTCGATGATGCTCCCCTCCGGTCGAGATCGATTCCGTACGTAGGACTTGAGAATTTCCATGTACCTCTCGAACGGGTACATATGACGTAGGAACACAGAGCCACATATCTTTATCTCTTTCACAAGGTGAACAATGAGATGGACCATGATATCGAAAAATGACAGAGAGAAATACATCGCCAGATGACATAGAGTCGTCACCACCTCGTCCTACAAAGCATCTAGTCCTTCGGGATCGATAACCTTCTGAGCAACTGAGTTAAAAAATAACACAGCCTCAAGATTGCCACTCGGACCTTGTTCGGCAAGATACTCCTAATTGTAATAGGACGTATTTTGTCATCAGCACATGACAATCATGAGACTTCATACCAATTAATTTTAAATTTTCCATAGAAACAAGTTTCTTAATGCTGGCAGAGTAACCGGACGGAACTTTCACACCATGCAAGCTCTGGCACAGTTCATTTCTCTCGGTCTTGGACAGAGTGTAGCAAGCTGGGAGAAGGTACGTTCATCCTTTATCGGTCTCTTTCGGTGCTAACTCGGTCCTTATGTTCATATCAACCAAGTCACGCCGTGTGTTAACACCATCCTTTGTTTTGCCACTAATGTTCAGTAAGAGACCAATCAAGCTATCACATACATTCTTTTTCACGTGCATGACGTTGATACAGTGACGAACTTCTAAGTGCTCTCAATAAGGCAAGTCCCAAAAAATTAACCGCTTCTTCGAGATGTTGTTGTTACGGGTCCATAATTTACGTCCCTTCCCAAGCACAACATCGATATCCTTAACCATATCATAGACCTCTTTCCCTCTAAAAGCCTTTAGAGCTGAACCGTTCTCCTTATTTTCGCCGAATTGTTTCTTCATCTTGCGGTATGGGTGAGGAACCTACGGTGATGCATATACACAGTTTTACGCGAGTTGTTTAGCCATACAGTCTCCGTACCATCTAAGCAGTGCAGACAGACTTTGGCTCCTTTTGTACTGAACCCCGACAGGTTACCAAGGGCAGAAAAATCATTGATGGTGCAAAACAACATGGCACGTAAAGAGAAGTTCTCTCGTTTGTACACATCCCATACTTGTACCTCTTCGTTCCACAGTGTCACAAGATCTTACATTAATGGTGCTAGGTACACATCAATATCGTTCCCAGGTTGCTTCAGCCCTTAGATAAGTAGTGATATCAAAATGTACTTCCGCTTCATACACAGCTAAGGAGGAAGGATGTACATATATAGATTCACGGGCCAGGTGCTATGTCGGCTGCTCATGTTACCGAAAGGATTCATTCCATCAGTACTCAACCCTAACCTTATGTTCCTCGGTTCCGCACCGAACTCTTTGAAGCTCCAATCGAAGTTTTTCCACTGGGCAGAATCAGTAGGGTGTCTTAGCTTTCCATCTTTCTTACATTCCTCCGAGTGCCAACGCAACAATCTTGCCTCCTTTCAGTTCGCAAATAAATGTTTCAAACATGGGATCACAGGCAGATACCACAACATCTTAGCAGGAGGTCCTTGCTTCACCTTAGTAGTATTCTTACGCTTGTATCGGGATGCTTTGCACACGGGACATACATGCATGTCTGCATACTCTTTACGGTACAAGATACAATCGTTCGGACATGCATGTATTCTTTCTACTTCCATTCCCAATGGACAAAGAACCTTCTTGGCTTGGTAGGTGGTGTTGGGCAACACGTTTCCCTCTAGAAGGATGTCTGCTAGGAGACCTAACAACACCGTGAAACTCTTGTCGAACCAACCATTGCTTGCCTTCAATTTTAGCAATTCAAGCACGATTGACAACCTTTTGTATTCCGGCTTGCAGCTAGGGAACAAAGGTTTCTCCGAGTCCTCCATTAAGAGCTCGAATTTACAAAACTCTCTCTCACTATAGTTCCCTTCTACATCGCATAGCATCTGATCCAGATCGTCATCGTGCGACCTATCCTCATCAAAAGCACAATCCACATTCGGCATATCGTTGACTTCCTCGGTGATGTCGTCGTTACTAACTTTTTGTATAATTTGCTCTTCACCGTGACTAGTCCAACATGTATACCCTTTTTTGAAACCCCTTTGAATCAAGTGCCTTACGATCTGCACCGAGTTGTTAAACATCTTCATATTACCGCAATCAATGCATGGACAGTACATAAATTCTATCCCCTTCTTCAACATATCCTGCTCGGCGGTTCTTTTAAAAGCAAACACACCATTGATGTACTCTTGACTCACATGGTTCGCACCGTACATCCAGTTTTGGTCCATCTACACTACGCACGTATAACAAATTAGTAGTATTAAATTAGATTAATAAACTACAAATACGTTACTCCTCCTATTAAAGATTAACGTAGAGCAAATATAAAGAGTTAGTACAGAGCATTACCCTCGGAGCTCAAGACGAAAATTCTAAATATCCCACGAGATTCCTGATGATCACCTTCGTTCTCCTTCTCCTCCCTTCCTCCTCTCTTTAGCTTCCTCCTTTCCTTCACCTCTCTAAGGTGGCGCAATGGGGGTGGCGGCTCAAAACGAAATTGGGTCAGGAGGTGGAGGCGCTAGGGGGCAGGGGGTCTGTCGGGCCCGATATTTATAGTGCCGGAATATCAACGGTTCCATAAAATAACCGTCTGTGATATGGAACATATCACAGATGGCTATTTTTTGGAACCGTCTGTGATATGCACAATATCATAGACTGTTCTTTAATGCAACCGTCTGTGATAGCGTCGTTCGGACCTTGTGTTTGGGCGGCCCGATCGAATTCTAACGGTCCATAATCGTTGCGCGTTCGGCTGGTCCGAACGTTTCCACTTGATCTGGACGGCTGGGCGCGTGAGTATGTTCGGACTACAGAACGCACGGCCCGTGTGGATTGTGCGATATATATCGTACGGTCCTGAATGGCTCTAGTTGATCTAAGTCTAATTAAGGTTGACTGAGATTCAAAACTAAACTGCCACTTTGACCTAGGTCTTATAAATAGAAATAAATTTCCTAAAATCTTGAAATAAATATCACAGATGGCTACTTTATAGAACCGTTTGTGATATGCGCAATATCACAGACCGTTCTTTAGTGCAACCGACTGTGATAGAGACGTTCGACCTTGTGCTTGGGCGGCCCGATCGAGATCTAACGGTCCATAATCGTTACGCGTTCGGATGGTCCAAACGTTTCCACTTGATCTGGACGGTTGATTTAAAATCGGATGGCTGGGCGCGTGAGTACGTTCGGACTGTCGAACGTGTGGCCCGTGTGGATCGTGCGATCTATATCGGATGGTCCTGAATGGCTTTAGTTGATCTAAGTCTAATTAGGGTTGACTAAGATTTAAAACTAAACCACCACTTTGACCTAGGTCTTATAAATTAAATCTCCTAAAATCTTGAAATAATTCATAGGGCTTCCTGGAAAGGTCTAGTGTTCATAAAAATTCTTAAACCTTAATTTTCATTATTTAATTTGTATAGTTTATATTCAAACCTAGAATAGGTCATTATATTAAGTTTAAAATTTCTATAGGTGAAATATAGTTGTAAAAATTTAGTAAAAATTATATTGATTCATGATAATTATTCTAGTATTTGAATAAATTGGTTCCAGATGATGATCATATGTTTTTATTTCTATTTTGTTTTGGGGAGTTGTTTTAGGTTAAGGTTTAATCTTGTGATAAATCATTGATGGTGCAAAACAACATGGCGCGTAAAGAGAAGTTCTCTCGTTTGGAAGTCTGTGATAAATACATAAATGGAAATTGAAAATTCAGAACATTTGACACATTCTGATATAGATAAATGCAAATTCACATATATATAAAACCTCTAATTTTATGGCAAGTAGTTCAACATCTGTGCAAAGAACTTGGCATACTCATACCTAATCCTACAGTCGTCGCTGCAGAAGATGACGTAGTCGTCCCACCCTTCCGTCATGCTGCAGCCGGTGCTCTTGCACCGGTGGCCGTCCTCCGACAATGCCCACACCAGGCCCAACGGCCTGTCCATCTTCCACGTCGCCTCCTGGACCGCATCTACAGCGAGCCTCCGGCACCGCCTGCACTACCTGTTGGTCCTCTTGGCCATCTCGCACCCTCCGCTGGCTGGCTCGCCCTCGACCTGGCTAATGTAGTACTTCCCAACGTCGCGCGACTCGTCAGCCATGTAGAGGAAGAGGCCGAGCATGTAGGTCGCAGCCTTGTGGCTGACGACGGCTACCCGTTCGAGGCACACGAGGCCGCGCTGCATGTCCTGGTGCGCGAAGACAAGTGGGAGGCTGACGATGAAGCAGGCCTCCGGGTTGCTGGCGCCGACCAGGTGGTTGACGACGGCAACGTAGCGCCCGTTATCTAGCCACTTCATCTCCTCCTCCCGCTCCAGCGCCACGCGCCTCCCCACGGAACCCTCCTTGCATGTCTTGTACATGGCCTTGTAACTCCAATATACGTACATACAAAATTCAAGATGTTAGAATAAATAGTAGCACGTACGCATTTTTGTAGGTATAAATATGTACGTACGTGGCTCGTAGGCTGCATAGGTCCGCCATGGGCTAAGGAGAGCTCGTGGCCACGCGGCCGACGATGTCGACGACGACATCGTGAGGAAGAGCGACGGCGATCACCAACCTCCTCGCCTTGGTCGTCGTCGTCATGCTCTGCATGCTCACCATGGCGATCGCTGCGTGTACATACGTATTCAATATCGTGAGACGAAGAGCAATGGGAGATTTCATGTTCGGTGAAGGATGATTGGTCTTATAAAACTAGGAGTAACCGGCGCGCGAGACAAAGAGACACATGTAACGTACGTTGGCGTGCGAAACGAAGAGACACATGTAACGTTGGCGTGCGAGACGAAGAGACGCAGCGCGCGGGAGCCGAAGCGGATTGAATATATCACAGACACTTCCAACCACCAACCGTCTATGATACCTAACTATCACAGACGGTTTGTAAATAGAACCGTCTATGATAATTCACAGACGGTTCGTAATAATAACCGTCTGTGATGTCCTCAATTATCACAGATGGTTGTTGTTAAGAACTGTCTGTGAATTATCACAGACGGTTCTATTATAAACTGTCTATGATAGTTATGTATCACAGACGGTTCCAAAGGAACCGTCTGTGATAAGTACAACACAGTCTGTGATGAGGCGTCTGGTATGGCCTATTTTGTAGTAGTGTCCACTTCTGCATCGCGAAGCATCTAATCCAGATTGTCATCGTGCAGCCTATCTGAATCGGAACCACAATCGACATCATCCGGCGGTAAATCGTTGACTTCATCGGCGATGTCGTTATTACTACCTTCTTGTATAATCCGCTCTTCACCGTGACTAACCCAATGTGTATACCCCTTTTGGAACCCTTTCGAATCAAGTGTCCTTCGATCTGCGCTTAGTTCTTAAACATCTTCAAATTCTCGTAGTCAATGCATGGATAATACATATATTTCGCCCCCTTATTCAACATATCCTTCTTGACAGCTCTTGTAAAAGCACACACGCCATTAATGTACTCTTCACTCACACAGTTCTTACTGTACATCCAACTTCGGTCCATCACACGGTTCGTGTTGAAAACACTGGAAATAAATAAAAGGGTGACTTCAAAAGCGTATTTTCTGAGGCTTACGCTTTCCAACACAGAAAGTGTATTTTTCTCTGAACTAAAGGTGGCTTTCCTTATTTTTAAATTTTTTTCAGATTTTATTAACTTACATGTGGGCCCTACTTGTCAGTGACTCATCTCTTTTATTTCATGATTTTATTTATAAAATCTATGGCGGTCCCACATGTCATAGACTCATTAGTTTCTTAACTAAATTATTAAAAGCAACGGGATTTGAAGCACAAATTATGCTCAGGGTACCATCGCATTGCTAATAGTCGTGGATCAGGGCCCTAAGGTCGTCTGAGGGGAGCCAACAGTGATGTACTCCCGTGGTGGTGTCGTGGGCTTTACTAGCGATTTCGGTATAAACGCCTGAAACTACTCAAATTAAATGATTCTTATACTCCAGTAGCTCATCTCGATCACAAGGAAGGTATCAATGAAGTCGGGGAAGGTCCAAGGCGGCTGATCATCGGTGAACAGAGGCGACAGCGGCAAGCTCCTCGGTGACAGGTCTTCTCGGTGGAAATAAACTGAAACGAAGCACATGCACAACTTTAGGGGGACATATAGGTGGGGAAATCGACCTTGGTGGGGTCAAGGACTCACCGGAGAAGAGTTGGCATTGATGGCAGCGGCGGTGACAGAGAGGCCAGTCCATGGGGACAACTCGGCGTGTGCGACAATAGCTGAAATGGACCACACGATCGAGTGGGCTCAGTGAGGTGAGGCGATACTAAAACCGGGCACAAAGTAGCGATGGACTCACCGTAGCGCCAGAGATGGAAAAGAAGACTGTTGAGGACTACACTGCACCGGATGATAAGTAAGCGAGTAAAACGGCGCACCGTCTGTGATGGGATAATTATCATAGACGGTTATTCTTAAGAACCGGCTGTGAGTATCACAGACGGTTTTCAACAAAAAAACCATCTGTGATATGTAGCAATATCACAGATGGTTATTATTAAGAACCGTCTGTGATACTTTACAGACGGTTTTCATTATGAACCGTCTGTGATATTACTTGTTCACAGACGGTTTTTAGCGCAGCCAATAATATAGACGGTCTCTAAACCAAAACCGTCTGTGATGTCATGTAATACAGACGGTTTTGGTCAACCGTCTGTGATGAAGCGTTCAGTATTGGCCTTTTTGTAGTAGTGAGTGGCATGAAGGGACAGGGGTGGGCGGCAGAGCGACGGCACTAGGACAGGGTGAGGTGAGGATCAGCGCGGGGCGTCATCCTTGTACGGCTTCAGAGCGGCACATGTGGCGTGAGAGATAGAGAGAAGGACAGGGCAGGTGCAGTGGGGAGGGGCACTCGGGGAAGAAGGAGGAGCGAGAGAGAAGGGAGGCTGGGGCCAAGGGAAAAGCGGGCCGGGGAAAAAACGGCTGGCTGGGGGGAGGCCCGGGTCGGCTTGGCTGGGAAGGAAAGCCGGGAAGGAAAAAAGAAAAAGGAGAAGGGGGAAATAGAAAAAGGTGATGGCACTTCGAATATTGGATTTTGAACTTAGGTTTTTAGCTCTCGGGTTTTAATTTCACACCATGTTTAAAAAGGCAATACCTTTAGTTTTCTTGTAACTGGTTGTTTGCTTTCCCAACATGTTCCAGAGAAGAAATGCAGTTAAAATAAACTACAAAAAGTATGCAAATAAGGCAACAACTGATAACACACAAAAAGTTTTAAAAATCCCGTATTTTAACTTCAGGATTTTCGGCAAAAACTTTTGGGCTGTTACATACTATAACTATAGAAAGTTGTCAGAGCAACGAAAACTGAATCCAAATTCTTGCCTAGTTGGTCACTGACCGAGCAGATCGAATCAATTGCCAAACTGACCGAGCAGATCGAATCAATTGCCAAACTGACCGGCAACCTACAATAGCTTGAGATGACGACGTAAGCGAGCTGCAGTGCTATTCTCGTGGGGATCTTCGACTAGTAGCTCAAATTATTGCGAGTGCGGGCATGAATCGTGACCTCACCACTATATTCTCTTCTAGATCAAGTAGAAAATGGAATACTTTGTGTGTGTGCCTTCCATTCTTTCACCAATTGCACACCAATCATGCTGTATGCAAGTTCTTTCTACATCGCGCAATATCTAAGTGTTATAACTGCCTAGGCATTTGCTGCATGTATTATTGTTGCTTTTCTTTGTCCATTCTCATGATTGGATCAGCTGATCTAGCTTCTCAACTAATCTACCTTTGTTAATTAAGTTCATTATTGCTGTCATCAACCTAGCTTGGTTATCTAACCACTACACAGTATGTTTAATATTGAACCCATACCGGTAATATATATCTTGTCTTGGTTGTGTTGCACTGTTGCCTAACTTGTCCCTTTTCTTGATTTAGCAGGCTGATCTACCATCCTTTCTTTAACTAATCCTTTTGTCTCCACCTGTGTTTCTCTACAAAACTTTGATCGTCTAACCATGTTTCCCAGTGTGATTCTTATCCAGTTCTATCCTAGTCACAAGTTGTTGCCGCTATTCGGTTTCTCAAGTAAACAAAAGCCTGGCCTATGATAATTTCCAGCAAGAGAAATGTGTAGTTGACACTTGACACAAAGATGAATTATCTATCTCGATCACTGTGGAAATCTACTCGTGTGTAGGAACTAATTCGCCAGATTCTTCCCAACTCAAGAAGGATTTCATGTGATAAGGCACCAGGACAGATTTTCCATGTGCCTAAAGTGTTTAGATTACTTGCAATGCTGCCGAAAATGCAGCCAAGGGCCCTGAGGAATCCTATGCTGATGAATAATTTTCAGACAGCATGATGAGAAGAAAGAAATTCTGATTTCTGATGTATCAGAGGAAAAGTAACAATTTAGTATCTGTCTGGCCTACAAAATATCCACTGAGGAAAGCCTGAAAATACGGTTGTGGACTATGCAAAAAGCAAAAATATTCAGTTCATCTTGCAACAGTTGAGACTTAATTTCTGATTTTGTGGCATAAACATGCCCTAGATATGAATAAACCTACCAATTAGTTTTGTTGTTCAGAGATTCTTGGTGTCTTGCAGGAAGTAAACCGGCAAATGATTGATAATAGCAACCTGAGATCATGTCCACATCTTTTGTTTGCTTTCTGTCTGGTTGAATTGGCCTATTTGAGAGGCTAAATATAAACCACTCTTCCATTAGTGCAATAACAAATGAATAGGCCAATCATTTGGTCATGTAAAGTACTGATAATATATAAATGTGTCGTATGGCCTTCAGAAAGGGACTATGGATAACGCTCTTCTGTTTGTTTGGACTTAATTAAGTCAGAAACGATGGCCAATAAACAATAGACGCAAAGCAACAATGCATAAGCCAGGGACAAGATCTCACGACATATTTTAGGCGTTGTGTGATGCATCCACAAGTCAAATGTGAAGTGCATATCACAATTAGCAGCCTTTCGTTGCTTTTTAAAAAAGGCTAGTGTTTGACTAGTTATTATGAGGTGGAGATCATTAGGTGAAGCGACAAAGTTCAAATTCACTGATTAGTATGAACCCACTTGATTGCGTAATGTGCGTACAGAGAAACAAAAAGGCTGTAAGATAATAAAAAAAAGTGATCTAGACCAGAGATAATTTTTTCAAAGCATTGATATGCATATCTTTTCGTATTTCCTGAAACAAGTGATCAAGCGCAATGTGGTCACTGCAAGAACGGACTAAGAACGATTAAGACACGGAGAACAAAAAGAACTTGAGATGAGATCAAGATTTTACCTGCTTCCACATACAGCCAACAGGCAATTGGGAATTCTGAATGTTTACTCTCTGAAAAATCGAAGTCCACCAGACATCACATATGTGTCTATTCAAATACCAAGTTGGCCTGTTGCCTTTGTGCGTGTCAACCAAGCTAGAACTTCCTAGCGTACTTGTCAGGTTTGAAAATCTGTACTTGAAAATATCTTGGAACGATAATGATTACTAGGCAAGATTAAGCAGGAACCACCGGCCATGCCACACCCCCCCTAAGTAACAGCTTACCTAATCTTCAAGTACAAGTTGAAAGCGCACAACCGCAAGCTCGTGCGTCACGCATAAAACCATATATGCCATCCCCTGGCCACGCCATGATCGAGCCGACATAAAAGAAAAGGCAAGAGAAATGAGGAGGAAAGAAGCTAGGAAGGAGAAGGTCAGATGCATCACCTCCATCATTCCATGGTGGCAACACTGAAAGCAGAAAGGCTTCCGGCGCTATCATGATGCATTGGAAGGCTTGGAGATAACGATCTTTACGCAATGAGCTAAATGACAGCACCTAACCGAAAAGAGACCCACAAAACTACGCACACTTAGGGAGAAGATGTCAAAGGAGGAGATCCATGCGTCGTCCAACGACGATTCGATCGGCGCACGATTGAAAATTCCGACCTTGGGATGGGGATAAGGTTGCAAGTAGCACCGTAGCAAGCAGGCTGATGAATGGTGATCAACCACTGTGTAGTAGTTTGGTTAATTATCTTGCCGTGCCGGCTGACGTACGGTGCTTTTGCTTAGTTACGGGTTCAGGGTAGGTCATGCGCTTTTGTTTAAGCTGTGTCGGCCGGGGAGAGGAGTAGGAGACCGGGATATGAATAACAATTCAGCTGCATGAGCAGTAACCAATTGAGACAACTGAGGGGGGAAAAAAAGAGACTTGTGCTGTGTGTACCTAAACACTATTGTTAATGGCCGGGTGATCGAGCTCTGCATATGAGCATATCTATCCATCCTCAGTTGGGGAGTCAATTCGTGCATGATTGGATGCAGCGTGGTCGATTGTCTGCCGTTGCGCTTTTGTCTGTGAGTTAGGTCAGCTGCAGGTTTTCGCCGGAAGGCTTGAGAGGCCGTTGGAACGACGAGTGTGCTGGGCTAGAGAGCCTCGACAGAGATGCTTTAGATTCGGAGCCAGCGCTGGTGGAAAATCGGCCGTGCCGGCCCAGGCGCGGTCGCTGTGAAACACCGGGCGGACGCGCGCCGCAAGTGGCGTGTGAGCCGCACGGAGCCAGCGGACGGCCACGGAAAACACCGCGCGGCCGCACGATGTGCGCTGACTAGGATTTCTAGTTTCTTTCGGAGGAGAACTAGGAGGCACTTATAAAACCATAAAGAGTGATTATGAAGAACACAAGTTACAAATCAACTCAACTAAAGCAAGAGGCACACCAGACAATTAGAGACTAGATTATTCTTTAGCACTGCATTCTTGTATACGGCAAGAATCTACAGGCCTTAAAAGGTTCGAGAGGGTTGTGAGAAGGTGATAATCTTTTGTACTCTTTTGATGTTGTGCTCAAGAAATTTACGATTAGCCCCGCCAAATCTTTCTCTCCCGTCATGATTATTTCGTCGTTGTTATTAGATTCTCTCTACGGGGTTCATCTACTTCGTTGTTGATATTGTACACGCTCACGACGTATCTCGCAACTCTGATCCGATCTGGGCGATGTGCATAAGAAGAGGTATCAGAGTATAACAAATGGTATCAGAGTCAAGGCCGGATTAATATGATTTGCGAGAAGGTTGGCAAATCATTTGGTGGCAAAAAAAACTAATATCGATGTTGACGATGTGGAATCAAGTGGAAAAATTTGATGGTGAAGAAAAATTCAGCTTATGATAATGTGTGGTGAAGGATGTACTTGTCTAGCAAGGGTTAATCGATGCTTTTGAAGAGGACACACCAAAAAAACACGTCCGATGAAGACTGCAATGTGATGGAGCGAAAAGCTATCAGCACAATCTATCTATGTCTCTCCATGAGGTAAAGTACTCGGTGATTAAGGAGAATTCGTCGAAAAAAATTATGAAGTAACTTAGAAGAATTATATATGGTAAAGTCTCTGACAAACCGATGAGTACTAAAGCGGCAATCGTTCAAGTTGCGCATAGAGGAAGGCACACAGTTCGTTGACTATATCAATGTTTTCAGCAAATTTATCACACAACTGACTAATGTGGATGAGAAACTTGAGGAAAACGACAAGATCCTTATATTGATGTCATCTCTACCACCATCATGAGAACAATTGGTGATGAATATTCTCGTCGGGAAGATCACTCTCAACTTCAATGAGGCAGTGATATATCTATTAGAGGAGTCCTCGAATGGGCCATCGGATTTTTCATCCTCACGTGATCAAACATTGGCTATCATAAGTGTTGCAGGCAAAAGCAAAAATAATAGCAAGAAGAAAGTCAAGAGCAAGGACATACATGTATGCTATCTATGTGATGATGAAGGTTATATGATAAAGGATTGTCTAAGTTTGAAGCAAATGAGGGATGCATGCTTAGTGATGACAACTAAAAAT
Source organism: Ampelocalamus luodianensis (assembly GCA_036346255.1). Taxonomy (NCBI): domain Eukaryota; kingdom Viridiplantae; phylum Streptophyta; class Magnoliopsida; order Poales; family Poaceae; genus Ampelocalamus; species Ampelocalamus luodianensis. The sequence goes on from CM070621.1 coordinate 25,655,934, forward strand.
GATTCAGACGTACTAGTCGTTAATCAATCAGGTACTTCTCATGGATGGATGGATATTAGAATCAGGTTGTTGCTTTCATATATGTTCGGTGAGGGAGATATTTGACGAAAGATCTCTATGTCCAGCGCATGGAACTGTTCACTTAGCGGATTGCAAGGGGTATGTGATTACTAAGGTGGAAATAGTTATATTGGATATGTATAATGGAGCACATCACACATTGACGGAAGTTCGGTATTTTCTCGACTTAAAGAATAATATAATACTTGTAAGGTCGCTTGAACTCAAAGGTTGTGAGGTATCACTTCGATGTGGAGTCATGCGAGTTACTTATAAAGGGCAGGTAATAATGAAAAGTATCTAGAGAAGCAGAGGATACTGATTGATGGGTAATCATAAGGGAAGAGTAACCAATGGAATGTCTAATAAAAACCTTGATCAGGATAATGAAACTGTATCGTCGGCGATAGGTACTTAGATCTCATATACATTTATGTGCGGAATTGCAAAGATGATTGTAAAATCTAGCAGGCGCGGAGGTGAAGGCGCAAGCTGTTGGAAGAAGGAAGACATGGTGGGACCAACCATACGGTTCCGACGAGCAGGTGGAGCTCAGAGGCGGTACAACCTTATGGCATGGAGGGCTGTAGAAACAGAAGGTGTGGTTAACCAAACTACACAATAAAAGAGCTCTCAAGTGGAAAGTCCGGGTAGGCTAGCCAAGGCATCGACATATACATTGCAGTGATGTGTATGTGCCCCTATGGTGGGGCACTCCCAAAGGTGAGAGGTGATGAGGATATAACAATCCTCATTTAATTATTATCTATAATTCTTATTATAGATATTAATATCCCCATACTGATCTTAAGTATACCCCTTATTACTCATAAGGGAAAAACCAAGTTATTTGGTCATAAGCATTTTTACGACCACCCTATGATCGTAAGTCTTTCTACGATCATGGTATAGTCGTAAGTCTTCATACGACTACCCTGTAGTCGTAAGATCTTCTACGACTTGCCTAGTTTTGACTAGCCTGGCCTCAACAACCCTATGATCAATAAAGCTTGCTGTTATGTGGGCCTGATTAATTAGGGAGTCATATGTGTCGTGCCCGATACACAAGACAGTTAGCATATGCAGTTATCCTTAGTAATAACTGAATGTTTTTCTCTCTGTCTTTGACAATAACCGTCTGACAACGTGGGGGATTTGTCTCTCTGACAATAACCTCTATCAACGATTCATTATTTGAAGCGTTGAGACGTCTCTTGGCTTGGAGTAACTGCCACCTCCTTATACGCTATATAAAGGTTGAAGTTAGAAGGCAGAGAGAGGACAACGGAGCAATCTAGAACATAAGACATTAGACTTTAGTCTTCCTCTTGATTGTAATTAACACCCTTAGTACAATACAACAGGAGTAAGGTTGTTATTCTCTCTGGAGAAGGCCTGAACCTGTATAAAATCCATGTGTCTACTCTCTACATAGTTCCAATTGTATGAGACCCCTTGAAACAAACAATCATACGTAAGATCGATTCTAAATCACCAACAAGAGGAAAAAGAAAAAATTGGAAGAACAAAAATAGCGGAGCCGACTTGGAGTGAATTCTTGGAGGAACACGGTGACTTCAATGGATGGGAGTCAAGGTGTATATTGTTGAGTATGGGTGACTCGTATCCTAACCTAATAGAACTTAGTAATGTATTTTATAAGGATTCCTATCTTTTTTTTGAAACGAATAGGCAAGAGAGCTGCCATTTGTATTGATAAAGTAGGAGAAAACAAGATAAGAAATATACACCCTGACAGAGGAAACACCCCTGATGGGAGGAAACCTGCAACTGGACACGCATTGCAACACCCTAACAACAATACTAGAGCTAAGGGCACAAACTAACAAACTCTAACCACACCCTAACACCAACCAGTTCTGCCGAACACACACACCATAACTAATGGAAAGGCAACACCTCTCATCCAACTCATTGGAACTTCGAACTTGTTAAAACCAAACAGTGTAGAGGATTGTCCTAGCACAAACTTGAGAGAGAAGAATAGAAGCAGGGGCAAGGTGGATCCACACGCTGACAGGGCAACCAGCGAGGAGCTTCGGATGAATTAGGTGAGCAAGCAGTTCCTCCTCTCGACGACGACAGTGGATGATGCAGAACACAAGGACGACAACTCTGACTCCTCTCCCCCTCCGCCCACGCGGCTCATTCATGGTAGATTGGACCAGTTGCTACGAACGGAGCCTCCAGGACAGTCATCTTGCACCTCAATATGACACTTCAACGGCAATAGCCCGACAACATGGGGCTCTTTCCAATGGCCAACCTGCTCCCCTCCGCATCCATGCAATCCGCGCGAGGGCACATTGGAGACCGACGGTGGATAACAACGAGAACTAGGGGCTCTAGGGTCGGGGGTGAGGAGGCTTCTCTGGCTATGGCAGGATGAAACTGATCTCTGGATCAACTTGTCGTCAATGGTGCTGAGGACGCGCATGGGCGTGCTCTAGGAGCTAGGCGGTGGCGAGTACAGGACAACACGATGCAAACGTGGTCGTTGATCGATGGAGGCGCTCGGCAACAGCGTGTCGACGTTGGCGGCCTCCCCAGGGACCACGGGGATCCTCCCTACGCGCGACGGTCTCCTCGATGTCGGCCCCCCCCCCCCCCCGAGCCCACGGCGGCCGGCCAGCGGTAGCATCGGTGGGTGGTGGACCTCCCCGACGTGGAGCACCGGGGACCATGGGGATCCTCCCGGCGCGCACCAAAATGGAACGGTGACTCTATGCACGAGGGTCTCCTCAACGTCGGCGCCCCCGAGCCTACGGCCACGGTGGCCGCGGAGCGCCCCAACGTGTGCAGGGAGGGGGGTGGCTCGGTGACCAAGGGGAGACGCCGGCGGGCCATGAGCTCCGGCCAAGGGGATCGGGGTGAGTGGAGGTCAGCTAGAGACTCGTCGCCACCTCGACGGCCATAGAGGACTCGCCGCCACCAGTCGTGCTCACTCGACTAGATCAGGAAAGAGAGGGAAGGGAGGAAGGAGGGGGGCTCGGGAGGGCCACCGCCGGTGTCGAAGCCGCCGCTAGCCGGGCGTCGCCTCCTGGGTCGCCCGAAAGAGCGTCTCGGGGATTCCTATCCTAATCCTATTAGGATTCCTAGTTCCTTTTGGAAGAGACTAGAGAGTACTATATAAAGCCACGAGGAGTGGTCATGGAGAACACAAGTCACAAACCAACTTATCCAAAGCAAGAGACGTACAAGAGGATTAGATGCTAAGTTATTCTTCAGCACTAGATTCTTGTATAAGATAAGGATTCGAGGATTCTAAAAAGTTCGAGATGGTTGTGAGAACGACAATCTCTTATACTTTTTAAGGTTGTGCTTAAAAAATTTGCGGTCTACTTGCCAAAACTTTCCATGTCGTCGTGATTATTTCGTCACTATTATTAGATTCTCTTTACGGAATTCATCACTTCGTTCTTCGTATCATGCACACTCGTACCGTATCTCGTAACTCTAATCCGATATAGAACTACTGTGCATAAAAAATGGTATCAGCTTATAACACCGTGAGAAGCCTCGAGGCGCCGAAAGCCCGTAGGGCGCTCGTGCACACACGGCACGAGCGTCTAACGACGTTGGGCCAGCCACCCTTCGCGGATTTCGCAGATGATGATTTCCTTTCGTTGGAAGGCGGTGCCGCGGTGGTAGTGAAAACTGGGACAGAAATTCCGAAGCTTGGCTGCACGAGCTTCACTTCCCAGAGGAAAGGAACGAAAAATCTGTTTCTTCATGAACCGCATCGATCGGGTGATACTACCGAAATCTGCTCGCCCCCATTGCAGTCGGATCAAACTCTGCACCTATAACTGAAACTTAGAGCATGTTTGGTTCATAGCTAAGCTTGCCATAACTAAATTTAGCCTAAGCGAGGCATGCCATAAAAAGTGTGACAAACAAAATGGAGGTCACAAGTTAGGCAAAGTTAATCAACAAACTGAATCTATAACACGTGAGCAAAGAGCTAAGAAAACGTGGCAAGCCACAAAAAATGTGACGAACAAAATAGAGACCACAAGTTATGCAAAGTTAGTCAACAAACAAAGTCTATAACACGTGGGCAAAGAGCTAAGAAGGCATGACAAGTCACAATTGTGACACTGAACCAAACACATGTATAAGAAATATGTAAACAATTGTGACGCGACTAAAGTTAGATGTGACAATATTAGGCATCAAACCAAACACGCCCTAGCGAGTTGCAGGGTGTCAGGACGACGATGAGATCCTTCGAAAATAATGAACACAAGAAGTTCAAAGCAAGCTCCAAATGACACGCACAACCCTACGTCAAATGCAATTGAGAATTAGTGTTGGTTCGTGTCATCTGTTTGTTGATCAATCCTGACTTTTCTAGACCCGAACTCTCCGCAAAAGTAACCCAGCAGAAACCTCAATCAGCACTGCATTGCAATGTTCAGATAGAACAGGAGAGCGAGAACAGCAAGCAATTGAGCGAAGATTGCTCATGAGAAAGATAACTAAATTATGGTTAAAATAAGCCTACACGAAGGCAGTCGGGAAATAACATTCAATGATTTATACAAGGGGCACAGAGCATTCGAGCATTTCCTCCCTTTTTTCAACTCCAAATCCAGTGTATGCCGCCATTCTTAGCAGGCACCCACTGTGACTTCCTCAAGCCTTGGGCTTAAGCTTATGTCTCCGAGTTATGTACACCGGTGGAAAAGCATGGCTGCCACCGTTACATGCCATTATGTTGGCGTTCACTCTTCACAGACTTGGTTGCACTTCAGCTCCCGCTTAAGCACTTTTTGTACTTGCTTTGTGCAAGACTTAACAGGAAGTCGGTGAATATGTGCTCATAGCCTGGTATTTTCCCATATCCTGCACAAATATATTTGTGAAATAAAAAAATAAAAAATGTAATTGTAAAGCAATAATCCTGTTGTGGTATTAAATAACACTGAAAATATCAAGACCATGAGGTATTAAGTTGTTGCAGTAATTTTACATGCAAGTTGTGCCCACAATATTTCAGTAATTGAACAAAAAGACAAGCATCTTCTGCAGTAGAATGTATGGCTATCCCCATACAAAATGATGTGACAACATTACAGAACTACCCACATCGAAATGTCCTTCATGATTTGCATGTCATATTCCTAATCAAAAAATATTTCTATTATGAAGTTCCTTGTAATGATAAGAACAATCCGCACATAGGGACGAACAAAATACAGTTAGCAAGAGTCTACTTTTGCCCCAACCAAGTCAAGCTTTGGTAATGGAGAAGATATCCTACTGGAACAGTGTTATATTGGCCTAGAATGCAAAAGATGTGTCACGATGGTACACTCCTTTCCCCCTCACCTGGGATAAACTTTTTGGCCTAGCAAGCTCTTCACAAACATATCGAGAGAAGAAAAAAAAATCCAAAAGTTAAAATGACATGTATTAATGAGTAACTACACACCTGGGAAGTAGTTGATGTCAATTATATAGTACCGATCATTGGTTCCAAGCTCTCTAATCATATCTATGTTGAACAATCTTAGACCCTGAAAGTTTTAACATGTCAGGTGAGGCAACAAATGGAACAACTACACATGGTTAAGAACAAGTGTAGATCATACCAGCCGACCACGAAGCTCCCTGCCCAGTTTCTCTAGAAGTGGTCTTGGAGGAAGCTCTGTCATGTAACACAGAAAGCTCTGTTCAGTAATGTAATCAAAAGTTCATTTGGTGCAATAGACAACTCTTTACAAGCAAAATGCATTGCAAGGTAACTCCTTTCGAACTGAACAAATTTTGTCCTCAACTTTGATATCACGATGAAAGGATATATTCACTCTTCATCTTCTTCATAGCAAAGACAATTCTAAAGACAAATTGCATTATGAATTAATGGCTCACTTATGTTAATGAAGCAAGGATAGCAAATTTAAACCAAAGATAAATTGACTGCAATACTGTAGAAGGCCCACCTGAAATATGAGGGTCAAGGTCCACATGATCTGCACTAGCTGCAGCACATGAAACTCTTGGAAGTCGATAGATGCCAACATTGTTTAGTAAGTCATAGGTAACATCAGCAAGAGAAAACCTGCGGACAACCTGTATTGTTTCACCAATTATGTACACCTTAAAGAGGATCCCCCCTGTAGAGGCAATAAATCAGATGCCACATTTCTACTGTTCCAGGGAAAGTGTCAGGATATGTAACAAAAGTAGAAATATAGACAGAAATAGGAAATCAGAGCCTACCATGATTCACAAATTCCTGGAGAACAAGAGGAGGATCAAGCATTGACAAGGATGCCTCATCGTATACCAGAGATAGCTCATGAGATTTAGAAGTTCCATCAACAACCAATGGCTTGGCAACTGCACAAAGAGAAGTACATTCAATCAAAAAAAAATCCACTAACTAGTTCTACACATAACAAACAAAAAATCCATGTAATTAATTAAAACAGAATCTCGAGTACAAATCTCCAGCAGCAAAATAAGTTTAAAGCTACAGACGGAAAAAGGGCCCAAATATTCATCAATGAAAACAATGTGATCATTGAAAATGATCAACTGGAAGGAGATCATCAAAATATCAAAATTGAGCATCAGTCTGCCAATCTCCCCCACTTGCATTCCCAGCCAAGCCTCCTTACTCTCCATCCCTATTCACCCTGGTGTAAACTGACAAGCAAGTTGCAGGACATGTTTCCACGTAGCATGCACATAGAATCGGGTTACATATTGCCTACCAAACTGAACAGTCATACAGGATTTGTGCAACATATTATCAAAGTTTCCCATTTCATATTTGCCTTCCCCGCTTGACATAAAGTACATACATCTCTACCTCTATTGCAGTAGTGCAGTACTGCTTGAAGAATATGTTTCACATAACAGAAAGAAAACAGCCATCTAGCTAAGTTGATCAAAGTTCTACGATGTCATGACTCATGACTCATGAGACATTACAGCTAGTGCAGCAATTCTAGGGAGCCGAGGTGCGTTTTGGGAGGAGCACAAAATTCAAATCAAGAAGCTCACAACCTAGCTAAGCTAGTGTATAAACAACACTGATAAAACTTAGCAGGACAATAAGCCCACAACCTAACTAAGGTAGCCTGTAAATAACACAGAAAGAACTTAGCAGGACAATAAGCCCACAACCAAACTAAGGTAGCCTGTAAATAACACTGAAAGAACTTAGCAGAACAATCCTCTTCTGTTCCTGTTCGTGTACCACCTACTGACAGTAGATATATAAAGCTCTGTTCCCAATACAAAGTAGAAATAGATTAGGATGGTCTACAATCTACATTTCAGGAACAATAAAATAAGAATGACTCAACATTGTATACATAGTGATAATAGCAGTTACAACATATTCACAGAATTCTGTTAGAACCGCGGAATTCTGTTAGAACCACGATAACTGCATGGAGAGGAGAGCAATTAATATCCTACCATAATCAGCAAAAATACACAATCAAATAACCTAATCAATTGAAATAAAATGACCACTGAGAAGCTAGAGCAAAATGAGTGAGACTTGACAAATTCAAATGGATCATTCACAGCATTTTCCAATGTTTTTTATCCAAGAAAATTAACAGTTTCAAGATTTGAACCAATTACCCAACGGCAAGGTTAGTCCAGCCATGGCAACTGCGGTTGGTATAGAGGATGGATCCTTCATAACGACCAGCTGGCGTGGAGTGCAAACTTCTCCTGCAATGGTTCAATGCAGAAACAATCATATACTATTAATAAACATATTGTGTCCTTGGTAAAGTAAGCTGAGGATGCACTTTCAGCAGTCTGCGTCTGCCTATTACTAATGTCAATATCCTACATGTTCATGATCAATCAGAAAAATAATGTTTTCCAATTGAACAATACTTGCCCTTGAAATGTCCAAACAGTAAACAAGTCAACAATGAATTCTGCCAAGAGTTTCAGTATTTCAGTAGCTGAGAGTTAATACATTACTCCCATAAGTTTGAAGATAACTTACATAGCAACCTTAATTGGAAATTTCCGTCGTTCACAAGGGATGAAATAAAAAAATTTAATGTCCCTTTTTAACAGGAAAATCTTATCTATGCATTGTTATTGAAAGTAAAAGTATCTTCCTTTCTAGGCTGCGGTTACATGATAATTTGGTGAGAACATGGTATGTCAATGTGATGGATAATCAAACTCAAAGGGATGTTAACTCACACAATATAAACATTTAAAGACCCCATAAAATACTACAGCTATTTTTATAGTGTACAAATATACATATTAAACTTATGTGTGATGTTACCATAGAAATTGGACAGGTTCAAATCGGCTACTTCTTCTAGCATCGATTGTCGATTGTTCAGATGCTCGATGGCATTGGGCGGGTCAAGAACAGTAACTTCTGGATGTACTTCATGATAATCCTTCAATAAAATGAAAGTTGATAAGTCAATAAAAGCATTCAATATAGAAGGGCCAATCCAGAATTACAGCCAACAACAAAGTATTACAATTATGATTAGCTTTTCGTAGGTGGCTGCAATCGACTAATTGAGTATACTACCTGTCATCATTGCAAACAGGAAAAAAAAAATAGCTAAAGCTTCAACAGATTTCCCCACGACGTGGTGTCAACACATTTAAGGGAAAATAGAAAAAGACACAATGAGCTGTGCATACTGTATCACTATGGTATAATCATTCATTGCACATTATCAAGTTTCTACATCAGTGCTCAAATATTACCTCCAGAACCTGCTGCCACTCCTTGCTAGTAATCTGCAGACGGAAGCAAGAAAACTATCAGGACATAATTTTTGAAAGATTAAACAGAAATCACCTCTTTCAAGGATCAAAATGTTCATAAACAGAGTGTATAGATAATTTACAAAATATATGACGATCTGGGACCCATGTGGCTGCATTATATCAACATGAGTTTAAATAAGTATGTGACAAACCTTGTGCAAGATAATATCAAATGGGCCTTGTTCTGAGAGAGGACGAGTCTCATCAATTGATATGAAACCAATTCCCTTATGCCTGACAAAGCACACAACAAGAACACATCAAGCAGTGATAAAATAGAAGATTAGCAAGAACCAGGGCATACTAGTCAGCATATAGGGCTAGTGATAGTAACATCCTTATAAAAACATAAGTACAAGAAATCATCTCAACGAACTTCAAGCCCTCTAACTTTCAGAAAATTTTACTACACCATCATCTATGCGTAAAATTAATTTGTTGCTTGGATAAACCAATGATCAATCAACAATATAAATCAGAACGTTACAAGGATACCTCGCAAAGGATAAAAAGGAATGTTACAAGGGAAAACAGCATCGTGTCAGAACATTTATTTTTTGAGTTACTTAACAGTAAGGCACAGAAATAATAAATAAATAAAAATCAATCAGTTTTAAAATGTACAGTTTGATCAAGCGAAAACTGTTCAATTTTGGTAAAAATATTTCCCTTGTAAATTCGTTTTCCTTTGCTTTCTCAAATGCCTTACTTTTTATGTTTGTAGCCTGTGAAGCCATTTCCATTGTATCACATTCAGAACATTTATTTTTAAGTTACTAAACAATAAATCTACACAAATCAAAAACATATATCAGTTCAAAAAATACACAGATAGTTCAGCAAAAAACCGTTCATTTTTTTTAAAATAACCTCCTTTATAGTCTCATCTTCATTTATTTTTCCACGTGCCTTGCTTATGTTCGTAGCCTGTGAAGCAACTAGCAAATAATTGATTCAATTTGGCTCTTAATTCAGAAAACTAACAAGACAGCAAGCTCAAAGATTGTTTGTCGGTGGTCCATGTTGCCATCAAATCTAGCGAGCCAGTTACTAAAGCGGAAATGATCCCAGAAAAGACATTGCCATCAATAAGCTGTCATAATCCATGTGATGTGCTTATCCATAGGAATATTCCTAACTTGAATCCCAGATACCAAGCAACAAGGATTAGCATGCTACGACCCATTTTGCCAAGTTGACATGATAATATACAATTATAGACTATAGAGAACCCCTCATGCAGTGGAACTAACAACATGGGTAGCACGTATAGGGCATCAACTGATGCTATTGGAATTCCTAATAAATACTTGCCAGCTGCATCTGAGTACTAAATCATTAACCCAGCATGCTTCACTCAGAAGCCACACTCCCTGGCCGCTCCCGCTAACTTTATACTCCAGTACAGGTCCGATTCGGTCACTATTTGGTAAGTGCTACAAGGAATAGCATAGCATTCCACTCCACCCCCATATTGTGGAAATTATAATGGTTTCAACATCAAATTACTACCCTTTTGTCGCCTCTGTCTGCTCAGGCAAAATTCTTCTGATCTTCAAAAACTGGTCCAAGAACATCATTTAATCAAGACTCAAGACGCAAATTTTCACCTCAAAAACTGTATATTCTCCTCAAATCATTCACCATTTTCCTCCAAGAACAACACTCTTTAACCTCTCTGGACCAGAAAAAATCCAATGTTTTCATGAAATTCCTCGCCACTCGGCTAACAAGTAACAAGAACCAATTTAAATCCCTCCTTTCTCTCAAAATCATTCACCACTTGCAACCCCCAAGAATCCATAGATTCCATCCCTCAGGGCGGTGATCGAGGTTTTTACCTCGCCAGCAACAGCATCTTGGGCTGGAGGAAGCTCTTCACCTTCTTCTTCGTGAGGGCGTAGCCCACCACGAGCCTCGGCGCAGCCACGGTGGCCGCCAACACCGCGCCGTTGGGCGGCGATGACAGCGCCGCCGGAGCCATCACCGCCTCCTCCACCTCAACGTCCGACACCTCCCCGTGCATCCGCATCCTGGCGAGCCCTATCCCTGCCTCTCTTCTCAAATGGCCAAGAAACTAAAAACAATCGAAATATTCAGGTGCGGGGGGATCTGCAGGCAAGGCGAGATCGAGCAAAGGTGGTGCTCTCCGCGAGCGTGCGAGTTAGCTGGGGTTGGAGTTGGGGTGGGAGGGGACTGGTCGGGAGGATTTGGGGAAAAAAATTCTTTTGCGGAGCTCTTATTAATGGCGAAACGAGTGGAAGAGGGAGGAAGAGAGCGGGCGGGTATTTGTAGACGACGCAGCCACGCAGGGAGGAGAAGGTGAGCGGGTGATTCTTCTGTGCCTATTTCTGCCGTACATATATGGTCGTCTATTGTGTTACTTTCTTCGTAGAATTTGTAAGCTCTTGTAATTGATAATGGAAGGTCATAGTTTCGTACTTTCATACCTCTAAGGAATTAAGAAGAAAAAAAAAAGGTATTCCATGGAGCATGGACTCCTCGCCGAGAGATAAAATAGCAGAAACATTGTTGTTTCACACATGTCGCCATTGATGCTTGCCGTCGGCACCATCGTTATCAACAATTTACCTCGACGGTTTGTTGGACCCTACAACCATAGATTTCAGGTGTCTTGTGTTCTAGCTAGCGGTGAGTGATGGGGGACCAAGGACGGTGATGACCATGGGATCAGCAGCGAGCAGTGATGAAGTGCGATCGGCAAAGATCCTGACGATCTAGTTAGGTTTTGTTGGTGGTCATGATGTTCATGAGGTGGCAGTGCTAGAGATAGTTTTTTAGGGCAGTAGTGGTGGAAGGCGGCTACCTAAGGGAAAGATGGTGAGGAACCGAGAGGCCCTCCCTCACCGTCCGATCCCCTCAACACCCTAGAAGATTTATTTCTACCTGAGAGGTAGCCGAACCGAAGAGGAAGAAGATAGGTGGTCAGCATACGGTGTCCATTAGAAACAATTTCAGTGGACATCTACAATGTAGTCGTGTTCCTAGAATATTACATAATTATTGTGTTTGTATCTTAGTAAGTGATAGGAGGGACTTTTACACAAGTGCACAACAATGTTACTAGCAATGTGAAGATATTGTAAGCATGACATACAAGATGGAAACTATTGATATTCTATACTTTGATATGGATAAAATAGTGTAATTGGAATTTACAATTTATTGGTGCTACGTGTGGTTCTAAATGAAACAAAATGCTAAGAATTAATCAAAGATAATATGGCAAGTAAAAAAGAGCTATTTTTTAAGAAAGAAAAGCCAACTAAGCGAACGAATAATACAAAAGTATTGCTCTCAATTTTTACTAGGCGTGATAACATAGATAATAAATATAACGTGAAAATACAACATTTGTTGAATAATCTCTTTGAAAGCACATGTGGCTTTATCATGTTGTTAGCAACGCACTATGTAGCTTAGGATCATATCCTATTGGTACATTCATATCCTGATCTTGTATACTCCATCTATTCAAAAATATATGATGTTTTAGACATCGACGTGTTTTTCAACGTGCAACTTTGACAATTATTTTTATATATGAACTAGCATGATGACTTGCGTATTTGCGCAACTAGACATTTTACAAACCTTTACATATTCCTGTAGGATATGATACTATTCTACCACTTGGGATGGAGGAATGAGACCATAAATTTTTTTATGATTAATGTAGATCGATTTCCTTAAACTGGGTGAATGTTTCGTTTATTTGCACACAATCATTTGCCATTCCCTGTTGTACTGTATTCTCATTTCTTTGTCCTGATACATTCAATTTACATGGATGTAGCAACTGCGAGGTGAAGCTTACGCTCTGGGCACAGCGTGCATCTGATTTTGATGCGAATTCCATTCACGAAGCTGGACAGACCAAACATGTTGTCGTCCTTTTTGTGGGCGTTCTAATGAAAAGATATTGCCGTAGGTTCTCAGTTTTTCGCCTAATTTCGTTCTTATTGCCTTACTATTTATTGTACGCTTAGGTAGAGGATGTGAAGATAGAAACTATAGGATGTTTACTGTCCACTTATGTAGAGGACATGGAGGTAGAAATAATCGGAGATCTATATGCCCGGTGCCCTTTTGTACACATTAGTTCCTCAATACTTATTTCCACACTATTTGCAGTCTTGTTTCCTCCTTTAGATGTATATCTTGTTGATGTTTCTAATTTTTTTAGTGTATTTAGATTTAGCTACTTACTGTTTCCTTTGTGTGGAGAGGACCTTACCAAAAACATTTTTTTTTTGCCGGTTTGTTTCCTATTGACATGTTGATCCTGTATGTTTGTGGCGTGTTCGTTGGTAGCCTATGGCTACTTGTATATTGTGTTACCTTAATGACATATTTGACCTATATAGCATTTTTAGGTTGAAAAAAAACCTTTACTATTTGTCTTATGATCTTATATAGAAGTAGTTTTTTTACCTGGTCTTGAAGTATATGTTCCAATAGATTATTGGTGGTTCCTTGTTTTAGTTACGTATGATCTTCGTCTCTATTCTTGGTTATTTGTGTCATAGTCATATATAGAGATAGCCCTCTCAACTAAGAGTTCGGTCTGCATTATCTGTAAAGAATTAGAAATTTATCAGCTAAGATGAAAACAAACACAAATATGAACTAGAAAATTATCTAAAAGGCTAGGTATAAACATTTTTCAGCAGACTGTAGCATCCTTGTCCACACAACTCTCAGCCTCATACCGTCGTTAGGTTTCGAAAAGATCTTTTTTTGGATAAAAAGATTGTTGCTGTTCTAGACAGAAAGTAGGCTAATATTCACACAGAGCTAACAGTAAGAATGTCATTTTACTGTGCCTACGTTTCCTGTGCTCAGTGTGCTTGCATTTCATCCGAAAATATATTATGCTACCGTTCCTAAGTATCTGCCCTAAGTAATACTTTTTATATGCAAAAAGACCTTTATTATTTTTGTTATGGTCTTATATAGAGCTGCATTTTTTTAACGGTGTGGGAGTTCCAGACCTATATCAAGTAAGTAATAAGAAAAAATACAAATTTATCGAGAAAACAATATAGCTGAGAGAAGATAAATTCATTCTGTTTTAATTTTGCAATTTACATGTTATGGTTCTCGGTGTCTTTTTCTCTGTTGGGACCACCGTACCGGTGAAAGATCTATATACTTGATGGCCTTCTGTAGCTATTTGTTTCTTATTGGCTTCTTATTTGTGTGTTATATGCGCTATTGCTTACTCATCTGTACATGTGTCTTGCTGCTGTTACTTCTCTCCTGTCTTCCTTACATTCCATTCCCAATTCTACACTATAGATGAAGAGGGTCTTACTAGCAATGCAGCGCGCCATTGGTATATTTATCTGGATATCGCTGAGGTTGCACCTATCAGAGCTAGGTATGCACATATAAACTGATAGATTTTCTTACACCATGTTTATGTTGTACAAACTGAGGAATTCCTTGCAACTTCCGGTATGCAGAAACAATTCACACCAATATCATGAATTGTTCTGCGAGATCAGATCCCACTTACCCAAACTCTGACCGGACTAGATGAAGAAAAAATAGTCCACGAAATCCTTCAGATTAATCCTTACGATTTTCCAGTTAAATGTATTCATGGATCTATCTATCTTTGGTTTTTAAGCTAACTCTCTTTACAATTATCCTAAATATCTTTCTCATGCTTGTGTATAGTGTTTTGGTCTCAAGTGCACCGTTACAATTGCAAAGCTTAGCCCCGGTCAAACCTAGTGATTCTTCTCGTGCAACAAATGAAGTAGAAAGTCTGTTCTAGGTGATGGATCGTATAAGATGTTCAGCTTGCCTTTGTAGAGCCGCCAAACCAAGGTAGTCACTACATTGCTCTTATGTGCCTTGCTCTTTATTGTGGATGTGATGTTTACATTCTGTTTTGTACCCCCATTCATAGATACAAACTCTGCGTAATTGGTACCGATGGAACAATGAGTGCAAAGTTTATACTATTTGGTGATGTTGGACAGCAAGTGGCTGGTAAGCAAAATTGGCGTGGCGCTGAGATCGAATCGTGGAGGAGACGATATACCATCGGCCATCGCACAGATTGTTTGCAAGAAGTTTATGTGGCATGTTAACATTACAGAAAAAAGCTTCCAATGTCCTAGGAAATCCTATCAGGTCAACTTTACGACTAGGTGCTGGTCGTAGAAGGACTTACGACCAGAGGTAATCGTAAAAGAACTTACGATCACCTGGTAATCGTAGAAAGACTTACGACTAGGGGATGGTCATAGAAGAACTTACGACCACCTGATTGGCCTCCCCCTTAAGACTATAAAGGGTATAGCCGTATGACGTCATATTTACCTATAATAGTAATTACAGATAAATAGTAAAATGAGATTATTAGATCCTCATCAAATTGATTCATCTGTGATGTATCTATTTTCTGCCTGCTTATTTTTAGAGGGCATAGCTAGCAATTCCTGAGGCTAACCGAAAATAATAAAAAAATAGTTAGGTTTAAAGAACTATCACAGACGGATATCACAGACGGTTCTATTTACAAACCGTTTGTGATTAGAAACAATCGGTCCTATATATCACAGACGGTTTGTGAATAGAATTGTTTGTGTTTTGTGACCTATCACAGATGGTTCAAAAACCGTCTGTGCGTCATTCCGAACCGTCTGTGATGACATGTTATGTAGTAGCGTTTGATCTAGGCGGCATAACAGTCTGTTATTACAGACATACAAATTCAGACGGTTCGAAAACCGTCTGTAATGACTGTTTCGAACCGTCTGTGATGACATATTCTGTAGTAGTGTTTGATCTAGGCGGTTGTATCTCTATCTGACAGAAAGAGTAGTTTGCTTAGGTCACTGGTGTGTCCTCTATATGTAATTTTCATGTCCTCCACACTGTTGAACCTGTTGAAAATGAGGGCAATATTTTAATTCCAGATTTTATTAGAAGACAAATATTGCAAAAGACTAATGATGCATAAAACAGTACTGACAGCAGGCAACTCATTGTACTTCGCAAAATATGAAAAAGGATGTAAACAAGTCAATTAATCACACAATAGACTTGCAGATGGGTGTGATAAAGAACAGGAAGTAGCGCAGACTCGATGCAGTGCAGAAACGTAGATGTCGCAATGCAACAAGCGGTCGCACAGATGCGTTGCCTAGAAGCCTTATGGTCGCCCCCTGTGCAGGTCTTCACGGTAGCAACGGCTCGGAGATACCGCTCCCCTTCATCACGGTGCACGTCGAGAAGAAGAGTTGGCGAGGGTCAGACGGCGCAATACAACAACATAGGTTTTCAGAAGGAAGAAAGAAGGAATGGAGGCTATTGTTCTACACGCTATGCTCTGGACGTCTCCAGGTATATATATAGAGAGAGATGCAGACTGTGAACTAACTGATTAAATAGTCATTTACCCACTGGTAATTGACACACTTAACCAGCCATTTATCCACTGGTAACTGACACACTTAACCAGCCATTTACTCACTAGTAACTGCCTGTCATCATCACCCATAAAGCCTCAAATTCAAACACAGAGAGAGAGATGCATGGTTTAGTAAAAATAAGGTGGACTTGGTCTGCCAAGTGGCGCGCCACGTCATGGTACGGTCGCGCGTCGTAAGTCACAAGTCACGTGATTTTTCATGCGAAAATACGCGAATGCGCGCGCGCGTGTGTTTAGCCAAAGCCCTCCTCATGCCACCCTCATCCATGTGTCACATATTTCAAGGAGTAGCAAAGACTCCACCTTATATGTTGGTCACCTTCACTTTGCCTTAGCAATATGGTACTAAACCATAAATACTTTGGAATTATAGAAAATAAGCCTCACTCATATGGGCCTATTTTCAACAATCCCTCACTAATTCCAAAGCAAGAAGCAAAAAGGATATCAAAAATGTTGTGCTGAAGTATTGTTAATATACCAGTCTTTTAGTGTAAGTCCCGTACGGGTTGAACTTACACCTAGAATGACAAGATTCATCTTCTCACAGCTGATGAATGGACCATGCCTTGAATTCACAGCTTTTCGTGATTAGATTTCACTTGAAATCTCAACTAATACTAGGCTGTCAAAAAACTGCGCCTAAACGGAGCATTATTTGGTCATGCTCCCTTATCTACTCATGAGCTTTCTAGATAATGCCCTATTCTCATGAAATGCAACCTCACAGTTAGGCTCAAGTAGGTATATTCTTTCTAGGTATCCTGCAGGCTAATACTTTTTCCTCATTTGGACAACAGAATATATTAAGGCTTTATGCCAACCTTCCATACAGTCGAGAGTAATTTGTCTATTAGGACATGGATTCAATGAATATGTATTCTCTTGTTACAACATCAACTTATTTTTTCCATTGCCTAAGTCACGGGATCTCCGATCAAAAAGGTATGTGTTACTGTTGAGTTGTAACTCCAATGGGCCTCATTCCCATGTCCATAGACGCAACAGAAATCGCCTTCCGTGCTAACCCCTTTGTGAAAGGGTCTGCCATATTTTTCTCAGTGCGTATATATTTCACAGTAATCACTCCGGAGTTCCTCAATTTTTTTAATAGATTTAAGCCTACGCTTCACATGTCTGGAGGACTTCATGTTATCCTTAGTACTTGTAACCTTAATCAACACTATTTGATTATCACAGTACATTAGGATTACCGGTATTGGTTTCTCAACTAGTGACAAGTCCAACAGAAGCTCTCTAAGCCATTCAGCCTCAACAGTAGCTGTGTCTAGTGCTACAAGTTCTGCTTCCATGGTTGATCTCGTCAATATAGTCTGTTTACACGACCTCCATGAAACTGCAGCTCCTGCTAGGGTAAAGACATAACCATTTGTAGCTTTGATCTCATCTGCATCAGAGATCCAATTTGAATCACTATATCCTTCTAATACAGAAGGATGCCCGATATAGTGAATTCCATATGAGGTTGTGCCTCTCAAATAGCGCAACACTCTCTCAAGTATATCCCAGTGATCATCTCCTGGGTTAGAAGTAAACCGACTTAATTTGCTCACAGCAAATGATATGTCAGGTCTTGTGGCACCAAATAGATATATAAGTGATCCAATAATTTGTGAATATCTTAATTGATCTTTTCCTAACCCTTGGTTCTTTCAAAGCTTAATGCTTGCATCATAGGGTGTTGGAGAAATTTTACGATTTTCATAGCCAAAACAGCTTAAGATTTTCTCAGCATAATGAGATTGGCTCAAAGTGATCCCATCCTCATTCTTGATTAATTTAATATTCAGAATGACATCTGTTTCTCCTAAGTCTTTCATATCAAAGCATCGAGATAAGAAAGATTTGACCTCGTCAATTACGACAGTGTTTGTTCCAAATATAAGTATGTCATCTGCATACAGGCACAAGATCACTCTTTGACCCCCCCCCCCACTATAACGATAATATACACATTTATCAACTTTATTCACAACAAAGCCAGCATATGTTAAAATTTTATCAAATTTCTCGTGTCATTGTTTAGGTGCTTGCTTTAAACCATATAAGGATTTCAATAATCTACATACCTTATTTTTCTGTCCAGAAATCACAAAACCATCAGATTGATCCATATAGATTTCTTCCTTCAACTCTCCACTAAGAAAAGTTGTCTTTACATCCATTTGATGGACATGTAAACCATAGGAAGATGCTAATGCAAAGAGCACTCTGATGGTGGTTAGTCCGGCGACAGGAGAATAAGTATCAAAGAAATCTTCTTTCTCTTTCTGGGTGTAACCCTTGGCCAAAAGCCTTGCTTTGTACTTCTTAATAGTACCATCAGACCTTAGTTTCTTTTTAAATATCCATTTACATCCTACAGGTTTGCACCCGATAGAACGATCAGTGATCTTCCAAGTCTCATTAGCCATAATAGAGTCCATCTCGCTACGGACTGCTTCTTTCCAATACTCAGCATCAGAAGATACATAAGTCTCTGAAAGGGTCTTTAGCACATCATCCACGAGGTATACAATAAATTCATCACCAAAGGTTTTCAAAGTTGCAAAACACTAAAGTATCTCAGAAATCAGGAATTACATCTACCCTTGTGTAGGTTAATGGAAGAAGATTACTGAAAGTCTGCAAACCATCTATGGCCTTGACATGAACAATGATTCCCGGCAAAACTACATCAACAGAAGAAAACCGTCCTCTCTCTGCTTGGCACACAACACACCCACACGGTTCGATTCTATGGAGTTAGCCGAATCAGCAAACCACCGGTACACCACGACAAACAAGAAAACCAGGCAGGAAAGAACGCACAACCTTGCACCGTCCATTTTAGTATCCTCCGAGCTTCTTGGCCACGGTGGTCAGCACTCTGTCGCCGATGAATGCGCGCAAGAACCGGATGAATTGGTCCTTCTTCATCTGCCCTTTCTGCAGCACAAAAAGAAATCGAGTACTGTCATTGAAAATGCAGATGATGCTGTGCTCATAAATCATAATACCAGTAGGCAGTAGCTTGCAACTGGATTTTAGAGAGAACGCTCACAAATAATTTGTCAATGAAATGTGAGAGAAGTAATTAAGAATTAGACACAATTTCGTCAATCAAATGCAGTTGTGCTGATCGGCCATCTAAACGAAATGCTTGAAAGTACTACTAGGCAGCAGGCACCAATTTACCTTGAAGCTATAGTAAATCCTCTGCAACGTCTGCAGCTTGGATGATGGCACGAACCGCTGGATCTCCGCTAGTAGCGTAGGAAACATGTCACGAGCCCCCGGTGAAGGCTTCTTCAACTCCGAGGTCGCTCCCCATGATCCTAAAAACAAAATTTCCATTGAACAATGACATGCTATTCAAGTACAATGGAAACAATCAGCAATTAAGACGGGACACTGACTAACCTTGCATCTGCTGCAGGTTGGGGCACTTGAAGCTGACCACGTACTCTGGGAGGATCCTCGTGTTCATGTCCGTGCTCCACACAATGTACCACCGTGGATTCAGTGTATTGTCGACGGCGCTGTCGTAGTCGTCGCTGCTGGGGTGGAACTGGGAGGACCCTTCTGGGACGGCCTCCGGCCGGCCCATCAGCACGCGGCACAGCACGATGTGCGCCTCGTCGCTCTCATCTGCCTTGGCCAGCATCGCACTGATCAAAAGACAAGTTCATAAACTCGTTAGCTTTCTGTTGAACTTCTTAACTGAGTATTGCCAACATATTTCATCACTAGTTTGCTACTGGTTCATGCTTTTGTTCTGTTCATGTTCTTCCCCTTCAGAAACCATTGCCAAATCAAAGTATTGAATTGATAAAAATGCCAACACTGATGGCAGCTTGTTTCCCCCCCAATTCTTTCAACTACTTTGTACTTCTCTATGTAAATCGGCAGCTTAGCTACAGTAATTGATCAACTGTTTCATGATTAATAAACCAAAAGGCTAAAAGAACAAGAAATTTGCTAAAGATTGGTGTGGCAATGCTTATGGATATAAATCAGAACTTAGCTACAAGAATATATCAATAGCTTCGTGATTTAGAAACCAAAAGGCTACATAGAACAAGAATTTTGCTCAAGATTAATACGGTACTATCGATGCAAGTTGAAACTATTCCCCAATTGCAACATGTGTTTGATGAATTTTGCTATAACTATATGCATGCTTGTCATCAATCAATTCAAAACCAAGAGTTCAAACCGATTAAGAACTCACCTAGCATATGGACACTGCGGCGGTGAGAGGTGCACGCCGTCGCCGTGAGCGCGCGGGCCGAGCAATCTGACGTTGTTCCTCCCGAACCCGTGCTCCACCGCCGTGGCCACGTCCTCTGCCGGCGCGCCGTACCACACGAACTTGGCATTGCCCGGGCCGGCGCCGCGCGCGGCGGCCAGGAGCTGCCCCTGCAGCTGGAACGCCCTGGCCCGGGGCCCCTGCGCGACCTTGTGCACGGCCGTGATCGCCACGCCCCAGCCCACCGCCGCCGCCGCGGGGACCATCCCTCTGAGGAACAACTTCTTGACCACCTGGTAGAACCTGTCCGTCTCCTCCAGCCTCACCGCCTTTCCCCAGGCCCCGCGCGCTTTCTTGATCCCGCCAGACTCCACCGTCTCGCGGCTCTCGCCGGATCTCTCCTCCACCCCCGACGACGCCCCCTCCTCCTCCTGATCCTGACCCTCGGGCTCGTCCCTCTTCCGCTTCCTGCGGCAGTCCAGAGCCGGGAAGAAGCACGCCCCGCGCTCGTCGATCCACCCCATCGCGACCTCCTCGGCGGTGTCCGCATCGATGCGCACCATCCGCAGGAAGTCGAACAGGAAGGCCCTACCCCCGCAGTCAGCCTCGGCCACCACCCTCCCGTCCAGGAACGCCCGCCGCAGCGTCGCGACCGCCTCGCCGTCGACGTCAGCCCACGCGCCTCCCTCGAAGCAGAGGAACCTCGCCGGCGCGCCGCTCCGCCGGAACTCTCGCCACCCGCGCAGGAGAGAGGACGGGCCACCGCTCCAGATGCCGGTGACGGAAACAGTGGGACGCGGGATTTCCGGCTTGACGTCGCCACAGGAGTCCATCGCTTTGCTCCCGAGTCGGATCTCTCTCTGCAAGTGCTAAGCGAGGCTCTGCTCCGTCGATGCGTGAGGAGATCGGACTAAGTAGAGCGGGGTCAGAATATATAGGTTGAGGGGGACTCGTGAGGGGCACGTCGGTGAGGACATCGGTTGCTGCGGGAGGAGACTTGGTGGAGAAGTTTTTTCTAGTTCACCATCGTAACTGCTTTCCTACTTGGCTTGTTTTCTTCGACTAATTCTTGAATGGGAAGAATAGTACAACTACTAGTATGGGCAAGGATTGAATATGGGCAGATATATAGTGGCAAAGATTTATATTTATGCCCGCAATTTTGAAAGCAGGATACAGATATGAATATGAAAAACGAACACAGATTGGGTGGAAACACAGATATTTGACCTGCGATCAAAACATAGGAGGAATTGGATGTATTACAAACTTCTATATATATCCTAGACATGAGTTCCTTTTTTATTTGTTCATAAGTATATATTCTCGTCGTATTATGGATCGATATGGTGCTTCAAGCAGGACAGAGGATAGTGTAGGCTAACAGGGGTAGTGGCCCCCAGCGTTTTAGGAATTTTTTTTTGAATAAGCATGTATACTTAATATATATCTATACGCATGCACGTACACTCTCGATAATGGCTACGCTCAGCTGTGTTCGTGTATAAATATATATCTACATGCATGCACGTATACTCTCGATGAATCTGTATACGTAATTCATATGATGGTTATGCTATATATTAGGTTGTAGGCACTGATTGAGCTTAATTAGTGCAATTTAGATTGGACAAGGGTCCCCATTGTACTTTACTAAACTCTAAAGAAATTATACTACTAATATGCGCTCTCTATTGTATTCATTTTGCAATTCTTTCGAGGCTAGCCCCCCTATAATTTGTTTGAAGCTCCGTCACTGGCTTCAAGAGAGAGGTAAAAAAAAAATAGGCCACATTTCAAATTTCAAACTTGTAGGATCAGCATACGTTTTCCTTTTCCAGGTGTGAATACTCGTGTAGAAAACATTTAGTTTTGTATCAGTATATATCACCCGTCGGAAGAAGAAAAAAAAAGTATCAGTATATCACAGTTTTCTCATGTGAAGCGCGCTGACTTTACTGGCTGTACCGAATTTGCCCTTACTTCAGCTTGATTAGCTCTGTTTCCTTGCGTAACGGCGCGTTGCTTTCACTCCGGCAGCAACAACTCTCGTACAGCATTAGTACTCTCTTTTTTCTTGGCGCTTAAGATTCTCTCCACAACTATGTTCTTGAGAAGCAAGTACTCCATATTATTCTTGCAGGTGGGTCCCACCAGCCAACCAACTGTGGGAGCCAAGTAAACCAACACTGACCCCCCCTTGTGCCGTTGACAAGCTCGATCGTCCCCGTGCTACCTCGAGCTAATGGTAACCCCACGAAGGCATGACGTCCGAACGAGGTCTGGGGATCGACTACGAACGGGGTCTAGAGGCCAACCTCGCCGAGGTACGATACATTGGCGGACCAACCCCAGAAGGGGTCTGGGGACCAACCCCGGATGCGGTCCGGGGGACAACCTCGCCGAGGTACAACACATCGGCGAACCCACTCCGGACGAGGTCCAAAGACCAACCTCAGACAGGGTCTGGGGGCCAAGTTTTTCGAGGTACAACACATTGGCGAACCCACTCCGGACAAGATCCGAAGATCAACCCCGGACAAGGTCCGAGGGCCAACCTTGCCGAGGTACGACACATCGGCGAACCTATTTCGGACGAGGTCCGAGGACCAACCCCGGATGTGGTCCAGGGACCAACCTCACTGAGGTACTACACATCGGCGAACCCACTCCGGGAGAGGTCCGGGAGCCAACCTCACCGAGGTAGGACATATCGACAAACCCACTCAGGACGAGGTCCGGGGACCAACCCCAGACGGGGTCCGGGAGCCAACCTCGCCGAGATACAACACATCGGTGAACTCACTCCGGGCGAAGTCCAGAGACAAACCCCCGATGAGGTCCAGGGGCCAACCTCGTCGATGTATGACACATCGGCGAACCAACTCCGGACGAGGTCTAGGGACCGACCCCGAATGGGGTTCGAAGGCCAACCTTGTCGAGGTGCGACACATCAGTGAACCCACTCCACACGAGGTCCGAGGACCGACCCCAGACGAGGCCCGGAGACTGACCCCAGACGAGGTTCGGAGGCCAACTTCGCCGAGGTATGACACATCGGCGAACCCACTCCGGGCGAGGTCCGGGGACCAACCCCGGATGAGGCTTGAAGACAGACATCGGATGAGGTCCTGGGGCTAACCCCGGATAGGGTCCTGGGGCCAACCTCGTCAAGGTGCGACACATCGGAGAACCCACTCCGAACGAGGTTCGTGGACCAACCCCGGACGAGGTACGGAGACCGATCCCGGATGAGGTCTAGGGGCTAACCCCAGACGGGGTCCGGAGACCAACTTCGTCGAGGTACGACACACTAGCGAACCCACTCTAGACGAGATCGAGGTCAACCTCGTCGGGGTACGACACACTAGTGAATCCACTTGAAGGTGGTGTGACCCGCTTGACGAAATGAATGAAAGTACCCTCAGGACAAGCTATGTCCTAAGGGCAACGATGTAACTTCGCATGCCTCCCTCTTCCACTTTATAAATAGACACCATGTAAATGGGAGGTGGAGGCCATTTTGTAACAACTACTACACATATGCAATATGAGGATGGATTGTGGTATTTGATTCTCGTTGAGGTCCCTTTCATATCCCTGGTGGTCGACGCATCCGACCGGAGCTGCCACAAGTTTACTGTCCGATCTCGTATCGATGACAGTCGACGCCAACTGTGGCAATCGTAACGAGAAGCTACGAGTTCGCGACTCACCGCGGCCTTGTCCTACCCCAGACCAGGTCCGAGCTCACCTCGATCTCTACCTACCTTGGACTTATTCCGTGCAGGCGCCTCCCCGGGTAATGCATCTCGGCTTGCATCGGTGCCGAGTACGCGAGCAAGACTCACCCTCCGGGCTGAGTACACGAGTGAAAGACTCATGCTCCGAGGCCGAGTTCGCGATAAAGACTCATCCTCCGGGGTGGAGTACATAATAAAAACTCACCCTCTAGGCGTGAGTATGCGATAAAGACACCCTCCAGGGCCGAGTACGTGAGCAATACCCACCCTCTGAGATCGAGTGCGTGTGCCAAAGACTCACCCTCCGGGGCCAAGTGCACGAGCCAAAGACTCACCCAAGACGCCTCGATGGCTTGGCCTCTGCGTGTGTCAATTCAGCCTCGACTGATTCGCCTCGACCGAGCTTCGCTTCGCCTCGATGGTATCTCCTCGACTAGGGGCTCCTACTAGCTCAAAGAAGTCACCTAGGTGAGCCCCAACACGCCTCGATGGCACAACCTCAGCGTGATTCAAGCCGGCCTTGACGGATCTACCTCGGCTGAGCTTCGTTTCGCCTCGATGGCGTCTCCTTGACTAGGGGCTTCCCCTAGTTTGACGAATTCACCTCGGTGAGCCCCAACACGCCTCGATGGCTCGACTTCAGCGTGGTTCAAGTCGTCCTTGACATATCTACCTCGGTCGAGCTTCGTTTCGCCTCGATAGCATCTCCTCGACTAGGGGCTTCCCCTAGATCGACGGATTCACCTTGGCGAACCCCAACATGCCTCGATGGCTTGAACTCAGCATGGTTAAACTTGGCCTCAATGGCCTTGTCTCGCCCGAACTTCATTTTGCCTCGATGGCATCTCCTCGACTAGGGGCTCCCCCTAGTTCGACGGATTCACTTCGGCGAGCCCCAACTTGCCTCGATGGCTCAGCCTCGGCGTGGTTCCACTCAACCTTGACAGTGTTGCCTCAGCCAAGTTTCACTTCGCCTCGATGGTGTCTCCTCGACTAGGGGTTCCTCCTAGCTCAATGGAGTCACCTTGGCGAGCCCCAACGCACCTCGATGGCTCGGCCTCGGTGTGGTTCAACTCGACCCCAACGGCGTTGCCTCAGTCGGGCGTCGCTTCGCCTCGATGGTATCTCCTGGACTAGGGGCTCCTCCTAGCTTGATGGAGTCACCTCAGTGAGTCCCAACACTCCTCGATAGCTCGGCCTCAGTGTGGTTCAAGTCGGCCTTGACGGATCTACCTCGGTCGAGCTTCGTTTCACCTCGATGGCATCTCCTCGACTAGAGGCTTCCCCTAGTTTGACGGATTCACCTCGGCGAACCCCAACATTCCTTGATGGCTTTACCTTGGCGTGGTTCAACTCGGTATCGATGACCTTGCCTCGGCCGAACATTGCTTTGCCTCGATAGCGTCTCTTCGACTAGGGGCTCCCCTTAGTTCTAAGGATTCACCTCAGCAAGCCACAACATGCCTGGATGGCTTAGCCTCGGCGTGGTTCAACTCTGCCTCGATAGCTTTGCCTCGTCCGACTAGAAAAAGACTCACCCTCCGGGGCTGAGTGCATGAGCAAGGCTCACCCTCGGGGGCTGAGTGCGTAGCAAAAAACTAACCCTCCAGGGTCGAGGGTGCGAGAAAGACTCACCCTCCCAGGGCGAGTGAGCGGTAAAAGACTCACCATCTAGTCTCGAGTGCACAAGAAAGATTGACCCTTCGGGGCTGAGTGTGCTAGCAAAAGCCTCACCCTTTGGGGCCGAGTGCGCGAGTAAGACTCACTTCCCCTAGCTCGATGACTTCATGTCACAGCCCCAACAATTAAAATGGATTAATATGTATTTCATTAGCATGCATTATTGATTTCAAACATTTCCTTAATATATTGTACTTGGAAAATCTAATTTGAGGTGAACATACACATCAAAATTCACATTTCAATTCAAATCAGTGATAAAAAGTTGTGATCATCATCTGGAACCAATTTAATTAAATACTACATTAGTTTTCATGAATAAATATAAATTTTCCAAAATTTTTGGAACTAGGTTGAACCTAATGAAAATTCAAACCAACTTAAAAGACATACATTAAGTTTGAATTTAAATATCACAAAATATATTATGAACAGTAGGGTTTTATAATTTTTATGGGAACTATGTCTTCCCAGGAACCCCCACAAATTATTTGAGGATTTTATGAAATTTATTTCTATTTATAAAGCTCTGGTCAAAGTAGTGAATCTAATTTAATTCTCAGTCAAACTCAACCCCAATCGGCTAGCACTGTTCCTCGGACTCGAGTCCGACTCGGCGACCGGACTCAACCCAACCGCCTAATTGCACCACATGAGAGCCATCCGATGGAAAACCGACGCCCCAGATCGCGTACCCCTTCGCCACGGCCCGAGCGCCTTTCTCTCTAATCCAAGCCGTCCGCTCGAGATCCAACGGCGTGCGCTAATCCACTTAGCTTACATACGCGCGCCGCCTTGTATCGCTGACCGCCCAGGCCCACCTGTCAGCTCCGTCCCTGACCTCCCGCTGGTGCCCTCAGGCATCCCGTGCCACGTGGCCGCGACGCCCTGAGCACCTCCGTCGACGCCGTCAATCCACCGCGTCCGTTGGCCACTCCTGAGCTTCTCTCTTCACGCCGCCTCCACTCCGTCACTTTCCGTGCTTAAGACACCTCCAACCCTAAATCTGCTCACTTCTCCTCTTTTGGTGAGGAAGGAAGCTCGTTCTCGGTCTCTACTCCGGTGAGCTTCCTCTGCATGGTTCCTCCCTCTTCCACCTTCCATGTCGTTTCCATTTTTGCTCATCTCAGTTCCTATCTTTGCTTGTAGCTCCTGGACCGTGATCGTGCTCTCGGCGGCTCTAGAGCGCGCACCCGCGGACATCTTCAAGCTTTCTTCGTTGTCAAGAGGTATTATCCTCAAACCACTGCGTCACCTTGTATGCTTTAGTTCACTCATTAAAACCCCTCACCTTGTTTCAGCAATGCACGACAGGCTTAGTACAATTTGAAGATTTGATCATTTTCGGCCTAAGGACACCCGTTCATCTCCCACTTTGATTTGGTGAGTATTTTGCCGATTACTCGCTTGTATAGCATCCTCAGATGATCCTTAAGCTACTCCGACCATTCTTTTGTCACCATTTTGCTCCAGCCGCCTGCTCCACGTGAAGCCGTGTCGTCGCCTTCGTCTTCTCCGGCACCGACAAGCCTCAAGCTGCTTCAAGCTTCCTCAAGCCCTCTCCTAGCTTCAGGTAGCTCCTAGTTAGCCCCTAGGATCTCAGGCACTTGCTTGTTTGAGCTGCGGAGCTCCTTCTTCTTGTTTTCACTTTTGCCGTATGAACCGCCGTTCCTCTCCGGCTAGCCGCAGATCGCCGACTCACCGTCGAGACCCTCTCATTTGGAGCACAATGCTATTGCGCATCCATCCCACCCTTGGCCGCACCTGCATTGTGGCGAAATCGTCGGCGAATGCCGCAAACCGCTGGAGCAATTTTGTCGTGCCGCACCCGACCAACAACGTAGCATGTCATTAGACGATAAGCGCCATCATTAGCGATAAATGACCGTCTTAGCCGCCTTTAGCCGCCAGCGGCGTGTGGGTCGCGCACGAAACCGGGTGGATAACGCGCGAGCGATCGGAAGGTGGGACTAGCCCGTTAACCCGTGCGCGCGCGCGCGGTTGTGCGTGGACTGGTCCGTAGACCAAGCGATCGATAGCGGACCCCACCGTCGTATTGGATTTTTAAAATCGAGTTAAATAAACGTCACGGTTGCCGGGCGCAGGTCATTCTTTGTGGCTAGCGTGCGCTCGGTAAGAAAAGGATTAAACACTTTATAAAAATTGAAATGGGTTTATTTGCATACTGTTAAATATGAATAACTTATAAAAAAACATAACTAATTGATTTTAACTCCAAATCACATAAAACCACTTCTAGAAATTTTCACTTTTAGTAAACTTTATATTAAAATTTGTTTCAAACATGTCTCTGTAGCAGAGAGTATTAATTGAAGATTAATCCATTAAAACCATTATTGTTGCAATAGGAAAAGGACGGATAGCTTCAAAAATGCATAAGTAATTATTGGAAACTCCAAAAACAGTGAGACCACTTTTGATAATTTTCATTTTCAGTGAACTTAATTCTAAAAATGGTCTCCATGTTACCTCTATCACAGAAACTATTTTGGGAGAACGTAATCTTTAATTCCATTATTGTTATACTATAAAAGGCTGATAACTTTGAAAATACATAACTAAATCATAAAAACTCCAATTGGAGCGAACTCAACTGTTTTGAACTTGTGATAATATTGCCCATTTATTCATGTAACCCTTGTAATCACCACTGCTCCACAAAATTTCACTCCATAATTAAGTTGCTTAAGTAAAGGCATATTGAAACCTGAAATTCAAAATAGCATAACTTTCAATTCATAACTCCAAATAGAATAATTCTTTTACCTAAATCCATCTAAAATCATGACCTAACTACTGTAGAAAAATCATGCATTTTTGAGCATTTTGTTTTTTGAGTTGTTTTCTCGGTATTTATTTGATGTTATAATTATATAGATCCCGAGCATATTGATATCGACACTTACGCTCACGAGAGCGAGCAGCTACTGTACCAGCAAGGCAAGCATCATTTGAACTTTCTTTTGCATCATATTTGATCCCAGTTTTGGTTAAGTTAGTGCAATGATAATTGCTTGCATGCTATTTTGATTATGTAAATATTTTTGTGATGTGTAGTTTAGTTATGTCCTATGCTTGAGTTTAATCTTGAATTATGCCAACTCCTATATGCTTAAGATAGGATGTGTGAATTATGGGTTATAGAATTGCTTAGCCATGCAAGTCTAGACACGGTAGTTCGATCGTTGGGAATAACCCGGCGGTTTTGGGATAACCACAACTCTCATTTTATTATTTATACTTCAAATCTTTGTAGCTGTTTTATGAGTTAATTTTTGTCATTTTTAAATGAGCTTTTGGTCTGGACAAGTGATGGTGCTTTGTGGACGAGCATTGGGTAAGTGGAAGGACTTGTCTGGACAATTGAGGACCGAACTTTGGTAACGTCGTTAATTCAAGTACACTCGTGCTGCCACACGCGGGTTGGGAGCCGTATGGTTAAGTAGGGGGAGGGTTTTATTGTGTTAAGTCCTTGGTGGTGTAAGGGGCATAGCGACCGTGAAATCCTATGTTCCTTAGGAGCCGATGTAATCCTTTATAGTGTGCAAGAGAGCGCCAATTCTTTTGTTTTGATTGCATCAGATTTCCAATATAACTTGTGAGCCCCTAGCAAGTGCTATCGACGCTTGTACTAGGCAAGGAACCATCTCACAAGGGGACTTAGCCCAATGGGATCTTCTTGCTAAAATGACCATGTCTTGATTTATCTTACGGCACACCATAGGAAGTGTGCTATATTCGGAGGCATCCGAGGCTTACGGGCTAATCAAGTCGTGTGGGTAAGTAGTACACCTGCAGGTATCAATCTATTCGAATAGCCGTGTCTACGGTTATGGACAACCGCTTGAGTTCGGGAGTTACTATTGTTAGACTTTCAATTAAAATTGTGGTTGAACTTGGTATTCGTCATGAACGGGATGTTCATGTGTTTAGTACATTAAAGTGGGCTGCCACTTTGGTCCTTGTATGATTAAATTGTTTATTACTGAAATGCTTTACCATATGCTTTACTTCTACTTCAAATCTGATTTTAAATGGGAACATGAAAAACTAGTATGTGTAGGATGTTAATTGTTGCGTCTCTTTCGCAAAACTAAACCAATATGAGCCATCCTTTGAATGACCCTTATGCATAACTATTTTTATTTGTGTAAGACTTGCGAGTACACTTGTACTCAGCCAGATGTTTGCTGGCTTTTTCAGGTGAGGAAGAATATGAGTATGGCGATCTCGTTAGTGTTGACTTGGGTGACACTAACGAGTAGTGTGCTACTATTTAACCCCCAGTCGGTTGCCGATGGGTGATGGGCATACCACTACTGGTCTTTTGCTTTATTTATTTACTTCATTGCTACTTGATACTTTACTTTGAATTTGGCGGTCGGCCGTATGTAATAAGTCAGAGATTTTGACTATTATGCGATGTCTTTTTATCTCTTGTTGTATGCGTTGTATGGATGTAACCAACGTTGGATGAGGGTGCGAGTATATTGGTCGTTGATCTTGGGAGCCAATATATGTCATACTCATTGTTAATGGATCCCATTTAACTCACTAAGTGTAGTGCTTGAATCGAAGAGAATCGACAATCATGTAGCGCCGCAAAGGAGCAAGCATGATCGTTGAGGCTCTAGTATTCGCCAAGCCTCTCACTTGGATAGAGTTAAATTGAATTCATTTACCGGAGACCGTAATTATGTCCCTAAGACCTTGTCTAATCTCGGTCTTAAGGAGATAATTACCGGGGTCCCCACACTTCACCTCGGTGCGTCGAGTTTAGCGCTCCGGCGCTTGCCATCACACCTGAAGGCCACGCTTGGGTTGGTCTAGCACTCCCCGCTCTACGAGCCATACCGTCCAGATCATTGAGCGGCTACATCATCGCCCCTGGGGCAGAGCGAGTGAACACATACTCACCCTCCAGGGCCGAGTAGACTTAACCTAGTCTAGACTTGTCCTCACCCTCCGGGGTCGAGCAGGTAGACACAGGCGCTCTCGAGCCCCGTCTCGAACGCTAAGTTTTTTCGATGAGTAACGGCGACGTTCCGGCCTCTCCACAACCTCAAAGCTCTCTCGAGCCCCGTCTCGAGTGATAAGTTTTTTGATGGGAGACAACGATGTTCTGTCCTCCACACAACCTCAAAGAGCTCTCTAGCCCCGTCTCGAGCGCTAATTTTTTTCAATGGGAGGCGGTGATATTCCGGCCTCTCCACAACCTCAAAGCGTTCTTGAGCGCTAAATTTTTTCGATGGGAGCCGGTGACGTTCTGGCCTCTCTACAACCTCAAATCACTCTTGAGCCCCGTCTCAAGCGCTACATTTTTTCAATGGGAGACGACGATCTTCCAGCCTCCCGACATATAAAGCGCTCTCGAGCTTCGCCTCAAGTGCTAAGTTTTTCGATGGGAGGTGGCGACATTCCGGCCTCTCCACAACCTCAAAGCGCTCTCGAGCCCCATCTCAAGCGCTAAGTTTTTCGATAGGAGACAACGACGTTCCGACCTCTCCACAACCTCAAAGAGCTCTTGAGCCTCGTCTCGAGCTCTATTTTTTTTATGGGAGGCGACGATGTTTCAGCCTCTCCACAACCTCAAAGCGTTCTCGAGCCCCGTCTCGAGCACTAAGTTTTTTCGATGGGAGACGGCGACATTCCAGCCTCTAGACATGTGAAGCGCTCTCGAGCCTCGCCTCAAGCGCTAAGCTTTTTCGATGGGAGGCAGCGACATTCCGTCCTCTGCACAACCTCAAAGTGCTCTCGAGCCCTATCTCAAGCGCTAAGTTTATTTCTCAATGGGAGATAGGGTAATAACTTACCCCGTCAACGAGAGCCAACCAAGAAGTTAGAAAAAATAAGCTCCTTTCGTCCAAGGCCACGGCTCGGTGAACCCACTCCGGACGAGGTCTGAGGACCGACTCAAGACGAGGCTTGGAGACCGACCCTGGACAAGGTTCAGGGGCCAACCTCGCCGAGGTACGACACATTGGCGAACCCACTCCAGACGAGGTCCGGGGACTAAGCTCGCCGAGGTGCGACACATAGGCGAATCCACTCCGGACAAGGTTCGAGGATCAACCCCGGACGAGGCACAGAGAGTGATCCCAGACAAGGTCCAAGGGCTAACCTCAGACGGGGTCTGGGGGCCAACCTCATCGAGGTACGACACATCAGCGAATCCACTCCGGACAAGATCCGGGGATCGACCCCGGACGAGGTCCGGAGGCCAACCTCGCCGGAATACGACACAACGGTGAACCCACTTGAAGGTGGCGGGACCCGATTGGAAAAATGGACGAAAGTACCCCCGGGACAAGCTATGTCCTGAGGGCAACGATGTAAATTCGCATATCTCTCTCTCCCACTTTATAAATAGGCTCCATGTAAATGGAAAGAGAAGATCATTTTGTAACAACTACTACACATATGCAATACATGAGGATTGATTTTGGTGTTTGGTTCTCGTTGAGGTCTCATTCGCACCTTCGGCGGTCGACGCGTCCGACCGGAGATGCCACAAGTTTACTGTTTGATCTTGTATCGACGACACAAATTTCAAACTTGTAGGGTCAGCATACGTTTTCCTTTTCCAGGTGGTGAATACTCGTGTAGAAAACATTTAGTTTTGTATCAGTGTATATCACCCGTCGCAAATAAAATGTATCAGTATATCACAGTTTTCTCACGTGAAGCGCGCTGACTTTGCTAGCTGTACCGAATTTGCCCTTACCTCAGCTTGATTAGCTCTGTTTCCTTGCGTACCAGGTTATTTCTCAGCATGAAACGGCGCGTCGCTTTCACTCCGGCAGCAAGTACTATTTTTTTTTTCTTGGCGCTTAAGATTCTCTGTGTCCCGCCTGCCAGCCACCTGCGGACCCAGTAAACCAACGCCGACCTCCCGCTGTGCCGTTGACCAGCTGGATCGATCGCTATGAGACTTTTTTTTCTATTCTTGTGTGTCCCGTCTCCGTGTATCATTGTACATTGAGATCGATGTTGGGCTTCGAATTTAATCACCACGTGGTGGTCAAGTTATATTTTTGCCAGGCAAACGTAACGTACTGCGTTACCGCATCAGTCACGCATGCGATCAACTTGCAGCAGTTTGCTTTCCCTTTTCCTTCTCCAATCCTTGTGACCACTTCTGGATACACCTGGTCCCCTAAGCAACGCTTGCACGAAAGATTTTGCCGACAAAACACCTCCATGATCTATCTATCCCTACTACTACTGCTACTATCTTATTAAAGCAAAAAAAAAAATCGCTCTCAAGAGCTAGAAATTCACACGCTAATCAGAGGAAAACGAGAAAGATCTATATCTTTAATCGTGGTGGGTCCAGCTTATAATGGTCTAGATTAAAAGAAAGAGTTTGTGTCAAGTAAAATGATTGAGATTCGGAATAAATAAATAAAATCAGCAATTTAATTTTCATGTGAATTCCTAGCTAAAATAACTAAATAAATATAATTCAAAATAAAATTTAAATTGGATTTGTATATGAATTCCAACAAAAAAATAATTGAAAATTGGAATAAAAAATAAAATAAAATTAGCAATTGATTTCCATTTGATTTCCTAAGTAAAACTCATAAATAAATATAATTCAGAACAAAAATAGCAATTTATAAATGAAATTCAGAGTAAAAGATAAAATAAAATTACCAATTTGATTTCCATACGAATTCCTATTAGCATATCTAAATAAATATAATTTGGAGTATAAATTAAACAAAAAATAGCAATTGGATTTGTATACGAATTCCAACAAAAATAACTAAAATTTGGCATTATAAATAAATAAAATTAGCAATCGGATTCGATACGAATTCCAAAGTAAAATCCTTAAATAGCTATAATTTAGAATAAAAATTAAAGAAAAAAATAGAAATTAGATTTGTATATGAATTCTAACAAAAAAAATGACATTCAGAATAAAAAATAAAAGAAATTTTGTAATTTTATTTTCATACGAATTCCAAAGTAAAAATCCTTAAATAACTTAATTTAGAAAAAATTAAATAGAATTAGGAATTTGATTTGTATACAAAATCTAATAAAAGAGTCAATTTCAGAAAACCCTAGGTTTTGGGGTATTAGTAACATAAAACCCCATGTTTTGATATTCTTTCAGAAAACCTCAGGTTTTGAGACATTAGTAACACAAAACCCCATATTTTGTTTTTTTCCCATAAAACCCTAGGTTTTGAGGCATTAGTAACACAAAACCCCACGTCGTGGGTTTTCTGAAACTTGGGGTTTTTTGAAAAAAAATCTCAAAACGTGGGGTTTTGTGTTTCTAATGCCTCAAAACCTGGGGTTTTCTAAAAAAGCTCAAAACATGGGGTTTTGTGTTACTAATGCTCCCAAAACCTAGGGTTTTCTAAAATTTACTCAATAAAAAATAACTAACATTTTGAATAAAATTAAAATATATAATGTCGATAGCACAAAAGTTGTCGGATGAAGCCACGAAAGAGTGCAATGGCGTCGATTTGTCCTGCAAGAAGACATTAATCCGTGAGGAAGCGAGGAGCCAAGATGACAGCCGCGGAGATGAGAACAATGTCATGCTACTCACCTTAGCCATTCAACGAGAACAATGCTATGTTGTTCGCTAGAGGCATTGAAGAGAAAGTCCATATCAAAGTCGGTGGCCAAAGTATCGACACATACAACCATGTACATGTGCCGGGCCTGCACACCGCACATATGCACGCGGTAGAAACTTAGGGCCTAAGCTTAGCTAATAATCGTTGCGTACTCATGAGCTCAGCCGGGTCGGCTCTGGTCACCTTGAGTCGTGTGTATGAAGATGAAAAAATGTCATTAATTTATTATTGCAGACAATGCATTTGGATAGGCGAGCGAGCCAGCGATACACAACAGTACGTACAATAGTGAGACGTCGACTGGCTATAAGCCTTGATACGTAGGACATAAGATGATGTGGGAGAGAGAGAGAGAGGGCATAGAGAATTGTGCGTCTCTCATGCAGTAGTCGACCGTAACACGAGAAATAAGACACATTGTGTATGGATGAACTATCTATAGAGACATGTAAAAAGACAACTTATTGTAGAAGTTATCTTTAGTGCTATTTATAGATGTCATGGAGGGATATTATAGACAACAATTGTCTATACCATTGTACATATCCTAAGGCAGGGGACTTTACGATTGCTGCACTGCAGCTAGTATATATGCTTTTCCTTAGAATATGCGGGTTCGATAGGGCTGGCTGGGCTTTCATTTGTTTAAGAGTAAATTTTGCAAAACAACAGGTTTTGAGCTAAAGGTAATGGAAAAATCTCATGTTTTATAATTTTTTTTAAAGAACCTAGGTCTCGGGACAAAAAGTTTTAAAAACCTTAGGTACACCACCTGACTGACCATTTTTTTCCCAAGATTTGTGCATGATAGCGGTATGTAATAAAAAAACATTGTATTTTTAGTATATATATAGGAAGCTTTTTTCCTACTCCTGGGAGTAGTTACTCCCTATTTTGTATCTCATATATCTCACAATGTAGGGAGTATCTTGCGCAACCGAGGGTATGTATGTGTAGTATACGAGTATATAAGACTACATAGGTGGTATTTACACCTTTTCAGAGGTGGTATGTATAATTTTTTAGACATACTCCTTTTTATGTGCGAATATAAAGATATTTATAAAATATGCTAAAAACTATGAACTCTCTTGCAAATTTTTGGTGTAATTCACATTGGAGTATCTTATAATTAGTATATGAGTATACCCAAAGTGATAATAGGGTATGTCAAGTTCTTTTAGGTGGTATATCAGAGGTGGGTAATTCACACGGCAGCGCGATCGAGCGTACTGTGGGGCTGCCAATGTGTGTATATACTCGAAAATACCATGTATTAGATGGGTGTACATGGTGTTTTTTGAAATATTTTGCTCCAAAACCTAGGGTTTCTTAAAAGAAAAAAGTTCCAAAACATGGAGTTTTGTGTTATCTTGGCTCAAAACCTGAGGTTTTTTTGTAATTTATTTTTTGTTTAACGGCTTATGTTGCAAGAACTATTGCATGGATGCGTTGGTTTGATTTGGTTTGGCTTATGTTGCAAGAACTATTGCATGGATGCGTTGGTTTGATTTGGTTTGGCTTAGGTTCGGGTTCGTTATCTTTTTGCTTCTCTTCACTTTGCTTTGGCGCGAAGCAAAGAACAATGGCCTACAAAGGAAAAGAGATGAGCTGTACTTTTCTAGGAGGACCTCAATTTTCTGGAATTTGATCAAGGTCCCTCGCAGGCATCATGAACTCCCAATAGTTAATGAGGCATGAACAAGTGACTTCGCGCAAATCTTCCAAAATAGTCTACGTACTAAATACAGTCACTTCTGGGATGCAAAGCAATCCCAAATACAGTCACTTCTGGGATGCAAAGCAATCCCAAACAGAGTCTTCGTCATTTAGCTTTTTAATCGATATGGCTAAGACTCTATTTGGGAGAGCTTTTTTTGAAAGGAATGGAGAGCTTCAATTTAAAGCCACCAGAAGCTTAACATACCCAAACAGGGTGTGACATCTTGAAAAGCTTTAGCCCCCTGAAGATCGTAAGGGAAACTAAGCTCCCCAAACAAGCCATAAGATTAATGGCACACTAGTACACTAATACAAAATAGATAATGGATTTGCTAATTTTTAGTTGTTTAAATTTTTTTTTATCCATCAGTCACCTACAATTGTACAGTGCTGAGCCTAAAATTGCAGTACCAAGTGATGTGCAATTTTAGCATAGCTCTAATGTAACTTTTAGTTCTATTTGTTTTTGTATTTGTAGAGTACATCTAGATTTACTTTTGTCTAATTTTGTATTTTTTTGTAATATTTTTTCGTGCCGTTAGATGAAAATCTAAAAGTGGGAATAAGTGAATGAAAAATAACAAATTATCAAGCAACTCACACCTAGAGAGTCCCAATAGATAAATATATCTTTAGGATTTCCACAACCCGCGAGGTTGTTTTTGTCTGCACAAAAGATGGGGGCACCCTCCGTAATATCGGCAGGAACCAGAGGTGCTTCTTGTAAAGAGCATAGAAAAAGCGGATTCAAAGGAGCAGAACTAAAGACGGGAGAAAAAATGTCTCCGTTCTTTTGGTTTTCTGCCATGGAAGGGCTACTCGCAAGGTCAGAATTCCACCTAGTAGACCCTTTTGACGCATTCCTTTTCGGTTCTTTACAATTACATAGCTTTCTCCTGATTTTCTATTCCTGCACCGGAGATCAGCCTATATGTCGCTAAGCAAAGTGCACTTCACTACAACGTAGTTAAGGTTTGCATGTGCATGCATGGCGGCATGGGAGTGATGATCTATATATGCTTAACCAAAGCCTAATTAATTTGTTCTCTCTTTTTCAGAATTTGTTTGTTCTTTGATTCACAGACTATAGAGGGCACTCATTTGCATGCTAGTTGATTTGAGTTACATTTGTCTAGTTGGAATAAAAAACGATTGCTCAGTGTCAAATGAAATCTGTGTTGTTCCATATCATGGAGAGGATTACAAGAATACGTATGGATTATTTACAAAAGGGGGAAGAAAGGTTCAAAGTTTACGAGATGTAAATAAAGCATGATATATTTGACATAGAGTTGGTGCATTGGTCATTTTGCTCTGCATTTTTCCCTTGTGTTCCTTTTTTTCCTGTAAAAAGTGCAAAAGCGTAGAGCCGCAGATGTATTATATGAAACTTTCCAAGCCTATCCTATTCGGAATATAAAGGAGAACGAAATGGACATTGTTTATTCTTTAATTGGAATAGGGGGAAAGTGGACTTTGTTTATGTGTTAAGGAAGCCATTTGGTATAGTTCCACTAATGAACTTGCTGCTCTATTTTGCAAAAAGTTCCCTTTAAAGCATGAGCTTATGTAGCAGAAGGATCCAATTCCCTTTCCACTTGGGGGCTAAGTGCTCAACCATCATGCATGATTTGGTACTAGTTAGGAATTTCCCTTTGAGAAAGATTTGTCACTTGATTAGTGCATCAGTTGAGCTCAGTTAGCCCTTCTTCTTTTCTTTTCTTTTTTGTCTTCCTATTTCTTGAGGTTCTAGAAATTTGTACAAAAGAAAAATGGAATATTTGTCTCCATGGAGCATTAGCCCCAAAGGAAAGAATCAAGGAACCATTTCAGAGGGGCCCGCAGAGTATAAAGGGAAGAACAATGTCACTGTGAAAATTCTCACCTGAAAAAAAAATACTTGGGCAACTTCTGAAGTTGCATGGTTGCTATGCTAATTCCAGAGTATATCCTTTTCTTTGCTTGAGATTGTGATGCAAAATTATTGTGGGCAAAAGGATTTCTTAGGAGAGAAGCCTTAATAATTCATCCCATTTGCTAAAATGCTCCAAGCAGAGCTTGTTCTCCGAGGAAATGTTACTCCTATTTCCATATTAAAACAGAGCTAAACAAGGCCTAGTACTACATTGTCCTTGCAGTTGCAGTTTATACAACTGAACTAAACAAAACCCTATTACCTTCACCTAAAAAAAACATCACCACCGCACTTGATGATACTGATGATAGTACCATTTATGACATGTATGTTTGCTAAATGGACAGTTACTACTGGGAAATCCAAATCATGGATTTGCCAATGATGTGAAGATCGGTTAAGATCACTGCTATAATGTTTGAAGTGAGCTTTTATATAACTAATATATATCATGGCGAGACAATTATGAGCATAGTTGCTTTCGTAGCTCAGTTGGTTAGAGCACCCGTTTAGTAAGCGGGAGGTCTTGAGTTCAACTCTCAACGAAAGCATATTTCATTTATAAAAAATATTTTTTGGCCCTCACCTGCTACAGTAGCAGTCTTCTTTTGCGTCAGCTATTCTTGTCTCAGCGCAGCTGCACAGATCGTCATGAATGGAGAGATTAAAATGCCTCTTTACAGAGCATATTTTTATCAAGCAAGGACCCTTCGTCACTTCTGGTGTCCTGTAAGTCTGTAGCCAAAGAGGAAACAATAACCACAGTGGAATGGAGTAGCAGATATGCAAAACAAGATCCAAAATGATTTCAGAAATTCGCAATCAATTGCAAAGCAGGGAAGCAGGCAGTCCATTTCTCATGCGCTCATCCAGCCAGCCATCGGAGCTCTGCAATGATGGAACAGCGGAAAGGCGCCCGTCTAATTGGACGGCCGGGTGCTCATCTGAGCCAGATTTGCAGGCATTACCGCAGGCATCATCACCCAGCCACAGAAAGGGGGGACGTCACTAAGCGCTAAGCAATGAGTCGATCTCGATCTCTCAACAGAAATTGCAGAGATATTGGATCCTGCACTAACCAAAAGAAGAACGGCAGATTAAAGGATCGGGAAAGGCTGGGGGCGAAATGCGAGCCTCTGATCCCGAAAATAACGATGCCTCGACACAATGATTGCGGGCGCGAAGGAGGTACGCGCGTCCACTTAAAATTGACGACAGACAAACGCGTGTGTCGATAGAAAGGCGATGCGGAGTCGAGGCGTTTGCGGTGACGAAAGAAGGTGAAGAATGCTGTGACCAAAATGTAACTGTCAAGATCTGCAGAGATCAATGATAATGTCCTCATGATTTTAACTGTCCCTGTGAAAACGCAAACGCAAAGGATAATGTCTGCCGCAAAAAGAGTTTTGCGTCAGGCGCCTGGAGTCATAGTCATGCCGAAAAAACATCCTGTTCCCTCCGTTCATGGTGACTGATTGATTGATTGGCGAGTGAGAACAGATGAACACCATAACTGAAGGTTGCAAAATATGATTAAAAAAAACAATTAATGCTGTGTACTCTCTTTTACAGCATGTTGACACCAATGGTAGCTAACATAAACTACAACATTGGCCCCCACTTTCGCCATTAGATATGGTTTATGCAACTTTCGGCCGTTACTATCACATAACATATTTTTTTGATCACATGTATCTCATTTCGTTAGCAACACTTCTCCGTAAGTGACTGTCAAGAAAGAACCACCCTAACAGTTTGCTGCATCCAATCTGCCCCATGGTCAAGAACTTCCAGAAGCTGAAACCAGTCAATTTAACCAGTGTATAATCAGCTTCAAATTAACCTACCAGTATATTAATCAAGATTCAACTGAAGAAAAGAGAAGCACTCTGAAGAATCTCCCTATACGCATGCCTCAAATAATTGCTGTTCTGCAGCTAATCCTCTTTATTTCTTGAACCATAAGTTTAGCTGATAGGAACCAGTGATGATGTCCTCAACTTGTCTGAACTTCAGAGTGCAGAATGCGTAGACATACACTAGAGACCTCAGTTCAAGGAAACGCCCCAAGATTCTCAACCCCGTTATGAAAAGGACATAATTTAAATTTCAAAAAGGATTATGATCATGATACAAACCATTGTCCACCACTCGGAGTTAAACTCCAAGTGAGAAACATGGAGGGAAAGGACCAGACCAGGAAAAAGGGTCAGCTTGTGGATTCAAAGAACCATAACCACATCTGATCCACTTTTAGACAATCACGTAACAGCAAAATTAATGGATTGCGCTAAAATTGCAACATAGAAGCCTATTATGATTTGTGAAAGCATGAATTCGAGCATCTAAATAATCCAATCATGCTAATCATTACCCTTACCAAAACAAACGTATAGAAATATTAAGATACAGATGTACAAAAGCTATAAAGCTACCAGGCCAATTTGGGCACGAATCTAATCAAACTAAGCATTGCAATTGCAGATAAAATAATATACATGGTCGCATTTAGTAAGAATCCTCAACATTTTCGCATGTCCCACTGAAACAAATCCTGAGCCAATTTGGGCAAAGACATGTGTTTCATCTGAGAATAACTGATTAAGTCCAACTATTGAAAGCATCATACTACATTAACGAACAGCAACAAAGTACTGAAGAAACTATACTGAACATCCAGTAACAACATTGCATCCTGAAAACAATGGAAATTCCATAAATCCAACTGTGTGGTCCACGCTTTGATCGTTTCAACCTCAAATGAACTAAGTACCCAATATACTAAAAAAACTCTAATTTTCAGTTCTGAAGTTACACTGCACCAAACCTAAACAAGCATTTAGCGGTGCTCCTAAAAAAATCTAACCAGAACAATCAATGGTGCCTCCAAGAAAGGCAATCATGGCATAAATTAGGCCAAAAGTTAAGTTCAGACCGTAATCCAGATTCCAGACCACATTAGTCACACCATAGCAACCGTTCAGCTACGAGCAATGATTAGAGAAATGAGCAAAGAACTTAACCTGCATTACACCCACACCAAACCAAATTTAAGCAGGAACCGCAACGAACAACGCAAGAACCAAACCACATTATCTTATGTTCTTATTCGAACCTTAAGAAACAGCAACACATGAAGGAATGAGCAAATAGTTCAGATTTAACTCTTGTACTTAATTCAAGCGGGACATGGAGAAGAAGTGCATTCCAAGAATTTAGCCACACTAACGAATCGAGCTCTCCAAGCAAATTTGGAATTGCAAAACTGGTAGTAAAATTTAGACTTTAGAATTGACGAGGGCCCAACTTGAACAGGGTTTAGAATCCAACCACATTGCAGCCACTAAAGAACTACCCGAATTAGCTTAAAATTCCCCCACCTTTCTGTCCTCTACTGCTCTCTAAACACCAAAACTAAAAAAAAAAAAATATAGTAAAAGGATTCCAACTTCGGAGGACTGCGCAAAGATACCCTCCAATTCCACCCATCAACTTACACTAGAGAAAAAAGGAACCTTGAAAAATTCACCAAGAACACGGCGAGCGGCCGGCGCCGAGAATGCGGTAGATCCGTACAATACGCCGCCGCCTCCGACCGTATGTATACGCCGTATATACGGAAGCACGTACGTACGCCTGCTCCTAAGCCCCTAACCTTCTTCCTTCCCCACCTCTCGCCGCTAGTAGTAGGAATAATGCCTGGCTCCATCCTGTCTGCCTTTGGTGGTGGAGGCAGCGCCCTCCTGCGCCTACATTGGACGGGACGCCCTCATGCGGAGGGCGATTGGAGGGCGAGGGGGGCGAGGGGCAGTTTGGTCATTTGAGGGGGTGGTCGCCGGGCTCGCCATGGGAGGAGGCGAGGGAAGGAGAGGAGAGGGAGAGGGAGACGAAGAAACGTTCTGCTTTATCCAAGGGCGAGGGAGGGGTCCGTGACTGTGTGTATGTGTATGTGTAGCTTGTGAGATTCATGGTATGCAGACTTGGTCTATAGACCGATGTGAGCAAGGCCATTTTGCTAATCAGGAGATGCTGTGTAGCAACAATTTGCTCTTAGAATTTTTTAAAATAGAGTACAGGCCATGATTTCGTGAAAGATTTTTAAGGTTTTATGTCTTATTATTAGTATTATTATTCGGTTTTGCTAGTTTTAAGTTGTCTAGAATTTTTTTTAAGTTTAAATCACTTGTTGTGATCATTGGATTTGTGTAGAGATTGGTGTGTCATATGATTGGATATTGATCCAATGGTCACAACAAGTGATTTAAATTTAAGAAAATTTCAAGCAACTTATGAATAAACGATCCTATTATTATTATAGGATAGCATGTCGCCTATTTGTTTGGCTATACTCAAACTGCTAGTTTACGCTCTAAAAGCATCCTCCTAGTTTGTATTCTGTAGGAAAAGCCATACTAATATGCTGTTTTTCAGAACCATTTGATGAGAAGAATTTGATATTTGAGTTGATGGGCTGATGATTCCTAAGAATTTTGTGAAACATTATCGTAGTTTCTATCAACAATTTATCATACCGTAAGATGTATTCCTTTTGTGACGTCATATCAACCTACTAGTTTATTCTTACAAAAACTATGCTGATTTCTAGGAAATGGTAGCTGAAGCGAGGCAAAACACACATGTGATATCAAGGCAGAAATAACTTAGTTTTCCGAACAAGAATATGTGATATGTGCATTATATCGTGCATGGTAAAATCATCTCCTTAAAAATGGTTTATTCACTATAGTCGCGGTTATTGCAATTCACAAGTCGATAAAAAGAAAGTTAGTGGCTTATACGAACTATGTCTAGAGATGGAAAGCATAATGGCCAATGGGGGAAGGTTCTGCCGGTGTAGGTCCTTTGGGGCCCACAGGAGATAGAGCGCGTGGGGCCTTCAAGTTGAATGGGAGGTGGGCTGTGGAGGGCCCCTTTCAGTTTCCTGTTGGTGGGGCTGCACAATGGGCATTCCTCGGTTCCCCCCTAGTCCCCTCCGTGGCTTTGTTTCCATGCGTTTTTTTCCTCCCTCGCTTCGCTTTAACCCCAAAGCACCCAAATGTAGGAGATTTTCCGTCGTTTAGTCTTTTTTTTTTTTGAAATGGAATAGTAAATATAGCTTATCTCTACCGCACTTCCAAGCCACAGAAGTCATCTGCCCTACTCTCAGACCGTACTAGGATGACATGCGAGCGCGACAGGTGGCCTGTGCATGTTTCCACCGCAGACAGTCATGTTCCTGCTACAAACTGAAAGCATGACAGGTGGTCTGTCGTGGTCTGAGAGCAGGGCAGGTGGATTCCAAGGACTATGAGCGCAATAGGTGCCTACCGCGGTACTATTTTTATAATTTCGAGAACTACTTTTACTATGCAAATAAAAATCATATCATCCAGCGAAGACTCCAAATGTACAGCCCACGGCGCGCCTTGACCTCTCACCGTCTCTTTCCCTCAACAGTGGTATATGACGATCAAAGAGGAAATTACAGTGCTGCATGAACAGATATTACTATTTATCATATTGTGTTTTAAATAATTGGATAAATAAATACTTTGTTTGTTCATCACAAGATGTCGGCAGACATTTTATAATATAAAAATGTGTTTATTGGATGGTGTTTTCTCACATTTCAGATTTTGCAATGTAATATGCGTGGCATTTGGTTGTCCAATGAACGTTCGAATTTTTTGCCGATACGGTCATTTTTTGAAGGGTAATTACAAATATGACAACTTTCAAAACGTATTTACAAAAATAGCACGTCGGGCGTGTTGGAATTAATCTGGGCTAGGCCCAAATATTACATTCTAATTAATTCCTGGTAAATCTCAAAGGCCCATGTGCATGTGCATGACTGTTTAGTCCCATATGGACAGATGAAGGGGAGTTACACCACTTTATAAGGTGGAACGTGGTAGCCCTATTGTGGAATTGGAAAGAGCCAACACACGCGCGCGCTCGCTCGCCTCGCCGAGCCGTGCCGTGCGGTGCGGTGCGTGTGCGTGTGCGTGTGCGTGTGCGCGCGTACACAGGCGTGTCAGGTGCGGGCGCGATTTTCTTTATCTATTCGAAAATCGAAATGCACTGACTTGTAATTGATGGTGACCTTTGGTCTTCAGTCTCTTTATTTTTTGGCTATTAAAAGGTTTCAGTTCTGATGGCGAATCAATGACAACCTTTGGTCTTTCAGATTCCAACTGTTGGCTTTTCGATTCTGCCAAATCAATGGCAACTGTTGGCCTTTCGATTCTGTTGAATCAATGTTTTCCACTTCCAAAATACAGAATCACAGTTTGTTCGTTG
Organism: Ampelocalamus luodianensis; assembly: GCA_036346255.1. NCBI lineage: Eukaryota > Viridiplantae > Streptophyta > Magnoliopsida > Poales > Poaceae > Ampelocalamus > Ampelocalamus luodianensis. Next base: position 25,700,515 of record CM070621.1, read on the forward strand.
TCTCTGGCGATCTCCATCCCGGCGAGGCACGTGTACGGTCGCACCGGAGAGCGAGCCTCGGACCCCGTCCTCGAAGGCTTGCACGGCGAGGACGAATAAGGTTTTGGGAGCGTTCGCGCGTCGCCGCTTCATCCTTTTCGCTACATCCGCACGACTACTACCACAACATCCACGAAGTTTCTGCTACATCTACATCAATCGAACAACTACTACCACGACGCCCACTACGCCATGACTAACGGCGACCTCACCAAGACTCCTCGCTTCTACTTCTTCTACTCCTTCCACCGAAAGATCCGGGTATGCCTATCTCGCGTTTGTCGCTTACTTAGTTTTATTTTACATTATTGTTATGAACACTCGAGATAGGAATGCTAGCTTCGTTCTTGTAGAATCTAGTATAACTATAGTGTTCTTAGTTATAGTTATTTTCATGTTTTATCTAGCAAATTTCGGATTAAAATACTTGAAAAATGCTTATATATTCAAAGAATCCAAAACCTTATTCTAGGCATTTTTCGACAATCGGCTTTGTTTGCCGCGCTCAAACCCCATGAATTGATGGTGCGAATTACAAGAGGTGGCGCACCAAGATGGTACTCGCTAATCGCCATGAACGTTTTCCATGTGGCAAAAGGCAAGCTGAAGGAACACTTACTCTGAACAGAGCAAGCGTTCGAGGTGCGATAACCTTTTAAAGGTGCCGTGGTTAGTGTTCTTGGTGAGAAGTTAGTTGATGCATACATGGTGATCACAAATGGGAAAGAGATGTGGGATGCACTCGAGGCCAAATTTGGGGTTTCGGATGCGAGCGATGAATTGTATCTTATGGAGCAATACCATGACTATAGAATGGTTGATGGCCGTTCAGTAGTTGAGCGAGCTCATGAGATACAATCCATGGCCAAAGAACTAGAGCATTTCAAATGTGTGTTACGGACAAGTTTGTCGCGGAGGCATTATTGCCAAGCTTCCTCATTCTTGGAGGAATTTTGCTACTTCCTCTGAAACACAAGAGACAAGAGTTTTCTCGTTGAAAATCTCATCGGTCTCTTGATGTTGAAGAGAAGGCGAGGCAAAAGATACACACATCGAGGTAATGAGGACATTCTAGTGCCAATGTGGTACAGAAAAGAATGGCCAAGCTCAAAGTTCAAAGGCAAGAACAAGATCGCACAAACAACTAGCTTCAAGAAGAAGAAGAAGAACACAAAGGATAGTCCTTGCTTTGTGTGTGGCGAACATGGTCATTGGGCCAAGGATTGCGATCCAACGCAAGGGTGGGAAGAATCGGCAAGGCGCGAATTCTAAGTCCGCTAATGTTGTTATTGGTACTCACCGAGGCGGAACATCGGGTATGGTAATTTACCAACTGTTCTTTCCGTATGTCAATCTGGATTGGTGGATAGACACCGGTGCTAATATACATGTGTGTGCTGATATTTCATTGTTCTCTTCTTACCAGTCACTCGGGATTCAAATGTTCTAATGGGGAATGGGTCACATGCCATTGTTCATGGTGTTGGCACGGTCGATCTGAAGTTTACTTCGGGGAAGATTGTGCAACTGAAGAACGTGCATCATGTGCCATCTATCAATAAGAATCTCGTGAGCGGATCTCTTCTTTGTAGAGATGGCTTTAGACTGGTATTTGAATCCAATAAATTTGTAATGTCCAAGTGTGGACAATTTGTTGGTAAAGGCTATGTGTGCGGAGGCTTGTTCCGCCTATCTCTTTCAGATTTATGTACTAATGTTGTGAACCATATTTTCAGTGGTAATGAGACTACTATTTGGCATTCACGACTTTGTCACATAAATTTTGGTTGCATGACGGGTTAGCCAGTTTAGAGTTAATCCCGAAATTCACCTTTGCCAAAGGCTCTAAGTGTCAAGTTTGTGTGCAATCAAAGCGACCTCGTAAGCCTCACAAGGCGCGGAGGAAAGAAACTTGGCACCATTAGAACTCATACATTCAGATCTGTGCGAGATGAATGGTGTGTTGACAAAAGGTGGTAAGAGATATTTCATGACTTTGATTGATGACTCCACTAGGTTCTGCTATGTGTATCTTTTAAAAACTAAAGATGAAGCTTTTCACTACTTTAAAATCTATAAGGCGTGTTTGAGAACCAACTTGAAAAGAAAATCAAAAGGGTTAGGTCCGATCGTGGCGAGTACTTTTCTAATGAGTTCAATTTATTCTGTGAGGAACATGGTATAATCCATGAGAGGACGTCTCCCTATTCACCCCAGTCAAATGGGGTTGCCGAAAGAAAGAACCGTACTCTAACTGATTTGGTTAACGCCATGTTAGACACAAATGGTCTTTCCAAGGCATGGTGGGGGGAGGCTATATTGACTTCATGTCATGTCCTAAATAGGGTTCCCACAAAGAATAAAGAGATAACTCCATTTGAACAATGGGAGAAGAAAAGACTATCACTTTCATACTTGCGCACTTGGGGTTGTTTGGCGAAAGTCAACGTGCCAATTTCCAAAAGCGTAAGCTTGGACCAAAACGTGGATTGCGTCTTTCTAGGCTATGCTCACCATAGCGTTGGATATAGATTTCTAGTGGTGAAATCTGAGTACCGACGTACTTGTCGGTACAATTATGGAGTCCAGAGATGCTACATTTTTGAAGATATTTTTCCAATGAAAGATATGACTAATTCATCGAGTCAGGAGCCTGATACAACTCCTGAACCTGCCATTCCAATGGAATATTTTGAGCAAATCCCTGAGCAAATTCCTGAGGAGGAAGACAATGAAACTCTGAGGAAGAGTAAAAGACAAAGGACTGCAAAGTCTTTTGGTCTTGATTTCATTGTGTACCTTGTGGATGATACTCCAAGTACCATTTTCAAGCGTATGCTTCTCCGGATCTGAATCATTGGAAGGAAGTCGTCAGTAGTGAAATGGATTCCATTATCTCTAATGGAACTTGGGAGATCACCGAGTCCTTATGGTTGTAAACTTTGTAGGATGTAAGTGGGTGTTCAAAAAGAAGCTTAGGCCTGATGGTACTATCGAGAAGTATAAGACACGGCTTGTGGCCAAGGGTTATACCCAAAAGGAAGGCGAAGATTTCTTTGATACTTATTCACCTGTGGCTAGATTGACCACTATTCGAGTACTACTATCTCTGGCTGCCTCACACGGTCTTCTCGTTCATCAGATGGACGTTAAGACGGCTTTTCTAAATGGAGAGTTGGGCGAGGAAATTTACATGGAACACGACGGATGGATTTGTAGTAAATGGTCAAGAAGGAAAGGTGTGCAAGTTGTTGAAATCTTTGTATGGTCTTAAACAAGCACCTAGCAAAGGGCATGAAAAGTTCGACAGAACCTTAACATCCGCAGCTTTATTGTGAATGAAGTCGACGGATGTGTGTATTATCGCCATGGTGGGGCGAGGAGTCATTCTATGTCTGTATGTTGATGACATACTGATCTTTGGGACCAACCTTAATGTGATTAAGGAGGTCAAGAATTTCTTGTCTCAGAATTTTGAGATGAAAGATCTGGGAGTAGCTGATGTTATCTTGAACATCAAGTCGTTGAGAGGTGATGATGGTGGAATTACATTGTTGCAATCTCATTATGTGGAAAAGGTTCGAGTCGCTTTGGTTATAGCGATCGCAAACCTTCTCCAACACCTTATGATCCTAGCGTGTTGCTTAGGAAGAATCGGAGAATAGCCGAGACCAATTGAGATATTCTCGGATAATTGGTTCACTTATGTATTTAGCTAGCGGTACCAGTTCGACATCTCGCTTGTGTGAGCAAACTAAGCGGTTTGTTTCTAATCCGGAGATGATCATTGGCATGCTCTTGAGAGGGTAATGCGCTATCTAAAGGGTAATATGAGTTATGGCATTCACTATACCGGGTACCTAGGGTACTAGAGGTTATAGCGATTCAAACCGGATATCGATCTTCGATGAGATTAAGGCCACAAGTGGATATGTCTTCACACTTGGAGGTGGCGCTGCTTCATGGAAGTCTTGCAAGCGGACCATCTTAACGAGGTCAACAATGGAAGCGTAACTCACGGCATTAGATATCGCCCTTGTTGAAGCCGAATGGCTTTGTGAGCTCTTGATGGATTTGCGGTGGTTGAAAACCGTGCGCTATTCGATGAATCGTGACAATCGATCGTGATTGTCAAAGTGAACGATTCTAAGGATAATATGAAGGCATCAAGACATGTGAAGAGAAGATCAAGTCCGCGTAAAAATGAGAAACTCCGAGTAATAGCTTTGGATTATATCCAAGCAGCTAAGAATCTGCGAATCCTTCACAAAGGGTTTATCACGAAATGTGATAGACAATGCATCGAGGAGATGGGTTTGAGACCCACGTGAGTTATACCATAGTGGTAACCCATCCTATATGATCGGAGATCCCGTGAAGTAGGATTGGCGAAACAAGCTATTGGTTAATCGAGAGGAGAGTACCTTATAGACCCACTCCATTGGAGATGCAATTCTCTCCTAAATCAGATGGCAGTTGATTTTTATCTTAATGTGTTCGTGGCTTGTTAAAGCAAAGATGCTATCCTACTGAGCGATCTTGGAAGAACACACCTATATGAGCCCGATCGCTAGTCACGCCTATGAAATAGGGTAATTTCTAGGAAGCTCATGAATAGGCCAGAGTATGACTTATATGCTCCAACCAGCGGGATGCTGGCGACCTAGTATCGCTTAAGGACTTAAGTAAAACTTATTCACACAAAATCACAATTCAAGGCTTAGTCCATTGTGCGATTGTGGATAAGTGTAGCATCATTCTAGGTGGATGTTCAACTTTAACCGGTCTACATCAAAACACCGTATATTAAAAACAATACGTGGATCAAGGCATCCGACATGTGCCATTGGGATCAGTGGGGATTGTTGGAATTAATCTGGCTAGGCCCAAATATTACATTCTAATTAATTCTGGTAAATCTCAAAGGCCCATGTGCATGTGCATGACCGTTTAGTCCCATATGGACGGATGAAGGGAGTTACACCACTTTATAAGGTGGAACGTGGTAGCCCTATTGTGGAATTGGAAAGAGCCAACACACGCGCGCCGCTCGCCTCGCGCGAGCCGTCTTGAGCCGAGCCGAGCCGTGCGTGCCGCGCCGTGCCGTGCATGCGGTGCGGTGCGGTGCGGTGCGTGTGCGTGTCGCGCAGTGTGCGTGTCTTGTACACAGATACCGCGCGCGTGTCAGTGCGCGGCGCGATTTTCTTTATCTATTCGAAAATCGAAATGCACTGACTCGTAATTGATGGTGACCTTTGGTCTTCAGTCTCTTTATTTTTGGCTATTAAAAGGTTTCAGTTCTGATGGCGAATCAATGACAACCTTTGGTCTTTCAGATTCCAACTGTTGGCTTTTCGATTCTGCCAAATCAATGGCAACTGTTGGCCTTTCGATTCTGTTGAATCAATGTTTTCCACTTCCAAAATACGTAATCACGCTTTGTTCGTTGTCTCTGGCGATCTCCATCCCGGCGAGGCACGTGCGGTCCGCACCGGAGAGCGAGCCTCGGAACCCGTCCTCGAAGGCTTGCACGAGCGAGGACGAATAAGGTTTTGGGAGCGTTCGCGCGATCGCCGCTTCATCCTTTTACGCTACATCCGCACGACTACTACCACAACATCCACGGTTTCTGCTACATCTACATCAATCGAACAACTACTACCACGACGCCCACTACGCCATGACTAACGACGACCTCACCAAGACTCCTGCTTCTACTTCTTCTACTCCTTCCACCGAAAGATCCGGTATGCCTATCTCGCGTTTGTCGCTTACTTAGTTTTATTTTCTGTATTATTATGAACACCGAGATAGGAATGCTAGCTTCGTTTGTAGAATCTAGTATAACTATAGTGTTCTTAGTTATAGTTATTTTCATGTTTTATCTAGCAAATTTAGGATTAAAATACTTGAAAAATGCTTATATATTCAAAGCAGGCGCACGGTGACCTCGCGCCCCAGCGTGACACGTCGCCGTGGCGCGAGCTCACCCCGCGCCGCGCCTTTGCTCACTCCGCGCCCGCCACCTCACCGCCTCCGCCACGCCGCGCGCCCGCCCGCCACTCACCGCCTCCCGTGCGCTCGCCCACCTCGCGCAGATCGCTCCCGGCGCAGCTCACCTGCGCCGCTCTCCGGCCGCCACGCGCACCGCCGGCGCCCGCCCGCCCCTCGCGCGCCGCGCGCCTGCGCGCCGATCGCTCCCGGACGCAGCTCACCTGCGCCCGGCTCCCTCCGCCACGCGCTTGCCCTCTCGCCGCCACACGCCCTTGCCCTCCGGCCGCCACGCGCGCGCCGCGCGCCGCGCCGCGCCCTCCGGCCGCCACGCCGCCGCCTGCATCGCGCGCCGCTGCTCCCGGCGCAGCTCACCTGCGCCGGCTCCTCCGCGCCCACGTGCCGCTTAGGTTAGTTAGCCGCCGGTTAGGTTAGTTAGGTTAGTTAGTGTAACAGCCCTAACTTAGGGTTTGTATTTCCAATGTAAAATTTTGAGGAGGAATAAAAACTTTTGTTGCCTCTTCAAATCATTTGGAAGTTTTCCAAATTTTCCCTAGCAATTTCCAATTTTCTAAGAAGTTAATTCTTGTGATTGGAAATTGTTGTCAGCAAATTCTTAGCTTTCAAACTTGTGATCATCCTCTGAAATTAATTTTCCTATCATCTTGATCATCCTATCTACCTCCCTGAATTATTTCACAATTTTTAGATTTTGTTTGCTATTTCAAATGGCCAAGTCAACTCTGTTTGAAATCTGGTCAAACTCCTGACAAAGAGCTTGTGAATTTTCTCTAGAACAATGCGAGTGCATAAAAGTTCTGGAAAAATTATACAAGGTTGTCCTCTGTCCCTAGTAGCTACCATAAAAATTTCGAAATTTTTGGAGCTCAGGAGCTACCTCTAAAAATTCCCAAAACCTTCTCTGTCTTTTAAATCAAATTCTAAAGGTATTGTTCCTCGGCCCAACCCAACTCGGGCTCGAGTCCGACTCGCACACTTGGTTCGTCGCGTCAACTAATCGCACCGCCTAAGTCCAATTGATCGCGACCGTCCGATGCAAATCGAACGATCCACGCCGCGTGTGCAACCGACTGTCCAATGCATACACCAATCCCACCGTCCCATTTCGGATCCAACGGTCGGTGCGTTGTCGATCAAATCAAACCACCGGTTCGCACCGCTCGCATCGGCCGACATATGGGTCCCACTGCCGTTTCTTCCTCGCCGACTCGGCGCCTCGGAGCTCGGGCGATCGATCGCATGCGTGCCACGCACTCGCCGCCGCCACGCCGGGGACGCGTGTGCGCCTCCGTGGATCGCTCAAGTCCATCTACCTCCTAGGGTCGCCCATTCCTTCTCGCAACCATTCTTGCGCCTCTCGCCATTTCTTAGCTTCACGAGAAGAACCCGAGCAACGCCGCCGTGTTAGCGCCCGTACTCGAGCCCGCGATCGCACCGCTGTGATCCACTCTCTCGCCGCATCCATTTTGCCCGCTCCGAGCTCGTAGCACCCGCTGAATCATCCGAGCCACTTCGCCGCCTCCGCCTCCGGTGATCACGGCTCGCAAGCTTATTGGCGCTCGGTGAGTTTCGGCCGCTACTTGGTCCCTTAGGATCGCATCACCGCGGCCGAGTCTAACCGTGACCTTGTTTCGCTCTTTGGTGCATCACCGAGGCCGTGGCGCCGCTTTCTTCTCAAACTCGATAAAGCGCCGTGTCAATTCCGGCGCCACCGCCCTCCTCCATCATCAAGATCGTGGGCTTATCGCTCCCGGTGTCTCCGCGATCTCGTGGCGCACCTTCTCGGCTTCGCTTCGTCGTCGTGCGAGCGCCATCTCCGCGCGCACCGCACCTTCTTCTCCGCCTCCGCTTCGCCGCCACCGCCACGGTATCTTCGTGGGTCCGCATCACCGCTGCCGAGTTCGCTAGGTCCTGCGAACCGTAAGGTACCACTCTTTCGCCGTAAACCTCCCGGTTTGCAAGATCGATTCTTGCGCGCCGCGCCACCGTGCCCGTGCTCGCCGGTGAACCGCTGGGGAAGATTAGCTTAACTCTAATCATGTCTACCTTGAGTCTCTGATTTGTGGGCCCTCTTTGGTTAATCACGTTTAGAAATCATTTAATCCAACCGTTGCATTTCACTTTGTGTCACTGCCATGTGGGTCCATGTTGTCAGTTAGGTTTGTGTAGTTCTGGTTATGCGTTTTCTCTGTTGGGAAGCGTATTTCACTGTGAGAGTGTTTTGGGTTTGCACCTTAGTGAGCCGAAGACGATTCCTTGAATACGCCGACGTCACTTTAGGCGTGCGCTTGTCCTGCCGGGCGTTCATATGGCCCGCCGTCGATGGTGGGCCATCGATCGCGGTAGAAAAGGATTTAATGCTTTAGTATTTCGTAATATGTTTTCATTTAATCGTTAATTCATTTAAACGTAGAAAATGCATAACTAATTCAATTTTTATCCAAATTGCATGAAACTAGTGTCATTTAATTTTCATTTTAAGTGTGCTACTTGATAAAATTAACTTCACCCATGTCTCTGTAGCAAAAATCTGTTAGCTAATAAAATGATGTCTTATGTATCTTCTAAATTAGAAAATGCATATCTCTTCCAATAATTGTCCAAATTAAATGAACCCAATTCAGAAAATTTCATTTTCGTGATACTAACTATTAGGATAGGTTTTATACATCGTTCTGTTCATGAGAATTTGTTAAGGAATTAACTAGTGACTTGTTGTGTTTTTAGCTTAGAAAATTCATGGAAAAATTGCTAATAACTTAAAATGATTTGTTCTCTGTTTCTAAAATTTTGTTATTGCATGCTTAGTCTGCTGTGTGAGTTTTGGCTTGTTTGATGTTGTTGAATGTTTGAGTTTTGTCGGTGTTATTCGTTCTTATTTGCTGTTATGTTCGATCGTTAGGCTTCGAAATTTGCGGCAACCCTGAGGACGATCCTCCGCACCATATCGAGCAACAGCAACCAGGAAAGTAGTTTGATCATGTTCATCCCAGTATTTTAAAGTCTAATATTTTGTTTCAGCTGTATGTATGCATTGTTTAATTTGTGTTAAATTGATTAGTTAAATCCGTAGCTGCATATCCTGTAGACAAAATATTGATCTCTACTACCTGAGCCTAGGTTATTTGCTGTGATTAGAGGTCGCTGGATGATCTCTTGTCACTTAGTAGATCCGGGTCAACTTGCTTAGACATGCTTAGCTATCGGTAGAACTGGGCGGTTATCGACTTTAGTCGGTAACCTTGATCACACAAAATCTACTATAACTTTATGTTTCAGCATTGTTGCTAAGTTTAATTGCAAAACTAAAACTGAAAACAAAAATGATTTAGACTTGGGCTGTGGTATGATTGGTGTGATCTGTTGGGTGTGATCGAATGGTGCCCGAGTCAACAAGGACCGAACATCTTGTTACATCAACTAAGCATTTTGCGTGCTAACCACACTAGAGTATATGGGACCTCTCTTGACCTAGTACTTTGGCGTGTATTGGCTCCGGTCGCAGGAGGTCGCAGGAGGATGGAGGTGGGAGCATGGTAGTTGTCCAAAAGCTTTATCCCGAGTGGGTAGTTGTCTTTCGGCTTTACCATGTAAGCGTATGGATTTCTATCCATACGAGCGGCTCGTAGTTAATACACAATATTGGAAAAAGTCTCGAGGACTTAGCTGTGCCAGCATACCCTCGGAGTGTGCTTTGGCTTAAAGGCGATGCAAGTGTGGTACAATGGTACACCCGCAGGTTTAAAACTATTCGAATAGCCTCGCCCTAGGTTATGGACACGCTTGGCAAGGTCTTCCAAGAGTTAGACTACAACATTTAAATTAAAACTTGCTGGGTGGTACGAATCTGGGATTCGTGCTATTGTTGTGGTGACTATTGGGATAGTCACTTCTAGGTTGTTTTATCTTTGCTCTTTTGCTATTATTATCCTTTACTGTATTTCAACATTAAAAATGAATTGCAAACTTGCCTTTAAATTGTACTACATTATTGCAAATGAAAATTGGCTTTATGCAAATGAAACATATGGCCCCCACTAAACAAGCCTGCATGTAGCATATTAACAGGTCTGCTAGTTCACACGTCAGTCTTGCGGGTACAAAGACAATCTTTGTACTCAGGTGCTTTGCTTGATGTTTTTGTTGCAGAGGAAGAAGGTGAGCCTCAGGGGCCTCACTTCGTGAGTCAGGTTGCCGTTCGTGGACGACTAGACTTGGCGGTCCGGTCAGATGCCTTGTGGGTTGGAGGCACACTGATTGGCTTTGTTTATAGCCATCTTATGGTACTTTTGCTTCCGCTGTCTTTTTTTTTCTGTTATTTGTGTATCTTGTGGCCTGTCGGCCTTTGTCTGTAATAACTCTACTATTTGTTTATCTTTCGTTTGGTAGTGTTGTGTTTGGACTCTATGTGTGGAATGGAGTTGATGTCTAATTTTGTACCGGGGTGTGTATACTTTGCTCAGAAGTATACATATCTCGAGGATCGCTTTATTTTATTTGTGATGCTAGGACCGGTGGTTGGTTACATTACAAACCAAATAAATTGGGGTCCTCACAAAGTTGGTATCAGAGCCATTCTGATCGTAGTAACCCAAGCATAGTCGTCCTTAGGATATTTTGAAAGTCTTATTTTCAAATCATAAAAAGGTTTATGAAAATCTAGGCAGAATCTTAGATTTTATTCCTTACCTATCTTAGCTTTCTACTCTCATCTTACTCTAATTTAAGTTTTGAAACTTGGTTTCTCTCTTCACCTTTCAAAAGATAGTTACTACCGTGGAATTAGTTTGGGGAGAACCATGAAGTTTAATCCAACTAAAACTTGTGGGGATAATAGGTAAGATGTAAAGGAGTAGTTATGTGTCCGATTTTGGCTGGTCGAACTTTATCCCGCCTTGTGTTTGTTTCTCGACTGTTTTCATGAATTTTGGGCTTTCTTGCTCTTGAGTTTGTTGCTAACTTGTCTTAGTAAAACAGATGGCCGGAGAACGCGTGGCGAAAGTGGTGGTCATGATGAGGAGCTTCCTCCTCCGACCATGGTCGAGGTGCTCGCCGGTCGAGCGAAACCGCATGGACCGACGCGCATCTTGGAGGTTATTGCTAGGAATACCTCCACTCCTGCCGGTGGTGGCGGCCACCGACTCGCGGGACTTGCGAGTTCCTCCGCACCCGCCGACTTTCTCCCGCCGAGGACCCTCTTGATGCGACGATTGGTCGCGCATGGTTGAGCGAAGCTCAACATAGCTCGATGCCAGCGCAGGATAAGGCACTCTTCGCGCCCCACCACCTTGAGGGCGCACTCTCATGGTGGGAGAACTATCTCGCCATGCACCGCGAGCCATGTGGTCGCGTGGGAGGAGTTCGACGCCTTTCGTCGGGCCCACATCCCGGATGGCCTGATGAAGTCAAGAAGAAAGAATTCTCGCGCCAAGCAAGGGCGCAAATCGTGACGGAGTACCTGCACGAGTTTAATCATTTGGCTCGTTATGCTCCGGAGAGGTGGCCTCGATGAGGCTAGCAGAGAAGTTTATGGATGGCTTGTCCGAGGAGCCGCAGGACAAGCTATCTATTGTGGACTTCTCGACTTTCGTGCCTTGGTAGATAAGGCCATTGTTGCCGAGCATAAGGCAAAGGCGTCTGGCGAGTCCCGCAGCGCAAATGGGAGGCGACGCCTACTCACACCACCTCGATCGTCCTGGGTGGCGGCACCGATGGCCCGCTTTTTGCTCCACCAAAGACCGAGGCCATCCGCACCAGCTCCTCGCCCACCGCACGCCGTGTTTGACCACGCGCGCCGCGATCCAGCAGCAGAGCGGCCTCCGCAATCCGGCGGCCGAGGTTACTTGTTTTTGCCACAACAAGGGCCACTACGCCAACGCTTGCCCTCGAGTGTCGCAGAGCCCTCGTCCCCAATGGAGGACGCGGCAGGGAGTGGTCATCCACCGACTAAGATGATCCGAAGCCCGTGGTGCGAGCAATGGTCGAGTCAACCACCTTTCGATGAGGAGGCTCGAGGCGCCGATGTCGTGATTGGTACACTTCTTGTTAATTCTCGCCCCGCGCAGATATTTGATTCTCGAGCATCGCATTCTTTATTTCAAGATCATTTGCTGCTGCTAGTAGTCTTCACTGTGTACCTTTGGGGGTTCCTTTGCTCATCCGCTCTCCGGGGGCGGAAATGAGAGCTGATTTACAGTGTCGGGATGTTCCTATCATAGTCAAAGGAGTGGGGTTTTGGCAAATCTTATTCTCGCTCGATTCGGCAAGCCCGGATGTGATTCTTGGCATGGATTGATTGTCCCAACACTTGGGGCGGTCGATTGTGCGTGAAGATTGTCTATCTCACCACCCTTCAGCGGCGAGTTGGATTTTCGCGCACCGCAGGGCCACATCTGTGTGCATTAGAAGCAAAGCCACCTTGCATTCGTGGATGTTCCCATAGTATCGACTTTGAGGATGTTTTTCCGATGATTTGCCCGGATGCCTCCGTTCGAGACCTTGAGTTTGTCATTGAGTTGCTTCCTGCATCGCCCCTATCTCGAAGCGCCAGACGGATGCCTCCCAATGAGCTAGAAGAATTGAAGAAGCGCTTGGTGAGCTCCAAGCAAAGGGTTTCATCCGTCCCAGCCATCTCCTTGGGGTTGTCCGGTGATCTTTGTGAAGAAGAAGGACAAGACTTTGCGCATGTGTGTTGATTACCGCCCTCTCAATGAGGTGACGGTGAAAAACAAATATCCTTTGCCCGCATCGATGACCTGCTCGATCACCGATCGAGCCTGTGTGTTCTCAAAGATTGATCGAGAATGGGGTATCATCGTCGTCGATCGATCGAGGATATTCCAAAGACGCCTTCACTACTCGTTATGGTCTGCATTTAGTACACCGCCATGTCCTTTGGCTTAACCAATGCTCCACTTTGTTCATGAACCTTATGAATTCGGTATTCATGGAATATTTGGATAAATTTGTGGTGGTCTTTATTGATGATATTCTTATCTATTCCAATATCAAGCGAGCATGCCGAGCATCCAAGATTGTTTTGGGCGATTATGGAACATCACTATATGCAAAGTTCAAGAAATGTGAGTTCGTTGAAGGAAGTGGCATTCTTGGGCCATGTTCTTTCACCGAGGCATAGTCGTGGATCCCAAAGGTCGATGTTCTATCTTGGGGTCACCAAGTCACCAGCGATGTGCGGAGTTTTCTGGTTTAGCGGGCTACTACCGCCGCTTTATCGAAACTTCTCCAAGATCGCAAAGCCAATGACCGAATTGCTCAAGAAGGATAAGAAGTTTGTGTGGTCCTCTGCTTGCGATAAGAGCTTTCAGGAGCTCAAACAATGATTGACTTCACTCCAGCCCTTACTCTTCCTAATATCCACAAGAGCTTGATATTTATTGCGATGCCTCTCGTCGTGGACTTGGATGTGTTCTTATGCAGAAGGCAAGGCGCTTGCCTATGCATCCAGCGATTGAGACCACATGAGCTCAACTATCCCACCCATGATTTGGAGCTTGTCTTTGTGGTTCATGCACTCAAGATTTGACGGCATTATCGATCGGAATCACGTGAGGTGTATTCCGATCACAAGAGCTTGAAATACTTGTTCACCCAACGATCTGAACCTCAGCAGAGGAGATGGCTGGAATTGATCAAAGATTATGACATGGGTATTCGGATCATCCGGCAAAGCCAATGTGGTTGCCGATGCACTTAGCCGAAAGGTGTATTGCAATACTGATGATCCAAGAGCAAAGAACCCGCACTTCTTGCACTTCAACGCCTCAACTTGGGTTTGGTTGAGCATGGTTCCTTTGTCGCCTTGATTGTGCAACCAACCTTGGTGGATCAAATCAAGTCGATCTGACAAATCGATGATGGTGTGGGTAAAATCAAGCGAGAATATCAAGGATGGATCACCAAGTGTTTCACGTAAGATGAGCACGGTGTTGTGTGGTTTGGGCAGCGTCTTGTGGTCCCAAAGGTCCCAGAGTTGCGGGATTTGATTCTTCAGGAGGCCCATGATTCGCCTTTGTCCATCCATCCCGGGGCCACTAAAATGTACCAAGATTTGCGTCAGAGATTCTGGTGGACTCGCATGAAGCGCGAGATTGCCAGGTTCGTTGCCAGATGCGACGTATGCTGTCGTGTCAAGGCTGAGCATCAACGTCCAGCAGGTCTTCTTCAGCCCTTGCCCATACCAGAGTGGAAGTGGGATTCTGTAGGCATGGATTTCATCACTGGGCTGCCCCGCTCATCTAAGGGAAATGACGCCATTTGGGTTGTCATTGACAAAGCAACGAAGTGGCGCATTTCCTTCCGGTCAAGAGTCACCCGGGTGGAACCTCTAGCCGAGCTCTATGTATCAAGGATTGTGAGCTTGCATGGTGTGCCCAAGACGATTGTGTCTGACCGTGGGGTATTTGTTTACCTCTCGGTTTTGGCATAGTCTGCAGGAGGCCATGGGAACTCATCTTACTTTCAAGACGCCTATCATCCTCGCATCGATGGTCGACGGAGCGGCCAATCAATCGTGCTTGAAGATATGCTCCGTGCTTGTGTTCTTTCCTATGGGAAGAATTGGGAGAAGTGCCTACCACTTGCGAGTTCTCTTATAACAACAGCTTCGTGCTAGTCTCGGATGGCACCATTTGAGGCTTTGTATGGGAGGCGTCTGCGTAACGCCTCTAAACCGGTCGAACCGTGAAAGGCGCTTCTTTGGCCCGATTCCATTAATGAGGCCGAAAGTCAAGTGCGCTTGATTCGTGAGCACTTGCGCGTAGCTCACCGAGCGTAAGAGCTATGCAGACGGCGTCGTCGTGAGTGAGTTTCCACCAATGACTTTGTGTATCTCAAAGTTTCACTTTGAAGGACACCGCTGCTTTGGTGTCAAGGGCAAACCGCTCCTCGGTATGTCGGGCCTTATCGCGTCATCAAGAAAATGGGAGCCGTTGCATACCATTTGGTTGCGGCTACACTTGAAGGGGTGCATGATGTTTTCCATGTGTCACGATTGAAGAAGTGCCTTCGTGTTCCAATTGAGGAAACGCCATTGGAAAATATCGATGTGCGGAAGATCCGTCTTATCGTGAGCGCCCGTTCGTATCCTCGAAGAAGTCGAACGCGAGCGAGGAACCGTGTGATCAAGTTCCTCAAAGTTCAGTGGTCAAACCACTCCGAGGATGAAGCTACGTGGGAGCGGGAAGATCGCCTCGGCAGATTACCCATCATTCTTCTCCCAGTGATCGAATCTCTAAGAGATTCTGTAAGGGGAGATTTGTAACAGCCCTAACTTAGGTTTGTATTTCCAATGTAAAATTTTGAGGAGGAATAAAACTTTTGTTGCCTCTTCAAATCATTTGAAGTTTTCCAAATTTTCCTAGCAATTTCAATTTTCTAAGAAGTTAATTCTTGTGATTGGAAATTGTTGTCAGCAAATTCTTAGCTTTCAAACTTGTGATCATCCTCTGAAATTAATTTTCCTATCATCTTGATCATCCTATCTACCTCCCTGAATTATTTCACAATTTTTAGATTTTGTTTGCTATTTCAAATGGCCAAGTCAACTCTGTTTGAAATCTGGTCAAACTCCCTGTACAACACCTTGTGAATTTTCTCTAGAACAATGCAGTGCATAAAAAGTTCTGGAAAAATTATACAAGGTTGTCCTCTGTCCCTAGTAGCTACCATAAAAATTTCGAAATTTTTGGAGCTCAGGAGCTACCTCTAAAAATTCCCCAAAACCTTCTCTGTCTTTTAAATCAAATTCTAAAGGTACTGTTCCTCGGGCCCGAACCCAACTCAGGCTCGAGTCCGACTCGCACACTTGGTTCGGTCGCGTCAACTAATCGCACCGCCCAAGTCCAATTGATCGCGACCGTCCGATGCAAATCGAACGATCCACGTCGCGTGCGCAACCGACCTGTCCGAATGCATACACCAATCCCAGCCGTCCATTTCAGATCCAACGGTCGGTGCGTTGCTGATCAAATCAAACCACCGGTTCGCACCGCTTCGTCTGTCGCTGACATATGGGTCCCACCTGTTAGGTTCTTCCTCGCCGACTCCGCTGCCTACCGGAGCTCGCTGGCGATCGCGCATGCGTGCCACGCAGCTCGTCGCTGCCACGCCGGGACGCGTGTTCGCCTCCGTGGATCGCTCAAGTCCATCTACCTCCTAGGGTCGTCCATTCCTTCTCGCAGCCATTCTTGCGCCCTCTCCGCCCATTTCTTAGCTTCGGCCGGAGAAGAACCCGAGAGCAACGCCGCCGTGTTAGCGCCGCCCTCGAGCCCGCGACCGCACCGCTGTGATCCACTCTCCTCGCCGCATCCATTTTGCCCGCTTCGAGCTCGTAGCACCCGCTGAATCATCCGAGCCACTTCGCCGCCTCCGCCTCCGGTGATCACGGCTCTGCAAGCTTATTGGCGCTCGGTGAGTTTCGGCCGCCACTTGGTCCCTTAGGATCGCATCACCGTCTTGAGTCTAACCGTGACCTTGTTTCGCTCTTTGGTGCATCACCAGGCCGGCGCCGCTTTCTCTCAAACTCGATAAAGCGCCGCTGTCAATTCCGGCGCCACCGCCCTCCTCCATCATCAAGATCGTGGGCTTATCGCCTCGTGTCTCCGCGATCTCGTGGCGCACCTTCTCGAAGCTTCGCCGCCGTCAGAAGCGCCATCTCGCGCGCACCGCACCTTCTTCTCCGCCTCAGTCGCGCGCCATTTCGCGCCGGTATCTTCGTGGGTCCGCGTCACCGCCGCCGAAGTTCGCTAGGTCCTGCGAACGTAAGGTACCACTCTTTCGCCCGAAACCTCCGGTTTGCAAGATCGATTCTTGCGCCGCGCATCGCGTTGTGCTCGCGGTGAACCGCCGGTGAAGATTAGCTTAACTCTAATCATGTCTACCTTGAGTCTCGATTTGTGGGCCCTCTTTGGTTAATCACGCGAAATCGCTTAATCCAACCGTTGCATTTCACTTTGTGTCACCGCCATGTGGGTCCATGTTGTCGCTAGGTTTGTGTAGTTCGTTTATGCTTTCTCTGTTGGGAAGCGATTTCAGGTGAGAGTGTTTTGGGTTTGCACCTTAGTGAGCCAAGACGTATTCCTTGAATACGCCTTCGACGCCACTTTAGGCGTGCGCTGTCTGTCGTTGTTACGAAGGCCCGCCGCCGATGGTCGGGCTTCTTGATCGCGGTAGAAAAAGGATTTAATGCTTTAGTATTTACGTAATATGTTTTCATTGCCTTTCGTTAATTCATTTAAACGTAGAAAATGCATAACTAATTCAATTTTTATCCAAATTGCATGAAACCAAAGTCTTGTTAATTTTCATTTTAAGTGTGCTACTTGATAAAATTAACTTCACCCATGTCTCTGTAGCAAAAATCTGTTAGCTAATAAAATGATGTCTTATGTATCTTCTAAATTAGAAAATGCATATCTCTTCCAATAATTGTCCAAATTAAATGAACCCAATTCAGAAAATTTCATTTTCAGTATACTAACTATTAGGATAGGTTTTATACACTGGTTCTGTTCATGAGAATTTGTTAAGGAATTAACTAGTGACTTGTTGTGTTTTTAGCTTAGAAAATTCATGGAAAAATTGCTAATAACTTAAAATGATTTGTTCTCTGTTTCTAAAATTTTGTTATTGCATGCTTAGTCTGCATTGTGTGAGTTTTGGCTTGTTTGATGTTGTTGAATGTTTGAGTTTTGTCGGTGTTATTCGCTCTTATTTGTCGTTATGTTCGATCGTTAGGCTTCGATATTTGCGGCAACCCTGAGGACGATCCTCCGCACCATATCGAGCAACAGCAAACCGGGCAAGCGGTTTGATCATGTTCATCCCAGTATTTTAAAGTCTAATATTTTGTTTCAGCTGTATGTATGCATTGTTTAATTTGTGTTAAATTGATTAGTTAAATCCGTAGCTGCATATCCTGTAGACAAAATATTGATCTCTACTACCTGAGCCTAGGTTATTTGCTGTGATTAGAGGTCGCTGGATGATCTCTTGTCACTTAGTAGATCCGGTCAACTTGCTTAGACATGCTTAGCTATCGGTAGAATCAAGCGGTTATCGACTTTAGTCGGTAACCTTGATCACACAAAATCTACTATAACTTTATGTTTCAAATTGTTGCTAAGTTTAATTGCAAAACTAAAATCAAAACAAAAATGATTTAGACTTGGGCTGTGGTATGATTGGTGTGATCTGTTGGGTGTGATCGAATGGTGCCCGAGTCAACAAGGACCGAACATCTTGTTACATCGAACCAAGCATTTTGCGTGCTAACCACACTAGAGTATATGGGACCTCTCTTGACCTAGTACTTTGGCGTGTATTGGCTCGGGTCGCAGGAGGTCGCAGGAGGGATGGAGGTGGGAGCATGGTAGTTGTCCAAAAGCTTTATCCCGAGTGGGTAGTTGTCTTTTCGGCTTTACCATGTAAGCGTATGGATTTCTATCCATACGAGCGGCTCGTAGTTAATACACAATATTGGAAAAAGTCTCGTAGGACTTAGCCGTGCGCATACCCTCGGAAGTGTGCTTTGGCTTAAAGGCGATGCAAGTGTGGAGTGCATGGTACACCTGCAGGTTTAAAACTATTCGAATAGCCTCGTCTAGGTTATGGACACGCTTGGCAAGGTCTTCCAAGAGTTAGACTACAACATTTAAATTAAAACTTGTTTGGGTGAGTGCGAATGCGGGATTCGTGCTATTGTTGTGGTGACTATTGGGATAGTCACTTCTAGGTTGTTTTATCTTTGCTCTTTTGCTATTATTATCCTTTCTTGTATTTCAACATTAAAAATGAATTGCAAACTTGCCTTTAAACTGCATTTCACATTATTGCAAATGAAAATTGGCTTTATGCAAATGAAACATATGGCCCCACTAAACAAGCCTCGCATGTAGCATATTAACAGTGCGCTAGTTCACACGTCGCTCTTGCGGGTACAAAGACAATCTTTGTACTCGGTGTGCTTTGCTTGATGTTTTTGTTGCAGAGGAAGAAGGTGAGCCTCGGGGCCTCACTCGTGAGTCAGTGTTGCCGTTTCGTGGGCGACTAGACTTGGCGGTCCTGTCGGATGCCTTGTGGGTTGGAGGCACACCGATTGGCTTTGTTTATAGCCATCTTATGGCACTTTGCTTCATTGTTTTTTTTTTCTTATTTGTGTATCTTGTGGCACATCGGCCTTTATCCGTAATAACTCTACTATTTGTTTATCTTTCGCTTGGTAGTGTTGTGTTTGGACTCTATGTGTGGAATGGAGTTGATGTCTAATTTTGTACCGGTGTGTATATTGCTCGGAAGTATACATATCTCGAGGATCAGTTTATTTGATTTGTGATGCTAGGACCAGGTGGTTGGTTAAGCATTACAAACCAAATAAATTGGGGTCCTCACAGTTAGGTTAGGTTAATTAGTGTTAGGGATAATTAGGGTTAGGGAAAATTTGTGGTAATTTTAAAATATAAAAATGAGTTGAAAAAATTACAAATTTTTTTTGTGTAGTGTACTGAAACTTTATTTGTTTGTATAAATTTTGTATAATTTTATTTGTTTAGATTTAAATTTTGTATAATTTTATTTGTTTAGATTTTTTATTGTTAATGATATGATTGTGTTATTCTAATATGTGTTGATAGAAAAGATTTGAATCAGTGGACTTCATTTGCAGTAGGCCCTTCCTGCCTCCATATTTCAACCATTTGCAGAAGGCCCTCCCTCCTTCCATTTGCAACAGGTGTTGATTGTTTACACATTTGAACCAATTTGCAGAAGGCCCTCCCTCCTTCCATTTGCAACAGGTGTTGATTGTTTACACATTTAAACCAGGCCCTGGCCATGTGTTGATTATTAAAAGAGGCAAAGGAGGCCCTCACTTCCTGTATTTTGCACCGAAAGCATTGATCCGTCACCTCTTGTCTCTTGTCTCAAATTGTGCGCCGAAATTTATGGCTTAATTTATGCTTGCGGTAACGATTCTCTTTAAGAGCAAAGTGGAGGAGAGAGCTAGCGGATCGCATTCGTAGTGGCTCATTCGTTCTTTTAGTAGTTCACTTCATATCGCACTGAGCTCGTGGCAGAGAAGGTAGAAGCCAACCAGAGAGAAGTTGAAATCGTCTGAGCACCTAGAAAAGGTAAGTGTCATTCGCATTCGGCTATAGTTTTAGGTAGGTTTAGCAATGTGATTAGAATGTGATTAGATGAATTGTAGTTTGTTATTGTAGAAACTAAGTAGTTATAGTTATGTAGTCGGTATATTTTGACTGAGTGTTCGAATATAAAATTGGAAGATTTAGTGTGATTAGCACGTAATTAGAATACTTAGTAGTTAGCAACGCGATTAGCCCGTAATTAGTTGACTTAGTAGACTTATTGTTGTTAGTGTTGTAAATTTTAACTCGGTGATTTACATAGTGTGAGGAGCCTGACGGTAAAATATTAAAATATTTAGAGGTCGTTAAACAAAATTGAAATAGAGTGTTAGCAGACTTAGAATTGAAACGAAATTGAAATAGGGCTTACGGTGGACTGGTGCCCGTCTGCGCTGGGCCAGCGCAAGACCGGCGAGGTGCTACTCGTTGTACCACAACGAGTTTGAGTCGTTGCACGAGAGCGACATCATCCGTGTGTATGGCATCCTGGTTTCTGCTCGACGTGGCGCGCACGGCCGTCCATCCAATGCATCCCGGACGTACTGCTGTGTAGAACGACCTGCCACCTGGTGTTCTCACATATGGTGGAGCCTTACGCGTGGCAGCACTTAATGCGACGGCTTGGTGCAGACGACCCGTGCCCCGGACGGCAGCTCTGGAGCGAAAGATACACCTGTGAGTCAAACTTTATCCGAGTAATATTCGCAGTCCTTACATCTTCTTTTCTAACATTAATTTTTCCGGAAATGCAGGCAAACGAGGTGGGGTGGGCAGATTCGGGACTGGCAAATGCATCAGGAGAAGTGGACTATGACATGGATAAACACGGCGCGCGTGGATATCCGCATGAGCGATGTCCGCACGACCATGAGTCGTATGGTGCGATATGGAGTGGTGCGTGCCACTAACGCGCGCGAAGATCGACTATTCCTCCTCCGAGCGCCTGAGGAGGTGACACAGCCGACGCACCACGAGGAGAGCCTCCGCCGCACGCACGACCGTCACATCGCTTCCCGACTTGACGACGTCGTACGACACTTACGACCTCTCGTTCGCAGTTTCATTGACGACATTCGTACCTTTTGTTAATGAACTCGCACGTATGTCATCGCAGCTTGAGCGGCGCCGCACGCCCGTCGAGCGTATCGGACGACGCCCTCAGCAGCCTAGATAGAACCCCACCGGGGTATAAAAAAGTTTTGAAGCACATCTCGGCGGAGATGAAGAAAATAGTAAAGAACTTGAGCTGCGGTCGCTCGAGGGACGACACCTGCGCATCGGGCTCGGCTGGGGACCGTGCTCACCGCTAGGTCTTCAAAGACGACCTAGCGAGTCCGGCAGCGCCGTAGCGTTTCGTCGGTCGTGCCGCGGACAGTCGCCGCGGGTAAGTCGCTATGTGCAAATTTACGTTCTGTTTTTTGGTTTATGCCATACATGCCGCTAACATCATGCCGTTCTCTCGTGGTAGGTTCATCGGGATGAATCACTTCTGTCGTCCGGACCCGGTATACGGACTGGTGATCTGCCTCAGTTATCTGCAGTGCATATCCGGGAGGTACGAGGTTGTTACTTTACGTCCAGAGTGCTTACTTGTACTAACATCGTTCCGTCTTGCGCCTTCGCTGCGGTGTGGGGACGGCGATTCCACGCCGATCGATGACGAGGATACGGGCCTCCCACTCGTGTGAGGAGCAGCGACACGGCGCTAGGGAACGATCAATGGCAGCCAGGGTTTGTAGCGTACTCAGGGCAGAGCTCCTCCGGGTTCGGTGCCCCATAGTATGTTCCAGGCCAGAGCTCCTCTGGGTTCGGTGCCCCACAGTACGTTCCAGGACAGAGCTCCTCCGGCTACGCGGGAGCCCCCTACGTCGAAGGCTTGACTTCATCCGCGCAACGAGTTGCGAGCATCGCAACCCCAAAGTGGTTTAATAGCCTCCGTTGTGGATCAATTCCTCGGAGTTGTCCCCCAGGTCGGCATGGCTGATCACGATGACATGTACGGCTACCAGGCACTACTCCGCAGTCGACATCGGGTCCACCTCCGCCTCAACGGTCTCCCTACCCCCTCGCACCGACCGCGCTCTCGGACCGGTGGACGACTCCACGAGTCATGCTCGGCGCAAAACAAGGTCGCGACGCGAACGCAGCGCAGCAGCGAGTAGTGACTCGTAAGAGTGAGCCGTGTAGTATCGCGTGTTATGCGATTTTATTTTACTATATTTGTACACGATTTTGGTTGTTATGTGTGTACTTGGGATGTTACAGAGTCATCACGCCTTGCTTTGGAGAGTCTTGTCTTTTCGGCCCGAAAAGCCGAGGACGCAGAGTGTTGTCACGCCTTACTTTGCGGCATTTGTCATGTCCTACTTTGCGAGTCTTGTCTTTTCGATCCAAAAGGCGAGGAGGCAGAGTGTTGTCACGCCTTACTTTGCGTGGAGTCACACGTCGGTCTCGTCATCTACAAGCCTCACCCCGCTGGCTATAAAATGCACGCCCACGCGATTTAAAGTAGGACATACCATGGCGATTTAAACAATAGGACCATTCCAACCGGGTCGCCAAAGCAAGACCTTCCCCTTCAAAGGAGGGAGGACTTTGGGCCTAACTACTGTTGATGCCGAACAAGCGTGCTCAACCGTATGGCGAAATGCGACACTGAGCGGGGACGCCGTCGTGCGTGTCTTGGAGGGCCCTTTCGATGGCGGATGACGTTTCTTCCGATGCCCACACTCTCGGGTACAATTAGTAAGTTGTTTCCTTTACGTTACTGCTAATAGAGCCTCCCTGTTAACCCTCCTTTCCAGCAGATGGTGAAATGCGACTTTGTCCGCTGGATCGATCCTCCCCATGAACGACATGTTGCGGTGTATGTGGATAGATTGTGGAACCGAATCTTTGAGTTGGAGGCACGGATTGACGATCTCAACGAGGAAAACGATGACCTCCGCCAACAGATGCAGCGTGAGAGGGGCAACGAGGAGGTCGTAAACATAGGAAGTTCCTATGATCCCACATCTTCTGCTGCGCAACCCTAGCCGCATATGTGCGTGCACTACAATGACGGCAACCCACGCCCGAGGCGCCCCGTGAACAACACTCTATGTGGGTAGCGCGACACCATCTACCATTAGGCACGACTGAGAAGCTTGTACCTCCGTACTCGTCCCCTTATTTACGCAATTATGTTCAATCTCGTGAACCATGTAACTTAATGGTCGATGCATCATTGTGGTGGCCTTTTATCGAGTGGATTGCTTCATGTCATTACTATTGCCTTTTATCGAGTGGACTGCTTAATGGATGCGTCGCGTGCATTGCATGTCGACATCTCTAATGGACTTGCAATTTAGCATTTTTTATACATTCAAAGTAAGGGAAAGTATAGCATATTTGGAACCATGAAACCCTAATATCCAAAACCTAAAATCCAAATATCGAGACATAACAAGGAAGACAGAAAAACTTGAAATTACGACACTTTGAATAACGATCGACGAGCTAGGTCTATTGGGACAATCCTTCATTGAGTGCCCGGGGTCTTGCATATCCCGCACTTGATTGTGCGGCTAATCTTCGCTCGCTGACTAGCATCCATGTCATTTTGGAAGCGCCCGCGTCTGCCGTCGCCCTTCCCTATTCTCTTCAAGTCCTGTTGGGACCCCATTGCACCATGTCCGCCAAAGATCCTTATAATTCATTTCCAAGCCGTGCAGTGAAACTCTCCACCCATGTACCGAATAGGTGCTTGCATGTCGTAGTACTCAGAGATGTATGGTGTAGCCATCGCCGCATTTGTGCACATGCCTTGTACACGTGCGAGCATGGCTTGTGGAGGAGCTTCGCTTGTTGCGGTGCATGTCGCCACATCACCCGGGTGCATGCTGCTTTCTTTCCCCCTTGCATGATCATGACGATTTACGCCGAAGCTTGATCTCGCATTTACCGAGGCCGCCGATCACCGGATGTCGTGCATTCGGCCTTCTCCATCTTCCGGTCCATGTGTCTGCATGTTCTCGGACCACCGCTGCCTTCGCCCATCCGCCGCTTGGTTGTAGTGGCTCTATTGACGAAATAACCAACAAGCGAGTCCATGTCTCCGAACGATCGCGGTGATAGGGAGGCCGCGCACACCTTTGAGGACGCTATTGTAGACCTCGGACATGTTGGTCGTCATAATCCCGTATCTCGCACCGCCTGTGTGTCATAGAGGAGCGACCATTTCTCCAATTCGGAGCGTGGCCGTTAATCCACTCGGAGAAGCTTATGGCGCTCATGGGTTGCACCCCCGAGTGGACTCCCTTGTATGCCTCGTAGTCCTGTTCGAGGTCTCTCCAAATAGACTCAAACTTAGTCTCGGTTCTGCGGACACAATGCTTTGAACGTCTTCATGAGTTCTGATCGCGAATCGCGTGAACAAGTTAGATGCAAGATGCCTCATGTACCACCTAGATTGCATGTCGCTCCACCGGTGAGATGGATCCGTCGAACCTGCATGGTCTTGATTGCCGCCAACAACCCGGATGTGCGATGCGTGATTAGCGGACCTTGGGCCGGTCTCCCACCACCGCCTCTTCACGTTCTTCAAGAACCACACCACCGATGTGTTCTCACTCTCCACAATGGCAAATGCCATCGGAGAAGCTGGTCATTCGTGACGGTGCCACCGCGGTGAGGATGGTGCCCTTGTACCTCCTCAGAAGGAAAGTGCCATCCATGGTTAGCATGGGACGGCAGAACTTGAAGCCCCGATGGCTCGAGCGAAAGCCAGAACACCCGGTCCAAGATGAAGCGGTTGGGCCCTTTGCCGCATTTTTACGGTCAAGCTTGTTTATGTATGCGTCGCGGGTTTGATTCGCAATCGGTGAAGCAATCTCGGCACAAGGTTGTACGCTCTTCGTATGTCCCGCACATAATCTCGATAACCTTCGCTGGCTCGTCGGACCTTCAGAAGCTAATCGGATAGC
Source organism: Ampelocalamus luodianensis (assembly GCA_036346255.1). Classification (NCBI taxonomy): domain Eukaryota; kingdom Viridiplantae; phylum Streptophyta; class Magnoliopsida; order Poales; family Poaceae; genus Ampelocalamus; species Ampelocalamus luodianensis. The sequence goes on from CM070621.1 coordinate 25,725,695, forward strand.
CAACCTTATTGGCGACTTCCGACATCAACGGCTTGGGGAGATAGACACGTCGCCTCAACTAGGTGCGTGATGAGGTTTGCAACATATGCGAAGTCACGTTAGATGTTTGCGCAGGGCTCACTAAGCTCGCAATCGTGGTCGATCAACTCCTTGATCGTGAAGATCGACCAAGATCTTTGCTCGCGAGCGCCGATCTTGCCGTGGCACCTTCTACTACGCACTTCACTGCGTACTTTCCTGGGTTGGACCGGTGCACTCGGTACACACGGCTGATGGACAGGGCATACCATGCTATAGCTTGTTGAACGACCCCCCTTGTCAGGGAAGCACTGCCCAACTAAGAGGGTGTCGGCTTCAAACCCCCACTGGGAGCCTTCTTCTTGCGGTAGTACGAGCGAACGCACCGCGATATCATCAAGTCTTGATGCCACGTAAGGACCACCGGCTTCGTGTGCGTCCTCGTCGGTACCATCCGAGCTTGGGTCGGTGTCTTCGCCGGACTCCAACCCGAGAGGCTCGTCCGGTAGATACTCGTGGCGATCGATGCGGGCGACCACCATGTTTAGCCCCTCGCTTGGCACAAAATTAGGCACGGACTTCCCCGAGGCAAAGACATTCCGTCTTGCCATCTTGACTTTCGGATCGCGTTTGCGGCTTGTAGAGGCCTCGGCATCATGAGGGTTTCCCGATGCCCTATGTACGAAATTTACGTACACCATAGGCTTCCCGTGAATGGCCGCCTCGGGCTGAGAGACAATCTCCATGTACTGCCTCCATGCTATGCTTCCATTCACCTTTACGAGCTCCCACACATAATTCGTGCGGTGATCGCCTCGATCATAACTTTCTTCGTCGTTGGCTCGTGACGAACTCCTCCTGATGCAGCTTGCGACTCGTGAATATTCATCGTGTGGAGCCCCTCCGCCCGGACCACTTTGTACTGGCATTTCGATAGGTCTAACCCATCGTGTCCGGCCCGTACGAGCCCATCGCCGTAAAACACCAACAAATTTTGCATGTTCGAAAATACCTAAAGCCACAACAATCACTAAATAATTATGACTAATTAATTACATCTAAACTAACTACTTATGATTAATTAATTACCACTACAAAATTACGAGTATTTTATTTGTACTTACTTACTATACTGTAATGATGACTACTAAACTAATTACGACTAAACTAATTCATTACTAGTGAACTAACTAATTACAACTAATTAATTACCTCTAAACTAACTAATTACGATCGATTAATTACTACTAAAAATATCGATACTTCATTTCCACTTACTTAATACAATCAGAATGATGACTACTAAACTAATTACGACTAATTAATTAGCACTAAACTAATTTATTACTAGTCAACTAACTAATTACGACTAATTAATTACCTCTAAATTATCTCATTACGACTAGCTGACTGAGAAACGGCAAAAGCATAACACAAATTACCCGCCTTCAAGGAAGTAATCAATTAGCCCTCGGAAGTAATAAATCAACGCCGAGCGACGCGACGGGGAAGTAATAAATCAACGCCGAATTACGACGGCGGCGAGAAGAAGGAAAACGGTTAATCTCTCAATAAAATTAATTATGTTACGTTCTCACGAGTTCTCAAATGACGAGCGCAAGAACGAAATCAAACGCAATTGATATGAGCGAAGAGCGAGTGCTAGAGTTTGGTATTTATAGTCGAGCGGAGAAGGAGTCGCGGCGTTGGCGCCGGGAATTCCGTAAACATTGGCGCCGAAATTTCTGGATGAGGCGACAGATGTGCGGACGAGAGAGGAGGGACGGTGGAAAAGATGGTTACTACGAGGTTTTTTAATTCTCCGCATAACAGTCTGGCAAATCTCAAATATATTCCAAGTCCGGCAAATCTCAAATACATTTTAAATCACATGAAATTATGAAACTTTAATCTCCGAAACAAGGGAGTACACGGATAGCAATTCATACGTAACGATAATAATTCTGAATGGATAAAATTACGAAAAATTTACACAAACAAGTACAAGATGTCAGCAGGCTACACAAAAAATTTCATAATTTTTAGAACTCATTTACTATATTTTAAAATTCTTTTAAATTTCAGACTCTAACTATCTAATTAACCTAACCTAACCCTAAACAAACTAATTGCTAAACCTAACCTAACCCTAAACAACCCTAAACCGGCTAACCTAGGCACTATTGTGGGGGAGCGGGCTCAGCCTGCGCCCGTTTTTTTTTTTTTTTTTTTTTTTTGCGCGGTCGGCTGCGCCGGTCGCCGGCGTGGCGGGGCGGCGAGTGGGCGGTGCGGCCGGCTCGCGGCGTGGCGGGCGGTGAGTGGTGGCGCGAGCGAGGTGGCGGCGGGCGCGGGTGAGCTGCGCCACGGTGAGGTGGCGGGCGGTGGTGGGCGGGCGCAGGGTGAGTCTGCGCCCACGTACACGCGTCTGCTAGTTTTGCAAATACGAATTGAAATCGGTTATTACTGTAAATACGGTTTGAAAAATGACCGTATCGGCCAAAAATTCATGAACGTTCTGGTGCTATTACTATACGTGGAGAAAGAAGCCAACCGTATATATGATATGATCATCGTATGGAAAGATATTCATAAGAATTAGGAATTGTATCCTCGGCTAGAAATTGTACCGTCAAATATAAATTATGTTTGTTTTTGTTCGTGCTTAGTATTATTTTAGAGTTAATTTACTCAATAACATCATAATCGTCACAGACTTACAAAATACCATCGTAAAGAAGTCAGTTTTACAAATACCATTACAAACACAAAAAGATTTAGAAAATAACAGCACCGCCACATTTTCTATCCTAAGGGCGAGAAATGACCATTCTACTCTCACTCTTTCTTTCTTTCTTTAGTTAGGGTCAGACCTCTCAAACATATAGACTCAGAAAATCTACCAAAGCACTTTAAAAATCACCTCGGCCACTAGATCTAGCCACACAAAATCCTAGCCCTTGGATCTAGAAAAAAAAAATCTTGGGAGTGGGACCCATTTGCCATTGGGTGAGAGCAAGAGAGAGGGTAGGAGACATCTTCCTCCTCTGGAAGAGAAGAAGAGCACGAGCAGAGCCAACGCCTCGGTCCTCGGGTGGAAATGGTCCGCAGGAAAGGAGTGCGGAGGCACGGGAGATGGGCAAAATGGGTTGCGCCCAACGCAAGGAAACCAACGGTGGTGGTGGCTTGGGAGAGGAACACCGTAGATAGCAACGGGCATGGCGACGGCAGTGCTTTGGGTGCTCGAGGGTGCGGTGGATTGGTGGTCTAGCACGGGATCTGAGGCGACAAAATGTAGAACACGGCGAAGGGACGCTTGGGTATGGGTGAATTGGTCACAAACTCGCCGTAGGCGACGAATGGAAACGGCGAGACCCGAGCCGAGGTGAGGAAGGATAAACTCGATTTTTGGTCACTGTGAGCAAAAATATCAAATTAAATTGGGCAGTAGAAGGATTGAGAGGTGGAACACGATATGACGCGAACGGATATCAACATAGATTACCGGATTGAGAGATCAACGTAGCGGGTCGTAACTCGCACGGGAGCGACGGGGCGGGAGGAAGCACCTGCCTTGCTTGCTGCAAACTTGACCTCTTGGCGTTCAGCTAGAACCACCTGCCATGGCGAGTCTAGTTGGTGTGTTGGGGAAGCGCACTGATGCTCAGATCGTCGACAAAGACCATCCTTTGCCGGCCACGCAGATCGGGGATGACAGCCAACCGCCGAGGTGGATCTACCGGGGACAAATGTGTCAGTCGTCTTTTACCTATCACTCAAAAGTCTAGTCGAAGCAGAGAGAATGTGTCATCTCTTATATAAAAGGTAAACTGAGCACATAAACCAACGCAAATGACGAGTGAGTGACGAGAGAATTGTGTTGAAAATGATAATTTTATAGATAAATTGTTAGATATGTTATCTCTAAAATTATCTGTAGATGAGTTGGAACCTTTAAAGATAATCTTAAGAGACAAACTGTTGTACACGCCTTAACAACGCAAACTAACTGAAAAAGTGAGGGTGACAGTAGTTTCCACTATTTTTCACTTTTGCGATGACATTTGTCAGTATAGCTGATTTATGATGGTATTTTACTAGTCCATAGTATGGTACTGAACAAATTTATTCTTTTTTTTTTTTATGAATGACATTGCATATGTAATTTGGGTAGGGATAACCTGATAGATGCATATGGCAACTTGTAGCACCTCCGTTCCTATCTCAGACCTCCGTTCCTATCTCAGTGCAGTGCCTAATCTGATTGTAATCTAACCTCTGACTAATAAAGCTGAGCTTCTTTTTATAAAAACAAATAATTAAAAGGAGAGTGAAATAGTATTGTTGTGCCTTTGTAGAATTACCCTTCGAACTAAACCCCTCCTAATGTAGTTTTTTTCTGGTCAATTTTGCACTAATTTGATTACAGTCCACTTCTTAGATTAAAACTCCCCAAGAGACATCATGTACGGCTGGATCTCTACATGGCAAATTGACCTAATAAATGGTTGTGTCGATAGTGGAGACCCAGGTCCTTATCGGGCTTACCACGAAAATAAATACGAGAGTACAAGCAAAATATAGAGATATTTATTGTCGTAGACACAGTATCCAGAGAACGTTATTAGAACTTATAGGCTAGCACATATTGGTAATTACATAGGTTACCCTATTTATAGCTATTGAAGGGGGGTGACAGTTAATGCCGCTGAATACGCCTTATGTCTTCACGCATGTTCCTTCGTTGAGTCTTGAATAATCATGTCTTTTAGCCAACTATCGTAAGTTGACAGATGTGTCAATAACCGCTCCCACGTTAGTCACGTGGAAAACTGCTATGTCTCCCGACCAGTTTGCTGGTACTGGTCGGGGATGGTCAAAACCGTATGACTGGTCATGTAATGTACATTACTTAAACTGGTCTATGACCAATTTTGTCGTAACAAAAGGGATTGAACTTCCTTTTTATACTGATCGTAGGTCCATAACCGTTATAAAATAGATCTTTAATATGTGGATCTGTTTTCACAGAGACTCTGACTTTAACCGAAAAATATTGACCTGGTCAAGAATCCTTGTCATGTTGCTTTTTAAGCCAAAACGTATTGTGAAAATAGATGTTGTTTCAAAATGTGTGTAGTCATACGTTTAAAACTTTGACTAGTTACATACACAAAAGTACTTAGACTTGTGACATGGAAGCAATATTACTAAACTGATCATCAAAAGTGCTTATACGAAACTATATTTTTAGTAATTTTTACTAAACATATAATTACAAAAATGTAGTGGCATGAACGTCTAAAACGACGAGTAGAACTGGAAAAATAGCTCGAGGCCCGGCTCGACTCGGGCTCACCCAATTTCCGAGCTGAGCCGAGCCACAGTTTCAGCTCGGTAGAAAGCCGAAGGCCAATCCGCTCGTCGTCTGGCTCGCGTGTGACTCAGGCCGAATTGCCATTCCCAGGAGGCCCAAGAGTCAGGACTCCACGAAGCAGCCCACAGCCGGCCCGCTCGTGACACTCCTAACCTACCCCAATCCCCAATCCTCCAGACTCTAGTCCCCATTCCCCAATCTCCCGATCCCCTTCTTCCCCGACCTCTGGGCCGCCGCCTATCCACCCACGGCGCCCTCCACCCCTCCCCTCACGTCCCCTACTCCACGCCACCGCCCTCCACCCTGACTACCCGCCTCCGGATCCTTTCATCGTGACTCTCTCGCTCCTCCTCGCCCTCGCCAAAATCCTAGCCTCGTCCTCCGCCGCCGCCGTCTCCGCGGCCGAGTCTGCCAACCCCTGCGCGGTCGTCGTGTCTGACGGGGGCAGCGAGGCCACATTGTACCCGGTGCGGTGCTTCTGCCCCGACCCGGCTGGTTCGACTGACCCGAGGCCATGTGCGCCGGCGCTCGTGTGGCGCGGCGCGGGTACTGCGAGGTCGACGCCAGTAAACCACCCATTTCGCGATTCTTTGTTGGATTTTGGTGCGCTGTTGAGAGCTGATGGATGGTGCGCTTTCATTTTAGAGGATTTGGTCAAGAGATGCTTACACAATTCTCCCGCAGAGGCAGAGCAGATGATTGTTGTTGTTGTTCTGGATTCTTGAATGGTTGTGATGATTGTTTTGCAAGCCCTCCACTAATGATTGTTGTTGTTGTTCTTGAATGGCTGTGATGAACTGATGATTGTTGTTGTTGGTGCGGCTATTGTGATGAACTGACGATTGTTGTTGCTGGTGCTACTATATGCTTTGAAGATGTCTGTGTCTGGCTCGCGAGCCAACTAGAAACTCCTTTCAAGCCGAGCCACCTTTTAGCTCGCGTTCAAACCGAGCCGAGCCAACCATTGGAGCGAGCTTGGGCGAGCCGGCTCGGCTTGTTTCCGGCCCTAACGACGAGTAAAAGAGAGCCAGGGTAGCATGACACAATGCTGTCGGGCTGCCAGAATCAATTAACCCACTTCACTCTCCCATGGCATGACAGTCTCTGCCACGACTTAGATGGTCAATTAATCAGCCAACCGATAACGCGAACTCCAAAAACACAGGTTTTAATCATCACTGTGATGAGACCCCAACCTAACCTGAAGCACCATGAATAGCTCGACGAACGATGAGCACGGCGGCAGGAAACGGCCGGACCAGTGGTCACAACTACACGAGCCGAGAAGCAGAGGCCGGCCGGGGGATCCGCACCCGAACAACATCTGGTCATTTTGCTCTCATCGCTTCTCCTCCCAGTCCCCCAGGCACGGCATGAACCGGATTCAATTCACCGCAGAGACTTGAATAAACGTGCACGCGCTCCACCTCCCGATCTCCGTTCTCACGCAAAACCAAATGCAGGCGAGCTGCATCGGCAGCAGATTGACAGCATCCTTGGGCAGAGCACGCGGCCTTGAATCTCGATCAGTGCCGCTTGCTCGATCACAACGACGCTAAGATGGACGAGACGGTTTCAAGTTTCACGCTCGGCAGCAGCGGCACTGAAAGTGTGGTGTTTGGATGGATGCCCGCAGTAAACACCGGCTCCCGGTTCGGGATTGGCCACGAGGACGAGGAGTGACTCGCCAATTCGGCATGCTGTGCGTGATTAGGGATGACAACGGCCACATTCTTCATTCTTCGACGGGAAATTCATCCATTAAAGAACGATAATCGATCATTTTTTTTCTCAACGGAAATACTAATATGAAAATATAATTCCTTATTGGGTGAAGCGGGGATAGAACCATTTCCATACTCCCCATCCCCGCTACCCGTATGGGCCCCCGATAGGACATGTATGCCACTAACTCACTACCGCATAATCCGATAAGGCGATAGCTCGATAATTTTATTTGCATCTTTTACTTTTCATATGCTAATTAATCAAAAAACTATTATCATTTTAGTATTGCATGTGAATGTTCATACTCATTTTATAACATTATGGGTCTTATTTTCTCTTCTTTCGGGATCCAACTTTCGGGCATAGGTCCCCGTGGATCCCGATAACCCGATGGGGACGAAGAACGGGGGAGAATAGCACCTGATGATGAGGATAGGGACGGGACGGAGAATTTTCCGTCTCTCGAAGATAGGGATATTCTACTACTCCCCGACAGAGAACGACTCCGTTGCCATCCCTATGCGTGATGTGACCCGTCCATGACATGGTAACTTATAATGGCTGGACTTTTGTCTGGGCGTACGAGGGGGCACCACTGTGTCGCTGAGCCATTTTTTGTTTTGAGAGGCAATGTGCTGCGCTCCCAGGCACCCACTGGGTCTGGGCCTCACAACCTGGACCTGGCTGCGCCTGCACGGGGCTCGTGTATTGTTTGCCGGCTTGCCGCGGCACCCTGGCTCTTTGACAAAATCATTGAATGCTGGAAATGCGTTCGCGCAGTGCAAGTCAGCAGGTGTAGCGTACGATTGTATCACACTTCCGTGTGCGATCCATGCATGCACCTCCTCGGTTGCCGATGATACAGATGCTACTTACTACGTGCTACATAATACTGGTTTGTTCGCATTTTTCTTTTAGGAACCATGTTCGCACAAATTTCAAAGAAAACAGTTCAATTTTTCTAGTAATTGAAAAAAATCACGTGTTTCTAACCGGGCCTAGAAGTTGCAAAAGCATGAACTGGAGCTTGCTGATGCCTCTAATGTTCTTTCATGTGTTTTTGTCTTCCTATGACCCAAACACCTTTTCCTATATTTTCTCTCTGTTTTCAATTCCTACCACCGCATTTCTGTGTCTTTCGATTCCTTTGCTTTCAGTGTCTCCATGCGTTTCAAACAAACATTGAACACCTCGACCGACAATAAAAAGGTAGCACAAGTTGATCGGATACTGCAAGCTGGCCTGTACTGAGTTTGCTTAGAGTAAGTTGGCAGGTTGTTAACTAGCACCATTTTGGATTGGGCGTGCACTGCACCTGGCTCAGGCTCCACACTAGAGGGAAGAGCCCAGATAGTAGGGTGGCAGTGGTGATTTTATTTGGGTTGGACTCTCCCCAACGCCCGAGCTCCACGATGCAAACGGCCCGAATAATTGGCCCATATGGAGCGACTTTCCGTTGCCTACCTACGTTAGGCCCGCCAAGAGATGGCGCACACGGCACACGGGCGCGGCGGTCATGAGCACACCACACGACCGCGCTGTGGTCATGTGGTGAAGTGCGCTGTGCACGGCTGCACGCGACCATGTCCCACGGCACATGCGCGCGCCGTCCACAGTTCCACCTCCGCACCGCATTGAACCCTTGATTAGCGGGCAGGGACGCACTCGTGCCGACCGATGGCCGATCCCGCGCGAGCCGTTGCGTAGCGCTGTGCCTCGAGCTGCGCCCGCGAGCGACGCGCGCCTAACTTCCGTCGCCGCCGAGCGCACCGTGGCCGCATTTTAGCTGAACCGGCCGACCGCCGAGCGCACTGTGCCGTCGCCAGGCAGTTTGGCTTTGGCAACCACCTCGCGCGCGACTTCAGGTGACCCACGGCCGCTGCCCATGCGGCCATGCCCGGCCAACCGCGACAGGGTGCACCGCAAGGCGCAAGCCGCACCCGCAGTACTCCATCCGCCCCGCAAGATAAGACAAGACTACCGTAACGAGACACGCAGGGTTAAACATGGGGTTTGAACCCTGGTGGGTTGAGGAACAACTATCTCCACTAGCCACTCAAGTAAGACTTGGTCCTCATCTATTAAAATTAACACTACAACTATTCAACCACTTTTCTACATTAAAGCAGGGTAGAGAGTAGAAATATTGCAGTAACTACAATTTAACTCCTTCAATGGACTTTTAGACCCTATTTGATAGATCTCCAGATTCTCATTTTTTAACTTCTGTTCTTGATTCTTTGAGAATCAACTTCTCTGAGAATTAGGAGCTACTCTAGGAAAATGTTTGACTAGTAGGTTAGTTCCAAAAACCATAAGAGAGAGAATTTAAGGTAAATAGACCATGCTACCCTTAGTTGTAATACTTTTATTGTATTGGTGTCTTACGCCTTTGTATTTGTACACAAATTATGATATATTTTTTTTTCAAAATTTTGAAGAACATATGAATGTATATAAAATGATACAATGTGTGACTACATTCCTGGAGAGAGAGAGGGGTGGGGAGGAGCATAGTTTGCTCTTAGTTGTTCTGTCAATTTGTTATTGAGTTAGGAAGGAATTCATTTCCTCATTGAATTGTATCTTAATTCTTTGTATTTGTATATAATTTTCCGAAATTTCTTTACAGATTTCTCGGGATCAAGTCAAATTGAATGCAATACCATAGAAATGTATACGAATGAAACGATACACCAAACAAATGGGAGAAACATTGCACATCGATTACATCACTTGAACAATTATAATCTAGACAAAATGTTCATTGCACATTTGACATCAATTATAAACTGTTAACGTACATATCTGAAGATTTTCACATTATACATAGTATTTATACATCCTGGAGAGAAGATGTTTAGAGATGTATGAAATTATCGTACACGTGATGAATTGACAAGGTCAAATATTTGCAACACTTACAGGCACCTGTTGCTGTCACAATAGTCATGGAATATAGTAGTGAATTTTAACCACACTGGGTACCTGCACAATTTGGAAGTACTTGTGCTAACAAGATAGATAAAATTATGTTATATATTAAATGGTTAATTCTGGTGACAGAACTCAAAATTTACATTTTAGGGGAACTGAATGGTAAGAACTTGAAATCAAAGAACATTTGAAGAAGGTATGTCGGTAGAGATTTCATACACAGACAGCAGTGTACCTTTTAAATGGCTTCTCTTGATCAGGGTGGCTTAAAGCATCACTAGCATCTCCTGTTCCATTGTCCACATTGCCATGCACACCACTTGAAGCGTCGATGGTCAGGTACTGTAAGGGAATTTTTTAAAAAAATATTATTATTTTTAAAGATATTTACAAAAATAAATAGTCGTTTAAAAAAATTACAAAAATATATCCTGTCCGCCATTCAATCGCGCGGCGAACCTATCGTCGATTCAAATGGCGACGAGGAACTGCCGCCACTCATGTCGGGTTACTACCTATCGCGATTCAATCGGCGACAGAAGGCAGACTATAAAATCCCCGAAAAATCAATCCAGAATTCATTTTAATTCCAGAAAAAAACAAGAGAGAGTTGGAGAGGGAGAGAAGAAATTGCGGCGAAGCCCTGTCGGTTCGTCGCGGTGGAGAGAGATTGATAGAGCATAAGTTTCGATCGATCATCTTGTGTTGCAGGTAAATTTTTCTGAAACTGTGTATGTTACGTCCAAACCTTGTAGGTTAGCAAACGACAATAGCGACATAGAATTGAGTAGGTTAGATACATGTAGTCGAACTCTGTAGTACATATTTTGAGTTGTGTAGCGACATAGAATTGAGTAGGTCACATAAATTTAGTCGAACTGTGCAGTACATATTTTGAGTTGTGTAGCGACGTAGAAATGCGACAATAGCGACATAGAATCGAGTAGGTTACATAAATGTAGTCGAACTGTGTAGTACATATTTTGAGTTGGACATAGAATTGCGACAATAGCGACATAGAATTGAGTATGGTATTGGTTGACCATAGTAACATAATTAATGCACAATACATTTCTGTTTTAAAATAGGAGAATTGCATGATACATTTTTGAATTGTAAGAAAAACACGGAGTAGCTGTGTAGGTCTAAAAAATAATGAGAATATTTGTGCGCGGTTATTATTTTGTTAGTACGTTGTTATTAGTTGTGTTAGTGCGCGGTCAATATCTTGTTAGTGCCGAAAACACCGTTTAACTAGAAAAGTAGCATGACATGTATTACATTTGTAAAGAAAATTCGTAGTTGCTACATAGGCTATGTAAAGATGCATGAAAAATATGAACTTTCTCTCTTGCATTTTGGTATGGCGACGCGAGTCGACGAGTTGCTTGACCCAGTGATTGACCAGCGTCACCGTAGCCGCCTCAGTACCGTGCTCCCTCCGGAGGGCGAGGCGCCGATAGAGCTTGGGGCGTTTCGGCTACGCACCCCCATCAGGGCATGGAGGCTGCACCGAGACTGGATTCCGAGGTACGTGAAGTTCTGACCTTGATGCACTCAATCGCGGTCTGTTTATATGGCGTTGACTCATGTTTGTTCTTAATCGTTTCTATGCAGGTTGAGAGCGGCAGACCTCCTTCCACTAGCGAGGATGGTGGAGGCGACGTCGGAGGACGACCAGGACCACCGTGCCGGTCGTACGTCTAGGTGGTTTCCATACGACCAGGCCCTCCTGACGGCGCTGGTTGACCGCTGGAGGCCAGAGACCCACACGTTCCATCTCCCGTGCGGGGAGATGACGCCGACGCTACAGGATGTGAGCTACCTGACTGGGTTGCCCTGCGCAGGCGCTCCGATGGTGGCGCACGACGTCCCCGCCACGTGGGGCACGGACCTCCTAGCCAGGTTCCGCGATATCCTGCCGCCAGGCAGCGCGTACGTGGAGTTCAAAGACGCGCACGCCCACGCGAAGTGGATCTCGCGATTCACGTAAGTGTTTTCCTAACTATTTTTCTCTCGTAACAATTCGTTTGTGAACCCTGCTGACGTTTACGTATCTTCTTGTAGCCCGAGCGTATGGCTGAGGACGCAGGGCCCGTCACTGTTACGAGGCACTTGGAGGCCTACCTGCTGTGGTTGTTCGGGTGGGTGATGTTCTTGAGCTCCCGGCGGCGGCGTGGATAAGCACTACATCCCAGACGCGCATGAGGTGGCGGAGTCACCGATCGGCGGATCTCACGAGACGCGTGAGGTCGGCCGTCTTTGTCGCGACGTCTCGCGCCTTGTGCGACGCGTGTCAGCGTTGGCGTGACGGCTCCATCCTCTCGGGATGCCCGCTCCTCTGCACCGTGGTCGTTGGGCGTTTCGGATCGGACGACCACAGTGGACTTGACAACAGTCTGGGGGCGGCTTATGCGTCCGCGGGGATCGACTGGACCGCCGACCATGGGCACTTTGTGGTGCCGCCGACGGGTTAGTTTCGTAATCATTTATTATTTTCATTTTGCATTCATTATTTTCGTGTGCTTAGTTTGCAGTATTGTATTGCACAGATCACCTTCACGCCGATCACCTCGCAGGGCTCCTACCCGGAGTACGTTGCGATGTTCGATCAGCTGACCGATGACCGCGTCATTTGGACCCCGTACAGTGACGACAAGGTGATCGCGCGCGCCCCCAACGGTCTGTCGGTGCTGTGCACGCGAGACTACGTGTACTGGTACACGCGGAGTGCCTTGGTGCACGACATCTTCGTGGAGGAGTACCAGATACAGCAGGTCATGCGCCAGTTCGGTCTGCGACAGGAGGTCCCAGCCCCTTGGGGGGGAGGCGGGTGCCGGCGCACGTACACACATAAGTTCATTGTTGACTTTTATGTCCGTACAATATGTGTTACATCGCAACTAAATATTTTTCTTGCCGTCCACAGTACACTAGGAAGGGAGTTCGTGCACGATGTCCCAGTCGGACAGATGGCCCCTTGGGTGGACGGTTGGAGTGCCGCGCCGCGAGACTCGTCGAGGTTGGGGACGAGGCCTCACGACCCGAGACGTCGAGCACTACATGGAGTGGTACTCGGCTCGGGCGAGGCTCCGTTGCGTCGGGTCGTGGTCGACCGCCGACATGTGGCGCGACGTCGGACACGTACCCCCACCCACCTCCGCTTTCCATCGCAGCGTATGTACTCAATATTACATATTTCATATTTAATTTGACATACTTACGTGTACAACTTGTTGATTACATGCGGTGGATCTTCACCGAGGTCGTCGGATGGTAGACTCGCGCGGCACATGGCAATATCGGGAGATCGAGAGGCTCTCGCACGGGATCGGGGAGACAAAGATGCGCTGGAGCGCGGACCGCGATTGGTCGCACGCCGACCGACCCGGTGGACCGAGCAGTCCGAGGACGAGGGGTCAGCCGAGGTGGTAGGACACAGCCTCCTGCTCCGCACGTGGCGAGCTCGTCGGCGTGGCAGGGTGGGGGGAGCACCTGACATGTGGGAGGTGAGTTCGACACGGCGACATCGCTTCTTCATTTCATTTAGAACCTCATAAGTTTGTAACGACGATCTTACGCTACGTGTCCTTAGCTCCACCCGTCGCGCGGGCGGGACTATGTCGCGTCGTCCGAGCACATCTTTGGGCCAACGGTAAGTTCTGCTTGCTTGCGTAGCGTACTTTTAGTCATGACTATGTTTGTAACCTAATTCTTCGCAGAACGGCTTGGGAGGACGATGCATTCTCGTAACGATGCGACTCTCGGCACCCCTCGAGGACTTCTTGAGGATCCGCGACACGCAGATTCTCTTTGGAGGCTTCTCGGTATGCGGTGCGCCGAGTTCGACCCAGCGACGCGAACTCGGTAAGCGACGCACCAGACGACGCAGATCGGCCACCGCGGGAGCAGCCCAGCTACACCACCGCGGGCTACTCGCTCGGTCGGGTAGTCGCGGCGACCCTCGGCGTACTACGCATTGCGGCGGCAGAGGCCCGGGGCGACACGCGGGGTGCAGCCTAAGAGGGGACGCCATTAGTTTTCCCTTTATGTAATTTTTTATCATTATGAGTAATATGCTTGCTTTCTTTGGCGATCCAACTGCTTAGCGGCGTGACAAAACGAGCTAGGTTTCTTCGCGATGCGACAACACGGGCTACCTTTTAGGGCAATGCTACAAGGCGGAGCGCGCTTTTCAGACTCCGTGACGGGCGGGTCGATTTTGAGCGATGGCACGAGTATGCGGCTTTCAGGGCGATGTGACCACACGGCCTGGCTTTTCGACGATGTGACCACACGGGCTAGCTTTTCAGGACGATGGCACTAGAGTAGGCAGTTTTTCAGGATGATGGCACCAGAGTAGGCAGCTTTTCAGGACGATGTGACCACACCGCCTAGCTTTTCAGGACGATGTGACCACACGGGCTAGCTTTTCAGGACGATGTGACCATGCGGGCGGCTTTTCAGACGATGTAACCACGGGCTAGCTTTCAGGGCGATGTGACGGGCGTGCGGCTTTTACGGGCGACTTACCAAGGCGAGCCGGCAGCGGCTCCTGTCGCTCTCTAGCTATAAATACAGCGTAACTCGTCCAACTAGTCCACAACAGCACCACCAAGTAGAAAACATGGACAAGGAGAAGGAATGTGAGAAAATCTGTAAGCTTTTGAAGGACTGGGTGTCTCCCCATGAGACCACCGCTCGCTATCATGCCGCTAGTTAGGAGCCTTTCACACACCAAATTTTTCCGGAACTGGTGGATCTGAGGAAGCTGCCTCGTAGTACGCCCAACGATTCTAGGTCGGTAGTGATCCTCCTATGCTGCGAACGCCCTCAGAAAGGACCCCGATAGGGTGGCACCCCTATCTTTGGTGTAGGGCCTTTGCAAGTGCGTCAAATCAACTGATGAGTGGACCATTGGACATCGCTATTGGTGCTGTCCAAACTACGCCGTTGACTGCAACAACAGGCATCCGGTAATGAAACCGTATTTCATGGTACAATGCTTTTTTTATTCCGGACAACGGGGTAACGAACTCTCTTTACCCACCGCATCTCGCCACCACTATCGACTTCCGCGGTGGATCGACGACAAGATCCACCCTACGACATGTGGTCGCTTTGAGACGGAAGAGCTGGGCGAGGAGCACATCGAGACCCGTGAAAGCGCCTCAAAGAGTTGAAAGTCGAGCAGGCCGAGCAAGGTAGGCGGGACAGGCAGTGCGAGGAGCAGGAGCGTGAGCATGCGAGGCGACGGGAGGCCGAGAGGGAGTGAAAGAGGTCCATCGCGGCGAGAGCCAAGGCGCAAGGCGAGGAGTACAACGTCGAGCTGGGCCGCAAGGGTAAATGGCCACGTTCGACTCAGTAGTTCTACCCTATTCCTCCACATGTCCCATGTATTTCAATTTCCCTAAAGGCATGCATGCGTGTACCGTCCTCGGTTCGTTGTCTTGCGTGCCATCTAATCCCCTTGTCGGATGAAATGTCGTGTGGTTATCGTTGCGTCATTTCCCCAAAGTTCTCCAACGGAGTTGTGCAGAGATTCCCGAACGCATTGTAATATCACATGCCTTGGTACATACGAATCATTAATCCCTCAATTGTCCTCCAAAAAATCTTCCAACAATGCACAACAACAAATAGCCGGCGCAACAAGTTGCATAAATTAATCCCTGTCACTATGTTAAACCGCTAGTTGCTGGTTCACCTATGTATCGCCAGTTCAACTGGCGACAGGAAGGTATCGCCAATTAAACTGGCGACAAGCCCTGACCTCTACAAAACCCTCTTGCAACTGTTGAAATTCCACACAGGACTCAGTCTTACTCAACAAAAAATAGAAGGACACAACAGAGAGGAGGAGGAGAAAAGCTAGCGGTTACTGTTCATTCAGATTGCCCACCCCTCGGATAATTTTCTTAATGTAACGGATTACATGATTCTTGATGTCTTTATTACGTAGTGAAGTCGATTTATATACTTTTTTGGTGGGATATTTAGTTGCACATATGTAGTTCATCGTGTAAATATTCTTCACTCTGCGATCGTCAAATATGTCCGACGTCGTCAATTTCAAAATTTACTACG
The DNA here is from genome assembly GCA_036346255.1 of Ampelocalamus luodianensis. Classification (NCBI taxonomy): domain Eukaryota; kingdom Viridiplantae; phylum Streptophyta; class Magnoliopsida; order Poales; family Poaceae; genus Ampelocalamus; species Ampelocalamus luodianensis. The sequence continues at coordinate 25,741,839 of CM070621.1, forward strand.
GCCGAGGGACTATTATGGAGGGTCCCAGGAATTGATTTGAGTTATTTCGGTCCGCGACGCGTGCCTACCAAGACACGAGCAACGTACAATAGGCGCCGTGATGCGGTGGTTGTTCCACACGCCCAAGTGGACCGTGATGTCTGATCGACATTGAGTGCCTCGCCCCGGGCGGGACAGCCACGATTGGGAGTTAGTGCAACTAAAGGGAACAAATTCATGGCGGTCGTATGTACGCATGGCGAGGAGAGGATGGAAATTGGTCCTTCCGGTTCAGCGTATGCTAAACCCACTCCGAAGATCCGCGTCGTAACAAGTAGGACTTGCGACACCGGGAAGAACTAGGTGACTCGGTAGGCGCACAAAATGGCGTATGGGCAAGAGGTTGCGATGTCGTCAATGAAGACTACGCCGAGTTACCTCATTCAGTGAGACAGGCTAGTGGGCTTGCTGACGAGGGGGAGGAGCTGGAAGACCTAGTGGAAATGATGGAGCTCGAAGACCAAGACTACATGACATTGTCCGAAGATGAAGGTTCTGATGACGATGATGATGCGGACCAGCATGCGGTTCCATCCGAGTAGAACACATACCAGTTCGAGAACCTCGTCGTCAACGAAGGCTCCCATGTACCATGGGAGTACGACCAGAGCGAGGTCAGACTAGGAGCTACGTACAAATGCAAGGAGGCCGTGCAAGATGCGGTCAAATTCTGGGCATTGTCAGTTCGACGCACATTCACCGTCGTCAAGTCTACCCCAAGATGCTACGACGTGAAGTGTGGCATAGAGGGATGCCCTTGGCGTATGCACGCATTTCAGCCCAAGTGGGACACCTACTGGAAGTGCTCCATAGTGGTCCCTCACACATGCGTCATCGCTGAGTCAGCGCAGTCCCACCGGAACCTGTCATCAAGCTTCATTGCCAATCTCATGTACGGTGAGATCGTGGATAACCTAGATTTTGAGCCACGATCCGTCAATCGGGCCATTGAGGCAAGGTTCCAGTACACTATCAGCTATGCCAAGGCTTGGAGGGCAAAACAGAAGGCATTGGAATCAAGGTTCGGCACGTTCGAGGATTCCTACCACAACCTCCCCGGGCAACTCCGAGTCATACAAGACAGAATCCCGCACTCATGTCGACATTCAAGACGCCACGAATCCGGTGGCCTAATAAGAGGGTACTATAGCGAGCATTCTTGGCGTTTGGTCCATGCATCAATGCATTCCAAGATTTGTCGTCCAATCTTGTGTATCGATGGCACATTCTCGATCGCGGTACAAGGGCGATCTCGACCGCAATAGCGCGGACGAAACAATCAAGTTCTTCCGTGGCATTCGCTTTCGTTGGCGAGAACACGGATAGTCGGCCGTGGTTCTGAAGAATATGAGGATTTACATTGCGAGACCATCCCAACGTATGCCTCATACATGGCCAAAGCGCGGGCTGCTGCGTGCAATAACATAGCTACAATGAGGAGAGAACGTTCCACTTCCATGGCCGGATCTACAGAGCGGTGGTGCATGAGGCACTTGGGTGCAAACTTCTATAAGCGATTCGCAACAAGGACTTGATGAACATGTTCAAGCGCTGTGCAACCGAACCAACGGCGTAAGTTCGACACACTGGAAGATTCGGGCGACCGGACCCAAACCCACGAAGGAGGCATCGAGAAGGGCCGCCCAAGCGCCGATCAGGCCCCAAGCATTGCCACGCCTACCCACGACGCGCTTCTAGTGTCACGAGGAAGACAGGGCACGTGTCAAATGCTTCTCGGTGGATTGAGCACGAGCCTAAGGAGAAGTGGTCATTCTTTGCATGACAAGGGTGGTGCTCGATATGGTATCATGACAACCAACTTAGCCGAGGTCTACAAGCTGGGTCATGCGCGCGCCAGTGCCTCCCTTTGGTTGGTATTGTGGAGGCAATTCTCGCGGTACCACAAACTACTTTGTTAACAGATGCAAGAATGCGTCGCTCACCATGGCAATGACAGAGTACTCTACTCCGCCATGATCACCGCATACATGGAGGAGAAGAGCAAGAAGGGTGAGATGCACCGGGCATTCAAGATGGGCACGAGGAGCTTCGCCGAGATAATGTGCGAGGATAAAGGGTGTCGCGGGACTAACGCGAGAGGATCACCCATGAGTGCACGCCACGCCGTGATAGTTGCGTATGAACTTGTAACAAGCCCTTCTTCTCGCATAGGCCCCGCTCCCATGTCATGGCCGTACTGCTCGACGGTGGCGCAAAGATCTCGATCGATACCTCTCTCACTATTTCACCAAGGAGGCGTGATGCAAACATGGAGTGGAGAGATGTATGGTTACGCCGTTGTTGGCCATTTCACCGCCATCCATCCCGGGAGCAACTAATGCGGGCCGCGGACATTGGTAGGCTCAAGGAAAGGTTGGCGGCGGCAGTACGACGCATCAGAACGATATGGACGAGGCGGCGAACGTCGCACGAAGAAGTGCTCCATTTGCGAATGAGTCCGGGCACACATTCAAGACATGCCCTACGCGAAATACTCGTGACCAAGGAGACATCGGCATTCCGACGTCACCACGGGGACCTCATCCGGTGCCCGACTAGAGCGATCCACATGGGAGACGTTGACGCCGCGACCACGACAAAAATATTATTATCAATGTTGTCAATTATCATTTTAGTTAAGTGTTATGGCGTTCTTACGCAGGTTCGTAATATCGAGTGTATGAATTCGGCGAATGACAATATCACTTATCTTTCTTTTTACGAATCATTCATACCTCAAACGTCCTCGCTAAATTCTCCGAAAATTAACCATAGTAGAACAACATACGATGATGATAAAATGTTATTACGAGTCTAACAGATTTCATCCGCTTAAAATTTATGAAAATCACAAACCCTAAGTGAAATAGGAAAAATCAAAAGCGGGTAGGGTTGGGAATGAATCGCCGATTGAATGGCGATAGGTCTGCCGCCGATTGAATGGCGATTCATTCTGTCGCCGCTTCAATCGTGATAAATACCACAATCGCGGCAGTATGGGACATGGTCCTGCCGCCGATTGAATCGGCGATAGGTTCTGTCGCCGCTTGAATCAAGCGACAGAGATACATTTTTGTAATTTTTTTAAACGACTATTTATTTTTGTAAATATCTTTAAAAATAATATTATTTTAAAAAAATTCTACTGTAAGGGGTTGCTAGGGACATTCTCGAGGGCAACATTTACCATGGAACTGTCTGAACTGGTCAGCCTACTCTTCTGTCTTGGCGAATTTACCATAGAGCATATTACACATATTTCAAGTACTGAACAAGGAAGCATAGGATTGTAATAGACATAAGTACTAAAAGAAATGAGGAGACCACAAAATTAATTTAACACTAGAATATTGGCATCAATTTAGTTGCTTCATCATTCCTCTCCAAAGAAGTCTGGCGAGCATAACTATTACAAAATCTGTCACATAACAGCTACATGACAACATGATAGCACATATTGAACTGAGTGTCAATGACACATTACAAAGCATTAAGACATCTTAGGTTTGTATGCTCTCAAACATTGGAAGCTCCCCTTGTTTCCCACATCCAGTGGGCAAGTTCCTATCTCCATTCAACCCACACACTATTTTCTTGCACTTGTTCCCGGTGTGTCCTTGTCGACCTGGTTGGGTTTGGTGTCGAGGTCATCTCATGTGGGATAAAACTATCAACCCCATGGGAGAGAATCCAATTGTAAAGATTGCAACAAGCAAGGACAACATCTACTTGTGTTTTAAATGGAAGAAGGGCCGAGCATCATTAAGAAACTTAAATATGTTCTTCAGCGATCCTAGGCACGCTCAACTGTAAAACCCTTAGTTGCGAGTGTCTTAGATTAAATAGTTCCTTCTCATCTTCTGGAAGGTTATCATTACCCCACTCTTTCAGTTGGTATCGGACACCACAGAAGGGTGGTAAGAACCCAGGCTTTGCACCATAAGGCTGCTCCTAATGCTCCACTTTGGCTGGTATCTTAGCTTGCTATGTAGGCAAAATAATGATGTGACACTATAGTTAATAAAGAGAGAGGGTACTCTAGTATCTAATTTAGATACTACTTCGGCTCGAAATCCAACGCAAAACAGTCTCATGCATGTAATTAAATTAAATAGCTTAAGATACTACACTATAAGAAATCATGCATTGGGAAGATGGTATCGTAACACTTCTCATGCACTAAGAAACTGCATTAAGATACTGCCCATTGGGAGCAGCCTAACCACAATCAACCAAGTAGTATTTTCCTACAACATTATGACATGACTATTTTGTTAGGAAAATTTTCATCTTACAAGGGTGTGTATTGTAGATGTTTACTAGAGACTACCTTCAGGGAGAACAAGACCATTTGGTCGTTGCAAGGCATCAGTAAGAACAACATCATCATGTGTTGAGCCCTCCCAACCAGCTCTGTGTGAACAAGCTGTCATCTCTTCTTGTGATCGGAGGACCCAGCGGTGGGCAGCAGGGAGGGAGGTGAGAATTTTTTTTTAAAAAAAAATCCATTTTTTTCGAAATTACAAAATTATACCTACGATTTTATTTATTTATTTATTTTTGCAAAAGTAACCTCCTATCACTGAATTATTGGGTGACTGGATCCAGTCGTCCAATGGCCAAGCGACAGGCAGCTGGTCGCTCAACCATTCGGCAACATCAATATGGTCGCACAACCGTTCGGCAACATTAATACAGTCGCCCAACGGTTGGACGATAGGTCCTATCGCTGACCCGTTAGGTGACAGTAGCCTCCAGTCGCCGAACGGTTGGGCAACTGGATGGCTTATATAAAGGGCGCACCACTCCCCCCCTCCCCCCTCCCGGGTCGAGCGATAGGAAGGAAGAAAGAAAGAAAAAAAGAAAGGGGGGAAGAGAGAGGGAGAGGAAGAAGAGGAGAGGGAGAAGAAGAAGAGGAAAGATTCGTCTGTGAGGTATTTTTTTTTATCTTGTAGTGTATTTCTTTGTAGTAAGTAAATAGTTTGAGTAGTTAAAATAGTAGTATAAGTAGCACCCATAGAAAATTTTAGTTAGAGAAAAAAAGTAGAAAATTAGAATGTTGTTAATTTATATGTAAGTAGCACCTGTAGAAAACTTTAGTTAGAGGAAAAAATAGTAAATCGGAATCTTGTTAATTTATAATAGCATAAGTAGCACTGATAGAAAATTTTAGTTAGAGAAAAAAGTAGTCCGTGAGGGATAAGTAGTGTTGTTTGTGAGAAGTATTGTAGTAGTAGCAGTGTTGTGTCGGTGCATGTGTGATCGACTATTATTCGGTGAATAATTAGAAAGTTGGTAAGTAGTAGTGGGTACTCTGACCGACTGCATGAGGAGGATGAATTATTTGTATGGACTAATTAGTACAAGTTAATTAGTATGGACTAATTGACTTAGGTAATTGGTGTAGCTCTGTAGAAGACTGGAATGCCACTTGTAGCATTTCAGATTGCAAGTTAGCGTCAGAATCGGATAATGCCTGGTATGGAATAGCTCGATTTTCAGGTTGAATCAGAATAGTGTACTACACGTTCATTGTGGCCTCTACCTTAGGGAATGAATGACGCCTTGACCAAGCGGTAGTGTAGTTGTTCATGATAGGCGAAGGGTCGTACAAATGTAAATTACAGTACAACAATACTGACATATCGTGCGTTGCGATCTGACTAGTTGCAATATTAAAAATATTTACAGGTAGACATCAGTCATGTCTGTATCCACTACATTGAAGTGCATTACGGTGATGGCACCATTCGTGAAGGTCCGTACGGTGTTGACTTGAGCAGTTTTTCGCAAGCCACTCTGGTACACCCGGACGGCGAGAATGCACGAATTGCAGATGTGATGTACTGGCCCACCTGCAGCTTCTCCTTGGATGCTGAGGTGTGCAGCATCGTCATACAAGGGCTTTGTAGCCGGTCTCCCATGCACATTAGATGGGAGTTAAGAAGACTGATGCGCACACCTATGTGGAGGAGCTTTATAGAAGGCTGCAGCGTTGTGGATACGAGTATGTGCTGCTTGTGCAAGCATGCCCAAAAGAAGCTGTACAGGGCCCTGTCGACGGATATCATCCGGATGGTAGGAACAGCTTGGGCGCCCAGCATGTTGGTGAAAAAGAGGACCCGGAGGCCGGTGTTATGAAAGGTTCAGAGGATGTTGCTCGTGACGAGGCCGACACGGTAGATGCAAGAGAGGAAGATCAGTCACTGCATGGTGAGCCTACAGATAGGCTGATGAAGGAGAGCATAGGGAGTACATAGTGTGTCAAATGGAGAGAAATGACCGGATGGCCTTGGCTGAAGAGGAAGCTGTACAGGAGGACAACGAGGACAGTTCCAATGAGGACAGAGCTCCCATCCACCAGGAATGGAACAGGTTTGACGCTGAGAGTGTAGCTACACATGACGAGCATGAATTACCATGGGAGTACCATGTCACGGAGGTTTGGTTGCACTCAATGTTTGCTAATAAGATATCCTTGTAGGATGCCATTAAGTTGTGGGCTATGTCCATGCAGCAGACATTTCGGGTCGTCAAATCCAGCAAGAAGCAGTACACCGTTAAGTGCGAGCAGGCTGGTTGTCCTTGGCGAGTACACGCACATAAACAGAAGTTGGAGTCACACTCCTGTGTGCTCAACAGTGTTTTGCCAAGGTATCGTAACCTAATGTCGACCTTCATAGCCAATTTGATGTATGGAGAGATAGTGGAGAAGAAGGATGTGGAAGCCAAGCGCATCATGATGGCTATTGAGAAGAAATTCAAGTACAAGATCAGCTACACGAAGGCGTGGCGTGCGAAGCAGAAGGTTTTGAAAAGACAGTTCAGGTCTTTTGAGGCGGCGTACGACAACCTTCCTCGTATGCTTCAGGTGCTGCAGGAGAAAAACCCGGGCACGTACACTGTTGTGAAGGACAAGCCATCTAAAAATCCGTCAGGTTTTGCGATATTGCATAGGGCCTTCTTAGCCTTCAGTGCTTGCATCGAGGCTTTTAGGCATATGCTACCTGTGATCTTAGTTGACGGGACCTTTTTGACTGCAAAATACAAGGGGCAGATCCTTACAGCCATTGGCGTTGATGAGTGATTCTGCTGTTGGCCATCGCATTCATCGAAGGTGAGAATTACAATAGCTGATTGTGGTTCCTTCAACATGTGAGGGTGGGAGTTGTTGGAGCTCGTACGTCCTGGTGTGTGCGTGATCCATGATTGCCACACCAGGATGCTGAAGGCCATAAGAAAACTTCAGCAAGACCCCGAGGAGTCGTTCCCTTGGCCGGATATGAGTAGATGGTGCATTCGCCACCTGGGGGCCAACTTCTTCAAGAAGTTCCCAAAGCAACCATTTGTGAAGCTATTTAAGATGCTGGCTATGCAGAACTAGTAGCACAAATTTAACGCTTTATAGGCACTGCTAGATGAGCACGGCAGGAAGCACATGAACGAGAGGAACCAGGGACCAGAGTTTGAACCTACTGGTCCGAGGAGGAGGACCTCGAGGAACATCAAGTGCTTCTCCCACTGGATCGAGGTCGAGCCATTCGACAAGTGGTCCCTGCTGCATGACACGGACGGGGCAAGGTGTACAACTGGGTTCTTAGGGGCATTCATTCTCAGTCCCTCGTCGCCATCATGGAAGGTGTTCTGCACAGCACAATCGGGTATTTCAGGGAGAGACATGCAAGTGTCGCACTTCATACCGCCAACCCTCAAACACCGTGCTGCTCGAAGATTATGGCATACATGCACGCGAAGACAGAGAAGGGCCAGTCGCACACGGTGTACATGATGGGCAATACAAAGCATCATTTCGACGTGCTCCTCTGGGATAGAGACAGATTTGGGATGACTCGTTCTCTTGTCACCCATGAGGTATGTCTTGGAGATCATGTGAATGAATCTAGCTATACGTGTAACAACCCAAAGCTCTTACACAAGCCATGCTCTCATATACTCGTCACATGCAGGATTGTGCACATGGACCCTTCGAACTTTGTGTCCGAGTACTTCTTGAAGGAGAGGGTGGCATAGGTGTGGTGTGGTGAGCTTAGGGGGTTCAAGGTTGTGGGTAACTTTGCCACCTTGGATATTGCAAACAAGACCTGAATTCCGGATGTTGACATGCTGAAGGGTGGCAAGGGTCATCGGCAGAGTCGTCGTATTACCAATGATATAGACAAAGCGCAAGTCGGGGCGTTGGGTAGATGCTGCGGGCATTGTGGCTAGGAGGGCCACACAGCCAAACGATGCAAGGCACCAGCTGAGGAGTAGGCACCGAGATGGTTTGCGGTACCACTTCTTTGAGTGTGCAAAGTGGGACCAAAACTGCAAATCAGTGCACATTGTCATCTGTACTTCGTATTGTTTATGTAACTGTTCTGCTACTACCCCATTTTCATTTGATGTACGTACTGCTGTAGCACATGTATCGTATGTTGCACGTAATGTTTATGTAAGTGTTGTAGTACTATCCCTTTTTCATTACCTTTTAAAGTACTGTCATGGTAGCCTAGTACTGTTTTGTTTGTTTGTTTACAAGTTAAATTTACTCCTGCTTTACATTCGATGTTTTATTTGCGTGTATTTGCTAACTTGAAGTTGTTTTGCAGGTATGGCTCGTGACCCTCGCGGATCCGACTGGAGTTTCGGTCTCTCCTGGAGGAGCGCATCGACTGGCTACATCGTGTGTCACGTCGTGTCTCGCATCCTACGGGCGTGGGCGACGCGACTGCGTTGGGGGTGATTCGCACGCAAACACCTCGGCTGGCTTGGAGGCTAGACCCACGCTGGACAGACAGGTTCGCATACGTCAACACTATCTTCTTGCCATATGTACCTTTTGTACTGACCTTTTCTTACTTCGTAGGCTCAGCGCTGCTGGTCTACTACCTCTCGCCTGGATGGTGCAGGCCATGGACAAGGACGAGCCGGCAGCACTTGTGGTCGGTGACGACGGAGACATCCATGCTGGGCCGGAGCGGTCACGATGCTTCCCGTTCGATCGCTCCCTGCTGATAGCTCTCGTGGACTGGTGGCTGCCGGAGACTCACACTTTTCATCTCCCATTCGGGGAGATGACCCCTACTCTGTAGGATGTCTCCCTGCTGCTTGGCCTCTCTATCGCGGGAGGTGCTGCCTTCCCGCAGGAGGACCCGACCGACTAGCGCGATGACATTCTGTCCAGGTTTCAGGAAGTCCTTTCGCCTACGGTCGCGGCCGGGTACTACATCTTCCCTGAGGCACAAAGGCATGGCTCGCCCTTACGCACCATGGCGCTAGCTGAGGGTACATCACATCTCTGTTTATCAGCACGCATCGCGTTTTTTTTTTATTAACTAACAATATTTGCACTGCAGGTGTTTCGCCCTCTGACGGATTAGGGGCCTCCCTAGGCGACACGGACACGCACGACTTCCTTGTGGACCAAGACCCGGCACCTCATCCCACACCCGCTGAGGTTCTCTCCAGGTCACAGCTCGCCGGTGTGCCAGTACCCACATAGGCAGCAGTTCTATCCACCCCTCCGCCTTTTGGTCCTCGTTAGACCAGGTTTCCAGACCGTTTTTCCCTCTCGGGGCCGAGGCCCTGACACCCAGCGCAAAGGAGGGGGCCCAAGCGAGCCCGTACGGGAGGACGCAGAGGTGGAGTGGGCTATGGCGACGCAGGAGGGGATGTTGGGGGTGCGATTGGGGGGCCTAGTAGGGGGGCGTCCCCCTACGCTGGCTGTACTTTTGTTCGTTATGTGATACTTAAATTTTGTACTTAATGTGTGATGCTTGTAAAACTTTTGCATTCTTATGTGTACTCGTTCATACAATGCATGTTTGTTCAATGCATATCGGCGCCTATAGCTTAATACACGCGACACATCGGTGCAACAGTCCACTCAATAAAAGGCAACCGTAATGACGCGTCCACCATTTAGTTACATACTTTACGAGATTGAACATAATTACGTATAGAAGGGGAGACTACCGAGGTACAAGCTTCTTCGGTCGTGCTTAATGGTACATGTGGGATCATAGGAACTTTCTATGTTCACGACCTCCTCGTTGCCCCACTCGCGCTGCATCTATTGGCGGAGGTCATCGTTTTGCTCATTGAGATTGTCAATCTGTGCCTCCAACTGAAAGATTCGGTCCCACAATGTATTCACGTACATCACAACATGTCGTTCATAGGGAGGATCGATCCAGTGGACAAAGTCGCATTTCACCATCTACTGGAAAGGAGGGTTAACGTAGAAGCTCTATTAGCAGTAATATAAAGCAAACTATTTGCTAATTGTACCCCAGAGTGTGGGCATCAGAAGAAACATCATCCGCCATCAAAAGGGGCGTCCGTAACCTGCACGACAACGTCCTCCCTGTGTCCGCATTTCGGTCATACTGGTTGAGCATGCTTGTTCGACATCAACCGGTAGTTAGGGCCAAAGTCCTCCCTCCTTTTGAGGGAAAGGTCTTGCTTCGACGACCCCAGTTGGACTGGTTCCTCGGCGTCTGCCATGGTATGTTACTGTATGACGGAGAAGGTTCTTCTTTCTATGGTTTGGACGGTCGAGTGGTCCCACTTTCGGAGCGTGGGGCGTGCATTTTATAGCCCACGGGGGAGGCTCATAAAGCGGGTAATGTGTTAGCTTGTAGTTTTGCGCGGTGAAAAGACCAGATGGGGCTGCTTTGAGTAGTGAGAAGACCAAACGGGGTAGCTTTACGCAGTGACAAGACCAAAGGAGATAGCCTTGCACAGTGACAAGACCAGACAAGGCTGTTTTGCGCAGTGGTAAGACCAAACATGACAGCTTTGTGAAGTGACAAGACCAAAGGAGACAGTCTTACTCAGTGACAAGACTAGATGGGGCAGCTTTGAGTAGTGACAAGACCAAACGAGGCAGCTTTGCGTAGTGACAAGACCAAAGGAGATAGCCTTGTGCACTGACAAGACTAGACGGGCAGCTTTGCGCAGTGACAATACCAAACGGGGCAGCTTTGCGTAGTGACAAGACCAAACGGGGTAGTTTTTTTAAGCGAGAAGACCAAAGGACAACACTCCGCCTCACCAACTTTTCAGATCAATTTGATAACACTGACCTCCTCGGCTTTTCAGACCAAAAAGAAATAACTCTGCAAAGCAGGAAGTGATAAAACTCTACAAAGTAAGATGTCACAGCACTCTACCTCACCAGCTTTTCAGATCAGCATGAAAACACTATACCTCCTCAGCTTTTCAGACCGAAAAGACAGGACTCTGCAAAGCAGGATGTGACAGCTCCCTGCAATATAAGACGTCACAATACTCTGTCTCGCTAGCAACTTTTCATAATGACAAGGAAACATTCTGTCTCGCAGGCTACTCATATGAAATTAGCCACACCATGCCAACCCTTTGGCTTATAAAAGGAGGTGAAAGAGATCTGGGAGATCATACTATACAACCAAACCTAACACTACACTAGAGTTTGCTTCACCATGTCGGGATGGACAAGGCAAAAGAAGCAATGGGATAAGATGATGAAGCAATGGGAGGAGACCCGCGAACTAGCAAGGTCTGCTGTGGCCTGCGACGAATAAGCACGGGCTACTGTTGCCTGGGACAAACAAGGGGAGCGTGCCAGGATGGCACCTCCCCGCAATGATGCCCCCGTAGTAGCAACCCCATCCCGAACGTTCCAACCGATCGTTCGTTGCAACACATACCCGAGGGGGAAACGCCGCCCCTCTGTTGATGCAAAGACCCATGCAAGTTCTTCAAGTCTAAGCAGCGGCTGAGCTTGGGTATGCGTTACTGGGTTGCGCGAACTACTCCTGTGACTATCTTGACGGCCGTTGGGACACGAGCAGCTATCGACAGCCGGTAAGGACTAGTTACAGTGTGTTCCCCTACTATTTTTCTTTCAAAGTACACACTAACAAGCTCTCCCATCTACCCGTAGTCCCCGAAACCGCTATGTGGCTACCGAAAGTGGATCGACCTAGAGATCCACCCACATGACCAGTGGACTCTCGACTACGAAGAGTGAGATGTCAAAAAGTCCTATGAGATCCAAGAAGAGGAGCGCCGCAACAATGAGCAAACCGAGCATATAGGTCGGGAGACGAAAGCTCATCTCGAGGCTTGTACGCACAGGGAGCGCGAGAAAAAGTGGAAAATAGCGGCCAAGGCGAAAGAGGCAACCGAGGAGTACAATGTCGAGCTCGCAAGGAAGGAAAAATGGCCCTGATCCACGCAGTAGGTTGGACTGTTTCGAACTAGTCCCCCGAAGGTCCAATTTATTTCAATTCCAAAAAGGCGCATATGTATCGTAGGAGTACTTCGGTTTGTTGCATCATGCATGATGCTGTTTTTTATGCACGTAACCAACCCTATGCACCGTGTTATTCCCAGCTTCATTATAAAGTCTATTTTAATTCGCAACATCAAATCTCCTCGTCTTTTCACATTCAATTCTTTTGTGTTATTCCCAGCTTCATTATAAAGGCATCCAACAACATGTATCACTTCTGGGCAAGGCCTAAAAATATTGTGCGGGTGTTTATGAAGGATATATATGTTGAAGTGTCAAAGGTTATTAATCCACAAAAAGATTTTCAGTCCATAGATGTATTTACGCTCAGTTAAAAGGATGATCTTATATATGGTTCACAATTAGATTCTCTATATTTAAATTATGGATAGTTCGAGAGGGATTAACTTTCAAATATTTTTTAAAAAGGATTAAATAATAATAAAAACCAGGCTCCAACCTCCTATCGCCGAATCATTGGGCGACAGGGATGCAGTCGCCTACCGGTTGGGCGAGAGCACCTGTCGTCCGACCATTGGCCGACTTCATCCCTGTCGCCCAACGGTACAACTACTATATTGTTGTCACTCGTCTATTGGGCGACTAGATCCTGTCGCCCAACGGTACGGCGACAGAGGGCTACTTTTGTAAAAAATAAAATTGCATGTATAATTTTGTAATTTCGAATAAAAAATGGATTATTTTTTTAAAAAATCGAGAGGTGGGGTGACCAAGACATGTTGATAGGTACAAGCTGTCGTTTTCCTTCTTGTTCTGTTGTTTAACTACATCCCTCTAGCATCCCCTCTTTTCTTCTGTTCATTTGTGAAACCAGCGACGGATGAACACATAAAACATGTGACAAAGGAACACAGAAAACATGCACCAAGTACAAATTAAAGCAACCTTATAAACTATATGGCACAGAAGTTTTTTCCCATCACAGAAAATTATGTTTTGTGGGATCAGAACTGAACAAAGGAAAATTAAGATAAGCATGAACAAAAATTAGCCGAAATTAAAATGTGGATGCCACACTCGTTTTCCCCGTTAAGAGCAAAAAAACGTGTATCATGAAATCGATCAAAATTGCAAAGTAATCTTGAAGAGCAAACTATAGAGGCCTATGGTGCTCAACTGAAACTAATGCATCCAATAGTGGGGAAGATAAATTCAGTAAATAAAAATTGGGTTTTGTGTACAGGGGAGGCGGAGACGGACAGAGGAAGCAGAGGCGGTGGAAGGCGATGAGGAGGGGGAGGTGGAGGTGGATGGGGGGAAGCGGAGGCAAGGGAAGCCTGCGTGAAGGGGGAGGCTAACACGGAGGGGGGAGGCGGAGGCGGGGTGAAGCCGATGCGGAGGGGTAGGCACCAAGCGATTGGGGTGGTACGAAGGCTACGCGACTACGCCTGGGGGCTCGAGGTGGGGAGGGGAGGGGTTAGGTCAGTGGCACGCATCTCGTGGGTAATTAAGTCTAATTTTAAGGGGTATTTTTGTTTCTAGTAAGCTGGCTTTCCACAAGAATCCACAGGAAGGTCGCTCCTTGTTGCTAGTTCATTTTTGAGACAGCTCCTCATGTGAAGGAGAATCAGATCGTTTTGAGAAGTTGGGTGTTTGGTGCAGCTTCACGAGATCCAAACAAGAAGTTGGGAGTAGGAGATGTATCAAACAGAGCCTCCCGCTTCCCTGATCTCTATTGGTGTTGATGTATGTTTTATTTAATTAATTTGGAATAAAAATTTCGAATGTGCGTGAAAATATGGCACAACATGACAAAAAAGCATAGGATAACTGAAATCAATTTATTAAACTGTTATAAGTTAAGTAATACAAAAAAGAGATTAAAGTCACAAAACAAGGGTAGTGCGGTCTTTTTACAAAGGTCATTCTCATTTATGTAGTTGGAGCCAACCTTCTAACCAAACATCCCCTCAAACTACTCCAACTTCTCATAGGAGCGGATCCAAGAGTGAAGTTGGAGTTAAAGCTGCAAAAACTTGGAACAGAGCTATACCAAACAGACCCTTATTGTGGGATGCCACTTCTCAAAAGCATTGAATTATATTGCAGGGCAGGCAAAGGGAGTACAAGACATGAAGCGTTCGGCGTACTCAAGCCAGGCAACTTGCCTTTCGATCCAAGTCAACACTGCCTTTTCGTTCTAGTACTACTGTACTACATGTGTAAAAATGTTGTCTGTTTGACGCACTTCATGGGTTTCAATTTTACACTAGACTAAATAAATTGCTGGTGCAGTTTACAATAACGCTGGAACTTTATAGAAATTTAGCTCATTTGAATGTGGGAAAGAAAATGTATAAATTGGAAAGGAAAACACAGTAATTCCTACAGGAAATGAAAAACACATGATTTCCCCAAAGAACGTGTTTGATAATTTCTAAGGGAAATGTGACTAAGTAGAGATAGTGAGGAGAGGTAAAGAAATATATTGCATTGAGCAAAAGGAATATTAACGTAAGGTTAAGGTTAGACACTTAGACCTCCTTATGCTTGTCCTCCTAAATCCTTGTTTGGAAAGCACAAATTTTTTTTTCAATTTCTACGAGAATTGAACTGATTCATGTGAAATTCATGTGTGCCAAATGAGCCATGAACAATAACGGAAACAAAGTTTAATATTCCATGATAATATAAATGTTGTAACAGGAAAAAATCATATAGGATCTCAATTCTACGGAAGTCCTCCAAAATCCTTCACGTCCGTAGCTTGTCTCCACGAATCATAAAGCACCACACACACCCTGCCTGATACAACAAACGCCCCTGTCGATGATAAACGCCAAAAAAACTATCCTTTTCTCCTCTTCTCTATTTTGATTTTTTAAATAATACATTTTTATAGAATTATAGAAATAAATATCAGTTTAATAAAATTACAAAAATGAGCTTATGTCACTGTTTCAAATGGCAAAATAGCTCTGTCATCATTTAGATTGGCGACAGGAGCCATCCAAACAGTATAAAATGTCTCTATAGCCATTTGGAATGATGACATAGACATAAGTAATCATTTAAATTGGCGACATGATCCTATCACCAAACCAAATGGCGACAGGATCTAGGAATTTTTTTTGCACAAAACTTGAAATTAGTGATAAATAGAAACAAAAAATTAAGTGCTTACATTGTTCATAATAAGAAAGAGAAAAATAAATTAATAAGAAACAATATTAGTGGTAATACATAGGTTGCACAGAATTGTTCGACGCGCGACATAACATCAGTACATCAGACATGACAACTAAATAGGACACACATCATCACATAGTTGTTCGACAAATCACAATGATAGTAAGCAAAACATTCATCACAACATATTTCAATAAGATAAACCATCCCCGTGGTCGCCACCTCCACGTCCACCATGTTGACCTCCACGGTGACTGCCTCAAGTGGGGTGGTCGGATGAGGTCCCCACGGTGCTATCCAGATTGCCGACCTCTCCTTCACGCTG
Source organism: Ampelocalamus luodianensis (assembly GCA_036346255.1). Lineage (NCBI taxonomy): Eukaryota > Viridiplantae > Streptophyta > Magnoliopsida > Poales > Poaceae > Ampelocalamus > Ampelocalamus luodianensis. Next base: position 25,757,633 of record CM070621.1, read on the forward strand.
TTCATTTCTAACATGGAAATACTTGAAGGTATGGTCGACTTCTGATTCGTCCATATCGTTCTTGATACGTCGTCTCTGTAGTCGGTCAACTGTTTCCTTCAACCTATCAATGTCAGTGGCCCATATCTGCTCTTCCCAGGTAGGATGGCCGGTGAAATGGCCAACCACATTGTAACCATACATTTATGCACTCCAGGTTAGCATCATATCTTCCTTGGTGAAATATTCAGAAATGTATTGGCCAGGATGGTACGCTTACGTCGAACATACGACCATCACATGTGAGCATGGCATAGACAGAAGAAGTGGCTTATTGCAAATGCATATGCAATGAGCGCGGCCAAGCGTGCACTCATTGGTGATCTTCTCACAGTTTATCCCGCGATGTCCTTTCTCCCTGTAAAGTACCTCAAAGCGAAGCCCTCTTGTGCCCATCTTGAATGCCCTGTACATCTCACCATTCTTGCTCTTCTCTTCACATACTTGGTGATCATGGTAGAGTATATTACTCTGTCATTTACCATGGAGATGTTGCTTTGGTTAACAAAATATTTTGCGGTACCACGCAGAACTGCCTCCACAATACCAACCAAATAGAGGCACCTCGTGCCACGTATGATTGGATTGTATACCTCAACTAGATCCGTAGTCATGGCACCATATCAGGCACCATTCTTACATTGTACAATGACCACTTCACCTTAGGCTCGTGCTCAATCTAGTCCAAGAAGTATTTCACCTGCCTGCTGGTTTTCCTTGTTAAATTGAGACCATCTGTGGGTAACTAGGGCAATGACTCAAGGAGATTTTCAGCTTTTGTGGTGGGATTTTTCACTGCCTCCCTTCTGTGCGTTCTCGTCCACTCATCCAGAGTTTTCTAGAGTGCATTGAACTTCCTCTGCTGGTTCTGGTTGCACCACTGCTTGAAAATGTTCGTCAAGTCCTTTGTTGTGAAACTGCTTGTAAAAGTTTGCACCCATGTGCTTCATGCACCACCTACTCTTTAGATCCAGCCATAGAAGTGGATTGTGTTCCCCTTGTTATAGTTGAGTTATTGCACTCAACAGGTCGGCATGTCGGTCATGTATGACGCATACATTAGGGCAGCACTATACAACATAAATCTTCACGTTCCTTAGAAACCACAACTAATTGTCGGTGTTCTCACTTTCGACGAATACAAATGACACAGGAAGAACCGGGTTGTTCCTGTCCGTTACAATTACAGTAAGTATCTACCCCTTGTACTTTCCAGTCAGGAACGTGTCATCCACAAACAAGATTGGACGGCAATACCGGAATGCATTGATGCATACACCAAAGGCAAAGAATGCTCATTTCAGTACCATCTTCCTAGCGAACCGCAGATATGTGGAATCTTGAATGGCAACATGAGTACCGAAATTCCTTTCCTTTATGACTCGGAGTTGACCGGTCAGGTTGTGGTGCTTCCAATACCTTTTGATTTGCCCTCTATTCCTTTGCACAATTGATTGTGTACTGGGACCTTAACTCTATTGCTTGAATGTGGATCGTGACTCAAAATCCAGGTTATCCACGATCTCGCCATACATGACGTTCGCAATAAAGCCTGATGACAGGTTCTTGTGGAATTGCATTGATTCAGAGATGACACATGTGTGAGAGATTATTATAGAGCATTTTAAGTAGGTATTCCACTGCTGGAATGCGTGCACTCGCCAAGGGCATTCCACTATCTCGCACTTCACGTCGTAGTGCCTTGGGTTAGACTTCGCTACTGTGAACATCCATCGTATCGACAAGGCCCAAAATTTCACAGCTTCCTGCACTGCCTCCTTGCATTTGTACATGGCTGCTTGCCTGACCTCATTCTTGTGGTACTCTCACGGTACATGGGATCCTTCGTCCAAGACAAGGTTGGTTGAATTGGTATGTGTTTCACTCAGATAGAATCGCTTGTTATTCCCCACCATCCTCGTCATCCGAACCCTCATCTCCCGATAATGTCTCATAGTCCCGGTCTTCGAGTGCCATCCTTTCAATTAGGGCTTTGATATCTCTACCTTCGTCTGCAATCCCACTAGCTTCCCGGACTAAATGAGCTTCTTTGACCCTGTCTTCATCGGCGACATCAGCAACTCCCCGACATTTGATGGTTGTGTGCGTCGTGCTGTAGTTGTGTGGCACCCCGTGTCATTACTCCAAAGGGTAATCACACTTAAGCATACAGATTACTACTCGTCTGTCCGGCAGGACACCGCTCTGATGAATAGTAAGTCTTACCAGAGTTAACGCAACAGAACAATAAGATAGAAACTGTACTTTATTACAATATTTAGCCACACAAGACTATGAGCTTTATTACAAGTAATAATTTACAATTGCAAAATGGGACTAAGTCCTCTCGCTTGCCTGCCCTGCTCCACCGGTCGTATATTCGTCCCACTCGCCGAATAAGGTGTCCACCTTGCCCTGGTCCTCATAGTTAGTGCCCTCGCCCCCTGCAGCCTCCTCGGTACTTGCGTATCTTTCATCCTACTCGGGATAGTTCCTGGTCGGACTCGGATCTAACAAAGGAGAATAATAGCAAGATTGAGTACTAGTGTACTCAACAAGCATTAATAGTAAAAGATGCACTGTATGACTCATCTCTACTCGTTATCACATTTTTTAGTTCGTCTCTTTTCTCTGGAAAATAATTTATCAAGACATGAGTGGCAGATTTTAATACTGAAAAAACTATGTTACTCGATAAGAAGATAAACCCCTCGCGGTCACCGTAGACTCCAATCCAGAAGACATGCATGAATTCATGGTTTGATATATATAGCACTGTACAGGCTTTGTACCATTTTACCCAAAGCTACTATGAGCTCTCTTTACGCGAGGTTTTCCGTATTTCCTTTGATGCGGTTTTGAGTTTAGAATATAGAACGTTTTCCAGGTTACGTGATTAAGTCTTCACCTATTACATTTTGTTGGTGTCCTGGGGCACTGTCCCAGTCCTCCAATGAGTTCCCAAATGTTGGTTGGGCCGGTCTTCCCCGCGCCCAACACTCCACCGTGCGATACTATATCGCCTTGGATCCCCCACTTTCGGACTTCCCTACCAGTCCTGGGTTCTTCCATAACTCAACCCATACAGTATTACTTACCTGATGTGGAGAACATAATTACGTAACAAGGTAGCATTTTCTGCCCGCCGAAATGGGAAAAATGGTTGGCACTTAAATACGACCTTTTATCTGAGTAAGAGTTTTGTTGGTTCTTATATATTATGTAAAGGGTCCCACCTCTTCCCTCATCTCTTTTTCCTGTCACGGGCCCCTTTACCAGCCTTAATATTTCTCTTACTGTACAACTGCTCTTCTCAGCTGTATTGTCCTCTTCTCATTTCTCATCCCTTTTATTTTCTCTTCTTTCTTTTCTCTGATTTGATTTTGAGATATAGTTTTCATGCATATATGTATAATAATATAACAAAGTAACTTTTACATTTAATATAACTAGGTTAATGTTCAAGAGGTAAGCTTGCCTTCATAGTCGTAGAAAAGATCTGCTTCGAAGAATTCCGGATCAGCTACTCCGGTCTACATTGGATCGTCCTCTGTAATTATATGGTAGCACGAATAATAAATAAATAAAAACTTAGTTGGTTTTTGTGCTATTATGCACACACTAGTTAGTTGATTTTCTGTGTTAGCAGATTTTCATTTAATTGCATTTTTTGGTTCCCCCGTTAGGTTAGCACTCCCCAACTGCGGTTATTTTTCTATGGCTTGTCAGCTCTTGAGTGCATGATCGTGGAACTCACGGCTAGGTCTATTCAGTGTTACGCAGGTGTGTAGGTATTTACCTACTTTCCTAAATAAACTAGGGTACACGTTTGATAAAAACAGACTCTGGCTAATTTGTTTTAGGGTGATATTTATCAGGGGTCGTTTAATTAATTATTCTATCAGGATTAAACTATTTCTAACACAATAGATTATTTGTCTATTTTATTGAGTTCTAACGACGATTAATTTCGCTATATAGTCGCAGATTAATTTAGCACTTTTTCCCGTTTTTATTTTCTATCAGTCAATCTACTGCTATTTATACTTACGCGGTTCACAAATTTATTCGATCCAACAATTTCACAGTGCTGACATTTATTATCACTGGTGTTTAATTCTACTGCTAAATTTGACGACTATTAATCCTTACTCAAATTTCCATTTTCACCCCTTCCTAATTTTTCTCTCTTTCTCTTCTTATTTTCTTTTTTCTCTTTACCCTTTTCCCCTCTCTCTCTCTCCCTCATCTCATTCCTTCTGTCTCCTTATCTTCACAGCCGAATGGTTCTCGGGTTCTTCATTCTTTCTTTCTCTTCATTTCTTCTTCTCCATTCCCGCATTGCTTCTTCCATTGGAGCTTCCTTCGACTGTGGTTTGCTCCTGGCGCTGCTTCCTAGCTCGGCATGCGCTCGGCTGCTGGCGCCGTCGCCGCCCGCACCCATGCCAGTGGTTCCCCTGGCTCGGCCTGCGCCTGCCCCGGACTTGCCCATGGCTCTGCTGCCATGCATGGCCCGCGCCCTTGGCTCTGGCTGCGGCACGGCGCCTCCGGCCACCGGCGCAGCAACGCGCCACCCTGTGCTTGGCCCGTGCGCTCGGCCCTCTCGACCACCCGCTGTGGCTCGACCCTGCGTGCCCGCAGTTGTGCGTCTACGCCTCCCCTCGGTTCGCTCTCCCATGCGCTACGCCTCCGGCTCGGCCACCCGTGCTGCCGCTACTCCTCTGCGGCTCGGGCTCACTCGAGTGCCTGCGGCTCGGTTCCTGCTACTAGGCCACCCAATCTTCTATCTCTTGCTCTTATCTTTGTTGCTTTATTTTTTAGAGTTTGAGCTTTATTTCTTTTACTGATGTGGGTTGAGGTTTGTTCATGCATGGAGAGGGTACTGGAGGTGGGTTGCGCAGGTGGTGGTGTTGCTGCCATTGGTGATCTACAGATGCAACTCCCTCCTCTATTCTCTACCAGTTCCCTCCCCTTGCTCTGTAATGCACTTGGATGATATGAATATTGCTGTCTAGGCTCTCTCTTTGTGCATGGTTGAGCTCCCAAGGATGGTTTGGTTTGGGAAAATAAAACAGTAGGGGCATGAATGGGGTTATCTGGTTTGGGTTGGGTGAAGAATGGAATGGCAGTAGTGGTTTGGCTATGGTGGTGATGGTCGAGGTGCTCTTTGGTTGCTTCTGGTCCTTGTCGCCCTTGTCGCCCTAGTGTTGTGCTAGTGGTCGTTGACGGTTCAAAGTTGTCGCCGATGCTATCCTTGCTCCTTTGGTCTTCCCCGACTCCTTTGCTCCTCGTCTTTGGTTGTTCTCTGTGGGTGGTTTGCTTTGGATGGTGATGGTGTGGGGATGCTTGGCTGCTCTCAGTTCTTGGCTTAAGTAGGGCACTGACTTTTGCCTTGGCTTGCTTGGCTTTGCCTTGGGGATGGCAGTGGGAGTGAATAGTAGTGTTGGCTTTTTGCTTGCTCCCTTCTGGCTTTCTTTGGCTGTGACTAAATGAGAGTGTTGGTGTTGTTTTGTGAGGGAAAGAGCTTAAGGGGGAGGGGAGGCATTCGGCTGGCCCTTGCCCTTGGCCTATACATGCCACATTTGCCCCCCCTCCATTTGTCTCTCACAATGGACTATTTTGGTTTGGTCCAATGGTCCAAAGGCTGTCTTGGCTACTATGTTCCGGATTTTATGCGGCGAAGGTAAGTCGGTATAACGTGGATGTCAGATTTTCTAAAATTGTCAGGTGATGAAACCTACGGAAGTGAAACAGTATCAACTAACCTAGGTTGGTTCGAGAACCTCAGTGATCTTCCTGAAATCCGACGACAACCTTCTTTATTCTAACTCTACTATAGTGTTTTTGGATTGCTATTGTTCTGTTGGTTGATGGCGGGCGATGGAAATGTGGCAAGGGTTTAGATTGGCCGAGGAATGGGTTCGATTGACTGGCAATATATGGACAAGGAATGAAAGGCTTCGGCGACATGCATGCAAGATTTTTATTTTATTCTTTTGTAATGTATTCAAAGCTGTAAGTTATGTTGTTGTAATTAATTCAGAGATTGTAATTTTTATTTTATTTATGCTTGTAATGAAATCTTGTAAATAATCCCGAGTTTGTATTAATATTTTACTTATGCTTGTAATGGATTCTTATAAATGACTCTGAGATTGTGGTGATGATTTATTCTTGCGGCAATAATTTATGTTGTAAATCCTGTTGATGAATTCTTTATAATACTATCTTATATGAAATTGTTTGGCGACGTGTTTGATATTAATCCGAGCTTATGTTTGTTCTTGTTTAGAAAATTTTAATTTACTGCTAATTACCAATTAGCATTATTTAAATTAGTTTAAGTTTTCGGGTTCTCACAGGTTGGAGTCTCCATCTTCTTCGATATCACCACCAACTATCCCTTGTTCAGCCTCACATGCCGGCGAAGCTTTGACATATGCCTAGGTCAGAAGTACCAAATCTCGCCCACGCTCTCTCCCCATGCTTATGTATGATTGTCATGACCTTGTTCCCTTCATCTGCACTAACTCCCAATGTGTGCCCTGTGGTGATCGGTTGACAACGTAGCTCAATTTCAGATTGTACAAAGCATGATCCAACTTGAAAGTGTAATATAACCATCTCATCACAGTGCCCTATATACGCTGCTCTGGTTTTGTTAGGCTGACGGCCACCGATTGAAAATGACGCAAATCAACCCCCTCGGGACCCTCTAGAATAGTCCCTTGACTGTAGTAAATTTTGAAATTGATTGCGTGAGACATATTCGACGCACTGTACTATAAATAAAATTTATACGATTAACCACATATCTAAATATAAACTACACACACATAAAAAGATATACTTACAACATATTACATTACATAATCATACATCTAAAACTATCTAATCTATCCAGTTACAAAAAATTACCTACAAGGTGGATGATCAGATGGACAACACTTCGCTGGCTCTTCTCCTCTCCTCTCCCTTCCCTCCCCTCTTTCTCTCTCTCTCTCTCTTTTTATAATAAAAGTGAATTTCAGCCGAACTTTTGGGCCTATTATAGGGGTGATTGTGTCACCATTTCAAATGGTGACAGGAACTTATGGGGTCTATGTCGCCATTTGAAATAACGATTTTCCTAAAAATTAAAGCAAATCGACATTTTAAATGACGACATAGACATTTCATACCGTATGAATGGTGGCATGACTCCTGTTGCAAATCAAAATGGCGGCAGAACCATTTTACTATTTGAAACGGCTATAAAAACCTATTTTTGTAATTTATTAAATAAAAATTTATTTATGTAATTCTATTAAAAATATATTATTATTATTAAAAATATCTCTATTTCCTGGTATCTCGGAGAGTTGAGAAGGGACTCAAGGGAGAAGAATGGCCGCCTCTTCGGCTCTCAGAGTAAGCACGCACAAATTCTCACCTTTTTCCGTTACACATCTCGTTTCTCTAAACTGTGATTGCGTTCGTGCCTTGGTGGTGGTTAACGATGCAGCTAATTCTCGGCTCCTCATACGTGTCGCGAAGAAGGATTCAGTGACTTTGCAGTGCAGATCTGGACCCTCTAGATGACATCTGACGGCTGGATCTAGATTGAGTGATTAGAGAGAGAAAAAAAAAACAAGATGAACAGATTGATTCAACCGTCAGATGTCATCTGGAAGGTCTAGATCTGCAAAGTCAGCAAAGTCACTGAATCTGAATCCACGCGTCGCACCGCCAGATTCTGTCCGAGATGGGATACCAGTTCACACTGCTTGTAGGTGATTTTTTTTTTCATCGTTTTCTGGGGATTTTTTCTTCTCCAGCTGTTTTTCTTGTGATTTATCTCCTTTCTTTTCTTGTTTTCCTTCTCTGGGGTTTTACAGCGCGGACATTGACGAGAAGGAGATCAGAAAGGAGAAGCCCGAGGAACTGGTGGTCGCCTTGGCTCATGCAAAAGTAATTCCTTTCCTGATTCTTTTATTCAACAACTGGATTATGCTATCCTCTTTGTTTTGTTGTGGCTGTTTGGTTTAGGATTAGGGAGGGAGAACGGAGAAGTGTTTTTCTTAAGAGAGGGGAAAAGGAATTTCTTGGGTAGGAGTGGAGTTATCTCCGCGGCTTTGTTTTTTTTACGGAACTACGGTCTACGGCGGACCAATTAGGCCAGCTTGAACAAATTTTTATTCCAAAGCTGAATGAATAAGTAAAGTGTGAGAGTTCAGGGGAAACGGAAGGGAGAGGGGAGGGATTACATGCGTCAGATTACAAGAAATTTATTTCCCCAGTCCGCCAAGCGTTGATTGTTCGTCGGCTTGGTACTCCTATTGTACCAAAGAAGGAGATCATCGGCGCACCGTTTAATGGCCTGAGAGTTTGATTCGTCCTCCCTCCGGAAGACCTTGCTGTTTCTGCACTTCTAGATATTCCAGAGGACCGCGAGTAGGACCGTGTCTATGGGGTGTGCGGCCAGAGCAGGCGGAACATCACCCCAAATGTATTCCACAGCTTCGGCCTGACTGTATCGATGTCCAGGGAAGCCAAGGGCCGTCCACAAAGAAGATGCCCGTTCACAGTCGGAGAAGAGATGCCCGTTCACAGCCGGAGAAGAGATGCTCACTGTCCTCGATGTTGGAGCAGAAAGGACATTGAGCTGAGTTTGTCATTCCACGTGCGGGCGGCGTTCGTTGGTATACAAACGTCGTCGTCGTACAAGCTAGAGGAAAACGAAGCTTTGGGTTTTTTATTTAAAGATTTACTATTTATGGTTAGAGAAAGAATTTAGGCACCTAACACGTGGAAATATTTATCTGTGTTTTTTTGGTCAAGAACAAGGGTCTTTAGTACCTGTTACTTGTTTCGAGGTAATGGATGGTATTTAATTTATACTTTCCTTTTCATTGTTTTGAATGTAATGGATGGTTGAAATGTCAGTTGAAGTTCTGAATCTGATTAGGAATTGGTTATTTAGTGTGTAACTATGCCATATCAATGTCGCAGGCAGATGCGATAATGGAGAAGATGCGGAGCAATGGAATGATGAAAGAGATTGTTTGACTCTCAAGAGACTACCCTGTTAATCACTGCTGACCAAGTAATCTCCTTTTGCAAGCACTGTTTAATCGAGTAATCTTTATTGAGTTATAATTATGATTGTAGTTACAAAATTCATGTGGATATAGCGGACTAGCAGTCACTTTACATACTGCTCTTTTCCCCCTAGAATCTGGAGTGGATTTTTCCTGGAAACTGTCGTTACGGCTGCATTGTAGCTGCATGAGCATATTACCATTGGGACCATTGTATTTCAAGAGTTAGTGCCTTAACAGTTTTAGTTCAAGTGCTTCTGGAAATATGGTTCAATCTGTGTTGGAGACTTGGAGTAGATGTTTTCTTGACCACTGTTTGGTTTAGGATTCATCCAACATGTCTGTTATCTCTCAACATTCACATGGATGATTATCCTAGCAGTCTCGTAGTTTCCATGATAGGAGAAAGTTGATGTATATTAGGATGGCTGTTAGGCCGAAGGAATCTGCATAATATCAGGGATGCAAGCCAAGAGGCATAAATCGGGGGGGTTTGCCTGATCCATATTCATATCTCCAAGTCAATTTTGGTCTGAGGTTTTATTATGTTTGGATCTTTAGTTATCACATTATATATAATCCTAATCACTAGCATGTTTGTGGTTTCCCTACAATTTGTTGTGGCTAACATTTGTTGATTTATGGAAGCCGAGTTTTCCTCATTGCTAGTTACTTTTGTTCAAATTGTATGAGACAAACTAGTGTTTAAGGGCACATTGTGACATTAGCGATTAAAATAGATTCTCAACAGTATTCAAGTTGAGGAATATTTATATGCTTTGTGTCACATACTTGTAGTTGTACAATGCGAGTGCATACATTTTGGTGCTTGTTTGATTTTCCCCCTTGTTCTTGTATTTGTTCTTATGGAGGTTGTGGTCCATGATGGAGTGATTCGAGAAAAACCTAGTACTCCAGAAGAGGCACGAAAATTCATCAAAGGTTTGAGTTATTGTGTATGAGCTCAAATTCTTTTAGATGGTTTGTTATCCTTGCCTTGTGGTGTTGTTTAACCACATTCTGCTTACAGGATACTCCCAAAGCCATGCTGCGACAACTGGTTCTGTGCTTGTTACAAATGTGGAGAGTGGAACTAAAAGGGAAGGATGGGATAAAGCTGAAGTAATAGCCAGATGCCTCTGATAACCAAAGTCGTCCTTAAACATAGAGATCAGCTTTCATTTTAAACCCTCAACATTTTTTGAAGGAACAGCCTAACTCAGGAATTCTGGCCGTAGAATAAAATTAGTTATTCTCTAAATATGATTGGGTGTAATGTCAGCTTCTTGTTCAAATATGGTTCAGCTTTCAGTCCAAGTAAATTGATAAAATAACAGTGCCTAACTTGCACACGGCTCCATTGTCTAAGGATTCTTTTACACTTCTGAAAAGTTGATGGCTAACTTTAATTCAACCTTAAAGTTCAGAGGCTCTTGTGCTCTTTCATAAAGTTGAGAGGCCGAATTGAGACTGATCTTAAAGTTTCAAGACTAATTTGGTGTTTAGCACTTCAATATGCTGCACTTGGTTTAGTTCAGAAGTATTAACTTTCAAGATCCTCATGAGAAATTAGGTGCTGTAACTCTTAATTAATTGGAAGTATAGCCTTTCATTGGCACAAAACTTCAAATGAACATGCATAATCCAGTTAGGATCCCATGTTTTCATCACTTGAGTTCTGTGGTTCAGAGTTGTTGGCCTCTAATCTCGCAAAAAAAGTAGTTCTTGCCCTCTTAACAATTTCCGCTATAATTGTGTCTGGGCAGGTTTATTTCCACAAGATACTTGATGAAGTTGTTGAGAGCTTTGTAGGTCAGAAAAAATGAACATCAGTGTTAATTTTGGCATGTTTTTACACCATATTCTCCCAGCATCTGACTTAACCAAACTTTTCACTTGTGTATGTTTCAGATCGAGGAGGGCAACGCCTTCTATGTTGCTGGGGGCCTCCTAGTAGAGCATCCGCTGACTTCACCTCTTGTGGAAGCCATTGTGAGTAGCATTCTTACATGTCTGGTTCTAGGTTGAACTATGAATTTCCATGTTCACGGAAGATGGTATTGCATCTCAACACTGAAACCCTACGCAGGTCGGTACAATTGATAGTGTAATGGGGCTTCCTAAAGCGCTCACGGAGAAGCTCATCAAGGAGTCCCTTCAAGAGCCATAGCTACAAATTTCCAGACTGAACTGACTGGCGATACGGAAATCTTATGGTGGAATTTCACTCTTCTGCTGCTACAGACTAAACATCCATCCTGTTTGGAAAACGGAGAGAACGCTCATCAATGTTGTCTGCTTCACTGTACCAACTATGATCGGCTAAGTCTGTTGGTCAGTAACATCTTTGGAGTCTTTTTTTTTTCTTCTGTGACCAACTCATCATGATTGAACTTCATTCTTAGCTGCCATGTTGAAGTCTGATGAACCAAACAATCTATCTTGTGTCATTGGTTCTGCAGCAAGCTATCAGGAGACCACCGGGTTGCAAATTGCTTTGGTCCATGAATAGTGTGCATGGTTAAGCTCTGTACACCGCAAATCTGTGTGCTTTGTCTAGCCTTGTTATCTTAAAATGCTACCGCATGTGTAGACAGGTTATTTTTCGTTTGTGGAGAAATAACTGATATCACAGACATGGAGTACCGAAGCTGAGTTACAAGAGGAACTGGGTTAGCGTGAGCAGCGCTCCTATGTTGTACCGAAAGCTAACAGCACAAATCAAAGTGTTAGACCGGAACGATGACCAGGGAGCAATACTCATTTTCGACTCTCAATCGATTTCAACTTCTTGTCCTCAATAGCTATGGAAGCTATGAATATTAGAGATTACAAACATATCGGAAGTCTTGCGTTGAAACTGACGAACCAAGAACCCCACAGAGGTTGGTCTGACCAGAGCTATGGTCGGTCTGATCAGAGCTTGTTCGGTCTGACCTCTCAGGAGGCCAGTCAGACTTTTGTCCAACCGGTCAGACATCTCATCAAGATGAACAGTAAAATCAACACGATTTTAAGATCATAAATTGATTCAACTTTTGATCCGATGATTCAAATCTCTTAAAATTTCAACTATAGCTCATCAACAAAACCACGAACCTATTTTAATCGACGATCGGGAAGATCGAAGCTAAGGTTCCAAGAATTTCTTAGATGACCCAAAAATTTGCTCATGAGTGAATCATGATCAAGATAATTGTAGATGGATTTTCACATGTTCTAGCAAGCTAGATCGTAGGATGAACACCAAGAAAACCAAAGGAACAAATAAAATTCCCAAAAATCATCAAAGAGAGCAATAACAAGAAGTGACTCATCTTGAGGAAATCTTGTTTGGTTTGATTTGAGAAAAATATTGATTTACAACCACTCTACCATGGAGGACAAAATATAAACACTTGAGCACTCAATCAATCTATTTCTCACAAACCCTAGCATCAACTACACTATACTTGAGTCCAATGACTTCACCCGACATCCTTGATCGTTCTGGACCTTAGCTCTTCTAGCTTAGTCCTGATCATCCTCACCGTTGGTCGTCATTGACCTCTAAACCTCCTACGCAACAATAGACCAAGAAATCAATTCCGGACACAAGTTCTTCGCAACTTGACCCACGTTAGTCAAAATATGCATCATGCAACGCATATGCATTGAAAACCATAAAATTGACCTAACTCATGATCATCGCCGCCTTGCAAATGATCAGAGCCTGGCTGGTCTGACCGCTAGGCCAAAGGACTTAGCCAGATTATCCCTCGAAAAATCTGCAGCCTCTCTGGAAAGGTAATTCGAATAGAACTTTTGGCTCGATGCTTCAAAAATTATGACACCAAGTGCAGAAGAATCCCCTCACTTGTCTACACCCTCTATTTTAAGTTCATCTTTTAGCCTGTCAGATCGCTCATTAGGCCGGTCTGATCGCCAACACTTCGACCTGCCCACAATCGGTCAGATCGCCAGGGGTGGCCGGTCAGACCGTCATCCAGGGCCGGTCAGACCGTCATCCTACTCATCCAAGCCGGTCAGACCGCTGGCCCCCTGACAGAACTTCTAAATTTTCTGAAAATGAATGTTTTAACAAAGCATCGCCACCATTGCTAATTGTATCATCACATTGAGATTAGGAGCATATCCCCCATGACATCCACACAAAGCAGTACTGTTAACAGCGAGATGACGCAATTCAGTGTTTATAAATCACTAAATCAGGCTTCCATTTTGCTTGGACTCAGCACAAAGGTCGTAAACACAAGTGGCATGATTGCAGCTCGAACCACACGAACCACACGAACATGAGAAATTAGGCTGGCAGTGCAGCGCAAGGACGATGGGGTGGAGTCGTCGTTAGTGGTGGCCGGGGGCATTTGGGTTTTGGTTCGACCGACGAGTGCCCAGCTAGCGCACGGGCGTGTGACGATGATAGGTGGGCTCCACGGTAAGAGGAGCGTGTGCGGACCCCATTCGTCAGTGGGCGAACGTGCCCTGCTCACAGTACTAACCGTCTAACCTCCGCCACTCCCCCATCACCTTGCCTTCCCGTGATTGCATGTAGAAGTTCAGACTGTATTGAAAACTCTGCTATTTCTCTCCTAGCTTCCAGATGACCAAGCTATGACAATGACAATGGGTGTCGAAGCTTGCTACTGATATTGTTAATGTTCATTGTAAACTATTGTCAACCATCCCTCTATACTGATTTCTCAATCATGTAAGTGGTAGAACCTGAGTCAGAACCAAATGAACTCTTTCTTTCGAAAAAGAACATAACCTAATGAACTCACTTCATAAAAGAACTTTCAACTATGACATGCCAGCTGCTAGAGCACAAGAACTTTTAACAAATTAAGTTCAATTTTATCGTAATATATTTTTAGACAAAAGGGGTTTTGGCCCCTTGCTTTACTACAACATTCGGCCACCGAAAGAGGGGTAAAAGATTGAGGGATACAAAGCCCAAGTTCAATTACAATGTAGAAACAACAAGGGGGGTGGGGGCAAATGCCCCCCAACAAGAACTATATCTTAATATTGGTCAATGTCAGGTCGCAACATACACAACAAAGAAAACAGAAGCAAATGATACTGTCATGAGGCGGTGAACATAGTTGCAAACGACAGCACCAGTGTCCCCTACCACATTTGCGAATAGTGACCACACCCTCGACAATAGCCGCATCTATCCTCCACGATGTCGCCGTTCCCAGCAGAGTACCTAGATAGGAAGCTATCCCCTTCTTAAAGGTATCAAATTCTATCGATAAACCCTCCCAATATAAACAACCCCACCATCGCCACTAGTGAGGTGACGAGGTCATGCCAGAGTTGCATCTTCAGTTCCCAGCGGGCACACCTTGTTGGAATTACCTCTCAACACGAGTAGCTTGTAATTCGTGTATGGAAACTTATATGCATGCGATCGAAATCTACTGATTATTTGAAAAACTAGTTGGTGAAGGAGAAAAACAAGGCACACGTAGCACATGCGACCATTGTGAGGGAGAAGCTGAGAAGCGACTCATCACTCTTCCGCGCATGGGTGGAGTTGTGGTCGTCGAAGGAACTGATTCCAATGAGGGCAACCCCAATGTCAAAATCACCAAGGAATTGACAGTGTAAACGGTGAATCGCTCCTTGTTGAATAATCTTGAGGTGATAGTGTTGAAATCTAACTGTGTGGTAGTGAGCAGGGCGTATGTCGATAGTTGTGAGAAGTAGAGGTCGTAGGTGTAACATCCCAATTCTGGGCTTATGTTTCAAATGTAAGAAAATGTATAGAAATTAAAACTTTTCTTGCATCTTGTTGTTGTTGGAATGTTCTAAGAATTCTTGTAAAGGAATTATGGAGATTTCAAAATCACAAGACTCTTTTAACCAAGTCTTGACCCTTGAAAACTTTTCTAGATAATCTTGTGATTATCCTCTAGAAATAATTTTCCTTGGTTCTAGGGATGTTTTGGGACTTCTCTGAAAAATCTCATAATTTTTAGAAATTGTTTGAATATTTTAAGAGGCCAGTCAAACCAGTTTGACTTTGGGTCAAACCCTAGATCAGTACCTTAACAAATTTTTGGAGAAAAATTCTTTTCATAAAAATCTCTGAAAATTTTACACAAGGTCAATCCTAAAGTCAGCAACCTATTGTAAAAATTTTAGAATTTTTGGAGTTAGTTTGCTACCTCTAATAATTCTCCCAAGATTCAGCTCATTTCAAAACCCTAAGTCAAAGCCGGTTGGGTCTGAGTCGGACTCGAGCCTAACCTCTTGACCGGGTTGAGCCTAACCACCTAAGTGTACCGGGTGCGTTCTCAGTGGCGCGCGTGGTTTGGGCCGTTGGATCTTGATCCAACTGTTGGAGTACTTGTGGTTTGACTCAACCCATTAGCTCACGTTGGGCTCGAGCCACTTTGCTTTCACTGATTGGTGGGTCCTTCGCCGTTGCTGGTCATCTTCTTCCCCACGTGTGCGCCATGGCAGAAAGGAGGCAGAGCCATGTCACCTCCTTGGAGTCCTTTAAACGACTCTTTGCCGCTAAGCATTTAATGCTCGGCAGCTTTCGCCCCCAAAGTCTTCCTCCTCTGCTGCACCACCTGCTCAGCTCGTCCATGGCAGGGGCATAGACCAAGCTCACGGTGGAGCTTGCCTTTGCTAGACCCTTTGCTCCTCCGGCTATAAGTAGCCCCCAAGCCTTTCCTTGGATTCCTTTCAACATCACCTTAGCTTCTCTAACTCCCTCTCTGTGGTTGAGCTCAAAACACCAGAGAGCCCCTTTTCGCCATTATTGGACCTTGAAGCTCTTCATTGCCACCAGTGCTCCAGTGGTTCAATTGCAACTCTTTGCGTGTTAACTTATTCCTCTAATCACCCTGAGCATTTCCCCTAACTTAATTTTGGGTTGCTTTCACAGGAGCTACCCAATCTTGAGTTTTGGACCTCTTCGGCCGAAATCGCCCATTTCTTCCTCAACGCCGGTAAGCACCTCGGCTCTTCGATTCCTTACTCATGGACCTTCCTTGAGCCTTAATGAAGCTAACCCAATGGCCCAGTTGTGCTCATTTTGCTCAGGACCTCTTCTCCGCGTCGTCTTCCTCTGTGCGAGCGGTGGTCGTCGTCGCCAGGGCTCCTCCAACCTCCTTTGGACCTCTCCCGTGCTCAGGTGACCTCCTGGTAGTCCCTTAGTGCTTGGGCACCCACTACCTTGGCCGCTGCGGAGCTCCTCTTACTTTTCGTTTTTGGTCGTACTTGCACCGCCGCCCCTTTCCGGCTTGTCGGCGTTTTAGGCTAGCTCCGCCGTCGAGGGTACCCTCAGGGGGTGCGCAATGATATTGCGCTCGTTTTGCCGCTTTTGGTTTGCGCCGTCGTGACCGAAGTCGCCGGCGGTGAGCCGGCGGGCAAAGCCGGGAGGTACTAAGTCCTGTTATCGTAAGACCACCTCTTAGACAAACTTCAGGACTTCTTAGGTTAGATCTTAGTTGTTAAGACCTATTTGGGTTAGATCTTGACTGTTAGTATCACCCCCTGTGTTTCCGCAAAAGACCACTCTGGGTCATTTGCAAAAACCACCCTTGGGACCACCCTCGGGGTCCTCTTTGCAAACGACCACCCCCTCTTGGTCTTTTGTAAAGAAAACCTCAGGACCTCCCTCCTCGCAGATCTTAACCTTTAGGACTACCCCCGGGTAGATCTTGATTGTCCAAGACCTCCCCTGGTAGATCTTGGTCGTCCAGGACCTCCTCTTGTGTAGATCTTATCGTCCAGAACATCCTTTGAGTAAATCTTGACCGTCCAGGATCTCCCATTGGAGATCTGAGCCGTTCAGGACCTCCTCTTGCAGATCTTAACCTTAGGACCTCCCCTGCAGCTCTGAACCGTTAGATCTAGATCCAACGGTCTAGACCTCCTCAGCGCATTCAGAGTTCTAACGTTCCAATCCACTTTCATCGTCCATTCCTAGATCTACGGCTCAGATCTCGTGAACTTTCGGACCTCCGAAGGTAACCTTGATCTGAGTCGTTCCTTTTTAAATCGATGGCCCAGATTTGGTGAGGCATTTGAGAAGTCCGAATGTTTCATCTCTTGTGGACCGTTGGATCTTAATCCAACGGTTGGCTCGGTGTGGCGCTGTGCGCGTTCCGATCCGCCCTCGCGTTTGGGCCGTTCGATTCAAAATCAACGGCCCAGGTTTTCCACTTTGGGTTAGTAATAAGTAATTCCCGAAATCTTTTATCTGCGAATTGTTAATTGTTTTAAATTTTAAAACTTCATAACTAATTCATTTTGACTCCTTTTTGAGTGATTCAAATTTTGTTATTGTCCTACTGAACGGAACTTTAATCTAAAATTGTGTATGAACCCTGTTTTGTATCAAAAATCTATGTAGAGTTATTATCTTGTTTTAATAGTGAATGGTTACTCTAAAAATTCATTAAAACTTGTAAAAATGCATAAGTAATTCACTGTAACTCCAAATTTAGTAAACTAAAATGTGTTAGGGTCCTGTATTAATATGCTTTAGTGTAGAGTAGGTTTTAATTATGTCTTTACCTCTGAAATTAATTTTGTTCTAGTTTCATAACTTAGAAAAATCATAATAAATTCATTTTAACTCCAAATGAAGTAAACCCAATTTTGCTGACCTTAGGATGTCATTATCTGCCCACCACAAAAAATTTGTGTTTAAAAACTTTATGGAAATTTGTGCAATGAACAGTAACAGAGAACTAATTAAATTGAATTTCCAGCTGATTAAACCTATGTAGGCTATAACTTTTGTATGCCTAGTCCAAATGGAATGATTCTTGTTGCTAAATTCATTTAAAATCATGCTCTTCCTGCTGTGTAAATTTTATGGATTTTAGATGACTTTGAATTTTGAGTATTTTTCGGTGTTCGTCGTTTTTATTGGATTTTTTCATTCTTGTGATAGGTTCCGAAGAAATTGTTGAGTACGAGAGTGATCCCCTGCAGCAACCAAGTGATCCCTAGCAAGGCAAGCAGATGTAGCATCATTTTATCATAATGATCCCATTACTTTTAAAGTTTAATATCTTGTTTACAAAGAATAAGTATGCATGTTTCTTTGTGTCAAAGTTAATTTTGTCGATTAGAGGTAGCTAATCCTATTGTATTGTTTTCCTGAAATTGTTCACCCCTGTCACAAACCTAAGTTAATATTCTCACTGTTGAATTAGAACCCGGTGAATGAATTATGCTCTTTTATTGTCTTTACGATATGATGCTTAGCAATGCTTAGTTATCGGTAGAATTGGGCGGTTATCGACTTAGACGATGACCTTGATCACACAATCTTACAACTACATTATGTTCAGCACCTTGTGCCTTGTCTATTTGTGAAATCTAAAACTAAAAATAAAATATTTTAGACTTGGGCACATTGGTATGATGGTGTGATCTTATGGTGTGACTGGAATAGTGCCCGGGTCATCAAGGACCGAGTTACTTGCGCCATTGATCCAAGCAATTTTGCGTTCTAACCACACTTGGGGGATATGGGACCTCTCTTGATTTAGTACTTTGGGAGGTATTAATTAATGAGTCGCTGGTGGTAGTGATAGAGAAAAATATTCGTTTTGGGATGAGAGGGATGGGTTCCGGTTAGTTTCTCCATACCCAAGAGCACCCGCAGTTGCTTCGGCTGGGTCGGTGTCTCCGACTCAACGTGTGGGTCCTTATGATCTTCGTCACCGGCGGATCACTAAGGGTTAACCCTCATACGTGCGACTCTTAATTAATACAATCCATTGAAAATGTCTCGTAGGACTTAGCCGTGCCGGCATATCTAAGGAAGTGTGCTTAATCTAGTGGCAAAAAGGCGGTTTGAAGTGTGAGTATATTGGTACACCCTTGCAGGGTTAAATCTATTCGAATAGTCTCGTCCTAGGTTATGGACACGCTTGATTATTTCCCGCAAGAACTAGACTACAACCTTTTAATTAAAAATTGATGTGGGTGGTACGAATGGGTAATTCGTGCTATTGTTGTGATGGCTATCGGGTTAGTCATCTCCAAGATGTCTTTATGTTACTACTTATTGTCTCGCTGTTATTTGAACAAATAAAATTCGGATTGTCAAAACTGCCTTCAATCTATTACTTATTGCAAATAAAATCTGCTTTATGCTGAAAATAAACCTTTAGCTTTCTCCTTCGGTGGGCTACTGGTCCACTAAACTAGACCTTAATGGACTAGTGCATGGGCGGCCTGAGCCGCGCGGTGTAGGATCAAGGATAACTGACTAGAGAGGGTGAATAGGAGGTTTTAAAACTTTTTCAACTAATTAACAATTTTAAACAGGATTGGCTTAACAAAACTTCCTAACACAAAGGTAGAGAAGAAACTACTAGGCTATTCAAGATAATTATGAACTATGTCTAAACTAGATACAATTTTAGCTAAGCAATTCTACACAATTAAATTGCTAGAAATATAAATGCGAAAGAGGTAAAGACAATATTAAATCACAATGGAGACAACGGAGTTTTTCCTGTGATGTCAAAGACTTGCCGGTCTTCACTAGTCCACGTTGAGAAAGCTTGAACGAATCAAGCTTGCTTCATGGATTAAGCCTCAATCCTCGATCACTAGAGTTGCTCTTCCTCCACTCTCGAGTTGGTGAGCACAACACCCATCACAATCCCTGGCTAGGTCACTTCACAAACTTCCTTGAAGTGATCATCGCGCAACTTTTTCTTCAAACCGTCTAGGTGCCGGCAAGCACCAAGAGTAACAAATCATAGCACTCGCTTGAAGACTATCAAGTGCCTTAGTTGATCAACTAATGATGCAATGCACCAAAATAAGTAGAAGAGAGAGCCCCAAAACTCAAGTGTATTCAATATGGCTCAGAACTAATGAGCTTGATGCAGGTAGGGGTGTATTTATACCCCTCACCACAAAATTTAGCCATTACAACCACTTTCTTAAAAAAATCAAGATTTGCGGTAATACCACCGTTGAAACCCGGTACTACTGATTTTCCATATAACGGTCGGAACAATGGCATTTAATACTCTGAACTAGCTGTTACAAAATAAAGTTATGGTACTACCGCCAACTAGAAATCGATACTACCGCTTTGCGATAGTACCGCTCGGCTAGAACGGAACTACCGTTTTCCAGAGATCAAGAAACTCATAAAAACACCTTCTCTGGAGAAAACATATGTCCAATAAAATATCATTACTACTGCACTCCGGTAGTACCGCTCAGATAATGTGGTCATACCAATTCTCAAGGGAGATCAAAACTCCCAAAAACACTCTCTCTGTTATTTACGTACCGCCATATAAATATCGGTATTACCGACCTGCGGTAGTACCACAATTGAAATGCGGTCGTTTCGATTTTCAGAGAGGACCAAAAACACTTAAAAATATGCTCTTTGGAAAATACGTACTAGCATATAAATATTGGTACTACCGACCTCCGGTAGTACTGCATATTTCTTGCGGTCAAACCGATTTTCAAAAATATTTTTCTAGAAGCTTAATCAAGGTAATGCATGAATCCTAGTTGATCATTATGGCACAAAATAGTTTCTCAAGCTACTAGCCATGACTCCTCTTTATAGTACGGTGTTTATCCTATAAACCCAGTCTTTTCTCCAAAACACCGAGACTGGCAAAAACTATAAAAGAGTCCTTAGACTATACAATACCTATGTCTTGATCCAGGTTGATCTTTCATCACATTCGCATTGCCAATATCCTTGTCATCAATCAATCATCAGAACTTTAACCTTTAACACATCTGAACACACATGTTAGTCCCTTAACACAATGTTGACATTAACAGAACTGGCGCCGATGAAGCCGGTGGCGGCTCTGGCGACCGTCGACGGGACCAAGTGGTGTAGGAAGCATCTACGCGCCACGCGCAACCATTTTTGGGTCTAGTGTTGGTAGTAGAGGCTTGGGGCAAGGGTGGCGGCGCGGGTGGCGCACAGTCGGAGTAGGGGAAGATGGCGGTGGCGGTTGGGTGGTGCTCTAGCCAAATTGGCTGGGGCTTGAGCAATTGAGGGCGGAGGGGAGCTCAGGGCCGACGACAATTGGGTTTGGGAGGCACCGAGTTGCCCTAGCGATGGTGACCGAAGGAGATGCAATGGTGGAGGGTGGCACCGGTGAGGTTCTGGCGAGGATAGGGGTAGGGATGGTGGGGGAAAGGTGCGGGGTGGTGAGGTGGAGCTAGTGCTGAGGTTGGGAGAAAAAGGAAAGAACGAAAGCGACGAATTTTACGTTTTGCTCGTCAGGGATGAAGAAGAGGGCGGCGGAGTTCCTTGTGAATTGTCGGAGCTGGAGGGGAAAGGGCAGTGGGAGAGGTGCTATGGTGGGAGATGATGGTGAAGGTGTGCTCTAGAAGGGCTTTTATAGCTAGTTGAGAGGCGGTGGCAACAGAGAGGCAGTGGCTTGGGCTTGGCACATTGTGTGGTTGGTTGCGTGCATTCGACACCGAAGAAGGGGGGGAAAGCCAGAGGCGAGGTGGCCAGGTGACGAAGGTGGAGTGACACGGGCGGTGATGACAGAAACAAGGACGAAGGATCGAGGCGGTGCGGTGGTGGCAACGCGAGGAGGAAGAAGAAGACTGGGGAGAAGACGGTCTTTGGAAAAAACCGCTTTTGGGTGAAGGAAACGGGAATGACGGAAGAGGAAAACATATTTTGCGAGGAAGTTTCTGAATTGCGAAAGAAAAACAAAAGCAAGCCAAAAACTCAAAGTTTTGAAAATCTGATTTTTTTGGGTTGTTTCACCATGCAATGCAAGGACGTCTGGCATCGAATAATCTCATAGATGAACATGGACTCACGGACTTCACAAATGTATCTAGTCGTCTACGAGGAAAAACAACGAGATTTCAGTGGTATTAGATGGCAACCCACACCAAATGGCGCAACTACTGCCGTCGATAGATTCAAAGAGGCTGGTGCATCTTTTACCACATCTGTTGTCGGGCAACCCTAGCATGTGCTTGGTTGGTCACATCACAATATGTTGACTGGAAAGCTAGAAGGTTGTTAACATATGCAAATGAAGAAGCTATTTCTGTACATTGACGCTCATAGTTTGCTAGCACAGGAAAAGTCATGACAAACAGGGATCTCCTTTTGTTGAGTCAAAATTATGTGCATGGGCACTCTTAATTCACTAACACTATAATAGTGAGGAGGAATCTTTCCAGCTGATAAATCGATGGAGGACTGGACTAACATCATGCCATTTGGAATCTAGATGGATTGATTCTGAGACAAATATATGCCTTTGCCGAATTTTGTTGGTTTAAGGCGTACTTCAGATGGATGCAAGGCCTGGAGCACATAACACAACGATGAAGGAATTAAATCACAAATAAGGATCAATTTTAATACTGGTTGCACACAGAACACCAATTTTGTAAAAATTTTGATCTTTGATCTTACGAATTCTCACACCCTAAAATAGATAGAAAATAAGACAAGGAATCTCGCAATACATAACAAACAAATGATATCGTTGAGTTGACTGTGGAATAGCGCACAAAAGGAAAGACATTAAAATTTCATCATCCCAATAATCTGAATCCTTAAAGTAAATATTTGCATCCTAATAGTCTCTAAACCTAGAATTGCTTCAAAGATGAAGAAAGGAAACCCTTGAAAGGAAAGCATAACACTTTTTTTTTTATTGAAAGCAGGAAGACATTCCAAAACAATAGCACAGATATAGCTTCAGCTATCACCATATCTTGCATAATACTTTTTTTTTTATTGAAAGCAGGAAGACATTCCAAAACAATAGCACAGATATAGCTTCAGCTATCACCATATCTTGCATAATACTTTTTTTTATTGAAAGCAGGAAGACATTCCAAAACAATAGCACATATATAGCTTCAGCTATCACCATATCTTGCATAATATTAACATTTATATCTGAATGCAAAGAAAGCAATAAACCAAAATGAATATATTGGCAAGGTGCTAACTCCATGCAATCAGTGCCATTTATATGATACTATGTTGGCATGCACTGCAAAGTAATCAAGGGGATGTTCGTCATAGATGAGAAAATGTTGTTACGATCAATATTCTAGTTGTATTTTTTATACCACATTTGGCCGAAACACATTGCAAGATAAATGTTCAGGCAAAAGGGAATTTATTTAGAGAAAATGTAAATGTATATCACGATTTGGCTTAGTTGATAAGTATGGTTACACATACATAACTAAAAACTATTAAACACCACTTAAGCATACTTGAAAACTTTCGCGATATTTTATATCATACTGTTTGCCATGAATTAAAGACAAAGAAAGACCAACTACAAAGTTCTTGACTGTCTGGAAAAAAGAGATAAGATGAATAGCTTTTTAGAATCAACCTGATCATGGCATTCAACATTTTTAAGAATAAAAAATAATCAGTTAATTAGCCTAGAATGACCAATCTAATTAGCATCCAACAGACTTTTAGTTCATTTAATTAGCATTTGACACAAATCCTATACATCATGGTTGACACCTTAATCTGTAAAACTCTGTTCCGGTACTATGTACACCTACTTCGATGTTTTTAGAAATATAAGCGTAATAAAGCAAAATGAGAAAAAAATCTAGTATGTAACTTGAGCGACCAAAAAGAACAAAGATATACTCATGCCTATTTGAAAACAATAGAGACAACATTGTTATGACTGTCAATATCATAATACTTCAATGTCTTATATAGTCTAGCCGACTAACTATACAAAGGACAAAGTCCTTGTTTTTAACGAAGAAGATGTTATGCCAATTGGGAGTGTGGAGGTTTATGATTTGAACAAATTTTTAGAATAAACCTGATCCTGGCATCCAACATTTTTAAGAATACAAAATAATCAATTAATTAGCCTAGAATGACCAATCTAATTAGCATCCAACAAACTTTTAGTTCATTGAATTAGCATCTGACATAAATCCTATACATCATGGTTGGCACCTTAATCTGTAAAACTTTGTTCCGATACTATGTACACCTACTTCAATATTTTCAAAAATATAAGCGCAATAAAGCAAAATAAGAACAAAAATCTAGTATGTAACTTGTGCGACCCAAAAGAACAAATATACCTGATCATGGCATCCAACATTTTTAAGAATACAAAATAATCAATTAATTAGCCTAGAATGACCAATCTAGTTAGCATCTAGCAAACTTTTAGTTCATTGAATTAGCATCTGACACAAATCTTATACATCATGGTTGACACCTTAATCCGTAAAACTTTGTTCTGATACTATGTACACCTACTTCGATATTTTCATAAATATAAGCACAATAAAGCAAAATAAGACAAAAAAAAATATAGTATGTAACTTGTGTGACCCAAAAGAACAAAGATATGCTCATTACTATTTGAAAACAATCAAGGCAACATTGTCATGATTGTCAATGCCTTATACAATCTAGCCGAATCTCTGTAGAAAGGACAAAGTTTTTTTAATGAAAAAGATATTATGCCAATTGGGAGTGTGGAGGTTTATGATCTTTTTTTTTGCACTGTTTCACAAAGCAGAAACCTCGATGTTTGCATCTCGCTGGTAACAGGAAAAACATGTCATTCAACATTTTAAAGAATTTAAAATAATCAATTAATTAGCATAGAATGACCAATCTAATTAGCATCCAACAAACTTT
Source organism: Ampelocalamus luodianensis (assembly GCA_036346255.1). NCBI lineage: Eukaryota > Viridiplantae > Streptophyta > Magnoliopsida > Poales > Poaceae > Ampelocalamus > Ampelocalamus luodianensis. Next base: position 25,782,422 of record CM070621.1, read on the forward strand.
TAGTTCATTTAATTAGTATCTGACACAAATCCTATGCATCATAGTTGACAACTTAATCCATAAAACTTTGTTCCGATACTATGTACACCTACTTCGATATTTTCATAAATATAACCGCAATAAAGCAAGATAAGACCAAAAATCTAGTATGTAACTTGTGTGACCAAAAAGAACCAAGATCTACTCATGACTATTCGAAAATAATAAGGACAACATTGTTATGATTGTCAATGCCATAATACTTCAATCCCTTATACAATCTAGTTGAATCTCTATACAAAGGACAACTATCTTTTTTTAATGAAGAAGATGTTATGCCAATTGGGAGTGTAGAGGCTTATGATATTCTTTTTATTTTTGCATTGTTTCACAAAGCAGAAACCTCGATGTTTGCATCTCATTGGTAATGAAAAAAAAATATAATTAGAAGAAGACACCAAGGATGTTTGCATGCAGCAGCTGCCCTTCCTGCACCATCTCTGTTTCAAAAAGCTAGATACTCACACAGAGCCAAGCTGCACAAAGAAGTTGCACCAAGGTCAAATAAACATGCAAAGTACAAGGAGGGCACCACATGGTTTTCCCTTCGCAACATTCACTATCTGTCATCCACAGATAACGAACCAAAGAGGATTAGCGTGAGAGCTTGCAATGACATAACTAAAATCTTAGTAGCCATGATATGGGTACAAACGCTAACATCTTTGCGCACATTTCCTAGTAAATTTAAAACCATGCTCAATTTCACTCTAAACAATATATGCTAAATGTAAATTTGCCAATCAATCATTTTTTAGTAAAAATCAATGCTCCATGGGGTCCTAATGTTTTTTAGAACAGATTTACATTTGGAACTACGGAAGCATAACAATATAGATAGGGACGATAATCCATTGGAGGCTTTTGACCACCACAAATCATAGAGTATGTGGCAATAGAAAGCACATGTGTGAATTAGAAATCATGGCATCACACAAAATTAGGTAACTCACCAACAACCATAGCAGAGGATTCACCAACAACCATAGCAGAGGATACTTACAAAACCTATTTGCGCTAACTACAACCTCACTCATCGGCAATGCCTAACTATCATCAATATCCAACATAGCCCTGGCCTTACATCTAACAAATACACACGATAGGATATGGTAAGGGCATGGTAACTGAATTAGTCCAGGAACCTATGAAAACTTTGATCAAAACATGCCACCATGACCATAAACATTCAGATGACCCGTGCGTACAGTTATGAAGAGGTTCAATCACCTGACACTACTGCTAGTGGGCGACGTGGCCGTGGACATCCACCACCACCTCGCGGCACGTAGGCCTGCTGCGTCCTGGTGCGTCTGCAAATTGTCGCATGCCTGCAGGACGGAAGGCGCTCAGGGCAGGGGGAACATGGATGCGATGGGAGGAGGCGCCGAAGGAGCAGATCTATGGCGGATGGAGAGGGAGGAGACGAGAGGCAGAGGAGAAGGGCAACGTGGTGGTGGAGGGAGAGTAGGGGGAGGGGAATAGGAGGTGGAAATGGGGAGTGGGGGAAGGAGTGAGAAGGAGGAGAAGGGCGATGTGGTGTCGCAGGGAGAGCTAGGGGGAGAGGAACGGGAGGTGGAAAGGGGGAATGGCGGGCCCGCGTGGCGCGGGGCTCGAGCGAGAGCGAGGAGGAGATGGATGCACAGGGGATGGGAGAGGAGTGAGAGGGAAGGCGCGGTGGCGCTGGAGGGAGGAACGACGCCGGAGCAAGACGTGGGAGGCGGAGGGGAAGAGGTGAGAGGTAGGATGCGCAATCGAGGAGGCTCCACCGACCCGAGAGGAAAGCGACGATCGGGGCTCAGCGATAAGCCTATCGCACGAGGTAGCAGCGGTCCAATGGCGATCGGGCAATCCGACAACGGAGACAGCAAGCGCACGAGCGAAGTCGATCGGACAGGCCAAATCCAGGTAAAGAGCGATCCGACTGTGGCCCTTTCTCTGATGACGTAGTGGGCGCGAGAAGCTCCCCTTTCTTTCAGGAATTAGGCCCTATTTGGTACAGCTCCTACTCCTAGCTTCTCGTTTGGATCTCGTGGAGCAGTACCAAACACTCAATTTCCCAAAATGACCCGATTCTGCTTTTCACGATGAGCTATCTTGAAAATGAACTAGCAATGAGAAGCGACCTTCTCGTGGATTCTCGTGGGAAGCCAACCCACATGAAACATGTTTTCCCTTGTAAGTTGCAATTATTTGCCCGCATTTTGCCACTCATGTACCCCTCAACGCCCATCCTATTCCATCCCAGTCCCGAGCGGCCTCACTCTCACGTGCCCCTTTGTTCCTCTCGTGCCTGGCTCTCGATTCCCCTCTGGTGACGGCGCGTGCTAAGTGGTTGCCTTGTAGACTTCTTCCCGTGCTCGCGGTGAACCAGCCGCCACCGCCATCGTCGGCATGGCGCATCGCGCGCTGCTTTCCCGCCTGAGCCACGCCCCTCTCCTCCACCACCACGTGCGCTACTCTCACTGTCGCTACTCCACCACCAGACGAGTCGCCCTCTCCCCCGCCGTCGCCCTCCAATTCCAAGCTCTTCGTTGCCGGTACCACTCTTCTCTCCTGCCTTCAGTTCCTTCTCCGATCCAATCCCCAACCGCTTAATGGTTCTCACCTCATTTTTGCCTCGCTTTCTTGTGAGCGCACGCAGGGCTGTCGTGGTCCGCAGACGAGCGGTCGCTCATGGACGCCTTCTCCTCGTTTGGCACCATCACTAAAGGTAAAGAACAACCCACACACTGCAACCATTTTCACTTAAAAGTGCTTTATTAGTCCATAGAAAATAACCTCTTGAGTGGTGGGCGTCTTCAGATGGTGTGCACGGTAGGTGTTCGACGAAACGGCTCCGAGGCTGTGGGGGTCTCGGTCGCGCCCAGCCTCGAGAATTGTTTGACAAAATGCCTGTTAGGGAGGTGATCGCCTAGCCTCGTGAAGAGTCCGTTGGAATCCAATCCTTTTGTTGGGACTGCATTGCTTGATTCCTATGCAAAATGTGGGTGCCCCATGAAGGCATGGGCTTTGTTTAGTGAAATGAGGGATCTGAGAATAGTAACCTGGAGTGCGATGATCTTTGGGTTAGTGCACAATGATTTGTTCGAGGAAGCATTTTGGTGTTTAAGAGGTTGCTTCGTTTGTTTGGGCTAGTTCATAATGTTGTGACCATGATAAGCGTTTCTCAAGCTTATACTAGCTGTGGTGAACTTGGACTATCTGAGAGTGCACATGCTTATGCAGTCAAGATTGGGCTTGATTTGGATGTCTCAGTTACAAACTCGATACTGGGCATGTACTTGAGTTTTGTTGGTCTTGAGATTGGAAGAGAGATTTTCAGGAAGATTGTTGTTAACAATGTTGTTACTTGGACAATGACGATGGGCTCCCTTCTTGAGAAAGCACATGCTGGTGAAGTTATACGTGTGTTTGTTCAAATGAGGTCATATGGTATAGTGCCTGACAGGGTAGCAATGGTTAGTTTGGTGCAAGCTTGTGCACTTTTGGGTGATGGAAGGAGAGGAAAGTTGGTTCATAACTAGATTGTAATCCGAGGGTTCATTAGAGAGCTTCCTGCAGTTAATTCCTTAATCACAATGTATTCCAAATGCGAGGATTTAAGTTTTGCAAGAATTTTGTTTGATGGTGTATGGGATAAGAGCTTGGTTTTGTGAACTGCAATGGTGTCAGGGTATGTAGAAAATGGAAATGCCCTAGAAGGGATGCATCTCATTGCTATGATGAGGCGTGAAAGTTTATTTGTGATTGATTCCATGACTATAGTCACCTTATTGCTTGCTTGTTATGAGATTGCTAAGTTTGACCTATGTGTTCAACTTCATGGGTATAGCTACAAGTCAGGTTTGTATCTCGTGGAATACTATGATATTATCCTATGGTATAAATGGCTAAGGAGAGGAAGTAGTCACACTTTTTTAATAAGATGGAGAAATATAGTGAGGACTGAGATGGTGTAACATACTCGAACACATTGCTAGCATGTAGCCATTTTGGACTGGTGGATGATGGGTTGATCATCTTTAGAAGAATGATTAACAAGAAAGATGCATCGGATGCGTCAACGAGTGCTACAACTATGGATACTTTCCGTGATGACCTTTGAAGTGCAATTGCTCAATTAGGATGATGGACACACTACTTGTGATATTTTGTGGTCTTTTGTTTTGACTCATTTATCATTTCAATACTTGTACGTAATAGCATTTAATTATCATTTAAACACTTATACGATATGAATGCAATATCTCCAGCTCAGAGGCAGTTATTGCCTATGCGAGCATGATATAGTTTTTTGCGTTTATGTAACTTGGGTAGTTTGAGGTCTCAAATAAAGGTTGGTTATCGGAGATGGCCTCAGATGGTTGCTTCATCTATCGCAGTGTAAATAGTACAAAATTTGTTTATACTCTCAGTGTAAAATTTGAGCAATAATTATTTGCTTGAACAGTCAGCTCTGACGAGGGGACATGCTCGTGACTTCATTGCATTGCAAACTGAGAAGTACTCGATTAAACAGTGCATTATTTGTACGCAATCAATGGATGTGCGTCAATTCGTTATTTGCCAACAGTTGTAATCCATCATGAGGTGTAAATGCAATGTTACCTGACATTGTGTATAAATACAACATATATACATTCATATGGTCTTAACAAATTTTAGGGGAAAATTTTATAATTTGTGCATAAATACATAGGAGAAAAACACAAATACAATTGAAGTATTACAACCAAGGGTAACATGGTCTATTTGCCACTAATCCTCTCTTGTATGATTTTTGGAGCCAATCTATTATCCAAACACTTTCTTGAGATGCTTCGGATTATCAGAGAAGTAGATTCTCAGAGAATCAGAAACATAATCTAAAAAATAAAAATCCGGAGCTCTACTAAACAAGTAATGGCGATATGCATCAGGTGATTAGAAGAGACATATTCCTAAGGGGGCAAAACACAAAAAAGAGAGGGAAAAAGAAAGGAAGAAGTCCATTCTACCCCCTCAAGTATTGACATGTAGACACCTAACCCCCTGTATTAAAAAATTGTCCCTTTGACACCCCAAACTTGCAAAACCGGACAACCTACCCCCTGGGGCTGTTTCGTAGAATGGTTTTGCACATGTGGCGTCCGGTCAGCCCGGTTTCGCCAGGTCAGCACTGACTCGGCTGCGACATGGCGATGACTCAGCTTCTCCCAGCCTGCTACTTCTTCCTCAATCCCCCATTCCCCACTCTTCTCTCCCTTGCTCTTTGCTCCTGGCTCATGACCGAATGGTGGGCTCATGGCGCCACCTCTGGCCGGACCGACGCCTCCCCGGCCGCTAGCTCCCTACGCCTCCTCCGCCGCTGGTGTGGCTCACCTGCGCCACCACTCGTGCCCCTCGGTCCCCGCGCTCGCCTCTCCTCCCCGTACTCACGCCCTTGACCACGCGCCTGATTCCCTGACTCTTGGACCGCTCGTGCTCGCCTCTTGTGGCCTGGCTCTAGTTGCGCCTGCGCGCCTTCGGCCACTCCCGCTCCCCGTCATCGTCAACGCCCACGGTGGCGGCTTCGCGCTGCTCTCCGCCATCTCCAACCCCCTGGACGGCATGTGCCGCCGCTTGTGCCGCGAGCTCGGTGCCATCGGTTTCCCTTGCCCCTGGAGCCGCCCTCCTTCCCCCTCTCGGCTGCGACGGCGCCAACTGCTCCCCTTGCGCCGCCCGCCTCCTCCAACGCAGGCGCCCTCGCCGTCGTCAAGATCCACCGCAGCAGCGAGCGCCTCCACCGCGTCCGCCTCCTCGCCTTCTGTGATGAGCTCCTCCATGTCCGCCTCCTCGCCTTCTGTGACGAGCAAGGTGCGGTGGAATCGCGCGACAGGGGCTAGTCGATGGAGAGCGGGATGCGGTGGAATCGCGCGACGAGCAAGGTGCAGGCGACGATAAGGGCGAGGAGGAAGGTGGTGGAATCCCCAAGTTCTCTCACTTCGTCGACCCCGCCGCCGCCTCCACGGGCCCCTCCAACGCGTCCCCGAGCCTCACCGGCCTCGCCCGCGGAGGCCAGCAGGTCGCCACTTGCCGGGCCGCGCACGTCAAGTCCATCGAGGTGCTCATCGAGCTCGCCTCGCTCCAGACCCCCTTCCTCACGCTCGACGTGGCCTCTTGAACCTCTCGAAGCACTTGGTCGGCCGGAGCGTGCTGGTCGAGGCGGGCGGGCTCAGCCTCATCGTCGACGCCGTTAACGTCGCCGCCAAGGTCGAGGCCTCCGTGCCCACCTCCTCGACGACCACCACCACAGCAACGATGCCCCTCCGACTCTAGCGCGTCGACACCCTCGTCGCCCCCGAAGTAGCAGTGGGTGCCGCCGTAGGAGTACTGCTACTCGGAGGAGGACTTCCAGCCGACCACGCGCGGCGTGCGAGGAACCGAGCAGTGCGGGCTAGCCAGAGGCGGAGGCGGTGGCGGCGGCGGCGCGGCGCGACATTGGGCGGCGGCAAGAAGAGCCAACGAACCGAGTCGAGTGAGGCGTCAAGAAACGAGAGGAGTGGAGAAATGGAGAGAAGAATAGGGAAGAAAGAGCATGTGATTTTCCAGCCGATTAGAATAGGGAGGAGAGAGAAAAGTGGTCACGTTGCATGATCTGGTGAAACTAGGCTGATCGGACGCCATATGCGCAAAATCACTCTACGAAACAGCCCCAGGGGTAGGTTGTCCGGTTTTACAAGTTTGGGATGTCAAATGACCGATTTTTTAATACAGAGGGTTACGTGTCTGTATGTCGATACTTGAGCGGGTAGAATCGACTTCTTTCAAAAAAAAAAAAAAAAAAAAACTCGAAACACTAATGGAACCCTAGCCTACCGGTGAGAGCGCCGAGAGGCCGGCTAGTCGGAGACCGTGAGGTGGCTGCTGCTCAGCTCGGCCGCCGCCAAAGATGTTCTCGCCAGCGATCAGGAAGCCCCACCTCCACCGCAGGGACAAGGAGGACGCGTCCGCTTCGCCTCCTCCTGCTACTGCTGCTCCCTTCCACTCCCCGTCGCCTCGTGGGTTCGCCGTCCCCGACCTCCCGGTCACCGGCACCCAGGCCCCATGGACCTCCTCCTCCCTCCTATCCAGGTGCCCCTTCTCACCTGTCTTTGATTTCACCAAAATCACCGCATTTCGCCGTATGGTCAGTATCTAATTGAGGCACCGGAAGCGAGCGATGCGCCGGAATTTTTTTGCCTCCCTCATTGCAGTAGTCTATGATCATAAAACAAGTATTTCTTTGGTCAGCTGCCATGAATGTATGTTTGTATGCATTGACATAATAGATAATAGGTTGACAATTGACATTAATTAGCAAAAGGCAGTTTCTGCTAGAATGGTAGTTCAAATCAGAAAGATGCAGGCCAAAGGTCAATTTTGACGATTCACAATGTAATTAAGGAAGTAGTTTTCTGGATTATCCATTGGTCTACTGCTGTTATCAGTTTTTTGACATCATAGCTATGTATGACTGCTGTCAAATTTGGCACTTTGATATTTGCAGTACTGCTTGATCTTAATACAGAATACAAAAATATTTGTGCGTATCTGTCAGAAGTCAAGAGAAGGCACTGACAATCTGGATCTGAAATAATCTATATTTAGAGAGGTTACTTCTCCTATTTTGGCAACAGCTAAGCGGCATGAAGGGTACCAAACATTGTGGCAGATTTGCTATGATATCAGTGATACGGTTCCCCTACGCAATCTTATGGTATAGTCACATAACCATATCCCAAATTTGTCTCAGATCATCTTTCAACTGCTTGAATGTTGACTGCATCATGCAGGAGATAACATATTGTATTTTTTTTTCAATGACCAAGCATATAAGATTAGATTATTCATTTTCTGCCAACATCAGTTATAGGACATGGTTTTTATGTTGATCTTGTGTTGCAGCATGATAGTGTAGGACCTCATGGGGGATTCAGTTTCTTCGTTTTTAAACAGCTAATCAACAGCTGTCAGTACTCTAAGCTGTTAAGGCTGGGTGAATAATTCCAGGAAGAGCTAGCTAGTTTTCTTTTCTGAAAGACCAGAATGATTTTATGTGGCTTCATGAGATATGCTTAAACCAGTTCTCTTCTGCTTCAGAGAATTTTCATACCTGTGCTCTGCGTGCGTGTCCTGAGGAAGATACTGACCTCACAAGAAACAGAAAGACGCTGTCCTTTGTTGAAAGAAGACGTCTTCTCTATCTCTCTCAAATTGCTGCAACAGCAGGTTAGCTGTTTCTTCTGTTCCACTTTCCTGCTATGCCTTCGTCTGTGCACTGAGAACAATAATTTGGGAAATTGCACTCTCAGATGTTGTGGTTGATAAAAAGGGTGATATTCTCCACATGTCATGCGGGTTTTATTAAAAAATAGTCTTCCAATATCTTTTTGATGATGGATAACAGTAGTTTATGAAGTGCTAAATTTATGTGAGGAATTCCATGATTCTATCCATCATTTAAGTAGTTTTACATGCTTGGGACTTATATGCCTCTGTGCAAGCTCTTGCAGTCTCATGTGGCATGCTGCTCAACATTTTATCATGATAAAAATTTCTTTCCTAATTCTACTGAACTTTCCACAGCATAGGAAATGCTTGAATACTGATTGCCTAGAAGATTATTTTAGCGAATGGAACATAATTTTGCATCATTCTTCTGTATTAATTCCTGTTTAGCAGATGACATGGGTTTTTAATTTTTGTTTTTAATATTGCAATTTTTAACAAGTAGGTACGGATATTAATTATGAAGTGAAGGTTGCGTGGATAGATGGTGATATACGGATTCTAAAACTACAGGTGAATTGTCTTAAACAGAAAAGTTTATGTTGTACTTCTGTTTTCTACTCATGACATTTGCTTCTGAATTTCAATGTAAAAATGCCATGTTTTTGCATACTCACTTTTACACGCGCACCCTATGTTGGTAGGGCTAGGAGCCCAAAATCTACCCAGGGATGGATCTACATCTGTGTCCTCTCCTGACTTTATATGTTCCATATAAAGATGCATGACGGTCTTTCCAACTCCTAGAAAGTTATATAGTTTTGTCTTATTTATTTTTAATTAAAGTATATCCAAGCTGTACATAAGAGGGGAAGCCCTGCAGGATGACATTTAGATGGATATGTTGTTTTTTCAAATGAAGTAGGTATGAACAGCTGACCAAATTAATTTTACCCTTTTCTTTTCTTTACAGGAAGAGATTGTTCAGCATGATCCAGAATATGCACAGGGCAAATATAAAAGCAAGCTATTTCGTCCATCAGAACTGATTGAGATGTGGCTGAACAGAGGCTGAGAGCTTTCTCTTAAAGCTTTTGAAGGGTCTGCTTAGCCTTTTTTAACTTGAACTTTTCCCTCAATAAGCTTAAAGACGAAATGAAATGTGTTCTGTTTGGGGTTTAGCCAGCTTACATGGATAATCTGCAGTTATATATCCAGAGTCTGCTTTTTCTAGAGTATAAGAATTTCTTCATAATTTTATAGAGTTTTTATAAGTTTGTCTTTGCAAACATTATTTCTGGATTATTTTTTTTAAGTTAGTTTGTTGGTCATTTAGGCTTGAAGCTATATAGACTATAGAGTGTATTATAAAAGAAGCCTAAGTGGGGTAGAAGTTCCAGGCATGCCATTAATCTAGTTGACACAGTGTTCTTACTTGGAGCAACTGAACTCGAGTATCTATCATGGGCTGTGTGGTTATGGCTGAGCTAACGACCAAGATTATTGCTATAATTTTTAGCTGAGCTAAGCTGTAAGTGTTTCAGTGGGGCATCAGGCTTTGATATGGAACTTGGGTTGTCTCAGTTTGTTCTGGTTGGAAGTACTCTGAAGCTAATTTGGAATGCTGGAATTTTTTGTTTATTCTTTGTGCTTGCCTTTTCACCTATCCATTTTGACACCATAAATGTATGGCTCACCCTTTTGATGCTTTGCTTGGAATTTTTTCAGCAGAAGTCTCTTAAGTTACAAATCATATCACCCTGGTTTCCAGTACACAAATAATGTGTACTTGGTTGCTGCTTTCTAGCTTGTAATAGACTCAATCGTGGCGCAAATTGATCATAGTGATATTTAACATGCCTTGCCCTCTCTTCTGTGGAAACTGTGGTGGCACCAGCTATACTATTGTATACTTTGATGGTTCCTTTTAGTAACTAACTTGTTACTGATTGGGCCATCCTGTTGCTTTCTTATCTAATTAGAAAGGAGAGAGCTTGAGCTACTTTTATATTCAAATTCAAAGCACATATTCCTTGCCTTGATGCATAAATTTTATATTTTAACATAAATCTTTAGAACTTAGTTACAACAAAATTTTCTTCTACTGCAATTGATGTGTCTCATCGATGCAGTTTTTTTTGGGGAGGAATATGAACACCAGAGAATCTATTCAAGTGTCTTTTTTTGGGGTGGGGGTGGTGAGAATATGAACACCAGAGAACCTATTCAAGTTTGTCGTATTATAATTAATTAACTACTTATCGCATTGTTTCTGTGGCCGACGGAAAGCCGTACTAGACCAGGTGTTCTGCCTTTGGGTGATGTACTGTGATCAATTATATGAATGTGGCAATTTTGCCAGCCTTTTCTGCAGCAGCAGATTGCAGCTTTTTCAGTGTGCTTGGTGTCAATTATCAGGGTCACTAACTCCTATGGTGCTAGGACAGGGTCAAAAGTACTGAAAGATCATATTAATGTTGCTGCTACTGCTTGTCATTTGCATGCTGCTTGTTCAAAGCAGCTATTTGGTGGGATTTTTTAAAATGTTTAGTCAGTTGGTGTAGCATTGCTGTTTTTCTGTGGTTCATCTCTGCTGCATGTTCATAGCTATGTGCCTAGTTAGCTACAGATTTTTGCTGTGTCCTTTGTAATACTTTGCAAAAAGATTTCCCTATTATTGCTTTTATGCTTGTGATGGAAAAGGAAACTGATATTTGGCATACAGTTATTGCTGAGTTGTTTGTGTTGGAATAAGGCTTGATCTATTCCAATGGGTCAAATGCCAATATATAACATGTACATGGTTGTCAATATGCAAAAAACACTCTATGCTATATACATACCTAACACCCTTCTCAAACTCATGGTGGATCAACAACACTGAGTTTGGTGAGGTAGAAGTTATACTGAACTCTAGTTTGTGTCTTGGTGAAGAAATTTGCTAACTGAAACTCTGAAGGCACATACTGAAGATCAATAACTTGGTCTTGCATCTGCGATCGTATGTACGAAGCATCCACTCCAATGTTCTTAGTGAGCTCATGTTTCACGGGATCTCGAGCAATGCTGATCGCACTAGTACTATCTGATAAGAGAGGAGTCGGTACAGAGCGAAAACATCCAAATCCTCAAGTAGCTACCGAAGCCAGATGATCTCAGCTGTCAATGACACAATGGCTCTCAACTCAGCCTCAACGTTCGAACGGGAAATGACAATCTGCTTCTTGGTCTTCCGGCAATCAAGCCTCAGGCCTCCTGAGCCGCCTGATCCGTACCAGCAGGAAGAACCGGCAAAACTGGCGGTGTAGGGTGAGGCGGATTGGGGTGCTTGCCGGTGAGATGACCCTAGAGACGCTGGCTGTTGAGGTGAATCCTCAAGTAAACAATCCACTCCCAGAAGTTCGTCCCGTCGAACCGAACCAGGGGGAGCAGGATGGCGAAGGAGCCTTCAGCAGAAGCCATCAGAGATGATTTGACCGGATCCAGAGTCGGGAGTCGGTGTGCTCAGGAGCGGAAGCCACAGGCAAGGGCTTGAGCTGGATCGGGAGCCGGAGAGAGGCCAGAGAAGCTGGAGTCGGGATGAAGCCAAAGCTGAAACCGTCGGCTCTATGTAGATCGGGAAGCCAGAGTAAGCCGAATCCATCGGCTCCACGTAGATCAGGGAGTTGGAGTGAAGCCGAAGTTGCCGGCTCCACATAGATCGCTGGAGCCGGAGTGAAGCGGAAGCCGAAGCCGTCGACTCCACTTAGATCGGTGGAGCCGGTGTGAAGTTGAAGCCGGTGGCTCCACCAAATCACAAAGCAGATGCTCTGCTTTTCAGCCGGCAGCCTCAGGGGCGGTGGTTGGCTGCGTCGGGGGCGGTGGCCGGCGGCGGCGGTGTTGAGGAGAGGAGCAGGCCGGGGTGATGGGGAAGCTCGAGTGAAGAAGAAGCTCGGGCAGCGGCAGGGAGCTCGGGTCCGGCGACGGGCGGCCTGGATCCGGCAGCGGGAAACTTACACACTCCAGCACAAACTTGTGTATGTCTGGACTTGTTGATAACGAGCACTCGGATTCCATTGTGTGGCATAATTAAAAAAAAAACATTTCAACTGTGTTCTCCAGGATTTGGTTTGTTGTGATGTGCTAATTCCTGGTGATTGTTCCTGCTGTTGAAGTTTGGATTAATTACCAAGTGGCTGACAACCAAGATGAGGATATGGTGATATGCTGATCGTCATCGCCGATGGAGACAGGTGGTGCTTCTGTTTCTGTGGACTTTAAATTTTGGCCTTTTCCTTTTAAATGTTCATCCATCATTATCGGGAATAAATTCCTGCATTACAGCATTAGGAGCCAGCCTAAGGTTCTGAAGACACCTGATTGCTTTCAATGCCATACCACAGTGAATTAAATGTTCTGGAAATGTTAGCAAGCCAAGACCCTTATGACATTGCTATTTACTATTATCAACGTCAGGGCATGTCACACTGGATATGCAATAACTGCTGCTACTATACCAACTAACAGAATCAAAATAATTTGCTGAATAAACTACTTCTAAAGAAAAATGTAGTTCTTTCAACCATAGCACAAATATTTTTTTCCCCTTTTGATTCCTTATGCTGAGAGATTTTTTAGACATTCTAGAGAAAGGAAAGAGGAATTGCACAGCAACTTAAAGTGATGGTTGCTCAACCAGAAGTTACTTGCTCACTGTTTCTTTACATATCACTGATCAAAATTATGTAGCCTTGACTGATAGAAGGGAAAGGAGGTGTGCCCCCGTGTGCCCATTGGCACAAAATGCCAGCTATACGATCAAATGATAGGGGCAGTGGTGGTCACACTGACACATAGCCAGGTTTTAGGAGCACCAAGTCCAGCTGGTAGTGGGGGCAATGGTGATAGGAACATTACACACATACCGACACCAGGCAGAATTGCCATATTAGTCCCAGCAGATGTATTCACCTTTGGAACATATTCTATTCATGCCTTGTCATTTTTTAAAGAGTTAGTGATTCTGCAAGATATTTGCAACTTGATTTGATTCTGGTGCGCCCACAACGACTCGTTTCTGATATTCGGGTCTTGTAGAGGTTTCCACACTGTATATTTCATTGTTTTTTTTTTCCAGCCGTGAAGTAGCATTATTCATGAGCTGCTTTGGTCATTACATGTGATCTTATTTTAGAAAAAGAAAAACACCCATTATATGTTATCTAATTAGCGATGAAAAATGCATACAAATTATCTGTATTATTCGACTACCGTATTCGATAGGGTACGAATACGGTATAGATTTTTCCATCCGATTAACAATCTCTCCTATTCGTATTTGTGTTCGATTTCACATAAAAAAATATGGATGCGAATATGCTATGGAATTTTCTCATCTGAATTATTATTTTATCCAAACTATTCATATTCGTATTCGAATTCGATGAAACAATATAAGTAATTTATTGTAGTATGCACAATTAGTTGGATGAGTTTTTCTAATTCAATGTGAATTCATCTTCCTTTAGGTGAAATAAATAGAATAGAATGATTAAGTGTGATTGTACAAAGATAAAGTTACATAAGTTACGAGGATATCCGGATCCGACTAAATTGAGTAGATATTCGATTCGCATTCATATTCGATATGACATTTGATTCGTATTCGTATTCAAGCATATTTGAATTCGTATTTGTTTTTTTTTAAATAAACGAATACGAATATGGTTTCATCACTGTTCGATTCGTATGTCATCCGTTTTCACCGTTAGATCTAATTGGTACCCTGTTGTATCGGGGACAGCCAGATGGACAAAGGATCACGTTTAAGATCACTGATTGTGAGGGTAAGTCAATGCAGTGGGTTCTGCATGCAGGTCCAGCAAGAGGGAGAAAAATCTTCCCTGGAGGTGGGGTTAAAGCGTGCTTATCATAACGTGCATCAGATCCTCTCTCGGGCTTTCAATAACAAGATTCGAAGGATGATGCTTATTTGATAATGTTCCCATTTTGTCACATTATCCACGGAAAAGCAATGCCTCCTATCTACTCAAGAACCAAGCTCTGTAAGAGAAAATTCCAACATGGAGGGGCTCCTGTGGGGACTGGTAAATAAGTTGGTGTGGTTTCGGTTTGTTTGTGGCTAGACATACCGATGTCATAATCGATATGTCGCATGAAGACTGCAGCTGTTTGATCTGAATCCAACTTCAGTTTGTGGCCCTGACAAAGCTGGGTGTTTTTACCTGACTTTGTGCATAAATTTTGTCGGTAAAATATCCTTGTCGTTACTTGTTAGCTTCGCTATATCTCGTGCGAAAAAGAAAATGATTGTACAGCTGATACTGGACCAAGATTTATTTGTCACTAGCTAGGATGGAAACCATGTTTATGTTTGCAGAAATGGACCAATGTAGGCTTTGAGGGTGGTCCTGAGATTTGGTTTTGGTTTTAAGCCGTGTACTTGCGAGCCCAGTTGCATGCCAAAGATCAATTAATTGCAACCTAATAAATTAAGATGTGGAATTGGGCACAGGAAGAGGGCTAGGCTGAGGTTCTTTTTTTATGACAGTTGCACATGGCTTTGACAGTAAAGCTAGCTAGCTTGTTGGTCAGACCGATCGATCAGGGTGCCCACTAGAGCAACAGTCTTTATCTTTGAGATTATCTCATCGAAATCTTGTTCTCCATCTCGCTCGCTCGCTAGGAGACAACCAAGAAATTGCATTTGATCTCCCTTTATTTGCTTGATGATGCTACTCACGTTTCTAATATACTATTTAAACAAATATATTATACTTCTTTATCACTTTCAGTATACTTCAATAACAATTATAAGATACTTCAATATGACTTGAATTGATTGCAAAAATTTCATTGGAACTGTTTATTTGTGTTATATACCTTTTTCATATAAAAAATATATGCACAAATTTTTCTATAAAAATGGGCTTTAATAAAAAATTTCATGGAACACATTTTAAGGTATCTTATAATTATTATTGGAGTATGCTCAAATTGATAAAGATGTGTCAACATACGATTTAAGTGATATATAAGAAGTATGAGTATATACTCTCATAAGTACCATACCAATTTATCTATTTTAGCATACTCCAATAATGATTATAAGATACTCCAAAGTGGGTTCCATGAAAAATTACGTTAAAGCTCATTTTTATAACAAAATTTATGTATATACTTTTTTATATATGAAAAAAATGTATGTAGCAAAAATAAAGAGTTCCAATGAAAATGTTTCAATCAAATCACATTGGAGCATCTTATAATTGATACTTAAGTATACTGAAAGTAATAAAGAAGTATAATATGTTCGTTTAGGTGCTTGGGAGTACATAATCTTACTTCCAATACACCACTTAAACAAACCGGGGAGTACATAATCTCACTTTCAATATACCACTTAAATGAATATATTATACTTTTTTTATCACTTTTAGTATACTTAAATATCAATTATAAGATACTCCAATGTGATTTGATTAAAAAAAATTTATTGGAGCTATTTATTTTTGCTATATACCTTTTCTCATATACAAAATAAGTATATACATAATTTTTGCTATAAAAAGTGGACTTTAATGTAACTTTTGAGAAACTCACTTTGGGGTATGTTATAATCATTATTGGAGTATACTTAAATTAATAAAAAGATATCATCATACGATTTAAGTGGTATATAAGAAGTGAGAGCACGTACTCACGAGAGTACTATACCATTTTTCCTACGTATATATACACACTGCACTGTCCTATACTGTATATGCATGGAACAGATTGGAGTACGTACTGCATGCATTGCGTGCATATCTCCTCTTCTTCGAGAGAGAACCGAAGTAGAGAAGCATTTTCCATCATATTACTGTAGCGTGTTTGTCGCGTATAAGTAGCTACCGTGCCGCCTAATGAATGATGAAGTTTTCGCATGTGTCGGCATGGAACCAACACGTCTGGCTACCCGTCCCATCTCTCCCCCTTTCTCGCCTCACCTCGTGCCGGAGCAGGAGATGGTAACAGATAGGCTAATGTGTAGCAACATGCTTTGCATTCGTCTCTCCAAAGTCACATCTGAAATCCCCCTTCTAGCTGGAATTCGAAGGGTAACACGCATGTGAGCTGCGCCCCCCTGACACCTCCCTCGTGTGCGCGGGCTAATTTCACTCGCACTGACGATCACCAGCTGATCATCGATCGGTCTCGATGGATAGCATGCCGCAGCAAGAGAACTGCGCGCGCGCGCAACCACCAACCATGCGTTCCGGCGGTCGATCGATCGACGGTGACGTGACACGAGGCAGGCATGGCGGTGCTGCGCTGCCTGCCGCGCAAGAGACAGGGGCGATAATGCCATGGTACTACTGGGTAACAAGCGGCATGATCCCCCGATACCTGCCTGTCTATATAGGCACCAGCTACCATGCACATGCAATTGTGTGATCATCGATCTACTCTTCTCATGCATGCATGGAGCCAGCCAACACTGTGCCTGACTGCCTTCATGCATGTGTCCATATATAGTACTAGCTAGGATCCGGATCTCCGCAGCAAGCAAGGATCCATGCGTGAACAGCGTTTTCTGATAGGTGAACACTATTTGGGCTGTAGCATCACAGTGAACCCTGTGAAAACAGTAAAACATTACTGCAGAGAAAATACTGTAGCAACCGATATTAAACTTCTATTCTTTTGGTCAAACGATGAAGATCTCATTGTAATATCACACACTGTCCTATGCATTTACTCTTCAATCGTAGGACTAGCTAAGTTTATGCTACTGCTACGTTCCGTCCATGCATCCCGTGCATGCCAGGGGCCTACCCGGCAGCGGCAGCTAGCTGGCTCGTGTGCATATATACGTGCAAGTTGCGACCTTTACATAGCTAGTACGTACCTAGCTATGTACGTGGCTAGCTCGCCCGGTCTGGGTCGCGTCCACTGTACTCGGCTTGATCCGACTCGAATCTCGAGCAATCAATCATGCAACATGGCCGGCCGGCCGGACGCGCGGTGCGTGGATATACAAATCGATATCTTTTTTTTACTGGATCGATCGGAATTAATTAAGCCACATGCATGCATGGGTGCGGACACGTACGTACTGCATGTCCTGTACCGCTTGCTCCTTGCTGCAAAGGAAAGGAAGGAAAGAAGAGGCAAGCTAGCTAGGCGAGTACGACGTTTTCCGATCGATGCATGCATGGACCGTACCACAGTAACCGTACTACTACGTATTAACGTACACGTATATATATGTATGTTGCATGCCGAACGTGCCAGTCTCCTGATTATCGTACGCGCGCGCGCGCGTCGTCCTGCTCGATCGGTCCGGTCGACACGCATGTTTGTTAGCACGCATGCCGTCCGCGCGAGCGTAACGATCGACCTGCAGTGCAGATGGTACGTGCGTGCGTACGTCCAAGCGATCGGCCGTGCCAAATCATGATGATTTAGATTTTCAGGACGTCTTGGAAATGATAATAGAAATTTGAAGAAAAATATAACCTAAAAAATGTATTTGAAGTACGAGGTTTGATTTAAAAAAAATCATCAAGCATAATAAGTTATTAGAGTTCTTAGAAACATAACAACTCTCTATTATACATGGATTCATATAGCTGCATGCCCTTGTTCTTGCTCTTGCTCTTGCTCTTTCAAAATGTATGCATGCACAAGTACCTCTATTTAATCTAAGTAATACGTTGATTACGTGTGCGATAAATTATATTATTAGTTTACATGATATTAAAGTATCTTGCTCATACACACACCGATATTGACAGCTGTGACACCAAACACGCATACATGTGCAACTGTCGTCGATCCCTGTTGGAGACACCCGTCATGCTCTCTCCGATGGCCCGAGCCTATTCCTTACAGCTGTGCAATCTCCATTCCAAGCTCTTTGCTCCCCTGCTTTTGTACGCCTGTGTTTCTATTCATATAAATACATGCATGTATATACGTATGCATAATGTTATACATCCTCGATGTCCTCTTTTCTTGTCTTGTCGCTTCTCTTCTTATACGATGGCTAACTCAACGTTGTAGCTTCCTCATTAACCGCGGTGACCTCCCATCTTCACTGATGTCGGCATGTCTGCTTTAGTCGTCGTCTAACGATATAGAAAATCTTCTTGTCATCACCAGTGACGACATGCTCCTCACTAGCGATGGCACGCTCCTAGCTACCCGATGGCTCCATGTCGTCCAGAGATCATCTTCAATGCAAAATCTCATCTCCTCTCTGCCTAGGCTTCCGCATCATCGAGCTTCTTCGGCAACTTACTTTTTCAACAACGTCAACGCTCACCACTCATTGTCGCGGCCCTTGGCTGCTTTGGCTATAGCTTTTCTCTTCAACGACTCCGGTGAGTAGCACGACATTGTTCTCGTCGAACGACTAATGTGAGCAGTACGATATTGTCCTCATCGCCGCCTTGACTCTTTGCTTTCTTGCGAGTCAATGTTTCTTGTAGGACAGATCGACACCAATGCACTCTTCTGTGGTCTCCTCTGATACCATTCATGCTATTATTGTTATAAATTTTACCTTTTAAAAAAAAATTGAACTAATTTTTGTTGGAGTTTGTATACTCGACTAATTGCTAATTTTATTTAATTTATTCCTAATTTTAGTTATTTGGGGATTTTACTTTGGAATTTGTATGAAAGTTAAATTGTAAATTTTCTTTTATTATTTATTCTGAATTTTAATTATTTTTTACTCGAATTAGTATACAAATCCAATCTCTATTTTTTTCTTCAATTTTTATACTGAATTACAATTATTTTTATTAGATTCATATTTATTTAGTGATTTTACTTAGGACTTTATATGGAATCAAATTGCTAGTTTTATTTTATTTTTTATTCCAAATTTTAGTTAATTTTTATTGGAGTTTGTATACAAATCCAATTTCTAATTTTATTTGATTTATTTTGAATTTTAGTTATTTAGGGATTTTACTATGGAATTTGTATGGAAATGAAATGAAAAATTTTCTTTGTATGGAAATGAAATGATTTTTTTTTAGTTTTTATTCCTGATTTCAGATATTTTTTTGTTGGAATTCGCATACAAATCAAATTTCTAATTTTTGTTTAATTTTTATTCTAAATTACAGTTATTTGTGGATTTTACTTTGGAATTCGTATGGAAATTAGGTTGGTAATTTTGTTTTATTTTTTATTCTAAATTTCAGTTATACTTGGTTGGAATTCTTATTCAAATCCAATTGCTAATTTTATTTATTTTTTATTCTAAATTATATTTATTTATGAATTTTACATAGGAATTTGTATGAAAATCAAATTACCAATTTTATTTTATTTTTATTCCAAATGTTAGTTATTTTTGTATTGTACTTGACATGAACTCTTTCTTTCAATCTGAACCATTATAATATAGTCCAACTATAATCGATGGTGTAGATATTTTTCTCTTTCTACTGATTAATGTGGGTATTTACACTTCTACAAAATTAGCTATACTGGATGTCTCATCATAAACGGTTCCTAGGGAACCGTCAGTGTTGTAATTATCACAGACGGGTTTACAAGTGCGATCGTCTTTGTTACTAGCGATGGCTAGAACCGTTTGTGATACGCAATTATCACAGTCAGTTTTTAATAAGAACTATTTGTGGTAGTTCACAGGTGGTTATTAACAAGAACTGTCTTTGATAATTGTAGACGTCACAGACGGTTTTTAATTAGAACCGTTTGTGATAATTCACAGAGTCTGTGATAGTTATGTATCACAGACGGTTTGTGGTTAGAAGTGTATATGATATGTTTTTCTTATACGCATCAATGTCGCTTCGGATCTCTGATGCGTCTCTTCGTTTCAGCTTTCGGATACGTCTCTTCATCTCACGCACCGAATTTACTTCTTGTTTTATAAAAATGATCATCCGCAACTGAAGATGAATCCCCACATCGCTGATCTACTCTCAAGCACAAACAGATACCTCCAATTTTTCCTTGTTTTAAAGAAATAGCTCCCTCTTCTTTTTCCTTATCGTCGGCATCAATGGCCTACCTGGCTATCCTGCACGAGCACTTCACTGCCCGTACGCTGGAGGATGCTGCGAAAGGACATTGTACCAACAGTGTCCTCCCTTCTCTATCCGAGCATTTGCCGGAGCAGGTGACGGTTACCTTTCGCCGTCTTGACATCCTCCTCCACCGCATCTTCTGGGTTGTCTCCCACTTCTGGCGAGCTAACCTCGCCATCGACGTGGTCCTCCACAACGACGTTACACATCTCCAGGAGGCTTGCCGTCGCTTGGACTGCTTAATCAAGGCAGCAGGCGACCGAGTCAACATTACCGAGACCACCTCAAGCAAGGGAAGAGAGCATATGGGCCCAATTTGACTTGATTCATCAATAGGGGGGTCTTCGAGAGACACTCAAACAAGCGCGTCAGCGGGTAGGCGCATTTCAGGCTTCATTCGCTGATGATCACGAATCGTCCGATGCCGACGATGTTTCCTACAAAGTTTTGAGCATGGAGATAGCATGCTACCTCCGCCACTACAAAATTTTTGATTATTTAGGTTTCTACTCTTTTTTTAATCTTTGTAAGAAGCGACTGACCACGCTGTTTGACCATATATAAATATAAAAATAAAAATAATTGATTGAATTTGTATTTACTGTCTTCTATGTATGTAAACGGTCTTGGTATAATGACATGACGACGTTACTTACCAGTGAAAAACAAGAATATTTTTTAGCTATAGAAGAAACTATCACAAACGGTTTAGTAGAACAAACCATTTGTGATATGTATCACAGACGGTTCTAAAATAGAACCGTCTGTGATAATTCACAAATGGTTTTCAATACAAATGGTCTGTGATGTCTCCGATTACCACATATTGTTTATATTATAAAACCGTATATGATATGCGCCATTAAATACCCAGTCATCCCGATAGATCTGTCTGTGATATGCACAACTGCTTTGAAGGATGCGGCCGGCTTTGGGGCGTTTGGTGAATGAAATACCGCAGATTTGCAAGTGTGCTTGTATATCTATTTGTTCTTGGCATCTAAGGTTAGTATTTGATTCTAATCATATGCATTGTAATCTAGAGAGATGTAGCTAGGTTTAGATCTAGCTTGGTGATCTAAGGTTAGTATTTGTTTCTAATTTTGTGTAGTGGTTATGTGTTAGAATTTGATCTTAAATCTTGATAGCTTCCATAGCTACTCGAGTGAAAAATTCTCAGGGATACCTAGGAAAAAAAAATCAAAGGCAACATTCAACCCTCTTGTTTGCCATATCGATAGCTAATTTAGGAGAATTAAATATATTCTTGCTTGATATATATATATATATATATATATATATATATATATATATATATATATATATATATATATATATATATATATTCATGAATATTTCATAGCTACATACTTTAGGAGCATTAACTAATTTGTTACGTGCGTAGCGTAAATGGACCGAAGCTGGATGTACGTTGAGAACCATATGAGTGAAGAGTACATTGATGGTGTGTTTGCTTTTAGAAGAGCTGCCGAGTAGGATATATATTGAAAAAAGGGATAAGATTTATGTACTGTCAATTCATTGACTGCGATAATCTGAAGATATTTACCAACTCAGCGCAGGTCAAAGTGCACTTGATTCGAAGGGGTTTCAAAGAGGAGTAACATTTTGGACTAGTCACGATGAAGAGCAGGTTATACCGGAAGGTAGTAACATCGTCGAGGGAGACAACAATATGCCGGATGTGGACTGTGCTTTCGATGAGGGTAGGTCGCACGATGACAATCTAGATCAGATCCTACGCGATGCAGAAGGGAACTATAGTGAGAGAGAGTTTGGTAAATTCAAGGGCTTGATGGAGGACTCGGGGAAACCTTTGTTCCTAGGCTGCAAGTCGGAATACACAAGAATGTAATCCGTGCTTGAACTGCTGAAATTGAAGGCAAGCAATGGTTGGTTCGACAAGAGTTTCATGGTGTTATTAGGTCTCCTAGAGGACATCCTTCCGGAGGGAAATGTATTACCCAGAACTACCTACCAAGAAAAGAATGTTTTTTATCCATTGAGAATGGAAGTAGAAAAGAATACATGTATGTCC
The DNA here is from genome assembly GCA_036346255.1 of Ampelocalamus luodianensis. Lineage (NCBI taxonomy): Eukaryota > Viridiplantae > Streptophyta > Magnoliopsida > Poales > Poaceae > Ampelocalamus > Ampelocalamus luodianensis. Next base: position 25,804,808 of record CM070621.1, read on the forward strand.
GAATGATTGTATCCTCTACCGTAAATAGTATGCACATATGCATGTATGTCCGATGTGCAAAGCATCCCGATAAAAGCGTAAGAATCACTTCGATGACGACGAGGGCATCGAGGTGAAGCAAGGACATCCTGCTAACGTGTTGTGGTATCTGCCTGTAATTCCCCATTTGAAGCATTTATTTGCGAACCGAAAGATGACAAGATTGTTGCATTGACACTTGGAGGAGCGTAAGAAAGATGAAAAGCTAAGAGACCCTGCTGATTCTGCCCAGTGGAGAAACTTTGATAGGAGATTTAGATGTCCTTCATGAAGTATCCTTTCGTGGAGCCGCCGACATGGGACGCCTTTGTGCGAATGTAGACAGCGGTTGAATTTCAACAGTAAAGTGCGGCGCACAAAGCTTTTCAGAGACTAAACACTCACCACAACAGTCTCGGCACCACTGGGTACGTGGGTAAAATCCCACAATAGACGAGGGAGGACGAGGAGGAAATCCGATGGGAGGCCCCCCTTCATTTGCAGAGATCACAGATGATCGCGCCCGAAATTAATTAAGAGCGAGATCATCAACCACGTCTTTGGGCGCCATCTCTTTTACAAACCCGACAGATGAGGGAGTGTCCCAACATCTGGTAATAGATGTCAAACAACCTAATTGTTAATAAGCCCATAACTTCATAGTTAATAAGTCTAAAATAACATGATAGCTTCTTGTAGCAAACATTGAGTACCGAATCTTCCCAAGGCTCCTTCGAAGTAGTCAGAGAGAGGGGTATGCTATCCACAGCCTTGGAAAACAAGGAGCACCTGGATCGCACATGAGGCCTTTGGGTTTATGTACCTTGGAGGCAGGGATTCTCATACAACTCTAAGGCATATAGGAGTAGGAAGAGATCCAAGGCCGAGCACGAGGAATGGTTAAAAGAGGATATTCATGCAGAATTTCGAGGATAGATAACAACATTACAGGAATAAATGAATCAAGTCCTCAACCAGTCACAAGCCGCCACGTTATTTTGGGAGCCAGTCCCATCAACGTCGGAGTAGCTGCCCGTCCACGCCACTTAGCGACATCTAATTACCTATCGATGACATCCAGGTAATGTACATCTCTAGAATGCTCTAATGATAGACCTGTAGAACGCCTTAGCTAATTGTGTATCGTTTTGTAGGAGCCTACGCCCTGCAAGCTTCAAGTGAGGCTGGTTGGGTCCATTTCTACTGAGGCTAGGTGAGGGATGACATTTCCATACCAGGAAGGGACTGTAACACCCTGGCTATTCGGAAGCCAAGATGCCACCTATTTAATCTATCAATCTACACAATGCGGGAGAATATGAAATAAAGATATCATCTGATGGTAGTATTAAATCAAACATGACATGGTGAAGGTATCCTTCCTTCACCTTCTAAGTTATTTATTACAGATCATCAAAAAAGAAGGTTCACATGCAGTAATAAATCAACTTATCAGGGAGAAGGTATCCTTCCTTCACCACTTAGAACTAATTATTACAGTTCATCATTAACGAATGTAGGAATCTAAGGAATCTATCCAACACACCTTTGGTTATACTTTCTTTTGGTACCAAAGTACACCGTTCGCACAACATACATGGAACTCTTGTTCCAACTCTCAATTGAACTCTTCACTGAAACAAGGATCACCTCTTTTAATCAGAAACACACAACCGAATTCCCTTTAAGCAACTCTTTTACCGACAAAACCCATTTGGAAACGAAAGATTCACATCGCAACTAAGCGTTACCAGCTCGGTACTAAAGAGTCAAATCCAGAAATCAAATTTCATCACGAAAACCTTTCCACCTTCCAGGTGGCAGTTTGCGAATAAACGTCACGAAATCCAAAGGAGAAAAACATTTGAAAGTCCAAGTCAGAAATTTCTTTTTATTCTTTCTGAATCGGTAAGAACCACACATGCCAATATAAATATCAAGCTCAACTTGCAAAAGACATTCGCCAAAACACAAAGCTCAAACAAGAATCAAAGAAACGTGTCTCTACTGGAGGAAGCATCAATTTCTCAGTTTCTCTTTTAGGAATAAAATTTCTTTCAAACTTTGGAATTCCAATTCATCGCATAACTCACTAACTCATCTCTCTTAACTTGGCACTCTCAACGCTATGCTCGAGTCAAAATACATCATCCATACCTCTGTATAGAGGCTCTATCGACTCCACCGAAACTTTCTCTCAACCACTTCTCTATCGACAGAATTAATTTAACAGATGACTTCTAATGCATCTTAAAATAGACTTCACATGCAATCACATCACGTCAATCTTTTAAGAATAAACAACTCGAAATCCTCGGCACACACATTCATATACTTCATCAAAAGGGTTCTATCAATGATCATCCCATTGTTCAGAATCCACCCTTATTCTACTTCCTCTACACATAATCATTGGGCGACCAAAGTACTAGCATAAAATAATGCACAACTAAATTTAACCTCCAAGACCTCTACAACGAATTTCTCTTATAACAGATACTGAAATTATCGGATTAATTCTCTAACATTCCCACAAATCTAACATACTCTCTAATTGATATCATCAGGAATCACCCACACATTATCGCAATACTTTCCAATTGCGTTACTCAATAAAATTGATCAAGGTTTTCATACCTCCGATAATCCCCAATATTTTAACATGAACTAAGGTTCTGGAATTACACCATACCATAGGTTATACTTGGTCGTACCACTATTCGGTTTTACTGACCACACATTCCTTTGAAAGATTCTAACTTCAAGAAAGTTACTCATTGAAACCAAGTCATACCTGACATTAACTCAACATTTCCTACCATCTCCAAAGTTGTCGTAACGACTAGAGTTCTCACAATTCTACCCTCATTGAACTACACCAACACAATTCTTCTACACAACCAAAAAAAAAGTACCCAATCATGGCACTCTCATGAATTGACCAATATTTTTCATACTTGTAAACAATTTCTAAAGTTCCACTTAACATGAACGAAAGATCTTGAACCACAACCACTATAGGTTCTAGTATTTGCACTAATGCCAATAGTTTGGCCCCAAAGACCAAACTTCTATTTAAGTCAAACCCTCTCCAAAGATTACTCCAAGAAATCAAGTTATCACTCAATGCGTCTCAATCAACTTGACTTCCAAAGTCTCACAAGTCATTTAGTTGATCACCACCAACCATCTGCCATTATACACTCTGAAAGGTTTTGTGAAACAAATCCATTATTCTTTTCTCAACAGAAAAGGCAATTGAAAACGATTCCCAGCACAAAGAATAACGTATACCACTCGTAATAAGCATAGGACCAAGGAAAGTAGTCAATTAAGCAATGAACTAGGAAAATATAAGGGAAGTCAACAGTAAGGGTACAAGTCCCGCAAGAAGAGAATTCCAAACCTCACCCATAAGAACAAAATATTGCTTTTTTTTAATCTCGAGGAACCCACATGCAATGAAAAGAAAGGTCATACACACCTCAATTGAGTGGTGCATTACAAAGCTTGCCCCAACCTCAAATACTACAATTAAACTTTTTCCCTTACTGAAGAAAATCAATTTTCTTTCGTTACAACGTCACCTTGTAACATCAGCACAAGAGGAACATTTAAGACCAAATCACATGAACTACTTTTGAACCAATTGAACTTTCCAACACGTCACTATGTTCAACCCAATTTCAGCTACTGCAAAAATCATGAACTCCAAAAGATTGCGAACGCAAAACATGGAATATTTTTATTTACTCAATAACACGAGAGGCGCTCAAATTATTTTCTCTATGAGTGAATCAACATCACTCTCACATTACCGACAATAGCTGGCATCGAAATCATATACTCTTACCAAGAATCATCAAACATTACTACTCCATCCTAAGACTTCCCGAAAGAACATAAGCCACAAGGTTGAAATAAAACTCTTTCAACAAGATGATACTAGAACTTGTCCAAATCACAAAAGTACACCAACATTAATATGTTATCAGACTTCATCCATTTAACTCTTACTGACGCTCAACGCCAAAATAACACACACTATATGCTATCTAGCCACATAAGGGCACAATCATGACCCTACATCTAATTGCGAACTCAACAACAGTTATGAGAATGGATTCAAGGTTAATATTTACCAAGGTAACAGTCGAACGCATACTTAACTTAACCATCACTAGCGGTTAGAATAACCGAAGGAGGAATCAGATTCCAACTCATCTAACAAATTTAGCAGATTACTCGATCGTAAAGGTCAAATCGGTGTCTATACTTATATATGTAATTCTATTTTTTGCAGTGCCACCAACAACTGCAAGGCCACCTATGTGCATTCTATGTTTGTGATCATATGCAGGAAATCATGAGTGCTAAGAGGAATGATCCGGAGGTTTGTCAATCTTGCAATAATTATTTCCTAATTATCAATTTAAATATATATGCTTACTACTTTACTCCTAGCAACAGGGCATAACAATCAAATCAAGTACATTCGATCTGAACGAACTCTCGGATGTTCAGGGACAACACTCCACCTTCATCATGACAGCGATCATTAGCTCGAAACGAGAGTTTCACTCCGCTTAATACATGTTCAAACAATTGATTCAATTGTAATTCACTTTGAGTTGTAATTCAATTGTAACCCTAGCGACAATACATGAACATTCTTTTGTTGATTTTGAGTTGTAATTCACTTATCTGTTTTCTGCTTGCTTGTTTTCAGAGGGTATGGTTAGTATTTTCTAAGGCTAGTCAAAAAACAGAAAAAATAATTAGGTATAGAATGAACTATATCAGTCGGTTTTGTGGTATAAACTGTCTGTGAAGATCTACTATCACAAACAGTTTTGTAGTATAAACCATATGTGAAGACCTACTATCACAGATAATTTTATTGTATAAACCATCTGTGAAGGCCTACTATCACAGACGGCTACCACCACAACCATCTGTGATACTACAGATGGTTCTTTTGACTAGCCGTCTGTGATATGTCTCCAATCACAGATGGTTAGTACATATAATCGTCTGTGATGGCCGACGTAACACATACGGTTGTTGGTAGAAGCCGTATGTGATAGTAGGCCTTCACAGACGATTTCTACCAAAAAAACCATATGTGTAGTGACTTATCATAGACGACTCACAAACCGTCTGTGATATCCGCCTGTTATCACAGACACATAAATTCAGATAGTTCAGAAACTGTCTGTGATGACGGTTTAGAATCGTCTGTGACGACCCTTCGTGTAGTAATGTTATAGACGTTGAGATCCAACGTGATGACTTCTTTTTGTATCACTTTAATAATATAACTAGCAGCGTGGCCCATGCATTTGCGCGGCTAGATTTGTCTCAAAGTTTGTAGTATCAAATAATATAATTTAGATGTTTGAGAATATATTTGCGTATCTTATAGGCTATTTAGATTTTAAGACATCATAAACATTATAAATGACAATAAAAGCTTGAAGGAAAATACAGCTTGAGGAACATAATTGAAGTATGAGCTTTGATGGAAGAAAATAGTTGAGCATAACAAGTTGACGGGGTTCTTACAAAAGTAACCACTCTCCATTATGCATGGATTCATGTTGCTGAATGCCCTTTATTCTTTCTCCATTAGTTACTCTTTTTCCAAAATATATGCATGTACAAGTACCTCTATTTAATCTAAGTAATATGTTGATTATGTGTGCGGTAAATTATTTTATTAGTTTACATGGTATTAGAGTACCTTGCTTACACATGCACCGATGCACGATGGGGGCCTACCTTGAACTTATCTTCTCTCATACGCCGGCTGCCGCATCGAATCGTGTGTCTTCTATCTTTTCTTGCCGCCACAACTTTTCTTCTTGAACCTTGAACACCAAGCCCTATTCTTGATCGATCTCTCTCAGCTGCTACCCTTTTCAATGCAATACTTTACCATATAATTTTTTTCTACTTATCTCCAATTATTTCTTAATATTGACTGCGACATCAAACATGCAAACCCGTGCAGCCGTTGTCGATCCCTGTCGAGTACACCCGTCAAGCTCTCTCTGGTGGCCCCGAGCCTATTTCCTACAGCTCCGTCATCTCTACTCCAAGCTCTTTGCTCCTTGGCTTTTATATGCTCGTGCTTCTATTCGTACAAATGCATGCATGTATATACACATTCATGATGTTATACATCCTCAACGTCCTCTTTTACCGTGTTGGTAGCTCCTCTTCTTCGATGTTGGCCAACTCAACGTTGTGGCTTCCTCACTAACCGTGGCGATCTCCATGTGGGAAGCTCCTCTTCTTCAAAGTTGGCCAATTCAACTTTGTTGCTTCCTCCCTAACCATGGCGATCTCCCGTCTTCACCGATGTAGACATGTCTGCTTTAGTCATCATCTAACGATATAGAGAATCTTCTTGCCATCGCCGGTGACGTCGTGCCCCTAACCAGCGATGACATGCTCCTAGTTACATGATGGCCCTATATTTTCCATAACTTGTCTTCAATGCAAAGCTTTATCTCCTCTCTGCCAAGGCTTCCCCATCATCGAGCTTCTTTGGCCACTAACTTTTTCATTAATGCCGATACTCATTACTTGTCGTCACGGCTCTTGGCTCCTTTGACATAGCTTTTCTCTTCAATGACTCCGATGAGTAGCACGGCATTGTCCTTATTGAATGGCTAAGGTAAGCAGCATAACGTTATCCTCATCTCCACAAGTGTCGCCTCAGCTCTTCGCTTCCCCATGGGTCAACGTCTTATTGCAGGACATATCAACATCGTTGTACTCTTTCATGGTCTCCTCCGACACTATTCGTGCTATCCTCGTTTTAACTTTTATTTTTCTTCAAAATTTTAGTTATTTTTTTATTAGAGTTCGTATACAAATTAAATTGCTAATTTTATTTAATATATTCTAAATTTTAGTTATTTAGGGATTTTAGTTTGTAATTCGTATGAAAATCAAATTGCAAATTTTATTTTATTTTTTATTTCAAAATTCAATTATTTTTATTGGAGTTCATATACAAATCCAATCGCTAATTTTATTTAATTTATTCCAAATTTTAGTTATCTAGCTATTTTACTATGGAATTCGTATGCAAATCCAGTTGCTAATTTTATTTTTTATTCTGAATTTTAGCTATTTTCAGTTAAAGTATGTATGCTAATCTAATGGTTATTTGTTGTTTAGTTTTTATTCAGAATTATATTATTTATGGATTTTACATAGAAATTCGTATGAAATCAAACTGCTAATTTTATTTTATTTTTATTTTTTTGTAATACCCCAAATATCAATTAGAGAGAACATTATTCGGGAGAGGGAAATTTGTTTAAATTTTAGTTTTTGGGGGCACTTTTGATCTTGGGCCTCCGACCCATGTTTGTGCAGCCTTGAGGGCCAACTTTAAGTGGGCCAAGAGGGGGGAGGCACCCCCAAAAGCCCAAGCCGCCCCTCCCCTCCTAAACCCTAGGCCGAACTCCTCCTCCCCTTTTCCACCCTTGGCCGCCACCTCTCCTCATCTCCTTCCTGCGCTCCACCTCCACCCCTTCCCATGGCAGCCACCTCCATTCCTCCCTTGGCGACCATCTCCTCTCCGTTGGTGCCGCCAAGCAAAGAAGAAAGGGGGAAGTGGGGGAGAGGAGATCATCGTGAGGGTTTCAACGATTCACACATGTCTTCGAGGGTATTCATCAACTTCCCCGCTGTTGGTTCAATTCGTTCTTGTTAGAAATCGTTTTTTTGTGATTCGTCGTTGGTGCTGCGTGTAGAATCAGATTGCTGTTCTATGTTGTGCGACAGTTTTCGCATAGACCAAGGCCGAATTAGGATCTGTGATCTCCTAGAGAGTTGTAGAGTTTTTCGTCAGGTTTCAGTGGCCACTGAGTTCACGTGAATCCGAGTTATGGTTTGGAAGTTACGGCCAATTCTTTACTGCTGTCCAGAATTGTGTTTAATTATCAGCAGTCACTTAAATTAGTAGATTGTTTATTGTTAAGGTCCGAATTGGGACTTCTCCCTATTATGAAATTTGTAGGCATTGGTCTTATCTTTCCAGATTGATAAAGAACATCTAATTTGGAGTTGTATATTAAAAGTTATGGATGTTTTGTTTCAGCTGTTATTTCTGTGTGTTAATTACTGCCAACAGATTTAAGCCGTGGGCCAAATTTTGTTAGAGGCAAAATCTGAGATTTTTCCCAACTAGAATTTTGTAGATATGTCAGTTAAGAATCCACAGAAACTGGTTTCACCTCATTCCGAGTTCCAGATCAATAGATATGATTTTTACCGTTCTGCTGTCCAGTTTCGGTTTGTGCCTTAGTAGTCTGTTTTCATATTAGAGCTAACTAGTTAATTGTGGATTGTCGGGAAGGCGTGGTAGGACGTTAATGGAAGCGCCTTGTTATATGTGGTATTTATTTCGAGTACTTACTGGTGTAGGCAGAGAGGCTTCGGGTTTAGGGACATCTTCTTTGCCTACTACCGCAGCGCTTCACGAAAGGCAAGTACTTTGATGTTCATATGTTTGGTGTATGATGCATGCTTGATGACAGTATTGTGTTTTTTTTTCTGATATCCACGAGAATATTCAAAGTTGATGTCCTTTTTCTTATGTGTTATATACATGAGTATATATATGATGTCTTTCATAATTCATACTTCAGTTCATGCATCCTGTTTCATGTGCTTTCCACGGGAGTGGATTATAAGACCCATCAATTCCAGTATGGGCACGTAAGACCCACCAGTCCAATGTGGGCAGTTTTGGACACCCGTATGAAACGTTCTTCATACGGGATTGGGATCCCCGTATTTTGGTTAAATACGGGCTTAAGTGCACACTGACGGGTGTGTCACTAGCTATACCGGTATAAGCATGTGTGCAGTCCATTCTTTTCATTAAATCCATTCATTCTATTCATCCATATACTCATTCGGGGTATGTTCGCATTCTTAATGATGAGGTCTTGTTCGTATTTGTAGTATGTTCATTTATTCACTGTACTTGCTGAGTCACGGACTCATTCTTGCTTTATTTGTTTATTTTAGGTGATCATTGATGCTGGCTCTATCGGGAGGGAGTAGACACGCACTAATCTTGCAATTCACCATAATCAAGTTCAACAATATGATTTAGTTTCTATCTTTCATTCGTTAAGGGATGAACTGTAATAAATAAATTTAAATGGTGAAGGAAGGATACCTTCTCCATGTTATGATTGATTATGTATTGCTTGTGATCTTCGATCATCCTTCGTTACACTTGCTTGAATTCAGACTATTGTCATGTCATGGTTCTATTATGTAGTGATTTCTTTACATCATTAGTTGATATTATTCAAATTCTTCCGCATTGTGGATGTAAGTTAGATGGTTTAGGTGACATCTTGGCTTCCGAATAGCTAGGGTGTTACATTTTTATTCCGAATTTTGGTTTTTTGATGTTTGTATACAAATCCAATTGCTAATTTTGTTTAGTTTATTCCAAATTTTAGTTACTTTGGGTTTTTTTCCTATGGAATTTGTATAGAAATCAAATTGCAAAATTTATTTTATTTTTTATTCTGAATTTTAGTTATTTTTTGCTGGAATTCGTGTACATATCCAATTTCTAGTTTTTCTTTAATTTTTATCCCGAATTACAATTATTTAGGGTTTTACTTTGGAATTCGTATCGAAAACAAGTTGCTAATTTTATTTTATTTTTTATTCTGAGTTTTATATATTTTGGATTTTATTTGACATTGACTCTTTCTTTTAATCTAAACCGTTATAATCTAGACCCGCCACAATGGACGGTGTAAATCTTTTTATTTGTCCACAAATTAACGTGGTAATTTCTAGGCATTGAGAGCGAACGTAGTAACTTCGTTTTCTTTTGCTTTAATAAGATTATTGACGAGGATCTAAATAATCCTCATTTATTAATCAGGAAATATGACGCCACAAAGCATACCCCTTGAATATTATAAGGGAAGAACGAGTCAGGAAGTCGTAGGTTATCCTACGACTACCCCCTAGTGGTAAGCTTTTCTACGACTATGGTATAATCGTTATGACTACCCCTAGTCGTAAGTTCTTCTACGACTATGGTATAATCGTTACGACTACCCCCTAGTCGTAAGTTCTTCTACGACTATGGTATAATCGTTATGACTACGTCTGGTCGTAAGTCTTTCTACGACTAGTTCTGCTACAGATTCCTCACGATTTACTGGACCCACCCGTCAGAAGACCTACTAAATAAGTAAGGATCCAAACAGTCAAAATACGCAGTTATGTTTTGACATAACTATTGATAATTCCCCACTATCTCTGACTGATAACTGTTTGACAGCATGGGGAGGTTACTACTCCGGTAATTACTCTCATTATTGCGTAGTGATGAGAGTAATTAGCCTGGAATGACGACGTCCGCCACTGCTTAGTATAAATAGGAGTCTTTTAGAGATAGTAAGGGAGGGACCCTTTTTGGGAAAAAGAGCGCCTTTCCTAGAAGACAGTTAGGAAAACCTTCAGTCGATCGTAATCCAGAGAGCAAATACAAGATACACATGAGTATGGTTATTATTCTCATCCGAGAAGGCCCGAACCTGTATAAAAATCCCCGTGTCTCCTTCGTCTACGTGATCAATTGTGGAGACCCCCCGAATCAAACAATCATTACGTAAGATCGGTTCTAAAACACCGACAGTTGGCGCCGACCGTGGGGATCTTCTGGTAATTCCTTGTCAACAGTTCTTTCTTTTCTCTTTGATGCTACCATGGCATGAGAATAGAACGAGGAGAATTGGTTCGACTTGGTCGATTACGCAGATATCGACATGGATGCCGGTTTCGACTATGAACCGAGTATCGAATCTTCTGACGGTGTTGCCGCCTCTGGAGATCTTCTATCAGATCTCGGAGACTACATTACCACCGGAGTCGAGGAGGGATCCTTATTCCCCACGACAGTACGCCCAGCCGAGGGATCAATTTCCTCGGGAGGCAAGAGTCAACCCGACCAGCAACAGGCCTGTCTCGGGGCAAACTCGCAACACAACGAGAATTTTTCCTCCAAGTGTTCGAATCCCCCCAAGGCAGTACGATTTAGCAAGACAAGTTCTGGAGGCCATCATTCCGGAGCTCCATCGACATCTGATGGTACTCTCTCTCTGAGTGCTTCCGCAGAGAAGAGGATCGAACATGTTGTTCATCCAAATCCAACCGTCCCGACGCAGGACATACCTGCAGATGGAGACGGTTATAACCCGGAGTTCCCCCACCTGGAGGGGTTTACTCCAAGTCGTCAGATGGTGTCGCTCGACTGCTCCTCAAGTAAGGGGGTCTCGAGCGCAAGTGGAGGTCATCCACGGGAGGTCTTTGTCCTTCCCTCTGATAAGGATCGTTCTCCCAGAAGAAGGATTGAACATGCTTTCCGCCGAGCATACTCTACACCGCCTCGTCGTAATGACAAGGACACCACAGTTGGCGAACGAAACAAACACTTTAATGAACGTGCGGGACATCCTCAACATTCTCGCACTCCATTAAAGCAAGCTCAGGGGTATGAAACAGACCATTCTGAAGCAACCCGACGGAAAAGAATAGTGGCTCAGAAGAACCTTCCCGAGCGCGCTTATTTTCAGTCGGAGGAAGCACAAGAGCTCCAGCACGTTAATGATTTGCTGGAAAACCCGACTCAAGAACTCGCTCGAGCACCAGGTTATGACCTCTTTAGAGAGGAGATCACGCAAAGGCGTCGTAACACGATGGCCAAGCTCGAACGACTGCGTCGACCACAACCAAGAAGTCGTAATAGTACGGCTACTTCTTCTGCCAGCCGTTCAGAAAACTCGTCGCATAGAAGGCGGTACGACTCTCCTCACGCCGTTCTCGACATGAGGAAAATGCCACAAGCCCACGGAGAGGTGACCTTTCACCGCTTCGCGACAAGACGACGGCGGCAAGTGGGGTACGAGGAGTATTTCCTCGTAAGGTCGAGACCTATTGTAGGCCTAGCCCCATGGTCGGGTATCGATGAGTTCGATCACCCGGCGACATTAACCCCTCGTTTTTACAAAGAAGAAGACAAGAGGTTATCTCGGGATGTCGGGTGTTCTCACCCGACCTTCGAGCGTTCGCTGGTCGCCTCGATTTCGACCAACGAACATGGAGAAATTCGATGGAACTCAAAACCCCATCGAGTTCCTCCAAATCTACACTCACGCCTATCCGAGCCAGTGGGAGGAGAGAGCATGTCATGGCAAATTACCTTCCGATCAGACTCAAGGATCGGTACGATCGTGGCTTTTAAACCAGCCATTCGAATCGATCTACTCGTGGCAACACCTCTATGATCTATTGTTGGTAAATTTCCAAGGCACTTACAATCGCCCAGGAAAGGAAGATGACCTGCACCGGATAAGGCAAAACAACCGTGAAATGCTACGCCAATTCATCAGCGCCTACCAGTTCAAATTTATTCCGGAAGTTTCGACTGCCTCGTGATCGTGGCTTTCAAACAGGGAGTCCGTAGCAGAAGAATAACAGAGGACATCGCTTTACATCCACCTGCCACCGTCGCTGAGCTCTTTGAGATGGCTGATAGATATGCGACTGCTGCTGAAGCAGTCGAATGGAACAATACAATTGATCTCAAAGACGACATCCCCAAGGAAGCAGGCGAAAGTGGTAAGAAAAAAAGATAAAAAGGCTAAGAAATCTAAGAACAAGGCAAAAAGACAAAAGTCTCCAGTTGCCGGTTCTAAGGAGGTCCTAGCCGTGAGCGATAAGGAGCCACGCAACCCCAAGCAAAATCCCGATCAGGGTAAAGGTAAATGCCAAAATCGGAGAAACGACAAACCAAGGTGGTGTCCTTTTCATAAAAAAGAAGGGCATGATCTTCGTAACTGCCGAGTTTTCTTACGGAAACTCGAGGACTATTATTCTGGCAAAGGGCCACTTCCTACTCTTGAACAGGTAGGTCAAACCAGTGGACAAAAGGAGTCGGATGATGAGGAGATGTCGTTCCAGGATCCACAACACACCATTGACCACATCTATGGGGGATCTTCGGCATACGAATCACGGAGACAGCTGAAAGCAGTTGAACGTGAGGTAAATACAATCGACTTCCCCCTTGTCAATAAATTACCGAAGTGGTCGGAAGTCACCCTTGCTTTTGAGAAAGGTGATTGTCCGATCCCTTCGACTAGACCAGGTCGATTTCCGATAGTGGTCGAACCCACCATCAACAATTGTCGAGTCAATCGGGTCTTAGTTGATGGTGGAAGCTCGCTAAACATACTGTTTACGAGTACCCTGGACGAGATGCAAGTACCGCAACAGGGTAAGGCGATGACGATATTCATTTCATGGAATCGCATCGGGTCTTCGCCAAACCCATTGGCCAAGTTTCTTCCTTGAACGCTTAGATCACCAAGCAATTTCGTGACGTAGAAGGTCTCTTTGATGTGGTCGATTTCGACACGCATATAACGCCATACTCGGACGACCTACTTTGGCAAAATTCTTGATAGCTACTCACTATGGGTACCAATGTCTTAAGATGCCAGTCCCAAAGGGGTGATCACGATACATTGTGACAAGAAGATGGCGACTCGCGACCGCCGCTCCCTGAGATGGTTGAACAACTACCAACTCGAGATGAAAGTCACCTTCGACTAGCAAGTCGGCCTTCAAAGCCGCACCTAAGCCGAACGACCAAGTCAAAGAGGTTCCTCTGGACGCAGGGGAGCCCTCGAAGACTATTCGCATTGGGGATTCTTCCGACCCCAAATAGGAAGACGCCCTCATCACCTTCCTCCAGGCAAACGCTGATGTCTTCACGTGGCAAGCATCCGACATGCCCGGAGTCCCCAGGAATGTGATCGAGCACAGACTAGCTCTACGGCCTGATAAACTACCCGTAAAACAAAAGTTACGGAGATTTGCCCCTGATCGACGAGATGCTATTAGGTCAGAATTGGACAAGTTGCTTAAAGCAGACTTTATAAGAGAAGTCAACCACCCAAAGTGGTTGGCCAACCCTGTAATGGTTAGAAAGTCTAACGGCAAATGGCGTATGTGCGTAAACTTTACTGATCTTAATAAAGCTTGTCCAAAAGATGATTTCCCTTTACCTCGCATCGATCACCGTTGACTCATCAGAGGATGTGAGATGTTGAGTTTTCTAGATGCATACTCGGTTATCATCGATCGTGATGCATCGAGAAGATGAAGAAAAGATCGCATTTATTACACCGCTTGGGATATTTTGCTATGTCAAAATGTCATTTGGTCTAAAAATGCCGAGCTTCTTTCAACGCTTGATGCAAACGACTTTCGCTCCTCAACTAGGTGAAACTTGGAAGCCTATGTTGACGACCTAGTCGTAAAAAGCACCAAACGACTCAACCATATCATAGACTTGCAGGAGACTTTCGACAACCTCAGAAAACACCAATTGAAACTGAATCCCGAGAAGTGTGTGTTCGGGGTCTCTTCAGGAAAATTACTTGGATTCCTAGTTTCTGACCGAGGAATTGAAGCAAATCCCGAAAAGATCAAAGCCATCACTCAGATGCGCCCCCGACCACGAAAAAGAAGTCCGTAAACTCACAGGATGCATGATGCGTTAAGTCGTTTCATAGCACGACTGGGAGAAAAAGGACTGCCTTTCTTCAAACTTCTAAGGAAACATGAAGGTTTCGAGTGGTCAGAAGAGGCTAACCTAGCCTTTGAGGAAGTCAAGAGGTATCTCACGAGTGCTCCTGTTCTAGTTTCTCTGAAGCTAAGAGAGACACTCTTAGTTTACCTAGCTACCACGCCACAGGTAGTAAACGCAATACTGGTCGTAGAACGTGAAAACATACAACGACCAGTATACTATGTAAGTGAGGTTTTGCACGGACCTAAGGAGCGTTACCCTCAGGTTCAAAAACTTCTATATGCCCTCCTCATGTCTTCGAGGAAATCATGGCATTATTTTCGACACACAAACTAGTCAGGCCGCCCGAGTTTCCTTGGGAGCGATCCTCCGCATAGGAAACAATGGACGCATGGCAAAGTGGTCAGTCGAACTTGGGGCGTTCGACATCCATTTCGTGTCCCGAACGACCGTTAAATCCCAGATCTTGGCAGACTTTGTCGCCGAATGGACAAATCCTGAACCTGTTCAGGATCCTTAGTACGATTCCCACGACCAGTGGACGATGTACTTTGATGGGTCGCTTACGATAAGTGGCTCGGGGCTGGGGTGGTCCTAGAATCTCCTACTGGAGAAACCTTAAAGTATGACATACAATTAAACTTTCAGGCCACTAATAACGTGGCAGAATACGAAGGTTTACTAGCTGGTATACGAGCTGCGAGAGCGCTCTCGATTCGACGACTACTCGTGAGGGGAGACTCTCAACTAGTCGTGAATCAAGTCGGAAAGGAATACCAGTGCTCCAATCCGACCATGTCCCGGTATCTATCGGAAGTACGAAAGTTAGAAAAACACTTTTTGGGCTTCGAGGTACAATTTATCCCTCGAAAGGATAATTTCCTCGCAGACCAACTGGCTCGCCTAGCTTCTTCCCGATCTCTAGTACCGAAAGGGGTGTTTTTGGAACAGCTTCAGAAACCGTCTATAGTCAACGAACTGGAGACACCTTCTATAGAAACAACCTCTCTAGAGTACGAAGATACATGGATGACACCCATCTACGAGTATCTTCAAACGGGTTCTTTACCCGATGACGATCTAGAATCAGATCGATTATCCCGAAAGGCCAAAATGTATACTTTGGTCGAAGGTGTCCTTTATAAAAGAGGAACCCAAGGGGTGCTCATGCGATGTATTCCGCAGAGCGAAGGATTAAAACTCCTTCACGACATACACGGAGGAATCTGTGGAACTCATGCTTCCTACAGAACGTTGGTCGGTAAAGCTTTTCGACAAGGTTTTTATTGGCCAACAACCCTCTACGATGCCAAGGAGATGGTTAAAAAGTGTGTACAGTGCCAGTTTCATAGCCGGCAAATACACCAACCAGCTCAGGCGTTGCAAACAATCCCTTTGTCGTGGCCTTTTGCAACCTGGGGTCTTGATATCCTAGGACCGTTACCCAGAGCTCCAGGAGGTTTCGAGTTCCTTTTTGTGGCCATTGATACGTTCACAAAATGGATAGAAGCCGAACCTGTGACTGGGATAACAACGGAAGCAGCAAAACGGTTCATGATGAGATGCATAATCACTCGATTTGGAATACCAAGCCGAATTATCACAGACAACGGTAAACAGTTTACAAGCGCAAAATTTCAGGAATTTTGCGACGAGTTGAGAACTCGTTTGTGTTACGCTTCTATCGCCCACCCCCAAAGCAACGGGGCAGTTGAGAGAGCGAATGGCCAGATAATGAAGGGAATCAAAACCCGAGTCTTCGATCAGCTTGTCAAGCGCTCGGGGGCTTGGGTACATGAATTACCTTCATGATATGGGCAATTGCACGACGACTAGCCGAGCTACAGAGAGACACCTTTCTTTCTAGTTTTTGGTGCCGGCCATGCTTCCGCCGTAACTAAAGATCAGTCAAGAAGGGCCGATAAGTTTAACGACTCAACTCAAGAAAACCTTCGAGCAGACGACATTAACCTGCTCGAGGAAAAGAGAAACCAGGCTTTATTCCGTTCTGCAGTCTACCAACAAACCCTGCGCAGATACTATGATCGTAAGGTCCAACCTCGCAGCCTCACTGAAGGTGACTCGGTATTGAGAATTATCCAATCCCAGTCTAATAGGAACAAACTCTCCCCCAAGTGGGAGGGTCCTTACACTGTGGTCAAAGTAACGCGTCCAGGATCAGTACGACTTGCAATGGAAGATGGCCGCGTTCTCTCAAACTCTTGGAACATTGACCAGTTGCGCAAATTTTATGTGTAACAAGCTTCAACGACAATAAAGTGTCAGGTTATCCCTATCCTTTTTTGTCTATTTTCGAATCTCGCTTTTATTTTTGACCATTTTTTTTCGCTCATCCTTCCTGTATGCTGGTTAGCAAAAAGACAACACACTTAGTCGAAATTTCTCCCCTTTGCATGTGGTCCTGCCCGCTAGAAGGAGCTTCCTAATGTTACTTCGTTCTTAAACAACCTGTACAATGTTTATTGGGCTCAGGAAAATGGTCGAAAGTTGTTAAGCGAATTCATGTCACCTTAGCTTATTTCGAAAAAAATAAACTAAGAAGAGTGAACTTTTTGCGATGCATCCGACTACTTTTCAAATTACCTGATTAGATTTTTACTGGTCGAAGGAAGAAACACACCTAGTCGAAGCCTCTCCTCTCTGTACGTGGTTTTGCCCACTGGAAGGAACTTCCTAGCGTCGTTCTGTTTCCTACTTTTGCTACCAGGACAACTTCGTCAGGAAAAATGAATGTAGCCGAATGAATCCTTAAGATACTCTAGAAGGTTGTTTTACTCTAGTTGTCATTATCGAGTTGACTAATCTGGTCGGAGATGGTAACATCACCTAGTCGAAGCCTTTATTTTCTCTGCACGTGGTCCTGCCCACAAGAGAAAACTTCCTAGCGTCGATCTGTTTCCGCTCTTTCGACTAGTACAAACAAATCGATACTCGACAACTACAAGCCGAACAAACCTCTCTGTTTTCAGAACCCTTTCTTTACTACTTCCTTAGTTTATTTCTAATAAACTAAGTAAGCAGTCGGCAGTCGGGGGCTAGGATAAAGTTATAAATATGACTTCATTTCTTAGTCTTATTTTCCGGGTTATCATCTTACGAAGTACTGACTACTCTATGAGATAACGCGCAGGGAAAATGAAGGAGAAAGGAGGAATCGCTCATATCTGGTCTAATTATTGTCTTCCCTTTTTATCTTATGAGTTACCAACTACTCTACGAGATAATTTGCAGGAAAAGGGCCATATATTTATACGTCACCACCAAAAAAAGACTTGTTTTTACAAGATTATATTACAAGACTACTCTGTCAAGGGAGATTCTATTTGCATCTCCTCTGCGACCTTCTCGCCAACCGACTGCATATCTTCGATTAGCTTCTCTGCTTCGGCTTCGGTGTAGTCAAAGTCGGCTTCAACAGAATGAAGATTAAGGTTAGGATCACGGGCCTTGAGTTTGGCTAAAACAAAACTTACAGCTCCTTTGACCGCTTCCCTTATCGAATCATTTTGATTGGCCTTCAGAGTAGATACCAGCTCGTTCAGAGTACCAACTTGTTCCCCAATGGCACTCGTATGAGCGGCCATCGTGTCGTCGTGAGGAGCAACCCTCCCAGCATGAAGCCCATCGAGTACATTGTTCAGAAGTGAGATATTATCTTGAAGATTGATCTTCATTGATTTTGTCTCCTCCTGGGAATAAGTCGAAGCCTCGTGGAGTCGTTTTATTTCAATCAATCGATCTGGAAAGAGCAAAGATTGAATAAGTAAAACGATCTTATGAAAAGATAAAATAAATAAATAGCGGGTAAAAGTTCTACTTACCAGCTAATTGAGAACCCAAGTTCTCAATTTCTTGGTCTTTCTCCTTCGCGATACGGGAGATTTCACGGACAACAGAGGATTTCTCATGAACCTCGATCCGGAGAGCCCCCACATCGGCCTGAAGGGCCTTATTTTCGACTTCTTTTTCTATAAAAGAATAAGAGGTTAAAAAGGGGGAGCAGAAACCAAGACCAGAAGCAGTCGTAATTACACGCACTGCTTATTTTTTTCCTGCAACTGTTTAGTTGCAGAGTTAGCCTCCTGAAGCTTCTTCAGGAGGTCGGTGACGTTATCCCTTAGTTTCTTCGACTTGGCTTTTTCAAAGTCGAGTGAATCAGCTAAGGTCTTTTCGTCACTCTTAAACCTGAAAGAGTAAAGAGCAGACATGAACACAATCAACCAAACGGTTGTAATTTTTTCTATGACCGATGGGTAGTCGTAAGTTATTCTACGACCACCCCCTAGTCGTAAGTCTTTCTACGACTAGCATAAGTCGTAAGTTTTCTACGACAACCAGATTGCGAGTACTGAATAAATAATCGAACGATTATGACAATCAGTCACTCACCACCTCTCTGCTTGCTCGCAGAGTGTTGCCTTTTCTTGTCGAAGCTTGACAAGTTGCCGATTATATTCGCAAATCGTAGCGACTTGCTTCACGGCTCTCTGAAAAAAGAGAAAAACGATAAGATAAAGAGATAAAACCCCAAATGAGTATCGATAAATACTTACGTTTATAGTTGACCAAGCAAACATGGAAACTATTCGTGACGGATCCTTCAGCCCATCCATCTCCTCAACTCGTTTCCACCAAACCCCTTTAAGTCGTTCATTGTCAAACACATCTCCGCAATTGACAATGTTGCTGGGGTGAGGAACTCGGTCGCGGGAGCGGTAGGCAGAAGAACCTACGATGGAGTCAGAGCCAAAGAAATCAAAGCAAAAGTTAAAATACTCCTCTTCCTCTGACTCTGTAATGGGGACACCACCTGGAGGACCGGAAGGAGCATCCTCGACAACCTCCTTACCGGCACGGTGATCAGCACTAACGCTGTCACCTACTTCCGGTATCCCCCTCGAGGCTTCTGTCACCTCCTCTACAGTCTCTACGACAGCTCCAGTTGTCGTAGTGACTTCAACATCCTTGGCCGCCGCAGCGACTTCAGCAACCGCAGCTTCCTCCGCCGCGGGGATAGTAGCTAGATCTTCAGCTACTATCGTTGTCACACCCTTGTCAGTTGAGAGGGAGACAGCGGGATTCTCCATGGGAGTATCCCTAGGGGTTGAAGACGCCGAGCTAAAATCACAGAACACAGAAGTAAGTCAAAAAACAAACAGTAAGTAGTAACTACACTTATGTCTTTTGTTTTACATACCTCTACGCGCTGGACCTAACTCGAAACTTGGGAGCAACCTTCCCGACGGAAGATTTCTTCGACTTCTTCTCGACCACCGCTGGTCGAGATGCGCTCGGGACACCAGGAGTCACCTCCTCCCGACTTCCCGGGTGGACGAGATCAGTCTCGACCATCCTGAGAGTGCTGCTTCCCTCGGCCTCAGATCCCACCGAGCAGCTTTCTTCACAAAGACATGAATTCCTTCCGTTCTCATTTTCTAGCTGTCTTATTAAGCCACGAAGTGAAATCGCAAGGACTTGTCGTCGTAATAGAAAGGTACCTTAACCTTGGGGACCTTGCGCTTAAGGGCAAGGGCTCCTTCTTCTGCTCTTTTCTCTGCCGCGGCTAGATCTGCGGCAAACTTAGCAAAAGGAGCAGGAGGAGCCGAGCTCGAACCCCCCTTGTCGCCGACTTTTACTAATCGACGCTTCTTGGGATGGAGGACTTCACGACTCGCCGCGCATCGCCCCAACAACCACCAACTCGACTTCTTCGTCGTCTTGGCGGTTCTCCATGCCAACTTTCTGATTGAGGAAGGGGAAAAGCGGTCGTAAAAATCTTTTTACGATCATTAAACCGGTCATCAGTACGATCAGCTCAAAAGTCGTAAGTATTTCTACGACATTGTCTAATCGTAAGTTATTCTACGATTATGTTAAGTCGTAAGTATTTCTACGACATTGTCTAATCGTAAGTTATTCTACGATTACGTTAAGTTGTAAGTATTTCTACGACATTGTGTAATCGTAAGTTATTCCACGATTACATCACAAAAGCATACCCCTTGAATATTATAAGGGAAGAACGAGTCAGGAAGTCGTAGGTTATCCTACGACTACCCCCTAGTCGTAAGCTCTTCTACGACTATGGTATAATCGTTACGACTACCCCCTAGTCGTAAGTTCTTCTACGACTATGGTATAATCGTTACGACTACGTCTGGTCGTAAGTCTTTCTACGACTAGTTCTGTTACAGATTCCTCACGATTTACTGGACCCACCCGTCAGAAGACCTACTAAATAAGTGAGGATCCAAACAGTAAAAATACGCAGTTATGTTTTGACATAACTATTGATAATTCCCCACTATCTCTGACTGATAACCGTTTGACAGCATGGGGAGGTTACTACTCCGGTAATTACTCTCATTATTGCGCAGTGATGAGAGTAATTAGCCTGGAATGACGACGTCCGCCACTGCTTAGTATAAATAGGAGTCTTTTAGAGATAGTAAGGGAGGGGACCCTTTTTGGGAAAAAGAGCGCCTTTCCTGGAAGACAGTTAGGAAAACCTTCAGTCGATTGTAATCCAGAGAGCAAATACAAGATACACAAGAGTAGGGTTATTATTCTCATCCGAGAAAGCCCGAACCTGTATAAAAATCCATGTGTCTCCTTCGTCTGTGTGATTAATTGTGGAGACCCCCCGAATCAAACAATCATTACGTAAGATCGGTTCTAAAACACCGACAATTATAATAATAGATAGATATTGTTGATCACATATTTTTGGGAGAGATCCTCCACGAGAAGCACCTTATCCATCGGAGCTTTGCTATCTCCTTGAAGAAACTAAAGTAGCATCGATCCTGCTTGATGGTGGGGTGAAAGCCACATGATTCCGAGGCCCAAATGGTTCACTAAGAAGTGATCTTTAATTTGTAAGGTAAAGGCCCTACTTACTTACATCTATGGCAAATTTCACTATAGGCGCACACTGTCTACTCAACATATTTTAATTATTGTGCGGTGTATATCCTTATAAATTAAGTATAAAATCGAGTCTTGAAAAAAAAAACATTTGGGTTTCAATTAGGTTCCGTGCAATTTCCAACATCACCGCCATGTCATTCTCATTGATCCGGTATACCACATCACATGCCAAGTGGAGTTAACGGATAGCGACATGGCTCATACCGGATCAGTACCACATCACATGGCATGCCATCATGCATGTAGTTTACTTAGCAATGTCGTCAATGCAATGCCACATGGAAAATTCTAAAGGAAACAAAAAAAAAACAGAGAAAAAAATAGAAAAATCGTTTTTTAGAATTAGTGAAATTAAAAGAAATACCGATTCCCCTTGCTCATGCCCCTTTTAATTTCCATTCCTCGCTATATATACAGTATATGTAGTAAAAATGGAGAAAGCTTCTTGTATAGCAGCTCTAAACGAAGTTAACATAAATAATCCATGGACACACGTGAGCTCGTGTTATGCATGCCGCCTCTCAATTTGAGTTCTAGTTGAAGTATAGGTTCATTTCCTGTATGGGATTTTTTTTTTGCCGCCATTTTTCACCTTAGACCGAATTCAAATAGACATAAAAGCACAAGTTGTGTAATATTGTGCGGAGTTTAGAGTTATATGAGTGGCATACGGGGACCACCTTATGATAGAGTGGTAGAGTTGTAGGTGTACGACTCCACCACTAAGGCTTAAATCATGTTAGCTGTCTATTATGCATATGCAAGTGTGTTTTAATAGGAATTTTATAAGATCGCGGATTTATTCTTGATCGACGTGTCCTAAGGGGATGCACTCACGTGTGTTTGTGTGTGGTGTGTGTGCGTGATGCACTGCTACAAAACATGCAATAGTATACGCTTCATCACAGACGGTTAAAATGGAACCGTCTGTGTTGTGTCTGTCGGGCCTATCACGCATTTATTTGTAATACAAACCGCTCGTGATACTCGAGATCATAGACGGTTCTATTAAAGAACGTCAGGATAGTATCACGCACGGTTCTATTAAAAACCGCTCAGGATATCGAGATTATCACGCACGGTTTTGAATAGAATCGTCTATGATAATTCACATACGGTTTTATTAAAAACGCTCGGATATCGAGATTATCACGACGGTTTGTATCACGAACCGCTGCGTGATAGTACCTCATCACTGCACGTTGGTGATACAAGTCGTCTGTGATATGTGATTCGCAATGCAGGAGTTCGAAAATTTTGAATACGTGCGCGGGAATTTTGAATGTGTGCGCGGGAGTAGCAGGAGTCCTTATATATTAATAAGGACTCTCCCAAATCCAGCGTGACCTTTGGGCTCCCTTCTCCCGCCGCCGGCCCTCCTCCTCCCGCCGCTCGTCCTCCCCCCGACGGCCGGCGTCTCCTCCCCGCGCCGCCCCCATCCCGGCGCCGGCCCTCCTCCCTCCGGCGCCCCCCGTCCTTCCCCCGCCGGCTTCTCCTAGATCGAGGTATACATGTGTGCTTGAATATAGTTTTGTGATTGAATTGATGGGGAACAATGTGGCTTGATGATCTGACAAATGCTTGTGTTTGCAGCCCTTGTAGTGACTAATCTAATCAACGCCGGGGATATCGGGGAGGGACAAACCAACGACTTCCTCCGTGACATCTAGGAGCTGCGGGCCAAGGCGGTGGAGGCAACGAAGCCCAAGCTGGCGACGCGGCCGGGAGGAAGGAGGGCGGAGATGAGGATAAGGATGTGCCTTTCGAGGAGCTCCGCGACGAGGACAAGATCATGGCCTTCTTCAGAAGGCTCATGAGCGAGTGGAGCCAGGAGGTGGACGAGGTGCCGGAGGTGGAGAGGCGGACGGCCAAGGGGAATACATTCAGAATTTTTTTGCGTTGAAAAACTATCACGCACGGTTACGAACAAGAACCGCTCATGATAGTAATATCACATACGGTTCGAAAGTAGAACCATCTGTGATAACTACTATCACAGACGGTTCTACTTTTGAACCGTATGTGATATTCGTATCACAGATGGTTTTTGAACCGTCTGTGATAACGCTTGTTATCACAGATGAACTTTTTCAGACGGTTCGAAAAACCGTCTGTGATGACGGTTTCGAACCGTCTGTGATGAGGCTGTGTGTAGTAGTGATGGTGTGTGTTGCGTGTGTCTTCCTTGTAATAACAGGGAAAAAAATAAGTGGCATATGCAACCTTAGTAGGGCTAAGATATCAACTTTATGTATATACGATTATCTTATATAAATCTAAGCTATTTAATATATGTGTGGCTTATTCCTTTGTAATTTTGTCATGCAACCAAGGTCCAGCATTTGAAGATGGCGAGCATCTTGTGTAAATACCAGGTTGACGTGGCAAATGCTGATAGTAGCTTTTGAGGTAATTATAGTATGTATACAGTGGGGGTCACTCGTTTAAGAATATAAGAATATATTAGTCCCTTTTGCCACTAATTAAGTGTAGTTTAGACATCAATAATGTCTATATACCTCTGACTACCAATTTAATTTCCATAATACATAATAATGAAATGACACGAAGCTCCTGCTTGCTCTTAAAAAATATGATAATTAAATTACAAAAAGAATGTAGTACCATGAAATTGTTTACGAAGAAAATCTATTAATATGTTATTTTTGTGGTGAATCTAGAAATATTCATACATATTAGTGTTCAAAGTTCAGAAAGTTTGGTCACGTACACTCGGAAACGACACGTATTTACGAACAGAGGGCTAAAGTGATACTTCTGCACGATAAGCTGACTCGGCTAAAGTGGGAGGCACTGAAATGTTACCCGCTAGACATCAAAATCGAGTGTTGGAGGATTTTCTTGAACGCCGCAAAGGAGGCCACCTGGCTGAAAGGGAGCGGAGGGATCTCGGGTCAAGTTGAGCAAGGAACAAATTCAGTATGTATTGCCGGTATTGGGCAGTCCCCCAAAATGTTTAGGATGCTTTGGGTTGCAATAGGAGGAACAAACAAAAAGCTACATTCTTCTTTTTTTTTTCCTGAGTGTGTACAACGGATGCGCACACATTTGTACCCTAACTCACACCGCACACTAACGGTGGATTTAGGATTAAAATTTAGGGGATGCCGATGGGATTTATTCATATATTTGTGACTTATTAAATGTCGAATTGCTGGCCAGCGGTAGTCTGCCTAAGCATGACTAAATTAGAGATGCTAGATGCATGCCATGAGTTAGCCGTCGGTACAAGGCGTCAGCACCGGCTGCCCTCCATGAGTCCACCCCTGCCGTACACACATGCTACATACATGTGTTTCTAAACACACGTCCAAAATCTGCAGAGGCCTTAGATAAATCCAGATCCTCACGGCACGAGCATGTGCCTACTACTGAACACGCGCGTTCAAGGTGAGAAGCACTGGAACCTCCCTGGGATGGAACCAGCCTGGCGGGGCGAACACCCACGCACCCAGCCACTGAGCCATAGCTCAGTTCTCAGTACATACAGCTTTTGCTAGAATGGAAAAGGCACAGCAAAGTCATAAAAAGATGGAGAGCAGCAAGGAGAAAGATTGGTGGTTTGTACTTGTAAGGACTGAGAAATCAATCAACCACCTCAGCTGTACTCCTGCCAATGCCATCTTCAGATTAAAATGACAGGGATTTTTTTAATGACCCTTCCTGCAGGCAGCAAGGACAGTGCAAAGAGTAAATAACAGTACATGCATTTCGCTGCAGTCACGGATCGATCGAGTGGTGTTTAATTCGAACAAATCGGCTCGCTAGATTGCAAAATCCTGTACTGCCCTGAACTAAAGGATCAATGCTAGCTGCCACTCTGAAAAGAGGGGGAGGAAAAGTTATTCTTTCATTTCTTTCACATGGACCACCAATAGTCGCTGTGCCCAAGTAGCAGTGAACAATAGAGACAGACAAGGTGGTGCATATATGCACGAGCAGATGAGCTCATTGGGCTGAACTATGCTGTTTTGGTTTTAATGTAGGAATGCATCCATCAATTAAGCACGCATGGACAGGCATGCACAGAGACCTGATCGATGCTTATCCCAGCTTCCGAGTCTTTGGCTAATAACAGGTCTCCTTTATAAATAAAATAGAAAAATTAGTCCCTGCATAAATGAAATGACAAAAATAGTATTTCTATCATGCAAAATCACCGCAAAAGCTGATGTGTTGCGTGAAATCAGTGCAGAAAGCCACCTGCCACGAACTGGAACCGCGACAGGTGATTTTGTGCGGCATGTCGGATTTTGCAATAATTTTGTGTAATAGGGGTGTTATTTTTACTATTTTATTTATGCGAATACTAATTTTACTATTTCATTTAAAAAAAAAGAGACTAAATGAGCTCAAAACTCCCCAGCTTCGTGTAAAGCTGGCTAGCTAGGTAGCTCATCCTGTCACTCTGTGCGGTGAACTCAATGCAGTACACTTCACAGTGCAGCCATCATTTCTGGATGCCCCGGCCCTGCTGTGTATGTAATGCTGCCTAGCTCATTCAGATCCAACGTCGCCAGCATAGCTAGCTAGCTACCTATATAGGTCCAGGCTATCTATCTAGCAAAAGTAAAAGTAAAAAAGATAAAAGAGTAACCCATCGATCGAGAATAATCCCACGATGCATGCTAAGTTGCTAACCATCTAGGTCAAGTTCAAACTTCAGAATTCAGAACGCCGACCGATCCCAAACTTTCTACGACGCTCTGCGACGCGCAGTTCGGCAGGGAACCAGTCACTCACCGGCCGGCCAACGATCGATCGAGCTCGCTCGATCACTTCCTACCATTCGATAACAGGGTGGACCCTGTTAGGTTCGTGAGTGCTCAGCTAAACACCCATTAATTTTTTGCAAAACATCCATTGTATAGTATATGTAATACATATATAATGAAATATACTCTTAATTAGACCGATCAGACCATAATTCCCTCCCAGTCCATCAAACAATTCCCTCCCAGTCCATCAAACCACGCCTCTATATGGCACCCACAACCTTAAACTGGCCCATGGTAGCCTATGATCACACACCATTCGGCATTTGCCCTTTGGGTACTTCACCATTCGGTCCAGCCACAACACGACTATTCCCCCTTATCTCTCTCTCTCTCTAATCCTAACAATCAACATATAGTAGCCGACTCTCACATCTCTCCCCCCTCTCTCCACGCGGTGGCGCGACCACGACAAAGCCAAATGCAGCGACAGGGCGGAGATCGGAGAAGCAAGGTTGGGCATGGGCTGCTGGGCGGGCCGTTGCCGTTGGGACGCCGAGTAGCGGAGCGAGACAGGGTGACCGTCAAGCGGAGAGGGCAACCGGGTAACTCTACAGGGCTGCGGCCTATGACTCTCAGCAAGAAGGTTACGTGTGGCCATGGTACCCGAATTCCTAACAGTGTAGATGTGAGTTCAATCTGAATTACTAGATCCTCAATTTCCAAACTAGCAAAGAGCAAACCTAAATGGCCAAATCCGTGATTTTGTTTATGTTAGTTTGGATTGTGACAGGTAAATCTTGTCTTTTTTTTTGTGAAATGTAGATCTCGGAGCTTAAAAAAAACGAAGAAGTGTGTCGATTTGAAAGATATGAAGGGAAATTGAGTTAAATTTTAATTTTTTTTGATTATTTTGTAATTTTACTAAATTATTTGAGATGTTTTCATTAGTTTGTAATTTGATTTTTGCAACTGTGCATATTTATATTTTACATTAAATAATATTTTGTAACTTCGAGCGTTCATTCTAAAAATCTTGGATCCGCTATTGCTCGATAATCACCAATTAAGAGTACTGGCTAATCGATTAACCTGCATCGATCACTTAGCTGTCACGGGCGGGCAGGCTGCGTGTATGTTGAGCGTGCAGATGAAATTGGATCCGTTTGTTCCGACAGATCAGACGTGCTAATATGCCATTCCGCGAATGAAGAGAGGGGAATTTTAAGTGAAGGGCATATATGCCGATCGAGGCGGGCCGAGCGCGCGCGCGCGGCCGAGCCACCTTTCCGATATATTCTGATGAAAACTCCGGCCCAGCCGCGCGCGCGGCAGCGAATTCCCAACAGCAGACACGTACGTACGTACCCTGGCAGGTGCGCGCGCGCGGGGGCCTCTCCCTCCTCCTCCGCCACCCGTGCGTATATATATATAGGCACAAGCCACCTCCCAAGGCGACCCAAACCAACAAACGCCAGCCCTGAATCCCTGATCACTCGCCACTCACCTCTCTGGAGGAGACCAAAAGGCCAAACAAACAAGCACCAACCCAAACAAAGCCACAGAGAGAGAGAGAGAGAGAGAGAGAAGGCTTTGTGAGCTAACTAGTCAAATGTACTTGTAGCTCACAGCGGCCACCGATTACCAGAGGACAGCAGCCAACTGCTTATATTTTCTTCAACAGTTGGAGAGAGAGACGCCCGCGCACACACGAACACACACTTTTCAGCCTTGAGAGATCGCAGCAGGTACGGTCGCCGTCGTCAAACTCAGCGCCATCATGTGCAACACCGGCACCAGCCCTC
This sequence comes from Ampelocalamus luodianensis, assembly GCA_036346255.1. Lineage (NCBI taxonomy): Eukaryota > Viridiplantae > Streptophyta > Magnoliopsida > Poales > Poaceae > Ampelocalamus > Ampelocalamus luodianensis. The sequence continues at coordinate 25,832,977 of CM070621.1, forward strand.
CCCCCTCGCCGCCGCCGCTCACCTCCTTCAAGACCTCGCACCTGCTCCACCCCATGAACGACGACGACGACGGCCACCACCACGGCCATGCACTGCTGCTCTCCAAGGTAAAATACGCACGTTGTACTTGTAGATGTGCACATTCTTTGGCTAGCTACTCTGCAAGGTGAGTGGCATATATACTGGCATGCACAGGTAGCTACAATTAGATGGGTAGACAAAATTAAGCACACTCATAGCTGCAGCTACAGTGTGTACGTGAAAGTTCGCAGCCTAGCTAGTTGTTTAATGTTTATTACTAGCTAGCTAGTAGCATGTAACAGTAACGGGAAAGAAATGGAAAGCTCGAGTGTTAGAAAATGGCAGCTCGTTCTGAGCTGAATACGTCGTACATGTGTTAGTCTTACATGTGTATGTGTGTACCAGGTGGCCGGCGAGGCGCGGGCGATCGGGCGGGTGTCGGTGCCGATGGCGGTGACGGGGCTGGTCATGTACTCGCGGGCGCTCATCTCGATGCTCTTCCTGGGCAGACTGGGCGAGCTGGCGCTCGCCGGCGGGTCGCTGGCGCTGGGCTTCGCCAACATCACCGGTTACTCGGTGCTCTCGGGGCTGGCTCTCGGCATGGAGCCCATCTGCGGCCAGGCCTTCGGAGCGCGCCGGGGCAAGCTCCTGGCTCTCGCGCTCCACCGCACCGTGCTGCTGCTCCTCGCGGTGGCGCTGCCCATCTCCCTCCTGTGGATCACCTCCACGGGGTACATACTGAAGCTGCTCGGCCAGGACGAGGGAGTGGCGGACGCGGCGCAGACGTTCGCGGCGTACGCGTCGGCCGACCTGGCGGTGCTGGCCGTGCTGCACCCGCTGCGCGTGTACCTCCGGTCGCAGAACCTGACGCTGCCTATCACCGCGTGCTCCCTCTTCTCCGTGCTGCTGCACGGGCCCATCAACTACCTCCTCGTGGTGCGCCTCCGCATGGGCGTCGCCGGGGTCGCGCTCGCCGTCGTGCTCACTGACCTCAACCTGCTCCTCGCGCTGCTCTGCTTCCTCGCCATCTCGGGGGCCCACAGGGACTCGTGGGTGGGCCCCACCTCGGACTGCCTCCGCGGCTGGCCGGCGCTGCTCCGCCTCGCCGTCCCCACCGCCACCGCGGTCTGCCTCGAGTGGTGGTGGTACGAGCTCATGATCGTGCTGTCGGGCCTCCTTGCCAACCCGCGCGCCACCGTGGCGTCCATGGGCATCCTCATCCAGGCCACGTCGCTCGTCTACGTGTTCCCTTCCTCGCTCGGCCAGGGCGCGTCCACCCGCGTCAGCCACCAGCTCGGAGCGGGACGCCCCGGGGGCGCCAGCCGCGCCGCCGGCGCCGCCCTCTCCATCGGCCTCGTCGTCGGCGTCGCGGCCTCCACCTTCATGGTGTCCGTCCGCAACCACTGGGGCCGCATGTTCACGTCGGACGCGGACATCCTGCGGCTCACAGCCGTGGCGCTCCCCATCGCGGGGCTGTGCGAGCTCGGCAATTGCCCGCAGACGGCCGGGTGCGGGGTGCTCCGCGGTAGCGCCCGCCCCGCCAGCGGCGCGCGCATCAACCTGGCCTCCTTCTACCTGGTCGGCATGCCGGTAGGCGTGGCGCTGGCCTTCGGCGCCCGCCTCGGCTTCGCCGGCCTGTGGATCGGCCTCCTGGCGGCGCAGGCAGCCTGCGCGGTCTGGATGGCGCGCGCCGTGGCCGCCACCGACTGGGACGTCGAGGTGGCCCGCGCCAAGGAGCTGACCAAAGCCACCGCCACCACCAACCACGCCGAATGCAACACCAACACCTCAACTAGCGTAACCACTAGCACCAAAACAGCAACAACTACTAGTAGTATCAACAAGGCCGGCGGTAACAACAACAACATGGGCTACGTGCCGATCAGCGAGAGCAGCAACGACGACGCGCTGGAGAAACTGGAGGAAGGGCTCATGACCACGACCAGGACCAACACTACCGGCAGCAATGGCGACGCGTTAGGCGACACCAATGCCGCGGCTAGGGATAAGAAGAACAGCGGCAACAGAAACAACTGCAGCAGCAGTGGTCCTGCTAATGGTACGACGGCGGAGGGAAAGGAGCAGAGGAGGGACGATGTCTCGGAGAGGGCCCCGCTCATCAGTGTGGGGGACGACGATGACGAGGAGGTGCACGATGGCGATGGCCGAGGGGGTGGACAAGTCTAGTGTGGACGTCGATTGATTCTGGGGTTTTTGATAACTAGGCTGTTGCTATTGGCTTCTTTGACCCATCTCCATTTCATCTTCTTTTTTGAGGGGTGGGGTCTCGTAAAAGAGAGAGTATTGAGGGGAAAAAAAGGATTATTATATATATATATATATATTATTGGCCTTCTTGATTCTCTTTTTTCTTCGTCTCGTTTATCCCAGTATATATAATGTTCTAAATTGGTAGTATGCATATATAACTTTTGGGGGCGTCGTGTAAGTACTACTCCATGTAAGAGGCCCTATATATGTTAATTGATGGTGAAAAAAAAATTGAGAAGTGCACACGTGTATGTGCACACAGCCATCCATAGTCGTCCATGCATGTTAGCAAGTGTACATATGGCACTGTTTGACTGTTTGTTGTTTCATGATTTGAGGGCTGGCTTGATTTGGGCCCCTGTAGCGCTGTTCCCCTAGTGGTTGCAAACGTGAGGGCCAATGGTGGTGCCCCATTTCTGCCATTTCCACACACACACACACTGCTTCTATATTGAACTCATCTGGCCTCCTTTTTTGCCTTTGCTTTTGATAAAGTCGCGTATGATCTGATATCTACAAGCCCTTTGTGTCTTGCGATTTGTAAAGAATATACTTTTTTCGTGCTGCAAAGGAACGATGGTGTGCATGCCTCTATTTCCCCCTGTTTACTATATTTAGACAATCTTTTTGCATCAAAAGGCTTTTACCGCAAATATTTGTCAGTGTTAGCCACACAAATGCCAAATAAGTGTAGAGTTCATACCAGCACCAAATGCTACTGCACAGATATGGAGAAAAAAGAAAGGAGAGAGCGTAAAGGCCCCTCACGCATCAATGGAATTTTCACAATTATACTTCATAATTAACTAACGCCAACTGGCGAGCGTACTATTGAATTTTATCCTATGTGCCGTGTTGGGCCAACAATTTTCTAAAATCTTCATCTAAACACACTGCGAGATCACAGGATCTTCCATTTGTACTAGCCAAGCTGTCTGAAAGAGAAACCCATATTCCACAAAGCTTACCATGCACAAACAGTCCCCTCTCGAAGGTTGTAACGACGTATCACCAAACTTTTCACATTCCTTTCCCATTCGTACAACTGCCCTTTTTCTTAAGCAGCTAAGCTAGCTATCATGCATCTCCTTGATCAGAACTTTTTTCCCAAAAGAAAAGTGTTGTAAATAATGCACAAAAATAGGAATGGGAGATATGAATTTTATGTGAAAACCCTTTTAGAAAAAGCTACGAACGCACGAAGACAATATTAATATATGAGGAGATGTTACAATAAAGCCCTTCCTCTTCCCTATGGACTACAGAGATATAATTATGAGCACTTTTACGGTACATTTAATTTAATATGAGCTGTCTATTCTTTTGTATCTAATAGTTCAGATTAATTATGATTTAGTTATACTATACCTGGTAGTATGAGTAGTATAATCCCAAAAGGGACAGAATTGAAATTGCCTATATGAAAATCACATGCCACATGAGTAATATTTTCAACTCTAGTTAGAAAAATCCATAATACCATCACAAAAAATTATAAATACATAGAAAAATATATTATACCCTTAACAAATCAATGGTCAGATTTTATTTATGCTACCATCATATGCTACCAGTAGAATGTATTGTAAAATTTCTCATAATTATACTGATACATGAAAGACTTTGTGTAGGAGTATAACTATGAGTTGGAGCAGAAAACAAAATTTGTATCACACTCAAACTCAATTCGTATCGTACTCAAACTCAACAATCTTCACCTTGAGACGAATTCCTCCTATAACCAAAATAAAAATGTGATCTCCTCGAAACATATTAGCATGTACACTTTGTGCGCCGAACGTCTATAGGACTACTGAATGATACAACTGAGTTTGGGCAAAGCTTAAACTTAGCGGTAGGAACTGGATTTGTCATCATATCACCTAGATTATCATGAGTACTTATCTTGTTGATTTTAATGTCACCTTGAGCAATGACACGTTGAATGTAATGATATCTGATGTCAATGTGATTCGTTCTATCATAAAACATCTGATCCTTCGTAAGACAAATAGTTCTTTGACCGTCGCAGAATATTGTAATGCAAGACGTACTTCCACAAAGCTCAATAAACAAATCTCTTAGTCAAATGACTTCTTTGCATGCTTCAGAAATAACCTTATGCTTGGCTTCTGTAATGGACAAGGCCAACAGTAGCGTGTAGGCTTGCTTTCCAACTAACGACATATCTTCCAACAATGAACACATAACCAGTAAGAGATATTTTCTTATCCAAATCTCTAGTAAAATTTCAGTCCACATAACCAACGATTCCATCTTTAGTATTTCCAAACTGTAAACAAACATAAGATGTACCCTACAAGTATATGAAAATCCATTAAACTACTTTCCAATGCTCTTAGCCAGTATTAGCCATGTATCTTATAACATCCCAAAAATCCCAACTTTGGGAAAACATAATGAAAATAAATGGGGAAATAATTTTGAGCACATTTTTATGTGGGAAAAATATTTTGAGCATGTTTTTGAACTTCTGCATAAATCAAATAGTGAAATTACATGCAAACATTAGATTAAAAGAATTTTCGAGAAAAATACAGAACACATAACATTCTTGAAAATTCACATAATTAATTAGACTGTGTTAGGAGACTCCACAAAAAAAATTATAAATTTTGTAGTCATTTGATATGTTTAAAAATTCGCCAAGTTCTTAGCCTTTTCTAGAAAATTCAAAACCTAATTCGAATTACCCACCGGACCTTTGGGCCGAAACTCAACTCAGCCCATTTCGCTTGAGCTTGCTCTAGCCCGCACTAATGCCTCCCTCTCACTCTCGTTGACACGCTGGCCCCACCTGTCAAAGCCTTTCTTCCACCTCGCCTTCGTCTCCGCGCGCCAACGCGCTACGCCTGCTCTGCCCACGGATCACGACTAGCGCCCACAGTTTGGTGCCTCAACCACCCCTGTCACCTCCGCCTGCCCTCGCCCATGCTATCCACCTCAGCGTCAGCCCTTTTCCCACAAACGTAGAGATCCGAGGCTGCCTGCGAGTTTCTCGCGCAATCACCGACGTCTCACCGATTTTCTCACGTGAATACCTTAGCTACATAAGCAATGGAACGCACATTGTCTTCCTCAGCTCACCCACATTCCATTTCGTGCAAACTCGAGCTTGATCACTCCTTGGTTTCACGGGAACACTTGCGTCATCTTCGACGTTGGTGAGCATGCCTCCTCAGCTCTGTTGCTCTGGTGAGCTTCCTCACCCACGGAAAGCGTGTCACTTTCATTCTTGAACTTCACTCATCCCCCCTCTTTGCTTAATGCATCTTCTAGAGCCTCGTAGCACGACCACAATCACCTTCATCCTCGAGTCCGGTGCGCACCAGATCTTGCCAACACGTTCCCATCGCTTCGGTGAGTTCGGCCTCAAATCAACCGTGTCACCATCTGTTCCACACCCTATTATTGTTCTAGGGATGACGATGAGCAGATTACGGACGACGCTTCACTCTTGGTACCGGGGGTACGGGAACACGTCTTTCTAGGGTTTACTCCTTGTCGGTTGGCTGAGGGTTTGGATAGATATGACGCTGGGCTTTTGCGTTTAATCTATTAAATTTTCATTGCTATTTCTGATACTTGAACTTTTATTTGGCCGGTCGGCCCTTGTATTGTAAACTATGTAATCGCTTAAGTTTATGTACCATATTTATTTCATGTTGTATGTTATTGTGTATGGATGTGTATGCCAATATTGTGGATGTGTGTACTAACCACTGATCATGAGACTAGTACGATACACACACGAGAATTTCGGGTATTCAAACCCGAGGTCCGACATATCTACTAACAACATTCAATGACTGAGATAAATTGGAACGAGAATATACCATGACATACATAAGTGAACCAACTGCACTACCATATAGAACTCTAGATATGTACACAACTTCATCATCTGATTGTGAACAAGACACTGAATAAAGTTTGAAATGTGCAGCTAATGGAGTATTCATCGGTTTGGCCTTACGAATGTTGAAACGATGAAGAACTTTATCAATATACACTTTCTGATTTAGGTATAATTTTTCAAACCGTCTATCTCTGGTAATTTCATACCAAAAATAAGATCTTTCATCTCAAATTTAGTGCTCAATTGTGCCTTCAACTTTAAAATTTTTGCCTTGTCTTTGCATCAATCATCATATCATCAATATGTAGCAGCAAATAAATAGCTAGGTCATTAGCAGTCTTAAAAAACACAACTATCATAATAGGGTCTTTTGAAATCTTGAGTTATCATAAAGGAGTCGAATCTCTTGTATCACTGTCTGGGTGATTGCTTCAGACCATAAAGAGATTTCTTTCGGTTGCTTCGCATAATTGTCTTGTACCACTGTCTGTCTCCTTTTCTGGAAAGACAAAATCTTCCAATTGCTTCATATAAATGCCTTCCTCCAATCCCCCATGTAAGAACACTGTTTTCACGTCCAATTGTTTAAGCTCATAACCATGCATAGCCACTATGTTGAGCAAAGTTCAAATGAAAACTATGCTTCACAACTAGAGAAAAAACATCTATGAAATTAATACCTAGAATTTGGTTGTATCATTTAGCAATGAGCCTTACCTTATACCTAACCTTTTCGGATGGTGAAATGCCTTATTTCTTCTTGAAGATCCATTTGCAATGAATAGCCTTCTTATCAATTGGCAACTTGACCAGCTCACAAGAGTCATTCTTCTCAAGAGATTGCATCTCATTATGCATGACAACCATTCATCTCTCTGAAAATACAAGAAGAGACAACCTCTGAATAAACGGAAGGTTCTGCAATACTTTCAATTTCTTTTGCCACATTCAAAGTATAAGGAACAACACCAGCTTCTGCAATCAATCTCTTGGGAGATTGAATATTCCTTTTAGGTCCGTTGGCTGCAATGGAAAGTTGTGGTGGTTGAAAGACAACAAGAACATATTGTATGTTTTCCTTTTCGGCTTATGGTGTAGATCCTAAATCAATAACATGCTCTACCTGCACGCTTAATTTATGTGGCTTCTCAACAGGAACATCAATAGATGGTTTGTCACACAACATAGCAGATTCATCAAAATTAGCACTTATGCTAATAATCACATTTTTAGTTTCAAGATTCCACAATGTATATCTTTTCATACCATGTTTATTACCAAGAAAAATGCACTTAGCGACTCTAGGTTCCAATTTACCATTGTTCACATAAGCATAAACATGATAGACAAATATTTTCAAATTTGAATAATCAGCTGGAGAACTAGACCATACATCAATTGGAGTATTCTTATCAATTGCCAGGTTGGGTGACCGATTGATCAAATAACAAGTCGTGGACACGACCTCAACCCAATAACTCTTAGATAAGCCGAAGTTAGATAACATGCAACATATCTTCTCCATAATGGTTCTGTTCATGCGTTTGGCCACACTATTTTGCTAGGGAGTACCTGGAACAGTGTAATGTCTCACAATGCCCTTTGATCTGCATAAAGCTTCAAATTTTCTAGAACAAAACTCCAATCCATTATTCGTATGTAGCTTCTTGACATGCTTGCTAATATGTTTTTCAATCATGATTTTTCACTCTTTGAATGTCTTGAATACATCCGATTTGTGTTTCATAAAATATGGACAAATTCTTCTTGATAATCATCAATGATGGTCAACACGTAAGCAACACCTCCAAGGGATGGAACACGAGATTCTTCCTATAAATCAAAGTGAATATAATCCCATATGCCTTTTATGGAGTGAATTGTTGTGTTGAACTTCACCCTCTTTTGCTTGCCAAAGACACATTGTTCACAAGACTTCAACTTGTCGATACTTTGACCATCAAGGAGCCCTCTTTTGCATAACTTGATCATGCCAATTTCACTCATATACCCAGACGCATATGTCAAAGATTAGTAACATCATAATCAGATGATTTATTTGAGGCAACAACAATATTACCTGAAATTATAGTACCTTGCAGATGACATAAATTGACAGCTTTGCGTATCACCTATGTCACAACAAGAAAGCCTTTGGAGATCTTCAGAACTCCACCTCCACTTGAATACTTGTACCCTTTAGCATCAAGATTATTCAGCGAGATAAGATTTTTCTTCAAACTCAGAACATATCGAACATCCAACACGGTTTTGATGGTGCCATAAAACATCTTAACCTGGATAGAACTAATGTCTGCAATCTTGCATGGTGATTTATCACCCATCAACATAAAACTACTTAGCGTAGCTTCATAATTCACGAACCAATCTCAGTTCAGACTCATGTGAAAAGTGTGTGTCATATCAAGAATCCACTCATCACTGGTTTTAGAATTACCGGCAAAGGCAACGAGGACATTTCCATGAGAATCTTTCTTAGTAACAATGGTCTTTAGCATGACCCTCTTGAAATTATTATTCATTTTTTCATTTTTCTTCACCCCGCTGCGCTCAGATATGTCGAGTTTATGTTTCTTGCAATACTTGCATGACTTGTACCTGCCTCTGAATTTCGATCTGTCTTTATAATTTTTGCTCGAGCTTTTACCTTTTGAATTGCCGTTTGAATTCATCTCATGCTGTCTGCCACGGACAAACAGACTTTCTGCATGCGAATTTGTACTTTAATTTGGAACCATGATTTTTATTTTTTCCTTCATATGCAGTGCTTCATAGACTTTATTAAGTGTAAGAGTATCCCAGCTATATAGAATATTATCTCTGAACGTAGAGTATGAACTAGACATCAAGCATAAAAGAACAAGACTCGAATCTTCATCGTCATATTTTACCTCTATAGACTCAAGATCCCAAACTACATCTTTGAATGCTATCAGGTAGTTCAATAATGACCCGTCTTTCGTCATCTTGTGCGAATAAAGCTTCTACTTCAAATGCATTTTATTGGTCTGATATTTGGTCATGCAAATCTGCTCCACTTTCAACCATAACGCGGTGACGGTCTTCTCCTTCAAAACCTCTTGCAGAATATTATTTGATAGACAAAAATAAATCTTGGAATGGTACATTCCGGTATTAGCCCATACCTGTGTACCATTTCGAAGTTTAATATAATAATATATATTTATAAGTATATATATATATATGTATGTTTAATTGGATTTACATTAAATTTCACTTGTAATATTACTCCAAATATATAGTAGTAGTATCAAATGTCACGGTATATATATATGTTTAATTGGATTTACATTATATTTCACTTGTAATATTACTCTAAATACATAGTAGTATGATCAAGTATAACATATACTTTAATGAGTTCAATAGACGATACAAAGAGTTCAAACGACTGTATTTTCAATTCCACCGGTATGACCGGCATTGTCAGGTATCGCACCCAGTATGGCTGGTATTGACCGGTGTCGAACCGGTACGTCTGTTATTGACCGATATCGAGACCGGTATGGAACGCAAGACTATTTTATACCTTTTTAGGTGATAAAATGGTGCCTAGATGCCATCTCGATCGGTACCAGAATGCTATCGATAAGTTTGGCTACTACCACTACTCAATAGTGTGCACCATATATTTCGGCACCAACAGTCCTAGCCACGGACAGGGAGGGGGAGGGAGGGAGGCAGGCAGGCAGGCAGCCAGAGCAGAGGATAGATTCCTTGACGAGGCGTCGCCAAAAGATCAATCATGCTTGCCAATCGCCGGGGCGTTTCGTGCCGACGAGACGCTTCGCGAGGGAGTCACAAGCGCAGGCACCGTGCCCGTGCGTCCATGCATGGCGTAAGTACCTCCTCCATCCGTGATGTCACGGTATATTATCCTCTTGGCTGCTGAGTGCTGCCTGCAGGCTATCTCGCGAGGAGAATTGACTTGGCCATAAAAAATTCCGCGAGGAAGCGAGTGCTCGTTCCGCAATTTCAGTTTGCAAGTGGAAAACAAAACTTAGTAGGTGCCGAATTTGTAACGATTGAGTTTAGTTTTCAGTCATTGTTTTCTTGTAAGGTTTTTAGCCATTTTTAACAGCTTTGGTACTTTGGTACTTTAAACTCTTTAATAAATTAGGCTGTATGCATCCTGAATGCAGAGGTTAGGAGATAATTTCTCTTCTATTATCTAAAAGTAGGTGCATGCGACAACAAAAAAAGCACTTACACTAAACTTGTACGGGAGGACTCCCAAGAAGGCTGACCATCACGGTTGTCATTCTCACCGTCTGGAAAATTTGGAAAGGAACGTAACATAAGAATCTTCAAAAACAGCTCAGCCACTCTCAGAGATCTGATTGCAAAGATTAAGGAAGAAGACAGACCTTGGACTCTTGCGGGATCCAAGTGCTTGAAGCACTTCACACCGGTGTAATTAATTTCCATCACTAAACTTATCCGTTTTAGATTGTTTGTGCTACCTTCTTCATTAATATATTAGACAGTTCTCCTGCCTTTTCTATTAAAAAAAGCACTTTAACCTACTTGGATTTCTTTGGTTATCTAAGGGATCGGCAAAGTCAAGCGCACTCGATCGCGCGGTTTGTTTACGTTACCCACCACCAAGGTCCAAGGTCGCGCACTCGCTCTGAGCACAAGACAAGCCCTAACACATGTATGTACATGTAGTACAAGAAAAAGGCGCATTCACTAGCACTATCTTTTCTTTTCTAGGCAGAATGACCTGACAGGAGCGTTTCTGATAGTTTAGATGGAAGATGACAGGAGCGTTTCTGATAGTTTAGATGGAAGATACCATATAACAGCACGTATTTAATAGGGTGCATTGCCAATTGGACTAGTCACCGGTTATCTGATGTACCGATGCAATGCCTCCAAGGGCGTCAACGCGTAAATGTCATGTACGTCCAGGCTACTAGCAGCGCAGCATAATTAAGGGTTTGCGCAAAGGCGTTAGACACGCAGAATGGAATGGGACTGATGGATGGACGACGGATAGATAAATGAGCGTTAGATAGCTCCTCCATTTTTTTTACCTTCTAGAATTTCGTGCTGTCAAATTTTCTAATTTTTTTTTTAAAAAATACTAGTTAGATTGGTTACGTAAAAATTATATCATCATGATTATCGTTAAGATGTATTCATAATATTATAATTTTTTTAACGCTTTTGCTAGCTCTCAATCGTCTGAATTTTTTTTAAAAAAAATTCAGTCACCTATAATCACACAGTACTAAGCCTAAAATTGCATTATCAAGTGACGTATAATTTTAGCACAGCTTTACTATAACTTTTAGTTTTATTTATTTTTGTATTTGTAGGGTTCACCTAGATTTGCTTTTGTCTAGTTTAGAATTTTTTTTGTTTTGTTTTTGTATTTGTAAGGTATATCTAGATTTACTTTTGTCTAGTTTAGAATTTTTTAACATAAAAATAGAAACTATTGGATGGTGATCCTACGTACTGAGAAAAGTGACTGAGTTTAAGAAAATTTCAGACAACTGTAGCTTAACCAGCCCCTTTTATTAATGCATTTTAATATAAAGTTATAAAAAATAGCAGTTAAAATCACAACTCAGATCGTAAAAAATAAAAAACGTAAGTAGAAAAGAACAGAGCACGAGAGGGGAGGGGGGCCTGCAGGGAAACGAAGAAACGATATCCTGCCATTATTTGCCTCTGCCAACTTCTCAGATGACAAAGAGGCTTGAGCGGTGGCTCTGCACGGAAATTAACAAACAGTAGTACTTGCCCACTATCACCAGCCCTCCCCACACATTTGGCCACCCTCCGCTCACACCCTCTTATCACTCATAGGCCCCTCCCTGGCTCCCCCCATTTCACCTCACCCTTCCTTTCAGCACATGCCAGCTTGTCACGACTCACGACTCATGATATAGCACACATTCCCCCCCTCTCTTTCTTGACTTTTTCATCATAATTAACCTTTTCCATCAAAATTAATTTCATCAACAGTGAGGGCGCCGCTATATATTTGTTCATTACAAAATGTAATGACAGTCGGAAATTGCATCTGCAATAGGGTATGCGTAGTTTTCTGCCAGAAAAACACATAAACCTCTCGGTAATTCCTATGCATTGTCTTCTAAATCTTTTCTGTAGAAAATGTAACGACAGTAGGAAACTGCATCTACAATATATAGGATATTATGGTTAAGATTTGCACAACTCACGGCCCTGGACCATGCATGCACCGTAAGACGCCTCTTCGCGGAGATGGATACGTGCTTGATCGAGCCGATAGGCCTAGCTATATAGCCGTGTCTCCTCCCCCGGTCATGCCCATGCCATGATCGAGTCCTATCTGGACCATCACGTACGGTGCGTCGCGCGTCCCCCACCTCGCGATCTACCGCGCGCCGGTTGCGATCCGTGCATGCAATTGGCGCCTCCCCCGGCTGTACCCTATCACCATCTTTTTTTTCCCCTAAAGAAAGAGATCGACCTGCATGATGACGATGCGAGCAGGGACGGCATATCAACGAGACCACCACTTGGTGGGGACGGCTCAGAGAAAGGAAAGCCCTAGGTTTTCCATGACGTACCGGGCCTGTAAGTTTTCCCCTTCTCACACTATCAGCCGCATGCAGCACCGATCGATCATCTCAGCCTATCGCTCGATCCGTATCCGATTGACAAGCCAGTTCGATCGGTTCCACTATGTATGCACAAACCACAAAGTTTACGTGTTAGCTTTGGCAAAGGTAGCTAGCCACTTCGATCTGCCTCTTCATTACTTAGCTGCCGCATGCTGGTTACTTGCCGCTGCTGCACGCTTAAGTTCATGTTCCTATCACATGATGATAGGTATAGAAACATCCATGCATGAGAGTACAATACAAACTGGGAGAAAGACATCGGGGTCTCGTTGTGTAAATCGATCGGGTTTGTTTCAAAAAACCAACATGCCGGATCATGAGCATGCATGACACAATACGCAGACGCAGTTTTTTTTGGGCAAGTTAGGTGTGTTTTTTTTTTCCTTTACAGATATATACCAACGCACAAGTATAATCAGGAAACCCTTGATCTTGCTAACAGTTACCGCGACGTACGGATACCTTCTCTGTTTTTATTTCGAGCATGGTTTATATGGTGTGAAGTGACTTTAGGGATGCAATCGGAACATATACGGCCGGATATTGTTAAATATAATCTGTATCTTATTTCGTATTTTTTTGAGAGTCGGAGTCGGACACGGATAGTGTCGGATACCAATTTCTTCTTCTTGTATTCGCGCTGCGAGCCTTTAGTCAGTCGGTCGGACGAATATTATCCGCTTCTTTTACACCCCTATATAGGACATTAGGCAGTAAGGGTGCAATCAGAGCAACACGGAGACACTGAGATGTCGAAGAAAAAACACTCAATATCCCCTGCCTACTCAGATGCAGCAACCCGCCTATCTGTTATCATGTTCCTAAATGAAGTCATAACATGCTTTCCTCATACCACCTGATATACGGATACATACGAACGCATATCGCTCATCACGTATCTTATTCCACATTTTTTTCCTCGGCGTTGGAGTCGAACATAGATAGTGTCGGATAACCATTTATCTCTTTCGTATTCGCACCGAAAGCTTTTGGCCGGTCGAGAATTATCCGCTCCGATTTGCACTCTACGGACTTGTCAGTTGTCACCGCAAAAGCCATGATCTTTTTAGTACGACACTGAGATAAAAAAAAATCCAACATAAAGCTTTCACTAACGAGGAAAAGACAGGTATATATCATGAGATGGAAAAGCATTAATTTGATGCTGAACGGGTGGCTTAGATAAACCGAAGGTCAATTAATATACCAAAGGTGAGATCGATTATATAAATACACGGGGTAGTGGCTAAGACCGTTCATTGTCACATGAGAAGTCACAGGCAAATATAGTAGTTAGTATTAGCGTGCGTAGTTGGGTTTTGATCTTGCGACCTCGTGATTATTTTTGTTTAAAAGCCCCTCACGTTTACATCACCTTACGTGTTTGGTAAAATGGAAGCTGGGAAAAAAACACATACGGAACAAGAAGGTAATTTTGAACCGTAGACTTAAGTATCAGATGCAAAGTACACGTCTCGAAGCCATCAGAGATAAGTCGCAATGTTCATCCCCTTTCTTTTCCATGCCCTGGGAATTCCGCCACAAATAAAAAATAGGGAAGATATCTGACTCCCACCATGCAAATTTGCAAAAGCTTTCTGTCTGAGAAAAGGAAGCAAATGAAAAGCATATAATCTCTTTGTCAGGCCACCCCACTTTCCTCTCAAGTTGACACAATGTGCACCATCCAAATCCAAAGGGGAAGAAAAAATATTATTCCCATGATATGTTTCCTCCTGCCAACTTGTTTATGCCATTGGAATTATGCTCGTGCCAGAGACTCCCTCGTCACAAAAACAAGGAGCATCCGCTGAAAACGAGCTAGGTAGCTAATCACATTCTCCTTTTGTTTTTTTAGGGCATGTAGTTACCATGGGCAGAGCCAGCTGGGTGCCCAATATACACAGACACCCCTATTTTTTAAAAAAATTATCTTATATACCTTTTTTTGCTATAGTTTCTATTGAAATTGGTCTTCATTATAATTTGGTAATACTAAAGAGAATTAGATGCAAATTGTATTCCATGCCATTTTTTCAGATTTTGTAGACGGTTTGACATATTTTTTTCTCTACATACGTGAATCCGTGTGAATGGTACGAAAGTGTTTTATTTTATTTAGCTCTTAAGAACTTCTTTAGTTTCTAACTAAAAAAATCAAGTGTCCAATTCTCTATTTGTTCGTACCATTGCGACCATCAGTACAATGAGTGCAATGATTCAAAATTAATAGATATTTTGCTTAAAATTTTGAAGACATGTGTGATGTAAATAGGTAATATCAATGCCGATGCACTAAATATAGATGTACTAAAACCGTACGTGTTTTTCGAGTGATAGGGTACATGAACTGTACCTTTGAACACATATGTGACATAAGTAGGCCTTATCAATGCTGGCTCACTAAGTATAGGTGTACTAAAACCGTACATATTTTTCGAATTGTAGGGTACGCAAACTGTACCAATAAAAAATATGGAATGACTACACATTTTTAATAATGTGTTCACACATATTTAAAACTTATTTATCAATATTAGTAATTGTTATCATCACTGCTCCATAAAATTTAACTTGTTTTCACAACTAAATATGTAAAGTAGTCAATTGGTTGGGAAAAAGCCCAACTAATTATATAGAAACATTAAGTATCATGTGATTATAATATTCATAATACATGGTTTACCTGACACTAACATTCGTTCAACCAATAATTGCTTAGTAGCCCGATCTTTATCATCAATGGTGCACCTCCAATATAAATTTTCTAGCTCCACCACTAACTGATACTATTATTCTTGCTTAAGAATTAATGCAGCATACCATATTTTACAAATGGATTGACCAAGTGTATGTCGACATTTCTCCTCCTTGCTGTCACTTCGGCCCATTCATTCATCCATCCATCCATCCATTGATCGATCACTCTCTCATTCAATTCGCTCCATGCATGCAAGGTTCGACCAGAAATTGTAGGGACCACGTGGTATGATCTAATCTAGGTGATGAGCAATTGACATCGTTGTCGAAAAGTTTAGGGAGTGAACTCTTAGTTTTGTAAAAGTTGGCATATTGTCACGGTGTAGGCGGTCTGATCGGCCATGGGGGGCGGTCTGACCAGCCATGGGGAGCGGTCTGACAGGCGGTGCAAGAATGTGCCAAATGGACACCAAACACTTGTGTGAGAGTGTTTGAGGATGCGTTTGCACCTGGTGCCATGGAAAATGGAAAATGAACGTGAAGCTAGATAGAGATTAACTGAAAAGTCCAAAGATGGGTGTTTTCTAGTTTAGGAAAGTGGTATGACTGGGTACTACATGGCGGTCAGACTGGCGGCGATCATAATGATCCCCTGTTCCGTGAGAGCACGGTCAGACCGACCAAGGGATGACTGTCAAACTGGCTTGGTGGCGACAGTCTGACTGGCCAAGGTGGTTTAGTGCACAGTGAGGTGGGTTGAACTTTGGGATTTGACCTAGGGTCATGAAAATAATGCATATGTGCTGCATGATACATGTTTTGGCTAATGTGTGTCAAGTTGCGAAGAACTTGATTACAGAATCAATTTCTTGATCTATTATTGTTCAGGGAAGCTTGGAGTCAACTACGGTCAACGACGAGGATAATCGGGACTTGGTTTGGTGAAACCAAGGTCTAGAACAATCGAGGATACCAGGTGAAGTGGTTGGTCTCAAGCAAGGCACAAGATGGACAAGAACAAGAAGTTTGGTGCAACGGGTTGCATCAAATGACAAGAGCTGGTGCAAGTGTTGAGGCAGTCTGGTGAGAGTCATATGGGAGAGACTTGCTGGCATGAGAAAAGCCATTGATGAACCAACACGTGGCGAAGCATGAGATTGCTTCATGAGATTGGACTCGGTCAAGAATGAATGATCGAGAAGGGGTATTTTGGTATCTTTACCAAAATACTAGGTTGGTGACCTTGGAGAAACTGTGGCGCATGATAGCACAAAGGGAACGTGGTTGAAGCCATGATGATAAGATCATAAAGAGAAAGATTCAGGAGAGCCAGATCGTAATCTGCTTTGAGAAGCGTGTGTGAGTGTGAAACTCGTTTATGTGTGGGCTTAACGAGTGCCTGTTAGGGTTTTCTGTCTAGTCCTAGCCTCCACTATAAAAGAGGAGGTGTAAGATTTGCACACCAACCAAGCCTAGGAACCCTAATTTGAGATTTGGTGGAAAGTGGAGAGAGTAGAGGGGCTAGGGTTTGAGAGATGCTTTGAGAGAAAAATTGTGGGATTGGATGCTCATGAGTGAGTTTTTATCCTCTATGGTGGAGTGTCTATAAAGTTTTAATTCCTCAATATCAATCCAATCAACTTCGTGCAAAGATGAATTGTTTCTTGTTCTTGCTCTCTTTCTTGTGATTTTGGGTTCTTGTGTTCTAGAGGTTTTGCCTTGGTCTTTTACTGTGATCTTGCTTGCTAGGACTTGTGAAAGTTGATCTAAGGTCATCTTGACCATCTTTGATCTACGAGCAAGTGTTTTGATCAAGTTTAGCTTTTCACCCAGTTTTGAGTCTTTTTGCTCTTAAACAATAAATTCATAGAACCTTGGCTAGGATTGTCTCGATCTTCAACTTGAATGAGTTCCTGACCTTCTCGTTGAGTCATGTATGAAATCTTAAGTGATTTGGACTTGTAGATCAAAAGTTGGGTCTTTTGTGATCCAAAATCGTGCTGATTTGCTGTCAGCCTGAGGGAGCGATCAGGCCAGCCGAGGGTGGTTGAAAGTTGTGTTTTTTGGTTTCAGCTCAATTCTTCCGCTGTGATTTTGAGACGTTGAGCTTTGTAGCTTCGTATATCTATTGGAGTGAAAAGGGAATAGAAATCCAAAAAATAAAAAGTAGGCTCCTATTCACCCCTCTAATTGCTAACACGGTCTAACAGAAAGAGAATAGCATCTGAATTATGATGCAAGTGGCACTGAGAATGTTTGGTATATGGCAAGTTGAGAGCGCCCACGAGAGAGAAAAAGGAAAAGGAGAAGAGATCGATGAGCTATGGCTAGTAGTCTGCATGCACTGCGTTGATCATTTTTCAAGTCTCTCAACACGTCGTAACAATACGCCACTTTGGATGTATCAGATTCCATGCACAACCTAGCTAGTGTGTCCCTCAGGAGAAGTGAAGAAAAGAAAACGAAATAGTTTCAGTAGGAGATGCAGTAGTGATAGTGCATAATGTATATAATTATGTTTGCCATGCAATTAACCACTAGGATGTGTTCTTGGTGGTGGGGACAAGGTAGAGTCCTAAGAACTTAGACATATATAGTCCAAATTAAGTATGGGTAAAGCAAGAATAAAAACCTCTTTCAGAACAATAAATACTCTTCTTTTTATTGTGTGCCTAGCACCACATCATGAATCATCCTATACACGTGTATGATCAATGTAAATTTTAGAGTTTGGGTATGAAATTTTTTTATACCCCTGATATATTATAGCAAGTGAGTTTTGAACTTAGTTCAAACTAGTTTGAACTACATTTGAATTTAGTGCAATTAGAATGATTATATACCATGAAACTAGCTCAAACTAGTTAAATTGAAGATGAATTTAAATTTTTTCAGAGTTTGACATCTCAAATATACTTTTTTTTTAATCATTATGTGAAGATACTTGTGTGCTGAATAGCTTATTCTGTGCATGGGCTGCAGTCTGGGGCACGCTGCACGCTACGCGCCAGTCCTCGCGCCTCCCACGCTGGATCAGCAGTAAATCGACACACGCGTTGCGAGCAGCAGTAAAATGGCCCGATATCGTTCAAAATCGACTGTAAAAACCTCCCAACACGCAATTGGCGGTGAAAATTGATAGTAAAAAAGATCACTTGTCACCCGTGGCGTTAAAAAAGTGTTTTACTGCTATTTCAGTGAGAAAGATGGGACCGTAATATTCGGGATGATTGTTTTACTGCGAAAAGCACGTTGCGTTACTAATCCAGTAAATGATATCATAGAATCGGTGATCGTTTTGTTGTAAATGACGTGCAATATTACTGATTTCCATGCATTCGTTCTGCTGTTGTCCTCTTTGCTTGATCTTTTTTTTGTTTTTTCGGAGTTACTACAGTGTGGTCATGTTTTACTGCTGTTTGAACTGGATATTACTGGTATACACCAAAAACTCGAATACACAATTCCTTTCGGGATTCATAAGTTTTACTGTAAACATACACATATATTTACTGTCGTTACAAAAATGTTTACTCGATCTTTAGAAGTAAACAAAAAAGAAAAAACTACTTCGGCTTGATACATGGCCTATACTTCTCCATTACGTCGGGGAGGGCCTTAACACTGTTGACCTTGTGGAACAAGATTACAGAGTTTGGGGAGAATATTATGTTTGGAACCCTACAAATTTCCACTTCGCGAGAAAAGAATACAAACAAAAAGCACTATGATTCTCTCTTTTTTTTCTCGTACCTTGAGACGTGCGGGGGGTGAGAGGGTGCTAAATCCAAAGATCGTCTCAGCTCCTACCGGGAATGTGGGTCGGTAGAGCTCGCTGAAGACCTTGGGGTTTTCGTTTTTTAAGAGTTGAGCACACCGCCAAAAAGAAAAAAAAATATGATTAGCTGTAGTGCGAGGAAACCCCTTGACGGTGCGACCCCAAGCAAGTAATATACACAATTTTCGTGACGTTCAAAAAAACTTCTAACAGTTACTCATTAGTAAACTCGAGTATAAAAATTACTTCATATTACACATAGTACTATTACTGCATTATAACTTTTTACTAAATTTCTCATGTGCGTTACAGGAACTAGTAACTTTATTGTCACTTGTTGATTTCGTAATTACTGTTTGTACGACTTGGTTTACTAGACTATGAGTTTGTTTTTAATGTTAAACTTGCGTGTGAACGGAAGTTCTATTAAGTGTTGCCCAAATGCTAAATTAAGCGCATCAATGCCGCTACGACTCCCGATGCGTCTCTTCGTCTCATGCGTTGATGTTACACCTTGTTTTATAAAAATGAACATTCACCACCGAATATGAATCCTCACATCACTCTAATCTCTTCACCCTCCAACACATTTGAATAGATAGTAAAAATGCCCCCCCACTCTTCTTCACTGTCGTGGGTCATGATGGCCTACCTCGCCATATTGTACGAGCATCTCTCAGGCCACACGTTGGCAAATGTAGCGGAAGGACACTTTGCCAATAGTGTCCTCCCTCCTCCGCATGAGGTTATGCCAGGGAACGTGATGGCCACGTTCCGCCATCTGGACATCCTCCGCTGCCACGTATATGCGGTGGTCTCAAGCTTTCGGTGGGCTAACCTCGTCATCAACATAGTCCTCTTGAACCACGTTGAACGCCTCGAGGAGGCTTACCATAGGTTCGACAACTACATCGAGGTGGCGGGCACGTGGGTCTACAACGTTGAGACTGCTCAAGCAAGGGAAGCCGGCCTCTGGGTGCACTTCGACTTGGTTCTTCGGTCCGAATGGCTTTGGGTGACTCTTGAACGAGCTAGGCAACGGGTGGATGTGTTTCGGGCTACATACGCTGATCCCAAACCCTTCGATGCTAACGAAATCGTTTATGAAGTTTTGAAGTTCGAGATAGGATCCAACCTTGGCCACTAGAATCTTCATCTTTTAGCTGTCAACTTCTTTTAAAATTTTTGTAAGAAGCGATTTGCCACGCTAATTGGCCATATAGAAATACAATAAAGATATGTTTGGACTTCTATTGCCATTTTATGATGAATACGTGTTTATGATTACTGCCTTCGATGTACACAATCTCAGTAAAGTGTTATGAACACATTCACACTATCACTGTCTTGTAAATAAACATTTACTGCGTTGTACATACTCAGTAAAACAATATAGACATATTTACTTATGAATACATTCACTTTTACTATCTTGCGAATGACCATTTACTGCATTAGACCTACTCAATGAAAACAACTAACACATTTACCTTACAAATAGGTACAATTTAGTGTTCTTGTCACAAACTTTTACTGTCAAAATGATAACATGTCCACCTTTTTTTATCAAGTGGTAAAAAGGGAAACATGATTACTTTGGCCCCTTTACACGTTTTACTACCATACGTTTGTTATTAGTTACTCAATAAAAAGGGTAAGACCCTCAAGTGGTAATCTGATAGTAAAAAATGGTGTTTGATTACTATTACACACACTGTGTTTTACTTCCAATATGCGTGTGGCGTGTGGCGCGGGAGGTTCCTGGCCCATAAATGTTCTTATTAGGCCACCCCGTAGAAGAATTGCTCGCGCACGCATCACCTAGACTGGCCAGCGCGGTGGGCTGGGTGGGCATAGAATAGTTACTCTATGCTTAGCTAGAGAATAGTATATATATGAATAACTATTCTAGCTACGTCTTGCTAGCCCACCGCACGTGACCAGTCCAGATGGGACGCGCGCAATCCTCATACAGTCTGCCCATTAACTACGGTCGAGGGCCAGAAATGTACGCACCCACGCGTGACGCGATTCGATAGTAATTGATAGAGTGTGTGACAGTAATTCGTGTATAAGTTTTACTGTAAGTTCTTCGAGATACTTTTACACGAAGCGCATACGGCTAACAGTAAAACATAATGGATACCACAATAATTGTGTAATGTTTTTTTTACCGTCGAATCACATATATTTGTATTTTTTTTTACGAAGACACGTTCCCATTATCTCCTCCCGATACACAATGTCCCATCCAGTAGTAACTTGCAACATATATTACAGTAATTACGCAAAACATATTTTCAACCTATTCATCATGTCACAACGGACTTTGTGTGTATATCAGGGCAAGGACCTGCGTTCTCCCCCACGCGAGCTGTGAGACGTCACGTATGACAGTAACAAAATGTACCACATGCGAAGTAATTTTTTCGTGATAATAAGCCTACTGCCAATGACCACCCAACCCATCATCTGATTTTACTGCATCAAACATCTACTTTTACTTGTACGTATACGAACATTTACTCTTACAAATCGGACAACCGTTCTGCACCAGTAATGCTCAACGGGCAGTACAATAAAAGTTAGTGTGATAGTAATAACTCATACACGAATTGGTAAAATGGATAGTAGAAAGTAGTAAATGTGTTTTTTTCTAGCGTTATTCAACGATATTGTATCCTTTTTGTGTTGGCAGTAAAATGAAGCGAACAATGCAGTAAATTTTAATATTTACATAAGCAAAACCGAAGATAGAACAATGCAGTAAACCCATCATCTAATTTTTACTGCATCAGACATCTACTTTTACTTGTATGTATACAAACGTTTTACTCTTACAAATTAGACAATCGTTCCGCACCAGTAATGCTCAACAGGCAGTGCAACAAAAGTTAGTATGACAGTAATAACTCATACACACATTGGTAAAATGGATAGTAGAAAGTGTAAATGTGTGATATTGTGTCCTTTTTTGTGTCGGCAGTAAAATGAAGCGAATAATTCAGTAAATTTTAATATGATGAACGTTTGCATCAACAATTTTTTTTGTGCTGATAGTAAAACAGAGCCATCACTAAAGTTAGTGTGACAGTAATGACTCATACCCGGAAGCACTAATGGTGTAACCTGTCATGCACAACAATAAACGGGCGGGAGGATAGTAAACGATGGTGGAGCCGACAGTAAAAATAGGTCGGATTTGCGAGTTTTACAATCGATTCCGGTTGGGGAAATGAAGGAAGGGAAATGCGTCCACATGTGCTTTCGGGTACTTTTTTTTACTGCCGATCTAGTGTTTTTGAGACTAATTTTACCGTCAAGCACCGTCCAATTTGCGGGTTTTACTATCAATTCTGGGAGCGATCGATTTTTACTACCGATGTGGGTGACACACGATCTTTTGTACTATCGATTTTTACCGCAAATTGCGTGATATGGAGGTTTTACTGCCGGTTTAGACGATACCAAGCCATTTTACTACCACTCACAACGCGCGCGCGTGTTTTACTACCAATCTCGCGTGGGAAGCGTGGGGCAGTGTGGACTGGCACGCCACGTGCAGCGCAGCCCAGGCTGAGGCACACGTGCAGAATAAGCTATTTAGCACACAAGCACTGAATAGCGCCACCGTATATACCTCTACTCCTTAAATATTGGAGTTGGTAGTCGTCCGTCCTTCCCACCCTTCCACCCCTGTTCCTCTCAACTGACATGTGAGCTGTGTTATCAACAAACTATCTCCTCGCATAATGTGCTCCCTGCTCCTCCTCTCCCGGTATCGCCTGCGACGCCGTATGAGCTTCCTCCTCTCCGCCCTCGCCTCCACCCCCGCTCTTCTGCTCTACTCCACGCTCCTCCGCCCCGTCACCGCTTCCATCGACCGGATCTGGATGGGTCTCGCTTCCTCCTCTCCGCCCCCGCTCTTCTGCTCTGTTCGTCTTGACAAATTGAGATATATTATATCTACTTAATTGATAAATGATTACATTCATGAGTTGTTTCGTAGTAACACACGGGCACTTAACTAGTATATACATACATATATATGTATATGTGTATGTGTATGTGTATATATGTATGTGTATGTGTATGTGTGTGTATATATATGTATGTATGTGTATGTGTTTGGTTGTTGGTGTCCACAGGTAACAAAAAAAAAATCTATTAACGAAAATGCGGTAGATAAAGCAAACATGTATCAAATGGGGCACGGTAGAAATCAAATGCATTTGATCAGGACTAGCTAGTAATATAGATCAAATGGTAATTACATTAAGATCAGAATATTAAAGCATAATAAGTCAAGATTGAACGGAGATAGGATAAGGTAATACTACTAACTAGATAGGATTAATTCCTTATATGCCACTAAATTTTTACAAAATCTCTGATTATATCACTCACACATAAAGTCAATGTGCACATATCAGTGACACAATGAGTAACATATAAGGGATGAGGCAAACTTTCGGTAGTATATAAGGTATTTACCCAACTAGATAAGTCAGGGCATACATATAGACGGTTAAGTTAGCGTATCTTAACACCGACTTTTGGATGTATCGGATGGGACACTACTAGCCTACTACTACACTAGCTAGTTCTACCATGCAAAGTTTAATGGCAATCGTTAGTTAGGAAATAGCATGTTTACTACTGCAGTACTGCTGCCCTCCCCAAATCTCCCACATTTAGCCCACTAAATACGCATCATGCTTTAACCACAGACTAATGAGTACTCGTGACATTGTCTAATCAACCCACCACCGCCATTATCCCTCTAATCATCATGAGGCGCACTTTTTGTACCATGTTTGACAGTTGATTTGTCAAAGAGTACTCTTAGCTAAATAATAATACTCCTACTAGCTAGAACAAGGCTTAACAAAGAGTTTACAAAATGAGAATTGCAAGGGAGCACTACTGAAATGCACGTACTACGGATTGCTTGTATAACTGTATTGTCCTTTTAATCAAACATTAGAACTGGCAATTTTCCTGCTCTTGCTTACTACTACGATATCTTAATTAGTGCGCGCTAAAGACTAGCTTAGTGTGTGCACTGTAACGGGCACCATATATATATATGTAAAGGTACCATATGAACCAGACGCCGCAAATTTTTAAGCAAAAATCAAAATTGACGGTAGAGTTCTAAAATAAACATGTGGGAGATCTCAGGGAGGGGGTGCTATAATGTATGAAATAACAATGAGTTAAAATAGAAGAATAATTTTACACTGATATGTACCAGGTCTAGTTTAGAACACATGAATTAATTATATAAGAATCCCGTGAGAATTTTATATTGTTTCCAATGAAATTCTTGCAATATTCCAAGCATGACCAAAATGGTTTAGACCAAACACTAAATAGCACCAATATATTTACAAAAAAAACATACATGAAGAAATTGAGTATATGAAGTCATGAACGGAACAAGGTAAACATATTAAAATTATTAGAACAATGTACTATTTGAAATCAACACAAAGTAAACATAATATTAGAAATACTAATGCAAAGTTAACTTTCCACCTCGTAAAGATGCGATGCCATTAGGACCACCCCATTGCGCGCCATAGTTAGTTTATTCCAGAGGAGGCTTTAAGCCTCATTATCATGAATTAATTGGCACAAGGTTACGAGTCACTTAGTATAGTTTTCGATATCACTTACATAGCTTCAATTTTTTAAGAAAGTAAGTAGCTTAATTCAGCAATAGTACGAAGATTAGGAAGCATGTGTCACAAAAGATGAGCAGGACAACCGAACACCAAGGTGATAAAAAGCATCATGATCATCACCATTGCATGGACGACTACCATAACGCCACGTGTCACACTTCACCAGCCATGCATAAATTAAGTATCCCCTGCTTTTAGGGGATAAATAAACTAGTCGTTCGGATGCAACCATGGGCTGCCGCCATTGGTGGAAGAATGGCGTACTAGTGCTTGTCGGGGCAAAGGGAGGATGGAAAAAGAAACTGTAAAATGCTGGACCTGATCCAAGCTAGCACTAGCACTAGCACTATGATAATCAAAGGTATAGTAGAGAAATTAAAGGGCCTAACCAAATGTTGGTCCATTAGAGCATCCATTTGTATTTTGGCTAGCTGCTAGAAGTCGAACTAGTAATAGTGTTGCCAGTTTAGCTCACTACACTTTCTCTTGCTTCTGTACCAAATGTCATGTCATGGAGCCCTAGGTAGGCTACTGACTGCTCCTTATCTTCACCCACCCCATCAAAGCAACAAAAAGAAGGCTCCACATACACTCTACTAATTAAACAGAAGATGGTCAATGTCCCACTGGAGATTCAAAGGATCACTTTAGTTTTGTTTCCCATTGACAAGGGTGATGTAGGGGTTAGGGTTTTGAAGCACCATTGCATTACATGTGTTCATGAGCTTACCGACAAAGTCACAGTAGCGAGAAGGCGGCCTCCGTAAACGTTATCTACACTTGTTTGCTCTGATCATAAACCACTTTTTTTCCACGAGGCTAGGGAAGGTAGAGCTTGCAAGCTACAACTTTGCACGTCCACCCAACCAAACCAATTATGTAAATCCTTGAGGCCAGTGGGCTCCATTTAGTTGTAGACTCAGCCCATGATTGTTTCCTTGTGTTCGTGTTAAAACATCGTACCGTTTCTGCAAAATTCCTGAAAATTATTACAGAACTCCTGCATTCTAAAGTGGTTCTTTGCTTATTTGGAGATATGTGTAATGTAATTTCTAATCCATAAACTTCCTCTCCATGCATAGGAAGTTCCCTGTTGAATGTTCGTTCTATCATGCACATGAATGCGCGCGCGTCCCTCGTATACAAAGCACCATAAGTCCCTTGAAAAAATAACCTTAGATATATTAGCCATTTGTCAAGAAAAGCCCTGAAACATTTCTGGCTCCTACATACTTGGACACTCGTGCCCCAGCGCTGATACCTCCATTCCCCTTCGGCCTTCGTTTGCCATGGACGCCAAGCTCGTGTCGACCGCCGCACCATGGCACATTGCCACAGCCCACTCCCTACTTGGCAACCCATACCTGGCCACACCATGCCATAGGCCCATCAAGAGTCAAGACTCCCCCACTTTCCCCAAATTGCAATCATAGGCAAGGGGAATTGGAGGCAGGGGCGGACGTGCAGGCGACACAGGGGCATGGGGCTAAGGAAGCGCGCGGCGGCGGCACACTGGCGTGGGCCATCGGCTGAGAGGGGAACAACTCCCGCCTCTCGGCGCGGTCCAGTGGAGAGGGGGGCGAGGCAGAACGGAGCGGGTGGCACGATGGCTCTGTTGAGGAGGCCGGAGGAGGCGAGGAGCCGAGGGGGCCAAGGCACTCCCCATGCAGCCTCCTCCCAAAGCCCCATCCCCCAATCGACAACTCCCTAGTACAGGCAACGAAGCAGAGCGGGTGGGTTGCGGCCGAACCCTAGCACGGCAGCGCTGTGGTGGAGTGGGCTAGCAGCGTGCGCCATGGCTGAGCGGGCGGGCTGTGCTCGGGCGGAGCAGGCTGCACCTGTGGCAGAGCGGCAGGCCGACAGTAGCAAAGAGGTAGTAAGTGATTAAATGTTCCTCTCAAATCTCCATGGCCACCTCAAATTGATTATTTAGTCATGGATGATTCGATCAAGTCCTTGATTTTATTTATGACGGTTCTATTGTAGAAATTTCTTGAATGAGATTATATCACCTTTGATTTGCCCTATAGTTTGTAGATAATTGAAATGTTCTATACCCTACTTATGGATTAAGTTTATGCATGGTGTTCTTTGCCCTTGATTTGTTCTTTACAAAGTTCTACTGAACAATCACCCTAAATAACATGAGTGCTTAATGCATCTAGGATGTTTGCATATTCCAAAATGATTTATTTTATTAGTTAGTTGAGCACTAGCTTATTCGCTAAAAAAGGTTAGTTTAGCAATAAAGTAATTAAAACATGAGAACTCAAACATATTATTAGTTCATGGAGCAACACATTGCATTGAGCCAACGAGTGAGGGCCTAGTAACTAAACCCTAGCGGTGCGCGATTAGACGGCGGCATGCTCGACGAGGAAGAGCAGTTCGGTGAGGCAGCGACACACGCCTTACCTAAGATTTAATCCTACGTCCGCCACTGCATGACACGTTGTATGGGGCCACACGAGAATACAAAACCATTTCAAAGCTAACACTTTCTTGGATATATGCATGCATGGATCGTCATCGATACAGCTTCACAACAGCATTGGCTCACTACACATGTTAATTAATAGTAAGCAGGTGGCCCGTGCATTTGCACGGTTAGATTTGTTTTAAAGCTTGTAGTATGCAATGATATAATTTAGATGTTTGAGAATATATTTACATATCTTATATGTTATTTAGATTTTTAAGACATCATAATAAACATTGAAAATAACAATAGAAGCTTGAAAAAAATACAACTTGAGGATTAATCGAAGTATTAGCTTTGATGGAAGAAAATCATTGAGCACAATGAGTTACTGGGGTTCTTAGAAATGTAGTTGTATGTCCCCATTCTTACTCTATTAGTTACTCCCCTACTCTTCCTCCATTAATTACTTTATTTCCAAAATATATGCATGCACATATACCTCTATTTAATATCAAGCAATACATTGATTATGTGTGCGGCAAACTATCCTATTAGTTTACATGGTATTAGACTACATTGCTCATGTATACATGATGCACCATGGGTGACCTATCTTGAACTTATCGTCTCTCACATGCTGGTTGCCCCACCGAATCGTATGTCTTCTATATCTACTCGTTGTCACAGTTTTTCTGCTTCAACCTCCAACAGCAAACCCAATTCTTAATTGATGCAATATGTCTTCCAATGCAATACTCTACCACATGATTATCTTAATTATACTTCTCTCCAATTATTAATTAATGTTGACCGTTGCAACATGAAACACACATACACATGCAACCATCGCCAATCCCTACCAAGAGCACCCGTTACACTCTCTATGGTGGCATCGAGCATATTCCCTATGACTGCTCTATCTCTACTTCGAGCTCTTTGCTCCTCTTCTTTTGTACGCATGTACTTCTATTTGTATAGATGCATGTATGATGTTATAGGTGCTTGATGTCCTCTTCTTCGACATTGGCCAACTCAACATTGTGGCTTCCTCACTAACCGCAACAACCTCCAATCTTCACTAATGTTGGCATGTCGGCTTTAATCATAGTTTAACGATATGGAGAATCTTCTTGCCATCCCTAGTGATGGCGTGCCCCTCACCAGTGATGGTATCCTCCTAGCTACACGATGGCCTCATATCATCCATAGCTCATCTTCAATGCAAAGCTTGATCTTCTCTCTTCCAGGGCTTTCCCATCATCAAGTTTCTTTGGTCACTAACTTCTTCAACAACGTTGACGCAAACCACTCGTCGTCGCGACCCTTGGCTCCTTTGAATCTAGCCTTTCTCTTCAATAGTGATAAAAATTATTGACCAGGTCAACATTTTCGATCAAAATCAGAGTCTCTGTCAAAGCAGTCCCACATACCAGAGGCTTACTCTATAACGGTTATGAACCTACTACCAGTATTTAAAGAAAGTCTAATCCCATTTACTACGGCCAAACTGGTCGAGATATGAGACGACCAGTCATGGACACTATATGACCAGCTATGTGGTTTTGGGCCATACTCGACCAGCAAAATGGTTGTAACACCCTGGCCCAACATGGAGCCCAGAATACCACTAAACTAACCTAACTATAAATTTTAACAACAATTAACACTAAATTATAGCAAACATACCAGAGATAAAAACCGTCCATGGGTCACAATAACACAAGGATAACAAAAAAAAAAGGGAAATTAGCTACAAGACATCCCAGATTCGCAGTTTTTGCCAACGGACACCCGAAATACTTGGTTTTGCCAGAACGCACTGAGAAAAGCTGTAATTTTGTCATAACACACCGAGGCCCATATTTTATCATTTCCAGGTTAGAGGGAGAGAGAAAATTTTAGAAAAGACTCGGGTGCCCCTGGCCACCTAGTGCGATCGAACCCTAAAGGGTTGTGAACCTAATACGAACGCACATATTGGTAGGGTTCTTCTCCCACAAACTCCATCCCCCTCACAATACTTCTCCCCCAAATCTCTCCCCATCGGCAGCTTTCGGAATTGGCTGGAGCATGTGCTGAGGGCTAAGCGCTATCGGAGATGAAGGTGTCGGGGTCAAAAATGCGGCGCCTCAGGAGCACAGACTCCCCGTCGAAGCCGTGCAGCTTTCATGGGTTGTGCCGATTTGGTGTTGATTTGGTGTGTGTCATTTAGATCTATGTTGATGTGTGTCGATTTAGGGTTGGGATGTAATGTTGCTATCTTCGTTCCATTCTAATGTCCATAGGATGGATTCGAGATTGGCATGCAGAGTAGTTGTTCATGTTGGTTCTTATGTTGAGGTCACTGACGATGGTAGGCAAGAGTATCATGTTAGCCGTGACATTAACTGGGTTTTAGACAGGGATACTAGTTGTTTCCTTGACTTATTGAAAGATCTTGACGATGAGGTGCCACATGGAAGCAACCAAACACTTGTTGTCACCATTTGGAACAAAAACTGTAGTAGATATATCGAGGTTGCTTCTGACTCAGCATTGCTTGATGCATTTGACATGTACTGGGACATGAGGAGGCTCCCACTGCTTGTTAGTGTATCTGCTTCGAATGCATGTAGGCAGGCAAGCACTAGCAACCTGTCTTGTGTCCAGCAGGTCACCTCCTCATAGAAGCCATCTGCCGCTGATTTGCCAATACAAGAAAGCACAACTTGCCCAGACAATGAGCCAGGACCTTGCAAACCTGCTGTTGCTGATGTGGACAAATGGGCTGAGGACGACGAAGAAGGGTATGTGGGTGTGGATGATGAGAGGCTTCAGTACAAATACTTGATGTCTGGTGAAGATACCTCAGACCAGGATTATGTGGTAGGGTCTGATGATGATGATCAAAGTGAGTCTTCAGTTGATGATGAGGCCGGTTGTCAATCTAATGTGCATGTAGATGACATAGAAAATCCTAACATAGACGTTGGAGTTATTTTTGAGGATGGTCAATGCTTTAAGAGGTGTATAAGGCAATATGCAGTGCTTAATGAGGTCGAACTTACAACTCCCTACAGTGAGGCATCAAGGTACAGAGCACATTGCAAGGCCAAGAAGTGCAAGTGGAGGATACATGCGTCAAGACTTCAGGATGGCAGGACTTGGATGGTAAAGCTTTTTGATTTTCAAAAGCTACCATGTTTTCATCTTTTGTTTTGTACTTATATCTAATGCTTTCCTTTGCAGATTAGGAAGATTCCATACAAGCATACATGTCCAAGCTCTAGCCAAGTAGAGAGGAACTGTATGGCTACCAATGGATGGGTGAGGGATAGGGTTATTGCAAAGTTGAGACAAGATCTTACAATTGGTGCTACAGCTCTGAAAAAGTTTTTAGAGGAGAAATTCAAAATCAATATATCTTATAATGTTGTTTGGGATGGGAGGCAAATGACACTGGATGAGATACTAGGCAGATGGGAGGACAGTTTTGAACATGTATTCAGCTTCAAGGAAGAATTAGAGAGGAGATGTCCTAGCAGCATAGTAGAGATAGAACATGAGCAGGTTGGCAACAAGATGAGGTTCAGCAAAATATTTGTTGCCCTCAAGGCTTGTGTTGATGGATTCTTCAATGGTTGCAGCCCTTACTTAGGCATTGACTCAACTGTGCTCACTGGTAGGTGGAGGGGTCAGTTAGCATCTGCCATAGGGATTGATGAACATAATTGGATGTTTCCAGTGGCTTATGGAGTCTTTGAATCAGAAAGTGCAGAGAGCTAGGAGTGGTTCATGCAGAATTTGCACAGAGCCATTGGTTCACCCCCTGGCTTGGTGATATCTACAGATGCAAATAATGGCATTGATATTGGAGTTACTAGGATCTTCACCAATGGGGTTGAACATAGGGAGTGTATGAGACACCTAGTAAAAAAATTTCCAAAAGAGGTTTTATGGAGAGATTTTCCAAAAGCATCTGTGGACTGCCTCCAAGGCCTAGAAAAGGGTCAACTTTGATATGCACTACAAAGAAATGGAAGAGGCCTCACCTAGAGCCATGGAGTGGATTAAGAAGAACCACAAGCATCTATGGGCCAGGAGCATGTTCTCTACTGCAAGTAAATGTGACTATGTCACAAATAACATTGCAGAGACATTCAACAGTTGGGTGAGGCATGAGAAATCTATCCCTGTTATGGAGTTGATGGATAGAATCAGACGAATGATCATGCAGAAGATGCGCACCAGGAGAAACCTTGCCGACAAGCTGCAGGGATTGATAATACCCCATGTGGTCAAAGTCCTCAATGCAAAGAGCAGAAACCTGCCTTACAAAATCTTCCATAGTCATAATTTCACAGGAGAGGTTGGTGGCACCTGTAAAGACTTGACTACTTGGAGGCATACAGTTGATCTGAATGCTAAGAATGCAGCTGCATGGAGTGGCAACTCACTGGACTACCCTGCACACATGCTATTTGCCTCATCTTGTTCAAGAGAAATGAAGAACTTGAGAGATATGTGCATAAATACTATAGTGTGGACAAATTCAAGGCAGCATATGCAGGTTTAGTGATTCCAATGATAGACAAGCATCAGTGGCCTAGGGTTGACCTAGGATTCATACTGTGGCCACCAATACTCAAGAGGGCAGCAAGAAGGCCAAGGAAAAGAAGGTACAAAGGATGTGAAGGAGGTTCTGGCAAAAGAAAAACTAGGTGCAAGAGGTGTGGACAGTTTGGGCACATGATGAAGACATGCAATGAGCCTGTTGATGACCCAGATGCTCCTGAACCTGCACCCCCAAAGCCGAAGAGAAAGAGTAGCAAACTAGCCAAGCAAATAGTTACTATCAAGGAATCAGATGCTCCTCCAATCCTCTGTCTGGAGTTCAACAGAGTTCCTGGTCCACTAACAAGGAGGTAAAACTTGTAAGGTTCTTACTAGTTTGCACATATCTATACTGCATTGTAAGCTTTTGTTCATCAACAGCCAGAGCAATCCTGGGAGGCTAGGCAAGTGAATCTGAAGAGGCAAGGAGGCTAGGCAGTCCTGGGAGAAGAATGAAGGCTTTTGTTTAGTACAATGTTATGACATGTAATCCACTAAGAATGAACCAGTAGCTTTTGTAATGACAAGAAGTGCATGTAATCCAGTACTTCTGGAGTTGAACATGAATTCCTGAAGTTGAAGTAATTATATAGTTCTTTTGGACATCTCAATATCTATCATGTAATCTAGTACTTTTAGTATGGAATATCTCAGTTTTTAGTTTTGGTATGGTTCTGACATGTCATTGTTCTGGTTTTGGTATGGTTCTGGAGTGAATTTCTCCCATATGTATAGACTACTTGTTGTCAACATTGACATGCCAACATGTTGTCAGGACTTAGCCATTACAAGCCAAAATATTGTCAACAAAATGCATACTTGTTCCTGATAACATAGCCATTCTGGCACACCACATTATCAACAAAATACAGAGTGGCATTCCTAACATTAACATCTACATCTACTTCTTCAAAGACACTACCAGGATAGCCACAAGGAGGAAGACAATCGACCAGGCAACCATCATCAGCCTCTCACCCAAGCAACGGTTCTTGTTCACCATCGCCACATTGCCAGCCATCCCAAACCTCAGTCCCTTCATCTCACCATACATTCCATTCATGGAATTTCTCATCGTAGTCAAAACGGGAGAAATTGCAACAATGGCACCCTGCATGTCAGTCATGAAACTCTTCATTTCTTTCATGGTCTCCTCGACCTCAGTAACGGCCAACTTCAACTCATCCAACAGGGCTTCCATGGAGGACACCCACAGCGGCACTCGGGTCATAGCATCATCAGGACTCCCAATGTCAAAAGGGAGCAATCCATTATCAACCAAATAGGCTTCGTACTTATCTTCCCACATGAAAAACTTGCAATGGTTCGGGAGCTGAAAATCAACCAAAGTACAAAACCAAGAAAATGAATCCATGAAATTCCAAGAAAAATGCTTAACCAAGTATAAACAAAACACCAAATACTACTCACATTTTCATTCTTCGGGAACTTGAAGAACTTCTTGCCCGGATTGGAGGTCGTCTGGGAGGTGCGCTCCACCACCGACGTCTGGCAAAGGGGGCATGGCGCCAGGGGAGTCTACCACTCCGCGAGTGCGCGCCGGGCCTCGCGCGCGCCGACAAAGACGACCCGGACATTGAACCACCCGCCATGTCCATCGTCAAGCAAAACCCAGATGTCGCCGCGGCTGGTAGGGTTTCACAACCGGAGCGATTGGCAACAAGGAGAGCGAGTCCAACTCGGGTGAGGAACGGTCTAAATGGTCTGTCTCAGCCAATTCCGACTGAAGGGCAAAAGTGACAATTTGTGTGCTTTCTCTCTCCCCTCCAACCCAAAAATGATAAATTATGGGCCTCGGTGTGTTACAGCAAAATTACAGCTTTTCTCAGTGCGTTCTGGCAAAACCAAGTATTTCGGGTGTCCATTGGCAAAGGCTGCGAATCTGGGATGTCCTGTAGCCAATTTTCCCATAAAGAAATCATGGATACTTAATTCATAGGAAGTATGCCAAAATAATAAACCAAGATCAACACAAAACCAAACCAATCAAGTCTATTTAATGAATAATCAACTAAGGCTAAGTATAATATCCATTCCTAATTATAACTTATCACACTAATAAACTATCCCACGATCAATAGTTCTTGTAATTGAGTGAATGATGTGATTCCAAGTGTGTGCTAGCCCTTCTCATGAGCAATGTCGTCAACGGTCACCTAAAAAAACAACAATAGAGTAAGGGTGGGTCCACGACTCAGCAAGCACAATAATAAACACTGAGCAATGATTAATCAACGGTAAACAATATCATTATCAACATCAATTGTATCTCTTTTCTTTATTCTCACACTCAATCATTCAATTCTATTTTCATTCTGTGCAACACTATGCTACATGTCCACATGCACTTCTTTCGTGTATACCGGTATAGTGTGAGTGAACACTTGCGATAATGTTCACTCTCAAGCCCGTCGTCCTCAAGAATTGGGGATCTCCTCCACTCATGTGGAGTTGTGATCACTATAATCACCTTCTCATATGCAATGATATTTATGAATACTCAACTATTCATAGATCCATCATTATTAACATTATCCAACATTCTCATATCCATCAATATGAATAAAATCATGACCATTCACATTGATTGTAATTAAATAAAGTAAAAGCACAAACAATATCATGATAATGAGTGGTAAAGAATACAGTGATCAACCAAGGAATACTGTCTACCATGCACTTGCCTCTATATCCCTGTGAAGTTGGATAGCGAAGTGGTGACAAATCACAAGAGACCACACTCCCTGGACAAATAATTCAAAACACATCTCGAAATTATTACATCACAGCACTGACACTTTATTCTAATCGTCATCGCACTTCTACACCAAACCGACCCATTTAACCCAAAACTACCAGACACACTATCCACTGTCCCAGTAGTAAAACGGCTCTAACGTATTCATCCAAACTTCAAATTCAACCATCCAAGACTTTCTGGAATCCCCACAAAAAAAAAACCCGACAATTGTTTCTTTACCCAAAGATCGTTCAAAAATCTGTCAGAACAATGTGTTTCACAATTCTATATCTTTAATTCTAAAACTTGAAAATATATGAACTACACCAGTTTTTGAAACTACACAAAATTTTCTACATTATTTAAGTTGTCACCGTAATTTAATTTTACCATCTACTGTATGAAACTGAAACTTCTTCACGACATCTGCCAGCTACATCCATAATCTGGACAACGACCTTCCCGAGACCTTTTTTCGTTCGCTACTCCGATTCTAATGATCCATACCTTCCTAGAAAGCTAACGAGATTATCTACCTTTTATCTAATTGGACCAACCTCTGAATCCAGGCCTAAATACCTCTAATTATCCCTGCAAGGTTCTGCGTCGCAACTCGATGAACTAGGGCATACAGAAAACTACACTTCTCTTGATAAAATCAATCTACAACATGAATAATCACTACTCTAGGATTAATATAGGGTCTACCAGATCGTTACCCACGAAATTCCATGAAGAACGGTCGCGAAGCACAGAAACCCTAACACCCTCCTTCTCCCTTCCTTGGTCATGGCATCCCACCATCCAGCAGCAACATCTTATTACTCTATTTCTCTCTCTATTTCTCTCTCTTGCAAACTTCATGGACAATGCAAAGCAAGAAGGCAAATTATCTAGTGGTTGCACTGTTTCCATGTGCATGCAGCGGCAGTAGAGGAAGAACAAAACTAGCGGCAGCAGATGCATGCATGCGTGAACTAGCAGGCGGCATGTGCATGCAGGAGGTGCTGCAAGGACACCATATGAGCGACACAAGAGGGAAGCGAGCAGGTGGAGGAGGCATGGCAGAGGAGCAACAAAGAAGAGGGGCACACAGGCGGGCGAAGGCGGTCAAGGCCCTAAGTTAGGTTTAGTCGCCGCCTCCTTGCCCTCAAGATAGCCGGCCACCCCTTCGGGGCTATGGCCCGACGGCCCATTACTTTTTCCTAACCCCTAAAATTTTAATTTTAATGAATAATTATCTATTTGCTATTTCGAAATTTTCTTGATGTTTAAGTGGGATATTACACTGGTTGGGAGACATGGCAGTTTCCCAAATGACTAACATGAGAACATTTATTTGCGCATCTAGCAACTTACGATAATTGAATAAGAGACATGATGGTTCAAGACTCAACGGAGGAACATGCGTGAAGAAAAGAGGCGCCTTTAGTGCCATTAACTACCACCATATAATATCTATAAAGGGGGTAGCCCACGTATTTTGTAAGAGGCATCATTCAACATCTTCATAACACTAAGATCATTCGATCCATTCTGTAACATTCTCATTGTATTCCTATACATTCCTTATGTCCATGGCAATAAAAGTCTTCGTTTAGATCGTGCTCTCATATCATTTTTCCAAATAAGCTCGATAGGGGATTCCGTGTCTCAAACATCGACAAATGGCTCCGATGAACATAACGACATTGTCCTCGTAGAACATCTAAGGTGGGCAACACGACATTGTCTGCATCTTTGTCGCTGCCTCCTCAACTCTTTGCTTCCTCGTGAGTTAATGTATTCTTGCACGACAAATCAACACCATTGCACTCTTTCATAGTCTCATCTGGCACCAATCCTCGTTGTAACTTTTAATTTTGCTAAAAAAGAGTTCGTATACAAATCAAATTATTATTTTTATTTAATCTATTTCAAATTTTAATTATTTAGGGATTTTACTTTGGAATTTGTATGAAAATCATATTACAAATTTTATTTTATTTTGATTCCGAATTTTAATTATTTTTTTGTTGGAATTTGTATAAAAAATTAATTGCTTATTTTTCTTTAATTTTTTTCTAAATTATAGTTATTTAGGGATTTTACTTTGGAATTTGTGTCGAAATCAAATTGCTAATTTTATTTTTTATTCTGAATTCAAATTATTTTTAGTTGGAATTCGTATACCAATCCAATTGCTAATTTCTGTAAATTTTTTTATTACAAATTATTTATTTATGGATTTTACTTACAAATTCATATGGAACTCAAATTGCTATTTTTAATTTATTTTTATTCTTAATTTTAGTTATTTCTCGATTGCACTTGACGCGTACTCTTTCTTTTAATCTAGACTGTTATAATATAAACCCACCACAATCGATGGTGTATATCTTTATCTTTTCCATCGATTAACGTAGAAATTTCTAACCCTTCAGAGCAAACGTGGTGGCTTCTTTTTTCTGCCACTTTAATAATATAATTCGACTATGGACTTTCTCTTCAATGGCGCCGGCGAGAAACACAACATTGTCATCGTCGAACATCTGATGTGAGCAATATCGTATTGTCCACATCTTTGTCGCCGCCGCCTCGACTCTCCGCTTCCATGTGAGTCATTGTGTTCTTATAGGACAGACGAACGTCAATGCATTCTTTCATAGTCTCACTAGCACCATTTGTGCTATCCTCATTGTAAATTTTATTTATTTTTTTCAAAATTTCATTTATTTTATTGGAGTTTCTATTAGAATAAAACTACTAATTTTATTTAATCTATTTTGAATTTTAGTTATTCAGGGATTTTACTTTGGAATTCATATAGAAATCAAATTATTACTTTATTTTATTTTTGTTCTAAATTTTATTTATTTATTATTGGAATTCATATACAAATCCAATTGCAATTTTTTCCATT
Organism: Ampelocalamus luodianensis; assembly: GCA_036346255.1. Classification (NCBI taxonomy): domain Eukaryota; kingdom Viridiplantae; phylum Streptophyta; class Magnoliopsida; order Poales; family Poaceae; genus Ampelocalamus; species Ampelocalamus luodianensis. The sequence continues at coordinate 25,870,660 of CM070621.1, forward strand.
TTTATTTCAAACTACAGTTATTTAGGGATTTTACTTTAGAATTCATGTCGAAATGATATTGCTAATTTTGTTTTGTTTTTTATTCCAAATTTTAATTATTTTTGTTGGAATTCACATAAAAATCCAAGTGCTATTTTGTTAATTTTTATTCTGAAATATTTATGTATGGATATTACTTAGGAATTTGTATGGAACTCAAATTGCTATTTTATTTTATTTTTTATTCTAAATTTTAGTTATTTCTCAATTGCAGTTGGCATATACTGTTTCTTTTAATCTAAACCATTATAATTATGTAGCGCATAGCTCATTTAAGCTCATTTTGATCTCTTATCACTTTGGAGTTTGCAAGTCTCTAGACTAACACTAATGTGATTGGGATAAGTGGTTGTTTAGGGCATCGATACGCCACCCGAAGTTTTTTACCATTTTTGGCAATGTGTGTAGGGCGTTGTTGGTGAACACTAGGAGTTAAGGTCTTGGCTTGTCCATGCTTTGTTTAGCATCTGCTTTAGTGTGCTTTCAGTTGGTTTGTCCTAAATGGAAATGTCGTGCTCTAAAAAACAAAGGGAAAAAAGATGTCCAAGAACAAAGCTCTTGGACCGAATATGGCACTAGAGAGGTGAATAGGCTCACCTATATTTTTCACCACCTCAGTATTTAACTTCTTTATCACTCCAATAGGTATGAAAGCTACGAAAATGAAAGGTACAAGAACACAGTGGAAGTCTTGCGTTGAATCCGAAAAAACCCAGAGCAAAAAGCTCCTCGGCCGGTCTGACCGTCGTTTCTTGGTCGGTCTAACCGCTGGCCAGCCTGATCACTCGATGGCCGGTCAGACCGCCAGCTGTAAGGACAGCAGCCTAAGGGATCTCCAAAACAACCTAACTTTTGATTTCGAGATCTGAATCCTCTGATATTTCAGACATAGCTATCAAGAAGGTCAAGAAAATATTCTAATCGACGATCAGGACAATCGAAGCCAAGATTCCACGAATTTCTTGATGGAGGTCAAGAAGGCACGGAAACTAGGGAAAATCAAAACATAGTCCAAAAGCTCGCTCGTGGGTGAAAAATGGTCAAGATGACCTAATATCATATCCCACAAGTCCTAGCAAGCTAGATCATAGCAAAAGATCCAATCAAAACCTTTGGAACACAAAAAAAACCCAAAATTATCAAATAAAGAGCAAGAACAAGATAGAACTCATCTTGTGACAAACTTTCTTAGATTGATTCGAAGGATTGTAGGTTTATAGTCCCTCCACAATACAGGATAAAACCTAAACACTTGAGCACTCAATGAATCCATCTTTCTTAGACCCTAGCCTCCTCTATCCCAACTTTCCCTAAATCACACATTAGTGTTTCCTAGGCTTGGATGGATGGAGGTGCAAATCTTGCACCCTCCCCTTTTATCATGAAGGCTAGGTCTAGAGAAAAACCCCTATCAGGCACCCATTAAGCTCACACACAAATGGTCTACACTCACGCAGGCTTCTCAAAGCGGATGATTAACCGGGTCTCCGAAGCCGTCTCTTCATGATCTCCATCTTCTCTTGACCTAAACCGTCTCTCCTTTGCGCTGTCCCACTCCGCGGTTTATCCAAGGTCACCAGCCCGGTGTTTCTACGACGATACCAAAATACCCCTTTTCGATCCTTCTCCAAAGGCCGAGTCCAATCAACGTGAAGTAATCTCATGCTTCGTCACGCATAGGTTCATCAATAGCTCACTTCATGTTGGTAAGTATCTCCCATCCGGTTCCCACCGGAACACCATAGCACATGCACTGACCCCCAAGTCACTTGATACAACTAGATGCACTTAACTTCCCATTCAATCGTTCTTGTCCATCTTGTGCCATTCTTGAGTCCAACCACTTTACCCAGCATCCTCGATCATTCTGAACCTCGGCTCTCCTAGCGTAGTCTCGTATCCTTGCCATTGACCGTAGTTGATTCCAAGCCACCTGTACAACAATAGACCAATAAATCGATTCTGGGTACAAGTTCCTTGTAACTTGATCCATGTTAGCCAAAACATGCATCATACAACATCTATGCACTGGCACCCATGATTTTAACCAATTCCACAACGTTCACCACATTCTCGGTGCATGAACACGCCCTGGCCGGCCTGACCATTGCCTATTGATAATTGGAACACAAGGTTCCCTATCGAACATACTACGGGAAATAATATGATAACACTATCAAGAATGAAGATCTTCTATAGCTGTGGATATATTGTTTGTATAAAAATACAATGAGTGTTACAGAATGCTCGTAATGATCGTGATCGAGAATGTCAAATGAAATTGAATCTATTTCTGAATATATCTCGAAGTACATGGGATACCCCCTTTATAGTTATTGAAGGGGTGGTAGTTAATGCCACTTGGCCAACTATCGGAAGTTGCCAAATACGCCAATAACTACTTTCCCGTTATACACGTGGAAAACCATCATATCTTCTGACCAATTCGCTGGTCGCGAATTGTCTAAACTGCGTAGCTGGTCAAACAATATCCACAGCTGGTCATCCTATGGTTCTAACTGGTAGTCAATTAGTTAGGTCGTAATAAAGGGTATTAAACTTCCTTTAAATGACATTTATAAAGGTAGCATTTGGTATGTGGGTCTATTTTGATAGAGTCTTTTGCTGTGACCAAAAAGGTCGATCTGGTCAAGAATCCTCATCATTGCCCTCCGATCTAGCTGCCAGCACCACACCGGTCTGACCGTCGGCCAACGGCCGGTCTAGCCAATCCTAAAATTTTCCTAACTCCTAGAAAACACCCTTTGTGGATATTTTAGAAAAACTCTATCTAGTTTTGCCTTGAAACTCCATTTTCCATGAGACCAGGTGCAAACACACCTCCAAATACTCCCACATATGCAAACACACCTCCAAATACTCCCACATAAGTGTTTGATCGCATTCCCTAAAATTTCTTTTTTTCATCTCCGCCTGATCTGACCACCTCGCGCCTGAGAGCAAATTCGGCAATTTGCTCAAACAGAGAGTTTGATCCCCAAACACCTCTACATCATTGTTAATTGTTCAACACTAAAATTTGGATCATACACATGATCTCCACAAAAGCAAAAGCGTTGCTTCCTTTATATATTACATACAGGCGAATGGTATCTATTCTGTTGGCAACACACATACAAGCGCTAACCAACATCGTCGCCAACCCAAGAAAAAAAGCAAAAACATAAAAGCACAGCGGATACAAGATTTTCATCCTGGCCTGTTTGTGTGAAGGCACACACGTACTCTATCTTATCTACACAAATTTGGAATTTTTGGCCGTATTGGCGCTTTTTCGCCTCGTATTTACAAGAGCATCGGTCGCCGAATTTTATTTGCAAAAACAGTCCCCTACCGCACAGCCACCGTGCGGCAAGCCCTCCCCGCCCGCCACCTGTCCTTCCGCAGCACGGCCACCGTGCGGTGGAGGCCCTACTGCATGGCCACCGTGCAGTGAGTGGCCTGCCGCACGACCATCGTGCGGTGGGTGGCCACCCCCCCCCCTCCCGGAATTAGGATTTTAGCGCGATGAAAAATTAGGGTTACAACACGATTTCATCGTTATTTGTAGGAATTTTAAAATATAGAAAATAAGTTAAAGAAATTATGAAATTTTATATGGATCCTTCCGGCACAGTGTACTTGTGCAAATTTTTCATAATTTTAATCATTCCAAATTTTTCTCGTAATTTCATATAAGTGTACTGTTTGTAGAAATTTGTAAATATAGAAAATGAGCTCCAAAAATTAAGAATTTTGTTTTGAAGGCTCCTCACGTAGTGGAATTGATTGTGTAATATTTCAACAGGTATATATGTGTTCGAAGTTGTCTAAAAAATTAAGGATTTATATTTTGAAAATTTGGATTTTAAATTTCAAAAATTAGGGTTTCATGATTTCATGTGACTTGGAATATATGAAAAAAAAACTACATTGCAACTCCATATGGATATTACACGTGGTTGCATGGCATGATGGTTCGGCTAATTGCTTCTGTCAACCTCGCTACTACTACGGTACACATCGGCACAAGCATCCGGACCATGTATGCATACATGCCTTCCGTAGAAAGGAAAAACATGCCAGGTGGGATAGGGGGCCAACACTAGAAATGGCCCGATCTACTGTGTGCATCAGGGCCATTTGCCCTTCCTTGTGTGCTTGGCGTTGTACTCCTCACTGTCGAACCCGGGAATGAAGGATCATGAATTCTCTGTGTTTCATACACTAGTCCAGGAACAGCTAGTGTACACAATCAAAAAATAATAATAACAAATTCATATCACATATTTATTGAATAATCAACTGAGTTTATCACAAGCAAGCCTAAGGCCAAATAAAAGATATAGCGGAAAAGCATAAATAAAAGGTAGGCCACATGATCTGCCACAAGCAATCGTCTAGGGGCGCGGCCTAGTCCTCTAAGTCCTCACCGTCTCGATAGAAATCTTCACTTGAATAATTTATTCAGCAAGAGTGAGCACAAACAACCGTGCCCAGCAAGTTACACCCAATAACATATTATAATGCATGCATGTGTAATCAAAGGAGACTGATATGGCTGTTTTGCGTAAAGCGACATTTTGCAGTTTTAAATAACATTACTAAATTTTAAGGCAAATTTTAAGTTATAGTTGAAATCAAACTTTTATTTTGTTTCATCAATCTCAAGTGTAGGATAAACCTCTGTACACAAATGGTGAAGGACTAACCCCCTTACACTAGGCTTCTTGCCTAAATTTTCCAATTGGATTGAAATATCCAAAAACATCTGAATTTGAAATTATTTTAAAAACAAAGCCAAGTCTAATCCATGAAAGCCTTTGCTCACCATGTCCATGACCGTGGACACGGCTATTCGAATAGATTATTACTCTGCATAATTGGTACAGATTTACCCATAAGAGACAATTGCTTAACATGTCAGCCAAAACACACTTCCGAAGGCGTGTGACTAAGCAATTATCACGAGGCATTTACCCTACATTATTTCAACATATTTATGCCCACTAATGTTTTGTTATCGTAGGCTTCGCACCAAACAGTAACCCCCTCTTGCACCATGTGAGTATTAACAATAAGTCTTCACAACACCCACATCTTTCTATGACATAATCATGGTGAAATAATATAGTTTAATTGGCCAGGTCTGTCCCACTCCAGACTTGTGATGGTACGAGTTTGGCTTAACAATCCGCAGCTCGTAGACCGGTCCTTACGTGACTGGGTGACTTCCAAAACAATCTTTGGGCCTCAAATATTCACTGATTTGAGCATGTGCATAAACTTGCACCCACTAACGGTCCAATTCGCCCAAGTCTATACCAGTTTTATTTATTATTCATGTCAAAACATTTTCCAAAACATTCTATGGTAAAGACAATACCATAGTCCCAATTTTAAATCAACTTTGTATTTTGGCTAAATTCCCCAAAATTAATATTTTGGTCTAAGCATTGACTAAGCATCATGTTCTAATTTATTTTATGAAGGTGACAATGTAATGACAATCCAAACATCAATATTAGCCATAGAAAGGAAGTAGATTAACTAGGAATTTAAAATAACTGAATTATAAATTGGCATGCAATAATAATTTAAAACATAATTTAAATAATTTAAAATAATAGGATTCAAATATGATCAAAGAGTGTAACTTGCCTTGCCCAAGGTCTTGATAATCTAAATCTTCAGAGGGGTCAAGCTCTCCAGAGTCGTCAAAATCTATACGTGAAAATAATCCAAATTCAAACAAAAATCCAATAAATTCAAATAACATTAAAATGAACTCAAAATTAAATAATTTTGGTTTCGTTAGCCATATCTTGATTTTAGATGAATTTAGAAATTTGAATCATCGAAACCGAAGCTCGTATGAAGGAGAACGAGTCCTCGGAAGATTAAACCCTAAAGAAATTAGATTAAAACGATTTTCTAAAATTCTGAATTAATTTTCTAAAGGAAAAGCTATTTATGACGCAGGCCTGAGGTCAGCAATCAGATTACTATTTGACTGAATTAATTTTCTATTGAAAAAGCGAAAAAGCCACCTCAGCACCCACGTGGGCTGCCACACGGATGGTTGCGCTGATGTGGCTGTGACATGGCACCACGCAGTCACACCACATCAGCTCCGAGGCGGCGGCGCGCGGTGACCGAGGGTCGCCGGTGTTGTGATGGACGGCAAAGTCCAGCAGGGTACTGTGGTGTAGAGGAGGCCGCGCGGCCGCGCGCTAGGTTTTGGCGAAGGCGCGACGGCGTCACCGAGACGGCGTAGACAACGCGCGAGTGGTTCGGTGAAGTGGCGGCACGGTGCTCCGGCGAGAGTACGGCGGCGTGAAGGTGCGCTCGGGGTAGAACACGAGTTGACGAAGATTAAGGTGCCATCGGGGTGGCCAGGGGTCGTTGTTGGCGGCGAAAAACTCGACGGAGAAGCTTCGGCCGAGGAGATGCAAATGTGAATTGCAGCGATTCCAGGAGAGGAGAGAGGGAATGATCCAGGGGAATAAGGTGAGGTATGAACTGGGCACCTGAGGCTCCCTTTTATAGGGGCCGAGAGGCACTAGGCGGCGAGATAGGGTGGAGAGATTGGCGGCGGCAGTTGTGGCTTTGGGCGAACCGAGCCTGGAGAAGAGGGGATAAGGGGCGGGGATAAGACAGCGGGATAAGGGGCCCGTTGCGCACATCCGCGGAAGAGTAGGGGGTGTAAGGTGGCGCGGTTACGAAGCTTTGAGAAGAACAACCATGGCGGCTTGGCTCGACGAAGGAGAAAACGAGGGGAGAAGATAGGTCTGACGCGTGGGCCTGGAGCGAAGGGAGTGGTGCAGGGGATGACGAGTGGGGCCGCCTTGTCAGTGGGAGAGGAGAAGAGAGAGGAGGGGTGCGGTTGGGCTTGGCTCGGGTGGGCCGAAAAGAGAGGAAAATGGGCCGAAACAAATGGATTTCGTCCCAAAACAAAAAAAAGATTTTTATTAGTTTTCTAATTTTAGAAATTGAATTAAATCAAATTAGCTTCTAGAAAATAGCAAATAAATTCCAAAAATTATGGAAAAATTCACAGAAATTCCCAAAGATATTTTTGACTTAAATAAAATATTTCCAACTTAAAGTTGGTCTTTAATTTCACAAATAATTCCTTCAAAATAATTAGAGAAAAACTTTTACAAATTTTAGAAAATTCAGAAAACTCACGAAAAATAATTAAGTTTTATTTTTAGCCAGAAGTTGAAAATTTGGGATGTTACACTCACCGACCGCCTTGGTCCTGGCCACCATTTCGTGCTTTCTCTCGCGCTCCTCCTCGCGAGCCTCGCGCTCCCTCCGTCTGCATGCCTCGAGATAAGCTTGCGTGTCCCGACGGATACGCTCGCTATGCTCTTCATTGCGGCGTCGCTCCTCCCTCCTCTTGCGGTCCCTCTGGGTATCCCACTCCTCGTAGTCAAGACGCCACTAGTTGTGTTGGTGGATCTCCTGGTCGATCCAGTTGCAGTAGGTGCATAGCGGATCCAAAGACTATAGATAGATGGGAGAGGTTGTTAGTGCGTACTTTCAAAGAAAAATGCTAGGGGAATACATTGTAGTTGTTCCTTGCTGGCTGCCGGTAGTGCACCGTGTCCCAACAACGGTCGAGATCATCCCAGGTGTAGTTAGCGCAACCTCAGTAGCGCATTGCCAAGCTCAGCCACTCCATGAAGTTGAAGAACTTGCATGTGTCCCTACACCAATAGAGGGGCAGTGTTTCCCCTCGGGCAGGTCTTGCGGCGAATGCTCAGTGGGAATGTTGAGGTAGGGGTTGGTGCAACGGGCGGTAGCATCTCGGGTTGCAGCAGCCCTTGCGAGTTGGGTGATCTCCTCCCATTGTTTCTCCATATGAGCGAGCTAGTGTTGCAGTCCAGATGTAGGAAAACCCTCCGCTAAAGGGGGACTATTTATATGTTAAGCCCGCGCGGTGTACCCGACCGAAGTGCAATCCAGTTGAAGCAAATTTGCGTCCGCAAAGTGGAATCTTGTTGCAGCGTTGCATCACATCATTGTGCAAAGCTTCCTCGTTGGGTCACGTCACTGCGCAAAGCTGCCTCGTTGGGTCACGTCGCTCTGCAAAGCTACCTCGTTGGTCCTATTTTTGCAATTAAGGTGGCAGCACGAGGCCAAATTTTAAAAAATATTCAGGCATAAAATCGACAACATTTGTAGGAATTTGTAAATGTAGACAATTCAGTGTAAAAAATTAGGGTTTGCAATGGAGTTGCAATGTACATGTTCATACATAAAATTGACGACATTTGAAGCGTTACAAGCATTACATGATATACGCGCGGGTTTATTGCAATTGGGATGAAGGACGAGGGGGTATTATCACATGTACCCCGATCAAATAGGACACTCTTTGTTAATTTATTAGTTTAATAAGGATGATATTCTTTAACACTGTATTATATCACAGGCTAGATAAGCTTATGCATGAACCAACTGAGGGAAATACTTCTCATGCAGATCATATAACAATGTGCAGACTATGGTATGTTCTTATATGATCTGCATGCCATGTATTTCCCTCTGTTGGTTCATATACAAGCTTATCTAGCCTGTGGTACAATACAATATTAAATAATATCATCCACTTTAACACTGTATTGTACCATAGGCTAGATAATACTGTGCATGGACAACTGAGGAAAATACGTGGTATGCAGATCATATAACAATGTACCACAGCCTCTGACTCGTGTGCATTTCGTAGGCTACAGTATGTTGTTATATGATCTGCATGCCACGTATTTCCCTCAGTTGGTCATGTACAAGCCTATCTAGTATGTGGTACAATACAGTGTTAAAGAACGTCATCCACATGGAACCGATAAATTAACAAAGAATATCCTATGTATTATCTATGATGTCTACAACAAGTCTCCGCGATGCCATAGCCACTGCCCCTTGTCTCGGGGCTGCCCACGGTGGCAGCAAGTGTCGAAGTCGTCCATGTCCTGCGACTCCATGATGTAAGTGGATTGTACAATAACAAACGTAAAAAGGATGTAAATTGTATATAACTCACGTCTTCAATACGGAGTGCCCCTGGGCGGGCGGATACGCTACGATGTGGTCGGTCTTGGTTGGAGGAGCCTTCGCCTTCCCTTTGTCGTGAGACTCCCCGCGTCGGTGTCGTAAGTCGAAGTCGTCCATATCTTGCGATTCCATGATGTAAGTGCATCGTATAGTAAAAATGTAACAAGGACATATAGTGTACAACGTAACAAGGATGAGTTCATATCTGGGTATCATACAAGTTACGCTGTACATAACAAAACAAGGTAGAAAAAATATTACATTATGACACCAAATGACGACCGAACGATCTGGGTCTGTTGGGGCCTTCATTGAGTGCCTAGAGGTGTTGTATATCCTACACTTGTTTGGGTGGCTAATACTAGTACGTTGGCTGGTATCCATGTCATTCCAGAAGTGTCGCATCTGCCGTCGTCCCTTCCCTGTTGTCTTCAAGGCCTTGTTCAGGCCCCATTACACCCTGTTCAGCTAAAGATCCTTATAGTTCATGTTCAAGCCATACAAGTGAAATTCTGTACTCCATGTACTGAATAGGTGTTGTATGTCATAGTACTCAAAGATGTACGGTGTAGACATCTGCCTCATTTGTGCACACGCCTTGTACACATGTGAGCCTGGCTTTTACATGAGCTTCGACTTGTTGCAGGTCCATGTCGCCGCATCACCCAGGGTGCATGCCTATTTTATTTCCCCCTAGCATGACTTGACATATTTCTGCCGAAGCGTGATCTCGTACTTCCTCCTGAGGCCATCGATCACCCTGATATCTGCATTCGTGCCTTCTCCATCTTTTGGTCTATTTGCCTCTGCATATTCTCGGACCACTACTCGCCTTCCTCCATCTGTCGCTTGGCTGCGATGGCTCTGTTGGCGAAATAACCAACAGTGTGTGTCCATATCTCCTCGAAGATCGTGGTGATAGGGAGGCACCGCACACCTTTAAGGACGCTATTGTACACCTCAAACATGTTGGTAGTCATAATCTCGTACCTCGTACCGTCTGTGTCATAGAGAAGGGACCATTTATCTAATTCAGGAGCGTAGCGTTGAATCCACACCAAGAAACTTATGGCACTACTGGGTTGCTCTTCCTTCGGAGTGGTCCGGTATTCGAGGTCTCTCCATATGGATTCAAACTTTCACCTCTGATCTTGCAGACATAATGCCTTGAACGTCTTCATAGCATCCTGACTGCGGAACCATGCAAACAAGTTAGATGCAAGATATCTCATGCCCCACCTGGTTTGCACGTCATTCCACTGGTGAGGGGGTTCCATCCCATGCTGCATGGTGTTGAGGGCCGCCAACAACCCAGCATTGCGGTGTGTGATAAGGCATACGTTGGGCTGGTCTCCCACGATCGCCCGCTTTACGTTCACTAGGAACCACAGCTAACTGGATGTGTTCTCGCTCTCCACAATGGAAAATGCCACCGGGAGAAGCTGGTCATTCGCGTCGGCCGCCACCACGGTGAAAATGGCGCCTTTGTACCTCCCCGTGAGGAAAGTGTTATCCATCGTGAGCATAGGACGACAGAACTTAAAGCCCCGAATGGACTGGGCGAAAGCCCAAAACACCTAGTCCAGTATGAAGTAGTTGGGCCCTCCATCAGCATCTTCACTCTGGTCAAGCAATCTCAACATAAGGTTGTACGCTTCTTCGTATGTCCTGTATATGGACTCGATGACCTTCTGTTTGGCTCATCAGACCTAGCTGTAGCTGACTGGATACCCAACCAGATTAGCGACTTTCGACATCAGCATCTTGAGGGAGACGGACACGACCACCGCAACTAGGGGCTTGATTAGGCTTGCCACATATGCAGATGTCACATTCCTATGCTGCTGCAGGGGCTCGCTAAGCTCGCAAGTGTGGTTGATCATCGCCTTCACCCCGAAGACCGGGCCGAAGATATTTGCTTGTCGATCGCTGACCTTGTCAGGGCAGCCTTCTACTACGCACTTTACTACGTACTTTCCTGGTTTGGACCGGTGCACTCGGTACACATGACTGATGGATAAAGTGCACCGTGCTATAGCTTGTTGCACAGCCGCCTTGCTAGGGAAGCGCTGGTCAACTAGGAAGGTGTCGGCATCAAACCCCCACTGGGAGCCTTCTTCTTGCGACAGTATGAGCAAACGCACCACGATATCATCCAGTCTCGATGCCACGTAAGGCACCTCCGATGACACAATTCTCCCGGTTGAACCACCGGGCTGGTGTGCATCCTCGTCGCTACCATTCGAGCCTAGGTTGGCGTCCTCGTCTGACTCCAACCCGAGAGACTGGTCCGGTAGATACTCGTGGTAGTCAATGCGGGCCGACCACCACAATTCCGCCCCCTCATTTCGCACAAAATTATGCGCGAGTCTTCCCTCTGAGGTAGCACATGCCGTGCTACCGTCTTCAGGCTCGGGCTGCACTTGTCTGCTTGTAGAGGCCCTGGCATCATCAAGGTTTCCTAGCGCCTTGCGTACGAAATTCACGTACACCATCGGCCTCCTGTGAATGGCCGCCTCAGGTTGGGAGGTAATCTGTATGTACTGGCTCCATGCTATGCTTCCATTCACCTTGACAAGCTCCCACACGACATTTGTGCAGGTGATCCCCTTGATCACAACTTTCTTCCTCGTTGCCTCCGTGATGAACTCCCTCCGGATGCAGCTTTGAAGCTCGTGCATATTCATCGCGTCGAGCCCCTTCGCCCGGACCACCTTGTACTGGCATCTCGACAGGTTCAGCCCATTGGGTCTGGCCCGTATGAGACCATCGCCATAAGAGACTAACAAGTCTTGAATGTTCGAAATTACCTAACGCCACAACAATTTTTGAAAATTAATTACGAATAATTTATTACTACCGTGTTTACCACTATTAAACCACATGTTCATTGCCACTTAATTACTTACGACTAACTAATTTACTCTAAATTAGTTAAGCCTAACTAATTGCTACTAGTTAATTTCTACTGAACTAATTAATTATGACTAAACTAACTAATTACAAATGATTAATTAGCATTAAACAATTTAGTTACGACTAATTAATTACCACTAAATAAATTATGAGTAGTTAATTTCCACAAATTTAATATACCGGGCTAATAAACACTAAACTAATTACGACTAATTATTTACCACTAAACAAATTAATTACAACTAAACAAACTAATTACGACTGATTAATTATCACTAAATAAATTATGAGTAGTTAATTTTCACTAATTTAATATGTCGCACTGATAACCACAAACTAACTACGACTAATTAGTTACCACTAAACTAATTAACTACGACTAAACTAACTAATTACGACAGATTAATTACCACCAAATTAACTAATTATGATAGATTAATTACCACTAAATAGATTACGAGTAGTTCATTTGCACTAATTTAATATGCCATACTAATAGCTACTAAACTAATTACGACTAATTAATTACCACTAAACTATTTAATTATGACTTGTTGACTAAGACTGATTAACTATGACTAAGGTAATAACGACAAAAGCATCTGATAAATTACCTGCCATTCGGGGGAAAGCTATCAAAATAGGTCGAGCGACAAGCGACGAGAAGTAAGCAAATACTTAATCTCCAAAAAAAATAATTATGTTATGTTCTCTGAGTTCTCAACGACGAGCGCCAAAACGAGAAGCGAAATGCAATTGGGATGAGTGAAGAGTGATTGCGAGAGTTCGGTATTTATAGTCGAGCGAAGGAGGAGCTGCTGCGTTTGCGCCAGGAATTCCGGATGTATTGTCTATGCGCAGCACTATGTGCAGGGGCAGCCACGAGGGGTCGACAGATGTGCGGAGGAGGGAGGACGGGCGGTGGGAAAGGTGGTCGTTGCCCGATTTTTTGTTTCTCCAGAGAACCGGACTGGTTTTCTGAGATTTTATTTGGCACGAGGTAGGAGGGGGTGGCTGCCGGGAGGGAGGGCCGAGCAGGAGGGAGGGGAGGGTAGGCGCATGGCGAGCGGTGGCTGCCCACCGCATGGTGGCCGTGCGGCAGGAGGACAGGTGGCGTGCGGGGAGGGCCTGCCGCACACGTTGGCCGTGCGGTAGGGGGTCATTTTTGCAAATAAAATCCGGAGACGGCCACTCTTGTAAATATGGGGCGAAAAAAGCGCTAATGCGGCCAAAAACTCCACAAATTTGTAGCATGCGTGACCACCTTGAAAAAATAATATAGTATAGAACATAGTACTGAATTAATTGACGAAAACTTAGTGCTATGATTTTTTTTGTGTTTTTTTGGCATACCTTTTCATCAGTAGAAAAGGTAGTAACGTTATTAAAGGATGTGTACGGCTAGGTCTTCTACTAATCCATTATTGCTCCCGTAATAATATGATATCTTGTCGTGTGGGGGAGAGGGAAAGACTAGGGACAATACAGTCGGTCACCATGATAGGATTCAAGTTCCCAAACCAATCAGCCAAAAGCTAGGAGCAATTTGATTGGGAATTTGCTTGAGCTTAGCAGCATGTCTTGTCATGCGTGTTGTTAATCATACCTTTCTAATCGATATAAATTAAGTTGTATGCGTTCCAAGAAACTTTTCATGCCCCATAAATTAATATATATTCATTCCAATTTCTAGATGGATCAAGGTTGAGATGAGTCAGATGCACCCTAGACCTGTCTGTACCTTAGCTTGATAAATATTTGGTTTGAGACCTAATTTAGAGTTGGATCGGTGTCCTAATGTGGTTTTCAGAAAGAATTCATCGAGTACTGCACATGGATGGCATGGAAAAAGAACTTTAATATTGCACAGTTAGCTTTGCTGTGGATGCTCTAAAACTATCAAACATTGTGGTATGATGAATGTTTGCATACTCATCAGATAATTCTTTTGATGATGATGATGATGATAAAGAAGAAGAAAGAAACACCGCAACAATTATATATAGATCTTGGTATTAGAAAGCTATAGAGCATCGGGTATTTAACTAGCTAGAGAAATTTGTCAGATATTGACCAGAACAGCGCATGCACATTCCATCAAGGATCATCGGTCTCAATGTTTTTGCATAATTAATGCATTTGCACCTATTTATGTTCTTTTTTGGTAAGAAGTTGGTCAAAATCAAACACAAAAAGGTGAGAGCAAGAGGAACGGTGGTCACAGAGGTGACCGAGTCCCACAAGCTAGACCATGCATTACCAATGGAGAAAAAGAATCTCCTCTCCTTGTAGTAGTAGTATGCAAGCTATAGTAGCCATTTCAAACTAGTCTTTGGACCAGTCCACTCACTGCGAGAGATCGAGATGGCAATGGCGAATGACAGAGGCAAATACAAAAGGCGAGAATTAGCTTTCCGTCGAGATGTGGATCGATCAACCACGTAATCGCTGACCGGGAGGCGTACCCGCCGGCCCTCGGGGTTTGGGTGTGCACGAGTCGGCGTCAGCCAGCCGACAGTGGCGCAATTCGGCCCGGACAGGGTCGCAACGGTGGCTGAGTCAAGATCCAGATAAGCACTTGGACCATGCATCTGAGGAAACATATGCCCTGAAAGCCACTGATGCAGAGAAGTGGTCAGTGGTCAGTTTGATGTCTGTAAACTGATTTTGTGTATGTGTATTGCTGCAATCTTCAGTGATGTGAGGTCTCAAAAAAAAAAAGATCTTCAGTGGATTGAGATAGGAGGAAAGGAAAGGTATATATATTTGGTATTTGGTTTAGTACTGTTGTTCTGGAAGAATTTTGCTACTAGGTTCGGAATCACGCGTGCAACGGTCAAACGTTCATGTTTTCACCGTGAGTAGAGCTAACGTAGTGGCACCTGAAAGGCTGAAATTGTTATGAGAGAGAGAATTTTTATTATTATTTAATCCTTTTATAAATTTTATTTTAAAGTTAACCCCGTGAACTTTATTTCCAATTCTAACTCCTTAGGTCACACCACCACCGATAACGTGACAAAACAACACTGTCACGCCAGTCCGAATCTGGTCAAACTGTTGTCACACCATAACTAGTGGCGTGACATTGTTGTTTGGTCACGCCACCACCCGTGACGTGATAAAAAGTGTTATTTTTCGGACTTATCCTACAGCGTGACAATGTTGTTTTGTCATGTCATGAGTGGTGGCGTAATCAAAGGGGTCATAATTGAAATAAAGTTCGCGATGGGTTAACTTTAAAATAAAATTTAAAAAATGATTAATTAATAAAAAAACTTTCTGAGAGAGATGGACAGCAAAACCGATTCTTATATTTCCCAGATCACGGACCGTATTTATAGAGAATAGAGTACTACTAGTGTGATGCTGATATACTGTACATGGAATGATTTGACCGAGTACTACATTTTCAAACGAACCACACGCACGTGGCACGTGGAGTAGTCCCAGCACGAAACGCACGGAGAAGAAGAGGCAGCACGCACGCACGCGCACGCCGGGGGACGACAGGTGCAGCGTGCGTGCGTGCCCGCGGTGTCGCACGGCGAAGTCGTCAGGGAGAACGAATTAACCGTGCGGGAACGGCACCGGACGCGGAGCGCAACAACAGCCCGGCAAGCAAAGCAACCAGCATTGACCGATCCACCAACCCCGCGCGGCAAGCGGGACATCCCGCGCATGCAGAACATCGCGCCGGCGGCTGGTTGGTCGCGTCGCGCTGCGGACCAATCGTCCGAGGCAGCGCTCCACTCGCGACGGGAACCGAACCAACGTGAGACAGCCCGCGCAGCGGTACGTACGAGTACGGCCCAATGATCTGGTCAGCCTCCCGAGAGGCCGAAACACGTTGCGATTGGCGAGCCCGACACGAGTCGTCATTGTTCTGCGGTAGCACCAGGTGTGGACTCCCAGGGTCTCAATTTCCAACTCACAAAACATTCCTCGCTTTTGCTGTCGTATCAGCTGAGCTGTGCCACGACTCAGGTGCAAGCGCCGTTCAGATTGTACACGTGCGGCGCGCCACGAATGCACTAACCTACTCGGCATCGAGTGCTATGTATGCACGCCTCGAACTCTCTTTTTTTTTTTAGGAAAGTGCACGCTTCGAACCTGATGCGTTGGTCTGGTCGTCTAGTTTCGCCGGGTCTTCCTTTGCAGCCACCGAACCGAGCGAACCGCGTTGCAACTCCTTTACGTCACGAGTGATGATGATGCATAATGTATTTACGTTTAGTACGTATACACAGGCACGGACGCCAGCAAGAGGCCCAATATGATCAGAAACTGTGTTGCAGGATTGGAAAGCCGGGCATACTCGGCTCGTTTGTACATTAGGATCATTGGCCCACTACCCAAACGTGCATTGGAACAAGAGATGTCTAAGATTATTGGGCTTTTCGGCAATAGTGAAACGCAAACATGCCGGGAATTAGCGACTGCATGTTTTTATTTTCCTGCTTTGAATGGCTTCTTCTGTAACTCTGTTTTGTGAAATGCTTCATGCTTTGTCTGCATCATGCTATACACATTCTGGCTAGTCAGCAAACTGGTGCTAGTTGTTACGCGCATTGGGAGATATGCAGAGTATTTGTAGCCATATGCGTTCTGTGTAATGTGTTCTCATGAGTGGAGCTGCTATAGGTGCCCGGTATGCACCGGCACATCCAACAAATTAGAGAACCAGTAGGAAGTATATATATGAAACCCAGCCACCAAAGGCAGCCGGCGGCCAGATTGAAGGAGCTGTCAGCAATGGAGGACGACGAGAGCACAAGCAGAGCTGATTCAATGGAAACAAGGGCCGGCTTAGCTAGCATCCACATGACTAAAGCCCACTGAAACACAACCCACTTAATCAAAAACCCTAACACAGGACAATTGGTGTTGATGTTGTTTGGATTCAAGCCACTCGAGCGGTGCGGGTGCACGGCAAGGTGTGGCGAGGACGTGGGCTAAGGGTGGAGCGGTGAGTTCACGACCAAGGGCGTGCGGAGAAACATGGGATGTAGACGGTGGGGCTAGTTCGTGAGTAAGGGCACATGGCAAGGTAGCAGCTAGGGAACACACAGCTTGCCGGCGGAGAGGGTGTGGCCAAGGAAGGTTGGCGCAGCGAGGGAGCAGGTCGGTTCTTGATTTCCATGCTATGACACTAGCACGCCAGGTTTGACTCCTTTCTACTACTAACTTCTACCTCAATCTCAATGTCCGGTAGAGTGGTCGATTTGTAGTGCATTAGTTATTTAGCCCTCATATTTTCTTAGTCTCTTACACTTCAGTGGTTTTTTATTTCAATGGTTTTAGGAACTTTGTAAGAACAATGAAAACAGCACATAATTATGCTAAAGTTGTGACAGTTGAACATTGAACTGAGTTTTACCTATGCTAAATTTTTGCCCTGGCTCTCTTAATTTTCTGGCTCTAAAGTATGAAATCACGTCGTGTGGTATTATAATTTTCATTATATAGTTTGTAATATTTTATTCACAAAAGACCTTATCTAAACTATTTGCATTGTACTTTTGCCAACTTTTGAACTTATTTGTATTGGACTTATGATATTATGAATATATTATACAAGACTATACACTTTGTGTGAAATGTGCACAACCATTGAAAGTTTTCTAGCTCTGCCACCGTGTGTTCTGGTGGTGCAGAGGACTTCCTCTTCTTTTTTTGCGAGGGGAGAGAACTTCCTGTAGTGTTACTACGTTAGTAAATCCATTTATGGCAATGGCATTTTTAATGTCCACTAGCAAATTAGTTTAGGAACTTTGTTAATTTCCAGCTTGCGTGCTACAGAACGTTTATTGTTTGGTTATCTTGTAAATATGCACTTGGACAGAGGAAACAATTGTGAGGACTTCATATGGGTAGACCGTCTTACTTCACTAGATCCTTTTGCCGACAAAAAGTTCCACTGGACCAAGTTGTATGACTTAAAGATTTGCAAGGAGAGGCCATCTGGTTCCTTTCTTGATGAATAACACAATTTGTATATCCACAAATCTTATTAATATATTTTTGTGATAACAGCAGCCTCTTCAAGATTCAATCATGGTATCCTGATAATTCTAAAGATTATTATTCTAGTTTGTTTACTTCCATTAGAGCCTTTTGGTTTGGTTGTACTTTTTACAATTTTTCAGATACGATCCGAACGCAATGTGCCAACATGTACAAGATGGTCTTGCTAGTTGTAGGTGTTTAGTAGCTCAAGTTGATGCAAGCATGACTTCTCCAACACGATCACCTCCTCAAAGTTTATTAATTTATCGTCTGAGCTGGGTAAGGAAGTAGCTAATCATAACATTGGCATGTGATTATAGTTTGGGTAACTCCAACTCATCCAAGTGGAGTAATTTGTTAATGCTGGCAAAGTAGTGGTCTGACAAAAGGCAAGGAAAAACGATGTAGTAGTACAGACTACAGAGATGCATAGTTTTAGGTTCTATTTGCAATTGACAAGGAGGCCATGTTAGTCTGTATATGTAGTCAACTCCATGCCTAATTAGTGATTAGGCCATGTGGTTTCGGGAGATGAGCAATTTGGAATTACAAGAAGCCACTAAATCTATGCCAAAATTTGCATCTCAATCTTATATGCGGCCAAGTTGCTGCTGGGCAGCAATGTTAACCCCCTGGGAAAAGGTGCCACAAAGCTGAACTTTCAGTTTCTTTCAGAAATAGTAGCGCGTATGTTTAATAGTTAGCCAAATCAAGAGCATGATGATGTAATTCCTAGAAGCTAAATAGCACGTGATTATAGCTTCAACGCATAGTGGTTTGAACATGGAGATGATGTAATTGATAGTGTCAAAATCAAAATCACACCTGAATGAAAAGAGCTCCGTTTCTGAAAGTACAATGTGATATGCACCGAAATGAAGCATGCAAACGAAATATTTACATGGTTGGTTAAAGTAGTCCTCAACATCAATTCGGTTGCCCCACCTGGGATGGCACCTGGATCATATTTGCTAGCTTTTACTGTTTTACATGTGGCTCAAACCATATTTTTCAAGTTGCACCTAGAACAATGCAACAACATGATATTTTAACAAGTAGCTTAACTTCATTGATGGGGCCAAGACAAAACAATAGTCCTTTCTCCTCTTCTTTTGCCCTTCTTCAGGTTTAGACTTGCCAGCCAGTTGGTCTGGAACAGTTGTCTGCTATTTGTACTTTGATTTGAAGCGTCTTTCTTGAGATTTGCTTCTGTAATCTAAAGCTTGCAGGTTCAGAATAAAGAATTCAGCGCCATTATCACATGGATCTCCTAAACAATTGACAGAAGTATATGATTAGTATGCAGACTGCTGAAGTTCACAAATTGTACTTACCTCCAACAACAATACACAAATCCTTCCAAAAATGTCGCCATCACTTCAACCTACTGCATCATCCCACATCGGTTCAATAGGACGACTACCTATCCATGTAAGAATTGCTTAATTTAGTTGCAACTATCGTACTTTTGAGTGAAATAGACTTCTTCAGAGAGCCACGAACACTTTCTAACAGAGTGTCACTGTCAATGAACCTACTGAATCTTCAGACAGCTCGTGTTGAGGTATGCGCAAATAGCTGTTTAAGCTAGTTTCAGATCACAAATTTCTGAGCAAAATAAAGATAATAAGATATCTTCGGAGATCATAGCTGTGATGTCAACACAAAAGTAACCCAGACCGGAAAAGGTGTTGAAAAAAATGAAACGCGTGTGCGGAGCCAAACGTGCAAATATTTGCTAACTATTCACCTTACCTTGACCTTATCTGTGAATGCAAGGAGCACGTGAACGCCTTGTTCTGAACAGCAGGGGCAGTAAGTTCACACCACTAGGCCTGTATATAAACTCGACAGCAAGTTAGGAAAAAGAGACCAGAGAGGTGGACAGAACGAAACTAAACAACTAGAAGAGGTATGTCTTTGCCTGAGTTACTACAGAAACTTCTGTTTGGGGGATTCGGCACTACACTGTCTTGGTTTTTTACTTCTCTTGGTGTTACTTATCTTGTTCTTGTATCCTCTTGGTGATAAACAGGATTCAGTGATGTTCCAACCAGACCAATGGCTCACGCCGCCGGTGAGCACATTCGATCCCTCCGTCTGAGCTCTGAAAGTTGGATACTTCGAGTAATGAAGTTTATAATTCTTCTAATGCATGTCAGGAACCTGAGGAGCTAGCCTACATGTACCAGCAAGAAGAGCACCCCGGCATGCAACAACAGTTCACAGAGCCACCACTCCCCGAGCAACAAGAGCAGTACTACACGCCACCAATGGCAGACCCGTTCCATTCATCTCACAGCTCCAATTTCCAGAGCTTTGGGGGTTCGGCCGCATTGCCCAACCTGCCGTTCGGAGCGGTGACGATCAAGAACGAGCAAGGGCAGCCGTCGGGTTCGTCTTCGAACATCCTCTCCTTCGGCGGTCAGGCTAGCACGCTCAACTTCTCGGGAGGAGCCTGGCAACAAGACGGCATTATTGAAGGGATGCAGCAGGTGCCGGAGAAGCGGAGCAGGGCGCCAGGGAACGCGCAGGAGCACGTCATCGGCGAGCGCAAGCGGCGGGAGAAGCTGCAGCAGCAGTTCGTGGCGTTGGCCACCATCGTCCCCGGCCTCAAGAAGGTGCGCCCGATCATATTTTGTTTTTCTTATCGAAATAAAGTGATTGTGCAACGAGAGCTGGGAATTAGGGAGCTCATAAACTGAGGTACGGGAGGCACCGGGGTCTGAACTATGAAGGGTAGGTCGAAACGCCGGATGGGGGCCGTGCGGAGGTGTGTGTGTCATGTACGTGTGGAACCGGACAGCGCGGAGGAGTCCATGCGGCCGTGTGGAGTGGCCGGTTGATTAGCGGCCGGGCGTCCCGCGTGTGGAGGCGTGCGAGCCGGGCGTCCCGGTGGAGGCCACGCGCAGATCGATGCGCCGGTTACTTATTTTCGGTAGGTCCACGAGGGCCGAGGGGCGTGCGTGGCAGGTTTGCGGGCTGGAATCTACGCGGGCGTGACGCGTCGTGCACTTTGGCAGCCGCGCGCCGGGTTGGCAGAGCCGGAGGTGGGCAGTGGGACTATGGGGGAGCATGAGAGGGCGGTACGGTAGCCCGCCGTTGCCGCAGAGAATAGCCAATACCGCCGTGGTGGCACTGCAAATCCTCGGGTATAAACTGAGCGAAAATTAGAGCAACAAGAGACGTTATGTCATTCTTTTTTCGTCCGCCGTCCAATTCTGCACCGTTGGCCTTCCCAGCCCTTCGATTTCTTTTTCATTTTGCACGCCTGCTCTCCAGCACCCGCCTGCCTCGTCGTCCGTTCGTTTTCTTGTGCTCACTTCGCACCCTTGGTTCGAACCGAGTGATGCGGTCACGTGCGGCTTGGCGCCCTTGGCTGCTGCGCGCCCAAGGGCGTGCCCGGGGTACTAGTTAGAAACAAGGGCCCGTCAGATCTCATTTAAGACATCAACTCAGCCGTTCAATTTGGTGTAACAAAAAACTCAGAAATACAATAATTAGTTTCTAAGATTGCAACAAATCTTGACCAGGATGCAACAAATACGAAATACACGTTTGATCTGCCAACAAAAAGCTGCAACAAAAATGATAGCGAGCGGAACAATGATTATTAAGCGTGCAACAAAACCTCATTCGGTGGCAACAAATCATAACAGCAAAGCGCTGCAACAAATCATAACCCTAATTGCAACAAAAAAATTCCTTTATGTAACAAATCAACAAAACAATTGCAACAAAAATACTTGCTACAAGATTTGAAAAGGATACACTGCAACAAACAAAAACATGTATTGCAACAACAGAGAAACGAAGTTACAACAATTCGAGAAAACGCCTGCAACACGCCTACCTAATAGGTGAAGGATGTGCCTAATGGTGGCGAGATGCAGAGCTTCTCGAGGTAGGTAGCAACGACACCAAGGAGGAGCCCATAGTGACAGAACACAGTTGGCGCTCATAAACAAGAGAGTAGTGCTTAAGGTTGACCCGGAATTGAGGAGACTGAACATAACATCCAGGAGCTTGTCAATGGACGTTGGCGTTGTGGTCCTCAGTCGCCACCACCATAGCCGATGCATCCTCCAAGGCAACAACGGCTCGTACTCTCGCTGGATTAGTGTCCGGAGGTGGAGAAGAAATAGCAGACCACATGGCTACAACGATGGCTCGATGGGGCAATGGCTCGACATCGGAGTCTCGACGCCGAAGCAGCTAGCCAGAGCTTGCTGAAGTGGACGCTCAGTGAAAATGCAATGTTAGGATATGAAACATGTGCCGGATTTGGCAGGAAGGTCTGGAGATGGAAGAAGATAAGGGTATTTGGGAGAGGATCTGGATATGGTAGAGAGGATGAGGGGATTTTGGGAGAAAGGATTGAGGAACGAATGGTGGGGGAAGGCTCCGGAGAAGGATAGGTGGAGGCTTTTGACTGATACCCTATGCATTGAATTAATTAGTGTGGAGGGTAGATACGGTGATTTTTTCCAATCAATCGTACGTCTATGCTGTAGTATTACCCTAGAAACAATTTTCTTCTCGGCGTGTTTCCAAGGAACCACTAGCATTTTCTCGTGGTTATAAACTTGGGACGGGTTTTTTAGACGGACGTCACAACTTTTGAATAGTCGGTATTTGCCGATGCGCTGATGACTTGCTCTTGTGGGCTCATAGGTGCAGCCGAGAAGGGATGAAATGTCAAATTGTAATGTGGGGTGAACCTTTCTTGTAACGTCTCAATAGCTAGCCCCCCTGGCTATCCCTGTAACTCCATTTGTTTGTACCTCTTTGTTTATTAATTTATGGTTTATGCCGGCGCAAGCCCGCCGTGTTCCCGTCAAAAAAATAATAATAATGCCGAGCAATTTCCAATTAGTGCTTTTCCCCGCGAGGCGAACGATTAGTATTTTTGTACGTGTGAACTTGCTGCATTCAGAGTTAACACCAGAAATGAATCATCGGTAATTTGCCATCGCCAGTTTGGCGGAAACCAGCCGGTCGGTTCCTGGACTTCTCGCAGAAGCACTAAGAAATCGCTTGAAATCGGCTAGAACCAGCTGGAGTTGACCATACTCAGTGTAACTATCCTGGACTAAAATAGATATTACTGAGTGAGTGTTAACCCTTCAGGATTCATAACCCTCCTCCCGCCGGTTTGACATATCACTTATCAGTACTGATTACTGAAGAACAAGACAACACCAGAACTTGCACCACATATGGCTGAATACTCATGCGATCTGGCATGTAGTTTCACGAAGTGCCAGTTTAACCTTTTCCCATTTTTCAGACAGACAAGATCTCTCTCCTAGGGAGCACCATCGACTACGTGAAGCAGCTGGAGGAGAAGGTGAAGGCCCTGGAGGAGCAAGGCACGCGGAAGACGGCCGAGTCCACCGTCTTCGAGAGCAAGTGCTGCATATCCGCCGACAACGACTCCTCAGGCCCCAGCGGGAGCGCCTCCGGTGCCGCCGAGGAGTCCAGCCCATCCGTCGAGGTCAGCATCCGGGGGAACACGGCTCTCTTGAAAATCTGCTGCGAGGAGAGGAGAGGAGTGCTGGTGATGGTCCTCTCCGAGCTCGAGAACCAGGGCCTCTCCATCATAAACACCAACGTCGTGCCGTTTACAGATTCGTGCCTCAACATCACCATCACTGCAAAGGCAAGGCTTCTAATATCTGGTCCGATCATACATTGTGCAAGTGTGGTTATAAGTAACGTTTTTATCTAGGAAATGCTTTATGGTTAACGGTTAACCTAGCCGAGAGTCCCTTCTTTTAGCACCTTAGTATACCAGCGTACCAGAAGATGGTTTCGAAATTCTAAAATTACTGTATGATCAGAAGATTGACATGTTTCATTTTTTTTTTGTGCAGATCGAGGAGGGATTTTCGTCCGCAGTTCAGCTTGTGAAGAACCTGACCATGGCTCTCAGAAGTTTCAGTTGAAAAAAATGGAAACCATTGTACAAATGACAATTGATTAGATTTCTCCTCTCCCTCCCCTTTTATTCTTTTTACTTTTAACATGAACAGGATTCCGGGGCTTCTAGGTAAATCAGCTTTATTTGTTTGTTTTTTTGGGCGGTTACGTATCCATTTCTACAAGTGTAATGTAAAGTCTGTAATTATTTCATAATGGAAGTGACTAAGGAATGCTATAGTGTTGCAACAGTGTAACAGCAAGTTTCATAACGTTTCGTGATGTTTCAAGAAGTGTGAGAACATTTTAAAAGTTTCATGTATTAGTGAGTTTCACGTGTTTCTAGAAGTTTCAAAAGATTCCAAAAAAAGTTTTGAACCAAGTTTGAAATTTTTTAGATTTTGGAACACAAGTTTCAGCCTGCGAGTTTCGATAAGTTTCAACAAGTTTCAAAACAAAAGTTTCAATAGATTTTAACGAGTTTCAATCAAAGTTTCAAGAAGGTTTCAATAAGTTTCGGCCAACTCACCAGGCTACGACGACACTACTGCACCACCATAGAGCTGCTCGACACCGTACACCACCGATGCACCCTCTTCTCCAACTCCAGCTCCAACTACAGCCGTCGCCACGACGCCGACCGACGCCGAATCCGTGCTCGAACTCCTTGCTGAGCATCCATCTCTCTCTCTCTCTCTCTCTCTCTCTCTCTCTCTCCGGCCGAACTTCGCACCACACCACCGCCGAATCTAGTCATCCCGAGCCACACTGCTGCCGGATCCAGACGTCTCGAGCCGTACCGACACTACCTGTCAACAGATCAGAAGCTGGATGTGAAGCACCACATCGTCAACTACACTCAATCCAGACCGGAGTGGAAGGAGGAGGTGGAGGGGTGGACTGAAAGTGAAGGAGGGGTGGCCGCTTTCCTCTGTCGGCTCGCCAGCTGCACTCCTCGGCTGAACGCTAGAGAGAGAGAGAGAGAGAGAGAAATAAGATAGAGGGGTGCGAAGGAGACACAACCTTATTATTTGTGCGGAGACGGATCGGACGACTAGGACCTATATTGTTGCAATGCTATAGTGTTTCGTAGTATTTCTCTTTTAGAATACCAATTTATATAACTAAACATACTTCCCCCTCTGATTTCATATTTCAATGTATTTTCTCTTAAAAAATATTCCAGATATATACTAGAACCGTATATAAATGTCCTGAAGATTTTCCATCTCAAACATACATGTCCCAAAATATGAGCCTTATTCTTGATATACTGCCTAAATATATCCTCTTGGGTCTACAGTCTTGACGAGGATTAAAATCACCATGTATTTCTTTAACACGTGATAAAAGACCATATGTCTTCATGGTTGTAACCCCTAAGGCTAGCGACCTCACTGGTCGTAAGGATTCCAGAGGTTACTTGAATTGGTACCCTGGTCGGGTGAGGTCCTGTACCTAGGACCAGGGAACTTCTCGTAAAAGCTATGAACTGGTATCTGGATCAAACTCCAGGAATATTCTTTACCGTGTGATGAATGGAACACATGTCATATATTCCATGTCACACGATGTTATAGAAACCACGGACACGGACAACAACTACCATACGGTTGAGTGTCTCACAGACACTCAACCGTAGAACGGTTGATACTTCATTAACCGTTACCTCGCTCCGACCAGTCGCAACACTTCACAACAGGTGTCTCTCTAGGAGTAACTGCCACCTCTTCAGAAGTTATTTAAAGACAGAGCTATCGGAGTCAGAGGAGGAGGGAGATTGAAGCATAGGCATTAGCATTGGATTCATGTTTCAAGCCTGATATAGAAAACTAGTGCTACATTAAGTGTAATTAGATCTAGTCCACCGCCTAATCGCAGGCACCCCCTGTAACAACCAATTTGCACCAATAAAGAGTAGTTCCATTCTTCCTTCCCAAGAAGTCCCGTGCACTTTTTTCTTTTATTTCGTAAGATCGGTGACTCAATCGTCGACAGCTGGCGTTGTCCGTAGGGAAGAAGGCGTGGATTTCTTGAACAGATTCTTCGCACAGCTCTTCGCCCATTTTATCTTTCGTAATCGCTCATGCAGCTATGGCAGGGAGTTGGGACGAGGAGAACTGGTTCGACCTGGCGAACTATTCCGATCTCAACATGGACGCATGCATCCGCGCCATACAAGAAAATAGAATGTCATCATCCTCCTTGTAACATCCCAAAAATTTGGTCTGTTTTAAAGTTTTAAAAGAAAAATAACCATTTGGATTTTTCTGGTAAATTAAAAAGCTTAATATGAATTTTCAGAGTTCAAAAACAATTTAACATGATTAATGTCAACATCAACTATTACCAAAATTATTTTATTTGGGTTCTATGTGCTTGGATATATTTTCTAGATTTTTCTAGAATTTTTCCGAGTGCATTTGCTATTTTCTATTTGCTATTTGGATTTTCTGTTATTTTCTAAAAAGAAAAACTAATTAAAAATCTCAGTTTAGCTTTCGGGCCTAATCTCCAAAATCCCAGCCCACCTCCTTTCTCTTCGGCCCAGCCCGACTTGGCTTTTCCTCCCGTTCGCGCAGCCCAGCCCGGCCTCTTTCCTTCTTCCTTTCCCGCCGCAGCCCAGCCCGAGCGGCAGCTCTTTCCTTCTCCTCCTTCCACTGCCGGGTGGGTCCTCGTTGCCACCTAGGCGTCGTCTTCCTCAGGGACTTCAGCTCCTGTGCCCGAAGCAAACACGCAGCGCCGCCGGCTCCTTGTGGACTCCTCCCCTCCGGAACTTTATAAAGCCTGCCCCTGGCGTCAATTTATTCGCCCAAGTCTCCTCTCTCAAAACCCTAAGGCGCCGCCTCCGATTTATTCTTCGTTGTGTCGGATTTCTTCAAGAAGCCGTCGGCCATTGAAGCTCCTTCGCCTCGGATTTCGTCGTCGTCAGCCCACCTCAGGCCGCGTCGTCTTCATCATTGGAATCGCATCATCGAGGGCTACACCGTGCTCTCATCATCTCCCTCCGAAGACCACCGCTTCGCCGTTTTCGTTTTCGTCCGACAAACCGACCGCCGCCACCTTTCCGATCTAGCACTCCGGTGAGCTCCTTTGCTTTCTTGGCGCGTCACCTTGTGCTCCATGCTATTCTCATCCTATCCCCCACCTCCTCTTGGCTTCCTTGCCGCTGATGTGCCGCCGCCGTGCCTCTTCTCCACTTCCGGTCATCTCCGCATTGCCGCCGCTCCGGTCATCTTCTAGCCGCTCCGAGCTCACCCTTGTGATCCTCGTCGTCTCGCCGTTCCGGTGCTCCCCTCAATTCTCTTCGGGCGCCACCCCTTCTCTGTTGTCGTCGTGGTCGTGGAGTTCACCGCCGCTAATGTCGCCGCCGCCGTCGTCTCGTCGCCGGAGTTGCCGAGTCATCACCTCCCAGAGCATCACCATCTCCTCAGCTTTCCGTTTTGGCACCGCCGGAGCTCCTCGCCGCCGGTTGCCGTCGACGCCATCATCAACATCGCCGGCCATGGCCGCACCTTGGTTCCTCTGTTCCTCCCCTTGCCACCTCGCATGCCAAATCGGCGGCCACGTCAGCTTGTTGCTTAGGTGGTAGCCCATGTGGCGTCCGCATGTCATCCTCGTCAGCGGCCATGTGGCAGACCCAAGAATTCCACCCGAGCCGAACTCCTTAAACCTAGTCCACGGTACACCCAGTCTCTGCCAAGTGGGACCCAGCCGTCAGTTTGGTTTCATCCAGTCCGATCGTCTCTGCTGACGTCATGCTGACGTCATAATTGTCTTTTTCTTCAGAAAGATAATTCACTAAATCCATAAATTCGATTTTCAGCATTTTATGTGATTTCAATCTTCGAGCCCATATCTTTTGCATCCGAACTCCGATTGAGTCCATTCAAATTTCTAAATCTGTCTAAATTCAAGATCTATTTATCTGAGATTTTTATTTAATTTTTGGAGTTTGTTTTCTCTGTTATTTATTTATTTGTGTTATTTGCTTGTTTTGCGAATAGACGTCGATACTTGGAAGCTTCGAGCAAGGAGTAGCATACCAAGATCAAGATCAATCACTGGATTTATTCCAAGGCAAGTCGTGGTCCTTTGATCATATTGAACCCATGATTTCAAAAGTATATTGTTTTATACAATTGCATGCTATATTTATATAAATTGCTCTGGGAATAGTTATTACCTATTGTCATTATGCCTCCATTGATTATTTGAATGCCATGAATCCTTTGTCACCTTAGCATGGGTAATTTTAGTTGGACATATTTGTATTGCCAACATGGGTATCGTACATATGCTTAGTCTTGCTTAGTTACGATGGGTTTGTCATCACATGTGTCATAATGATCAATTTTGATTTAATGATTTATGGAATCATGGTGGTGAGCCACTCTTGCTAAAATTTGTGTACCATGACGGGGCTAGTCATGGGTGTTGGTTAAACAAAATGGTTTTCGCTCGGGCGAGTGGTTGGTGGATAGGGAGGATGTGGATGGAACATGTTGTGGGTTTGTGGTAGTCTCGCCTGAGTAACTTGTCAAGGACTTAATCTTGTGCGCCATTGAACTGGGCCTTAACCGTACAACCACATGTCTGGTATGGGACGGACCTGGCTGATTAATTAGCAATGTCTTAATTTCGGTTCTGTCATGTGAAGCGTGGTTACGGGAAACGTATTCTCACGGTGGCGCAAGAGGGGCCCCGTGCAGTCGGAAAGACATTCGATGTTGAATCCTTAGCGCGAATCGGGTTAAGAAAGAGCTTTGTAAAAGCCTTGTGATGATCACTTAGTCGCACGCCTACGGAAGCGTGAAATGCCTGACATTATAAGTTGATCTATCTCTTGTGGGTCAAGCTGTACAACCTCTGCAGAGTGTAAAACTATTCGAGTAGCCATGTCCGCGGTTATGGACGTGCCTGGGGATTTCACACGGGAGATAGAGTTTCTCCAAAAATGTGTCGGAGTGTGAATGGGAAGTTCACTTGATGAATATAATGTTCGTTTGGTGAATAGGTCATTCACTTGGTGGTTTGTGTCGATTGGTGAATGAGGAATTCACTTATCCTTGGTTTGGTTGGGAAGTGGATGGGAAGTTCACTAGTTGTTTCAAAGAAATTGTTTATTTACTTATTATTGTTTTCAATTACGCATTTCAATCTATTTATTGTATTTATCGTAAATGTTGTTTTATGCAAAAGAGCCATACAGCTAATCTTTGTTCAAGCCTTGCATGAATATTATTTGCATACATTTCCCCACGACTTCGAGTACATTCAAAGTACTCATGGCTTTGCGCCCTCTGCTTGATCGTGATGAGGAAGAATACCAAGTCGCCAAAGAGTTCTACCAGAAGATCATGAAGGTTTTGCGGATTAGGATCGTTTCTCCACTCGATTGCACTGTGGGCATGTTGATTGGCCATTTGAAGAGTTTCGTTCACTTGCAAGAGTTCATTTGTTTCTTTAGCCTGCGTATAAGTTAAGTAAACATTGACCATAAGGTCCGATTATTATTATTATTTGATACTCGAGATCTTTTAGTTAAATTAAATAAATGGATGGTATTTCATCACTGTTTTCTGTGTGAGCTAGCTCACGATCCGGGACTAGTTCGAATACACAGAGGTTCTGAGATGCATTTTGGTCCCGGAGGTGGTATCAGAGCCATATCGACTGTAGAACGCAACCTTAGTTAGCATGGTCGTTTTAGCTAAAAGCTTCAAAACTTATTTTCTAAATCAAATCAACTTAATTTGACTTGAGTAGTTGTTCTTTCCTCATCTACTCTATTCTATTCTCATCTCAGTCTATTCTATTCTTATCCTATTCTATTCTACTCATCTTGTGCCAGAGATCTTGTCTCTTGCCTTTGCTGAATGTTGTTTTATAATCTTAAATTGACGTTCTCGCCTCATAAATTTCTCTCGTCTAGAAGAAAAGCTTTTGTCAAGAGTATCTTCGTGGCTTCGTTCCAGTTGCTCTTGAAGAAGTCTTCGTTGTCCAGTTCAGCTTAGAAGCCGTCCTATTAGAGTGTAGTAGCGCTTTTAGATCGTTGTTGCTTAGGTCTTTATTTGGGTTGTGTGCAAGTGGGAGCTGCGATTTCTTTGTCAAGCATTATGTTCTGATCCTGCGAGGCTTTAATTTGAATGTTATTTGTGCTTTCATAGCGTTTCATTATGTCTTCTTATCTTTGCCTTGGGTATAATCTGTTTCCCTAATTAGGTTGTTTCCATCTACTCTGTCTTGTCTATCTCATCTATTGTGCTATTCCTCTCATCTACATCGCTATCTTGCCTATTAAACTGTGGAAGATTATCGCAGATGGTTGATACTCGCAATACTTGAGCCGTACTCGGTCAGAGGATGCCAATGCCAATGCCAATGCCAATGCCAATGCCAATGCAAGTGACCAGTCACCAGCCCCTGGAGCCGCAGAGCCCAACATGGCACAACTTCTAGCAGCTCAGACGCAATTCATGAGTGCAATGATGCGAACATGAACGCTATGATGACACAAAAAAGTCGGACCGCGTGCAATAGTCAACTTGTTGAACCAAAACATTCATAATGGTCGAAATAATCAAGCGGCCGTTATCGCGCCGATTCATCATCATTCCAAGCTATCGAGTTTATGAGGACTCGCCCACCTACGTTTTCTCATTCGTCGAACCTTTGGGCGCAGAAGATTGGCTTCGTTCGGTAGAGAAAAGCTCGCCATTGCTCAATGCAATGATCGTGAGAAAGTTCTTTATGCTTCACATCAATTGGAAGGTCAAATGCATGAGAATGGTGGGAGAACTACACCGCACTCATGGTGGTCCTCACACTATCACTTGGGAGGAATTTTCAACGACTTTTCGTCAAGCTCATGTCCCCGATGGTATAGTGGAAATGAAGAAGAACGAATTTCGTGAACTCCGAAGGAAACATGTCTTTGGGTGAATATCTCAACAAGTTCACTCAACTTTCTCGCTATGCTCCGAAGATGTTGCTCACGGATAATGCACGTCGAGCGATTCAGCGTGGACTCAACCCCACTTGAAACCGCAAGTGGTTGGAAATGATTATGTGGATTTTCAGCATATGGTTGATAAGGTAGTACTCATAGAAGATTCTCGTCGTGAGTTAGACGAATCTCGTAAAGGAAGATGATACAACACGGAGTTCATCGAATCGGCTCGAGAGCGTAACCAATGCACAATGACCTTTTCGTCCCAATAATTCATCTGTTGGATTCGAACCCCGATGCGTTGTCTCATGCAGAAACACGGGATACCCAATGTCAACAACAAGAACAATAGTCAATCTCGGAAACCCCAATTATGCCGCAGGAGTTCAATGTTTCAATTGCCACGAGACGAGTCATTATGCAAACAAGTGTCCGCAGGCGAGGTCTCACACCTTCCTTTCAATTTGGGACCTACACCGGCGGGACTTCTTTGCGGAGCGGGAAGAGGAATGCCTCGGACTCCAAATCAAGCTACGAGACTCCATCAAGCGCCTCAAGAGGAAGATCGAACCATGTCACTGCTGCAGTGAAGCACCGGCAATTGAGCGTCGCCTCGTAAGTCTTGAGTTAGACCTACGCGAGCCTATTCCTTAATGGCCGAATCTAGGGACGAGATTCCCTTTTAAGGGGTAGGTTTGTAACATCCCAAAATTTGGTGCATTTTAAAGTTTTAAAAGAAAAATAACCATTTGGATTTTTCTGTAAATTAAAAAGCTTAATATGAATTTTGAGTTCAAAACAATTTAACATGATTAATGTCAACATCAACTATTATCAAAATTATTTTATTTGGGTTCTATGTGCTTGGATATATTTTCTAGATTTTTCTAGAATTTTTCCGAGTGCATTTGCTATTTTCTATTTGCTATTTGGATTTTCTGTTATTTTCTAAAAAGAAAAACTAATTAAAAATCTCAGTTTAGCTTTCGGGCCTAATCTCCAAAATCCCGGCCCACCTCCTTTCTCTTCGGCCCAGCCCGACTTGGCTTTTCCTCCCGTTCGCGCAGCCCAGCCCGGCCTCTTTCCTTCTTCCCTTTCCGCATGCGGCCCGGCCGGCGGCGGCTCTTCCTTCTCCTCCTTCCACTGCCGGGTGGGTCCCCCGTTGCCACCTAGGCGTCGTCTTCCTCAGGGACTTCAGCTCCTGTGCCCGAAGCAAACACGCAGCGCCGCCGGCTCCTTGTGGACTCCTCCCCTCCGGCACTTTATAAAGCCTGCCCCTGGCGTCAATTTATTCGCCCAAGTCTCCTCTCTCAAAACCCTAAGGCGCCGCCTCCGATTTATTCTTCGTTGTGTCGGATTTCTTCAAGAAGCCGCCGGCCATTGAAGCTCCTTCGCCTCAGATTTCGTCGTCGTCAGCCCACCTCAGGCCGCGTCGTCTTCATCATTGGAATCGCATCATCGAGGGCTACACCGTGCTCTCATCATCTCCCTCCGAAGACCACCGCTTCGCCGTTTTCGTTTTCGTCCGACAAACCGACCGCCGCCACCTTTCCGATCTAGCACTCCGGTGAGCTCCTTTGCTTTCTTGGCGCGTCACCTTGTGCTCCATGCTATTCTCATCCTATCCCCCACCTCCTCTTGGCTTCCTTGCCGCTGATGTGCCGCCGCCGTGCCTCTTCTCCACTTCCGGTCATCTCCGCATTGCCGCCGCTCCGGTCATCTTCTAGCCGTTCCGAGCTCACCCTTGTGATCCTCGTCGTCTCGCCGTTCCGGTGCTCCCCTCAATTCTCTTCGGGCGCCACCCCTTCTCTGTTGTCGTCGTGGTCGTGGAGTTCACCGCCGCTAATGTCGCCGCCGCCGTCGTCTCGTCGCCGGAGTTGCCGAGTCATCACCTCCCAGAGCATCACCATCTCCTCAGCTTTCCGTTTTGGCACTTCGCCGGAGCTCCCTCGCCGCCGGTTGCCGTCGACGCCATCATCAACATCGCCGGCCATGGCCGCACCTTGGTTCCTCTGTTCCTCCCCTTGCCACCTCGCATGCCAAATCGGCGGCCACGTCAGCTTGTTGCTTAGGTGGTAGCCCATGTGGCGTCCGCATGTCATCCTCGTCAGCGGCCATGTGGCAGACCCAAGAATTCCACCCGAGCCGAACTCCTTAAACCTAGTCCACGGTACACCCAGTCTCTGCCAAGTGGGACCCAGCCGTCAGTTTGGTTTCATCCAGTCCGATCGTCTCTGCTGACGTCATGCTGACGTCATAATTGTCTTTTTCTTCAGAAAGATAATTCACTAAATCCATAAATTCTGATTTTCAGCATTTTATGTGATTTCAATCTTCCAGAGCCCATATCTTTTGCATCCGAACTCCGATTGAGTCCATTCAAATTTCTAAATCTGTCTAAATTCAAGATCTATTTATCTGAGATTTTTATTTAATTTTTGGAGTTTGTTTTCTCTCTGTTATTTATTTATTTGTGTTATTTGCTTGTTTTGCGAATAGACGTCGATACTTCGGGAAGCTTCGAGCAAGGAGTAGCATACCAAGATCAAGATCAATCACTGGATTTATTCCAAGGCAAGTCGTGGTCCTTTGATCATATTGAACCCATGATTTCAAAAGTATATTGTTTTATACAATTGCATGCTATATTTATATAAATTGCTCTGGGAATAGTTATTACCTATTGTCATTATGCCTCCATTGATTATTTGAATGCCATGAATCCTTTGTCACCTTAGCATGGGTAATTTTAGTTGGACATATTTGTATTGCCAACATGGGTATCGTACATATGCTTAGTCTTGCTTGAATTCTGATGGGTTTGTCATCACATGTGTCATAATGATCAATTTTGATTTAATGATTTATGGAATCATGGTGGTGAGCCACTCTTGCTAAAATTTGTGTACCATGACGGGGCTAGTCATGGGTGTTGGTTAAACAAAATGGTTTTCGCTCGGGCGAGTGGTTGGTGGATAGGGAGGATGTGGATGGAACATGTTGTGGGTTTGTGGTAGTCTCGCCTGAGTAACTTGTCAAGGACTTAATCTTGTGCGCCATTGAACTGGGCCTTAACTGTACAACCACATGTCCGTATGGGACGGACTGGTGATTAATTAGCAATGTCTTAATTTCGGTTCATCATGTGAAGCGTGGTTACGGAAACGTATTCTCACGGTGGCGCAAGAGGGGGCCCCGTGCAGTGGGAAAGACATTCGATGTTGAATCCTTAGCGCGAATCGGGTTAAGAAAGAGCTTTGTAAAAGCCTTGTGATGATCACTTAGTCGCACGCCTACGGGCGTGAAATGCCCGACATTATAAGTTGATCTATCTCTTGTGGGTCAAGCCGTACAACCTCTGCAGTGTAAAACTATTCGAGTAGCCGTGTCGCGGTTATGGACGTGCTGAGGATTTCACACGGAGATAGAGTTTCTCCAAAATGTGTCTGAGTGTGAATGGGAAGTTCACTTGATGAATATAATGTTCGTTTGGTGAATAGGTCATTCACTTGGTGGTTTGTGTCGATTGGTGAATGGGAATTCACTTATCCTTGGTTTGGTTGGGAAGTGGATGGGAAGTTCACTAGTTGTTTCAAAGAAATTGTTTATTTACTTATTATTGTTTTCAATTACGCATTTCAATCTATTTATTGTATTTATCGTAAATGTTGTTTTATGCAAAAGAGTCATACAGCTAATCTTTGTTCAAGCCTTGCATGAATATTATTTGCATACATTTCCCCACGGCTTGCTGAGTACATTCAAAGTACTCATGGCTTTGCGCCCTCTGTTTGATCAGCAGTAGAGGAAGAATACCAAGCTGCCAAAGAGTTCTACCAGGAAGATCATGAAGGTTTTGCGGATTAGGATGCGTTTCTCCACTCGATTGCCTGTGGGCATGTTGATTGGCCATTTGAAGAGTTTCGTTCCGCTGCAAGAGTTCATTTGTTTCTTTAGCCCTGCGTGGCAAGTTAAGTAAACATTGACCATAAGGTCCAGTTATTATTATTATTTGATACTCTGAGATCTTTTTAGTTAAATTAAATAAATGGATGGTATTTCATCACTGTTTTCCTGTGTGAGCTAGCTACTGATCTGGGACTAGTTCAGAATACACAGAGGGTTCCTGAGATGCATTTTCGGGTCCCGACTCCTCCCCCGGTTTGTCGATCGGAAACATTAGCGAAATCGACCGGATGGATGAGGATACACCTCGACGACCAGTGACGGTTTTAGAGGAAGTGCTTCCGGCCAACCCGGAGCACCTAAGGACCTCTACAAGCCCGGTCCTTCCGACCGGCAAAACGGGTGACGAAACCTCAGCGCCACAATTCGAGGATCAATGTACTCTCGATACGGTCATGGCTGACAGGTACTCACCGACGGCTTTTGGCAATTACTGGATTCAACCGACATCTGGTGATGGTGTCGATGAAACCCCCACTGGTCATAGACCAAGTGGGGATTGTAAGGCTCAGTATACGATCGACAATCCGCCGGATCAGGCTGAGACCACCACAAAAATCTCAGGAGGTGCTAATTACCAACCACTCTCCATCGTGGAAACTTCTTGCAAAAGCGTTGGAAGGCTCTCCATCAATTACGATGGAAGCTCATCGGAAGATCACTGCTGGAGGCACGATGATACGGGGGAGGCCCGATCTTCTCAGTGAGAAACCGTGGATAGTTGATGCGAAGTAGACGATGTCGCTAGCTGAACACTCGCGCCAATGCACGAACCCTCAACTCTTGAATACGCCCACAATACACCGGTAGTTGTTCGTCGCGAGACCACGAGCAATGACGCCAAGTCCCCAATTCCCAATGGAGCAGCGGCTTGACCTTGGATTGCGAGAACAAAACAAATGGATCGCCTAATTCTCTCTCAAAGTCCTCGCATGAACTCGGTGTCGAAAGAACAAGCAATAGCTATGTTTCAATCTTATGCATAAAATGGTCTAATGGATACAAGGGAGGGCAAGGGTATTTAAGGCGCCCTCCACGACTCACGCACGGCCTAGGGCCAGCCACACATGCCGAATCAAACTCTAACTCGGCTAAGACCTAAAAACACACAAAAGGAAAACCTAACTTAAGTCCGTCACATTGTTTCGGCCATAGCGGCGCGACCGTAAGTCTTCTGAAGCTGGGGCCAAAACCATTGTGTGGGCCTTGGAATAAGCTTTCAAACAAGTCCAAGAACACCCCAATCGGACTCCGTATGCAAAAGTTATGGCCTTTTATTACAGCCCTGTTGGGCTGTCCCGAACCGAATCCGAATTGAATTCTGAGTTGATTCCGAGATGAATTTCGGTTGCACTTGTGGAAGATCCGAATTGGGCTTGAATTCTTGGGCTTTTCTCCTTGGTTGACCCACGTGAGCTTCTCCTCCATTGCTTTGACCCGACCTCCCTCTTGGTTCCAAAGGCTTCACAATGTTCAAACACGAGAATGCACAAAACATTTGCATGAGGTAATACCCAATTCTCATCAATGACAATAGAAGATTCATTAAGAAACAAAAGCACTGTTGATTTAGAAGTTTAGCTCTTGCTCGTCGGTGGACCAATATGCACTACGTACTTGAATTATTTGTAGCGTCACGTATGGCGTCCACCTCAGTATGTGTATGACCACCAATAGGGAAAGATGTATAAGTGTTAGGGATGCCCTCATCACACGAGGTCAATGCGATCGGAGATACAGATCAAAATATCGTGTACGGTCCTCCATATGTTGCCTCGTCACCACATAATGATGGGGATGGTACAGACGGTCAAGCACCAAATGCCAAAGGTAACAGAGCTGATGGACGTCCATCAGTTAATTCGCCTGAATCTGCTCCAGCCCGAGTAAGGGACCAGGCAGGACTAACCCGGAGGTCGGCGGAAAGTTCAGGTCATTGGATACCAAACAGGAACATTCCAAGACCTTCGGTAAAGGTACAAAACCTGCTGCGAGTTCAGAATATTTTGAATACCTCTGACCCTATTTTAGCAGAGACTCCGGGTTTTGTCCAACTTGTAGGTTAGGTATCAGAAATCCTCCAGCAGACTATGCAGCGTACGGAAGCGTACCGAGAACTAAGGCATTCGCAAAGTTAGACCATGACTTCATCCCAACGTTCCTCCCTCAGCAGAGGGCATCATGGTCGTGTTGGAAGCCAGTCGATACCAAGACCATTTAATTTGCTACTTTCTTATGTGAAGTATGGGATTTCTTGGTTCTTGATTTGTTCAGGGGCTACGACTGGGCGTGTGGTTGGGTGTGAGCAAGCAGTTCGCATTGCCTGCAGCGATGGGCTATGAAGATGGGCTCTTCGGTATGCTCTTGACCAATATACATGCTCAGTACTTCAATTGCTTTGTGTCCTTGTTTCTTGCAAGTGCTGGTCTGATTTGGTCGTGTTTGGAATGGACAATAAAATATTTATTATGAAGGCTATAGTAGCGACTTTAGATAATTATATGGTTTGCTAATAACCTGGCAAATGATAGCATTGGCATGAGTCATTGACATTTAATTTGCTGGATAGCTGGTACTGATTGTTTGTGG
Source organism: Ampelocalamus luodianensis (assembly GCA_036346255.1). Classification (NCBI taxonomy): domain Eukaryota; kingdom Viridiplantae; phylum Streptophyta; class Magnoliopsida; order Poales; family Poaceae; genus Ampelocalamus; species Ampelocalamus luodianensis. Next base: position 25,908,119 of record CM070621.1, read on the forward strand.
CTACATTGTTCTATGATAGTATTATCAGTCTGAGGTTGAGATCAAAAGAGATACCCAAATGTACTGTGAGGTTCTTTTATTAATGAACATGCTAATTTAATTGCTTTCAAGTCTCCTTTTGACGGTCCTAAGTATTTTCTTGTTATTTTTAGGAGAGAGGAGACAAAAAAAGCTACCTATGGATTCACTGCATATTTAGATGAAGCTAATTGAATTAGCCTGCAATGCAAGGATGTGTGCCACGCTAATGTTCTTTTGGGTGGAGAGTTTATTTTGTAGTTTGCCTGTAGAAATAATCTCAGTTGCTGAACCTATTCCAACATTAATGGTGGTGATTTTTTATGATTTCTTACAAAAAAATCCTTAGGTTAGGCCATTTTAAATATATATATATATATATATATATATATATTATTTTTTGGCAACTCTCGTTAAATTCCTATATTTTCCTTTGATTTAATTGAGTTTTTAAACTAATTACACACTTTTATTTTTCAACAGGAAAGCATTTTTTGTTAACTGCGTTGTCAAAAAATTATGGATTTTTGGTCAATTTCTCATATTTATGGAATTTTTTTAATTGTATTGCATTAAGATGTTATAAATAGAAAAAAAAAAGAACTAACTTAGTTGGTAGTCTTGTAGAGCCCAGTTCCCAACTATTCACATCTCAACCCCAGGGGCGGTTCCTCTTAGGTTCATGGGTGTTCAGCCAAACACCCATTAATTTTTGCAAAAAAATCCACAGTATAGTATGTATATTACATATATAATGAAATATACTCTTAATTAGGCCAACCAGACCACAACTTCCTCTTAGTTCATCAAACTGCATCTCCCTTTGCCGCCCCATAACCTCAAATTGACCCATATGATGGCCAGCCTATGGTCACACACCCTTTGGCCTTTGCCCTTTGGGCACTGGACCATTCGACCCAGCTACAACAAGATTATTCCTCCTCATCTCTCTCTCTCTCTAACCCTAACAATCAACAAATAGCAGCCGACTCTCACATCTCTCTTTTTCTTGATGCGATAGCGCGACCACGACAATGCCAAACGTGACGGCGGCGCTCGGCGGCAGGTTAGAGGAGCAAGGTCAGGCGTTGGTCGACGGGCAGGCCGTTACCATTGGGCCGCCGAACGGCGAAGCAGGACGGGGAGACCGCCGAGTGGGGAGGGTGACCGAGGAGCCTTGTGGGTTTGCGGCCAGCGACTACGACTCGGCGGCTCCCAGCAAGAAGACCGTAGTACCCAAATTCTCAATAGCGTAGATGTGGGTTCAATCCGAATTACCAAATCCTCAACTCTCAAACCAGCAAAGAGCAAATCCAAAAGTCCAAATCAGCAATTTTGTTTGTGTCAGTTTGAATTGTGATTGGTAAATCTTGTCTTTTTTTGTGAAATGTAAATATCAAAGCTTCAAAAAATGAAGAAGAAGTTTGTCGATTTGAAAGGCACAAAGGAAAATCGAGTTAAATTGTAATTTTTCTTGATTATTTTGTAATTTTACTAAGTTATTTGAGATGTTGTCATTAGTACGAATAATTTGTACTTTGATTTTACTATTGTGCATATTTATGTTTTACATTAAACAATATATTTGTAACTTCTAAAACCCATTATGAAAATCCTACCGTCAGCCCTCAACTTGATGGAGAACCCAACTTTCCAACCGTTTTAGCAAAATGGGTTGAAATCGTTTGGCAAAATAGGTTCAAATCATACTAGGGAGATTAACGACAATACCTAGGAGGAACTAGATATTTTTTTAATTAAGAAGAAAATATGTATCTAAATTCGCGTCGAAGAGAACTTGAACCCACCAACTGAGTTAGGCTCAGTTCCTCATACTAGGGAGATTGTTTGGGTTGGTTTGGGTTGAAATGTCATTGTGGATTGGATTGGGGTGAGTTGTGAGGGATGACAAGTGGGATTGGTTTGGACAAAGTGGTTTGGGTTGGTCTAGAAATTGGTTGGGTTTTAATGGTCTACCAGTAAGAGCTTGTTTGGAATAAGGGATTAGGGCGAATCCCTTGGTCCACCCAAACGATACCTAACAGAGTCCAACCATCCGGCCCGGACCAGAGCCCATACAGTGGCCTAGCTGGGCAGACAGCCGAACGGGCGTGCGGCCCAGCCAAGGCCTACAAGCCGACGACTACGGAGTACCCTACCCCAGGAAACGAGCTCACGGGCAAAACTCAGAAGAAAAGAGGGACCGAAAGCACGAAGGGCGCGTCGGTCCGTACCAGTGTACCATCGCTGCCCGTCCCGTTGTGCCCACTCCTCGCCGGCTCGGCTGCAGAGTGCCGGTCTCGACGGCCGCGCGGTTCTCCTCGTTCTGCCCCCGGCCCGCGCTTCCTAGCCGGCCGTACGAACAGTCTCCAGTGTCACCACTCCTTGCCCAGCGACTTTCCGCCCCGCGCGTCTGGCCGATCGACAGTACAGCACTGCACCCGTGGTCCGTGTGGTGTTTCGGCAGATCCCGTGCAACGCTCTGCTTGTTCGTGCCGTGATCACGTTGTTTGCAGCAGGCCGTCCTTGCGGTTGCACGTTGAACTGTACCGGCCCATCCTTCCGCTCGTTGGACCGTCTTGTGCTTCAAAACCCATGCATACTTCACGAGCCCACCGTTTCTTTCCATCTCCGTGTGCTTGTAGCGCTAGCAAGGATATGTGACCACGCATCTAAAAAAACAAAGGCTGACTAAGCTACAGTAGTCAAAAAATTCTTAAAATTCAGTTATTTTTTCGGTACGTTGATCACCGTGCAATGGTTCCTGTTTTTTATGTTGAAAATTTTTAAACTAGACAAAAGTAAATCTAGATGAATCCTACAAATACAAAAACAAATAGAACTAAAAGTTACAATAAAATTGTGCTAAAATTGTACGTCACTTGGTAATACAATTTTAGGTTTAGTACTGTGTAATTGTAGATAACTAGGTTTTAAAAAATCAGACGATTGAGAGCAAAAACGCAAAAAAAAAGGATATGTGACCACGTCCAGCAGCCGAGATCCCAATAAGAGCATCCACAATAGTTTATACCACTTGTTACTGAGGGGTCGACACAATGTGGAGGAGAGAAGGTGAGAAGATAAGATGAGCTTGTTTCTAAATAAAGAAACAAGCAAGTTGTTGATGTCAAGACACAAAAAAACAACAAAATAGCTATTGGAGACTTGCTTATTACCTAAAAATCTGTTTTGTGTAGAGCAATTAAAGTAGTAATTAAAATATTAGATACAAGTTCAAGAAACAATACATTAGAATGCTTGTTTTTTTATTAGATTGAGTACTCTCCTTTTTTTAGTAATAAACTAAGAAATAAATTATTATAGATACTCTAAAGTAAGCAAGTTGAGAGCTCAGACGGCAATCTCGGGTCATGAGCCGAGGAATTAACTCCTGGTTGAAACCAAGATTGGCCAAGATTAATGAACGGTCGAGATACGCGAGCCCAAGTTCGCAAATGGCAAGAGCACGTACGTACGCTACATTGACCCAAATTAAGTCTACGTACCCATGCGTGCAAATAAATGCGATGGTTTGACCAGAGCATGAGTGGCTTCGATGTGCATGTAGAGTTCTTGCTAGAGTACGGAATAGTCCATTTTCTCTGGATTAGCAACTGGGTTTACAAATCGATCTGTCGATGATCCCCGGGCAATCGGTGGTCCTGGGGCTTAGTGTATGGCTAGCTGTACTATTCGCTCGAAGCGTACGTCCAAATTAAGTTCCCGGAAGATAAGGAAGAAGCTGCTCGAGATGATGGGAGCAGTGGTAGTGTGATTTGTGTTGACAAACGAGATCAATTCGGTTGGAACCGGCGGTAGCACACAACGAGGCATATGATCACACAAAGAAACAAGAGACACAAGTATCTATTTATGAGGTTCGATAATGATTATATTTCCAAGAGCTAAATCACGGTGGCTTCGTCTATATAAAGAATTTCTTTCTTCTTCATAAACTATGGTTTCAAAGAGGTCAGCGATATAATTTATACTCAATTATAGTCTAACCTACTTTTCGTACATAACTCTTTTTTTTTATACCTTGCAATATATGAGTTATACACAACAAATTCACGGTGGTGGCATTTGAACAGGGGTGCTCGTACTGTGCATTTCCTGAAATAATGTAGTTGGCCTCATTATCCTATCCGTTTTTAGTTGCCACCACCGAATGAGGCCGTAAACTACCTCGGTCATCCTATTCGTCATCGTAGAGTGAGGCCGCCTCTCCCGTCCCGGGCCTAGCCAGGCTCAATTTGGCTACTAGCAGCGCAACGCGATGACAGCGACGCATGCGGGGCTGGCTTCTTGTCCGAGGGTGCAGCGCAATTCAGCATACAAGGTGGCGGAGGCACGTCATGGACCTTGGTTCAGCCATGGGTACGTGGTATGTTGAGCACAACGGCGGAGGCAAGACGTGTGTAGGGGCGGAGCTCAGGTGTGCCGCGTGGCCGAGTCGAAGGCGTTGCACTGGTCGAGAGTCTGGCCACAACGGCTTGAGGTGATGAGGTAATATGATTTATTTTTTTTCATCGGTATGTTAGCACGGGCATTGAATAGTGCTGCTACATTCGAGTGATTAGCCGTTCGCTACGTGTCTAGTACTACTAAATCACAAAACAGATTAACCATGCCAGCCATTTCAATCTTACTAGCATAATCAGCAGGGCTAACGCACCAGAGCAGGATACAGCCAGACGCTATACTACATTAGATCTCCTGGTCATCTGTCGACCCTGTGCTACAGTAACGACAAGGGCAGAAAATAAGGAAAGATAAGCTACTTTACTAGGACCAGCAAAGATCTAGATTGCACGAGGCACCTCACAAGAGCTGTTGCTGTTATTGCGCGCATTACTTTGTGATCTACGAAGTTGACAGCTTGTCTCAAACACTCGTCATTAGGGGCGGAGAAAAAAAGATTGCTCAAAACTTACGAGCCAGCTCGGAACCTAACCCAACAAACTTAATAGTCCAACTATAACAGGTCCAACCTAAGTCTACCAGCTCAATCCAGCAAGTTGCAATCCTCTCTTATCAACATAGCGTCCGACCTCCGCCAGGCCCTCTCCTTCTACGTCTGGCCCGACGCCCTCTCGCAGTCCAAAGTCAAACGAGCCAGCTCACGAGTTCGTAACGAGTCAAGCCGAGCTAACATTTTTACTCATTTACTTAACGAACCCAGGCAAGCTGACCCAGTTCCTTAACGAGCTTGACCGAACCGGCTTATTATCCAACCTTACTCATCATATTAGCCTCAGGCCATGACACTGCGATATGTATATATACGTACAGGGAGTCCAAAGTCACTTATAACAGCGTTTCGTTGGAACGTTTGGTGTTGGGAGACTAAAAAAACCGTGCTTTTTTTAGGAGGCTAAGTAGTGGCTACCACTTTAATTAATCTCGCGAGGGCATTGGGCTCGGGCCCGACCCAAACCCCACATCGCCGCGGGAGCCGGGCGCGCGTGCGCGTAAATGCGGTGGTGGTGGGCTCCCGTCGCGCGCGCGCCGCCGTGTGCAGTGCAGTGCAGTGCAGTGCGACGCATCATTATTTCCTCCCTCCCTCCTCGCCGGCCAAGCCAAATTAGCGGTCGTGTTCGGGGACAAGATTTCGCGGCGTTTCGTACCGAATCATGGGCACCGCATCATGGCTGCTCCGGACTCGACTCGATCCACGCTTGTTTCTGTTGCTCGCTTCCGTGTTCCATCACCGACTCGATCCACGCTTGTTTCTGTTGCTCGCTTCCGTGTTCCATCACCGACTCGATCCACGCTTGTTTCTGTTGCTCGCTTCCGTGTTCCATCACCGACTCGATCCACGCTTGTTTCTGTTGCTCGCTTCCGTGTTCCATCACCAACCCGCCTTGATCAAGGTGGCCACTATACGCACAGTACTCTGCAAGCATGAATGATTCAGGAGTTTACTAGTAACTACAATGGACATCGTGATCCTCGAATCCTGGTTCTTGGCAGGTCCATGTGTGTAAACTGCCGACTTGTTTGTGCGCCTTCGGGCATGCTTGCGCTGTTGCGCAGCTCTGTACGTTTGTTTTTGTTCGTTTGATGCGGCATTATTGGTGATGCTAATATGATGGCATTCTTAAGCATGCGTTGCACGTCTGTAACAGATAAACAAAGACGTGCTATCTTCGGATGACAATGGAGTCTCAGCGTGAGGAGAAAATTTCTCAAATTGCACTTTTGTATGGTGTCTTATCTATTATATAATAAAAGCTTATGACGGTCATTTTACAAATGCTAAGAAAAATAAATAAATATTTCAGAAATTCTAAAAAGAACATCCGGTCCTTAATTAGGTGAGCTATAATTAAAGTTGAATCATAGCGGCCATTGAATGTTATTAAAAAGAGAAATATGCTAGAAATTTTAAAAATAGACATCCAACCCTCGATCAGGTGGGACCTAATTAAGTTGAACTATAGTGGCTATTAGATATTATTACTTAGACTAGTAGTGTCTGTGCGTTGCGACGGAAACACAAACTATATAAGCAAGTTAAATGAATTATTTTGAAGCCATTTTAATAACACAAATGAAGGGGAAAAACATGATTAAATTAGATTGACTTGGAGTCATTTACATCCTAATGAAAATTCAACAAACATTCCATCACCGAATATAGTCCAAACCATGCATAACAAAATGACATATTGAAATGTACCTAAGAATAAATAAATGCAATCTAGGTCGCCACCCTCCTCCGCCCCTGCCTCCATGCCATCGGTCGTGTGTTGCCACGAATAAATAAAATCATACTACTCCTGCACGTCGAGATGTCATTGCCACGCTTAGCCTATGCGCTCTCAGCTCCGCCGCGATGCCCAGCAGAGCTCCACCTCAACCCGCACCACGCTTCTACCGACATGCTTGGCCTACACTGTAACCATGGCTCCACCGCCACACCAGGCTGAGCTCCGCTATGGTCCACATCGTGCCTTTGCCACCATGATCGGCCTCACCACCACGTGGAGACTTGGAGAGGTGGCCTTACTTGCAATGAAGAGGAAAAGATGAGAAGGGGATGATGGGGAGCCACCGAAAGGAATTTTTAAGGGGCACAGTGGATTGTTGGGATTAGACTAAAAAGTATTACAAGCCAATTTGTTTGTTGGGAGGGTTTTTTATGTTTTTTATTGGAGGATTTTTAGGGAGGTGTGAGGTTGAAAAGCTTTGCAAAATTCCATATATTTTCTAGTAAAAATAAGTAGTATGATGTCATGATGTGAAGGTTGCAAAAAAAAACACTATTTTTTAGCAAGACTCGCAGAGTGCCACTGACAAAGCCAGCTCCGCCGCATGCCCTCCTTGTCCATATGACCTCCTTCCTCGATTCCACCCCTTTCTGATCAGTTATGTGGCATGGTGCTGATTTCGATCACATGATACTTCCAGAATCCCGCACACGTCAGCGCAGCCTTCGGGCTGTCAACCTGAAGCATGATTTGATTTCACATAAGAAAATCTGGAGAGTTCAAAACCATACATACTTTGCATTATGCTTGATGCACGTAAAATCAGCAGTTTGCCTATATATGTTAGTTTTGGCTTGAATATATACATGGATATTAGTAATTATCATGTAAAAGACACCACAATCATGTCGGCCAATCAAAATAAAAAGAATAATCTACAACACCGTAGGAGTTCGAAAGAAAATCTACAACATTGTACATACTTACTGCAGTGCTACTGCCACGGTAGAAAGCCAAAATCAATGAAATTGCTTGTAATCAAGATCGATTGCACTCATTGCTAGCTCCTCGGTGGCACGAATGCAACGTGGTGCCGAGTGGATGCGGCTGGCCTGATCAAGGCACAAATTCGACGTAGTCCTGAGCCGAGGCAGGCTGGTAGCACGCGGAAGCAGCAGTTCGTCCAGAGCATTGTCCCAGACGTACGTTGTCACGGATAGGGCCGGCAGCCGAGGAAGAAGATGTGTTGTAGATGCAGAACACACGCGCTAGCTGCCGAGAGGAAGACTTGGCAGCGTACGTCATCGATCGCTTGCAGACGGATTCACCACGAGCGTGCACAGTCGGAGAGGACGCGTGCGCCATTAGATACCCGTGGAGGGACTTTGCACGACGAGCACCTGTTGCAACTCGACCCGTGGATCAAACGCAGCACAGCACTACAGCAAAGAGCTGGTGAAAGAAGATGAGTGCGCTGCTGGTTGTTTTGTATTCGATCAGGGATTTCACCGCGTCAACAAAAACTGTATCTCCCCACCATTTCTGAGGACTCATTGGTCGTTGCCGTGATTTTTTATCGGTAATTTAAAAACTAAAAGAGCAGTGTCGATGGTTTAGTATCGGTCTTATGAATGAATGCTGGGGGTTCTTCTGGAGAGAAACCACAAAGAAATAGACATAGAGTTTTATAAGGTTCAGGCTTTCTTCTGAGAGAATAATAACTCTACTTCTGTGTTTGTTGAATTAACTATATTTACATAAGAGCAATCATCAAAGGCTAAGACTAATGACTCATATCTCTTTCGTTGCTTGATCGCCTCTCTCCTCTGTTCACCGACTTTACTCACACCAAGAGGCACTTATTGTTTGATGCAATGCACATGTTTAAATGTAGTTATTGTTAGAGACACATTCCCCCACGTCGCCTTGTGGTTATGTCAAAGACGTCAGAGGTTTTAATACGTGTGGTTATCTCAGGAATAACGACACATATTAACTATTATGTGTATTAAACACAGCGCACAAATGTCCATAGTCTATTGGGTCCACTTGTCTGTAGACTTTATCGATCATAGGGTGGTCGTATATGACCTAGTCGTAGTAAGACTTACAACTATAAGGTAATTGTAGTAAAACTTACGATTAATGTGTAGTCGTAGAAGAACTTACAACCATATAGATTTGTTTGTAGTAGAATTTACAATCAAAAGGTGACCGTAGAAGAACTTACGATCATATAGGGTAGTCGTAAAATAGTTTGCGGCCACCGGTGTGTATGATCTCTCTCATTGTTAATATTGAGTGGTATCTTCGAAGGTTATATAAAATACATTATTATCTATAAATATTATAGATAAATAACTTAATTAATTAAGGATTATTAGACCTCGTCAAGTAGATTACCTTTGCGTAGACGTGGCCCACTGGAACGGCAAAAGAAAAGGTAATATGGGGAAGAAAAAAAAAAGAATATACTTGTGACGAACGATATGCCTTTAATTAGTTTGCTAAGTAAAGTCCATTTTATTTTCTTTGCTTCACTCTAACTTCCGATCTATCTATTATCTTATTAAAGAAAAGAGAAAAAATAAAAATTACCACGTTAATCAGAGTAAAAAATTACCTTCACTATCTATTTATAGTAGATTTAGACTATAACGATACAGATCTATTTTATTTGATTAAGATATCAAATAAATCTTTTTTTCATATATGTTCGTGTAGTCTCACACGTTTGAATCCAATATGTATGGGCATGTGTCATGATGTGTATTAGTCTGTCCGACTACAACACTAGAGAATAAAGACATGCGCGTTAAAGGTTAATTCCTGAAATTAAATTAACTTAGGTTAACAAGAAGCAAAGCTACACGTACGGCTACACGTCAAATTGCTTAGAGAATACGCCTAGGAGCTTATGCATAGAAAGGGCCCATGTATCATAAGTACATACACTAAGTAAAGATGATGCATGCATGTAGGAACCAAAAAATATTATATTATATATTCAGATTTGCTATTTTTAAGTCGTTTGAAATTTTCTTAAATTTAAGTCAATTGTTGTTATCATTGAATTTGTGTAGAAATTGATGTGTCATATGATTGGATATTGATCAAATGGATAAAAATGTGACTTATCCTTAAAAAAAATTCAGTCACCTTATGAATAGAAAGTCTCATATAATGATATTATTAAAAACAAGATCACTCGTTCGCTCTTAAGGTTAGAAATTGTCATATTGATCAGAGTAAAAAGAGAAAAATCTGCACTGTACATTTTTTGTGGGTCTAGATATAACGGTGGAGATTGATCTAAATTTTCATAATAAATGCAACTCTATTCGAATTCAAAGGAACACGGATATTAAGACCCTGTTTGGTATGGCTTCAACTCCTAGCTTCGTAGTTGGAGTGGATGGAGCTGTGCCAAACGGGGTCGCTTCACAAAATTTTTTGAGTTGGAGCAACCGGGAGCGGAGCAGCTCGTAGTGCAAATTTTGGGAGCGGATAGAACCTTGCTCTAAGTAGGAAGCTGCGGACCAACAAATCAAAATACCCATAGAAGTTAAAAAAATTACCCGCAATATGCCACTGAACTACCCTTCCGCTTTCCCACCCAGCACCCCCACCCCCTCACACTCATTCCTCCCGATTCCCAAATCGCCACAGTCCATAGAACCCTAGAGGGTAGCGGCGGCGGCTTCCTGCCTCTCCCCGGCGTCTTCCTCTCGGTCGCTCGTCTTCGTCTCCGCTTTCGCGAACCGCCACACGTTCTCCCACCTCCCCGCCTGGCCCTCGACCGTGCCAAGCGCACGGGCGTCGCCGCCCCGCCCTTCCCGTACTCGTGCGCCGTCTGCGGCCACCGCTTCCCCACCCACCCCGACCTCGCCCGCCACTTCCGCCAGCTCCACCAGCGCGAGCGCGACAAGAAGCTTGCCCGCCTCCGCTCCCTCAAGGGCAAGAAGCGGCAAAATTCCGTGAGCGATTCATATCCAGCAATGCCAAATACGACGAGGCTGCGCGCGAGCTCCTCATACACAAGGTCGGGTACGGGCTGGCCTCTGATCTCTGACGCGCTGGCGTCCACGTCTGCACCATCTCCGACAAGCCGTGGGCAGCCGATCACGCGCTCAAGCGCCAGGTGAAGCATTCTGTTGATATGGTGGTCAGACTAAGCCCGTTTTCCACAAGAAAGTATTGCAATATACTTGATTTGTGATTGTCTAATTGATCTATCAATGCAACATAGTTCATATGTGATTGGCTGAATGATCTATCATCTATCAATGCGACACAGTCAATATGTGATTGTCTGATTGGTCTATCAATTCAATGCTATCTACTAGCGTCTGTTCAATATAAACATGAGTTATAACGATAATTGTGTTATGCTAATGCTTTTGACATTCCACTGCTATGCATTTTCTTATCATGACAAATGGTTGCAATTTTCAGGCAAAACCACCAAGAAGATTGTGTTGAAGCTGCAGTGCCAAAGCTGCAAACACTACTCCCAGCACACCATCAAAGTATTGTTTCATTGCTCTTGAGCTGAATATGCTACTGAATTGAGCATGCTTTTTCTTTTTGTGTGTTGATTGCTCTCTCTTTTCTAATTCCTCTATGCAGAGGTGCAAGCATTTTGAGATTGGTGGAGACAAGAAGGGCAAGGGAACATCTCTTTCCTAGGTTGCTTGTCACCTATCTGAATGCTGAAGTTGTGGGGTCTACAGTGCTTAAAATTTGTCTTTCAATTGCAATGTTCTTAGGAGCTTAATTAAAGCAGACCTTGTCATGTATTCAAATTCCAATGTCTGAATGAGTAAGGGTCAACTTTTGGCTAAATGAAGTTTTGTAGCTTGAATCCTCTTTGAATCCATGACACTTGTTTGATTTCGATCAGCCTTTGGTGCTAATCTTATGCCTAGTACCTCTGGTTAGTGATTATTTCCTCTGCTTGATTTTTTATACTGTAAGATTGAGTTAAGACTTTGTTAGATTGCTCGTTGAATGGATGCACTAAATATACACTATACGCTTGATTGCCACTAGCACTTTGTATTACTTGCGCGTTGCAGCCGAATTCAGTCAGAGCATGGCTGTTGTGTAAGTTTTTGTAGCATTTAAACATTCATGATTACTGCAGGAACATGTGCATCAGTCATTCCAAAAAATCCACGGTAAATTGGATTAGCTACCTGAATCGATTTCTGATCCATGTTAGTTAACTTGAACCGGCCATTCCAATCTGATAATCACATAAACAGTAAAAGTTAATCTCGAGAATAATCAGCCAAAATACCATGTAAACAGTAAAAAATCTGATAAAAATAAACCAAAGTTACTCTCATTTTTTTTACATAGATCATTCTCATTCATGGAGTAGGAGTTAGCTTCCTAACCAAACACCTACTCAAACTACTCCAACTTCTCAGAGCAGTGGATCCAAGAGTGAAGCTGAGTTGGAGTTGTTAAAACCTGAAGTGGGGCCATAACAAACAGGGTCTAGACCTCTAGGACTCTTATTGTGATACTAACAAAACATACTCATATTAGCCCAGCAACCTAGCTAGGAGCAAATCTCCCAATCGCAAATCTCCCAATCGGAAAACGAAAAAAAAACATGGAAGGAGCGATCCTGTGGTCCGACCGGAAAAGAAGGGGAAAGGACAATTCCGTGACGGAGATGCTTTGCACAAAAAAAGGTTATTTGCGTGCTGCACTTCTCAGTCCAGGCTTTTCGTACCCAGCCAATATGTACATGTGTGGGCATCTACGTGAATCAAGCGATAAATCTTAAACTTCTCATGATACTCTTTGTTTCAAATTGAAGTTCTGCTTCTACTAGATAGTAGATACTATTGAAATCAACAGTAGCAAAGCGGGTCGTTGAAAAGCACGAGGAAAGTCACGAAGTATGGGCTTATAGCCTGGATCAAGTTACGTGATTGGTATGTTTAACAATCAGTCTTGACGCTCTGTTCAAACAAAGAAACAAATCGTGATGCTGTGGCGCTGCACTCTCACATCTAAAAGAATTAATAGGTATGCAATTATTGATCTAGCACGCTTATTCGGTGTGCACAGATTAGATCGATTAGGCTTTCATAGATATAGAATTTTTATCGAGTAAAATTCTATTATTATCAAAAAGTTATATTATGTGGGCATCTTAGTGAATTCAACCTCTATTGATCATGGTTCGCATATGTATATCTCTCTCCGTCAAGCATCACGCTATATGGTTCGTGCATCGCCGCATGCTTGAGGATGAAAGGATGAGAGCCGAGGCGTACGTTTTGTGCATGTACCCAGGAACAAGAAAATGAGAGCAATGTGAGAGTTGTAACGCATTGACGAGCACTTTCAAGGATTCTTAGATCGCACCAACGCGTCAATGAAAGTAAAAAACCTCATGTAGAGCCGACGACCATGACGACGAGCTAAGAACATCTCCAATGCTTCGCCGTGGACAATAGCTCTAACCCTCCACGTAGAAGAGAGATGGCACGTCGGGAAGAATAGTTATTCTTCCAGTTCCGAAGAGAGCTCAAATAGCTTCACGAAGCCAATCAATGGAAACTTCACATGACTCGTGTGGGTTCAGCCTGCAACTATTATTTTTCGAGTGCATTGCAGAGGGCATTGTAGCTTTGTTTTAGATTCTATGAACCTACCCTGAAACTACCATCAACTAGTGGCTTGTGTGCGCGCAGAGGGAGTAAAGGGCAGAAACATATGCTAGGTACCGGCGTTAAATTAAAGGGTAACAATTGAACAAAATATATCCGGCATTAGAGGGGAAAATCATAATATGAAAATAAATGTTTATCAAATAGTGGAAAACCCATTCTGATGGGAGTTGTTGTGGTTTATGAGTAAATTTCAGAAAACTCCATGTACTGAGGTATTGGTAACACAAAACCACAGGTTTTACAAAAAATTTCACAAAACAACAGGCTTTGAGGCATACGGTTGCATTTAACCCAATTTCATCCATATCCCTTCATATCCCACTTGTCCGACATGTTGGGCCCACAAAGAAGTCTTGAGCTAGCAGTTGAAGAGGGATGTGGAGGTCGTGTGTTCGTTCGATGCCACGATTGCACCCTGATGATGTGGCGAGGAGACATGAGCATAGGGCCTTAAGGCGCGAAGCGATGACCTCCCTCGCATAGTTCGTGTGCATAAGCGGGTCTTCGCAGCACAACCAGGGCTGAGCGGGAAGAAGGTGGGGCCACCACAGTTGGGTGGCGATTGACGTCGATTTCTTTGTAGGCCCAACATGTCAGGCGGGTGGGATATGAGTGGATATGGATGAAATTTGGTTAAGTGTAACCAAGTGCCTCAAAACATGTGGTTGCAAAACCTGTGGTTTTATGCTACTAATGCCCCTAATACCTAGGGTTTTCTGAAATTTACTCGTGTTTTATCTTGTGACCTGATATATCTGGTGCCAACTTGCAATCCAACCATTAAACATGAAAAGCAATAGCATTGTTTTTGCAATGACACGAAGTAAGCGGCATATTCAATACTGAAGGTGATTTTACATGTTTATCTCATATTTTTGTAGGCTGGATATCACAAACTTCTGCCACCGAAAAGCAGTAAGATTGCTGATGTGTGACAAAGCTGAAAAGAGAAGAAACAAACGAATGGCTCATCAGCAGGCCAACCTTAAATTTCCTACTTTTGAAACTAAAACACTATGAGTAAATGTACAAAAGGAGAAATTCAGTAAAAGGCTGAAATCACCATCAGGTATTGCAAAATCAACCACAATACATATACACGGTTGGTATGATATGTATTTTTTCAAGAAATATTAACCAACAGATGGGAAAATAACCAACAAAAATTTGAACAATCAGCATCCTAAAATGAAAAATAGAGTACCATTAGCATTACAACAAGGAGAATGATGCATCCGCGCCTCTAGGGTTAGGACCAAGCTGAGGCTACCAGGAAGCACTCGGAGTGGGTGGCACCGTGCGGTAGGCAAAGGCTATGCTGAGGAAGGCAAGGTGGCGAGAAAGAAAAAGCATGAGAGAAAAGGGATATAAGGCGGACAAATAGGACGAAAACAGGAGGTAGAGCGCATTAAGGAAGCAAGAAAATAACAATCTAGAGCAACCCAACTAAAAGGAAGAGAAGGGAAGAACCGAAGAACAAGACGTCATCGAGAAGCAAGAGAAATGTGAGGACAAAGAACTGGGGGAAACCAAATTGGCATAGATCCATGGAGAAAGACTACCCCCACACAAAAAAAACTGATGAAACAAGCATAGGTCAATCGAGAACCATCCCCAAGAACATGCAAAATGGAGGGTAGGAAAACGGAGCAGTGGAGTTTGTGAAGGAAGAGCAACGGCAACCGAGACGAAGAGGACGAATGGGCGACAGACACGAGGAGGAAGAACGAGAGAAGGTGTAGTGGGGGATAAAGACTGACAAAACGCATGCGAAACGAGGCACAGAGGACGTTGAGCAAGCCACCTACGCATCTCCTCAAGCAAGCCGGTGACACATGGAGAGGCGGAGCCGGTGCATGTGCACCCAGCGCAAGATCTGATCGGACGGCAAACATGAGAGAAGCAACATTCGACGGTTGGGGGAAAAGGTACATGTGGCCACCCTGAATGAGATCTCTTTTGGCCTCCTTTTATAAAGAAGGATTGAAGTGAAGGTTTTGGGTGGTAGCTTCAGTTGATAGGGCCCTCTCTCCTGAAGCTACTACTAGAAGCTATGTGATTTCAAGATGCTCTATGAGCACATCGAAGATTCACAGCATGAGTCGCCTTCAAACTAATAATCTTCAATTCCAAACTGCATGAGTCAAAGCTAGAAGAACAATAACTATAACATTATTGAATCTCGATGCTCATCCTCCAATTGGAAAAGGAGCTGGTTGTGCTAGGTAGAACTTTAAAATGAAATTACGAGACTATTGAGAGAAAAATAGATGGATCTACACTGTGATGTAAGGTTAGAGTATAACGATGTTGATTAATTAGATATAGCTATTCCAGCTGTTATTATTGTATAAAAATACTACTTTATTTTTAATTATAAGCATTAGAGTTGTACAATGTATTATACTCCCTTTATTTCAAAATATAAGATATATTTTGAGTGGGCATAAGGATTAAGGAGGGTATATAACCAAGAGAAAGACAAGAGGGAATAACCATGTTACCCTTCAATAAATACCTCGGAAGTCAGAGAGAATAGTTAGTAAGGTATCTATTATCTTATTAAAGCATAGTCAAAATAAGTCATCACGTTCGCTCTCAAGGACTAGAAATTCTCATGTTAATCAGTGGGAAAAGAAAACGATGTCCACTGTCGATCGTGGTGGGTCTAGATTATATTGGTCTAGATAAAAAAGAAAGAGTCTATGTCAAGTACAATAGAAATAAAATTTGGAATAAAAAATAAAATAAAATCAGCAATTTGATTTCCACATGAGTTCCTAAGTAAAATAGTTCATGTCAAGTACAATAATACTAAAATTGTGAATAAATATAAAATAAAATTAGTAATTTGA
The DNA here is from genome assembly GCA_036346255.1 of Ampelocalamus luodianensis. Lineage (NCBI taxonomy): Eukaryota > Viridiplantae > Streptophyta > Magnoliopsida > Poales > Poaceae > Ampelocalamus > Ampelocalamus luodianensis. Next base: position 25,924,406 of record CM070621.1, read on the forward strand.
TTTCAATACGAATTCCTAAGTAAAATCTTTAAATAATTATAATTTAGAATAAAAATAAACAAAAATTGGAAATTAGAATTGAATACGAAATCCAACAAACAAAAATAAAATTTGGAATAAAAATTAAATAAAATTAGCAATTTGATTTTGATATAATTCAAAAAACTATAATTCAAAATAAAAACAAACAATAATTGGCAATTATATTTGTATATGAAATCCAACAAAAAACAAAATTTGGAATAAAAACAAACTAAAATCAGCCATTTGAGCTCCATATAAGTTCCTAAGTAAAAGAGTCCATATGAAGTACAATAAATCTAAATTCAGAATAAATATCAAATAAAATTAGCAATTTGATTTCCATACGAATTCTTAAGTAAAATATCTAAATAATTATAATTAGGAATTAAAAAATAAATAATATTTTGTGATTAGATTTGTATACGAAATCCAATAAAAAATAAATTCAGAATAAAACTAAGATAAAATTAGCAATTTGATTTTGAAATAAATTACAAAAATTATAATTTGGAATAAAAATAAACAATAATTGTCTATTAGATTTGGATATGAAATCCAACAAAAAATAACTAAAATTCAGAGTAAAAATAAAATAAAATTAGCTATTTTACTTCAATACGAATTCCAAAGTAAAATCCTTAAATAAGTATAATTCAGAATAAAAATTAAAAAAATAGCAATTGGATTTAGATACGAATTCCAAGGAAAAAGAACTGAAATTGGGAATAAAAAGTAAAACAAATTTTACAATTGATTTTCATAAGAATTCCAAAGTAAAATCCCTAAATAATTAAAATTTATGATAAATTAAACAAATTTATCAATCTGATTTGTATACGAACTCCAATAAAAATAACTAAAAATTCTGAATAAAAATAAATTTATAACGATTATAGCACAAATGGTGTTGGGGGAGACGCAAAAGAAGCCACCACGATCGCTCTTATGGTCGTATGTTTCTATTGTTGCTTTCTATGAAATAAAAATTAAAAATAACTAAAATTTTAATAAAAATAAAAGTTATAATGAGGAAGAGCCGAATGGTATCGAAGGAGACTATGAAAGAGTGCAATGACATCCCACAGGGAAGTGAAGGGCTGAGGCGGCGACGACGGAGATGAGGACAATATTGTGCTGCTCACCTTAGCTGTTCAATGAGGATAATATCGTGGTGTTAGTCGGAGCCATTGAAGAGAATGCCTAGTGTTGAAGGAATCAAGGACCGCGATGACAAGTGGTGAGCGTCGGTATTGTTGAAGAAGTTAGTGGCTAAAGAAGCTCGATGATGGGGATGCCCTCGCAAAGAGGAGATAAAGCTTTGCATTGAAGACGAGCTATGGATGATATGGAGCCATCGGGTAGATGATATGGAGCCATCGGGTAACTAGGAGTGTGCCGTCACTAGTAAGGGTCACGTCGTTGCCGACAATGACGAAAAAAATTCTCCATATCATTAGACAACGACTAAAGTAGACATGTCGACATCAGTGAAAATGAGAGTTTGTCGCGGTTAGTGAGGAATCCACAACATTGAGTTGGTCAATGTCGAAGAAGAGGAACAACCGGCATGAGATAAGAGGACAACGAGCATATATAACATCATATATACGTATGTAAATGCATGCATCCTTACGAATAGAAGGACGGACGTACAGAGGTAAAGTAGCAAAAAGCTTAGAGTAGAGATGGTGCAGTCGTAGGAAATAGGCTTAGGGTCACTGGAAAGAGTGTGACATGTTTCCCCAACTGGGATTGGCGACGATTGCATGTGTATATGTGCTGATATCGCAACAATTAGCATTAAGCAATAATTAAGGAGAAGTAAAAGATAAATATATTGTAAAGTATTGCATTGGAAAAGGTAACAGCTGAGAGGGATCAATCAAGATTTAGACTTACTATTGGTGGTTAAAGCAAAAAAGTTGTGACGACAAGAGATAGAAGATACATGGTTCAGGTGGTGGCAAGCGGTGTGTGAGGAATATAAGTTAAAGGTAGGTCGCACCATGGTGCATCGGATATGCGTGAGCAAAGTACTCTAATACCATGTAAACTAATAGGATAATTTGCCGCACGCATAATCAACGTATTGCTTGAGATTAAATAGATATACATATGCATACATATAATTTGAAAAAAAACTAATAGAATAATAATAGGGGCATGCGGCTACATGAATTATGTATGATAGAAAGTAATTAGTTTCTAAGAACCCCAAAAACTTATTATGCTTAATGATTTTCTTCCATCAAAGACCATACTTCAATTACGTTCTTCAAGTTGTATTTTTCTTCAAGCCCTATTGTCATTTTTCAATGTTTATAATATCTTAAAAATCTAAATAACCTACAAGATATGTAAATATATTCTCGATCATTTATATATATATTTTGAATCCGAGACTTTTCCCCTCTGGCTACAGTAAAGAAAGAAGGCACTGTGAGGCACCTGAGGGAGCCACGGCTCGAACCCAGGTGGGCGGGAGCCCCAGCTCCCTAGCAGCCAAGTGAGCTAAGCTCACTCCTCTAAAATTTTTGAAATAAATCTAGCAGCGCAGATGCGCGAACCACCCTTCTAGTTACTTATAAATGAAGGAGGAAAAACATTAATAAATTCACAAGCCTCACATCATGAAACAAAACAATAAAAATTATAGGCTTTACAAAAAGAAAAACAGAGAGTAGTATCTAATTGCACGGGCAACTAGGCTAATTTCTAAAACAAAGCATTAATGAATATTAATATGCTAGCACACGACAGGACATAGAAGAAGCGGCGTACTGCACGGTAGAGTGTGCGTCTCCTACCCACCCACAGAGGATCCGGGTCCACCAGAGGCTCACCCTCTCAATGTTTTGCTGCCCTGCTGCTGACCCGCGGGCCCCACTTCCCGAACAGGCGCAACTGATGTTGCTCCGCGTTCTTGCTTCCTGATACGGGAAAGCTGATGGGCACATGCTGCAACTACTCGCTGCATCGTAGCTATCTCAATGACATACTGGAGCACAGAACATGGGCCCAGTACGTCAGTGTGAAATACAGTAGGCGCGTATAAAGCACATCGACATAATTACTCGGGCCATTCCCTCGATTCCCGACATAGCCTGTACTTCCATCAGCGCTAAAAGCAGCAAAAACTTTGGAGATTCAACGCTGGTCCCTGCACTTGTCCTTCCTCCCACTGCCATGTGGGCCGCAACAATAATCGGAGCCCACCTGTAAGAGAGAATGCGTTCTACAGGGTTGCTATTATACGTGCATGTACGTGAGCTCTGGATAGCAAAATTCTTTTGTTCCTCGCTCAAAATCCGGAGGATTTGAGAGAATGAGTTCCGAAGACCATTTTTGCAGAATAACCCCTCATATTAGATCTGAAATATGCTTACTTGAGTTTAGTACTGAAGTGTCAAGACAGGCACAAGGCGAGGGTTGAGATCTTCACCGTGTGGAATAGTACAATTCAGTGAAAGTATGAACTGTAGTTGCTATCGATGCCATGTCTCTAAACGTTGGGCTGCTGCCATACTAGCACCAGTATCCCAAAGTTGTTGAACGGGCGTAATACCTCTAGCTAGGCTCCAAACACATATTTACACAATATTTGTTGTACAATTTCCTGCAAAGCTATCACAATTAGCTAATCACATTAAAATTTATACGACAAGTTTTTTTAGGTACAGCAAGTATTATAATTGAACAAATAATAATCCACTAAAACCACATTGCAGAGAGCCTGTAGTGGAGGGCTTGATGATCCTCTCAGCCATCGGATCATGCAATCAACAGTCTAGATTAATGTCTCGATAAAAGTAAAACACCTTCCCTTTTTCTCACATTTTTCGATCTGATCTAGACCGTCAATTCCCCGTACGTAAATCCGAAGACTAGTATTACTTCTGAAAATAATGAATCAAAGGAGTACATTGAAAATCATTTAAATCTCCAGCCTAATATCTCAAAAACACCAGGAAAAAAAGTATAGATAAAAAAAAAAAAACTCAGATCTTTCTACAAATCCAAAAACACTCTAAGACTTTCTCTGAAATCCCAAAAATAATAGAAACGAAAGATTTTCACACGCATATATCCCATGCTGTCCACCTGAACTCGGACACCAACTCCACCACACATCCATGGCACGCTCCATGGCCGCCACTTCCACCCTTCTCCTCCACGTCCTTCTGCTCCTCGCCACCACCACCCACTCCACCGCCTCCAACTCAATCTCCTCCTCCGCTTCGCCGGAAGCGGCCGCTCTCCTAAACCTTTCCGCCGCACTCGCTGATCCCTCCGGCTACCTGTCCACGCACTGGACGCCGAACACGCCGCTCTGCTCCTGGCCGCGCCTCTCCTGCGACGCCGCCGGCTCCCGCGTTCTCTCCCTCGACCTCTCCGGTCTCAATCTCTCCGGCCCCATCCCCGCTGCCGCCCTCTCCTCCCTCCCGCACCTTCAGTCCCTCAACCTCTCCAATAACATCCTGAACTCTACCTTCCCGGAGGGCCTCATCGCCAGCCTCAAGAACCTTCGCGTTCTTGACCTCTACAATAACAACCTCACCGGCCCGCTCCCGGCCGCCCTCCCCAACCTCACGGGCCTTGTACACCTCCACCTCGGCGGCAATTTCTTCTCCGGCAGCATCCCGAGGTTGTACGGCCAGTGGAGTCGAATCCGGTACCTAGCCCTCTCCGGCAATGAGCTCACCGGGGAGATACCGCCGGAGCTCGGCAACCTGACAACGCTGAGGGAGCTGTACCTCGGCTACTTCAACAGCTTCACCGGCGGGATACCGCCGGAGCTCGGGAGGCTGCGGGAGCTCGTGCGGCTCGACATGGCGAACTGCGGGATCTCCGGCGAGATCCCGCCGGAGGTGGCGAACCTGACGTCGCTCGACACTCTGTTTCTTCAGATCAACGCCCTGTCCGGGCGGCTTCCGCCGGAGATAGTCGCAATGGGGGCGCTGAAATCGCTCGACTTGTCGAACAACTTATTCGTCGGGGAGATACCCGCGAGCTTCGCGTCGCTGAAAAACCTGAAGCTGTTGAACCTCTTCCGGAACCGCCTCGCCGGTGAGATTCCCGAGTTCGTCGGCGACCTGCCGAACCTCGAGGTGCTGCAGCTTTGGGAGAACAACTTCACCGGCGGGGTGCCGGCGCAGCTTGGTGTGGCGGCAACCAGGTTGAGGATCGTCGACGTGAGCACAAACAGACTCACCGGCGTTCTACCAACCGAGCTTTGCGCCGGCAAGCTGCTGGAGACGTTCATCGCTCTGGGGAATTCGCTGTTTGGCGGCATTCCGGACGGACTCGCGGGGTGCCCGTCATTGACTAGGATTCGACTGGGAGAGAATTATCTCAACGGGACGATACCGGCCAAGCTGTTTACGTTGCAGAACCTGACGCAGATAGAGCTGCATGACAATTTGCTGTCCGGCGAGCTCCGACTGGACGCCGGCGAGGTGTCGCCATCGATAGGAGAGCTGAGTCTGTATAATAATAGATTGTCCGGCCCGGTGCCGTCGGGGATCGGCGGGCTCGTGGGCCTGCAGAAGCTACTGGTCGCCGGGAATAGGTTGTCCGGCGAGCTCCCGCCGGAGATTGGGAAGCTGCAGCAGCTTTCAAAGGCGGACCTCTCTGGGAACCTGATATCCGGGGAGGTGCCTCCGGCGATCTCCAGATGCAGGCTGCTCACCTTCCTCGACCTCTCCAGCAACAAGCTCTCTGGCAGCATCCCGCCGGCGCTTGCCGGCCTACGCATCCTCAACTACCTCAACCTATCCCATAACGGGCTCGACGGGGAGATCCCACGTGCCATCGCCGGAATGCAGAGCCTAACAGCCGTCGACTTCTCGTACAACAACCTCTCCGGTGAGGTCCCGGCCACCGGCCAGTTCGCCTACTTCAACTCCACCTCGTTCGCCGGCAACCCCAGCCTCTGCGGCGCCTTCCTATCCCCTTGCCGCTCCCACGGCGTCGCCACGTCGACCTTTGGCTCCCTCTCCTCGTCCTCGAAGCTTCTCCTCGTGCTCGGCCTCCTCGCGCTCTCCATCGTGTTCGCCGGCGCGGCCGTCCTGAAGGCGCGGTCTCTGAAGCGCTCGGCCGAGGCGCGCGCGTGGCGGCTCACGGCGTTCCAGCGCCTGGACTTCGCGATGGACGACGTGCTCGACTGCCTCAAGGAGGAAAACGTGATCGGCAAGGGCGGGTCCGGGATCGTGTACAAGGGCGCAATGCCGGGGGGAGCGGTGGTTGCCGTGAAGCGGCTCCCTGCCATCGGGCGCGCGGGCGCCGCGCACGACGACTACGGCTTCTCCGCCGAGATACAGACGCTGGGGCGCATCCGGCACCGCCACATCGTGCGGCTGCTCGGGTTCGCGGCCAACCGTGAGACCAACCTGCTGGTGTACGAGTACATGCCGAACGGCAGCCTCGGCGAGGTGCTCCACGGCAAGAAGGGCGGCCACCTGCAGTGGGCGACGCGGTACAAGATAGCCGTCGAGGCGGCCAAGGGCCTGTGCTACCTACACCACGACTGCTCGCCGCCGATACTGCACCGCGACGTCAAGTCCAACAACATCCTCCTCGACGCCGAGTTCGAGGCCCACGTCGCCGACTTCGGCCTCGCCAAGTTCCTCCGCGGCAATGCCGGTGGCTCCGAGTGCATGTCCGCGATCGCCGGCTCCTACGGCTACATCGCTCCCGGTATGTACGACTTCTAGTCTACTACATATCACCCTCCTCCTCTGTTTGCTATGTTCAGTTCATAGTGTCAACTTTACCGAGGTTACTACTTTTCGGTGATTTCACTGCTGAAATCTTCGTTCAGAACGACTTTTGTGACATTCTCCTTTTTTTGACAAACATTTGCTTGCTGAGGCTCACGGTTGCTACTGGTCTGGCAAGTGGCAAATGTTAAAGATAGGACCGTCACGTTTGCATTATTTGGGGGAATTTCCGAAATTTGCTTAGATTCGTCATGTTGTCATGTGGAATTTGAAAGGAATGGTTGGTTTTGGTATGCTCTGATTTGTTTTTACTGTGCCGCACCAATTGTGTTGTACATGCGCTTAAGGCTGCCTCTCATCACTTCGTCGTTTTAAATGGATCATCATTGGGAATTGTTGGCGTGTGATCTTATGTGGCTGCGTTCTTTGTTCTTTTGTATGTACCCAGAGTACGCCTACACGCTCAAGGTGGACGAGAAGAGTGACGTGTACAGCTTCGGAGTCGTGCTGTTGGAGCTCATCATCGGTCGGAAGCCTGTCGGGGAGTTCGGCGACGGCGTGGACATCGTGCAGTGGGTGCGGATGGTGACCGGGTCGAGCAAAGAGGGTGTGACGAAGATCGCCGACCCCCGCCTCTCGACGGTGCCCCTCCACGAGCTGACGCACGTCTTCTACGTCGCCATGCTCTGCGTCGCCGAGCAGAGCGTCGAGCGGCCCACGATGCGAGAGGTCGTGCAGATCCTGACCGACATCCCCTGTACGACGTCCATCACCACAGACGTACCACTACCACCGCTCATCATCGAAGCGAAAGAGGAGCACCGGAGCCAAGAGAGGCAGCAGCAGCTGCCGCAGCAGGACGGGCCACGCGACTCCCCGCCGCAGCAGGATCTCCTCAGCATCTAGAAGTGTTACTCGTAGTAGTGGTACTTCGTAGCATCCCCTGTGCTTTTTGGTTGTACTCTTGGAATGTGGTAGTGTCCGGGTGTGTGTGCAGGAAGAGGCAAAGCATGTACCCGTTGTTAGCTTAGATTATTAGTATTACATGTGGTGGATTAGATCTCTGTACTCTCGTGTACAAAGCAACTAGTATGGCTCTCCGATTGATCAGATTTCTATAATCTCAGTTAAAAAAAGCGACGCTTCAATCAAGTAACGCACAGTGGAGTGTGTCGTTCCAGAACTGCTCGAGTGATACGCACGGGTCCTACTCCTACAGTCCTACTTGAGAATGTCGAAACAACACAAACCCGTGCACGTTTGCTCGCTTGCTGCTCCTGTGCAGCTGTGCTGTGCTGCTGGGCGACACGCACCCACATCATGTATTGTTCAGCAGGGTGGAGATGGAGGACATGCATGCACGCTTGCTCCTGTCGTTTGCTGTAGTGCTGTTCAGTTCCAACATAGTTGGCGAAGTTGGTGCGTGCACGTGAACGGTCAATTCCGCTGTGGCTCTTTTCACTTGCGGATGACAGGTGGGCCCAGGCCACGCTGGCCTACGTACGCGCACCGCACGGCACGGCAGGGTGCTCTGCTAGCTCATCGCCAAGCTTAGTTGATTGTCGCAGTGCCGTTTGCACAGGGCAGGGCACTCGGCTCGTTTGATTTTGGAGCCCCTGCACTGCAGCCATCATACACACTACATGCTGCGACACTGTAAGTCTCTAACACTGTAAAAACTGTTGGAGCGTTCATGCAGGCAGGGCCTGAATCGATCGAGTCTCACCATCCTTTTCTTAAGCGTGCGTGGTGCCCACTGTTGCTATCCTGCACGAGGCGATGCGGGGCGAGATGTGCCGATGTGCGTGTTGTGTGTGGCTGTGTGGTCAGGTCATTTGTCACAGGTCACACCGCTGTTGTACCGGCGAAGCCACTGGGAGAATCTTCTCATTTTGTCGTGGAAATCTGAGCGGATAGCTATCTCGCCTCGCGCCCCTCGGATCACTTTGCAGTGTGCACTGAAGTAGGAAATATTTCTTGAGTACGGTACGTTACTCCCTCCCTACCACGGACTTTTCTGGAGACGTGTTTGAATATAAACATCATGGTTATATTTCAGTGATATACATATTTTGATTGCGAGATATATCGTCCTATTAGTTCTTCATCTAAGTGAGATTGTGTCGAAGTGTTATATACAAGAGAATTCGCGGTGGGAAGGGTACTACTTATATGCCGAGCCGGCCCTGTGTACTCGGCTGAATTGTAATTGGGTTAAAGGAAATTCGTATCCGCGAGGCAGCGGCCCCGAGGAGGAACCGTGTGGCAACGTTACGTCATGTCTTTGCGGGAAGCAGACTCGTTGGGTCACGTCGTTGCACCAAACTGTCTCGTCGGGTCGCGTCATCCTGAAAAGCTGAGAAGGTGGAGTTGTCATTTCCCTCTGAAAAAGTTTGAGCGGCGAAGTGTGGTCTTCTAAGTTTGAAAAGTAAGTGTCGCAGTGTGTTGTCATATCGGTACGAAAAGGTGGTGTGCGGGAGTCATGCTAGAAAGAGGGTGGTGTAGGGAGTCCCGATGCTAGAAAGAGTTGTCATTTTCCTCAGGATTTTCCCCCCGATTTAAGTGATTCAATTAAGCAAACATTATTTTCATTAAACTCTACCAACCGTTTATTGCAACAATTATATGAACCAATTTAAGATATTTTCATACATAAAATTGATGACATTTGAAGTGTTACAAGCATTACATGATACACGCGCGGGTTTGTTGCAATCGGGGATAGAGGTGGGGGTATTATCACATGTAACCCGATCAAATAGACACTCTTTGTTAATTTATCAGTTTAATGTGGATGATATTATTTAGGGATTGTCTATTCGTAAGGTGACTGAAATTTTATTAAGCATAAATCACATGTTTTATCCATTAGATCAATATCCAATCATATGACGCATAAATCTCTACACAAATCCAATGGTCACAACAATTGACTTAAAATTAAGAAAATTTCAGGCGACTTAGAAATAGCAAATATGTATTCTTTAATACTGTATTGTACAATATGCTAGATAAGATTGTACATGAACCAACTGAGAAAAATACGTGGCATGCAGATCATATAACGATGTACCGTAGTGTCGGGACCCCAGGTATGCAACCCCAGGACCCTCTGTGCATTCTGAACTAGTCCCAGATCAATAGCTAACTCGCACAGTTACAACATCGGTGTAGTCACAACCATACAACAAAATGACGATGAAGCGGACAAATTAATATTAAAGGTAGCAAAAGGGACCTTATGGTCAAGTCTTACAGAGTGCGCCACACAGGGCTTAGCAACAAAATACAACTTACAGCGGAAACATAATAACTCGTGGTGGTCACGCGACATGCCCACAGGAAATCGAGTGGAGGACGCGACCTAGTTCGCAAAGTCTTCAGGATACTCTTCTTCATAAAACTCTGAGTTTTCGGTTTCTTCTGTGGGGATTTAACACACAAGGCGCAAGCCGTGAGTACTTTGAATGTACTCAGCAAGTCATAGGGAAATGTATGCAATTATTATTCATGCAAGGCTAGACAAGGATAGCTTTATGTTCTCTTTTGCAGAAAGCAACATGTAACAGTAAATACGTTAAGTAGATTGAAAGCACAATTTAAAAGATTAGTACATAAGTAATTCAGTTTTTTGAAATAACTAGAGATCATCCCAACCATTCCATCCAAACTATCATTTCCACCATTTTAAAGAAAACATCTACCCCTTGCGTGAAATCTCCGAGCATGTCCATAACCGGGGACACGGCTATTCGAATAGTTTTTATACACTCTGCAGAGGTTGTACAGCTTTACCCATAAGAGATAATCATCTTATACTATCAGACATTTCACGCTTCCGAAGGCGTGTGACTAAGAGATTATCACAAGGCCGTTACAAAGTTCTGTTTTGACTTGATTCTGCTCGTTAAGGATTCGCCGTTACGGGCCCCTTCTTGCGTTGCTCATCAACCCCAACAGAACCGACTCAAAGCATTGCTAATTAGTTGGCCAAGTCCACTCCATCCTGGACATGTGGTTGCACGATATGACCCATATCAAAGATTCAAGGTTAAGTCCTTAGTTGGCTGCTCAGGCGAGACTATCCACGTCCCAATGTGTGTTACGGCACCCACACTCACCACCACCCACTCGCCCAAGCATAAAACATTTTTCGTTCAACCAGCCAAAGGACCACCCTAGTCCTGGCACACATCTTTTAACAGTAGTGGCGCTGCCACAGTTCCATAGCTCGTTAAGCCAGTTTAACATTATTGGGTTCAACCCGGCCAAAGGACCATCCTAATCCTGGCACACAAATTTTAGTTAAGGTGACAACAAATGTCGTGGCCTGACACAGGGCCACACTTCATTTTAATTAGTTACACTGGCCGCTACTACACAAGCCGCAACCAAGTGCGCTGGGGGTAAAATAACATTGGTGACTTAAGTTGCCGTGAGACCCACGTCTACTTAGAGCGTGACTAAGCAAGCAAAACGTACCCCTGTTGGTAGTTTATCAATGTCCAACTACCATAAACCATCCTATGGGGTCCAAGGGTTCATGTCATTCGAGGATACATGCCATTTGTAATTTATCAAGAAGGTATATATCAAGTAGGCCATTATCTACTCCTGAAACTATTTTAATATAAAAAAATAGCAATGCATGTTTATAAAAAACAATATAGTTTTATAAAGTGGGTTCAATATGATGAAAGGTCTATGACTTGCCTTCGTTGAAGAGTTGAGGAGCTTTGGTCGTTGGGTCCGAGAAATATTTCGAAAAGCCGGTTTCTACCCGTGCGAAAAGAGAAAAATAAATAAAACAACTCCAAATAAAGTCCAAATAAATACCCAATTAGCACTAACAGCAAGAGGGGGATTTTAGATGAATTTAGAAATTTGAATCACTCGAATCGGAGTTCGAACGAAGAAGTTATGGCCTTCCGAAGTTTGAATTCACATAAAATGCTGAAAATCAGTATTTACGGAATTACTGGAATTATTTTTCTAAAGGAAAATCGAGTTATTGCGCCAGCTGACGTCAACGAGGGGTTTTAACTTTCCGGCCGAATTATTTTTCAACGGAAAAATCAGAAAAAGCCACGTGGCGCTGACTGGGTAGCCACGCGGGCAAAAGGGGGTGACGGGGCGCCTCGGTGGCGCTGACGCGGGCGCCACATGGGCTGCCATGTCGGACTCGAGCGGCGGCGCGCTCGGCCCGATGGCTCACCGGCGAACGGCTGAACGGCGGCCGACGGCGAGGGCACCGTTGCGAAGAGGAGCTCGCGGTGAGCTCGTTATTCACTTGCTAGACGACGCAACGTGAGGAGGCGGCCGGCGACGGAGAAGAAAGCGGCGGCAGGGAGCGGGCTTCGGCGGCGACGGTGCTCCGAGGGGTCTCCGGGGTCGGGGAGGCGCGCACAAGGGGCGCCCCGACACGGCGATGCCGGAGGTGTGGTCGGAGCCGGCGAAGGAGGCTTGACGGCGGCGGCGGAGACGGAGAAACGAAGCTCGTCGGCGGCGGCGAAAACTCCGAATGCGATGAGCTCGGGGGAGGAGAGGGGAAGGGAAATGGGGGGAAAGAGAGAGGATAGGGAGGCGGTCCCGGGGCTCGCTTAAATAGGGGACGAGGGGCCGCGCAGGAGGAGGAAGGAGTGGACGGTGTCGGCGGCAATGGCGGCGGCAAAGCGACGACGTGGGGAAAAGGTGATGGGACGGAGTAAGGGGGCGGCAGCGGGCGCGGCGGAGGCGGCGGGGTAGCGGGGAGGCAGCGAGGGGACGCGGGGCGACGGGGATCGGCGAGAAACGTGGCGGCGTGCTGCGCATGGCCGCGCAGAGAGAGGGGGGTCCGGAGGAGGAAGAACGCGAGGGGACGAAGGGCTTCGGCCGTCCGATCCAGATCCGATCCCGAGGAAGAGATGGGCCGGCGCGAGGCGGACCGAGGAGATGGGCCGAGGAATAGATTCGGCCCACGAGCCCAAAAAAAGGATTTTAAATGATTTCTGATTAAAGAAATCCCAAAAAAACAAAAAGACTTTTAGAAAATAGTTAATAGGGTCTAAAAATTCCAGAAAAATTCACAGAAGTCCCTTGAATTATTTAGAACTTAATAAAAATACTTTTAGCTATACTTTAGTTTTTAATTTTGCAAACAAATAGATTTTTGCTTCAAACAAAAAGAGAAAAGCTAAATTAAAATCCAGAAAATGCAATAAAGGCTTAAAATCCAAATAAAATCCAGGAAACTCCAATAAACTACCTTTTTAATTTAAATGAAGTTGGGTTAATTCCATTTAAAAGGTTTTTGGTTTTCTAAATTTCAAATTTAAGCTTTTGCAACTTAAACCAAATGGTTACTTTTAAAACTTTTTTGAAAATTCAAAAACTCCCAAATTAGGGATGTTACAAACCTACACCCCTTAAAGGGAATCTCGACCCCGAGATTCAGGCTGACTAGAGAATAGGTGCGGAAACTCGGCCTTCAGGTCCTCTTCACGCTCCAGGTGGCTTCTTCTTCAGTGTGGTTGCTCCACTGAACTTTGCAGAAACGAAGGATCTTGCTTCTGGTTACACGCTCGGACACTTCCAGAATCTTGATGGGTTGCTCCTTGTAGGTGAGATCTTCTTGCAGGTCAACTGCTTCTAGCGGCATCTGCTCTTCTGGCACCCGCAGACATTTCTTCAACTGAAACACATGGAAGGTGTCATGCACATCTGACAGTTGAGGCGGAAGCTCCAATTGGTAAGCAACTTCTCCTCTTCTAGCTAGGATTGGGAAAGGTCCAATGTATCTTGGTGCAAGCTTCCCGCTTACTCTGAAACGACGCATTCCTTTGAGAGGTTAGACCTTCAAGTACACATGATCCCCTGGCACAAAAGCTAAATCCCGGCGACAATTGTCAGCATAGCTTTTCTGCCTAGTCTGAGCTGTTCTTAGCTTTTCTCGGATTGCCCGAACTTGATTTTCGGCTTCCTTCAGGATATCAGGTCCAAGTACTTGTCCTTCTCCTGTTTCAGTCCAATAGAAGGGCATTCTGCACTTTCTTCCGTAAAGAGCTTCAAATAGGGATATTTGCAGACTTGATTGATGACTGTTGTTGTATGAAAACTCTGCATAAGGCAGCATTTGATCTCAGCTGGTTTGGTTTTCTAGAGCACAGGCTCTTAACATATCTTCTAAGATTTGATTCACTCTTTCTGTCTGAGGATGGTAGGCTGTACTGAAATTCAAGTTAGTCCCCAAAACACTGTGCAGCCTTTGCCAAAATTTCGAGGTAAACTGGGATCCTCGATCTGACACGATCTATTTCGGCACTCCATGCTGACATACTATCCTTGCCATATACAATTCTGCAAGTCTGTCTCCTGAGTAGGTGGTCTTGACTGGGATAAAGTGAGCAACTTTTGTGAGGCGATCTACAATTATCCAAATAGAATCATATCCAGCTCTTGTTCTTGGCAGACCGGTGATGAAATACATGCTAATTTTTTCCCATTTCCATTCAGGGATCTACAAGGGTTGTAGGAGTCCAGCTGGCCTCTGATGCTCAGCCTTAACTCGCTGACAAACATCACACTGAGCTATGTATTCAGCAATTTCTCGCTTCATACTAGGCCACCAATACATTTCCCTAAGGTCTTGATACATTTTAGCACTTCCGGGGTGAATGGAATACAAGGTTTCATGAGCTTCCTTGAGTATCAACAGCTTGAACTCCTTTTGGTCCGGTACACAGATACGCTTATCGAACCAAATAGTTCCTTTTTCATCTTCTGAAAATCTTAGGAATTTACCCTTCTTTATGCTACTCTTGATCTCTTTGATATCTGTGTCTTCGATCTAGGCTTCCCTAATCTGACTCCGTAGAGTTGGTTGTACTTCCAATGCAGCCAAATAACCTTCTTCAACTAATTCAAGCTTGAGCTTCTGAAACTCTTCATGTAGTGCTGGCTGACTTTCCTTGATAATTAGAGTATTGCAATAGACCTTTCTACTTAAAGCATCTGCTACAACATTAGCTTTGCCCGGGTGGTAATGGATTCCAATGTTGTAATCTTTGATCAATTCCAACCATCTTCTTTGCCTCATATTGAGATCAGCTTGGGTGAAGATGTACTTCAAGCTCTTATGATCAGTGTAGACTTCACAACGATTGCCGATGAGGTAATGACGCCATATCTTCAAAGCATGCACCACTGCGGCCAATTCTAGGTCATGGGTGGGGTAATTTACTTCATGAGGCCTCAACTGGCGTGAAGCATATGCTACTACCTTCATTTCCTGCATCAGGACACAACCGAGACCTTGTCGCAATGCATCACAGTAAATCTCAAAATCCTTTCGGACATCTAGCAAAGTCAACACTGGAGCGGTGGTCAGACGCTTCTTCAATTCTTGAAAACTCTGCTCACATTCTGGCGTCCAGGCAAATTTCTTTTCCTTCTTCAACAGCTGCGTGAGGGGTCTTGCTATCTTGGAGAAACCCTCTATAAACCGGCGGTAATATCCTGCCATACCAAGGAAACTTCTGATCTGAGGTACTGATTTGGGTGACTCCCAATTGAGCACATCCTTGACTTTACTGGGGTTGACAGCGACTCCTTCTGCAGACATGACATGTCCCAGAAAAGTGACTTCCTGCATCCAAAACTCACGCTTGCTGAATTTAGCATAGAGTTGATCTCTAAGCCTAGTCAGAACCAAGCGAAGGTGCTCTTCATGCTCTTCTTCACTCTTGGAATATACTAGAATGTCGTCAATGAAGACAATGACGAACTTATCCAAATACTCCATGAATACTTTATTCATCAAGTTCATAAAGTAAGCAGGGGCATTGGTCAATCCAAAAGACATGACCGTGAACTCATACAGTCCATATCGGATTGAGAAAGCTGTCTTGGGTATATCCTCTTGACGGATCTTCAACTGATGGTATCCTGACCTTAAATCTATCTTAGAGAACACTCTGGCTCCCTTCAACTGATCAAACAAATTATCAATCCTAGGTAGAGGGTACTTGTTCTTGATGGTGACTTCGTTGAGTGAGCGATAATCCACACATATTCTTTGGGTGCCGTCCTTCTTTGCAACAAAGATAACCGAGGCTCCCCAATGTGAGGAACTGGGCCGGACAAATCCTTTTTCTTGCATCTCTTCGATTTGCTTCTTCAGCTCGACCAAATCATCAACAAGCAAGCGGTAGAGTCTCTTGAAAATTGGTGCGGTTCCTGGGACTAGATTGATGACAAACTCTAGGTCCCTGTCTGGTGGCATTCCAGGTAACTCGTCAGGAAAGACATCTGCAAACTCTCTGACTACCGGTACATCTTCCAAGGATAGGGTCTTGACACTGCAGACTAAAGCTCCATCGTGCTTCTTTATGGGGGCTTCAAATTTTACTTTAGTCCCAACTGGACTGACCAAGGTGATACTTATACCACCACAATCCAAAACTGCTTGGTGCTTAGCAAGCCAATCCATACCCAAAATCACTTCTAGGGATTTGGTGTCAAGGATTATCAGGTTGGCTAGGAATTCTACCCCTTCTATGATCATCTTAACTTTTGGGCAACCCTGGTTCACACTTAGCTTCGAACCGGGGGATTGAACCAACAAGGCAGTCTTAAGGTCTGAAACCTTTAACCGATGCTTTGCAGCAAAAATCCGCGAAACAAACGAATGCGAAGCTCCAGAATCAAACAAAACTGTAGCAAGTACAGAATTTACTAGGAACTTACCCAGCACGATGTCCGGGGCTGTCTGGGCTTCCTCCATGGTGATGTGGTTCACACGGCCTCTTCCATAAGGTGAGGGTCTTAGCCGTGCAATGAGTCTGAGGTACTCCACGTCCGGCTCCGGGCATGGGGGTTCTGGTTGGAGTAGCTCCCAAGTTGAATCTGACAGGCGAGGGGTTTTGCTTTTGCGGGCAGTTAATGACGTAATGCCCCAGTTGATGACAGTTGAAACAGTGACTCCTGCGGCAGGATTGGGGTTTCTTGGAGGCTGGTTGTTGACATTGATGTTGGGGTTGCGGAATGCTGGTGCAGTCGGACGAGGTGCTGTTGCTGAAGTCTTGAACATGACAGGAGGAGCAAAACGGGTAGGGTGTTGCACATGTGTCCTGACTCTCTGTGAATGGCCTTGATGAGCACCATGCTGCATCATCTTCCTCTTATGAGACTCTGCCAGCTCACGGCGAGACTCTTCTATGAGCATAGCTTTGTTCACCAGATGCTGAAAATCCATATAGTCATTGCCAATGACTTGAACCTTCAAGCTAGGGTTGAGTCCACGCTTTAAACGCTTCTGACGTGCATCATCTGTGGCGACGTCCTCTTGAGCATATCGCGAGAGTTGAGTGAATTTATTGAGGTGTTCACTCACGGACATGTTTCCTTGCTTCAGCTCGCGAAACTCATTCTTCTTCATTTCCACCTTTCCATCAGGGATGTGGGAATGGCGGAAGGCTTCGCTCACCCAACCAATGTTCGATGGTTCTCATGGCAAGACAATAGTTCTCCCACCATTCTGCGGCGGTACCTTCAAGTTGGTGTGTAGCATACAGGACTTTCTCACGGTCATCACACCGGGTAATGGCTAGCTTCTTTTCAGTTGAGCGCAGCCAGTCATCTACATCCAATGGCTCGGAGGAGCTAGAGAATGTAGGTGGATGAGTCCTCATGAACTCAGCCAGCATGGACTGTGGGAAAGCTGGTGATGGTGGCGGGGTTGCGGCAGTGGCTTGACTGTTCTGGTTCATCATTGAGAGAAGGGCAGCAGCGGTCTGGCTCTGCTGAGTCATCATCTGGTTCATATTCTGCATCATTGAGCTCATTAGTTGTGTCTGGGTTGCCATGAACTGACCCAGACCTTGATCTGCCATGGTTGCTGGAGGAGGTGGTGGTGGCGGGGTATTGAGATCCACTGGGTCAACTTGGCTTGCAGTGTTGCGGGTCTGAACCATCTGCACAGAACTTTCCAGGTTTAAAAGACGAGAGGGAGAAAGCACGATAGATAAGAGGGAAAAGCACAAAAGACGAGGGAGAACAGGGGGAAACGATAGAGCAACCTAATTGGGGATGCTCGGTTAAACCCAAGGACGGATAGCCGGAAAGCTACCAAGAAGCAACAAAACTCGAGCTCTACGGCCCTACTAAACGATACTACATCTAGGAGGGTAGCCCTATTAAAACACTTCTAATCTAACTTATTTGGGAGGGTCGACCAAAACAAGGCTCAATCCTTTAGAGATTACAGAGGTAAGAGGGATCAATTTGGATTTGAAAACCAAGCCTCAGAATAGAGAAGAGGTAGGAACCTAAGATTGAGATGAGAGAAGAATAGAATCAGGTAAGAGAAGAATAACTATTCAGGTTAATTTGTTGGTTTGATTTAGAAAATAATTTTTGAATCTTTCGACTAATGCGACCTTGCTAACTATGGTTACGTCCTACAGTCGATATAGCTCTGATACCACCTCTGTCGGGACCCCAGGTATGCAACCCCAGGACCCTCTGTGCATTCTGAACTAGTCCCAGATCAGTAGCTAGCTCGCACAGTTACAACATCGGTGTAGTCACAACCATACAACAAAATGACGATGAAGCAGACAAATTAATATTAAAGGTAGCAAAAAGGACCTTATGGTCAAGTCTTACAGAGTGCGTCACACAGGGCTTTGCAACAAAATACAACTTGCAGCGGAAACATAATAACTCGTGGTGGCCACGCGACATGCCCACAGGCAATCGAGTGGAGGACGCGACCTAGTTCGCAAAGTCTTCAGGATACTCTTCTTCATAAAACTCTGAGTTTCCGGTTTCTTCTGTGGGGATTTAACACACAGGGCGCAAGCCGTGAGTACTTTGAATGTACTCAGCAAGTCATAGGGAATGTATGCAATTATTTTTCATGCGAGGCTAGACAAGGATAGCTTTATGTTCTCTTTTGCAGAAAACAACATTTAACAGTAAATACGATAAGTAGATTAAAAGCACAATTTAAAAGATTAGTACATAAGTAATTCAGTTCTTTGAAATAACTAGAGATCATCCCAACCATTCCATCCAAACCATTATTTCCACCATTTTAAAGAAAACATCTACCCCTTGCGTGAAATCTCCGGGCATGTCCATAACCGGGGACACGGCTATTCGAATAGTTTTTATACACTCTGCAGAGGTTGTACAGCTTTACCCACAAGAGATAATCATCTTATACCGTCAGACATTTCACGCTTCCGAAGGCGTGTGACTAAGAGATTATCGCAAGGCCATTACAAAGTTCTGTTTTGACTCGGTTCTGCTCGCTAAGGATTCGTTGTTACGGGCCCCCTCTTGCGCCGCTCATCAACCCCAACAGAACCGACTCAAAGCATTGCTAATTAGTTGGCCAGGTCCACCCTATCCTGGACATGTGGTTGCACGATATGACCCATATCAAAGATTCAAGGTTAAGTCCTTAGTTGGCTGCTCAGGCGAGACTATCCACGTCCCAATGTGTGTTACGGCACCCACACTCACCACCACCCACTCGCCCAAGCATAAAACATTTTTCGTTCAACCAGCTAAAGGACCACCCTAGTCCTGGCACACATCTTTTAATGATGGTAGCGCCCCCACGCCCATAGCTCGTTAGGCCAGTTTATCATTATTGGGTTCAACCCGGCCAAAGGACCACCCTAGTCCTGGCACACAAATTTTAGTTAAGGTGACAACAAATGTCGTGGCCTGACACAGGGCCACACTTCGTTTTAATTAGTTACACTGGCGCTACTACACAAGCCGCAACCAAGTGCGCTGGGGTTAAAATAACATTGGTGACTTAAGTTGCCGTGAGACCCACGTCTACTTAGAGCGTGACTAAGCAAGCAAAACGTACCCCTGTTGGTAGTTTATCAATGTCCAACTACCATAAACCATCCTATGGGGTCCAAGGGTTCATGTCATTCGAGAATACATGTCATTTGCAATTTATCAAGGAGGTATATATCAAGTGGGCAATTATATACTCTCGAAACTATTTTAATATAAAAAAATAGCAATGCATGTTTATAACAAACAATATAGTTTTATATAGTGGGTTCAATATGATGAAAGGTCTATGACTTGCCTTCGTTGAAGAGTTGAGGAGCTTCGGTCGTCGGGTCCGAGAAATCTTCCGAAAAGCCGGTTTCTACACGTACGAAAAGAGAAAAATAAATAAAACAACTCCAAATAAAGTCCAACTAAATACCAAATTAGCACTAACAGCAAGAGGGGGATTTTAGATGAATTTAGAAATTTGAATCACTCGAATCGGAGTTCGAACGAAGAAGTTATGACCTTCCGAAGTTTGAATTCACATAAAATGCTGAAAATCAGTATTTATGGAATTACTGGAATTATTTTTCTAAAGGAAAATCGAGTTATTGCGCCAGCTGACGTCAGTGAGGGGTTTTAATTTTTCAGCCGAATTATTTTTCAACGGGAAAATCAGAAAAAGCCACGTGGCGCTGACTGTGCAGCCACGCGGGCAAAAGGGGGTGACGAGGCACCTCGGTGGTGCTGACGCGGGCGCCACGTGGGCTGGCACGTCGGACTCGAGCGGCGGCGCGCTCGGCCCGATGGCTCGCCGGTGAACGGTTGAACGGCGGCGGACGGCGAGGGCACCGTTGCGAAGAGGAGCTCGCGGTGAGCTCGTTGCTCACTTGCTTGACGACGCGGCGCGAGGAGGCGGCCGGCGACGGAGAAGAAAGCGGCGGCGGGGAGCGGGCTTCGGCGGCGACGGTGCTCCGAGGGGTCTTCGGGGTCGGGGAGGCGAGGTCGGAGCCGGCGAAGGAGGCTTGACGACGACGGCGGCGGCGGAGAAACGAAGCTCGGCGGAGGCGGCGAAAACTCCGAATGCGGCGAGCTCGGGGGAGGAGAGGGGAAGGGAAATGCGGGGAAAGAGAGAGAGGAGAGGGAGGCAGTCCCGGGGCTCGCTTAAATAGGGGACGAGGGGCCCCGGAGGAGGAGGAAGGAGCGGACGGTGTCAGCGGCAATGGCGGCGGCAAAGCGACGACGTGGGGAAAAGGTGATGGGACGGGGTAAGGGGCGGCAGCGGGCGCGGCGGAGGCGGCTGCGTAGCGGGGAGGTAGCGAGGGGACACGGGGCGATGGGGATCGGTGGGAAACACGGCGGCGTGCTGCGCATGGCCGCGCAGAGAGGGGGGGTCCGGAGGAGGAAGAACGCGCGGGGACGAAGGGCTTCGGCCGTCCGATCCAGATCGGACGGTCGAGGGTGGAGGGAGGCGTGGGGGAGGTGGAGCCGTCCGATCCCGATTCACAGGATCTAAAAATTCCAGGAAAATTCACAGAAGTCCCTTGAATTATTTAGAACTTAATAAAAATACTGTTAGCTATATTTTAGTTTTAAATTTTGCAAACAAAATAGATTTTTGCTTCAAACAAAAAGAGAAAAGCCAAATTAAAATCAAGAAAATGCCTGGATCGGACGGTCGAGGGTGGAGGGAGGCGTGGGGGAGGTGGAGCCGTCCGATCCCGATTCACAGGATCTAAAAATTCCAGGAAAATTCACAGAAGTCCCTTGAATTATTTAGAACTTAATAAAAATACTGTTAGCTATATTTTAGTTTTAAATTTTGCAAACAAAATAGATTTTTGCTTCAAACAAAAAGAGAAAAGCCAAATTAAAATCAAGAAAATGCAATAAAGGCTTAAAATCCAAATAAAATCCAGGAAACTCCAATAAACTACCTTTTTAATTTAATTGAAGTTGGATTATTTCCATTTAAAAGGTTTTTGGTTTTCTAAATTTCAAATTTAAGCTTTTGCAACTTAAACCAAATGGTTACTTTAAAAACTTTTTTGAAAATTCAAAAACTCGCAAATTAGGGATGTTACACGTAGCCTCCGACTCGTGTACGTTCGAAAGCTATGGTACATCATTATATGATCTGCATGCCACGTATTTTCCATGGTTGGTTCATGTACAAGCCTATCTAACCTGCGATACAATACAATATTAAAAAATATTATCCATATTGAACCAATAAATTAACAAAGAATATTCTATCTATCATCTACGCAATGAGCCAGTCTCGGTCGAATGAGCCTTCCCCTTCCCCTTGTTGGTGTCGTAAGTAGAAGTCGTCTATGTCCTCCGATTCCATAATGTAAGCGCACCGTACAGTAAAAAAGGGAACAAGGACGTACAGTGTAAAACATAACAAGAAAGAGTAAATTTTGCTATCGTAGAAGTTTCGCTCTACATAATTCTACATGTACTGCCTCCATGTCATGCTTCCATTCAACTTGACGAGCTCCCACACATAATTCGTGCATGTGATCCCCTGGATGACAACTTTTTTCATCGTTGCCTCCGTGCCGAACTCCCTCCGGATGCAGCTTCGAAGCTCATGAATAGTCATCGTGTCGAACCCTTCCGCCCGGACCACCTTGTACTGTCATCTCGACAGGTCCAACCCATCGGGTCCAGCCCGTATGAGACGATTACCATAAAACATATACAAGTCTTGCATGTTCGAAATTACCTAAAGCCACAACAAGTCCATCCACGGTACATATGTGTAATTAAATACGATAAATTGCGTGCAAGTGATGGATTACATATGTGTAATTAAATATAAATAATTAAAAATATTGCCACTTAATTACTTATTTAATAATTGCTACTGAATTAGTTATGCCTAACTAATTGGTACTGAACTAATTACGGCTAATTAATTACCACTAAATAAATTACGAGTAGTTAATTTTTACTAATTTAATATGCCAGTTTGAACACCACTAAACTAATAGCGATTGCTTAATTACAACTAATCTAATATCTACTTCATTTTCACTAATTTAATATGTCGTAATGATGACTACTAAACTAATTACAACTAATTAATTACCACTAAACTAATTAATTACCAGTAAACTAACTAATTATAACTAGTTAATTACCACTAAATTAACTAATTACGACTAGCTAATTACCACTAACTAACTAATTGTAACTAGTTAATTACCACTAAATTAACTAATTACGACTAGCTAATTACCACTAACTAACTAATTACGACTACGATAATAATGACAAAAGCATCCAACAAAATACCTGCCCTTCGGGAAAAGTAATAAAAAAGGCTGAGCGACGAGAAGCAAGCAAATGCTTAATCTCGCAATAAAATTAATTATGTTACGTTCTCTAGTTCTCAGCGATGAGCACTAGAACGAGAATCGAAATACAATTGAGATGAGCGAAGAGTGACTGCGAGAGCCCAGTATTTATAGCCGAGCGAAGGAGGAGCTGCGGTGTTGGCGCTGGGAATTTAGGAAGCGTTGGCGCTCAAAATTCTGGACGAGGCGACAGATGTGCGTAGGAGGGAGGACGGGTAGTGTGATTATGGGAGGGGCCTGGCCTTCGAAGCATCTCCGAATGATAGCTGGTGGTTTTTTTTGGGTTTTATGTTTCTTCGGGGGACTGGACCGGACCGTTTTCCAAGTGGCGAGATAAATTCTGGACGAATAAAATTATGGCAAATTTACACAAGCCAGTGCACTGTGTCGGGAGGCTCAACATAAAATTTTATAATTTTTTGAACTCATTTGTTATATTTTAAATTTTCTACAAACATCGTGGAAACCTAAACTCTAATTTCGGGCTCGGGACACGTGGGGAGCGGGCGGGCCACCGCACGGCGATCGTGCAGCAACGCCACCGCGCGGCGGCCATGCAGCAACGGTGACATGGCAGCCAGGGACCGGCTGTCGCACGGTGGCTGTGCGGTATGTGGCTAATTCTGCAAAAAAAAATGGCATACGACCATTTCTGTACATACAGTGCAAAAAATGCCAATTTGGCCAAAAAATTCCCTACCAAGCGAGCACCCAAATCATATTAACTTTGGCTAAAAATGTCGTTTAGAATACGCTGTTTGCTTATATGAAAATAATGTGAGTAAATACATTATAAAAACATTTTCATAACATTGCACCTTTTATTTTTTAAAAAATGTGATAATAAAATTTACTTGTCAAAGTGATACCTTATGGTTTTTGAAAAGCCAAAATTGTCACTGTCGATGGTTTAGTATGATCTTATAAATAAATGCTGGGGGCTCTCCTGGAACAAAACCATACAGATAGAGACGCAGGAATTTTATACAGGTTTAGGCTTTCTCTTAAGAGAATAATAATCTTACTCCTGTGTTTGTTGTATTGATTGTGTTTACAGAAAAGAAGTCACCAAAGGCTAAGATGTAACACTTTGTTTCTCTGAGCTTTTTGAAAATTTTCAAAATAACAATAACCATTGGTTTTGTTGAATTCTAAAGCTTAACTTGAAATTTGAGAATTAAAAATAGTTTAAATGACTAAATCAAACTTCAACTAATCCGAAAGTTGGTTTTGAGTTTGTTGGAGTTCTCTGATATTTGAAATTCCTTTTCTCTGTTCGTTCCGTTTCCGCATCCAGCCTCTCTCTCGGTCCTAGTGAGTTTCCCATGCTCTATTCACCCTCTCGGTTTCGACCAGCCGCTCGGTTTCCACCGGCCCCACCTGTCAGCCACCTCCTCCTCAGGACCTCCTCTACAGGACCTCCTCCTCACGACATCCCTTTGGCCACGACCTCCCTCTGGCCACGACCACCCTATCGGTTGGACCACCCCTTTGATTTCGACCAGCCCTGCCTATCAGTTTCCCTACTCACCTTCTTCTTCCTCCTGTCGCGTCATATCTGCAGCAGAAGTCTTTGCGCATTAAATGTTGTCACTTCCGCAGTACCCGTTCCTCCTCTTGTCTCTTCCCTTACTTGCTCCCATCCCGTCGCTCTACGCCGGCCAGAGCTCTGCTCGTGCTCGTGCTCTAGACTGCTTACCTAAGGTAGTGAGTGGTGGTATCGACGAGTGCCAAACCAACTAGAGAAGTCGTGTCTTGTGGGTAAAGCTATACAACCTCTGCAGAGTGTTAAGGACTATTCGAATAGCCGTGTCCACGATTATGGACATGCTGACAAAGCCACTCCAAGTTAGATTTTGTTTTTATTTTCAAAAGACTTGTTCAAATGGTTTTAGATCTCGATCCAAATGGGTTTTAGGCTGGTAGCCTTGTGATAGGAGGGTATCTTTCACCACTTGTTGATGAATGTTATATGACTATAAAACTTGAGTTTCGAAAAAAATAAGTTTTAGTTATGGAATAGATTGCCTTGAAACTTAGTATAAGTATTTGAAAAGAAACTTGGCTTTATACAAATCAACTCTATAAGCATTCCTTTGATATATCCTTATAAGCATTATAATCTGTTACTTGACGGGTGTGACTTGCGAGCACGGAAGTTGTGCTCATCGTGCTTGTTGTGTGTTGAGCAGGAGAGGAGTTCTACATTGAGGACGAGGTCTAGGACGACTAGGCTACGCCCTCCAGACGATTGCCTGTGGCGAATCGTATGGTCCACTACTTGCTTTTGTGTTCCGCTGTGTTTTGCTTTGTCGGCTCGTAAGCCTGTCTTGTAATCAACTCTGTTATTGATTAATAAAGCTTTGCGTTTTGGTTGTTACCACTTTTGTTTACTGTGTACACTAGCTGTTCATGGGCTAGTGTTTTGCACAGAGGATTTGGGGTTTAATCCCGGGTCCGTCCCTGACATAAGACTAATGACTCCTATCTCTTTCGTTGCTTGATCGCCTCTCTTTTGTTGCTTAATCGCCTCCCTCCTCTGTCCACCGACTTTACTTCATATACAGCGCATGAAGGGATGACAGTTATTCACGCCAAGAGGCAACTTGTCGTTTGATGCAATACGCATGTTTAAGGGTAGTTATTGTCAGAGATGCATTCCCGCACGTCGTCTTGCGGTTATGTCAGAGATAGAGGTTTTAATATGTGCAGTTATCGTAGGAATAACGACATATATTAACTACTATGTGTATTAAACACAGCGCACAACTATCCATAGTCGATTGGGCTCACATGTCTATAGGCTTTATCGACCATAGGATGGTCGTAGATAACCTAATCGTAGTAAGACTTACGACTATGAGTTAATCGTAGTAGGACTTACGATTAATAGATGGTCGTAGAACAACTTACGACCATATAGGTTTGGTTGTAGTAGCAGTTACAACCAAAAGGTTGTCATAAAAAAACTTACGACCATTTAGGGTACTCGTAAAATAGCTTATGACCATTGGGAGTGTATGATATCCCTCATTGTTAATATTGAGGGGTATCTTCGAATGTTATATAAAATACATTATTATCTATAAACGTTAATAAATAACTTAATTAATTTATATAAATGCATTATTATTTATAAATATTACAAATAAATAACTTAATTAATTGAGAATTATTAGATACTTTTTTTATTGGAGGGGGTAATGCTTTTCTTTGAGAAGTGAAGTAGCAGCGAAAAGACTGGAAATTTTACTCTCTGTGTTTTTTTTTCTCTACATTTTTGCAAGATCTGATTGTCTTGGTCTTGATAAAATGGACGGTGATGCTATAAGCTATCGTGTGGTATACAACAATGGAATGCACTGTTGTGTGATAGACTAGTTGTTCAACGCGTTATATACTTCCCAAGACCGATCTGGTACGAATCTTCCAAAGCTGTGCATCTCCGCATCAATCAAGCATACAGGAGTAACACGGTAGGCATACTTACGTATAGTACTAGTACATCTTTAAAAACGGTACTGACGTATACGTGCATTCCATACAATGATTAAACTGTACGTCCATCGGTACACAGAGCAAATACATGCTAAATTGGTCTCCCAGCTTTTGTTTGTGCCCTTCTGAGTCCTGACCTAGCAATAGCATATACTAGACCCACAGATGCACCCGCTCAACAAGGCCACTTTCATGGCCTGAATAGCAAGGCACGTCAAGCCTTCTTCCGTCTTTAGCCAAGGCATGCAAAGTTTTCCTTTTGTCTAGGCTCCGGGCATCTGCTGCCGTGGGATCCACGGATTTTAGCAGCAGGCAGGGCGATACGACGGGCAAAGGAGGAAAAGGTGGAGAAAAAGAGCGGAGCGGCGAAATTTATTAAAGCATCGCATAGCATGCACAAGCCTAGCTAGATAGAGCTTAGCTTTGCTCTACGTAACGTACGTATGCCCGGCCGGCCATGAAACACGATGTGACATGGATCATACAGGCCTGCACTGCATGCACGAGCCGTCGTCTCGTTATCATTTCACATGGGAGGAGGGGAAGCAGCGAGTAGTATAAAGGAAAAGGAGGGGATGAGATGAGATGTTTTGGTCCTGGCGCGCGCGGAAGAGAAGAGATGAGAATGAGAAAAGATGAATGGATCGATGGATGCATACATTGGACCGGACCGGACGGGCGTGTCGCTGCTGTGCGTGACGTGACGCGCTGCTGGGCGCTAGTTGCATCGCATGCGGCGTGACGCTGTGTGCGCGCTTTTTGAGCCCTAGCTACTGGCTAAAGAGGCCGCGTAGGTCGCCGTCCCGTGGGAGAAAAGCTGGGGGATTCTTTCCTTGCATTGCACATGGACAACAGGGCATGGTAGTATGGAATACCACCGTAGAGACTCGCACAAACGGCTTGTACAATACGAATTCGTATCCAAACCTTCTCTCTCAGAGATATGCCTGAGGGAGGCCCCCCTTTTGGAACACACTCGCATATAATTTCCGTATAAACTGAACCGCCTCTGTGAAATTCCTACGAAATTCTTACAGTCCAAACACACTCTTTGATTATAGGCTTCAATCTCGTCAATTTGATGGCGTCAAAAGTTCCAAGCACGCCATATTGCCATACAGACGGTGGAATCATATGTGGTACCAGTTGAGCTACAAAACATGCAAGTCTACCGTGACACCATCGATCATGAAAAAGATAAAACTGTCGTTATGGGAGACAATCAGTCGGCAGACTGGTGGTGCGCTCCAGGGGTGGGACGTCATCAGTCATTACCCCGTGTTTCAGATGAAACGTGAGCAACAATTTAGTCCACGCACGCATGATCGGGCTCGGCAGGGGCGGTGTATAAGTGGGGTCAAGATTCGACAACTGCTCTGCAGCGTCCGTACAGGGATTATTCACTACACAAGAGAAGAAGAGGAGATGATATGATGCGCAGTTCTGCTTCCGAAAGATTTTTTTTTCTTCCGTGCAGGGGATCAAATTAATTACGTTTTAGTCAACCTTTCAATAGTTCCTTTTTCTGCCTGATCACCGCCCGGGTTGGCAGAGCGCGAAATGATGCTGCCGCGTGCGTGCTGAATGCTGATATCTGTGCTCTGTTTCGTACGAGCAGAGCATTTTCGCAAAACATTGGCCTATAACTGCTCAGCCTCTTTTACAAAACTGAAACTTAATCTCTTTTACATCAACGAAGGAACGGTTGAGAAAATTAACAATATGTTACTGAATAATTATATAATTCATGATATGTTACTCATTCTGAGGATGACATATGAGTCCAGAGTTCTCATGTCAGTGAAACATCGGTGATATATTATAAAGATTTGAAGTTATTCAATGGGAGAGTGAAAATACACTGAAACGAATGGAGTATAAGTCTTTGGCTTGTGGGCTAAGAGCTTATTACATAAGAACTAATGTCTCATTTGGAACACGGATTTCATCAAGATTCTTGTGGGGATCGAACTACTTCCTGTGAAAATGTGAAGAAATTTCTATGAAATTCGTGTGTTGTGTTCTGAACAGACTGTAGTTATGCTTATTCGAAAATGAAGTTAATTTTGAACATAGTAGAATAAGGTAGATTTTATCAAGATAGGTGAACGTAAGATAAAAGTAAGGGTCCGTTTAGAACGCATAAATTTCACATAAAACGGTTCAACCTTTGTAGGTTAATGTGTTTCAAATGGGGCTAAAGTGGAATAATTTAGACAGTCTTCTCAAAAGCTTAAGTTACTTTTGATAGTTAATTTCAACAATTTCTCCCGATTTGTTCTGCTCCTGAGAGAAACAAGGGAAAAAAAACATCCTAGTTAAGAAGTAGGAGGAGATCTCTCCTCCTCCTCCTCCTAAAAACCCTAGCCACTACCAAACAAGCCCTTCTCCGTCGGCTCGTCTTTGGGCATGGCGATCCGGGGCCCTTCTCCGTCGGCTTCTTTCGGCGGCGCGGTGCAGATCCAGATTTAGCGCATTTGGTAGAGATCGCGACGGCTCGGTGGTGGTGGCTTGTGCGGCGCTCGACTCCTCCCCAGTGGACGGTTGTTAACCGGCCGACGCGTGGGCTGCGGTGAACGTCGCCTTTCTATGGTGCTGGCGGCGGTTGGATGTTGGGGATGTTACAGAGGTCGTCTTGGCGATATGGCCTTCATTGGTTGGATCCAGCGACGAGGCCGTACTGTGGTGTGGTCTTGAAGCGCTAGTACCTTCGATCCGGGGTGAAAAGTCTTGATCTGGCCTTCGCTGGTTGGATCTAGCAACGACGTCGACCTGAGCGGCGTTACCTTCTTGAAGGCGTTGCTTTGGAGAACCGGTACCTGAGTTCCGGAGTGAAAACTCCTGATCTGACCTTCGCTGGTTGGATCCAGCGACGACGACGTAAGTCGTATCCCTTCTTGGAGGCGTTGCTATGGAGACTGACTCATCATCACCTCTTTACTGCACAGCTGCTGTTCGCGTGTGGACGATCTCCTGGTTGGTTCCAGAGGCGGGACTAGGTGATTTTTTTAGGCTAGCCTTTGTATGATAATTTGTTTGTCATTGTTGGTTTTTGATCATTTTTTGTTTTAAGCTTTTAGCTGATGGTGGTGTAATTGCTGTGTGTATCTTTAGTTGGTGCAGAAACCGAAAATTGTATTCCTATTATCTAAAAAAAAGTTAAGAAGTAGGAAAACGCAAGTTTTCATGGTGTTCCATCCCATCATCACGGTGCATGAGGCTTTTTCTCAAACTCACCTGAATAGTCGATTCCACTATGCAGCTTTGTAACCTTTCTCCTGACCGAATTCGTGTTGTTGGCCACTATGGATCAGCAACGTTTTCGTTCGTACGCCAGATATCGATCGATCGATCCGGATGCCCATCCATCGATCCGCCGGCCAGGAGGAGCGCACGAATGATGGTGTAGTAGTGGGTCGCTTTACGGGACACAAGTACACATGTTCCCTAGCTCTCGCACTGCACCAATCCCTCCGCGGATTGAAGCTGCTGATTGCATGCGCTCCGCTCCGCTGCCGCAGCACGCGTCGCTAGCTGACAGCTGGAGCTGCCGGGCACGTACGCACGGCAGATCGATCGTTGGTGTCTTCCTCCCTCCCCGCCTCGGCGGAGAAATCATGGCCGCAGTCTGGCGCTTTGTCGGGCGCGTCCACCGGAGCCCGGAAGCGGCAGCAGCGGGCAGGAGCGCAGGCGCAGCGGCCCTTGTGCCTGCCGCTCGAGCACGGGCTTGGAAGTGGGCATTTCCGGGGGGTTTCCCCGTCGTTTTTGGCAGATAGATTCGTAGAGTGGTGTCGTGCAGTTTTGGTTTCTTATCCCGGAGGCCAGCTCATGGTGCATCAACGAGGCTTGCTGACCTTTTGATCTGCCTTGAGATTCGTGCACCGGTCCTACTTGCCCTAGTTTAATTACGGAGCAGAACACTACATTTGTTCGAGTGGCCAGGGCGGCAGCAATAGCCCTTGAGGAGCAGCGGCAGGAACATGCATGTGGTGTGCAGTGAAGCGGTACGGGCCGTGATGATCCGCTAGTTTATATACATACATACACTTTTGAAGTGCATGATCTTGACCTGTATAGCGGTCGTGATCCTTACGTGGTGGCATGGTTCTTAGCTGTCTGATCGTGATCCGTATAACGATCGCACGGTTCTGTTCTTTAGCCTTTGGGTGACTACAGACGCCCGAGAGTTTATCGTATTGAATAATCGATGCCGTTGTTGGAAGACAACTAATCCAATCACATAATAAACTCTAAAGAGAAATACAATATACATAGAAGATCCAATAACTTTATTTATCTACCTGTATCTTGTACATATGGATCCTCATATTTACAGCTCAATGGGGCGAAAGCCCCCCGGAACGATTTAGTCTTTTGCCATAATTATGTTTGAGTAAAGTACACTGTAGGTCCCTAAACTTGGACGGTGGGTTCACTTGGGTCCAACATCTTTAAAAGTGTCCAATCAGGTACCTAATCTATTTAAGTGTGTCAAGTAGGTCCAAATCAGCCCGGGCTGGCATTGACCGGTGACGTGGACCGTTGACCCGACCGGCGTGGCTCCAGCGTGGCTCCTCGTCACGCCGAGTGCACAAAACCCCGTCCACGCTCTGCCCAATCCCTAAATCCCCAAATCTTCTCTCCTCTAGCGACGAGAGCGGCGGCGACGAAGGCGGCGACTCTCCGCACTCTCTCCGCGTAGGCTACCGAAGGCGGCGATGGCGCCGACAGCTGCGGGAGAAGGCGAACCGCCTCCGCAGTATGGTACGTGCTTCATGCTTCATGCGGTTTGGTCTTGGTCTTGATTTTGGTTTTGGTTTTGGTTTTGGTTTTGGTTTTGATTTGGTTGAAATTTTGGTTGCGATTTTGCTCGGCGATGTGGCCGGCGTTGGCACATTACTGTTTTTAGTAATCTAGGTTTCAGATTACTAAAATGTGTTGAGCACGGATTCACAAAATCTTCTCAGCTTGTTTTCTTGGTCGCTAGTTTTCCTGAAATTGCTTCATTCCGTTAACAATGTAGGGCCTGATGATGACGAATTCACAGTAGAGGTTCACCATGGTGGGTTTTTTTGCGGACATGGTACGAACCGGAGCTATGTGGGTGGTAAACGGAATTGGTTTGATCATTGTGAGACAGATACGTGGTCTTCTCTTTGGTTGGATGATTTTGTCCAACAACGGGCTATGAGGAGAGTGAAACTTTGAAACTTTACTGGTGTTTGCATGGGAAACCTGTTGAGGAAGGTTTGAGAATCATCAAGAAGGACGCTGACACTAACAGCATGGTTGCAGTGACAAACCGTCACAAGAACTTAATTGTGTATGTTGATCATGATAATGCAGTAGGAAGCGCCAATCGGATGATATCGTAGCACAACCAGTTGCCCATTTGCCTAAGGTGATGAGCCCCAGGAAGGTAGCTCGCAGTGATGGGATTGTTGATGAGAAGCTATCGACCTTTTATGATGATATCTTCACCAAATGCAAGAAGAGTAAGGACAAAGAGGAGGCAGGACCATCAGAGCAACATGAAGGAGATAGTGGCAGTGAGATAGAAGATGGAGATGATGAGGAGGATTCTGATTTTGTAGACAGTGACTATGAGATAGAAGATGGAGATGACGACCTGTTTGCTGATAATGTCGATGATGAGGTTAATCCTCATGAACCCAAAGACAATCACATCGATGAGGAAGAGTTGTTGCGGTTGCGATTCTTCGATGATGATGACACACCCAAGTTCAATTTCAAGGCGTTTAGGCGGATGTTGACATGTTGGACCCTGTCTTCAAAGTTGGATTGGTGTTCTCATCGCTTGAGGTCTTGAGAAAGCAATTTCGAGTATAGTTGCAAGCACGAGTTGATATCGGGATGCCTAGAAATGACCAGAGAAGAATCCAAGCCCATCAGGCGAAGGGTTGCCCATGGCGTATGTATGCATCAAAGGATAGCCGTGCCAATTGCTTTATGGTGAAGAGATATGTAGGTGAGCATACTTGTAGAAAGGAGTGGGTGTTGAAGACATTCACCGCAAAGTTCATAGCCGAGAAGTACATTGAAACCTTTAGGCGTATGATAAGATGACCCTTAGGAATTTTGCAAGGATTGTTCGAAAGAATGGAACATGACCCTTCTAGGAGCAAATTAGGAAGGGCAAGGAGAATGGCACTGAGGGCCATACATGGGGATGAGGTTGGGCAATACAATCAGCTGTGGGATTATGCACAAGAGTTGAGGAGGTCTAACCCTGGAAGTACCTTTTTCCTAAGTGTTTACAACAGCTGCTTCAGCACCATGTACTTCTCAATTGATGCTTGCAAGAGAGGTTTCCTTGAAGGTTGCAGACCACTTATCTGTTTGGATGGATGCCACATCAAGACAAAATTTGGTGGGATTATGCTTACTGCTGTGGGCATGGACCCAAATGACTGTATTTATCCACTAGCAATGGCTGTGGTGGAAGTGGAGTCAAAGAGTACTTGGAAATGGTTTCTACAAACACTGAAGAATGATCTTGGAATTGAAAACACTTATGCCTACACTATAATGACAGACAAGCAGAAGGTAATTCATTACATGCTTATTCAAATTCAGCTTCATCGATTCTCTCTTGTTATGCATACTAAACACTGTGTAATGTTGCAGGGATTGATTCCACTGTGAGGGATCAATTCCCAGATTCAGAGCACAGATTTTGTGTGAGACATCTCTACTCCAATTTCGAGGTTTGCCATAAGGGTGAAGCATTAAGAATATGTTGTGGGCAATTGCTAGGTCTAGTAATTGTTCCGCAGTGGACTGAGAATATGGAAAGGATGAAGGCTCTTAGTGTGGATGCTTATGAATATTTAGAGGAGTTGGCACCTAACACATGGGTTAGGGCATTCTTTGGTGATTTCTGCAAGTGTGACATTCTATTGAACAACAATTCTGAAGTATTCAACAAGTAAGTTGGAGTTCTATCTTGGATTTCAACAAGCTAGTATTAGGTAAGTATGTTGCTAACATAACAATTCACACATGTTTGCAGGTATATCTTGGATGCTAGAGAGCCGCCAATCTTAAGCATGATGGAGAGGATCAAGAGCCAACTCATGACTAGGATATACAGCAAGCAAAAGGAAATGCAGAAATGGCAAGGAGACATATGCCCCAAGATTATGAAGAAGCTGCAAAGGAATGCTGAGATGGCCAACATCTGCTATGTTTTGCCAGCTGGTATGGGCATTTTCCAGGTGCAGGAAAGGGACTCACAGTACATTGTGGACCTAAATGCTAAGCAGCAGTGATTGCAGAAGATGGAATTTGACAGCATTCCATGCAATCATGTTTGTCTCATGCTTCAGCATGAGAGGCTTGCACCAGAGGATATGGTCCACAGTTGCTACTCAATTGAAAGGTATACTAGGGCATATGGTCATAACATCATGCCATGTAGAGACCACAAGAGCTGGCAAAAGATGAATGGTGTTGAAGTTAAACCACCTGTGTATGAGAAGAAAGTGGGTAGGCCAAGGAAATGTAGAAGGAAGCAGCCACATGAAGTGCAGGAAAATTAGGAGCTAGAATGTCTAAGCATGGTGTGATCATGCACTGCAGTAATCGTGGGTCTTCTACCCACAATGTTAGGGGGTGTGACCTTAAGAAAGCAGGGAAAAGACCCAAGATGCAAGTAAAAAGGAAGGACAAAGCAATGCTTGAAGAAGAGATTGAGGAAGATCCTGTGATCACCCAGTACCGCTCGCCCCACTACCACCAGATGAGCACATGTCCTCCCAATGAGCTCCACTATGTTGTCTCAGCTACTCACTGAGGTAAACATGTTTTGTTTCATGCATTTTATGTCATGCCAACATGTTTAGTTGTTTAGTGTTGAGCAAAATCATGTGTGAAACAATTCCTAATCGAACTCTGATGACATGCTATTTGATTATGCCCACCCACTCCATCCTTGAGGCAAACACAAGAAGTGGTCCAATTCACGAATGTGCTTTCATCGCCGAGAATGTACCCACAACAAGACCAATTGCGCTACCACTGCAAGGACAAAGCAGTCGAGCCAAGATGAGGAAGCACAAGAAAACTATTGAAGCTAAGGAGGCTACGGCAAGAAGTGAATGATGTCTTGGCTTGGCAAGTTCTTTTGTGCGAACCAACCGTGGTGTGAAGTTCTATTTTGTGCAGACCAACTGGTGGTATGAAGTTATATTTTGTGCTGAACAAAGCAGAGTATTTTGGGATTTTGTGAAGAAACTAAGTCATCAGATGAGATGCAATTAAGTCTAGTTGTGTCCAGTTAGATGTTTTAAAGACTTCTTAAGCTGGTTCTGTAATTCTATGAATGCTTTATGCAATATTATGGCTGAACTGCTTCAACAATTAAGTCTAGTTGTTGCTTGTCCAAAATGCCTGCCTGCTTGACCTGGATGCCAGTTAGATGTTCAGTATAGTTGTTCTGAAATTCAACAAAGAGTACTCTTCAACAAAATAACAGATTTCACAAAGATTATTTCAAACAAGAACAAATACAATTGCAAAAGCATAGTGTGAATCCATCCATTACATTCTCATCTTCAAAAGCGATGAGTGAGACCGAAGTAACTAACAACAACACACACACAACAAGCAAACCCTTCAGCAAAAATACAACCTCCTTTCCTACTTCTATCACTGCCATCAACATGCGAACAAGCACAGATAACTTCTCCTCCATGCCTTCTCTAACTAGTAATTCTTCCACTTTTGTTTGGTCTTCATCATCGCCACATTGTATTCATCGAATGGATCATGCCTCTTTCACACAAATACTTGCCATATTGTTCCTCCCACAGCCAAAAGTTACAGCCAGAACCATCTCGCTGACTCAAACAAAGTCATAAGAACAAGATCAGAACCAACTCTAAATCCCAAATCTCAAATCAGTAGGTAAGAACTCACCTGATGATTCGGGCACTTGAAGAAATCGCGGTCGGGATTCTCTCTTGTTCTGGATGTCAACCGCACCACGGTCCTACTCACACAGTTTGGGCACAAGATCAACGGGAGTGCAAGCTTTCCCCTGCGCCGGCTTCTCGTCGAGGAGCTCGACGTCTCGGCCATGGAACGAGAGTGCCACCTTCGTCGCCGGAGGAGAGTGCGCCGGAGGAGAGTGCAGGAGAGTCGCCACCTTCGGTAGCCTACGTCGGAGGAGAGTGCAGGAGAGTCGCCGCCTTCGTCGCCGCCGCTCTCGTCGCTAGAGGAGAGAAGATTTGGGGATTTAAGGATTGGGCGGAGCGTGGACGGGGTTTTGTGCACTCGGCGTGACGAGGAGCCACGCTGGAGCCACGCTGGAGCCACGCCGGTCGGTCAACGGTCCACGCCACGGCCAATGCCACCGGCTGATTTGGACCTACTTGACACACTTAAATAGATTAGGTACCTGATTGGACACTTTTAAAGATGTTGGACCCAAGTGAACCCACCGTCCAAGTTTAGGGACCTACAGTGTACTTTACTCATTATGTTTTGTAACACTCCTCCTTAGGCAATAACAACAATATACAAATGTTTCATAAAAAAACTCCTTTCAAAAACCCACTCGGAAAAAATAAATGGAGAAAAGAGTATATTACATTCGTAAGTTGCATTGCACTTGTTATTTCACTAAAAAACTTTATTTGATAAAACTTCAGAAAAACTCATCAAGAAAAAGAGTATAACGTTTAATCTTCGGAATCAAATCTTCAAGATTTTAGATAAATCCTCATGATTTGATAAGGATTATGATCTAGGAATTTACTCCCCTAAACTCTGCAACTCTTTAAACCATCTCATTCCAATACCATGAATGCATCTTTGAAAACTGGATGCAGGCAGGGACTTAGTGAATAAATTAACTAGATTTTTATAAGACTTTATCTGCAGGATCTTTACCTCATTATTCTTTTGGATTTCATAAGGATAGAAAAATTTAGAAACAATGTGCTTCATGATGTCGCTCTTGACATAACCCGTTTGTATTTGTGTAATGCAAGCAACATTATCTTCATAGATAATTGAGAGGTATTGGTGGTATTAATGCCACAATATTCTGGATGTGGTTAATCACACGTCTGAGTCAAACACATTCAAGTGAGGCTTCATATAGTCATACAATCTCTGAGTGGTTGGTAGAAGTAGCTATCAAGGTCTGCTTAGATGACCGCCAAGAAATGGTTGCACCACCACAAAGTAATATAAATATATTTTGGAAAGTGCACTATGGGGATTTGACAAATAGCCAGCATATCTTCAGGATTTAGTAATGATCATCAGGATCTATGCATGATCTTTATGATCTTTACATTTTCGATCTTTACATTTTCGATCAACTGTATCTAAATTGTTAAGTGGTAAAATCTTAAATGTGAATTTAAGCAGCAATCATAATATCAACACCTTTCAGGCTTGACTAAGATTTTTTAAATCTCAAATATGATGATCGGTGTTTAT
Organism: Ampelocalamus luodianensis; assembly: GCA_036346255.1. Classification (NCBI taxonomy): domain Eukaryota; kingdom Viridiplantae; phylum Streptophyta; class Magnoliopsida; order Poales; family Poaceae; genus Ampelocalamus; species Ampelocalamus luodianensis. The sequence continues at coordinate 25,961,271 of CM070621.1, forward strand.
CATGCTCCCCCTAAAGACAACTTTCGCTGAAGTTTTGTTGCTCTAATGCATTTTATACATTTTTTGAAAATGAATATAGGCAAGTATATTGTGATCAAATCAACTGTATTACCAAAATACAGAGTCTTACATACAAATATCCTATTACATATCTGGAGATTTTAGGATAAATACTATTCGGGAGTAACATGCTTAACTTATCAAATACCATTATTTGATTGTGCAACACAAGTAGATTACCCTTGTAGAGGATATGGGACAGTGCTAGTTGCAAAGTCGTATGCCTTTCAGATACGATTTATCAAAACCTTTCAGATTCTTAATATTTTGTAACTATATCTTGGTGGTTAAAGTTTGTAACGCCCCATTTCTTCTTCCTTGGGTCAACACCACCCGTGCCCCCCCTCGTGTGCTCTGACACCGCCGCCCTCTGGTCCTCTGCGCGCACCCGCCGTTTCCGCTCGGCTCACCCATGCCCTGCGCACCCCTACCACCACCACGCCGTGCACGTCGCGCTTGTCCTCATTGCCCTTGCCCGACCCGCGCCCGGCGCTGCGCTGACACACACACCTGTGTCTCCGTGCCTCCGCCGACAGTGCCCGCGTCCGCCGCTCCAGCGCCCGCATCGCACGCCCCTAACCGCGTCCTGGCCATGCCTCGTGCACACCCGCGCCACATGCACGTCGCCCTCGCCATCCCGTGTGCCCGCCGCCTCCGCTGGTCCCCGCCGCCCGCATGTCCCCTCTGCCGTGCACGCTCGCCCGGGCCCTCCCCAACGGCTCCCAGCTCCTCTCCTTAGGCTATAAGAGCCACGGTGCCCCCATTGCTCCCCCTGACACCTCCCTTCCTCTCCTCTCCCACCATTTCTCCTTCGTTCCCAAGCAAAGAAGACCGAGGAGGAAGAAGCAAAAGAGAGAGAAGAAGAAAAACGAAGAACTTACCTCCCAGAGTCGCCGCCGTCGCTTGGCTGCACCTCCAGTGGTGCTGCCACCACTGCCCTTCACTGCGCCACCACCTCTCCGCACCGTCGCCGTCGCCGCGCCCCCGAGCCTCCCTCTTCTCCCCGTGCGCCACCGCCACCCCTCGCCTCCCCTCTCTCCCGTTTCGGCCAGGCCAAGAGCTCCCCCCTTTTTTTTTTTTTTGTGGCAGGCCAGCACCCCCTCCCCCGTGGGCCGCGCTCTAGATTTCGGCCCGAGGCTTTGGGCTGGGCCAAAAGCTAAGCCGTGGGCCCCTCCTGTCAGACTTTTCTCCCTCCCCCTTTTTTTGGTTTTCTTTTGAATTTTAATTCAAAAGAGAACTTCCAAAAATTCATATCTCCTCCGTTCTTGCTCCAAAAATTATGAATCAAATTTCTAAAATTTTGTTAATTCAAGATCTTGCTAATGGCATAGGTATTATTTAATTTGAAGTTCATTTGTTATTTTATTTGTATTTATTTGCTCTTGTTTGCTTGTTGTTTATTTTCTGGTACGTTCGTCCGAATAGGACTCGAAGACACTGGAGATCTCCAAGTTGATCAAGAACAAGACTACCAAGACCCTCTTGCCTTCACCCAAGGCGAGTCAGTATTTTGATCATATTGATCCTACATTTTATGCAAATTATATTATTTTAAAATAGCAAATTGCATGTTTTATATTCTTTAATCAAATGTATGTTAAAGCTTAAGGTAGTTAAATACCCATTTGATGAGTAAATAATTATAATACCATCCCTTGTTAATTGAATCCATTATTCCATTGTCGCCCTAGTAACTATGTGGTAATACTAGCTATAGGTTGTACTTAATCGACATGCTAGTCTTGCTTAAGTACCGGGATATTAAAATATCCTAATCATCATCTCTTTTAAACATGAAAGTGGTTTTGGGCAGTCATTGTGGGTAAATGACTGAGATGGTTGAGTTGTTGTATTTCTACTCCTCAAAAACCCTAATATTGCTGTTACTGTCTGGGCGGACTGTGTGATGAGTCGTATGTTGATGGGTGCTAATGCAGCTCAAAGAATGTTGATGTGTGAAATAATCCGCCTAGACAACCCTAAGCTCAAAGAATAACTAGACTTATCTTGTCATGACCTCCCGGGGTAAAACAAGTACAACCACAAGTCTGCAAACTGCAACTTGGCTTAGTAGATTTATTGAACCTTGAAAATCAGTCTCACAGGAGGAACAATAAAGGGTGCAAGTGTGAGCTTGATCACGTTTGAATGGGACACCGATGGTGAAGTGTCTTCCACGGCAAGACGTAGGGGGCTGACACTACTACAGAAAACGTCATCACAGACGGTTCGGAACCGTCATCACAGACGGTTCGGAACCGTCTGTGCTTTTGTACGTCTGTGATAACTGGCAGTTATCACAGACGGTTAAAAAGCCGTCTGTGATAAGTCACAACACATACGATTCTAGTTACCAACCATCTGTGATATCCAAATATCACAGACGGTTCATAATTAGAACCGTCTGTGATATGTGGATACCACAGACGGTTCTAGTTATGAATCGTCTGTGATAGTTCTTTCAGCCTAACTAATTTTTTTTAATTTTCAACTAGCCTCAGGAATTGCTAGCCATGCCCTCTGAAAACAAGCAGGCATAAAATATATACATCACAGATGAATCAATCGTTGACAACTCAAAGTGATCATTTATAACTCAAAATCAATTACAAACGAATATGTATCAAATATTGTCGCTAGAGTTACAATTGAATTACAACTATTCAAAGTGAATTACAATTAATGAATCAATTGTTTCAAGGTCGTTCAGCGGTGTTGATGGAGTAGTGAAACTCTCCGTTTTCGTCAATGATCTCCGTCATGATGAAGGTGCAGAGCCTCCCTCTAACATCCGAGATCTCTCTCTGAACGAGTGAATCTAAATCTATATTCAAGCCCTGTAGCTAGCAAGAGTAAAGTAGTATGCATATATATTTAAATTTATAATTAGAAAATAATTATTGCGAGATTGACCAACCTTGGGATCCTTCAACTTAGCACTCATGATTTTCTGCATATGATGGCAAACGTTGAATGCATGGACTAGTCGTGCGACTTAATAACATTGCTAGCTCATACAAGGATAATCTGAAGCCAAAGTGATGCACAAACGTAATATAGAAATACTCACAGAAAACTTATCCATAGATTGAGAATAACTATATATCTCACAAAGATCAACTAGCTCATACAAGGATAATCTGAACTATGCAGAACTGACAACCAAAAGGAATAAAGCTATATAGGAATACTCACAGAGAGGATGCCGCACAAGAACTCACGGTGCAAGGAGGAGGCCGGTGCAGGGGAGGAGGCCGACGCGGGGAGGAGGGAGGTGCGGGGAGGAGGCCGGTGCAGGGGAGGAGGCCGATACGGGGAGGAGGACGGCGCGGGGAGGAGGCCGGTGCAGGGGAGGAGGCCGACACAGGGAGGAGGATGGCACGGGGAGGAGACCGGTGCAGAGGGAGGAGGCCTATGTAGAGGGAGGAGGCCGACACGGGTGAAAAGCATCTAGGCCCCTAAAAATATGTTTTGGTAATTTATGATAATATATGAGAATGGGACTTATTGGTTTGTTGAGTTTTTACAAGGCCTAGTCCCATTGGAAAATATGATCTTGAAGATGCATGCTAAAAGTTTTATGAAGATCAAGTACAGCTCAAGAATAAGGTACAAGTGGTTGTGAAAATATTTTCTTTTACCGGTCTTAGGAGAAATAGGTGGAAGACCGGATTATAGGTTAAATGCCGTACTATTAAGAGGAATCATGTCCAGTAGCTTGATGACATGCCTTGTGCTTTATGGATCAATTTAGGATCATGCATGCATATGGATTTCCTTTTCTCAGCCAATTATGCACTGTCAGGACAATCGGTAGTACCGGCGTTGTCTCTGCGGTATTACCGCACCCCGGTTGTTCCGATCGATTGTTGGCGGTATGTTTTTTACAGAGAGTCTCTTTTCTGGTTTAGGTGCCAAAACCTCAGCGCGGTAGTACCGCAAGTGTTCATGCGGTATGACCGGACTAAGGTAGTACCGCAGTTGTTAAGCGGAACTACCGCATGCCGGTTATTCCGAATGAGAAGCGTTATGTTTTTTCCAGTGCGCACCCTTTTGTCTCTTTGGAAAAACGGTAGTACCGCACTCTCCTTACGGTATGACCGCTCTGCGGTAGTACCGTTGGATAGTTGGCGGTAGTACCGCTCTGCAAGTTAAAACGGCTATGTCAGGTCATTTAATGCCTCTGTTATAGCCGTTGCAGTAGTGGTTGGAGAAGTGCGGTAGTACCGCCCATTACATGACGGTAGTACCGCATGTGGCTGAAAAGTTGGGTTTTCGTCTCCAACGGTTATAATTGTTGTTGGGGGGTATAAATACTTCCCCACCTGCTCAAGGACATTGTGCTAGACCACATTTAACATCTTTTGAGCCTTGTGCATTCATTCAACTCCTCAAACTCATTTGTTCACTCTTTGAGAGGTTGTTGAGTTCATTCAAAGTGCATTCATCATTCTAGTTGATCCTATTGCACTTGAGTGTCGTCAAGCGAAGGTCTTGGTTTGTTACTCTTGGAGTTTTGTCGAACTCCTAGACGGCTTGGCGGTGATTGCACGGTGATCTCTTCAAGAAGATTGTGAAGAGGCCCGGTGCCCATATTGTGAGTGGTTTGGTGTTCACCATCTCCGGAGTGGAGGAAGAACAACCAATAGTGATCGAGAAAAGGCTTAATACGTGGAGCCGGCTTGATTGGTTCAAGCTCCCTCAACGTGGACTAGTGAAGACCGGCAAGTCTTCGATACCACGGAAAAACATCGTTGTCTCTTTGTGGTTATTTCTAGTCTTTACTCTTCCGCATTTATATTTCTAGCTTGATCATTGTGCTTGTTTTGTTTAGCTAGAAGTATAACTTGTTTAGACTAAATTGTTAATTAGCTTAACTCGTACATTTGTGAAAAAGTTTAAAAACCTCCTATTCACCCCCCTCTAGTCGGTTATCCTTGATCCTACAACGGGGAGGAGGCCGCACGTCGAGGCGGCGGCAGCGTCGTCGATGTCGGGGGCGGCGGCGTCGGGGCTTACGGGCGGGGAGGTGAACGGGCGAACCCTAGAGGAGGCGACAGAGCGCGCGAGAGCCTAAGGGGCGCGGGAGAGGAAGTGACGAGTAAAGAGCAAAACCCTAGCGGTGCGCCTCCTTATAAAAAGACTATCACAGATGGTTCTATTAAAGAACCGTATGTGATACGTTTCATATCACAGACGGTTCTTTAATAGGGTACATATGACGTAGGAACACAGGGCCGCATATCTTTATCTCTTTCACAAGATGAACAATGAGATGGACCATGATATCGAAAAATGACGGAGGGAAATACATCTCAAGATGACATAGAGTCGTCACCACCTTGGCCTATAGAGCATCTAGTCCTTGGGGATCGATGACCTTCTGAGCAATTGAGTTGAAGAAATAATACAGCCTCAAGATTGCCACTCGGACCTTATTCGGCAAGATACTCCTAATTGCAACAGGAAGTATTTGTGTCATCAGCACATGACAATCATGAGACTTCATACCAATTAATTTCAAATCTTGCATAGAAATAAGTTTGTTAATGTTAACGGAGTAACCAGACGGGACTTTGACACCAAGCAAGCTCTGGCACAGTTTATTTCTCTCGGCCTTGGACATAGTGTAGCAAGTTGGTGGAAGGTATGCTCATCCTTTATTGGTCTCTTTCGGTGCTAACTCGGTCCTTATGTTCATATCAACCAAGTCACGCCGTGCATTAACACCATCCTTTGTTTTGCCACTAATGTTCAGTAAGAGACCAATCAAGCTATCACATACATTCTTCTCCACGTGCACGACGTCAATGCAGTGACGAACTTCTAAGTGCTCCCAATAAGGTAAATCCCAAAAAATTGACCGCTTCTTCCAGATGTTTTTCTGACGGGTTTTTAATTTACGTCCCTTCCCAAGCACAACATCGATATCCTTAACCATATCATAGACCTCTTTCCCTCTAAAAGCCCTTGGAGTTGAACCGTCCTCCTTATTTCCGTCGAATTGTTTCTTCATCTTGCGGTATGGGTGACTCTTGGGAAGGAACCTACGGTGACGTATATACACAGTTTTGCGCGAGTTGTTCAGCCATACACTCTCCGTAGCATCTAAGCAAAGTGGGACAGCTTTGGCTCCTTCGCATCAAGCTCGACAGGTTACCAAGGGCAGGAAAATCATTGATAGTGTAGAACAATATAGCGCGTAAAGAGAAGTTCTCTCGTTTGTACGCATCCCATACTTGTACCCCTTCGTTCCACAGTGTCACAAGATCATCCAGTAATGGTGCTAGGTACACATTAATATCGTTTCCAGGTTGCTTCGGCCCTTGGATAAGTAGAGACATCAAAATGTACTTCCGCTTCATACACAGCCAAGGAGGAAGGTTGTACATACATAGATTCATGGACCAGGTGCTATGTCGGCTGCTCATGTTACCGAAAGGATTAATTCCATCTGTACTCAACCCTAACCTTATGTTCCTCGGTTCCGCACCGAACTCTTTGAAGGTCCGATCGAAGTTTCTCCACTGGGCAGAATCAGCAGGGTGTCTTAGCTTTCCATCTTTCTTACGCTCATCCGAGTGCCAACGCAGCAATCTTGCCTCCTTTCGGTTCGCAAATAAACGCTTCAAACGTGGGATCACAGGCAGATACCACAACATCTTAGTAGGAGGTCCTTGCTTCATCTTAGTAGTATTCTTACGCTTGTATCGGGATGCTTTGCACACGGGACATACATGCAAGTCTGCATACTCTTTACGATACAGGATACAATCGTTCGGACATGCATGTATTCTTTCTACTTCCATTCCCAATGGACAAAGACGGCTCCTTTGGAACCGTCTGTGATGAGGCGTCCAGTATGACCTGTTTTGTAGTAGTGTGACATCCCGCACCAACATATGGGCGTAACCCCATATAGCTGAGATGACGGAAGGGGCGAGATATTTTGAAAGGTTACTGTGACGGTCACTCAACTACATGACTAAGGAATCATGTGGGGTAACAAGTATGACTATCTCTTGTGGGTAAAGTGTACAACCTCTACAGAATTTAAACTGTTTAAACAGCTGCGCGTACGGTCAAAGGCGGACATGAGAATCTTTACTCGAGTTAGTTCTATTTCAAAAACCTTTGTGGGTGGGATGAAAAGTGTGGTGAGCTCACTTAGCCCTGAGATTGGATTTTCCCTGAGTGTTCGAACTCAGTGATGTTAGTAATTGGGGACGGACCCAAACAAAAGTAAGCATAAAGTAGAGTTTCCGACGGAGGGAACCTCTGCTGTTATAAATATTGCACAATTACTCTCTTTATCAAAATGCAATTTGGTTAAAATGCTGAGTGATAGGAATTTATAATTATGATAATTGAAAACATTGCTTTAGCAACCCGAGCCATCCTTGTTAAGCCTTGCATGTATATTATTGTATTGTGTGTTGGCTCGCGAGCACGGAAGTTGTGCTCATTCTCGCTCTCTCCCCCAAAATCCTCAAAAGCAGGAAATCCTAGAGATTACGACTATTACGAGGATCCAGAAGTCGATGGTCAAGAAGATGGAGGAGAATAGATAGTCTCGACTACTACAAGGATCCAGACGTGAAGGCCAAGGAGTTAATAAAGAGTAGTTTAGTTCTTTTAGTCTAAGTCTCGCCTCAGTCTAGTTAACTCTGTCGGTGCTTGCGGGCATCCTATATTATCTGAGTCTTTGGGTAATATCAGACACACACGGGTTTCCCCAGTCGCTTGCCTGTGAAGAGATGTGCTCTCACCCCTTTTTTGCTTCCGTTGTCGCTTCCGCTACTTTTGTAATGAAATCTTTTGGCCTGTTCGACCCTTATTGTAAAACCTGACCCGATGCGGTCTATGTAAACTCTGATGTGCTAATTAATGAATGGTATGGTTTGGCTTACAACATGTACGAATTGATTCAGTGATGTACCTGTGAGTGCTATCTACTGATCCAGAGAATAGCACAGTGTTTTCACAAAGGATTCGGGATTAGAAATTTCGCGTCCGACAAAGTTACAATCAATAGTTTGTTCTGTAGAACTATAAAGTATGATTGTACCACTCTAGATTAAAATATAATCAGTATTAATTTTGGCATTTAGGAGATTAATTGCCAATATCACCAATGTATGTCTTACCTTTATAGTATTAAAGGAAACTGCCATTCCATTAACTTCTGGTGGAAGATGAACTTTATAAGTGCTTATGTGCCACACTTCTGGTCTTTAGGTTCCTCATTACATTTTTTTTTGTAGTTTTGACGGGTCCTTGTCCACTTTTAGGGACCATATGATCATTAGTGTGATTAAGAAATCGATTGGTAAGATAATTTTTCATTTAAGGAGATGCTCTTACTAAAGATAAGCGACTATGTGGGAAATGTTTGATTCCTCTAACACGCACTAATTTCAACAAGAAGTTTGATAATTATATGTAATGAGCTAGACTTTTATCAGTACATTGGCAAAAAACCTGTACGATCCTAACATTCTGTAGGATATTCCAACTTCTGGTTGGTTATTAATCTGCGACGAAGGTCCCACACAGGGGGTCGAGAGTTGGCAGACTTATTCTATAAACTAGTTTCTTTATTATTTGCCCAAGTTTTGATCCAATTACTCATACCATATTTTAAATAAGTTTGATCATTAAACTTTAAGTTTATAATTACGCAACATATTTTTTTTATAGTCATAAGCAGTATGTTCTTACAGCATAAAACTACAAGATGCTCTTTAGGAACATAAAATACAATGCTAGAACATAAAATATTTTACCATAGTTAATCTGCACGGAAAAAATAGTTTTTTCTGGACTTCAAATCTAGTTGAATCACCCAAATAGTATAATTATTCGACGGTGATATTTATTGTTCAACATGAATACTATATTTAATTAAGGGTGATAAATTGTAAGCCTGATTTTAATTTGTAATGTCAAAGTCAACATGACCAAATTTAGATCATTTAGGATCAACAAAATCCAATAGATCATTATATGTTATTTCGAAAGTTATATTTACTTCAAGTAAGTGATATGACTTCTAGTGGTGATGCAGTTGCAGACCGTATTTACCAATTATACATATGTCATGTCTGATGAGTATGGCACGCTTTGGTGTGTAGCCAACATGACATATGTGCGACTGCGTCAAGTGGCCATCGGTTTGCCGTGTGCATTCCCGCATGCTAGCAGTTAACATATTGCTAAAGGCACAAATCGATTGCCCTTCGTGGGCTGCAATGATTGTAGTTGCCAACAACATAAGTATCGACAATGGGCATTTATCCATATCAAATGAATAAGAATAATAATCATGTAACTTACTTTTATTATCTCCTAAAATAAACTAGATTAATTTTTACTTCTGTCTTTGATATAGGATATACCATTGCGCCTAACATGACTCTTGTTTTGAATATTTTTCTATGCCTCTTAGGTTCCAATATCCCACACAAGCCCAATTCCCCCCTTTCACGTCAACTATAAAAATCTTGAGTGATAGTGTGTGCATCAGGCATTTGCCTAAATCAACTCGAAATTTCAGAAAAGATTTGCAATCATACTTCAACAGGAGTACAATTTTATTGGTATGAAACCAATATGCACTTTGTAACATTCTGCTTACAAAGTTCTTCAATGTGGTGGAGGATAGTATTATATAGACTCCAAGTCTTAGGACGTAAGTTATTTTGTACTTAGTTGAGGAATATGGTGTTTTCTAGCCAAAGTAATCCATCATAGATCAACACATGACTACGCTTGTTCTGGTGCCACTGAGAAAAAATAGTTTTCCTTTTGCCATCTGGGCATCCATGAACTGCAAGCTAGTGAATTGAGTCTTATTAGGTATCAAGAGTGCATGTCCAATATTTTTGTTAGCAAGAAATGGTAAAGTATTTTAAATTTTTAGGTATACGATTTACAAATTTTATTCTATGCAAGATTAGTTTACTGCAGGTAACGTATGCTACTGGCAATATATTTTATTAAGTAGATTTAATCAACTATTCAGCAGAAGATGAGACTTAATAGAACATTTTAGACCATTATTTTATTTATGGCATTTGAGAAAAACAATCTAATGCATAAGGTTTCAGCCTAAAGCAAAAGATAAGAGATATTCATCATGAATGAGCAGGACCAAGGTCGACAGGAGCTGAATCTATACTACTAATGCAACCCGTGTAGAAAAATAACATCTTTACAAAGCTAATGGATAACTAGGAGATTTCAATAGGTCTCCATAGAACATACCATGGGCTTATTGTTGCCTATGATTGCATCTACTTATCAATCAAACCATCATTTAGTAACTTCTAATTACATAGCCTTAGTTGAGAGATAACATGGTGAAGAGCAGAGTTACACCCATTTACGAACTTCTAGTCCTAGTATGTGTGCCATGCAGGGGCACAATTTGGCTTTCACATGTGTTCTTTTAGAGAGAAAAAAAAACCCATAGAGCCAACAGATCACTTAGTCACCACGTAGTCATTCTGAATGGTAGAGTAGAGGTGGTACCTAATAAATTGCAAAAACCTTAGCCTTTTCGGCGGCACAGGTTCAGGTGTGCCAACGGCAAGCTCGACAATTGTATGACATGGAGATAAACTAAGATGATATAGTTGGTTCCATCTAGGGCAAGCAAATTTCCATTCAGCAATGTCTAACATATCCCACATAATTTATATAATTTTCTATATGTTTATAGCTGGTAAAGCATTTTAAATGCATGAAATGAGTGCAAAAAAGTAAAGATTAATAATATCTATTCGGTAGAATTTTCCTAGTATTTTTGGGATTTTTCTGATAATTTTAAGGTCTAGAAGCAATTTTTAGAATTACTAAACTCATTAATTAGTTTTCCAAAACACATAATACCAGGGAAAAAATAGACCATAAAAATATGATACTTCCAAGGTGTACTAGGTCTAAGGTTTCACAATTTATGAAAGCTCATCTACCTTAGAAATCCACTTTCTAGGATTAATTTAAGGTTATTGCATAAAAATAAATATTGTTAAAGCCAATAACCATAAGCCATAGTCTGGGTTATAAATTAACCATAGAATATACTATTCTGTCGCAAAAATCGGATTCCCGAAGGGTTATTTTGCAAGAATAGATGAAAATCCGAAATCCTCTGTAATTTTCTAAAACTCCAGGGGGGTTCACAAAATTTTATTATCCCCAAATTTTCCTTGTGATTTTCAGAATTTTCGAGAGACTTTCCGCAAGTTTTCGGGATTTGTTTTTTCCTTTTTTTTTCGAATAAGACTCGTGGGTCAAGCGGCCAAGGCCCATTGCGCAGCCTAGCCTTCTAGGAGTTGTACGAGGGGGGTGCTAGCCCCCCTGGCGGCGGTTGGTGCCATGGCACTACGCGTTGAGTGCACTCGACAGCGGCGCGACGCAAAGGTGGGAGTGCAACGCTGCAGGCGCGTGAGCGGTTGAGGCTCGGCGTGGCGATCGGGTGCGGCGCGGGGCGCGATGCTTGGCGGCAGCCAATGGTGACCCGTGGGACCGGTGCGGCAGTGGGGGGCACGTGGGCAACTTTGGGCTTGCACGAGGCACAGAGGCAGCGCTTAATGCGTCCGGCGTAGAGGCGGCGCGGTGCCAATGGCCAACGGAGAGCGGTGCAGCACGACGAAGACGGCGCGGCTACAGGCGCGTGCTGAGGCTGAAGGCTCCTTGCCATACTTTTTTTGCATGAACAATAATCATGATGAATAATTGGTGATTAGCCGATCTAATCTCGGGTTCACAAAATTAATCTACTAGATTAATCTAATAGCAAAATAGGGATTAAAAAGAGGGAATCCTGAACGACATACCGATTCTGTCGTGCAGAGCAATTTGTGCTTATAACATATTGAATAATCAATGCCGTAGTCGGGAGACACCAATCCAATCACACAATAAACACAAAAAAGGAACATAATATATAGAGGAGATCCAATATCTTTATTCATCTATCTGTATGTTATACATAAAGAACCTCATATTTATTGCCCAAAAGAGTAAAAGTTCTCTAGAAACGGTTTAGTCTTCCCCTTATAATTAGGTTTTCAGCTCATAATTAGGTTTTCAAACAATTGGCGCTTGGACGTGGTCGTGTCCCTTGACCCTTGTGCCAGGTATTGTCACCACGGCTCCACGTGGATGCTGACTAGGCTTCCACATTGGCGTGCCTGTGCGGTCCGCGGTGGAGTGGTCCACACTCCACAGTCTGCTCAGGGGCGCTAACTCCAGAGTGACCTCTTCTGTTCTATTCCAGGCGGGTAGTGGCAAAGCCTGTTTGTCTTGGCGCCATTTCAAAAGCTCCAGAATGTGACGTCCCAAAGGGCCAAAATCTCTCTCTCTCCCCCTAGTCGCCTTGCACTACCTTTCAAAACCAGTCGCTTTTCCTTTTGCCATCCCATGCTGTCCTGGCTCCTGACATTAAAAAAAAAAACTTATTTGAAAAATCTCTACTAGATTGTACATTTGTATGAGCTTAAACTGGAATGATGATTGCCTTACGCTTCCTAGTTCTGCTGCGTGTGAGCATCTTACTTTCGGACATCAGAGTGAGGGTTACCAGCAAAGCAAAGCAGAGTAGCAGACAAGTAAGCTCTATAGCTTCGATCTCTTTGTCAACAGTACTGGCTACTGACGGACACTGTAATTTGCACTACACCAAGCAGCCAGTTTCGACCAATAAGTTTGTCACTGCATGCGTGTTGATTTGGTCACTTGTTGGCCCATTGCTACTTTTGGCATTTTGATTGCCTTTTTTAAGGCATCAAAGAATCAAATGTAATGTACACTGATTACAGATACATCCACAAAAATAGTCTTCCAAATGCCACTCATAGTTGCTGCCACTCTGGCCATGGAAGCTAGCTAGCTTATTGATTAGAGCTCTACTGACTACTGATCCAGTACAGCTATTACCGCAAATTTCTCAGATATGTACAATATGTGCCCCCAAACTGTCGTTTCAGTGGAAGTTCAGTTCAGAATCCACTGTAACTGTTCTGAAAAATAAAAGAAACTAAACCAATCTGGCAATGACGTCATGACCACAGAATAGTGATCTTAGCATAATAAGCATCCCTCGTTCCTACCTAGAATCTTCTGTAATTGTTAGCCACTTAACCTCCCTCTCATCCTCATCTCCTTGTCACACAACACAAAGCGCGCGCGCGCACATGCATGCACGTACTTTTCAAGCTGTAAATAAGCTTTAGCCTGCAACAGCTGAGCCAAAAAATTCCAAAATGAGAGGAGAGCCCACACCGACCCCCCAAAATGGCCATTCGATAGCGTCCAAACCACACATGTAAGCACTGGACAGGCCACAGGGCCCACACCGCAGACAGAGACGCAAGATGGCGATTGTACCACGGAGGAGCATGGCATGAACATTAAAATGGAACAAGCGAGGCGCACACAGGGTGCAAGGCAAATGTACTGATCTGCTAGTCCTGGTGGCAAATTTTCTTTTGGTGAGAATGAGATGGGTGATGCATCATCTGTGGTTGATGAATCCATGTGCATGCCTGGTTCAATCATGCAGGCAATTCCATGGGGGCCATTACCACCCTATGGTATGTTATTTCTTTCTCTCTGGATGCCTGGTTCAATCATGCAGGCAATACCATGGGGGCCATGGGGTGTACCAGCTTATGGTATATTATTTCCTCTCTGGATTTTCCTTTTTAACTGCAACATCTTTGCTTTTGCTTTTTCTGTCCTTGTTTAGCCCTAATTCACCAATTAATTATCTGTGCACTTGCTTGAGTACCAGGCAAGGGGTTAGTGGCTAGCTAGCTGGGGGCAGTTTTTTAGGTGGTGATGTGAAATTTGCTGGTGTCTTGGCATGGAGAAGACAAGGACACCAGACATTCCATGACTACCTTCCCAATTAACTTCCAAACAAATGCCCCAATCAGTGTGTGCCTTTGTGCTAAGCAAACAGGCACCTTTTTGTCTGGTCATGTGGCTTATGTGTTAGATTAGGATAAGCTAATGCCATGTTGACGTGCTTTCTTCAGGAACTTTGACTGGAGGATGGACTGTGGGCCCTGATGTCAGTGGCCAGTGGTACTCACCCGACATTGGAATGCAGGGATTGCATCCATGTAAAAATTTAGGATGGACGAATGGTACGTCTCTCTTAACATTAGCCCAAAGAAGCTTGGTGAGCTCAGACTCAGTGCATCAGTGACTACTGGAAGTAGTGTATGTAAATCTTCCAGATAGAATTAGCTCAAGTTTACGCAATATTGTCAAGTTAATGCAAGGAAACTCCACTGCAGTGGCCGGGAGAATAGAACTAGCTAGTTGTACTATTTTACATGCTCCAATTACCTCTTGTCAGTCCGTTCATCGTACTGTTCCCTTCAAAAAAGAAAAGGTCACGGCACTGTTTTGATATCCTGGATCCAATATTTCCAAAAGGGACAGCACAAGTCCATTGCGTCCTCGATGTCACAGCAAGCTAAAGAATATATCAGTGTACTATATTGATATTTATATATTCTCCGAGGGGCCTAATTTACATATGTACAATAAATGCATGCATGCATGCCACATTTCCAGCCATCAAGCAAGGTAAGGCCCCTTATATTGTTTCCCAGCCCAACGAATTATTTCACAGGACTTCCTGCACATATCATGGACATCTCTCACCCTCTTCTTTCTTCTTCGAGGAGACCTGTAAAAAGATTATAAATCCGAATCAATCAATCAGTGTTTAGTCGGCCATAGTTTCAGTACTGTCCCTCTGAAGCATACATAAAGAAACAGAAGACGTCGCTTTTGCAAGATAAAACAAAGAAGACCTCAACAAATCACACATCATGGATCACAGTTCCGTTATGCAAGAACAAAAGTTTGATCATGTACGTACAGACGCAAAACCGGCAGCTAATTGACAAAAAAAATATATATATGTGTACATACATATTCACACGGCATCGATCCAATATATAAGCTATCTTTGATGGATTTATTTGTGTATATGTACAAGCTCACCTCAATGGTGTCTGTCGTCCATGCATTGCATTGCATGCACTGGACCCACGGAGGAGATAGTTTACATCGAAATTATCCGTCTTGGAGACGAAAACTCCGACATTTCTTGGTCCAAGAGGTCAGATCGAGCCCGACCCAATTGATCGATTGCCCATTGGTTATTTCTGAGGTCCCATGCAAGATGCAGATGCAATGATCCATGGTGCATGTTGTCGTTTGCACATATACGCAACAGGATATAATTTGCGGTTTGACGAGCAGCTCTACGACCCGGCCGGACGGTCATACTCTGTGAAGAAGAAACAAATTTGGCAGCAGCAGTGCCGGTTCACGGTTGTATCTACCTACTCTGAATTCAACATGCATCATGCATGTAGTACAAAGTACAAGATACGCTTCTATTCGTAGTGATGAAACTGCTTACAAAATTGTTGCGTAGACGGTATACCAACCGATAGGTGAATCCTATGTACATGTGGGGGCGAATTTACGAGGGCTTGTCCATCAATTGAAGTTCACATTAGTTTTGCAGTAATTTGTCCTGCGTAGTACTGTATATCCATAGGGGATGCCTTGTATGATGGCACTGATGTAAAAGAAAAGAAAGGCCGAGCTGATCGATTTGATTCTTCCAACCACGGGCGAGCGAGCAAAATTAGCTGTTGGTGTAAGCAATAAAGAGGAAGCTAGGCAACAAGCAAGTGAAAAGGAGAGCATAAAAAAGCCAAGACAAGAGCAAGTGGAGGTCACTCACTTTGATAGAATGTTACACATAAAAAATCGCTGTAACAGATCAAACGTCCTCGGGGAATAAGGCGTAGTAGCAGAAGCACGTTGGAAGGAATAATGCCAACGCGTTGGAGTGGCCAGTGACGCACAAAAAGAGGAGAGGAAGTACTAGACTACTAGTACCATGTACCAACTCCAGGCTCCAGTGTCCCCTGATTCCAAGCTGATTGCATCAAGAGCTCTCGCTCACGCCTTTCCAATGGCCAGCTTCCGGTCCATCCATACGTCTAGGGCTCGTGAAAGTCTAGACGAGAGCCGCGTCACGCACAGGGAGCGCTGTCTCCTCGTTGATTATTTGTAGGAGCCACTCGAGGGTGCACACACCGTGCACCGCTTGTCGCAGTATGGCGTAAGGATCAATGATGCCTTCGAGTTTTAGCTCGAGACGTTTCGTGAATTCGTGATGGTTTGTACGTGTTGCAGCGTGCCTGCTTGTGATGTATTTGGGTGAGAGCTAGCTGGTGAAGCGTTTCATTTCTGACAGGACTTGGGTTTTGATTCGTCGGTGTATCATGTATATGTCATGTAGAATTGAATTCAAACGCCTGCAGTTGTACTAGATGGGTTTGTTTCAACCGGTCATTCTGCTAGTTCCTTTAGATTCGCACTCAATGTTTTCGTACCGCCGATTGTTCAAACCAGTTCAGAAAAAAGTTGTCGTGTTATAAGTTTGGCTCCTAGCCCTCCCATGAGTCTATGGCACCGAAGAGGCACTGATATGTGATGTGATTCACGCTTGAATCATGGTTCAGGTCGACAAGTCTAAAAAACAAAATGGTTCATGTCGACAAGGTTACCTTTTCCTTGTAAGTGCAGCTATGCATTGACCAATGTCACCAAGCCATCACTTAGGCCAGCTTTTTAGCAGGTAGGGTGACGCTAATTGTATACTACTGTATTCCCCTGGGAGCAATCATACCATATGATCCTGTTATATGTTGCTGCCTGCTGGAAGTTCTCTGCGATTTCTGAAATTATCCTCATTTTTAGAGGTTGGAGATTCTGAAATCTGAATCCATGCATTCGCGTCGCCGAAAAGGAGTCCATGGGCCTCAAATGCATTAAAAAAATAGAACTCAACATAGCCTATAGACCAAGGTTGTCAAAATAGTTATCCTGAATCAGATTAAAGGTTCTTCACTATGGTCGTGAATCATATTATCGATATAGAATATAAGATTCTATATGATTTTACGAAAGAAATATTTTTTAAAAATCTACCTTGTATTTTAGCACTTATATATTTTTAGAACTATACTTTAAAACTTTTGTTTTCCAAAATGTAGTTCAAAGGAATGATCATTGGTTATTTATACAAAGTATAATGGGCGTGAGAAATAAAAATGTAAAAAATTATAATGAAATAGACATATGCAAATAATTATTTGTAATAAATCATTAGAATTGAGTAGTATCGTATAAATTTTTATTACGATCCCACAAATTTTTTGTTAGAAAATCCTAACAAATTAAGAGGTACGTCTTTGCAGCTTCAGACGGGTCAGAGACACCTTCGGTCTTTACAGGAACCGAATAATCAGTATCACTCTCAGGAAGCACGCATAACACAATCTGAAGATAACGCACACAACGAAACCATTGTTCGCTAAAACATATTGTCTTCTGATTAATACAGATAGCTACCGGTTTCACTTCCAATACTCAAGATTCACATGAACTGTACCTCTTGAGCTGCAAATATAAATTAAATCATTTTTCTTCTTACATTGCTGACAAAGAAACGATCGCACTGCCATAGAAGTTAGCAGGCTGTTAACCAAACCCAGGAGGCACATCAGGATCCTCATCGTCGTCATCCCCCAGGTTACCAACGGCAACTGGCTCACCCTCCTTTGGTTTCACTTGGTCATGATTCTCTGCATTCAATGGCTGCTGCTGCGATACTATGCGCTGATGGTCATTGAAACCAAATCCTGGTGGTTCCTCTGGACCATCATCTTCCAACTGGACTGTAACAGAAGCTGGTGCTTTTGCTGACAAAACTTGCTCCTCTTTGCCATTGCTCTTCAGCTTCTTGGAAGAAGGCTCAATGCCCTGTTGCTGTTCAGGGTTCATTATCCTCTTGTAGACAGCTTCTACAGTTCCCCGGATATCAGTTTCATTTGACTGGATGACACTCCATACCTCATCTGATATTTGACCCATTATTTTGCTCCTGATTTGGAAGCACAGCGTAATAGCGGATTAAGTTACTGATATCCAGTACAGAGTAGTAAGACAATATTTTTAAAACCTTAAAACCAGATATAGTGGCCCAGATTACCCAATGTCTTGAAAAATCGCATCAGAAAGGTCTTTTAGTTTTAACCTTTCAGAACCATCTTCATTTACTACCATTGACTGCTTTACCTCTGTGATAATGTTGTTGCGTAGCACCTCCTGCAAGAAAATAACTTGCCATCAACTTACAGAAAAACACAGTACTACACAGCCCTAGCTCGAGCCCGCCCCTCCTCCCCATCCCTCCTCGTTGTGCTTGGAGCCAGAGAGAGCCCAGGCGTTGGATTCGGGCGACGCGGCGGCAGCCCGAGCGGGGAAGAAGCGCACGGTGGTCGGGTCGAAGAAGTTGAAGACGAGGTGGTCTTCTTCCTCCACTCCGGTGGAGCACGGAGTTTGGGGCTGCGCAGATCCGAGTCGGGGCGAGCTCGGGAGGCTTGGCGGCCCGGATCCGAGTGGGGACGGCGGCGGCCCATCCCAGATCGGATCTGGACGGCGGCGGGAGCTCGGGGTAGAGGAGCTTCGGCTCGGCGTGTTTTCGAGTCGGCGCGCCGAGCAGAGGACCACGGCGCGGGGTCGGCAGCGACAACCGGCTGCAGTGGGGGGAGCACGGCCGGTGCAGGAGATTCGGGCCGGGGGCGAGCGTGAGCAGAGCAGCTGGGCGTCGGCGCTCGCAAGCTAGCTCTGGAGGCCGCGGCGCCTCGGTCGGGCCGGATCCGGAGCAGGAGAGGCGCGGCGGCGGCGCCTCGGTCCGGGCCGGATCCGGAGAGGTTGAGGCTGGGTCCGGCGAAGGAGCAGGAGGGGGGCGGTTTGGATCTAGAGTGAGGTCGAGCCCCCCTGGAGTGGCGGCGCAGGGCGTGGGTCTGGCGCAAGGCCGAGCCCCCCTGGAGCTGAACGGTCGCGGGCGGCCGGCGTGGATCTGGAGCTGAGAGGTCGCGGGCGGCCGGTTTGGATCTAGAGCGTGGCCGTGCCCCCCAGAGTGGTGGCTTCAGGCGGCGTCGGCAAGGGGGCCACCGGGGGGGCGGCCAGGGCGGCGTGGTCGTCGATGTGGCTTGCCGTGGTGTCGCGCCGCGCCGCCCCGGCGCGGATCCGATCTGCGGGTCTTCCGGCCCGGACCGATCAAAAAAATGGGCGCAGGGTGGCCACGACCCGCCGTCGGCGGTGGTGCTCTCGCCATCGAGGTCGATGGAGGTGGCGGCAAGGCCGCCTGTGATGCTGGAATGCGGATCTGGTATTTCTCCACTGGATCCGGTTGGTCCCTGGGCGACGGCCGGCGAGAGGGTGGCTGCAGCGCTGCGGGGCGGCTTTGGAGGGCAATGGCGGGAGCTTGTGGGGGTGGTGTGGTGCCATGTTCCGGGTGAAAACCTTTGATCCGTCTCTAGTTGGATCCGGCGACGACGACGTCTTCGGGCGTCATCTTGGAGCTTCGGTTCCTCACCCTTCCTGAGTTCGTGTGGCATTCTCCGGGGTGAAAACCTCATATCTGGTTCCTACCGGATTGGTTGACGGCGGCGTCTCTGGCGTCGTTTTCCCTCCTTGGAGGCGGCGGCTTGGAGTCTTTGACCTCCCCCTCCTCGTTGTAGCTTTGGCCGGCAGTACGTCAAGAGTAGAGTCGACGTGGCCTCGAGCTGGCGTCCTTGCTCCGGCGTGGCAAATATATTCCGCTTTCTTTTGTAGTTTTCTCCGAGGGTCGTGCTCGAGTTTTTTCTTTTTTTCCTTTTTTGTATTCGGTTGTATTGTTTTTTTCCTGCTTAATGAAAAGTCGTGCAAAGCTTTTGCACTTCCTTGAAAAAAAAGATTTTTATTTGGTGCACACCAATATGCTATTAGGCCAGTGTACAGATCAGGACGATACTGAGCAAGGTGCTAACCATGTTTGCAGGCTATATAATACTCACCAGCATGGTGCAGCATAAAAATTATCACACAGATTTCATACTCTACGATATAACTAATTCAACACAAGACTACACGAAATCAGTTAAAAAATCAAAATAAGGTTGAAAGGACCATAGGTACAATGTCCCAAAGTAAGAACATAATTGTGCTAGAGTTGAAATATAGCAACAACATACTACTTCAAACACCAAAAATCAGAACATATAGTCTTAGCACCAGGAAGCCTCTATTAGTCAGCTCACATAAAAAAAGACTATTAAGGACGGGGCACTTTCATGAGACAATGTGAGAGTAGATGCCACTGGAACACAATTTGAGATGAAGTTGCTCACCTGGCTATCAGCATGACTCATATTTACTGATAAAGACACAGCAAATCTGTGTACTGAATCCCTCACATATATATGTCAATAGATGGCTAGATAATAATTATGCAACGTCACCAAAGTTTTGCAATGTAGTAGCGATGATACCAAGTGTTCCCAAAAGCTATGGTACACTGACTGGAACAATCAGTTTCGATTAAATTGGAGTGCTAGCTACTGTTGGTTTTGATGATCCTGCATGTCACATGAGATTATCAATGAAAGTGATGGGGGTAATTTGAGTGGCTATCTCTAGTTCCCTACTCGACCATGTTGAAGCAGCAACCACATGAGGTGGAACCAGACTGGTACAAACTTCAGTTCAATGTGAAAAGCTGACAGAATTATTTAAGACGCTGGTTCTAGCTGTGCACTACTCAGCATTCATTCCACCCTAATTTGAAACATCTTTGGAATGTGAATCAGGCAATCAGCAGCCACCCTCTATTTAGTGGGTAATTCAAATTAGCACTTCAATTATAGTCCTCCATCAATGCTGAATCGCACACCTGCTGCACGTGAGTTGGGAGAGGTAAGGCCTGACATTTCCATAGTCCTAATACGGCAAAAGGCATTGGTCTCTCACTGTGACTTGGTGGGATGCATATGTGCTGTACTTGGGGGCCAAATTTTCACATCCTCAGGTGTTGAAATATAGCTAGGGCAAAAAACATGCAAGCGCATGTGAAGACACTCCTCACAATTCAAGCTTCCGTTTTTCCCATGCAAACTAGTACTTTAAAACTTCAGAACATATCTACATGTATCAGACAGAAGCAAACACTAGGAAGTAGGAACTTTCCATTATTAAAAAAGGGCTCCATTCATCGTGCAACTATTTACAAACTTCCTTTACAAATGCAGCAAAGATAAACATAAAAACACAAGCCAAAAAGTTCCTTATGTTCAAAGCTTTCTCCCACCATATCTGCAAGGTCTAAATGCTTTGTAAATAACAGCTACAAACATAAAATTGAAGCAAACCATTTCAGGACTTCACATTTGACTCCATTCTAGATAAAACTCCATTCAATAACCTGGGGAATTATTGATTCAAAACTGATCCAACCACGCATTCGAACACGACATATGAAACTTAACAAAACAAACACAAGAACATCCATTGCAGTTCACCTAAAGCTGACACAATGCAGGAGGATCTAGGCCTAATCCAAGCTCCCCATGAATGATTTCTGCAAAAGCCAAACCCCAAATCGCCTATGCTGTCCACATGGAACCTAGCAAACGCAGGATCGATTCAATTCTCAACGAGGGTCCAATCTAAGGCGATCCCTTTAGAACACCATAAATCCTAGCACAGCAAATCGACCCAATGCAGGACGAGTTGTACCCTCTCCATGAATTGGGTAATAGCGATCCACCGGAGAATTCCAAGTAAAGGAGTGGTCTTTACACGCCAAAGTTTCATGGCGCAGGGGTAGCAAAAGCGGAGTCAAAATTGTAAGATAAAGGATTTGTGGGGTGGGGGCGTTGGGGAGCTTACGTTATCCTTCACCTTGCGGATGATGGCGCGGCGGAGGGCGTCGAAGTCGCCGTCGTCCTTGAGCCGCCCCACCACCTCCGCTGCCGTCGGCAACCGGCGCAGGCCGAAGCCGTCGAGATCGCCCATGGGAGCGAGGCAGAAAGGCGGCTGCAAGCCTCGAACCCCCGAACCCTGACAAGAGAAAATTTTGAGTTCTGCGGAGATCGAAACTCGCGAGCACGAGGAATATGCTGCGAACGGGTGTGAAGCTAGACCATCACAATTTAATGGCTGTTTATGGTGTTAGAATTTCTGCTAACCAGTGATTAGTGATTGCAAACGCTGTCCCACCACAGGAGCCACGGTGCTTGTAATTCAAAGCAAGATTTAGTTTCAAGTCGGAGAAAGTCCATATCTTCTCCTCAACTATTTCACAGTTTAATTTCCGTCCCCATCTCTAGCGGCACTTAAAATCCATCGCTCAAGACCTCAACTCTCAAAACCAGGTAGAAGCATGGGACAATGGTATCCATAGTGGTAACAACTTTGTTCGGCGATGAAGCAATGGCGGTGGAGTCAACTATCATAGTTTTGGATTCTTGATGTCGAGCTCACTCTCGGGGTGACCTAAAGAGGTTAGCGACTGAGGTTTCCATGAGCTGCTGCTGCCACGCCCCGTAGTCCCTCGGTCCCACCTATGTTGACAACAACAGGATCTCACCTACTATGCTCATGGTCCCCTTGCCCCACACTTCCATCTATGGAATTGTCGTCGCCACCGTTCTTCTTCCGTTTTTTTTTATTTATCTATTATTTGCTCTTTCTCCTTTTATCTAATTGTATGTAGATCTGATCGAGACTATACGATTGTGATTCTTGGACAACTCGGTGAGGATGAAGAGGTGGATGATGGTGGGCTTGTACCAACGGAGGAGGAAAGCGTCGATGCGATAGGAGATGGTGATGGAGACGGAGTTGGTGAGGATGAAGAGGCGCATAGTCATGGCGGCAAAGGCAGTCAAGCAAGAGAGAGAAGAGATGGAAGAAGAGGTAGGGAATAGCGCTAGCTATCAAGCCGGCTCGGCTCGTGCAATCTTGCTAACAAAGTAGCTCGGCTCGATAAGCTAACGAGTTGAAAACTCAGCTCGACTCGACCGATAAAAGTTCGAGCTGCTCATGAGCGGCTCCCAAGCCAAGATGAGCTGAGTGAAGCATCAACAAGATGGCACACATACAAGCAACATGATGACGGTATAAATGAAAACGTAGCTAATTAAACAAGAGCCGATTAACAATCCTAACAATTTTTAGTGCAAGCACATGCTAACATGGTTACATGGACATATAATAACTTAAATATCTAGCTAATTAAAAGTCTTCCACATCAAAAACCATCATCTACACGCCCAAATTTAGTAGTCCAACTACAACCGCTTCGTTAAGAGACCGGTTTGGGAAGGAGACTCAGCCCATAATTTTACGAGTCGAGCCCGAGCAGCTCGCGAGATTCGAGCTTTTTTGTCAGCCTTAGTAGGGAATGAGAGAAAAGGGAGGCAAACATATGGGTCCCATAATTTTATTCTTAGATCACCCGGCCACACAAGCTTATATGCCAGCTAGGATGCCATATCATCCAAAACGTCCAAAACGACCATGGGACCAGCTTAGGGATGTAATTTGTACTAGTTCTGATATTTGGGGTTGAAAATTAAATAATTTTGGAGTTGGGGGATAAAAATTAGGCACTGAGAAGAGTTGGGACCAGAAGTGGTCTATTTTTTTTTTTTTCCTTTTGCTCCGTTTGGAGAGCAACCTGATTCCTACAGGAATGGAATTGTTTCGCGAGAAATTCTTGCGTTTTAAACATGTCTCAAAGGACAGAAAAAAATGGTAGGTAACACATGCGTCGAATTTTGTAAGAGACCAGATTAGAGTACCAAGAAGGAAAATCTTGGAACTATGTCGAAGGCAATCAATCTATGGAAAAAGGACAATATATAAACCTTCAAGACATCGGATCTTATAGTATGGAGTGAGGGACTAGCACGCGATGTTTGGATCCATATCTGACGCATATTATGGGCTTACATTTTGCTTTAATCGACAGACAATTGTCCCATCAAACAGCTCGGAGATCATCAGGCAAGTGAGAAACAAGCAAATCCTTTATCTTGCTACGGATGCATGATGCTTCAGCTTGCAAACAGCAAGCACAGCCAGATAGTTCAGGGTCTACCGAGTTCGCATTTCAGGTTTACATCTTACAGTTCAGGCGGGATACAGTAAGTCATGCATGCTAGTCATAAGTTTCATGTCGAATGGCAGATGTTCAACAGTTCGGAGAACTGAAACACAACCAGAGATATTCGCTTGAGAAGCAGTCGGATTTCTTCTGCTCATGCCTTCAAAGTTTCTGTCTAGAAAACGAGTAGAATTTTAACGGCTGAAGCGCTCCGAAATCGACTTCGGTATGAGGCTGGTTGTGCTTGATTGTTTCTCTAGCCTGTATCAAGTAAATAGTAATGAACAACGCTGTTAGAATTAGACATGAGCATGCACGCAAGATATGGAGAGTAAGAACCTTGCAATCTCTTCAACAGATTTCATTATTTGCTCCGAACTTGTTTCAATCACCTGTCCCCCCAGTATCATTTCATCCAAAATTGTGTGGAGCTGCATTTGATATTGCAATGAGCAAAAGAAGAATGGTGGTCGTCCTTAAGTAGTATTACCCATGATAATGACAGGAGAAAAGACTGCTGGGATGCATCGTTGGGATTTTTGTCTCAAAAAAAGTGTGCCTCTCTATATATATACACTTCCAACCATTACATGGTGTGGACAATACAGAAAGCAGGGGGCAGCAGCACCATAGGCGTCAGTGATCACTTTCAGTCAATTTGTTGAAATCCTAGAAAAGACTTGTCATTTGGTAATTACTTGTGTTTCCTATAGATTTTCATACAAAATTACTGCCTCAGTTATGCTTTTGGACCTTGGATGAGATTTAAGCACTGTAATAGCTTTAAGGAGCGTAGATATTGTGGAACTCCCATGACTGCTAGAATGACTTGACATCATTTCAATTCAGAAAACGCTGGTTGTCACTTCAACAATGATAACTTGATTACTAGTGGATACTGATATAGCTAAGCAAAATAATAGGTCTTCTTGGAGTTACATCGAGATATTTGGATTTGCATTATAGATGATCCATGCATAAAAAGGCTAATTCAGTAG
Source organism: Ampelocalamus luodianensis (assembly GCA_036346255.1). Lineage (NCBI taxonomy): Eukaryota > Viridiplantae > Streptophyta > Magnoliopsida > Poales > Poaceae > Ampelocalamus > Ampelocalamus luodianensis. The sequence goes on from CM070621.1 coordinate 25,986,375, forward strand.
AGATAACAGTTATTCTGGCAAAATCTGATATCATATTGAAGAAATTGTGCTTTCCACCTTTTTGTTGCTCAAATTTGCTGCTACATGCATTTGTGCCACTCAAGGGTCTATGATAAATAGAAACTACAACAGACATGCCAGCATTCATATTTTGAACTTTACCACAGTACTGACTATCCAGAATAAAGGATCAAATAAAGAGAATCCTGGTACCTTGTTGAAGTTAAATACAATGTCAAGCTCGCATACATTATTGAAGCATCTGTCCAATGTTTCAACAAAAACTGTGCACAACATAAAATGTGTACATATTAATCGATCCCCTTGAATCATAACTGATAAAAGGAGCTTTACGTGACTTATATAGACAGAGCATAGAAGAGATGAAAAGTTGTCAGTCAGTATTGGATGGACAAAGGAACGCATGTTAACAATGTGCTAGTGCAGTTACACGCATAGAAATTTAGCAACAAATAAAGACCGCATTACAAATACAGAATATAAATTATAAACAAGAGTGCACAAATACCGAAAGAAGCACCGCACTAATGAGAGAAACATACATAAGGTACAGCTGATTCTGTACCAAGACATGTCAAACAAGTATAGCAAGATAACACGTTGAACAAAATCCGTTGCTCATGCGAATGCATTCCTCTTTTTTTCCCCTTCTTTTGAGCATAGCACATGCACCAATTAACTCTGGTAAATGAAGGAACCATTGCATCAGCAAGGAGTTAAGTTACCTTGTATGAGATCTAGCATGGCGAGTTCATTCTCGGAGCTATCAAAGACAAAAACAAAGTATAATGTGGCCAAGTGCTTGTAGACCAGTTTCGTTCCCTGCAAAGTGCAAACAAGAAAATCAAACCTTTCGGGCCCTCATACAACTCATTGGAGGTAAAATGAGCAAAAATATACTTAGATCATTCAGCTTCTTTCCTCAAGTCAATCCAGATTGAACAGAAATCGTAAATCTCGTGAGGAAATATCAATTTATATCACCAATAGTTATTTCCAGCAAGGAAAGCTAAAAAACTGCTCACCCTTTTCTTTCCTCTACAAGGATCTTTCAAGCATGTGCAATTACTTACATACAGAATGGCTAAGAGTCTAAGATACAAGTTACTAACTAAAGAGAAAGAAAACAAGTGACATCCGGGCAAAGAAATTCCAATCTCTGCTCTTCGTTGCTAGCATTTGCATACAATTTCTCTCTTCTGAATAAGATTTACTAGATTAGTCTGGGCGAGGGTTCATTACCGGTCCAAAGATTGCGTTGGCCTCAACGAAATTGCTCACGCTGTCGGGCCTCGCAGACAGCACTGCAAGAAGAGACTCCACAGCTCAAGGACAGCATCCATACAAAGGGTGATAAGAACAGGAAAGCATCTATACATACATTGGAAGACGCCGCGGACGAGGTTCTGATGCTTCTCGGGGGGCTGCATCCATAAATTAATCCGTAAAACAGAGCATAGTCGCTAAGGTATTTCATCAAGCACATAAAGATCCATGAACGAAGCGGTTCTTGGTGGGGAAATTGACCGAGCACTTGGTGGGTTTGTGAAGAGGACATGATAAACAAGAGAGAAGGAAGTGACAAATGGGGAAGGTTCGGAACCTGAAAGTTGTAGAACTTGAGAAGGCGGGGCTTGCCCTGCGTGCTGATCACCATCACTGCCTGGATCATGGCCGACGAGGAGGAGGCGGCGGCGAGCGAAACGACGAGATCGCGACGGCTTGCAGGTCGAAGACGAGGAGTAAATAATTGGGGATGATAAGTGAGCACACTGTATTATGAATAACAATATATATGTGATTGTGAAAACAACGAGGGCGCCTGTAGCTCAGTGGATAGAGCGTCTGTTTCCTAAGCAGAAAGTCGTAGGTTCGACCCCTACCTGGCGCGTTGTTTAATAGTTTCTAAGTTTTGTCTGTTTTAATTTTTTTGGTAATCTTTTAAGTTTTTTTTTGCGACTATTTTCCGTTTTCTATTTGTTTAAGAATAAAGGCTTGCTTTGTTTTTTTTATCTAAGAAAAACTAGCGTTGTTATAATTTCTAAGTTTTGTTTGTTTTAATTTTTTTGGTTAAGTTTTAAGTTTTTTTACGACTATTTCCCGTTGTCTATTTGTTTATGAATAAAGGCTTACTTTGTTTTTTTATCTAAGAAAAACTAGCTTTGATGTTGTGAGGTAAATATGGTATGCGTTTTGTTATGACATTATGTAGATACTGAAAATATGGCAAACTTGGCTCTAAGACATCGTAAAAAATGTGTCAATTGTGAAGGACATTGGAAAATGATAGTTTTATTTTTTATTATTTTATTTTATTTTATTTGAATCTGGGACTTTTCCCCTCCGGCTAAAGTAAAGAAAGAAGGCACCGCGAGGCACCTGAGCGAGCCACGACTCGAACCAATCCGGGACTTTTCCCCTCCGGCTAAAGTAAAGAAAGAAGGCACAGCGAGGCACCTGAGCGAGCCACGACTCGAACCAATCCGGGACTTTTCCCCTCCGGCTACAGTAAAGAAAGAAGGCACCACGAGGCACCTGAGCGAGCCACGACTCGAACCCAGGTGGGCGGGAGCCCCAACTCCACATCTGCCAAGTGAGTTACGCTCAGTCCTCGACAGTTTGCTTGTGGACACTACAAAATTGTTGTAATTTGCTATATCACATCCCATCCGTTAAAACAATCTTATTGTAAAATTTAGGAGAGAGAATGAGCATGAAAAGTCCTATTTCCTTAACAAATTAAAGAAAAAATCTAGATGGTTGAACTATCAAACTGGGATAACCAAATTTAAAAAAGGAATATGTCCATTTTACCCTCTCAAACTTTTCAAAAAGTCTAATTAACACCCCCCCTCAACTACAAAACTGGTTTTTTTTTAACCCCCCTAATCTTTCGAAACCGGGTCAAATAAACCTTGAGGTGGTTTGGTTGGGCAATTTTGCATACGTAACAGGAATAAATCTATTTTACTTTATCAAACTTTCTAAAAAGTCCACTTAACCCCATAAACTACAAAACCAATTTTTTACCCTCGGTATTTCAAAACCGAGTCAAATAACACCCTGAGGTGGTTTGATTGATGTGGTTCCTAGGGTCCACCTGTCATATATAGAGAGACAGAAAGAGGGAGAATAGAGACATAGTAGAGCAGAGGAAACAGAGGAGGACATGGTTGTAGCGAGCGGCGACTTGGGAGGTGGCAGCGGCAGCCAAAATGGATCCCTGGGACCGTGGGGAGTCAAGGGGTGCCGACAACGCTCCTAGAGATGGCCCATGGCGACTGGGGTGCAAGGCCGAGTGGTTCTGGTACTAGGGAGGAAGAGGGGCGGCATCGATGGCGGTGGAGAGGGACAAAAAGGAGGTGAGTGCATTCATCTACGTGAGTCCATTCTCTCACTCTCTATATATATATGATAGGTGGGCCTTATGAATTATATCAGCCAAACCACCTCAAGGGCGTTATTTGATCCGATTTTAAAATACTAAGGGGTAAAAAACCGGTTTTGTAGTTCAGGGGGTTAAGTGGACTTTTTAGAAAGTTTGAGGGGTAAAGTGGACTTATTCCTGCCACGTATGCAAAACCACCTCAGGGTGTTATTTGACCCGGTTTTGAAATATTAGAGGGTAAAAACTGGTTTTATAGTTGAGGGAGTTAAATATACTTTTTGGAAAGTTCGAAAGGTAAAATGGACTTATTCCTTAAAAAATTTCTTTGAAAATTGGACTTTTCATGCCCCCTCTATCACCTAAATTTCAAAATAATAATATTTTAATAGATCTGATGTGATATGGCAAATGAACATGACTTTGTACAATTCATCAACAAATCATCGATTTCCTAGTGTCCAGCAAACAACACACTTTGCAGTATCCTATAGCCAAATTTGCCTGAAATATTTTTCATGCTTCATAGTGGATTCTACTCTAGTTTGTTTTTGACCCAACATATTGAACCATCTTTATAGTTATTGACTCAATGCACGTAGGGATGGCAATCCGACGCGGCGGGCACGGGTAGTGCTCGCCCATACCCATGTCCGCGACCCCGATTTCCCCTCACGGGCATGCCCGCGAAGGACGACGGGCGAAGAACCTCGCCCATGCCTGTCGCTCACGGGTACCCATCACCTGCGGGCATGCCCATTTACCCGCGAACAATGCACCACCTCCCGTGGGTGCCCATCGCCCGCAGGCATGCTCATCACACATAAAGAGTGTACATTATCAAGTTCATCACAATTCACACATCAAATAGTGCATCACACGAAGTATGCTCTAATTCAAATATTAAGGCAATAATACCCAAAAAGAAAATGTAATTCTCTTTATCAGTAGCTCTGACATCAGTAATGGGTTACCTTTAAGTTATTTTGAATAGGTGTTCCACTGATGACAATGCGATGAGCAGAAGGTATTTTGAATAGACACAACAACCAAGCTGTATCAAATATCAAAGTCTCAAGCCAGTAGCCCTATCGCCAATTAGAATGATGATAGGGAAATATCACCATTTGACCCTAAACACACACTAGAGAATGTTCTAAGCGCTAAACACACACTAGAGAATGTTCTAAGCTGCAGCACCCTTGCCCTTCTTCCTCTGGAGCTTCATGTAGAACTCAAGCTCCTTGCCCTCCAGGAGCTACCTATCATTTCAAAAATTCAATGTAAGTAATCCAATAGCTGCTAACAGTAACTAGTCAACTATATGTGTTAAGGTGGCAACTTCACAATTTTGTTCTCAATCTTCAGGTCAAACAACAGCTGTCACTCAAAATATAATGAAGTTTAATATTTTAACTACATTTTATACACTTCTATCATATAACAAAAGAATTCTTCACAAGCTACATAATTTTCACAAAATGTCCAGATCTAAACCCTTAAACTCAAGGAAAGCTAAACAACCCGATGACTATGACTGATCTACTTACTTCCCTTCAGAATTCACATTAAAAAAAATGGAAAAGAACAAAAGTGTTTGGAGTGTTCATTATTCCTTACCCATCAGCCCGGTCACATTGCCCAGGACGGGAAGAACTAATATCCAGTTATGACCTACTGAACATGGAAACATGGATGAACTAATATCCAGTTATGACCTACAGAAAAAGAAAATACAAGCAGCAGTAAAACATTGGCCACAAAAAATAATACCTCAGCAGCATCCTTCTTGGCACCAGGAGCCTTCTTCTTCCTATGATGTCAACTCCTTGGTGGCCATGGAGTTGGGCCTGGTTTTGCTCAAGTCGTCGTCTTCCCGCTCAGCGATGGGTGCCTGAGGCCTCGGTGGGCATTGGAGTCAGGCGGTGGGGGCTGAATCGAATCGATGGAGGAAGACTTATTCTTCTTGGTAAGGATTGATTGATTGATTGCCTAGAGCTGGAGCTAGAGCTGACAGGGCGCTCGGGCGGGAGGAGGAGGCCGAGCCGGGAGGACGGGCCGACGGGGGTGGATCTAGGCGTGAGGAGGGGTGGTGGCCAGGAGGAGGACGGGGCGGATCTGGATCTGGAGTGCAAAGTGCAGACGGTCGGGCGTGAGGAGATGGCGCGTGGCGGGAGGACAAGGGCGATGAGGAGGGGTGGTGCGTGGCGGCCGGGTGTGAGGAGATGGTTGTGAGGAGGGGGGACGGGGGTAGGAGGGAATGGGAGCGGAGAAAACGAGGAGAGACCGAGAGAGTGAGATGTGGGAGGGGAGTGGCGGCTGTGTCTCGGTCTGGTAGACGAGGAGGGGGAGGCGAGGGGTAGGGTTTTTCAACTGTGGCCCACCTGTCAGTAGGGGATAGCGGGTAATCGGGTGGAATGGGCATGGGTGGAGCTCCCCCGTACCCATGCCCGTTTACCCGTCGGGCAGAGTTTGCCCCCCCCCCCATGAACATACCCGTTGGTAATAAAAGAAGAACATACCCACCTCTATTAGGGTTTTTGCCCGCGGATACGCGGGTAATTGGGCAAGATTGCCATCCCTAAATGCACGTGTTGGAAAATTGAAAGCAGCATCATACCTTCCCCTCCCCCACCCCCAGTTTTTGTGCGGATCAGATCAAATTGTATGAGGTAACCGGTAAGAGATAGTTGATGGAGGCTAGTGAGACTACCTACCCTTAACTAGTTTGAGATCCTGAACACAATGTGGCCATACATGCTTTTGTTTCCAGCTACCTAAATCCATCTTTTTTTTACATGGCTGGCTATTGACGACATCTTTTTGTGCCACTTTATCGAAATGTTACTACTACAAATCACATGAAAACAAATAAAATACAATGTTCATTCATTTATCATGTTATAGCCAGAGAAATTGGATGCCTTTTATTTCCATAATAACAAAACACACATGCATTCCCTAAAAAAAGTTACACGTGTAAATATACAAACATAAATGAGAATTTAACCCACATTACAAAAGTGATAATCAGTTGCACGAGGCCATTTATTCATAGCATTACTATAAGGGTGTGTACAATGGTATAGACAACTGTTGGCTATAGTACCCATTTATGTCATCTATAGATAGCGCTAAAAACATCTACAATTGGTTGTCTTTTTATATCTCTATAGACAGCTCCTTCATGTACAACATATCTTGTTTCTCGTGTTACAGTTGACTATTACATGAGAGACGGTCCAATTCTCTATGCTCCCACTTTCTCATCCATATCATCTCGTGTTCTATGTGATAAGGTTTATAGACAGCTGATGTCATACTATTGTATATACTATAAGGCGTTACGTCTGAAAAACTAGGACGAAAGGTATTTTTCTTTTTCCCTCGTGGACGCACGTATTCATTTTTCTAGGCTATCAAAGGGAATTATGCTGGATGTGGCTGAGGAAAAAAGGATACTTTCCTCGTGGGAGCGATGGTTTAAAATGGTGCTCAAGAGGAAGCTGCTAGGGCTGTGCTCCTTTGAACGAACTATTGCGGGCCAAATGTCGTGGATCAGATGGTTGCAAGAAGGGGACGCAACCACTCGTTACTTCTACCTCCATGTGAATCAAAGCAGGCACCGGAACTTCATCTCAAGCTTGAAAGTGGCAGATTCTTGGGTACACACTCAGATAGGGTTAGAAGAGACCTTTCATGAACATTTCGTCAATATCATGGGGAAACCGATCGGGCATACTCATTCCTTGGACTTGAACTACCTCGACATGTCTTCTCATGATCTGCGGTCGTTGGAGTCTGATTTCACCGAAGAGGAGGTTTGGGAGGCGATTAAGTGCATGTCCCCCGAGAAGGCGCTGGGACCTGATGGATTCTCAGGCCTCTTCTATCAATGTTGTTAGTCGATCATCAAGTCAGACATATTGGCGGCCTTCCACGCCGTTGGTCGCTTAGCGGGATCGAACTTTCACCTGCTCAACAAGGCGTTGTTAACCCTTTTACCCAAGAAGCAAGCATCGCAAGAAGCTCATGATTACCAACCTATAAGCCTCCTACATAGCTTTGCTTGCTCGAAGACTATCTCCAGAGCTGCCCAATCTAGTGGCATCGAACCAGTCTACTTTCATCAAGGCTTGTTGCATTCAAGATAAATTTTCTTGTTTAGGCAATCCGCCTACATGCTGCTCTAGCAAAAACAAGCGGCCTTCCTCCTCAAACTAGACATCGCTCAAGCTTTTGACTTAATGTCATGGCCTTTCTTGCTGGAGATTCTTCGACACAAAGGTTTTGGCCCAAGATGGTGTTCCCAATTGAGTATTATGTTAATGTCCTCGTCCACTGGAATTCTAGTCAATGGACAACTAGAGCGGCCGGTTTGACATGATCGCGGTTTGCGCCAAGGAGACCCCTTATCCCCAATGTTGTTCATCATTGCGATGGATGCTCTCAACTTCTTAATCCTCAAGGCAGAAAAGGAGGTGTTGTTTCATCCAATCGGAGGACGACGAGGTTTGCCGCATCATCTGTCCTTGTATGCGGACGATGCGATTGTTTTTTTGTCACTCTAGTGAGTGAAGATCTTCTAGTCGTCAAGGATATCCTTCAGCTCTTTGGTGAGGCCTGCGGTCTGCGTACCAACATGTCTAAGAGCTCCTTCACACCTATTAGATGCAATGACCAACAGACTCAACTCATCTCTGGCAATCTGCACTACAACATCGCCAATTTCCCGTGCAAATACCTGGGCTTACCCCTCTCTTTACAGAAACCGTCATGATCAGATTTTCAACCTCTATAGGATAAGGTTGCTAAACGCCTTCAAGCTTGGTAGACTGGATTGCTATCTCAAGGAAGTAGTATGATATTGGTTAAGGTCGTGCTCTCTGCCATGTCAATTTATAATTTCATGGCCCTAGAACCCCCTCTTTCGTTAGTTAAAGAGATTGATAAAAGGCGTCGAGCATTCCTGTGGAAAGGATTGCAAAACATTTTAGAAGGCAATTGCTTGGTGGCTTGGTTGGCGGTTTGTTGTCCTCTCAAGCTGGGAGGGTTCGGGCTGCACAATTTGGTCGTTCAAGGGCAGGCCGTGCGCATCCGCTGGCAATGGCTACAACGCACTTGGTTGTCTCGGCCTTGGGGGCATTTACACACCCAGGCTAGCCGAGATGAGATCAACATGTTCCTTGCTTCCATTTTGGTTAAAGTAGGGAACGGAGAGGATGCGTTTGTTCTGGGAGGACTGTTGGCTCAATGATAGTTCAATTCAACGATTTGCGCTGTCCATCGTCCAGATGGTCAAGCCGTCGATTCATAGGAAAAGAACAGTGGCTCAAGCTCTAGCCAATGATGCTTGGGATTTGGATCTACAAGGTGAGCCGGGCAATCAAACTGTTGCTAAACTCCTTCGGCTCTGGAATAGGTTGCAAGGAATTCATCTTTCTCAGGGAGAGGTCAATTAATTATGTTGGCGTTGGGATTCCTCGGGATGCTACTCTGCCAAGTCGACATATAGGGCTTTCTTCACAGGATCGATTAGGTTCCCATGTGTCGAGGCCATTTGGAAAGCTCGGGCGCCACTGAAATGCAAAATTTTCATCTGGTTAGCAATTCGGCGGTGGTGTTGGACAACTGATCGCCTCGGGTGTCGAGGATTGCAAAATCACGGAGCTTGCGTTTTCTGCGGACATCAGGAAGAAACCATTGACTATCTTTTGGTAGGATGTGCTGTGACAGCGCAAGTCTGGGCTCGCTTCACAGTACAGACCAGTTCACCTTGTTCCCTACCTAGTGGCCAGCCCTCCCTTCAAGATTATTGGTTGGCAGCTAGGAACTCAGCACCTAAGCACCAAAGAAAGGAAATAAATTCGGGTATCATTCTAGTCTCCTAGATGATCTGGAAGGAGCGCAATCAAAGGGTCTTCAACAACATCACCGTGTCTATCGATCAACTTTTGAGTCTTGTTATACAGGAGCACCGGCAATGGCGCATGGCGGGTGCTCCTCGTCTGGAGGCAGCCACGCAGCAGTAGTAGTTCCTCTCTTTTGTCGGTCGTGCACACTATAAACTGTAACTGGACGTTGTCTGTTGGGTTTCGCTTTGTGTTGGCTTCGGAGCGAGGCTCTAACATACTCGTCGTTCAGTAGCCTGTACCTTATCCTCTGTTGTTTCTTTGCTTCGTCTAATAAAATGATATGCAAAGCTTTTGTGCATCCTTGAAAAAACACTGCAGCTCATCTTCAGTATGATAACTCAACCTGTCCTTGTTTCATCACAAGTGATAACAAAGTTGTTTCCGTTTTAGTTTACAAAGTAGCTGCATTGTGTCTTTCAAGTGTTCTTAGTGGGTGCTCTGATGTTGTTTACGCTCTCGGGAGGATTAATTTACAAGGGAAGCCCCCTAATTTTTTTTAAGGAATAAACAAGAGAAAGCATAATCCATTTGCAGACCGACAGAAATAGCCAATTAGGTAGTACCGAACTAAGACCGTTGGCCATCTAAAAAAACGCAGAGACAGAGAACTCCGCTTAGTGGCCTCCCTCTCTGTCCATCAGCCGCATCAGTTGCCACGCCTATGTATATACAAGATCATCCATTGTTTAACTCTGTTCCAAGTTTCAACTGTGCATCATCACATAAATGGCAATGCACGTCGAGGAGGAGGAGAGCACGCCGGCATCATCACGGCGTGCGGGCCCAGCGCACGGCGGGCGTCCACGACGTCGTCGTACCTTATGGCCGCCCGGGTACCAGCGCCTTCCGAGCACGTGCGAAACGACGTTCCCCGACGACCGCAGCGGCGACTACGGCGCGCGGCCGTCGTCGTGCCCGCCCCGCGCGGCCAGGCTGCTCTGGGGAATGCTCACCCGCGCCGTGCTGAAGAGGAGGTGCGGAGATAAGGAGGCGACGCCGGCGGGGGTGAGGAAGTAGAGGAGGCGGTCGTCGTGGCGGCCGGACCCCAACAGGCGGTGGCCGGTGCAGGGCTGGTGCTAACTGAGGGATCAGAGAGGCATGCGTACGTACGTGTATGGGAATTTTAACTTGTGTACTTGTGGTTGGTGAATTTTTTTTTGGGAGATTTGATTGCCTTTCTCTTGGTTTGATGATCGTTCAATGCAATTCAATTGCAAGCTCCTGCAAACATAGCGAGTTAGAGAATACAGCACCTCTCAAGCGTTTTGGGTCAGATTGTTACAAAGACCAATTGTACTAGGCCTGTCTGAGCCTATCTAGGCCTGCTTAGGAATACCAGTTTACTTGGAGACGCTTGATTATGGCCTTCAAAATATGCGCCAAATTTTGTAAGGCCCATATGTTGGGCCTAGTCTAGTGGCCCGAATTTCAACCTATGTAAGGCCCATATGTTGGGCCTAGTCTAGTGGCCTAGATTGTTACATATATATATATTTTTTGAATTGAAACTTCTCAGACATTTGTTTCCCTCGTGAAAATAAATTGCACTATTGCAGGGTAGATTTTTTTCTGTTCATCGAAGAACTTGTCACCTACGAATTCTTGACTTGCCGTCTTGTCAATTGTGGTTCTTATCGTGCAAGTCGTCATGTTTGTCTCAAGATTTCATACATACTACTGTGTATTGCTGGAATGCTCAAGGCTTGACTTCAGGTGCGACGTTACAGACTCACAGTACACTTCGAGAGCAAGTGCTGCCAGTGCCAGGTAAAACATCTCTTAATTAGATGTCGCTACCCTTTCGATGTTCTTAGTTACAGCCCCCCTGTTCCTTTCTGGGAAATTAATTACAGAACAGGCAGCTAATAGCAAATAAAAAATGCACTACTACAGAACAGACCTTTGGTCGAACTGCCAAATAGGCAATAGTCTCGGAGAAAATTGCGTCCGGGACCAAAAATATCTTTAGTCCCGGTTGGTAACACCAACCGGGACTAAAAGTCCTCGCCCAACGGCTCGTAGCGAGCTTTGCGGGAGGGACTTTTAGTCGGTTGGTGTTACCAACCGACTAAATGTCAACCTTTAGTCCCGGTGGTACTACAATCCGGACTAAATCTTTAGTCCCGGATTGTAGTACCAACTCGACTAGTGGTTGACATTTAGTCCCGGTTGGTAACACCAACCGACTAAATGTCCTTCTATTTAAACTCTGCTTTGGCGTTCGTCACAGAGCCGAACGCCGTGGTCGCCGCCGACACGCCGCCGCCGCCTTGTCACCGCCGAGCCGCTCATTCACTCAACCGTATTCACCGGCGTGTTCGCGGTAAGCTCCTGATGCTAACCCTGCCGTCCATTTGACATCTACCGCACCGCCGTCCATTTTTCTTTTATTTTCGATTTTTGAATAGTACAGAGATTTGTGATTTTTGTATAATTAAATCTAGAGCTCCAAAAATTCTGAAAGTTTTTGTGTATGCTCTCTGACATGTATACTATCTATGAAAAATATGAAATGTGAAATTTGAATAATTTTTATATGTTATAAAAATTGCCAATTAATTCATAAATGGAACTTTCATGATTTTTGTAGGCCACAATAAATTTCCAAAAATCATGAAATTTGTTTTTCCACTAAGTTACACTGTGAACAGTCCATATAAAAATTTTGAGGCTATTTGGACAAAGTTGAATTTATACCTATTTTATGCTTATTTATTTAATTATTATTCCATGAATTTTGTAGGCTAAATTAATGATCCAAAAATTCTGAAAATTGTTTTGCCATGACACATGATGGTGTTCCATGGCATGTTACTCAATTAGTTCATTAGAGAAATAGAGAATTTTGGTGTATTTTTTAATTTCATTTGTTTACAAAATGAAATTTAATTATGTGATATGTCATATAATGCGATTTATGACACGCCATTGGATGTACAATGCCGATCGCCGCTCAAAGAGTTCATTGATGGTGTGCATTATTTCTTAAGAGTGGCCGAGGCAAACAAGCGGGATGGTTTCATGTCTTTGTCCATGTGCCCTGTAAGAATTTGAAGGAATATTCTAGCTCAAGGAGTCTTCACTCACACTTGTTGAAGTCGGGTTTCATGCCAAACTATATTTGTTGGACCAAGCACGGAGAAACCGGGTTATAATGGAAGAAGGTGAAGAAGAACAATTGGACCCCGACGACATTATTGTTCAATACGGTGACTTCGATGATACCGCAATGGGCGAATCAAGAAGAGGCAAAGCGTAAGACACACTCGCTGAAGATGATGCTCTTGGTGATGTCATTCGTGATGCACAAAGAGATTGCGAAAGTGAAAAGGAGAAGGCTAAGTTTGACCGCATGCTAGACGATCACAAGAAATTACTATACCGTCCCGCCAAGATGGGCAAAAAGTTGGGTACAACACGGAGTTGCTACAATGGAAGGCACGTAATGGTGTATCCGACAAGGCATTTGGGCAATTATCAAGATCCAAAAAGATGCTTCCAAGCCTAACGAATTGCCTGCCACTACGTACGAAGCAAAACAGGTCGTCTGCCCTTTGGGATTAGAAATCCGTAAGATACATGCATGTCGTAATGATCGCATCTGTATCATGGCAAGGACTACGAGAATTTGGATGAATGCCCCGTATGCAAAGCGTCGCGATATAAGATCGGCGAGATGACCTCGCGATGTTGAGGGCGAAGAACGCCCCAGAAGAAAATCCTCGCCAAGGTTATGTGGTATGCTCCTATAATACCACGCTGAAACGTCTGTTCGTAAACAAGGACCATGCAAAGTTGTTGCGATGGCACAAAGAAGACCGTAAGGTAGACAACATGTTGAGACACCTGCCGATGGGTCCCGGTGGAGAGCAATAGACAGAGAATTCTGGAGTTTGCGGATGACGCAAGAAACCTAAGGTTCGCTTTAAGTACGGATGGTATGAATCCTTTTGGGGACCGAGCACTAGTCATAGCACTTGGCCCGCATTACTCTATGTATCTACAACCTTCCTCCATGGTTATGCATGAAGCGGAAGTTCATTATGATGCCGGTGCTCATCCAAGGCCCGAGGCAACCCGCAACGACATCGATGTCTACCGAGGCCATTAGTTGAGGAACTCCGCTTTTATGGAGCAAACCAGTGTACGTGTGTGGGATGAGTACAAACAGAACACTTCGACTGCGAGCATTGTTGTTCGTAATAATCAATGATTGGCCTGCTCTAAGTAATCTTTCAGACAGACAAACAAGGGATACAATGCATGCACACAATGCTTTGATGACATTGACGAGATATATTTGAAAAAATGTCGAAAGGTCGTGTACCTTGGCCATCGTCGTTTTCTTCCTATGAATCACCAACTAAGAAAGAAAGGCAAGCATTTTAAAGGTAAGGCAGACCACCGAACCAAGCCTCGCAACCGAACTGGGGAGGATGTACTTGATATGGTCAAGGATGTGCAAGTAGTCTTTGGAAAGGGACAAGGCAATAACCTGCTCCAAAAGATGCTAAGGGACACGCACCCATGTGGAAGAAGAAGTCCATATTTTGGGAGCTACCCTATTGGCAAGTCCTAGAGGTCCGCAACGCGATCGACGTGATGCACCTGACAAAGAATCTTTGTGTGAACCTGCTAGGATTCATGGATGTGTATGGAAAGTCTAAGGATTCACTCGAAGCACGACAGGACTTGCAGCACATGAAAGAACGAGACAACCTGCATCCAGAGAAGACAGACGATGGACGCCATTACTTAAGACCTGCTAGCTTCACTCTTAGCAAAGAAGAGAAGGAAAGCATGTTTGAATGCCTAAACAGCATCAAGGTCCCATCTGGATTCTCCTCCAATATAAAGCGTATAATAAAAATGCCAGAGAAGAAATTCCTACACTTAAAGTCCCATGACTGCCACGTGCTTATGACGCAATTGCTTCCGGTTGCTTTAAGAGGAATTCTACCTCCACATGTACGTCTGGCCACCGTGAAGCTATGTGCATTCCTCAATGCAATTTCTCAGAAGGCAATCAATCCAATGGAACTAGCTACTCTACAGAATGATGTGGTTCAATGTCTTGTCAGCTTTGAGTTGGTGTTCCCTCCATCCTTCTTTAATATCATGACACACCTCCTAGTTCACCCGGTCAAGGAGATTAATATTCTCGGTCTGTGTTCCTACACAACATGTTCCCTTTGAGAGGTTCATGGGAGTCTGAAGAAATATGTTCACCAACGTGCTCGGCGAGAAGGAAGCATCGCCAAGGGCTACGGGACGAGAGGAGGTCATTGAGTTCTGTGTTGACTTCATTCCGACCTTGACCCGATTGGTGTTCCCGAATCGCGACACGAGGGGAGACTTAGTGGAAAGGGAACACTAGGGAATAAAACATATATCGACGGGGACGATTATTTCAATAAAGCGCACTACACGCTTCTTCAAAACTCCTCCGTGGTGGAGCCGTATGTCGAGGTACACAAGGAATTCCTCGATCCCAGTTTCGTGGAAGAATGAAGCTTGGATTAGGCGTCATCACATGGAAACTTTCAGCGTTGGTTGCGAAAAGAATGTCGAGTGATGACAATATTGATGAGCAATCAGATTTGTTGGTTAGGCAACCGTCGTGGCACATCCTCACGCACAAAGGGTGCGAGATAAATGGAAATACATTTTACAATCAGAGCCCAAGATAAAAGGAGCACGAACCAAAACAGTGGTGTCCGCGTAGATGCCACAGACCCCAAATGGAAAGAGGCAAACATATTATGGCCGCATAGAGGAGATTTGGGAACTAGACTACGCACCTAATTTTAAAGTCCCTTTGTTCCAAAGGCCAATGGGTGAAGATGACCGGAGGCGGGGTAACAATCGACAAGGAGTATGGAATGACAACAAGTGGACCTCAACAATATTGGGTACAAAGACGAACCATTCGTCCTTCTCTGCGATGTGAATCGGTGTTCTATGTGAAAGACATGTCTACAAAACCCAAGAGAGGGAAAAATGACGACAAATCAACCAATGAGCCAAAACGCCACATAGTTCTTTCAGGGAAAAGAAACATCGTGGGAATTGAATTGCTACATAAGGATTAAATTGCTCCTTAGTGGGGTATTGCTACATAAGGATTAAATTGCTACATAAGGATTAAATTGCTTTTGGGGTTTTAAAAACGGTTAGTCAGAATTTACTGCACTTTAAAACAGGCCTAAAACAAGATGATCAAAGTAGCACAAAGGCTAATCAAGAAGACAAGAAGAGTAAAACCGCAAAAGTCGCGAATAAAGTACTAGTAGCAGTAGT
This sequence comes from Ampelocalamus luodianensis, assembly GCA_036346255.1. Lineage (NCBI taxonomy): Eukaryota > Viridiplantae > Streptophyta > Magnoliopsida > Poales > Poaceae > Ampelocalamus > Ampelocalamus luodianensis. Next base: position 26,001,996 of record CM070621.1, read on the forward strand.
AGTTCCAATCTCACCTATAGTTCCAATGAAATTCCTATTTGATGGTGGATTTCTCTGTCGCGCATTTGGACAATGAATGATGGAAAACCAAAAGATTAACGTTAAAATGATGCAAAAACAAATTTCCTATCGAAAACCAATAGTTTTATTTTTAAAAAACTATTATTTTTTTAAAAATTTATGCCTAAAATAGTGGCGGGAACTGAATAGTGGGGACCTTTAGTCCCAGTTGCTAACACAGCCCGGGACTAAAGGTTCTCTGTGGCGGTAATTGAATAGTGGGGACCTTTAGTCCCGGTTGCTAACACAGCCCGGGACTAAAGGTTCTCTGGAAAATATGTCCCCGCGCAAAATTCACCTTTAGTCCCGGGCCGTGGCACCACCCGGGACTAAAAGTTCTCTGAAAATATGTCCTCGCAAGAAAATTCACCTTTAGTCCCGGCCGTGGAACCACCCGGGACTAAAGGTCAGCCTTTAGTCCCGGTCCAGATACCACCCGGGACTAAAGGTCTTTAGTCCCGTTGGTAAACCGCCCGACTAAAGGTCCCCAAGTACTTAAGCAACAGCTTTCGTCTTCCATTCTTCCTCCACTTCCCATCGCGCGCCTCTCCTCGCTGTCTCCTCGCGCCGCTGCCGCTCTCGCCGACCTCGCGCCGTCGCGGCGGCGTGCTCCCGCCGTCTTCTCCGCCGCGACCCGCCTCTCCCTCGCGCCGGCGTCGTCTCCCGCGTCGTCGGCGCCTCCTCGTCGCCGGCATCCCGACCGAGGTTTGAAGGCAAACAATATTCTCCCAAATAATGCAAGACTAGCTATTTGAGTTTGCATATGGGCGCACATTTACTTCGTTTAATTCCAAAACCGAGAGAGTTGAACTTGGTCTTAGCTCACCGATTCTTGGTTCTCGGTTTGATTACTAGCAAGCAAGAAAGAAAGAAAAATAGAAGTAAAACAAAAGTGGTGACCGAACACCATTCACTAGCTTGAGCATTGTCCTCTCGAGTTTAGTTGATGTTTTGTGCAATCTTGTGCCCTAGATATCAATTGCAACAAGCTAGCATCTTTCTATAAATTTTACAACATGAGCTATATATTTAGTTTTCACTTATATCTTGTTAGCTCATTCTTTGGTTACATTAACTTACATCATCTTAGTGTGTGTGTTGACACCGATTTTGTCTCAAATTTAGAATATGAATAAATAATTATGTAAAAATAATAATATCAAGTAAATAAATTATACTAACTACTAAAATCCCTACAACTTTGGGTGAGTGTTGTTATCGTGTGCACATTTTACTTTACTTACTCAATCCAACATAAAGATATATATGTTGACTCTATAAACAAATGCAACTTTCATCGATACCGATTGTCTTCGATCTCTCCGGCGTCATTTGCTAATCTATGACTCGTTGAGAAAACCGCAGAACATTACCAAGATATGATAGACATTATCCAGGGTAACTTCGATCTTTAAATATTTATTCCTGCTCTTTAACTCGCAATAGTTAATTAACGATCCAATTATTGGGCGGGGTTTGGGCTTGGTTCGTTCAACTACACCGTCCGGATCCGAAAGCGCCACTTCACGATCCACACCGATCGGATGTAAGTTGTACTAGCTCCCGTCTTTACCTTATCATGCTTCACTCACGCGGGATGACGAGAGTAATCTTTTATATCGCATGTGGGTTCTACTACGACCACCAGCAACAATTTGTGTGGATACTACGCTTATGAGTTCCTCATGGTGTATGCAAAAGAACCCATCTACAGATGAAAAGTGCGTAACAAGTATATATAATAAATCTATTTTATTTATTTGTTGCTATTAAATAAATCTTATGTATATTAATACTTCTTTCGTTTAATGCAAATTGAAGGAGATATGGTTGAAGGAACAGTGTTGGATATGGACCGCCTCAAAGGAATTCAAGAGACAATCGCAGATTTCTTAATGAGCATGTCCTCAAGCCCTACACCGAGTTCTACTTAACCTGATGAACCATTGAAGCCAAACCAGACGAACATTTGTATGACATTTAAGTGGAGGACAACATTTGTGTTGTAAATACCAAGGATGCATGAATAATTTTGTAAATTTTTGTGCATATATATATATTATACATATATATAGCTCCATAATATATATAGTTTCATACTTTATTTGTGTGTAATAATGTTCCAAACTAAATTATATGTGCAGCGTATACATATATTAGCAAATGAAGAATACGCATTTGAAAACCTAATGTAATTGTAAAACCAAAATCAATAATGAATTGAAATGGAAACAAAAAGAAAAAACACCTTTAGTCCCGGTTGGTAATACCAACCGGATTAAAAGGCCACCTCATGGATCAAGGGACCTTTTAGTCCCGTGGTATTACCAACCGACTAAAGGCGGCCTTTAGTCCCGGGCTTGGGACCCGGGACTAAAGGTGAGACATTTAGTCCCGATTTCCTAGTCCCGGCTCTATAACCGGGACTAGAGGCCCTTTAGGCCCGGGACCAAAAGTCTGTTCTGTAGTAGTATATGGTTACAAGCTTCTATGCAGGCAACTGAAGTCTATCCATCGACATAACCCAAACAGCAACTGCAGAATTTTGACAAGGACAGGGATGTATGTCATGGTATATAATCCAGAGACCACTAGATATAACAATCAGGATTATTAAGCCACCGAATGGATCATAACTAGTGATAGAGATTATTAAGCCACCGAATGGAGAGAATGCCATTGGAAATGTCTTGATGCTCACAAATCATAAGCTTCCATTTGGTCGAACCCGGCTAGGCATCTCTGAAACTGACCTCTCAACAGCATCGCTTGACCTAGATCCCAAGCTTTTCTCTCTGCAACCACCGATCCAAAGGCGCGCAAGCATACATAAATACATTGTGTTAGTGTTAGCTGAGCTCTAATTAATTAGACCAAGGAGGAGCACGAGATGTAACAGTGGCCGTGTGTGTGTGTGTGCAAGCAACTGCTTTACAGGCACGACTATTTGTGTCCTCCTTATGGGTACCCCATGGATCATGATGACCTGTTTCCTTATGGATTCTTTTGCATCAACATGATCATGGAGATATTTCTGCCTATTTGGGGAGCATTTGTGTACCGTCCAAATCTAATCTGAGTACTCAACTTACGAATGGACCCGGAGAGATGGTGACAGCATCTAAAGTCATCATTGGTTTGATACTAGTCCTTAATTAGTACTGTACGGGGCGGACCTGGGCTCAGGCCGATGGGGCAATGGTCTGAGGTCTAGGATCAAAACCCCATAAAAATATTAACAATTCATGCATGTATATTATGTTCAGCCCAAAAATAGCTAGACCTAGCCCGAGGATTAGATAGTGGCTGGCTCCGCCCCTGGTACTGTATATTATATATCTAGTTGGATATGTACAATACCGACCGAATTTGTAATGTTCTGGTGAACGCATGCAAATATGTATATATCTCCCACCATTAGCTATTTTTGTTTCTATCTCATTCTTCTTAGACCGGACAGGCTTGGTCTCTGAGTCTCTGACCACCAAACAAGCAAAAGGCAAATCGAGCGTTCGGAGATGCATGCCCCCCCACCCCCACAGGACAGGTGCAGTGCAAAAGATGGAAAACAAGGGCAAAGAAGTAAAGATGATGCATGCCAAGAATCTCTCTGCCTGCCTTTACCTTGAAGCTACTCATCTCATCAGCAGCTACATGCCAAAGCAACAACACAGCCAGGCCCTTTCGGTGCATTGTTTGGTGTACACTACAGCTTTAATTTTTGCTACATCCTATATGTTGAAAACAACAGGGATTTCAGAAAACAAAATCAAAAAAAGGAAAAAGAAACAGATACTCCTCCTAGGGTAGACATATAGATGATGCAATGCTGAAAACAGAACAGGTTAGCATATTTTCTCTACACATATATGCACACTTAATCATGGAAACTTCAAATTTTTTTCTACACACATATACTCCTCCGTTTGGCTATCTTAACCAGTGTTAAGTTAGCTCTCCTTTTCCATCAAGGTGAGTAGCAGCAGGGGTAGATGTAGATGATATGATCGCAATGGCCGACTGCTTAATTGCGAGCTTAATTGCGAGTCCACGAAAAGAGAGACCTGAGGGGGCTACCGAACAGTGGCCGATCGTGGGCGAAGAAAAGCGCACAGCCTCTCACGTATTAATTCTCGCCTGTAGACGCCCAGCCACCCAATCCATCCACCATTAATCCGGCGGGCGCGCGCCTGGCCTGCATGCACGCCGACGTGTGTCCCTCCGGGAAATGTCATCGTTGTTCTTGGTTGGGTTTGCATGTGCAGTGTACGGCACGGCCGAGCACGTCTACCGGTCTAGTACACGGAGTACATTAATTTGCAGTTCTTTGTCTTAATCTCTGAATAATCACAGATAACTGCTGCATCCGTTTGCGAATACTTGGCACCGTTAGTTTTTCGTGGTCTTTGAGGTTAAACTTTGACTTACTAATTTCATACTAATACATTTATAAAATATTATGGAAGTACGATGTTGTTAAAGTATTTTTTATGATAAATCTAATCATATCATTTTAATATGATCAATCTAAATATTTAGAAAATAATTATTGGTTCAAGATTACGAAGTTCCCCGGGTCCAAGTCAACAGCGCTAAGTAAAAAGAAAACGGAAGGAAATAATCAATGCGTACCCGTACGGATTGAACGATCGATGGCGATAATTGGTAGGTCGCATGACATGTAAGCATCAGATGAGATGGCGCCGGTGTTCATGCATGCGCGCCTGGTGTGAATCTCGTGACATTTTGATTACTTATATTTTCGTGCACGTATTAAACTATAGACCAGTCTGGTTCCAACAAGCTAACATTTGTGAACGGCATGCATGGTCGAGTGTATATATATAAGCAGTTCTTGTTCACAAACAAGTTTACTTTAGTATAGTATACCACCACCGTCTACCAACTGTCTAGTTCGGAACTCTACGTAGGCAAATAACCAATTTGTTATATGTGTGGTGTAGATGGATCGAAGTTGGATGTACGTTGAGAACCGTGTGAGTGCAGAGTACATTGATGACGTGTCTGCTTTTAGAAGAGCTGCCGAGCAGGATATGTTAAAGAAGAAGATAAAATTTATGTACTGTCCATGCATTGATTGCGATAATCTTAAAATGTTTACTAACCCAGCGCAAATCGAAGCGCACTTGATTCGAAGGGGTTTCAAAAAGGAGTATACATGTTGGACCAGTCACGGTGAAGAACGGATTATATCGAAAGGTAGTAACATCGTCGAGGGAGACAATGATATGCCGGATGTGGACTGTGTTTTCGATGAAGATAGGTCGCACGATGACAATCTAGATCAGATGCTACGCGATGCAGAAATGAGCTATAGTAAGAGAGAGTTTGGTAAATTCAAGGACTTAATAGAGGACTTGGGGAAACCTTTATTCCCTAGCTACAAGCCGGAATATACAAGGTTATCATCAGTGCTTGGACTGCTGAAATTGAAGGCAAGCAATGACTGGTCTAACAAGAGTTTCACGGTATTATTAGGTATTCTAGCGGACATCCTTTCGGAGAAAAACGTGTTGCTCAGAACCACCTACCAAGCTAAGAAGGTTCTTTATCCATTAGGAATAGAAGTAGAAAGAATACATGCATGTCCGAATGATTGTATCTTATACCGTAAAAAGTATGCAGACATGCATGTATGTATGGTGTGCAAAGCATCCCGATACAAGCGTAGGAATCACTCCGATGACGGTGAGGGCATCGAGGTGAAGCAAGAACCTCCTGCTAAGGTGTTGTGGTATCTGCCTATAATCCCACGTTTGAAGTGTTTATTTGCGAACTGAAAGGAGGCAAGATTGCTGCGTTGGCACTCGGAGGAGCGTAAGAAAGATGGAAAGCTAAGACATCATGCTGATTCTGCCTAGTGGAGAAACTTTGATTGGAGCTTTGAAAACTTCAGTGTGGAACCGAGGAATATAAGGTTAGGGTTGAGTATAAATAGAATGAATCCTTTCGGTAACATGCGCAGCCGACATAGCACCTGACCTGTGAATCTATGTATGTACAACCTTCCTCCTTAGTTGTGTATGAAGCGAAAGTATATTTTGATATCACTGCTTATCCAAGGGCTGAAACAACTTGGGAACGATATTGATGTGTACCTAGCACTATTGCTGGGAGATCTTGTGACACTGTGGAACGAAGGGGTACAAGTATGGGATGCGTACAAACGAGAGAACTTTACTTTACGCACTATGTTGTTCTGCACCATCAATTATTTTCTGCCCTTGATAACCTGTCAGGGTTCAGTACAAAAGGAGCTAAAGCCTGTCCGTACTGCTTAGATGGTACCAAAAGTATATGGCTGAACAACTCGTGCAAAACTATGTACATGTGTTACCGTAGGTTCCTTTCCAAGTATCACCCATACCGAAAGATAGAGAAATAATTCGACGAAAATAAGAAGGACGTTTCAGTTCCAAGGGTTTTTAGAGGGAAAGAAGTCTATGATATGGTTAAGGATACCGATGTAGTGCTTGGAAAGGTACATAAATTGAGGATCCATCAGAAGAATATCTGGAAGAAGCGGTCAATTTTTTGGGACTTACCTTATTGGGATCACTTAGAAGTTCGCCACTGTATCGACGCCATGCACGTGAAGAAGAATATATGTGATAGCTTGATTGGTCTGTTACTGAACATTCATGACGAAACAAATGATGATGTTTGTCGAGACCCTAGGTATTCAATCGTCGGGACCCTCTATGCACCCCGAGCTAGTCCCATGATCAGTAGCTAGCTCGCACAGTTTTCAACATAGATGTAATCAAATCCAAACGATAAGCTTAAGAAAAAGCAGACAAATTAATTTATATTAACAGATAACCTTACGGTCAAGGTTTTTACAGAGGTCGCCTCCACGGGCTTACAAAAACGACAACCGGAACACTTACAGCGAAACGACAAAATACACGTAGAACCATCCGACAAGCCCACATGCCATCGAGTGGAGGACGTCTCCTAGAAGGCTTGGTCTTCAAAGAACTCCTCTTCAAAGAGGTCGGAGCACCCTAGGTCTTCTTCGACCACTGCTCAAACAGAGGGCTTAAAGCCGTGAGTACATTGAATGTACTCAACAAGTCGCAGGGAACAAGTATGCAATTAATATTTATGCAAGGCTTGACAAAAGAGAGCTTTAGGGTTAATTTGCAGAAAAGTAATATTGATAGTGAATATTGTAAGTAGATTGCAAAGCTCAAGTTAAAAGAGTAATATATAAGTAACAATTCTTTTTGAAGGAGGCCGTGAGCACCCTGCTCACTCCCAGGACCACTCCCAAAAGGGTCGGGTCACACCAACGACCAAGACCACTCCCACACCCAGGTCGCACCAACGACCAGCACATCCTAGACACCAACCACGACCACCCATTTTGAGAAAAGCTGGGGACACGACTATTCGAATAGATTTACATTCTGCAAAGGTTGTACAGCTTTACCCACAATTCACGACCTCTCTAGATGGTTGGGTTCCCGTCGAAACCCATGTTCACTTCCAAAGGTGAGCAGTCTAGAGAGCATGACAAGGCCTTTACAAAGTTATGTTCTGGCTTGGTTCTGTCCGCTAAGGTTTCACCATCTCAGCCCCCTCTTGCGCCAAGTGTGAACGTAAATCCTAGGCTTCACAATTCCACCGTAACAGAACCAAGCCATAACATTGCTAATTAGTTGGCCCAGACCACCCCTATCAATAGAACACAAAGTTAAGTCCTTAGACCATTCAGACGAGACAACCTCATCCTAATGTGCATATAGCACCTCCTTTACTACACGATCACTCGCCCGAGTGAGAAAATATTTTGGGTTCAACCTGGCCAAAAGATCACGCTGGTCTTGGCACAACAAGTTTTAACAATAGTGGCATCGCACCACGATTGACACAAATGTGGCATGCCATCACAGTTGCACAATAGTGGCATCGCACCACAGTTCCATAGTTCAATTAGTCAAGTTTAACAACAATGATTCATGATTCGCATACAAGTAGGATTAAGCATAAATATGCTCCCAGGTTGGTAATACCAGTACAAGACCAACTAAGAATACCCATACTATGGTGTCCAAGGGGAAACATGTCGGCATGTCAAGCACAATTATTCAAGGAGACATACTGTCAAATAGAAATTTAACTACTGCCCAAACTATTTTTATATAAGTAGCCATACATGTTGATATAAAACAATATACTTTTGGAAGCTAGGTACAACATGATCAAAGGTCCATGACTTGCCTTCGTTGAAGAGTTACGAGGCTTCGGTAGAGGTCGCTGGATCCAGATACTCTTCCATGAAGTCGGAATCTACACGTTCGAAAAGAACCAAATAAATAAAACAACTCTAAGCAAATAACTAAAAAGAACTTAACCAAAACCGGAAAGCAGGAGGTCCTAACTGAGAAGGAGGTCTAAACAAAAGAGAGTGGTCTTGGCAAAAAGACCAAGAGGTGGTCATGACGGAGAGGTGGTCATGGCCGAGAGGATGATCTTTGCAAAAAGACCAAGAGGTGGTCCAGACGGGGAGGGAGGTCTTGACCCAAAAAGAGGTCTTGACAAAAGAGGTCCCAACGAACAGGAAACAGAACATGAAAACTCACCAGAACAAAGAGAGACACTGGAGGAGGTCGCGAAAGAACTCCAACGGAGATTGAAGACGATGCGAACTCCAGCAGGTCCTCCGACGGCGAGGAGGTTGAAGATAACGTAGACTCCAACTGGCTTCTTTGACGGCGAAGCTGTTGAAGAAGACATGGGCTCCAATCGCTCAGGCGAACTCGAAGCACGGAGAAAAACGAGCTAGAGGAAGAGGGAGTGGAATTAGAAAGCTACGGGAGAAACAAGAGGTCTAAAGGGACTCCCTGGAGCTGTATTTATAGAGGAAGGAAAAAGCAACTGGGCTACAAGATGTAGCAATGGAAGTCACGGTAATGGCAAAGGTACACTGCCATGAAGTGAGGAAAGGTCAAAGGCGTAGGTAGGGGAAAGAGACAAGAGGGGAAAATGATCAAAGTGGAGGTGACATTTATTGCGATCCATCAGCATTCAAAGTAACACATCAGCATTTAATACGACTCAGCAGCATTCAATGCTCGAAAACTTTTGCAGCAAACGTGCAGGAAGGAGAAAATGAGTAGAACTAGCTCAAAGAGGTTGGTCAAGGTCAAAGGAAAAGGTTATGACCAAGAGGGAGGTTCAACCGCAAAAGGGTGGTCACAGGAGGAGGTCCTGAGGACAAGGAGGTCCTGAGGGTCAGATGAAATCAAAGGGGGTCCTGACGGTTAGATGAAATCAAAGGAGGTGGAGCGATAGCGAGGAAATGCGTGGTGGAGCGGGAGCTGTCAGATTTCGATCGGGCGGAGCAAAGCGATAAGAACGTTCGGACCGTCCAGAAGTCGCAACGCGATCTAGCCGTCCAACTAGATCGGACGGAGCAAAACAATAGGAACGTTAGGAGGTCCGAACGTAATCAACAGATCTAGCCATCCATCAAAGATTGGATGGTGCGAGGAGGGAGGCCGCGACTAGGTCGCAAAAAAAGGAAAGCGGATGAAGGAAACCCAATTTAAACTCTAAGTAAAAAAGCGATAGAGTTCAAATAAATCCAACTTTAAGTTGATTGAAGTTTGAATTATTCAAATTAAATCGTTTTTGAAATCTAAATTTTGAGTTAAGCTTGGGCAACTTAATAAATCGAATGATTCATTTTTTGTTTTGAAAACTTGCAAGAACTCTGGACAAATGGGATGTTACAATGTCAATGCACGGCGTGACTTGATTGATATGAACATAAGGACTGAGTTAGCACCGAAAGAGACCGATAAAGGCTGAACATACCTCCCCTAGCTTGCTACACTTTGTTCAAGGCCGAGAGAAATGAACTGTGCCAGAACTTGTATGGTGTGAAATTTCCATCTAGTTACTCCGCCAGCATGAAGAAACTTGTTTCTTCGGAAGATTTAAAATTAATTGGTATGAAGTCTCATGATTGTCATGTGCTGATGACACAAATGCTTACTATTGCAATTTGAAGTATTTTGCCGAACAAGGTTCGAGTGGCGATCATGAGGCTGTGTTATTTCTTTAACTCAATTGCTCAGAAGGTCATCGATCCCAAAGGACTAGATGCTCTGCAGACCGAGGTGGTGACGACTCTATATCATCTTGAGATGTATTTCCCTCAGTCATTTTCGATATCATGGTCTATCTCATTGTTCACCTTATGAAAGAGATAAAGATATGCGGCCCGGTGGATTGAACTCCTACAATGGGTTTGTAGAGGAGATTTGGGAGCTCGACTATATACTTTTTAAGATCCCCCTGTTTTGATGCTATTGAGTCAAACTTCCACAGGGTGTGAAGGTTGACAAGTACGGTGTCACTACTGTGGACCTCAAATATGTTGGATACAAGGACGAACCATTCGTACTGGCTAAGCAAGTTGTTTAAGTTTTTTATGTAATGAACCCAGCAAATAAGAACCACCACGAAATTCTTTATGGAAAAAGAATGATTGTCGGAGTTGAGAATATCGTGGATGAGGAAGAGTACAATCAATTTGACGAGTTGCCACCTTTCGGAGATGGCATCAGGCTCGAGGAAGAACTCAATGAGGAAGCTAGATATATGCACGTCGATCATCATAAAGGGCAATTTTTTAATTAAGAATTTATTCCATTGTAATTAAAGAAACTCAACATGTAATTAAGAATTTATTCCATTGTAATTGATTTAGTAATTAAAAAATTATTCCATCTGTGATTGTATCTGAATTTCTTGTTTTCAAAGGGCATGGCTAACATTTCTCGAGGCTAGCCAAAAAACTGAATATTTTGTAGCTAAAGAATGAACTATCACAAGCGGTTTAGTACAACAAACCGTCTATGATATGGTCGTATATCACAGGTGGTTCTATTATAGAACTGTTTGTGATATGCGACCATATCACGGACGGTTATATTGTAGAACCGTATGCGATTACTTATCACAGACGGTTCCATAATATAACCGCTTGTGATATCACTTTATTAGTATGGAACCGCTAGGGTTTGCACCCTTATTCTCGTCACTCACCTGTTCCTTTACCTAGCACCCTTACTCTCGCCCGTTCCCCTCCCCACCCGAGCGCCTCCAACCTCGACACCGCCGCCACCCGAAGCCTCCTCGTCGAAGACCACTCCCAAGTCGCGCCGACGTCACCCGAATCCTCCTCCCCGACGCATCCTAAGCCGAGCCGTGGCACTCGGCCTCCTCCTCCACGCCGGAGCCACGCCGGTCCCCCCCACTGCCCGACGGGTCCCCCTACCACTGCGACCACCCTCCAGAAGCCGCCACCTCCCAACTGGTGCCGACACCGCCTCCAAACCTAGGTACAACATCCCTCCATCATCATTCCCAAGACTAAGTTTGTTACTTCTTAATATTAATACACATGATCCTACTGGATAAAAGATGAAATTTTGTGCTGACAGCTAGGATATGACTTTTGTGAACTGACCTCATATATCCGGTCTTGTACCTCTTAAATTTTCATTTGCTGCTCCTGTATTCCCGTGGATAGAATGGATACATTACTTCATTCAGGTGGTTAGTCTGTGTCAGGGTGGGAACGTACACACCGATTTCGGGTCGTGCATTGTAGGTGTAGGTATATAGGCAATATATGTTTTTGCTTACTTAGGAGGCTAGGTCGTGCATTTATTTATGCTTAATTCTCAGCCCATATTCTCTAATATGACCATTTAGGAGCAGCTTGTAGCGAATTAGAATTTTACAGTTTCATTTGGATTAATCCTGAAATTTTGTATCTGTGAAAATTGGATTTTTGCAATAAAATGATGCAAGATACCTCGCATGAAGCTATTTATGTGTTGGTTTTGCCTATCTATATTTTCTCCCCCTTATGACTTTGTAGGTTACCATAACAAATGAACTTAATATTGTCACGATGTTTCACATAGTAGAGTAGTTTTGTAATAATCAATTATTTCTGATCTGTCAACATCTATAAACTCCATGGCAATCTTTTATTGTTATATATCCAATATGCATGTGTTCGTCTAGCTGCCCAATCTTCATTAGCCCCCATAGTTTGGCACATGGGAGACGCTGTATCCATTCTATATTTAAGTTCAATGGGTAACTTCTATTTGTTTATGTAGTTAATATGTTTACATGGCAATTTTAGTTTATTGGTTGGGCAATTTCTATTTTTTCTGTATAAAATATGTTTTCAAGGGAAATTATTTTCGAAAATACCTAGTAGATATCAACTTGCAATCTATTTTATTTAAACTCTTAGCATTTTGAATTCTCAAATTTTAGTTCATTCGTATGTAACTTATATATTTTTCTATATTTAATGTTACAAAGGAGAAATTCTCCATGATCTAGTACAAGTTTGGATTTCAATCAAGAAAATTTTTATTTATCTTTTGCTGAAAAGTTTCCATAGATAGCAAGTAAGTGAGATGGCGTCCGCACCGTCTTCGTCGCCGTCTAGATCTCCGAATGCATCTGGATCTCCGAGAAAAGTGGTATGTAAGCGAGATGGCAAAGGAATATCAAAATTGCCTACGGGCCGAATGACCATCACGAAGGTTAGTACCGTTGGGATCCCTTTGAGTCCCAAGAAAGCAGTGGCAGCATTCCGGATCATCTGCAGAATACTTGAAAGGGAACGGGTCCCTATCATCAAACCAAGCTGGAAGTCTCTGACGGACGTAGAGAGAGGCCAGTTGTGGACTGAAATTTCAACATTGTTCAAGATCCCAGCAGAATTCCATGTACACGTGTGACGGTAGGCATTGCCCATGATGGAAAAAACGTGGAAGACCTTCAAGAGCACGCTTGTCACGAAGTATGTGAACATAAATCGGATGCACTTCATGAAGTATCATTTCATCGAGCCGTCGACATGGGACGTCTTTGTGCGGATGAAGAGGACGGCTGAATTTCAGGAGTAAAGTGCGGCGCACAAGGCTATCCAGACATGAAACACTCACCCCACAGACTTGGCACTGCTGGGTACACGAGTAAAATCCCACAATGGACGGCGGAGGACGAGAACACAGTCTGGTGGGAGGCCCCCCACCATTTGCTGGGATCACAGACGAGCGCGCCCGAAACTGGTTAAGAGCGAGGGCATCAGCCACATCTTCGGTCGGCATCTCTTTCACAAACTCGGTAGACGACGAAGTGTCCCAACGTCTGGTAAATATGTCGAACTACCTAGTTGTTAATAAGTTCATAACTTTATAGTATCTAAAATAACATGATGGCCTCTTGCAGCAAACATTGACCACCGAATCTTCCCAAGGCTCCTTCAAAACAGTCAGGGGGAAGGATAAACTACCGCGATCCTGGGAAACAAGGAGCACCCAGGTCGCAAGCAAGGCCTTGGGGTTTATGTACCTTGGAGGCAGGTATTCCCAAACGACTCCGAGGCGTACAGGAGTAGGAAGAGATCCAAGGCCGAGCGCGAGGACCAGTTGATAGAGGAGATTAATGCAAAGCTTACTGTAAAATTTCAAGGACATAGCTTACTGTAAAATTTCAAGGACATATAACATTATTACAGGAACAAATGAATTAACTTCTCAACCAGTCGCAAGCTGCCCCTGTTATTTTGGGAGCCAGTCCTCCTCAACTTCGGAGTAGCATCGCGTCTACGCCAAATTCTAAAATTGGCGACGTCCAATTACTTATCGACAACATCAAGGTAATGGACATCTCTGGATTGCTCCAAAGATAGACCTGTAAGACGCCTTAGCTAATTGTGTATCGTTTTGTAGGAGCCGACACCCTACAAGCTCCAAGTGAGGATGGTTGGATCCATTTTTATTAAGGCTGGGCGGGGATGGAGTTTCCATGCCAGAAAGGGGTAGTGCTGCACAGTGCCCAGCTGACGCAGGGTTACACCAAGGTCTAGATGGACATAATACATGACAATTTTATGATCGTCCCGCTGGAGATTCCCCCGAGTGAAGACAACAGGACACTAAGGGATGTTGTGTACACTTTTATCCAGTGGTCCAAGAGGAACATCGCCCTGGACCCTGCAGTGCCGCGATTTCCACACGACCATGCCTATCCAATAGGACCCTCGATGACTCCACCTCAACCTCCACTTCATAAGCCTGTCGTATCGGTTCCAGTGGAGAAGACGTTGAAGGAACAAGAAAAGCGTGTCATCGTATCAGTTCCTGAGTCATCTCACAGGAAGACGTATAGCGGACGAGTCATTAAGGCCAAATCAAAATCGAAGAACATTAAGGCGCCTCCCAAGCCTTCGAAATACTCCCTCAGAAGTCCATTAGTCCCCGACACAGTATTAGTCTGTGCTGGAATGGGTTGCCAGAGTTTGCATGCTTGGTACATGCGGAAGACCAAAGATCAGAGGTCAAACGGGCATACTGGAACCACCGTCAGATACACGAAGCGGCATTTCCTCCACAAGCAAGGCCACTTCATCGTGGGCTTCAAAGACTTATTCGAACTATTTAACCTCGATGCCCTCGACGCCTCCTTGTACGATGCTGAACATTGTAAGTGTGTATAATTAAGTTCTACATTCATTTAATACCAATAAATATCATAACTCATTACTTATGTATAGATACATAATGCAACTAGCCCGGCAATCGTGAGAACCAGTGGGTTTCCTCGATCCACATTTGATCTCCAAGCAATGCATCGTCCAAGACGCATCCTACGTCAAAAAATACATAACGACGGGATTGCTTGCTCACGGTGACAAGGACTACATACTAGTACCCTACAACCAGATGTAAGTGTTTCACTACTTGCTATACAAATTTTATTTGTACTTTATACGAACTTAGGTTTAATGACTATAGCGACATACATAAGTAGGTTCCACTGGATTCTTTTAGTCATTATACCAAAGAGGAATAAGGTAATATACCTATAGTGACATACATGAGTAGGTTCCACTGGATCCTTTTAGTCATTATACCAAAGAGGAATAAGGTAATATACCTTGATTCCCCACTCAACAAAATCCACGACTTCACCCTTGTGCAATAAATACTCGACAGGTATGCTCATTTCCTTCATACATAACTCTATTGTAGTCTTCCTTCGTTTCAAAGGGTCGAGGATACTTTTTGGAATCACGCAGGTCGTTCAGCACCTATGTTGCCAAAGGAGGGACACACAAGGAATCGAGCGCCAAACTGCAACATAGGATGTGATTTTTCGTACACGCTACAACATAATAATCGTATATCACACTTCGTAATAATACCTCTCGAACTGACCATACCTATATATGTAATTCTATTTTTACAGTGCCACCAACAAAAACAAGATCACCTATGTGCATTCTACGTTTGCCGTCATATGCAGCAAATCATGAGTGTTAAGACGAATGATCCAGTGGTTTATCAATCTCGTAATAATTATTTCTTAATTATAAATTTAAATATATATGCTTATACTTTACTCCTCCTAGCGACAGGGCATGATAATCAATTTAAGTGCATTCGTTCTGGACGAAATCTGGGAGGTTCGAGCACACCTCTCCAGCTTTATCAAGACGGAGATCATTAAATCGAAAGGAGAGTTTCACTCCCCTGACACCGCTGAATCACCTTCAAACAATTGATTCAATTGTAATTCACTTTGAGTTATAATTTAATTGTAAATCTAACGACAATACATGAACTTTTGTATTTGATTTTGAGTTATAAATCATTCAATTGTAAATTTAGCGACAATATCTGTTTTCTGCTTACTTGTTTTCAGAGGGCATAATTAGCATTTTCTGAGGCTAGCCGAAAAATAGGTTAGGTATAAAGAACTATCACAGACGATTTTGTTGTATAAACCGTCTGTGAATGCCTACTATCACAGACGGTTTCCACCAAAAACCATCTGTGATACGTCTTATATCACAGACGATTCTTTTTACTAACCGTTTGTGTTATGTTTCCAATTAGAGACGATTGGTACATATAACCGTCTATGATATCCTACGTATCACAGACGGTTTTTGATAGTAGGCCTTCACAGACGGTTTCAACCCAAAACGATCTGTGTTGTGACTTATCACAGACGGCTCACAAACCGTCTGTGATAACCGTCTGTTATCATAGACACATAAATTCAAACGGTTCAGAAACCATCTGTGATGACGGTTTAGAATCGTTTGTGATGACTCCTTCTGTAATAGTGGACCCCTATTATGTCGCCTAGCTTGTCTATAGATGGTTTAGAACTGTCTGTGATGACCCTTTCTGTAGTAATGAACCCCTATTTAGTCGCCTAGCTTGTCTCATGGGATCATACGAGTCGCCAAGGACGTCCAGCCAGCTCATGCATCCATGTCTTAAACCCTTCTCAAATCCTGTATGTTCAATCTTAGTTTTGGTTTCAAATTTGAACACGACTAATACTTGCGTGTTAACATCGAAGTAATACTTGTGTGTTAACATCTAAAATAAAACCTTGTTAAGAGGGATCAAGTTGATGTTGAGATGTTTTGTAGAGTGTGTTAGTATCATTTATAAATTTTGGGTGTATTATAGCATGTAATATAATTTTTTTATCTATTGCAAATTACCTCCACGCCGGTGGAGGCGTGATGCGGGTTGCGGCGGAGCTTGGATGGCACGGCGTCAGAGCTAAGGACACGGCGCAGGCTAAGCTAAGCGAAGGGCCTTGTGGCAGGACCAACGACATGGCGTAAGCTGAACCCAACGATGGTGACATATATATATGAAGCCTTTTTCCTACTCCCGGATGTATATTACTCCTATATATATATCTCACTCCGTATGTAGTATTTTGCAATATCACAACGTAGGGAGTATTTTATGCAACCAGAGTATATGTAGTACACGTATATAAGACCATCTAAGTGGTATTCACACCTTTTCAGGGGTGGTATGTACAATTTTTTTGACATACTCCTTTTTATGTGACATACTCCTTTTTATGTGCGAATATGAAGGTATTTATAAAATATGCTAAAAACTATAGACTTTTTTGCAATTTTTTCGCGCGGTTCACATTGGAGTATCTTATAATTAGTATATAAGTATAACCAAAGTGATAAAGGAGTATGTCAAGTTCTTTTAGGTGGTATATCAAAAGTGGGAGTAACTACACCCGGGAGTAGAAAGTATTTTTCCTATATATATATATATATATATATATATATATATATATATAGCAAAGCGTAGGCATTAGACTAGTTACTAATGCATGTCTTGTTATTATTGTCGATCTTATGTCTACTAAACGAGATGAGACAGCAACCAAATCAGTGTCATACCATGTACTAGTAGACCATGCATACATCAACTTCTCCATCCATCGTCCCAAAATTATTGAAAATTAAGGAAGGTACGACTATTTCGCATATAGGGAATAATTAAGTACAATTCGATCGGTCGGCCTTGCACTTAAATTCAATCTTCACGAGCTTACGTAAAAAAAAATTACGTCAAAAAAAAAAATCTTCACGCGCGGATGCATGATCTCGTTGGAAAGCGGTCTCTACAATAGATAGTCGGTGTCTAGGCAAGCAGGAAAACTAACCTGGAAGATGGCGTTTCCCCTGCAATGCACCGTCTCTATAGCTTCACCGAAACGAAAGCAAGGCCGGTCGGCCGGGCCGGGGTGCCTGACAAATTGATTTCTCGCTTTCCCTGCGCCGACGCCGCCAACCGTGGGCGTGCGTGGGGGAGCGCCGGGACTAGGGCCTCGCCTCGCCTACTCGCTGCATACATTTTTTTTTTCCGACGGCCGGATGGAAGATTTTCAGGTTAATTATATTAAGAATGGGAGAACAAGTTCAAAGAAACAGAAAGAGAGAGAAAACTCTCTGAAACGGAAAACTACCTTGCACCTTTAAACGACTGTGCTAAGGTAGCACCGACATGTTACACATAAGGGACTAAAAAGCTGAAACACATCCAGCAGCCTTCCACGAGGAGATTTCCTCCTGATACTCCAGAGCATATCGATCGTAGACTAGCAGCGTCTCTCAAAGATTCTGGCATTATGCTCTTTCCAGATACACCAGTGAACGAGGATGGTCACCGTGTCAAAATCCTGTTGGAGTGGTTTTGAGATTAACCTCCTCGTGGTAAGCCACCAATCGTGAGAGCTAGACATCGCCGCAGAGGGGATAGGGAACTGGATGCTGCTCCATGTCCTGAATCTTGCCTAGACCTTGGTCGTGCAGCATACATTTGAGTATCTAGCACTCGAAAGTTAGGCTTACTTGGCTAGAAGAATTGGCAAAGAAATTTTGGAGGATTTTGTTATGTTTCACCTGAAGTTGTAGGGAAGAGCCTGGAGACTAGGACTAGGGCCTCGCTTGCTAAATGTTACATCTGACACTTGAGAAAAAGAGTCCATTTGGCTCATAGGACCATATACAAGTTTTGTTACGCTTTACATGAAATTCCTATGGTCCTGGTGAAGGGTAACGGGTAGGCTACACTAGCGCAAATTTAAAAAAATTCTACCCGTAAACCAAGATCACTGCAGTTATAGATCACGGTCTTACCAATAGACGCGCAGGTGCGAAAGTTGATGCAGCACGTCAGTGCAGAGTAGTCGTACTAAGTTGATGCAGCACGTCGGGGCAGAGTAGGCATACTACTTCCTCGTCCTCGTCGTGGCGTCCCACGTACAACTCCTCTCTTGTGGTTCGTCCCAACGCTACAGATGCAGCGCCTTCAAAGGTATCCACACGTACGGGAGGAAGCGACGCACGCCGAACTACTAGATCCGCGCGAGCGACTAGGGCATGGGAGGGGTGGCGGCTAGGGTTTGAGGATGTCACGAAAAACTCATCCCCCAATCCTGTGCGCCCCTGCCCTCCTTTTATAGACGTTCTTACAATGGGCTTCTACGAATAGAGGCCCATTAGGACTCAATGCCCAGTCTAATTCGGATCCAATCCGAATTAGGCTTCAACCTCTTAAGTGTGTGACCCTATAGGTTCACGTATGTTTAGACATGACGCGAGTACACATACTTGGTCAATAGTTGGTAGCGGCCTCTAGCAAGACGTGCCAACTCCTAAACGTACACAAAGATCATATCGGACGAACCATCACAACGTTATGTACATGTCAATCCCTTTGCCTCACGATATTCGGTCGAGCTCCAAGCTGACCACTCTTTCTCGATCCTGTGATCTGGAATCTCTTACTAGGTTAACTCTTAACCTTAAGTAGCATGGTCATGCATTTCTGGATCCAATCACTCGAGGGGCCCAGAGATATCTCTCTCAGGTAGAGAGGGGCAAATCCCATCTCGACTGACCATGCCTCGCAGCATGCTTCATGACAAACCCGAAAGCTACCTTTATAACTACCCAGTTACGGAGTAGCATTTGATAGCCCCTAAGTAGGTCGATTCACATCTCAAGTACATGCGACAATCTTAGGTGTAAGGACAAGGCGTACACATTGTGTAGAGAGAACCATAAGTATAATTGTTATGTCTCATGTTGGGTCGGTCCAACCCCATATTCTAAACATGTGTCCACATTATTGGTTTGACATCTCCATATCTATGACCTGTGAAGCATGGTCATCAACCGATACATGTGCTAATCCATCATTCACGTGTGTCCTCACATGAACTCCGACTAGGGACAACTTTAGAATAACCATACAAGTAAAGAGTTTCACAAACAAGTCACATACTTGTTAATCAACACAAAGACAATATTCAAGGAACATTTATTAAATCATGGATATAATGAAATATCATCATCTCTATGATTGCCTCTAGGGCATATCTCCAACACCTGGCACTACTATAGAAAAGATCATCACAGATAGTTTAAAAACGTCATCACAGACGGTTTCGTGAGCCGTCTGAGTTTATGGGTCAGTAATGACATGAGCTCATCATAGACGATTTTCGAACCGTCTGTGATGCATACTATCACAGACGGTTATTAACTCAGAACTGTCTGTGATTGCTGATGTATCACAGACGGTTTGTAGATAAAACCATCTATGATAGCTTGTATCACAGACGGTTTGTCCTAAGAAATCGTCTGTGATATTCTTTTGTATTGCTAAATCTATTTATGTTTATTAGCTAGCCTCAGGAAATGCCAGCCAATAAATAGAAATAGATAGGAAAAAGAACGTCAACCGTCTTTATGAAGAGCAATTCCCGAAGAGACGGTGACGCTTTGATTTTCCAACGATTTATTGGGAACGATTCTAATAAAATTTTATCCGTTGGACTTCTGTTTAACTTTGCCACAAGTCGATAGCCTATAAATAACCATCAGAAGGGCAGAACTTACGCACAGACTTTCCATCTTTCCTACTTCTACTTCATTTTAAAGTTTTTCTATCTTCAAACCTTTGAAGTCCGAATAGATTTCTTCGGAAGAAATAATCGGTCCTTAGAGTTCTTCCACTATGGGTAAGTTCGTGGAAAATATACATTCCACAGAACAAATTGACTTTTCGACCACCGTGGAAATGATATAATCCATGAATCATGACTTCAAGATGGTCGAAAAGTTAATTTAGTCTATGTATTGAAGTCTTCAAGAAATTGGTAGAAGAAAAAAAATCTAGAGGCATCAACAATTATTTTTCAACCGCACAAGCATCAAGGAAGAGAGGGGATGGGATCGGATGGGAGATATCACCGGCAATGAAAGAGAGGCGGTGGTGACGTCACCGTTGTGTCATGACGGTGACACTGTGCAAGACACTCTTACGACAAAAGTGCCTTGTGCAGTGAACCGTGGCGTTACAACCGGAGGCGGAGGAGTTCACGGCTTCGGTTTGAGGGAGGAGGTGACGAGGAGGTGGCGAAATCAATCTGGAATAGTTGTGCGCGTGCAGTTAGTATATACAGCGGAACCGATTTGGAGTTTGAAAGTTTGAATAAAGGGGGTGGCCAAATCTAGAGGGATATTAGGCGGCGGTGAAATATCACAGACGGTGTTTAATACAAATCGTCTGTGATGAGTTAATTATCATAGATGGTTTGTATTAAACACCATCTGTGAAATATCACAGAATATTTTTATTATAAAAAACCGTCTGTGATATTTAGTAATATCACAGACAATTCTTGTTAATAATCGTCTGTGATACTTCACAGACAGTTTTCAACATAAACCATCTGTGATATTATCTTTTCACAGATGGTTTTTTAGCACAACCAGTAACACAGACGACCGTTAAACCAAAATCGTCTGTGATTGTATTTAATACTAAGGGTTTTGGTAAACCGTCTGTGATGAGGCATCCAATATTAGCCTTTTTGTAGTAACGTGGAATTGGGTATTTGCAACAATAGACGACTTGTTGACAAATTAAATACACACATAAGAATATATAAAAAGCAAATGTGCAAACACATGTATATAAACAAATCTAGTTGTAAACAGTACGTACGTCACACTGACATATAAGCCCAACTGCCTAATACATGTTGGAGATTCAAGAATTAATACCGATTGATCCATACAAACCACCTACAAACAGTATTTCCATATTACTAGTACAGCTTTGTATTGTACAGTTAGTACTACTTCACTTAATACTCTGTTCATGTCATTATATTTTGATCTTAATGCATCAACCAACCTAAACATTACTGCTGGTCCTGCCTAACGAGATCAACTGTGGCCCCACGCGGCAGCCTCTGCATCTTCCTGGTTAAAAAAAGCCGGTAAAATAGTTAGTTGCGGGATGGCGTAACGTAACCGGTAGCCGCAAGGTTATTCCACCGGTTCCCCGACAGCCCTGTGACTGAAACTACCTCCCCGACAGATGGGTCCGGACCTTCTCTCTGGCCTACGGTCAGGGGAACTAACATTTTCTGTGGTGCCTCTCCCGTGGGGCTAAAACTTTGCCGTAAAGGCTGAGGGGTTCCGCAGATCAAGGGGAGTGGCATCTTCGTAATTCATCACCAATCCCAGGTCCGTTTTGGAATACCCCCGGTCCGTCTCACTGTTCTTCAGAAGAATAAGTTCAAAACTACTGCTGCAAAAGACTGCAACACAGGGAGGGAGGAGGAGCACGCCATCATTCTCCTGTAGCCAACGGGGGAAAATCAGATATTTTTAAGACCAAATGGAGATCGATTGTGTTTTTGCTTGTTTGAGATTTGATGTGGTGAGCACTAAAAAAAATGCTTTGATGCCGTAGAGTTAACTGGCAACAAAAGTATTGTTGTTCAACTCGATCTAGTGGCTGTTCAGAAGTCTCTTCACAAATAAGTGATTTGGCCATCAATAATTTGATCGCTGACATTGCACATCTACCAGTCTTTTTTTGGGAG
Organism: Ampelocalamus luodianensis; assembly: GCA_036346255.1. NCBI lineage: Eukaryota > Viridiplantae > Streptophyta > Magnoliopsida > Poales > Poaceae > Ampelocalamus > Ampelocalamus luodianensis. The sequence continues at coordinate 26,024,373 of CM070621.1, forward strand.
TAGCGCATTACCATTCATTGTGCATAATTGCACATGTACTTTGTAACATATTGTGATTAAAGAATAAATCCATTAGATGAGCGTTATGATTTTTTTTTTTTACAAAAAAGAATATTTCAGCACCACTAGCTAGTTTTTGTTCAGATAGTCATAATTTGTATGCAATTCACACTTTTTTTCTTCTGAATAGTATATACAATGGAACTTTGCAGGATGGTAATGGAATATATCATGAAAATGTGTAACTTCATTACTAATTAGCTGAAGACTCCATTTTCAAATGTACAAGTTCGGTGGAGACAACCACAAGACAGGCATGACAGCATTGAAGGCATGCATCAAACGTTATGAATTATGATTAAGACATGATTACCAAATAATAATAATTCAAACTGAATAGCACCAATTTGGCACTAAACTAAATCACGAGCATGGGCATCCCACTCTTTCGCACGCTTGCTTTCCAAGCCAAGGTAATCACTTGTTTATTAATCAAACCCGTTGGCCTCGTCGCTTTCCCGGCAACCATGCTAGCTTAACCTACCTAAGAACCTCCTGAACGTTGAAGATGAAACCTTAATTAATCCACTAACTCACGCCAGGCAGATGATCCAAGTTTACTCGTCTGTCGCTGTCTAAGCTCCGGAGAAATCCTGAGTTGATTAATTATCTTTTCTGAGAGGAAGATGCAGGATCTTTGATCAATGTGGGATTAATAAGTTAACATCTCTTTTTTCAGGGGCCCATGGGGACCGTGACGTCTGAAAAGATTACAGTAGCGATCGAGATTTAATGAATTGACTGCCTGATGGAGGAATCGATCGTGAGGTGTGCGAGGAATAGGGAATGTTTGAGCTGGTTCATCGTCGGATACTGTGCTACTGTCGGTAGGCCGGTGGCTCAGGAAACGGACTAGTATACCGTGTTTCTGTTGCTATGAGGATACAGAAACCAGTATATAATGTATCATCAATTCGTCGTGTATTCATGTGTTTCAGACCAGGTTAGACTGTGTAAATAGAGGAAAATACAACTCAGTTCTCGTACTGATACTTAATACCAGCGGTCGTACACTGCAGATGTGTAAATACATACATACAGAGGCTCTGTACATTAGTACATGTATAAATAGCTTCATACACACTGGGCAATACATAGAACCGAAGCTGCACAGCCTTCACGTGGCCCCGCTTCTGAGGTGGGCCCTGTCCATGGCGCTCCCGGGCCCCACCCAACGACCGTTTCACTTGACGTATGGCACACCAAAACAAAAATACACGCCTCCCATCGAACGGCTAAGGAAATACGCCCCTCCACCCGTAGACGTGGACCACCCATTGCCGCCACCATTTCGCGCCTGACTACCTTCATAAATCACAAATCGCGGGGGTAAATCGCAAGTCTATCACCATTACGAGTACTTCACAAAACAACTAGTACTAGTACTTGCAGTCTTGCACCAGTGGAATAAGTTACTCCTACTAGATTGCAGCTACGTGAACAAATGCACATAAAGATGTTACTATGTACTTCTAATTTTGCATACTTGACCTCAAAATAGTGCATGCGACAAATGATAAAAGAAAGAGAGCTCACATATACATGTGATACTGTATCGATAATTTGATACGTCCCCAATCAACTAAAATGCATGGACTTTGAGCGAAAAAACAAACAACAATACATGAAACGGGGCCACGGAACACCGAGTCCACCAACGTCAACAATGCAAAACTCCCATAACTCCATATAACACAGGCGCACGCAGCCACGCTCCACCTCCCTACGACCACCCTCCCCTCCCTCGCCTCGCCAACATCCTTGCAAGTTGCAACGGGTCGGGCCCACCGCCGGCGATGGACGCCGCCGGAACACCGCCAGCCGCAGCCGTCGGCGTCGACGGCGCCTCCGACGCGAGGAAATCCCTCCTCGGCCTGCCCACCTCCGCCGCGGCCGCGGCCGCCGCCTCCCTCGTCATCCTCCTCGTCCTCGCGGCGGTCGCCACCGCCGCGTTCCTGACGCGCCGGCGGAGCGCCAAGCCTCTGTCGTCGCGCGTAGAGCACGCGCCCTCCTCCGGCTCGCTCCTCCCGACGTCCACGCCCAAGGAGAAGGACGCGGACGCGGAGGTCGGGGTGGAGGAGGACGCTGGCGCGAGCTCCTCCGACGTGACCAGCTCGTCCGCGGCGGCGACCTCCGTGGAGTCGCCGGCGAGGAGGAAGGTGGAGAGGATCAGCGGAGCGGCGGGGGTGGAGATGGGCTGGGGGAGTTGGTACGAGCTGGCGGAGCTGGAGGCGGCGACGGGGGGGTTCCGCGAGGGGAACGTGGTCGGGGAGGGAGGTTACGGCACGGTGTACCGCGGCGTGCTCGCCGGCGGCGAGGTGGCCGCGGTCAAGGACTTGTTCGATCACAAGTGAGTACTCGGCTCTTGTCCTCTCTTGTCACTGTTACCGTGTTACTTTTGTTTTGTACTAAGCATCGTAGAAACGTAAGTACTCGTACGTTTTAATCTCCAGATTAAAAAATGTGAAAAAGAATTAACCGTAGCGGTACAGTTTTGTTCCCTTGCATTTGTTTCTCTGTTGCAAATGTCTGATGGGTGGAAGCTTTTAGTACTGTTTTGGGGCGTGGATTTTGACAGTGGGTGTACGTTTGACGCTTTTCTAGATTAAATGCATTTGTTGGTCATTCGTCACGGTAAGTGGGGTGGTTGTAGTTTGGCTGTTGATGTGACTTTAAGATTATCAATTTATATGGTCGTATCAAAAGAAAACAAAAACTTGTCGAAAGCATGTTTTTTATTAGCTTAAAAGCAATTTTTGTCCTTCATTAGGATTATAAATTATTTGCTGTCATGTGTTAATTTTGATATTGGTGGGCATTCGTGATATTTTTTTCATCCCATTTGAGTAATTTTAGTGAGGTGGTCATGGGAGCCCGTTTATGAAATTTGATTTTTTTCGTGAAAGTGAGCACATTTTTAGAGATCTATTCCTTCGAAAGAAATTCTTAGGATCATCGAACAAGTTTGTCACGAATGAAGGAATATGGGTGAGAACGGGACGGATAATTCCCATCCAATCTAATACTGTATCTGGAAAAAAATCTGTCCGGCACCATTTTTTGGTCTTGATCCACATCCGATATTATCTGTATCCGAAAAATCTTATGGACTATGGGTTAAGATATGGGAAGAGCAATATATGATCTGTATCCGTATTTTATAGGATACCCGATAAACATCAATATCCATTAATATCCTTTATGGTTTTCCGGTCAATGACTAATATGTAATATGAATTTACATTGATTGTGTTTATGATGTTAAGTAGGATAAATAATTCTCTAATAGGTAGTATAAGTAGATACTTTCGTCGGTGAAGTTATATCTTTTCTTTATGTGTACACTATCTGCCAAGTTATTCGGGGCCGATTTAAATTCAATCCGCATCCGTGCCGTACTCGTATCCGGAGTATATGTATCCGACTCCGAATTTGGGGGTAAAAAATATAAATTAGGGTACAGGAAGAGCAATATACCCTACGAAGGAAACGAAGAGAGAGAGAGAGAGAGAGAGAGAGAGAGAGAGAGAGGAGGAGGAGGAGATTGTAAGGTTCCAAATGCAAAAGGAAGTGCTTCAATGGATCTGCTTTCTAGGAAGGGTGAATTAGACAAATTTTAAAGTAATCAATGGACTGACTTGCAATTAATGAATGTTCCAATACATGCCATATTGCTTTATAATTTTCTTTTGTGCAATTTAGTTTCTGAAAAGCACGGATGAACTACTCATTGCAAAATTTGTTGTGGAACCCTTTTTGTCTTTGCTAAAAATAAAAGGTAGATCTTTGCAAGCTTTCTTAAGTGGGGTTGAGAATCTTAAGCTTTCTTAAGTGGGGTTGAGAATCTTAGGATGTCATTTTGACTGAACGGACAAAATCACATAAGTCATTGACGGACAATATTTTTCTAGGGAGAAAATCGTGAACAATTCAGGGCATTTTCACACCATAATGTTCAGTATTATGTGTGTGATTATTGGTATGATTGGTCTCCATGGTCTCGTGAATTAATGGACTCCATGTAGCTAAATGTCCATAGGGGAGCAGAGCACTAAGTCAATGCTTTTCTTGCAAATTGCTTTTCTTTTTTCCCATTTCATATGATTGTGACACGAGTAGGTGTCTCTTTTTGTGCTTTTGTGTGATGGCCCGTATGGCCGTATGTATCCATCTACTTAGTTCGTTGAGCTCGTCGGCAGTCATATGCACCGATCTATCCTTTCTTACAAGAAAAGATAAAGCAAAGGCAAGGCAAAGCAATGACCAGACTTTTTCCTTCTCCTGATCTTAGGAATTTTCTATTAAAAACACATGGAGTTACATCTTTGGAGCTGTTTTAACTTTTAAGTAACAATTATGTGTTTTAACACGGTAGACACATGCACGTGGATTGCTGAAGATTGGCATAGGCGTAACAATTATGTGTGTTTCTTTCCTGCACACTGGATTAGTATATTTACTGTTAACCGAGATGAAATAGAAAAGTTTATAGCGTGATGACCGTGTACATGATTAAAAATGGAAAAGTAAGAAGTTGATGAGACTGTAGTACATGTTCAGTGATGCAGTAACATCGTAAACAGCTAGGGATGTTGATTTGGAATTACAATTGGTTTTTAGGGGACAGGCCGAGAAGGAATTCAAGGTGGAGGTTGAAGCCATCGGCAAAGTGAGGCACAAGCACCTAGTCGGCCTCATTGGTTACTGCGCAGAAGGGCCCAAACGGTAAGCACATTTCTGAATTATGGATGAACTCAACTGCCCGCCTCCTGAATGGAAAACGCAACTGATGGGCATGTGCTAAACTGCTAATGCCATCACTCTGTGTTCACAGGATGCTCGTGTATGAGTTTGTTGAGAATGGGAACTTGGAGCAGTGGCTGCACGGCAACGTTGGGCTCTTCAGCCCGCTGACATGGGAAATACGGATGAGGATCGCTGTCGGAACAGCCAAAGGGTTTGTTTCTGCTCACAGTCGAAAAAGATTACATCTTCAGAAAGCCATGTCTGAAATGCTACAACGATTGTGTTAAGATCTTCTTTTGTGATATTCATCTGCTAACATTGCTGCATTGCTCATGCCCCATCTGCAGCATAGCGTACTTGCACGAAGGCCTGGAGCCCAAAGTAGTGCACCGAGACATCAAATCCAGCAACATCCTTCTGGACAAGAAATGGAACCCAAAGGTGTCCGACTTCGGAATGGCCAAGGTTCTGGGCTCTGGCTCGAGCTACGTGACAACCCGTGTGATGGGCACATTTGGGTACGTACGTTTCCTTGTCACACTCTCCCTGATTCAATTCAATACGGCCAAGAAGAAGATCATAGTCTTCGCTGATGAGTGTCTTAAGTGCCGATCCTCACAACATTTTTGCAGTTATGTCGCTCCTGAGTACGCTTCCACGGGCATGCTCAACGAAAGCAGCGACATATACAGCTTCGGCGTTCTGCTGATGGAGCTAATTTCGGGGAGAAGTCCGGTAGACTATAACAGGCCTGCCGGCGAGGTGAGTCGTCACCATGTGCAACTCTTAGTATTGAACTGAATGCTACTGGGATGACATACATGGAAGTGACTGCTTGAGAGTTTGTATATGTGCTCAGGTGAACTTGGTGGAGTGGTTCAAGGGGATGGTGGGAAGCAGGCGGGTGGAGGACCTGGTGGACCCGCGCATCGAGGTGCCGCCGTCGCCGAGGGTGCTGAACAGGGTGCTGCTGGTGTGCCTCCGGTGCATCGACTCCGACGCTCACAAGAGGCCCAAGATGGGGCAGATCGTGCACATGCTCGAGGGCGACGAGTTCCCCTTCCGCACGGTACATGCTCTCTCACCCATCCAATGCCACTTGTCACAGTAGTCACAGGCTTGACAGCTAAATCCTCCGAGGTTTACGCAATGCAGGAGCACCGCTCGCCACGGGTGGCTCATCGGACGTCGACCAATGCGCGGCCGTCGCTTCTGTCTGATAAGGTCGGAGCCGATGACTCGGACAAATCCATGTGGAGATGAGATGAGCGAGCGTAGAGCATGCACCCTGATGCGAGGAGCTAAACTGACTTTCCCCCCGTGTACATTTTTGTTTATTCGCGCGGTGTGTTTACAAGTAATGTATAATTGACACGGTCGATATTTTTATTTTATTTTTTGGTAATGTTGTGGCTGACCAAACGCGATGTTGATATACGAAAAGAGGGATCGATCAATGAACATTGGTTTTGTCTCGGTGCTGACTGCTGAGCAGTGTCGCTCTGTGTAGGCCAATAGGCCGCGTACCACCAACTCCGTTCCGCAATCACGCGGCGCATGGATCCAAGGAGTTTGGGCGGAGGCTGCCGATTTTTTCGTGGTGTGTTCGTAGGCATGGACTTTCCTTCTGTAGACACTGATTTCGTATCTGTTCCACTCAAAAAAGGAAAGGTGAATGAAGAGCTATATGATACTTGCTGCTTTAGGACCTGCAATATTTTGTTTGAACTATATGATACATTGTGAAAACTATCTAAAACTTACTATGATCATTTTCGCAGTGTATTTGTAGGCATAGACTCTCCTTCAGTTGACATTGATTTCGTATCTGTTCCACCAAAAAAGAAGAGGTGTTCGCCCCGATTGAAAGCCAAGTACTCAAGTGCTCCCACACAATTGCGTGCAAGTCATACAACGTCGAAGTGTAGACCTATCCCCAAGCTTGCACCGGCTACTCATGGAAAGAAGCGCAAACAACCCGAGGGCATCCAGAAGATACAATACAGAATCAACAAATTTCAGAAACTGCCTTTTTGAAACTATTCCTAATCCTCAAAAAGTTTTTGATATGTTTTACTATGAATGCAGGTTCAAAAGGTAGCGTACAGATGCTCTCCGCACCGAGTCCCCTCAATAGTGAAGTCCCTTTCCTCCCTCTAGAAGAGCTATGTCACCAAGATAGGATTTCAAAGCCTCCTGTCGATGGCAGAGTGTGAACTACCTAAGGGGTTGACAATGTGGTTGATAAACTAAGTGAATTGTGATCAGGGTACTTTGGAGGTTGGTGGCAAGTCCATACCCATCAAACAATTGATAAGGAAGCTTCTCGGGGTTCCTTGTGATACCATGCAAGTACCGGTGCCAACGGATGTGGAGGGCACATTAAAAGATAGATTCTCAAACGGAGGGATGAGAAAGTTTGTTAATATGGCCATACCTGAGATGATCAACAAAATAGATGAGGAGACATTTTCCAAATCTTTCATACTTGTCATGTTTTGCCTATATTTAGCACCCAACATAAGTCATTATATCAACATATCTTTATGGAGCACAGTCAGTGATGTAAAGAACATTAAGGATATGAATTGGTGCGACTTAATCGGTGACTATTTGTTGCAAGGCATCAGGGACTACAAAGCATGTCAAGTAGCTAATGTGCAAGTGCGTGAGTGTGTCCACATTCTTGATGTAAGTCAAATTTTCTATTGGTTCTTTTTTTTGAAGCATGTAAGTATCATATGTTTGTATTCTCGTAACACAACCTTTTCTCTTTGTTTCTTGCATCTTTTTTTTTATGTGCAGCAGATATACATTGACTTTGTATTTGCATCGAGCATATTGACCCCGCCAGGCATCCCGTGCCTGGAGCATACTACGACTGCGCATCTCAAGTCTTTGAGCTCACTTGATGTCAAGTCTTCAATGAGGAAGTACATTGAGACTGAGTATGGTTGCTTGAAGGTGCGGAATTTCTCTAAAACTTTGTATGCTGCGTCAAACGGGGATGAAACACATAGGGTTGTTGGTGATATGTATAAGGAAACCCTGGTGAGTAAAGAGGTTAGTAGTTCATTTGATTTTTTCTAACCTTGTTGATTGGATTAATATGGGTGATTAGAGAGTGCGACACTAATATGTATCAATCATTTGATAGGATTATGATTGGTACTACATACATATGTTTTTTTTGGAATCTATTTTTTTTTTCACGGGCAAAATTATGATTCATTTTCCCCTCTTATTTGTGTGTGTTTTCCATCTATGCATCAGACCTTGTCCGGGCCTTCTCAAAATGATGTGCATGGTAAAACTATTGGCGATGGCCTGGGCGCCGATGGTGCTACTGAGACTGGAAAGATGGGTGATGAGGTTAGTCATTTGTTCGACTGTTAAAACTTGTTGAAACTTCTTTTGAATATTTATCATATTCCATTTAAAATTTATTAAACATATTGGAATATTTAGCGATAGTTGTTTAACCTTCCCTTTTTCATCGATCTTTTTTTTATTTCAACAGACATATGTTATGACCAAGTTTATCGACAAGTTCAATATGAAGCTTCAGTCCATACGCCCTCAACTTGTCCAAGATACCATTCAATATTTTGAGTGTACGTTTGCGTCATCCGACGCGAAAATCATCGCTGAGTTCCGTGATGAGCTAAGGAAGATTGAAAGGGAAAAACACATACCTTCTACTGTTGTAACTGAAGACCCCAAAATTCTTGCCGACAAAGAAGCTGATGGTGCTAGCCACCAATTCTATAAGGACATTTGTTGTAATAATTTGCTTGATGAGGTGGTCAAAATCGGCGTTGGTGCTGCTCAAGAGGCGACTGTCATCAGTGCTCAGGCCCAAGATGAAGCTGTTGCCAAGGCTAATGAAGAGGTTCAAGTTGTAGGTGAGGATGATACTGACAATGATGAATTTCAGCTGACTATTGAAGAGGATCATGCACTTGCCAAGGCTAATGAAGAGGATCATGCACATGGGGTGCAACTGAACATGATGAATTTCAGTTGGATGTCAAAGAGTAATCTCCAACACTGATGAACCCCATTGATATAGAGCTGCAAGCTGAAATGGACTAGCTGAGAATTGAGCTCACCCCTTGTAAGTAGCTATCCCTTCTAAAATATTTTCCTTTTCTTTAACTGCCCCCCGGATGAAATACGATCAATAGTCTCATTTTCATGAAACCTTTAATGAACTCTTTGAAAGTTATGCCTATATTTGTACCTTTTTGTTTTTAAATGTTTATGTGTTCATGATGTGTAGCTTGTAGCACTATTCAACTACCCACACCAATAGATATTGGTGACTCAGAAGGGACCCCCTGACTTGAAGATGCCCATAATATTCATCCACTGACTGAGCCAATACCCAATGGCCGGGGAGCGGTTCCATGATCCTAAAAGTGTACCAGTTGCCACAAAATAGAGGTCAAAAAGGTACAAAAAAACTATGAAAAAAGTCGAGGCTTAGGGCAGTTGGTAAAAAGCAAGACCTTTGCCAAGCCAATTGTTGCACAAACATTCAAAGAGCATATTATGTGTGGAATTGTTGCAAAACTTGAAAAAAAAATGAAAGTGATCATTGGAGGAGCTCATGTCACAACAAAGGAGTTTTCAAATGCTTTGTGGCCCTGGAAAGGCGAAGTATGGAACAACTTTATGTGGCTATGTTGCAAAGCATTGATGCTTGCCTGAGATTTCAAAAAGATCATTGTAGATCCAATAGCCATTATGAGCACCAGATGAATCTTTTTTCCACATATTATCCCTGCTGTTTTTTTTTGCATGCCCACATGACATGCATTTGACCGTTTCTATCTCTTGTTTTTCCCTGGTTTCAAGTAGACTTTCTAATGATGCAAAGATTGTAGCTGGACTTTCTAAGGTTCTAATCGAAGAACTCGAACAGGTATGTGTTTTTTATTTTCTTATTTTGTTTTCAATTGCACACACATAAGTATCATCACACTCACTATACACAACTCATAAAAAATCCATCGTCCCTTTTTTAGTTTCATTAAGTTCCACACAGTTCCCTATGGTTTCATTAAGTTTCACCAATGTTGCAGATAGTTTCATCCATGTTTTTATACCAAGTTTCATGCAAATTTGTATCAGTTTGACTATACACAACTATGTTTTTTTTTTGTGGAACCAATGTACATATACATTCCAATTCTCATGGATCAACATTAGAGTTTATTTTTTGTCGACTTGCTTAATAAGACTGTTGAGATTTATGATTCTATGAGGAGCCCAAAGCAACATCAAGAGTTTTACCATACATTATGGTACAATGTGGTGAGTAGTTGTCAATCATATACAGTTATGTGTTTTTGGCTTTTATATTCATGTGACAAGTATGTACAATACAGTGAGTAGTTGTTGCAATCATCATACCTTTTTTCAGGGTATTAACCTACAACAGGCCTTGTAAAGGTTGCGAGGTTACCCCATTGAGGTATATGATGTGTTCAAAGTCCAGCACCCCCAGATTCCATTACAAACCACCATGTTTGTCACTTCAAATCCCCCTTTTTTGCTTTTTTCTGCATCGCTTGTCCTTTTTATAACTGATTTTGTATTAACTTTTTGTTTTTATTTGTATGGTTTTTTTCTATTTGTGTAAATAAGTCATGACTGTGGATTTTGTGTACTAAGGATGCTTGAACGTCACAGTGATATGAGTCTCAGTGGTTACAACATGGTACTTAACGAACATTTTATTTTGACTTTTATTGTTCTTCCTTTAAAGCGTGACCCTTATGTTACACATTTCTTGTGATGTAGGCCAATGTCGAAGATTACAAGAAGGAACTTGCTTACAGGCTCTTATACCACTGTTTTAATGATCTAAACCCTAATCGGATCTCCAACTAAAACTACACACGACGATCTCCCCCCAAATGTGTTTCCCTAAAGTTGTAGTGTATGCTTGTCACATGGTTCATTAAGTTTGAATTAGCAGGACCTGAATTAGCTTACATGCAGACTTTTGTATGGTTGCAGTGTTTCATCTTTTGAAATTGCACAAGATGGCACACTATTTTGTTTTTTTGCAACTACTGAGCATTGCTGAAAATAATGTGACATGGCTACATGTCAAAATTCTATGTCTAACAACGTGTTTCATACTGTTATGGACCATGGTTTCATCTATCATCCTTTATTGTACTAATGTAAATACAGATTCATTTATGTTCGAACCATCGTTTTCCACTTTGTTTCATTAAGTTTCATGCTAATTCGGAGGTGTTTCATTAAGTCCCATTCAGTTATTTGAGGCAAATTTCATTAAGTTTTACCCAGTTCCTTCAAGTTTCAAACAAGTATCATCCTTGCCATTCAAGTTTTAGACAGGTCTAATACAAGTTTCAAAATTGACGTCCAAATTTAAGATAGTTTCATCAAGTAACATGAAATATCATGTTACTCTCACCTAGGGGTGGCAACAGATCGAATACAAATTGAATAGTCCGGATACAGATGCCGGATAAAACATATAATTAAGATATGATTGACACTCTTTGAGTCTCAACATATGGAATACGAATCGAATAGACCAGATACAGATGCTGGATAAAACAGATAATTTGGATTCAATTGACACCCCTACTCTCACCATGCAAAATCCTATGTGTACTGCAAGCCAATTTCATTAAGTTTCAACTAGTTTTATTCTTTTTTAGGGCAAGTTTCATTAAGTTCTATACAATCCTTTCCAGTTTCATGTAGCTTTCTAGGGTTTCATTAAGTTTTTTTTGTGTTTCATTAAGTTTCATGCTAATTCAGTTGTGTTTCATGAAGTTTCATCATAGTTTACCTTTGTCTAAGACAAGATTCAATAGTGACATCGTGTTTCAACTAGTTTCATTCAGTTATCTGGGACAGGTTTCAGTAAATTTCACGTAGTATCATTATTTCTTCATATTTGTAGAGCAAGTTTCACCCAATTTTATGCAGCTTTCTGGGTTTCATCAAGTTTCTTTTTTTGGGTTTCATTAAGTTTCATGCTAATTCAGATGTGTTTCATGAAATTCCATCTTAGTTCATTTTTGCTTAAGACAAGTTTCAATAGTGATATCGTGTTTCATCAAGTTTCAACTAGTTTCATTCAGTTATTTGGTGCATGTTTCATTAAGTTTCGCTCTGTATCATTGTTTCTCCATATTTGCAGAGCAAGTTTCACCTAGTTTCATACAGTTTTATGCGGTTTCATCAAGTTTTTTGGGTTTCATAAAGTCTTGTCGATGTTTTAATATCGAACTTATGAAATTAATGCTGGGAGACTCCGTGATCGAGACTACACAGGATGAGACACAGGGATTTAGACAGGTTCGGCCTTCTCCTGGGAGAATAATAACCCTACTCCTATGCTCTTTTATTGATCGCGTTTACAACAGGAAAGAAGTCACTAAAAGTTAGAACTAATGACTCCCGTCTTGTTCTATTGATTGTGTCACTTGTTGTTGTCTTCTCTGTCCATCGACGTTATCCCTTATATAGCATCTGAGGCGGTGCCAGTTATCCATGCCAGGAGGCATCTCAATGGTTGATGAATTGTGCACGTTGATGGCATTTATTGTCAGAAAGACAATCCCTCCCACGTTCACCTTGCGGTTATGCTAAAGACAGAGAGTTATGTGCAGGTATATCAGAGAATAACAACACCTATTTATCTACTGCGTATAATTAAACATAGTGTATAAGGTATCTAGTTGATTGGGTCCACATGTCTGTGGTTCTTATTGACCATAGGGTGGTCGTGATTGACCTGGTCGTTGTAAAGCTTACAATCATAAGGTGAACGTAGTAGAACTTACAATCAGTAGGTGGTTGTTGAAGATCTTATGGCCATATGGTGGTCGTAGAATGACTTACGACCACTAGGTAATTATAATCTTCTTCATTATTAACAAAGAGGGGTACATCTGAAGGTTGTGTAAAGAGATTATTATCTATAATGAATATTATAGATAAATAGTTTAATTAATTGAGGATTATTAGATCCTCATTAAGTCTAATGCTAATTAAGATGTATTTCATGAAGTTTTCATCATTTTTATCTTTGTCTAAGACAAGTTTCATTCAGTTATTTGGGACATGTTTCATTAAGTTTCACCCAGTATCATTGTTTATCCATATTTTGATGATAAATTTCATCTAGTTTCAGCAAGTTTCATAAAAAATATTTGTTCCTTTTTTAAAAGTTTAATTAAGTTCCATATAGTTCCCTTCGGTTCTGTCAAGTTTCATTAAGTGTCAACTAGTTTCATTCTTTTTTGGATGCAAGTTTCATGTAGTTCCACACAGGCCTCTCTAGTTTCATCTAGTTTCACCCAGTTTCATTCAGTTATTTTGGGCAAGTTTCATTAAGTTTCACCCATTTTCTTCAAGTTTCAGACAAGTATCATCGTTATCATTCAAGTTTTAGACATGTTTCATCCTAGTTTATCTAGTCTAATACAAGTTTCAAAAGTGATATAAAAATTTAAGACAATTTCATCAAGTCTTATGAAGGGTTTCATTAGGTTTCAAGAAGCTTCAGTCAAGTATCAATACACATTTTTACGGGAGATTCACACAAGGTTCACCGACAACACATTTTTTCATGAGATTCACACAAAGGTTGATCGGCAATACCACAGTTTTAGACTAGTACCATTTAAGGTTCATATCAAGTTTTTCAGAAGATTCACACAAGGTTCACTAACATCACATTTTCCACGAGATTCACACAAGGCTTCCCGATAGCATACAACATGAAAAAATCATCACAAAACAAGGTGTATCAGAAATAGCAATCAAAAGGTGGTGGTTTCCTTTCTAGGAATCTTTTATTTTTGGATGGAGTCTTGAATGGCGGAAGAGCGTATTCTTGTTGAGTTTCTTGGATGGTCTCTAGAAGTTTTCTTTGCAGGATCTCCAAACACTAGTGAGTTACTTTCACAAACAGATATCTCATTTCCAATGTTGTGCCTGTTGGGTTCAGGAGGCAGTTGTCGAGATAAGTTAATAGCGGCTAGCGGATCAGTTAAATCATCAATGGTTGGAGGGCAAGCTTATACCCGTACTTTTCTTACAAGCCTCAGTAGCTATACAAATTAACTTTTTGCAAACACGGGCATATTTCAATCTTCTACTTGTAACTTCATTGACATCCATGTACACAAGTTGTTTTCTAGAATTTTTTGAACCTTTAATTGTCCATATCTCAAACAGATATTTTTGGGATTATATTGACATTCAGTTGTGTCATTACCTTAAGGATGTGCTCACAGAGCAGCCCGTCTCTTCCAAACTTATTGCACACACACAACTGAATGCTTGATCCTCCAAACTAGCATTAATGAAGTATATCCTGTTCAATTTTCCTCCACACATTCTGGACACAATAAGAATCACAAGCTTCCCCATTGACAACACCATTGACAACATTGTACATTGTGGTATTCATGAGCTGCTCATGAAACTTGGCAAATATAGCATGAGTGTAGAAGGTGGAAGCATGCTTTTCTATCTGATATCTCGACCACAATGTTGCCTCAGTTTAAACAATAACATACTGTTGATTGTCATCCCTGTCCAAAGAAGACTATGCGAGCTTCCCATATTGTGTGATGAAGTTTCTTATCGAGTCACTTGGATGCACAAAAAACTTTGAATAGTGCATTCATGCTCTCATTTCGCCGTGTGGTGCTCATGAATGGAAAGAAAGCTTCCATGAAGTAGCAAGGCATCCATTTCTCCATAATTCTGTATATGTGATGTATGTACTTGTGGTCTGATAGATCATATCAGTCAACCAACTCAGCCCATCTTCTTTCAAATTCTTGAACTGTTAAAGATTCATCAATGCACGATCTGAGGTCATCTTCAAAACCTTCCAACTTTAACAGCAAACCCCCAGCTTGAGCTATGCATTTCTATATATGTGGCACATGCAGTGCCTATGGACAGTGTTTGGCGGTACATTTGTGATTGCGATCTCCATTGATTTGTCTTGATCTGTCATGATACTCGTAGGAGGTTTGTTATCCATCGCTTTAAAAAATGTCTCAAACAACCATTCAAAGGTCTCTATCATTTCATCCTTGAAAAAAGCACACCCAAACAACACAATTTGTCCGTAGTTGCTAACACCAATAATGGGAGCAAACTGGAGCTGATACTTGTTTGTGCAGTACGTTGTGTCAAACAAAACACAATCACCAAATCTCTTGTATGCTCCCTTTGAAGCTCCATCAACCCAAAAGAGACTACTGACTGTGTTATCACTATCCAACTCAATACTATAAAAGAATAATTGGTCATCTGCTTGCAGCTCCTGAAAGTACTTAATTGTTCTGCCATGTCAGTGTACTCACTCTTGCATCTCATAGATGACCAGAGGTTACTCATGTCTTTCTTCATGAAAGGGATGTTTCTCATATTCCCATACAGATCGGACAGGATAGACATTACCCTTCTTACAGGGATATTGTTTGTGGAGCAACTCTATGAGGGCATAGTCATCATTTGTGATGTGTTTGTGCAACCTCAAAAAGCGAAGTGTCGAGGGGCCCAGTTCTACAATGGTAACCACCCATTTCTCATTCCTCTTAACAACCACCATTCTTGCCTTGCAGTCAGACTTGTGCGACTTGTTACTCTTCCGTGAGCCGCTGCTAGCACTTGCTCCTATTTTATCCTTTTTTGCAACACGTTCAGAGAAATAGGAGAACTCATATCTGTTGTATTCTCCTATAATATGGCTCTTGGTATAGCTTGAAACTTTTTGTACCAAAGCCACCAATATGCGCATAATCATTGTAATACTTATGTGCTTCTTCCTTGGTAAAAAACACTCCAGGCCAACACATGGTTTGGCAGGTTGTGAACTGACACAATCTACATCTTCATCTTGTGCAAGTATTTTTTCGTCACCTGCATTTTCATCCCTCTGCCCATTACTTGTGGCAAAAAAAGCTTCAGCAAAGGTGACCTTCAGTCCATCATCTTCTACAGGACTATCTCGGTCGAGGTCATATTAGCCTGTTTGTGCACAGACAGAAGATGGACTAAAATCAGTTATAGAGGGGAATGGAACATCACATTCAAGCATCTAAGCCAGGCATTTCGTCGAATGTGTTACACGCAAGAAACAAGCAGCACACAAGGGGGCCAGACATTTGGAACTTGCCTGGGACATGCCAGAGTACCAGACAAAGGGAGACGATGAGGTTTTGCACCGGCTGATGAGGGAAGCTGGTGGCGAGCTGGCGCGCACGCGGAGGAGGAGGACGGGGGGAAGCCATCGGCGAGCTGACTTGTGCGCGCTCCCACATGGGCGAAGGAGGGTCACCGGGGGGGACTGGCGGTGGGCTGGCGCGCACACTCCCGCGCGTGCGGAGGAGGATGAAGGGGGCAAGCTGGCGCATGCACTCCCGCGTGCGGAGGAGGGTGATGGGGGGAGTCGGCGGCGAGCTATCTCGTGCACTCCAGCGTACGTGGAGGAGGATGACAGGGGAAGGGAAGCTGCGCGCCGAGCAGGGTCACGCAATTAGAACATCCAGATCCTATAACTGGATCCTATATCGTTGGTTCTGGGACTCAATAGTACAATGTGTCGTAGCAGCGCCCTATGTAATTACATCATTTTGCTCGCACACGATGGGGTGGCTCAGCTGGCTGTTGTTGGGAGTGACGGTCAGCAAGGGGCGGGCATATGTTGTGGTGCACATGGAGCATGGTAGATTGGTAGGTGCAATGCTGGGCTGGCGCGCACAAATTGTGGAAGCATCATTCGTTAGAGGGTGGCTAGCGCCGGGATGCGATGCGACCGAACACGTGGCACAGGTGTGGGACGCAGCACTCGGCAAAATGGACGACCACCAAGGGGAGGTGTGTGGTGGCATGCGTGGCAGCCATGTACGTGATGATGGGCCGCACGATGGCATGCAGATGCGGTAGTGAGCGCACGACACTAGAGTTAAGAAACCCTGTATAAAGGGTTGATGGACATAATACTGAAACTACCCCGGGTGGGTTTTAGTCTATAAATAGGTGAATAAAGAGGTTCCTACATATTGTATTTCCATCCGTTGTCTCTCTGTTTATTGTCTCTCATTGGTGATTGGATTGATTCTTCCTGCGACGATTACGTTATTCAATACGTTATCAGCTCGAATCGCTCTACACGACCGAATCGGTATGTTGTCAAAATTCCATCTTTCAATCTCTAATTTTGCTATGAATTAATCTGATAGATTAATTTTGCTCAGACCCAATTAGATCTATTAATTGCTAATTAGGGTTCTAGATCTGTTTAATCAACATTTACAATTAATTACTGCTAATCATCGTAATTAGATCGAATATACATTGTTCATAAATTACTGTTCATATGCGGAGAGGGGGGAAATTTCTGCGTCGGCCAAACGCCGTCCACCACCGCTGTCGGACAAGAGCTGAGCCGCCTCCATGCACCCCTACCATGCACCGTCAGCCGCCTCCATGCGCCATTGCCATGCCTCGCCGGTCGCCACCGTGTGTAGCCGCCACGCCCATTGGCCCCGTTGGTCGATGCTACGCACCGGCCCTGACGCGCCTGTGTGCTACCGTGCTAGCTGCGACCACTGCCCCGTTGTGCCCATAGCCACTCACACGCCAGCTCGACACGCCACTACCGCTGCGCACCTGAA
Organism: Ampelocalamus luodianensis; assembly: GCA_036346255.1. Lineage (NCBI taxonomy): Eukaryota > Viridiplantae > Streptophyta > Magnoliopsida > Poales > Poaceae > Ampelocalamus > Ampelocalamus luodianensis. The sequence goes on from CM070621.1 coordinate 26,041,880, forward strand.
GCCGCCTCCGTGCGCCGCCTTCGTATGCTACGCCCGAAGTCGCCACCATGCGCCGCCTTCGTACGCTGCGCTTGAAGTCGCCTCCTTGCACCACTTGCCGCGTGGCCCGCTGCACTTGAGCTGCCGTCGCCGCCAAATTTGTGTGACCACCGCGAGCCCACTGCCGCACCAGGTGCACCGACGTGCTACGCCACCATGAGGTCGTCTCCGCACGTGCCGCCGCGCTTGCTGCCTTTGCTTGGCAACCGACGCCGCACCACGCCTCGTCGTCGGTACTACGCGTCGCCTGCCACAAGTTCCGCGCCACGCCTTCCATCGAGCTCGCCCACCATGCGAGCACCAGGCCGCATCCACGTGCCCCATGCCCCGCCGTGCGCCATGCCTACGCCACCCGCATGCCGCCGTCGGCCCCGCAGGTCACGGTCGTCACCGCAAAATGGGCGCTAGGGTTGAAACCCCAGCGCTCTGCCTCTTTTAGATCGGCTGTTTGGGCCGAATGGGCCAAAGGAAATTAGGCCGGATTCAGCCCAAATAAAGAAAAAAAATCAATAATGAAAATTTGCGGAAAGGCCCTCACAATTCTAAAAATTATGAGGTTTTTTGCTGGTAAGGAAAATTTACAAAAAGACCCTCAAAATTTTGAAGATATTTTTTTGATAAGGGAAATTTGCGAAACCCCCCTGGAGTTTTGGTAAATTATGACGGATTTTGGATTTTTTTATATATTATGGCAGAATAACCCTTCGGGAATCCAATTTCTACGACAGATCAGTATGTTCTATGGTTATTTTATAATCTAGACTCTCGGCTTATGGTTATTTGCTTGAATATTATTCATTTTTTAATGCAATGACCTTAAATTAACCATAGAATTTGAATTTCTAAGGAATATGAGCTTTCCTAAATTTGTGAAACCTTGACCTAGTACACCTTGAAAGCATCATATTTTTTTGGTTTATTTTATCCCTAGTATTTGTGTTTGGGAAATTAATTAATGTGTTTAGTAATTCTAAAAATTGCTCTCAAACCTTTAAAACAATTATCAGAAAAATCATAAAAATACCAGGAAAATTATGGGAAATGAATAAAATTATCTACTGAGTAGATAAAATTAATCTATACTATTTTACACTCATTTGATGCATTAAAAATGTTTTACCAGTTGTAAGTAAATATATAGAAAATTGCATAAATTATGTGCAATATATTTGACATCACTAAGTGCATATTTGTGTGTCTTGAATGACAGCTATGATAAGCCCATATTATGCTCTGTGGAGACTTGTAGCAATATCCTAGTTATCCCTTGCTTTGGTAAAGATGTTATTTTCTTGCACGAGTTGCATTAGTAGTATAGATTCAGCTCCTGTCGAGCTTGGTCTGCTCCTGCTGAGCATGAGCATCTCTTATCTTTTGCTTTAGGCTGAAAGTTTATGCATTACATTGTTATTTCTCAGATACCATAAATAAATTAATGGTCTGAGTTGCCCTATTAAAGTCTTATCTCCTATTGAATAGTTGATTTAATATACTTAATAGAACATATTACTAGTAGCATATTTTTACCTGTAGTAAAATAATTAATCTAACATGGAATAATTTTTATAAACAGTATGCCTGAAAATTGAACATATGTTGCCATGCCTTGCTAACAAAATATTATAGATATGCTCTTGATATCTAATAAGCCTCAATTCACTAGCTTGTATTGCACGAATGCCCATATGGCAAAAGGGAAACTATTTTCTCAATGGCACCGGAACAAGCCTAATTATATTTGATCTCTGATGGATCACTTTGGCTAGAAAACATCATATTACTCAAATAAGTACATAATGATTTAAGCCCTAAGACTTGGAGTCTATATAACATTATCCCCCACCACACTATTTTCTTAATTAAAGAACTTTGTAAGCAGAATGTTGCAAGGTATATATTGGTTTCACGCCAACAAAAATTATACTCCTATTGAAGTATGATTACAAATCTTTAACTCTGAGTTGATTTCAAGAAAATGCTCAATGCACACGCTATCACTCGGGATTCTTACAGTTGATGTGAAAAGGGGGAGGAATTTGGGCACGTGTGAGATATTAGAACCTAAGAGGCATAGAAAAATGTTCAAAACAAGAGTCATGGTAGGAAAAGTGGTATATTTAGGTCAAAGCCCGAAGTGATAAATTAATCTAGTTTATTTTGAGAAATAATTAAAGTAAATTGTATGATTATTATCCTTATCCAGTTGATATAAAAAATAACATTACATCATTGCCGATACCCATGCTGTTGGCAACCACAATCATTACTGCCCACGAACGACAATTGATTTGTGTCTTCAGCAATATGTTAACCGCCAGCATCCGGGAATGTACACGGCAAATCGACGACTGCTTGACGCAGTCGTACATATGTCATGTTCGGTTATGTACCGAAGCAAGCCGTACTCATCGGAAATGACACATGCATAAATTGGTAAGTGCAGTCTGCAACTGCATCACCACCAGAAGTCATATCATTTGCTTGAAGCAAATATAGCTCCCGAAAGAAAGATGGCTTATTGGACTTTTGTTAATCCTGAATAATCTAAATTTGGCCATGATGATTCTGGCACTATAAATTAAAATAAGGCATATAATTTATCACTCTTAATGAAATATGGTGTTTCTGTTGAACAATAAATACTCTCGTCGAATAGTTATACTATTTAGGTGATTCAACTAAGATTGGAAGTCCAGAAGAAAATCTAGTATTTTCGTGCGGATTAACTATGGTCAAATATTTATGTTCCAGTATTATATTTATGTTCCTGAAGAGCATCATGTAGTTTTATGCTATTAAAACACACTACTTATGACCATAAGTAAATATGTTGTATAATTATAAACTTGAAGTTTAATGATCCAAATTATTTAAAATATGGTATGAGTAATTGAATGAAAACTTGGGCAAATAATAAAGAAGCTAGTCTATAGAATAAGTCTGTCAACTCTCGGACCCCGTATGGAACCTTCGTCGCAGATTAATAACCAACCCGAAGTTGGAATATCCTACAGAATATTAGGATCATGCAATTTTCTTGCCGCTGCATTGATAAAAGTTTAGCTCACTGCATATAGTTATCAAACCTTTTATTGAAATAAGTGCGTATTGGAGGAATCAAACATTTCCAACATGTTACCACCACTGTAGCATACACCTTTGGACCACCACCAGTTGTTGAAGGTCATATTGGATTTGAAATTCAATCAATCATGTGCCCATGATAGGGGAATTTTGTGGTATACTATTAATAAAAGATCGAATCTCGGCATTAGGGGGAGATAAATGCCCAAAAGTTTGAATACCGTCGTATTTTCGAGAAGAAAAAGATCTTTAGTACAAAGATACACACATTAGTCAAGCTAAACTTAAAGTTTAGTTTATACTCTTATACGCCAGAAGCGAGGAGCCTGCCAGGTACTTTCCAATTATGGAGGAGTTACCACAGTGTTTACTTGCAGTAAATACATCGCTAGGAGGGCAATACCCTGGGTTGAATAGTATATCCACCTATGTGAAATTTGACTTATTGGTTCTTGATATAAAATCTGTGGGGCGCCTACGGGTCTAAGATCTAATAACTCTAATCAAAATAATTATTAATGACTCCTTTAACTCCCCTGAAGAGAATTCAAGGTGAAATACCTTATGAAGAGGTTCATCATGAAGATGAAAGCCCCAACAACTTGATGTGCACATATTACAATGCTGAGAATATGGAACGACCAAGAATCTTTTGTTTGGAAAATGACAAAGATTCGATTAATATTGAGATACCTTTAATTTGGAGGATACGGGAGAAAAGTTATCGACAATCATTTTGCCTCTACAATTGCTAAAGTTTCTCTTATGAGAACAGAGATCCGAAACCAAAGTCCATGACCTAGCGCTTGAAGCGTTCATATCGGGCTACATAATGAAAGCATATGAGGTTGAACCAAAATTGCTAAATAAGAGTATTGGAACCAGGTAATTCAGACTTAATAGATCATTATGAATATAATGAAGTGGTGAAAACTATGGTTCAAAGGTTCCTATAGAGACCGTTACTCTCCTATTATAAATGATAATGTACCGTTGTATAATAATTCTGGCATATGGTATGAACAAATATATAAATTATGCGGCCAATAGGTTCTGAAAATTCTTGATGAGATCCTTAAAAGACTCAAAATTCCTAGTAAGAAAGGAAATAAAATCGCAATATATATAAAACTCATATCTAATAGTCTCTTACTTGTAGCAAGATCATCTTCCGAAAGAGAGAGTATCTTCTTGAAGGAAAATCATCTTACTAGTCAATCTCTTAATCACACCAATGATCATATGATCCCTCGAAGTGGATAAGGACCTATCAAGATCCGATAAAATGAATGAGGAGCCTAAAGACCAGAAGTACGCCACACAAGCTCTTATAAAGTGCATCTTTCACCAGAACTTAGTGGAATAGTGGTTTCCTCTAGTACTATGAAAGTATGATATGCATTAGTGATATTGGCAATTAATCCCCTAAACACCAAAATTAAGACCTATTATATTTTACTCTAGAGTGGTACAACTATACTTTATAGTTCTGCAGAATAGACTATTCCTTGTAACTTTAACCATCTAGAAATAGTTACAAAATATTAAGACCATGAAAGGTTTTGATAAATCGTGTCTGGAAGGAATACGACTTTGTATCTAGTATTACCTCATATCCTCTGCAAAGATAATCTACTTGTGTTGCATAATTAAATAGTGGTATTTGATAAGTTAAACATATTACTCCTGAATAGTGTTTATCCTAAACCTCCATATGAGTAATAGGACATTTGTATGTAAGACTCCACATCATGATAATCCAGTAGACTTGATCACAATATTCTTGCCTATGTTCATTTTCAAAAAATGTATGAAAAACATTGGAGCAACAGGACTTCAGCGGAAGTTGTCTTCAAGGGGAGCATATACTAAACACTGATCATCATACTTGAGATTTTGAAAATCTTAGTCAAGCCTAGAAGGTGTTGATACGATGATTACTGATTAAATTTACCTTGAAGGTTTTACCACTTGACAGTTTAGATCCCGTTGGTCGACAATGCAAAATCATGAAGATCATGCATTATGCTGAGGATCATTACTAAATCCTGAAGATATCTATCAAATCTCTATAGTACAAAGTCCCAAAATAGATTTATATTACTTTGTGATGGTGCAGCCATCTCTTGACGGTCATCTAAGCAGACATTGTTTGCTATTTCTATCAACCACTCAGAGATTATAGTACTATATAAAGCCTCACTTGAATGTGTTTGACTCGGACATGTGACTAACCACATACAGAAATATTGTGGCGTTAACATCGTCAATACCCCCACAATTATCTATGAAAATAATACTGCTTGTGTTGCACAAATGCAAATGAGGTATGTTAAAAGCAATATCACGAAGTATATTGCTCCCAAATTCTTCTATCCTCATGAACTCCAGAAGAACGATGAGGTGAAAATCCTGCAAACTAGATCTTGTGAAAATCTGGCTGATTTATTCATTAAGTCTCTACCTATGTCCAGTTTCTAACTATGTGTTCGTGGTATTGGAATGAAGCGGCTTGGAGAGTTGCAGGAATTAAGGAGAGAATCCCCTAAATCATAATCCACTTAAGGTCATAAAGTTTCATCTTAATCTTGAAGATTAATCCAGAAGGTAAAAATGTTGCACTCTTTTTCCCACAGTGAGTTTTTCTGAAGATTTCTCACATAAAAGTTTTTTTAACTAGTTAACAATGCAATACAGCTTGCGGATGCAATATACTCTTTTCTCCGAACCCTTTTCCCCACTAGGTTTTTCGAATGAGTTTTTAATAAGATATGTGTATGACACGGTATTCGCCTAAGAGGGAGTGTTAAGAAACCCTGAATTAAGGGTTGATAGACATAATATTGAATTGCTCGTGATGGGTTTTAGTCTATAAATAGGATCTTCCTGTACACAGATAGAGATGGATCAATGAATAAAGAGATTCCTCTACATTGTATTTTGATCTATTATCTCGCTGTTTATTGTCTTTCACTGGTGATTGGATTGATGGTGTCCCTGCAACTGGACGCAAGGCTCGGCCACTTGGGTGTAGCAACGGCCAACGGAATTATTGATAGCTGGTGCTTGATGCGAGGTTGGGTGAATGGTCTGGCTCGGTTATGATAAGTCACGATAGAAATCTGATGAAAGATCTAGGTCGGCTCAGTGTGGTATTGTCTGCAACATTCACGTGGACAATTTGCTTGGGATCAATCGGGATAGCTTTTGGCCCATAGAAAGTGCTGTATCTCCCAACACCTCAAGCACACATTATTGTTTTTCCTTCTTTTCTTTTAGAGGGAATCAAGTAAGCATGAGTTGAAAAGTGTTAGGAGCAAAGTATGGTAGTGAGATACAGAAACAGAATCGGAACATCTCAAAGCCCAACAAAATGCAATTTTGGTAGAGTTGCGTGGCGTCCACAGTTGCCTACTGGGGTGATGAATGGACGATGCACCCTGGCGGGCTACGCTATGGTTATGCTCGATTGGAAGCATGCATTCCGCGCCCGATGCTCTGTTCGCCGTAGCGCCGCTAAACTGGCGAAGAGACGTGCGACATCTTGTTTTGGGGCTCGCACGCTGGCACGCAGCGCGGGACGGCCGGGCGTGGGCGTCCGGCCAGCGTGGGGACGGGCGAAGCTGTGCGTGGCGAGTCATGGCATGGGCGTTGCCGATCCGCGCGAGGCGAGGTAGCTATGCAACACGGTTGCTGACCGAAGGATGTCACGCAACTAGCTACGCAGGCAGGTACGCGCGGGCACAGCACGGAACGGACACGGAATATTGATAGCCGGGTTCTGTTCTGTATCTAAGAGTTTTTTTTTCTTCTTTTGTTTTACACCAAAGAGGCAAAGAGAGAGAGAGAAATAAAAAGGAAAGGTAAAGTGACGTGCGGGCCCAATGAATTGTTCGGCTTATATCCAAGTTAGGCTAAGTGGGCTGACATGGTGGCATCTATTATCCCGGAAATAAATTCTATGGGTTCGTATTATTCCAGAAGCGTATGGAGATGGAGAGTACAAGCACTCTCCACTCTCGGAAGCAGATTCAGATCCAGTGGTGCCAGATGGGCGGCAGTCACGGGCGCGAGCATGAGCCGGTTCGGCCCATCTCGGTATGGTCCATCCTAATCTGCGAAATAAATGGGCTGTGTCGGAAAGGCGGTCCAAGCACAACCCGAAGACCTATCATGCCGTGTCGTATCTGCCCGAGCCCATTTGGCCTGACGGGCCAGCTGCGGCCTCATTTAACCCATTAGGCCCTAAAAATAGAAAAAATATCAAAAAAATGTGTAGAATTCAGAAATAGATATGAGAATGGTAAAAAAAAAATGATACAAACATATTGAAAATGTAATAAAGAGCTTTATTAATATTCAAATGGCTGACTCGTTAAATTTTTGCCAAGTAAAAACTCAACAAAAGAAAACATTAGCAAAGAAAAAGGGTACAATCTATAACTCTACATACATTCTTGTTCTATGTGTCATTGTCTAGGTACATATTTCGAACACCTCCGTCAACTCTGGATTTTCTGCAGAGTGTTGTGTTTGTGAATCATTTATTCTCAGTCCTTCACAGTTAGAAGTATCTCCACCATCTCACTTGTGAGACGTGTTCTTCTCTTCTCCGATATTCTTCTAGAAAGATTGAAAGCAGACTCGGAGAAAACCGTCGAGATAGGAACAGTTAGCACATCACGTGCAAGTATTGATAGCATGGGATATGCTAACTTATGGTCATGTCACCAGTGCAAAATTTGAAGTTTTCTAAGTTGAAATCAACCGTATCGCTATCCAGATGGGCGGATAGTTCCCCACTTCTTGGGTGAGAGGTTAGTCTTAGACTTTGTTGAGAAGGTGCCGATGTAGAAGAAGAAGACCTGGATCTGGAGGACGAGCCTATACCCCAGATCTTGCCCCACTGATTTGTCTTGTTACTTGAGGTGGGTGCTATTAGAGGTGGTTGCAAGCGGACTTCCTGAAACTTATTTTCACACCTTTGGAAAGCCTCATGTAATCGAGAATGAATATTTGCAAAATAGTTAGAATAGTCTAGCCATGTAGCATCGCTAAGAAGATCAAGAGTATTAGCAAATCCGTCAATTTTAGCTCTAGAATCTAAAATAAATGCAAATACATATAAGAAAGTGATTTCTTTCCAATATTTAAGGTATTTAGTTTTCATAGCAAAAATAGTTTATCTTAAAATTGTGTCATTTTCATAGTTTTTTAAATGACTAGTAATATGTAAAATACTATGCATAATAATAGGAGATATTGGATAATAGACAGCGGACAAAGCAACAGTGGCCTCATAAAAATTTCTAAAAACTGAAGTATCTTCTCAACAACAAACCAATGTTGTTCAGTCAATAGTATACTACCGTCAGTGCTCTGACAGTGCGTTTGAATAAAAAACAGAAAAAGTGCTCTTATATGGTAAAAGACTCTTAAGCATTAGGTAAGTAGAGTTCCATCTTACCGGCATGTCCAAACCAAACTTTCTTGGACATACAACCATCGCCCTGCAGAAGTTCTTATATGCTGCTATTCTTACGTTAGAATCACCCAAGTAAGATTTCGCATCGCGAAGTTTTAATATACGGATTCAACCTCTTCAAACCACATTTGACTATAAGGTTAATAATATGACAAGTGCATCGCTGATGTAAAAGAAGAAACCAGCATATGTACTCAACATTGGAGTAAGAATATCCATAGCTCTAGAGTTCGAAACGACATTATCTAAAGTAATTGATAATATTTTGTTTGTAAAACCAAAGTCTTCCACGACTTTGATAACACAGTCCGCAATATTCTCACTTGTGTGTGCTACATCAATTAATTTAAAACCTATAATACTTTTCTTCATTACCCCGTCATCGTTAACATAATGAGCGACTACACTAAGATAATCCTCTCTAACCCGACCACTCCATATGTCCGAGGTCAAAGCCACCGAAAATGTGCACGTACTAAATAGTTTTATTATTTTATTACAGCGTTTATTGTAATATTTACTAGATCTCTAGTTGTTGTCTGTTTAGAAACGGTAGAAAATATAGGATTATGTGCATCCTAATGTAAGTTTAGAAAGTAGTAGACTCCGCAAAGCCTAATGGTAAATCCTCAAAAGCAATTAAACGATAGAGAGATTGACGAGCTACCTCAAGATCGTAGTCCCAGCTACGTACCGTATTATCGGAGTTGTACTGCAGCTGCATCTGCCTCATCACCAATCCTTGCTTAGCCTAACATCTTGTAGCATGTCTAAGCAAGTGTCTCGCTCCACTTGTAGACCTTGCAGACAATTCATTACGACAAATTTTACAAATAACATATGGTACCTCATATCCCAGTGCGTCTGGCTTGGTTGTCCTGTCAAAATTCTCCCACACTCCCGATGTAGATGGCACCGACCTCTTTGCTCTAGTGGTCGCCGACGAAGATGCTACGGTGGAGCCTGATGACGAAACTTCGCCTTGCCCTTCTGCTAACAACTATGGTTGGTTTGAAGCAGCCGCAGACTCCATGGATGCAACTCCGGCCTCGGGGTGTTGAGTGGCGGGTTGTGGCTGGGTGGTCATTACAAGGGTGCCTCCTGCCGCCTGCCAGAGACTAAGCATCTACCGCCGAAGGTCCGCCAACTCTCGCTGAAGTGTTTCGTATGCTTCTCGAGCAATGCCCGCGGTTTTCGCGGGCTGGTTGTTTGGCAAAGATGCTTCGGTGGGCGGGGCATCGCCTCCTACGATGTCCCTATGCGTAGAATTATTGGCTTCTTCTTCTGTGGCTTGGGCGGCGGCAGCGACCGATGCGGCCCGGCCCCGCTTTGCTTTAGGGGTGTTCGGGGCCGCGACCGCCACTCCTGCCTCGGCCGCGGAGACTTTGGGTGCTGCCCTTCGGGGGCCATCGATTTTCCTGGATGTGGCTTTCCTGCCGAACCCCATAGACGGCGCCAACTGTCGTAGTGAGAAGACTAGACAGTAAAAAGAGCAGACCCCTCGTGCTAGAAAGACGAGGGGGCTTCTAAAAGGGGCTCAGTTGTTGTATATAAGTATTGCTTACAGAAAAGTCCTCTCCTGGTTACATGGTGGAGGGGGCTATTTATAGCCTCCCGGCATAGCATCTAAATTTACATTTATATCCCTCGAAAAGTACAGTGGCCATAGGGGCTACAGAGACTTTTATGCACCCTACACGTAGCCTGCGGTGCACGGTGTGTCTTCATGGACATGGCCTATTCGGGGGATACACCTGGTCCACCGTTCCTGTAGACCCCGTGCCCTCCGAAGGAGGTCCTTTGCTGCCTTCTTCGGAGGGTCTTCGGGGTTCCTTCGGAGGATCTTCGGGACCACTCCGAAGGGTCTTCGGGACTACTCCGGAGGGTCTTCGGGATCCTCCGAGGGGTCCTCGGGATCCTCCGATGGGTCTTCGGGATGCTACCCGAGTAAGCTCTTGTGAGACTTTTCGGTGCCACCGTGCTTCGTCGGGTCGTGGGGCCGGAGGGGCGTCCCTACGACAAGCCCCTCGCGGTCGAGGTCCTGCTTCGCCATGGATGAAATTGCGTCGTTCTCCTGGAAGGTCCAGGCACACCGTCCCCTCTCTCGTGGCGAAGTTTGTTGTTCGCGAAGGGTCTTCCCGCCTGCGGATGTTGTTTGCTGCGGGGACGCCTGGGGGCGTCGTGCACCTTAATGGTGCTAGTATGTGGTGCATGATAACGGCGGTTGGGGCCACCGTGCGTCATAATTATATTGGGAGCGGCGAAGCCGCGTAATGGCGCTTGGGGCGTTGTGCGCCGTAATGACGCACCATAATGACACTTTAGCCCGTACCGGCGCCTCCTCGTACTGCTCGCCCCGTGTCTGGGTGACGTGTGGCGTCTGTTGGGCTGCCTCAGGCGGCTATAAGTAGCCCCCCTTTTAGCCTATTCTTTGGGTTCTTTCTCCACGCTCTTGACTTGTACGCGTTTTGCCACGCTTGGTGTCCCAAACATGACGAGGCGAGGCAAGGAGGCTGCGGGGGACGCGTCCTATACAAGTGACCTCAGGAGGTCGACGGTGACAGAGTTAGTACTCCGAACGCTTGTCGAAGAGGGCAAGTTGGAGAGTATGGCGAAGGTTCGCGTTCCTGGTACGAAGACAGTTCCGTCGCCTCGGGCGGACGAGGCGGTTGTTTTCGTAGCATTATTCGATGTCGGGTTGTGAATCCCGTGCGTGGACTTGGTGAAGGACGTTCTTCAGCTTTACGGTGTGGAGTTGGCACAGTTGACGCCGAACTCGGTCGTTAAGCTGGGAGTCTTCGAGTGGATGCTTCGAGCGGCGGGGCCGCTGGTGAGGGCCGCATTTTCGCCTTTCTGCATGATGCCTGCTGCCAACCAAAGAAGAACAGCAACGGCGATACGCTAAACTTCGACAGCGTGAACTTTCAGCCGAAGTCGCGGTGCCAGATGTATTTGCTTGCTCCGGAGACGCGGAATCGCTGGGAGATGGCTTGGATGCGAAGGTGGTTCTACCACACCTCCGTCCTAGAGGATGGGCTGCGATCTCGAGGTAGGCTGATATAGCCCATCGCCAGCCCCGACATCGAACTCACCGCGAGGGAGGAAGCTCATATGCGTCTCCTCCTGGATGTGACAAAGCGCTTCTCCACGCGCGACTTGGTGGAGGAGTTATGTGCCTTCGGCATCTGGCCGTTGGCCCGGGACTGGAGCGTTGAACGGGGCTCCTCAAGCTCCGGGCACCCCTCTCTTACCGTGAGGGGGCACGAAGGTATGACTCTTGGCCCGGCGCTACTTATTCGTGTGGATTTTGAACACTATTTTTTTATGGATTGCAGTCGTGCTCATAGCCGAAGCGAGCCGTGCGGCGGAAATGCTTCTTGGCCCGTACACGGGCGAGGAGCACTCGAGGCGCAGTCTAGTTGTGCGGGAGGGGCGGCTAAATTGGGCGTATCCAGCCTCAGTTCGCCTCTCCGAACGCCCCGATCCGGATGGTAAGAAGAAGAAACGCGCCCGACCAACGGAGGTTGAGGGAGCCGGGCCGATTTTTGTGGCCCCTCTACGCGTTGCTGGACCCTGCAACGTTGATGCGGCCTCGCACAATGCGGCGGACTTGGGGCACGTGTTGAAGAGACCGGCGGCGGATCCTTCGAACCAAATGGAGGTCTCGGGGTCGGCTTCGAATGCTAACCCGTCTGACCCGCATGGTGCTTCAAGTGCGAGGGAGAGTCCTGTCGTGTTGGCCGAGCGAACCGCCTCGCAGGTGCGACGGGCGGTCGACTCGTTTCACGTGGTAGGACTTGACACTGACGAGTCCTCCGACAAGAGCACCCCCTCGAATGTTTATGGGGGCCAAGATATTGCGCTGGAGGTGCCGCTGACCCCGCAGGTGCCGCGCGATAAGTTCTTGCCTCCGCGGACCGCCTGGTGTTCGTTTTGCTTTGAGTTGATGCTGCTGAAGGTTTCCGTTTCGCAGTAGATGATGTTGTGCGGGAGGACAGAGTCGGTAATGGTGGCTCTGGCCCAGGCGCTTCCGGAGATGGGCACTCGCTGGAGCATGCCCCTGCTGGGGGTCCAGGCACCGTGGACTTGGGACCTATGTGCCGCGTCGATTTCCGGATCAGCGAAGGCGCTTCGCGAGTTTGCGGGGCGGTGGCGGACTTCGCTTCGCCGCCTCTGCTTTGGGAGCTTTTTGTGCGGATGCCTTTGACCGACATGCTTCGGGGTATCGAGGCGAATGCCGTCAAGGTGTGTTTTTTTTCTTTTTTTTTAAGACGCTTTGCTAACCAGTCTTGTTTGTGCAGACTGTCATGCTGGCGCAGGCCCTTAATGATGACATTGCATCGGGCTTTGTCGAGATCCAGAAGCAGGTGGAGGATGAGCACGCTCGGAACCAAGTGCTCAGCGGCGAGCGTGACACTCTGGACCTTAGCGTGCAAGCCCCAGAGGAGCGAGTTGGGGCCCTACAGGGCGAAAAGGAGGTGCTCGAAGAGGAGGTTCGCACCAAACGTGAACTGTCAACCTCCATTGGGCTCGCTGCTTGGCAAGCCATGGAGGTCATCGAAGGGGCCGTCTCGCAACTTGGCGTCGTTCCACCTGCGAGGTGCCATCGACTGTCAGAGATGGACATCACGTTTGGACGCCTTCGGCGCACCAGAGAAATGTGCCTCTCGGCCACCCGCGCATACAGCGATCACTGCGCGAAGGCTGCATGGTCCGCGACCCTCGCCTCGCTCGACAAGGCCGGTTGCGCACACATAGACGGTCTTGCGGCCCGGTCTGTCGCTGTGGCCACTGCGGACGAGGTTGTCGTCGCACGAAACCGTACCAGGAAGGCCGGTAGGGTCCTTCTGTAGGACTACTGGCCCCCGTGCGGTCACAATGATGCGACGGAATCGTTCCGGGCTCCGCAGGCGCAGCCGGAGAAGGGGAAGGCCCCGGTGAGGACATCGGCGGAGGATGCGAGGGCCGACAAGCGGGGGTCCACCCAACACGATAAGGTGTGACCCCCCACTTGCTTGATGAACTTTTGTTTTTTAGGTCGTAGCCGTTAGCGTTGGTTGTTTAGATTTTTTTTTTGGTTTTTTCCGCTCTGCTTTTGTTTCTTGTAAGGGGCGGTTTGTAGGAGGGAAACCCCCTTTTTGTGTAAGACCCTTCTCTTTTAAATGGAAATGCTTTTAAGTATGATCACGCGTGATTTGCGTGTTTGAATTTGGGCTTCGCATGTACAGGGTGAACGATTGTTGTTCAAGTGGACCGCTGAGCGGGGTCCCGCTCCTTCCGAAGTGCGAAGTATTAAGAGAAGCGTCAGCCGCCAGGGCTCGAAGGATGAGCGGAGTGTGGTGTCCGTTTGGCCTTTACAGTTATACTATCGGGGAGCTGTTTATCATGGTGCGAAGTGGCAGCGATGGAAATTAGCGAACCCGAAAGGCTCTATGAAGGAGTTTCATCGCGCCCGTAAGAGGAAAGCGGCAGAGGCGCGTGAGGAAATTCGGGTGTTTTGGAGGTGCCGAGAGGCGATGGGTGCAGGTGCTGATGTGGATCCTCTCGCGTCATGTGCCGAGTCTGCGCCTCCGCCGATGGGTGTTTCCAGCGATAGCTCGTCTGAGTCCCTAGACGAGTACGAGGCCATGCAGATGGAATTTTCGAGGTTGATAGCGTCCAGGGCATCCGATGAGGAACTGCTGGAATGGGCTACGCGCACGGAGGAATGGGACTTTGTCCCGTAGGCGCGTCAAGGCCTTGCTATAAACTTGTATTGTGTACTAGCTTGTATTTGTTATTATGGGCTGAACCCTTGTAATATGTGTTGTTGAGCCTGATTTGATTAATAAAGACTCGTTGTAATGAGCGCTTTGCCCTTTTGCTCTGAGGGGGTGTGGGGTTGACCGAGATAGGGCTCTGGGGGACCTATGTGTGTGTGTGTGTATTTTCTTTTGCGAGGGGGTGGCGAAGCTGCGCGTCGTCCCCCTATCTTCTTTTGATAGGGCTTCGGGGAGCCCTATGTGTATTTTTTTTTGCGAGGGGGGCGGCGAAGCCGCGCGCCGTCACCCTACCTTCTTTTGATAGGGCTTCTGGGAGCCCTATGTGTATATATTTTTTTCGAGGAGGGGCGGCGAAGCCGCGCGCCGTCCCCCTACCTTCTTTTGATAGGGCTTTGATAGGGCTTCGGGGAGCCCTATGTATGTATACATCTTGTTTTATACACTCGGGCCCTCGGGGGACCTCGGTGTGCACCGGGGCTGAAGGCCATGCGCGGTGTCTTGTTTTATACACTCGGGCCCTCGGGAGACCTCGGTGTGCACCGGGGCCGAAGGCCATGCGCGGTGTCTTGTAATTTTCCATAACGAAAACTAATTAATTAATAAATGTTCACATGCTCCTCATATTCAATGAATGAAGAAAACTCCATCAAAATTTTCAAAAATCTACACATGTGCATGAAAATTACTTCATGAACTTATATGCACATATTTAGGGGGAGTTTTCTTTATTTACTGATTGACTTTGAAAAACAATTAATTCTCCATCTCATTTGAACTCATCTCAAGAATTATTTACAAATCAAAAACAAGAATATATAACTTCGTACACGCGCAGGAACTCCGAGGGATCTGTGCAACCTTCGAAGGGTGTGATCTCCGGCATTTTGAAGTTCTTTGGCCAGCGTGCTGCTTCAAGCCTTGCGCTCAACGGGGAGTTGGGGTCTCCCCGGAGCTGCAGGCTCGGGTTTGGTTCTTCCGGGATAGCTTGGACTCCGGCCTCAGGGTGTTGAGTGGCGGTTTGTGGCTAGGTGGTCGTTGCAAGGGTGTCTCCCGCCGCCTGCCGGAGACTAAGCATCTCCCGCCGGAGGTCCGCCAACTCTCGTTGAAGTGCTTCGTATGCTTCTCGAGCAATGCCCACGGTTTTCGCGGGCTGGTTGTTTGGCAAAGATGCTTCGGTGGGCGGGGCATCGCCTCCTACGATGTCCCCATGCGTAGAATTATTGGCTTCTTCTTCTGTGGCTCGGGCGGCGTGGCAAGTGCGGCGCCCCGCCGCTTTAAGGGTGTTGGGGCGCGGCGCCGCTTTCCTCGCCGCGAGACTTTGGGTGCTGCCCTTCGGGGGACCATCGATTTTCCTTGATGTGGCTTTCCTGCCGAACCCCACAGACGGCGCCAACTGTCGTAGTGAGAAGACTAGACAGTAAAAAGAGCAGACCCCTCGTGCTAGAAAGACGAGGGGGCTTCTAAAAGGGGCTCGGTTGTTGTATGTAAGTATTGCTTACAGAAAAGTCATCTCCTGGTTACATGGTGGAGGGGGCTATTTATAGCCTCCCGGCATGACATCTAAATTTACATTTATATCCCTAGAAAAGTACAGTGGCCATAGGGGTTGCAGGGACTTTTATGCGCCCTACGCGTAGCCTCCGGTGCACGGTGTGTCTTCATAGACATGGCCTATTCGGGGGATACACCTGGTCCACCGTTCCTGTAGACCCCGTGCCCTCCGCAGGAGGTCCTTTGCTGCCTTCTTCGGAGGGTCTTCGGGGTTCCTTCGGAGGGTCTTCGGGACTACTCCGAGGGGTCCTCGGGATCCTCCGAGGGGTCTTCGGGACGCTAGTCGAGTAAGCTCTTGGGAGACCTTTCGGTGCCACTGTGCTTCGCCGGGTCGTGGGGCCGATGGGGCGTCCCTACGATAGTATATATTCAAAACTTTCAATTCATTCATATTACTTAGGTTGTCGTCAATTACCAAAAAGGGGCAGGTTGAAAGCATCTAGACCCCTAAAAATGATTTTGGTAATTAATGTCAGCAATGTGTTTTGGGACTAATATGTGTGCTAAGATATTTTAGATGTTTAGTCCCGGAGTTTGAATGACGACATGAAAATGACAATGCAAAAATGGTAAAAGATTGACATGGCCCAAGACAAAGGTATTACGAAGCTTAAGGATCCTTTTAAAGTTTTTACCGGTCTCGAAGATTGGAGAAAAGATCGGATTTGTAGGCTAGAGTTGTACTATAAAGAGGGGTCATGGCTCGTAGCTTGAAAGTTTATTTTGTGCTATTTTGATCAACCAAGTGTCATGCATTGCATTTAGTTTTGCGTCTGGAAAACTGATCAAAAAATCGGTATGACCGCAGTTGATGAGCGGTACTACCGCGAAGAGGTAGGACCGGATTATAGTTGGTGGTATGTATTTTCCAGAGAGCATATTTTTGGGAGTGTTGTTCTCCCTTGAAAAATGGTATGACCGCATCCTTTGAGCGGTACTACCGCAGTGCGGTAGGACCGATGATTACTTGGCGGTATTTTTTTTTTCTAAAGAGGGTGTTTTTCATGTTTCTTGAACCTCTGGAAATTAGTAGTTCCGTTCTAGCTGAACGGTGCTACCGTTGTGCGGTAGTACCGTACCTTTTTGTAACGGCTAGTTCCGAAGCATTTAGGGTGTGTTTGGATCGATGTATGAGATGATCCCGTACCATCCGATTCGGGAAATAGCCTCATACACATGTTTGGTTCGCTGCATCGAACCGCTCCATCCTGCACCAGATCGTTCCACATACGCGAATATTCCACAGAGATTCCGAACGAACTTGTTCCATGAAATCGAGCGAACGACGTGGTTCATCGTTTCCTCGCTGCTTGCACTCACTCTCTGTCGCACTGCGCTCACCCCCAGAGCTACGCCGCCGCCAACCTCGCCTTCGCCTTCCTCATCGTCTACGCCCAGGCACTCATCATCGGCGTCCCAGTCCAGGTGCAGCTTCCCGGTGTTCTCGTCCCCGAGGTCATCCCAGGCTCCGCCACCGCCCGCGCCGGGCTACTCCCTGGCGATGTCATCCTCGCCGTCCACTAGTAATCCTCGGTCGTCTCCCTCCTCCCCCGCACGCCTCCTTCTCCTCCCTAGCCGGCCCGCATGCCTCCTCCCCCCTAGCGGCCACCTCCTCCTCCCTCGCGCCCTTCTCCTCGTCGGCCTCACCTGGATCCAAAGAGCTTGCACGCTCGGCAACAATAGCGGCGGCGCTTGATCGCATGGAGACGAAGGCGAGAAGGAAGAAACAGGCAGGCCCACATGGCAGTCAAAGAAAAGAAAGGAAAAGAAACGGGCGAAGCGGTGACCGCTAGATTTAAATCGGACGGTCCACAATGAAAGTGTCGTTCGGGCCGTCCGGAGGTTACATTGAATCGTGGCCGTCCATTTTAGATCGGATGGCTCATGCGCGTTGGGCCATGTGGGCTGTCCGAAGGTCACGCGAGATCCTGGCCGTTGATTTCAGATCCAACGACTGGCGTTGGTTGAAGTGTTAAGATGCGCGGGCGCGAGTGGACAAGAGCGGGGCGAGTGGACAAGAGCGGGGCGATTGCTGGTCACAATTTGATGAAGTCTGTGTGAGCAGGCTGGTTTAGGCCAGAAAGGGGAAGTGGACTGGGCTGCACAGTGGGGTTTTGGCCCAAAGGTTGTTCTAGGTTTAAATGAATTTGCTAATTTAAATAATCAAATTGATTTATTTAAGCTTTAGAAAATAGCAATTAAATTCCAAAAATTCTAGAATAATTCGCAGAAATTACTAGAGTTATTTTGGACTTAAATAAAATAATTCCAGCTTAAAATTTATATTGGCTTTAAACAATTTAAAGAAAAGCTTTTATCGTCAAATGTCGTCAAATATCGTCAAATGTTGTCAATTATCGTAAAATATTGTCAATTATTGCCAAATATCGTCAAATGTTGTCAATTATCGCCAAATATCGTCAAATATCGTCAAATGTCGTCAAATATTGTCAATTATCACCAAATATCGTTAAATGTTGTCAAATACCGTCAAATATCATCTAATATCGTCAAATGTTGTCAATTATCATCAAATGGCGTCAAATGTTGATAAATATTGTTAAATGTTATCAATTATCGTCAAATGTCGTCAAATTTCGTTAAATATCGTCAAATGTTGTTAAATATCGTCAAATATCATTAAATTTTGTCAATTATCATCATATGTCGTTAAATATCATTAAATATTGTTAAATTTCGAAAGTTAAAATAATTTCCTTGCCTCAAATTCGGCTTGGCAAAAAATATATAAGTTAATTGTGCGCAAAACAATTTCCAAACCTGAATTTAAATTCAAATCAATTTCTAAACTCAATTCTCACAATTGTGAACAGTGAACTCACCACCTCTAGTGAGAGGGTTACCATATCTAACTTCATCCACCAAACCAAACAATAGCTTGAACCATCCAGAACCATCCTATACAACCAACCAAACAAAATCCTGTATCATCTCATATAGCCAACCAAACAGACTGACTGTATCATCCCATACAGGACGATCTCATCCTACCTGTACCATCCCATCCCATTCAATCTCGTCCCACCAACCAAGCGCACCCTTAATGAACATCAGTTGACCGTTAAATAGTAAATGTGGTGGTACCGGGTTTGTACAGCGGTACTACCGCAAGTACTAAATTTTTTAGGAATTTATTTCAAACGGCTAGTTTTATGGTTGGGGGCTATAAATACCCCCTCACCTGCACCAAGCTCAATACCTTGGACCTCATTGAATATATTTGAGCCTCTAGTGCACTCTCTATTACCCATTTACTCATATTTCTCATTTTGAGGTAGTTGAGAGTATTCAAGTGCATTACATCATTGGTTGATCCTTTTGGTACTTGTTTTCTTCAAGCAAAAGCTGTGGTTTATTACTCTTGATGCTTGCCGGCACCTAGACGGTTTGGAGAAGTGTTTGTGTGGTAATCTCTTCAAAAAAGATTGTGAAGTGACATGGCAACGATTGTGAAATGGTGTTATGCTCACCATCTCCGGAGAGGAGGAAGTGCTTGTGTGGAGCCAACTTGATTTATTCAAATTTCCTCAACGTGGATTAGTGAAGACTGGAAAGTCTTCGATACCACGGGAAAAACATTAAGTGTCTTCATTGTGGTTTTTCTCTCTCGGCTTTATGTTTTTGCATTTACATTTCTAGCCCTTACTTTGTATAGAACTCTTGCTAGAAGTGTTTTAGTGTGGCCTTAGATTGCCTTAGCAAAATACTTGAATATAACTTTTAACTTATGCTAGAATTCCTTAATTAGTCAACTATTGCTAAAATTGTTAATTAAAGCACAAGATTTTTAGAAACCGTCTATTCACCCCCTCTAGTCAGTCATCTTTGGTCCTACACCACCCTCATCTTTCTCTCCTCCTTGTCGCCACGCCCGTGCGCCCTTTGCCTCCCGCCGCCTCCTCCTCCCTCCGTGTCGGCCGCCGGCACCGTCCCGCCCTCCTCTTCCTCTCCTCGTCGCCGCGCCCGTGCGCCCTTCACCTCCCGCCGCCTTCTCCAGTTCTCCTCCCTTCGTCCATGCGCCCCACCGCCTTCTCCCCCCTCCGTGCTGACCATCAGTGCCACCCCGCCCTCCTCCGCCTCTTCCTCTCCTCCTCCTTCTTCCTCCACATCGGCCCCTTCTTACTCCGTGTCGGTGCCGCCCCGCCGTTCTCCTCTCCTCCCAGCTCCCTCCCTCCTCTCCGACATTGTTCGTGCCGTACCGGGCCGGCTCATCGTGCCAAGGGGCAGCCCAAGCACGGCACGAGCCTTCGTGCCATACCGGCCTAACCCATGAACAGTGTGAGCCGTGCCGTGTCTAGGCTGGGCCAATAGTGCCGTGCCTTGGGCCGGGCCGGCCCATTTGACCACCTCTATTCAGATCTGATTTCCAATCTCTCGCGTCCGAAAACCCTAACCGCTCCTACCCACGGATCCACGATATTTTTTAAATAATACATTATTTTATTAAAATGATAAAATAAATGCTCGTTTAAAAAATTATATAAATAATGCTATGTCGCCGATTCATATATCTCCAAATGATAGGGAGATTCTATCGCCAAATGAATTGACGACTGGGTAATATTCATGTAATGAAAAAATGTGTTTGTTTCTTGACTACATAACATGATGTTATTTAGCAATTAGTATTGTGAAATTGTGTGGAAATATTCACTAAACTAGATATAATTTTGTTTCTCCGTAGCACCGATGGAATTTACCTTTAAGGACTCTACATAAGAGCATTTGTCCTTCAGCATCTCATAGCTAGCCATTTGGCATCTTCGATTTGACATGATCGATTTGCTTCAGGTCAATAATCTTATTTCTTCATTAAAGTTCGAAGTCCAAGCATGCAGTGTCGTAACAGCAATGTGATGGTTGGCAATGTGAGCACCCATCCCTTGAGTGCAAGCTGCAATGTTACTTCCTGCAGCTATGGAGGTAGTGTTAATGGAACTATGACCACCTCTGCATAATTGGCTTCCAAGGCAGTGACAGCATTCCATTCCTTTTTTCTAGAATCTTCACAAACTATTAACATTGCAGGTTTTCGATTAGGCAAGGCATGCATTCTTCATTTTGAATTTAAAAACTCTATCCTTCTGTCACTACCGTTTGGAAGCATCCACTGCAAAGTGCAAAATAAATCATTGGAGTCGATCTATACATAAAAAAGTCTAGTATTGATGTTGTGATTGCTTTTGTCTCCATATATTCGTTACCACCCTTTGTGAATTTTATCTATGCCTAATGACTAATCATAAAAACAATGTTCGGCCTACTTTTCTCTGCTGAGGCATACTCAAATAATTATGAAATCTCCTGTTCATCGCGGTAGTTTCTGAGTTTCTCTCACCGTTTTGGCTTGCCTTCTTGAGTAATTTTGATCTCACAAATTGTTAATCTATATTGCCTTTAATAAGAGTAAAAAAATTTGAACAGCTTTGTAGAGTTTATAATGCAAACTGAATGTGTGTATGTATTTGTGCTCTCACTTTTAAGCTATAATTTTTTAAATTGGTTCTTTGGGGTGAATGGGCCAGCGAGTTTGATGCAAACTGTGTGAGTTAGGATTTGTAGGATTGTGTGTTTGGAACACAGGAATAGGAAAAACACATGTTTTTTTTTTTTTGCGTAGTTGCATATGGGTTGTGTTGTCTCTATGAGACCATCACAATCTTTTAATTCTTGCATAATTTTTTTTTTGTTATAGACAAACTCATATAATGGTGTTTCATACTATTTATATCTCCTTATTTCAGCGGCACCAATTGCAATGGCTATAAAGGAATTTAATTGTGCGATTTGCCCCGGTCTTATAGTGAAGGGAAGAAAACAGGAGGTGAGAGTGGATGTTTTTCCTGCATTTTTTTCCTGCAGAATCAGGGGCGTAGGAAAGTTTCCTCTGTTTTCCCTTTGATCAATTCCTATGTTTCAAAATTCAAATGGATGAACAATGACCAAATCCAAAGGAGCCAGAATCCTTCACCTTTCCTCTAAAATTCCTACGAATTAAAGAGGCCCTAAATTTTGGCGACATATGTGATGAAAATACGAATATGGTGAAAATCATTTGCGGGATCAAAAAAAGACAACAGATAGAGTGTCCTGTCTCCACCAAATAAATCTCTTTTAAGTATCTTCATAGATTATTAAGGCCAAAGTGCACGGGGTGTATCAAAACAAGGATGTACCTGATTGAACTCAAAAGTAAAAATACTAATTCAGTGTCTATTTCAAATATTTAAATTTCACTTTAATTTTATAGGAAAACAAAAAAAAATCATGTTCTAAATGGGATCTAAAGAAACTCCAGTATTGATTACTCCTAGATTTAGGGTGGTACACGAGGGTAATTACTTGTGTGTCCACCACCTATAGATCGATGGCCTATGAGAGTATCTTTAGTGTATTGAACCGATGTCGATTCAAAATCATACCACGTGAGTATTCTAGGAACAGAGCTTGTTTTTCCCTAATGTACTAAACCGATTCTTACTAATAACTGGGATCCACATTACATTAAAAACCACAAAAATAATAATATCATCTATCAACCACACTCTCTCCTATGTAGTTAATAATATCATCTCTCATATGAGTTGTTTAATGCTTTGAATCGACTCTTAAGTATAGTCCAGTTCCATGCATTTTTTTTTTGTTAGAATCGACCCCTCCAATATATTGAATTGATTCAATACCTTCTCTCTTCATTTAAACCGGATAAAACAGAATATCGGAGATGGTCCGAGGATCTAGTTTGAGGCTAGCTTGATCAAGTAGTACCACAATGGTGACGCGCATAGACGGTGTGGGGGGTGCATGGTGGGGCTGAATATGTTGGAGTGCATTAATAAGCTAGACAGATACTTCTATCTGTGTACTGAGTAAAGAAAATGGAAAGGAGAAGAGAGATGCAAAAGAAAAGGAGAAGGCAGGAGCAGAGAAGGCTCATGGCCAGAAGGAAGAAAAGGAGGGCTCTTTCTCCTCTGAGTTGGTGAGGGCATTGCCCCACATGGAATTCAATGGCCGGCTTGGGCATTGCATTACCGTTTGTACCTGCAACCGTGAGCGAGCGAGCAGTACTGGCTGTATCTTGGGTTCGTGCTACTGGTGCACTGTCGCCATGTGCTCCTTGTGCTCCCAGGGGCGGAGCAGGATTGGGTCATAGGGCCAAGAGCTCGAGGGACATAATTTTGTTAGCATCCTAACACGATACATACGTTTTACGCCATTTACAAATATAAAAGTTTTTTTTTTGAAGGAAAATTTTTATAAAAAAATTGAAATAGAACACAAATCATAAGCATGATGGAAGATAGGTTGAGTTTGGTGGAGTTTAACGCATATACACGCTTCATCGAGTCATCGACAATACGACAGAAGCTAAAGACAAGAAAGAAGTGCTTGATCAGGTCTAAATATACATAGCTGAAATATAACGCACTTTTGCGGTCTAAATTAGATTCAATACTAATTTGAAAATTTGGAAAGAAAATAGAATCTAGATACTACATAAGATGAGGTTCACGTCATGGGCGGATCCTTCATGGATCAAGGTGTTCAGCTGAACACCCATTTTTTTTTTGTAAAATATCTGTTATATATTAGGCATATTAGATATATATGTTATTAGTTAGGCTAAAATTATATATTTGTGTCCGCAAATGAATTCAGTCCGTACTCTCCACACCTCGTGCGCGGTTCATGTAACATATTAGACCCATTTTCCTTCCTACTCCAACTGCCATGGATCACTATTAGAGAAAGAAAATAAGTTTTAGCAGACTAGCTGCTACAACCCAGAATAGAAATAAGTGAGAAAACAACAACGACCAAGCACAAAGCACAAGTTTTTTTTTTTTTTTAAAAAAGAAGAAGACGGGAGCTCTATCAATCACTATTAGAGGAAGAAAAGAAGTTTTAGCGGTATAGCTGCTACAGCCTAGAACAGAAAAAAATAGAGAAAATAATAACGACCAAACACCAAGCACAAGTATTGGTCGCACCCCTGCAAAAACAACACAACTCAACAAAATATGAAGCTTATAGCTAAAATAGCTTTATTCCTAGTTTCCACCTCCTCAACTATCATTGATATTATAATTTGCTGTTTAATTCATACCATTATGATTGCCATATATCGTTCATTTCCTCATATGAAATCATTAATTTCTATATTTTTTGTATTCTATTATATATACGCGTATCGTCATATCAGTGTTTTTTTTTTTTTGAGAAATGATATTTTACGGTATCGGCGTATTGGTGTTTCCATATCTGGACAACCTAGCTCCGAAGTTCGAACACCCATCATAAAAATCATGGGTTAACTCCTAAGCTTTTTAGTTTCACCTTAATTGTTACTTAATCACATAATTGAATAAATAGAAGATTACTCATAGCAAATTTTTAATGGCCTTACACCTTAATAAAAGGTAATCAAGATTCATGAGGGGCCCCTCCCCGCCCGTGTGTGCTTGTGCAGTGTGCTCACACACTAGTGCAAATAAAACTAGGTTCATGTTGATACATCGACATGAATGACCGGGGGGAAAAATAGACGAGTACTGTGATCTAAATGTTTAGCTGAGTGCAGTTAAGAAGCATGGTCACTGCACTAACACAGATATCTATCACTCACAGAATAATATATGCATGCATTTGCATGAAAAAAAAAAGATACGAGGAATGGGAGAGTCAGATGCTGTATAATGTAAATACTAAAAAGTTTTGCAGCAATGAACATTCCTTCACATTTATATGACTTGATCAATGCATGGAAGAAGCAGCATTACTGCATCAAGTATAGTATCTGTATTCTTCAACTGATGAATCAACTGCAACGTACTGATCACAGGAGAGTGGAACATATCATATAACTAAGGAGATCATATCAAACAGAAGTTACAGAACAGAATCGAAGCGAATGCAGATGAGGGCAGTCTTGCGTAGAGAATAAACCACTACAAGACGCTCTTCACAGGCAGCCGATCGATATAATAATTTGCTTCAATGAGACGGCTCAGACAAACAGCCTAAAGCAACAACCATTGAGAGATATATCAAACGAAAGAAGCGACAAGATATCTAAAATGCAGTGGCGTACGCAAGACAAAAATAGAGGGAGAAAGTTAGTATGATAAAAACCATACCAAATATATATAATATATTTGATCTCTAATTTCATTGAGATAATCTTTAATTGGTATGCGACATGCTGGAACGGCAATAGTGTCATCCGGATTAAAATCAATCTGAGGATTATTTGGTTGAGTTGTGCTCTCATTGGTTCGAGGAGCACTTGTATTTAAATTGTTGGAGAAATAACTATGCAAAATTCGGTTGTCCATCTTTTATAAATCTACAACAAATTGTATGTAATCCATAACCGTGAGTACTAAATACATATAACTAGAATAGATAAGTAGACTGTAGACAAGATCACAACAACATCTCAGCATTCCAATTTCCAAACTTCTAAGTTTCTAACTATTTAAATCATTCCAAAATCCAAATGCAACTTTACCTCAACAAATTGGAATATAGAGCTCCACGGCCACGCCTCCACCCAACTCCTGAAGCTCCTCTGTCTGACTGCCTCCTCACTCAGTACTAACTCAGCTTAGGCAGTCGCCAGTCGGGCGTCCTGCTCCTGCGAGTGCGGGTGCGGACCTACGGTCCTAGGCCTCCTGGCGTCCTGTTGAGTGCCGCCCAGGCGCTGCCGCTGGCCGCATGCCTCACTGCAGCCCAGCTGGGCCCCCAGCGCCAGGCCCCAGCACCAACTGGCGTATCTGTGTATGGCGGAGCCGTGGAGGCCCCTAGCCGGCCAGCGGCAGCCCCCACTATCGCCGTCGGCGCTTGCGGCTCACCTGCTCGGCGCTCGCGCCTCCACCAGCTATAGGCTGCTCGCCGCCTCGCTGGTCGCCCACGCCGTTGCCGTCGGCAGCGCGCTCCCCAGGTGAGCTGGGATTTGGATTTTGGAGAGTGAGGAATGCCGAATGGGGAATTGGATTTGGGAATTGAATTGCTGTCTTGATGAGTTGGGTTTGAGTCTGAACTGAGCCCTATGATATTGGATTACAGAAAGAATATGGCCCATACGGCCCAAATATCGTTGCTTTCTACTTCAAAGCTTCTTCCCCTCCCATGGCTGCCAGCTGCCCCTGCCTCCTTCCTTCTTTTCTTGGTTCTTGCTTGCACCGCCGCCGGTGCTTTGTCCATGGATGGAAGGGTTGGAGGAGATGGTAGCAGGAGGGTTTCAGGGACACGACGGCTAGAGCCGGTACGCATGCCCCTAGGCGCACTGGTGGTGCGTACGCGACTGCCTGGGGATAGATTCGGCTGCCTGCAATCATGGCTTATGGTCTCCTAAATGCTCCTACATCCACTGAACACACTATATGCATGTTTTTTTATGGTACATTCAATTTATTATGAGCTGTTTATTATTTTTTAGAATAATTCGGTATATACTATTAAATAACTTTAAATATTTATAATATGCTACTGTTATCTTACTACATATAACTAGGAGTTTTGGATTCATGTCACAATGAGTGGTATAATTCATATCGTGAATTATGTAATTATTCAGTGATATTATAATTTTTTTTTCCTTTTTATCTAATAAATCAGATTAGTACATACGTAATATGTGATTTTTTATTTAGTTTAGGGCGGGAACCTTACCAAAATTTTGTAACAAATCACACAAATGTCTATCTGGTCCAGATAATAAAAAAAAACCTTTGGTAAAAATAAGGAGAAAAGCTTATAACAGGTGAAAGTAAGCAAATTTTGGTATTATATACTTAAATAGTAACCCAATCAAGTATTACACAAAGTATGCGGTAATGGACCATGCGACCACGGAAAACAAAATTGGGGGTTTGACCAACCATGTAGTAAATTGCTTGGGCCTTGCGAGTGAAGATCGAGAAATTAATTCTTCTTTTAATGTTCCACAAAGGAATAGTGTGGGTCCTTTTTTCGTAAGCTAGATGTAATTCGCAACCTAACAACACAAATTTCAAATATATGTACTACAGGATCTTGGTGGAATTGAACCACCTTCCGTCCGGAAATGCAGGGCTCAGGCCCAACCACCCACGGAGGACCTCACCGAAGAGAGAAGATCCACAATTTCAATGCACTAGTGACAAGGCCAACATATTTATCGTTTGTACTGGCGAACATTCTAGTCCATCACGAGGCACAAAATCACAGTGCCGCCATACAATAAACAAGTAGCTACAATTTTTTTTGGAATTTCTATAATAATTCCGCATATGCTAATATCAGCTCGTGCTACATCCACACGTTTACCAAAAAAAAAATCCTACGAGTATTTCAGCAGCGTCAGATAAACTTAATTTTTGGAATTTCTTTGATGATTTCAGCAGCTTCCGATAAACTTATTTTTTTGGAATTTCTTAAAAGATTCCAGCACATGCTAATATCAGTCCGTGCAGCATTGGGAGCATAAAAGAGCGCTACAGCAAACGAATAACAGCACAATTGCGATGAAAACTTCTAGGCATGTCGCTGGCCGTACACATTGACATTGTAGCTACCAGGAATATCATGAAATCGATTCCTTGTTCTCATGAAGTATAAACCAAGGCGAATATTATATTAAGAAATGACTCAAATTAAACCATGTACCTTTAATAATGTCTTTGACTGGAGCGCAGACAATGGTTTTAAAGCAACCAGCCTCATCCTTCAGTAGTTATGATCACCTCGATTCAAAATATCCAAATTTACAGCGCCTCAAAGTCGCATATTTAGGCCAATCGCCAATGGTAGGTTTCACTTTCCAGTTACCAAGACTGCCACATCAGCTTTGCAGACTAAGAATGATAAATAAAACTATCTCTCTTAGGGAGTTTTATTTCACTGTTTCTAAATAAGCTGTAGGAGTTAGTATGTGTATAAAGTTGTGATCCCCGAAGGCATGAGATTGAAACTCGCCGGCCTCAATGCGGGTTTCATTGCCTAGGTAACGGTGACGAGCGAGTTTCACCTAGATAAAACCCTCTTCCTTTCTCTCCTCATGAATACCTTGCCAACCAAGCAAAATTTGCCGATGTGATATATCATTAAATGAGAATAAAATACCTTTGAAACCCCATTGTTTGACAATGCTCAACCAAAGAAACCAACAGTTACATAACTTTTACATGAATCAGATAAGTCTTGCCAACAGAATTGCTCCCTTCAACCAAGAAATTCATAAGTCATGAAAATAACAAAACCATTACGATTGCAAAACACTGCAATTGATGAGAAACACTAGGCCAACGAGGTCCAAAACCGCCCGGCAGCACTAATCAGCCAGTAAACCGCACAAAGAGCGCCATCAGGGTGTTCCTCCTAAATTGCTGAAGCATCAAACTGCTCTTATCCATCCTCGTTGCCCATAAAGTTGTACAACCCTTCATGGTTTATACAATAAAAATTACAGGCAAGTATACAAGCTAAGACCACAAATTGCATAATAAGTGCACCAAGCTAAGACCACAAATTGCATTAACTACAAAAGGTGATTCAAAATTTACAATATTACTTGCTTCTATGACAGTACTATCAGATACAAAATATACAATATTACTGATTTCTATAACAGTATTATCAGCACGGAACAATTTTAAATCGAACTGAAGTCGATTCACACAGTAATCAAGGCTGGCCATAACCAGACCGTTTTAACTGATACGAATTGGGAATTCAGCGTATTGTAATAACCAAGTGGAACACAAGTGATGGACAAAGGAAAAAAATATTGTATGTCTGTTCTAAGAACACAGTTAGTCCAAATTAACGTTAGAATACAATACCATAGGCATTGAATGCCACCGGATTTCCAACAAAAAAAAAAGCAAAAGCTTAATAAGCAATGTACCACTCATTGCAACCACCTAGCATTAATTTGTCGTCAATTCTTGATGACAAGGACAGGTACAGTTGTATACAATGCTCAAATCTTCTAGCATTGACGCTTAAAGCAGCTCTAGTTCCATTCAGAAATATTCGTGATACCAATTATATCGAGCTATATTGGCCAATTAGATATGTTGCTCTGCTCGGCAAATTCGTTAAGAATCTAGTTCAGCTCGGCAAATTCGTTAGTTCCGATTTAGGAATGGTGCATCAATTTTGCAGTAGATCTAGAACATTTCTCCAGTATGACTTAGGAATGGTGTATCAATTATGCAGTAGAACTACAACATTTCTCCAGTATGTGTTAATGGCACATAATTATCAGTCGCGCGCATTAAAAACAAAATTAGGAAGGTCCCGCGTGTTTTCGGAGCCACCAAAGACACCCGGGTTTCTGAAGGATTGAGCAATAACGCTGTGGCGCTATAACATTTTTCTAGTAAGTGAACAAGAAATTAAGATAAATAAATCAAAGTCGCGCACATGAATTAACTATGCACTGTAAACAAAGTTGCCTAGGATTATGTATTTTTCCAACTATAAATTATCAGTTGTACCTTGTCTGTTGCGCTGTAGCTCCATGTTAGATTCGCGATTGTAGAACGTGTACGAGGTAGTCGCAGCTGGGAGTGTACGACAGAAAGGAGAACGGGACACGGGAGGGAGAACCCGGGGCTAAAAACAAATAAACCCCGTGCGATCTCCCTCCCGAAGGCACAAAAGAAACATTTTTATTACGGTGGCCTGCCATGTGAGCGCACCCAACATGGCAAAGGCCTCTTTGAGATGTCACATCTCCCTTTTTTTCACTCCAGACAAGCACCTCGCCTGTTACAAGCTCACCTTACATTGCCTTCGCCTCGTCGCGGCTCCCTCGATCTCTTAGATCTAATAATTATCGAAATTTTCATCCAATAATTATCAATACAAGAGAATCGTCACGCGAGGCAGGGCAGACGGGGATCCCGAGAAGCGGCCGGCCACGCTTCGTCACCTCGCCAGGAACATCAAAGACCCGCCTCAAGACGCCAGATCTACATGCAAAAACGGAATAGATCCATATATCAGGACAAGCTACGACATATGTACGATTCAATAGACGCAAGAACTCGAAAACCGAATCTAAATAACTTGGTTTAAAGGGAAAAAGAACTCACCGGTCACCAGTATCATATCTGACTCTCCAGCGCGCAGATCTGCCCCCTCCGTACACGGATCCAGGCGAATCAAACTTGCTTCAAAAAAGCACACGCTCATCCCATCCGTCAGACCGGAACCTGCGCATCAGAAAACAAACGCTTGTTTCGCATAAATCAGGGCAGAGAGGGATTCACCGTGCCGAGATCGAAGAGCGAAGGATTCGATCCGCAAACTACACAGAAAATCCATATCAATTAAGGCGAATTCTTGATCTAGAGGGTAAAGGTAGGTGGGTATAATTGACGCGTCAGAGTTCTAGATCTAGAGAAGGAAAAGGTTAGGCTGAGAGGGGAACGTGGCTAGGGTTTGCTTGCCTTGGAGGGCAAAATAGAGGAAGCAAGGTATTTATGGTCTAGTTGGGCGGTGCGGACGGCCCGGATGAAGCAGCTCCTCTTGGACGGTCAGGATGCATGGCGCGTGGCGCGAAGCCATTGGCCGTGACAGCTGGATCGCACTGGGAGACCGTAACTTGCGGGGAATTAACGTCAGTGCTTGCGTCACTCGCGCGCTGGATCCTTTGTGGGCGCGGACAAACGTGTGTGGTTTATGGCCACCCCGACCGAAGTCCCTGATTTTTTAAGTGAGTGTTGGATGCACACACCACACACACGCTCACATACATATGTGGATGTGTTTTTAACATATATCTAATTTAGAGTAAAGACTAAACCTCACATAACACGAACATATATTTTATTTTGATTACTGAACACATCTTATGTACTATTTCAAAAATCCGGATGAAATACCCATACCGAGAGTCTCGAACACGAGCAGGCTGCTGACTCGACGGCTCAGGTGGCCACCCAGGCAACCCTCGGTTCTCCCGAAGTCCCTCATTCGCTGCGGCGCTGCAGTACCAATCTCTTTCTGGGCTGTGAGCCATAGAAAAGCTCATGGGCCTCCATATCTTTTTGGCAGGTAATTTTGCTGTACAACTCTTCTGCCATGACCACCCCTCCATTATATAGGCTTTGGCCCAACTCCATCATTTTGCTGTACAGCGAAGGATTCCCTGGTACTCATCATCTTGCAACTTTTATACACCCAACAGGCCCCTCTGCTATGTTTCTCTTCTCGGCTTGTTCCATAAAGGCTCAAGTTATTACCAAAACCTTAAACTTCAGGTTGTACATGGTGAGAGGATTGATAAGATGGAGAGATTTCAGACATTTTTTTTTTATGAGATGAGACAAAATACTAGAATTGCTATCTACAAGTGAGAGCCAGCCCCCTTCCCTGTATTTTGTATGGGAAATGCTTCCGCGCTGACGTCCGGAGCGTCCGGACGGGAGAGAAAAAAAAACCAGACTAGCAATTAAAGCTCATCCCGTCTCTTATCAGATACTAGGAAATGTAGTAGTGCATAAACAATGGTCTGGACTCTCAATGTCCAATCCATGCCTACCTATACTCTGAGTAGTAGTGCATGCATATGCTTCATAAAATGATTTCTTGTTTGGTGGGCACACATGGCTACCCATAGCTAGCTAAGCTATGTTGTGATGCTGCGTAGATCCAACTCCCAAGCAACACAAGGGCATGGCAATAGGACGGAGTAGGTGTACGTCTGGTCAATGTGTTGTTTAGTTTGTGATGCACCGTACGCATGCAGCCCAGACTATTGACCCGTTGTTTATCTTGCATCATAAGCTTAGATCAAGACCCGACCAGGATGTTGTTCGGGAACGTTGCAATCGTTGTCCTAGGATATTGTAATCATTTTCCGTAGATGTTGCAGTCATGTCCAGAAGATGTTGCATGCAGTGGTGTAATTCTTTATGATGTTGTATCTATATAAAAAAAATGTTGCGGTCTGTTGAAAAAATGTTGTATCCATAGGGAAAAAATATTGCATACTGTTCAAAACGATGTTACATTTTTTTCAAGGGAAACGCTTCTGCGCTGACGTCCGGAGCGTCATACGCTCTGTCGCTCTTTATAATGTGGGCCTATGCTGCGTGGAAACTACGGACAGTAGGAAGATGGGCTGAATCTTGCACATCAAAACCAGGCCAGCCGAAGCTCGGTCCAACATGCACACGTGGCCTGCTTGGCACAAATAGATATGCTAGTTGGATAATTCTTGGTTTCTTCCAAAAAAAAGAGGATAATTCTTGGTTTCTTCCAAAAAAAAAAGATAATTCTTGGTTTCTAAATTCGTAGTACATGACAAAGACTAGCAACCGTTGATTTTGATCTCGACATGCAACCGTTGTACTATGATATTGCAACCATTATTCGGTGATGTTGCAATCATTGTTCGGTGATGTTGCAACCATTGTCCTAGAATGTTGCAACCGTTGTCCTAGGATATTGCAACCATTGTTCGGTGATATGGCAACCCTTGTTCGGTGATGTTGCAACCGTTGTCCTAGGATGTTGCAACCATTGGTCGGTGATATGGCAACCATTGTTCGGTGATGTTGTAACCGTTGTCCTAGGATGTTGCAACCGTTGTTCTAAGATGTTGCAACCATTGTTCGGTGATGTTGCAACCATTGTCCTAGGATGTTGCAACCGTTGTCTTAGGGTGTTGCAACCATTGTTCGGTGATGTTGCAACTATTGTTATAGGATGTTGTAACCGTTGTCCAAAAATGTTGCAACCGTGTCCTGTTGCAACCATTGTCCTAAGATGTTGCAACCGTTATCCGGGATGTTGCAACCGTATCCGGAGGATGTTGCAACCGTTGTCTGGGGATGTTGCAACCGTTGTCCGGGGATATTACCATACGTCCGATTCCTAGTAGCGCCCAAACTATTTACATGCCTTTCATTTCACATCTAGCTTGCTAAACTTCTAAAGCACTGTAGCAACATATACCAATTTCTGTATTAAACCTTCATTAGTCCTTTGATGTCTCTCCGAGGCCAACAAAAATAACAAAAAAAAAGGCTTAAACAACATCACCACCATCGTGATTATCACGATCACAAAGAAGAAAGCAAGCATATGCATGCTTGTTTGATCTAGTCAAGATAAATCAATGGCTTAATTTCTCTCTCTAATTAAGTGACTTTAACACTTGACGTTTACTTAATCAGGTGAGTAATTAATATTGAATTCGGACCGGGTGAAAGTCTCCACCCGTACGTCCGCTCCCTAGCGGCTCCCATATTACTTGATTTCGGCCGTGGGCCGGCCTTATTACAACTCTACCACTGAACCTACCCAACATTTTCCAGCCATCTTTTACTCTTCTACTATTATCAAGATGTGTACATTTCCTCTGTTGTCTTTCCTAGATATCATATATTCTGTCAAAACGCATCTACTCTTCCTCCTGTGCAATTCTATGAACCCTAATCGGGAGGCCCTTGGGGAAGTCGACGAAGGGGTACGCGAACGCCTGGTCCGGCTCGGCGAGCTCCCACCGGAAATTGAGCACCAGGTGGTGCAAAAAGACGGCGATCTCGAGCTTGGCGAGCTCCGACCCGGCGCAGAGCCGCGTGCCGCCGCCGTACGGCATGAAGTTGCTGTTCTGCGCAACGCTGGATGCATTGTTCTGCAACAGCAAAATATAAACAAAATTACAATTTGTTTGACTTGTCAACACTTTGGACTGAACTAATCGTATCATCTAAGATACGGGCATGAAAGAATGCAGGTTGCGATGACACATCAGATAATCCAGGGACGAAAAAGAGCTTGTAGAAAAAGCATAGGAAATGTCCTCAATAATCCAGGATTGTCTTCTCCTGGTGAATGGCGATGCTGTTGCCACGATCACGTAATCCCCACGGCCATCGACAATGGCATAGATTGTCTGAACATACAAATGTGTCGCGTCCCAGGAATTGACAAGGGATCTCCCCATCGATTCGTAACGGATAAGAATAGGATGTGTTGGGAGAAGGATGGATTCCAATCGATCGCCCACTGATTGGATTCCAACGTGCCATTCTTTTCCGTTTGGACCATACCCCTGGATACGCACAATTCGGCAATAACCCAAGCAAAGACCATTCTAGTATAGCCTTACAGCTAGAGAGAGAGAGAGAGAGAGTGGGGACTCCATTGACTGCGAGAGAGAGAGTAGCAGCCGGGGGCGGTTGCTGCAACGCGAGCAAACACGTCTCTTTTGATCGGATCAGAGCAGAAGCACACGTGTGCGAGCTGGACATTCCCTTTCATGTCAGGCTCATGTTGTTATCGTGGAGTTAAGCGCAAAAGGTGTCGTGTATTTGCAGAATTGCTCGAGCTTAAGCGCACATTTAGCTTATGCAACTTTTCTCTTTTCTTTCGCGGATCCTACTAATGTTTTGGTGACACGAGAGCTCATGATTGACTGGGTAACAACGACTGCATGCCTAGATATTTTTCTTTCTTGATGGACGGATTGGTGATATATAGATGTTCATGGGACATCTACCTGGCATTGGCAGTCAAGTACTCGTCCTAAATGTGCATGCAATTAACAGTATTGTTCTTATTATTATTTTTTAAATCAGCTCTTAGTGTAGTAGATTATGTGTGAATTGAACTGGCACTGACCTTCCATCTCCAAGGGTTGAAACAGTGGGGGTCTTCGTACAATGATGAATCGAGATGCACCGCCGCTAACACCGGCAGAATTTTCCACCCTCTTGGAATGTCATACCCTTCAATTAGCATATACAAAAGAAATATTTAGCACCTGCTGTCAAATATGCATGTTAGGTACTTTGGAGTCGAGACATATGTATAGGCATTGTTAAGCTACCATTGTAGTGCACATCTCGAATGACTTTCCGGTGCAGGAACCTGACCACGTTGCCTAGCCGTAACGTCTCGTTTATAACCTGCAAGAAACAAAACAAAATAAACAGAAAAATGCCAATTATTTTCACCTTTTTCTACAGCTTTGAACACACAAGATAGAGTTCGGCAGTTTAGGATTTAGGAGGTAAGAGGCTGTTCTGATGTAAAATCTACAGTAGTACTACAGCACCTATACTGTTGTACAAGGACAGATATATATACACAGCACTTGACTATACATACTGCTGTACTAGGACATGTACTCCGCAACTTTGCAGGGGAATCGGATCATTTTTGCCTTCTGTGAGTTCTCTCAGAGTGTATGAACAGTGCTTCCTGTGAATAAATTAAGCCATTCTACTGACGTCTAAGACCAAGGTAGGCGACAAGTTTCAAGCATCTTTACGGGAATTTCTGAGGCCTCAGTTACTTTACCCCTTGGTTGATTCCTGACTGAATGATGCTTGGAATGTTCTGCTAGATTGTGCCGTTTGAACAGCAAAGCAGACGACACAGATACTTTCTTAACGCTGGCTATATACTGAACAACACATACTTCTCAAAGCATTTGGATTGTAGTAAAACGATGGGCCTCACCCTCTGGAAACTTCCAAAACAATAAAAGAAACTCTGCTAGCTAGAAGAGCAAGCAAGCACTCCAAAAGTTGGCCCGCCAATTATTTTGCAGAGCCTTCGGTTTCCATTCGTACGTGACATTTTGGGAAGTTCCTATCCCCGTACGCAACTAGACGAGACTTGTGCTAGCTAGGAGTTGGAGCTTGGAGGTAGCTAGCAAACAGCAGATCACATATATATCTTGCACTATTATTACTAGCTAGGGAGGAAAAGAACAAATCAAGGGCCTTACGCATTCTGTGAAAACCATCTCTTTGTAGTCTTCCCAGCTCAATTTGCACTCCCCTCTTAGCCTTTGTCTCCTAGCAATCTCAAGATGCTCCTCCTGTAAGCATGTATCAATGTGAGTATCATTAATTCCATGATATTTCTGATGCTTTTAATTAACCATATATATAATCACTGTAGAAACTCAAAATTAACTGTGTAAAAGTTAAAGCATATCAAATTGAGTTGGCTGTAATTAAATTTGTACCCTCAGTTCTTGGACAGCCTTAGGGCAGCCTTCAAGGAAGAAGATGGCGAGGGCGAGCGCCATTGACGACGTCTCATGCCCGGCGAAGAGCAAGCTCAGCAAGAGGTCCAGGATTTGTTCTTTTGAAAGCTTGGATTGCTTCAGGGCCCATCCAAGAAGATCATCTTCTTCTACACTTGCGTCTTCTTTGCTCATTTTCTGAACCCTCACCTCCATTTCCCTCTCTATTACTCCAAGTATGGTGGCACGCGACTGCGGAAAATATAGTAATTGTATAATGTAATTTTAAGATACAACAAATTTTTTAACAGTGCAAATAAAGTTCTTGAGCTAATTTGTTGGGAGAATATTTGACATCACTATCATTCAGATGTAGCCTAACTGCCTACTAGTCTAAGATTGTGTCTTGTCATAGCTTTCTGTACTGTTTTGGAGAAAATTATGTCGTTTCAACATAGCTACCGCCAAATATAAGTTAAAATTCACCAAATAACACAAATAGACCAATCTCTTCAGGCGTTTCATAAAACATGCATATGCTAACATTGATCACAACATTTCTTTTCTTGTCTAAATTTCTTTCTTTTTTTGCCAAACAAATACTCTCTCTGTTCAAAAATGTACGATGATAACATCGACACGGTCCCCAATACCCAACTTTGACTATTAATTTTCATATGATTATATTAGTAAAAAATTACAAAATTATTGTATTATGAAAATATTTATCATGACAAATCTAATAATACTATTTACTCATGGCCAATCTAAATAGTTTTTCATATATTATTAATCAAAGTTTGATAAATTTGACTACACGCTTTATAAAATGTTATACATTTATGAACGGATAGAGTATCTATATATATAGGATTGACCAGCTAACAAAACTGGTACTCCTATATTTTCTTCATTAAGTAAAACCAAATTAAGAGGGTTGCTAGCTAATTGCCCTGCTTAGTGATATTAATGTGGTTCCAGTGTGGCAAGAGTTGGTCAGCGGCTGAATCATGATAAATGATGGGTTCTCCCAACATATAATCATGCCAAATTATGAAGGTTGGTCATTTAACTTTATCACCAGATTAAAAATTCCACTTGCAACTGCATGCTGTTCAACACAGGCCGTGTGTAGGGGATTGTGAATGCATGCATGCTGCAGCTGGGAGCAATCAATAAAGATCATTTGAGTGTGACCTCACAAGCAGTAAAAAGTGGGCAACATTTTATGCGTCCATGAGTGATGATCAGTCTCCAAGGGCAAAGCAGGGACAGGGAAACGAAACAAACGAAGCATGCAGCAAGCTAGGCAAAGGTTGATCTATTCACAAGTAACACCATGTATCTATGTATACATGGTTTCATGCTGTTAATTAACTATCGATTGTATGCAATGCTATGTGTACAAATGAATTTTACAAACGAATATTGATCGGTAGATTAGCCTCCTAACTAAAATAATTCCACCCATGCATGCACTTGCTAGACATACCTTTCAACCAGCATTTGTAAAACCTAGTATTTCACTATTTATTTTTAAATAAAATTTTAAATAAATACTTTCATTTACGCGCACATACAGTGATGATTTACTTCTATACAGTTTTTGGCCATGTTGATTCCTAAATCAAAGAATTCATTTTGTCCAACCAATTATATTAGTAAATCCTTTCTACAGAGCCATTGCAATCGAAGTTGCTGTAGCAGAAAGGAAAAGATCCACTGCTGTGATTGGACCTGATGCAGTATTACGTGTGAATAACAGTACCAATCCTTGGACCATCCACAATTCGAAACCCACACCCCTACATGCACTGCTGCTTCCGAGTATATTAATGTGGCCCTCTCCCTTCTGATAGCTCCATGGATATGCAATATTGATGCATGGGCCATGTATATATATGCAGCTAGCCAGCTACACACAAACTACCGAACAAAATTAACAACCCTCTCTCTAGCTAGATCCTAGTGTAGTTGTTTCTTATTTTATTTTCATGTGAGTACCAAACAAAACGTTGACAGGCTAGGGATCATACATATTGATGTACATATCTCCCTAACTCCCCTTGTATCGACCGGCTGTTGTAACATCGTCTGATGAAACGCTAGCTACTTGCTGCATGCCTATATATGGAAACACAAAAAAAACCCACATGCAAAACGAATCCGCACGCGCAGAGAGAGAGAGAGAGAGAGAGAGAGAGAGAGAGCCGCCGTACCTTGAGCGCCTTCCAGTACGCCGTCCCGGGGAAGTTGAGCGGCGCGGAGACCACTCCCTTCATGAAGGTGATGTACTCCCGCCTCAGCCGCTCCGTCTCCTCTTCCCCGGGGTCCATGCTCATAATGTTCTTCGCCATCAGGTTAAACGTGAACTGCACGCACCAATCCACCCATCCATCGATACGTTAGCACTGTGTCGCGCGCGTACGACGTTGTTAATTCTTGCATGGCCCCCCTGCGGCGCGCGCGCGCGCGCGGCATGTATGCGCGCAGTATGTTTGTGCGAGCTAGTAGTGCTATGCAGGGCACCTACCTTCTTGGATTCGTGCTGGGCGGAGAAGACGGCGGGGGAGGAGGAGGAACAAGGGGGCCAGGCGCGGAGGACGAGGAGGGTGTGGCGCTCCACCTCGGGGAGGAGGACGGCGCGGAGGCGGACGGAGCTGAGGAAGTTGAGGGAGATGGCGCGCATCTCGCGGTGGGGATCGCCAACGAGCACCAGCATGGACCACTTGCCCAGGATGCCGCCGATGCTGCGCGGGTAGCTGCACTCGAACAGGCGCCCCTCGTTCTGCAGGATGTACCGGTTCAGCCCCGCGTCTGCCGACACCACTGTCCGCTCGCCGAAGAGGCTCGACCGGTATATCTTCCCGTACCTGCATGGCACCGTAGCACAGCAAGGCACGGCGTGCGCCGCCGCTCGCCGTTAGTTCTCAATTAAAGCTACTACTCTTCTTCGTCAGCGTGCATAGATCATTCATGCATGTTGTACGGACCGTGCGATGTGCTGGTCCATGAAGTGGCCGATGGAGGTGGCGGGGTGGGCGCGGAGGTAGCCGTAGGTCTCGCCGATGAAGGGCCAGCCGCGTGCGCCGGGCGGCAGGTTGGGCCGCTTCTTCTTCGTCCGGCGCCACCGGTGGGCGCCGTGGCATTTGGCGACGGTGGTGGTGTAGAAGGTGAGCAGGGCCAGGAGGATGAAGGGGAGGAAGAAGAGAAGCTCGCTGGTTATGGAGGCCATCATGGCGGCCAGGCCCATGAGCTAGCTACTCACAGGCAGGTAGTCTTTCTTGAAATTTATTTCCCTTCTCGCTTTGCTCGATCACTCGCTCGCTTTGTTGGTGTGTGTGTGAGAGAGAGGATGGGTTAGAAAGAGAAAGAAAGAGGGGCTAAATTAAAGAGCGGCTTTAAGCTCTAAAATTTCTCTCTCCAAGCTTTGTGCAAAGAAATTTTTGGTAGGAAGGTGCCCACTTCGCCCCCCTCCGTCTCTGTTGTGGTGCTCTTATATAAGTTTTTGAGGTGTGTGAGGGAGGTGGTTGTGGGGGGTTCTTTAGCCAGAATTTAATTTTGGCGCGGCGCTAGGAGTGGGGGGCACCGAATTTTTTGCAATTTAATCTTTTTTTCGTAAAAAACACACATTTATACCCCTGGTAGTCTTATTTCCGGTTTTGGACCCAGGGGGTCGGCGCCGTGACTCACGGCGCCGAGCTAAGACATCTCGGCGCCATGAGTCATGGCGCCGAGGTACCGAACCCTAGCCAAGAAGGCGACCAACAGTGGCGGTACCTCGGCGCCATGACTCATGGCGCCGAGATGTCTTAGCTTCGGCGCCGTGAGTCATGGCGCCACTCTCCGCCACAGGATCTCGGCGCCGAGCATTCAAAAATATAACCGCCTTCTTCCTTCCTCCTCCTCTCTCTCTCTCTCTCTCTCTCTCTCTCGCTCGGCCAAAAATTGCTCGCCGCGGCTACCTCCGCACCCGAGCCGCTCCGCCGCCCCGAGACGCTCCCGCCGCGCGCCGCCGCCTCGAGCCGGTCCCGCCGCAGCCGCCTTCGAGCCCCGAGCCGCCTCGCTCGCCGCCGCGCCGCCTCCACACCCGAGCCGCCTCGCCGCCGCCGGTCCCGCGCTGCCACGCGCTGCTCCGCCCCCTCCACCCCCGCCACCGCCGCTCCACCACTAACTGCACTGCAAGCGTAATTTTTTTAATTAGTTAGAAATTTAGTTAGTAAATTAGGTTAGAAATTGTAGTTAGAAATTGTAGTTAGAAAATTTTAGAGTTAGAAAATGTAGTTAGTAAATTTAGTTAGAAATTGTAGTTAGTTAGGTTTAGATATACTTAATGTAGTTAGGGTTGAGATATATAGTTAGTCATAGCAATTTTAGTTAGATATGATGTAGTTAGGGTTTAGATATATAGTTAGACATAGCTAATTTAGTAACATATAATGTAGTTAGTGTGCATACCACCAAAGATATATGGAAATGGCACGTTTGGTAATCAGAGTACATTGGATTCTTCATGGAGCACTGATAATTGCTCTTCACTTAGAATTCTAGTTAAATGTGGTAATTCTAGTCATGGGAGCACGAGATAACCAAAGATATGTGTTCTTGAAGAAGAAGAAAAAACACCGCCCTCATCGAACGCCTACAACGAAACTAAACACCCGCAATTCACAATGGTCGGATGTGTTAGATGTAACTTGTAGTTAGGGTTTAGATATATAGTTAGACATAGCAAATTTAGTAACATATAATGTAGTTAGGGTTTAGATATAGTTAGACATAGTTAGAAATTTTAGTTTGTTTAGTTACATATAGTTAGTTAGTTAGACATAGTTATTTAGTTTGGTAGGTAGCAAATTACTTGGGTAGTTACCAACTTAAATTAGTTACGTATGGAATTAGTTAGTATACTACTCTACTATTAGACATTAACAACCACTGCCTTTTGTATGGATTAGATGGACAATCTAGTAACCTTGCACCATGGAGGCGTATTGAGAAAGATGGTTATGGAAATGTGTCATTTGTTGGGATGGAAAGTGTGTCCTCTTTGCTTAGTGATCGTCCGTCTTATGGTGAATTGGTCGCTAGAGCTCGTGAGGTTCTATGTTGTCATGGTAATGAGGATGCCATCTCGCTTGAGGGTGTACTTCACTTTGGTTCTAAAGACGTATTTTTAGGCGGATGGTCTCAATTGACTCGAGGATCGATGGCAAAATTATGTCGATCGGTGATGAGGACCCAATATCAATGTTTGGATTTGTTTGTGCGGAAGTTGTCCATTGATCCCAATCCTAATGGGCATTCACCCTCATGGGCATTCGCCTTTATGGGCATTCACCGATTTAGGTAGTCCTCCCCTTTGGACCCCGTTACCCAATTGTGATGCGGATGTGAACGAGCCTGATGTGGTACCCGATGCTCAATCCGCCCGAATGAGATTGGAATTTCTCATCCTGCGCCCTCGGAGATCCCTTTGACTCGAACCATCCAAGTAAGTGTCGTAGTACCACTTTAGTTTACCGCTCATTAATCTATTCCTTTGTCTCAATTGCCATCGTGTGTGTGGTTGTGATGCATAGATGTTCCCGAAAATGATGATCGCCCTCCGTGGCACCTTCAGCAACATGGATCAATTCTCAGAGGGCCTCTAACAGTTGTTGATGTTCGATTGATGATGATGAGGAGCCTTATGGGACGGCTAGAGCCGTTGATTCCGATGAAGACCGGCTGTTGCAAAGATTGACACAACAAGATATTGAGCTCATCGCACAATTACGCCCTAATCGTGATCCAAATATTGAAGAATTCAGCACCTTAGTCATTCCCAAGGTGCTTATGCGTATGCGAGACGACGAGTTGTTAGAGGCTCCTGGCGGGATAGCATGGAAATCAAGAAGGGTTTGGTCTTCAAGGACTTGCCTACATTGAGAAGGTGGTTACAGGAGTATTCTGAAGCGCAAAAGGCCTTTCAAGGTTAGGCATTCCTATGTGCAAGGCGTTACAGTGGTGTGTGAGAAGGCCGATTGTAATTGGAGGTGTGTGCTAGGAAGCAGAAGGACACGAGCAAGTTCAAGATCACAAAATCGTTGGCCCACACACTTGTGCAGAATCAAACTTGAAATGAAGCATCGCGATTGACATCTACCCTCATTATAGATCACTATACTCGATCAAGGGCAGCCCAATTTGAAGGTGAGGACAATTATGGAGATGACACGAAGATGTTCGGATACGACATAAGGTATGGAAAAGCATGGAGGCAAAGCAATGAGCCCGGAAGATGATATATGGGGATTGGGAGGAGGGGTACGAGCAGTTGCGAGCATTGTTCAATGCAATGAAAGCAGTTAATCCAGGAATGCATTACGAGTACATCCCCAAACCAAATGAATGGAAGGATGGAAGGCAGATTTTCTTCCGCACATTCGGTGTTTTCCATGATGCATCGAGGCATTCGTGCATTGTCGTTCCGTCTTCTCCATTGATGGTACTTTTCTTCTTGGCAAGTACATGGGCACATTGTTGATAGCCATTTCGGTTGACGCAGACAACACATTGGTCCCTCTTGCGTTTGCTTTGGTGGAGAGGGAGAACAAAGATAGTTGGG
This sequence comes from Ampelocalamus luodianensis, assembly GCA_036346255.1. NCBI lineage: Eukaryota > Viridiplantae > Streptophyta > Magnoliopsida > Poales > Poaceae > Ampelocalamus > Ampelocalamus luodianensis. The sequence goes on from CM070621.1 coordinate 26,084,413, forward strand.
GATGGTTCTGCGCGCTTGTTCGGATACATGTTGTTGGCCCCGGCAGGAGGTTGGTGTCATATCCGATGCACACCGGGGCATACTTAGTGTCTGACAGAGCAGATTCCGGTGCGCACCTATCCATCACCGGTGGTGCACTCGGCACCTCGCCGAGAATTTACTCGTAAGGATGGTACAAAGGATAACTTTCCTCTTTTCGAGGAGGTTGCACGCCACTTGAGGTGTCGTTGTTCAAGAGAAGCCGGAACAACTCAAACCGGAACAAACACAGAGGGTAGACAAGGGTTGAGAGGCTTGCCGAGGAACTCGAGAAATGGACTAGGGCCTCGACCATGGTGGTGGCGGTATGAGTTTCGGACTAGCAACATGGTGAATCATTTAATAGTTTGCTAAAGGGTATACGTGCCATGCCCACAATGCAATCGTATCATTCACCTTCTACAAGCTTGTTGCGTGGTTCAACGATAGACACTTGGATGCAATGGCACGAGCAGTAGTAATGAAACATGGGCACCTAAACCCAAAAAGCATCCGGAGAGGGCAAAGGATAGGGCTCGCACACATGAGGTGTCATGTTTTGATCATAGTACGCAAGTATGAGGTCATTGAAAGGGTGGTACAATGGCCGATGGTGAGGTCCGCCACAAGGAGTCATATTGTCGTGCTCATTGATTTCTCTTGCACGTGTGGGAGAACAAGACAGTACCACTTTCCATGTTCTCACTATGTTGCGGCAGACTAATCATCGCAACTATGCGTCGAGCGAGATACCTAGGGAGTTCAAGCGTTGATACCCTTGTTCTTACATGGTCTCCCCGCTTTGAGCCTTACGGACGAGGGCGGTGGCCACCTTACTCGGTCCAAGTACATAGCCGATCCAGTTGTCGTTGGAACAGACGTGGGAGTAGAAAGAGGAGTAGACACAAGATGGTTATGGATCAAGTTTCGGAAGGACAAGGCGAGGAAGAGCAACCCCTTTCTTACGCACTCGAGCATAACCAATGTGGCAAATGCGCAGACTTGGCCATAATTCTCGATTTGTCATCGCCACTTAGTCAAAAAAATAAATAATTATGAAGGGTTTATTAATTAGTAACTTTGTATTTATTTCACTCTTGTACTCAATTTTACATTTTATCAGAATTAACATCCGCTATTTATGTTTGCAGATGGCGCAGCTTCCACCTCCCGGATCGAGACTACGAGGAGCACCACCGGGACGCCCGACCGCCGAGGGGGTAATGCCAACACATGGTTGTATGTCTCCATATTTCATTTTTTCGATGGATTCGTATTAAATAATTGTAATCTTTGCAGAATCGCCTCTTCGCCCTCGAACCCATGACGGGTTCGAGGACATGCGTCTGACGACAGTACACTCCTCTACTTCGCAGGGCCGCACGGACGCCGTGTCGTTTCGAGTTCGTCGTGGGTTGCCCGTCATCAACCCCGCGGCGATCACAGCTTTGGTTGACAGTACATTGACTAACAAACTCATGCACTACCACTTGCTTTCGTGTTCATTTATGTAGTCGACCTTAGTACTCGCTTATGTTGTGCAGTGGAGGCCGAACTCACGCTTTCCACCTACCTTGTGGTGAGATGATCATACGCTCAGACGCGCGCAGGTTTCTTGGTCTCGTGTTCGGGCCGTCCGCACGGACAGTCAGTCCGACGGATGGAGAGCCGAGTGGAGGCCTTCCTTGGGAGAGAGCTTCCTCCGAGGCACCGCTTCCCGCACCTCGTGGGTTCTTATCGGTTGGCTCGACATGCCAGCTTTGCTCGTGCCTGACAATGCGATCGAGGAGACAACACCTACCATCGCAGAGCTTGATCCTACACTTGTTTGGGTGTGTTCTCTTTCGAGACGCGACGGAGACAACGCGTCATGGATGTACCTCCTTGCTTGACCGACCGACATGGCGGTGGCTACACTGGCTTCGGAGTTTTGTCCTTCCTCTACCGCCACTTGTGCTCGGCTTGTCGGCGGCTCGCGCCAAGACGCGCCGATCGGCGGTGTGTGTACCTTCTCCGCTTTGGATGTGGTCTCGTACCGCTTGGTCGGCCGACTTCTTCCTCCTCGTCCGTGGTTTGCGGTGGCCAACCTCGACACCGACCGACGGTTGCCCACCTTTAGGACCGTGTTCGAGTTCCATTTGCCGTATGAGGCGCCACAGACGTTGAGTACGCCAACGAGCTTGACACACTTACGACTTCGATGGTGAGTTCATTGCATTTTCATTTCACATTTCCATTCGGTCTTTCGATACAATCTTTCTTACAATACCTAAACACCTTTTGTACGCAGTCACTTGGGAACCTTACGAGACGGCGGTGGTCCAGCTTGGATCGAGCACGATGTGCGGCGTGGACGAGGACCTCTACATGATGAGGTGTCCGCCGACCGCTTCTACGCTGTTGAGTACCACCGCCACATAGAGTTGCACGCCGCTTGGCCTCGTGCAGAGTGGCCGTGGAGCCGTTCTCGACGCCTCGTGGAGTTGCACAAGTAAGTGGCGATGCTACTTTTTTTCTCCTTTGTATACATAACTACTAATTCACTATATTTGCACCGATGATGTATATATTGCGGGATCGATCGTCGAAGCGTAAAAGACGACGAACTTCGAGGCGTTGCACCGTGAGCACATAGACGTGTGGGGACTCCTCCATGAGAACGTCTATGCCAATGAGCACCGCACACGAACTACAACTTCCGTGCATACCTTTCTTGGTACCTTGGTGTGACACGGACAAAGTCAAGGTGCAATGGACCCAAGCGGACTACGCCGACATGGAGTCTTCACGATGAAGACACTTCCTACGACCGCGACTCGGGAGGGACGTTGGTGGAGGTCGGGCCAATCTTAGATCGAGTGGTAATGTCACTTCTAACCTTTTTCTTGCAATCAATCATAGCGCTAATGTTATTTGCATCGCACTAACCGAGTAACCATATGTTAACAATGTGTGCGTGGCAACACGCTGAGGCGATCCGTGCTTGACCTAGAGCGCTTCCGAGGACAGAGTGGATGAGACGACACTCCACAACTTTCTTGGAGTAAGTCTTTCAATACATGGCAATCAAAATATAAACTTGTAACCAAACATGACATTTGTGAACTAACAAAAGATGATGAACCGCAGAGACTTGCGAGGCGGTGCGCGCAGCTCACGCCGTTGTGGTTGCGGGGCGCAGCACCGATGGACGCCCACGTGCCACGACACACATCTTCCGGACGCCGCACCAAACCGTAGGCCTAGGCACTTCTTCACACGGAGGTACACTTCCGGAGGCCGAGCTCGTCCCGCATTTCGACCGCAGATACTTTTCGTGGACTTGGTGGCGAGGAGGAGGACGAGGCCGAGGAGATTGGTGGCGAGCAGGAGGACGAGGCCGAGGAGATTGGACCGTCTCAGCTCCAGGGTGCTCCTTCGACACAGCCTTCGCAGCCTCCACCGCGTAGGCACCGACGTCCGCGTGACCCTTACACTCCAGGCACCGACGCTCTTGGTGGAAAGGGCAAGGCTAGGAGGCAGTGAGGGACTGTGTTTATGTACATTGTATGGACTTTTATGGACTATTTGAACTTTTGGATTGTTGTTTCTACTATTCGTGTGGTATTGTGATGAATATATGCTCGTATGATATATTTGTGTCATATTGTTAAATGTGGATGGTCGAAACAGGAGAAACTCGCGAATTTTTCCGTGATTATATGCGAGTAGTGATTATATGTCGGGACCAAAGGAACGTAGCTTCTTGTTGGTGGCGACCAAAAGTTACCAAAATATATAGGCATAGTGACAAAAAAACAAGTCATGCTACTCACATGTTCAAGTTTAACAATATACTCACATGCACATACTTGAAAAGTGCAAGACATGACAAGAGTACAACAAAATAACAAGTCCAAAGAAATGAGACCATTGTTCATTATTAAACCATAACTACTAAGTCTAGCACACTCACGAGTGCAACGAGGCCACTTTCCTTCCTCAAAGCATCCGATCCTCCTCCATTGCAGCCTTAGCACGCGAACGCGCAAGCCTCCTCTCCTCTCCCCTACGCTTAGTCGCTCGCCTCATTTTCACCTCTTCCTCGCGCTCCTTTTCGCCTCCTCTTTGCGTGTCTTCTCCAACAGCTCCTCGCGCTCCGCATCCCACTTCTTCAGTCCCTCCATATGCTGCTTGTCCTCCTCCTTGATCTCAGTGTCGATCCACTGCTCAAAGTCACATAGCGGTGGAGGTTCCTGCAAAACATGGGTCAGTTAAGCACGTAATGAAATGTTATTGATTCATCGCAAGAACAAAGAAAAAGCCACTAATTTCTCACCAACAATCCAATGCGGATCTGTTGAGGTGTAGGGTCAAAGGCATAATTGTGACACATCCAATACCTCTGCCTGTACGTGTCCTCCTCATCAGATCTCGCCACCCTACAAGCATCACCGCAGTAGCACATGGGCACTGGAACGCCACTAGGCGGCAAACCGCTAACGCATTGCCCACCACTGCTGCCTAATCCGAAATACAACAAATTGTATGAACCTTACATAATATGAACTACATATTACCGACAAATTAGAATACGATGGACAAAGATTACCTTGGTTTACTAGCTTTACCACGCCTCAAGCATCCTAACAAAGGGGAGAAACAAAGGGGACCGACGTAACTAAGGTTCCATAATACACAATACGAATCAATAAAACAAGTGAGACTAATTGCTTCAAACCCTAGGTCATGACTAACCTAATTTTGCATAATACACATGATATAGACCAAATCAATGCGTAAAAGTGAGGAGGACAAAGAGGATACCTTGCTCTCGGTTGTATGGATCAATTCAAGTTTCCACGGTGAAAATTGGTGATTCGAAAAGTTCGGCGGGTTGGGTTGAGTGAAAACCCGAGAGAGGAGAGGAAGAAAAAGAGCAAGGCTCGGGGAGGTATATAATTCAGAGCTCGGCGCCGAGATCTGTGGCGCCGACCTCGGCGCCATGACTCACGGCGCCGAAGCTAAGACATCTCGCGCATGAGTCATGGCGCCGAGGTACCGCCACGCCGTCGCCTTGTCGCTAGGGTTCAGACGCGTCGCGCCATGACTCATGGCGCCGAGATGCCTTCTTCTGCGCGTGACTCACGCGCCGACCCCCTGGGTCCAAAACCGGAAATAAGACTACCAAGGGTATAAATGTGTGTTTTTTACGAAAAAAGGATTAAATTGCAAAAAATTCGGTGGGGGGCACTGCGACTTCTTTTTTTCCCTCTCTGCTCTGTTCCTCTCGGGCTTGGAAAGACAAAAATAATTGCATTTTACCAGCCGGTTGAACGGCTAATGTGTTGTTCCATTCATAGTGTACTCTACCGGAAGGACGGATGAGCTATTTTACAGAACATCACCTACCACTATAGAGGTAAGAGAGCTTTCAATCTCGACCCAACTATTAGTTTTGCCTTACAGAAATACTAGAAAATGCTAGCCAACCAAAGGTATAGCTCGTGTTTGTCTGATTCAAATCATCCAATGCACCTGATTTGCCCCACCTCCACCTTACACTACTACAAAAAAGGTTAATACTGGACGCTCATCATAGACGGTTTACTAAAACCGTCAGTATTAAATACAATCACATACGGTTTTGGTTTAGCGACAGTCTATGTTACTGGCTGTGCTAAAAACCATCTGTGAAGAGGTAATATCACAGATAGTTCATGTTGAAGACCGTCTGTGAAGTATCACAAATGGATCATGTTGAGGAACCGTCTATGATATTACTAAATTCACAAACAGTTATTATTTATGGAAACTCTATAATGAGAAACAACTGGTTAGTCGATTTTGACTAGTTCCTCGGGATTGATCTTTTAAAGTGGTCGAAGTTGATCTCCAACAGAAGAAAGTAGAAGATATGTTTAGGATGAACGCCCAAAGAGCGAACTAGCTAGCTGAATTCAAGCCTCGAGTTAGCTAACAAGGGACTACGAACTATGTGTGTGATCTATCACAGACGGTTCTTTAGAATAAACCATCTGTGATACATCAGCTATCACAGACGGTTTAATCTACAAAATGTCTGTGATACATAAGCTATAACAGATGATTTAATCTACAAAACCGTCTGTGATACATCAACTATCACATACGGTTATGCGTTAATAACCGTCTGTGACAGTCTGTATCACAGACGGTTCGAAATCCTCTGTGATGACCTCATATCATTACTGACCTATAAAGTCAGACGTCTCACAAAACCGTCTTTGATGACGTTTTTGAACTGTCTATGATGACCTTTTCTGCAGTAGTGTTATCCCTTCATTTTCCCCTTCCTTTAATTCCATTCCTCTCGATCTGGCCACCTTATCGCTTCCTCTCTGTAACACCCCAACTCACAACGAGCCTGGAATGCTACTGGAATTAAAATTAAACTAAAACTTGATACCAATTTTTGGCATAATCTCCTTTGTATAGTCAACTATACCGAGGCTCTAACAAATAATCATGGCAATTAGTAATAACTCCATATTCAAGTTCATTCAAGCATGCAAGATAATCTATTAAACATAACCAAAATTTGCTATTCTCATTATTACAATTAATCAATCTCAAAACCATCCATAAATAATTCTTAAGGTTGAGTGGTAGTGCGTGCATCCAAACATCTACTCCCTCCCATGCCTGCCGATCTTGCCAATTGTACCTAAAACATATCAAAGCAAGAGTGAGCCCAAAGACTCAGTAAGTATCAACAAGGCTAAAGCTAAACTCACAGTCAAAGCATCAACATACCAAAGTAAACATTACACTAAACATATCCTTCATGCTTATGTAATGCGACCATGCAATGCACCTTTTGAACTTTATCTCTTTTTCGCATTTTACCGGTAATGCGGGGTATACATCCGTCGATGGATACCCTTGCCCGCGCCCTCCGCACGTGGACCAAGAGCCTATACACCACTTGTATAGGGACCTTTGCCCATCATCTTAATGATGGGGACCTCTTTACTCATTGTCCGTCATCTACATGACGGGGACCTCGATCATGCATAGTCACCACGTGACCAATCCTCCAATATGATTGCATGATGCACATGAACAAAACTTTAAAACATCATACATATGGATTCACAACAACGACATGCATGAATAAACTTATTCATACTTCAAGCATTCCTCATCAATGACATTCTTAGCATTCTAGTATCCATGAATAGCACATATATTCATGATACTAGCAACATGAACAATCCTTCATGAATAACAATTAATCATAACTCAAGTGTTCACTATCCTTAAACATACATATCACACTATAAAGCATGCATTGTTATTACGCATCAAAGTACTAGCACCCTATGTCAAACATTCATCATTATTCTCTCATTCAGAGTACTTGCATTCACCAAGATAAATTGGAACTCATCACAATAACATCCACTTTAACCATAACTAGCATTCATCAAGATAAATGGAAACTCATCACATTAACATTCATGCATGGCTATTACGAGTAAAACACAAACACTCTCAAAGATAAAAACATAGTTATGCTATAACCCGAATACTTGCCTCAACCGTGCGAGAACGGTGGACGCGAAGAGGGCGCTACCCCTGGGGTCACGCTCCCACCTGAATATAAAGATAACCCCAATCTAAGACCAACATACTGGACCAAAATCATAAATAACAACACAAATTAACTTGCTAAACTCCCAAGTGTTTCCAATCTTCCAATTTCTAGCGATGGATTTGGTGTTCACTACGGACAGTCAACTTCTAAAATACATAACTTTCTGCTCAGGGGTCCAATTAAGATGTTCTCAGACTTTCTGGAAAGGTAACTAAATTTCCCAAATAAACTTAGTTGGGGAGCCCTTTCGATTCTGCCAAATACTACCTCTACCAAGCCAAACTACAGAACATCAAAATTCACGTCGGGTTCTCTGGACAGTACACTAAAACCTCCATAACTTTTGATACGAACGTCCAAATCTTGTTTTCTTTAACTCTATGAAAAGGTATAGAAATTACCCACATTTTTTGTTATATTGAGGTCCTCTGATTTCGACCTTAACTAGCAGATTCATCCCATTTTCTACAGACTGTTCAAAACTGACAGTTTAACAGAGCAGCGATACTTAAAAATTCATAACTTCCTGACCATTAATCGGATTTGGGTGATCTTGGTGGCCACTGAAAGCTAAGAACATAATCTACATATCTCTAGGAGATCAAACCTCCTAATTAGGCCTCTAAACACATGAAACTGGCCGCGCAACATTCTGGACAGAATTGAACATTGAACAGAATTAATTCGATCCAATCGATCTAATAGCAATCGCCTCTAATGACTATCACTAGGGCTGGAAAAATAGCTCGAGGCTCGTGAGCCAGCTCGGCTCGAATCAAGCTCGGCTCGACTCGGCTCGAGCTCGCAATTGTTCAAGCCAAGCCAAGCCTTGCTTCTGGCTCGTAATATTTTCAAGCCAAGCTCGAGCGGCTCGCTTGGCTCGTTTGGCTCGTTGCCTCCCTCTGTTATTTCTCTCGATTCCTTGACTTATGGTTCTTCCCCATTCTATTTTGTTGCCTCTCTCTATTAGTTCTTCCCTATTCCATTTCTTCTTCCATCCCTCTTCCACTCCCAATCTCTTCCCTTACCTTATCCACAAACCACCGGCCGAACATGCTTCAGGAGTCCACTCACTGCCTCCACCTCCTCCAACCGCCGCCTTCGCCTCCCCCAACTCCACCCGCTGCCTCCCCCTCCCACTCCCCCATCTCCACCCGCCACCTTCGCCTCCCCCATCTCCACCCGCTGCCTCCTCCTCACCCAGCTCCACCCACTTCGTATGTCATACTCATATAGTTCAGTTTAATTGGTGTGATGAGTGTATATTCGAAGGTTTCTTCAGAAATCATATGAGTATTATTGCTAGTAAAGAAAACATTGGTGAGGAACTTGACATGGAGAATTGATAGCCTGGTAATGAACAACCAAAACTTGGCCACTTAAATGGATTCTTTGCAGGTGTTAAGCTCACTCTAAGCAACTGACAATGAACCCCTGTTAACTTTATTTCTGACTTTGTTTTATTGTTTATGATGATTGGATTATAAATTTAGGATGAATGGTTCACATAATCACATTCTACCTCTGTTTCTGGACTTGGGGAGCTCACTGGCTTGAACGAGCTTTTCGAGCCAACTCGAGCTTTTTTTCGAGCCGAGCCGAGCCTGCTTTGAACGAGCCGAGCCGAGCTTGGCTCGTTTCCAGCCCTAACTATCACACATCACAAGAAACCCGTCGTTACCCTTGACGACGTGCTGGACGACGACGAACAGGCCCCGAAGAATATCCTCCTCCTCCTCTCTTCCTTCTCTTCTCCCTTTTCTTCTCCCTTCTCTTCTTTTCCCCTTCTTCTTCCTCCTGGCCGATCGCAATGGGGCTTCCTCTTCCTTTGGCCAGCAGAATGGGGGTGGAGGAAGGTAGGGAGGAGGTGGTTGGGGCGCCGGTTGGAGGAGGAGGTAGGGAGGAGGTGGCGCCACAATGGGGTGGAGGTGGAGAGGGAGGAGGAGGAGGAGGGTGAGGCTAGGGTTTGAGGGAGGGGGTGGCGCCTCCCCCCAATGGCCGGCCAGCCACATGGGCCAAGGCCCAGGGCCCGAGTTGCCAACCAAACGCAGAAAACCCCCTCACAAATCCTGATTTGATGATTTTTCTAAAAGAACCATTCTCCCGATTAAAATTAATCTCTCCCGACTAATTCCTGTCGAATAAGTTTTAGGGTATTACATTCTACCCCCCTTAAACAGAATTCGACCCCGAATTCTACCCGTCATCTACTTGCAAAACAACAACAACCACAACTGAAAACCAATAACCAACAAGATGTACCCGACGTGAACAACTTTGGTTAAAGTTCGATCATGTGAGATTACCTCCCAAGCCTCTTCTCGCTCAGACCGACGTGAACTTCACACCATAACGTATACTCATGTCTATACCTCAACACTCTCTCTGACCTCTCCAGTACAAGTATCGGACGAGACTCGAAGGTGAGATATTGCTCGGTGGTCGACGGCGTTAACAAAACCTCAAACTCGGATCTCCTGTACTCACTCACACCGAACGCACAAGATGTTACGTACTCACGCGGGACTCGAGACACCCCGTGATACACCAACTAGCGAAAACAACCCAATGTACCTTGGGGCAACCCTCCCGCTGGTACCAACCACGCAAAGCGCAGAGAACACCGAACTCTTATTCCACCTCTCAATCGGTCTTTTTCACTCAAACAAAGATCACCTCCTTTAACGAAAACACACAATGTAACTCGCTTTAAAACACACTCTTTTACCGACATAGCCCAATCGAATATGAAGGACTCTCATCGCAACCAAACGTTACCAACTCGGTACTAAAAGAAGTCTAATCCAGAAACAAGGATTTATCACGAAAATCTTTCCACCTTCAAATTAGAAAATTTGCAAATAAACACCACGTCCGCCAAAAGAGAAAACACTCGAATAACCAAATCCATCATTTCCTTTATTCTTTCTGAACTGATAAGTACCACATATACCAACACAAAGTCAAGCCCAATTTGCGAAAGACATCCGTCATAAACTCAAAGCTCATACAAGAATCAAGAGAGCATTTCAGTACCTGAGGAAATAATCTTTTCTCAATTTCTCCTTTAGAAATAAAATTTCTTTCAACCTTTTGGAATCCCGATTCATCGCATAACACACTAACCCATCTCTCTTAACTTGGCATTCTTAATGCTAAGCACAAACGGAAATACATCGACCACACCTCTGTAGAGAGGCTCTATCGACCCCACAGAAACAATACTCTAGTCAACTCCTCTACCGACAGAATTACTCTGATAGATAACTTCTGACGCATCCCAAAATGGATCTTCACACGTAATCACGTTACCTCAGTCCTTAAGAATGAACATCTCGAAATTCTCATCACATATTCTCATGTCTTTCACCAATAGATTTCTATCAATGATCATCCTACTATTCGAAATCCATCATTATTATTTGGGCGATCAAAGTCCTAGTATAACAATGTAAATCCCAAATTTAACCTCCAAGACTCTTGCAACGAAATTCTCATATAAAAGATAGGGAAATCCTCAAAATAAATCTCTAAAATTCCACAATTCCCACATACTCACTCATTAACATCATCATGAAAATACTTTTCTTGACCAGTTTACCTTTACAAAGATTATAACTCTCAGAAGGTTACTCATTTAAAGCCAAATCACTCTTGACATTACTCAACATTTTCTATTACCCCATTAATGGACATGACGATTCGATTACTTGTAATCCCACTCTCATTAAACCACATCATCAAGTATAACCATGCACAACCTCGCAATACTACCAAATTGCGATACTCTATAAAATTGATCAAGATTTCCATACTTTCGTAATTCTAATGTTCCACCCGGTGAACAAAAGATCTTGGATCACAATCACTATAGGTTCTACTAGCTGTAACAATGCAATCAGTTTAACCTCATAAGGCAATCTTCCGTTGAGATAGACTTCTCTCAAAGGACTATATTACGAAATTATTTCATCCTCTAATGCTCATCGAATAACTTACAACTTAAAGTTTCACAACTACAATTATTAAACACCTCAAAAGACTCAGGTGAAATGAATAGGTCGATTCTTTCTCAAAAGAAAGAGCGAATGAAAACAATTTTTTTTTCACCAACTAGGAAAACATGTGCCACCCGCAGTGAACACAAGACCAAGGAAAATTGTCACTTAGGCAACGTACTCGAAAAAAACATAAGGGAAAGTCAACAGTCGAGGGCTCAAGCCCTACTGAAAGCGAATACCAAACCACAAATGAGAAAAAGGTAATGCCCTTTGAAAATTGATAACTCATATAGAACAACTGCATAAGATTTAAGCACTCTCAAATAAATTGCAAGATGCGAAACGTGACTTGAATCTCAATTTCTTATACTTCACTCCTTCCTTTAACAAAGAAGGTTATTTTCTGTGATTACTACATCACTTTGCCAGCTAAAACAAGATAAACTCTTAAGATCAAATCATAGGAACCACTTAAGAACCAATAAAACCCTTCAACATGTCACTTTTTTCAAAGCAACTCAATCACCACTCACACAAGTCACAATCTCTTGCGATAATCTTACTAACATCAAGATTAATATACTCAACACGAATGTTTATCATCAACTATTCCATTAGAAAGCCCCCAAAGTTTCACCAAATTGTTCCATACTACAAGTTCATCCCATCTTTAAAATGAGAGTATACCCAAAACCATACAACATCACTACCTCAACCTCTTAAGTTTAGAAGGGGTCTACTATACAATTGAAAAGCTCCTACCAAAACCCCTTTCATCAAAGACACAATATCATCCGTTTATTTCACAATCATGTGGGCATAAGCCACCTATTATGTCATATCCATTCGACTTTTAGCGATGCTCAACATCAATTTCAACACACAACAGTTATACTACAACCATTGTTGTTATCAACTGGCTTCATTATGAAATCCAGTTGCTACCTACTTTTCTTTCCAAATACATGGATAGTTACAAGCACATATTCAAATGTTCCTCCTCATATTTGGATTTCAACAAACATACACTAAAACTTCAAAAATTGAAATCTTCTATCGATCAAAAGTCTCAACAACACTACAACCAATTTCATTGAGTCATTCTCAGATAGAGGAACTATATAGAACTTCTCCCATAAATTCTAGCTCCACCCGTATTCAATCCCTTCAACCGATTAAACACAATTCGATAATTAAACATACTAAGGATTATGTAAATCGCATTTCCTCTAGTTTCCTTTCCGCACAATTAAATTAATCTATTGGAACCAAGGAACCCAACAAGTTTAGCAACCTAAACAGCTTTAATGACCGACTAGTTCATCGAGGTTCCATACTTCTTGATATCCCTCAATTACTACTCATATATACCGCTCATTAAGAACTAGTAGATGACCACATGAACTTAATCAATTTCACTTCCAAAGTTACTAATTAATATTAATTATGCACTATACCGAAACAAGTTAATTGAATACAAACTCTAACTTAACCATAACAAGGCATCAGAAAAGGATTTTTTTTAACAATTTCCAATAGAAAAGAGTTGCCTTAAATTTCAATGTTCGGAATAATCCAAAAGGAACACATAGAGCCAAAGCTTTCTCATGCTAACAAACTTGCAACATAAAACTCTCAATATCCAACTATCAATGAATAAATGAGTCATTCTTTTCCAATGAGAAAGAAGGAACAACCATGGAATTATCAATATTGCCAATTGACGAGGATCACAAGTAGCAAAAGCGACTCAACAGTCGGAAAACAATAATTGTTTCAGAGAACCGTTAGAGACCAAGAAACACAACAACTACCATGAACCACGAACCCAAGAGAGATTCATCATCCACCACAGAACAAGAATTTGCCAAGATCAAAGATCAAAAAGAAAACAACTTTCTAAAGCAGCTCACGCTCAACTCCTGCAACTATGGTATTCGGGGTAACTACTCTATTCGTCTACTACGAACGGTGGTATAACCTGACAAGGTCCAAGGTCACAACCACGGCCCCCACTTCTTAACAACCATTAACGACTCGCATAAACAATATAATCAAGTATGATTATACATGATCATCACATGGCAATCATAGAATATATTTATAGATATAGAATATCCTATCATAGATTAACAACAAGAAATATAGCACAGAGGCAATTCACAATTGCTCAACAAATGTAACATAACAACAAATAATGCGGAAGCAATGTAATTCCCAACCCCACCTACTGTGCACAGTGTGTCAATTTAATGTCTTCCTATTAACCACGGACCTAAAGTCCGCTCTGATACCAACTGTAACACCCCAACTCACAACGAGACTGGAATGCTACTGGAATTAAAATTAAACTAAAACTTGATACCAATTTTTGGCATAACCTCCTTTGTATAGTCAACTATACCGAGGCTCTAACAAATAATCATGACAATTAGTAATAACTCCATATTCAAGTTTATTCAAGCATGCAAGATAATCTATTAAACATAACCAAAATTTGCTATTCTCATTATTACAATTAATCTGAATCTAAAAAACCATCCATAAATAATTCTTAAGGTTGGGTGGTAGTGCGTGCATCCAAACATCTACTCCCTCCCATGCCTGCCGATCTTGCCAATTGTACCTAAAACATATCAAAGCAAGAGTGAGCCCAAAGACTCAGCAAGTATCAACAAGGCTAAAGCTAAACTCACAATCAAAGCATCAACATACCAAAGTAAACATTACACTAAACATATCCTTCATGCTTATGTAATGCGACCATGCAATGCACCTTTTGAACTTTATCTCTTTTTCGCATTTTACCGGTAATGCGAGGTATACATCCGTCGATGGATACCCTTGCCTGTGCCCTCTGGCACAGGGACCAAGAGCCTATACACCACTTGTATAGGGACCTTTGCCCATCATCTTAATGATGGGGACCTCTTTACTCATTGCCCACATTCCACGAATGTGGGGACCTCAAGCCCGTCATCTACATGACGGGGACCTCGATCATGCATAGTCACCACGTGACCAATCCTCCAATATGATTGCATGATGCACATGAACAAAACTTTAAAACATCATACATGGGCTAGGGTTTGAGGGAGGGGGTGGCGCCTCCCCCCCTATGGCCGGCCAGCCACATGGGCCAAGGTCCAGGGCCCGAGTTGCCAACCAAACGCAGAAAACCCCCTCACAAATCCTGATTTGGTGATTTTTCTAAAAGAACCATTCTCCCGATTAAAATTAATCTCTCCCGACTAATTCCTGTCGAATAAGTTTTAGGGTATTACACTCTCTCTCTCTCACTCGAATCTAAGGCGGTCGGTGGGGGAGGAGTCGAGGCAGAGCGCAAGCTGGCAGAGGAGCAGAGGCGATGTTTGGCTCGCATTCTGAGGAGGAGCCAGCGGCGGTGCGATCAGAGGTGACACAGCTTCGTGGTGAGGTGGCAGGGCAGCTCGTTGCATGAGTCAGAGGCAGTGAGGCCGGAGCAGCAGCCGTGGCTCATAGCCAAAGGAGGAATGGGCGATAGCGCAGTCACTGCTTCACGGACAGTGGGACTCATCACCGAAGGTCAAGGCAACGTGACAGGAGGAGCAACCGCGACTTGCGGCCGGAGATGGAGGCATGGTCTCGCGGTTCCCAGCCGACGGTAACAGCGCAACAGCTAGCTAGGGATAGGCGTGCCTCTGAACATGTTTGAAACTAGTTTGATTTTTTTCGAATTTTGGAATTTTTTTGGGTGAAATTTTGCTGAAACCTTTTCTAAAACTTGTTGAAACTTTTTTGTATTTTCTTGCAACTTGTTGAAACTTGCATGGAACGTCTCACGAAACACGCTGAAACCTTGTGAAACCTTTTTGAAACTCTTTGCACGAAACACGAAACGTCATCAAACCTCAAACCTGAAACGTTATGAAACCTCAAACCCCCATGAAACCCTATGAGTGAAACCTAAAACTCGAAGTGTCATGAAACCATATGAAACTGCTATAGCATTGGAATGCATTCCAGCACTATAGTATGAGCTAGCAACACTCTTTGGCTTAATGCAAATATGGCTATTAAGGAAACCCACAACTCATTAAGTTACACACCTAAAATAATAATGTTGTATTAAATTGGCATATCACTCCATTAAAAAAACAGGACAAACTTATTTAGAATTTAAATGGTTGGAACATAGAAATTTCATAGAAAATAGTTTAATTCTCGTAGGAACCAGAAAATTTTTTCGCATTCCAAACGGATCCTTAGTCTTTACATCTAGTCATATGATCAAATCACAGCCTAGTGGATAATCGGATCTTGCACAAACTTAGTACAAATGGAATCAAAAGGAAAATATATGCAAGCCATATTTTTTGTAAGTTTGAGACATGTATTCCCGTTTTTTTACGGTGCACCCAAATTAATTTGAGTAGTTCTTTTTGCTTGATCTAAGGGTTGATATTCCAATTACCTCATAGGAGGTAATATACTAATATGCATCTATTGCCATTCAAAGGCTACTATTGTCAATTACTACACAATAAATGTAAAAACCAGCCCAAAAATTTAAACCACTGAGGACCGTACCATTAATAAACTGTTAGTATCGTTAGTCAACCATCATGTCGCCAAATTAGTAAACTAAGTCACATCAGTTTGTCTTTAGCTCTTGTCGTATTTAGAATGCATGATAGTCAAGGACACTGTAACATTAGAGGTATAAGCATATATACACATGCTGCATCACAACAATAAATAAAATTGCTTATTCGTAAACAAATAAATGAAAGTAAACATAATCACTCAGGGAATCAGTCATTCATATTAGCTAAATGGTTAAAAACAATTGTTAAAGTCATTCATAACTGCATTCATATTAGCTAAATGGTTAAAAACAATATTATTAAAGTAAATTTGGATCCAGGCCGTGTATAATATCAGTATTTACATTTTAGTCCCTAGACTTTTCAAAAATATCAAACAAAGACAAACCTTTAACAATTCAATCCAGAATTTTACAAGTAGGTCCCTGCGTCTCTTTCCCTTAAGAACTGAAGGACCCAGCTGGCTGCCAGCAGGGCACAACACACCTGTGCTCCCTTCCTCTTGCCATTTGTGCAAACACAAGTGGAGAAGAGGGCACGTGGATTACTGGATGCATGCATGTCCTTCACCTATACCCTACTCTATCTTATAGCCCACACAATACACCTACAGTTTTCCCCTCAACTGACCAGTTTTCAACTGCTATAAAATACCCACCCACCATTTTCACCATCCACCATTTTACCAACACATCACCAAACAAGCTGTCCTCTCCTCCTCCCTTCCTCCTCGCCGCCGCCGTGCGTCACCGCCGCCGCGGCGGCGGCGGGGCTTCTTCTTCTCGGTGGTGGCGCATGATCTGCATCGCGCTCCCGATGTCCGACATCTGCCCACCAATTTCCAACGGTATGAAATTTCGTCGGGGTTAGATCTGGGGTCCTTCTCCGCTGGCTCGTCTTCAGGCGTGACGATTCGGGGCCCTTCTTCGTCGGCTTCTTTCGGCGGCGCCTTCGTCGATGACATGACGACGTAGGTGGCACAGTACAGATCCAATTTTGGCGCGGTTGGTAGAGATTGCGACAACTCGGTAGCGGTGGCTTATGCGGCGCTCGACTCCTCCCCAGTGGACGGTTGTTAGCCGACTGACACGTGATTACGGTGGATGTCGCCTTCCTTTGGTGCTGGCGGCGGTTGGCCGTTGGGGATATTGCGGACGTCGTCTTGGCGATCTGGCCTTCATTGGTTGGATCCACCGACGAGGTCGTACTGTGGTGTGGTCTTGGAGCGTTGGTACCTTCGGTCCATGGTGAAAACTCTTGATCTGACCTTCGCTGGTTGGATCCGGCAATGACGTCGACCTGAGGGTTGTTACCTTCTTGAAGACGTTGCTTTGGAGAACCGGTACCTGAGCTCCAGAGTGAAAACTCCTGATCTGAATCTTCACTGGTTGGATCTGGCGATGACAACGTGAGTCATATCCCTTCTTAGAGGCGCCGCTACGAAGACTGACCCATCATCATCTCTTTGTTGCGCAGCTGCTGTTCGCATGTGAACAGTCTCCTGGTTGGTCCCGGTGGCGGGGCTAGGTGGTTTTTTTAGGCTACATTTGCATGACAATTTGTTTGTCATTGTTGGCTTTTTGGCCGGTTTTTGTTTTAAGATTTTAGCTGATGGTGATGTAATGGCTGTGTGCATCTTTAGTTGGTGCAGAGACCGGGAGTTGTAATTCCATTATCTAAAAATCCCACTTTCACCGTCATCCTCACCATCCCTGTGTGGGAGACAGAAAGGGGAAGAAGTTCCTGCCATCCTTTCCACATTCCTTGTAGTAAAGAAGGTGCCAATAAACAACCTGAATGTCCTTTTCTGATTCAGTTTACAGTAAAGGAGCAGTATGTATTTACTCATGTATTTATTTTTAAGACAATATACTTCACTGTGCTTTAACTGCATAAATGACTAAAATATCATTAGATAGAAATAGGACACTAAATGCAGATGCCATGTTTGATGGTCCAACATAGCAATATTAGCAATAGATTCTATGTAGCAATATATATATATATATATATATATATATATAGAAATAGGACACTAAATGCAGATGCCATGTTTGATGGTCCAACATAGCAATATTAGCAATAGATTCTATGTAGCAATATATATATACCATCAAACATGGCATCCGATTTAGTGTCCTATTTCTATATATATATATATATATATATATATATATATATATATATATATATATATATATATATATATATATATATATATATATATATATATGAAGCCTTTTTCCTACTCCCGGGAGTAGTTACTCCCTATTCCGTATCTCACATATCTCACAACGTAGTGAGTATCTTGCGCAACCGAGAGTATGTATGTGTAGTATACGAGTATATAAGACCATATAGGTGGTATTTACACATTTTCAGAGGTGGTATGTACAATTTTTAGACATACTCCTTTTTATGTGCGAATATAAAGGTATTTACAAAATATGCTAAAAACTTAGACTCTCTTGCAAATTTTTCGCGTGGTTCACATTGGAGTATCTTATAATTAGTATATGAGTATACCCAAAGTGATAATGGAGTATGTCAAGTTTTTTTAGGTGGTATATCAAATGTGGGAGTAACTACTCCTGGAGTAGAAAGTATTTTTCATATATATATATATATATATATATATATATATATATATATATATATATATATATATATATATATATACTATATATATATATATACCAATTCAGTGTAATAGGAGATAACTAAGTAATAGTAGTTCTAACATGTGCGTTAAAATAAAGGGGTAATTAGCTCAGTGACATCGCGTTGGGACGTAATCGGAGGAACGACACTCCGTTCGTGACGTACTGAAAAATAACATCGCGAACACCAAAAGTTATGCCCAATGACATCGCCGTCGGTTACTTCTGTTTGCATAATTTTTTAAATATAGAAAGTAAGCTCAATAAATTATCAATTTTTTGTAGAGCCTCCAGGCACAATTTAATTGCTAGTGTATTTTTTTTTTCAAAATTTATATGTTCTGATTTTGTCGCTAAATTTTATTTAAGTATACTGTTTGTAGGAATTTTCTAATACTACAAAAAGGCTAATACTGGACGCCTCATCATAGACGGTTGACAAAACCGTCTGTATTACATGACATCACAGACGGTTTTGGTTTAAAGACCGTTTGTGTTACTAGCTATGCTAAAAACCGTATGTGAACAGGTAATGTCACAGACGGTTCATGATGAAAACCATTTGTGAAGTATCACAGACGGTTCTTAATAATAACCATATGTGATATTGCTGCATATCACAAACGGTTTTTTGTTGGAAACCATCTATGATACTTCACAGACGGTTCTTAATAATAACCATCTGTGATATTGCTACATGCCACAGACGGTTATTTATTGGAACCGTCTGTGATATCCAACCCTATTTTGGTTTCGTTGCTTGGATACGATGGTCCTAGATGGTTTAAGATGGTGTTTGATTTGATGAATGAGATTGTATTTGGATGGCCATAATTTTTGTGAATTTTTCTAGAATTTTTGAATTTTTTTTGCTATTTTATAGAGCCCGGGTCTGTTCGGACTGTCCGATCTGAATCGGACAGTCCGATCGGACAGCCTGGACGGACCGACCTGTTAGGAGATCCGAATGTCTCATCGGAATCAGACGGACCGTCCGATTCCGATCGGACGGTTCGAACAGACCCAGGCTCTATAAAATAGCAAAAAAATTCAACCAACCAAACACACATTTATTCTCAGACACTAGGGTTTGTCGCGCCCCCACTCAAATGATTAAGTTTCTCTAACATCCTCCTCCCCGAGCCCATCGCTGCAGACCTCGACGCCGCCGTCTCCTCCCCTTCGACGTCGCCTCCTCCCCGAGCCCAACGCCGCCTCATCCTCGAGCATGAGCCGCCGCCTCCTCCCCAAGCCCGTCGCTGTCGTCCTCGACGCCTCCTCCTCCTCGAGCCCGGCGTGCCTCCTCCCCCGAGCCCGCCGCCTCCTCCCCGAGCACGAGCTGCCACTTCCCCGAACCCGGCACCCCTCCTCCCCTTGGACGTCGCCCTGCTGCTTCGGTGCTCCCTGCTCGTCCGTCCCTCGACGCCTAAAGGTAACAGATGTCGAGTTGCCGACCCTGACGCCCCTTCCCCTCACACAATTCTCTGATTGCTTGGCTTTGATTGCCATATGCTTTGTGAGTACCATAGCATTTCAATTTTATTACCCCTTTGCATTTGATATGTTCATATTGAAATGTGATATAGTGGGCTTGAGATGAATGCTCTGTGATAATAATAGTCTTGTACTAGAATTGTTTTGATAACCGAGTTTGAACTTAAGCTCTAATTGGAATGGAATGCTTACTACTGTTGATTGATCTTTAGCATTTAGTCTGTTACTTTTCGTTGGTTACTTGGTTGAACCTCCGGGTTCTGTGATCCAATTCATAATACATGCTATTCTATTAGTAGATCAAGTGTTGTTGCCTGACTTGGAGGATTTACATGTTTATATGTTAATTATGTCATTTAATTGGTGTGTATACCCATACACATAGAATCTTATGATAATATGTTGATGCGTGACAAAACCTCTATTTCTCGTGAAGATGTCGCCCGCTCATTCTTCGTCATCGTTGCCTCATGCGTCTGATGTGTCGTCTTCTGAAAAATCCAAATGCAAAGAAAGAGTAATATCGAAAAGGCCCAAGGGCTGATTTATCATCATGAGAGTCGATGTGTCTGGGGCCCTCTGAGTCCTCGCCGAGCAGCGTTTGTATTCCGGACAACGGTTGGAATAGTTGCACGCGAACGGGTCAAGATCACCTATGATTCATGGAAGGAGTTGACCAAAAATAAGAATTAGAAAAATATGCTGGTGAAGGAAATTTTAAAATCATTCTAGATACTGGAACAACACAAGGCCTCCGTACAACGATACGCGTTGCTAGCGGCATGCAAAGCGTGGAGGAACTTCAAGAGCATGCTTATCAAGGATTACGTGGAGAAGGATTTGACGCCTTTCTAAAAGTATCCGTTCGTGGAGGAGTACTGGGAAGACTTTGTGGCGAAGAAGACGACAAATGATTTTAGGATTAAAAGTGAGGCGCACAGGGCCCTCCAGGCAAAAAACACGCACCCTCACAGACTCGACACCACTGGGTATGCGGGTAAAATCCCGCAATAGAGGGATCAGAACAAGCATGCACGCCAGTTGGGCACCTCCCCGCCATTTGCCGGGATCACTGATGAGCGTTCCAAATAGTGGCTAATAGCAAGGTTATCTACCGCATCTTCGGGGGTCACCTCCTTTCCAAACCCCGTAGATGAGGAAGTGTTTCAGCGTCTGGTAAGATATCGAACTACCTAGTTTTTAATTACTCGAGAACTTCATAGGAAGGGAAATAACATGTCAGGCTCTTGCAGGAAGAGCTGAGTACTGCACAATCTTCCCAATGCTCATTCCAGACAGACAGGGAGAAAGATATACTCTCTGTGGTCCTGGAAAACAAGGAGCATCCAGGTCGCACGAGAGGCATTGGTCTTTATGTTCAATGGAAAGATGGATTCTCAAAGGACTCCGGGACATACCGGAGTAGGAAGAGAGCCAAAGCCGAGCACGAAGCATAGCTACGAGAGGAGATTCATGCATCCCTTAGAGAAGAGATGCGGGATGTCGTACGAGAGGAGATTCGTGCATCCTTCACAAATCAGTTGAAAGCCCCCACCACTACTTTGCTAGCTAGCCCCCCAAACGTCTGAGTAGCTGCGCGTCCAACATAGAAATCGATAACAGATTTTCTATTGATGAAATCCTGGTAATAATTATTATCCCTGGAATGCTTGATCCATTGATAGGCCTGTTGGAGTAGCTAATTTTATATCGTTATGTAGGGGGCTACGAAGTGTACGCTCCAAGTGAGATATGGCTCCATTGCCCTGGATACTGCTTGGGGCTAGGTGTATCCATCCGGTGTCCGGGCCTTGATGCACGGTGTAAATATGGTGCTGGGTTTCGCAAAAGTGAATGTGGACGACGTTTATTGTAATTTCAAGGTCGTCCAGCTAGAGAAGCCCCCAAACGACGATGTCGTGACTTTAGAGCAAGCCATTGGAGCATTCATCGAGTGGCCCAAGAGAGACATCTGCCTGGAGCTACCTGCACCGGTGTTAACTTCAAATGCATCTACACCTCATGCTCGGTCGAATTTTGTGAAGTCGACCTATACAAAGTGAGGCTGCAAGGGCAAATCGAAGACGGTTGACTCCTGTCCTGATATCCCCTTCTTGCCGTTGGCCCGGAAATTCATGCTAGGCAAGCCGTTGGTCGAGAGGTTAGACAACCCTACCCTAGGATTGGCTTGCACGAGATTGCATATATGGTACATGGAACATGCCAACAAGACGGATGAACAATGACGCTCAGGTGTCACCGTCAAGTTCAAGAAGGGTCATTTTAACCATGAGGCTCAAGACTGTGTCTTCACGGTGACCTTCGATGACATGTTCTGGCTCTTCAACCTCGACTCCCTCGACATCTCACTCATGCGATGCTGGATACTGTAAGTGTGTACAATCACGGTCAATGTTCGTGTAATACCGATAAATGTTATATATAACTCCTTGCTTTTGTGTGTGTGTGTGTGTATATATATATACATGATTTCTGAAGCCGAATTAAGGAATTCACTGGTAGGTTTCCTCGACCCACACGTGGTCTGCGAGCAAACCATCAAGGAGAATGTAAAATTCATCGAGGATTACATGGCGGACTCATTGTTGGCTCACCACAATAAGCAATTCATACTTTTGCCCTACAACCAGGTGTAAGTGCTGTACCAGTGGCTATACTTGTTGATTTGTACTTTATAAGCAACACAAAATTATATTTAATGACCATGGCGATATACCTGTGTAGATTCCACTGGATTCTAATTGTAATTATACCAAAACGGAACTTGGTAATATACCTAGATTTCCTACAGAGGGCCAAACACAACTTCATAGTTGTCCGACAATTAATCAGCGGGTAATCACATTTCCTTTATAGATAACTCTATTGTACAGTCTTTCCTTCCTTTACAATAGCTAAGGCTAAGTTTTTGGAATCACGTACATCGTTCAAGACGTACTTTGGAAAAGGAGGGATATGCAAGGGAGGGGCCCTGCGACACGATCTAAATTTACCAGTATTCCTAGTACACATTAATCCTATATAACACTTCGTAGTAATGCCTCTCGAACTAACCAATTCTATTTTTGCAGTGCCACCAGCAGCCGTCGGCCTACAACCTCTGTGGATTCTATGTTTGCCACAACATAGAACTACTCGTCGGTTCCGCGATGACCAATGATCCTCAGGTTTGTCAATCTTGCAATAATTATTTCATACTTATCAATTTATATATGCACGAATTTAATCTTCGTAGCGACAGGTTGCGACCATCGTGAAAACTGCGTTGGAATAGGGTCAGCTCATAAACATTCGAGGACAGCTTTCGTCATTCTTGAACCGTGAGGTCATAAATCCAGATGAGAAGTTTCACAATGTAGATTGAACTTGATTGGAATAAGATATTGAACTTAACGGTACATGTGTGTAAATGTACATGAATGGTTAATTTTAGTTAATTGATTTGTGAATTGGATGTGCTTATTTTCTGAAATGAATGTGAATTGGATGTGCTTGTTTTCTTAAATGAATGTGAGTTGGATGTATACATTTACTTGTTGTGTTTCAGCTTGTTTCAGAGGGCATGGCTAGCCTTTCCTGAGGCTAGCCAATAAACAGAAATATATTTAGCAACAATACAAAAGTATATCACAGATGTATCACAGACGATTTTATCTACAAACCGTCTGTGATAGTATGCATCACAGACGGTTTTTCGAAAAACCGTCTGTGATGACCTCATGTTATCACTGACCCATAGAATCAGACGGCTCACAAAACCGTATGTGATGACATTTTTGAACCGTCTGTGAAGACCTTTTTTTTGTAGTAGTGTAGCCCTGACTAGCAGGTCCCACATGCAGAGATAGAGAATGATGAGAGAATGACATGTATGGCTTGACTGTTACTCACATGTTCATGAGGGTAAAATAGTCTTTCCACACTCTTAACGGCAAGCAATTGATGGGCTAGTTGACAGCGATAGTATATTGTGAAGAAAAATTGGAACCCGATGGTATATTGTGAAGAAAGAGTTATTCAATGGTAAATTATGAAGAAGAGAGTTATTCGATAGTATATAATTAATTTTCTTTGTTTTTGTGTGCTGTAGCAGTAAGGAAATGTATACCTGCTTATCTAGAAAAGAGACTGGCCACGTACCTGGATTGTGTATTTATTTCAAAGAAGCAAATTATTCCATTAATTAATGAATTACTGAAACATGAATATTATAGGCTGCTTCTCTGTCAAGGGCTCACTTTTGGAGTATGTTAATAAGCATTCCAGTTAAATATCACCATCTTAATTTTTTTTAGTGCTGAACATGGATGATATTCCTAGTGCTTCCAGCTTGTTAACGGAATCGAGTGGCTCTGAGACTTGATTGGTCACGTTCATCCCCGGCATGGGATTCCGCAGCATTGATAATTTTTGGTAGATCAATGTCAGGGATGGCCCGTGCCATGAGAGGGGCATGGCACAGAAATGATCAAAAGGAGGGGTCTGGATCCAGATTTCCAGATAGGCCATCATCATTGTTAATTTGGTGCCATGGAAAGATGATTAGGGTGATGTTTACCGATAAACTTTTTTATGTGTATGTATGTGCTGCATAATTCGTGACTGTTGCTGCGGTCCCATGTAATTATGGTGTGACGTACCTTTGAGAGCAGAGGCCTGAAGGTTGCGAAATAGTCTCTGTTGCATTGCGTGCCCCTCGTAGAGTCGGATGTACATACAGTTGGTACGGCCTCCATCCATGCATAACTCAACCGTCTCAACGGGGTATAGTGAATGTAGCGTTCCCCTGTAAATCGTTAGTGTGTTTATGCCTCTACTTCTTCCGCAATCATCAAAACTGTCGCCGTCCCACTTCTTCTTCACATATACACCAAAATTCATCACCGTCCCATTCCTTCCCATCTCGTGCCCTGTCCCCTTGTGATGTGACTCGCCAGGTAGCGGGGAGGGGAGGCAGCGGCACGGTAAGGTGGCATCGAGGATGGGAGAAGGCACTGAGAGAGAAGGGAGGAAAGGAGGTGGTGGTACCTTGGAGTAGAAGTGGTGACACCGGGGAAGGGAGGGGAGGCAAAGACGAATGTGTCATTCCCTCGCCAGGGTGCTATCTCAAGAGGAAAAGGTAGAGACGAATGCATCATTCTCTCGCCGTGGTGCTGTCTCGACTTTACCGCATCGCGTCCTCTTCATCCTAATCCTCCCCTGCGCCGCAGCTGCCTCGTGCTCCGCACCAACCGAGCAAGCATCGCTGCCGCCTCCTCGCTTACCACCACGACATCAATGCCTCCTCCCCTGGCCTCCCACCTCCTCGCCGTGATGTAGGGGTGAAAACGGATCGGATAGTTTCCGACCGATCCGGACAAAAACGGATTCGAATGTCTCGAATCGGATTTTTCTCGGATAATTTTCGGATCGGAAACGAATTTGGATTTTTTTGTCGGAAACGAATATGGTAGGCATGCTATCCGGTGGATACGGAAACGAATACGGATTATCCGGATAAGACGGGGTCCGGATATCCGGATTTTGGCCCAAAAGAGAAAAGGGGATTCTAATTGATTTTCGAATTTCAGAAAATGCAACAAATCAAATAGTCTTTTAGAAAATAGCAAATAGAGTTCAAAAATCCTAGAAAAAATCACAGAAATTCATTGAATTATTTTTAACTTAATAAAATTAATTCCAACTTAAAGTTGTTTTTTATTTTTGTATATAAATTATTTTAAATTTCTAAAAATAGGAAAAATCTTTTTAAAAATGCAGAAAATTCAATAAATTAATTAAAATTTTCTTTTTTGCTTTACATCTAATAAAATCCTAGAAAAATCAATAAATTTTATTTTTTACATTAAAAACTAGGAAATTAAATAATTAATTTTATTTTATTATTTTTTCCTTTTTAACGAGGAAAACTCTTTTAAATCTCAAAAATCCAATAAAATAATAACTTTATTAATTTTATTTTTGGTAACATGCTTTGGGATTTTACAGTCATTTGCGTATAGATTAACCATCCAGTCTAATCGATGTTAGTGCGAACTAAATTTTATGTATATGATGAACTAAGTGTGAATGCGTGATGACTTTGTGAGTTATGACTTATGAGCTAAATATGGTAAACTAAGTGTTATATTTGTGATGAACTAGTTAATGTAACTTGCTAGTGCCAATGTTATGTGTGGTTGCTGAAAATATAAACAATTCATGAATGTTTACATCAAATAAATTAGTTATATGTTTTCGTTAATTTCTGGCATACAATTTAAGGGATTTTCATATTCCGAAAAATATCTGTGACCGTATTCGTTTCGATTCGTATTCGCTCCATATTCGTATTCGATACTATTCGTATTCATATTCGTATCCAGGGTATTCGTATTTGTATCCGGATCCGGAAAAAATATGAAAACAAATATGGCAAAACCATTATCCGTCCGTTTCCGATCCGTTTTCACCCCTACCGTGATGTGCCTGGCGAGGGATGTAGAGGCCAATGGTCGTGACAACCAAGTTGCGGCTTGGGTTCAGGATGGAAGAAGGTGGTCGTCGACGTGTAGCCCTCTTCCTTGTCGACTGGCAATGGCTAAAATGGGCGGCACATCAGGGAGGGAAGTCGCATCAACTTCAACTTCCAAAGGTAAACAATCTAAGAGCTCAAAATTTTAATTTTCGGGTAGCAATAGCAAGTGATACAAGATGAAGTTAATATTTCTGTTTATATGTGTGTGAAAGAAAATTAATATTTATTATGTTGTTTAGGACCCAGTCTATTGATATGTATCACGCTCTTTTAGGGTTCTGTTACAACGCACATGCACCTTACTAGTTTAGAAAAAAAGATTTCGAAACAACGTATAACTAAATAAATCATAAAGAATACTAAAACCAATATGTTTATTGCAAAGGCATATGAAATCTACGAATTTTAGAATAAAGCGTGCGAAGAGCAATGGATACTAGGACTTTATTATTATTATTATTATTATTATTATTATTATTATTATTATTATTATTATTATTATTATAGCGCCTTTTTTTTATCAAGAGCTAAGCTTGTCCGGAATCTGTAACCAGGACAACTCTCCATCGAACACTGAACGAACAAGAAATTGGAGAGAAGTATATTCACGATATTCCTAAGAAAATTTGAAAGAAAATGAGTAGAGGAATTAGTTTAGTGGGCCGTATATGTGGCATCTCAAGAATGGGACTTCCTGCATAATCATATCATTCTCTATGGAAATAATCATCATAAACAGCTTGCTCGAGCACGGGACAATACACAACAAGAAGTCTTTTTTCGGGGAACGAGAAGACTTTTAACAATGAGGCAATTTGCTATATATCATTGAATAACTTTGTATCTTCACAATATGTCACTGGTGTCTCACTGACATATGAACCCTAGTGATGAGGAGCATTGTCCCGATTTTTCGATGAGGATGATACAACTTGATTTGTGAAAATTGACTCTCACGATCCAGGCTACAATCATGCGACGACCGTTGCACCTGCAATCATTGAACCAACTTCACGTTTGTTATCGACTTTGCCGATGGCGAGATGGACCTGACCACGAAGGTCTTTCCCTGCATGCAATCAAGAATCAAGTAAGAAAAATAGATGAAGTAACGAACTTGCTGAATAGGAATTGACGAACAAAGACAGATGTCTCGAATAATTTGGGATCCGTCGATAAAGCCGGGTTGTACTAGCCACACAAGCCAACGATGGTGTTTTTAGCCTAAGCTGAAATCAATATAACAAAACCCAAGAAATTAAGGGCGAAACCCTGGCCTTATATTGGCACCTAAGGGTGCAGCCAACTAACACACAGCCTGATGCTGTCTCTATCTCTAACTCACAAGTATCATGCAAATATTATTTCCTAAATCAGTTAAGGAAATATCACAACCGACTCAAAGGAAAGATTACAACCAAATCATTTGCATGATTTAGTTCGACTCATCCAGACGTGGATCTGGTCGTAGTCTTGATCGTAGCGCTTTGGAGACCTCCGGAGGAGGTCCTCGGAAGGTCATTGAGGAGGTTCTAGAAGAGGTCCTAGAGGAGGTCTTGAGAAGTCCTCGAGGAGGTCCTGGAGTACTGTCCCGGAGAGGTCTTGGAGTACTGTTCCAAGAGAGATCATGGACGTCGTTGATCTCCTGTGAGTGGACGTGAACGTCGTGGATTTCCTGGGGTGGTCGTGGATCTCGTGGATCTCCTGGAAGTGGTTGTGGACGACATGGATCTCATGGATCTCCTAGGAGTGATCATGGACGACGCGGATCTCCCAGGAATGGTCGTGGACGGCGCGGATCTCCCGGGAGTGGTCTTGGACGGCGTGGATCTCATGGGAATGGTAATGGACGGTGCGGATCTCCTAGGAGAGGTCTGGGACGCCGCAGATCTCCTGAGAGTGGTCGTGGAAGACCTCCTTTGCGAGGGAAGTGGTCCTGGAGGACCTCCTTTGCGGGGAGTGGTCGTGGAGAAAATCCTGTAATGCTGGTCGTATTCCTAGGTTCCGAAGCACAAGCAAAACATCTTCATTCGGCAGCATCATAGAGTTCTTACAATATAGATGCACTTCGAGAAACGAAGTTATCGGATAATTTAGATGGCGAGCACGTGCTCGATTAATTGGTCCTGGCACCTCAGAAACAATAGGGATGGTTGTATCAGTGAAAGGGATGTCCTTATCATCCTCCTCTTCTTGAATTGGAGTTATCCTCGACTCAAGGTCATCTTCTACTCCCAAGAATGGCTTCAAATCTACAATGTTGAATGTGGGAATAACCCCAAAAACTGGCAGCAAATCAAGCTTATATGCATTACCATTAATCTTTTCTAACACTTTAAAAGACCCATCTGCACGAGGCATGAGTTTAGACTTTCTCAATTCAGAGAATCATTCTTTACGCAAGTGTAACCAGACAAGATCACCAGGTTCAAAAGTAACATGCTTGCATCCCTAACTACCAGCCACTTTATATTTAGCATTCATAAGTTCGATGTTCTCTTTAGTTGTCTCATGCATCTTAAGTATCAAATCAACACGTTGTTGAGCATCAAAATTTACCTTCTCGGAAGTCGAAAGAGGCAATAAGTCGATAGGTGCATGAGGTATGAAACCATAAACAATCTCAAAATAGCACTTCTTTGTAGTAGAATGCATCGAGCGATTATAAGCAAATTCCACATAAGGCAAACATTCCTCCTACATTTTTAAGTTCTTTTTAAACATAGCCCTAAGCATAGTAGACAAAGTTCTATTAACGACCTCAGTTTATCCATCGGTTTGGAATGACAAGAAGTGGAAAATAACAGCTTAGTCCCCAACTTAGCCCACAAAGTTCTCCAAAAATAACTAAGAAATTTAGCATCACGATCTGACACTATCGTGGTCGGAATTCCATTAAAGAACTAATCAGCAACATTTGTAGTGTGAGGACCCCGGTTTATTCGGCTTGTACTGTTTAACCATCCACTTGGTCCTAACAGTACAAATCAAATGAACTAAGCCTCGAGATATGTATACTTCCCAAATGCAAAGATACACACCCCGCTACAAAATCATGCATCAATTCCATTCATACACATAGAGCCAAGCAAAAGCAACAACCGAAAGACATAGATAATATAAAGAGAGTTATTACAAAAGAGAGGCCGACTGCCAAAATTCATAAAGATGAGCAGATACACATGAAGCAAAATGGCCATAAGATGGCGATGAACAAAGCCAATCGGTGTGCCTTTACCACAAGGCAACCAACCGGACCGCCAAGCTAATCGTCCCAAACAGCGCACAAGAACACACTCACAAAAGTGAGGCCCTTGGGGCTCACCTTCTTCCTCCGCAACAATTAATATTAAGCAAGCGTATGAGTACAAAACTTGTTTTTGTACTCGCAAGACCGACGTGTGAGATAACAGAACTATAATTAACTACATGCAAGCTTTATTTAAGTGGATGAGGCTTTGGACTTATTTTCAAAGATAAAGCAAGTTTTCATTTTCAATAAGGTAATAGATTCAAAGCAAGTTTGCAATTAACTTTTATTGTTCAAATAAAAGAGAGACAATAATAACATAGATAGAGAACAACACCAACCTAGAAGTGACTAACCCCTAGTCACCACAACAATAGCATGAAGTACCCCTTCATACCACCCTCACAAGTTTCGCTTTTTTAAAAGGTTGTAGTCTAGTTCTTGCACGACCTTACCAAGCATGTCCATAACCTAGGACGAGGCTATTCGAATAGTTTTAACCCTGCAGGGGTGTACCAATGTACCCACACGATAGACCGCCTTTCCACCAGCCACGGTTAGCACACTTCCTTTGGTATGCATGCATGGCTAAGTCTAACAAGACGCTTCCAATGGACGATGCTAATTAAGAGCCGAAACCCACGGGAGAAGGACACATTAGATGTTCCTAACCTACCGCTAATGCTCCCCTCCAAACACCACACTCAAGAACACACCCACCAACCAGCTCATAATTAACACCTCCCAAAGTACTTAGTCAAGAGAGGTTCCATATCCCCTCGTGTGGTTAGCACGCATAAGCGCTGGCTTAGTGACACAAGTAACTCGGTCCTTGGGACTTAGGCACCATTCCACACACCCAACAGATCACATCAACATACCATTGTGCCCAAGTCAAGATATAGTTTTGTTTTCAGTTTTTGATTTGTAAATCAATAAAACACAAGGGTTGGACATAATGGAGTAGTATAAGTAGTTGTGTGATCAAGATCACCGACTAAGTCGATGATCGCCCAACACGACCGATAACTAGGCATGGCTAAGCAATATTCATTCGTAGTCTACTAAGTGATAAGAGTTCATCCATCGAACTCTAACCACAAAGAATAACCTAGGCTCTGTAGTAGAGGATAACCATTTACCTACAGATTATGCAACTAGAGGTCTAACTAATCAATTTAACAACAAAGTAGCAATGCATACATAGAAGTTAAACAAAATATTAGACTTTAAAAGTAATGGGATCAATGGGAAATGATCAAACTGCTTGCCTGCTTGTTGTTGCTCAACTTGTTGCGGAGGGTCGTTCTCGGTTACCGCAAATATCGAATCCTAAGCGAAAGAGCGAAACAACCAATAAGACGAGCAACACTTAAACAAAGAGCAAGCAAAAATTATCCAAATGCGAATTAAATTTATACACAAGGTAGAATACGGTTATACCTAGACATAGGAACTGGAAAACCTAATTTGGATTTGTGGTGCAAAAGATATTCCCTAAAACCTATTTTCTACCATAATTAGCACTGTAGCAAAAATATTTTCTAGAAAGGTTTTGAAGCTGAAATTTTTATGGTAGCTACCTACTGGTATAGTGATAATCCATATAAATTTTCAGGTCATTTGAAGTTACAACGAATTAGTTATGATTTTTCTAAGTTCTAAAACTAGGACATCCTTTATATCAAGAGCAAAGACCACTAGCAAACTGGTCCTTCACTAAAGTTCATCCCTAAAGGAAATTACCAAAATTTAGTTCGCTCTATTTGGACTTACAGAGAACAAGTTATAGATTTTCTAAGTTTTTATAGCATTTTGGAATATTTAAAAGGGGTTTGAAAAGGCTAAAATCGATTCACAACATTTCGTTCTTAACAGGCCGGAAAACATTTCTAGATTAATCTCTAGCCTAAAAGAAAATTAACACTACTAAAATCACCCAAAAAGGACCTATAATGACAAAGATATGAATTTCTAAAGTTTTAACAACATTTTCAGGAAAGATAAAGCTACCGAGGAAATTATATCCCTTAACCGAAAGAAAAGACGTGGTTGATTATGGACCGCCGATCCCGATCGAACGGCCGCACGCGCAAGACGCGCCGCACAAAGACACCCAAGACAAAGACTCCACGAGGCTCACCGTTGATCAAGATCCAACGATCCAGATCGAGATGGCAATCGGACCGAAGGATGCCCGCCATCCCGGGCCGTCGATCAAGCGATGAAGGGTGGGATTGAGGAGCCGGACAATCCAATTGCTCCTACGATCCCGCCATAGATCCAAGATCGAACTACCGAGGTTGCTTGAGCCGCTATTTATTTGAACAGTGACTCATCGACAATAGGGGCCCACCGGTCGATGACGCTAAGTCACATGCCGTTTAAACACACGCGCACGGGTGGGTTTGAAGATGGCGCCCACGGTCGCTGACCGAGGAGGTGGGTTTAGGACAAATAATGATTACTAACCCATGATTAACAATGATTAGCATTAATGAACGCCATTACCGTGTCCGAACGATATTACGCAGATCGCCGCTGGTCCGACAACGAACCGAGGGTGTTCTCGCTTGTCGCCGGCAACCCAAGGCACGGCGCGAAACTAGGTGCCAAATGGAACCGCAATAGCATAACGCACACACCGGACCATCCACACCGCGGTGGTGTCCCAGAACGGCGGCTAGCCGACGATGAGCTGCGCACCAAAACTACTAATTGCATAATGACCAAAGCCCGCAACGAACCATTTCAATGAGTGCCAAAGCTTCTAGGGGCTACTAGAAGGGTACCGAGGGTAGGGAAGGTGCCGAGGGGTGGGAGCAGCCCGCGACGAAGAGCGCACCAGACCGAAGAAGAAAAAGTGGACGACGGCCGAGCAAAATGGGGGAGACCGGTCATCACAACATCTTCCCAATAGCTCGTAGATGCCACAAGAGCAAGGAATTAGAAAAGAAGCTCCTTCTGGCGAGGAGGGAGAAGGGGTGCTCACTACGAAAAGAACAATTCTCAAAATTGAGCCGCTCTGTGAAAAGCAACTACAATTAAGTTAGGGTTTTGTTCCAGAGGGGAGAGGCACACACCAAAACGAAAGAGAGGAAGAAACGCCATCGAGCACGGTTTGCACCGAGGAGCTCCACCAACAATGGCGCCAAAGGTTCTCGAGATTTGGGCTCAAGCAAGCAAAGAGAGTGCACGCTGGAGCTCAAGGGGGTGTAAAGAAAGCTACCAAGGTCTTGAGGGGCTTAAGCAGCCGAGGACGAAGAGAGCAGCGCGCACACGCCCGGATGGTCTTCGGTCCACAAGAAGGCGGCCGCCGCTCGGAGCGACGGAGGCGTGTAAGCTCGACGACTGAGGCGGTGCACCGACGTGCATTTAATGCGCTGCAGGGAGCCGCTTAAAGGGCTCAAGGAGGTGACAAGGCACCCCTCCTCTCACCGCCATGGCGCATGTGCACGCACGCGCGCGCGAAGGAGGAAGATGACCAATGACGCGAGCGCCCACCATCCGGCAAGCACAAAGCGCCGAGTCCAACGTGTTTTAGTGGGTTGAGCCCAACCCCAATAGATGCCGGCCACGGATGAGATTTGAACGCCACGATGCGATCGCTAATTGT
The DNA here is from genome assembly GCA_036346255.1 of Ampelocalamus luodianensis. Lineage (NCBI taxonomy): Eukaryota > Viridiplantae > Streptophyta > Magnoliopsida > Poales > Poaceae > Ampelocalamus > Ampelocalamus luodianensis. The sequence continues at coordinate 26,118,194 of CM070621.1, forward strand.
AAAGACCGGCGAACCGACGGCTCGTGATCGCTGGATCGTAATCCAACGGCCGAGAATCACATGGCAACCGGAGTTGTCCGAATGCCTACACGAATGAGAGCCGCTCGATGGAGATCCAACGGCCGACGACGCTACGCCGCCGCCGATCGCGCGGCTGCGATTAGTTGGCTCGGCCGAGTCAAGTGACTCGAGCCCGAGCCCGACTCGAGTCCAATGAACAAGCAAACCGCTTAGGGTTTGATTTTTAAACCTGAAACTTTGGGGATTTAATTGAGGCATCAAATCAACTCCAAATTTTATGAAATTTTAACTGAGCTTGCTGACAATGGGATCAACCTTCCATAAAATTTCCAGAGATTTTGGAGCACTTTAATTTTCTCAAGAAATTCCAGAAGGTGATTTCAGAGGTTTGACCAAGGTTTGACTTGCCTCTAAAATATTTCAATTAATTTCCAAAAATTATGAAATAATTCAGAGGTGTTACCAAGCAACCCTAGAACCAAGAAAAATTATTTCCAAGGGTTTGAAACCAGATTTCACCAAGGAGGTTGTTGGCTTGATAAATGAGGCTTTTGATTTTGAATTTCCCAAAATTCCTTTACACGAATTTCAGAAAAGTTTCAAGAGTAAAAGGATGAAGGAAAAGTTTTAATTTACCCTCAATTTCTTACATTTGAAACACAAGCCAAAATTTGGGATGTTACAAACCTCCCCCCCTTACAAAAATCTCGTCCCGAGATTTGGTTCACTCGGAAAAGAAAGAGGGGTAGTCTGCACGGAGACGATCTTCTCGCTCCCAAGTAGCCTCATCTTCTAATGGTTTGACCACCGAACTTTAATGAACTTGATGGTCTTGTTCTTGTTCTTCGCTTTCACCTCTCGAGTATGCGAACAGGTGCTCGCGATAGGTCAAATCTTCCGAACATCCAGTGGTTTCCAACGAGCTTCCTCGTTGGAACACTGAGGCACTTCTTTAGCCGGGACACATGGAAAACATCATGTACCCCGCAAGTGCAGCAGCAATTCCAACTTGTAGGCGATAGCTCCTTCCTTCTCGATAATACGGTAGGGACCGACATATCGAGGAGCTAACTTGCCCTTGACACCAAAACGCGGTGACCCTTCGGAGGAGAAACCTTGAGATAAACGGGTCATTGGGCTCAAAGCTTAACTCACGACGACGACGATCCGCATAGCTCTTCTCGCTCGATTGAGCCGTGCGCAGCGGTCACGAATGAGTCGACTTGACTTCGCCTCATTAATCGAGCCCGCCAAAGAAAGGTCTTTCACCGGCCTCGACCAGCCAACGGGTTCTACACTTTCTTCCGTATAAGGCCTCGAATGGTGCCATGCCGAGACCGGCTTGAAACCGTTGTTATAAGAAAATCTCTCGCGAATGGCAAGCACTTCTCCCAATGCTTCCCATAGAAAGGACACAAGCTCGCAAAGATGTCCTCCAAAACTTGCTGACCCTCTCGGTCCCACCATCTGTTTGGGGTGAAATGCCAGCCGAAAGAAAGGCGAGTTCCATAGCCTCTTGCGTGCTATGCCAAAATCGAGACGTGAACAATGAACCACGATCCGACACGATCGCCTTTGGTACACCATGCAAACTCACGATGCGCTATGTAGAGATCCGCCGTAAGACCTACTCAAGGTCGGGCTTGACAGAAGAAAATGAGCCACCTTAGTCAATCGATCGATGACGCACCCGGATGGCATCATTCTTCTTGGAGACCGGTAGACCAAAGGATAAAGTCCATCCCGACCAATCCCACTTCCACCCGAATTGGTAAGGGTGAAGCAATCCACCGACGCCGATGCTCGCCTTGACACGACGACACACGCCGCACTCTAAGAACGAACCTTGCGATCTCCTCTTCATTCGGTCCACCAAAATCTCTCGGAGATCATGATACATCTTCGTGGCCCCGGTGAATGGACAAGGGAGAATCATGGGCTTCGCGGAGGATCAAATCCCGCAACTCCATGTCCTTTGAACCACCAGCGCGTTCAACCTCACGACACCAAGCTCATCTTCCCAATGCCATCAACCCGTATTGAATGAACGAGCAATGGTGTGAGAAGATAAAAATTTTCAAAGACACTACCTTAAATCTAACATTACTCAAAAGCAAGGTTAAGGCGATAAAAATAACGTTAGATACTTAGCTAACTAGTATCACTTCTTACCCCTTTTATTCCCACAATATTTTTAGTTGATTATCCTCTCATTTTCTACCCTATTTAGAACCTTTGAGCTTGCTGTCCGGAAATTGAACGATCGCTGTCCGCATTTTGCATCCAAGTTTCTGCCGAACTCTTCAACTTCCAAGCTTCAAAATCTTGTAGAGGGCGCTAACATTTCAATTTGCCAAACTCATCGGTTCCCAAAACCCAATTAATCGATAATGACTATCTTTTGAGAGAAGGAAAGGGAAAATACTTTTTAAAACTCAATTTAGAGCAAGACGAGAGATGAAAGCTAAGATAGGTAAGGAATAAAATCCGAGAACTTACTTAAGCTTTCACAAGTCATTTGACCTTTGAAATAAGGTTTTCAAAATATCCTAAGGATCTACCAAGCTTAGTTACTACGGTCGAAATGGCTCGATACCAACTTTGTGAGGACCCGGTTTATTCTGGCTTGTACTGCTTAACCATCCACTTGGTCCTAACAAGACAAATCAAATGAACTAAGCTCTCGAGATATGTATACTTCCTGTAAATGCAAGATACACACCCGCTACAAAATCATGCATCAATTCCATTCATACACATAGAGCCAAGCAAAGCAACAAATCGAAAGACATAGATAATATAAAGAGAGTTATTACAAAAGAGAGGCCGACTGCCAAAATTCATAAAGATGAGCAGATACACAATGAAGCAAAATGGCCATAAGATGGCGATGAACAAAGCCAATCGGTGTGCCTTTACCACAAGGCAACCAACCGACCGCCAAGCTAATCGTCCCAAACAAACAAGAACACAACTCACAAAAGTGAGGCCCTTGGGGCTCACCTTCTTCCTCCGCAACAATTAATATTAAGCAGCGCATGAGTACAAAACTTGTTTTTGTACTGCAAGACTGACGTGTGAGATAACAACTATAATTAACTACATGCAAGCTTTATTTAAGTGGATGAGGCTTTGACTTATTTTCAAGATAAAGCAAGTTTTCATTTTCAATAAGGTAATAGATTCAAAGCAAGTTTGCAATTAACTTTTATTGTTCAAATAAAAGAGAGACAATAATAACATAGATAGAGAACAACACCAACCTAGAAGTGACTAACCCTAGTCACCACAACAATAGCATGAAGTACCCTTCATACCACCCCGCTGTTTCGCTTTTTAAAAGGTTGTAGTCTAGTTCTTGCACGACCTACCAAGCATGTCCATAACCTAGACGAGGCTATTCGAATAGTTTTAACCTCGCAGGGTGTACCAATGTACCCACACGATAGACCGCTTTCCACCACCACGGTTAGCACACTTCCTTTGGTATGCGTGCATGGCTAAGTCTAACAAGACGCTTTCCAATGGACGATGCTAATTAAGAGCCGCAACTCCACGGAGAAGGACACATTAGATGCCTCTAACCGGTCCGCTAATGCTCCTCCAAACACCACACTCAAGAACACACCCACCAACCACTCATAATTAACACCTCCCAAAGTACTTAGTCAAGAGAGGTTCCATATCCCCTCGTGGTTAGCACGCAATAAGCGCTGGCTTAGTGACACAAGTAACTCTGGCCCTGGGGACTTAGGCACCATTCCACACACCCAATGTATCACATCAACATACCATTGTGCCCAAGTCAAGATATAGTTTTGTTTTCGCTTTTGATTTGTAAATCAATAAAACACAAGGGTTGGACATAATGGAGTAGTATAAGTAGTTGTGTGATCAAGATCACCGACTAAGTCGATGATCGCCAATACGACCGATAACTAGGCATGGCTAAGCAATATTCATTCAGTAGTCTACTAAGTGATAAGAGTTCATCCATCGAACTCTAACCACAAAGAAATAACCTAGGCTCTGTAGTAGAGGATAACCATTTACCTACAGATTATGCAACTAGAGGTCTAACTAATCAATTTAACAACAAAGTAGCAATGCATACATAGAAGTTAAACAAAATATTAGACTTTAAAAGTAATGGGATCAATGGGAAATGATCAAATCGCTTGCTCGCTTGTTGTTGCTCAACTTGTTATGAGGGTCGTTTCTGGTTACCGCAAATATCGAATCCTAAGCGAAAGAGCTAAAACAACCAATAAGACGAGCAACACTTAAACAAAAGAGCAAGCAAAAATTATCCAAATGCGACGTAAATTTATACACAAGGTAGAATACGGTTATACCTAGACATAGGAACTGAAAACCTAATTTGGATTTGTGGTGCAAAAGATATTCCCTAAAAACCTATTTTCTACCATAATTAGCATCAGTAGCAAAAATATTTTCTAGAAAGGTTTTGAAGCTGAAATTTTTATGGTAGCTACCTACTGGTATAGTGATAATCCATATAAATTTTCAGGTCATTTGAAGTTACAACGAATTAGTTATGATTTTTCTAAGTTCTAAAACTAGACATCCTTTATATCAAGAGCAAAGACCACTAGCAAACTGGTCCTTCACTAAAGTTCATCCCTAAAGGAAATTACCAAAATTTAGTTCGCTCTATTTGGACTTACAGAGAACAAGTTATAGATTTTCTAAGTTTTTATAGCATTTTGGAATATTTAAAAGGGGTCAAAAGGCTAAAATCGATTCACAACATTTCGTTCTTAACAGGCCTAAAACATTTCTAGATTAATCTCTAGCCTAAAAGAAAATTAACACTACTAAAATCACCCAAAAGGACCTATAATGACAAAGATATGAATTTCTAAAGTTTTAACAACATTTTCAAGTGGGAAAGATAAAGCTTACCGAGGAAATTATATCCCTTAACCGAAAGAAAAGACGTGGTTGATTATGGACCGCCGATCCCGATCGAACGGCCACGCCGCACGCGCCAAGACAAAGACACCCAAGACAAAGACCCACGGAGGCTCACCGCTGGATCAAGATCCAACACCCGCATCGAGATGGCAATCGGACCGAAGGATGCCCGCCCATCCCGGGCCGCCGATCAAGCGATGAAGGGTCGGGATTGAGGGAGCTTTCGACACCCAATTGCTCCCACGATCCCGCCATAGATCCAAGATCGAACTACCGAGGTTGCTTGAGCCGCACGATTTGAACAGTGGACTATCGACAATAGGGCCCACCGGTCGCTGACGCTAAGTCACATGCCGGTTTTAAACACACGCGCATTGTGGTGGGTTTGAAGATGGCGGCCCACTGTGTCGCTGACCGAGGAGGTGGGTTTAGGACAGCTAATGATTACTAACCCATGATTAACAATGATTAGCATTAATGAACGCCATTATCGTGGTCCGAACGATATTACGCAAGATCGCCGCTGTCCGACAACGAACCGAGGGTGTTCCCGCTTGTCGCCAGAACCCAAGGCACGCGCGGCGAAACTAGGTGCCAAAATGGAACCGCAATAGCATAACGCACACACCGACCATCCACACCGCTCGGTGGTGTCCCAGAACGGCTAGCCGACGATGAGCGCGGCGACCAAAACGGCCGAATTGCATAATGACCAAAGCTCCGCGAACGAACCATTTCGGCCGAGTGCCAAAGCTTCTAGGGGCTACTAGAAGGGTACCCGAGGGTAGGAAGGTGCCGAGGGGTCGAGCACCCGCGACGAAGAGCGCCGCAGACCAAGAAGAAAAAGTGGAGACGACGGCCGAGCAAAATGGGGAGACCGGTCATCACAACATCTTCCCAATAGCTCGTAGATGCCACAAGAGCAAGGAATTAGAAAAAGAAGCTCTTACCGGCGAGGAGGAGAAGGGGTGCTCACGGTAAAAGAATACTTCCCAAAATTGAGCCGCTCCCGTGAAAAGCAACTACAATTGTTAGGGTTTTGTTCCGTGAGGGAGAGGCACACACTAAACGAAAGAGAGGAAGAAACGCCATCGAGCACTGGTTTGCACCGAGGAGCTCCTACCAACAATGGCGCCAAAGGGTTCGAGATTTGGGCTCAAGCAAGCAAAGAGAGTGCACGCTGGAGCTCAAGGGGTGTAAAGAAAGCTATCAAGGTCTTGAGGGGCTTAAGTAGCCGAGGGGACGAAGAGAGCAGCGCGCACACGCCCGGATGGTCTTCGGTCCACGCAAGCAGGCGGCGGCCGCCGAGCGACGGAGCGTAAAAGCTCGACGACTGAGGGCGGTGCACCGACGCGCATTTAATGCGCTGCAGGGAGCCGCTAAAGGGCTCAAGGAGGTGACAAGGCACCCCTCCTCTCACCGCCATGGCGCATGTGCACGCACGCCGCGCGGAAGCGAGGAAGATGACCACCGACGCGAGCTGCCCACCGACCAGCCGCACAAAGCGGCCGAGTCCAACGTGTTTTAGTGGGTTGAGCCCAACCCCAATAGATGCCGGCCGCCGATGAGATTTGAACGCCACGGCGCGATCGCTAATTGTAAAGACCGGCGAACCTGACGGTTCGGTGACGTGGCTGGATCGTAATCCAACGCCGAGAATCACATGGCAACCGGAGTTGTCCGAATGCCTACACGAATGAGAGCCGCTCGATGGAGATCCAACGGTCGACGACGCCACAACGCCGCCGATCGCGGCAATTGCGATTAGTTGGCTCGGCCGAGTCAAGTGACTCGAGCCCGAGCCCGACTCGAGTCCAATGAACAAAGCAAACCAGCTTAGGGTTTGATTTTTAAACCTGAAACTTTGGGGATTTAATTGAGGCATCAAATCAACTCCAAATTTTATGAAATTTTAACTGAGCTTGCTGACAATGGATCAACCTTCCATAAAATTTCCAGAGATTTTGGAGCACTTTAATTTTCTCAAGAAATTCCAGAAGGTGATTTCTGAGGTTTGACCAAGGTTTGACTTGCCTCTAAAATATTTCAATTAATTTCCAAAATTATGAAATAATTCAGAGGTGTTACCAAGCAACCCTAGAACCAAGAAAAATTATTTCCAAGGGTTTGAAACCAGATTTCACCAAGGAGGTTGTTGGCTTGATAAATGAGGCTTTTGATTTTGAATTTCCCAAAATTCCTTTACACGAATTTCAGAAAAGTTTCAAGAGTAAAAGGATGAAGGAAAAGTTTTAATTTACCCTCAATTTCTTACATTTGAAACACAAGCCAAAATTTGGGATGTTACATGTAGCATCATTACTTTTATGATATAGTATAAAATGAGTCATCTTAGAGAATCTATCCACGACAACAAAAATACTATCCTTCCCCATTTTTGTTCGAGGCAGTCCTAAAATAAAGTCCATAGAAATATCTTCCCAAGGTGTGATTAGTACAGGAAGAGGCATGTATAAACTATAAAGATTAAGTCTTGACTTAGCTTTTTGGCATGTGGTGCAGCGGGCTATGAAGCGTTCGACGTCACGCCTCATCTTTGGCCAATAAAAGTGGTTGGTCAGAATGTCCTCAGTCTTCTTCACGCCGAAGTGACCATCAATCCTCCTCCATGTGCCTCCTGTAACAACAAAAGACAAACGGAGCTAGATGGAATGCATAGCTTGTTAGCATGGTATACGAACCCATCATGCACCATAAATTTATTCCAACCATTTCCCTCTTGACAATTGATCAACACATCGTTAAAACCAGCATCATGCACATATTGCTCCTTTATTGTCTCTAATCTAAAGATTTTGAAGTCAAGTTGTGAAAGCATAGTATATCTCCTAGACAAAGCATCAGCTATTACATTTTCTTTACCCTTCTTATGTTTAATGACATAAGAAAAAGACTCAATAAATTCAACCCACTTAGCATATCTACGGTTTAGGTTGGTTTGAGTTCGAATATGTTTCAAAGATTTATGATCAGAATGTATTACAAACTCTTTGGGCCATAAATAATGATGTCATGTTTTCAAAGTTCGAACTAGAGCATATAATTCTTTATCACAGGTAGAATAGTTCAAACTAGGCCCACTTAATTTTTTACTAAAGTAAGCAACAGGTTTGCCATCTTGAATTAACACACCACCAAGATCTATACCACTAGCATCACATTCTAATTCAAAAGTCTTGCTGAAATCGGGAAGTTGAAGCAAAGGGGAGTGTGTCAAAAGCATGTTGCTGTATTGTATCCCAAGTAAAAGAAACACCCTTCTTTGTAAGCTCATTCAGCGCTGCAGCGATGGTGCTGAAATCCCAAAAACGCCGATAGAAACCAGCGAGCCCGAGAAAACTCCGCACTTGTGTGACCGCTTTAGGAGGCGGCCAACTCTGGATAGCGACGATCTTGGCTTGATTAACTTCAATGCCCTGTAGAGTAACGATATAGGCAAAAACGATACTCGATCGGTGCAAAAGGTACACTTCTCAAGGTTTCCAAATAAACATGCATCACGTAAAACATAAATGCTCCAAATGTTCCTCTAATGACTTGCTGTAAATTAATACATCATCGAAGTATACTACCACAAACTTGCCAATGAAATTACGTAAAACTTCGTTCATTAATCTCATGAAAGTGCTAGGTGCGTTAGTTAAACCAAAATGCATCACTAACCACTCATACAACCCGAACTTAGTTTTGAATGTTGTTTTCCACTCATCTCCTAACGCCATGCGAATTTGATGATAACCACTACGCAAATCAACTTTAGAGAAAATAATAGAACCACTTAATTCATCAAGCACATCATCAAACCTAGAAATAGGATGACGATAACGAATGGTGATATTATTAATAGCTCTACAATATACACACATACGCCACGAACCATCTTTCTTAGGAACTAATATGACAGGGACAACACAAGGACTAAGAGATTCACACACATAACCTTTGTCGAGCAATTCTTGTATTTGGCACTGAATTTCTTTTGTCTCCTCCTGATTGGTCCTATACGGTGCACGGTTTGGCAGTGAGGTACCGGGAATCAAGTCAATTTGGTGCTCTATTCCTCGAATAGGTGGTAGCCCTGTGGCACCTCCTTCGGAAATACATCAACATATTGCTGCAATAGGTTAGCAACAGCAGGAGGCAAGGATGGAGGCATATCCTCAAATGAAAACAAAGCATCCTTGTATACTAAAGCATAATACATAGAGTCATGGGGCTGCAAAAGTACTGATATCAGATTTAGTTGCAAGCAGAACAGACCCCTTTAACTTAATTTTATTCTTTTTAGCATTAGGTTCCTTCTTGGATTGATCGACAAAATCCTTCGCAACAATCTAATTTTCACTTTTGCTTCTAGTCTTATCACGCTTAGCTCTCGCTAATTCATCTCTTAAAATAGCCTCAATGGACATGGGCAACAAGCTAATCTTCTTCTCTTTAAATGTGAAAGTATATCGGTTGGTCCTACCATGATGTACAACGTCTCTATCATATTGCCAAGGTCTACCTAGCAGCAAAGAACAACTTGCATAGGCACTATATCACAATCAGCATAGTCATGATATGAACCAATGGAGAAGTGTACTTTCACAACGCGTGTTACCTTTAGCTTACCGCAATTATTGAACCACTGGATGTAGTAGGGGCGGGGTGTTGTTGAGTGGTCAAGCAAAGCTTCTCGACCATGTCCATGCTCACCAAATTGTTGCAGCTTCCCCCGTCGATGATCACATGGCACGAACGGTCCTTGACAACGAATTTTGTCTGAAACAAGTTGAGGCGCTGATTCTTGCTCAGCACGCTCCATTTGGGCACTAAGTACACGTTGTGCGATGATGCTCAAGTACGTATCCACAAGGCCAGCGCTGAATTGTTCCTCCTCTCGATCAGAATCGTTGTCGTTTCCTACAGGGTCAGCAAGCAAAGTATGTTCTTCTTCTATGTCACTAGCAGAGGTGTATTCTCCATCATCCTTGATTAAAAACGCGCGCTTGCTAAGACAGTCCCTTTGCATGTGTCCAAAACCCTTGTAGCGATGACATTGAGTCTCGCGTGCTCGTCCAGATGATGCCACTGAAGAGGCACCTGATGCAGGGGCTGAATTGACTGTTTTGCTGGCCTTAGGTGCTCGTGAAGGTGTAGAAGGGGCCACTGTCATCAAAAATTGTTTGATGAACTCGGGGCAGCAGCACGGTTGGAGGTCGTAATAGGAGTACGGTTCTAAAATTGACTTTTATGACTTGCAAAAATAGTTCCAGAACTACCCCGTTGCCTGCTATGATGTCCCTGCACTTCCCGTTCAGCCTTACAAGCAAAGTGAAACAAGTGAGTGATAGAATAGTAATCCTTATAATCAAGTATATCCTGTATCTCATGGTTCAGTCCATCTAAAAATCTAGCAATTTTAGTATCTTCGGTTTTCTCTATACCACAACGAAGTAAACCAGTTTGTAATTGTTGATAGTATTCCTCAACAGTTTTACTACCTTGATTAAAACGGGTCAATTTATTCAACAAGCCACGAGCATAGTATGAGGGAATGAAACGATAACACATAGCTCTTTTTAAAGCTTCCCAGGTGGTAGGTATGTTTTCAGGATTAGTATGACAGCATTTCACTCCACCATACACAAGCAAAGTCTATAAACTCACTAGTAGCAGCTCTAACCCTCCTATTCTCAGGAAAATCATGCTAATTAAAATTTTGCTCTACTTCTAGCTCCCAAGTGAGGTAAACAGTAGGATCATATTTACTAGCAAACGGAGGCATAGTAAATTTAATCTTAGCAAAAGCATTATCACCATCACGTTCCTCCTGTGGTGGTGGATCACGTCCCATACCTTGTCTATTGAGACGCCGTCGACGGTTATCACGATCATTATTGAAGTTGAGGTCCCCGTCCTCGGTATCAGCAAAATCGTTCTCATCTTCTTCTTCTTCATCCACTTGGTGATGATGGCCGGAAGCACCTGTAGTACTAGGAGCAGCACAAAGCGGTGCCACAGTTGGAGGTGGAAGGTGACGAGGATTAAAACCTCTATATATTATCTTTAATATATAAAAGACCATACGCCTTCATGGTCGTAATCTTTGAGGTGCACGACCACCGGTCGAGAGATTCCAGAGGTTACATAATGGGTACCTGCTCTGACGAAGGCCTGCTGCTTCTCCGACCGTGAGAACCGCCAGAGAAGGTAAGAACCGATTCCAAGGTATATTCTCATCAGATGATGAATGGAACACGGCATATTCCATACGACGATCTTATCCAAGACACACCAAGAATAATCTCCGTAAGGTTATATGTTTCATAGACATATAACCACCAAACGTTGATTCTCAGATCAACCATCACTTGACTCCGACTGCACGCAACGCCGCATCGCGCCTTCTCCTAAGTAATCACACTCTTCGAGGGCTATTTAAAGATGGAACCCAGGCGGATCAAGGAGGATGAGATCTTCGTGAGATCGATCATCGAAGATAGAAAGAAGCATTGTCTTGTACTCTAGAAAGTAGTCCGTCATTCCGCCAGATACACCCTTGTAAAATCTCGCTCATACTAATAAAGAGCAGCCCCATTACAATCCCAAGATTTCCACGCCATTCTCTCTTTTTCCATTTATTGTAAGATCGCGACTTGATCGTCGACACCGCGCCGTCCGTGGGGAGCGCGTGGAATCTTGAAGATCGGTGTTGCTCACCGATTCTTTGTCCATTTCCCACTCGTAATCGCCATGCGTTATGTCGGGAAGTTGGGACGAAGAGAATTGGTTCGACCGCGGACTACGCCAACCTTGACATGGACGCATGCATGCGCGCCATGGAGGAAAATGGAGCCTCTCATCCTCCTCCTCTTCCATCGGTCGCCTGCTGCGTAAACAAGCGAAATCGACCGGATGGATGAGGATACACCCCGCGATCGCTGGTGTTTCCAGAGGAGACGCCCCGACCGGCTCAAGAAGCCCGACCGCGACCGCAAGAAAGGTGAAGAAAACCCAACTCATCAACTCAAGTCCAATATACTTTCGATGCGATCATGGTTGATAGATACTCACCGACGCTTCTAGCAATTCCAGAGCCAACCGACACTTGGTGACAAGAAATGATGAAACCCTACGGTGATAAACTGATGGGGATAATAAGGCTCAAAGATACGATCAGAGTTCGCCGCATCAGCCGAGACCATTACAAGGACCTCGTGAGGTACCGATCACCGATTATTCTCCATCGTGGAAACTCTTGGTGAAAACTCAAAGGCTCTCCATTGATTACGATGGAAACTCATCGAGGATAATCGTTGGAAACACGAGGTCAATGCGATCGAGATTCAAATCAAGATGCCGTACGGTCCTTCACACATTGCCTCGCCACCACATAATGATGGAGATGATACGAGCGGCCAGCACCAAATGCCGAGGTCACGAATCGGTGGACGCCCATCGCGACTCGCCTGATCCCGCCTAGCCAATGCAGGAGATCGCAAGACCGATCGGGAGAATGAGAATTCAAAGCTATCAAACACCTCTTTCTCGTAGAAACCTCGTAAGACCTTCTGTAACAATACGTAACTCGCACGAAGTTAGAAATATGTTAAATACTTCGACTCGCTTTGGCGTAAACTCCGTGTTTTGCACGACTTGTAGGTCAAGTATCGGAGATTATCCAATGCACCATGCAACAGCACGCAAGCATATCGGGAACGAAGGCAACCACGTAGTCGCACCATGACTTCATCTCAAAGATTCTTCCTCGAAAGCGTGGCCGCGTGGTCGTGTTGAGGGTCAACTAACACAAGGACCACTTCGACGCTCCACCAAGAGTCATGAGGGAAGAAGATTGTTTCAGAATCTTCACCGCCAACAAGAGCAAACGCTTGGACCTCGATGATCTTCGTATCATATTAACCAGCAAGCGGTCAAAGGCGTTCTCGAACGCATACGCACCGGACGGATACCGTAAAATCAGCAATTGTCTCGTGAATCGGTCCCCGATCGATTATAATCCAAAGACCTTTTCAAAGAAGGCACCGTGAGACGATCACAGTTGTCGAGCTTTCTCTGCAGGCTCCAAGTCGTGCGCTGGCCAAACAGTTCCGACCGCCAACCTCGGATAAATTCAATGGGACCCAAAATCCTTTAGAATTTCTTCAGATTATACCACCGCCATCGAGTCTGGCGCGCGACGAAAATGTAATGGCTAATTATCTTCCCACTCGCATTAGAAGGATCACCGATCATGGTTGCTAAATTTACCTATCGGATCTGTATACTTGGGAGCACTTTGCATCTTCTAATTGCAAACTTTCGTAGAATGACGATCGCCCGAAAGGAGGACGATCTTCACAGATACGGCAAAACCTAATGAAACTCTTCGACAATACATCAAGAGATTTAGCCAAGTTCGCAACTCGATTCCGTGAGGTTGCAGAGTCTTCGCTATCCGTGCTTTTAAAGCGGATTAAGAAATCGGGTTTACTGAGGATCTAGCAATTTATCCCCACGAACAACCATCGAGCTCTTCGACATGGTCGACAAGTACGCAACGGCCAGCGGCGCGCGAGTGGAACGGCCGCTGATCGAAAAGACAAGATCCCCACCGTCCGATAAGCCTAAAAGAAGCGTAAGAAAGCTCCCAAGAAGAAGAAACACTCAGAACTAACGATAAGGAGGTTCTCGCCGTTCTCGAGAAATTTCTAAAGGAAGAAAAGATTACTCGGTCATAGCAAAGCAAAAGCTCCACCAATGAGTATAAGAAAAGCAAAAATGGTGTCCTCTCCATAAACAAGCAGACACGATTTACGCAATCGTCGCGCTTGGCGTAAGAAATTGAATGATTATTATGCGTAAAGGTCCACTCCTTCAATTCAAGAAATTGGGAAACAAGCTCCATAAAGGACAAGGATGGTGACGAGGAGATGGAATATCAAGAACCTCAAAGATACCGTCGATGTAATTTTCGGGGATCTTCTTCATACGAATCCGCACGCCACCAAGGCCATGGAGCGAGAAGTCAACCTTGTTGAAACTCCGATCATCACCAAACCTTCAAGGTGGTTTGAGACAATAATCTCCTTTAGCAAAGAAGATTGCCCACCTTCAACTCACTGTAGGTTTCCAATTGTCGTTGAGCCTACTATTAATAATCGCAAGGTTAATCGGGTTTTGATAGATGGGGTAGTTCTTTAAATATTCTTTTGCAAGCGCATTAGAAGATATGCAGATTCCAAATTCTAAGGTAAAGCCTCATGAAATATGCCTTCCATGGTGTAGTTCCTGATCATCGCAAGCCAATAGGGCAATTATCCCTATTGGTTACGCTCGAAACCCGACAATTTCCGAACAGTAAAAGTTTCTTTCGATGTAGTGAATTTTGAAACAGATATAATGCAATCCTTGGTTGTCCACCTTTAGCAAAATTCCCGTAGCTACGCATTACTGCTACTGTGAGTTTGAAAATGTCGACCAAAGGGTGTCATCACGTCCAAGGTGATCGTAAAATCGCCACGCATGTGATCGGAAATGTTTAGAATCGGTCGATGAGCTTCCGGCCGAGGAACTAACACCGCTACCATGCAGTCAAACACTCAAGACCAAAGATAGCACCAAAGCCTTCCGACCAGATGAAAGAGGTACCACTGACGAAAGTGCTTCGAGAGTGCCAAGATTCTCGTCTGGAAGGACTCAACCCCAAATAGGAAGAGTCGCCGCCTCCTTCCTCCGAGCAAACCAGATGTATTCGCTCGCAGCATCCGACATGCCCGAGTCCCCGTGGAGGTGATCGAGCATAGGCTAGCATTGCACCGATAAAAGACCGATCAAGCGAAGTTAAGGCGCTTTTGCACTGATCGGAAAATAGCAATCCAATGAGATTGACAAGCTACCCAAGCTGGATTCATTCGTGAGGTCGACCACCCCGAATGGCTTGCCAATCCTATAATGGTTAAAAAGGCCAATGGAAAATGGCGTATGTGTATCAACTTTACAGATTTAAATAAAGCTTGTCCAAAGGATGATTTTCCCCTTCCTCGTATTAATCAACTTGTAGACTCTACCTCCGGGTGTGAGTTATTAAGTTTTTTAGATGCATATTCAGGATACCACCAGATTAATATGAGTAAATAAGATGAAGAGAAACTTCCTTCATCACTCCATTTGGTACCTACTGTTATGTAAAGATGCCATTTGGTCTTAAAATGTCAAAGCGACGCCCAAAGGTTGATGCAGAAACCTTTAGTACACAGATAGGTCGGAATCTTGAAGCCTATGTTGATGACTTGGTCGTAAAAGTATCAACATTGGTGACCACATTCCGCACTCTACAAGAGACTTTCAATAATTTAAGACGCCATAACCTTAAATTAAATCCGAAAAGTGTGCGCTCGAGTTTCATCCGAAAACTGCTCGGGTTTCTAGTTTCTAGAGGCATTGAAGCGAATCCAATGAAAATAACCGCTATCGATCATATGCGCTCCCACCACTAAAAGGAAGTCCGTAAGCTAACCTACTGTATGGCGTCATAAGTCGTTTCATAGCACTGTTAGGTGAAAAAGGACTCCCATTCTTCAAGCTTCTCCTAAACATGGAAGTTTCAATGGACTAAAGAGGCAAACGACGCTTTTGAGGAGCTTAAACGGATCTTACGAATCCTCCGGTCTTAGTCTCTCCAAGATTGGAAGAGACATTGCTAATTTACGCCGCAACACCACGCATAGCTAGCGTGTATTGGTCGTAGAACGTGATCGTATCCAACGACCAATATATTACGTAGTTAAGTCTTGCATGGACCAAAAGAACGATATCCACTGAATACGTAAATTGCTCTATGGTCTCCTTATGACTTCAAGGAAACTTAGACATTATTTTCGTGCCCATAAAGTGGTCGTACCTACCGGATATCCGCTGGTCAAGTCCTAGGTAACAGGAGTCATCGGGACGAATAGCGAAATGGGCGTTGAGCTTGGGGCGTTGACCTCCATTTTGTCCCTAGAACAACGACAAGTCTCGTGCAATAGCGAATTCATTGCCGAATGGACAAACCCCAACCCTCCCAAGAACCCGAGTACGAGTTTCACGACCGCTGGACAATGTACTTTGATTGTTCCTGATGCTTCAAGGCTCGGGGTGGGTCGCTTTGATTTCCCATCGTGAACAACTTAAATACGCCATTCATTTAAACTTTCTCGCTACAAATAATGCAAAGAATATGAAGGTTTGCCGGCGTGACTTCGAGCACTGCGTCGCCGGATTCGCAGATTGTTAGTGAAAGGTGATTCTCAACTAGTAGCGAATCAAGTAGGGAAAGAGTATCAATGCTCTAGTACCAAGATGTCATCATATCCGCTAAGTACGGAAACTTGAAAGCATTTCTTCGGTTTCGATCCAACACATTCCTAGAAAGGAAAACTTTCGCGTACTGGGCTTGGCGATGGTTTCCACACGACATCCGTCCGCCCGAGTTTTTCTCGAGAAACTGATTCACCCTCGGTAGTCGAGCCTTCCGAGGACATAGATGTTAGCAAGGAGGTTGCACACCTTGATTCTCGCAAACATGGATGCTCCACAGTGTCGATGATGGTTGGCGCCATCACGATCACTGTAGAGATTGGATGACAATGATCTACAATTATCTTCAAGATGACATAATTCCGTAAGATGATGTAGAGGCCGATCGATTGCACTAAAAGCCAAATCATACACTCTCATTGAACGTACCTTATATAGCGAGGATCTCACGGAGTGTTGATGAGATGCATATCTCAATCGGATGGCATTAAATTGCTAATCGAAATTCATGAAGGAGTTCGTGGAGCTCACCATTCCTCTGTAACGCTGGTCGGTAAAGCCTTTAGGCAAGGATACCATCGCCAACCGCTTTCATGATGCAAAAGAGCTCGTGGACGGCGCGCATAATGTCGGGCCATAGCCGATAAGTACATCACCGCCTCAAGCTTTGCAAACAATCCTCTTTCTTGGCCTTTTGCAACCTGGGATCGACATTCTCGGGACCTTTCCCAAAGGCACCCGGGGCTTTGAGTTCTGTCGTCATGATTGACACGCTCACTAAGTGGATCGGCCGAGCCGGTTGTAAAACTACAACCGAAGCCGCCAAGAGGTTCCTAATAAAAAGCGTGATTACACGTTTGCGTACCCAACGATAATCATCGATAACGGTGCCCGCTTCAAGCAGCAATTTTCGTAAATTCGTGAAGAACTAGGTGTCAAGATACATTTCGCCTCGCTGCTCATCCACGAGCAATGGAGCAATGAGCGAGCCAATGGTATCATAATGCAAGGGATCAAACGACGAGTATTCACCGCCATTTAACGGTCCGAGCTTGGGTTCGAGAACTTCCTCTCAGATATGGGTGTTCGTACCAC
This sequence comes from Ampelocalamus luodianensis, assembly GCA_036346255.1. Lineage (NCBI taxonomy): Eukaryota > Viridiplantae > Streptophyta > Magnoliopsida > Poales > Poaceae > Ampelocalamus > Ampelocalamus luodianensis. The sequence continues at coordinate 26,135,555 of CM070621.1, forward strand.
AACTAGTCGTGCGGCAGGAAACACCATTCTTTTTAGTTTATGGGGCCGAGGCTATGCTTCCTCCGTAATCAAAATTGGTTCGCTTCGAATCGACATTTTCTCAAAGTGATCGCATCGAACGACGACTTGACGATATCAATTTCCTTGAAGAAAGACGAAATCAAGCCTTGATACGATCGACAATCTACCAACAAGCCATGCGCCAGATCACAATCGTAAGGTACAACCTCGCAGCCTTAGTCGTAGGTGATCCGTTCTCGAAAAATCCGTAACCAAGCACATCGCAATAAACTTTCACCTAAATGGGAAGGTCCATACACCGTAGTCGGCAACCCACCAGATCGTAAGGTTAGCTATGTCGATGGGCAGTTTTTATCTAATTCTTGGAATATTGATCAATTGCGTAAGTTCTATGTTTAATTTCATGTATTTCATTTTTATTCATTTTTTCTTCAATAAGATGTTTTTCCTTAAAAATGATAAGTATGGTTGTTTATACTTATTATTTGTTGCATCCGGTCGTATGCCATTTCACATCGTTGGTCGGAGAAGACTCTCATTCTCTCCGATATTCCATCTTTGGGATCTCCACTACTCATGGTTGTTGACTTAAATGTCACCAATCACATTGGTTTTAGCCGTGATCATTGCTTCAATGATACACATTCACGAATCGGACTTTCTTTTCTTAAAGAGTCATACGAGTATAAGGAGTACCAACTCGACGATTTACTTGGCTTTCGCTTCTTGAAATTGACGATTGTTATTTTATTTCAACATTCCGTTTCTAATCAAGTTTACATCGGTCGACACGTAAAGCCTCCCGGTCAAGTCTCTCCTCTCGCACGTGGTCCCGCCCACGGAAGGAGCTTCCTAGTGATGGTCCTTTCCTACGATCCTCGCCGCAACCGATTTGAGAATGAGCACGCTTCACAAATATTTTACAAATCTTCGCTCTAAGATTCGATACGACCAGATCCAAATATTTCCTAAACAACGGTATTTATCTCTTCATTTCATTTCTTGCATACATTCTTAATGCATATCTTCTTATAAGCAAGATCTAGTCTTTGTTATGTTTTTCGACTACAAGTGGTATTCCATAGTACTTGATAATGGGCAAAATCTAGACTAGCGTAAGTCGCCAATTGGTTCCACCACATGATTTCCTAGTAATTCCTAGATCATTGTCATCCACATTATCAAGACTTTACCATGGTCATCGTATTACTCAATTTCGGTTCATCGCTTTTTTTAGTAACGCTCATCTACTAACATAAGCGAATGGGGCTAGGAGATATATGAGTATTTAACAACATTACTAAGACAAAGCAGATCTTCTTTGATAAACGGTAAGTTTTCATTTTACATCGTCAAAAGTTACATTCATTTACATGTTAGACCTCCGGATCGTCGCTATGAGATGGAGATCCGACTTCCATTTCCCTCGCAACTTTCTCCGAGAGGTTTTACTTCTCGAGAAGTTTTGTTGCTTCACTCTCGAGCAACAAGTCCTCTTCCACAGCCTTTAAGGTTAATAGAGGATCGGAAGCCTTTAGTTTTGCTAAAGCAACACTAACTCCGCCATTTATAGCTTCCTTCATTGTCCTGGTATGGTTTTCCTCATAGTTTTGAGCAGCCTTCGGATCTTCCGTAAGTTGACCAAAGTAGGTCATCTTTTCCGTTGATCTCCTAAAGAAGGCAAGCTTGATCCCGATCCCATATCGAAGATCATCTTGTTAAGAGCCTTGATCTTCTCATCAAGGCCAAATACAAGAGCTTCCTTTGGCCACACTCAAAATCGAGGGTCTTCTCGCTGCTCAAGTGCTCTGCTTTTTCTGCATGAGTAGATAAACAAAATCAATATACTCTTTACAATTGGAGTTATGGAATATCGTTAGGTCTCCGACCAGTTACCTTTGATTTTCTTCTCACAAGAGTCGAAACCTCTTTTGCCTCGGTCATCGCATGCTCGATCGACCGGTCTTTACTCGATTTTCTTCCTCACTTTATTATTATGGCTTCCTTGGCCTTGATCTCTTCTTTAATTTTATCTAAATCTATCAAATATGGTAGAAAGAGAAGGATAATCTATAAGGAGAATCAAGATAATAAACCGTAGGAGATCAAAAAGAGAAATGCACTTACTTCTCGGACGGAGTGTTTTTGCTCCAAAGTTTTTATTCACTGGTCATCCTCCGATCACAAAGATAGTTTTCAACCAAATGCTACAAAACAAAATTCCTTTCTTTAGCAAGCTTTCAAAGAAACTGCAAAAGAAAGAGTTGTAAGGATGGTCGAGAATACTTACCCGAATTGCCATATCATTATACTCTAAAGATTGTATCCGACCAATCTTGGCTTGATGGTCCGATATCTTTCCCTGTGCTTCATCAAGTTCCTTATCCTCGATAAATCGGGAGAAAAAGGAATTTGTTAACTGAGAAGTATTTCCGGGAGGTGGAACTGTTGAGGGTCTCTGGGATGACTACCTCCGAGAAGGAGTAAGGATTACTAGAGGATCCTGAGCAGATGTCAAACCTCGCCGGGGCTTCTTTGCTACTTCATCCTCGGTAGTTTTTGCTTTAGGAGTATCCCGGTCGAGCCTCCACGACCACCTCTACCTCAGAACTTTTTCTCGAGAGGTGCTGCCTCTGATACGACCGAACACGTAAGATCTAAAACAAGAGAGAGAGAAGGTAAGGAAGATCCAAGGTATGTATAAATACGACCTCTTTATTTTATATATATACCTTGTTGTTTTCCGAATTTACCCTTGTAGCGCATCAAGTAAAGTTCGCTATGCTGCCTTCCTCTCTTGTCAACCGATTTCACCGATTCTAAACCGGTAGGGTTGACTAGATCTTGCACATCCACCGATCGGAAATCGTGGCGATATCCGCGACCATTTGGTCGAGGTCCCCGATCGCCGGTCAAGAGATGTAGATTCGCTTACCTCCACAACAAGGCCTCGTGAGGCACCAGAGGGTTCTCGCGACCTTGTTGGAAGGCACGACGACCGCCTAAATTCATCATCAAAGATAGTTAGGCGATAAACATAATTTATCCAAAATATTATTTGTGTTCTGCTACCTACCGAAGGCTTACATCCCGTGTGGTCGAAGGGGAGATCGATCATCAATTGGCTCACATCTTTCAAAGACATTGTTGATTCTCAACCCAACCAACTACACATCAAAGAGGTTTATGGTATACCGATCAAAAATAATATGTACGATAACAAGACAGCAGCTTGATGTTTTTACCTTAAGTCTCTCAATCCTCTCTTCAATGGAAACGCCGCTAAGATCCGAGGGAAACTAGCCTTATCGCCAAGCTCTCCAAGCAGCATCATCTTGATCCTGGCTTCTAATCTCATCGAAGATAGAGTCAGAAGGTAAGATGAAAGATTTAAGGATACGTAAATAATCAACCGAGATAGAAAACTGGTCGAAATCGCAATGGCTTACCATTTTGGAATCTCTCGTCGATTATCACGACCAATGTACCAGAGCATCTTATGTGCTCGGGCCTTCAAAGGGCTAACCCGCGTGGAAAATCCTTCACCACATGCCAAGATGTTAGACCTTTGACACTAAGAAGCTTGATTGCTTCAGCCCATTTCCCTACATTTCTTCTTTCCTGTAGAGGAGCGTCATCTCGATTCTCGACCGCCTTCTACGTAATAATAAAGGTCTTTTCTTCGTGATCTTCATATAGAACCAGCTCTTCTTCCACGATTTACCACGAAGATTTTGAGTACATAAAAATGTACTCATCAGCTTTTCCATCATGGAGACGCAAATCGCACTCTCCAAAGCGCCCCAATCGCTTTCCGACTTTGTCATCCTATAGTAGTACCCGAATAGATCCAGATCTGCTGAATCCCAAGTACGCTTCGCAGAGATAGATAAAAATATCGAGATTGGCGATGGCATTGAGAGCCGATTCACCAATTCAACTCCATAATACTCCAAAACTTGAGGAAGGAAGGAGTGAGTTGGTAGTCAAATCCGCATTCGATATATGCGAGAAAACAGAATTTCTCCATCTTCACCGCCGGGAATGTTCTCCGCCATGATCTCCAAGAAATCACATCCTTGATGGGGAGCATCCCGATCTTCTCCGCATTCTCCAACTTCTTCTCACTCGCCTGAAACCGACTCGCTTGGTGATTTGGTCCGACATGGTTAGTTTCTTTTTGGGTGTGGAAAGCAAAGGAAGTCGGAAGAAGTTTTCACTCGAAGATGAAGAAGGAAAGGAGGAAGTAAAAACCCTAGGTTTACAAAGGGGTTTTATAAGCTCATAATCCTAAACCGTAATAAGGAGTTACCCAAAAAAGTCCAACTGACACGTAAACTCTTCAATCCCAAGGCAAAGTTCTCAACTTTAAAGTGAATACAAACCGCTTCAAATGCCTTTGTATTTAATAAGCGCCATCCCGATATGATTTCATCTAAGAAAGGTGTTCACAAGACCTATTCATTTAAAGTTCGGGGCTAGCCGACGAGGATTAAAACTCTATATATTATCTTTAATATATAAAAGACCATACATCTTCATGGTCGAACCTTTGAGGTGCACGACCGTGGACGAGGATGTCTTTGGCGAATGTGGTCGTGGCCCCCAGCCGCTTTCTGTAAAAAAATTTGAACACCGTGATATGAGATATGCGTGATGCAACCATGCAAAGGCGACAACAGGGCACCCGGAAGGTCGGAACTCTGGGCCCTTCCGCCTTGGCCCACATGGCCTCAACCTCATGGGAATGGAAACCAGAAATGAATCATCAATCAAGGATGTGAAATTGTGAACCACGTAACTGGCGGAACCATTAGCATACGCAGATAGATACGCTAGTTGCCCTTCGGCCTTCACCGCTTCAGCCCTTGCGAGTTGCACCTTGGCGGCGGCCGGATGCGCGCCGCGCGCGACGCTGTGAGGCCCGTGACAACTGACGAGCCGACGAGCTTGAGGCTGAGGGCGCCAGGGCGGAGCGGCGAAGCGCCACTGCGCCAAGAACAGGAAGGGCGGCCAGCTGCTAGGCGCAGGCCGCAGGAGCGCAGCAGAAGCGTGGCCGCTGGTCACGCAGGAAGCAAGCTAGCAGAGCCGGAGCTCAGGAGGACCACCACCAGTCACCGTGGCAATTGGTATTTTTCTTTGATTCTTTACTCTTGAGTCTTGATTCTTGAAGTTGTATTTTGTTTAGCCATGACTCATGACCGATAAAATTGGTGTTTTGTAATTATCCAAATGTCCAATATTTTGTAATTGGGGCATTTGCGCTGCGCATTTGCTTTGCCTTTGATCTTTGGTCCTCAGACAATTTTGCCGGCTTTTCATCAGGCACGACCTCACCGGTCGTGAGATTCCAGAGGTTACATAATGGGTACCTGCCTGACGGCGGCCTGCCAAGCCTCCACCAGAGAATCGTCAGAGAAGGTAAGAACCGATTCCAAGGTATATTCTCTACGTATGATGAATGGAACACGTGCATATTCCATACGACGATCTTATCCAAGACACACCAAGAATAATCTCCGTATGCGGTTATATGTTTCATAGACATATAACCACCAAACGGTTGATTCTCAGATCAACCATCACTTGACTCCGACTGCACGCAACGCCGCATCGTGCGCCTTCTCCTGAGTAATCGCCACCTCTTCGAGGGCTATTTAAAGATGGAACCTGGGCGGATCAAGGAGGATGAGATCTTCGTGAGATCGATCATCGTAAGATAGAAAGAAAGAAGCATTGTCTTGTACTCTAGAAAGTAGTCCGTCATTCTCACAGATACACCCTTGTAAAATCTCGCCATACTAATAAAGAGCAAACTCCCATTACAATCCCAAGATTTCCCACGTCATTCTCTCTTTTTTCCATTTATTGTAAGATCGGCGACTTGATCGTCGACAGAAGGGTTTGACCTAGCCCCTCCAAACGTGCTAAGATGGCGTCAAGCTTCACGTTCGACTCAGCTTGGACAACTTCTACTCCATTTAGTCTTGTAATGGTCTTGTCGTGAGTGTTCTCCAGTTGCTCACAACGATCGTTGACTATCTTTGCAAAGTGTTGTGATAGCCCCTTGTACGTGGGGTAAGGATCCTCTCTTCGTTGATTTCTTATACGCCTGACATGGCAATAGCAAACATAAAACGAAGGTGAAAGTAACAAGTTCCTAATACTACTAATATGTGGGGCTAAAAATCGCTCAGTCACTCAAGCTTCTCTAAAGTTCTTACCCAATTCTTACCAAGCAGCAGTGATCAGCACACCGGTGTCGGCGTCAAACTACTCATCAAATATTGAATGGAGAAATTGCAAGTGAAGGTAGCCTGCACGGTGCAGTAATGCTGTGGAGCTTGGCAGGCTTAAGTATGGTAGCAAGGAGTAGCAATAATCATATCAGAGAATGCAAGCTGAAAAATCGTTCAATGCTAGTCAGTGCTAGCCCTAGGCTAGACCATACTAGAGACGCGAGCCTAGAACACAAACAAAAGCACGACGCGACACCAAGAGAGAGAAAAAATTGGTATGTCCTTCTAGGTATCGGGTGGTCGTAACCTCACATGAGCACTTTTTTGACCACGTGTAGTCGAAAGCTACTTCTATCTTTTTTGTGTGTCAGGTAGTCGTAAACCTCTTCCGATCACTTCTTTTTGCCAGGTAGTCGTAAACCTCTTACGACCATTTCTTCTTTTTTTTAAAGCCCTGTGGACTGGTTGTAGACTGTGCTCAATTGGTCGTAGACCTCGGCGATCTGATCGTATTCCTCCAGAAACTAGACCTCGACGACCTTCTCCTCCTGTTATTCCCTGGCTGGGGCAGATCGATCCCAACCACAATGGTGAGACCAACGTGCGCAGAACTCGAAACTCTAAAGGAACTAGACACTAAGACCAGCAAAAGACACGACGATGCAACTGAAAGTTCAACAATGCAATGCACTGAAAAGAAATATTGCTAGGCTCAGACGGTTTGGACAGGCGATCTACTACTAAAATTTTTCTTTTGGTTTTCGTGTGCTGTAGGTAAAGCAATCTAATCTATGTTAAACTGAAAATTCTCACCGAGCAACCTTGAACTCTGATACCAAATGATGAGGAGAGTTGTCCTGATCTTTCGATGAGGATGATACAACTTGACTAGTAGAAGCTGACTCTCACGATCCAGACTAAAACCGTGCGACGACCGTTGCACCCGCAATCGCTAAACCAACTTCACGTTTGTTATCGACCTTACCGGTGGTGAGATCGACCTGACCACGAAAGTCTTTCCCTGCATGCAATTAAGAATCAAGCAAGAAAAATAGATGAAGCAACAAACTTGCTGAATAGGAATTGAAGAATAAAGATAGATGTCTCGAATAATTTAGGGTTCCATCGACAAAGCCGGGTTGTACTAGCCGCACAAGCTAATGATGGTGTTTTTAGCCTAAGCTGAAATCAATATAACAAAACCCAAGAAACTAAGGGCGAAACCCTGGCCTTATATTGGCACCTAAGGGTGCGGCCAACTCACACACGGCCTAATGCCGTCTCTATCTCTAACTCACGCGTATCATCCAAAGATTCTTTCCTAAATCAGTTAAGGAAAGATCACAACCGACTCAAAGGAAAGATTACAACCGAATTGTCGAACCCGGGAACGAAGGATCCCGAATTCTCTGTGTTCATACACTAGTCCAGGATTTCTAGTGTACACAGTTAAACAAAAGTGATAGCACAATCATATCACACACTTTATTAATAATAACTTAGAGTTTATTACAAAAGGGTCCTGATGCCAAATAAATAAATAACACAGCGGAAAGCAAAACAGTAGTAGTAGACCACACAACTTGCCACAGGCAATCGTCTGGGGGCGTAGGCCTAGTCGTCAAGATCCTCACCGTCCTGATAGAGGTCTTCTCCTGAATAAAGATTATTCAGTAAGAGTAAGCACAACTTCCGTGCTTTCAAGTTACACCCAATATTGAAAGATAATGCATGCATCAGGTCAACAAAGGATATTGGCTGGGTTCATTTTGCATAAACAACATTTTCAAGTTAAATACTCATATTAATTTCTAAGGCCAGTTTGTATACTATAACTAAAATCAGTGTTTAAAATGACAGTTGTATAGTGGATAACCTCCATTAATTGAATGGTGAAGGATACCCTCCTATCACTTGGCTAACCGCCCAATTTTTATCATAGGATTAACCATCCTAAAATCATCTGATGAAATCATTTTATAAACCAAAAACAAAGTCTAACTTAGAGTGGCTTTGCTAGCGTGTCCATGACCACGGACGCGGCTATTCGAATAGTTTCTACTCTGCAGAGTTTGTACAGCTTTACCCACACGAGATAATTTGCTTTTAATGTCGGCCACTGCACGCTCCAAGGTGTGTGACTAAGCAATTATCATGAGGTCGTTACAATGCAATGTCTTAATGTATTTATGCCCGCTAAGGTTTCACTACCATTGGACTAACCATCCTCCGGGAGCCCCCTCTTGCGCCAGGTGGGACTAATGTCTAACCGACCCCCACACAAACAACATGGCACCAATGATACTAAGACATCACAAATTATTTAGCCAAATCTGTCCCATTCCAGACATGTGGTGGTACGGTAAGGCGTAGCAAAATACGCTCAAAAACCGGTCCTTAACTGACTCGGGCGACTTCCAATTAAAACCCTAGGCCTTAACCTTAACCAGATTAAGCCCGTGCATAAACCTGCACCCACCATTCATTCGTTTCGCTCAAGTCCAAACCTATTTTATTTTATTTAGAGTAAAATCCTCTTTATAAACCTTTTATGGTAAAACAATACCACAGAATCAAATTAAAAATAAGTATGTAAAAGATTTGGCTAAACCTTCCCAAATTCATAATTGTGATCTAAGCATAGCTAAACACAAGACTAATTTTAGTATCATTTTTCCTAAGGGTGAGAAGGCATTCATATTCAATAATCAATTTGGCCATATAATGAAAATTGGAATAACTATATACAAAAACAGAGCATTCAAATAATTGTATAAACATATGCATGCATTTAGTAATTTAAAAACTGAAAATACATTTAAATTAATGGGATCAACATGATCAATGGTATAACTTGCCTTCGTTGACATCCTGAAAATCTAGGCCTTCGGGATGGTCAAACTCTCCAGAGTCGTCGAAGTCTATACGCGAAAATACGATAAATTCGATTCAAATTCAAATAAATTCAAAAATACAATTAAAATTAACTCCAAATTGAAATATTTTGATTTAGTTATCTAGATTATAATTTTATACAAATTTTGTAACTTAAATCACCCAATTTGGAGTTCAGATGCAAAAGATATGAATTTTTGAAGTATAAAACCTAAATCTGCAAATTAAATGAATTTCCCGAATTATTTTTCTAAAGGGAAATCTATTTACTGTGCAATGCTGACATCAACGAGGAATTTTAAAGGAATTAAAATAATTCCTGTCGTGCGGGCCCCACGTGTCATAGACACGGTCTACGTGAACCAAGTCCACGGCTTGTGGCTCGGGGGAGAGACGCTGACACCGCTGAGGTGGCTGCCACGTGGGCAACCACGCAAGATTTGGCGCGGAGGTGGTGCTGATCTGGCGCCTACGTGGACATGCCACGTGGGTCCGGTGAGTGGTGGCGTTGCGGACTCGGGCTCGCCGGCATTCTATGCCGCGGCGAGCCAAATGGGTGTGCGCATATTGAAGAGGACATTGTTGCGAACTCGTGGCTTACCCAAGCGGCGGCGGGGCGTGACGAAATGGTCGTCGGCGGCGAAGGTAAGCGGCGGTGGCGCTGGGTCAACGACGAGGTGGTGGTTCCGGCGGTTCTCCGAGGAAGTGAGTGGTCGCTCCGGCTTCGTGATGATGCAGCGATGTCGATGGCGAGGTCGGAGCAGTCGGAGCGTCGACACGATGGTGCTGGAACCGGAGAAGGAACGAGGTTTCACCGCCGGTGAAAAACTACGAATTCCGAGTGCTAGTGAGACGGAGAGGTTGGGTGGGTGGTGGTGCCGAGGTGTGGAGGTTGAGGCGGTCCTGATGTCCCCTTTTATAGGGTGAGGGCGGCACGGGATCGCCGTGGAGAGCACGAAGGTCTCGCGGTCACGGCGGAGCGAAATCGGGGATTGAGAACACTAGGATGGAAGGTAAGGGCCGTCGAGGTGGAGAGAATCACGGGTTTAAATGCGCGCGACGATCTTGGAGATGCGGTCGGATTCGTGCGTGTATGGAACGTTTCCCATTCGCGGTAATGGCGGACTCGGGCGAGAAAAAGGAAAGCGGAGGAAGAAGATGGAAAGGAAGACGATGACTCGGGTTCGTCCGATTTTAATCGTACGGTGTACATGAGTGGGAGCGAAGGGGTAAGTACTGTGGATGGGCGTAGCCATTGGATTTTAATCCAACGGTCGCGATAGATCGTGGCGGTGTAGGTGAGTAGTTAAGTCAATGATGCACATGGACCGTTGGATTTAGATCTGACGGTCCACATGCGTTAGGTTTTCGGGGTTCCGAAGGTTTCGTGAAAGGTGACTGTTGGATTTTGATCCAACGGCTGATAAAGGCCGTGCAGCGCTGCGTGTGTGAGAGAGAGAGGCCGAGCAGGGTCCATTGCCGCCGAGAGAGAGAGAGGCGGTGCGGCTGGGCTGGCGTGGGCCGCGCACACGGGAAAAGAACTGGGCCGAGGGAGTTTCGGCCCAAAACCTATTTTAGATTTTCTTTTGATTTCCTAATTACTTAAATGCTGATAATTCATTTAGGCTTTGGAAAATAGCAGATTAAGTCCAAAAATTTTGAGAAAATTCACATAAATTCTCTAGGGCATTCTGGACTTAAATAAAATATTTCTAACTATTATTTGGTAATAGATTTTGCAAATAAATTTGTTTAGATTTAAATTATTCTAGTAAAAGCTTTTAAAAATTTCAGAAAATCCCACAAAAATAATTAAATTTTATTTTCAACTGGAATTTGAAATTTTGGCTGTTACACGAATCCTTTGCATGATTTAGTTCAGCTCATCCAGATGTGGACCTGGTCGTAGTCCTGATCGTAGAAGTTCGGAAGCCTCTAGTGGAGGTCTTGGGGAAGGTCCTTGAGGAGGTCCTCGAGAAGGTCTTGGAGTACTGTTCCTAGAGAGGTCATAGAGTACTATTCCAGGAGAAATAGTGGATGTCATGGATCTCCGGGAGTGGTCGTGGACGTCATGGATTTCCTGGGGGTGGTCGTGGATGTCGTGGATCTCTTGGAAGTGATCGTGGATGGTGTGAATCTCCTGGATCTCTTGGGAGTGATCGTGGACGATGCGGATCTCCTTGGAGTGGTCGTGGATGGTGCGGATCTCTCGGGAGTGGTCTTGGATGGCGTAGATCTCCTGGGAGTGGTCTTAGACGTCGCAGATCTCCTGGGAGTGATCGTGGACGGTGCGGATCTCCTAGCAGAGGTCTGGGACGTCGTAGATTTCCTGGGAGTGGTCGTGGAAGACCTCCTTTGTGGGGGAAGTGGTCGTGGAGGACCTCCTTTGTGGGGAGTGGTCGTGGAGGAAATCCTGTAGTGCTAGTCATATTCCTAGATTCCGAAGCACAAGCAAAACATCTCCATTCGGTAGCATCATAGAGTTCTTACAATATGGATGCACTCCGAGAAACGAAGTTATCTAATAATTTAGATGACGAGCACGTGCTCGAGTAATTGTCCCTGGCACATCAGAAACAGTATAGATGGTTGTATCAGTGGAAGGGATGTCCTCATCACCTAGGTCCACATGTCTGTGCTTTGTGTGCATATGGAGGGCCTCATAACTTTGTATCTTCACAATATGTCACTGGTGTCTCCGGACGCTCCATCGCGAATCCAGCGGCCACGATCAAGCCTTCCTCCCACCCGCCGCCACTTTGCAGAACCCACCCCCTCCTCCCCCTGGCATGCCGATCCCTCCTAGACTCAACACGAAGCGCGCTAGGTTTTCTTCCTCCGCGTTGCCACTCCATGCGCCACCTACCCTCCCGAGCGCCACGCTAGGGTTTGGAGGCACGCAACTGCGCCACGCCATGCCGCCGCTCCATGCGCCGCCTCCCATTCCGAGCGCCGCACCGTACCGCACCCTACGATCCTGCCTGCGTCGAGTACCCTCCCCAGCGCAGCGTCGCCTCCCTATGCATTGCACTGCACCGAGCCACCTCGCCAAGTGTCCGCGGTGCCTCTACACTAAATTAAATGCATGACATCAAACTTTTCGCCTCTCATGACAAAGTCGATGACATTCCATGCATGTCCTCTAATGGCATCATTATTGCCACTCCTGGCAAAATGGTAGCTCTTATAATCCGGTTGAAGACAATAGGAAGAGGTAGGTGAACGGCGACCTTTCCAGGAACAAAACCAACATAGTTTGGATCAAAATATTGAGTCTGCTCTAGAGTTTGAAGGGCGGGCTTAAGATGGAGCTTGACATAATCTTGTTGAGGCAAATTTAGAGCTTATTCAAAATGATGCTTTGTGGCAGAATAGTGTACCGCATAAGTCATCCAAGATATGGTTGATAGCTTGGAGGCAATGTGGATGGTAGGATAAAACTAACGGATGATGTCTTCATTAAAATTGCACTTCAAACTGACTATTATATCTAAGCTAGCCACACGAAACTTAGAATGAAGTCCTTCATATCGGGTTTGCTCTTTTAGATACTTCCAGTTGACATACATTTGAATGGCAAACTGTTTGTGCATAAAGACATGATTGTAAGTGTCTTCTTGAAACACGGTGTGGAAACGCTCATCCGTGGAAGTCCTGGGCATCTCATACTAATTCTTGTGTCGCAGCATCATAAAATCCTCATTCCTTATGGAGCGAAGGTCAACTCGAGGCTCTGGAGGGAACGGCTGTGCAGGGTCATCCTGTTGATAATCTTGGTCCATGTCTTCACTGTCACTGACAACATGTGATAGGGAGGTTTGACAAGGGTCCTCGAACACTCAGAGTCACTGCGATCAACGGGAGGACGTTGTGTGGCTTACTGGGGAGGAAGGGAGCGAGACGAAGAAGCCCTTGGATTTCCTGCTGTCTTAGTCCTTGGCATGTTGATTGGAGAGGAAGGATATCGAGAATTAGCCAGAGAGAATGAGATAGAATCAAAAGTGTACCATTCCGGAAGGCCCGGTCAGTCTGCGCAACACATGTTGGTCAGACGTAGGGCGGACCGACTCGTGATGTGCGCCGGTCAGACCGAACCTGACAAAATCAATACCCTAGAATTCAGCTATTTGACAAAGAGTTCAATAAGATAGAGCAAGAAATGGATGTACATTCATACTAGGGAACACTGTAGCAGGATAAAAGATGTAATTAAGATGAGATTTGCATCATAGATCTAGATCTATGGACAGGAAAGAAAGAGGAGAGAAGAGAGGAAACTGAACATACCTTCGGGAGAAAATATGACGGCACAGAGGAGAGGAAAAGCCAATGGCGGTGGGGGAGGAAGAGGTGGTGGCGCGGTCGAAGGTGGCGGTGCGAGGTCGGGAGAGCAAGAAGTGAAAAAAAAGGTGTGGTAGAAGAGGTAAAAACGGAAGGGATAAACAGATAAAATGGTTGGGAAGATGCGCATTAACTGCACGAGGTGTGGTCAGACCGACGAAGGATACACGGGTAGTCCGGGAAAGTGCAGTCAGGCTGGAATGACAACGGCGGGTAGGCCGCGATTTAGAAAAAAATGCAGAAAAAGATGTTGTGCTTGCTCCAAATATTTAAATCACAACATAAAGCATACTTGGAGCAATTTCAACTAGATTTAAACATCAAATTGATTCTAACACAGTTTTGTAGGAACAAAGAACAATTTTGTGAAAAGCAACGTTGAGGAGACCAAAAAGATTAAAAAAAAAGAAGGGATTTTTCACTTGAATTGGAATGTGTGAGTATGAAATACTATTTTGAGTCAGTATACATGAGGAAATATGGGTCAAATAGCAATACTCATTATATGCTAGAATGGGACTTTTCGGGTCAAAGGTTGTTTTTGTGCGAAACTCAAACTCAAATAGCTTTTATTTGGTTGGTATTTTGGAAAACTTATGAATACAAAAAAGGTTATGAATAACCAACTCTAGGTTTTCCTTTTGGGGGTCAAGATCAAAGTCCTTTTCGAATAGATTTTGCACACAAAAAATCTAGCTTTGGTCTAAAAAACAAGATACAAGAATATCATTTTTGGGCAAAAACTGATTTTTCATTCGAAGATAGATAAATTGGAGTTCTAACTAACCAAAAACCTTTTAGATATATATTGGAGTAGATATAGCTAGTTTTTCACAATTTTTGGTTTTAATACACAAATTTTGACTTTTGACCAAAAGGGTTGACGAGGATTAAAACCTCTATGTATTATTTTTAATACATAACAGACCATACGTCTTCATGGTCGTAACCCCTGAGGTGCACGACCACCGGGTCGAGATTCCAGAGGTTACATAATGGGTACTGTCGGATGAAGGCTCGAGCCAAGCTCCCACCGTGAGAACCGCCAGAAATGTATGAATCGACACTTGGAACCGATTCTGTATATTCTCTACCGTGTGATGAATGGAACACGTGCATGTTCCATACCATACGGCATTTCTTACCTAGAAGCACTGACAAATAACCACCATACGGTTATATATCTCATAGACATATAACCGCCGAGCGGTTGATTCTTTATCAACCGTCACTTGACTCCGACCAGTCGCAACACTCCATATCGGACGTCTTCTCCAGAATTAACTGCCACCTCTTCAAGGGATGTTTAAAGATGGAGCCTGGACGGAGCAAGGGAGGGAAGAACGATAGAGCCCTCAGACTAAAGCGCAAGTCTTAGATTCGTGTTGTAGGTCTGACATTGTAAAGAAACAAGCAGTGTTCTCAGTGTATACAGGAGTAGTTCATCATCTAATCAGAGGGCATACCCTGTAAAACCCAGTTCATACTAATAAAAGAGCAGTCCCATTATTACTCCAGATTTCCCACGTCACTTTCTCCTTTTTTTCGTAAGATCGACGTCTTGATCGTCGACAGCTGGCGCCGACCGTGGGGATCGCGATGTGGAATCTTGGAAGAATTTCTCTGCTCATCAAATCTTTGTCCATTCCCCGCTTGTGATCGCTAATGCGGTTATGGCGAAAGTTGGGATGAAGAAAATCGGTTCAACTCGGGCGGACTACGCCAACCTCGACATGGACGCATGCATACGCGCCATGGAGGAAAACGGAATCTCTTCATCATCCTCCTCCGCCGGTTCGCCCATCGCAAAAATCGACGAAGTCGACCGGATGGTTGAAGATACACCGCTACGATCAGTGGCGGTTTGAGAGGAAGTGCTTCCACCGCTCGAATACCCTAAAGCCTCAAAGAAGCCCGGCTTTTCGATCGGCAAAAAAGGTGACAAAAATTCAACACCGCAACTCGAGGTTCAATATACCTTTGATGCGATCATGGTTGATAGGTACTCACCGATGGCTTCTAGCAATTCCAGGAGCCAACCGACACCTGGTGACGGTATCAATGAAACCTCCATTGGTCATAAACCAAGTGGGGATGATAAGGCTCAGCATTCGATCGGCAATTCGCCGGATCAGGATGAGACCCTTCCGAAAACCTCAGGAAGTGCTGATCACCGACTACTCTCCGTCGTGGAAGCTTCTCGCAGAAGCTCTAAAAGGCTCTCCATCGATTACGACGGAAGCTCATCGGAGGATCACCGCTGGAAGCACGAGGTCAATGCGATCGGAGATTCAGATCAAAATGCCATGTACGGTCCTCCATATGTTGCCTCGCCACCACGTAATAATGGAGATGGTAGGGCGGTCAAGCACCAAATGTTGGAGGTAACGGAACTGGTGGACGTCCATCAGTTAATTCGCTGATCCTGCCCCAACCAATGTAAGGGACCAGGCAAGACCGACCGGGAGATCGGGGGATTCAGGCCATCAGACACCTTCTTCTGGTAGAAATCCTTCGAGGCCTTCGGTAACAATACAAAACCTGCAGCGAGTGGTTCCGACCGGCCAATATGGATAAATTCAACGGGACCCAAAATCCTTTGGAATTTCTCGAGATATATACCACCTCTATTAGAGCCGCTGGTGGTGATGAAAATGTAATGGCAAACTATCTTCCTACGGTATTAGAAGGATCAGCCCGATCATGGTTGCTTAACCTTCCGGTTGGGTCCGTGTATACTTGGGAGCAACTCTGCGACCTTCTAATTGCAAATTTCCAGTGGCACGCATAATCGACCGGAAAGAAGACGATCTCCATAGAATACGACAAAAATCTAACGAGACTCTCCTAAAGACATCAAAAGATTTAGCCAAGTTCATAACTCAATACCGGAGGTTGCGCATCTTCCGTTATCCAAGCCTTTAAAGCGGATTAAGAAATCGAAGGTTTACGAGGATTTAGCTATACATCCCCACGAACAACCATCGAGCTTTTCGACATAGCCGACAAGCACGCAACGCCGTGAAGCGATCGAGTGGAACGGCCGTTGATCGAAAGGATAAAATTCCCAACCCGCTTAGATAGGACTAAAAGAAGCAAAAGAAGACTCTCAAGAAAAAGAAGCATGGCAGGACCAACGACAAAGATGTTCTTGCTGTTCCTGAAAAATTTACCAAAGGAAGAAAGGATTATTCTGGTCGTGGCAAGGCTAAGGCTCCGACCAATGATTATAAGAAAAGTAAAAAATGGTGTCCTCTCCACCAGCAAGCAGGACACGACCTGCGCAATTGTCGCGCTTGGCAAAAGAAGCTGGAAGATTATTATGCAGGTAAAGATCCACTCCCGTCGATTCAAGAGTTCGGCAAAACAAGCTCCAAGAAGGACAAAGATGGTGACGAAGAAATGGAGTACCAAGAACCTCAGCACACCGTCGATGTGATCTTCGGTGGATCTTTTTCGGACGAGTCCAGACGTCACCTGAAAGCCATGGAGCGAGAAGTCAACCTTACCGAACCTTCGATCGCTGTTAAGCCTTCAAGGTGGTCGGAGACGATAATCTCCTTCAGCAAAGAAGACTTCCCCCTTCCTTCGACTCACTGTAGGTTTCCAATTGTCGCTGAGCCTACTATTAATAATCGCAGGTTAATCGGTCTTGATAGATGGGGGTAGTTCTCTAAATATTTTATTTGCATGTGCTTTGGAAGACATGCAGATTCTCAAATCCAAGGTAAAACCTGTGAAATATGCCTTTCATGGCATAGTTCCTGGGTCTACCGCTAAGCCAATAGGGCACTTGTCCCTACTGGTTACATTCGGAAAGCCCGACAACTTCCGGACAGAAAAAATTTCATTTGATGTGGTAAATTTTGAAACTGCATTCAATGCAATTCTTGGTCGTCCAGCTTTAGCAAAATTCATGATAGCCACACACTACGGTTATTAGAGTTTGAAAATGCCGGGACCAAAGGGTGTAATCACGGTCCGAGGTGATCAGAAAATAGCCTATGCATGCGATCGGAAATGCTTAGAACTGGTCGATGAACTTCCGACCAGGGGAACTAACACCGTTAACATGCAGGTCAAACATTCAAGGTCGAAGATGACACCGAAACCTTTAGATCAGATAAAAGAGGTACAACTCGACGGAAGTGCTTCTCCAGAGGGTGTCAAGATACTGGCCGAGGCAGGACTCGACCTTAAATACGAAGAGTCGCTTGTCTCCTTCCTCCGAGCTAACCAGGACGTATTCGCCTGGCAGGCGTCCGATATGCCCGAGTCCCAGTGGAAGTGATCGAGTATAGGCTAGCTCTGACCCAACAAAAACCGGTCAAGCGAAGCTACGACGCTTCACATCCGATCGTAAAGAAGCAATCCAATGATATTGACAAACTTCTCAAAGCCGGGTTCATTCGTGAGGTCGACCACCCGCAGTGGCTCGCCAACTCGTGAATGGTTAGAAAGGTCAATGGGAAATGGCGAATGTGTATTGACTTTACAGATCTTAATAAAGCTTGTCCGAAGGATGACTTTCCCCTTCCTCGCATCGATCAACTTGTAGACTCTATTTCTGGCTGTGAGTTGTTAAGTTTTTAGATGCTTACTCGTGGTACCACCGATCAATATGAGTAAAGAAGATGAAGAGAAGACTTCCTTCATCACTCCATACGGTACTTCATCATTATATAAAGATGCCATTTGGTCTAAAAATGCCGTGCAACATTCAAAGGTTGATGCAAAAGACCTTTAGCCCACAGATAGGTCGGAATCTTGAAGCCTACGCCGATGATCCGTCGTAAAGAGCATCAACGCCGCGATCATATTCTAGACCTACAGAGACATTCAATAACTTAAGACGTCATAACCTTAAGTTGAATCCAGAGAAATGTGTGTTCGGGTTTCGTCGGAAAGCTTCTGATTCCTAGTTTCGCCAGAGGCATCGAAGCAAATCCAAAAAAATCGTCGCCATCGATCGATGCACGATCCGACCACAAAGAAGGAAGTTCAAACTTATCGTTGTATGGCGCTAAGTTGTTTCATAGCACGGTTAGTCGAAAAGGATTACCTTTCTTTAAGCTTCTCCGGAAACATGGGAGTTTTGAATGGACTAAAGAGGCAAGCAGTGCCTTTGAAGAACTAAAACGGTACCTTACGAGTCCCCAATCTTAGTCTCTCCGAGATTGGGAGAAACATTGCTAATTTACGTGGCTGCAATGCCACAAACGGTTAGTGGTGTACTGGTCGTAAAACGAGACCATATTCAACGACCGATATGTTACGTAAGCGAAGTCTTACATGGACCAAAAGAAAGGTATCCGCAGGTACAAAAGTTGCTCTATGGTCTCCTTATGGCTTCAAGGAAACTAAGGCATTATTTTCAAAGCCCACAAAGTGGTCGCATCTACCAATATCCTCTTGGTCAAGTCCTAGGAAACAGGAGTCATCTCGAACGAATAGCAACCAAGGTTGAGCTTGGGCGCTCGATCTCCATTTTGTCCCACGAACAGCAATCAAGTCCTAGGAATAGCAGAGTTCATTGCCGAATGGACAAACCCTGAACCCACCCAAGGGCCCGAATACGAGCACCATGATGAGTGGACAATGTACTTGACGGTTCCTTGATGTTGCACGCTCGGGGTCGGGTTGTCTTGATTTCATCGCGAACAAATAAAGTACGTTATTCGCTTAAACTTTCTGCTACGAACAATGTGGCCAAATACGAAGGTTTATCGGCCGACTTCGAGCGACTCGCTCGCTCGGGATTCGCAGATTGTTAGTGAAAGCGATTCTCAACTAGTAGCGAATCAAGTAGGGAAAGAGTATCAATGCTCTAGTACCAAGATATCATCATATCTGGCGGAAGTACGGAAACTCGAAAAGCATTTCTTCGGTTTTCAGATCCAACACATTCCTAGAAAGGAAAACTTTCTGGCAGACCAGTTGGTCCAGATGGCTTCCACAAGGACATCCGTCCCGCCCGGAGTTTTTCTCGAGAAACTCGATTCACCCTCGGTAGTCGAGCCTTCCGAGGACATAGATGTTCGTAAGGAGGTTGCATGTGAGGACCCCGGTTTGTTCGACTTGTAATGCTTAGCCTTCCATTGACCCTAGCATCACAATTCAAATAAACCAAGCCTCGAGATATGTATACTTCCTAACTCAGCAGATACACACCTCTTCACAAAATTATGCATCAATTCCATACACGAGATGTTACGATATCAAAACTTCAAAATATACAATGATTGAACTTACAAGATAAATAACAAACTACACAGCGGAAGCAAAAGCCATAAGATGGCGATAAATAAAAGAGTCAATTAGTGTGGCTTTACCCACAAAGCAACCAACCGGCCGCCAAGCTAGTCGTCAAACCATGCAAAGACACCACAAAAGGAAAGCCCTTGGGGCTCACCTTCTTCCTCTCGCAACAAAACATTAAGCAAACATCTCGAGTACAAAAATTATTTTTGTACTCGCAAGACTGACGTGTAAGGGCAATGAACTATAATTTAACTACATGCAAGCTTTATTTAAGTGGAGGGGCTCGACTTATTTTTAGCATAAAGCCGCTTTCTTTGCAATAATCTAATAGTTTGAAGGCGCTTTAACAATTCAAATTTTATTTGCGTAAATAACAAATGATACAGAAGTAGTAACATAAAGACATCTTGGAGATGACCAACCCAATGGCCATCATAACAATAGTATGAACACCCGCTCATACCAACCCATCAAGTTTTAATTAAAAGGTTGTAGTCTAACTCTCAAAGACCTCCCAAGCGTGTCCATAACCTAGACGAGGCTATTCGAATAGTTTTAACCTCATAGGTGTACCAATGTACCCACACTTTAGACCGCCTTTCCACCACCACGGTTAGCATACTTCCTTTGGTATGCGTGCACGGCTAAGTCTAACAAGACATTTTCCAATATTGTGTATTAACTACGAGCCATCGTATGGATAGAAATCCATACGCTACATGGTAAAGCCAAAAGACAACTACCCACTCAGATAAAGCTTTTGGACAACTACCATGCTCCCAACACCATCCTCCCGCGACCTCCGCGACGCGAGCCAATACACGCCAAAGTACTAAGTCAAGAGAGGTCCCATATACTCTAGTGTGGTTAGCACGCAAGAATGCTTGGTTTAGTGTAACAAGATGTTCGGTCCTTGTTGACTCGGGCACCATTCCAACACACCCAAAATCACACCAACTTACCATTGTGCCCAGTCCAAATCATTTTATTTTCGCTTTTAGTTTTCACAATTAAACATAGCAAAAATGTGAATCATAAAGTTATAATAATTTTTGTGTGATCAAAGTTATCGACTCAATGATAACCGCCAATTCTATCGGTATTTAAGCATTGCTAAGCATCATATCGCAAAGAAAATAAAAAGCCCTAAATCATTCACCGCTCTAATTCACCAAAGGAGAATAATATTCCTAAGGTAGTGTGGGGGTGAACAATTTTCGTAGCAACAATGCAATGGGATTAACTACCTCTAATCGACAAAATTAATCATTGACACAAAAGCATGCATACGCATTTAGTAAAACAAAGTATTAGATTTTAAAAGTAATGGGATTGAATGGATATGATCAAACTGCTTGCCTTTGCTTTGTTTGAGATATTTGACTTGCTGCAGAGGATCACTCGATATCAACGCCATCTAACGATAAAATCACAAAGCGAAAAACAAAGAAATAAACACCGTTTAATGCCAAAAGGTATCCAAAAATTAAAAACAGTAAAATAGATTATGACTTTAGACAAATTTAAAGACGCAAATTATTGGATTTGGAGTTGACCTGAGTTAGTTATGAGTTATAGAAATAGAAATGAAGGCATAAGCTCTACTGTTGATTAGCTAATCAATTATTCAAATTTCGACTTATGATAACTTTTACCCTTCTAGATTAAACGTTAGTGGCTAATCATACTTTCTAAGTAATTTATTTTGACACTAGATATGGCTCCACCTTAGTAACAGCAACATCATTGAAATCCAATCCTAGTATCTTATTTAGTTCTAGCTCCTTTTGGATTAAATGCTAAGGGCTAACTAACATAACATAATCTTCTAAATACTTGCATGCGAAAGAGCATTAGCTTACTACCTATGACAACTATCTAACTTAGCTACCCAGAATTTAACCACTAGAGGTTACTTTCTAAAGAAATACAAGCTGACAATTGCCTATCTATAAGCTAACTAACCTTGTCTTTGCAATTTACTCTGCAAAAATGCTTACTAACCATTTTCCATTAGCCCCCAACTCTGCTTAGTCTCACCTTTTTCAGTTTACTGACAACAGAGAAAACTTCAGAGAACTAATGTGTAAATTTCTTTCAAAACTCAACCTCCAACTTTGTCAATATATTTGAGTGAACTAATGGACATTCACAAGGTTGATTAGCAGCAAAAGATTTGGCTTAAGGGAGTGGGCCCCACTATCATCCACAAAGACCATAAGGGAGGAGCAGGGGAGGCTCGGCTGAGTTGGGGCTGAGGTCGGCACCGGCGGTGGAGCTGCGGCGAGGTGGTGGCACAGGCCAAAATGGGTCGCCGGGGTGTCAAGGAAGTCATGGGTGGTCGCGGGGTGGCCGGAGATACACTGTGGCGGCGCGGCGACAGGACGCGGCGGCCGGTAGTGGAGGTGACAAGGGGGCGACGGTGTCGGGTGAAGTTGGGGAGGAATTAGCGTGAGCATGAGCAGCCATGGAGTGTGGGGAGCTTACCGGTGTGGTCGCCGAGGACGGGGAGTGGCCGGAGTGGTCCGGCGACGGGAGCCTGCGGCGGCGCGGGGTAGTCACCGTCGGTAGGGACCTGAGGTGAAGGAGAGAGCGGGTGAGTGATAGGGGATGTTAAGGGAAGGTATAAGCTTACTCAAGAAGAGAGGAATTGGGCCGGGGATCGCCGGAGTTGAAGTGGCGGCGGAAGAAGCGGTTTCGGCCGGAGCCGAGGAAGAAGGGGTGTGCGCAGCTTCTTGGTGGCCGAATTTAGAAATTTCTTGGGGGGTTAGGTTCCTGGGGAGGCGGGACGCGCCGTGACGCGATCGGCCGAGGTCGGAGATCACCGGAGTGGCTGGCGGGCTTGGAGGCGGCGCGGCGGCACACGCGGCTCCTGGAGCTCGGTGGCGAAAATGACAGAGGAGGAAGAGGAAAACCAGGTAGGTGAGGCTCTCGGCGGCTTTTGTAGGAGCAGGCGGAGGCAGCGAGGTGAAGGCGGTAGGGCGGCGAGGTGACCGTTGAGCCGCTGGCATGCATGCGCGCGCGCGGCCGGCGAAGGTGCGCGGCGAGCCGGCGCGCGGCGCCGGCGCCGCGTGGAGAGGAGGTTTCGCCAGGTGGGACCGCTGCCGCCGAGGAGGAGAGCGGCTCGGGCGAACTGGTCTGGTTAGACCCGGTGGCGAAGGGGTGTGGTCGGTGTCTGGTCCGATTCGGGTCGGAGGAACAGTACGGGGATTTAGGATTTGGATTTAATTTTGACCGAAAACAAGTCAGTTTGACCGAGCAGTTTGAAATAGAAATAAAATTCAAAAAATTCTGAAAATTTTTGTGGGCATTCTGAGGTTCACAACGGACTTAGGAAAAATAATTTCAAACACTTTATATATGAAAATTTGTTAGAATTAAATTATTTTCAAATCTGCATTTGGGATTTCATTTGAATTTTAGTGAAGTCAAAAACACTTCTAAAAATTTGGTAAGAATAATTAAAATTCAATATAAATAATCTAGTATTTGAATAAATTATTTTTGGAAACTTTCATTCACATATTTTTCTGGAATTCAAATATAAATGGAATTTAAGTTTAAAAGTTTGAAATTTCCAACACAAGTTTTAATACAAAACATTAAAAGTTTAAAATTGTGCACAAGTTTGTAGAAAACAAAAAGCATGACCAAGAGATAAAACAAAAGTTTTTTACATTTTAATACTTTTATACATTCGAAATACAAACCCTAATTTTGGGGTTGTTACAAATCTACCCCCCTTAAACAGAATCTCGTCCCGAGATTCCGGTAGTTCGGAAGTCGGAACGAAAGGCTGTGGCAACCTAGGTGGGTTTGGTCACGGGGTCACTTCTCGGATTTCGACGCGAGTCGAACTCAAATCTGAATCCAGAGAGGTTCTTCAGAAGTTTTAGGTTCTAAAGTGGGAAGCTTTGCTGAAGGATTTCTAATGTCCTTCTGATAAGTGTTTCCTAAGTGGTTCTTTTCAACTCTAAACGAAATACACCGTCTGTTGTCTTGATTTCCTTCAGAGATAGTGCTGGAGGATCATGACGCAGTATCCTGACGTTGCTGACACATTTTCCTTTCCATTGCTTTGTTTAACCTTTCCTTTCTTGATTCGAAGACATCATGCTTCACGTTGTCTTCTGGTAGTATGAAAGACTCGGCTCCACTCAGTCGACCGAAAAGGGCATCGATCGATAGAACGGAAAGACTGGTTAGATGGTAACCTAGTATGAATACCAGGGTTCAGTGCAGAAAAGAGAAGGCAAGCAAGGTTTAAGGTGGTCTCGCTTAACCTCACTTCTCTAGTTCTAATTGCTTGGCTGAGAAAGGAAATGCATAGGATGAATGCACGAGGGGATGTATGTGTGCAAATTAGTCCTAAGGCAAATTTTAAATTTTGGTTAATGAGAGTGCAAATGCGTACATGCTTCTATCGAAATGCAAATACTCACATGCATGCTTACATGCTTCTTGCTTTATGCAACTTGAGTAACATGACATGCTTAAGTTAATTTAGAAACTATATGCATGATCAAAGTATAGGAATTAAGATGCCTAATAAGTATTTTGAGGTATCTTCTACCCCCCTTAAATATTTCGGTACATGAAAGATAAGTTGAGGAAAGAATGGGCATAAGGTGAGGGAATGGCAATGGGTATGCAATTTAATCCTAGCATGCACTAATCATTCCAAAATCACCATAATGAGAGCAATTCAACCACCGATAGTTTTCCGACATAATTGCGATGCATGCCGCCGGTAGGCGATGCGCAACTACTTGGAACAAAGAGAGCAAATGGTTACAAAATCCCACATCTACAAGCTAACTAATATCATTAGGGTGGATATATTCTAAGGATAAACCCTAATTTAATCCTAATATCGCAATAAGGCATCGTCTAGGGGAAATAGACATTACCCTAACCCGATTGCAAACACATAACAAGAAATGAACCCCAAATGTTTGTATGCAAGCATAAGACCAATAAGAAACCACAAAGCAAAGATTTGCTTCCCTGCATTTAACTAACTCGTATTGAATGAACGAGCAATCGTTTAGGATGATAAAATTTTAGAACACAACTCAAGTTCTAACGCATCTAAAAGGCATAGCAAAAACCATATAAGGGTGCATTGGGTACTAGCCATCTAATATCACATCTTACCCTTTTAATCCCATGAGTTTTAGTTGATTTATCATCTCATTTTTATCCCTAACGATGAACTAAGTGCTCGCAGTCCGAAACTTATGCTTGTTGTCCAGATTTTGTATCCGAGCTCCGAGATGAGTGCTTCAACTCTTCACTAAATAACGACTAATACTTCATATTTTCAACTCTCATTATTCCCCAAACCGAATTTAACCGATAACCAACTAACTTTGAAATGAGAAGAGAGGGGAACAACCTTTTCGAAAACTCAACAAGAATAAGACAAGATGAGCAAGCTAAGATAGGTAAGGAGTAAAATCTGAGAACTTACTTAAGTTTTCATAACCCATTTGACATTTTGAAAATAAGTTTTTCAAAATATCCTAATGACGACCAAGTTAGGGGTTTCGACGGTCAGTACAGCTCTGATACCAACTTTGTGAGGACCCCGGTTTATTCGACTTGTAATGCTTAGCCTTCCATTAACCCTAGCATCACAATTCAAATAAACCAAGCCTCGAGATATGTATACTTCCTAATCTAAGATATACACTTCTTCACAAAATTATGCATCAATTCCATACACGAGAGGTTACGATATCAAAACTTCAAAATATACAACAGATTGAACTTATAAGATAAATAACAAACTACACAGCGGAAGCAAAAGCCATAAGATGGCGATAAATAAAAGAGCCAATTAGTGTGCCTTTACCCACAAGGCAACCAACCGGGCCGCCAAGCTAGTCGTCAAACCCGCATCACAGCTCACAAAAGGAAAGCTCTTGGGGCTCACCTTCTTCCTCTGCAACAAAAACATTAAGCAAAGCATCTGAGTACAAAAATTGTTTTTGTACTCGCAAGACTGACGTGTAAGGGTAACAGAACTATAATTTAACTACATGCAAGCTTTATTTAAGTGGAGGGGGCTCTGGACTTATTTTTAGAATAAAGCCAATTTTCTTTTGCAATAATCTAATAGTTTGAAGGCAGTTTTAACAATTCAAATTTTATTTGCGTAAATAACAAATCTGAAGAAGTAGTAACATAAAGACATCCTCGAGATGACCAACCCAATGGCTATCACAACAATAGTATGAACACCCGCTCATACCAACCCATCAAGTTTTAATTAAAAGGTTGTAGTCTAACTCTCGAAAGACCTCCCAAGCGTGTCCATAACCTAGACGAGGCTATTCGAATAGTTTTAACCTGCAGGTGTACCAATGTACCCACACTTTAGACCGCCTTTCCACCACCACTGCTTAGCATACTTCCTTTGGTATGCAGCACGGCTAAGTCTAACAAGACGCTTTCCAATATTGTGTATTAACTACGAGCCGCTCGTATGGATAGAAATCCATACGCTTACATGGTAAAGCCGAAAAGACAACTACCCACTCAGATAAAGCTTTCTGACAACTACCATGCTCCCAACACCATCCCTCCCGACCTCCTGCGACCCTGAGCCAATACACGCCAAAAATCACACAAGAATGCTTGGTTTAGTGTAACAAGATGTTCGGTCCTTGTTGACTCGGGCACCATTCCACCACACCAAAATCACACCAACTTACCATTGTGCCTAAGTCCAAATCATTTTATTTTCAGTTTTAGTTTTCACAATTAAACACAAAGAAAAATGTCAGATCATAAAGTTATAATAATTTTTGTGTGATCAAAGTTATCGACTAAGTCGATAACCGCCCAATTTATCGGTATCTAAGCATTGCTAAGCATCATATCCGCTTGACCTGCATCACGATTCGAACCCTCTCGGTATACCGCACTAGTCCAGATCACGCTTAGTGCACACAGGGTTAACACGGTAAATATCGATCCACACAAGCGATAGATAAAGTAAACGATTAGTTTGAATAACAAATAACGGTTTTGACCTTATGGTCGAGTTTACACTTATTAAGCCACAGTACTAACAGAGAAATAAAGCAAAGAAATGAACGGAAAACTCCAACAGAGATCCCACCAATTCACCACAGCAACCAACCGGGATCCGCACCTTAACGAACGATCACCTTCAACGAACTCCTCCTCGAAGCGGCGTAGACTCCTCCACTTCAGAGGTTTGGGCGCAAGTTTTACAACAAGCGTGAGTACACAACCGCACTGCAAATCATACCACGTAATGCAATGTATAGATGCAGCTTATTCCAAAGAAAAGGCTTCGTGGTTCTTTTGCATAAAAGCAACATTTGCAATTGAATACGAATAATAGATTGAAAGCATAATTCAAACAAATAGACAATATTAATTTAATGCTTGTTTCCACAAAGACACACACTAAACAGATTATTTCACATAGCCATATGATTGAGATCACACACCCCATTCCCACATTTTATGAAAACTACCCTCGTGTGAAAGCACCGAGCATGTCCATGATCATGACGCGCTATTCGAATAGTTTATTTAACACTCTGCAGAGGTTGTACACTTTACCCACACGATATAACCAAAGGTAGCTAGCACCAATCATAACAAAACAGTTCGAAACTTCATCTCCAACATTGACGCTCCCAAGTGCTTACAAACCGTTATACATATCACATAGCCCATGCATAACACACACCGCTGGACAGGGACGACTAATCCTCCCGTGATGCAACCACCAAGTAGTCACACCTCCACCCTATCACATAGCCTAACCTACCACCGAACATCAATGCCGAGAATCCATAACTTACTAAGTTAGGCCCGCCCCATACCGGGCATGTGGTCGCACAAGAAGGCTCGGCCAATGGCGCACAAAGTTAAGTCCTTAATTGACCAAGGCAAGACTTCCATGTTCTAACTAAGCCACACAGATTATCAAACCCATCACATAGTCCACCATGTCACACGCCTCCACCACTTGCCTCGCCTAAATCCTTTACCACCCGGGGCTTGATTTTAGTGCAACACATGCCATCACGAAGTAATAACACATAGCACACAGCTTTACACAAAGTTCCATAGACACTTAGTCATATTTAATATTTATGACTCACATGAGATGATGATTCGTAGCATGGCTAAGCAATTGTACTCGCTTCTAACCAACCCACGTTGGTGCTACAATATTACCAACTAAACCAATCTAGGTGACAAGGAATTATGACATACAAGGCCAAGGTGTGATAACAATTGGGATAATAACTATACCCAAAGCATTGAAATAAATAATTAAAATAGAATGCAGACTTTGAAACAAGTAATTGGAAAATTGGGTTCAAGATGATCAAAGGTATGACTTGCCTTGGAAAAGGTCTATGTACTGGTCTTGATCTTGGGGTGCTCCTTCTTCCACAAAATTCCCGACGACCGACGCTCACTCGCAAACGAGACACAAACAAACAAAACAAATAAATAACAGAGGCAAAACAAACTCCAAAAATTAAATAAAAACTCAGATAAATAGATCTTGAATTTAGACAAATTTAGAAATTTGAATGGGCTCAATCGGAGTTAGGATGCAAAAGTTATGGGCTTGGAAGATTGGAAATCTAAAAGAAACCCTAAATTCTGATTTTTCGAATTTCCAATTATTTCTTAAAAGAAAATCGGATTATTGCGCAATGTCAAGGCGCCACCGTGATTTCGGAAAAGATAAATAAAATAGAAACTCCGACATGTGGGACCCACATGTCGAGACACACTCACGCGAGACTGGTCTACCGAGCTCGAATCGTAACTCGGTGGATCGCCGCAGCGCGCGCGTACGTGGATGTCGACACGCGCCACGCAGATGACACGCAGTAAACCGGCCGAGGTGGACGCCGACACGGCTGCCACGCCGCATCGACGGCGACAACGGCCGGGAACCAACCGCACGGCGAACGGCGCGATTCACCGGCGTGAGTGGTACCGCATGTAGAGGGCGTTATTGCGAACCCATCGTGCAACGCCGATGCTCGGGTGGACGGTGGTGGCTTGCCGGCGAGCAAAGAGCGCGAGGGGCTTGGCTTGACGGCAACGCGCCCGGTGACGCCCGGCGAGACGGCGCCACCAGAGGTAGAGGAGCTCCGCGCGGCGTCAACGGCAGCATTTAAGAGGCGCGCGCACCGACGGGCGAAGAACGAGCTCGCCGGAGTTGGCGGCGCAGATTGATCTTTCGAGCCCGCGCGCTAGGGTTCAGCCATGAGGGCGAAGGCGCTAGGTTGGGATGCGAGACCGAGGGCTACCTCCTTTATACCCGAGGCTCGAGAGTCCAGGCACGAACGCCCAAAAACGGCAAATGGCGGCGGAGATCGATCCCTAACGGATTCGGGAACGAAGACGACGGGGCAAGTCGGGACCCACACGCCGAGACACACCACGCGTGAGTCCGCAGCGAACCGGCGCGCACAAAAACAGACACGCAGATCTCGACCGCTGGATCTTGATCGAACGGTCCACAATCAAAGAAACATTCGACAACTCCGGCTGCCTTATGCGCATCTAGCCGCTCAACCTTGATCGGACGGTGGAGGATGCTCGGCGCCAAGGAAAGGAGAGAGATCGATCGACATGCGCGGCCCGCATGTCGTCGAGCGGCGCGGGAAAGCCGGGCCGCGAGTCAATGGCAAGGCGGAAGAATGGGCCGAGGTTTGGATTTCTACCGATGCCTTTTCTCGAGATTAATAATAGGTTTTCTATTTTAGAAAATACTGTAAATTCAAATAGGCAATAGAAAATAGCAAATGAACTCGTAAAAATTCTAGAAAATCTAGAAAATATATCCGAGCACATAGAACCCAAATAAAATAGTTTTGGCTAATGTTCATGTTGGGATTATTCACATTAAATGTTTTTGATTGCAAAGTCCAATATTAAGCTTTTGAATTAAATTCAAATAAATCCAAATGGTGAATTTTTCCCGCTAACTATTCAAAGGATTTTAAGGCTCAAAATTGGGATGTTACAAACCTCCTCCTTAAAGGAATCTCGACCCGAGATTCAAAGAAGCTAGAGAAAAGGCTAGGGAACTCCAGCCAAATCTTCTTCACGCTCCCACGCTGTTTCTCCTTCGAGTGGTTGCTCCATCGACCTTGCAAAACGTAACGCCTTGCTTCTCGTGAGGCGCTCGCGACATCCAAAATCCTCGACCGGCCGCTTCCTTGTAGGTAAGATCCTCCTTCGATTAATTGATTCAAGCGGGCTTGCTCTTCCGCACACGAAGACACTTCTTCAATCTGCGAGACATGAAAGACATCATGCACTCGCTAACGATCGCGTAGCTCCAATCGTAAGCAACTCTCCACGGCGCCCAAAATCTTGAATGGACCAACATACCTAGGGGCAAGCTTCCTTTGGCATGAAACCTTTGACACCTCTCGAGCGGAGTCACCAAGATAAACGAAATCTCGGTTCAAAATCGAGATCTCGACGACGATTATCGCGATAGCTCTTCGCTCGACTGAGCTATCTTCAATCTTTCTCTTATCATGGCCACTTGCTCTTCTCGCTCGAATAATGTCCGACCAAAACCGATCGCTCAAATTGCTTCGACCAATTCAACGGGTTCTACAGCACGACCGCATAAAGCTTCAAATGGTGACATTTGCGCACTAGCTTGATAACTATTGTTGTACTAAAATTCGTGATACGGTAAACTTTATCCCAACGGTAGCATTTGCTAGAGCACAAGCTCTCAAAGATATCCTCCAATATTCGATTGACTCTTTCATCGCCCATCGGTCCGTGGATGGTATGCGTGATCAAATTCGATGGGTACCCAATGCTTCATGCAAGCTTTGCCAAAAACGAGGTGAACCGAGATCCTCGATCGGACACTATCTTCTTGGGCACACCGCAAACCGACAATTTCGCCATGTACAACTCGCAAGGCGATCTCCGAGTATGTGGTTTTGACCGCAAGAAATGGGCGACTTGGTTAGATGATCGACTATTACCCGATCGAATCGTAACCCGATTGGGTCTTGGGTAAACCGTGATGAAATCCATCCCATTTCTTCCCACTTCCACTCGAATCTTTCACGTTGCAGCAAACCCGCTGGTCTCTCGTGTTCTCGCTTCACTTTCGACAGTGTCGCACAAGGCAACGAACTCGCGACTTCTCGCTTCAAATTTGGCCACCAAAATTTAGTTTTCACATCCCGTACATCTTGGTACTTCTGTGGTGAATCGAATACTTTGAGTCATGGGCTTCCTTTAAGATTAACTGCCTCGCACCATCTATATCCTGCATACGATTCACCATTAATCCAGAGTATGTCTTGATTATCCCCGTGAAATCTTTGAATTTCCTTCTACCATTTTGATCTTGATGTCCGACAACACAGATCCTTTGGTTGTGCTTCACGAATCGCTTCTCCAGGTAGACAGATTTCCAAATTGGCTACAAAGCCTTCGGACACAACTTCTAGCTTTAGCTTCAAATTCTTCATACAGCTCGGGCAACTTTCCTTTACTTCCAAAGTATTGCAAGAACTCTTACGACTTAAAGCGCCCGCAACTACGCTGGCTTTTCCGATGGTAGTGGATTCCAAGATTATAATCCTTGATCAATTCCAACCATCTTCTCTGCCTCATATTCAAATCGATCGGGTGAAAATGTACTTCAAACTCTTATGATCCGTGTAGACTTCACAAATGACACCGGCGAGGTAATGACGCCAAATCTTTAAAGCGCACTACTACAACCAATTCCGCATCATGAGTAGGGTAATTCTCTTCGTGAGGTCTTAATTGCCTTGATGCATAAGCGACGCCTCTTCCTTCTTGCATCGACGCATCCTAATCCTTGACGCTAAGCATCACAATAGATATCGAAATCCTTGCGAATATCCGCAGACCAAAGATCGGGTCAAGTCAATCGCTTCTTCAACTCTTGAAAACTTTCCTCACAGCCGGAGTCCAAGTGAACTTTTTCTCTTCTTCAACAATTGCGTAAGGGGCTTAGCAATTGATGAGAATCTTCGATGAAACGGCGTAATAACTCGCCATCCCCAAGAAATCGCGAACTGAAAGTTACGCTCTCGGCTCGCTCCCAATGTAACATCGCTTTCACTTTACCGGTCAATCGCTACTTCCTCACTGTCATAACATGACCAAGGAAATCCACTTCCTTCTTCCAAAATCACACTTACCGAACTTGGCATACAACCGATGCTCTCGAGTTTCCTCAATATTGTTCTTAAATGTTCGCGTGTTCTTCCTCCGACTTGGAGTACACCTAATATCATCAATGAACACAACTACGAACTTGTCCAAATATTCCATGAATACTTTATTCATCATGTTCATGAAATAGGCAGGGGCATTAGTCGCACTAAAGGACATGACGAAGAACTCATAATGTCCGTACTGCGTTGAGAAAGCGGTCTTCAGATATCCTTAGGACAAATTTTTAGTCGGTGGTAACCGATCGCAGATCGATCTTCGAGAATAATCCGCCCTTTCATCCGATCAAACAGATCATCAATCCGGGTAGTGGGTACTTGTTCTTGATGGTAACTTCGCTGAGAGAACGGTAGTCAATACACATCCTCATACTTCCATCTTTCTTCTTGACAAACAACACCGGCGCTCCCATGGCGATTTAACTAGGTCTCACGAAACCTTTCTCAAGAAGTTCTTCTATCCGCTTCTTCATCTCTACCAATTCATCTACCGCATCCGATAAGGTCTCTTTGAAATTGGTGCTGTCCCCGCACTAGGTCGATGACAAACTCAATGTCACGATCCTGGCATTCCCGGTAATTCTTCCGAAATACATCCGATATTCACCGACCACCGTACTTCTTCTAAGGCGAGGGTCTTCGATCGCTTACTAGCAAATGTCCATCACGAATCGAGGTGGCTAGAAACTCTACCTTGTTTCCTTTGGCTTCCTTCATCACTACGCTTCTTCGCCACAATCTAGCATCGCTTGTGCTTGGATAACCAATCCATGCCAAGAATGACATCTAGGGTTTGGGTATCTAGGACTATTAGGTTGGCTAGAAACTCAACTCCACTATGAGTAACTTAGCTCCTAAACATCCCACTCTAGTACTTAGCTCGCTCCAGCGATCGACTAACAGAGTATGCTTGTTGCATAACTTCCAATTTATTCTTGGTTGCAAATATTCCGTAAACAAACGAACGCGTAAGCCCGTAATCAAACAAAACCGCCGCAGTACCGAAAGTTAACCGTAAACTTACCCAAAGACGACGTCCGGTGATTCCCGGCTCCTTCCAGGGTGACGGGTTGACACGGCTCGATCACGGATCGCGGTGCTCCTCCCGCTTGACCGCAACTTGCGGCTCTTGGTTGATGCCTCGTGTCAAGCGCTTTGATGGCGAGCTCCAAGGTTGAAACGCATCGGAGTGATTGTTCCCTTTGCGACATCGTTGGCAAATGTCCCGCCGACGACAAAGCGAATGCACCTTTGGTACGCTCACTGTTGCTTCCTAGATTGGGGTTGACAGTGCAGGTTGCGGAAGTTCGGAGCACCGGACGGGTGTTGAAGTTGGTGCAGTGCTCAACGGTTTGGGGTGGAAACTCGTTGAACCGTGGCCGCACTATTCTTGCCCTCCGCCGTGATTGATGGTTCCTTGCCGAGCCATCCGCGCTTACGCTATCCTCCGCCTTGCGCTTGTCCTCTAGAACAAAGGCTTTATTGACCAGCCCCGAAATCGTGAAAAGTATGGGCGATCAAACCGACTTGCATCCAGCTGTTTAGCCCTTCAGAAACGACTCGACGAGCCTTGTCTGTGGCTACATCTTCTCGCATAGCGAGCTAGCCGAGAAAACTTGTTGAGGTAGTCGACATCGACATAGCTCCTGCTTGAGAGCGCGAACTCATCCTTCTTCGATCGATAATGCCTTCTCGCACATGATACCGCGAAATGCCAAGAAAATTCCTCCTGTGATATCCCGTGGCGCCTCATGGGCGGCACGTGGTTCTCCCACCATTCAAAGCCAATGTGCCCTCCATCCGTGAGTGGCATACGTAACCTTTTCACGGCCCGCGACCGAGTGATCGCAGCTTTCTTCGATAACACGCACCAATCGCTCGCTTCCACCGAGAGACGGTCCGTAAAATGTTGGTGGACGAGTCCTCGCGAATTTCGCAAGTTTGATGGTCCATGGTGACCATGAGCACCGGGCTCCATGCCGTGTGATTGTTGTTGTTATTGTTCGTTGTGCATGGCTTGCTTCCAGTCATCATGGTATTCATCACCGAGTCCGTCGGCCGCCATGAAAGCTCCAAAGTTTTGCAAGTCAATTGGGGGTGCTTGGGCGAATCGCTTCCTACACCGTTGCTCATTGCCTCCGGTGCCGGGTACCGAACCACTTGCAAGCCTGACGAGTTTGAACCATCCGCGTAAGCTCCATGGGTTAGATAAGGTAGCAAGCACGAGATGAGTTAAGAACTAGGCAGGGTAGGTTAAACCCAACAAAACACGATCAAGAAACTCAAATGAAATACCTTTATTACTTAGGTCTTAGCATGATCGCAACAAATGCCTAAGGGCCTTGCACTCATACTTGCACACAAAAAGAAACAACGACCTAAGCACACAAAGCTACCGCCAAAGGGCGACTCACTAAATCAAATCAAGCTAAACTCAAAAATCAAGCCTAAACGAACTACTCAAGAAAGCCTCCACAATCGCGGCGACGCTCCCGACGGTGCAGACTCGGAAGTGAGCCAGATCTTGGCAACCGATCCCGATGCCTCGAATCGGTGCAAGAAGAACAGCGCTCTTGCAACCGCTCTCTGCTCCTCCGCTCGCATCTTCTTCGCTCACCGGCCTTCCTCCCGATCTTCTTCGTGATCATCCTCGGGTCTTCCTCCTCTCTCGAACTTGATCGTAGAGGATCTCTTGCAGAGTGGCGACCTTCTCTTCACTCTCGCAAGGCTTCATAGACATGATCCAACTCGTGATGGTTCTTCCAAAGCTTCTCCCGGGCGCCACGAATCGGGCGAGGTGTACGATCAGAAGCGCTGTTTCTCCTTCGTGGACGGGCAGCGTGGTCGGGCAAGTCCACACCGCAGCTCGGATGGTAACGGAAGACGGTGTCTTGAAGCTCCCGCGGCGATGTTGCGTATACGTAGCATGGCCAAGCGCGACGACTCGGATACCTTCCACCAAGTGATCTTCCTCACCGAGACGCGAAGGTTGGCTCGCTTTGTCGCTCCTCCCGCGATCGTCAGCGACAAATCACCCACTGCTCGCCCATTCACCGTCCCGGGCTTGTTGCCGACGCATACGGACGATCAAAACCTCCAAGAACCCGGAGCAACTTCCAAAGTTCGGCAAGATACCCTCCAAAGGCGCCACCATAGCTCAAGATTTGCGGCATCCACAAGACAGCATTTAACAGGTAAGAGCAACTTTAAAACAAATGGGAGAGAAGAGATTATAGCAAAAGTTGAGGCGAGAGAGATATGAGAAGAGTTAAGCAATCAATTAACTTTGCAAGTTAATTTTTCCTTTAGAAAATAGTTTGGACACTCTAAGGACGGCCAATCTACTAAGGTCAAGACTCTACAACAAGATGGCTCGATACCACCTCTGCCGGGACCTGCATCACGATTCTCGAACCCTCTGTATACCGCACTAGTCCAGATCACGCTAGTGCACACAGGGTTAACACAGTAAATATCGATCCACACAAGCGATAGATAAAGTAAACGATTAGTTTGAATAACAAATAACGGTTTTGACCTTATGGTCGAAGTTTACACTTATTAAGCCACACAGGCTAACAGAGAAATAAAGCAAAGAATGAACGGAAAACTCCAAACAGATCCCACCAATTCACCACAGCAACCAATCGATCCGCACTTAACGAACGATCGCCTTCAACGAACTCCTCTCGAAAGCAGCGAGACTCCTCCACTTCAGAGGTTTGGGCGCAAGTTTTACAACAAGCGTGAGTACACA
Source organism: Ampelocalamus luodianensis (assembly GCA_036346255.1). Taxonomy (NCBI): domain Eukaryota; kingdom Viridiplantae; phylum Streptophyta; class Magnoliopsida; order Poales; family Poaceae; genus Ampelocalamus; species Ampelocalamus luodianensis. The sequence continues at coordinate 26,171,332 of CM070621.1, forward strand.
ACCGCACTCGCAAATCATACCACGTAATGCAATGTATAGATGCAGTGCTTATTCCAAAGAAAAGGCTTCGTGGTTCTTTTGCATAAAAGCAACATTTGCAATTGAATACTAATAATAGATTGAAAGCATAATTCAAACAAATAGACAATATTAATTTAATGCTTGTTTCACAAAGACACACAAATAAACAGATTATTTCACATAGCCATATGATTGAGATCACACACTCCCATTCCCACATTTTATGAAAACTACCTCGTGTGAAAGCACCGAGCATGTCCATGATCATGACGCGCTATTCGAATAGTTTATTTAACACTCGCAGAGGTTGTACACTTTACCCACACGATATAACCAAAGTAGCTAGCACCAATCATAACAAAACAGTTCGTAAACTTCATCTCCAACATTGACGCTCCTAGCAGGCTTACAAACCGTTATACATATCACATAGCCCATGCATAACACACACCGCTGGACAGTGACGACGATCCTCCCGTGATGCAACCACCAAGTAGTCACACCTCCACCCTATCACATAGCCTAACCTACCACCGAACATCAATGCCGAGAATCCATAACTTACTAAGTTAGGCCCGCCCCATACCGCATGTGGTCGCACAAGAAGGCTCGCCAATGGCGCACAAAGTTAAGTCCTTAATTGACCAAGGCAAGACTTCCATGTTCTAACTAAGCCACACGATTATCAAACCCATCACATAGTCCACCATGTCACACGCCTCCACCACTTGCCTCGCCTAAATCCTTTACCACCCAGCTTGATTTTAGTGCAACACATGCCATCACGAAGTAATAACACATAGCACACAGCTTTACACAAAGTTCCATAGACACTTAGTCATATTTAATATTTGCGACTCACATGAGATGATGATTCGTAGCATGGCTAAGCAATTGTACTCGCCTTAACCAACCCACGTTGGTGCTACAATATTACCAACTAAACCAATCTAGGTGACAAGGAATTATGACATACAAGGCCAAGGTGTGATAACAATTGGGATAATAACTATACCCAAAGCATTGAAATAAATAATTAAAATAGAATGCAAGATTTGAAACAAGTAATTGGAAAATTGGGTTCAAGATGATCAAAGGTATGACTTGCCTTGAAAAGGTCTATGTACTGGTCTTGATCTTGGGGTGCTCCTTCTTCCACAAAATTCCCGACGATCGACGCTCTACTCAAAACGAGACACAAACAAACAAAACAAATAAATAACAGAGGCAAAACAAACTCCAAAAATTAAATAAAAACTCAGATAAATAGATCTTGAATTTAGACAAATTTAGAAATTTGAATGGGCTCAATCGGAGTTAGATGCAAAAGTTATGGGCTTTGGAAGATTGGAAATCTAAAAGAAACCCTAAATTCTCGATTTTCTGAATTTCCAATTATTTCTTAAAAGAAAATCGGATTATTGCGCAATGTCGTCGCCACCGTGATTTCGGAAAAGATAAATAAATAGAAACTCGACATGGGACCCACATGTCGAGACACTAGCCACGAGACTGGTCTACCGAGCCTCGGAATCGAACCGGTGGATCGCCGCGTGCGCGCACGCGGATGCCGACACGCGCCACGCAGTAAACGGCCGAGGTGGACGCCGACACGGCTGCCACGCCGCATCGACGGCGATAACGGCCGGGAACCAACCGCGACGGCGAACGGCGGCGATTCACCGGCGGTGAGTGGTACCAGCATGTAGAGGGCGTTATTGCGAACCCATCGTGCAACGCCGATGCTCGTGGTGGACGGTGGTGGTCGGCGCAGCAAAGAGCGCGAGGGGCTTCGCTTGACGGCAACGCGCCCGTGACGCCCGGCGAGACGGCGCTACCAGAGGTAGAGGAGCCCGTGCGATGTCAACGGTGCGCATTTAAGAGGCGCGCGCACCGACGGCGAAGAACGAGCTCGCCGGAGTTGGCGGCGCGCAGATTGATCTTCGAGCCCGCGCGCTAGGGTTCAGCCGCGAGGCGGCGGCGCTAGGGTTGGGACGCGAGACCGAGGGCTACCTCCTTTTATACCCGAGGCTCGGAGAGTCCAGGCACGAACGCCAAAACGGCAAGCGGGGCGGAGATCGTGATCCCTAACGGATTCGGAACGAAGACGACGTGGCAAGCCGGGACCCACACGCCGAGACACACGCGTGAGTCCGTGTGCGGCGGGCGCAAAAAAGAACACGAGATCTCGACCGCTGGATCTTGATCGAACGGTCCACAATCAAAGAAACATTCGACAACTCCGGTTGTTTTATGCGCATCTAGCCGCTCAACCTTGAACGGACGGTGGAGGATGCTCGCGCCAAGGAAAGGAGAGAGGAGATCGACATGCGGGGCCCGCATGTCGTCGAGGCGGCGCAGGGGCGAGCCGGGCCGCATGAGCTGGTCGGCGGGAAGAATGGGCCGAGGTTTGGATTTCGGCCCGATGCCTTTTCCGAGATTAATAATAGGTTTTCTATTTTAGAAAATACCGTAAATTCAAATAGGCAATAGAAAATAGCAAATGAACTCGTAAAAATTCTAGAAAAATCTAGAAAATATATCCGAGCACATAGAACCCAAATAAAATAGTTTTGGCTAATGTTCATGTTGGGATTATTCACATTAAATGTTTTTTGATTGCAAAGTCCAATATTAAGCTTTTGAATTAAATTCAAATAAATCCAAATGGTGAATTTTTCCCTGCTAACTATTCAAAGGATTTTTAAGGCTCAAAATTGGGATGTTACAAACCTCCCTTAAAGGAATCTCACCCAGATTCAAAGCTAGCTAGAGAAAAGGCTAGGAACTCGGCCACTCTTCTTCACGCTCCCACGCTGTTTCTCCTTCGAGTGGTTGCTCCATCGACCTTGCAAAAACGAATGGCCTTGCTTTCGTGTGGCGCTCTGCGACATCCAAAATCCCGACCGGTCGCTCCTTGTAGGTAAGATCCTCCTTCGATTAATTGATTCAAGCGGGCTTGCTCTTCCGCACACGAAGACACTTCTTCAATCGAGACATGAAAGACATCATGCACTCGCTAACGCATCGCGTAGCTCCAATCGTAAGCAACTTCTCCACGGCGCCCAAAATCTTGAATGGACCAACATACCTAGCAAGCTTCCTTTGGCATGAAACCTTTGACACCTCGAGCGAGTCACTCAAGATAAACGAAATCCTCGTTCAAAATCGAGATCTCGACGACGATTATCGCGATAGCTCTTCTCGCTCGACCGAGCTATCTTCAATCTTTCTCTTATCATGGCCACTTGCTCTTCTCGCTCTCGAATAATGTCCGACTAAATCGATCGCTCAAATTGTTTCACCAATTCAACGGGTTCGCAGCACGATCGCACAAAGCTTCAAATGGTGACATTTGCGGACTAGCTTGATAACTATTGTTGTACGAAAATTCTGCATACGGTAAACTTTTATCCCAACGGGTAGCATTTGCTAGAGCACAAAATTAATCATTGACACAAAAGCATGCATACGTACGAGTAAAACAAAGTATTAGATTTTAAAAGTAATAGGATTGAATCGATATGATCAAACTGCTTGCCTTTGCTTTGTTTGAGATATTTGACTTGCTGCAGAGGATCACTCTCGATATCAACGTCATCTAACGATAAAAACTGCCAAAGCGAAAAACAGCAAATAAACACCAGAATGCCAAAAGGTATCCAAAAAATTAAAAACACAGAAAATATATTATGACTTTAGACAAATTTAAAGACACAAATTATTGGATTTGGAGTTGACCTGAGTTAGTTATGAGTTATAGAAATAGAAATGAAGGCATAAGCTCTACTGTTGATTAGCTAATCAATTATTCAAATTTCGACTTATGATAACTTTTACCCTTCTAGATTAAACGTTAGTGGCTAATCATACTTTCTAAGTAATTTATTTTGACACTAGATATGGCTCCACCTTAGTAACAAAGAACATCATCAAATCCAATCCTAGTATCTTATTTAGTTCTAGCTCTTTTTGGATTAAATGCTAAGGGCTAACTAACATAACATAATCTTCTAAATACTTGCATGCGAAAGAGCATTAGCTTACTACCTATGACAACTATCTAACTTAGCTACCCAGAATTTAACCACTGGAGATTACTTTCTAAAGAAATACAAGCTGACAATTGCCTATCTATAAGCTAACTAACCTTGTCTTTGCAAATTACTCTGCAAAAAATGCTTACTAACCATTTTCCATTAGCCCACAACTCTGCTTAGTCTCACCTTTTTTAGTTTACTCACAACAGAGAAAACTTCAGAGAACTAATGTCTAAATTTCTTTCAAAACTCAACCTCCAACTTTGTCAATATATTTGAGTGAACTAATGGACATTCACAAGGTTGATTAGCAGCAAAAGATTTGGCTTAAGGGAGTGGGCCCCACTATCATCCACAAAGAGCATAAGGGAGGAGCAGGGGAGGCTCGGCTGAGTTGGGGCTGAGGTCGGCGCCGGCGGTGGAGCTGCGGCGAGGTGGTGGCAAAGGCCAAAATGGGTCGCTGGGGTGTCAAGGAAGTCATGGGTGGTCGTGGGGTGGCCGGAGATACACTGTGGCGGCGCGGCGACAGGACGCGGCGGCCGGTAGTGGAGGTGACAAGGGGGCGACGGTGTCGGGTGAAGTTGGGGAGGAATTAGCGTGAGCATGAGCAGCCATGGAGTGTGGGGAGCTTACCGGTGTGGTCGCCGAGGACGGGGAGTGGCCGGAGTGGTCCGGCGACGGGAGCCTGCGGCGGCGCGGGGTAGTCACCGTCGGCAGGGACCTGAGGTGAAGGAGAGAGCGGGTGACTGATAGGGGATGTTAAGGGAAGGTATAAGCTTACTCAAGAAGAGAGGAATTGGGCCGGGGACCGCCGGAGTTGAAGTGGCGGCGGAAGAAGCGGTTTCGGCCAGAGCCGAGGAAGAAGGGGTGTGCGCAGCTTCTTGGTGGCCGAATCTAGAAATTTCTTGGGGTTAGGTTCTGGGAGGCGGACGCGCGGGACGCGACGGCCGAGGCCTGAGATCACCGGAGTGGTGGCGGGCTTGGAGGCGCGCGGCGCACACGCGGCTCCTGGAGCTCGGTGGCGAAAATGACAGAGGAAGAGGAAACCAGTAGGTGAGGCTCTCGGCGGCTTTTGTAGGAGCAGGCGGAGGCAGCGAGGTGAAGGCGGTAGGGCGGCGAGGTGACCGTTGAGTCGCTACCGGCATGCGCGCGCGCGGCCGGCGAGTGCGCGGCGAAGCCGGGCGCGGCGAGCCGGCGCCGCGTGGAGAGGTTTCGCCGTGGGACCGCGCTGTCGGGCGAGGAGGGAGAGCGGCTCGGGCGAACTGGTCTGGTTAGACCCGGTGGCGAAGGGGGTGCGGTGTCCGGTCCGGCCGGCCTGAGGAACAAGACGGGGATTTAGGATTTGGATTTAATTTTGACCGAAAACTAGTGAGTTTGACCGAGCAGTTTGAAATAGAAATATAATTCAAAAAATTCTGAAAATTTTTTTGGGCATTCTGAGGTTCACAAGGGACTTAGGCAAAATAATTTCAAACACTTTATATATGAAATTTTGTTAGAATTAAATTATTTTCAAATCTGCATTTGGGATTTCATTTGAATTTTAGTGAAGTCAAAAACACTTCTAAAAATTTGGTAAGAATAATTACAATTCAATATAAATAATCTAGTATTTGAATAAAATATTTTTGGAAACTTTCATTCACATATTTTTCTGGAATTCAAATAGAAATGGAATTTAAGTTTAAAAGTTTGAAATTTCCAACACAAGTTTTAATACAAAACATTAAAAGTTTAAAATTGTGCACAAGTTTGTAGAAAACCAAAAGCATGACCAAGAGATAAAACAAAAGTTTTTAAATTTTAATACTTTTATACATTCGAAATACAAACCCTAATTTTGGGGTTGTTACATTGCACACCTTGATTCTGCAAACATGGATGCTCCACAGTTCGATGATGGTTGGCGCCATCACGATCACAGTAGAGATTGGATGACATCGATCTACAATTATCTTGAAGATGACCTAATTCCGAGAGATGATGTAGAGGCCGATCGTATGTACGAAAAGCCAAATCATACACTCTAATTGAATGTACCTTGTACAAACGAGGATCTCACGGAGTGTTGATGAGATGCATATCTCGCTTCGGATGACATTAAATTGCTAGCGAAATTCATGGAGTAGTCTGTGGAGCTCATCATTCCTCTGCGTAACTTTGCTGGTAAAGCCTTTAGGCAAGGATACTCTTGCCAACCGCCCTTCATGATGCAAAAGAGTTCGTGACGGCGCGTATAATGTCAATTTCACACCGACAAGTACATCAGCCGTCTCAAGCTTTGCAAATAATTCTTCTTTCTTGGCCTTTTGCAACCTGGGGACTAGACATTCTGGGACCTTTCCCAAGAGCACCCGGGGGCTTTGAGTTCCTTTTTCGTCATGATTGACACGTTCACTAAATGGATCGAAGCCGAACCAGTTGTAAAAATTACAACTGAAGCCGCCAAGAGGTTTCTCACAAAAAGCGTGATCCCACGATTTGGTGTACCTAGTTCTCGAGCAGCAATTTTCAGGAATTCTGTGAAGACCTAGGTATCAAGATACATTTAACCACATTTGCTCATCCGCGAGCAATGGAAGCGATTGAGCAAGCCAATGGTATCATAATGCAAGGAATCAAGCGGCGAGTTTCGACCGCCACTTCAACGGTCGGGGGCTTGGGTTCAAGAACTTTGTTCGTATTATGGGCCGTTAGTACCACAACTAGTCGTGCGACCAGTGAAACACCATTCTTTATGGTTTATGGGGCCGAAGCCATGCTTCCTCCAGAACTCAAAATTGGTTCTGCTCGAACTGATTGCTTTTCCGATAGTGATAAGTGTGAACGGCGACTTGACGACATCAATTTCTTGAGAACAACGAAATCAAGCTTTATTACGATCGACAATCTACCAAAGAAGCCATGCGTCGGTACCACGATCGTAAGGTGCAACCTCACACCTAGGCAGTAGGTGATTTGGTTCTTAGAAACATTCGAGAACCAAGCGGTGCAACAAACTTTCACCTAAATGGGAAGGTCCATACACTGTGGTCGAAGTCAGCCGACCAGGATTGGTACGATTAGCTATGTCGGATGGGCAAATTTTGTCTAATTCTTGGAATATTGATCAATTGCGTAAGATCTTTGTTTAATTTTCTGTCTTTATTTCATTTCATATTTCCATTAAAGATGTATTTCCATTTCTTTTAAACAATAAGTATGGTTGTTTATAATTATTATTCGTCGCATCTGGTCATATGCCTTTATTGTTGCTGGTTGGTCGGAGAAGACACTCATTCTCTCAGATATTCCTTTTAAAGGATCTCAAATACTCATGGGTCTTGACTTAAATGTCACAGACCACACCGGTTTTAGTCGTGATCATTGCTTCAGTGATACACATGCACAACCAAATACTCTTTTCTTAAAGAAACATACGAGTATAAGGAGTACCAACTCGGACAATTTATATGGTTTTCGTTCTTTCTTGAATTTGAAGGCATTATTTTATTTCAACATTTTGTTACGCTCAAGTTTGGCTCTTTGGTGGGACACGGAAAGCCTCATGGTCGAAGTCTCTCCTCTCTGCACGTGGTCACCTTGCTGGAAGGAGCTTCTAGCGACGGTCCTTTTCCTACGATCCTCGCTGCCAATCGGATTTGAGCATGAGCACGTTTCGCGAGATACTTTACAAATCTTCAATTCTTGAGATTCGATTCGACCAGATTCGGATAATTTATAAACCAAGGTACTTATCTGTTTATTTCCTTTTTTGCATACATTCTTAATGCATATCTTCTTATCAGCAAATCTAGTCTTTGTTATATCTTCCGACTACAAATGGTATTTCATAGTAATTCGATAATGGACAAGATCTAAACTGGTCGAAATCATCAGCTGGTTCCGACCACATGATTTCCTAGTATTCACTAGATCGTTGTCATAAACATTATCAGCACTCCTACTATGGTCATTGTTATTACTCAATTTCTTGGTGCACTGCTTTCTTTTAGTAAGGTCCATCTACTAATATAAGCAGTCGGGGGCTAGGAGATATATGAGTATTTAAAAACATTGATAAGACAAAGCAGGATTTTCATTAATAAAAGGTAAGTTTCATTTTACATAGTCTAATATTACATCCATTTACATATTGGGACCACCCGACTGGTCGCTACGTGATGGAGATCCGACTTTCATTTCTTCAGCAACTTTCTCTCCGAGAGGTCTTACTTCCTCGAGTAGTTTTGTTGCTTCATTTTGAGCGATCAAGTCCTCTTCCACGACTTTAAGGCTAACGAGGGTGGAAGCCTTGGTTTGCTAAAGCAACACTAACTTCATTGATAATAGCTTCCTTCATCGTGCAGGTATGGTTTTCCCTCATAGTTTTGGCGGTCTTTGAGATCTTCAGTTGGCCAAAATAGTTCATCTTTTATTTGGATCTCCTAAAGAAGGCAAGCTTGATCCTGATCCCATATCAAATATCATTTTATTAAGAGCCAAGATTTTCTCATCAAGGCCGAGTACAAGGGCTGCCTTTTGGCCACGCTCAAACTCGAGGGTCCTCTCCGCTCATTCAAGTGCTTGGGTTTTTTCTGCACGAGTGGGTAAAAATAAGTTAACATACTCTTTAAAATTGGAGTCATCGAGCAGTGGTTAAGTCTACGACCAGTTACCTTTGATTTTCTTCTCACAAGAGTCGAAAACCTCCTTTTGTCTGGTCATCGCATGCTCGATCGACCGGTCTTTACCCTGATTTTCTTCCCTCAGTTTTATTATTATGGCTTCTTTGGCCACAATCTCTTCTTTAATTTTCTCTAAATCTATCAAATATGATAGGAAGAGAAGGTTAAGTTATTAGAGAGAAACAAGATGATAAAATTTAGGAAGTCAAACTAAAAGAGAAATGTTCTTACTTCTCAGATCGGAGTGTTTTTGCTCCAAAGATCTTATTCGCTGGGTTAGTCCTCCGACCACAGCATATTTCTCGACCATATGCTACAAAAACAAAACCCCTTTCTTTCATAAGTTTTCAAAGAAACTTCAAAAGAAAGAGTTGTAAGGATGGTTATGGAACACTTACCCGAATTGCCATGTCATTATATTAGGAAAAATTTTTGTATCTGGACCAATCTCAGCTTGATGGTCCGATATCTTTCCCCAGGCTTCATCAAGTTCCTTATCCTCGATAAATCGGGGAGAAAAAGGGAATTTGTTAACTAGATAAGCATTTCCAGGAGGAGGTGGAACTTGTTGAGCATCTTTGGAGATGACTACCTCCGGAGAAGGAGTAAGGATTACTAGAGGATCCTGAGCAGATTCTGAAACCTGCTCGGGGGCTTCTTTTACTACTTCATCCTCGATAGTTTTAGCTTTAGGAGTATCCTGATCAGGAACCTCCACGACCACCTCTTCCTCAGGAACCTTTTCTAAGGGTATTCAGTCTGGACACATTGGAACACGGAAGATGTAAAAAAAAGGAGAGAAGGTAAGGAAGATCTAAGGTATGTATATATCGACCTCTTCATTTAATATATATACAGTCGATTTTCTGAATTTACCCTTATAACGCATCGAAGCAAAGTTCGTTGCGTGACCTTCCTCTTCTTCTCAACCGATTTCACGGTTCTAAACGGTAGGGTTGACTAGATCTTGCACATCCGATTGGAAATCGAAGCGATATTCGCGACCATTTGGTGAGATCACGATCGCGAATCGGTAGATGTAGATTCATCGACCTCCAAAGCGGTAACCTCGATGAGATCTTGGTAGGTCTTGATTACCTTGCTAGAAGGTATGACAACCGCCTAATATATCATCAAAGATAATTAGGTGATGAACATCACTTATCTAAAATATTATTTATGCTCGGTTTCCTACCTTTGGAAGGTTGACATCCTGTATAGTCGAAGGGGTGGTCGGATCATCAATCGACTCACATCTTTCAGTGACCTTATTGATCCTCAACCCAACCGACTAAACATCAAAAAGGATTTATAATATACCGATCAGAAATAATACGTATGAAAACAAAAAAACGATTGATGTTCTTACCTTAAGTCTTTCAATCCTCTCTTGTGAAACAATCGCTAAGATCAGGAAACTAGCCTTGTCGCTTGAGCTCTCGCGCGGTCGATTTGATCAAACTTCTAATCTCATCGAAGATAGAGTTTGTAATGGTAAAATAAAAGATTTAATGATACAAAAATAATCAACTAAGATAGGTAAGCAGTCGGAATCATTCATGGCACCTATTTGGAATCCTTGGTCGTATCATCACGACCAATATACCAGAGCATCCGGTGTGCTCGGACCTTCAAAGGACTAACCCGGCGCGTGGAAAAATCCTTCACTACGTGCCAAGATGTTAGACCCTTGACACTAAGAAGCCTCATTGTTTCAACCTATTTCTTTATTTTTCCCTCTTTTTCTGTAGAGGAGCACCATCTCGGATTCTCGACCGCCTTCTTACCTGAATAATAAAGGCTATCTTTCTTCGTGATCTTCATATAGAACCAGCTCTTCTTCCACAACGACCACGAAGATTTCGAGTACTCATCGGCTTTTCCGCCATGGAGGCGCAAGGTGCACTCTCCAGGCGTCCCAATCGTCTTCTCAGAATTTGTCATCCTGTAGTAGTACCTGAATAGATTCAGATCTGCTGGAATCCTAAATGCACGCTTCACGAGAGATAAATAAAAATCTTTGAGATTGGCGATAGCATTGGGAGCAAGATTCACCAATTCAACTCCATAATACTCCAAAACTTTGGGAAGGAAGGAGTGAATTGGTAGCCTAAATCCGCATTCAACATATGCAAGAAAAACAGGAATTTCTCCATCTTCACTACTCGGGGAATGTTCCCCAACCGCGGATCTCTAAGAAATCAGATCCCTGTTAGGAAGCATCCTGATCTTCTCCAAGTTCTCTAATTTCTTCTCACTCAAGTCGGAAACCGACCAGTTGGTGATTTGGTCCGACATGATCAAATTTCTTTCGGGTGGGGAAAGAAAAGGAGGTCGAAAGCAGTTTTTACTCGGGAGATGAAGAAGGAAACAGGAAGTGAAAAAAACCCTAAGTCTACAAAGGGATTATATAAGCTTCAGAATTTCTAACCGCAATAAGGAGTTACCCAAAAAAGTCCAACAGACACAAAAACTCTTCAATTCCCAAGGCAAAGTTCCCAACTTTAAAGTGAATACAAACCGCTTCAAATGCCCTTGCATTTAAATGAGTGTCGGCCGATCGACTTCATCGGAAGAAAAGTGTTCACACGACCTATTCATTTAAAGTTAGGGGCTAGGTAGCGAGGATTAAAAATCTCTATATATTATTTTTAATATATAAAAGACCATACGTCTTCGTGGTCGTAACCCCTAAGGTATACGACCTCACTGGTCGTAGAGATTCCAGAAGTTACATAATGGGTACCCTGGTGGACGAAGGCCTAAGCCTAGCTCCCACCGGAGAACTACTAAATAAAGGTATGAACGATACTTGAAACTGATTCCAAGTATATTCTTTACCGTATGACGAATGGAGCACGTGCATATTCCATACCATCGGCGTTTCTTATCGGACACAGCGACAAACAACCTCCATGCGGTTATATGTCTCATAGACATATAGCCGTCGAACAATGATCCTTTATCAACCGTCACTTGACTCAAACCAAGCGCAATGCTACATCGGGCGTCTTCTTGGAATAGCCACCTCTTCGAGGGCTATTTAAAGATGGAACCTGGATGGATCAAGGGGGGAGAGGAAGACATGATAGAACCATCAGACTAAAGCACAAGCCGTAGATTCGTGTGATAGGTCTGAGGTTGTAAGGGAACAAGTAGTGTTCTCATATCATATTCTGTAAAACCCAGTTCATATTAATAAAAGAGCAGTCCTATTATTTTCTAAGATTTCCCACGTCACTTTCTCCTTTTCTTTTCGTAAGATCGACGTCTTGATCGTCGACACTTTCCTTTTCTTCTCAACCAAATTCACCGATTCTAAATCGGTAGGGTTGACTAGGTCTTGCACATTCACTGAATGAAAATCAGAAGCAATATCCACGACCATTTGGTCAATGATAGGATTCCTGATCGCAGGATCGGTAGGTGTAGATTCGCCGACCTCCAAAACAATAGCCTCAGTAGGCACTGATGGGTCTTCAGCGACCTTATTGGAAGGCACGACAACCGCCTAAATACATCTTCAAAGATAGTTAGGCGATGAATATCATTTTGTCCAAAATATTATTTATGTTCGGTCACCTACCTCTGGAAGGCTAACATCTTGTATGGTAGAAGGGGTGGTCGGATCATCAATCGGCTCACATCTTTCAATGGCCTCATTGATCCTCAACCCGACCGACTACACATCAAGGAGGATTTATGGTATACCGATCAGAAATAATATGTACGACAACAAAAAAAACGGTTGATACTCTTACCTTAAGTCTCTCAATCCTCTCTTTAGCGAAACAACCGCTAAGATTCGAGGGAAACTAGCCTTGTCACCAGGTTCTCCGGTACAGATCATCTTGATCCGGCTTCTAATCTCATCAGAAGATAAAGCTATAAAGGTAAAATAAAAGATTTAAGGGTACGAAAATAATCAACTAATATAGGTAAACTGATCGGAATCATTCATAGCTTACTCTCTTTGGAATCTTTGGTCGTATCATCACGACCAATATACCAAGCATCCGGTGTGCTCGGGCCTTCAAAGGACTAATCCGGCACGTGGAAAAATCCTTCACTACGTGCCAATATGTTTGACCCTTGACACTAACAAGCTTGATAGCTTCGGCCCATCTCTTTATCTTTCCCTCTTTTTCTGTAGAGGAGCGCTAATTCGGATTCTCGACCGCCTTCTTACCAGAATAATAAAAGTTGTCTTTCTTCGTGATCTTCATATAGAACCGCTCTTCTTCCACGATGACCACGAAGATTTTGAGTACATAAATATGTACTCATCGACTTTTCCGTCATGGAGGCGCAAGGTGCACTCTCCGGGCGTCCCAATCGAATTCCCGGACTTTGTCATCCTGTAGTAGTACTTGAACAGATCGAGATCTGCTGGAATCCCCAAATGCGCTTGCGAGATAAATAAAGATGCTGAGATTGGCGATAACATTAGGAGCAAGATTCACCAATTCAACTCCATAATACTCCAAAACTTTAGGAAGGAAAGAGTGAATTGGTAGCCTAAATCCGCATTCAACGTATGCGAGAAAAGCGGGATTTCTCCATCTTCATTACTCGGGAATGTTCTCCAACAGCGGATCTCAAGAAATCAGATCCTTCTTTGGGAAGCATCCGATCTTCTCCAAGCTCTCTAGCTTCTTCTCACCCAAGTCGGAAACCGACCGGTTGGTGATTTAGTCCGACATGGTCGATTTCTTTCGGGTAGGAAAGAAAAGGAGGTCGAAGCGATTTACTCGGGAGATGAAGAAGGAAGCAAGAAGTGAAAGAACCTAAGTCTACAAAGGGGTTTTATAAGCTTGAATTTCTAAGCGCAATAAGGAGTTACCCAAAAAAAGTCAACGGACAAATACTTTTCGTCCAACGGACACAAAAACTCTTCGATTCCCAAAGCAAGTTCTCAACTTTAAAGTGAATACAAACCGCTTCAAATGCATTCGCATTTAATAAGCGTCAGCCTGATACAACTTCATCAGAAGAAAGGTGTTCACACGACCTATTCATTTAAAGTTCGGGGGCTAGCTGACGAGGATTAAAACCTCTAAATATTATTTTTAATACATAACAGACCATACGTCTTCATGGTCGTAGCCACGAGTGCACGACCTCACCGGTCATAGAGATTCGGATGTTACATAATGGGTACCTGATCGGACGAAGGCACGAGCCAAGCTCGACCAGGAGAACCGCTCGTAAAAGGTATGAACTGATACTTGGAATTGATTCTAGATATATTCTCTACCGTGTGATGAATAGAACACGTCATGTTCCATACCATACGACGATTCTTATCCAGAAGCACTAACGAATAACCACCATGTGGTTATATGTCTCATAGACATATAACCGCCGAGCGGTTGATTCTTTATCAACCGTCACTTGACTCTGACCAGTCGCAACGCTCCATATCAGACGTCTTCTCCAGAAGTAACTGCCATCTCTTCAAGGGCTATTTAAAGATGGAGCCTAGACGGAGCAAGGGAGAGAAGAAAGATAGAGTCATCAGACTAAAGCACAAGTCTTAGATTCGTATTGTAGGTCTGACATTGTAAAGAAACAAGCAGTGTTCTCAGTGTATACAGGAGTAGTTCATCATCTAGTCAGAGGGCATACCCTGCAAAACCCAGTTCATACTAATAAAAGAGCAGTCCCATTATTACTCCAGATTTTCCACGTCACTTTCTCCTTTTTTTCGTAAGATCGACGTCTTGATCGTCGACAAGGGTTGATTTCGAAAGGTATTTTAGCAAAAAATATTTTATTATGCTCACATAATAGAGATGTGATATACATGAAAATTGTATAGCACTTCCCCTAAATGTGTTTCCCATTTACAAGTTTGCAAGGCAACAAAATCACAAGAGAATTGAGAGAATTTACGAAAATGGCACTCGTCGCGCGGTATTTGCAAAATTGGAGCCTCCTCCGCACGGCCACAGCGTGGTTTTCCCAATGGGCCAACACGTCGCCAAAATCGCACGACCATCGTGCGGCGATGCTAAAACTTCAGCAGTGTACGTGCTATGTTTGGCACTAGCCCTTACTAAAGCATCCTAAACTGCATCTTTGGCACTAGTTCATTGGTACAAACCTAGTTATTGATTACACAAGACTGGAAGTCACCGGATGACCATTAGATGCCAATATCTACAACGAATAAAATGCAATGTATTGAATAGATTGACAATAAAATCAAAATAATCATCCATTAAATATGACACGCTGCGTGGTGCGATTAAATGATGGCATTTACATGTACATGCAATTGAGATGAGCGATGAGCGAGTGTGAGAGTTCGTTATTTATAGTCGGGTGAAGGGGAAGCCGCTGCGTTAGCGCCGGGAATTCCGGAGGCGTTGTCGAGTGCGGCACTATGAGCAAGGGGGGACAGCAGCGACAGAGTGACAGATGTGCGGAGGAGGGAGGCCGGGTGGTGGCCTAAACCCTTAATAAGTGTTCTTACCTAGAGTAATCATGTGGTACTAAACTTCCCACATTCCAAGTCACATGAAATCATGAAACTCTAATTTTTGAAACCTAAAATCCTAATTTTTGAGATATAAATCCTTAATTTTAGAGAAAATTTCAAAACATATAAAATTCTTTAAAAAATTACACAATCAATTCCACTGTGTAAGGAGCCTTAAAGAAAAAATTCATAATTTTTAGAGCTCATTTTATATACTAAAAAATTCCTACAAACAGTATATTTAAATAAATTTTCAAGAACAATTTAGAATGGATAAAATTATGGAAAAATTAAAAAAGTAAGTACACTGTGTTGGGAGGATCCATAAAAAAATTCATAATTTTTGGAGCTCATTTGCTATATTTAAATATTTCTAAAAAATATACTTAAATAAATTTTCAAGAAAAATAAAGAAAAGGCTACCACCGCACGGTGGCCGTGCGGTTTTGGGTTTGGCACCACTGCCGCACAGTGGCCGTGCAGTTTTGATGACACCGCACAGTAGCCACGTGGTTTTGGCGATGTGTCGGCCCATTGAAAAACCACACGGTAGCTGTGTAGAGGAGGCTCCAATTGTACAAATACCGTGCGATGAGTGCTATTTTCGCTAATTCGTCAGGAAATATGCGAATACAGCCAAAATCTCTAGAAATCGCGCCGACTTATACGACTTGTACTGCAAAAACCATAAGGAGGCCTGGCTACGCTACCAAGGTCGTCAGTTGTCAGTATTGCATCGGATGTAGAATCACGATTCTATCGTATTTTTAAAAGAATATATATTTTATATAAAAATTGAATTATATTGCTATAGTAAAATTTTTGAATTTAGTTTCGTAAATTTAGGTACACTTATTTATTTTACAAGCAATTAAGCTTGTTTTTATTTTTAAAAACTTAATTATTTTTTCGTAAACTAATATATTAATGGTAATACTTTTTTTAACCTTAGAACAACATGTAAACAACAAAAACAAAGTAAATTAAACTATTGTAACCTAAATTAAGAATAGGTAAAATAATTTTTTTATGCTGATATAGTTTGATGCTGGGATCATGATCTTATCCAATCCTGAGCACAATCCTAACTATTCTATCCAATTCTATGTCATCCTACCTTCATGATCACGATTATATAAAATTTTAATTTGTCCGTGTCATTTTTATCGCCTGTAGGATCGTATGATCATACTATATCTCATGATCCGTACGGTGATCCTGACATCCTTGCTACATGATTTGCGAGCTTTTTTTACAGTCGTTCGCGACAACAATCCGCGGATCCGGCTCGGCGCACTAGAAACTAAACGCAGCAAAAGCAGCGTTGATGTAGGCCGGGGTAGAGCTAGGAATTGGGCGTGCGTGTCGGCGCGGCCGAGGCCACCGCGCCGGGCGCGTCGTGCCGCGTTGGCTCGGCGATCACCTCGCCATGCGTGCCGCCGGCCCACCTCGCGTTCGGCGAGGCCGGGCATGGCCCAAAGCCCGTCGTGCCAGGTCGTGCCGTGCGGCCAAGCCCGACCCTAAGTAACTATTGGCGACGGAGGCGGCGGCGGCGACCGCCATCTTCATTCCTCTCGTGCGGTCGTGCGCTTCATTAAAACCTAGTTAAAATTGAATTAATTGCGTAAAAACATGGGCACGAAAATATTTGGGGAAAAGGTGAAATTTTCTTAATATTTTACAAATACAATGTTCTTGCCTCGTTAAAACCTTACGCCCGAGTGGGGTTCCCGAGTAAGGAAAAATGCGGTAACAACATGTGTACATCTTGACTACTCATCAATATCGAGATCGTTCATGCGTTCAAGGTCAAGGTACGCCTGCGCGATCTCAAGATCCTCTAGTTGATGCTGTTGCCGCTCTTTAGTCAATTCCCAATCCTTGGCGCATGTGTTTACCTCCACCATCCTAGGCGTGAGGATGATCTTCTTTCTTCAATTATTCTCCACCGCCATCTTTGAACGTTGCTTCGAAGATCGGTGGACACCGCACCAACGGAACATCCGTGCGAAATGTGATAGTATAGGAAATATCCGCTTGTTGTTCTTCCACCACTCGAGCAAGTCTATCTTTCCACCGGAAAGATCGAGATCGATGTTTGCAAAATCATACTCGGGTAGTGGTTTAGCTCGAGGCGAATTCCGGTTGAAGTGCTTTGAGTGAGAGGACGAAAAGCTGGACTTGCCCTTTAGCTTCTTCCACAAGTGGGATGTCGGGCTTTTCTTTCCTTGTTGCGTTTGTTGTGAGGCCTCCGATCCCACTCTTGCGAATTTGTCATAATACATACGGAAAACACGAAAAGTTCCTCTTTGACATGTGCAAAAGCTTAGAGTAATCAAGATCAAGACATTCACCTATTCCTCCATACCGATCTGCAAACGACAACTTTTAGTAGGATCGAAAATGATAGCAAAGCAATACACATGTGAAATAGACTCAAAATATTTAGTAAATTTTTCTCCATTAGTGCGACAAACATGATTTAAAGGGATCCTTCCTAGATTTGGCAATCTTGTCTACAATTAACCAAATAAATTCTATAACTAAGCAAGAGGTAGGGTAATAAACACCAAATAACATCTTTGTTGCTTTATAAAAGGTTGTAAAAGCTGCCGAAAATGACTAGCAATCATCAATCTGAATTGGTAACTACCAATTCATTTTTGAAGTTAGCATTGACAAAAACAGATATAATATGTTCGTACCCTTGTACCTTCTTTAACATGATGTAGGTCGAGTTCCACCTCACCTTCATGTTAAGACCGAATTTTCTTGGCTCCTTCCCATTGGTCATTGCGACTCATGAACACGGCTATCACTTGTGGGAATTTGTGAGGTAGCGAATGGCGTCGCGAACATTGTTCAAATATCCGCCAATCGCTTCCATACCGTCTTGAACAACAAGGTTCAAGATATGGCATACGCATCTCGGTGGAGAACATAACCACCAATATCGTCTGCAATCTTGGGGTGAGGGTGTTCATAGCGATGAGTGTTCGATCGATGCGTTATCAAGAGTGATAGAAGCAATCTTATTATCTATCTTAAAATCATCAAATGCACGTGTAGTATCGCTCGGCAATAGCCTCTCCGTGTGTGATTCGTTAATTGGCTTAAACCCTATGACTCTCTTGTTCGGTTTGTAATTATCGTCTAAATAATGGGCTACAACACTAAGGTAGGCACTTCTCTCGTGTGATGATGTCCAAATGTCCTGAAGTTATAGCAAAAGAGAGCGAACTTCTAGGAATTGTTCTTTTAGCTCTGCTAGTTTCTTATGATACATTCGTAAAATATCGGATGTAGTTGTTCTCCTACTAACATGTTGATGCTTGTGGGCAAAAGCGCGTTGGATCATTTTTGAGCGCGCGGCTTTCACCCATCCTAATCGGTTGATCTTCATAACAATATATCTAGCGATTTCCTCACGAGTGGCGGGTTGTATACCCAAGTACTTACGAGCCATCGGCCTCAAAGTTTAGCTGCGTTTGTACTCCTCCCCTCGGCTCTGCACCGATCTTGCGCAAGCATGCCTTGTAGTGCGGTTCAAGTGCCATGTCCTGCACTTTGTCTGGCGATTAATTTAGCTTGACAATAATTACATGTTGCGATATCTACCGTTTGGCCGTCATGGATTTCACGGCTCCGAGTCATGTGTTTCCAACAGTTAAGCCCTTCGTCCGACCGCTAATGTTGCCATCTCAGGGCGCGGAGAGAACTCGAGTCCCTATTGGCTCGAACCGCCCGGTACTCCTCGTAGCCCTCCGCAGTCCATATGGCGGTCATCCATGCCGTAGTCTCCCATGCTTGGCGACAATGGCGAGCATCAGCGGGAGTAGGAGCTGGAGGAGGACTAGGGAGCGGCGGCGAGCTTACACTAAGTCGCCACTGTTGTCCTTTTCGTGCTCGACTCCTCGGTAGCATACTGCTCGGGAGCTCCTTGGTGCTCGACTCCTTGGCGACATAATGGATAGATGGTGAATAAATAGGAGAGTAGATGGCTGTTGAAGAAATGAGAAGAGTAAATGAATGAAGAAGAGATGGCGTGGATGGCAAATGCTCGGTGAGTTGATTTTATAGGCACGGTGAGTTGCTTCCGTTGAGCGTTGCTTCGATCGTTGAGCTTCGAACGTTGCCTCTCACTATCTTTTTCCGTGATTCCCTCTCCCTATCTTTCCCAGCGCCAACGGCATAATCTGCAAAGTCCAATATTAAGCTTTGAATTAAATTCAAATAAATCCAAATGGTGAATTTTTCCCCGCTAACTATTCAAAGGATTTTTAATCAAAATTGGGATGTTACAAACCTCCCCTTAAAGGAATCTCGACCCAGATCAAAGCTAGCTAGAGAAAAGGCTAGGAACTCGCCTCTTCTTCACGCTCCCACGCTGTTTCTCCTTCGAGTGGTTGCTCCATCGACCTTGCAACGAATAGCCTTGCTTTCTCGTGAGGCGCTCATGACATCCAAAATCCTGACCGGTCGCTCCTTGTAGGTAAGATCCTCCTTCGATTAATTGATCTGCCGGGCTTGCTCTTCGCACACGAAGACACTCTTCAATCGAGACATGAAAGACATCATGCACTCTCGCTAACGATCGTAGCTCCAATCGTAAGCAACTCTCCACTGCCCAAAATCTTGAATGGACCAACATACCTAGGGCAAGCTCCTTTGCATGAAACCTTTGACACTTCCGAGGAGTCACCAAGATAAACGAAATCCTCGTTCAAAATCGAGATCTCGACGACGATTATCGCGATAGCTCTCTTCGCTCGACTGAGCTATCTTCAACTTTTCTTATCATGGCCACTTGCTCTTCCCGCCTGATAATGTCCGACTAAATCGATCGCTCAAATTGTCGACCAATTCAACGGGTTCTGCACGATCTACAAAGCTTCAAATGGTGACATTTGCGACTAGCTTGATAACTATTGTTGTACGAAAATTCGCATACGTAAACTTTTATCCCAACGGGTAGCATTTGCTAGAGCACAAAATTAATCATTGACACAAAAGCATGCATACGCATTTAGTAAAACAAAGTATTAGATTTTAAAAGTAATAGGATTGAATCGATATGATCAAACCGCTTGCCTTTGCTTTGTTTGAGATATTTGACTTGCCGCAGAGGATCACTCGATATCAACGCCATCTAACGATAAAACCGCCAAAGCGAAAACAGCAAATAAACACCGAATGCGTAGCCCGCCCGACTCCCACCTCTAGGCCGGGGAAGGTGAGTGACGTCCCTCCGCCCCGGGAGAGGAGAGATGCGACCAAGCACATGTGCGAGTGCTCCGTCCACTCGCGCTGCGACACGTGTAAAGCTAATGATATGACCGTGGGCCCCGGCTGCCCACACGTGTGGGGATGTCAGCTGGTCGTGCCATCAAAAGGACGACTGGATCCAGCACCGCTTTTCTTTTTCTATTTCGTTACCACGATACACACACAATTTCCCGGTGGAGCCCACCCGTCGGGCATACTTTGGTGTTTTCCATGGCTAGTTGGGTTATTTCACTCATAAGAGATAGTACTCCGATCTAGCGGAAAAATATATTTTAAGCACTAAAAAATTGTCGTATATGCATACTACAAAATTATCTTAACTTTATAAAAAATTGTCGTATATGCGTACTACAAAATTATCTTAACTTTGATGACTTCTAGCATCCAATCCTACCCATGATCTACACTATCTAAACAAGTTTTGTACACGTACTACAAAAGAGTTAGTGTGTAGCATTGCCAAGCAAATAAACACACAGAGATATTAGTAGACAGTACCGTAGTCAAAGTTCCAAGTTATACTACTTGAGGTCCCGGTGAAATTAAGGTTTCGTTTGAAAAAAAGTGAGTTTATTCAAATCGGATTGTGGTGCAGATTTTCGTGGTGCTCATGCTACAATAGTGCCCATTAGAGTATTTCTAATTGCTAGATCTGTTTGGAGCATAAACATTTTATAGTTACCGAAAGTACTAATAGTTTACCGAAGTCTTTTCAAGATCTTTTAATCCAAATGACTCATCTAATGTCTGAATCTGGTGTGTTGAGCGGCGAGTTTCGTGTTGTTGTTTGATTTAGATGTGTTGAGCGGTGAGTTGTATATTTTTTTTTGGTTATGTACTCTATTAACAGTCTCACTGTCGGCGATTTGTAATACTTTGTTTTTTCATGCTTCTTACTAAACTTCGCCCAGCCCGGCTAAAAAACCGAGCCAACTGTTAAATTCTAGACGCTTTGCTACATGCTGCAATATGAAGTACTAACTCCAATTTTTCCCCTTTCCACCATAGCCAAATCTATATGGGCACCAAGATTCATTGCAAGTAGGGGTGGATAACGAGTTGGCTCGGTTCGGCTCGGTAAAGCTCGTTAAGAAAACGACATTAGTTCGGTTTGGCTCGGCTCGTTAAGCTAACGAGCAGAATACCAGGCTCAGCTCGGCTCGTTAAAAAGTTCAAACTCGACTTGTTAGGCTTTAAGAAAGTCAAGAGATTACAGCTTGGGGCTCGTTAGGCTTGCTAATAAGGAAAATCAGCCTAATAAAATTTTTAGAAAGTCAAGAGAACACAGCTTGGGGCTTAGGCCTCCCTGAACCGCCTAAGGGTTACTGGGTTGGGCTGGCCTAGTACTACTGCTAACTGTGCTGGTTTTTTAACGAGCTTAATGAGCAACTTGTGAGCCAACTCGAACTCAGTCCGTTAAGAAAACAAACTAAATTGGCGACTCGGTTCGGCTCGTTAAGGGACTGAGTTCGAGCCGAGCCGAGCTTAACGAGACGAGTTGGTTTGTCAGTTTTGAGTTTTTTTTTCCACCCTTAATTGCAAGTATTAGTTTCTCCGTGAATCTAAATAAGAAATTTGCACTCGATGCACTAGGTCACATGCCATGGCATCAATCGGCGGTCGGCGCTTCACCTCGGAAGGAATCGCCTTTCCCCGTCCCGGTTGATCCCGCCCGTGTAAGATCAAAAATCAAGCCTTCCTCGTAACGCACGACCACGGACGGTGGTACAAATCAGTTTGGTATGACTTGACTCACGAGGCTATTGATTTCAGCTCGCGTCGATCGATGGATCGATCGGTTCTTCTTGCTGCTATGATTGATACCATGTGTTGCCCCCTTGATTTCCGGCCGGCCTGACGAGACGGACGACAAAACTTTGATCAGAGGCACGCGATCCAATCCGCACGGACGGCACAGGCTGCGAGATCAGCACGACCCGAAAACGACGCCAGCTCGCGACTGTCAAACCGAGCCCGTAATCTCGTTCGATCTCATCCGGTTAGGGCATGTATAGTGGTATAAACAGTGATTGTTTATAATATCTTTCATATCATCTATAGATAGAACTAAACGCAATTCATACAATGTGTTGTCTTTAAGTTGTCTATATATGTCCTCCATAAAATGAGATCATAAAACATGTGGGTTACAGACGGTATAGATACAACAACAAAAGTGATGTCTATAAAAACCTTATAGACCGTCTGTTGCATGCCAGATGGCTTCTATCTCTCTCCTCCTTCACTCTCATCTACGTCACAAAAAATCTTACGTGACAAGTATTATAGACGGCTGATGTCACCCCACTGTACATACCCTTATGATAGGCTATCGTTGCTGCTGTGAGGACCCAGGGCGAGCCAGCCAGATCGAACTTATATTTTAGTGATTTTTTAAGAGCTTTTGTATGAGTTTTTGATTTCGAGTCTCCGGCCATTGGACATGTGCCCTGCCATAATTCTTCAGGCACGCACCGTGTCCGTGTGCAAATACGTACTGCTAGCCAATTGTTAACTACTACTTACAACAGTAACCCCATCACTTGATATGCATCAACTAGTAAACTAGTTGATGCGCAAGGATGGCCCGATCTTTCGCGGTACAAACGATGGAGTTTTCCTTCTTCTTGCGGCTAGGATTCTTCCCTCCTGGACCCTAGTGATGACGAAGTCAGTAGCAGCTTCCTCTTCTTGTAGCCGTGTAGATGGATAACCAGATGTTCACGCACTAATCAATCACAAGGAGCTGTGTAGATGGATAACCAAATGTTCACATACTAATCAATCACAAGAACGATTAGAAACATGAACTTGAAGCCTCTCTAAACCGTGAGCACTGAGCAGCAAAGATCACGAATTAGACGAGTTGAATCATGTAGATTCGGTAGGCAATCTCAAGACGTCGCGTTCTTGCCTTGCTCCGACCTAAGCAAACCCTAGATGAGAAAACCTCAACAAAACACGCAAGATATTGCGCCACCAAGTCGCCGTGACTTTTCTGTATTTCTTTCTAAAATTCTTCCCTTTACAATAGACGATATCTTGGCCTTATATTGGCACCTATGGGTGTGGCTGATTCTATCTCTAACTATCGTATCATACAAAGATTCTTTCTTAATTCAGTTATCGAAAGATTATAATCGAAACAAACTAAAAGATATATACCAAAACTTATCCACAAATGAAAATATCTCAGCCCAAAGAATCTCTTTCATGATTTAGCCGCCTGGACATGATCGTAGACCATCTGAGCGTGGTCGCATAATTATTACGTAAAACATTATCACTGCACGAATCGAATCATTACATTACGCAACCGCTCGTGTTTTTGTACTTCGCGATAACCGCGTTATCACGACGGTAAAAACGCTCGTGATAAGTCACAACACAGACGGTTCTAATTAACAACGGTCTGTAATATTCACATATCACAGATGGTTCTAGTTACCAACCGTCTGTGCTACGTCACAACACAGACAGTTCTAGTTACGAACCGTCTGTGATATCCATATATCACATACGGTTCATAATTAGCACCGTCCGTGATATATGGATATCACAGACAGTTCATAATTAGCACCGTCTGTGATATATGGATATCACCGAGGGTTCATAATTAGCACCGTCTGTGGTATGTGGATATCACAGATGGTGCTAATTATGAACCGTCTGTGATAGCTCTTTCAGCCTAACTAATTTATTTTTGATTTTCGGTTAGCCTCAGGAATTGCTAGCCATGCCCTCTGAAAACAAGCAGGCAGAAAATAGATACATTACAGATGAATCAATCGTTGACACTCAAAGTGATCATTTATAACTCAAAAATAATTAGAAACGAATATGTATCAAATATTGTCGCTAGAGTTACAATTGAATTACAACTATTCAAAGTGAATTACAATTAATGAATCATTCAAGGTCGCTCAATGTGTTGGAGTAGTGAAACTCTCCGCTGGCGCCAATGATATCCGTCATGATGAAGGTGCGAGCCTCCTCGAACATCCGAGATCTCTCTCGAACGAGTGAATCTAAATCTATATTCAAGCCCTCGTAGCTAACAAGAGTAAAGTAGTAAGCATATATATTTAAATTTATAATTAGAAAATAATTATTAGAGATTGACCAACCTCGGATCCTTCAACTTAGCACTTATGAGAATCGCATATGATGGCAAACATAGAATACACATTCTTCTCGTATTTTGTCATGCACCGCAAAAATAGAATTACATATATAGGTATAGTCGGTTCGAGACACATTATTACTTAAGTATGATATAGGATTATTGTGTTGTAGCACGCACTGAAATCGCGCATGTGATTAAATGTATGCTTGCTCCTTTGTATAGCAATCCTCGGCAATATAGGAGATGAACGACCTACATGTTTCCAAAAGTTAACCTCGGCCATTTCAAACGAAGGAAGACTACAATAGAGTTATGTATGGAGGAAATGAGCACACTGCCGAGTACTCCTTGCACAAGGGTGAACTCGTGGCTTTTTTTGACTAGAGAATCAAGGTATAGTACCTGGTTCCTCTTTGGTATAATGACTAAAAGGATCCAGTGGTGTGTACTCATGTATGTCGCTTGAGTCATTAAACCTAAGTTCGTGCTGTGTATAAAGTACAAATGAAATTTGTATAGCAAGTAATGAAGCACTTACTCCTGGTTGTAGGGCACCATTATGTAGTCCTTGTCGCTTTGAGCAAGCAATCCTGTCGTTATGTATTTCTCGACGTAGGATGCGTCTGCCAAGATGGTTTGCTTAGAGACCACGTGTGGGTCGAGAAAATCCACCGGTTCTTTCAATCGTTGGGCATTTTTAATCATGTATCTATACATAAACAATGAGTTGTTATATTCCATATTACGTGAATGTAGAAATTAATTGTACACACTTACAGTGTCCAGCATTGTAGAAGTGAGGCATCGAGGGCTTTGAAGTTGAATAGGTCGAATAAGTCGTCGGCTCACGACGGCGGGGCTTGACGTGGAGGAAATACTCTCCGTATCCGACGGTGATTTCATCAACGCCTTTCTCTTTGGTCTTGTGCAAGTACCTGTATGCAAACTCGATAACCTAATCCAACAGAGGCTAATACCGTGGTGGTTGCCAACGGACTTTCGAAAGAGTATTTCTTAGGGTTAGGAGGCGGAAGCGCCTTAATGTTCTTCGATTTCGATTTGTCCTGAACGACTTGTCTGCTACGCGTCTTCCTATGAGACGACTCGGGGACCGATACGACGGCACGCTTTTTTTGTTTGTTCGGTGTCTTCTCCACGGGAACCGATAAGGCGGGCTTCTGAAGCGAAGGTTGTGGTGTAGTCATGGAGGGTCCTGTTGGAGAGGCATGGTCGTGTCGAGATGGTTGGGGTGGAGTCATCAGAGGTTGAGGCGGCACTGCAGGGTCTAGGGCGATATCCTTCTTGGGTCCTGTTGGAGAGGCATGGTCGTGTCGAGATGGTTGGGGGTGGAGTCATCAAAGGTTGAGGCGGCACTGCAGGGTCCAGGGCGATGTCCTTCTTGGGCCACTGGATAAAACTGTACACGGTATCCCCTAGTGTTCTGATGTCGTCGTTCGGACGAATCTCCAGCGGGACGGCCCTAAAATTGTCATGTACCATGTCCACCTAGACCCTGGCGTAACCCTGCGCCACTTGGGCACCGTGCTTCACTATCCCTTCCTTGCATGGATACGCCAACCCCCGCCTAGCCTCAATAGACATCCCAACCATCCTCACTTGGAGCGTGCAGTGCGTCGGCTCCTACAAAACGATACGCAATTAGCTAAGGCGTCCTATAGGTCTATCTTTGGAGCATTCCGAGATGTACATTACCTTGATGTCGCCGATAGGTAATTGGACGCCATCATGTTCATAATTTTGCGTGGATGCGACGCCATCTCGATGTTGAGGAGGACTGCTCCCAAAACAACGGGGCGAATTACGCATCGGTTGAGGAGTAGGAGTTGATTCACTTCACATGCAATCTTGCTATCTTTCTTCAAATTTTGCAAGAAGCACCTGCTCTCTTCCTTCAAATTTTGTAGTAAGCACATGTTCCAACTCGTGTCGCACTCGCCTTGGATCTCTTCCTGCTCCTATACGCAAAGAGTCGCCTAGGAATCCATCCTCCAAGATACGTTAACCCTTTGCTCGCGCACACCGGTGCTCCTTGTTTCCTGAGCCGTAGATAGTATATCCTTCTCCTCGCTCGCTTGGAAGGAGCTTCTGAACATACGAAACTCAATTCTTGCCGCAAGAGGTCATCATGTTATTATAGGCATTATGAAGTTATGGACTTATTAACAACTAGGTAGTTCAAGACATATTTACTACACGGTTGGCCACATCCCTGCCTCACGGGTTTGTGAAAGAGATTTCGCCAAGACATGATCGATGCCTCGCCTAACTGTGAGAGAGCGCGCATGTCCGTGATCTCAAAGAAATGGCCTTGTTTCGTTCTCGTCCTCCGCCGCCCATTGCGCGGTTTTACCCGCATACCCAGCGGTGCCGAGTTTGTGGGGGTGAGTGTTCAGTGTCTAGAGAGCCTTGTGCGTCGCACTTTCTTTAAGAAATTCGGTCGTCATCTTCATTTGCACAAAGGCGTCCCATATATCCCGCGACAAGAATTTATACGCCGTGAAGGACGTTCGACCCATGTTCACGTACTTCGTGACAAGCACGCTCTTGAAGGTCCTCCACGCCTTTCCGATCGAGAGCAACGCCTGCCGTTCCACGCGCGCTAGGTCTGCGGCTGGGAAAATGAATGATTTTACAACTTCATCCCACACCGCTCCGATCACCACACGTTGTCCCACCATTGTGGTGATGGGGACCTGCTCCTTCCAAGTATCCCGCAGATGGTCCGGAATCTCGCCACGCTTTGGG
Organism: Ampelocalamus luodianensis; assembly: GCA_036346255.1. Classification (NCBI taxonomy): domain Eukaryota; kingdom Viridiplantae; phylum Streptophyta; class Magnoliopsida; order Poales; family Poaceae; genus Ampelocalamus; species Ampelocalamus luodianensis. The sequence continues at coordinate 26,198,722 of CM070621.1, forward strand.
GACTCACAGGATCTCATTGGCATTGACCTCGGATGGTCATTAGGCCCGAGGAATTTTCGATGTTCCTCGCCATCTCGCGACGCACTCACTTTTCTCGAGATCCGCACGCATTCGCATTTCCGCGGACGCCATGTCGCTACTTGCTATCTATATATGCACGGCAATATGCTTAAGCTCTAATCGATCGATTCAAGCGCATTTACTCAACTTAACCAAAATGATGCACATACGTAATATATAAAGAAGGATTGATGATAAGTTGTGCTCTCGTATGAGAGTTGCAAAAGAACAAGTCTTTGCCATCTCAATCCTATTATCTATACTCTTCATTAAATGAATATGATAGTATAAATTCAAATTATGAGCTCTAAACAATACTTTGCTTAATCACAAATGATCTCAATCGTACAAAAATGATCTTAACTATCACATTCAATCTCAAGATAAGACAAAGTTCATCACAGAGCGAACTGTAAGAATCGTAATAACTAGCATTCAACCGAAGTAACAAATTAACAAGATATCAAATTGACAAGAGTAAGTAATACAATAGAGCTCAAGAATGAACTAACTATCACATTCAATCTCAAGATAAGACAAAGTTCATCACAGAGCATGTCAACAAAGCTCACCGATCAATTTGCAATATCTTTAGTACTAGATTCAGCCACATATTATCAAAGACTATCAAAGTCAATATATCCACCGGACAAATCGTAATATAGGAATACTCACAGAGGATGCCGCACAACAACTCACGGTGCAAGGAGGAGGCCGGCAGGGGAGGAGGCCGACGCGGGGAGGAGGGAGGCGCGGGGAGGAGGCCGGTGCAGGGAGGAGGCCGACACAGGAGGAGGACGGCGCGGGAGGAGGCCGGCAGGAGGAGGACGGCGCGGGAGGAGGCCGCCGAGGCGGAGGCAGCGCTGCCGATGTCTGGCGCGCGGCCGGGTCTTACGGCCGGGGAGGTGAACGGGCGAACCCTAGAGGAGCCGACAGAGCGCGCGAGAGCCTAAGGGGCGCGGGAGAGGAAGTCACGAGTAAAGAGTAAAACCCTAGCGGTGCGCCTCTTTATAAAAAGGATATCACAGACGGTTCTATTAAAGAACCGTCTGTGATAAGATATCACGACGGCCCATGTTGAACCGCTCGCGATATCCTCCATATCACGACGGTTAGTAAGGATAACCGTCGGATATACTCACATCACGCACGGTTCAGAATATAACCGTCAGTGATGTGAGTATATCACGCACGGTTCAACATGGAGCCGTCTGTATAAGTTCAACACAGACGGTTAGTTAGAGAAACCGTCTGTGATATCCTCCATATCATAGACGGTTCATAAGGAGAACTGTTTGTGATATACTCACATCATGCACTCGCCGATTCTCGCCAATGGAGAAACTTCGATCGGACCTTCAAAGAGTTCGGTGTGGAACCGAGGAACATAAGGTTAGGGTTGAGTACGATGGAATGAATCCTTTCGTAACATGAGCAATGACATAGCACTGCCCGTGAATCTATGTATGTACAACCTTCCTCCTTGGCTATGTATGAAGCGTAGTACATTTTGATGTCACTACTTATCCAAGGGCCAAGCAACTCGGGAACGATATTGATGTGTACCTAGCACCATTATCGATGATCTTGTGACACTGTGGAACGGCGGGTACAAGTATGGGATGCGTACAAACGAGAACTTCTCTTTACGCGCCATGTTGTTCTACACTATCAATAATTTTCCCGCTCGTAACTGTCGGGCCAGATTTAAAGGAGACAAAGCATGTCCGCACTGTTTAGATGCTACGGATAGTGTATGGCTGAACAACTCGCGCAAAACTGTGTATATGCGTCACCGTAGGTTCCTTCCCAAGAGTCACCCATACCGCAAGATGAAGAAACAATTCGACGGAAATAAGGAGGATAGTTCAGCTCCAAGGGCTTTTAGAGGGAAAGTGGTCTATGATATGGTTAAGGATATCGATGTTGTGCTTGGGAAGGGACGAAATTAAAACCCGCCGTAAGAACATCCGAAGAAGCAACAATTTTGGGACTTGCCTTATTGGGAGCACTTAGAAGTTCGCCATCGCATCGACGCCATGCACGTGGAGAAGAATGTATGTGAAAGCTTGATTGGTCTCTAACTGAACATTAGTGGCAAAACAAAGGATAGTGTTAACGCACGACGTGACTTGGTTGATATGAACATAAGGACCGCGTTAGCATCGAAAGAGACCGATAAAGGACGAACATACCTTCCACCAGCTTGCTACACTATGTCCAAGGCCGAGAGAAATGAATTGTGTCAAAGCTTGCATGGTGTCAAAGTCCCGTCTGGTTACTCCGCTAACATTAAGAAACTTGTTTCTATGCAAGATTTAAAATTAATTGGTATGAAGTCTCATGATTGTCATGTGCTGATGACACAAATGCTTCCTGTTGCAATTAGGGGTATCTTGCCGAACAAGGTCCGAGTGGTAATCTTGAGGCTGTGTTATTTCTTCAACTCAATTGCTCAGAAGGTCATCGATCCCCAAGGACTAGATGCTCTACAGGCCGAGGTGGTGACGACTCTATGTCATCTTGAGATGTATTTCCCTCCGTCATTTTTCGATATCATGGTCTATCTCATTGTTCATCTTGTGAAAGAGATAAAGATATGCGGTCATATGTTCCTCGCCATATGTACCCGCTCGAGAGGTATATGGAATTCTCAAGTCCTACGACGGAATCGATCTCGACCGAGGGCAGATCATCGGGTTATGCAACCGAAGAGGTCATTGAGTTCTCGCGTCGACTACATGGCTCGTGGAACCGATAGGTGTGCCTCTATCTCGCCATGAGGGAAGGCCGATGGTATCGGACCATCGGAAGGAAATCAATCACTCCCGATCCGATACGCACGCCAAGCCCATTTCATGGTCTTGCAACACATGACCCAAGTGTCCCCGCACATCGACGAGCACAAAGACATGGTACGCCAATGTAATCCGACGGCCGGAGGTTTGGATCACGAGAGAGCACAACCGCTGCTTCAACGAATGGTTAAAGGTGCGAATCATGACTAGGAGGTCATCAAGTGATGATACGCTATGGTTGGCAAAAGTGCCACAATTTACAATCACACATGGCAAGGATATGACATAAATGGGTACACATTTTATACGGCAAACTCAGATAAGAAGAGCACACCCGTAATGTACCGTATGCGCATAGATGCATTCAAGACTGATGGGCCGAGGAGCTCAGACTATGGGCAAATAGAGGAGATATGGGAGCTCGACTATGTGCTTTTCAAGATCCCCTATTTCGTGTCGTTGGGTCCATCTCCCACAGTGAAGGTCGACAAATACGGCGTCACTACCGTGGACCTCGATCGTGTCTGATACAAAGACGAACCATTCATATCAAGCAACCAAGTAGTTCAAGTCTTCTATGTAACCGACCCAGAAATAAGAAGTGCCACGTAGTTCTTCATGGAAAAGAAGGACCGCTGGAGTTAAGAATATAGTGGACGAGTAAGAATACAATCAATTTGACGAGTTGCCTCCTTTCGGAGACGTCATTAGGCTCGAGGAAGGACCCAGTGAGGAAGCCAGCTATATGCGCGTCGATCATCATGAAGGGCTATATTTTAATTAAGAAATTACTCCATTGTAATTAATTTATTCCATGTGAGACCCCGGTTTATTAAGCTTGTAATACTTAACCTTCCACTGGCTCTAGTATCACAAACGGAATAACCCATGCCTCGATGGACATGTGCTTCCCAGAAATTACAGCACACATACATCATACAAAAGCATGCATCATTTCCATACAACATATGATAACAAGTCTACCAAAAGACATACATAATATAAGTTATTACAGAACAGACAACCGGCCAAATGACAAGTATTAAGAAGTAACAACGGAAGCAAAAGTTGCTATAAGATGGCTTAAACCAAAAGATGACCGGTTAGCCACATAACACCACAGGGCAACCGACCGGGCCGCCAAGCTAATCACCCCACACACTGCCACAGCACAACTCACAAAAGTGAGGCCCATCGGGCTCACCTTCTTTCTCTGCACACAATAAGCAATGCAGGTGAGTACAATAATGTACTCGCAAGACTTATGAGTAACAAGCCTATACATAGCTACATGAAAGTTATATCAAAGGAAGGTTGGTTATATGGTTATTTGGACGCATAAAGCAAGTTTCATTTGCAATAATGTAGTAGATTGAAGGCAATTTAATAATTTAGTTTTTAAGCATTGAAATAGCAACGAGTAACAATAATTATTAAGTAACCACCTAGAAGTGACTAACCCAATAGCCACTACACATAGCATGAATCCCTGATTCATACCACCCATCAAGTTTTAATTTAAAAGGTTGTAGTCTAACTCTTGAAAAGTTTACCCAAGCGTGTCCATAACCTAGGACGAGGCTATTCGAATAGTTTTAAACCCTGCATGAGTGTACTAATGTACCCACACTTCAGACCGCCTTTAAGCCACAAGATTAGCATACTACCAAAGGTATGCCGGCACGGCTAAGTCCTACAAGACATTTCCAATATTGTGAATCAACTACGAGTCGCTCGTATGGATAGAAATCCATACGCTTACATTGTAAAGCCAAAAAGACAACTACCCCACAGGGTAAAACTCTTTGGACAACTACAATGCTCCCACACACAACCATCTCATTTTACCACAACGCAACACACACACGCCCTCCTGCGACTCGTAGCCAACACACGCCAAAGTACTAAGTCAAGAGAGGTCTCATTCCTCTAGTGTGGTTAGCACACACAAAATGCCTAGATAATGTACTCACAAGATGTTCGGTCCTTAATCGACTCTGCACCATTCCAATCACACCCAAAAGATCACACCATCTTACCATTGTGCCCAAATCCAAATTTTTTTATTTTCGCCGCTTTTGCAATTTGAACATAGCACAGAGCTGAAATATAGAGATCATAATAAGTTTGTGTGATCAAGGTTATCGACAAGTTGATAACCGCCTATTTCTACCGATAGCTAAGCATGGCTAAGCAACAAACTCGTAAACTACTAAGTGACAAGGATTCATCCAACGAACCCAAAATCACAGCAAGATAAACCTAGGCTCAGTAGTAGAGGATAAACATTTGCCTACTGATAATGCATCTACTAGGTGAACTATCGACAATAGTTAAAGCAACATAGCAATGCATACGTAGAATTTGCAAACAATATATTAGAATTTGAAAATAGTAAAAACAACGTGATCAAATGATGCTACATCTGCTTGCCTTGTTGGAGTGCAGTATCTGATGGCTGTGGCTCAGAATCGATATCAATATTATCTTCGGAACCTAACGCGAAAAGGCGATAAAATCGATAAGAACGAAGAACGCCAAATAACTCCAACAGCAAAAGACATCCAAATCTAATGAAACTTATACAACAGTTAGGGAATGATTTTAGACAATTTTAGGAACAAGAATCATGCAATTTGGATTTAGCATGCAAAAGTTATGGCCAAAATTATACTCTCACAACCTATTAATTCACTAAATTAATTACTGGTACTGTTCATCATGAAAATTTCTGGAATGATCTAAGGTCTGAAATTTTTATGACAGGTAGGTTATGACATCCTAATGATTTACTTATGATTTTTCTAAGTTGTAAACCTAGCACAAGTCACTTTACAGAAAAATTACCATGTTCAAAACCTATTTTATATTAAATTACACTAACTGAGGAATTTAACAAAATTGATTTTGCACAAATTGGATTTATACAGAAAAAGATATGCATTTTTCAAGGTCTAAATTCATTTTCTGGAATATTCTTAAAATGGCTGATATCAAGTTATTAATGTTTGTAAAACTTTCTGTTACCGAAACTTATCTAAAAGCATTTTTAGATTAAACTTTAGTTAAACATGAACTTATCCCAACTGGAATCAACTAAAAAGGAATTATAATAATTTAGTTAGGCATTTTCTAAGCTTTTCTAGAATTACAAGAACATTAAATAATGGCAGAAATGAATTAATAATGCCTATAACAATTTCTGCTACAAAGACAAGTCTAAATGTATTTTTAAATTAAACTATAGTGAAACATGAATTTAATGCAGTTGGAAACATCTAATAAGGATTTAAAATGAATTAGTTATGAGTTTTTAAAGTTTAACTACAATTTCAGTTGATAAATAAAGACTTACCGAAATAAAGCCAAACTTAACAGAAATAAACGACGTGGACGCTTGTGGGCCGTTGATGCGAAATCAAACGGGCCACACGCACGGAGAACAGCGCACGCGCGCGATCCTATCGAGAGTCACCGTTGGATCTAGATCCAACGGTCCACGTGGATCCGAATGTTTCAATCAACCACAACCGTAGATCTGGAGATGGAGGGCCTAGAGCGCAAGCACATTCGGAAGTCCGAATGCACCCACGATCTCAGCCGCAGATCGTGAGATGGACAGCTCCGAGTGATAGGGACATCCAGAGGTCCGAATACTCCTCAGATCTGGGCCATTGATCACGAGATCGACGGTCCACGATCAACAACGCACAACGCACTCACGCACGTGGGTTTAAAAGCGCTGAGAGGAGTTTAATGAGTGGACCCACATGACAATGAGACAAAGAACCAGATTAAGACATCTTAATTACTCCCAATGATTACCAATGATTAAGACCTTAAAAGTGTCTTAACGACCACGACACAGAGGGAGTCCCACCCGGCAAAAACCGAGCGACAAAGATGAGCTTGTCGCCGGCGGCTCCGGCCACGGTGGCGCAATCTTAAGACTAAAATGGGTTCGCAATAGGCTTGAGATCCCGATGGTGGGGACCTCACCGGCGGCGACGGCCCTAAACGCCGGCGAGCCGAAAAATGAAGATAGGGGCTTTTACTGCCAAAAGCGAAAATAGCAAAAAGTTCCGCTGCAGTCCAAAGAAGCGAGTGCCACAGCCTCTAGGGACTAATAAGAAGCTACCTTGACCGAGATGAGCTTCAAAGATGGTCGGAGAAAGTCTGACCACGGTGGAGCTTGCCGGACCCGAGGAAGACGATAAGAAATTAGAGACCTGAGCCAAAATGAACACCACTGGTGGTCAAAATAGCTACAAAATAGCCCATAAAAGCTTCATGAGCAAGCAATTGAGAAATGGAGCACTCACCAGAGCTGAGGAAGAAAAGGGGATGGTTTCGGCCGAATTTGAACAAACCCCAAATTTGTCAAATCCTGAAAATAAAACCCAAAATTGAGTGAGGGGAAATGGTTAGGGCATTAAGGAGTTGAAAAGGGTACAAGAATATTTGAAGAAGAACTACTGGAGCTTCATGATCCACAATGGAACTCCACGGTCAACAATGGTGATTTGGTGTTTTTGGTGTATTAAGCTCCAAAAATGAAGAAGGAGCTTTGGATGGTGTAAAGGAACACTAGGAAGGGGTTTTGGGAACTTATAAAGCTAAAGGATTAGGGTTTGGCCAATCAAACGAGATCCACGGGCGTGAGGTTCCTAGGGCTGCCATAGCCCGAAAAAGAAACGATGGGGTGCAGGAGTAGGGCATGGGTGAGGCCGAAAACACCTGCGCCCACAATTTGCCGGCAAAAAGAGACGTTGACTAGGGAACACGATTTGACAGTGCCATGCCTCCCTCTCTCTTTCTCTGTTCACGCACGGCGCAAGGTTTAAGATGACCAGAGAAAGGCTCGGCGATTTTGAGCCCTTGGATTTTGATCAGGCGACTGATATCGCGCCACGCTTCTGAGGTTTAAACACAACAGAGGAGAATGTGAGCGTTGGATTTTTAATCCAACGACTCAGACCGATCAAAACAATCGGAGGTCCGAATGTCTCATGCGACGAGGACGGTCCGATTTTAATCCAACGGCTGAGGCTCACCCAAGGTCTCTGAAGTTCAAAATAAACACAGGAGATCGAGAACCCTTGGATCAGAAATGAACGGTCACGATTGAATATGACTTTCGGAGGTCCGAACGTTTTCAGACGATCAAGACGGTTGGATGAAGATCTAACGGTCAAAAAGGATTAGCTCATTCGCACGGTCCGAATGTTCTCGCGAAGCTGGGCCGTGTGATAAGGATCCAACGACTGAGATTCGACGCACGCTACAAAGGAGGCATGGTCCAGTTAGTTGACTGGACCAAGAAAAGTGACTCGAGCACGAGTCTGACTCGAACCCAACGAACAACGAAATTAGGTTTTGAGTTTTAAACTGAGCTGGAATTTGAGGATTTATTTGAGATAGCAAAACAACTCCAAAATTTCTGAAATTTTTACTAGAGCTTGCTAACTCAGGTATTAACCTTGTACAAAATTTTTAGAGGTTTTTATGCTGAGCATTGTTCTCCAAAAATTATGCAAGGCTCTGGTTTAAGGTTTGACTGAAAGTCAAACAGGTTTGACTGCCCTCTAAAAATATTGAAACAATTTCTAAAAATTGTGAAAATTTTCAGAGGGGTCACAAAACATCCCAGGAGCTTAGGAAAAATATTTACAAAGGATGATCACAAGATTTGAGATGAATGTTTTTGGAAGACAAGGTTTTGGATCAAAAGACCTGTGACTTTATATTTCCAAAATTCTTGTACAAGAATTGTTTAGAACATACAGGAAATATATGATGTAAGAAAAAATTTTAATTTCTACTCATTTTCTTACATTTGAAACACAAGTCCAAAATTGGGATGTTACATTCCATAATAACATGTGTTATGGACTTGTAATCTGTCGTACGTATATTTTGATGTCAACGTGGAATTGTAATCGCTCCTGTCCTTGTGGACCGTATATTTTGGTGCATTAAAATTTTATTTAATTTGAAAAATAGTCCAGCTGCATCACCTTTTTAGAAACCTAAAAAACTGAAATTTTATGGCAAATAGTCCAACACCTTTGCAAAGAAACTGGCATACTCATGCCTAATCTCGCAATCGCCATCGCAGAAGACGACGAGTCATCCCACCCTTCCACACCGCAGCCTGCTCGTGCACCGCGGCCATCCTCCAACAATACCACACCCGCCCAAGGCCCGCCTTCTTCCCCACGCCGCTCTCGACCATGTCCGCGCGAGCCTCGCACCTCCCGCACTCCGGCTGGTCAGGCCATCTCGCACTCCGCCGCCGATCGGCTCGCCCGACTGGCCGATGTAGTGCTTCCAACGCCGCGCCTCGCCAACCGTAGAGGAGGAGGCCGAGCACGAGGTCGCGCTTGTGGCGCCGCCACGCCGCCGCTCAGGAACATGAGGCCGCGCGCATGTCTTGGGGCGCCAAGACAAGCTCGAGGCCGATGATGAAACAAGCCCTCTGCTTGCCGGCCGCCGTGGTTGACGACGGCGAGGTAGCGCCATTGTCTGCCACTTCATCGCCTCCTCTCAGCTCGGTGCCACGCACCTCCCACGGCGCTCCTTGGATACCTTGTACAAGGCCTTGCAACTCCAATATACGTACATACAAAATTCAAGATGTTAGAATAAATAGTAGCACGCACGCACGTATTTTGTATGTATAAATATGTACGCACGCTAATCGTAGGTCGATAGGTCCTCCATGGTCGAGGAGAGCTCGCGCCACACGCCGACGATGTCGACGGCGACACCATGACAAAGAGCGCGATCACCGACCTCCTCGCCTTGGTGTCGGCCGTCATGCTCGCATGCTCACCTTGGCGATTCCGTGAGACGAAGAGCGATGGGAGGTTTAATCTTCGGTTATTCCGCCTTATAAAACTAGGAGTAATCGAACGTGAGACGAAGAGACGCATGAGAGACGGTTGTGCGATGGTGAGATGAAGAGACACATCACGCGGAGACGAAGAGATAGGAAAGAATATCACGCACGGTTCTATCATGGAACCGCTCAGGATAATAATATCACTGCACGCTCTATTAAAGAACCGCTCGGTGATAGGAGTATATTACGACGGTTCTATAATTGAACCGCTCGCGAACTATCACGCATAGCTGGTAATAAGAATCGTCTGTGATGAGGCACTATCACAGACGGTTCCAAAAGGAACCATCTGTATAAGTTAAATACAGACGGCTCCTTTGGAACCGTCTGTGATGGAGCGTCCAGTATGACCTGTTTTGTAGTAGTTATACGTGATTGTGGACCATCTGGACGTGGTCGTAGATCACCAGGTAGTGATCGTAGGCGACCTGGCGGTGGTCGTAAGCCACCTGGTCTTAGACCTAGTCGAAAACCTGGTCGTAGACTGTGCCCACTGAGTACTATGTTCGCCGAGTACTGTTCTCGCCGAGTATTACTCATGTCGAGTATTGTTCCATTCGAATACTGTTCACGACAAGTGCTCCTCCCGTTGGTTACTGTTTCCGACGAGTACTCTTTCCACAAAGTACTGGTCGTAGAGCTGGTGAAACTGGTCGTACACCTTTTTGAAGTGGTCGTGGACCCTGTGGAAGTGGTCGTAGACCTTGGTGAACTGGTCGTAAATCCCCAGGAGCTGGTCATAGACATTGGAGATCTGGTCATAGACCTCCAAGAGCTGGTCATAGACCTTGCTAAACTGGTCGTGGACATCGCTTCCTTGTGGCTCGGTTTGCACCTGGCTTCAGCTTGTCTCTATGTACCCGATCAACATCACTTGATCTTGTACTTGCAGATTGGCTTGGTGTAGCACCAGGCAAAGTGGTGGTAATGGCACTCTTGGCCACATTATCACCTGTATCTTTCAGAAACGATGGACAATTTGTTAGAATAGGACTCTCCTTATGAATTTCCTTATCTGTATATGGCAACCCCTTTTGTACTCCCTATATATATTGCCCATTGAGCCCTCTTGAATATACACACGATATTCATAACATAGTATCAGAGTAAGGTTCTAACCTAGCTCGTTCCCTTCCGCTGCCATCCCCGCCGCCGCTCTTCCGGACGCCGCCGCCCACTCGGCCGCTGCTCGACCGAGCACCGGCGCGAAGTCGCCGCCTCGAAGAGCCGCGCGCCACCGCTCTCGGAGCCGCCGCCACCGCGATTCACCGCTCCTGAAGAGCCGCGTCGCCGCAGCATGCGCCGCCCCCGACGCTTCCGTCGATCGGGAGCCCGAATCAGGGACGACGCCGCTCGAGCCGCTCTACACCGATCGGACGCTACCGCTGCTCTGCTAACCCGAGCTTGCCCGCTGCAGCCGCCGCCGCCCTCCTTGGGTCACCGCCGCTACTCCCGAAGTTGCTCCTTGCTGGAGCTACCGTCGGATCTACCATTGCTGCCGCCAGCCTCCGTCACCGGATCCACCGGAGCCGCCGTCGCTGGATCCACCGGAGCCACCGCCGCGCCTAGGCTGTCGCCGCCGCTAGCAGGGGAACTTAGTTCCCACGCGCGCGCATTTCTCGCTTTGCGTGGGCCGATTGGGCCGTTTTCTAGTGAGATTCGACCCGAAAAAAAAAGTACATTGATCTAACCGCCGCGCTGTCCAGCATCGCCTGTTAGACTACGTTGCCTTGGTCACCGCGCTGTCCAGCGCCGCCTACCGATGGCTTCCGTTCCATTAGCTGCAATCCCATTCTCGGGAACCAAACTTAATGGGACGAACTACAGGTTGTGGTCTTGTCGACGATCAAGATGTCAATCTTACGAAAAGAAAAGGAGAGAATGACGTGGAAATTCTGGGGAGATAATGGGACTGCTCTTATATTAATATGAACTTGAATTTACAGGGAATGCCTTCTGACTAGATAGTGAACTACTCCTGTTTATACTGAGAACACTGCTTTTTATGCTATAGTATCAGACTTAAAACACCAATCTAATGCCTATGCTTTAGTCTGATCCGAGACTCCGTTGCTCCGTCCATGCTCCATCTTTAAATAGCTCTTGAAGAGGTGGCGCTACTACGGAGAAGACGCTCAGAAGCGCCGTGGATCGGTCGGAGCGGTATGGCGGTTGATGGAGAATCAACCGTTTGGCAGTCGTATGCTTGTGAGGTACTCAACCGCATGGTGGTTGTTCATCAGTGTTTCAGGATAAGAAACATCGTGTGGCATGGAATAACGCATGTGTTCCACTCATCACACGATAGAGAATATACCTGGAATCAATTCCAAACATTAGTTCATATCCTGTACGAGCAGCTCCCTGGTCAGGGATTAGGTACAGCACCTCGTCCAACCAGGGTACCCATTGTGTAACCTCTGGAATCTCTATGACCAATGAGGTTGTAAACCTCAGGGGTTACAACTATGAAGATGTATGGTCGTATGGTCTTTTATGTATTAAAATAACACATAGAGGTTTTAATCCTCGTCAGGTCTTCACTCATGGAGATCACCCTCGATGGTCTCTGCCTTTGGGGACATGTCACTGGTGCCCGACCTTGTTCGCCGTCGTCGATTCTGCCTCCTCCCAGCCAACCTACTTCTGCACCTTCTACAGCAGATGAGGCTATTAAGAAGGAGGTAGAGACCGCTGCTGCTGCTGATGCTGCCGATGACCTATGCTGATGAGGCCCGTGTTCGAGCCATTCAGGTGGTCAGCGTCGACGACTCCATCCAGCCAGACATTGTTGGTCTGTGTGCCACTCGTCAAATCTGGGAGTATTTGAGCGAGCGGTACCAGCAGAACAGTGATGCTCAGTTCTTTTCGCTTCAGCATGAGTTAGAGACGCTTCGCCAGGAGGATTCCTCCGTCGATAACTTCTTCCAAGCCCTGGCCAGTCTCTAGCGCTAGCGGACGAGCTGGCTTCTTCGCTACGCCAGGAGTGTCATAAAGTGCAGAAGGCGGATCGTGATCGCCTTCGCCTTTATGATTTCATTTGTCGTCTTCGCCCAGAGTTTGAGCCTATTAGGGCTCAACTGCTGAGCCGCTCACCATGACCGATAGTCACCGAGTCTCTTTCGATGCTTTGTGCTGAGGAGCTTTGCCGCGGGTTAGCAGCACAATTTATTCCGGCTGTACTTGCTACCCTTTGTTCTTCGACTACACCGACGGTTCCTGCTTTGACTACAAGACCTTCTCTGCTGTCTATTTCTGCTCCTATTTTTCCACTAACTGGGGTTCAGTGCAATTATTGTAAGAACTTTGGGCACGACTATCAGCGATGTGTGGTACGCAAAAAGCATAACAAGGTGCGTGGACGATCCAAGGGGGGCAGGGAGGCCCTTCCTCAACGGGGGACGAACCAAAGACGTCAGACCTTCTCAACAGATGACTCGCTCGCCAGCTTCGCCAAGCTTTACTTCAACAAATCTCTCACACCTCGTGGTTTTGCTACCTAGCTCAAACATCTCCTCCAGGTACTTCTTGGGTTCTGAATTCTAGTGCTTCTTTCCACATAACACTGGACTCCACATCTCTCAGTTCCGTAGGACCTCTTGTTTTTCCTATCTCTGCCTGCATACCGACGGTACTCTCTGTCTCGCCTATCAAGACACTTTTTGTCCACTGACTTTTCTGGTTCCAATTGTTTTCTATGTTCCCCAGCTTACCATGCATCTTCTCTCGGTGGGTCAGCTCACTGATCTTGGCTGTAGGGTTGGTTTTGACTCTCATACATGTTTCATCCAGGATCGACAAACAGGAACGGTACTTGGGACTAGCCGACACCGTAGGGATCGTTAGGGTCTCTACATTCTTGATCGCCTCCACCTTCCGTCCACTTCAGTTGCTCCTGTCATCTCTACGTCTACTTTCACCGCCACAACTGCTACCACCTCTGGAGCTTTTGCGCAGTGGCATCATCGTCTAGGTCATTTGTGTGGGTCTCGTCTTTCTTCCTTAATTCGTCAGGGTGTTCTTGGACGTGTTACTGTTGACATGTCCATATTTTGTCAGGGTTGTAAGCTGAGCAAGCAGCTACAACTTCTTTATTGTTCTAGTAAATCCTTGTCTTCTCGTTCTTTTGATTTAGTTCATTAGATGTATGGGGACCTGCTCCTATTATCTCTAAAGGCGGACATAAATCTTATGTGATCTTAATTCATGATTATTCCCGTTTTATATGGATTTTCTCTCTGTCTAATCGTGGTCAGTTTCTTGCGATCTATCGTAGCTTTGCAATGATGGTCCATACTCAGTTTGATTCTCCTATCTGTACTTTTCACTGTGATTCTCGCGCGAGCATCGCTCGCGCTTTTGACGCTTTCTTTCGAGCGAGGCACTCTTTACCAGTCTTCTTGTCCTGGTGCCCATGCTCAGAATAGGGTTGCTGAGTGCAAACATCATCATCTGATTGAGACCGCCCACATTCTTCTCCTTGCCTCTCATGTTCCACCACAGTTCTAGGCTGAGGCTGTTCTATGGCTGTATATCTCATCAATATGTAGCCTTCCACTGCTCTTAAGGGTGTCAGTCCTATAGAGCATCTCTACTCTCGAGCCCCCAAGTACACCCACCTTCGTGTTTTTTGTTGTACTTGCTTTGTTCTGCTGCAGTCTCGTGAGCGCACTAAACTATCAACCCAGTCAGTTGAGTGTGTGTTTCTTGGTTATAGTTCTGAGCATAAGGGTTATCGCTGTTGGGATCCTTCTGCTCGGCGGATCAGGATTTCACGAGACGTTGTCTTTGATGAATCTCGACCTTTCTTCTATCAAGATTCGGCTCCTTCTCCTGTTTCCACTGTTGAGTCGATTTCATGGTTGTCTCTTCCTGACGCTTCACTCATTTCTCCACTATCACAGTTTTTCCCTGGTCTGTCTCCAGTAGGTCCTTCTGTACCTCCGCCTCCGGTGGTGCCTCCTGCAGCACCGCCTCTTGTTCCTGCAGCACCACCATCTTGTTTCTCTGGTATTCACTACTCTAGGCGTCCTTGTCCTTCACCAGTCTCCTCTCCTGGTATCTTGCCGACACCCACATCTGATCCTCCTGATGATGCTCCTCGTTACGTTCTTCGTGACTAGACATCCCTTTGACCTCCTGATCGTCTTGAATTTGCTCCGATAACTCATATTATCCTGATGTTTTTTTGTGAAGAAAACGGAAGGGGGTTATCCACTCACCAGAGTTCTAGGCCGGCAAATGTGTTCTCGTCTCTCGACAAATACACCAGCAAAAATCCAGATATTTACACACGCTAGTTTATCTCGTACGGAAAAAGCCGCTACCCATGTAAATCACGCAGTACGTCATGCACATATAGAAGGCGTTCAATGTACTACTGCACTGTTGCTTACGTCCCCCAATTCGCCACTGCTTTCTGGTCGAATAGCCCGTGGAAGTGGGGACTCCCGGTGTGCTCCAATAGTGCCAAACTGGTCGTCGATCGAAGCGAAACAACAATCAAATCGATCGAAAGAGATGTTGCACGCGTTACCGAATTGTCATATCTATCTAACCCCGTCGAGATAGATACCATTTGCTCGCTGTTTTTCTCTTTCTTCCTTGGTCGAAGAACAGTCACCCCTGCTTCAGATTCCAAATATGCAAAGGTATGGGGCTAGCCGTGTCTCGCTCAACTGGGCAGATGGGTATATATGGACTATTCAATTCGAGGGACTTTACGTGGGCAGGTGCAACACGATGAGTTCTAAATCTGTCAGATCGGGCATGTTAGGGTAGGAAGCTAAGGGTGCTGTTATGCCTACGAACGTACGGCCTGATAACTTGAAAAGTCTAATTACCCTAGGACGCCAACTTTGTTGTTAATTACTGGTATGTTGTATCTTCGACCAACTTTGTTGTAACGGGTGTGTTGCTTCTCGTATGTGTTGCTTCTCGTAAGAAACTCCTAGATAGCTAGTGAGGTTATATACTTTTTTTAGAGTGAGGTTGTATACTCTTAGTTACTATATATAACGGCTGGCTATTTCAATCGGTGATGTAGCAATAGTTGTTTGGCTAAACGATTAGTTTCAAATTCATCAATCGCATGCTTTGTTGGTTACTTATATAATGGCGTAACCTCCATGCATGTCGTCGATGTTTACACAAAAATAGCATCCAATTCGCGTTGGACTGCCTTTTTTTAAAAAAAAAAATATACACTTTGGATTGCCGAGTAACATTGCAAGCACACAAGAATATGAAAAATGACACTCTCGAAAAATATTCTATTATTTTAAAAAGAAAACACAAATAACCCTTAATTAATTTCTTCGTCAACTTCGGCCAACCCTCTCCTCCAACTCTAGCTAGGCCCTACAGGTCCAGGCTGCGTCACTGTTGTGTACCATGCAGGTTGCACTGCTGACGACGCAATGAAGACCACAACGCAAACGCCACAAGGGTCAGACCAAAGGGGTCATAATGACATTTCACAAGGGGTGGCTAAATAACAGAAGAAGTAGGAAAAAGCCCGAAATTGGTATTTTGTAAGTCCCACAATTTGAATGAGCGGTGTTTTATCAATTATAATAAAATTAGTGGGCATTTCCTCGAGTGCCACCCTTATAGTGGTATTTTATCATGCTTCCCATTTCCCAAGGTAAATGGTAGCTACAATTTAGGGTAGGTTAAGAATGTTTGTCCCTATTAATGATATCTTATTAATTACGACACCAATCATGACCGCCTGATGTTATGTTGTTTTCTTGTAATTATGTTGACATACTACTCTCTGGTTTCTTCTAGTGATTATTTGGCATTAAAGCAAAAGTAGTGCCGCCAGATAATGAGATTTGGAGAGGCGTAATCATGAAATTTGATCTCAAACTTTCATCCAGCTGGCGAAGCGGCTCGAAATTTAATTCAAAACGTTAGCATGAGAATATGCAAAATAAAACAAACAACCGAGGTTAATTTGCAGAATCCACCAGTGTTAAATCTTACTAGGAGGTTTGGCGCACTTCGCTACGCCCGTGTCAACAATGCTGTAACGATGTACGGGGTGAGGTGTTCTTGGTGAGGTGTTCTTGGCGCAGGAATGAATGTGTAGTTTGCAGTCTCATTGATCGTTCTATAAGAATGTTTGTTTGCAAGAAGATCCGAGTCTAAGCAATGTCCTTACGATATAATCAGCAGCAAATCAACATCTTGTAAAGTTAAGCGGCTTGTAAGTAATATAGACGAGATGAAATAGCAGCAAGTTAATTCAAAAAGAAAGTGCATCTAATAGGCATGGCAGAAACTAATAGATCTGTCCTGATGAGAGGAAGAAAAAACCTCTGGTCACATCAGCTTTGGGCATTACTAAACAACCTAAAATGTAGTTTTTTTTAATGTGAAATGGCTAAATTATGTTCAAAGTTGGCTTGCTTAATACATAATTGATAGCTACATGGTATGGTTCATTGTGAATTAGATTCTGTAATTATGTGTATGGACATTGCTAAATGGCATTTTACATACTGATTCTTCTTTCCTTCTGGTGTTTTTGGAGATTTTGATGCCGGCGCATTCAAGATGTATTATATAACTCCTCATTGTATAGGCTATTAGAGAGGATGTGTCATACTGGAACCAATCTGAAGAAGCGATGGGTGGTCGTCTAATTGCTTATAATGATCTATCATCTTAAAATCTAACCATAATTTAAGGTAATCATATCCATAAGTGTTTCTTTCTTTCATAATTTTTTTTTTTCATATTTACACTTCTTAAAAAAAAATATGAGGGACACTAAGGAGTTCAGCAAGAACAAATAAAGAAGATGCACCCTAAACATTGCATTCGTTGACTATCAACTTACTCTGAGGTATTGTCAATAACAAGCCATGCACCAGTATTTCTGCACGGGTCTAAAATTCTCTAAATTGACAATGTAATATTACAAAAATAGTCAAGTTCTGCTCCAAGTGTGTGTGTGTGTGTGTGTGTGTGTGTGTGTGTGTGTGTGTGTGTGTGTGTGTGAGAGAGAGAGAGAGAGAGAGAGAGAGAGAGACCTGAAGCACAGGCCTAGGAATAAAAGCTCCAGAGGGGTTTCCCGGATTTACAGCAGTAATAAGTTTAGGTATAGGGTTGTTTTCTTTCAGAAGCTTGTCCAACCAATTTGCATTTTTAGACATAATATAAAGGGGTAATTGGCTCAGTAAGACTGCGTTCAGACATATTGAGAGGATTAACATCGCGATCGTCACGCATTAGAAAACAACACTGCGAAGAGCTGAAATCATGCCAAATGACACTACCGTCACGTTCCCGACGTTATCGTCACGTTTGCTGCCGTTTGGCTGGCGAAAAGACTAATTTGCCCTTCCATCAGTTGTAGAGGTGAATTGTATCCCCTCATCCCATATAACGGAAGCCAACCCTAATTTCTCCCCATTTGGCTCCATGTTTTCCCTGCTGCTCTCTCTCGATGAGCTCCTAATCGGTCTCCTGGACTCGGGTTTGTTCTCTCTTTTCGGTTTCCTTTGCACTCAGTTTCATCCCTTTGCCTTCGATCGAGCTCGTAATCCATGGAAATGAGCAAAGGAGGGGACACATCTTGCTCTACTCCATCTGTGAAGTGCCCGAACTGCAAT
Organism: Ampelocalamus luodianensis; assembly: GCA_036346255.1. Taxonomy (NCBI): domain Eukaryota; kingdom Viridiplantae; phylum Streptophyta; class Magnoliopsida; order Poales; family Poaceae; genus Ampelocalamus; species Ampelocalamus luodianensis. Next base: position 26,217,108 of record CM070621.1, read on the forward strand.
TTGGTGGTGAGGCACAGGACGTCCAACTCTCGGAAAAATCCCGGCCGTGGGTACTACAAATGCCCTATGTATTCAGTAAGTATTTGGATTCAGGATTCCATTTGGTTTTGGGATTTTTGTATGTGAAGAAATTTGAATATTATAGTTGATCTACTATTCACCCAATTTTCCAAGGAAACTAGGATTGGTTGTGCGTTCTGGCGATGGGTAGAATAGGTAGATTCGGTCCAAGGGGCTACCGACCGTGCGCATCCTGATGAAAAAGGTGGAATGGTGGATGTTGGAAAGCTAATAGATAGAGTTGAGAGAATGAAGGCCAATATTGTTGAAAAGTTAGAATACAAGGTTAATTTGATGATTGTTGTAATTTTATTTTATTTCTTGTTATTGTGATTTTGAAACTGTGATGTAATTGTTATGTTGAAATGAATGAGAATGTGTTTGTGATTTGCATTGAGTGAGCTTGTGGTGTCTCATAACATGCATCTGTTATATTAATAGAATAATAACAGATTGCAGTAAAGCTCATCATCTCAAAATGACATGTCTCATAACAGATAGAGATCCATAACAGATAACATGTCTCATAACAGATGTTTTAGTACAAGGATAACCAAGCCACAATGCAAAGCATGTTCACAAGAGTTGGCTGAGTACAAAATAACAGAATGCAATAAGAACCGTCCTCTCAAAATAACAACATATTACAGAGGATCCTCAGAACATAGCATCATCAAATCTTCTCTAAGGTCTGTTTGCCCCTGCCTTTCTTGGTGATGTTGTTGTTAATGTAGTCAACTTTGCACATTCCATTGAACATGCTCTTGCTCCATTTGTGTGGGTGATATGTGTGCAACCACTGCATAAGCTCTGGACAGGAAGATGCAATCAAACTCATGTGACCCTAGAATACTATTTGGTTATAGGTTCTTGCAGCTGGCCATATGTTCTTGTCAATGACAGGGCCCCTGAATTTTGGATTCATGTTTCTCCAAAGATGTAGCATGCACTCCCTGTGCTCAACTCCATCTGTGAAAACATTGCTAATAGCTGTCTCAAGCCCCTTGCAAGCATTAGTATGGATTGCCAAGCCAGATGGTGTACCAATGGCTACATTCACCCTCTCCATGAACCATTCCCAATTTTGCAGTGTTTCAGAGTCGAATATGGCCCAAAAAACTGGAAACATCCAGTTGTAGCCATCTACTGTTGTTGTAGATGCTAACTGTAACATACCAATTTTTCTAAGCTTTTTGAAAAAAAATTAAAATAAAAATAACCATTTGATTTTGAAGTCTTAAAGCTAACTTGAGATTTTGGAAAAATAAAATGATTTAAATGACTAAATCAAACTTCAACTAATTCAAAATTTTGGTTTGTTTTGAGTTTGCTGGAGTTCTTGGTTTTTGAAGTTCCGTGTCTCTGTTACCTCCCCTCGGACCTCCTCCTCGGGACCTCCTCCTTAGGACCCCCCCTTGGTCACGACCGCCCCTCGATCATGACCACCCTCTCGGTCACGACCGGACCTGCCTGTCAGCCCCCTGCTCACCTTCTTCTTTCTCTCATCGCGTCACGGCTAATGCGAAAGTCTTCACGCATTAAATGTAGTTGTGTCGCATTAATTGCTGTCACCTCCACTGTGACTGTTCCCTCTTAGGTCTCCGCCCCTACCTGCCCCAATCGTCTCCCTCACCTGCCGGCCATGTGCCCTGGTCATCTTCCACCTCCGCTCGGGTCAGCGCCCTGCGTACTTTCGCACCAGCTCACCTGCCCCCGTCATGCGTATTGAATGCGGCGTCCTCCGTCGCACCCATTGACGTCACCCACTCTCCTCTCCGGACCTCCCCATGCCTGTATAAGGCACCAGGGAGCCCTCTTGCCCTCCTTTGTTTTCCCCTCCACTCCTCCTCTCGGTTTAAACCTCCCTCTCAGTTCAACCTCCTTCTGAGGACTTCTTCTCCTTCATTCGAGCTCCGATTAGAGTGATACAAATTCCTAACCTCATCTAAAGTTTGTACCTTTTTCACTCTAGTTTGGTAGGTTGTTTGGTCTTTATTTGGAGTTATTTTAGTTACTTATTTGGCTTTGTTCGCACGTGTAGATTCCGGCATTTCGGAAGACTTCGTGGATCTGACGACCTCGACAGAAGCATCCCAACTCTTCATCGAAGGCAAGTCGTGGGCCTTTGATCATATTGAACCTATTTTATAAAAGTATATTATTTTATATCAACATGCATGGCTAGTTGTATAAAACTGGTTTGGGAACTAACTAAATACCTACTCGACCGTATGCCTCCTTGATAAATTACAAATGACATGTTGACATGTACCCTTGGACACCATAGGATGGGTAATTTTAGTTGGACATTGTTGTAATACCAACATGGGTGCGTATTATGCTTAGCCATGCTTTAGTTATCTGAGGGACTCTTGATCATACTCAAAGAATGATAAACTTGACTAAATGATATATGGAATTATGGCGACCACTGCTTTTAAAAGATGTTGTGCCATGGCAAGGGTTGTCATTTGGTTAGTTGAACCCAAAATGATTTCTTACTCAGGCGAATGATCGTGTAGTAAAGAGGGTGCAGGAAGCACATTGGGATGTGGCTGTTTTGTCTAAGTAGCCTCTAAGGATTTAACTTTGTGGGCCATTGATCTGGCAATACCGTGCAACCACAAGTTCATTTATGGGGTGGACTGGGCTAACTAATTAGCAATACCTTGAGTCGGTTCTGTTTTGGTTGAGAATGGCGCAAGAGGGGGCCAGAAAGGCGAATCCTTAGCAAGCAAAACTGAGTCAAAATAAAGCTTTGTGTAACAGCCTAATTTTCAAATTTCAGTAAAAATTAAAATTTATTTATTTTGTGGAATTTTCTGGAATTTTTAAAAGCTTTTTATGAATATTTCCAAGCCAAAACAAATTTATTTGCAAAATTAAAAGCCAACATAAAGTTGGAAATAATTTTATTAAGTCCAAAATAAATAAGAAAATTTCTGTGAATTTTTTCATAATTTTTGAAATTATTTTGCTATTTACTAAACCTTATTTGAATTATCAGAATTAAAACAATTGAGAAATCAAAAGGAAAATCAAAACTCAGTTTGGGCTGAAACCTAAAGCTCCGGCCCAAACCTTCACTCCGCGTGGCCCAAAACGGCACGAGCCACACGCGCCTGCACCCCCTCTCTCTCTCTCCATCGTTGGATCTGCATCCAACGGCCCGCGTCTCCCTCTCTTGTCCACACGACTCAATCACAGCCGTTGGATCTTAAGTCAACGGTCAGATCTCGCGTAACCTTCGGGGGCCCAAACGTCCCAATCATTGTGAGCCGTTAGATCTAAAATGAACGGCTACGATCCTTTGAACCTTCGCGAGGTCCGAACATCTCAATCGATGTGAGCTGTGCGATCTTAATCTAACGGCCACAATTTCACCCACGTTCTTCTACCCCCATCAAGCCCCAACCATTGGATTAAAATCCAATGAGCCACACGCGCATCCCGTTCTATTTTCTCCCACGTCACCACTAATGATCGTGACCGTTGGATCAAAATCCAACGGCCCATGCTCTTTCTTCCTCCTCGCCTTCTTCTTCGCGCGAACGAGCCCCACGACCGCCATTTTCACGCACGCCTAAGCTTCGCTAATGGCCGCCCCTAACCTCCCCGACATCTCCGTGTCGTGCGCACGAGAATCGCCTCGTCGCCGCACACGATCCGCACAACTCCCACCTCCTTCTTCCTCCTTCTCCGCGTATATGCGCACGAGTGCCGCAACCGCCGCCGCACGACCCACGTCGCCCCGCCGCTCTCGGCCTCCCCTTGCCCTATAAAAGGGAGCACAGTGAGCCCCTGTTTCACCTCACTCCGATCGCACCACTCACTCCTCTCCTCTCGCACCCGTCTCGCTGTAATCAAGGTTTTCGTCGCCGCCAAGCCGCGAGCTCTTGCCGTCGATTGCGCCGCCGTCGATGCCGCGCCCTCGCCACCACCACCATCGTCATCGCTGTGACCCTGCGACGGTGCGCTCGCTCTCGTCGCCGGAAGATCCTCGAACACCCACTTCGTCGACGACCGAAGTTCCTCGCCGCCAAAGCTCGCTGCCGACGACCAAAACGCCTCGCTCCGCCGCCCCAAGGTAGCGCATTAGAAACCCCGTAACCCCCTCTCTCTTTTGGTATCATCCGCACCCCTCGCCGGAGCCCCTAGCGCCGGCGAGGTGACCACCGAGCTGCCGCCAGCTTTAGGCTGACGTGGCGCTGCCACCTCACGGCCGCATCACCGTTTTGCTGGCGTGGCGCTACCACGTCACTGCCACCTCACCTTCTTTTGCCCCGTAACAGCCTACGTGGCAGCCATGTCACCCACGCCAGCACGCCCATGCGCTCGTGCACTATTCCGATGCACCGGTCCACCGTGGTCCTTTGACCGCCCGTGGACTTGGTCTTTGACTCAGGACCCCACCTGTCAGTGACTCATTTGTTTTTCTGTAGAAAAAGAATTAGGCCAGAAATTCAATTTTCTGCGAGCTGGCGTCATCATTGCGCAATAAGTTGATTTTCCTTTAGAAAAATTAATCAAGAAAATCTAATAAATTCAGAAATTAGGTTTTAAATAGATTTAAACTTCAAAAATTCATAACTTTTGCATCTGAACTCCAAATTGGGTGATTTAAGTTGCAAAATTTATATAAAATTATAATCTAGCTAACTAAAGCAAAATAATTCAATTTGGAGTTAGTTTGAACTATCTATTTGAATTTGAATTTGTCGTATTTTTGTGTTTAGACTTTGACAACTCCGGAGAGTTCGACCAATCCGAAGACCTAGAATTCTAAGACGCCAACGAAGGCAAGTTACACCATTGATCATATTGCTCTCAATATTTTTAGTTTATAAATTATTTAATGCATGCATATGTTTGTATAAATATTTCAATGTCCTGTTTTATATATAGTTACTCCAATGTTTCATTGTATGACCAATTTGAATATTGTACATGATTGCCTTGACACCATAGACAAGATATTATCAAAACTAGTTATATGCTTAGCCAGGCTTAGTTCACACTTACGAATTTGGGAAGGTTTAGCCAAATTTGTTTCAAACTTGACATAGTGGTATTATTTTTACCACATGAATTTATAAATAGGGTTTTACTCTAAATAAAATCAAAAATAGGTTTGGACTTGGGCGAATGGGTTGGAATGGTGGGTGCAGGTTTATGCACGGGATTGATCTGGTTAAGATTAAGGCCCATGGTTTGTAGGAATGACGCCCAAGTCAATTGAGGACCGGTCTTTGAGCCGCTTTTTGCTGTGCCTTACCGTACTACCACATGTCTTGTATGGGCAGGATTTAGCTAATTAATTTGTAATGTTTTAGTGTATTTGTGTCATGTTGATTATGTGGGTGTCGGTTAGACTTTGTATTCCCACTTGGCGCAAGAGGGGGCTTCCGGAAGACGGTTAGTTCAAAGAGGCGAAACCTTAGCGGGCATGAGTACACTAGGACAGAACATTGTAAAGGCCTCATGATAATTGCTCAATCACATGCCTACGGAAGCGTGTATTGGCCGACATAATGAGTATGTCATCTCGTGTGGGTAAAGTTGTACAAACTCTGCAGAGTAGAAAACTATTCGAATAGCCGCGTCCGCGGTTATGGACATGCTAGCAAGGCCACTTGAAGTTAGATTTGTTTTTGATTTTTTTTAAACTGTTTTATCAAATGTTTGAGGATGGTTAATCCTTGTGTAAAGATGGGTGGAAAGCCAAGTGTTAGGAGGGGATCCTTCACTTATTCATTGAAGGTTATCCATATTACAACATCGTCATTTTAAAATATGATTTTAGTTATAGTATAAAATTGCCTTGGAAATTACTAAGTCTATTTAACCTGAAAATGTTGCTTTACGCAAAATAACCTCTGCCTTACTCACTTGTTACCTTATGCATGTATTTTCATTCAATATTGGGTGTAGCTTGTGAGCACGAAAGTTGTGCTCATCCTTGCTGAATAACTCTTATTCAGGAGAAGACTTTTTCCCCGACGGTGAGGACCAGGACGAGTAGGCCTTCGACCCTAGACGATTGCCTGTGGCGCATCGTGTAGCTCACTTATATTAATATGCTTCCGTAGTATTATTTAGTTGATATTTGATATTTGTTGTTCAGACTCATTTGTATTAAACATTTGATTACTTAATGTTATTTACGATTTCGTGATATGATTGTGATATCTATTTTGTGAGACTGTGTACACTGGAAATCCTGGACCGGTATATGAACACAGAGAATTCGGGATCCTTCGCTCCCGGGTTCGACACTTTGTAAAGACCTTGACAAGTTCTCTAGACTGCTCACCTAAGGTAGTGATTGGTGGTATCGACGGATGCCAAACCAACTAGAGAAGTCGTGTTATGTGGGCAAAGCTGTACAACCTCTACAGAGTGTAAAGATATTCGAATAGCCGTGTCCTCAGTTATGGACAATGCCTGGTGATATTGCATAAGGGGTAGTTTTTCTCAAAAAGGTGGTCATGGGCATTCAAGAGTGGTCGTGGGTGTTCATGAGTGGTCGTGGGAGTGGTATGGGAAGTTAACAGGGTGTTCACGAGCTATTTCAAAAAACTTATTTACTTATGTATTAATGTTTCAACCTGTGCTTTGCAATCTACTTATTTTATTTCTAGTCGATACTGCTTTCTGCAAATTAACCATAAAGTTGTTCTTATCAAGCCCTTCATGAATACTATTTGTATACAATTCCCCACGGCTTGCTGAGTACATTCAAAGTACTCACGGCTTTATGCCCTCTGTTAGATCAGCAGAGGAGAGTGAACCAGGGAACTCAGAGTTCTATGAAGAAGAGTACTTTGAAGATCTTGTGAACTAGGTCGCGTCTTCCACTCGATTGCCTGTGGGCATGTCGGATGGCTTCCACAGATGTTTTGTTCTTCGCTGCTTGTAAGCTCTTGGTGTTGTGCCCTGCGTGGCAACTCTGTAACAACTCTGACCATAAGGTATTTTGCTAATAGTGATATTAATTTGTCTACTTCATCTTTGGTTTATTGTATGGATATGATTTCATCTTTGTTGAGACTGTGTGAGCTAGCCACTGATCATAGGACTAGTTCGGTTTGCATAGAGGGTCTCGGGGTTGTTTACCTAGGTTTCCAACACTAATTGACCCTTATACTTCCCTGTCAAATGTGTGGAGTGCATTCCCAGGTAAGGTCTACATCCATACAAAAACCCATCAATGCAGGGCTTGAGTGCAACAAATACTCTACTAAAGAAATGCTTCCCTTTCACTAGTGTATACTCTATGTCAACCATACTATCAGGACACTTCTTGTCAACCTCTGCTTTGAAGCTGCACAACAGGTTGATACTATCATCCCATAAGCCTTGTATTTCCTCTAATGCAGCCTAAACTTTGAAGTAGCTGACATCGACATGAAACTTCTCCTGGAGTCTCCTCTTCAATTCTTTGGGACCAAGAGATGGATCCTCAATCAGCCAGTCCTTGACATGACCTACACACCATTTGTATGGGATCATCTTGTCCCCCACAAAACTTGTGGTGGAGCAAGTATGCTGTGCTGCAATTACCTTCACCTACAAAAGAACCAAAGATTAACCAAATTTGTGGCAGAAAGATTAAAGAACTACGAAATGTACTACCATTGTCCATACCTTGTAAGTTTTGTCATCCTGCAACCTTGATGCATGAATTCTCCAATTGCAGTCTGGATGGGTGCAAGATGCTCGAAAACTCTTTTGCTCACTATAGTCAATGCTATACTCAAACTTATTTAAAATTACATAATGTCTAAGAGCTCGTTTAAAAGTACTTTGGTCAGCAAAGATAGATTCCACTTGTACTACTAGATTATTAAGGTCAGTCACAGGGAGAGGCTCCAATAGAGCTTCGTCATTAACCTCCTCTTTGAGCTACTCCTCATCCTCAGCAAGATCATATTCATATACATTGTCATATGGGTCAGAAGGGTTGTACATGCCCTCATCATCCACTCCAACATGGTCCTCCTCCTCACTTTCTAGCTCACTCATATTATTTGGCTCACTCTCATTATCTTTCTCACTCTCATTGTTTTGCTCACTCACACTATTTGTCTCACTAACATTATTGGGTTCACTAGTAGGTGGAGGCTCAATTTATGGCTTACTGAGGGAAAGAACTACAACCTGCTGCAATTCATTGCTAGCTTGGCTACATGGATCCATTGCTAGGTTGTCAACCGTACTGCAATCCGGTTGTGATACCTCCATGCCGAGGTCACCTTCCCAATATGGAGCTACATCCATCACCTGCGCATTCAGCAAGATCCTTCGATTTTTATCCAATGCAAGGGCACTATCCAAGTCTGCATCAGAGCTTATGTCGACGTGCTCGCTAATGGCATCGTTCCAATAGGACACAAAGAGATATTGCCGACTTCCCCACTTGAATTCTGAGCGTAACAAGGCAATGAAATCCCTTATTTTGAAATTCCCATAATCTATTACCTTCTGCACCCACTTAGCCTTGCAGTACTCGATCCTACTCCTATCGAGCTTTGACATGTAGGAGCCAACTCTAACACTTAGTCGTATAGCCTTGGTAGGATCCATCCTACTGCAACAATAATATACATTGCAAGAAATAAATAAAGTACCATCTACTGTAAGTAATGCAATTAAACGCCACCCATTCCACAAAGATATTAAGCAAGATGCGCAATACCAAAACCCTAATTCCACCCATTCCCCAAATAAAAAGTAGTTACAAAGCCTTACCCATCTGGTGCCCATGAAGCCGAACTTGTCACGTCTTTGGGGAACCTCTCCACCACAGTCTTGCCTGGACTCCTCAATCCGAGTTTGCCTGGACTCATCGCTCCAACTCGATCTACTTGGGAGAGGAGGAAGAAGTTTCACTTCTCGGGACAGGAAGATGGTGTAGAGGACAGGATCGATGGAGGCCTATACTAGTGGTCGTGCCCGACCGGGGTCTCGCGGTGGAGTGTGGAGAGAAGGAGGCAAGGGGGGAGACGAGGAAATCGCGGCGGCCGAGTGGGGAGAAAAGGAGGCAAGAGGGAAAAGCGGTTGAGTCGGGAGGGATTAGGTCAACAGCCCGGGACCGAAGGGGCAATACTAACATTTCCATTTTTTTCTCTCTCTCGCAACCAGCCAAACGGCAACAAACGTGACGGTAACGCCGGGAACGTGACGGCAGTGTCATTTGACACGATTTTAGCTCTTTGCGGTGTTGTTTTCCAATGCATGACGATCGCGATGTCAATCCTCTTAATACGTCCGAACGCAGTGTTACTGAGCCAATTACCCCTAATATAAAATATGTTTTTGTAATGAACTTATTTTTAATTAACATATAATTTGTAAGACCACATTTATATGTTGCACAAGAAAGCGAAGACCTATGTCTTCACTGAACCAAACAATCCAAAGGCATAGTACTATTATGAACTAAGAGATTATTGTGTGGTAGAAACCTATCAACTACCAATGAAGCATAAGTTCTCAGAACCAGCACTATGTATGGCAATTTCTCTATGTTACACACACTATAGATAATAGTCGTCTTACCAGCATGAGGATGAAGAGTCGTGGGATTGGTTGCATCAACTAACATGTCAGTGACGCATGTCATCTAGAATGACATGTAGGCATTAAAGTAATATGGTGCAAATATGACAACCAAATCCTCGTCATCACAAAGGGTGAGAACCAGGTTTACAAAAGCCTGTGAAAAAAAAACTTCAATGTAAGAGCACCTTATTTGGCCAACCTTGCAAAACAAGATAAGGTGTAGCAGGCATATAGGAAAGTAAGAACTACTTCATAGAACTAAAGGAAGGAGATAAATCGGGGAACATAACCTACATTATGACAGCTAAACAAGGAAAAGGGGGGGCTAGAGGCTGGGAAAAGGTGTAATAAACCAAATGGAAAGTAAGTGTTTTACCTGATTTGTACATGTAGCAGTGGTGACCATAACTGATGGCTTGGTTAGGCTTTTCTCTATGCGTAGCTGCAAACAATTTAGATAGATATCAGGAAAAGATATGCTAGCTGTTTATAATCCAACGAAGAAAATAAAGAGAAGGTGAGGACAATGCTAATAAGAGTCAAGTTTATAATACTAATGCTTCTAAAAAGTTTCAAATCTTAGCACATAGGCAACAAAAGTGAAAAAAAAAGATAGAACATAACTCTACATAAGGGAACACTTTGGATAATGGATATCACAGAAGACGCTAAAAATATGAAAGATCTCATGATTCCATTGCCAAACTATTAAAAAACAGCATTGCACAAGAAGTCCAAGTGATACTTTATAGCTCTCAGCTTCATGATTTTCCCCACTAGATTTTCAGAGGCGTCACCAAAACAAATATTTTCTCAGTTGATGAATAAAGACAGCTGTTGTAAACACAATCCATATTCAGAGGATTAGATACTTCCATGAACATAAGTCATCCTTCAACCAGGTACAATCAGTGTTATCAATAGAGCATATTCTAGATAGTCTAGTTGTTTATGTAAAATGGTCACTAAGCGAACAAAAAACATATATTAGATTTGCCCTCTGAAGAGCTAGTGATGCTTGAACCTCAGCAAGAAAAAATTATTGGTTCCCTGAAACTCCAAAAAAAGTGAAATCCCTTTAGGTCAACGCAATCAAAACCGTGTTACGTACCAAACTCTACTAGCATACATATGAGGAAGATATCTAAACCATTGAATAAGAGGAAGATAGCTGTACCAGCTAACAAAGACACAAAGAATTACTAATTATGTAAAAAAAACCACAAATGTACACGAAATCTAAAAGAGTAACTAGTAATGTAGAGGAAACTAAGAAAAGAGCTACATTGTTGTCCCCCAAAAATATCTGACTTGATGTCTCGCTAGGACATTTTGTCGACCAACAGATAGGAGATGCACGAAACTATCCATAAAACATGAAATTAGTTTTTTTAACCAAAAAGCGCAACATTTCTTTTCAGCAATCATCAGAGAAGAATATACCACACATATACCATGCTATGAGAACCAATTTTAAAAAACTGAAATAATTTGTGGCTGGGAGCAATCCGTTGCCTTGAGCAATTGGCAGCACACCTCCGCCATGGAGAAGGTACTTGTGAATCCAGGGAAAAATGGATCTCTGTTTGTTGTAAATTACCTGGAGGATTAGTTTAGGGGATATAAACTTCGGCAAGAGTTATCGGAGCTTGCATCGTAAAAATAACCTACACAATATCTGCATGTACTATGCTAATAGAGGCACATTGATAGCATTTTGTTGTGTTAATTAACAACAAATTGATGCACCCAATGATAGATCAAGCCACCTCTAGTTATAAGGCGAAAGCAGTCAGTCGGAATAGTACAACAATGACAATTTCACAACCAATGAATACCTCCGATGCTTGCCTACATTTTTTCTGGTTCAAAGTAGTGGTATAGACTGTGAATGAATGAAAGGAGAGCTGGTGAAAATGTAAGGGAAATGAAAATTAAAAACAGACAGCAATGAATCATATGACATAAATCCAAAGGAAATTAGCAACTCTTCATATAAGAGAAACAACGCAATCGTACTTGTGGCTCTGCATGGCTTGAAAGCTTAATATCGCCTCCCTCAAGCTCTGCATAGATGGACCTGCGACGGTAGCAGCAGAGAGCAATTAGCATCTCTCTGAAAACCTAATATCCAGAATAGAAAACAACTATACTATGCTCCATAACGAGAAACAACGTATAGGAAACTAAACTAAAAGAAACAAAGAATGAGAAAGTACGTGTATAGAGAACTTACCTTGATCGCAGGAGGAATGAAGTGGAATCAACAACAAAAGGAGTGGGAAAACCTTTTCGAAGGCACGAATCAATTTGTCTAGCGATTGCCTCTATCCTAAATCCCTGCATACAAAAAAAGCCAAGCAAACAAAAAAAAGATGAGAGAGAGAGAGGGAAGAGTAAACTCAATGCTGGTCCGCAGCGACCGGGGGCCAGATCAAAGACGCAGCACACCAGGTCAGCGGTGACAATGAAGTTTAGGGCAAGATAGCCCCTAGTTGTCGCCGTGCACGCTGGTCCTCTCCCCATCGTCGCCAGCGTCACGCATCGGCCTCGCCCTAGCACCACCTTTTGCCCTTCTCCCCACAGATCTGGCGACTGGTCACCCTAAAACGGATCGACGGTGGTGGGATGGGGCGACAGAGATAGCGGAGAAAGGGAGGGGAGAGGAAAGAGGGGCAGAAGCGCAGGCGCGGATAGCACGGTATGGAAAAAGCTCAACGACGGTGGCAAAGTCGATCGAGAGAAAACGGGGGAGAGTGGCGCGGGACTCGGAAGCGACCATTCCTCCATGGGCGCCACCATCTCCTTCTACTCCATCACTGGCCATCCCATCCCCTATCGTGGGTACAGATGGCTCATCGATGGCGCAGCCGACGCTAGCAGCGAGGTGGAGCGGGCCAGGACAAGGGAGAGGGCGAGGGAGGAAGTGGAGTACGAGGGTGCGAGAGCGGTTCACCGCCGGCGGCAGCGGCGATGGGGACGGATAGAAGCGAGGAGACCGGGAGGAAATAAGAGGGCAGCGCGGAGCCTGAGCATCGAGGCGGAGACAACCAGGAAAGAAGAGGGCGGCACGTGTCCTGACCATCGAGGAGGCCCTAGGTTTTGGTCGAGTGGACAGGGAAGAACTCATCTAGACCACTGGTTTCGCAATCCCGTGATCGCATGGCTTAGCAAGCGGTGTTTCATGAGGCCCAATGATTGGCCCAACAAAAGACAGACCGGGCAATCAGTGCAGTGATGACCGACCCATGCGGCCAACGACCGGCAGGCCAGCTGGACGGTCCGTGCACGCCGTTCTGGGTGCGAACAGGTGGAACACTGTCCCGTGCACACCATTCTATGTATGAACTGGTGGAACGGGACATGTGACATAGGGGCGAATCCACCGTGGGTGCTAGTGGGTGCTCAAGCACCCCCTCCCCCACCACCGGACCCCTAGACCCACTGAGCACCGGCGAGGTAGCGACTGCAAGTCGGAGGTTAAAGAAAGGTGCAGCACTGCGGCGAGTTGCGTCTTGACGAGTCTCCCTCGGAGGTTGAAGAAAGTCTTCCCGACTTCCCGTTCCCGAGCCAGGCATGTGAGGCTTAAGGCCCGATCGATCGCGCTGCCGCCCAATAACAGATAAGGTCTTACGGCTCAGTGCTCACTCTCTCAAACCCGAGATGGCTAGATCCAGATTTGAGAAATCGAGAGACTCACTGAGGCCTGAGGGGGAGGCGGTCGGCGGCGGGAGGTGGTCGGCGGCGGGAGGTGGTCGGCGTCACTCGGCGCCCAGTCGGAGGAGGCGGTCGGCGTCACTCGGCGGCCGGCGTCTCGGCGGCCTAGCGCGGCCGGCGACTCGGCGTCTCGGCGATCGCGGCGCAGCGGGGACCGGCCAGTCGCTGGAGGCTCCGAGGCTCAGAAGCTACCACGGGTGGGCGCTGTGAGGCCGTGAGCGGCGACTCGCGCCGATCGGGTGAAGGCGTGAGGGCTGAGGCAGTGGGGAATTTTTTGGGAGAAGACTCAAGACTAAAGTGAGGGAGGCAGTGAGTAACTGAGTGAGTGAGTGAGTTTGAGTTTGTTTCTCTCCCAAAAAATTTCCCATTTAACCATTTTGCTTGTTTGTTGCAAGATTGAGTGATTGACTGAGGCACTTGACTTGAGTCTTGAGATTGATGAATCATGAATTGATTATTGATGCAAAATTGTAAATGTTTAATTGGTGGTTGACTAGTTGTCTGGTTGTAGTTTAATTTGTGAATTGTGAATTGTGATTGATTAATTAATGCAAATTGTTGTATCAGATGGAAGGATCATTCAACGCTTGATGGTGTGATACACTGAGCGAGAGATATTTAGAAGTCTTGATAATAAAAGAATCATTCAACACTTTTAAGATATGAAAACTCGTAGAGTGAAATTGCGTCGTAATCAGATTTAGTGCCTTGTTTATGAATATTCACGATTTAATATTGTATCACTAAATTTGATATTTCTTATCTACAGATCGATACTCACATATTTATGAATATTTGGGGGGGCATACTATCCATTAGTGAGGTACTAAATTTATTGTATTGTACATTTTCAATTTGTCATCTTTCTATTTATGTATAAATTTGACATTCCAATGGCAAGAGGCCAATAGATGTAGCTTTAGTATGCTTATGTTGTACTATAGCCTCGACAGTAGAGCTCCCCCTTTGATTTCATCCTGGATTCGCTACTGATGTGACATGCTGCGATAAGAGGACTAAACGTACAGGAAGCAGCAGAAGCTGGCAATCCCAGGCGGCTTAATAAGAGGGAAGATTACTACCTCTCATGAATGAATCCTAAAAAACAATAGGAAAAGAAAAAGGAAAAAATTTTACAGAAGCAAATAAACACATCGTACCAATATGCTTTTTTTTAAAGTAGGGGCAAAATACTCAACTTGACAAAGTTTCACTAAAAAGAAGCAAATTATCACATGTTTTTGGCCTGGCAAATATTTGTTGGCTACACATATCCTCTCATTTCCCCTCTTTTCCAGCAAAAAAAAAAAAGCAGTAACATGATCCATGGTGGGAATCAGTCCGAACATAGGACGGCAAAGGGTGCGAAACAGATATTCCTTACGCCAGGCACATGCGCACTGACATCCAGAGCACTTATTTGCGAATCTTGCTGCAGCATATACAGAGTCTACATACAGCACATCCCTAATCGATCGCCCGGGTCAGCAATATACAACTCTTACGTACTGCCGCAGCATAGGATCGCATTTTAATGGCAGCGCCGGTGATCGATCAACTTCACGTGCTCAGCTTTCGCGTGCGATCTGCTGCTCTGCACGCAGCAGTCGCCCACCGAACGCATTTGGTAGAATACATCTGTGTGAACCGCGCAGAGCATGCAGGTGCAGGGGACGCACTGCTCTGCGGTACCACCACAGCACCACTCCAGTAGTTCTACTGGATTTACGTCAACGTTCTGGTTGGCCTGGCTCAGTTCGGACAGAAAATTAAGGATCGAGCTCGAGTCAACAATATCCGAGAAAGTTCCATGCGTTTCACTCGCCCATGCATGCATCCTCTGATCTAGCAGCTATTATTGACTGTTCCAGCAAGCAAGGTAGATAGAACCTGATCGATCGATCGATTCCAAGAGCCGGACAAGCCTGGATGGAACCTAACGACCGATCGATCGATCAGCTAGCCAAGTTGCAAGGTGGCCAGGGGAAACAGCAGTTTATGTTGCCGCTATGCGTCGGTCGTATGGCTCACCATATCACATCGCTCTCGCACGTCGCGGTCGGGGCGCGCACGCACTCGCTGACGCACGTGAGCCCCCGATCGGACGCGCGCGCGCGAGGATGCAGGTTCCGGTGGTAAGGCCGGTTCGCGTGCTACGTTTCCTTTTTTTTCTCTCTCTCTTTCCCGGTCCGGCGCGCGCGCACGCACGCGCAGAGCCAATCAACGGCGCCGCGCAGGGACCCGCGCGACCGTGTCGACAAAGCTACGAGGGGGTCCAGCCGAACGCGCACCGCGACCTTCGCCGAGCCAGCGAACGAACAGCCACGGCGACCCCGACGCGCGCGGCCGAAAGCGACGCGCGAGCCTCCGCGCGGTTCTTGACCTTGGCAAATATTGTACGGTTCACAGGCCGGTCCCTTTCCGTTCTTCTCCCTGTCAGATTGGGCTACACGCGGGCTAGCTACCTACACATGCGCACATCAGATTGCATATCTCGCAGGCATGACAGGGCCTTAGCTGGCTGGCCGGACACAGTGGCCACCCACTATTCATGAGCTGAAAGCCACTGGTCCTGCGTATCATTGGGAGGGGGCCCTCGCGAGGCGGGGCGCGGTTGGAGTTGAGTACAGTGGGTGTGCCCATCTCGGTGTCCAAGCCCGATCGACAATTAAGACTGCACAGCTGCACCCCACTGTTCCAAAAACCTGTGTGATCGCTCCATGGGTAGCTCTGCTTAATGATTGGATCGGATATTTGGATTGGGTGCATGCATGGCACACAACTAAATATGGGGGCGGATTTGGATCTCGGACTGTAAAGCTCCATTGGTAACTCTGCTTAGTGATTAGATCGGATATTTGGATTGGGTGCATGCACGGCTCAAGGGATGCATGCATGGCATACTACTAAATGTGGGGCGGATTAGCTCTTAGGCTGGATAGGCTATAGCCTGATACCCATAAAAAAATTTCAATATATATATATTGGCCCATAAAAAAGATACTTAGTAGCCTAGCCTCCCCCACTATTCATCCCATCCTACGGACCCATCATAGCTAGCCCAGCCCACTCGACCTCTCCCCCCACGCTCCCAAAAGCTCCTAAGAAACCTAATCAGCTATGCCCTCCATGGCCGCTCCTCTTTTGCCGTTGTCTTACCCGCACCTTCCCTCCTTGCTCACCGCCGCGCCCGTGACCTCCGTCCTCTCCCGCCGCCGCGCTTGCGCTCTCCTCGCCCGCCGCCCGCCGCCCTCCATGCCCTCCTCGCTTGCCGCCCTCCACGCCCGCTCCTCTTCCGCCGCCGCCGTGCCCGCAACCTCCACACTCAGCTGCCCTCCACTCCCTCTGCCGCCGCCGCAGTTCTTGGAGTTCAGTATGGTTTGTTTCTCCTTTTTTTTTCATGTGCTTTTGGCTTTGGTTGATTAGTTTTCCATCAGATTTGGTGATCTGCTGGTATATGTTGCGATGTAGACGCAAATGTTAGCTAATCCGATGGACTAACTGGAATCCGTCATTGCAAAATGTTGCGTCTTAAGCAACTTTTTGCTATGCTTCCTAGCTCCTAATGGAGGACTTTCATTTGAAACAAGATCCTGTATTGGGAACTTGCAATTAGAAAGCCACTTGGGAACTTGCAATTATGTACTACCTTAACTTGCTTATTTGGACTCTTCTACTACCTTAACTTGCCTATTTGGTCTCTTCTCTCCTGCGTGATTCACTAATTAAGCCATATATACTTGCTCTCTTGTTGAAATCAAATCTATGTTTGTCTGCAGCAAATTGAGTTGTGGAGGTTAATGAGATGTAGCGTGCCAGGGAGAAGGAACTGGAGCTGGAGTCTAAGATAAAAGGCAGAACTAATATTCATATGAATTCGAGATGCGAGAAACGCAAGAACGACTCAAGAGACCAGAGCTGTCTCTAAGATTGGGCAAGGCAAACCTTATGCTACGTCTTCTTCAATGAGGGATTCACATAGCAGTTCTTACTCGGACTGGGAGGATGGCCTAGGCGATGATGAAGTTGAAGAGTTTCTTCGCTCTAGGCCAGTTACGATATTCATCATTTCCTTGATGAAAACATAGATGGATTGACGGAGCATTTAGATGGTTTGATTAAACTACTACATGGACTGAAAGACGTGATCTTTATATCATCCTATGTTTACCTGTTTCTACATTCTCGAAAAAAATGTTTACCTGTTACTAATCAAATCATAGGCTCATTCTATTTTTTATCAGTTTAGAGAATTACGTGCTCCATTTCATAATATGGATTTTCCATGAACTAATTATTGATCATTCTATTTTCAGGTACCTGCCATTATCTACAGCTTGATAGTATATGTCATATTACAAGTCAGACTATGTTCTTAATGTTACTCTGTTCTTAATATTTAATTTTTCTATGTTATTACTCAACTCAATGTGATTCTAGTTTTTTTATAGGAGACTAGACGGTCAAGTTGGTGTCTAAAAATTTACTTTTCGGCTGGAGCAATGCTTTGGATATTGTCTGATGTTGGAATTGTTGTTCTACCAAGCAGAATGCACAACTCCATGTATACCCTGTCAATCACAGTAGGATCTGCCAGTGCACTTTGACAGTAAGTCCTTAACTTTGATTCACACGTATTTTATTAAAGTGTTGATTTAATATAATTGATGAAGAAATGGTGGGCTAGGATAGAAATAAAATCTTCGTTATTTAGGGTGTGTTTGGTTGGGTGAACCAGAGTGAATTGGATAGGATGGTACAGGATGACTAGGATGATCCTGGATGGTATGATATAACTTGTGTGTTTGGCTCGTGAAATGAGATAATTCAAGATTTTATTTAGTTACGCGAAGGTACCAGATAGTTCGAGATGGTGTTTAATTTGAGGGATGCGGTTGAATGAGTTGTATATACAAAGTAGTATTAGCACGATTAATTATTGAAATATTAGCACGATTATTAAATTTACCTTAATTACAAAAGAAGTATTTAATTAAATTAATTATTTTAACTATCTATTAATTGGCATGGCCCACTTGTCATCATAAATTTCTTAGCAGTTTCCGTTGTTATCCCAGAAATAGGTTCGGCTTTGATCCATTTTGCGAATGTGTCAATTGCCACAATAGGTACTCAGGGCCACTAGTGTCTTTTGGGAATGGTCCCAGGATATATAAACCCTAGATCGCGAAAGGTCAAGAAAGAGGAATAGTTTCTAATGCTTGAGCTAGCCGATATATTTGTCTGCTATGAAACTGGCATTATACACACTTAGTAACAAGCTGTTTAGCATCGTGGAGGGTTGTTGGTCAGTAAAAACCTTGTCGAAAGGCCTTACTGACTAGTATTCCGTATGAAGCATAAGTTCCACATATACCTCTTTGTATTTCAATAATGAGTTCTACTCCTTCTTTCTGCGATATACATCTCATGAGCACCCTTGATTACCTCACTTATAGAAGACTCCTTCGACTAAAGTATACATCTTGGCCTTTCGGGATAGACGACTAGCCTCAAGGTCATTATCAGGTATAGTACCCTTCTGAAGATATTATAGATAAGATTCATCCAAGTATCCTCGTATTCTAAATAGGCTATCTCATTCGGAGTTGTTTCTGGTTTTTCGACCAAAGACGACTTATAGAGTTGTTCTAAGAAGACTCCTTATGGAATAGGTGATCGGGAAGAAGCTAGTTGAGCTATACTTTCGAGGCATGTATTGAACCTCAAGACAAAAAAATGCTTTTTAAGCTTCCTGACTTCCGATAAGTATTTAGACATAGTCGAATTAGAGCATTGGTAGTTTTTCTGACCCGATTCATGACTAACTAAGAATCACCTTTCACGAGTGGTCAACGAATCCCTAGTGCTTTCACTACTCAGATGCCAGCTAGTGAACCCACGTACTCCACAAAATTATTAGTGGTAGGCAAGTTTAACTGAATAGCCTATTTTAAGGTCTCTCTGGTTGAAGAAACCAAGACCACCCCAGCCCCAAAGCCACTAAGCGTTAGTGACCCATCAAAGTATATTGTCCACTGATCGTGGGATTTGTAGTCAGGTTCCTGAACTAGTTAAGGATTTGTCCATTCAGCGACAAAGTCTGCCAATATCTGGGATTTAATGGCCATTTAGGATATAAAATGGAGGTCGAACTCCCCAAGTTCGACTGACTATTTATCTATGCACCCCGCTGCTTTCCTGTTCTAGGGGACTTCTCATAAGGAAAACTCAAACAACACGGTTAACTTGTGTGCCTAGAAATAATGACCCAGCTTCCTCGAAGACATGAGGAAGGCATATAGAAGCTTTTGGACCTGAAGGCTGCGCTCCTTAGGCCCATATAAAACTTCACTTACACAATATACATGTCGTTCAGTACTGCACTTATTGCTTGTGGTGTAGCAGCCAAATACAATAAGAGTGGCTCATCTGGTTATGGAGAAACCAAGACCGGAGCACTTGTAAGGTATCTCTTGACATCCTCGAAGGCTTTGTTTGTCTCCTCAGACCACTCGAAACTGTCATATTTTCTAAAAAGTTTAAAGAAAGAAAGAAAGCCATTTTTCTCCCAGACGTGCTATGAAACGACTTAACACTATCATGCACCCTGTGAGTTTTTGGACTTCTTTCTTTGTGGTCGGAGGGCACATTCAATCAATGGCCGCAATCTTTTCAGGATTGGCATCAATGCTTCTAGCAGACACAATGAGCCCAAGTAGCTTCCCTAAATAGACTCCTAACACACACATCTCACGATTGAGTTTCAAACAGTGCTTTCTGAGGTTGTTGAAAGTTTCTTGCAGGTCTAAGATGTGATTTAGGTGCTTTGGGCTTTTTATGATCAAATCATCAACATAAGCTTCCAAGTTTCATCCTAGATAAGGATAAAAAGTCTTTTGCATAAGGCGCTGGAAAGAAGCACCAATATTATTTAATCCAAATGGTATTTTGACATAGCAAAAAAAATCCAAATAGAGTAATGAATGTGGTCTTTTCTTTATAATCTAAACATATACTAATATGATGATATCCAGAATATGCATCAAGAAAACTTAACATCTCACAACCAGTAGTAGAATTAACCAATTGATCAATACGCGGAAGGGGAAATCATCCTTCGGACTAGCTTTATTTAAGTCAGTGAAATCTACATATATTCTCCACTTACCATTAGATTTCCGTTACAGGATTAACTAACCACTCGGGGTGATCGACCTCTTTTATGAAACCTACTTTAAGTAGCTTGTCAATTTCCGATCGGATAGCTTCTTGACGAGGATCTAATAACCCTCATTTTATTATTCCATAATCATGTAATATGATATCACATGGCATACCCCTTAATATTATAAGGAAAGAGCAAGTCAGGTAGTCGTAAGTTCTTCTACGACTACCCCCTAGTCGTAAGCACTTCTACGACTATAGTGTAATCGTAAGTCCTGCTACGATTACTTCTGGTCGTAAGTCTTTCCACGACCAGTACCCAGTCGTAAGCCTTTCTACGACTACCCCCCCTAGTCGTAAGTTCTGCTATGAGTAGCTCTGCTACGACTTCCTCACGACCAACTGGGTCCACTTGCCAGAAGGCCTATTTAATGGTGAGAATCCAGCGGTCAAAATACGTGGTTATGCGACATAACTACGGATAATTCTCCACTATCTCCGTGATAACCGTTTGACAAAGATGGAGAGGTTACTACTTGATAATTACTCTCATTATTACGCAATAATGAGCGACTAATTAGCTCGAGCATAGCAATCCCATCGCATAGTATAAATAGGTGTCTTTTAGAGATAGAAGGGAGAGGCTTTTTGGGGAGACAGTTAGTAAGACCCTCAGCTGATTGTAATCCAAATACCCAATACAAGATACACAGGAGTAGGGTTGTTATTCTCTCCTGAGAATACCCGAACCTGTATAAAAATCCCCGTGTCTCTTTCGTCTGCGTGATCAATTGTGGAGACCCCCCGAATCAAACAATCTTTACGTAAGATCGGTTCTAAAACACCGACAGTTGGCGCCGACCGTGGGGAACTTCTGGTAATTCCTTGTCAACAGTTCTTTCTTTTCTCTTTGATGCTACTATGGCGGGAGAATGGAGCGGGGAGAATTGGTTCGACTTGGCCGACACTGTGACGTCGACATGGATGCGGTTTCGACTATGAACCGAGTATCAAATCTTACGGCGGTGTTGCGCCTCGGAGATCTTCTATCGGATCTCGGAGATCGCATCACTACGAGTCGAGGAGGATACTTATCCCCACGACAAGATGCCCGATCGAGAACCAACTTCCTCGGGGCAAGGGTCAACTTGACCAACAGCGGGATGCATTGGGGCAAATTCGCAACACGGCGAGTTTTCCTCCAAGTGTTTGAGTCCCCAAGACAAAGACGACTTAGCAAGACGAGTTACGAAGCCATCATTCCGGAACTCCATCGGCATCTGATGGTCCTCTCTCTTCGAGTACTTCCGCAGGGAAGAGGATCGAACACGCAGTTCATCCAAATCCAACCGTCCCGACGCAGGACCCACCTGCAGACGGAGACGGTTATAACCCGGAGTTCCCCTACTTGGAGGGGTTTACTCCAAGTCGCCAGATGGTGTCGCTCGACTGCTCCTCAAGTGAGGAGGTCTCGAGCGCAAGTGGAGGTCACTGAAGGGAGGTCTTTGTCCTTCCCTCTGATAAGGATCGTTCTCCCAGAAGAAGGATTGACGATGCTTCCTGACGGGCATACTCTACACCACCTCGTCGCAATGGCAAGGACACCACCGCTGGCGAACGAGGCGAACACCTTAATGAGCGTGCGGGACATCCTCAACATTCGTACTCCATTAAAACCAACTCGAGTGCGAAATAGACCATTCTCGAGACGACTGACGGAGGAAAATAGCGGCTCGAAAAACCTTCCCGGCGTGCTTATTTCCGATCGGAGGAGGCTCAAGAACTCCGGCACATCAACGACTTGTTTGGAAAACCCGACTCAAGAACTTCGCTCGGCGCCGGGATATGATCTCTTTGCGAAGAGATCACACAAAACTTCGCGACACGATGGCCAAGCTCGGCGTCTTCGTCGACCACAACCAAGAAGTCGTAACGATGCGACTCCGTCTTACGCGATCGTTCGGATAACTCGTCGCATAGAAGGCGACATGACCTTCATTCACGTCGTTCTCGGCGTAAGGAAGACGCAACAAGCCCCGGAGAGTGATCTTTCACCACCGGCGACGGAAGCTTCGGCGGCAAGCGAGTGCGAGGAGTATTCCTCGTAAAGTGAGACCTATCATAGGTCCAGCCCTCCGTGGTGGGTATCGGCGAGCACGATCACCCGGCGACATTAACCCTTCTTTTCTGCAAAGAAGGAGGCAAGGGGTTATCTTGGAGTGTCGGGCGTTTTCACCCGACCTTCGAGCAGTTCGCTGGCCACTTCGCTTTCGACCAGCGAATATGGAGAAATTCGATGGAACTCAGAATCCCATCGAGTTCCTCCAGATTTATACTACAGCTATCCGAGCTGCAGGAGGAGGCGAGCATGTCATGGCAAATTACCTTCCGACTGTGCTCGAAGGATCGGCACGATCATGGCTTTTAAACCAGCCATTCAAATCGATCTACTCGTGGCAACACCTCTGTGATCTTTTGCTGGCAAATTTCCAAGGCACTTACAATCGCCCTGGAAAGGAGGATGACCTGCACCGGATAAGGCAGAACGACCATGAAATGCTACGCCAATTCATCAGGCGCTTCAGTCAGGATCGAAATTCTATTCCGGAAGTTTCTGACTCATCTGTGATCAGGGCTTTCAAGCAGGGAGTCCGTAGCAGAAGGATAACAGAGGATATCGCTTTACATCCACCTGCCACCGTCGCCGAACTCTTTGAGATGACCGATAGATATGCAACTGCTGCTGAAGTAGTCGAGTGGAACAATACTATCGATTGTGAAGACAACATTCCTCATGAGGCAGGCGAAAGTGGCAAGAAAAAGGATAAAAAGGCTAGGAAATCTAAGAACAAGGCAAAGAGACACAAATTTCCAGTTGCCGGTTCTAAGGAGGTCCTGGTTGTAAGCGACAAGGAGCCACGCAACCCCAAGCAAAATCCCGATCGAGGCAAAGGTAAGCGCCAAGATCGGAGAAACGACAAACCCAGGTGGTGTCTCTTTCATAAAAAAGAAGGGCATGATCTTCGTAACTGCCGAGTTTTCTTACGGAAACTCGAAGACTATTACTCTGGTAAGGGGTCACTTCCTACTCTTGAACAGGTAGGCCAAACAAGTGGACAGAAGGAGTCGGATGATGAGGAGATGCCGTTTCAGGACCCGCAGCACACCATTGATCACATCTATGGGGATCTTGGCATCTGAATCGCGGAGGCAGTGAAAAATTGTTGAGCGTGAGGTAAACACACTCGACTCCCCTCTTGTCAATAAATTACCGAAGTGGTCAGAAGTCACCATTACTTTTGAGAAAGGTGATTGCCCGATCCCTTCGACTAGACCAGGTCGATTTCGATAGTGGTCAAACCCACCATCAACAATTGTCGAGTCAATCGAGTTTTAGTTGATGGTGGAAGCTCGCTAAATATACTTTTTACGAGTACCCTGGACAAGATGCAGGTACCCAGGACAAAGGTAAGGTCGGTACGATATTCATTTCATGGAATCGTACCGGGGTCTTCGGCCAAACCAATTGGCCAAGTTTCTTTTCCTTTAACGTTTGGGTCACCAAGCAATTTCAGGACAAAGAAGGTATCCTTTGATGTGGTCGACTTCGCCATACTCGGACGACCTACTTTGGCAAAATTCTTGATAGCTACTCACTATGGGTATCAATGTCTTAAGATACCAGGTCCCAAAGGAGTGATCACGATATACTGTGACAAGAAGATGGCGCACTCCTACGACTGTCGCTCCCTCGAGATGGTTGGACAACTACCAACTCGAGATAAAAGTCAGCCTTCGACTAGCAAGTCGAAGCCTAAAGCTGCACCTAAGCCGAACGATCAGGTCAAAGAGGTTCCTCTGGACGCAGGGGAGCCCTCGAAGACTGTTCGCATTGGGGATTCTTCCGACCCCAAATAGGAAGACGCCCTCATCACTTTCCTCCAAGCAAACGCTGATGTCTTCGCGTGGTAAGCATCCGACATGCCCGGAGTCCCTAGGGAAGTGATCGAGCACAGGCTAGCTTTACGGCCTGATAAACTACCCGTAAAACAAAAGTTACGGAGATTTGCCCCTGATCGACGAGATGCTATTAGGTCAGAATTGGACAAGTTGCTTAAAGCGGACTTCATAAGAGAAGTCAACCACCCAGTGGTTGGCCAACCTGTAATGGTTAGAAAGTCGAGCGGCAAATGGCGTATGTCGTGAGACTTTCTTGATCTTAATAAAACTTGTCCAAAAGATGATTTCCCTTTACCTCGTATCGATCAGCTGGTTGACTCTACTTCAGGATGTAAGATGTTGAGTTTTCTAGATGCATACTCTGGTTACCACCAGATTAGTATGTGTCGAGAAGATGAGGAGAAAACCGCATTTATTACACCGTTTGGGATTTTTTGCTATGTCAAAATGTCATTCGGCTTAAAAAATGTTGGAGCTTCTTTTCAGCGTTTGATGCAAACGACTTTTGCTCCTCAACTAGGCCGAAACCTAGAAGCCTACGTTGATGATCTAGTCGTAAAAAGCAGCAAACGACTCAATCATATCACAGACTTATAGGAGACTTTCGACAACCTCAGAAAACACCACTTGAAACTTAATCCCGAGAAGTGTGTGTTCGGGGTCTCTTCAGGAAAATTACTTGGATTCCTGGTCTCTGCACGAGGAATCGAAGCAAATCCCGAAAAGATAAAAGCCATCACTCAGATGCGCCCCCCGACCACGAAGAAAGAAGTCCAGAAACTCACAGGATGCATGGCGATGTTAAGTCGTTTCATAGCACGTCTGGGGAAAAAGGACTGCCTTTCTTCAAACTTCTAAGGAAACATGAGGGCTTCGAGTGGTTGGAAGAGGCTAACCTAGCCTTCGAGTAAGTCAAGAGGTATCTTACGAGTGCTCCTATTCTGGTTTCCCCGAAACCAGGAGAGACGCTCTTAATTTACCTAGTTTGCCACGCCACGAGCGATGGCGCGATCTTTGGTCGTAGAACGTGAGAACATTCAACGACCAGTCTACTACGTCAGTGAGGTTTTACACGGACCTAAGGAGCGTTACCCTCAGGTTCAAAAACTTCTATATACCCTCCTCATGTCTTCGAGGAAACTACGACATAATTTTCAGGCGCACAAACTAGCTGTGCCGTCTGAGTTTCCCTTGGGAGCGATTCTCCAGAATAGGGAAACAGCGGAACGCATGGCAAAATGGTCAGTTGAACTTGGGGCGTTCGACATCCATTTTGTGTCCCGAACGGCCGTTAAATCCCAGATGTTGGCAGACTTTGTCGCCGAATGGACAAATCCTGAACTTGTTCAGGATCCCCAGTACGATTCCCACGACCAGTGGACAATGTACTTTGACAGGTCACTTACGATAAGTGGCTCGGGGGCTGGGGTGGTCCTGTAATCTCCTACCGGAGAAACCTTAAAGTATGACATACAATTAAATTTTCAGGCCACTAATAACGTGGCGATGCGAAGGTTTCTTTGGGTGGTATCGAGCATAAAGCGCTCTCGATTTGACGACTACTCGTAAGAGGAGACTCTCAGCTAGTCATGAATCAAGTCGGAAAAGAGTACCAGTGCTCTAATCCAACCATGTCCCGGTACTTATCGGAAGTTCGAAAGTTAGAAAAACACTTTTTGGGCTTTGAGGTACAATTTATCCCTCGAAAGGATAATTTCCTCGCAGACCAACTAGCTCGTCTAGCTTCTTCTCGATCCTTGGTACCGAAAGGGGTGTTTCTGGAACAGCTTCAAAAGTCGTCTATAGTCGAAGAACTAGAGACGCCTCCTATAGAAACAACCTCTCTAGAATACGAAGATACATGGATTGCACCCATCTACGAGTATCTTCAGACGGGTTTCCTACCCGATGACGATCTAGAAGCAGATAGATTATCCCGAAAGGCCAAAATGTATACTTTGGTCGAAGGTGTCCTTTATAAAAGAGGAACCCAATGGGTGCTTATGCGATGTATTCCGCAGAGCGAAGGATTAAAACTCCTTCACGACATACATGGGGGGATCTATGGAACTCATGCTTCCTACAGAACGTTGGTCGGAAAAGCCTTTCGACAAGGTTTTTATTGGCCAACAGCCCTCCACGATGCCAAAGAGCTGGTTAAAAGGTGTGTACAGTGCCAGTTTCATAGCCGGTAAATACACCAACCGGCTCAGGCGTTACAAACAATTCCTCTGTCTTGGCCTTTTGCGACCTAGGGTCTTGATATCCTAGGACCGTTACCCAGAGCTCTCTGTTTTCAGAAACCCTTTCTTTACTACTTTCTTAGTTTATTCCTAATAAACTAAGTAAGTAGTCGGGGGCTAGGATAAATTTATAAACATGACTTCATTTCTTAGTCTTAGTTTTTCCGAATTACATCTTACGAGTTACTAACTACTCTACGAGATGATTCGCAGGGAAAATGAAGGAGAAAGGAGGAATCACTCATATCTGGTCTAATTATTTCTTCATTTTTCATTATCTTACAAGTTACTAACTACTCTACGAGATAATTTGCAGGAAAAAAGAAAGGATCATATATTTATGCATCATTACCAAAAAGACTTGTCTTTACAAGAATGTATTACAAGACTACTCTGTTAAAGGAGATTCTATTTGCATCTCCTCTGCGACCTTCTCGCCAACCGACTGCATCTCTTCGATCAGCTTCTCTGCTTCAGACTCGGTGCAGTCGAAGTCGGCTTCAACAGAATGAGGATTAAGGTTAGGATCACGGGCCTTGAGTTTTGCTAAAACAAAGCTCACAGCTCCTTTGACCGCTTCCCTTATCGAATCATTCTGGTTGGTCTTCAGAGTAGACACCAACTTTTGCAGAGTACCGACCTGTTCCCCAATGGCACTCGTATGAGCAGCCATTGTGTCATCGCGAGGAGCAACCCTCCCGACACGAAGCCCATCGAGTACATTGTTCAGAAGTGAGAGGTTATCTTGAAGATTAATCTTCACTGATTTTGTCTCCTCCTGGGAATAAGTCGAAGCCTCGTGGAGTTATTTTATTTCAATCAGTCGATCTGGAAAGAGTAAGGATTGATTAAATGAAACAATTCTATGAGAAGATAAATCAAATCAATAGCGGGTAAAAGTTCTACTTACCAGCTAATTGAGAACCCAACTTCTCAATTTCTTGATCTTTCTCCTTCACAATGCGGGAGGTCTCGCGGACAACTAAGGACTTCTCCTGGACCTCAACCCGGAGAGACCCTACCTCGGTCTGAAGGGCCTTATTTTCGACTTCTTTTTCTGCAAAAGAATGAGAAGTTAAGAAGATAGAGATCAAGATCAAGAGCAGTCGTAGCCACACGTACTGTTCATTTTTTCCTACAACCGCTTAGTTGCAGAGTTAGCCTCCTGAAGTTTCTTCAGGAGGTCAGTGGCTTTATCCCTTAGTTTTTTCGACTCGGCTTTTTCAAAGTCGAGTGAATCAGTCAAGATCTTTTCGTCACTCTTAAACCTGAAAGGGTAAAGGGAAGACATGAACACACTTAAGCAAGCGGTCGTAAGTATTTCTATGGCCCATGAGTGGTCGTAAGTTATTCTACGACTACTCCCTAGTCATAAGTTTTTCTACGACTAGTACCAAGTCGTAAGTTTTCTACGACAACCTCCTACGAGTACCGAATAAGTAATCAGAACGATTACAAGAATCGGTTACTTACGACCTCTCTGCTTGCTCGCAGAGTATGGCCTTCTCTTGTCGAAGTTTGACAAGTTGCCGATTGTATTCGCAAATCGTAGCGACTTGCTCCACGGCTCTCTACAAGGGAGAAAAACGATAAGAGAAAGAGATAAAAACATAAGTAAGTATCGATGAATACTTACGTTCATGTTTGACCAAGCAAACATGGAAACTATTCGTGATGGATCCTTCAGCCCATCCATCTCCTCGACTCGTTTCCACCAGACCCCCTCGATTCGTTCATTGTCGAAAACATCCCCACAATTGGGAATACTGCTGGGGTGTGGAACTCGGTCGCGAGATCAGTAGGCAGAAGATCCTACGATAGAGTCAGGGCCAAAGAAATCAGAGCAAAAGTTAAAGTACTCTTCTTCCTCTGACTCGGTGACGGGAACACCACTTGGAGGGCCGGGAGGAACGTCCTCGACAACCTCCTTACCGGCACGACGGTCAGCACTCTCGCTGCCACCGACCTCCGGTATTTCCCTTGAGGCCTCTGTCGCCTCCTCTTCAGTCTCTACGACAACCTCGGTTGCCGTAGCGACTTCGACATCTTCAGCGGTCGTAGCGACCTCAGCAGCCGCAACTTCTTCCGCCGCGAGAATGGTAGCTGGATTTTCAGCTACTACCGCAGTCACACCCTCGCCAGCTGAAGGGGTGACAGCGGGATTCTCCATGTGAGCATCCCTGGGGGCTGAAGACGTCGGGCTAAAATCACAAAACGCATAAGTAAGTCAACTCGTAAAAAATAAACAGTAAGTAGTTATTACACTTATGTTTTTTACATACCTCTGTACGCTGGACCTAACTCGAAACTTGGGAGCAACCTTCCCGACAGAAGATTTCTTTGATTTCTTCTCAACCACTATTGGTCGAGATGCATTCGGGACAACAGGAGTCGCCTCCTCCCGACTTCCTGGGTGGTCGAGGTTAGTCTCGACCACCCTAAGAGCGCTGCTCCCCTCGACCTCAGATCCCACCGGAGTAGCGGTTTCCTTCACAAAAGACATGAAGTTCTTTCAGTTCTCCTTTTCTAGCTGTCTTATGAAGCCACGAGAAGCTGAAACTGCGAATGACTTGTTGTCGTAATAGAAGGGTACCTTAACCTTGGGGACCATGCGCTTAAGGGCAAGGGCCTCTTCTTATGCTTTCTTCTTCGCCGCAGCCATGTCTGCGACAAATTTAGCAAAAGGAGCAGGAGGAGCCGAACTCGAACCCCCCTTGTCACCGACTTTTACCAGTCGACGTTTCTTGGTTGGAGGGGACTTCGCCGACTCCGCTTGCGCAGTCGCCCCAACAACCACCAAATCAACTTCCTCGTCGTCTTGGCGGTTCTCCATGCCTACTTTCCGTTAAGGAACATAAAAAAGAAAAGTGAACGTAAGTTCTTCTACGGTCACTAGCTGGTCGTAAGTACGACCAGCCCAAAAGTCGTAAGTGTTTCTACGACATTGTGTAATCGTAATCCTGTTACGATTACGTCCGGTCATAAGTTTTTCTACGATTATTAACTAGTCATAAGATTTTCTATGACAAACTTGTTATTCATATCTCGATGTACGACAACAAACGCCTAAAGGCAAGATTGTTTTTTCAAATACCTTTAGGTGCTCCTCTTTCTCTTCTGCGGTTAAAACCACGAGGATTTGAGGAGCAGTTATGTTGGCCGGGCTCTTCTCGCAGACGAGCCTGACGCGAGCATCAACCTCCCCCTGAGGAAGATCTGAACGCATGAACAGAACGATTAGCAGACTAAATCGGGATTAATCAAGGATAAAGCCAAAAAAAGTAAGTTTTTCTACTCACCGTCCTTATAGTTCCTGGTCGGATCGTCCTTTCCCGAGTACCTCCACATGGGAGGAACTCGTGCCTTCAAAGGGCTAATTCGGCGCGTGATGAAGTCCTTCACCACGTGCCAGCTGGTGAGCCCCTCCGACTTCAAGTCTTTGACAACTTGAATATAGGGGACTATCCGGTTGAGATTACTGGGAGTCGAGTCCCACGAAGAAGACCGCTCGGCGGCCTTTCCGGCGAATGAGAGGCTATCTTCCTTGGTAACCTTCCAGTAAAACCACTTCTTCTTCCACCCCGGCCATGACGACCGGGTAAACATCTGAATGTACACCTTCGACTTACCGTCGTGGAGCTTGAGCATCGACTCTGGCAATCCGGCTGACGAGCCATTCCGTAGTAATACTGGAAAAGCTCGAGGTCCGCCGGAATCCCCAGGTAGGCCTCACACAATTACACAAAAACGCTCAGCATCGTGATGGAATTAGGACCAAGGTTTACTAATTCCACCCCGAAGTGCTCGAGCACGAGTGTGAGGAAGGGGTGAGCAAGCAATCAGAGGCCGCACTCATAATACGCCTGAAAAACTGGAATTTGGCCTTCCTCTCCCGACGGCCAATGCTGCTCATTCGCCGCAATCCACTTCATGAGAAGTCCCTCGGGGATCTTCTCGGCGGCTACCAGAGCGATCATCTTGGCATCATCCATCTCCGACTCAGCCCACTCAGAGACAATCCTAGCCATTTTCTCTCAGAGGCGGGAAGAATTGGATTTGGGAAAAGATCCAAGCAAGTGTACGGAATCACCGGCGGCGGAAGAGACGAGAAAGCAACAAACTATTGGGTGAAAAGGTGAGAACCCCAAGTTTTACCTCCACGGCCCGTTTTATAACCACGCACTTGAGCGAAGCGCGTGGAATCCCAGCGATTTCCACCGCCAGAATTGCTCCGACGGACAGGCTTTTAACCTGCCCGTTCGAAAGTCCCAAGATACTTTTCACACCTCAAGTGAAATTACCATCTTGACCCCCCGGGTCAAATGAAAAGCCGATCGAAAAAGTTTTGCTTCCGGTCATAAGGCCACGATTGCTCCAAAGTCGTAAGATATTCTACGACTATCCTGTAATCGTAAATATTCTTAAACAAATTACCTCGCTCAAAGCATATTTCTGGTCGAGAGAAACATATGTTGAAGAGTTTTTCCTTCAACGTCCTTCTTACGACCTCCTGATGGTCAAAAGATCATCTACGACCCTTCGGTCAAAGTAAGCTATTTTCACTTGAAGCTGGGGGGCTTGATGACGAGGATCTAATAATCCTCATTTTATTATTCCACAATTATGTAATATGACGTCACATGGCATACCCCTTAATATTATAAGGAAAGAGCAAGTCAGGTAGTCGTAAGTTCTTCTACGACTACCCCCTAGTCGTAAGCACTTCTACGACTATAGTGTAATCGTAAGTCCTGCTACGATTACTTCCGGTCGTAAGTCTTTCTATGACCAGTACCCAGTCGTAAGCCTTTCTACGACTACCCCCCTAGTCGTAAGTTCTACTATGACTAGCTCTGCTACGACTTCCTCACGACCAACTGGGTCCACTTGCCAGAAGGCCCATTTAATGGTGTCAAAATACGTAGTTATGCCCGACATAACTACAGATAATTCTCCACTATCTCTGACTGATAACCGTTTGACAGCATGGGGAGGTTACTACTCCAGTAATTACTCTCATTATTACGCAATAATGAGCGACTAATTAGCTCGAGCGACAACGATCACCATCAGTATAGTATAAATAGGTGTCTTTTGGAGATAGAAGGGAGAGGCTTTTTGGGGAGACAGTTAGTAAGACCCTCAGCTGATTGTAATCCAGATACCCAATACAAGATACACAGGAGTAGAGTTGTTATTATCTCCTGAGAAGGCTCGAACCTGTATAAAAATCCCCGTGTCTCTTTCGTCTGCGTGATCAATTGTGGAGACCCCCCGGATCAAACAATCTTTACGTAAGATCGGTTCTAAAACACCGACACTTCTCATCGATCGGGTGCAAAGAGTCACAACTTTTGTTTGACAGACTTCTTATCAGACCATAAAGCTATCACGTACTTGATCACCTCCCTAGGGACCCTGGAAATGTCGGATGCTTGCCACCTGTATATATCTGTGTTTGCCTAGAGGAAGGCAATGAGTGTGTCTTCCTATGCGGAGTCGAGGGCGACTTCGATGCGAACAATCTTGGAAAGTTCTGCTATATCAAGCAGAATCTCCTTGACCTAGTCATTCGGCTTGGGTGCTACCTTCGGCTTCGAGTGTTGCACGTTGTGAGCTTCTCAAGTATGGATCTGACCATCTAGCTCGAGAGACTTGCGATCGCATGTGAGAGCCATCTTCTTATCACAACAGACTGTGATGACTCCTTTGGGACCTGACATATTTTAGCATTGGTAACCATAATGGGCAGCCAT
This sequence comes from Ampelocalamus luodianensis, assembly GCA_036346255.1. Classification (NCBI taxonomy): domain Eukaryota; kingdom Viridiplantae; phylum Streptophyta; class Magnoliopsida; order Poales; family Poaceae; genus Ampelocalamus; species Ampelocalamus luodianensis. Next base: position 26,249,575 of record CM070621.1, read on the forward strand.
TACAAATCTTGCCAAAGTAGGTCTACCAAGAATAGCATTGTATGATGTATCAAAATCGACTACATCGAATGAGATTTTCTCTGTCCTGAAATTGCTCGGAGTTCCGAACGTGACAGGAATGGAAACTTGGCCAATAGGCTTGGTTGAAGATCCAAGTATGATACTGTGAAATGAATATCACATTGGTCTTATTTTCATCCTAGGTACTTGCATCTCATCCAAGGCACTCGTGAATAAGATATTGATAGAACGTCCACCATTAACTAAAACTCGATTAACTCGGCAAGTATTTATGGTGGGCTCCACCACAATTAGAAAATGACCAGGTCGAGTAGAAGGGATCGAATAGTCTTCCTTTCAAAAGAAATGGAGACTTCTGACCACTTCGTTAATTTATAGACAATAGGAGGGTGGTCGATAGACTTTACCTCACGTTCGACAGCCTTAAACAGTCATTTCGACTCATATGTCGATGAGGCCCCGTAGATGTGGTTGATCGTGTGCTTGGGGTCTTGGTACGACATCTCCTCATCATCCACCGACTACTTTCTACCACTTGTCTGTCCCATCTCTTCGATGGTTCAAAGTCGACCTTTGCCGGAGTAGTAGTCCTCGAGTCTTCGATGGAAAACTCAACAATTGCGGAGGTCATGCCCTTTTTTTATGGAAAGGGTACCACCTCGGCTTGTCTGACTTTCGTTCAGGGCATTTTTATTTGCCCCAATTGGAGTACTATTTAGAGCCACGAGGCTCCTTGTCGCTAACGGCTAACACCTCCTTTAAGCTTTTTGCTTGTGGCTTCTTGCCTTTAGATTTGCTCTTGGATTTTTCAGCATGCTTTTCTTTCTTCTTGCCACTGTCATTCACCCCTCGAGAATCTTTTTCATCACAATCAATAGTCTGGTTCCATTCGACTGCCTCAGCAGCAGTCGGCCATCTCAAAGAGTTCAACAACAATGGCCGAAGGGTTCAAGGAAATATATTATGTGAACCTCTGGCTTCTGACTCCCTGCTTAAAGCTGGAATGACAGATGCGTCTAAGACTTCAGGAATAATGTTTTGAACCTAGCTAAAGTGTCATATGAATTGACGTAGGGTATCATGTGAGTCCTATTGCATGCGATGCAGGTCGTCCTCCTTTCCAGGGTAATTGTAGGTGCCCTAAAAATTTAGTAGCAGCAAATCACAGAGATGCTACTACGAGTAGATCAACTCGAGTGGCAGGTAGAGTAGCCACGATCGAGCAAAACCTTCGAGCACCGTCAGAAGGTAGTTAGCCATTACATGCTCACCTCCTCCCACGACTCAGACTGCGGTGGTATATATTTGGAGAAATTCAAGTGGGTTTTGATTCCCAACAAATTTCTCCATGTTAGCTAGTCAAAATCTTTTTGGCCAACGAATCGCTCAGAGGCCGAGTGAAAACGCCTGACAACTGATAATAGGGTCATAACGCCTTCTTTGTGGGAAAAATAGAGTTAACATCACTAGGTGATCGTACATGACGATACCCAGTGGTAAAAGAACCTGATCGATCATAGACATCAGTCCTACGAGGGTAATCCCCCTCGCATTCCATCTGCTGATGCAAATTTCTCTGAGGGAGTCGCGGTTGCCCACTCCTCCAAGGAGTTTGTCGACCACTAATCATGGGCGGTGTATTATTGTCCCTTCTTCGCCTACCATCATGGTTGGGAAATTGACCAGGGGATGGATTAGGTCGAGGGAGGTCTCGCTGTTCCCTGCACCCTATGCGACCGGCTAGCAATCGACGGAGTTGTTCTAATGTGATCTTCGAAAAATTGTCATTGGTACCGCTCAACTCTGGTCATAGTATCCTGGAGCTGTTGAGCGATCTCTTGAGCAAAGGCATCATAGCCTAGTACTTCTTCAAGCTCTTGGCTCGGATTTCCTATGATATCATTGATCCTTTGTAGTTCTCGAGCAATTTTCGACTGGTAGTGAAATCAACCAGGCAATGTGTCCTGGGCCGCAATCCTTCTTCTCTAGCAGTATCGGGATCATCTATATCCGAGTCCACTGAGGCATCTCTTGGTGGAGTGCGATCACCTCGAGGATATTGGTTACGCTGATGAATGTTGAGATTTCTGTTGTTGTCGGAGGGGTTCTTGTCATTCGTACGAGCGCCTGAAGGGTGTGTACAGCGGGCAACATCCTCAGTCCTGTTGCATGGAGAGTGATCAGGATCTGTAGGGAGGACGAAGACCTCATGGGTGCTACTGTCGCCACTAGTGGTCGAGCCCTCCTGGCTTGACGTTAGTCGAAAGGCAATGCATCACGACTCAGAGTAATCTTTACCAAGAAGGGGAATTTTAGGTTATAACTGTCTCCGATCGAAGGTGGATACTCTGGGTATATGGTCGTACTTACAATTGCAACGTGTTCGACCGTGCCTTGGGCAATGGTAACCGCACAGTGACGATTAGCAGATGGTGATTGAGCCCCAGAATCATGCGTTCCAGGAATTTCCAAAGGTAGCTAGCCATCCTCGGATGTGCTTGAGCTCTCGGAGGCAGGGGACTCGCTACGTTCAGTGCCTGCCATCGGGCGACACTGGTTGTGGTCGCTTGGACCCTTGCCCTATGAGGATTTTGACTCCCCATGTGGGCGTGGTGGTGCTGGTGAGAGCGTCAGAGATAACGTGCCCTCCTGCAACGTGTCCATGGCACGGTCCCCTCGACCTAGTGTAGGACCCCTGGAGTAGGCATTGCCCTTGGACGAATAAATGCTCGGCTCGTAGTCATAGCAAGCATACATGTCGAGTCTTGCATAATCTATGAGATCGAACCGATTCTCCTTGTTCCACTCGTTTGTCATGGAGGCATCTGAGTAGAATTAATGAAGATCATCGTATAACCCCACGGACGATGCCAATTGTCAATGAATTACTATCGATATTTGTAAGTTAAATGCTGGGGACACGACTCTCGAGATCACGTAAGAAGAGACAGAGGTTTTTTAGGGAGCTTCAGACCTTCTCCGAAGAGAATAACAATCATACTCCTATGTTCTTGTATTGAATGAGGTTACAAAACACAACAAGCCAAGGGCAGACCCTCCCTTGCTGCCCGAGCTCTCCTCCAGCTGAACACCCCTACCCCTCCCCTCCCACATGGCTAGACCCAAGCCTCTGTCATCTATGGCATCGGCGACCCACGGTCGACGAGGAGGAGGCCGATGAAGCATCGATTGCCGAGCGGAGGTTGAAAAGGAGGCTGCTTCATGGTTGTGGCCTCGTGGGCTTTGTTCATTTGGGCCTAGCCTGGCCGACCAGCCCATTAGAAAGCACTGCCCACAGCCCATGGTCACACAACATTTTCCTCATAGGATCACGACCTCCTCTGCTCCTCACTCATTCATGCCTCCTGAGTCCTCTCCTCCCCTAACCCTAACCAAGCAGTAAGCGGCAGAGGGGCAAGGCGAGGCGCCGACGCGCGACGACAAGGGGGCGAGGGCATGGCGAGCCGACAAGGCAAGGCAACCAGGGGTCTTTGGTCCATACTTGAGATTCCGTTCTACCTAAAATTTAGTCCTGGATCCGCCCCTGCAATAAACCACCAAAACTAAGGAATATTATCAACGACTTCTGTTTGTGTGTTCGTCTCTCTCCCTTCTGTCTGCCGGTACCGCCCCTTATAAAGCGTTGAAGGGGTGGCAATTGTTGTGCGTCAGGAAACATCTTGACGGTTGCTGGAATCCACACGTTGATGCCAGTTGTTGTCAGTGAGACATCCTTCTTGCACGTTCGTCGGACGGTTATTGCTAGAGACAAAGAGAGGTGTGTGTAGTTATGTTAGAGACATACACAGGCACATGTTGTATTAACTATCATATATAGTCGAGCGTAGTGTACAGAGTCCCTAGTCGATAAGATATGACCCACATGTATGTGAGACTTATCAACCATAGGGTGATCGTGATTTGACCTGGTCATAACAAACCTTCCGACCAAGAGATGGTCGTAACTTGAACTGATCGTAACCTTTCCTGATCGTAGCAAGTTTTCGAGGGATATTTAAAATAATATTATCCATAATAAATATTATAAATAAATAGTTTTATTAATCGAGGATTATTATTCGATCCTCGTCAGAGTCATTTTGTACCTTTATATATGCTATTTGTAGCCGTACGGGATTAATTGACACGTAATTGTAAAATCCTCAGCTTGTAAATCTCTGTCTCTTGTGTTCTTGATTATATCTCTGTTTTACCGTGCGTCTTATAAAGGTCACAAACTTGGCATGCTTGAAACGTAGGAGTTTTACAGTAAGCATTAGTAATCCCAACATGAACTTTTGTGTTCCCTTGAATTTGTATTTGTAGTTCCAAAGCTTGAACTTGGCAACAGTCTTTTCATGGCTGCACTTTTGCCTTTTTCTTTTCGACATCTTTCCTCCTTTTACAACCCATGGATGACTGTTGCAGGGTTGCAGCATGATTACGGTGCTTGTACATGCATGGACATCGAGAAAGCTCGCACAGTGCCATGCGTAGGATGGCCGAAGAAAGCCTTTGACTAGAAAAGGGAGCATGCATGCCGTTGCATGGGCTGTATTCTTATGACCAAAAACCCATTCTACTATTCTTAACAGATCAAGCGGTGCGCGCGGTCCTTGGAAGTTGCAACAATATTTATCTTCCTTTTGTCAGCACATTGAAAACCAATAGAACTAGTGTGATTTTTCTTTCCGCAAAACCCTGTGTAATTAATATTTGAGAAGAATTGAGTAACTACTGTTCAGTTAGTTTAGCCTGTTTAGGCTGACCGCCTGCTTTCCCGCACTCTGGTAGTAACGAGTACCGATATAGATACCTAATGGTGCGATTGAACGCTGATTTGACCTGATTTTACTAGACGACATGCCGGCAATCCTGTGCCAACTATCAACAGGTTAAAAGGGAAAGGAAATAGAACAGCAAGCTAGTGTCGAGAAAGATGTTTTGATGTCTCTCGACATCATGAATGTGCATGAACAAAAGATGATGCTGAGGGGAAGAAAAGAAGGGCTCCATATATTGGACTTTGCTTTTACCTAAAAATGCGAATGCAAGTGCACAAGGATGTGTCGACTGCTCAACAGACAAATAGCTTCTTTTCATCAAAGGGCAACTCGATGAGCTTAGCATCCGATTATTTAATGTGCCCAGGAAGTGACCAGGTTAGCAGAAAAGTAGCCGAGTTTTTTAGTGCAACCTGAAGTGTGTTGTATTGGGTTGCGGCTTGCGACCTCAGAGCTCAAAAGGACGAGCCATCATTTGGTGCAGGCATTTGTCATGGCCCCTTTGGTCCTAATATCTCAACTTAGCGTTCCATTAGGCACTCGTGGAACACAAATATAAATAAATGCTCTTACTTTTCGCTAATTTGCCGCATAGATAGCTTTCAGAAGAACACGGAAATGCAGGGGCTCTTCAGACAGCGAAAGACACATTGGCACTGGACACAATTTTTATCAGGGAAAACGCTAAGACTAGTACTGCTCGGCAGATGATGCCAAGGCTAGTTGGTGGTCAAAGACACACTGATATTGTTGTGTATGCGAAAATGGGGATATGGTAACCTAGGAGGCGCTCGAGCAACGCCAAAACGTGGCTCACCAAGGTGCAGGCCTTTCTGATAAAAGATGAAAGGGTCCTAGGGCTTTTCGGCCCACCTTGGGCAGCGTGAACGGTGGACACATTGCCCAACTAGACGCTGAAATCAAAAGTATATGTACTAGTGGCAAAAGTGGTTCTTGTTAAGAAAGAAAAGCGTGGCGAATGGAGCGTGCAAAGCTAGTTGAACTAATGGAGTAGATATCTTGACTAGTGCACACGAAGCAGGTCAAATACGCAAGCACTCAAGGAGAGAAATTGTGCAAGCATGCATGTGCTAGAATTTGAGTAGCTTAGACATTTGCGCCTATCTAGTCTGAAACCGTGATGAGTATTGAGTGGTCGTGCTGTACTCCAACCCGGGGCTCTATCTCTCTGCGAGATAGATGACTCCCTCGGTGGATGACAAATCTACCCACTTGCGGTAAAAATGCTACAAGCATATCGCCAATAATCGAGGCTGAGATGGGTTAAAAAGGTTTCGAACTACGTAAGTATAGAATCAACGTTCACCAAATAAGTAGGCATCTAGGATTTGGGGAGCATGATGGTGATTCCAACTTGGCGGGCACACCTCGGCGGACGTACGGGCGCCAGCGCCGAAAGTATCGACGTGCGCGCGCAGCGCAAACGGACACAGTAGCGCGCGCGGCTTATGCCTTGCCTCGGGCTGTGGCGACGTGCGCGACGTGCGCGACGCGGGTGGCATTAATCGCGCGCGCTAGGGATCGTCAGACCGGTTGGGACTTTTGGTTTGGGGTGGTGGCCGCGTGGGGCTTGGGCTGGTGCTCCGCGGCCGCGGAACGGAACCCCAGGTACGCCGCGCGCGCAACGTAACGTCCGCACGTTCGTCGCCCGACAGGCCGAACGGGTGGCACCGGTAGGGGCAGTGGCGCCGATGGTGGGGGAACGCGGGAGATCAGGCGGAACGACGGTGGCCGGTGGGTGGGAGAGCGGCATCGGCGAGATTGGCAGCTGATTCGGAACCGGCCGGCCGTGACCGTGATGAGTGACTCGTGACCGCGAGGCGCTGTTGCGGATAACGCATCGATCCTATGTTCCACTTCCGTCATATCACAAATCGCACTCCGGATAACATTTTACATCAGTGCCAGTGCTGCTGTGCGGCTGTGCCGAACCATTTATAAAGAGATCTTATCCCCTTAGATGGCAGGCGACTCTAGTTTAAACTATGAGCGGCAACAGTGCGCCTGTACTGAACTGTTCCTGGCCTGACTAGGCAGACTAGCTAATGTAAGTTATCCTGGTGATGCCTTTACCCGGTCGTCCGGGCTCAAGAAACGCAACCAGCAAGCAGGATAGGCTGCAGAAACAGCGTATTTGAAAGGACTGATAATTTGAGATAGCAAGAAGTGCAGTGCACTGGATGCTGGGCCGACAATAGAAACAGAAGGGGGAAAAGACAGCAACTTCAGATTTGATTTGGCTTTTGAGATAAAAAAAAATGAGTAGTGAAAACCCAAAATCTATGTGCAGCCTCAGGATTGTGACTTCACACTGTAGCCCTGCAAAGCAAAGAAGCGGGATTGAAATATACGGTGACCATATTCAAATCACACCTGGTTATGCTAAAAACTGGCAAAGCAGCTCACTTAGCACACTGAACAAAAAGCTAATTCCAAGTGACGCCATAATTGACCAGATATTTACATGATTGCATCCACGAGCAAATGCACACAATAAGCAAGCTGATATATGTAAAGATTTGCCGTTAGAAATTTCTAAAGATAGGCATTACCTTTCCAAGACAAGTTTGAAAAAAGGGACAAAAACTGAGACATGAGTGTTGGTGCATATGTATGTGCATGCACAAAAGCAAAATAGGTGATACATACAACATTTTGGAGAGCGTAAGCTGAGCATGTAAATTGAGTGGAGCCAGGGTTTTCCTATTTGTAGTTGAGAAATTTTACTAAAATGTTACAAGATATCAAAAAGATATTCACATGGACAGAGGTAACAACAATCTCCTTTCCCTTTTCCTCTTCAGCCTTCTATGCCTAGAGATTTTGAGACTTACTGGAAGAAGGATTCCAAAAAATACAAAGATGGGTGAAAGCCTGAACCATTTCAAGTAAAGGGTGACATAGCAAGACACCATGAGAAAACAAAACAAGACAGCATAGAGGAGAGCAACCTTGAGATCCCGCCTGCAAAACAAAAGAACATGAATGAATTTAAGTACAATAATGAATTTAAGAGCAGTTACGTTGGCCTCATAACTAATGCCGAAACATGATAACTATAACCAACGGACTATAGTTCTCTACCAACCAAAATGAGAATCAGCTAGAATTTCCAAATTGCAAATACCTAGAGCTCATTTGCATCAACTATACTACTAGAAGTATGCTAATGTGAACTTTGAAAATCAGCTAGGATTTCCAAATTGCAAATACCTACAGCTCATTTGCATCAACTACTTTCTGTATGCTAGTTTGAAACTTTGAAAATCAGCATGAATGATTTCAGTACCATCGCATTCCATTGGCACAATGTACACATTGCTGGCTAGAAAAAAATGTTTCTTTTGGTCATTCTACCGCGAGCTAAGTTCAGACATTATTACAAAAATCGCCAAACCTAATACTGTTCAGGATAGGGGTTGCAATTATAAAATGAAACTCCTGTTGTAGTGAGAACGAAAGAGGCATCATTATCAATAAAAGAAGCTTAGTTTGAATCGTTACATGATTAATTGGAATGCAGGCTACCAAATTGGTTTACTACCGAGCACGACTATGTTAGCACCACCACTAAGTATTTGAAGACGGTGACGAGCCTTAATGCAGTAGCAAAAGACTCATGTATGAGAAATGCAACCTATGCAGAACAGAGAGAAATGTAAGATGGTTTACTGACCAGGCTTTGCATAGATAATACTAAGTAAATCCAGATGTTTTCACTCAAGAAATAGGAAAATAGATCACGCAACACAGTCTTAAAATCACTTGTTGGCTTGTCCCCATATAGGCTGGCTAATGGTATATCACTCAGTCTCAATGAGCCTAATATACTGTTCAATATCTTGCCCGTTATAAAAGAGAAAACAGATATGCAGTCAAATCAGTATGTTGCAGATATCCATTGTTGTAGAAGCATGTATGCAGCATACAGTTACATTCAACTATAACAATTTCGTGACCGCCTTATCCATGAAAAGGAGAGCTGCCCAGCTTGCAAGAAAAACAAAAACGTGTCTCAGGATAGGTTTATGGACACTATTTGCTTGTGCCAAGTGCCAACGACCATTTGTAGTTTCCAGTTTTACATGCAAATCAATACAGTATTTCATTCGGGAGACTTTCTACAGTGCGTGGGAGTCACGATAGCCATTTATTAGGTATAATCCGATGATCCATAATTAAAGGTACTTAAGTTGTGGGCCAGGTATTAACTTAAAGATTGGGTGGAAAGGTACATAGGTAATTTCATTCACTTATCAAATTAGATGGAGAAGGGTAAAATAGTAAAAGTGCAGGTCCTGACCGCGTAGAACCCTAATGCTTATCATTTCTCCTCTCGATTGCGTTAGGGTTCTATGCGATCAAAGATGAAGCAGAGGAGATGTGCTGGCACAGTAGATCAAAGATGGAGATGGGGAGATAGGGTGAGTAGGAGACGAGTTCGAGGGTTAAGTCTAAGTACAACTTATTAAATTACCTATGTTTACAATTTTTTCTGTTACTAAGTTCCCATTTGTAGATCAGCGGTTGATATGTTTTAGAGGGAAGGTACCTTACAAGCACCATAGAAAGTCTCTTCATTCGGACATACTCAAAATTAAAAAATTAGTTTCAGTTTTGATGAGTCATTGGCATTGGAAGGTTACCGGTGCTTCTCATTCAAGTAGATATGAAACATAGATGCACATTGAATTAACTTGCACCGCAAACGTAAATAAGTTCAAATCAATGGTAAAACGTAAGAAAATGCCACCAAATGCAGGTTGTTCGAAGTTACTTGTGGTGAAACTTAATCCTAAGTTGGCCTAAATAGTTTTTTAAGAGGGGCAGGGTGTTTAAGTGAATAGTCAAAAGTTTTCAATTTCCAGTTGAAGAGACATGCAAGAATATTCAGAGTATAAGATGTGTGACATTCAATTGTTTCTTGCATTGCTACCCTGCATACTCAGTGTTCATAAATAGATCGTGGAACAAGATGAACAGACAATAGATCTAATGAACAGAGGATAAAAAAAAAAAGAACTCTGTTCACAATCATGAGCATAGAGAACAGGCTTTATCTACTATTTTACTTTCACCATAAGTCCTCAAACTTGTCACTGTGAACCTCCACTTTTTTCTTTAAGTTCATAGTTCAAAATCATGTTTGTAAGGCCACAACTCAAGCCATTGCCAAGCCATGAATTTGTTGTTGAGCTTTTAGGCAGCACGATTCAGCCTTTTATAATACTACAGGGGATTCAACTGTGTCAAAAATCAATGAAAAATAAACAAAAAAATTAAGAAATAAACAATCCAAAAAAATCATTGATCCACCTTTTCTTACTAGAGCATTAGGCTTCTTTCAAATTGACAAAGCCTGACTATTCCCTTCAGTTGTAATGAACTAATGATCTGTTATTCTACAACGTAGCCTTTCTTCACAGGTTCACATTCTGGTGGTGGGCCCCACCTTCTTTTCCATTCACATGATGACATGAAAGATGATGCTTCTTCGTTCTAGTATCCCCATTAACTGACAGTAAAACGGCAAATTAGAGAGCTTATTCAAGATCTTAAAGCGTAAAAAATGTGCTCCATTGACTAGACACTCATCCTAAAATGCTCACTAGTGGCTCATGTGTGAATATGATGGTGGTGCTTGCAGCATTCAACCTAGCTGGCTTCAAATGGCACCATGGCTGCTTGTGTCCAGCTAGATTGCCGTTAAACTTGCACCACGCTAAGCACTAGCATTGCTCTTGCTCATCATGCCAAATACTAACTTCACACCCTTGCAGCAATAAACTCATGGCAACTTCTTAAATAGAAAGGGCCACTGTTTCTGCACAGATGTATGGATGCAAAAGGAGTGGGGCCCATCAGCAAAGCCTCAGTCTTCCAAGTGCAGCCTTGTTGCAGCAAACAGATCGTCACAAGCTACAGGAATAGACGAGTTCCCTCCCTTTTAATAAAATGGACTACATCGATTCCCTTCAAATGTGAAATCAAGTTCACTACTTTGCTTGTATTCTTGAAGAAAAAAAAGTTCACTACTTTGCTTGAATTTCCAAGTTTCTATCACAGAATAGGGAAGCAAAGAAATGCCCCCTCGAGATTAATCCCTGCCTTTGAGCCTTCGATTATGACCCCTCCAGATTGAACCTCCAATTCATGACCCCAATGTTGGTTATCAAACATTACAAAAGTCTTGCTATGTCCTTCATGGCAAGAATTGGACAAAATGTCCCTAAACCTGTATCACATTCCCACGTAGGTCCTTAAACTATGAAATATTTTTTGACAGGCTTCTAAACATGTATAGCATGTACCACTTTCATCCATCCATCAATGCAGTAATGGAAAAGTAATGTGGCAGTCATGTAGGCCTTCCAACTGGCATAGCAAACCATGTGGCATGCCATGTAGACACTCCAAGTCACTTTAAAGATGGAGAGGCGTGCAGTGTAGCATGTGATGTAATCAATAAACTTAAACATGGGTTACATGACATGCCATGTCATCTTAGACACTAGCAGTGCTAAACTTGTGCAGCATTCCCCACTTGCTAAGCATTTTCGGAGTCTATGCATCTAAGTGGATAAGTGGTACAAGTTAGACTTGCACTTATTGAGCCTGGACTGTCCCAAGGTAGACAGGCTTGGCTCGGCTTAAGCCTGGGTTTAGGGCCAGGCCAGGCCAGGCTCAAGATTTGAGGCCTGTTAGCAACCAGGCTAGGACAATTAGTGTTTTGGGCCAAACCTGGACTAGGCCAGGTGGCTCAAATGAAGTCGGCCTGAGTTTTGCTCAGGTATAGGTACGGTAGTGACGGTATTCAATCTGTTCTTCTTTTAATTTGTCCCTTAAAAAATTGCTGTCTTCAGCAACTGATAAAACCAACAGACAAAATCTGCATGGTAACCACTAGAGACACTATACATCATTAATTCAAGAATGTGGTTGTTGATTATTCAAGTACTCCATCAACTATGATCATGGGAAGGGCTTCGCTTCAAAAGCAATTGATGTAATTCATCAGTTTCATCCAATGATAACCAAGCACAGTAGCTTTCTTATTGTCTTGACACACAAAAAGGCCTTATCTTTGATCTTATAGCCTTATATCCCTGCAGATGACGCCTCCAACCTGCCATCTAATGGAAATTCCATGCCCACGCTTTTCAACAATCCTGATCTTCAAAAGCAGATCTCTTACTCCAAATCTCAAACTTCTAACATTGTCTATAATAGAATGCCTCCAATTGAACGATTTTACTGCCAATTAACCGTAAAGGTGATTCTTTTGCTTGCAGTGAATCTCTACCGACTCACAATCTCACGTCCATATCGCATCTCCCAAACAATGGTGGCTAAAATCTCTTTCTGTTGTCACCTTAAAGGAACTAACCAAGAAGTAAATGCTACCACGATCCATACGGATCAGCCAAGATCCATATGATCAAGGAAGTAAAAGATATGCCCCAAAAAAGTTACAATCTTTCCCGTGCGAACCCGATCGATCCTTACGCTCAATCGAGCAGACCTCCAAAAGGGTCATTCAATTAAAACCTAAGCGCATGAAATTTGCAAGAGAATCGCATCAGACGTTCTCACAAACAAGAAATCGAGAAGAGGGGAACCTGACCTGGAGGAGATGTGGGGATTGGGCGAGAAAACGGCGAGGGCGGCGGAGTAGGACTGGGCCGACCGGATCTGGTGTTCCCTCAGCTGCTCCACCAGCTTCGCTCGCGTGATCATCTCCCCTCCACGCTACTGCTGCCCCCGATTCACCTGACGACTAATTTTTGGCCCTCCTGCCACAACTACCTGGAATTGGCAGAGAGAAGGAATGAACGGGGAGGCAGGGACGAGGGGAAGAAGAGGGATGGGAGGACACGTATGACACTCCTACTGTTGCGCGTACCACCACTGGATTGGAGATCAACGCTCAGGATTACGTTTTGGGCATTTTGAAGGGTAATGCATCGAACTATTACTTTTCTTACTTACCATGTCTAGGTAACGTGGTTTCAAAAAAGTTTATTTAGATATATGTGACTGCAAAGTTCCCACTTTTGAAATATGCTATCGTAAAGTTTTCACTTTTGAAATATACCACTGTAAGTTCATTATTCCAAATGTGTCACTCCTAAGTGCACAAAATTAGAGACATGTCATTTATGGACCATAATGCCCTTGTCTTCTTTATTTCTCCTCCACCCCCTTCCAATCCTCACCTCCTCCACCACCTCCCATGGCCACCTCTCCTTCCATAAGCTGCGGCCCCCTCCTGACATCACTGCTCCTCTCCTAGACGGCACAAAGTAGTTTGTGCCCCTCTCTCGGACGCCAGTGCCCCCTCCAACCTCGTCGTCATAAGCCCAACCTCCTGGCCACCTCCACCCCACCTCCCTAGCTCGATTTCGACCGACTGTCGCCTCGTGATCTGGATCTCGACCTCCTCACATTGGCCTTGACGTCGTCAACCTCACCGCCGGTCCCGACCACCTCACCGACCTCGTGGTCCTCGTCATATCAGGTCCTCGCCGACAATAGCAGTCGCTGGCCTCATCACCCTTATCCTTCCGTGGGTGCCGCCACCCTTCGTAGTCATCATCGTGGCTACCACAATTCTTATCGCCTCTGCACATGACGAGGATTGTGGCAGCTACGATGGAGGACTCATATTGACACAACCACTATTGTGCATACCACCAATGGATTGGACATCAGCACTCAGGATTGCATCTTGGTCATTTTGAAGGGTAATGCATAGAACTATTACTTTTCTTACTTACCATGTCAAGGCAATGTGGTTTAAAATAATGTTATTTAGATATATGCCAATGCAAAGTTCTCACTTTCGAAATATGCCACTATAAAGTTCATTATTCCAAATGCGCCACTCCTAAGTGCACAAAATTAGAGGCATGTCATTATGGATCATAATGCCCTTGCCTTCTTCCTTTCTCCTCCACCCCCACCCAATCCCCACTGCCTCCCATGACTGTCTCTCCTTCCGGAAAACCACGGCCCCCTCCTAATGTCGTTGCTCCTCTCTCGGACGGCACAAAGTACTTTGTGCCCCTCTCCCGGATGTCGCTGCCCCCCTCCTTCCCGCCCCTCTGACCTCGCCGTCGTAAGCTCCAACCTCCTGGCCACCTCCACCCTACCTCCCTAGCTCGATTTCGACCGACTACCGCCTCGTGATCTAGATCTCGACCTCCTCACATTGGCCTCACCATCATCAACCTCACCGCCGGTCTCGCCCACCTCACCGACCTCGTGGTCCTTGTCAGATCAGGTCCTCCCCAACAGCAGCAACCACTGACCTTGTCACCCTTATCCTTCCACAGGTGCCACCACCTTTTGTAGTTGTCATCGTGGCTGCCACAATCCTCATCGCCTCTACAAGGGACTTGTCGCCGTTCTTCACAGGGGCGGCCGTCAATTTGGCGTGGCGGTGGCTCGATGATGAGTCGGTAGCCATGGATGAGGAAGGATGCAACGAGGAAAAAGGAGGAGGAAGAAAGCAAGGGTATTATGGTCTTAAATTGTTCGTGATGACATATTTCAAAGATTTTGCACTCTACTGTGCATATTTCAAATAATAAACTTTGCAGTACCATATTTCGAAAGTAAGAACTTTGCAGTGGCATTCCCCTTAAAAAAAACTGTTAGTGGGGTAAAGCATATAATTTAGATTACTTTTCTTTGTCACTATCTTCTTATCTATGAAGATGATGTGCGCATGTTTAAGGATTACAAGAAACTTTTATAGTGTAGTGTTTATATGCTCTCTAACGAAAGTACATGACATGTCAATGCACAGAAGAAGTTTTTAGAGGGAAAAAACGCATAAGAAATTGACCACCAGAAACTGAAAATGCTTCAAATTTCAGTCCAGTTTTGAGAGAAGCATATACACATTCAATTTTTGTGTGGAGGATGTTCTTAGTTAGCAGAGGTTGCTTGTTTTTGGATTTTGATTAGTGTCCTGTGGCCTGGATTTATCAGCTTGGTGATTTATTGCTATCAAGTCGCCATCCAATCCTTCTTCCCCTAGATGGAGCGTACATCCAAAGTTATCTTTAATTAACTTTATTCGTTTCCTGGGAAATGTTAACCTACAAAAGTTAAGATCGTACCACTGAAACTACAGAGCATGAGATACTTGTTTGCCGATATCGAACAATCTTTCTGAACTACTATGAGCTTTTATTAATCTCCTTTTAGATGGATAAGAGGTTGACGTCGTTAGAAATTGTGTATACGAGTAAACACTCGTTCATAAATTTCAAAATATGACATGATTTAGTACCACTGCTAGTACAAATAGAAAAAATGCAATATAAAAGATGGAGCTCATGTGTGCTAGATGGCATGAGATGAACTGTAGCTAAACTCCCCAGCTCGCATGTAGCATACGAGCACGTATCCGCGTTTTCACGTGGGAATCGGTTACTTGTGAATTACGAGTCAATCCACCTGTTGGCCATGTGTATCTCATTTGGTATAAAACGTGATAAGTCAGTCAGAGGATTAATGATGTATTAATCACATTTTAATACCTTTTAAATTTGGCTTAACTGTAATAATTACTAGAGAGTGAATGTTGTGTCCTCGTAAGGGCATCTCTAACCAGTGGCGGAGCCAGGAATTTAACAATGGGGGTGCACACTTCAAAGATGAAAAAAAATCTTGTACGACACATATGTAATTTTATAAGTCCAACACAATTATACAAAACAGTTCGAAATTAGTTAATAATGCAATACAAATAGTTCAAATAAAATCTTACATGAATAAAAGAGTTATAAATAGCTAATAGAAATCACAATACCACACAACGCGATCTCATTCCTTGGAAACACTTGATTATATCATCACTACTAACCTTCGAGAAGATATCTCGCTCTATAAAGGTGACTAAACAATCATTCAATACTTGATCGCTCATACTATTTCTCAACTTGTTCTTCACAAGATTCATCACTGGAAATACTCTTTCAACGCTCGTCGTTGCCACTGGTAGGAGCAATACCAATTGCATTCTTAAGTGACAAGGAAGTGGTATCAGCTACATGAATTACTCTAAGGAACCGCTCACATACCCGTCCTTCTTTATCAACATAACGCAAGCAAAGAACAAGTTGTTCTTTGTGGGATACATCACTAGACTCATCAGCTAAAATTAAATAGTGATCATCACCAATTTCTTCAATAATGTGCTTGGTAGTTTGGATGGCACAACAATTAATTATGTCCGTTTGTATCTCATGAGCAATCATCTTACAATTCCCAGGGGCATTGCTTAAGACAACCTTAGCAACCTCCTTATTGTTGTTTGCAAGCTATTCCAAAAGTTCAAGAAAATTCCTTTTATCGCTAGAATTTGTACTTTCATCGTATCCACGACATGCTAGTTCTTGACATAATATAAACCACAAGCATCTAATTGAATAAGTCAACCTAGAAATGTAAAGATGTTTATCCTCTTCAATTTGTTTTCTAAAAGCTTGAGCAATTGATATTGTAGGTTTAACAAAGAAGTTGTATTTCTTTTGAGCTCGATTATGGACACTTCTTATACTACCCACATGCTTGTCAACTGAGTCATACCTATTCCAATTTCTAAATCCTCCTTTAACAAAACTATCGCCGTGTATCGCCTTCCACAATTTTCTCCTTGAACAAATAACAAACAAAGCAAAATACAACATCCTTCTCGACACTATATTCAATCCAATTATACTTATCAAACCAACTAACATTGAAGCGGCGTCTTTTCCCTAATATTTAAATCCAAGTGCCAATTGCTCATACGTATACCTAGTTTAACAAAATTTGTACTTTTTTGGGGGTATACCTGGTTCAAAAAAAATTACATTTTTTTGGGAGTATACCTAGTTTTAAAAAAATTGCACTTTTTTTTGGGGTGCCTGTGCACCACAGGCACCCCCCTGGCGCCGGCCATGTCTCTAACAGTATACACGCGCAACAAGACATGATACATTAATCTACTATAGTTAACATGTAGGGTCGTTTCAAAGAAAAATTATAAAATATAAATATTGGAGAGTGTGCTAGAGACTGCCTATTAAATATATTGTCTCTAAAGATGATGTAGCATATGTTAGAGACAATGTTATCTCTAACTATTGAAGATGCACTAAGCGTATAGAGATGTGAAGAGTGAGAACTGAATTCCTCTTTCTCTCTTCATCTTCTTCCTTTCTAGATAGTTGTGCTGTTGTATTGAGTTGTTGAATCCCATTGGTCTTTCTTTTCGGTGTGCACCGGAAAGGAATGAGAGTATGATTCCGAGCTATTGCCGTAAAGAGCACCTGCACGGGGCGATAATAAAAAGGTTTCTGGACAACGCATCCACGCGACTACTCGGCTTCTTCCTCTCCTCGACGCCAACTACTTCGACAATTGCATGTGCAATGCTTCTGTTTCTTCATCAGACCTATTGTAAGTTGTTCGCACAATCAATCGATTCTGTTATAATTTTGTTCTTGCGTATTTTCTTAAGTACAATGAGTTGCTTATTTTTAGTTTTAATTATTGCATCATTAGTCCTTTTTGGTATTTGACTTCTAGTAAATTTAGAATTAAAATATTATCCATATTTCCGACAGACGTAGCCGTGTTTTAGCGTTTCTGAAGATATAAAATCCCTATCTGTATCCTCCTACATCAGATGCCACGTACCACTAGTTTTTTTTTTTTGGAGGAACAGTATAACTGCGTGTTTCTCGTGTAGTCATGCATTTGATTTTAGATTTTGAGTCCTGCTAGCTCTTTCTGTACTGTACGTGCATGTGAAGCCACCAAACTTTCCTAGTGGCTGTCTATCTAAATAATAGCTGGTCAAAACAAGCAGAATCCCATTGTTGAGCTCACAAACCGCAAGGCGAAGGAAGTTTCCACTATGCACATCATGCATGCCCATGGGCCGTGGACTTCACCAGTTCACCTAGCACGCAGGCGGGCATGTTCACCGACCAGTATCCTTGATGGATTCTCTCTGCACTCACCGACCCTCAATTGGGAAGTGGGAACCATGCTTATGTCAGTTATGTGGTGTGTCAGCGTGTAATGACTAATGAGTATACTTATGTGGACGTGAATCATACACATGTATATATTTGATCACTGTGGTACCCCGTTGCCTTGATGTGCTTAAACAATTATTGGGCCTGGGAGGAGTTCAAGACAGCGGATGTCTGTAGCGACTGGATGATTTTGGATGCTTGCGCGAAATCCTGACTAGCACTAACCATGGTTCTGATTCTGTAAATCTGATTAGGAGGTCGCGTGCGTACCAGGTCATCGACCTTACCCTATTTCCCCCTGCGGAAATCGGACGCGGAAGCAACGGCCGCACATGCGCCGTGCGGCGCGGGTGATGGCCGGGGCCTGGAGGCTGAGCGGTCACGTGCGACGCGCGACGTAGCGCCATGACAGTCTCGTCCGTCCGACCCGCGCGCGGATGAGCCACGTCTGTCCTTTCCGCGCGCGGACAAGGTGTCGTCCACTTGTCCCATGTGCGGACAAGCACAACGTGCTTGCTTAATTAGCTAGCTTACTTAACGAAATTAATTAGCAACCTTAATTAGCAAATGAGCTGTTTGTGGAAATTTCTAAATATAGCAAATGAGCTCAAAAATTATTAATTTTTTTGTTGAGGCTATTGACACAATATTCTTGCTTGTATAATTTTTTTCATAATTTTATATGTTCTATTTTTTCAGAAATTCATTTAAGTCTACTGTTTGTAGAAATTTTTAAATATAGAAAATGAGCTCCAAATTTTTTTTAAGGCTCCTTACATCATGTACTTGTTTGTGTAATTTTTGTAGAATTTTATATGTTCTGAAATTATCTAAAAAATTAGGGCTTTATGATTTCATGTGAACGGTTATCAGGTGTTTTAGAAAATTGAGATGTGTATGCAAAACCAAGCAGATAGTGTATACATTGCTAACAGAAAGAGAGGGGAAGACGGCCCCGAAATCTGTCCCCTCAACCCTCTAATTCATCGCTTCCATCATGTCTTTCTGTCAGCAATGTATACACTATCTGCCAACTGGAACAGAGCGGGCCTTCGACTCGTGTGACATGTTTTACTGTTCTATACGACCCGCGAGACATGAGACGTCACATCTGACAGTAACAAAATGTATCACATGTGAAGTAATTTTTTGTGATAATGTCCCGCTGCGTCTCTTCGTCTCCCTCGATGACCTTTAAAGATGGGTATCCGCTTGCGAAAGTTGAATTCACACAAGCCCCCATCTTCTCTACTGAAAAACTCCAAACCACACACTCCACTTCCCCCATTGATCTCCATCCCCGCACGCTCCCAACCCAAAAACAAAAGAAAATGCCTTTGAACTCTTCTTTTGCTCCAGAGCCAACTAATCCCTTCCACAGATAGTTCTAGCCTACCTCGCCTTGATATACAAGCACCTCTCTGAGCGGGACCTGGGCTAGACTACGGACGATGATTATATCTGCGATCTCCTTCGTGCTCCACCATCATGTCTACCGAAGAGTGTAGCTGCGATCATCAGCCCGCTGCATCTCCTACTCCGTCGGACCAATATCATGGTGAAAGCATCTAGGCCCCTAAAAGGTGTTTTGGTAATTAATGACAATATGTTATATGAGACTAATGTGATTATTGAGTTTTTAAAAAGGATTAGTCCTAGTGATGGATACAACAACATAGAGATGCATGCTAAAGGTCGTCATGAAGATCAATATGGCTCAAAAACAAGGTACAAGTAGTTTAGGATCCTTTTTCGGTTTACCGGTCTTAGGAGAATTGGTTGCAAGACCGGATTATAGGTTAAAATATCGTACTATTAAGAGGGGTCATAACTAGTAGCTTGATAGCTTATTCTTGTGCATATTGGATCAATCTAGAATCATGCATTCCTTTGGAGTTTGTTTTTTTGCCAATATCTGTTTTTCTAAGTGTTGGCGGTAGTACTGGTGTGTATTGCGCAGAACTACCACTTTACGGTAATACCGGAGTTCCTTGGAGGAACTACCGTTAAACGTTCGGAACGTCCGAACGTATCATCTAATTGTGTGGAAGAAAGACGTGGTCCGATCGTCCAAATCAATCTAAACCGTCCACGTGTCCAGTCCGATCAGGTGAGTTGGTTCGATAGCTCTTACGAAACGATAGTACCGGTGCCTTGTGGCGGAACTACCGCGTAGCGGTAGTACCGTAGCCTTGTGCGGGTATACCGCTATTCATTTGTTTCGAGCGTAAGGTGTCAGATTGCCAGATCTTGATATGACGGTCCAAACTGAGTTGAACGTTCGTACTGTCCGATTGTGTGGTGTCCAAACTTTTGTCCAATCTTGATCCGACGGTCAAAATCGAAAGGAACATTCAAACCGTCTGAATGATGATCTAATCGTGCGGTCAAAACCCTTTATCTGTAAGTTCAAATCAATCTGAGCCGTCCACTTGTTTTGTTCGATCTTTTGAGCTTATGCTGTTGTTCTTGAGCTAACGGTAGTACCGGCGTGCTTGTTGCGGAACTACCGCATAGCGGTAGCACCGCATATAGCATAGTACGTTTTTTACAAAACGATATTTTTCTTAAAGATTGGTTTGCTTCTTAGTGGTGCGGTAGTACCGAAATGTATTTCACGAAACTACCGTAACTAGGCTGTTTCGATTTTTGTAGCGGTACGTTTTTTACACAAGGTGTCATTTTGGACCTCAAAGTAAAACAGTTGTACCGGCTCTTAGTTTCGGAACTATCGCATGATAGTTGGCAGTAGTACCGTGCTGAATTTTCAACGGCTCTTTTAGAGCATTTATTGCGTCTACGCTATCCGTTAATGTCTATTTTCGGTAGGTGCGGTAGTACTGACCATTAGTTGGCGGAACTACCGTTTGTGCTGAAAAATTCAGGGATTTGGTTCAAACGGTCGGATTTGTTTCTGGGGGGCTATAAATAACCCTCCACCTGCTCCTGGACAATGAAAAGCTCACACATTTACATCTTTGTGCCAAAAGCATTCACTACACACCTCATACTCTCTATTGCATTCATTATGAGGTGGTTGAACAATAATTATAGTGCATTCATTCTAGATTGATCCATTGCACTTGAGTGCCATCAAGCGAAGGTCATGGATTCATTACTCTTGGTGTTTTGCCTAACACCTAGACAGCTTGGCGGTGTGAGCACGGTGATCTCTTCAAGAAGATTGTAAAGAGGCCCAGTTCCGAGATTGTGAGTAGTTTGGTGTTCACCATCTCCGGAGCGGAGGAAGAACAACCACTAGTGATCGAGGGAAAGCTTAATTCGTGGAGCCGGCTTGATTTGTTCAAGCTTCCTCAACGTGGACTAGTGAAGACCGGTAAGTCTTCGATACTACGGGAAAAACTTCATCGTCTCATTTGTAGTTAACTCTTGTCTTTACTTATTCCGCATTTATAATTCTAGAATTTATCTTGTGTTGGATTGCTTAGCTAGAATTGTATCTAGTTTAGAGTTAGTTCATTATTGACTTGTTTTGTTAGTTAGTTAAGAAGTTTAAAAACCTCCTATTCACCCCCTTCTAGTCGGTTATCCTTGATCCTACACATGGTCTCCAATGTTCGAGATCGTACTCTCTAACTACGTGGAGCGTGTCGAAGCATCGGTAAGGAGGCTCAATGAGTACATCGACAAGCAAAGCGCGAGGATCCACTACCAAAGAAAAGCTCATCATAAACGATTCGAAAATATCACCGCAGATGGTTTCCTGAACCGTCTGTGCTTATAGGTCAACAATACCCTAAAGGCATTACAAACGGTTGTAAGTTAAGAACCGTATGTGACAACATTTATCACAGACGGTTCTTACTATGAATCATCTGTGATAGTCTATTATCACAAACGGTTCTAGTTAAGAACCGTCTGTGATAGCATCATCACGTTCTCATAAATAGGCCTCCTTCAGTTCATCAACATTCTCTGATTGCGCTATAAAACAACGTAATCAAAGAATGCAGATAAATCAAAGCAGGCCTATTTATGAGAACAAGATCAGAACAGCAGAGAAGCAGTGTTGATGCTGCAAAAACTAATCAATCTTCAGATAACTCATCAGAAGAAAATACAAGAAAAAACTAATAAACCTGCATACATCAAGTCTATAATCAATTACCATATCGACAAGATTGAAATTTCAAGCTTAGGATTTGGAAAAATTCTAGAGATTAGTACAAGCAGTTCAAACGACCACCACTCCAAGCTGCAGCAAACGAATTAGTCAAAAATTCAAACTAGTAAGCCATCAATCCCATCAAAATACATGCAAATAACTCAAAATTGCCCCACCAAACCATCATGGGCGACAGCACGGTGAGATTCGCAAACTAATGTAGCTTGCAGAACACCTCCCTAGAAAACCTAGTCCATGCCCTGTCACAAGTGCTTGATAGCCTCACATAGAGAGCAAGGATGACCAGGTTGGTGTAGTACGAGACGGCGGTGCTCAACGCAGCGCCATTGCTCCCCATGTCGACCTTGTACACCAGCACCCAGTACACGAACTAGATGCATCAACAATTAATTTTCACACGCACAAGCATCAAGATTTACATGGCTGAAACCCTAGCCATCCAACAATTTCATAATTTCAGATCCAAGCAACAAGGAAGAGAAGAGAGGGGATCAAATAGGGGATGTCACCGGTAATGAAGGAGAGGTGGCAGTAGCGTCACCATTGTGTCACGATGGTGACACTGCACAAGACACTCTTACGATAAAAGTGCCTTCTACAATGAACTGTGGCATCACAATCGGAGGCGGAGGAGCTCACGGCGGTAGTCGGAGTCGTTGGGGACAGGGCTCTTCGATTAGTTTGGGGGAGGCGGTGAAATCGATCTGGAGTAGTTGGGCACGTGCAGCCAGTATATATAAGGAGATTTGGGTAGCGGAATCGATCTAGAGTAGTTGAGAGGTCGTGACGCCGCTTCATTTTGAAAGTTTGAATAAAAGGGGCGGCCAAATCAAGAGGGATATAAGGGGCGGCGAAATATCACAGATGGTTTTTAATATAAACCGTCTGTGATGAGTTAATTATTACAGACAGTTTGTATTAAACACCGTCTGTGATATTTAGTAATATCACAGATGGTTCTTGTTAATAACAATCTTTGATACTTCACAGACAGTTTTCAACATGAACCGTCTGTGATATTACCTCTTTACAGACGATTTTCAGCGTAGCCAGTAATATAGACGGTTGTTAACCAAAACCGTCTGTGGTTATATTTAATACTGACGGGTTTGATCAACCGTCTGTGATGAGATGTCCAATATTAACCTTTTTGTAGTAGTGGTCAACCTCGTCGAGACCATGCAAGAGGCTAACGACCTCCCCTGGCACCTCTAAGACTTGTTTTCTCGGTACCAATGGCTCCAAGTGCGACTCGACAACACAGAGAAGCAGGTGGACGAGTTTCTCCATATCTTCGTTGATCCCGCCCTCGCCAAAGTCTACGAGAAGGCTTACGAACACTTAAAGACTACGATGAGGTCCTTCCTTGGCCATTAAGATATTCTTCTTTTACCTTTTTGTTACTGTGGCCACTAAGATGTACCACATGTGAAGTAACAAGATGTACCACATGTGAAGATGTGAAGTAGATGTATTTTGTTACTGTCACACATGATGTCCCACGTCTTACATTTATTGTGATAATAAGCCTGCTGCCAACGACCGCTAAAACCATCATCTGATTTACTGCATCAGACATCTACTTCTACTTGTATGCCAACAACGCGTAGCCCTTGTTGCACTTGGAGCCTGATTCATAAAACCCTAAAACACCTGATAACTGTTCACATGAAATCATGATACCCTAATTTTCGAAACCTAAAACCCTAATTTTTGAGACAATTTTAGAACATATAAAATTCTATAAAAAATACACAAACAAGTGCACTGTGTAAGGAGCCTTCAAAAAAAATTGGAGCACATTTTCTATATTTAGAAATTCCTACAAATAGTAGGCTTAAATGAATTTCTGAGAAAAAAATACAGAACATATAAAATTATAGAAAAATTATACATGCAAGTACATTGTGTGAGGAGCCTCTACAAAAAAATTATAATTTTTTAGCTCATTTGCTATATTTAGAAATTCCCATAAATAACTCATTTGCTAATCACGGTTGCTAATTAATTTAGTTAATTAAGCAAGCACGTTGTGCTTGTCTGCACACAGGACAAGCGGACAACGCCTTGTCCACGTGCGGGGTGTTCGGCCACGTTGCACAGTCCTTGTCCACGCGCAGAAAGGATGGACGTGGCTCATCCGCGCATGGGTCGGACGGACGTGACTCATCCGTTCATCCCTCGGACGGCTCTTAGTGCCATTTCTGCATTTGCGAAACAACGGAAGTCATTTGTGCTACTGTAGATCCTAAGGCTGTCATTTAGGCAAAAAAAATCGAGTTGGTTGGTTGGGTGCGCATCAGTCTGCTTGAGGGCGGATTGGATGCGCTGGGGCCACGTACGTGCGAGAGCGGCAAAAACACACAGCGTTAGGCCTTACGTTGGGTGCCGAGGCCTCGATGCGATGGAAGCCCGCAGGGGCGTGTTGGCGAACGCCGAGGCGTGTGGGACGGACGGGGGTTACTGGGATACAAGACGCATTGTGGGCTGGTCTGGCTGGAAGTGGAGGCTACAGAGGTGGTGGCCGAAGGCGCCGTGGCGCACCGCCCGCGCAGATGGAGGGCCTGTTTGGTTTCTGACCCCAGATAGTCACACCAAAATTTTGGTAATGCCAAAACCTAGGCAATGCCAAAAATTGGGCAAAAAATGGTGTTTGGATCGTAATCATACTAATTCATGGCCAATGCCAAAATTGATGTGTTTGGATTGCAATCATACCAAAATTTATCAAAATTGCGAGTGGCACATGGGTCCCGCTTGGCATCTTTTTTTACACCAAAATATGTCAATATAGGTCTTATTTTGTTGATTAAATGACAAAAAACACAATGGTTCAGACGGATCACAAATCGGATACTCGGTTTAGGAAGTATGATCATTACAAACTTGTTAAGCAACCTAACCATACAATTAATGCCATGTACCACATCCAACCAAAATATGATACGTACCAAACTCAACTGCTTGTGGCCATGCCAAAAATTTGGCAAACGTTTTATGTGCCCTCGCGAAGCCAGAGAATTGGGAAGGAAACAATAGGTGTTACTAAAATTTTAAAGGCAACGTCAAATATTGGAATGAAACCAAACACTAGTCAAATTTTTAGAACAATACCAAAATTTTAGTTTGGCTCGTTTTACCTTTGAACCAAACAACCCCGGAATCTGCTAGATTGGAGGCCACAAACACGTGCCCATGAGAGCGCGCCGTGGGTTGATACGACCATAACCTATGGCATGAAGCGGATGGCCAGAGGAGGAACCGCTTACGTGTAGGAACTAGGAAGTCATGTACAGTCTAGTGCACACGGCGGCCTACTCCCTCCCTCCGTTTTGCTATATTTATTCATAATCCATTATACGTATAGATAAGAAAACAACTAAATCTAAGAAAAAATTAATAAAAAATGATCACCCATATCTTTATTAAATGACATGCTACAACCATTTAATCAGAACGAAATCGACCGAATATCACCATACATGCCACTATATGTGCGTGAAGTGAATGAACATAAATTACGGGGTGCACACATATATATACGTGAGTTTTGATAAGGTAAAACCGTATTGAACCCAGTGTCCTATGCGGTGTGCATCCGCTGAAACTTCACTTGGATCCGCCTCAGCATTTAATCTCTTCCAAAGCATTTTAGTAGAGGTACAGAGTGAAAACATTGCACTAACTACACTCTTAATTCACTCAATAGACAAATATTTTAAAACGGAGACTCCTGAGATCATGGACAAACATAGTAAAAGGTTGTCTATTCATAAGGTGACTGAATTTTTCTTAAACATAAGTTATATTTTACATTCATTAGATTAACATCATATGGCATATCAATCTTTCCACAAATCCAATGAGACGATTTAGCCATAGCAAATCCAACATGGTAAAACGGAGGAAGTTCTACTTAGGGTATGTACAGTGAGGTGACATCAACAGTCTATTATCTTTACCACGTAAGATTTTTAGTGATGTGGATGAGAGAGAACAATGAGAGAGAATGAAGTTGTCTGACATGCAACAGTCTATAAGACCCTTATAGACGATTGTTTTGCTGTTGTATCTATGCCGTCTGTAACCCACAAGTTTTATGACCTCATTTTATGGAGGATATATATAGACAACTTAGAGACAACCCATTGTATAAGTTATATTTAGTTTTGTTTATAGATGATATGGAAGATACTACAGACAACCACTGTCTATACTATTGTACATGCGTGGACCCAAACTTACGAGTATTTTTTCCTGCTTATCCCGGATGGCATGTACCATTGTGAAAGCAAAAGAAGTAACAGGATTCCAACGCAGAGCAGAGTGACCGACAAGGAAATGTATCCGTCCACGAACACACGAGAAAGAATAATTGGACTGGGGTAGCCATTAATTATCACGATAACTACCCCGTGTGGCTGTTTGCGCGCCACAACATAATTACCCGTATTAGCCACTCATCCTGCTCAAGAGACATTTAGTGCATGCACAAAACAAGATGCTTTTATATATAAATGTTTAAAGAGAGATAATATTATCACGTCATCGAACATCTATGTAAAAATCATTAACTCTAATACAAGCATCTCTTTTGTAGGTGCGTAAATGTTATATTATCTATTAATTAGATATAGTTACATACATAAGTACTTGTTAAGCATAGGTGTCTGATTAAGTATCGATGCTATAAAATAAGTACCTTATTTGTCCTATGTGATAGAAAAAAACAGTTTTCTTTTTGCTAAGCACATTTCTAAGCAGCTGCATTGTACATGCTCTTATAACATTACACATAAAAAATTACTCCTCTGTTCAAGAATATATAACATTTTGGATATCGATACGGTTTTTAAAATGCAACTTTAATCATTACTTTTTATATAAATATGTTCATAAAATAATATAAAAGTATTATATTATGAAAATGTTTTTCATGACTAATTTAATGATATTAATTTCATATGATCAATACAAATAATTTTTTTATATATTAGTAGTTAAAGTTAAAAAAAACTGTCTTTATTTTTTAAAAATATCATATATTTATGAACGATGGAGTAACAAAAAAGATTGAGAGCAAAATCCCATCATCACGACATAGATAGTTTACTGGCCTTTCACGAGGCAAGCACACGGCAAAACTGCACAGTAACGTCCTCAGGATGTAACGGCCGATGGCCATATATTTCCAGGAATCCCCATGAATTCTGCAAAACGAAAGTGCAACCGCTGCTGAGCAGCACTACCACTAGTTCCGATCACCAAGCGATCCCCGTCGTTCGGTTCCCTTTTCCTCTCACTCCCTCTTTATCTCTGCTCAGCTTTTCGCCGTACTGATCCACGCAAGAACATTACGACCGAAGCAACCCTCGCCCTCGCTGGTCGTGCTTTATATATCTCGGCAAGTTGACGCCCCCAAAGGCGCACGCATGTTAGGTAATCTTTATTTTAGTTTCTAAGTTTAGATAGTTGGAGTCTGTTTCTGTTCTGGTCTCTGTGTCCGACTAGAAGAAGTTTTAGTGTGTGTGTGTGTGTCGCATAGGACTCGCGTACATGCAGAAGGCTATATAAGCACGTATAGTCTTGTAACAATTAGAGAGTAATGAGAAGCACTGTAACCTGAAGAAGCAATGTAAGATTGAGAGTCCAGCAATAGAAAGACACAAAGAAAACGATGTGCTTTGCATGCAGCAGTTAAAAGAATCTTCTCTATTCTCGCTTCGTGCATATGTGAGTTTTGTTAGAAGCGTATACGTGTTGCTTCCAATGAGTTCGCGTGCGTGATAGGATCGGCTTCGAGTGTGATTTTTAATCTTTGTTCGAGCTGTTCCAACAATTGGTATCAGAGCTCTAGGTTCGAGATCTTAGCTGCTGCCCCGGGAGGTATGATCTTGACTCCCGGGGTGGCAT
This sequence comes from Ampelocalamus luodianensis, assembly GCA_036346255.1. NCBI lineage: Eukaryota > Viridiplantae > Streptophyta > Magnoliopsida > Poales > Poaceae > Ampelocalamus > Ampelocalamus luodianensis. Next base: position 26,277,501 of record CM070621.1, read on the forward strand.
ATACGGCGGGAGTACGCACGCGGCGGATTCCGGCAGCGCATTAGGAGCACACGGCGGGGTGTGGCGGCGAGACCGATGCACTGTATGGTGCATGCGGCTTCGTGACGAGGAGGAGACTGAGTTTTTTTTTACTTGTGCCCAAGATTATGTCGCGTTCTCCGGGAAGTTGTGTCACCGGTGACAGGCAATGTCGATGTGCACAAGGATCAGATGGCATTGGCGGCTATCTATGGAGGCATCTCGGAGGAAGCGCTCTTCCTACTGGTCGAAAAGGAGACGACCATAGTTGTGTGGAAGACGTTGAAGATGATGATGCATCTTGCTGTTGATCATCGAAAGGCGAAGGCAAGGAACGTTGAGAAGATGTGTCGCCGTCCTGAATCGAGTCCGTGTGTTACTCAAGTTGAAGTTGTGACCAACTTGAAGTCCGAGTACGAGTTGAGGAAGTCGTAGTTGAGACCGACTATCCTGAGTTGAGTACGAGTTGAGGTGCAAGTCGTAGTTGAGACCGACTGCCTCAATGAGTAAGAGGCCAAGACGTGTTCGAGTTGTGCCACCGTCTTCGGACAAATAAGTGTGAGCCAAGTTGAAGTTGTGTCCAACTTGGAGCCCAAGACGTGTTTGAGATGTGCCACCGTCTTCGGCTAAGTGTGTGGGAGCCATGTTGAAGTTGTGTCCAACTGGCAGCACACAAAATATAAATAAATATACAAAGATTAGGGAGTGATTGTTAGGTAATCTTTATTTTAGTTTCTAAGTTTAGATAGTTGGAGTCCGTTTCTGTTCTGGTCTCTGTGTCCGACTAGAAGAAGTTTTCGTGTGCGTGTGTGTCGCCTAGGACTCGCGTACATGCAGAAGGCTATATAAGCACGTATAGTCTTGTAACAATTAGAGAGCAATGAGAAGCACTGTAACGTGAAGAAGCAATGTAAGATTGAGAGTCAAGCAATAGAAAGACACAAAGAAAACGCTGTGCTTTGCATGCAGCAGTTAAAAGAATCTTCTCTATTCTCGCTTCGTGCATATGTGAGTTTTGTTAGAAGCGTATACGTGTTGCTTCCAATGAGTTCGCGTGCGTGATAGGATCGGCTTCGAGTGTGATTTTTAATCTTTGTTCGAGCTGTTCCAACAACAGCAGCGCAGGCCGTGCGGTCAGATACAGTTACACACAAAAGAAGACGACGGCGACCAGCTTCTACTGCACACAACGTTTGTCGTCCTGCCGAACCCACGGTGTCACCTCGCGCTCTTTGTCTTCTTTATTGCAGGAGAGGAGGGGAAAAGACTGCAGCAACGACTCGCCTCCTCCTCCTCCTTCCTCGATTCTTCCCTCCCTGCATCCATCTCCCCTTGCTCTCTGAGCTCCTTCGTCTTCTCCTCGCATTTCCGCAGCCCAAGTAGCCATTGGAGAACATCAAGCGATTGGCAGTAAGCAGTGGTGGCATGGGGGTCAGGAGGTGGCAGGACGTTGCTACGATCTTTGGGCTCCTACATGGCGCCCTCCTCTTCCACTTGGCAAGTAAGCTCCGACTACCGTTTCTTTCCCTGCCACTAGTATACTTGATAGGTCTTCTATTCTGACTGATGTTGTATGTCAAATACGTTTAGCATGCTTCCTCTTCTACTTTGTTGCTTCTTATACAGTGAAGGTTTAGGATTTGATTTTTTTACAACCAGTATTAGCTTGCATTTAGTTAGTGACAGCGTTGTATCGTTGATTGTTTAGGCCACAAGAATTGTTTATAGAAAAGAAAAGAAAATGGTAGTAGTACCTATATCTCTACTATTTAAAAATTAAAGTTACTGATCATCCGTCCTCTTCACTTTCTTCGGCGTCCGTTGAATCGATGAGCGGGGTACCGACAGTCAAATCACGTCGCTAAGCACGATAACGGTTGATGACCCAACATGATGCGACTATAATTTTTTTAATCCGTAGCCAAGCACAAGTATTGAATTAACATTGGATCGATTCAGTTGCTTTTTCCTTTAGAATCAGAGTTGTCTATGATCGCTAGTGGGCTACTTAATTTAGTTCGGCTTGGGCAATGGCTTCACTTTGTTCTGATTATTGTCTCTCGAATTAGCGTACGTACTGTATTACTTTACCATTTCTGCGAAGACAAAGTATGCGTACGTTACTACATTCGTATGTCACTCATTCGTGGCAAGTTACCATTTTTTTAGTTTCCTGAATGGTGCGCAAAGCCGATGGCGATTGATGGCATATTTTTGCTAATATAAAGGCTGGACGATTTTACGAGATCTTACATTTTTGCCCCAGGAAAACGATATTTCTCCAGCAGGAGAGAAAAAAAAAAAGAGGAGAGAGAATTAAAGTTTCTCTTTCCCTGTCGCTTGCTTCTGCCCGTGAGTCATGATCATATTCCCAACGCCTAGATAAAGAAAGGAATTATTTTGGGATTGCCCTCAAAGGCGATGCTTAACTGCAGAGAACCCCCCATGATTCAACTGACCTCGCAGTGCAGAACAGAGTAGCACCTAAGCTGTGCATTAGCACTGTGTTAGGAAAAGCTGACGCGCTCAAATGGAGGAGAATATGCATGAGTAGCTCCTAAGCAACTTCACACGAAATGCTCACTACGCTAGCCTGGGTCGTGCTCAAATTAGGTTGGCATGAGGTGAGGTAACTTTGACCATATGCTCACACCACCAAACCGGCTGGTTAAGGAATCTAGTAGTTCGAGTATATATATAGAATTATCAATGCATAGAAATCAACAACTCGTGGGCAGAAGGTCCAGCACCTAACTACTGCTGGAATAGCTGGAAGGGCCACCAGCCCACCAATAGTAGCTTAGCCTTGGCGAAACAAAGATGAGTTGATCACGTCCTGGACCTGGAGTATTTGACAGATCACGGTGTCCCAAAGAGGCCAAGACTGCACAACGGCGCGTACCGTTGCTATCTAACAACAGCAGCGTAGGTACATCTGCATGTGGCCGAAACGCGTCGTGGCTCCCCCACAGGTGGGGTGGGCTCTCGCTCGTTTGGCTCTACGCGCCCAAAAAATTCTGATTCGTATCATGCATCATCGATCCATACCCTTAACTACATCAATCGTACGTGCACTTGTGCCAGCTTTCCGCATCTGTATAACGTCTAACTAAATCAACTAGCAGATGCTGTTGCGCATGGAAATATCTACGAAATTAGTAAACTGCGTTGTGCTTTGTAACTAGGATTTCTCATGCAAGCTCGGTATTTACAGCGTCGCAGTCGTTCATCGGAGTCAACTACGGGACGATCGCCGACAACCTACCGCCCGTGGCTTCGACGGCCAGCCTCCTCATGTCGACGTCTATCGGCAAGCTCCGCCTCTACGAGCCCCAGCCGGACCTCGTTTCCGCGCTCGCGGGCTCCAGCATCTCAATCCTCCTGGGCGTCCCCAACTCCGACGTCCCGAACCTCGCCTCCTCCCCGGCGGCCGCGGCGTCCTGGGCCGCCGCGAACATCCCCACCACGGTGTCCGTCTCAGCCATCTCCGTGGGAAACGAGCTGCTCGACTCCGGCGACCCCACCCTCGCGCCCCAGCTCCTCCCCGCCATGCAGAACCTCCTCGCCGCGCTCCCCGCCGGCTCAACCACCAAGGCACGTATCTCGACACACGTTAATGCCTAACTAAAGCAGCATTCTGCATTCATGTATGGCGCGACGGTTCTTGAACCAAGTTAGCAACGAACAGATCTCCACCGTGCATTCCATGGCGGTGCTCTCGTCGTCGGACCCGCCGTCCTCCGGCGCGTTCCACTCGGACCTCGCCGGCAGCCTCGACCCGGTGCTCGACTTCCTGAAGCAGAACGGCGCGCCGTTCATGATCAACCCGTACCCGTACTTCGCCTACACCTCCGACACGCGGCCGGAGACGCTGGCCTTCTGCCTGTTCCAGCCGAACCCTGGCCGTGTCGACGCCGTGTCCGGGCTCACCTACATGAACATGTTCGACGCGCAGCTCGACGCCATCCGCGCGGCGCTAGACGCCAAGGGGTACAGCAGCGTGGACATCGTCATCGCCGAGACCGGGTGGCCGTACAAGGGGGACGCTGACGAGGCCGGCGCCACGGTGGACAACGCCAAGGCGTACAACGGCAACCTCGTCGCACACCTCAAGGCACAGGTCGGCACGCCGCGGACGCCCGGCAAGTCGGTGGACACGTACATCTTCGCGCTCTATGACGAGGACCTCAAGCCCGGGCCGGTGTCGGAGAGGTCATTCGGGCTGTACCAGACTGACCTCACGGCGAACTACGACATCGGGCTCGCGAAAGGCAGCAGCGGTGGCACTCCCGGAACGGCGACCCCGACCGGTGTCACTCCAGTTCCGGCACAGGTGCCTCGAGATTAGTGCTTGCCAAATCTACAGCTTTTGATCGATGGAATGGACGTTACTGATGATGCTCTTCGATTTTGCAGGGTACGCCGCAGTCGAGCAGGGGGGTGACACCGACGGGGTTCTGTGTGACGACGGGCGGCGTGCCGGGGAGCACGCAGGGCCAGCAGGTGCCGCAGAGCAGCTCGTGCCACCTCCCGGCAGGAGCCAGCTCGCGGCGAGCTGACGCCGGTGTGCGGCAGCTTGTTTGGTTTGGTGTTTTGCTGTGCCTGGCAATGGTAGTCGGCGAGTAGATACTGTCATGGGGTAAAAGGAACAGATACAGACTTGTAACCCACTCGTTTATCTGTGCATACGAATTCGCCACTAGATAAAATTTTCGCAAAAGTAGCACCGAATTGAATGGTGATCCAGCCAGTCTCCTAGTTTCTACATGCACCCCTTCATCAGAAGTACAAAAATATCATGTTCTCTTACATGAGAAATGATGTGTTTTTATCTACAAAGCTAACTATGATCAGTTTCGTGGTATGAACAGCCCGCCTAAGCAGGCACCGTCGATTTTTAGTGCGCTTCCGCACACCATTTGCCAGCTATTGATTTCCATTTTGGACATGGTTGAGTGCTTACTACGCAGAAGCAAGCCGACCGCATCAAAAATTTGACACCACCACGGCACCTAGTCTCGTATCTTCTCATGCAAACCTTTATCCTTGAAAAATTCCTTTCTTATCGCCACTGGACACATTGGGATAATCATGATTTAAGTTTGTTCCAAAGATAGGCAGCTCTTCTGATGATTGGGTCCGCTGAGGAGCCTTCCGCATATGCTTCCAAAGCTCGCAAGAGTTTTATGAATTTGGCTCCATCATCCTGAAGCAGCATCGCCCACGAGAATAGCAGTGTAAGCAGGAAGCAGAAGCACAAAATGAGCAGAATTCAGCTGTATTTGTGAAAATATATGATGCTACAATGTTAAGTCACCTTTGGCTTCTGAAATACAAGGTCGGACGTCTTGAAAGGAACCATATAAGATGGAAGGTCAGAACGTAACGTGGCCTACAACAAGTGCAACTTCAATCAAAAGAGTTTGGTTGGAAGATGGTCTCTCAACAAGCTAATATCAAAGATGGCGTGATTCATGATTCATGAGACGACAACTGAATGAAAGACATGAATTTTTCATAGCAACATCAATAAAAGAAAGACATGAATTTTTCATAGCAACATCAATAAAAGAATACCAGGATTTTGCAAAGGAGTGCCTGTTCCGAATGAGATATCAAAGCCTGTAAAGGACCACATTAAACTCAATTACTCGACCATTTGAGAAACCACAAGACAGTATATTTTGAGACTGTCAGTAACAAAGAAGATAGTAACATATTTAATTAAAGTGTAAAAATTTAGATGTTATTTAGTTTTTTGGGACCATGGTATTGAGCAATTCCATTGCAACAAAGGCATCATGTAACCCAAATGAAGCAAAACCATGTTAGCATGATGCTAAAAGCAATTCCACATGTATATGGATGTCCATATACTATCTTAGCCCTCCACAGTGCCTCAAGATTCGTGCGAAGGACAAGAAGATGGGATGGTGATTTGAATTTTGAAAGTTTGCATCAATCTCAAGGTGCGTTTGATGGCGGTGATAGTATATTGATGTCCATATACATGTGGAAATCCATATTCCAGTATTATGGGAGTTTCTGTGCACAAGTGCATGCTGTCATGCTGATGCATACATACAGAGGAGAAAAATTATTTAATGTTATGTACAAGATTTAGATTGGTCAACTCTACCTGTTTAATTCGTTCATCCTCAACTTCATCCACAGATTTCAAGAGATTCTCCAAGGAACCTATTCCGGTTAAAAGGACAACATTAAGCTTTCAAAACCTCACAAGACAATCAGGGTGTCTGACATGTCAATTAATTTCTACTCAACTCGAAACATAGAATAGAGCTTAACATCAAGATTAAACAGGTGGATTACTGATGAACATTAGTAATTTTTCAATTTTGTGTGTATACAGGCCCTCCTTTATTACATGAGCATGTGTACTTAGCTTGATCAGTTTGCAAGAAGCTAAATTTAAAAGAAAATCGCTACAGTCTACAAGTCTTAAACTAATAAATCCAGATTTAGTAAGTCGCCTTGCAGAATGAAAACAATTTAAAACATGGACATACCAAACTTAGTTATCAGTTTTACTGCATTAACATCTCCAATCCCTTCAACTCCTGAAAATGAAATTTGGTTCCAGTCATATCACAAACATCTAAGTCAATAGGTCCTGACTCCTGACAAGGAAAAAAGGGACAATTCACTATATACCACTGAATAACTTCGGATGTTCACAATATGTCATTGGTGTCTCACTAACATGTGACATATTGTGAATTTTCTCAAGATAAAATTGTATCACGAATTTGCATTGCATTAATAAATGATGAACATTGTGAGGTAACATATATAAACAAGAGACAATTTTCAGCCACGAGAATTTTGGTTCTCCTAAAAAGGTGAAGTGAACTTAGAAGGGTTCGTAACTCACTTGATGAATTAAGAAAGGTCCTTATCCAACAGCTAAAAGTATCATCCGATTGTACAGTATGCAAATGAACTAATAAATAAACAGGTAGAAGAACCAAAAAGAAAACCTTATTTCTAGTAGATCATGGAATTGCCATTTTCTCCATAAAAGAAGAGTTACAGTAAAAAAAAACACTATTTCCAATGTCCGTACTTGTTTTCTACAATGTTCACATTGTCATCTTACAAATACCTCTGTATTTGAAAATTGTGTGGGACTCTAGTCAGTTTCACTCAAGTTTAGAGCTGAAATGATGATACTAAAGTACAAAAACAGAGGTAGCCAAGCACAAGAAGGCAGCATTTCTACAAATTCTTGTAACAGGCAGCCACTACTGTGCTCGGTACTCAGCCTCATGGAAAAGCAAACAAAAATGAAATCCCCTTCTCTGTTGGAAAATAGCAAAAGACTAAAGGCCAAGAATGTGCAATGAACTGACCAAACCCAAGGCAAACTAAGTTTGGTTTCCTTTTCCTTTTTATTCATAGTTATCAATGGATGTAAGAAATAACAAACAAAATTTGAGGGGAATGGAATGGAGAATGAATGCCAGAATGGGTGCATATCATAAGACAACAGTAATAGAAGACTGCCTGGTATATTATCAGCTTTGTCTCCTGAAAGTGCAACAACATCAACAAACTGTGATGGCTTCAGTGCTCCGTATCTCTTGACGAAATCTTCTACTCCAAATGAAACCATCCTGCATGCCCAAATCATGAATATTAACTGTTTGAACATTTTCAGTAACACACTTAGAAAAAGGCAACAAGACAATTACACTGACCCAGAACCACGTGGAGCAACCCTCAGCAAACGTAGAGAAGGTGATAAAATTTGGAAGAAGTCTTTATCAGGAGAGACAATCCGTACCTTCAGAAGAGAGCCAGACATTTTGAGACAGAAAGGCATTAGTCAGACTCGTAGATGAGGACAATAGTACACGAGAAGATATCAAATCCAACACACTTTAACCATATCCCATTTTATTAGATAGCACTTCATTTCTTGCATTTTTTGGTACAAAATTTAAGAAATACTGAGAAAGTATGAGCTTAACTCAAGTCATTGCCTAATTGTTTCATTTTTCAAGACAAATGGAAGTATCAATTATTTATTATTCCCTTGTTACCAGAACTCCAGTGGTCTTTTCAAAAAAAAAAAACCAGTGAATCTATAACTAATACAACAGCAGTTAATAAAAAATAATTTTTGAAGGATATGAACAAATAATGGCAGAATTGGAGACCAATTCGTGAATAGAAGTATTGACAAAACATCTTGATTTGTATTGTCAAATAGTCATGAATAGAAGTATATTGACAAAAGATTCATGGCAGGAGAATCTTTACCTTGTAACCTGCAGACACACTGTTGACAGCTAGTGTGCCAATAACATCATCAGCTTCAACACCTGGAACCTACATCAATAATTTAACAATATTAAATATCACCAGATAATAAATAATATCCTGTTAATCACATGTACAGGTGCTTATTTTTTACCTCAATTACTTTGATTGACATTGCTTTAATAGATGCCTTCAAGTATTGCATGCCCTGGACAATCGTGTCTGGTGTTGGGATGCGATTGCTTTTGTAAGCAGGGTATAACATATGGCGAAAAGTCATTCCTAAGAAAAAGCAAAAACATGGTATCATCTTATCTTATCTTAACTAGTAAAAGAAGGAGTTTACCCCCGCGCAGCGGACGATGTCCTTTTTCCCGTGCGTGCGGTTGGCCTATCCCATCCCTCTCAAATTCCTCATTGAGACGCACCAACATGTAGACCCAACCTAACAGGGACAAAGTCTCGCCCTGCCACCCGCCACCCCCCGTGACTCGCGAACATATCTATGTCCCCACTTCTTCCGCAACCACCCAAACCGTCGCCGCCCCACTTCTTCACATGCACATACCAAAATTCGTCGCCGTCCCACTCCTTTCTGTCTTGGGCCGCAACTCGCCACCTGCGCTCGTCCCACTTCGTGCCTCATAGATCCCAACCCCCTCCGACACCCAGTCCGCGGGTTGCAACGGCAGCGTGCACGAAGATGAGGGGATCCAATAGCATAGGAGGTGGCGACGCGAGGAGGCAGTGCCGGCGACAGGAGGAGGTACAGGGAGGGGAGGCGACGTCGGGGACGGGAAAAGGCACCGGGAGGGAAGGGAGGAGAGGAGGCGATACCTTGGAGGAGAAGCGACGGCGCCAGGGAAGGGAGAGGAGGCAACGATGGCGCACGAAGAAGAGGTAGAGAAGAAGGCGTCCTTCGCTTGCCGCGCCGCCGTCTCGAGTTCACCGCATTGTGTCCTCTTCATCCTAATCCTCCCCTGTGCCACCGCCGCCTCCTGCTCCGAGCCGGCTGAGCAAGCATCGCCGTCTCCTCCTCGCTTACCACCGCGACGTCACCACCGCCTCCTCCCCCGGCCTCCCACCTCCTCGCCGCAATGTGCCTGGCGAGGGCTGCAGAGGCCAATGGCCATGAGAACCGAGTCGTGGCTTGGGTTTAGGTTGGAAGAAGGTGGTCATCGACATGTAGTCCTCTTCCGTGTCAGCCGACAATGGCTGGAAATAGGTAGCACGTCAGGGAGGGAAATCGACATCAACTTCAACTTCCAAAGGTAAACAATTTATGAGCTCAAAATTTTAATTTTCAGCTAGTAGTAGTAGTAGGTAATGCAATAGGCGGAGTTAATGTTTCTGTTTATATGTGTGAAAGAAAATTAATATTTATTATGCGGTTTAGGATCTCATCTGCTGATATATATCACTCTCTTTTGGGGTTCCGTTGCAACGCACGAGCACTGTACTAGTGTTTTTGTAGATTTAAACCCATAGAGGACATCGGAGTCAACAAAGTCAACGGTTATGGTTGAAACGCTCTTCATAAACCTATATTCATTTAGGGGGTGTTTGGATGAGGTTTTTTTTGGGGGGATTTGAACTAAATCCTGAGAACTATATATAAAAATAACCCCTTGGTGTTATTTTATAAATGGAAACCTATATAACAAAGAAGGCAGCCCAGCAGGCTAGGGGGAAAAACACATGTCCAGACTCCAGAAGGACCAGAGCAAATACAGATGATCCAGAGTAGCCAAATATACATACCGTATATGGTATACATTATTATTCCCAAATATAGGATGAGGTTCTACCATATGTTACTTGCTCCCAATATACTATTTACCTATTAGGCAAAAAAAAGAGAGGAGAACCGACATTTGTAAGATGGAGTCTTCCAAAATTGCTTAATCCAACCTGTATATCACTCATACTGCTTTAACACTTTTTTGACCAAGAACCGGTGTATAACACAAGACAGTTTATGTGTACATATGTCCAGGACATCTGTCGCATAAAAATGCAGACCAGTCTAAAATCTAATATGCATCCCCAAGATGACAGCCTCTGATTACTTCTCCCATGATCCCATCGTGTTACTTGAGTTTGAGTATGTCTTACTCTTACCTTTTGCCATGTGACATTCTTTGGATGGCATGGCAGTATAATGACCATATGGGACTCCTGAAAAGAAAAGTTTGGCCACTTATTTGTTACTCTAAGAAGTTCAAGGAAATGTATTACTTTAAATTTGCATACCAAAGATATTGGGGTTCCTCTTACAATCTAATGAACTAGGGGATGTCCACCTTTAAGAAGGAATCCAAACAAATAGACTAACCCCACAATCCACAAAAACACAGATATTAATTTCAATTGAAGTCAAACATCTTGAATTGAATTATATTGAATCAAATCCTTGTTTCAAAAAAATATTAAACCAAATCATAACAGCGAGTCAGTAACATTTTTTTGGATTTGCACCGATGCATAAATATCCTCCTGTGCTCTCCCTTGTGCAGAAACAAAGCATCCATAGTACATTTCAACAGAGATAGATGAGAAAATAAATTGTTTGCCTCAACAATTATGAAAGAAAAATCAGATAAGGGGAGGTAAAACATGAGCAGGAAAAAACAATTCTCTCTCAATATTATTGAATTTTCAATCAAAGGGATAATTCTTTTTTCATTCTCTAGCTCATATTCTTTTCTTTTATTTCTTGCCCATCAATCTGTCTAGATAAGAGTTGCATATCCAGATAGCAACATAAGACAAATACTTGGAGAGCACGGCATATGGAGTCAGCATTCTGAATGTACAAAAACTTTTCAGATTGACATTATCTGAACTAGTGGTACACTAAAGAATGATAACAAGGCTAGTGGTACACTAAAGAATGATAGCAAGAAATTCACGACTAAACAAAAGCTTCTTGCAGATCAATATGCTGGAGCGGTACAAAAAATAGTTTAATAAGCTGAAGAAGAAAATCATCACATTGCATAGACTCAATGCTTAACCGCTTATAGAGAAAAATGTAGCAAGTGTTTTACTGCAGAGAACGACCAACAAAGAATTACTGCAAGAGTACTAAAACACTCAATGAATATGAGAATCATCTGACGGAGCCAGCTCACCATCATGGTCAAACACCACCTGCAAACAAGTTTAAAGTATCATGAGGGATAGGAAGGCTAAGAGGAAACAAACAGAAAAACACACACAGAAAAAAGCTGTAATTTCTATAGTAATTGTACTCAGTTACCACTCAGGATTTAGCTAGTTAAAAAGTGCTAAATGGTGCTTTAAGCCAAAAATGTTGAAAAAATAAGGACAATACACATGCGCTTGCTACCTACAGTTGACCTCTCAATATTTTAGTTCAATATTGAGGATTAGACTTTTATTTCTAATATTCTAGCCACGTTAAGGATTATGCTTTGGTATACTGGTAAAAAAATAAATACTTGTTTGGCTCACTGGACCTTAATTATGGGCTAAATACACTACTTAAGTTGCTTATATGCACTATTCAGTTCCATGATTTAGCATCATGTGTTAATATTTCCCAGTTTCTAAGAACACACAGATATGAAACTTCTACATTTTTAGTTAGCAAGACATCTGATTGGAATGGAAAGGGATGTCTGTGATCTTAGTTGTTTATATAAATTTGACATGTAAGTACTGCTTTGTCCCTTTTGGATAGTTGACTTCAGGGTTTCCTCTGAACAATGATCAACATGATCATCCAACACTAGTCAAGTCATAGTTTTACATAACATGTTTGTGCAATGCACACTTAGAGCAGGCTAAAGCACTTATCAACAAAAAAGTTTTGTGTATATAGATCACCAGAATGTAGTTTCATCAGTGACAAAACAAAAAATAAAGATACGCAATGCCAGTAGAATCAATGCTAGAACCAAATTAACATACCGCAGCATGAGATGGAATGAATTCCAGCATGTCAAGAAGCTGCACAAAAAATTCAGCAGATTCACAACAAAGGATACACATGTTATCAATTATTACAAACAAAAAAAGTTCTACAATGTCTATATGCCATTTGGTACTTGAAAAAAGTGTAGGAGCAAAAGGTTAATGATTTAAGCCAAGAAAGTGTTGAAATATCTTCTTCAAAGCCATAGTAAACACCACCATATAATGAAGAACATATAGTGGTTTTCGATGGACCCGGAAAGGACTACTATCAACTGAGAATAAACTTTTGTGGTTAACAAACATCTCAATTCTGAAATAGGCAGATACGTACAGGAAATTATCCTTTTCCAAAAAATATATTTATAAGTCCCGATGGCTCGTCTTAGTGACCAAATATTCTTATTGCCCCAAGCTTGGTTTTAAAAAACATCCTACTGTTTGTCAGCACTATATATTGCAGGCAATTCCTATCTGACTTTGACCACTAGAGGTCATTAATTAAATGATGCCATATAAAGACAGCATGGGTTGGCAAGACTGACACTCACCATCCAATACACTCCATTTGCAACATAGTAAATTGAAAATAAGATTGAAAACATTGAACATCTCATACTACAAAAAGCTTCTCAACTTCTCTCCTAAATTTTCCACTTCTCCCCGCTTCCTACTTGTTGGATTAGTGGTGGATGGTGAGAAAAGTGTTTGTGAAGTGCATAAAATACATACACATGTACCATAGATTGGGACATCAATAAAGGGACTGGGAAAACCAACTACAAATAAATTTGAGCTTATTAACATCAAGGATGTCATTTAAAAACTATAAAGAAGGCCTACTTACCACTGATAGAGCTTTGAATATAGTTAAAACCCAATCCCCATTGCCATCAGCATGCTCCAATTGACCATGCTGCAGCTGTGCTGCATCCAATGGGAAAAACATGAGTTGTAGGAAAACACGCAAAAGAATGCAAAAAAAGGAAGACAAGGGCAACAGTACAGATAAAATAGTCTTATCGTGCTATGCAATGGTTGTTTTTGGTACCTTTTTTGTGATGTCAGTTTTATTGAAAAAGGTTCAAGTGGTTTTGCTATAAGTGATTATGCTTGGATGGTTTTCACATAACTATCCTAATAGAAGTCCAGAAGAATAAGCTGCTGGGAATCAATTATCCATTTTGTGCTACTTAAAAGTTGCTGTCACAGCATAGCACACAGATCAACCAGAAAGAAAAAAAAAATCAAGATAATGGATGTGCATATCACAGGGTAGGCAGTACAGCAGCTAAACCATCAATCTGTGAGGACGATACACATCTTATGGTAAAGGAATGAGAAAAATGTTTTCATGACATGAAATCAAGCTTGCATGTGTGGACACGTGTAGGATTTCTTTTGCCTGCTATATTTTAGGGCACTTACAGCATTCAGCTATACCTTTAATTATTGTAGAAAAATAAGTTCAACAGTTCCATACCAAAGTCCAGTTCCAGCATTTCATTTGCCAGTGGAAGTACTTATTTAAATACATACATCAAGACATTTCCTTTCTACACATACATTTATGGTGATAAGTAGCAGAAAGCAAACAAAATAGTAAAACATACCAACAAAGTGGTGAGGAAGAAAATCAGGAAAACACTGACCTAATATCTTGTAGTAGGATCTGTACATCACTGAGGTTCCATCAACAAGCATTATTCTACTCTTTGAAGGGTCAGCACGAGTGATGCTCTCGCTAGGATTTGAAAATGTGGTCGGTACACTTGAGGACATGCTGTCATCATACAATGGAATCTGTGGAGTACTCTGCACGGATGGTCCTTGAAAATTCTCAATTGAGTCTGTGATTGGTAAGACAGACTGCCCCGAAAAACCCTAATATTACAGAGGATTTTAAGAACATTAATTAATTGATACTCGCATCACATCCTTGAACACATTATGGTAATGGACCCCTTGAATTACTATAATTTCAAAGCAAAAACAGGTTAACCAGTCCAATTTGCGATGCAACTACACAAAGGTGCCACGATGAACAAAAAACACTACCCAATTCCAGTTTCCAATTTCCGAACAACCGGAGTAACGTACATAAGTTGAGTACAAATAAACCATGGCAATGTAGCTCAAGTACCAGTGGAGTTGCTGATAAGCTTCCCAATTTCATTAGGGCTAATGCGGTGTTCGACTAATTTTTTCCGCCCCAGTGCACTCTCCAAGCCGTCAAGCCATGAGAGGAGAGAAGGGGTGCAATGTCCCGATTGCCATAAGCAACCAGGGATCACGAAGCAGTGGAAGCAATTGAGGAAGGTTTAGACCGTTAGAGCATGTACCTTCCCGAAGGCGGCGAGCGGCAACGGGGGGCGCCGGGCGGCGGTCCGGAAGAGGAGGAAGTGGGGCGAAGCGGCGGCGCGAAGGCAGCAGCACGCCATCGCCGGAGGCTACCACTTCGGCATCGCCCGCGTGGAGGGTGGAGCGGGCAGAAGGGTTAGGGTTTGAGGGATGGGGATTGGGGAGGAGGGGGCGGCGGAGATGGAGATGGAGATGGAGATGGAGATGGTGTTGGAGGAGGAGGTGTTCGTCGAAATGCGCGAGGGCCGAGGAGTGGAGGAAGCGAGAGGAGCCGAGGGGAGCCTGTTGCGACTGTGATGGCTTGTTTGTGTCGCTTTTGTGTTGCTACTGATTTATGGTTACGTTTCCATAGTTCTGCATCAGACGCAACAATCATGTACTAACCAAATAATTAATATCGTCCTCTAGTTTCGTCGGTGAGACACTCGTGTCAACACAGCATTAGCCTAGTGTGCATGCCAGTGTGTGTTCGGTACAGCATTCTGGAATTCGCATGAGACGTACTGGAGGATAATCTTAGCGGTGCTTGTAAATTTCTCATGGTGTAATCAAACTACCAATAGATGCTGATTTGCGCTTGTAGATGAAGAACATCGCACCACGCTTGGGAATGAAGCAATGCACAACACAAGAAAGCTGATAGTCGGATGTGGCTGAACCTAGTACTGGTTCTAGCCACATCAAGTGAACAACAGCCACGTGACTTACCAAGTTGCATCTATCGTCTTTATAGAAGCAACGCCGCACTTCTCATCTCCAAGACAAACATATGAATTTCACGGGAACTGTTCGTTTCCTATAGTGGTCAAGAAAGATTTGTGTATCCAAACAAGAGTTATTCATTTGCGAAGCCCAAATTCCCAGTCGATTCCGTGGATAGATCAGGATTGCCCAAATTCTTGGCATGGGGATCTCCATCTCTGTAATTTGGGTTTCCCGGACAAGACTTTAGAGCGTAAGAAAATCCCGAGTTAACCATAGCCAAATAGGGGTGGAGTTGGGCCTAGGGTCTGTGACTCTTGTGTTTAGAATGCATGAGCCATAGAACACAGGAACTGTGAATATAAGAGAAGCATAGGAATATAGTGGCAAAAACATTGAAATAGAAAACGCATGGGAATGCATTGGCAAGACTGCTAGACTTGGGTTGGGCTCCTGTTGGGCCACGTTGGGTTATGGATTTCTTGATCGGAAGCTAGACCCAATGGGCGGGTCTAGTACTACTAATAAGATCTTTAACTATTCTTCAGAGAACACTAATCCATTGTCGTCCAGTCCGGTTAGGATACCTGGCTTTCACCCAGGCGACCCGGGTTCAAATCCCGGCAATGGAATCCTCCTTTTTCGCCGCGTTCACTCAGGAACTCGGAAGAGCAGCTTGACCCCCAAGCACGAGCAGTCAGTTGGTCACCAAGATTAGCTAAAAGTTATCCTACACCTTGCAGTCCGTAAGCATGCATACCAGATTTTACTATTAGTGAGACAAAGCAGGTTCAGAAATTAACTATGCAGTGAACACAAGGGCACAGAACACTATCTGGGCAAGAACACGCACGACGCTAATGGTATATTGTCTGTAAACATCGAGGCATTAACATGTGTACTGTTTTTCTCACAAACGGTGAAAAGTGTAAGACTATCTACCGGCTCTACATTTTAGAAGGGGTTGTGGTGGTCTGCTCTAGCCGCTGGCAACCATCTCGTGGATCTTGTCACTGACTTCGGGATCATCTGATCTGACCGCGAGTTTCATCGCCACTTCCTTGGGCCCGCTGAGTCCAAATGATAACCTGACAAGAACCTTCACGTCGCCGATAAACACACCAGATAGAAGGCAAGTGTGCGATCTTGCATTGTTTGGTACAACCTCAGTGCCCTGCCAAACATGAATAACAATTTAGCAACCTTTTAATTTCTTAAAAAACACACTTTGATATGTGCATCCCTCCGTACTGAACTGATGACATAGTTATCGTTTACCATTATGCCTAACTAGTTACCAATATATTCCAATGTAGCATACGCAGTTCATTCAAATGTTAGTATATATGCCAAGAACATCAACTAGCCAGTTATCTCACTGTCTCACATGTTAATTGAATCACCCCATCTCCCATGAAAAGGTAGAAGAATTCCAGCACCAACATGAATGTAAAGGCATAAGGTGGCATGTGATTCTTGGATTCAGCTTTAGTTCATGCTCCAAGAAACAACTAAGGATGAATAGGAAAATTGGTAATTGCTTTTACGAGATGTTTAGAGAAGTGGAAGCTGACCTCGCATGGCTGCATGCCAAGGATACTAATGACAGCACTCACAGCCTCAGCCAAGCTCTCTCTAACCCCGAGTCCATACTCATCAACACGCTCACTTTCTGGGTCCATATTTTCCCAGGCATTCCTAAAGTTGGAGACTGCAACCCTCAGCATATAATCAGCCGAAACAACCTCAAGGTCTTCGATCTGGTATTCATCCTCCACACCATCTTCATCAACCTCCCCTGAAGATGTGTCAACCTGACAATGGGCAACAACATCAAGTCAAAGAACGATAAAACAACTATAATTGAACCCCAGAATAAGGCACATGTTTATGTCTCATTTTTAAGTAAAAGACAATGACTTACAATTCCTTGAAGCCTATAGCACTTTATTACATTATATTCCTAATTTATTTTACAATATTCCAGTTTTATGAACAGAAGGAGAAGGCTTCTCATGAAGAATCCAAAACTCAGAAAAGGTGATACCACAATGCTACATATTGATCAAACTGTTTTAAACAAGAGGATTTTCCATATGGCCTAGACAGAAAACACCAAAAGTATACCCTAACCATATGATATAGACTTACTCATACTTGAATTAGTGGAATTTACAGGATCATTTTAGCCATACTAGAATCAAATAATACAAGGAGTATTATCACAATTACCTCTTTAACAGTGAACTTCAATACATTTGAAAATTTCCCAGTAGCAGGAACACGTTCCGGCTTTTCAAAAGCAACAAAAATTTGCCCAAGTGAATCATAAGGCAAGCTTCTAAGAGGCTTTGAACAAACTTCTGAAAACTCCTCAGCATCTGTGGCATCAGCATACACAGTAACCTAAAAGAAACAACAGACATTTACCAAATCATCAGTGAGTTGGCAGCTATGCCTCCAAGAAAATGCTTAAAGGTTCGCTGCTTACATCTTCTAGAAGTTGTTCAGGTATAGTGTTTGTACAGTTGTACTGCAATACAACATGGCTTTCATATATGTGCTTAACCACATTAACTGCATATTCGGTCTCTGCCTCTGTCAGCTCCACAGGTTCTGAGGACTGAGGAAAAGAGAGAAGTTTAGCATGTGTAATTGTCCAAAATCACTAAATAGTATTAACTCTGCAAACCTTGAAAAGCTTTCCGAACCCAGAGAACTCGGGAATGGACAAAAGCATCTTCTGATAAGCATCAACAGCTGAAACAGGTGCAGGGGCAGGAGCACCAGCAGGTGGCTTCTTTCCGGGGACCTTTTTCTCTTGAAGTGGTTGTGACTTGACTTCTCTTGACACCAAAGAAATATCAAAAGGCTCCTCAGATGGTTCCTGTTAAGTTCTTGAAGATGTTAGCATAGCATAGTGTTTGTATTCACATAAAACATGCAAAATGTAATGCTCACTGTAAACATACATAGGTTCTTAGACTTGCTTCCAAATTGGCAAGTGGCACATCAAAGGATCCAAATAGAAATTCTTTCACATCCTTCTCAGTGTTACCCACAGCAACTTCACCATCAAGAGTTTGGAGAAAAAGTGTAGCACGATCTCGAACCTACAACAGCAAAGGCCAATAAGACTTGTCATTGCCCAGATACATCATACAACAATGGCGTTTTTTAATGCCAAAGTGGCACCTAATAACAGGTGGTCTGCTAAATAAGAATTGTACACCTGATGAAAAACATCCTTTGAGGTTTGCATCACAGAAAAGGGAATGACAAAAATCAAGTGGATTTCCGAAGTTACCTCATCATCTGTGTCAAACAGGCACCGTCGCAAAAGAACAAAGATCCGAGGCTGAAAACATAAAAACAAAAATCCTAAATTAGCTAGAATATGCAGGAACAGAAGTGGTGGACGAACTTGAAGAAAGGATCAATGATTGTATCGTACCTTCAATGTATCGACTAAGGCACCAAACTTTGCCAACGTACTGACAGCACAAGCACGAACAGTGGTGTTTTCCAATATCACACGGTTGTAGATGTAGCGTATGTATCTGCTTGGATCTGATGTCCTTGGCCCTTCATTTCCCAAAAAGTGCAATATCTAGCAATAAAGAGAAAGAAAGAATTAATTCTCTATTTTAAGTGTTGAACTAACAGGAACTCCTTTTCCTTACAACGAAACCCCTTTCCCTCCCCTATTTTAAGTGTTGAACTAACAGGAACTCCTTTTCCTTCCAACGAAATCCCCTCCCCTCCTCCCTCTCTCTCTCTCTCTCTGGCAAAAAAACACCAATTGGCAAAGAGTTGATTCAGAAAATTTCCTCAGCAATTCCTCTTAACATCATGGTGAATGAGGAAGTATAATAGAAATATCCCCCAAATATTGCTTAAGCACTTGAATCTATTAAATGCCATTCAGTACACCCATATGTTTGTATGCCTAATGGTAATATGTACATATCTAGAAAGAAATGTGGGCAAATAATTTCATCAAGTTAATAGCAGACCGTAAACAGGACTATCCAGGTACAGTTTGAAGTTGATCAAGTGGTGTGAGCATCGAAAGGAAAACAATTGACCTCACCGGTAAAAAAATTCCTACTTCAACAGAACCTCTTCTTGACAAACCTTTTGTAATCACAATATACTGTTCAAGCCACCTTAATTTTCACTTTATCGTACAAACCGAAATCACTCTTTTAGACTCTTTAGCTGCATTTGCCAGAGAAATAATGTTCTCCATGGCGGTGCTTAATTTTCTGACAGAGCGATACTTTTACTGTTCTAGCTATAAATGATGAAAAGGCCTTTTGTACACAATATTTGGGAAAGGATCAAACAATAACTACTTAGGCTCCAGCTGTGTTTTTTTTTCAGCGTAACCGGAAAAACCGGGGTTTTCTCGGTGAAAATCGTTTATCTTGATTTTTTTTAAAAAAAATCAAATATGATGTTTGGAACATGTAATAGAAGCTAGAATGTACCTATTTCAATAGCTAATGCTTTTATTTGGGGGGTTTATGTGGGGGTAATTCAGGCCTTGAAAAAAAGATAGGGGACCGGTTAACCGCCGGTTTTATCAGCCTATCATGTGAGGAATCAGCTTATCATGTGATGCAAAAGCTTTTGATCCACATGCACTTTTAGAGGTACCAAATTATTGGCATTAAACATTTTTACTATCCTAGTTATCAGTATGGTAATAATTGATAAGGCTCACTATATCCACAGCATTTCGAAACAATATCAAGTAATCACTACATGAAATTTGTACTTTAAGATATAAAGGGGCCTTTTATGCACATGCCTTTTGTTAAACATCAAACAAACTACAAAAGAAGCTGCTTAATTCATGGGAGCTAGGAGCTTGGATGTTAAGGAATCATTGCTTAATCAACAGTAAGAATATAGCAAATGTGATTACCTGACTAGAAAGATATGTGAATTCACAATCTTCGATGAACTCACAAAGATGCAAAAGGCCAATTTCTTTTGCGTCTGGTATCTCACCGATCAGAGTAACTATAGAATCCACTATGGCCTTTTTATACTCAAAGCCCCCTTCTTCTCTCAAACTGTTACTCAAGAAATTAATCCTGTAGAAGAAAAAATAATCAAAACATAAGGCACTAAAAGGACATAAATGCTAAATCAACACCCTAGATGTTAACATACATCGAGCGATACTTCAGTGGGAACTTCAGGCACAGGGATCGTATAGCTTCGACGACAACTATCTTGAATTCATCTGCTATGTCTGACATGAAACTGGTAATTTGTTTCATGAGGCGATCCACACTTGATTCATTGCCAGTTTTAAGAAGGGTAGTGATTGCCAGGGTCGCTATACTCCTATTCTGGTCTGACATAAGACTTTCCAAGTCAACATTGCAGTTTGTCACTGCCAAAGGGCGTGTCATAGCAACCTGCAATACAATGGGCAAATCAAGATATGGACATAGGACAAGAATTTTTTTCGTATATCAAGGCTTGATCAACATGCATGGATAAATAACCTTATTGAGTGTCCGGACAGCAGCAAATCGAAGCACAGGTTTGGATGAACTCAAAAATAATTGTAACACGGTGATCGCTGGTGCTAATTCACGACTTGTGACATCCATCTCTGTTATTTTCCGCGCAGCCTCTAAAATAACCAT
Organism: Ampelocalamus luodianensis; assembly: GCA_036346255.1. Lineage (NCBI taxonomy): Eukaryota > Viridiplantae > Streptophyta > Magnoliopsida > Poales > Poaceae > Ampelocalamus > Ampelocalamus luodianensis. The sequence goes on from CM070621.1 coordinate 26,298,476, forward strand.
TTCTGCTTTATGTCTGAGGCATGACTCCAGATAATCAAAAAATGGGCGATCGCCATTTTGTGTGTTCATGCTCGACTCTCGTATTACCTGCCAAAATCACCCTTCCTTTTTCAGTAATTTACTTATTTCGCCAGGTTCCATATGAAGTAGATATGAGTTACCTGGCACGTGTATCGAATTAGAAGACATTGTGCAAGAGGCGAGCGGACCGACCCCCTAGTCAAACTAGAAACCAGCTTACTAACAGCCAAACGATCATTCTGTCTGATCTGCAAGATGGAGAGAAAACTAACTAAACATCAAGTATCTCAGGCTAACAGAAATCATATCAAACTATTTATTGCTCATTCATAGCAAACGCAGGTTACTAAAACTTCTCCGTTTCTCTACACCACTATAGATTTTTGGACATCAAGTAAAATAGAATTCAATGATAATCACAGATATTAGCCCAGTATAGGGTATGAGCAACACTAGCAAAGTGGTTCCTATGAACAGGACACAGGCTACCAAAAAATTTAGTTCAGAAAAAGCCCAAAATATCTAGATAATAGAATATTGTTAAAGCCTCTAGTCCCTCAGGCTTATTTCTGTAAAAGTTTTTAACCTAAAAAATTCATCATTAGAACACTGACATACAGGGTGTTAGAATCAGCTGGTGCATAAGTTGCCCATGACTCACTGGTAAACCAATCAATACCATGACGTATTTCCTCTCAGTATACTGCCCACTATAGGACCTGGGCTGACAGTGGCTTCCTGCACTGAATCTATAAGCTATCAAGTCAAACTGGATGCAGGGAATGATTCAGGGAGGTGACCTAACTTATCATGAAAGAAAGCTGTCCTCCTTAAACATTATTAAAAGAATGAATGAAGAAAAGCTAGAAACTTTTACGCTAACAAGTGACAACCTGACATTGCATCCTTCATTATCATGTGTGGTTCAGTCAAATGATGCCATGCAGCCAAAGTGTTATTCAATAGGCGCATGCTTAAGCAGAGTAAGTATATGTTCTTTTTTTCAGATATTAGTAAAACACAACTTTCAACCTAAGTTGCTGTGCACAGCACCACAACAAGCTTCTTTGATAGTACACAGGTTAATCCAGCAGTTCCATATGGTAGATCATAATGCATCCCAAAAGAAAGACTAAGGTATACCACATGGTAGTTCACTCCTGCTCCAAGAAAGACAGAAAAAGGCAAATGCTGCAAATAGCAAACAGTACAAATAGGCATTTCTAACCTATTGCATTGTCTTTCAAAAGCTTTTCCTTTGTTCTTGCTTCTAAATTTAATTGGCAAGGGTTTGACAAAACAAAATTTATACCTGGTGAAGAAGAGCAAGGCCATGAAATTGCACAAGAGCAGCTCTTGATTGAACAGCTTCCTGCACTTCGTTGCTCCATCTTTTTACAATTTCTGGATTTGCCTATGCATAAAAAATTATTGTTAGGTGACTTTAAATAAGAAAGAGATTTTTCGGTACAGAACTATAGCAGTACCTGAAACAGGTGGATGCCACTAACAAGAGCAGCACTAGCGACCACAGGGTTTTTGTCAACAATAGCTTGCTTCAAGTATCTCTCGATTTGAGTAAGGAGGGTGCTGTCAATTATTCTACAAAGAACCCTAATAGCGTTGGCACGGTACATGTCTGTCTTGCTGTTCATATCTTTCATCAATGAGCTTGTGACTATGATAACCTGTTGTAGGCACAAAAACTCAAACTTAGAACTACAAGACATTAAACAAATATCCAAATTTATACATCTGAAAACAGTGTTCCTTTGACCTCATCTGATGATGGAGAAAGCTCTTTGATCATTAAATACACCAGCCTCCTAAGACCAGCATCACTGGACTGGAATAACTTAGTTACTGCAAAGAAAACTTCTGTGGCTTCAACCTGCAACAGAAACATATCCATCAGGGAATAAAACAAACATAACACAATTGGATCTTAAAAATAACAAGCATAGCACAGTTGAATCCGCTCTTATGTTCCTTAGATCAACAGCGTACTTTGTATTGATGCATATTACATTGTTAAATCCAAATTTACTGCAAAGCAGCATAGTTTGGTTGCACAAGACGTAAAGGTGTCAAAAGTAACACACACAAAAAAAAACCTCTGCAGATGTTTCCTATCATACCTTTGTGAATGTCTCTCCTTGATTAAGTGAATACAATAGCTTGGTGATGACCTGCAAAATTCCAAGAGAGATATCAAGCGAAGAGCAAAGCCATTAGAGTAAGAGAGCGAAAATATAAAGCTCAATGTACTATCAGAATGAATGCGAAAAATGAGAGCGATTGAATGTGAGCAACACTTACTTGTGAGCACCGTCTGGCATCAAGCTGAGGATCATGGAAAGCCCGAGCCTCCTGCAGGACAGCCCCTTTCTCAATCCCAAAAAATGGTGAGTACTCAACTGCAAAAGCATCCACACGGTTAATGAACATGTAATAACTCGAAAGCATTTGTTTACACTGAATTGAATCTAAAAACATAAGAGATAGAACCCTTTCAATAAAAGATCAAACTTGACTCAGTATAAAAAACAACCATGAACCATCCATCTTGAAGCCCAAGTGTTCAAGAAGACAAGAAGAAACCTTATAGCCCCAAGTCCCAACTCAATGGAACCAACCTCACACATCCAGACACCTTTGATGCAAATTTAGACCCAGAGAATCTAATCCAAACCCATCTCAACCTACACTCTACCTATCAAATGAGATCAATCTTTGGCTGCACATCAGCACATGCAGGACAATCAGAAATGACTTGTTTAAAAGGTTTAGGCTGGCTGGGTTGCAAAATGCGCCACCACAATTTGATTGAATCATGAACATCATATGGGAAATTTCATGCACTTGAAACAAAAATATTTGAAATGTGGGAATTTGATCTTTCTGCAATAAATCAAACAATATTGTTTTCCAAAGATATATGCAAGAAATCCAATTGCTCTAGCCAGAAATTTGTAAGAAGCTCCACTGAAAAATTTGGGAATTGCATGTACTTACCAGTATGCGCTTTTGTGATGCACACGCCATGCTAAAGGGCAAAGCCACACCACTAATTTTTAAAAACAAGGACAGGCAACATGCAGTCACAAGGCCAATTTCCAATCGGTATATCACATTTGTGCTACACAAAAAGGACTAATCGTACAACCCAAAGCGATAGCACTAAGCTCCACTTAACATAGACCGCGCATCTGATATATGAACAAAACCACAAGCAATTCATTGTTTTCATCCTGTCAACTATGAAAATTGTCTGCAGCACAGATCCACAGTGTCCCTCAGACGGATCAACCAGTAATCAGATATAAGCTCTAATTGCAACATCAATCCCCTGGTTCACGTAGGAAAGGTAAAAACCAATTGTGTAGAGAATGGTATGTTCTGAAGTTTAGGGGAAAACCACATGTAACCAGCTTGCGAGATCCTATTAGCAAAAGCATACAAATCTTATCCTTCTAATTGGAAAAGGACCCCAAATAAGCTAAGGAACGGATCTAGATACAAACTCCGCGCGCGCAGCTCCAATGGCAGGTGGAATGAACTGGTTCCAGCCATGGGGTGCACCTGAATCTCGCTGTCGATCAATCACTCGAGGGCCTCGTCGCTCGCTAGCGGGAGGATGAATCAACAAATAAGGGGCTCTGGAACCAACCGCCCGACGGGGCGCATTTGGTGGTGTGATGCTGCAGAGGAGTGCACTGCAGATCCAAGTAAATCCGAGCTCTCCCGCCCAAATTCCGATCCAAACCCCGCGAACGACCACACGGAGACCGCCGCTCTCACCAGCGGAGCGTCACCGCCGCTACCAACGCAACCAACAAAAACACGCGCGGGACAGACGACAGGAGATCCGCGGCGAGATCGGGCCAGATCCGGCATTACCGTCGGCGGCGGCTCACCCAGATCGTAGCACAGCTGAGCCAAAGCAGAGAGCAACGGTAGGGGTACGCGAGGAGGAGGAGGAGGGACGGGGTAGGGTTTTGGGGGGAGGAAAGAGAAAACTCACTGTCGGAGTCGTCGTCGTCCTTCTTCATGTAGGGCTGCGCCATCTCCGGGTCGGCGAGGTCACCGGTGAGGGAGCGAGGCATGCGACGCTTTTAATGGTGGAACCAGCCGCACCGAGCCGAGGTGGTGGGTACTTCGAGGGCTTGATGAGGCTTCGAGCGGAAGAAGCTTTTTCGCCCGGATCCTACGCAACGATGGCCGTGCGGAGGTGGTGGCCTGGGCGGGGGGCGGATTTTCGATTACAGGTGGGGGCCAAGAGCATACATGGGTTCTGTTTGGTTTGTGATCCGATATTTATCCTAAAATTTTGGTGTTGTCAAAACTCAATAACGCTAAAATCTAGATAAAAAAAGTAGTGTTTGGATCGTAACCATACCAATTCACTAGCAATGTTAAAATTGATGTGTTTGAATTGCGGCTATGTCAAAATTTGTTAAAATTGTGAGTATAACACATGGGTCATGATATCAAGTTTTTTTGGCACCAAAATATGTCAACATGTGTCTTATTTTGTTGATAAAATAACAAAGAATACAACGGTTCAAATGGATCACAAATCGGATACTCGGTTTAGGAAATATAATCATTTCAAACTTGTTAAGCAAACTATTCTTGCAATTAATATAACCAGTCTCGACCAACCATCTTGCGCCACGTGGCGGAGTCTACAGGTTCTTGCCTTACCAATTTTTTAGCGATAGAATCGCCCGCTAGAGTTCCACCAGCAAATTGGCGAAAAACAGTCGGGCACTGGCCAAAATTTCCTGCGCATGCCAAACTTTGGTAATAATTTAAATGCTAGCCACATTTTGGTGGTATTACCAAATTTTGGTAAGGCTTTTGATGGTTACAAACCAAACAACCCCATTATTCACCGTGGAAGAAACACTTGGAAGGGCATGTTTTGGAATAAACGAAAAAATGCAGGGATAGTAGAGCTGTCCAGATAGGTCGTGTTTGTCAGGCCGGCTCGAGGCACGATACTATTGGCCTGGCCTGTACTGTTCATAGGCAAGCTGGCACGGCACAAAGCTCGTGTTGTGCTTGGGCTGACCCCTAGCACGATGGGTTGGCTCGACACGACCCATGTGGCTCGCGTGCAGAGAGGCCAAGGGAGCGCCGAAGTCCAAGACCCGGGACCGGGAGGTAGGGAGGAGGAGCGGCGCAGTGGCTAGCCAGCGGCGAGGGAGGGAGGAGGAGTGGCAAGCCGGCAAGGGAGGGACGAAGCCAGAGGAGGAGGCGCCACCGCGCCGGTGTGGAGGGAGGAGAAGGCGGCGGGGCTGGCTCGGGAAAGAAAGGGCCAGGAGGAGGAGGAGGAGGCGGTGTAGCATGGAGGAAGGAGGCCTGGAGGGGGCGCCGGCGTGGAGGGAGGAGAAGGCGACATGGTCGGCTCGGGAAGGGAGGGGGCTAGGATGAGGAAGAGGATAAGGGTGGAAAAAAGATAGAAACTCACGAGCTCGGCTCGAACTCGATCCATTAAAGAGCCGAGCCGATTTGGCATTTTTGCTCGTTTTCTTAACGAGCCGAGTTCGAGCTAGCTCGCGAGTAGCTTGTTTACAAAATCAACCCAAAAGAAAAGCCCACCAGGGCACCACTGTCCATAAATCATAATTCACCAGGGCGAGCCCACTATGCGCAACCCTAATCCAATCCACACGACCACATCGAGTCAGCGTCCCCTAATTCACCCGGCACAACCGGTACCCCTAGCCCCCACTCCCCACCCTAGTACCCCACGCGCCACGCCACCACGAGCAAGGCTGCTGCCCCGCACGGCCGCACCTGCTAGCTCCAGGCTACCACATGGCACACCCACAACCGCCACCGCCCAGTCGCCCCCTTGTTTGCCTGGCACCCTGGTTGTCCCGACCTCCCACTTCCTCCACCTCCTGCTCCGGCTGCGGTCTCCCGCCCCGGCTCCGGGCCGGTCTCTCAAGCTCGGTCCTAGCCCTAGGCCTCCTGCTCCGTCTGCGGCCTCCCACCCCGGTGTCCAAATTTCTCCCACGGCCTCCTGCCTCGGAATCCAACCTCCCGCGTCGACTCTAGCCTCTAGCTCCCATGATGGATCAACAACCGAGCTTGCAGTCCAAGAACTATGGAGGGAGGAGGTCGTCGCCTCTGACTCCGTTTCACCCTCTGTCTCAACACCAGTGTTAGACCATGAAAGTGCAAACCCTCACCGCCTTGTCTCGTCCGCTAGAAAGCCGCCTCGTCCTGGCCAACTAGCAGGTCCGGCACTAACCCCCTACTGCGGCTATCCTCTCGGTGAGTGTCATGAATCATTTCGGATTGCTCTCCTCTGATCTGGATTATCCAATGAATTACATGTTGACTAGTATGAATAAGTGTATGGCATGCTCTCCTCTGATCTATTTTCTGTCACTTGATATAAATGCAATTTGCAATTGTTCAGAACATAAGATAAGCTATTATGCTAATATGATTCATAAATGAAAGCACATAAGGAAATTGAATTTGGATGTCATACAGTTATAGATATATCATGTTCTCCTCTGTTTTTTGGTGATTGGTGAAATAGGGCATGATTTATGGTTGTGTACTTGAGTCAGTTATAGATATATCATGTTCTGTATCTGTGCAAGACTCCAAATATAGTGATTTCGACATTCCTGATGGTTCATCTGAGGGCGAACCTTCACATGCATTCATTGATTCTGCAACTCATGATGAGAAAAAATATGAGTGGTCAAATGATGGTTGTGTGTCTGGATCTCCCAAGGCAAAGAGAAGAGCCAAAAGACAGAAGGGTATTCCAGTGTTTCCTTCCAAAAGGAGTAGAGAAAAGTGTTCAAATTGTTGAGAGCTTTTTAATGTGGTTAATGTTCCATCCAAGGAGAAAGGGAAGATTGGGACAAAGACGAAGTGCAGGTTTTGCTACGGGCTCTTTGCTTACAAGCCAGCGGGATCAACTTCAAGTCTCTTAAGCATGTATCAAAGTGCACACCCTATTTGGTGGCCAAGTTCATTCAAGAATACTTAAGACCTTATGTTTCATGCTTTTACTTGTTATCCACCCCTAGAAGAGGAGGAGAGGAGAAGAGGTGGAGGAGGAAAAGGAAGGGCAACGCTAGCGTGGAGGGAGGAGGCTGGTAGGGGGTGGCGGCACCACTACCGCACTCGGGCGCAGTGCGCCAGGGGGAGCCAAGGAGAGGAAAGGGCAGGGGCGAGCGGGCGACAGGCAGGGGAACGGGCCCAACGGGCTCATGGGTCGTGCCTGGCACGACACGACCTGACTAGAATCTGCCAGTTAGGCGTTTTTTGCCCCTTTTTTACCGTTTAGCCCTTTACAAATAGCATAAAAAATTCAAAAATTCCCAAATTTTGTTTTAAATAGCCACCATACCCCCTCATTTAGCATCCATCCATTCATCAATCTCTCTTTCAAATTTTGGTGTGTAAATTCAAATTTGATGTGAGATAATTTGGCAAAATTTTAAAAAAACTTTACCAAATTTTGTAAAATTCTTTTTTGGCAGCAAGTCAGCAAAAGAGGTACAATTCTATTTTTTGCATACTTTTATTGTCAGTATTTGTTATGCTAAGATAAAAGTAATAATGGTGTTATTCTTTATTTTGCAGTTTTCGTTATGGACAGTTACAACAAATTTGCTCTTGGTGATTACAGGACTTTCATCGGAGGAAGTTGCATCTATGGAGGCGGTTGCGGCTGCCTCAAGCCAATCGGAAGGGCAAGGCGGAGTTTTGTTATCAGGCTCCACGACAGCATCTTCATCGGTGATAACCAGAGCAAAGAGGTCGAGGTCGTCTACATTGGGAGTGTGGAACAATTTTGACAAGACAACCAAGCCAGACACACAGAAAAATCAGATACCATATGTTATTTGCAAATTTTGTCGCAATGAATTGTACGCATAATCCTAGATTTTTTTGCCATTTCTAGCAAGATCTACAATAAACGTTGTAATGAAAATAAAGGAACTACTTACTTAGATATCACTAGGGAGGATTATCTTAGTGTAGTTGCTCATTATGTTAATGACAACTAGGTAATGAAGAAAATAATTATATGTTTGAAATTAATTGATGTATCACACACGGGAGGGAATATTACGGACTATATTATCAAAGTCATGAAAGACTTTGGTCTTATACACAAAATATTCTCAATTACGTTAGACAATGCTGCTTCGAGCTCTAGAGCCATGAATATTCTTACTCTAGTGTTGAGTACATACGTCGATTCCTTCTTGCTACATCAATGTGCGCTTGTCATATTATTAACCTTATAGTCAAATATAGTTTGAAGAGGTTGAATCTGCATCTTAAATCTTTTCGCGATGCGATATCTTTCTTGAATAATTCTGACATAAGAATAGCAATATATAAGAACTTTTGTAGGGCGATGGGTGTACGTCCAAAAAATTTGGTTTGGACATACCGGTAAGATGGAACCCTACTTACCTGACGCTTAAGAGTCTTTTACCACATAAGAGTACTTTTTATGTTTTTATACAAACACACTATCAGATTACTGACAGTCACTACTACAAAAAAAAGGTAATCACAAACAGTTTAAAATCGTCATCACAAACGGTTTTTTGAACTATCAGACTTTATGAGTTAGTAATGACATGAGGTCATCAAAGGCGGTTTTTTAATCGTCTGTCAAAAAGCTATCACATACGGTTCCGAACAAGAACCGTCTATGATAATCAATTATCACAGACGGTTCTTGTTAATAACCGTCTGTGAAAATAGACTATCATAGACGGTTTTTGGTAAAAACTGTCTGTGATAGTTTTTCTGTTGAAAAAAAAATTCTGAGCCAAACCAATCAATTATTGGATAGTTAGACCCGAGTATATGCATATGGTTAATTAAATAATCTAGAATGAAAGAAAACTCAAACTGAACGGCGAACGAGCGGCGAAAACGAGTGCTGAAACTTCAGAGGCAGTTTTAAGGCCTTAAACGACATTTTTTTTTGGATTTTTCACTTTTCTGGAGCCTCGTGAATGAATATGACCTCGACCTAGACTTATGGATTTTTGGATTGAACTTTTCGTTAGCTTTCAAATGAGCTAAAGAACATCGCAATCCGAGTTCGTATACAAAAGTTATGGTTGTTTTACCGGACAATGCGCGAAAACGAGTCCAAGACGAAGAGGCGAACGATGGCCTGGTACTCGGAGTCAGGGATGTCGAGGTGCTCGCTGTCGATGTCTGCAATCTTGCCTTGATCTATTCATTCACAAGAGAACCACGGTCACCACTGAGAGCCACCAAAAGAAACAAGGCAGGGGGAGGCGACAAGCGATTGATCACTTATGGCATGGGGGATATCAACCAAGAAGAGAGGGGAGGGGATCAGATGGGGGATATCACCGACAATGAAGGAGAGACGGCGGCAGCATCACCGTTGTGTCACGACGGTGACACTGCACAAGACACTCTTACGACAAGAGTGCTTTGTGCAGTGAGCCGTGACGTCACAACCGGAGGCGGAGGAGCTCACGACGGTAGTCGGCGGTAGTTGGAGCTCGGCGTGGGGAGGGGAGAGGGAGAAACTGATGGAAGACAAGGCAGGGGTTGCTATAATATATAAGGATAGCGCCAAAATATTTCGCCTCCCGCGCACGCGCTAAAAATTTTCGTCGTCCCGCGTTGCAAATCACATACGGTTTCAAACAAAAATCGTCTGTGTTGACTATAATATCATAGACGGTTCTTGTTCAGAACTGTCTGTGATACTTCACAGATGATTTTCAATATGAATCGTCTATGATATTATTGTCAACACAGATGGTTTTTAGCGCAGAAAGTAACACAAACGGTCGCTAAACCAAAACCGCTTGTGATTGTGTTTAATACAGACAGCTTTGGTCAACCGTCTGTGATCAAGCGTCCAGTATTAGCCCTTTTGTAGTAGTGAGTAGTATACTATTGACTGAGCAACATTGGTTTGTTGTTGAGAAGATACTATAGTTTTTTTTAAAAAAAAATTATGAGCCCACTGTTGCTTTGTCTGCTGTCTACTATCAAACATCTCCTATCATTGTGCATAGTATTTTACATATTGCTACTCAATTAAAAATGTATGAAAATGACTTAATTTTACACGAGGCTATGTTGCTATAAAAAGTAAATACTTTAAATATCGGAGATGAATCCTTTTCTATATGTATTTGCATTTGTTTTAGATACTAGAGCTAAAATTGAAGCATTTGCTAATATACTTGGCCTTCTTAGTGATGCTACAGGGCTAGACTATACCGACTATTTTGTAGAAATTCGTTCTCGATTACACGAGGTTTATCAAAGGTATAAAAATAAGTAGCAATATGTGGGGCGAGATCTTCGGTGGCTCTTCCTCCAGGTCCAGGTCTTCTTCTACAACGTCGCCTGCTCAGCCAAGAATAACCCCCAAGGAATGGAGAACTATCCACATATCTAGACAGCGATACGGTGGATTTCAACTCAGAAGGCTTCGAAAATTCGCAATAGTGGTAAACCCATAAGTTAACATATCCCATGCTATACATACTTGCATGTGATGTGTTAACTGTTCTTGTTTTGATGGTTTCCTCCGAGTCTGCTTTTAGTATTTCTGGAAGAATATTGGAGGAGAGAAGAATAAGTCTCACAAGTAAGATGGTGGAGATACTTTTAACCGTGAAAGATTGGGAACAAGGTGATTCACGAACACAATATTCTGTGAAAAATCCAGAGTTGTCGGAGGTGTTCAAAAATCTGTACCTAGACAACGACACGTAGAATAAGGATGTATGTAGAGCCATAGGTTGTACTCTTTTTTTTTTCCTTTGCCAAGGTTTTCTAACGTTGAGTTTTTACTTGATCATGGGTGTGATTTTTTTCCTTTTCCTCTTCATACATAGAACCCCAAGCAACAAGAACTAACTCACTCTTTAACACAACCAAAAGAACCCTTGATTCATCTCAGGGCATCTCCAATAGTTAGAGATAATCTTATCTTTAATATATGCTACATCATCTTTAAAGACAACATCTCTAATAGATAGTCTCTAGTACACTTTTCAACATTTATATTTTATAACTTTTCTTTGAAACGGACCTACATATCAACTAGAGTAAATTAATGTATCATGTCTTATTTCGCGTGCATGACAGTCTCTTCAGGAAGAGACGACTAGTGCTCTCTCTCCTCCCTCTCTCTCATTCATATAGAATTTTGTTGACGTGATATAACTAAAAGACGACAATAAATATACTATTGAAGATGCTCTTGAAGGGATGAAAAGAAACCCTCTTTTGATCATAAGAATTGGGTCTGAAATATTCGTACACTTTCTGTGTTATGACACATATGCACTTTATGCAGTACAGCTAAGTGGCTAGTTGCTTCTATTGCCCAATTAGATCAGACTCCTTATGCAAAAATTCCCTTTTCGAATCTGGGTGTAAGAGAAGCTCAAGTTGAGTGTGCAAGTGAGCCAGGCCTACCTAAGGGCATTATTATATAAGTAACTAGAGTGAATTAGGTTCTTACTCATAATAAGGTGGATTAGGTATTATCAAGGTAGAAGCTCAAATATAAAGTATAATTAATTAATTAAGTTCCTCGCAAAAAAGAAGTATAATTAAGTTTCGATAAAGGGCATTAAAGTGCAATAGGTCTAATTACTAACTTCCCTTTTTCTGTGTAACACATTTTCTACTTACATTATACACTCAATTAAACAACATCTCATGCATAAATGATTCATGCAACTAACCAAACGACCCTAATTTGCATCTTCTTGGCTTGTGTTGCTTAAACAGGAGTGACCCATTGAGCCAGCTGCAATGCAACTATATATGCAAGCAACCAATCACTCCCAATGGATGATGCTCCTAAAGGCGTGTTTGGTTAGTGCCACATTTTGCCACACTTGAGTTAGCCACGTTTAACTTTTATGACAGCTGCTTGATTCACATCATAATTGTGGCATGTCATAGTTTTCTAGCATTCTACTCCATCCTACCACACTCGAGACTGTCATTTTGGATACCACAAAAAGTGTGGCTTACCACACTTTAGCAAAAAATTTGTGGAAGTGGTGGCATACATCCAAACAACCCCTAAGTTTCCCCAATGATGCTTTCCATTTAAACAAAATCTCTTTGCACTCCTACGAAAAAAGATGTAAGCGAACAACATCACATTACATAGAAGTACATAGATGCATCAATTGCACGATAATACAACAATCATTACAAGTATTAAAGCAGTACATCAAGCATCGAGCATGCATGTATATCTCATATATACCCAGTAATCAATTTCTATTACCTGTCCATCTTACATCACAAACTTATATTACCGCAGAACTCTCAGATGCCTCTCAAAGGATTGCTTAGTGCTGCCGTCGGGTCGCCTCCGCTGACTCGGCGCTCGACTGAGACGGGTTCAGGCCGTACTCGCTCGTCCCACTGTACTCGTTGCTGTACTCGCCGCTCTCGAAGGCGACCTTCCTGAACTTACTAATGTTCGACGCGTAGTTGCCGGAGTCGTACTCCGACCCCGAGCTAAACATCATGCTCTGCCCAGGCTTCACCCCTTCGTTCAGGTCGTCCAGCGACGCGTCGCCCTCCAGAGCACGAACAATCTACACAGTGAGCAGTGAAAGAATTATTGTTCTAAGTAACGCATTATTTCGAAGAAAATGGCATTGAGGAATGGGAATGTTGTTCTTTTCACCTGTTTCATCTTCGGGCGGCGCTTGGCGGAGTGGCGGACGGCGGCGGCGGCGCAGGCGGCCATGCGCTTCAGCTCCAACCGGTCGACCTTGTTCTCCAGGCGTGGGTCGGCCAACTCGTCAAAGTTGCCGTCTTCGCTTAACGCGCGCGCCAAGAGGGGCCTTGCCTGTCGCGACCAAGCGAATGGCCGGCGTGTCAGGAACGAGCGTAACATACTGAGAAATCTACGAGAAGATGATTTTGGAGGGGGGGAGAGCAGCTAACCCAATCGACCAAGCTGTCTTCCATGTAGTTTGTGGGATCGACCGGTCGCCGGCCGGTGATCAGCTCGAGCAGCATGACGCCGAAGGAGAAGACGTCTGATTTGTCCGTGAGCTTGCCGCTCGAGGCGTACTCGGGGGCCAAGTACCTACACACATCACACATGCAAACAGCAGAAAGCCAGTCATGTGTGCGCTTTGCTAACTTCGTTTCACGTCCACCAAAATGCGGCAATTGTTGCCGTGCTCACCCGAAAGTTCCCATGACGCGCGTGGAGACGTGCGTGTTGGTGTCCGTGGTTAACTTGGCCAACCCAAAATCCGCAACCTACATACATTCAAACATTTTTTTAAAAAAATCCCAATCTTATATATCTGGTGCAGTGTTAATTCAAACACGTGCCCGCATCAAGCTGCTAGGCTTTGATTAGTTACCTTAGCCTCGAAATTCTCGTCCAAAAGAATGTTAGCCGCCTTGATGTCACGGTGGATGATCCTAGGGTGGCCTTAACACGTCACACCACAAACAATCAACAAATCGTTAGAAAGACATGGAAAACGCCACGCAAATTGCCAAACAACGGAAGAAACTACTACAAATTTGGAGCATACAGTCCTCGTGCAGGTAAGCGAGTCCCTTGGCGGAGCCAAGCGCGATGGCGAGCCTCGTCGGCCAGTCCATAACCGGCACGCCCTTCCCTGCACCCGCGGCACGTATCGGGACTCAGGAGTCAGGAATCACGCGCGCGGCGCATGAGAATATCCGAGAAAAAACAGAAAAACGCAGGGCGCGCGCGAGCGTACTGACCGTGGAGGTGGTGCTCGAGGGTATCGTTGGGCACGAACTCGTAGACGAGCAGGCGCTGGGAGGAGCCGGCGATGCAGTAGCCGACGAGGGAGACGAGGTGGCGGTGGTGGACGCGGCTGATGATCTCCACCTCCGCCTGGAACTCGCGCTCGCCCTGCCCGCTCCCGGACTTGAGCTGCTTCACCGCCACCTCCTTGCCGCTGCCCGGCAGCACGCCTTTGTACACGTACCCGAACCCGCCCTGCCCCAGCAGGTTCGCCGACGAGAACCCGCCCGTAGCGGACGCCAGCTCCTCGTACGAGAACGCGCTCTTCGAGAACCCCAGCGCCATGCCCGGCGACGGCGGTGGCAGCGGCCCAGTCCCGTGCGACCCGCTCATCTCCCCGCTCGTCGGCGCCGGCCCTGGCGAGTACTGCGAGTGCCATCCCCCGCCGTGGTCCATCGCGCCGCTGTTCTGCCACTTCGGCATGCTGTTCGCGTAGTACACGTTCCCTGCATGCATGCGCGCGCGCCGCCATGTTATATCTGTGCGATCTGCATGCGTTGCGTGGACATGAATTGAACATGCGTGTACCGTTCTCGTCGGTGTAGTAGGGCATGTTCATGTGCGGGGGCCTCTTCTTCTTCTTCTTGGCGCAGCACACGCACGCGGCGATGGCCAGCAGCAGGCCGAAGGCCAGGACCCCGATCACCGCGCCGGCGACGATGGCCGCCACGTGCGGCGACCCGTCGTCATTGCTTCCCCTCTTGCCACGGCCGTTTGAGCTGCCCCCACCCTTGGAGCTTCCACTGTTCTTTGGAGCCGGTGGAGACGGAATGGCCTTTGAGGCTGGAGGTGATCCTTGAGACGGGGGTGACCCGCCGGCATCTGCTGGAGGAGCCGGCGGCGACGACAGCGACGCTGATGGTGGCGACGGTAGTGAGCCGGAGGACTTGGGCGGTGGGGCCGACTGCGTGGACGGTGGTGGGCTGGCGGGAGGCGGCGATGACTGCGGAGGCGACGGCGGGGACGACGTGGAGCTCGGTGGTGATCCCGTGGAGTTATCCGAGTTTCCCGGCGGTGCCGGCGAGTCCTCTCCATTGAACAGGTTGTCTAGCGGCGAGTCGTCCATTTCCGATAGGATGTCTCGTTAGCGTCTGCGCGCGTCGTGAGGACGGAGCTCTTCCTGGTGAAGATGACTCCGCCCTCTAGAGGGTGCTCTGGCTTGGAACGGTGCACCTCCTCCTCCGCGTCGTCGTGATGAACCCCTGGAACAACGTTGGGAGAGAAAAAAAAATTGTGATGCGCAATCATGGAGAGCGCGAGTTTGTACAGCAATTCCGTTTGGAAATGTGATTTGATCATGCAACGCTTGGCTTGGAATTGTAATTTAAGACTTGATTGTAGAGTTTTTTTTTTTTTTGAAACTCAGATTCTAGAGTTGAGCGCTGAAAAAAACCCAATTTTTTGACAAAGGAAAACATTACGTGCACCATTTCACCTCACATTTAAGAATGGCCTACCCGAGATCAATAGCAAGCAAATGCTGAACCAGATTTCACAAGGAAGGCTGAAGATCGTGGGAAAAGAAAGGGGGCTTTGTGTCACTGAAAGTTCAAACGAATATAAAATACGAAGGACCAAACCAACCAGAGAAGTTAATGTGAAGAAATTGAAGCATCCATGATGTACCTTCCTTTTCCCCTGTTCTATTGCAAAAGAAGAAGAGAAGGGGTTGAAACAGAACTTGAGAGATGAGGAAAGGGAAGTAGACTTCAAAGCGTAGATTTCGTCACATTGTCCAACCTCCATCGCACCACCTCAACACATTTCTTGGATACAGGCCATTGCTCTCTTTATATTTTCCATTTTTAGTTGCAATGACAAATGGGAGGTTGCCAGCCATTGGAGCCCAGCTGACCAACAACATTATTGTTCGTGATTTTGGGAGCCTCTGTACGTTTACCATGCAAAACTTGTGCACCTTGTAGTTTGTTTTTGTTTTAAATATAAAATTAGTAACAGAACTTGACAAACAGTTGATCTGAGTTCTGAAATTTGGAACTGACCTGAATCTTGGCTCTGCAACTGATGGACTGGTCACAAATAATACTCAAGCCCAGAGAAATGAATAAACAGCACTGAAACTGGTAGACTGATCACTAATGATATTAGCATATTTGCAGAGATGTCAAATACAGACACAGTAAGGAAATGTTATAGAAGCATCACAAGTGTTTGAGAGTAGCAAGCGTTGAAGAGGAAAACATCTTTGCACTTAAGTTTACACAGCACAAAGGTTCCATCCTGAAGAAAAGGGAGCTAGTAGCAGTGCACACACACACACAGACAGAACACACCGTACCAGCTCAATTAGAAGCAAGCAGACCCGCTATCCAATATCTTCAAAGAAAAAAAAATGCAACTTACTTAAGTTGCAAGGTTAAATAATGTTTGGAGATTTGGACAATGCAGGCACTCCAGAAAAGTGCTGTCGATGCTCTAAAATCATAACAAAAAGATGATGGCTCATCTCTCAAGTATACAAGCCAGGGAGCCGAGTTTAGTAGTAACCAAACAGTTATTCTGACTCCACTACTTCACCTCCAGGAATTCCTACAGACGATCTTGTGGCTGTTGCTTGGTCAAGAGAATCAAAACTCTCAGGCAGTTTAAACAGAGGTTGGTCTCCATCAATTTCACCCTGGTAGCCCAACCCCTGTAACATCCCGTTTTCGGATGGCGATTAGTAATTACTTAATTGGTTTTGTTCTTCGCTCATATATCAAATTATCAACTAATTTCAAAAATCTCTACTAGCTTCTTTGCTCAGGTTTGTGTTTCAAACCTTTTTGCAATTCTAGAATTCAAATTCAAATTTGAATTTCCTCTTTTCGGATCTTGGCCCCTTCTCTTTCTTGGGCTCAGCCTAAGAACCTCTCTTGGGCTTTGGCCCAGCTCCTCCTGGCCGGCTCCCCCCTTTTTCGGCCTGCTCCCTTTGGCCCAGCTCATCCCCTCCCCTGCTTTCTTCCTCCCCTGGCCAAGCCAGTCAAGCCCCCATGCGCCCGCCAGCGGACCCCGTCGGCGCGCCATGCCGCTTCGGCTTGCTCGTGCCGCTCGTCTGCCCGGCGTCGCTGGACCCATGCTCGTGCGCCGCTGGTCACGCTGCCGAGCGCTCGAGTACCCCGCCGCACGGTCAGCGCCTGAGCCCAAGCTGTCCTCCGCCGTCCTTTGCGTCCTCGCCGCCTTGACCGAAGTCGTCCTCGAGCCGTCCTCGCTGCACCCTCGTTTGCCCGGTCCGAGCACCGCGCCCGTGCCTTGGTGTTCGCCAGTCGTCACCGCACCCACTTGCCCGGTCCGAGCTGTGCGCCCGCATCATGCTTGTCCTTGCCGTCCTCGCAGCACAGGAGCTCTAGACCCAGCCATGCACGCTGCGCAGCGCACGCGCGCCAGCTTGGACGCTGCGGTCTTCGCCTCGTACCGCTGCCCCCACACCCGTCCTCAGTCAGTCCAAGCCGTGCGCAGCGCATGCGCGTGTCAGTGCGCCCCTGACGCCGAAGCTTCCTCCACGGTCTATTTAAGCCCCCCTGTTCCCCTCATTCTCCTCCCACCTTGATCACTTCTTCCCGAGAGCAAAGAAAAAACGAAGAAGACTCACCTTGGCCACGCCGCCTCGCCACCGCGCTGGCACTCCGGTGAGCCCCTCGCCCGACCAACCCCGTCACAAGGAGCCCCCTGACGCTGACGAAGATGTCCCTCACCCCCATTCACCTTCCCCGCCGCCAAGCACCTCCACCACCGGCACCCTTTCTCCTCCGCCTCAGGTCGCCGCCGCCGGATCGCCTCGGCCGCTCCCGAGCCGTCCCGACCACCCATCCGATGTCCCCACCTCTCGGCGTAACCCATGCGCGCGCTAGCTCCGCCATTGCGCCACCGCTTCGCCGGCACCGCATGTGCTCGTGGCACCCGCCGCTGTTGGAATTGAATCTCTCAACTCCCATCTCTCTTCTTCTCTCTCTTGTACACACACCAAGAGGTCACATGAAGGAATAAGAGACACACTTGTAGGCTACATTTTTCTCACTGTCATTCTCCTCCTCCACGGGTTACAAATTTATAGTACTCCAATGCCGATCACCTGCAGCTTCTTGACACGCATAGCCGCATCCTCCAAGAAGTTCCGCCTTCTCACTCGGCACGGATTAGCAACACAAGTTTCTTTTATGTGTTGCCGAATTCATGGTCGCAGCCGCTTCTCTATCACGTGGTGCACTCTGCCTTGAGGGACAGTACAATTGCCCTCGCCACGCGATCACTCTTGAGGGACATTACAGTCGCCCCCACCATATGCAACCGTGAACATGGGCACCATCACAACCCATGTATTTGGTAGATCTTCTCGTCGGGACACGGAGATGGACTGTACATTCGCCCATCTTCCCTTATCAGTTATCGACGACGCTCCTTAGTAGCGGGTCTTTGGGAGACATCCCGTCTCCACTCTTCACCGCCACCTCTTTGCCGTTACAACTTCCGGACTACTCGGACCTCCGATTCTTCTTATGACGACGGCCTCCATGCCATCGCCGTGTGTTAGCCTCCTCACCGCGGAGCTGGATGCTCCACGCCAGACGCGCCGCGCGCCATCGCCTCGTGCGCGCCACCACTGTGCGATCTTTGCACCACCACCGGCCCTCGCGCGCACACACCGCGTCGCCGCCGCCGCGCGCACGCGCATGCTCGCCGCCGCTCACGATGGGCGCCGATGTGCGCGCGCCGCGCTGTGTACATTTGCGCCGCGCTCGCCACGTGGTGCGCCGCGCGCTGCTCCGGCCGCGACGCTCCGGCGCGTCGCGCGCTCGATACCAATTGTTGGAATTGAATCTCTCAACTCCCATCTCTCTTCTTCTCTCTCTTGTACACACACCAAGAGGTCACATGAAGGAAGAAGAGACACACTTGTAGGCTACATTTTTCTCACTGTCATTCTCCTCCTCCACGGGTTACAAATTTATAATACTCAAATATATGCAAGCGGTCATTAAGCTAGCCGCTTCTCACGCCACTCTGAACTCACACGCACGCACACTTTCATGCCTTGCATGCAGCTACATAGGCATGACTACTAACAAACCCACATGCAACAAATCGGCGTCCAAGTCTTTGGCTCAATCCACTCCATGCTCACTCAGTGCGCCACTCGCATGCACCCAAACAAGTTTCTACTAGCCAGCACACACACATGCAGCTAGTAACTCCTAATCTCAACACAACATGCGTAACTTACACATACCAATGTGGTCACAAAACTAACATGTCAAGATTATTCTAACAGCCGCTGCCTCGTGCCTTGCCACCGCCGCACCCACCCTTCTCTGGCGCCACCACCTCCACTCGCGGGGTCCCCGTTCCCGCAGGCACCCATTTCGTCCCCTCATCGGCCTCCCCATGCCTCCACCCACCGGCGCCACCACCGCCCAGAGCCGCCTAAGCGCTTCCCTCTGCCCTCTTTTCTCTGTGAACCGAAGAGGAAGAGATCGAATTGGAGATTTTGGGTTGTTTGGCTTAAGGGCCCCACTTGTCAAAGACACTTAAACCCTCCCCCTCTCTCTTTCAAGTGGGTCCCACCCCCCTTTTTGCTGCTCTCGTGCACCCGGTGCACCGTAAACCGGTGCACAGTGCATATGGACCTCCGGTCTATGCGCTGTGCATATGGACTGAGCCCTATGCATGGGCCCACGTGTTAGATTCTCTCTCTCTCTTTCCCGATTTATTTCCCATTCAATCTTCGTAAATCCATATCTCCCTCGTCGTAACTCCTAAAATTATGAATTAAATTTCTAAAATTTTGTAAATTCAAGATCTTGCTAATGGCATGGGTCTTGTTCCATTTGGATTTCAATTGTTGTTCTTTGGTATTTATTTTGCTCTATTTTCTTGTTGTGTCTTTTTCCGGTACGTTCGTCCGAAAAGGATTCGAAGACGCGGACGATCTCCAAGTTGATCAAGAACAAGACTATCAAGACCCTCTTGCCTATAACCAAGGAGAGTCAATATTTTGATCATATTGAGCATATATTTTATGCAAAAGTATATTCTTTTGAAATAGCAAATTGTATGGTTTAATTTTTTAAGCAAACGTATGTTAAAGCTTAAGGTAGTTAAATACCCATTTGATGATTAATTAATTATTATGCCATCCTTGACAACTTGAATCCCTTAATCCTTGTCACCCTAGTAACTTTGTGGTAATACTAGCTATAGGTTGTATTTAAGCGACATGCTAGTCTTGCTTGAGTACCGGGACATTAAAATATCCCAATCATCATCTCTTCAAACATGAAAATAGTTTGGGTAGTCATTGGTGGTCCATGACTGAGATAAATGTGGTAATTTGGTTTTACTCCTCAAAACCCTAATAACTTGCTGTTACTATCTGGGTGGATGGTGAGGTGGATGGTACGACAGTGGGTGCTAATGTAGCCCAAGAACTGTTGTTATGTGGATGGCATGTCGAATGAACTACCCAGATAACCCTAAGGACTTAATCTTGTCACGACCTCCCGTGTAAAACAAGTACAACCACAAGTCTGCAACAAACTACGACTTGGCTTAGTAAATTTATCAAATCTTGAAAGTCATCTCATTGGAGGAATAAAGGAGCGCAGGCTCTAGGTATGTCGGGCTTGATGGGACACCGAGTCAAGGGTGAAGTTCGCCAGTCGCTGAGACGTAGCCACACTACGCCAGTCGCTGAGGTGGGCATCCCGCACAACGTATGGGCGCACCCCCATATGGGTGAAATGACAGAAGGGGGAGATATTTAGAAAGGTTATTGTGACGACCTCTCGACTACATGACCAAGGAATCATGTAGGGCAATGAGTTAATCGTCTCTTGTGGGTAAAGTGTACAATCTCTGCAGAGTTATAAACTGTTTAAACAGTCGTGCCTACGGTCAAAGGCGGACATGGGAACTTAACTTGAGTTAGTTCTATTTCCAAAACCTTGTGGGTGGTATGAAAATTGTGGTGGGCTCACCTAGCCCTGAGATTGGATTTTGCCTGAGTTTTCAGACTCAGTGATGTTAATACCTGGGGTTAACCCCAGTCAAATAAGCATCAGGTAGAGTTTCCGATGGAGGGAACCTCTGCTAATACAAATATTGCACAATTACTCTTTTTAACAAAATACAATTTGTTAAAATGCTAAATGATAGGATTTTATAATTATGATAGTTGAAAATATTACTTTAGCAAATAAAAGAACCGAGCCATCCTTGTTAATCCTTGCATGTGTATTATTGCATTGTGTGTTGGCTCGCGAGCACAGTAGTAGTGCTCATCCTCGCTCTTTTCCCCAAAACCCTCAGAGGCTGCAGATGAAGGAGATTATGAGTACTACAAGGGTCCAGAAGTCAACGAGCAAGGAAATAATGAAGAATAATCTAGTTCTGTGGTCTAGGTCTTGTCCCAGTCTAAGTGGACTCGTTCGGTATTTGCGTACAACCAATATTATCAAGTCCTTGGTTAATATCAGTCGTACACAGGTCACCCCAGTCACTTGCCTGTGAAGAAATGAGCTCTACCCCTTTTGCTTCCGCTACCGCTTTCGCATATTTTGTAATGTAAGAATTTAGCCTGTTCGGCTCTTTTGTAAAACTCGGCCCGACGTGGTCTATATCACTCTGGTGGTTGTAATAAATCTGAATGCTTCAGATCACGTCTTGTATGAATGATTCAGCAACGTGCTTGTGAGTGCTATCTACTGATCTAGGGAATAACACAATGTTATCACAGAGGATTTGGATTGAGAAAATCCGGGTCCGACAACCCCCGAGAATATCCCAGAGCTCGAGCCACTGGAACATCAACTGCATGGTCAACCTGGATATATCTACATAAAACAAACATAACACAATCAGACCAAACCAGCTTCATACAAAAAAAATAATATATGCTCCACATGTTCAGAACTTTTTTTTTTAACAAAACGGTTATGGTTCCTTTAAACTACTACAACTGATGTGTCTTGCTAGAGAACCTTACTTCTGCTTTATAGGGCCAAGCAGCCTGTAACAGTTAGGGAAGCCTTGTAACCTTGCATTCTCTCAGATGGTCAGAACACGATCCTGGTTGGGATGCAAAATAATCTGCAAAAGTCCATCCACGCACAATCAAAATAACAGTGATCAACCCGTCATAAAATCGTAGAGACACCAACAATTTATTAAGAGCTGTACCTGGTTGTGAGGTTCAGCTTTGGTGACAATAGTGGGAACATTTTCATCCCACCACAACCACCCAAGCGGTCTACAAAGCATCATAACAAGGATTACCAATCAAGTTATACAAATAATACAACAAGATGTTCAGTATACTTACTTCGTTGACTTCCCCTCGATAAAGGACATGGCATAATCGGGCACCTATCCAGAGAAACAAGAATAGTTAGCACATGAGGAACCATAGACAATACAGTTGATGAAATTATTGCATAATAGATTGAAATACCAGATGCTTCCCAAATGACAGAAGTACACGAGGCATGTTTGGAACCAACTCCACGGTATTGTTTGCCCCAACCTGGACACCCTTCAGATCACGAAAGTTGGCCCCCTTGAAATACAATAATTGCTAAGCAATTACAGGATAGGGCAAACAACAAAGAGCATCATGACACTCTTCAGCCTTAGCTAACCTTTTTTACAGGAATCTGCTACACACGTTCATAAGCATCATCGTTTAATCTTAGAGGCTGATGATCGAACAGTTTACCTTCGTCAGAACTAACATGTCCAACGTTGTAATCCTTCATGTCTTAAAATAAATAACAGAGCAAAATAACTCAGGATAGCAATATAATCAAGAAAGAATACGCAAACATTAAAATGGTGGGAAATATGGCAAAGGCATTGTCAAACTCACTCACCAACTCAAAATTTAAACACAAAGCATGGCTTTACAAATAAAAAAACCAAGAGCATAACACATAAAATGAAATTTCATAATTATAGAACTTCTTATTGATCTTTAGTTCGCAAATTCAGCTGGTAACACATGGTGGGTAAGTGGGTTACCTTTACGACTGAGCCGGATATGGCATTGGAATTCTGTTTTGGGGCCAACACAATACTCCAATACATCTTTAGGTTGATGGTTTCCAACCTGTAGAAAAATGATATAATGCATACACAAAAAGAACATCACAAATGTTCAAGCAGTTGTTACGTTCCTGATTGAAATTCACTGATGAACACCGGAGACAAGAACAGATGATTCAACCAACACAGGATACAAGTAGTTTGATACAACTTGGGGGAATTCAGAAGCTAGACTGGAAGTAGCAGATGGGGGACTAGGAGTTTAGAGAAAAGGGATTTGGGAAACTAGAAATACTAGAAGAAGAAGAACTGGGGAGCAGCCGGGAGGAAGGAAAAGAGGCAGAGGCGTTCTAGTATTTTGGTTCTTCGATAGCCTTCTGATGCTGCTGCTGCCCCTTTTGTACTCCCGAGTCTTGACTCATCTCTTGCCTCCTGGGCCCACGGCCCACCAATGAAGCCCAAGGCCATCCGGTCCGTGACATTCCTCCCTCCTTGAATAAGGCTTGACCCCAAGCCAATACAAAAGAATAGTCACCATTGCCACCGGGATCCCATGGTACCAGAAGAACATCCATGCCCAACCTGATTGGAACACCATCACCACCATGCTTCTGCTGCGTTAGTATACGAAGCTGAAGAAACTGCACTCGGTCAGAAGCATTGAGTCTATGAACTGCCTGATAGAGAAGCGTGGGCACTATACTCCTGTAGGGATCCTCCTCTCTTTTCTCCTTCAGATACTTGATGCAGCTCGCCACTTCGGATTTCACATGCAAATAGGGGCGGTGGGCATTTTCTTTGTCTCTTAGCTCCTTTTCTCTCCCTTTTGTTTCAATAGGCTTCCCAAAGATGAAATAAAACCTGCCTGGTAATGTTGGTGTAACCACTACGAGATGCAAGCCTTGATTTTGTATCTCTCCCGTAGAACCACTCCTTAGCTTCATACCATCTTCATTTATCGTCTAGTCACGGGTATCATAGAATGGAAGCTTCAGAAGATTGTTGTAGTCTAACAACACATCACATATATCTTCCTCTCTAACCACTCCGAATGGTATTATTATTGCTCCAAACCTTGATGCCATTCTCCCAAATTCAGACTACTCCGACCAAAACAACTCATATTCCTCTCCCTTTCTATGAAGAGCTTCGCGCGCACCTCCTGGGTACAACAACACAAAGTGCTTTTCTGAAAATAGCTTGTAAAAATTGACCGCCGTAACAGGCACAACACCCATGATCCGATGGAAATCGAAGTGCGACGAGTCCGGCATGAGCTGCTCTGAGTTCTTGTCGAACATAAACGGATGAGCTAAGCCTTGGATGTGGATTCTGGTGCCGTTCAGAACTCCTGTAACCAGAGGACCAAGTTCAAACCCCATGAGCATGTGGTATCCAACAAGCATAGCAGGACCCTCACTATCTTCCCATCTGGAGTATCTTTCAGTTGTTTCCAAGATGGCCATGGTGTTGGCCGTAGCTTAACAGTGTCTTCCATGATTTCCACTAGTGCTGAGCTTACTTTGTAATTAATTTCTAAGCTTTCTTCAGGAGTTTCTCCTCTAATGAGTTGGTGGCTGGTGACAACTAGAGTGTCTTTCCTGGATTTTATATAAGCATTTCCCAATTCAACAACTCAGCTGATTTCTTGGTTTTTGTCCTTAGTTGATTTCATTGAGATCATCTCAACAGATACCTCTATCACTCGAAGGGATTGCTCGTACTGTGACTGAAGTTCATCGACCTGCTTCGTAGTTTTTGGCACATACAAACCAACAACTATCATGCCTCCAGTTAAAGCTCTTTTTAAGCCAAGGTCATTTGGACAGATAGGTGGCTTTGACAATACACACAGAGCTCTTTTTGGCTTGATCCCAATTCTAGCACTCACAAAGCGGCGGTAGTGCGGTATAGAATTCGCTTCCCTTTCAAGTCAGCCTGGATCATTCCAGCAGCAGCAGTAAAGTTCACATGGAAAACAACACGTAGGCCTGACAGTATAGCACTGTGGAGAACCACACCATGCAATCTTGGCAAACGGGAGGCCAAATGCAATGTAAGGCCACTGCCAATAGATTGCACATACAAGATAATGTCTTCACTGTCTGCATATGTATTCTCTTCCCTTGGCTTGCCAGAAGATGCTCCATACCCAGAGTAGTTGTTCATGCCTTTACTTGCTACTACATCATCTGCATCATCTGAAGCCACTTGGTCTTCTATGTACTTTGTGCTTTCATCATCCAAATAAAATTGATGCTCAAGAGAAATCAACTTTGGTTGCCCAACCGCTATGGCATTATACATGATATGATGCTCAATATCAATTGACTCTCCTGTCTCAAAACAAGAGGGCCTATGAAGCGGGAAGCTCATCTTTAGGAAATCTTCAAGCTTGTGCCCATCCAATGGGTACCTGTATCCTCTATCACTATTGAAACCAATCAAAACAACATTAATCTCGAGGGGCACTTGAAATGGAACCTGAGCACCTGAAAGATCAGCAGCAATCGCCACATCACTATACTCCACTCCACTGTACATGACGTCCACTTGCGTAGGTGGCGACCACGGTTGCCTAAAGTCAATAGCCTCACATGAGTTCCCCAAGCGTGCGAGGATCAGTACGCGATGGGCTCGTTCTCTTCGATGGGCTACTCGATCCACCACAGTAATACTTGCAGTGGATGACATGTCGGGGCAGTGGGTGGTGAGAACGAGGGCGAGGATGGAGAAGCCATAAGAGATGCCACTAGTGCCGCTCATTCTATCGAACACCTTGCGTGCACTCAACTGACAACTGGGTAGGTTGGGGACGTGCTTGTCGCCCAGGTCGATGGAGTGGATGGCGGCGCCTCTCGGTGTGGATGTGAGGACACGGGTGTCGTCTGGAATGGTGTCCCGCTGCAAGACTATGACTGGAGGGGCGTTGACAGTGGATGTCGCCTAGGCATCGCATCCGGTCGGGGAAGGCGTAGACTGCTCGAGCCTATTGCGCAGTGTCTCATTCAACTCGGTCACCATTCTCAAGCATCTGTCCTTCTGCTCATCGGACATGACCTCCCAGCCCGAGTCCGATGAAGGCGATGAGACTGGCTCGGCCATGGGCTCGTTAGCGCCAGCGGGGTGCGTGCCCGCTGATGAGAAACGTGCATCCACGACGACCTCGGTGGCAATCGCAGAGACCTCTGCGCAGCGTCGAACCGTCGTAGTGGAAGCAGAGTCTGGTGTCGACTGCACCAGCAGGATGTCGAGGAAGCAACAACCTTCGTAGATGCACCGACCATGAAAGGCATCTTGGGCTCGCTTTGCTTCTTGCCATGATCGGAGTTGTACCATGGCTTCCACCTGGTTGCCTCTCTCAAACACCAATATCTTCTCCATGCCATATGCCTCAAGAACTTGGTGTAGCACCTCCTTCGTCACCAGATAGAGCACATGGCTCACGGTGATGTGAAGAATGCCGCCTGTGGCTGCCTTCTGGTGGCTTAGCATTTCGCGAGTAGGTGGCGGGTGTCTCCTTCACCGACACTGCTCGAATCCGCCCACCGGTCCCAGCTACCACCACCAATCCTTCCCTACACCATCACAGCACTAGAACTCCCATGAATCGATGGCTCTCGATACCAATTATTTCGTTCCCGATTGAAATTCACATATGAACACCGGAGACAAGAACAGATGATTCAACCAACACAGGATATAGGTAGTTTGATACAACTTGGGAGAATTTAGAAGCTAGACTGGAAGTAGCAGATAGGGGACTGGGAGTTTAGAGAAAGGGGATTTGGGGAACTGGAAATACTAGAAGAAGAAAAATTGGGGAGCAGTCGGGAGGAAGAAGGAAAAGAGGCAGAGGCATTCTGGTATTTTGGTTCTTCGATAGCCTTCTGATGCTGCTGCTGCCCCTTTTGTACTCCCCAGTCTTGACTCATCTCTTGCCTCCTGGGCCCACGGCCCACAATTTAAGCCCAAGGCCATCCGGTCCGTGACAGTAGCATTCAAAAAAAAATAAACGAGTATGGGAGGAAAATAGTTTTTTTTGAATGGAAGAGGCAGGAGAGCTGCCCTTTGCATTGATAAAGTAGGAGAAAACAAGATAAAATAAAAGGATACACTCTGACAGGGAAAAAAATCCCCGGTGGGAGGGAGCCCACAACCGAGGCACGCCTTGCAACACTCAATCAACAACACCTCTAACCACACCCTAACACCAACCATCTCTGCCGCACACACATCAAAGCTAAGAGAAAGACAACACCTCTCAACCAGCCCACAGGAGCTTCGAACCGGTTAAGCTCGAACAGTGAAGAGGAACACCCTGACACCAACTTGAAAGAGAAGAATAAGCAGGTGCAGGTTGGTCCACACGCTGACAGGGCCACCAGCGAGGAGCTTCATATGAAAAGGTGAGGATGCGGTTCTTCCACTTGGCGATAACTGTGGACGAAGCAGAACCGAAAACGACAAATCTGACTCCTGTCCACCTCCACCCGTGCAGCTCATTAAAGGTTGACTAGACCAGCTGCTATGAATGGGGCCTCCAGGACAGTCGTCTTGCGCCTCAAGATGACACTGCAATGGCAACAGTCCCCTTCCTATGCTCTTCCAACGGCCAACCTGCTACTCCTCGGGACATTCAGGGTGCCCCCGGCATAGCAGCATGGGAGATCCTCCTTCTCCTCTCCTCCGCCTCACCCAAAACCGGTGAGCACACAACGAAGATCCCGGGGGTGGGGATTCACGGGCCAGGTGTGAGGAAACTTCTCTGGTTGTGGCAGGGTGATCTGGATAGCGGCACTAGGAAACATGCTCGTGTTGGTAAGGCAGATCGCCGATAGGGATGGAGCAACATCGGCAGCTCGTAGTAGCGATTGGTAGCATCAGCGCACTCACGCTAGTGCCGCCTCCTCGTCGACGCCTACGCGCACGCGCTGGACACCAGCACCGGCTAGGTCCGCTCCCACCTCCGCTTCGACGAGCAAGGCACCAAGTGGAGCGCCCTTGAGGCCCCAGTCTGCGAGCTCCACCGCGCCTTCTGTGACACCAAGGGCTACGTCTGGTAGAGCTTGGACCCGTGCGACAGCTCCCTCCCGAGAGAGCGAAGACGGTGGTTCCCCGCGCGACGGGGCTCCTCCCGGCATGAGCGAAGATGGTGGTTCCCCGCGCGACGGGGCTCCTCCCGGCGTGAGCGAAGACGGCGGCTCCCTGCGTGACGAAACTCCTCAGCGTCTCGGCGCACTGCCGAGCCCGCGTCTGGTGGTGGTCGCCGTTGGGTGGCATGCTGGCGACAGGGGGGCGCTGGCGGCCCAAGAGCTTCGGCTACCATGGAGCCAGATCTAGATCTAGATCTGGCCATCAGGGGGTACACAGGCCACCCGTGAGCTCTGGAGGGGGACACACCGCACCGCAACTCCGGGGGACCGCCGGAGGCTCGCCGCCATCACATCGTCCACGGGCGGCGTCACCGCCAGCAGCGCTCCCGCAACTAGGGCTGAAGAGAGAAGGGGGAGGGAGAGGACGGGGGGGAGGAACGAGGAGGAGGGGAAGCTCGGGAGGGAGGGGTGGGGGGCCGCCGCTGGTGCCGGAGCTTCACCCCTATGATCTCAATTTCAACTTCCCGACATTCATGAATGCTTCTCATTTCTGACCCTGGTGATTGAATCATCATATGTGCAGGCATCAAGCTGAGTGAGATGTTGTGGAGGGTAGCAAAACCTCTGGACATAAAAGAATGAGAGGCTCCTGAGTCGAATAGCACGGTCGCAAGAGTCGAATTGACTAGAAATATGCCCAACACAACATCGGGTGCTTCCTGCGCTTCCTCGGCGGTGACATGATTGACATGAGCACGACCAGGGTTCTGAAAGGTGACACCAGACCTATGAGCAAGGGATGTTTCGAGGTCTTGGCGCTGATCAGAAAAGACTTGGTGCTTCACTGGGCATTGACTTGCAAAATGCCCCGACTGCCACAAGTGAAACATGTAACATGCTTGTTTCTTTGGCGTCGGATTCGACACTTCTTTCCGGCTGCCCTTGCCGGATATCTTCACGAGGTGGATGAGAGACTTGCAAAGGAGCTCTCGAGATCTTGGGACTTGGACTTCGGGAGGAGCGGGCTGCCAAGCACACGGTTCTTGAAAACAGCGTAACTTGCTGAAATTTGTGCAGCCTTCTTGCGCTTTCGCGATTCTACAACCGCCTGCATTTTGTTCTCTACCACAATAGCCTTATTAACCAATTGCTGGAAGTCACGGAAGTCATGCACAGCAAGTGCCAACTGCATCACTTCTGTTAGCCCATTAAAGAACCGATCTTGCTTTCTTGCATTGGTGGAGACATCGTCTGGAGCGTAACGAGCCAAACGATTGAATTCGCAGAGATACTCCATCACAGACTTGTTATCTTGCTTCAGCGCAAGTAATTCACGCCTCTTGATATCCATAATGCTTGAAGGAACATGTGCCTCTCGAAAAGCTGTTCGGAACTCGTCCCATGACGGAACGTAATTGGCGGGCTGCATGGCGCAAAAATTGTCCGACCATGCAGAAGCAGCACCTTCGAGTTGATTGGAGGCATATAAGACCTTCTCATTACCGACACACTGGGTGATGATCAATTTCCGTTCGATGGTACGAAGCCAATCATCGGCCTCGAGAGGATCCTTCAACAAGAAAACATCGGAGGCTTCGTGCTAAGAAAGTCGACAAATCGGGAGCCATAAGGATCGGCTCGCTCCGCGCCATTTGAGCACCTTGAAAATCGGTGGTGTTACGAGCAATTTCTTGCAAGAGGAGAGTCGGTCTTGCGACTCCGTTCCATCTGGATCAACACATCAGCCACAGACGGCTGAGGTGGAGTCACTTCTTCACGCTGACCCACGTGCGATGAGTCCTCCATTACTTCTGACATCAAACGAGTTTTACGACCCGACATCCTGTTGCCATACAACTTGTTAGCAACCGGCAAAAAGGAATGAGAGAAAAACATAAGGTAAGTAATAGACGACAAGGGTAACTTAACCTAGTATGAATGCACGATAAAAGCCATTTATGCATCATGAAAAACGGGTGCTAAAGTCCATGTGGACAGCACAAGATACAAACAAACGTGATTAGTTTTCCGACGTAGTTGCGGTACAAACCGCCCGTTGGCGATGCACAACTATCTGGAACAAAAAGAGAGCAACTGATCCCCACAAAATCTAGCGTCTACAAGCTACGTAGTATCCTTAGGGGTACATAATCTAAGAATAAACCCTAGTTTATTCCTAAAATCGCAACAAGGCGTTGTCTTCTCATTCTTCCACCAATTCTCTTTACCGATGACTACTTAACGTGTCTAATGTTGGAAAAGAGATGAACATCGGAGAAAATGATTTTGTACAAATCAAAAGATTAGTGAGGTAAGCAATGAGATGCTAGGATGGGTAAGAAAGAAAGGAATTATATTACTAACATTTTTGCAAAACTTTTGATACTTTGAAAATATTCTTTGCAAATCAAAATCCTAATAACGTCCATTGCTACGGCTTTAACCTACAGTCAGTATGGCTCGATACTAACGCTGAGGACCCGAATCGGATCCGTATCAAGCTAAGTAATTACGCCGTAAACGCAATACTTAACGTGAGACGCACACGATTCCGAGTGACTCGGATATGTGTCACATGCTAGCTCCCAAGGATCAGTGGCTAACATGCACATATCCTAGTACACAACATTGCAATCACATCCATACACAATGTACAAGAGTAAAAGAATCAATTACAACCTCATTTAGATAGCACCTTATAGTACAAGGTTGCGAAAGAGGACCGATCGGCCAAATCTAATTAACACAAATAAATTGCAGCGGAAGATAAACTTAAAATAAAAAGGGAATAACCGAGTTGGTATGCCCACAATCCCACAAGCAACCAAGCTGAGTTAAAGTCGTTGCACCCGCTTCTCACTGAATGAATAGACATTTGTTAGAGTACAAAGTTGTACTCATGAGACTTTCAAAAGAAATAAGGATGCATGTAAGTATCAAAGGAAGGCTACTACACTAGTCAATTTTTAGCATAAAGCAAGTTTTGCATAGAGATAAACAATAAAGATTCTAACTAGCCATTTGCAAAACATTTAGAAAACATTTTATAGCAGTAAGTAATGATCATCAATGGTATAATCTCCAATTATAATCAACACACGAACATCCCATTCGTGGTAACATAAGATCTAAACAAACTAGCATAAAGATATAACATTTTCGACCATAACCCAAACTCAAGTTCCCAAAAGCTAATCGGGCTTCCCACAAGTGTTGTCCATAACCTAGGGCGAGGCTATTCGAATAGATTTAGTTACTCTGCGAGTTGTGCAGCTTTACCCACACGATATGCATTCCTCTTAATGTCGGCCAATGCACTCTTCCATAGGAGTGTGACTAAGGTAGCATAACGAGGCCGTTACAATGTCATGCCCTAACTATCAAACCACCCGAGGACGATCCTATGGCGCATAAAGATGCGATCGCTGAACCACAAGAGTAAACCCGCTACGTAAGTAAGTCCCTATCCAACAAGAGACCCTTAAGGGCAAGTAAGGCGACCCTTAACATGCCCCGCCCGCATTGACAAAAGAACAATTAAAAATAACAATAATGCTTGTCAACCCGATTGTGTTACGATAGCTAACACACAACAAATTATTAAGCCAAGCCTTCGCCATTATCCCGCGTGTGGTTGCACGTAAGACTTGGTTCATCACACCACGCATCCTTAAACACCCGCACGAGGCTACGTGAATCCGGGACCACCCCTTCATCAGCCTATCACCCGTCCAAGTCCAAAACACAACAACAACAACAACAACAACAACCCAACAAGTCCATATTACCAAATTCGATGATCTGGATACGACCCTCAAGTTCAACATAATCCAATCCATAAAATCCTCAATTTCAATAAGATTCGATTCAATCCACCGACTGATGGACTAGCTCCATCAGCCGCTCTCGGCTAAGACTAATAGCATGGCTAAGCATCGTTCTACAAACTAGTAAACAATCCCATATAACATATAACCTTAGTCATTCAAGGTAAAAGGGTAATCAACATTCAAAGGAGGGCTAATGCAACAATTTAGGAAATTAACTACTTCTACCCATAAACATACATTTCAAAAATATCATGCAATTGCGATAATAATACTCACACAAAACATTTAAAAATCACTAGGAGCAATATGATCAAGAGGAGGGTGCTCGCACCTTTGCTGTATCACTTGTTCATTCTCAGGTTATACTCATAATATACTCATGAATATAGCGTTATCGTCGAAAAACCTAAAGAAAGACGATATTGCAATAAACATCAAATAAAGCCAGAAAATCAACATGCTAAAAAATGTATGAAATTTATATAGTAGGTAGGTCATGATTTTATATGAATTATGGTGAAAGATTTATTCCATTTGGATTTAGTATGTGAAAGTCACAAAGGTTTGAATTTCAGATTTCAAAACGCCTTAGTTCATGATATTTAATTATGAGATGAAAATTTGTAGAGTAGAGGTGAGTACATGTATTACATAGATAATCAGGGAATAATATTATAAGACCAAAATAGTTGAGTTTACCTCATTTGGAGTATTTATGAATTAGTTATGAATTTCTAAAGTTATCAGCCTTTTTCTTTTACAAATTAATGGAGTTAAAGGATTATTTTCCAAAAGTATATCCTTTGATATATAGACATGTTTGAAACCTATTTTAAAATAAATTAAACTTAAAATAACAATTATCAAAATTGGTTTCACTGTTTTTTGGAGTTAAAATGAGTTAGTTATGTATTTTCAATTTTAAGAGCGATTTCATGTGGTAAAACAATTTATTTTGGATTTTCAGAATTAAGGAATTACTTTTTATATCAAGGTGATCCTAGCCACGGTCTATGATAGGTGAGGCCTACATGTAACACATACTAAGAAATTAAATAAGTGCTAAAGACGGATTATCACCTATGTGCGTCGGTAGCGCGACGGGCTCTCCGTAGTTGTTACCGAACTCGACCGCATCCGCGTCCGCTCGGCCTCTTGCTCGCGTCCACTACTCCAC
Source organism: Ampelocalamus luodianensis (assembly GCA_036346255.1). Taxonomy (NCBI): domain Eukaryota; kingdom Viridiplantae; phylum Streptophyta; class Magnoliopsida; order Poales; family Poaceae; genus Ampelocalamus; species Ampelocalamus luodianensis. The sequence goes on from CM070621.1 coordinate 26,331,473, forward strand.
TCTCAACAATGGATACGATGGAGCCTTCACTAGAATCAGTAACATCACCAAGTTATAAACTTGGCATCATCAACAACAACAACCACATTTGGCAAGAGGTAGCTAAAATCAGCTAAAATAGAAAATCATTGTTGCTGTTCACCTTGGTCTTTAGTGCATAACTTCCAAACCACTAACCCAAACTGCACGAAACTTGGAAGGAATGAATCTCAATGAGTCCTTAACATGCTGTCCAAATTTCGGCCCAATCCGACACCAAATGACCCCTCAAACGGATCAAGCACCAAGATTGCGCACCTCTGATTACACTGCAAACAGAACGAGCTAAACCACTCTCAAATCCGGTGCTCAAGCAAACCAAACCTCAAACCAACTGATCACAACGGAGTGCTCTATGTGTAGAACTAACTCACCAAGTTTGGAGCCTATCCAACGAAGTTTGAGCCTCCGACCATGAGCTTGAACAGATCGGGCAAGAGCCACCAAACTCTGAACGAAGACCGACAATTTTCAGAGAAATGCACACACACTCTAGGCTGCTAACAACCAGTCCGAACTCTTAGCCATTAGCTTAAGACTTGGCCACGATTCTTATAACTCGGATCATGGACCGACAATACTTAATTGTGACACTTTTAGTTACAGAATCGAATTTCTACACCAACTTTTAACTCCACTAACACGTTTTGAATTTGGACTTATGGTTATCCCGACAACACAAAACCGAATAGACTCAAGCACAACAAGATTAGCACCTACAAGGGCTGCAGCATGGACTCGCCATATCCCCACAACTCGGATCATGACTAAAGTGCAAGCAAACGAAAAGTCAACTTCCGCCGAGTTCTAAATTTCAATGTGCTTGGAACTCAAACATAAAACGACTTCATGCAAACTCTACATGCATGCGACCGAGTACAACTCAAGACTCAACAAACATGCATGTGAAATTAACCTAACAACTCCGCAGCATCGCCTCGGGCTTGGCCGCCGACGCCGCTTGCACCGCCTCCGTGCCGCCGTCTTACGCTTTGGCTCGCTTCACCCGCTGGTCGCCACCGCGCGCCGCTTTGACGCCGCTCCTCCGCTCGCAGCGCCGTGCCGCAGCGAACCTCTGCCGTCTTCTGCCTGGCGCTTGCTCCTCTATTCCTACTCCTACCTCTCAAACTCACTCAAATGAACTTGCATGCAAAATCTAATTGCATGAATGGAGAGCTTGTGTGATGAGGAAGACAAAGGTATGACATGCAAGGCTTGATTCTCGCTTTTGGTTGGGATTTAGAGAGAGAAGTTGTTTTGTGCTTGAGCTCAAGAGGAGGAACGAAAATGGCAGAGGTGCAGCAGGAAGAAAGATGATGCTTGGGCAATAAAGAAATATTGGTGAGTGGGGAGGGAGTGATTCGGTTGGGAGCAGCAGGTTGTGTGCTTGCTCATTGGGTAAAGGAAAAGATGGCAGTGGAGAGAGTTGCTTTGTTGGAAGATGGGGAGTGAAACAAGGAGATGAGTGGTTTGGGGAAGGAAAAATGACAGGGGCAATGATGCTTGGTGGGCAAAAGGCAATGGGCGTGGTTGAAATGGGGATGGCGCCTTTGCTCATTTCGTGGGAGAGAAATGGCGAGAGAAAGAATGGGTTCACTGGGCAATAAAGAAAATGAGCTCCAAATTTTGACTTTCTGATTTGATTTTGCCTTCCGGTTTTGACCAAGCGGTTTGAAATAGTAAATTAATTCTAAAAATTCTGAAAATTTTTGTGTGGCTTCTCTGTTAAGTGTAGTTTCCATTTTTCAAGGCCCCACACATGGATCACTTTTCAATTGAGAGCAGTAATTAAATTTCTATTCAGCCTTTGCGATGTGCTCAGGATTTTTACAGGGTTAACAATGCTCCTAAAAATTTATTAAAATTCATATTTATTCAAGATAAATATTATAGTATTTAAATAAATTATTTCCAGATGATGATCATAAGTTTTTATTTCTGTTTTCTTTTGGAGTTAGAATTTTGAAGTGTAGGTTCAATCTTTGATTTAGATTTCCCAAATACTATAATTTATGCAAATGCTTTCAAAACAACATGCATGTTAATGAGATGCATACTAAATATCATTAATTAACTTGGGGATGTTACAACTACTCCACTATATCCATAAAGACAACCATCTGTTTTTTTTTTCATCCTTCAACAGATCATCGTATTTTCTAAATCGGTTGAATCCACTGATGCCTTGGCATGGAGGGCCCTCACAGATAACATCCACAGAGCCCTTTGGAATTAAAAAAGACATAATTAGATAGAACTGTTAGATGTGTATTATTACTTGTGTATTTTCCCTGTTGTATAAGGGATTACCTATATATGCCATATCTATATTTGTATATATATTAGCCCATTGGCCTCATGATAAATACAAACACTATTTATAACATGACATCAGAGCGTACCTAGGGTTTTCGTCGAGCCACCACCGCCGCTGATTCTCTTCTCCAACAGCCGCCGTCGCTTGATTTTGTCTGTGGCTGCCACTGTTCTTCCACAGCCACCGCCGCTCTCCATCCACTGCTGCCGCTGGTCTTCTCTAGCCACTCTCCATTGACTGCCCGCCCGCTCTAGTCGCCGCCGCTTGTCCGGTCGTCGACGACGCTGGTTTCACCGACCGAGGCACCGTTGCCTCGATCCGCCGGTCTTTCATTGGCGCCACCTCGATCCTCCTAATGTCGCCTCGATCTGCCAGCACCACCTCAATCTTCTCTTCGCCAAAGGCGCATAGCGAGCCGTTGGGGCTCACGGCGACAGCATTGACATAACCACCATGGCCGGTGAATGCCGCCTCGATCTTATCTTCGTCGGAGTCGCAAGGCACTACTCGAGGTCGCCTCCTGATCCAGAGGGTCATCTCGTCTTCGGATCAGAGGTGCTTGTGTGGTCGTCGCCACCGCAAGGGGGAACCCTAGTTCCCTCGCGCGCGTCTTCGTTCTTCACAGGCTGCACAAGCTGTTTCTGGCTTAGCGTGAGCCGGCCCAGCCCGAAAGAAAGAAAAAGAAAGAAGAAAAAATGTCATCCTCTTCTGGCATTGTTTCTGTTCCTCATTGTCCGGTAATCTTCGATGGTATGAATTATCGGGACTAGTTCCAGCACATGCGCCTCCACATGCATGGTCAACGTCTTTGAGATTTTCTCACCGGTGAGCTGCCTTGTTCGCCTCAACCTGTTCCACCTGTTGAGCTTGTGCTCCCGAAGGATGCTTCCGAAGACACTTGTAAAGAGGCATCTGATGTTTTTGAGGGTGCCATGGAGACTTTTCAGACTTAGTATGCTGCCTACAAGACATGGATTGATGAGAATGTACGTGTCTCTGCTATTCTGTTTGTTAGCATGGAAGTGCATCTCACTGGTGATGTGGTTGGATTTGCTTCAGCATAGTTGATGTAGGTACATCTGCGCAATCACTACAAGCCATCTAGCGATTCCTTGTATATTATTGTTGCGCGTCAGGAGCAATTGTTGCAGCAGGGAGATACCACTGTGGATGGGTTCAATGCCTAGTTGTTTGCGGTATAGCATCAGATTGACTCTTTGGGACCAGATGTTTGCCGCACTTGTCAGTGCTGTCAGCGTCAGCAGTCTTACCTGGAGCTTCGTTGCATCTACGACTTCTTGACACGTCTTCGGGCTGAGTATGAGCAGACTTGTGCCCAATTGCTAGCACGCCACCCTTGTGTGACTCTGTTGAAGGCCCTTGCAGCTGTTCGTTCTGAGGAGATTCGCTTTCGTGGTGCGGGTCTGCTGTCGTCCCAGTCGTTTCCTCGGTTTTGGTAGCTCCTCCAGCTTCTACACTCGCTACATCTCCATCTACTCATTCATCAGTTGTGTCTTCACCAATAATAGTTGCTGTTGGTAGGGGACTCCACTGCACCTATTGCAACAAGGATGGACATGTGGAGCAGTTCTGCTATAGGAAGAAGGATTTACGTCGTGATGCCCGTCCTCCAAAGGGCACTGGTGGTTCCTCCTCTCAAAGGAGATCTGGTGCTTCTGATTCTTAGGAGTTTCTCACACTACTGTGTCGCATGGCTACTTTTGCACCGTCCAGTTCTATTGGTTCTACTGCACAGTCTTCTAGTGAGAGATCACCTTCTACTTCTTCTTCCTTAGGTATATCACCTTGGATTCTTGACTCTGGTGCTTCCTTTCATATGACATCTGATTCCACCAGTCTCACTTTTATTGGTCCTTTAGCTGCTCCTATCATTGTTCAGACAACAGATGATACCTCTCTCTCTGTTGTAGGACAAGGCACTCTTTCAAATTCCTCTTTTCATATTCCTGTTGTTTCTTATATTCCTAAACTAACCATGCAACTCATATCTGTCAGTTATGTTATTCTCGATTCTAATTCTTATTCTATTTAGGATCGACGCACGGGGACTCTGGTTGGTACTATCCATCGCCGTCGTGACTCACGACGTCTCTGGGAGTTTGACTGACTTCATCTTCCTTTCGCTGCCCCTGTCAGTCTTGTCGTCTCCACCACTGCCTCCGCTTCTGCTACCTCCTCCACTGCATCTTTTGCTCAATGGCATCATCAGTTTTATTGATTATCAAACCCGCTTAGTCCGTGGTGTGTGTTTTTCTAGGCTATAACGCTGAGCATAAGGGATATCGTTGTTGGGATTCTGTTGGTCGACGGATGCGGTTTATCGGGACGCCACTTTTGATGAGCCACTTTCTTTTCAGACTTTTCCTGCCACTCCTATAGTCACCACACCTCCACCACAACCTTTGGCCTCTCCAGTGCCTCCTTCACCGTTGGCGTCTTCTTCACAGCTGGCGCCTCCTTTGCCATCGACACCATCTGCAGAGGCTCCTCCTGGTCTTGTTCCTTCTTATCCTCTATACTATACCCGTCGTCCGTGAGTTGAGGATTCTTCTAATGCACCATCTTCTTTTGATGGGTCATCTTCTTTGGCCTCTCCTCCTCGATATGCTCTTCATGATCGCCAGCCTATTCACCCCCCTACGCGCTTTTGTTTAGCTTCTCTTACCGACCTGACCTCTTATCGTGATGCTGTTGTTCATCAGGAGTGGTAGCATGCGATGATAGAGGAGATTGCTGCCCTTGAGCGTACTGTCACGTGGGATCTTGTCCCTCTTCCTGCACGTGTTACTCCTACCATGTGCAAGTGGGTCTACAAGGTTAAGACCTGCTCTGATGGTTCTCTTGAGCGCTACAAGGCTCATCTCATGGCACATGGGTTTCAGTAGGAGCATGGTCATGATTATGATGAGACTTTTGCTCCTATAGCTCACATGACCACCATTCGCACTCGTCTTGCTGTAGCGTCTGTTCGGGCATGGTCCATCTCTCAGCTTGATGTTAAGAATATTTTTCTCAATGGTGAGCTGCGTAAGGAGGTTTATATGCAGCCACCGTTGGGGTATTATGTTCCTAAGGGTATGGTTTGTCGCCTTCACCGATCTCTTTATAGCCTCAAGCAAGCTCCTCGTGCGTGGATTGATCGTTTCTCTTCTGTAATCACTACGGTTAGTTTTTCTGCCAGTGCTCATGATCCTGCTCTTTTTATACACACTTCGCCTCGTGGTCGGACGGTTCTTCTTTTATATATTGATGATATGATTATTACTGGAGATGATTCTCAGTACATCACTTTTGTTAAGGAGCGTCTTAGTGAGCAGTTTCTCATGTCTGATTTGGGTCCTCTTCGCTACTTTCTTGGGGTTGAGGTTATTTCTATGCCTGAGGGCTTCTATCTGCCCTAAGAAAAGTATATCCAGTATCTTCTTGATCGTGCTTCTCTTACTGATCAGCGCACAGTTGAGACTACCATGGAGCTTCATGTTCATCTTCAGCTCATTGATGGTAAGCTTCTTATTGATTCTACTCGCTATCGTCACCTTGTTGGAAGTCTTGTTTATCTGGGTGTCACTCGTCCTGACATTTCGTACCCTATGCATATCTTGAGTCAATTTATTTTTGCTCCCACTCAACTCCACTATAGTCATCTTCTTCGTGTTCTATGATATCTTCGTGAAACCATTACTCGTCGTCTCTTTTTCCCTCGCTCTAGCTCTTTACAGCTCTAGGCATATTCTGATGCCATCTGGGCTAGTGATCACTCTGATTGCTGGTCTTTCTCTGTCTATTGTGTTTTTCTTCGTGTTTCTCTCTTTGCTTGGAAGACTAAGAAGCAGACAACAGTTTCCCGTTCGAGTGCTGAGGCTCGAGTTGCAAGCTATGGCTTTGTTGACTACGGAGGTTACTTGGCTACAATGGTTACTTGAGGATTTTGGTGTTTCTGTTTCAACACCAACTCCTCTTTTGTCTGACAGTACATGTGCTATTAGCATTGCTAAAGATCCACTGAAGCATGAGCATACAAAGCATATTGGTGTTGATGCTTCCTACATGCGGACACACGTGCAGGACCAGGTGGATGCTCTTTAGTATGTGTCTTCAGAGCTTTAGTGGCAGACTTCTTTATAAAAGACAGACCAGGGCCCAACACAGTTTTTATCTCTCCAAACTTCATGTTGTTGATCCACCATAAGTTTGAGGGGGTGGTAGATGTGTATTTTTGTGTATTTTTCCTATTGTATAAGGGGTTACCTGCATATATGCCATACATGTACTTGTATATATATTGACCCATTGACTTTATGATGAATACAAACACTATTCATAACAGATGCAACCAATATATTTTTGTGTTTGCGAAATGTACTTCCTAGATGTATTAAAATGATTATAGCATTGTAGTATACAATAATCTTCTCCCAGTTCATCATCACACCATCCAGGTCTATTATATTGGATAATTTTTAGTTATAAGTTGCATACAGGTAGCAAAATGGCTGCTTACTAGGCAAATGAGTACCTATGATGATTGCAATAGACACAGAAGTTCTAGAAACAGTTACCTGCTTGTAGATTTACAAATGTGGAATACACAACTGAGTAAGACATCATAATACAAGTCGCAGTCTGATATGACCTGAGCTTTTGCTTGGGGTGCCATCTGTAGTTGTTTTAAAACAATAGCAGCATAAAAAATCTGCAGACACATGACAACGTAATATGCAGTGAACATGCTTTATGCTTAAAAAAAGAACAAAGCACTTATATTTGGGTCAACATGAACGATCTTTATTTTTGAGACTATGCACTTAATCATGTTACCATTCTTTTCCTATGAAAGGAAAACACGCTTATGCTCATGTTTATGATCAATCTTCAGCAACTTCGGTGAGGTGATCTGCAAATATATGTCTTAGACACGTGTTGCATTTCTTCTAGGAAAAAGGGCATATGCTTGGCACATACCGTATTCGCTGCACGGAAAAACCACTGACATGTGAAATATTATCACAGACCAGCTTGGGATTGATTGGTGGGCCGTGGGCCCAGGAGGCAAGAGGAAGGGGACTGAGTCAAGTACAAAGGACCAGCAACAGCATCAGAAGGGGATCATCGAAGAAATGAACAACCGACTGGCTGCTTCTTCCTCCCCCGTCTGCTCCATCCCCAACTCTCGCTCTTATTCCTGTCTCAGTTCCTATACTTCCATGTCTTCATCTCTGTATTCCCAGTCTAATTGCTAGTTCCTACTTTCAATTCTCCCAATTGTATCTCCAAATACTTTGAAGCTGGTGAGGGATTTGGGTATTGAAGCTATTGCATTGTGTTCGTTCATGTTCATCCAAGTGGGTATGTAACAATTGGTATCAGAGCCATTTCGATCCGCAGCATGCAAGCTATCAATCCAGCACGCAGCAATCGAGATGGAGCAACAACTCGAGAAGCTGACCCAGGCGATCTTAGCGTGAGGCGAGTTGCTCAAGCAGCTACAAACCCAGTGCGTGGCCATCTAGGCCTCGGTGGAGGAGATGAAGCCCATCCGTGCGGAGGTCAAGACGAAGACCAAGCCGGCTCTGCCAGTCGTCTCTGACTTGCTGCTTCACGCAAAAGCGTCCCACCCTTCGACTACAGACCGACGGGTCGGGCTGAGTGGCCATCGTGATGAAGCCACACCCCTCGTCGACATCAAGGTCGACTTCCAGCAGCTTGTTTTGCCAATCCAAGACTCGTGCTAGTCGGTGACCACGCCGGCGCAGGCCTCCTCACCGAGGTCATTCACGACCGACGAGCTAGACAACCTGATGCCCGCCAGGTGCTCGATGAAGTGTTCCGATGAATACAACACCTCGCAGATGTCCACCTTCATGCCAGACGCAGCCCCGGGTTCTCCCTCAACCGCCGCCCTGCTCGACGTCGCCATCGCCAGTTCCGCTCCATCTGCCGATGCACTTCGTGTGTATGCCGACACCTGCATCATCACCGCGTACCAACTGTTTGGTGAAATTCCACCATGTGCTGTTGTCGACCATGCCATGGTGGAAGCTACTCGAGCACGCACCCGCACCACCACTCGCCATGGTGCCCGACACCAATGTCCATCTGGTTTTGGTTACGCAGCTGGCCCCGTCCACACCTAGTGGTGTCGCTGCCAACTCCACCGACTGTGGCAACAAGCTCAATCATGGGTGTCTCCTCTATCTCCATATCACGCGCAAGCTATTCGATGAAATACCTATCAGGAGTACAGTGGTGTTGTGGCCACCACCGATAAAGTGGGACGAGCGGCAACTATGGTCGCCGCCTTCGCGAGTGGTGATCAAGTGCAGTGGAGAGGAATTACGGCCTACACCCTGGCCACCTCCCGAGCAAGATAGATCCATGGGTAGCGCCGAGTAGCGGCCAACACCTTGGCCATCCCTCAAATGCTACTGGAGTGGAGCACCACTGGATTCGGCGAGTGACGACTGCGTTGATGCAATAACCATGTACCAGGAGTGTCAAGGCCTCGTACGATCATGACCATATTTTAGAAAGAGGCAAGAATCCACAAAGATGTGCTTGTTGCTCCCAGTGCAACTGTCATTGGTGATGTTCAGATTGGACATGGATCCTCAATCTGGTATGGCTCCATTTTGAGAGGTGATGTCAACAGCATTCGTATTGGGTCTGAAACAAATATGCAAGACAATTCCCTTGTACATGTTCCAAGATCTAACATTAGTGGGAAGGTCCTCCCAACCATAAGTGGAAGCAACGTTACAGTCGGTCATAGTACTATTTTACACGCATGCACCATCGAGGATGAAGCTTTTGTTGGTATGGGTGCCACTCTGCTTGATGGAGTGGTGGTTGAGAAGCACAGCATGGTGGGTGCAGGATCTCTTGTTAAGCAGAATACAAGGATTCCCGCTGGAGAGGTCCGGGTTGGCAATCCTGCCAAGTTCCTAAGAAAGCTTACTGAAGAGGAGATCACGTTCATTTCCCAATCAGCAACCAACTACATCAACTTAGCTCAAGTCCATGAAGCTGAGAAGGCCAAGAGCTTTGAATATGCAAACTATGTAACAGATTTGTCAGTTTTCGTGCTATCTAGCCAATTTAATGCAGTGAATTTACCTAAGTTCAATCTGTTTAAAGGAGGGATTTCGGAAAGTGTGACAGCTTTGCCAAAACTTAGGGTGCTATGGGCGCCAAAGGCAGGTCTGGACGGGAATGTCCCGAGCAATTGGGGAAGGTGTCATAGTTTGCGAATGGTTAATCTCGCATATAATTTACTTTCTAGAGTGATTCCAAGGGAGCTAGGGCAGTGCAACAACATCAAGTTTCTCAACCTCAGTTCCAATAGATTGTCCAGTTCACTTGGTAATAATCTTTATTCGCACTGTATGGTTGTGTTTGATGTCAGCGACAATGAACTGTTAGGCTCAATTCCAGCATTTGCGAACAAAGGGTGTTCATCTTAGCTAATGTTGGATGACATGCAGTCTGATTATTCTTCACTCGTCGTGTCCAAAGCTGTAGCAGAACTATCATTGGGTTATTGCGACTCTAGAGAGTGTTCAGTTATATACCATAATTTTGCAAAGAACAATTTTGGAGGTCATCTTACATCCTTGCCATTTAATGCAGACAGATTTGGAAACAAGACCTTGTATGCATTTCTTGTTGATCACAATAATTTCACCGGATCATTGGATGCTATTCTATTGGAACAAAGTGGTAACTTGAATGGGCTCATTGTCACTTAGAGACAACAAGATATCCGGTGGGCTCACAGCATAAATTAGCACAAAATGTTGTGCTATCGAGTTTTGGATCTAGCGGCAATCAAATTTCAAGAGTGATGCTGCTAACATTGGTTTGTTGGTTGCTCTTGTCAACGTGGACATCAGCAGAAATTTGCTTGAGGGTCAAATACCTGCCAGTTTCAAAGACTTTAAGAGCTTGAAATTTCTCTCTTTAGCTGGGAACAATCTCAGTGGCCACATACCATCCTGTTTGGGTCAGCTGAGATCACTAGAGGTTTTAGATCTCTCGTCTAATTCTCTATCTGGAATGCTCCTTGTAGAGGTCTTTGTTAGCAGGCTGCCAAGGTACACACCATACTTGAAGTTTGAACATAGATTTCAGGAGTGGGGATTAGAGAAAGGATGGGGTGATACTGCTGAAAGGTGCAAGGAGACACTGAATTGCCTATCTGAAGTGCTCCAGGCATCAGATCCTATCAACAGGGAGAAGTTCTTCAGCAGGGTTCCTTCCATATTCAACATTGTCGTTTTCTCTATCCATGGTTACTTGGGCCAAGAGGAAGTTCTAGATGCCAAAAGTACACAATGTAATGTGGAGCTTGAACCAGCTGGGACCACAAAACAGTCAAACATACTTCACATGCCACTCAAGATTGAAGATGGGAAGGGTTTGTGCCAGTGGGTGTCCCGATTCGACATCGACCCTGACCTAGAGAGATATGCCCAGGATGCAGCTGCCAAAATTCTTGATGTATTGGAGGGCAAACCTGACTTTACCTTCGGCAACTACACTAATGGCAACTTGGTTGCATCCCTCAGGTCTGGCAAACTAGGAGTCGCTCAGGGAACAATTACACACCTTGATTTGTGCTGTCTTCGCGTGCTAGTGCAGCAGAAGCATGGTGGTGATTGTTCTCAAGTCAGGATGGGCATGGAGGTTCTACAGGTACCATGGGATCCCAGTGATGTTGAGTTCTTCCGCAGGGCATTCATTACAGCGGCTTGGGGTCAAGCCGCATTTCGAGGAGGAGGGAATGTCACAGACCGGCTTGAGCTTCATTGGTGGGTCGTGGGCCCATGAGGCAAGAGGAAGGGAACTGAGTAAGGACTCGGTAGTACAAAGGACCAGCAACAGCATCAGAAGGGGATCATCGAAGAAATGAACAACCGACTGGTTGCTTCTTCCTCCCCCGTCTGCTCCATCCCCAACTCTCGCTCTTATTCCTGTCTCAGTTCCTCTACTTCCCTATCGTCATCTCTGTATTCCCAGTCTAATTGCTATTTCCTACTTCCAATTCTCCCAATTGTATCTCCAAATACTTTGAAGCTGGTGAGGGATTTGGGTATTCAAGCTATTGCGTTGTGTTCATTCGTGTTCATCTAAGTGGGTATGTAACAAATATGGTCCATGATCTATCCCTTTGAAAAACTCTGTAATCCGTCCAATGTAATTTTCCACATTAGGACCAGTCTGCAGTAGCTCAAAGTAACAAATATATGATTGGTTAGCTTGGTTCACATGGAGCTAATCAACAAGAGAAAATGGTAATAATTTGACACTAAACCCTCCATGCAAGTAGACCTGGGAGTTGGGCTGGGCCATTCCGGACTGGTACGGTACGACACGGCACGAACAGGCGGGCCGGACCGGGCCTGTTGATGTGGCACAATGGGTGGCACAGCACGGCACAACCGATGGGGCCGTGCTCGGGCCGGACCGGGCACGACCGCAGCACGGCGGCACGGTGGCGGCATGCCAAGCCCGTCCGCACCGTGACCCGCGCAAGGGCGCACGCTTGCAGCCCCGCATCGATGCGCTCGAGAGAAGGGGGAGCAGAGGGAGCTGGTGACCGGCTCACCGCCCTCGCGCGCGCGTCACCCCCGCCCGTGACGCTTAGCCGCTCGGGGCCGCAGGGGGAAGGTGGAGGCCGCCGCCGGGGGAGGCGGGAGGGCGGGGTGGGGCGCCGCCGGGGGATGCGCTGGGCCGCTAGGGGTGGTGCACCAATGGCTGTAGTCCTGCTTCCTCTTGGAGACCTTCTTTGCTGCGCCTTGCCGTACACCGAGTACTGACGGGTGGCCATCCTTGCGAAAGTTGTTCAGCCTCGTCACGTTCAGCACCCGCACTGGGAAGCACATTCGGCCGATCACCTCCTCCTGATCCTCATCTTCAGAGCCGGGTGGGAGCCTGGGAGGACCAGAGGGGTACTGAGAAGAGATATGAGAAGGAGGAAGAAGTGAAGAATGGGAGAGTGGAGACTAAGTGAGAGTGTGAGACTGAGTCACTGAGAAAGTGAAAAGTGAGAGTGTGGATGCTCATCTCTATCATGCTAGTCAGCTAGTATACTAGTATGCTACTAAGTAGTAAGTACTAACTACTAGCAACCAACCAAGTGCCCAAGACCCAAGAGCCAACCACACTACCACAGCATGTATGGACATGGACGGATGGACCAACAAAATTAAGACTTAATTGAATTATCTTGCCTCGAAAGTCAAAACCAAATGCTCTACTGGGTACTGGCTAGTGGCTAGTCACTAGTGGGCTAGGGGCTACTAGAGCATTTTTTGCTGCTAAGGCGGCCTAGCTAGCTGCTATAGCTACTGTTGTTAGGTGTCAGCTAGAATGATCAATCATGTCTTTTTTCATGTGCACAATGGCACAAATGTAGAATGGCCCATGGGGCATCATTGCCTCCAAGATCGCGGCGCTCTTTGTCACGTCAGCACAGAGAAACGACGAGCAAATCATGAGAGACATAATGACAACGACTCTATGTGAATTGCAAGACGTCGAGACATGATATGACATAAATTTGATATGATAAGACATGACGAACGAGACAGGCAACGAGTGTGGCAACGACTTTATGGGTGTTTCTTCTCTCCGACGCTCTGTGTGACTGTGCCTATAAAATGAATGCCTGCACCACACGAAGCTCCGTGCTCATTTATTCAACATACGAAGCAACTTCTCCTTCATTCTAGTGCTCATTCATTTTCCATTCTCCAGTGCCTATAAATTATCTTTTGCTCATTTATTCACCACCAGCGAAGCACATTTTCCATTCATTGATTCTCTCTTTGCTCTAGTGCTCTGTACAATAGAAAGTATGCTACCAAGGAGTTGAAGCATGAAGCCGGCAGAGGGAGCGGCAGAGCTCGGTAGCGCTATGCTATCGAGGATTCATAGCATGAAAGCAACAGCAAGGAGAGGGAGACACTCAGTCTCACGCTGCTCCCCTAGTCCTCCTCCCCCGCCTCTCCCATCGATGCCCGTCAGCTCTCCCCAGGCATGGGGGACTACGACATGGATGACCGTCATATGGACGGTATGGAGGGATACGAGGAGTACCAACGCGGTCCGGACCTGATGGAAATACCAGACTTCGGTACCCCATCTACGGATGGCAATATTGGTGGCCCTGATCGAAGCAGAGCAGAAGTGGTTGTGTAATTTTGCACAACTAACCCTTCAACTACCACATATCACACTCATCTCAGCCTCCTCTTCCCTAGTTCCCCTTGCCCGTCCCATCGAGGCGAACAATGGTGACGATAAGTTGGTGACCAACGATGAGGTGTTGGAGCCGCATGGAAGAGCGACCCTGAATATTCAAGCGGGACATCTCGGTCGTCAATGTGGATGCCGACTATGGTGAGGTGACGCCATCCTGGGCACCGCGAGGAAGGTGTTTGCTCTACTAACATGGTCGGGACTCAGGGAGGCGCGTCTGTTGAACGAAATGGTGCCTCGTTGGTCGGCGAGGGCATATGGGCATCTGAGTTCCTTGAGCAACAACTACGACTCGGCTAACTCACGCACATGATGATAGTTAGTGCACCAGTCGATGTTGGATAGGCTGAGACGACGCAAGAATAGGTCCGCAGCGGCCGAGGGGAGCATCACTCTCATGTCGCATTGTGTGGGCATGGGCGAGGCCTTTGTGCGGCTAGCAGCTGACCAAAATCTCATATAAGCAGTGAGCTAGTGAGCGCGCGGGGCCTTAAACTCGTGGCTTTGTGCTTCGCACGCTTGGCGAGGTGAATGGGATGCATGCGTGAGTTGAGGTTAGCTAATACAAGTAGAGCAGACCTGCACTGCCCGCGCACTTTGCGTGACTAACCGACGGTGAGGCAAGTGGAATGGTAGGACCACGTGTCACACCACCATGCACAAGGCTATCCATGGTGGTGGACACAGGCATCGCTGAGAACGAGCAGAGGAAGAAGAAGGAATCAATTGGCGCTAAGAATGATCAGGGGAAGAAGGAGTCAGGCCCGCCTATCCGGAGCGAAGGGGACTGCCAAGGTGGAGTTGAGCTCTGTCATGAGCTGGTTTTTCCCAACCATCGCCGATTTTAAAGCTGCCCCATGAGATCGGTCAGGTAACCACAGTGATCCCTTCTGGTTCACTCACGAACCACGGCCCACCCTTTGCTTGCAAATCCACATGGGTTGCCTGTGTCATATGGCGTTGTCACCACGCCAGCGTCGCTAGCTGAGTTGGCGGGATACGCAAAACCACAAAAGTTGGATTTTTCCAAGTTCTTCGGTGAGAATCCCGTTTGTGGTTGGATCTTTGTCGTACCTACTTTGAGATGTACCGTGTGCTAGTCATGCAGCGGGTGGCTACCGCAATGTTATACATGGATGGACATGCAGCACTATGGCTGCAGGCATACAAAAGACATCATGTAGTTCCTGACTGGAACATGTTCTGTCAAATGGTCAAGGATGAATTCAGATCTGACGAGTATGATGCTCAGATGAACAAATTGTTGCAACTCAAATAGACGAGCACCGTTGCTGAGTATCGGGTTGCCTTTGAAGCAAGCATATGTCATCTTCTGTCGCTGGATGCTATGCTCAACAACAATTTTTTTTGTCACGCAGTTCATGCTCGGGTTGAAGGAAGAAATCCATGGAGTAGTTGTATGAAAGCTCCAACAAGCGTCACGCGAGTGGTAGTACTATTGCGGATTCAAGAGGATGAATTGGAGGTCAAACTTCCTCACCATCGCACCACAATTCTGCTGAGAACTGGAGCGGCCTTACCAGCTACAGTACCATCTCCAGCAAATGGAACAGTACG
This sequence comes from Ampelocalamus luodianensis, assembly GCA_036346255.1. Lineage (NCBI taxonomy): Eukaryota > Viridiplantae > Streptophyta > Magnoliopsida > Poales > Poaceae > Ampelocalamus > Ampelocalamus luodianensis. The sequence continues at coordinate 26,346,687 of CM070621.1, forward strand.
TGACGAATTCACTAAAATAGGGGCAATGATTTCTGGCGTGAGCGCTAACTAAGGGACTATCGACGCATGAACGACCTTTGTTTCAAGTGTGGAGACAAGTACAACAAGGAACATACCTACAAGAAGCCAATGCAATTGCTCACAATTCAGATTGGCGATTTCGAAGAGCTGATACCTGTAACATTCTGTTTCTCAGTTCTTGATCAGTGTTTTCGGTTTTGCAAGAAATTTCAAAGTTTCAGAGTTTGGTTTTGTTTTAAAAGGCTCATCTCAAAATCTCTTCGGATCTCAAACCCAATTGCAAAGACCACAAAAGAATTTCAAATCCCCTCACAACTCCTTGGACTTGGCTCCATTTCCTTCTCTGTTGCCAAGCCGCCTGGGACACGCTCCCGTGCGTCGGTCCATTCACCAATGCCTGACCGCGTCAGCTCCCATCCCATCCCCGAGCTGCTCCCCACAACGTCGCATCGACAGCGACGCCCATGCCGCATAGAGCCGCCCATCCCGCCCGCCGCTCCCACGGCGCCTCATCCCATCCCCACGCCCCATTGCCGGCCACCATGGAGCCTCCAACGGCTCCTCCACGCATGGCTATAAGAGGCCCCTCTCCCCCCTTGCCTCCACACATTGCCCCTGCTTACCAGTAAGCCCCAGCTGAAGAAGCGCCCGCTCCCCTCCTTTCGGTCGTGCCGCCTTTCGGGCCGCCTCGCCACCGTGCGACCGCTCCAGTGAGCCCCTACCCTAGGCGACCCCGTCACCACGCGCCCCAAGGCCCGAGGAAGCTCACCCCCACCGTCCTTCTTCCTCCCCACCGCCAAGGAGCACCGCCGCCGCTACCTCTTTCTCCTCCACCCCGGCCGCCGCCGCCGCCGTCGGACCGCCTCGGCCGCTCCCGAGCCGCCTCGACCACTCGTCCGGCTTCCCTACCTCCAGGCACCGCCCGTGCGTGCTCCCCCTTCCCCTTCGCACCACCATGCCACCGGGACCTCCAAGGCAGTGCCACCGCCGCCTTTGGCCTAGCCGCCGCCGTGCCCCTCTCGGGAACTGCCGCTGCCACTCATGGGGACCCCAACCCCATGGGATCCCATTTTTTTTGGCTCGCCCGCCTCCCCGTGCCGCCGCTCGCTGCCGCCGCCACCGCCCCCGAGCCCGCCTCTACCTCCCTCCCTCTGTGACTGATGGAAAGAAATTGGGGGATTGAGTTGATTTTGAGTTTCTCTGAGTCTTAAGACCATGTGGCCCCCTCACGTCATTTGCTCTTGTCCCTCTCTCACCCCTTGACAGGTGGGCCCGAGCCCTTTTATGGCAGCCAAGCCTCATGGGCTGAGGGCTGTGCATATGGACTTGGTCCATGCCCTGTGCTATGCACCAATTCTCTCTCTCTCTCTCTCTCTTGTTGTTTTTCTAATTTAATTCAAACTGAACTTCAGAAGTCCCGTTCTCCCTCGTCATAACTCCAAAAATTATGAAATTTATTTCTAGAATTTAGTTAATTCAAGATCTTGCTAATGGCATATGTCTTGTCTAATTTGGAGTTTATTTGTTATTGCTTTAGTATTTATTTGTTATATTTGCTTGTTTGTGCCTTTTTCCAGTACGTTCGTCCGATTAGGATTCAAAGACGCGGAGGATCTCCACTTCGATCAAGCCCAATACCATCAAGACTCTCTTGCCTATAATCCAGGCGAGTCAATACTTTGACCATATTGAACCTACATTTTATGCAAATTATATTCTTTTAAAATAGCAAAGTGCATGCTTTAATTCTTTAATCAAATGTATGTTAAGCTTAAAGTAGTTAAATACTCATTTGATGATTAATTAATTATTATGTCATCCTTGACAAATTGAATCCATTAAACCTTGTCACCCTAGTAACTATATGGTAAATATTAGTATAGGTTGTACTTAAGTGACATGCTAGTCTTGTTTGAGTACCGGGACATTAAAATATCCCAATCATCATCTCTTCAAACATGAAAATGGTTTGGACAATCATTGGTGGTCTATGACTGAGATAAATATAGTAATTTGGTTTTACTCCTTAAAACCCTAAATTGCTATTACCCTGTCTGGGCGGCTAAAGTGATGGATGATTCAACAATGGGTGGTAATGTAGCCCAAGGACTGTTGTGTTGTGAATGGTATGTGGAATGAACCGCCCAGATAACCCTAAGGACTTAATTTTATCATGACCTCCCATGTAAAACAAGTGCAACCACAATTCTGTAAAGTACAACCTGGCTAAATAATTTGTATCCATCAGTATGAGTTGCTTCAGATAGATGATCCGCGATGTCGTAAGCCTTTATGGCGAAGGGTGTCGGGATGCGCGATATAAGTCGTTGGATGGCGCAAGGGGGGTCTGAGTAAGGGTCAACGGATCTAAAAGAGCGTAACCCTTCGTGGATGAAACCTTAGCGAAGTGTAACTAATACTAGGGGATGCATTGTAAAGGCTTTGTGGTGATCTCCCCTTGATTCACATGTCTACGGAAACATGTGTACATATCAAGACGATTATCTCTTGTGGGTAAAGTGTACAATCTCTGCAGAGTTATAAACTGTTTAAATAGTCGTGCCAACGGTTAAAGGCGGACATGAGAACTTAACTTGAGATTAGTTCTATTTCAAAAACCTTTGTGAGTGGTATGAAAAATGTGGTGGGCTCACCTAGCCAGAGATTGGATTTTCCCTGGGTTTGCAGACTCAGTGATGTTAATATGTGGGGGTAATCCCCAATCAAATTAAGCATAAGGTGGAGGAACCTCTGCTGTTATTAAATATTGCACAATTACCCTCTTTAATAAAGTGCAATTTGGTTAAAATGCTAAATGATAGGAATTTGTAATTATGATAATTGGAAATATTTCTTTAGCAAATAAAAGAACCCGAGTCATCCTTGTTTAGCCTTGCATGTATATTATTGCATTGTGTGTTGGCTCGCGAGCACGGAAGTTGTGCTCATCCTCGCTCTCTCCCCCAAAACCCTCAGAAGCAGGAAATCCAGAAGATTACGACTACTACGATGATCCAGAAGTTGGAGGCCCAAAAGATATTGAAGCGTAGTGTAGTCTTTAGCTGTTCTAGTCTCGCCCCAGTCAAGTTGACTCCGTCGGTGCTTGTGTGCATCCAATATTATCCAAGTCTTTGGTTAATATCGGACACACACGGGTTTCCCCAATCGCTTGCCTGTGGAGATATGTGCTCGCCCTTTTGCTTCTGCTGTAATTCCGTTGTCTTTTGTAATGTAAACAATTTGACCTGTTCGGCCTTTATTGTAAAATCTGACCCGACGCGGTCTATGTAAACTCTGGTGTGTTAATTAATGAATGGTATGGTTTTACGCCATGTATGACATGATTCAGTGATGTATCTGTGAGTGCTAGCTACTGATCCAGGGAATAGCACAGTATTTTCACAGAGAATTCTGGATTACGAAATCTGGGTTTGACAATACCTAAAGACACATTGCACGCTTTGGATTTGATAGAAACACCAATCAATGAAGAATGCTTTAAGTTGTCAATAGGTTATGGTAGGAGTAGAGGAAGGGGAGACAATTCGCCTGACAACGTTGGTAGGAAATCAAGTTACGCTAGGTTTGGTAGACTCCTGCCGTACACACAGCTTCATTAATCAATAATTTCTACAGCAGAAAAATCTCAAGACACAAGCACTTCCGGTTGTGATAGTCAAGGTGGCAAATGGGGAATTATTGCAATGTGACAGTATGGTTCTGGGATTAACTTGGTGGGTTCAGGGCATCACGTTCAACACTGACATGCGTGTTTTGGAATTGGGGGCTTATGATGCGGTGCTAGGGATGATTGGCTTCGACCACTGAGTCTTATGAACTATCATTGGATCAATAAGACATTGTCCTTTGAATATGGAGGAAAAAGCATATGCATTATTACTAGAGCTTCTTTAAGACAATTACAGAAATGGTGCACTCGCAATGAAATTTGGTCTATTGCGGTTTTGGAACGACAGCCACAAGTTGACAAAGAACAGGACACACATATGCCATTTGCAGTTCAATCCTTCTTACAACAATATCAAGATGTATTTACTGAACCAAAAGCTTACCTCCTCACTGATAGTATGATCACGCTATAACAGTGGAACCGGGCGCACCTCTAGTGAATTCCCGACCATATCGCTATTCTCCTCTACAGAAAGATGAAATAGAAATACAAGTGGTAGAGATGTTGGAGTCAGGGGTCATCACACCGAGTATGAGTCCTTACGCTTCACCGGTACTACTAGTTCAGAAGAAAGACGGCAGTTGGCGCTTTTGTGTAAATTATCGTAGACTTAACAAATACACAGTGAAGAACAAATTTCCCTTATCGATTGTGGATGAACTCTTGGATGAGTTAGCTGATACCAATTTCTTCTCGAAGCTGGATCTTTGCTCAAGTTATCACCAAATCCGTATGCGCGAAGATGATGAAGAGAAAACAGTGTTTAAAATGCATCAGGGCCATTTTCATTTTCGGGTGATGCCGTTTGGCTTAATGAATGCCCCGACAACATTTCAATGTCTGATGAATACTGTGTTCGCTCCGTATGTCCAAAAATTCCTGATTGTATTCTTGGACGACATTTTGATCTACATCACACTCTGCATGATCATCAAGAACATTTGCAAACAATATTGGAAGTGTTGCGCAAGAACCAATTGTTTGCCAAGATGTTGAAATGCTCATTTACCAGAAATCGCATGGAATATTTGGGGCATATTATTTCTCAAAAAGGGGTATCAATTGACCTAGAGCAAACAATTGCGATGGAGAAGTGGCCTCAACCTACGACAATCACTGAATTGCGGGGTTTTCTTGGGCTTACTAGATATTACCGAAAATTTGTCAAGAACTACGGTCTCATAGCTAAACCATTGACCAATTTACTGAAGAACAAGAGTTTCGGCTAGAATGAGCAAGCTGAGTCAGCCTTCATTACTTTGAAGCAAGCTATGTTGAACACTCTAGTCCTAGCTCTGCCGGATTTCACATTGCCTTTCGTGATGGAGACTAATGCTTGCACGACTGGGATTGGGGAAGTCTTGATGCCATAAAGACATCCAATCTCTCATTTGAGCAAATCCTTGGGTTCACAAAATCAAAAATTGTCCATCTATGAAAAGCAATTTTTAGCTATGATCATGGTCGTAGACAAATGGAGATCGTATTTGCAGAGAGGGTCTTTCTTGATCCTCATGAACCACAAAAGCTTGTGTATGCTAGATGAGCAATAGTTGGGCATTGTATTACAACATAAGGCAATGGCAAAACTTGTAGAGCTACAGTTCAAGTTTCAGTACAAAAGGGGTATTAACAACAGAGCAGCAGATGCTTTGTCTCACGTCAGTCACTTACTACATCTACAAGCAATCTCAGGTTGCCGTTAGGATTGGGTATATGAAGTACTGAACTCCTACGAAATGGATTTAGAGGCGCATGAATTTCTCACTTCTCTAGCTATCTCTAGCCCGGACAACAAAGGGTACACACTAGAGCATGGGTTGATAAAGTATCATGGCTGAGTATGGATCAGTACAAATTTGGCCCTGCTCACAAAACTGATCAGTAACTTTCATGAGACAGAAGTTGATGAGCACTCGGGTATTTTGGTGACATACCAACGCATAAAGAGCTTTTCTACTGGTCGGGAATTAAAAGTGGAGTGGAAGACTTTGTTAAGCAATGTCAAGTGTGTCAACAAGCGAAGCATAAGCACAATCATCCATCCGGTACTCTGCAACCATTGCCGGTACCAGAAGGCGCTTGGCAGGATTTGACCATGGACTTCACTAAAGGCTTGCCCAAGTCTGAAACATATGATGTGATCCTAGTGATCGTTGACTGACCGACCAAGTATGCTCGCTTCCTTCCACTTCGACACCCATTTACAACAACACAAGTGGCTAAGTCATTCCTCGACAATGTGGTGAAACTGCATGGAGTACCGCGATCAATTGTGTCAGATCGGGATAAAGTGTTCACTTGCAATTTCTAACGTGAACTCTTCCAAGCAATGGGTACAAAATAACATTACAGCACGACTTATCATCCTCAAACTAACGGACAGACGGTAAGAGTCAATCAATGCTTGGAGATGTATCTTCATTGCGCCGTGCACAATTGCCCAAAAAAGTGGAAATCTTGGCTGGCCATGGTAGAAATCTGGTACAATTCAAACTTCCACTCTTCATTGGAATGTTCTCCGTTCAAGGCATTGTATGGGGTGGAACCCAATTTTGGTGGGATGCCTAACCTATCCATACAAATTTCAGGAGAAGCCAAAGAAATTAATCGGGATTGACAATCCTATACTGAAATGCTAAAAACACAATTGACTCGAGCGTAGAACCGTATAGAGATACAAGCTGATAAACGCCGACAAGACTGGCAATTTCAAGTTGGGGAATAGGTTCTTATGAAACTTCAACCTTATGCTCAACATTCAGTGGTCAATCGACCTTTTCTGAAACTTGCTTTCAAGTACTTTGGGCCATTTTCGGTGTTGGAGCGCATTGGTGCAGTAGCATACAAACTTCAGTTGCCTAATGATTGCTTAGTTCACCCCGTGTTCCACGTTTCTCAGTAAAAGCCGTTTACTCCCAATTACTCTTCAGTGTTCAAAGATCTATTGCCCGTGTCAGATTTGATCATGGGAACCCCTGAACCAGTGGAAATCTTGGACTGGCATTTGGTAAAAAGGGGGAATTCGGCTAAGCAACAAATCTTGATGAAATGGTCGAC